>CM029602.1:25008209-27909931 GCA_017311375.1 Mytilus coruscus | reverse complement strand
AGAAGTTGCATTCTTGTATCAGAATAACAAACGTTGATCACATGCCGATTTTTCATAGAAATAATTCTCAGCTTGCGGATTAAGACCCTTCTACTGGAGGTCCGAGGGTATCCGGGCTGAGCAGCACTTGCCTTTTGACTGTGGGCAGAATAATTCAAGTTCGGGAAGGTGAAACCTGAAATGCCGTGTTAGAAAATGCCACACTCTCAGCACGTTAAAACCCATGTAGCAACTATTTTCGAATGTGGTCCAGCGGATATAAGAAAAAAATTCAAAATGGCCGCCAAATTAAAGATGGCTGCCATAAGGTACTGGGAATATAACACCATACACTTGATGAAGTCTACCAATGTGCAAAAGTTCAGTAGATATCACATATTTAAGGAAATACATTTAAGATATGCCAATAAGTATTTTTGTCAATTTCATAGATACATCATTAATCAAAATGGCGTCCAAACTGATCATGTGATACAGACACAGGCCTAAAATTCATTAATTATACCAGGGGACATTGATTATATTTTCAAAATGGCGGCAAAATGAAAAATGGCGCCGTCAAAAATGTCAAAAGTTTTACGTTTTTATGTAATTATGTGGTATTAATTGATGCAAAAATAATGAAACATTTATTTGGATACAAATGCAAAACAACATATTATTTTTTGTAAGAGGTGTTATAAACTATGAAATAAAATGGCCGATACACTTCAAAATGGCGTCTCTGAAAAGGTGTAAATTAAAACAGATATAGTTAATGTTTACATGAATTCAGAAAATCTTTCAATTTATTACCAATGAAATATATGTATGAAACCCAACAAAGATAAAAGACAAGTATTTCTTTTTTCAAAATGGGAGCGAACATGAAAATGGCGCCTCATAAGTAACTATTTGGCATTGATAATTCAAATTAGATCCAATTGCAGGATAATCAAAATTTACCACAGTCTCAATCAGTTTCTCTCTAACAGTCCGATGAGCAGTTACGTAATTCTTGTCTTTCAATGCTCCTTTCAAGCATTTACATTCCCTCAACATCTTTTCTCACAGCGTGGATGAGCACATGACATGACATTGTAGCTTCTGCAAGCCAGGATCCAAAATGGTACCCACGTACCATCAATTTGTTGTCAACCAAATAAATCTGGTGACGGCATATCTGGATTTGCGACTAAATAATTTTTCCAAAATAACACTACCTTAGTAAGCTACACGTTTCGTATGTTGTAGTAGTGCATCTCGTGTCGAAGGAATATTGTCAATTGTTCTTGTCTTCTGTGTGAATAAATGTTTTCTTAATTAATTCACTGTATTAAATGAACTAAACCGATCATACAGAAGCACAACATACCGTTCTATAACTTTTATTACTTTTAATATTTCCACTTCATTTGGATTTTCAATAATCACAAATGCTTCTGACAATTCCTCATAAACTAACCACGTGTTAAAACTGATTTCTTACCCTTCCAGAAATAGCTGGTACTGTGTCACAACCGTTAAAGGCATGAAACAGAAGTAAGACTTTCGATTTCAATGGTCCTAGAGCAAGGCATACTCGATGAACTGAAATATATCGGAAGTTTTTCCAGTGCCAAAACCTATCCACAACTGTTCAATCTGCAGTCTGTTGAAACAAGCCAAAGACAATACCACACAATTTGTATCAACTGTTCAGAACTATGTTCTGTTGTGGCCTTTCTAGGTAGCATCTAAGGCATTCAACAGCATTCTGGTATCTGTCGGATCATGTGAACATGAGCTCAATAATTCATAGATGTATTCTGCAGTATTTCCAATGGCGTTGTCCTTGTCAGTTACTACGATCTCATTTTCTATGCCAGCTTTGATTATTTTATCAGCGAGAAAATGAGAGACCTCAACTTTATTATCGTCTAGACGCAAGAATTCTTGCCAGTTTCCTGGAACATTCGATTCATCTTGAACTCGCCTTACGCTTCGTATACCTTTACCACGTTTTCCACGAGTAGACGCTTTTAAGCTATTGTCAACGTACGTGTCAAACACAATGTCAATTCTTTGTCCATCTTTTTCAATATTCAGAATATACGGTATAAACACTTTTGAAGCGTATTCATTAAATGTTTTAACATTGGTTGGCTTAAGCATATTAACAACTGCAGATCCACCAAGATTAATAGAAGACACTACAGTTTAAACATCTGTTGGAGGCGACAAATTATCTAGACATTTTGACAGAATGTCAGCTTTTGTTCCTAGACGGATCGTACCATTTTGACTAAGCGATGTTTCCATCTCTTGATTGACAAGCAATATACAGTCTTGAAAATAAAGAACAATTACTTTTCAAATACAGTACTGTAGCTTGTGATTTATCGTAGAAGTTTCCTTTGCAGGAGGTGGTGTTTGAAAAAGTGGTAACTTGTTCCTATTGATTTTATCAAAAACAGACGTTGTTCGATCGACAAGGTGTTACCCTCATGTATTAAACACGAGGAGATTCTTTTGATCTTTCTAAACTCCACTTTTCGAATTCTAGGATTACCTCATCATCATTCAAACAATATGTGTACTGGCGGTAAGCGTTTGACAATAAGAGGTACAGTGTACATGCTGTAACTTGGTGTAACTTGGTGTGCTCTACGTGTTTTTGTAACATCAGACGCCTTCAGGAATGAATCTGCTGTACCGGGTGGTGTAGCTGGGCATTTACTAAAACTCTATTCAATCCACTATCGTCAAGCCAACTACCAACGGCTTTGAACGCAGCCATTTCATGTGTAAGTCGCCAAACATCATTACAAAGTTTTCCTCATTATACATACGAAGCCATTTCCATTGTATTAGTTTTATTACTGTGAAAAGTGGTTGGTCAAAAGCAACAACCTGGATTTAGCTTTCTTACAGCACTACGAATAAGTTCAATGAATATCGTATCATTGCAACAGATTTAGCTTGCTCGTGAAGCAGAGGTAGATAGGGGAGACATTGCTAGTAGTTTATTCCCATCTGGCAACGATGAAGCATGGTAGGCGGACCATGAATGTTAGCCCAACTTCAGCCTTAATTCTTGAATTTTCCGGTACATATTTGAGTCAATTGACTTCCCTTTAATTCCATTGGGAATATAGACATATCAGTTGATAGTTCTCCTTCCACTAATGGGATATCTGGTTCGCAGAATCTCAATACAGCTGGTGGAAGATTCGAACAACTCTCTGGTAAAAAGGACACTTTGACGGGCAGTTCAAAATAGCTTCAGATTGAACATCATTCGAAATATGTTGGAATAAAGATATACAGGTACCATTAAATGAATCTTTTGATGATGTATTGCTTGTATTAAGGTCAATGTTGTCTACAGCAGACGAAGTGAATACATTTTGCAGTAGATGGGTAAGGGCAAGAAATACCTTCCTGGATAAAAAGACGACAAGCATTATTGGCGATCGAAGTAGGAGTTTCTAACACTCTGTCGTAGGAAACAGATAGTCCAAGTTTGAAGAAATTGTCTATTAGATCACGTTTTCTAGTCTTACAGATGGCCATGATTCCCAAATAAGCACAAACTGGAAGTTCATGATCTTTCATGTGACGGTTGAATTGTTTCTTTGTACAACTATACATCAGAAGGTGTGCTATTGTTAATTTCTACTGAGAATATAAATGATCCTGAATGTTGGGTCCAGACTGAATCTTACTGCCCAAAGAAAGCAATGACTGAGGTACAGAAGCTTCTCGTGGATTTTTATAGATGGCTTCATATTCAAAGTGTTCATAAGCATTATTAATAACACTGTGAAAATTGTTATGTTTTACTATAAAGTGGTCAATTATACCAATATATTGGACTTAGTCTCTTGACTGTTTTCCGCCATTCTAAATTTGGCGGCCATTATGGATTTTTTAGATGGCTTTGTTTTCAAAAATGTTCATCAGCATCGTAACTTATACTGTGCAAAGTTTCATGTTTTAGTATAAAAGGTCAATTATACCAATATATTAATTGGACTTAGCCTCTTGACTTTTGCCTGCCATTTTGAATTTAACGGCCATTTTGAAATTTGTTCAGATGGCTTCATATCTAAAAATGTTTATAAGCATCGTAACTAACACTGTGCAAAGTTTCATTCTTTTACTATAAAGTGACCAGTCATACCAATATATAGGACTTAGCCTCTTGGCTGTTGGTGGCCATTTTGAATTTGGCGGCCATTATGGAATTTTTTAGATTGCTAAATATTCAAAAATGTTTATATACATTATAACTAACGCTGGGAAAAGATTCATGCTTTTACTATAAAATGATCAATTATACCAATATATAGGACTAAACATCTTGACTATTGGCGGCCATTTTGAATTTGGCGGCCATCATGGAAATTTTTAGATGGCTCCATATCTAAAATGTTTATAAGCATTATAACTAACTCTCTGCAAAGTTTCATGCTTTTACCATAAAGTGATCAATTGTGCTAGAATATTGGACTTAGCCGCTGGACTAATGGTCCTTAAAATTGGTTAAAGTTTCTGTACTTACACAACGCTCCATAATTTATTCGAACAGTGGCTACCAAATTTTGTTTCTGTGTCCCATTATCCTGAACCCATTTTTCATACATCTTTTCATGTTCATTGTACATAATATGTGTCATGTTCATCGCATTGGGTATAAAACCTTTACCTGTTACTTGGATGTTAATACCGTTCGATCAATCGATCAATTTTGGTATATTATTAGGATTGAAATGCATCTGATAAAATTAAAGGTACATTTAGAAAACTTTCTTGTGATTTAAATTGAAACTCTTAGTTGTCTTCTCTCATTGTCTATTAGTAAAATTACAACAAATTGCAAGTTCTAAAATAAACCAAATAAATCCACATAGCAGAATTTATTACATATATAGCCCATTAGTTTCAAAATATTGTTCTTATCTTTAACGGTCTTTAATTTGGAGACTTGAAGTTTAAAGTAGTCTTTTTCATCGGCACGAAATGTCAAACTCCGCGCGTAGAAAACAGTGCATGCATTTTTACAGTCTTATACTTGTAATTCAGGGCATCAAGCATTGTATATAGTCTCACTATACAAATCCTTGAGGGTATATTCTAGTTAAGAATTTGAAAGTAATAAAATTGCCAGGATAGAATTCAAAATTAGTTTGTTTGGTTGCCCTTGGTTCGTGACTGTCATTTTTTTTTCGTAAATTGTATTGTATAAATTAGGCCGTTAGTTTTCTAGTTTGAATTGTTTCACATTTTTCATGTTGGGGTCTTTAACTATAGCGGACTATACACCATGGGTTTTTTTCTCGTTGTTGAAGGCCGTACGGTGACCTTTAATTGATTTATCTTTGTCATTTGAACTCTGGTAGATAGTTGTCTCATTGGCAGTCATAACACATCTCATTATTTTTCACATTAGCATTTTTGAATTGAGATTAAATAGATTTGAATAATACAAAGGATATATATTTCTTGGTGCCATGATATTATGTCCATTTGGTATAGAATTAGACGATGAAAACCATTTCCTTTTAAAATAGAAACTTAATAATAAATGAAAAAAGTGTCGTTTGAACAATTATTTTGTATAACTGTATGGCCTTCAACAATGAGAAAACCCATACCGTATATTCGGCTATAAAAGGCCCCAACATGTTTGCGAGCGCTCAACCTCCCTTACGTGGGACAGTGGTCTTGCAGCACAACCGCGGTAAGAACAAACTGTAAAAACCAGTTGCAATTGGCTGAACTCAAAAGATCGTCACGAAGTACAAAATCCACTAACATGAAAACAATAGACACAAAGCACCGAAATAAGAGTACTCTTGAAAGCTAGATCAAAGCCAATTACAACTAATAAATAATTCATGTTTTCCCAGGCTAAAGTATGTTACATGTATACATTTTCATGCTCAGCCCGATTGAAAATTCTACATTTTTATAATGACCCATATATAAAGAAATGTTTTGGCATTGATCAAAGAGAGAATCATGTGCAAATATTTTCCTTGACTCAAGCATTTTGCTGGTACCAATAAACAAATTAAATGCTAAAAATTATTTTAGAGAGGAGTGGAAATACATTGTATGTGAATTCAATTTTACTTTGCCTATAATTTGGAGTCAGATTATAAAGGTCTGGATGGAATATCATACTTTAGAAAATAAAGTATGATCAAGGATTTGTATAGTTAGAACTATACAAATCCTTGGTATGACTATATCAATTCCTTGGTATGACTATATCATTTCCTTGGTATGACTTTATCAATTCCTTGGTATGACTATATCAATTATTTCAACATAAGACATGGCTTAATTATACAGGTAAATAACATTACACGTGACTAAATAACACTACAGGTGCCTTATTATCTTTCACCTGGTCAAGTGGGTGCGTCTAAACACTGCTAAGGACTCCTTGGTGCACTTGTGAACATATATTTGTTCCGCATAATACTTGTTCCCCTGGAACAAAACTATGGATAATAAAAGTTCTTGGGAACAAACATTACATAATACTATTTCCACCTTCATAAGATATTTTCCTTGAACTAAAACGTCATATGGTTTCATAATATTTGTTCCTTTGAAGAAAGAGTGTCATTTGATTTTTACACCTGATTACATCTTAATTAATGTTCACCTCACATGACATTTACCTGTACATGTATTACATAAAAGAACATGAAGAATGGAGTCTGAGGAATAAAACAATTGTTTTACATATTTAAACGATGGCTCTTATTCTAAACAAGGTAAGAATATATATTTTAATATTTTATTACTGCATGCTCCACTGTGACTAACTTAACTAAATGGTCCGTTAGTCTGTATCAATGAAGAAAGTTTAGCTTATACTTTGGTCAAGCACGAAGTTAGCCACAAATTTCAGATGAAAATGCCTGTTTTTATTATTGGAAATTTACTTCCATACATTTGTAGCTAAAATAATTATGGGTATTGTAGTATATATTCCTAAAACTTTGATCATATAATAAATATTTCTAGAACTTTAATTATCTAATAACCATGATAACTATTCCTGGAGCATTTATAATATAGTCAATATTCCAATATGTCTGGAACTTTTATAATATAACAAATATTCCTAGAACTTTTATAATATAACAAATATTCCTGGAACTTTTTATGATATAGCAAATTTTCCTGAGCACTTCTATAATATAACAAATATTCCTGGAACTTTTATTATATAAAACATTGTCCATAATATTTATTCAAAGAACTTTTAGCATATAACAAAAGTTACTTTGGAACTTTCTTATCTAATATTTTATCCTTCGTGAAGGAAATTTTCTTATAGCATTGGATAAAATATTATATAAGGAAAGTTCCCAATGGAACTTTGTTATATGCTAAAAGTTCTTTGGAACAAATATTATGGGGAATTTATATTCTGTCATACACTAGGTAATAGTTATCCATTCGGACTTGGTGTGTCAGTGTACTAAGATCACCCTGATGGCCGGAGGCCAGAGGTGATCTTACACTGACACACCAAGTCCGAATGGGATAACTAGTTTACATCCCAGCTATTCTAGATTAGATAAAAACATTTACGCTTCATAAAATTTATTTTAGAACGCCACACAATCATTATAATATACTTTATATATTACTATATAGTATATACCCTTTATGAGCCTTTCACACAACCAATATAAAGTTGGAATAGACGGTGCTATTCTGGTGGTGTCATCCTGGTTTGCCCACATTTATATGCATGTTTATAAAAATATAGGGTGTTTTGTTGTTTTAACAATTATAGTCTATTTCTGAATAATAGTCATACTTTTACCTATATTTTACCTGTAAAATTTTATAAAAGATACTTAATTCTTCTATTAAATCAAGGAAATTGTGCAAAATATTTTATAAATTTACCAGGAAAATGTATTGAATTTGACAAATATTCAAAAAATATTTAAAAACGTTATCGACAAAATTTTTAAATTGTTGGTACATTCTGAAAAAAAATGTAAAAGTAAAATAATAAAACTTAAGAACAAAATAAGTGTCATTTAAAATTCTTTTATTTATTCACCTTATTTACGTCACATCGATCAACTACATCAGTTACAACTTCAACCAGAAACAGTATTTATCGATAACGAGACAGCAACCAACAACATAGCACGGACAGTGTTCCCAGGGGTAACCGTGAAAGGCTCCTTCTTCCACTTTACCCAGACTGAGTGTATTTGGCGAAAGGCACAAATGTGGACTACAGTCATACTATACAAAAATGAAGCCATCATTCGACTGATACGACGAGCCTCAGTATTCTTTCTCGTTCCACCCACCTTGTTGAGGATGTTTGACTTACAACTTTAGAAGACATTTGGTGAACCAGGAGTACACCATTTTAAAGCATTAAAATTACGCCTTCAGAACAAGAAACAACAGTTAATTACATGTGTACTTGCAAAATAACGATGTAGTAAAACATGAAATTTAAAAAAAATAGATAAAAATATTACAATAGAAAACTCTTGTAAGGTAAAATACTTCCAAAACGTTATTGTTCTAAATATAAAATTTAAAAAAACAAACAAAAATACATGAATAAATAAAAATCATAAAATTCAAAAGAATTAAAATTAAAAAAAAACACATTCTATTTGGGAATTTTATTAAACCAGATTTTCACTTATGCCATTTTGCTGAGTCTCGAGGCTAGAAAGTGTATTAAAATCTGATTCATGTTCTATATTCAAATTTAAATTTGATTTTGAAAAGGTACTTTATTATTTTTGTAATTATATATAAACAAATGGGCTTTGGTGGCCTTTGGCTGTTTTCTGCTCTTTGGTCGGATTGTTGTCTCTTTGACACATTCCCCGTTTCCATTCTCTATTTTATTTTACTAGTTTTGACAGAGCTCTTTGATTTAGTATGATTTCCATGTCTTAGAAACATAATTCCTTATTAAATCTTACAATAATTTATAAAAGTATAGTACTCTCATATTTTTGTCTAATAAGTGCTCCATTGCCAACTGATTGCCAAATTCTATACGTAGAGAATTACAATTTGCTAAGCACATATGAGTAACGGCATAATTATATTAATGTTATACTATATGATATGTTTAAACGATAATATGTCAGACAGCTTCTGAAATTTTCAGATTTGGAAAGGCCAGATATGTACTTTTAGAATATACGATATTCGAACAAATAATATATCTGTTTATCAGACTATTCAAAAGAGAGGCGAAAGATACCAAAGGGACATTCAAACTTTTAAGTCGAAAATAAACTGACAACGCCATGGCAAAAAAGAAAAGACAAACAACAGTATATATGTATACAGTAGATTGTTTGTAATATACCAAATTTCAATACTCAAAGTACACAGTGATATTTTTTCTAAAAACACTTTTCTTACAGTATTATCAGAGACATATATGTATATACACATGTATGTCTCTGGTATGATGTAATAGTGAACATTGTAAAATTGTATTTAATAAATAATGATCTATTTTATTATTGTGTCACATATTGATTGACATACATATTATACCATTACATTAAAACATACATAGAACAATCAATACCCAGCAATATCAATTTGGCTTATGAGACACATTGCACAAAATATATACATGTTTTAAAAATCCAACGATACTTTGAAATACTATATTTAAAACTAATAACTATGATTTAAGAGTATTTTCAGCATGATGAATAAAACGAAAGAAAAATATATAAAATGTTTCGTAAAAATATTTACTTTACATTTATCTAAAACTTCAGACATATGTGAAAATATTTACGTTAAGATATCACGATAAACTAATATGCATAGTGTAAATAAACAGAATTAATTAAAATAATTTATTCACGGTTAAAATTTATGTAAACAATTTACGTCGCATAAAAACGGTTAAAAATTTATGTAAACAATTTACGTCGCATAAAAAACTTATAAATACTTTTACATAAAAATGGCTGAATCTCGGAGCAGTTCATGATTTGTATAAATTTTAAATCATCATTCAAATTTTCGAAACTATTAATATGTTGTGAACATTCTGAGTAAAGGTCAAATCTTAAGTCATTATATAGACAACAGTTCAATAAAAAATGTTTCTCAGTTTCAACACTATTGTCAGAACAATAAATACATAAACGATCTTCAACAGGTATTGGCGGCTTGGTGTATCTTCCAGTCTCGATGGCTAACGGGAGCGAGCCTGCACGAAACAGGGCCATTACACGTCGGTACGACCGTGGAATAATTTTGAAACATACGGTTCCACGGAACAGTTACTTTTGTATTGCCTGTATGTTCTAAGTTTATTTCCATTATCTTTTCCGCGATCGGTAAAGAGTTCTCTCTGCCATTCTGTGTTATTCAGGATGTTAATTTGTTCAACGACTTTTTCATGGCTACTTTTGTACTTATTGTCACATCACTAACAATGTTCCTAATTTCGGACAAGCTGACCGTCTTGTTCACCTCCGTATTCCAGCCTTTCCGTCGACGTGATATCCAACTCCAAATATTGTATACAGTTCTACTCTGATCCATTCGTGTTAATTTACACAGAAGCCGTACGCAAGAAACGCGCTGTTTATTCAAACAGGATGTCCATCCTAGGTCGCCGACTGTAAAAATATTTGACGTATTTCAACCAACAGATAAAAAGTACTTACAAGCTTTATTTTGAACAGAATTAATAACGCTAAACGATTTATTTCCCCAAATTCCACTTCCGTACATTAAAATAGGCTCCACCATTGAGTTGTACAATTTTGTATAAACTTTATATGACATACCACCGGATGAAATAAAACAGCCCCAAAGCTCGGCTTGCTGATTTTGCTAGTTCCTTGGTATTTTTGTAAAGGTAAGATGTTCGTCAAGCCAAATCCCAATGTATTTATAAGAATCCGTTATTTAATTCTGATGTCAGTATTTTACAAAATATTGGTGGCCTTGGGCTGTTTACTGCTCTTTGTTCGGGTCGTTGTCTCTTTGACGCATTCCCTGTTTCCATTCTCAATTTATTTTTATTTTTTTTTTTTTTTTTGTATATTAGAATACATGGAAATGCTGAATATAGCACTATTGTAATAAGAAGTAACACAAATATATACAAAATTTCAAAATGTTGGCATAGGTTGAATGAACCAGTATGCTATAGGTGGGAAAATTTAATTACTAAAACAACACCCTCCAATAAATGTTGACATTACGTAAATGTAAGAAAATATTAACCCCTTTCTTCATGATTAAGTACAAGCGTTAGCGAGTACTTGTCATGAAGAAAGGGATTATCATTCTCTTACAAACTTAGAATATTGTAAAGTGCTCAAGGCTCCAATAAACCCTTGATTGGCTTTGATCAAGAATCGTTTCATTGTCAGTTCAATGTTTATAAGTAATGCAAGTATTCTATTTTATGTATTTCACTTATGGATAGGTCTTGGTAATGACGGGACTATCACATATTATTTAGCCAAAATTTCTAATGAATGTCAATCATTTTATGAAATAAATAATAATTGGCATTTTATTTTTAAAAATTCCCCAGTAATTATCTCCAGGTGATTGCTATTTGAATTTTATTATGTATACATTGACAGATTTAAACAGTGTACGCTTGAGGCTAAATTGCTCTCAGGTTAAGTTCAAACGAATTGTTTTACAAAAGGCTCATCTATTCGAGAAATAATGAGAAATAACACCGGTGCATTTCATTTGCGCGTATTACCATTGCATTTGCGCGCATTACCATTACATTTGCGCGCAAAATCATTACGTTTGCGCGCAGCTTTTGATTACATTTGCGCGCATTCTTTTACAGGTAAACTCAGGTAAATACAGGTAGATTATACTTATTTATTTAACTATAATTTTGAGCAGGAAAAGTCCGTTTTGTTGTGAGCAAGCACTTTGTCCTGGAAATATATACAGACAAAATGTAAAACATAGTAAGTCTTAAGATTAAAAGTATTGATTTTACATGTCGTAATGTGCACAAAAATACACGGATGTGTTGAATAAAATTGCTCATTGTAGTGAGCAAGGAATGTTTCAGGTCCGTTTGAAGGAATGTTTCAGGGCCGTTTGTAGTAATGATTCCGGGTCGTTAGTAGTACACCTGGATTCTGCTGACGGTAGTGATGCCCAAAGACCTAGAGGAAATAGGGAATCTGGTGAAATACCTTTGTAATTGTTAACGGCGCATCGACATGAAGTGTTCTGTCGATACGGAAAGTAAAACCATTGTACACAAATGATCCCCCTTTACGAACTGATTTAAATTATTTATTTAATCGCTATTCGATAAAATTATGAAACATAATGCTATTTACTCTGAAATATTCGCAATTAAGTTACATGTATGTCTTAAGCTATTACGGGATTTTTCGTGATCAATGTATATTTTTTAGAATTCAATATGAAAATATATAATTTAAATTTACAAATAGAATATGTTAAACACTCATATTAACTATATTCATATTTGATATTATGAATTATCTTTATTTTACCTGTGTTACCTGTAAAATGAATGCGCGCAAATGTAATCAAAAGCTGTGCGCAAGCGTAAATAAATTTAATCCCCAAATGCTCGCAAATGTAATGATTTTGTGTTGAAATGGATGTCGAACCTATTAAGGTAAATAAAACGAAAAATATTTTCAGTTCAATATCAGTAAATAATTTGTGTTCAATAAATATTTCCGGAAAAATCGAAACTATTAATTTATAAAATTAAATCGAAAATATATACCGAAACCATAGGAATTTTTATTTAATCAATGCAAAACGTTACACGTGTGTTCATTTTCTTTCATTCTTATTTTGTGGTTATTAGCTACGAGAAACGGTCATCTGCGCGCTTTTAATTACGGAAAAATTCGACAAGCGATTAAGACTTTAACTGATTTTAATTTCCTACCCAGCATTCAAAATCGGGCTAAAACGTCACAACCCGATGACATATGTCAATCAAAAAAGTTAAAAATATTCGATTTTCTCCGTTATTAGAGGGAATATAAATTTAAAATTTGTGAATGTGTTTTTATATTATAATGAACATATTTAGATGATAAGTAAAAAATCGCGAATTTACCCTGTAATAAGTCACCGTACGGCCTTCATCGACGAACAAAACCTTCAGTCTTGTCTGGTCACGCATTTCTTTAAAGATCAAAATAACGCGTTGCCTGATCTTTCACGATCAATTTTGAAGAAAAATTAACCAAATCCTTCTAGCTTTCAAACAAATAATCTAAACCTTTTCAAGAAAAACATCATTTCCGTTTTACTCTACTATCTGACACACAAAGATTGAGTTTCATACATATCAGTAATTATTGGAATAACCATTATAGCTCAAAAATACGTTTTTCTTTAGTGATTCGTATACGATAATGTGTCCCTTTTGTTCTTTCTCAAAAGTAATGCATTTTTCTTTACCTTAGCGCACCGTATTATTCAGGAAGTTGAACCGGCATTTTGACAGACACATTTTTTTCTGATTTTTTCGCGTTTTGATAATGCAACGGATATTTTCACAGATTTTGCAGTTGCACCGGAATTCAACGTTACACATATTATATACTTAAAACATGTTTACAGTACGCGACGTTTGGTGTGATTGAACACGTCCTAATTTTACGTACTCTCTTGGGTTAGATACTTGACTGATTAATCTTTATTTACATATTACGATATCAGACTTTGAACTAAAATAATTGCATACATATCTCACTTTACATATTGTCACACGGTCTTTCATTTCATTTAACAGTCACCGTGATCAAGAGTTTCATTGTTTTCTGCTTTCATAAATTTCGTTAGGAAAATTCCTTATGAATGTGAACTATTGTTATACATGTGCATACACTTAGAATGAAATGTTTTTTTATGGATTTCAACGACTAGTTCATCAAAGGATGCAACATTTCTACTTTTGACCGAGAAACGTGAAAGATGTTTGTTTCAAGCAAATGGTGTTATTTACTTCTAGCATTGTTAAAAGAGACGTTTTCAGGCAGATCATACGACAGCAAACTTCCAGCAAAACATGGTTTAAAAATAAAAACAAGTTTTACAAATCATCAGTTACCAGGGCAAAATTCAGAGCTCAACATGGAGAAATATTTTGGTGAGTACATCTTTATTGATGCTTCATACGTTAAGGGTCTTTGTATTAGTAGCAAACTACTGGAAGGGTTGTTCTATTGAGCTGAAAAATGTGAAAAGTCTACATCCATTTTATTTTATAGACAAAACCCCTCTGAAAAGTTTATTTAAACTTTCGTAAATTTATATTGGGGCACGATCTGAACTTGGAAGATTGCCAGTAAAACATTTCATTCAATTCAGTCTTTGATTTATCTAGCAAGACTCTACACCGAAAACATAAACCGCCTTCTAAAAGAGGCTTTTGTGCTGTCAAGATCTCTTGACAACAACAGTACATATTCTTGGTATACATATGTCAAGAATATTGTACCTGGTATCGATATCTTCCATAAAATAGAATATTGTATAAATATTGAATAAAGTTAAACCACTCAAGATTCTTATCAAGAGAAAAAGAAGATAAATATAAGATTTAATTGAAAATAAATTAAATAGTTATGATGAAAAAATAAGTTATTTTTATACAAAATATAAAACTTGGTCAAGATGAATTTTACTTATGGTACCACGATTTTATTATAAGAAAGTGTTTCACCAAACTCCGTATAAGTGACCACAATCTTGAAATTGAAAAGGGTTGATATTTTAAAACACTTCAAGAAGACATCTTCTAATTTTTATATTTGTAGCCATGTTCTTGAAAACGAGGAACATTTCCTTTTGAGTGTAATCAATTACAGTTGGATCTATTTAAAAATAAAAATGGGAAGACGAATTTATATCACTTCCAAAAGACCAGAAAATTATTGAATAAATAAACCCTTTATCAAAAGAACATGTGAAACTAATTGGCTATTTTCTTAAACAGTCAGTAGAACCGAGGACAGAAGCAGCTTATTTTTTCATGGTTTTTACATATATATTTCTTGACTGCATTAATGATATATATATAAACAAGTCTAAATTGAAAACAACGTTCAAACCTATGATTGCGTTGGACAAAAACTGCAATTTTTATACGTGTGCATGCAAAACAAATTTCTTGGTAGAGGGGTCTAAATACAGCACAAACAACATTTTCCAAAAGACCAAATGAGTGAAAAAGTATATTTTAACAAAACGCATTTGACTAGCAGGTCGAACAACTGATGTTTTAAACCCTGCTGACTGCCATTGGCGTTTGCCAAATAAACGGATCACAAGATGTAACAAAAAAGATCTTATTATTAATTTATTACCAAACAGAAAACAATAAACTTGCGGAAAAGATGGTATACCGCAAACATGAGGTGCAAAAATTTGTACACCATATCCGGATTTCGACAATTAATGTCTCTTCAGTGATGTTAGGAATCGAAACGGTATTTGGAAGGCCATATAATTTACCTCAATTTAAGATAGACTCTTGAATTTTGAAAGAGTCAAAATAGGATGAACGAATCATATAAACCCGAAGGCAAATATAATACAAGCCAAAACGAAAAATTATAAACAAGTCTAAATTGAAAACAACATTCAAACCTATGATTGCGTTGGACAAAAACAGCAATTTTTATACGTGTGCATGCAAAACAAATTTCTTGGTAGAAGGGTCTAAATACAGCACAAACAGCATTTTCCAAAAGACCAAATGAGTGAAAAAGTATATTTTAATAAAACGCGTTTGACTAGCAGTTCGAACAACTGATGTTCTTAAACCCTGCTGACTGCCATTGGCGATTGCCAAATAAACGGATCACAAGATGTAACAAAAAAGATCTTATTATTAATTTATTACCAAACAAAAACAATAAACTTGCGGAAAAGATGGTATACCGCAAACATGAGGTGCAAACATTTGTACATCATATCCGGTGTATATATATACAAGTCTAAATTTAAAACAACGTTCAAACCTATGAATGCGTTGGATAAAACCGCAATTTTATACGTGTGCATGCAAAACAAATTTCTTGGTAGAGGGTCTAAATACAGCACAAACAACATTTTCCAAAAGACCAAAAGTGAAAAAGTATATTTTAACAAAACGCATTTGACTAACAGGTCGAACAACTGATGTTCTTAAACCCTGCTGACTGCCATTGGCGATTGCCAAATGAATTGATCACCAGATGTAAAAATGGATCTTGCATAATAATTTAATACCAAACACAAAACAATAAACTTGCGGAAAAGATGGTATACCGCAAACATGAGGTGCAAAATTTGTACACCATATCCGGATTTTGACAATTAATGTCTCTTCAGTGATGTTAGGGATCGAAACGGTATTTGGAAGGCCATATAATTTACCTCAATTTAGGATGGACTCTTGCATTTTAAAGAGTCGAAATAGGATGAACGGATCATATAAACCCGAAGGAAAATATAATACAAGCCCAAACGAAAAAATATAAACAAGTCTAAATTGAAAACAACGTTCAAACCTATGATATATATATAATAACTCGTCTCAAATTAAGCCCAACGCTGTTAGATCTGTAAATTTACGTGCGCAAGTTTTTGTTCTTCCCTCGGCGGGATTGAACCCTTGCTTTTGTGACATCGTGCCAACACCATCTGCACTGTGTCCAGCGCCCTAGACCACTCGACCAACTAGGCTATATAAAAATATAGCTTTCGTTAGTCGAGTAATGCCTTTCCTCGTCGGCTTTATCGAGGGCAGTACATGATGTAAATTGGCAAGTAGGAAGTCTATCTTTTCAGATCAGCTAAGTCTTGTCCGTCGTAAAGGATGATAATGTAATTACCATGCCGTCAAATCAAGTTATAATTTCATTTTAATATATATATATGTTACAGTAAATTTGTAAAATCCCTGAAATAATTAGTGATTTTATAAAATCATTAACAGTTTCAGTGATTTTGTAAAACCCTGAAATTGTTAGGATTTTATAAAATCACTGAAAATATTGCAAGTTTATACTTGATATCAGAAATGTATTTTCTTGATATAGATAGACAATTCATTCCTTTTTGTCGAGCCTTCGACTTTTGTCGAAAAAGCGAGACATAGCGATCCTACATTCCGTCGGCGTCGTCGTCGTCGTCGTCGTCGGCGGCGTCCACAAATATTCACTCTGTGGTTAAAGTTTTGAAGTTTTAATAACTTTCTTAAACTATCCTGGATTTCTACCAAACTTGGACAGAAGCTTGCTTATGATCATAAGATTATATTCAAAAGTAAATTTTGTAAAAAAAAAACATCTAATTTTTTCCGTATTTTACTTATAAATGGACTTAGTTTTTCTTCCAGTCAACATTACATACAGTCTGCAGTTCAAGTTTTTAAAACATTTATTAGATTCATAAATTATCCTGGATTTTTACCAAACTTGGACAGAAGCTACTTACCTTCAAAAGATAGTACAGAGAGGAATATTTTTATTAATTTTTTACTCATTTTTTGTTGAGTCTGCGATTAACAGCAAAAGTAGGCGAGACACTGGGTTCCGCGGAACCCTTACGAATTTTTTAAATATATATTACTGGTTTACACTATTTTTAAGTGACTATGAATAAAAGGCATATGTACAGATATAAAGACTTCAATTTACCTATTTTGCATAATAAGTTTGGATGACATCTGCTGTCACATAGTTGCTCTGCTTTTCAACAAGCAGACCTATTTTTCACATCTACACATTGAAGAACTTCATATCTACATAATTAATAATATTAAAGAAAATGTACTTCTCATGTGATGTTGATCTAAAGAGTGGAGACAATATAGACAATTATTTATCCCTATATGATAGCATTGATGTATATTACAGTACCTAAGATATGACCAAAGCAAGTGAAGCATGAAACAATTATCAAGGGGACCTACGTTTGCCTGTTAGTTACCTATCAATTGAAATGCAGGTCCAATACGAAGTATATATCTGTTGTCTTTACTAGTTTTTGTGGACATATTAATAAGACAACACTTTTTTGATTTTCTTTGATTTTTAGATTTCCTTTTTACTGATTAAACATGAAAAATAAATAATTTCTGTAATACGTATAAGCAATTACAGACTGAAACATGAACTCACTTTCGAACAAGGTAGTAATATGAACTTGTTTTCTCTTTTTTTGTGGATCTTTATCAAAATGTTCCACAAGTTCCTCATATTTTTCCCGTTTCCATATATTGCATTTTAATTTTCCCTCATTTATTTGAAAACTGCTAACCTTGTAAATCAAATAGGAACTTTTTCAGTTTTATTTGATCTTTTTTCAATGGATTATTTGGTAAAAAGAAGATTGATTATTTTAGAAATTCCCTGAATTAAATCAGTGAATCTGTAAAAAAAATCTTAATTATTTCAGTGAATCTGTAAAAAAAATCTTAATTATTTCAAGGATTTTGTAAAATCCCTAGTCAAAATCAGGGATTTGATAAAAACACTGATCAGTTAAGTTTTTTTACAAAACTCCTGAAATTTCAGGGATTTTACAAAATTCACTATATATACGTCTAAACATGTGACAACCTTAAGACCTACATTATCCATCGGATAACCTGTGATTTTACAGGGCTAACCATAGGCGGATCCAGGGGGGAGAGGGGCGCTGGGGGGCCCGCCCCCCCCTTTTGGTGGTGAAAATTTGGTTGATTATATAGGGAATCACTGAAGCATGACGGGAGCGCCCCCTTAGGTCAGTCAGCGGCCCCCCTTTATGAAAAGTTCTGGATCCGCCACTGCTAACACCATTATATATATATAATTCGTCTCAAATTTAGCCCAACAATGTTAGATCTGTAAATATATAGTTTTTGTCACAAACATTTTAGTTTGTTTCTATGACAATAAAGATTATTATTATTATTATTGATGAATTATACGAATTTTGTTTAAAACTAAATAGACAATAGACAATATTTATTTACACAAACACGTTTTAATACATTAAATGGTTATGGAATAAATACAAACAATTCTCTATTTCTAACATTAGAAATGCACATAACTTAAAAACCTAAAATATGGGTCAAATGAAATACCTTAAGTTTGTACTGAGTCATCATAACAGAGTATGTGAATTACAAACTATCCGATAAAGACCGAATTATAGGTAAATCTATCCTTATAATAATAAATGCCTCACCTCCTTGAGACGCAAAATCTGACACTCCGAGCGACACTTTACATTTCGATGAAAAATTAACATTAAAAAAGATAGATTTTGACTAAGAAGCTGGCATTTGGTTAAATTCTATGATAGGAATTCATTTGTATATAAATCGTATGGGAAAAAATCGACAAAAGCAGTTTTGTATCCTGAAACTTGCATATGAAGTCTAAAAATCTGCAACACGGAAAACTAGGACGAGGTGTTTGAAAAAACGGAGCACTGGATGCTTCTGCTTTACTTGCTGGAAATAGATTATTGTTCGGTTCCTTCCGTGAAATACATTATTTGATGTTAACAATTCTCAAAAAAGAAATTCCGATACTTTTACTTACCTTGATCGCATTTTCTCCGCTTCAAAACCACCACCACGTGTCAAACATAGCCTACACCCCGTATGTGGCGTTGTACACGGTGAGTATGATACAAGAAATATCTCTTAATGCAGAGAAAAGATAATGTAGTATAACGCTCTTAAAAATTGTTTAGACTGGACACCTGTCATGTCTACAAACCATTTTGATACAATGTATAAAAAAAAACCTAATTCTTAAGACGCTTTGTGTGTCATAAGTAATGTTAACTTTGTTTAACGTGAAAAATAACATTTATATTTTATATATTATCATTATTATAATTTTAAACTCATTATAAATTGCATTTTACTTTCATACTTTGTTTTAATCAAACACATTTATGATTTATATGTTCTTATTATTTATATTTGTGAGTGATTTTTCTACTTCACACTTGTTTTATCATAAATGTTCATGTGCACAATGTAAACATACTTAAAATTTATACAAATTTTCTTAAAGTCATATGAAACGAGTTTCTTTCAAATATAATGTTATCGAAATTATTGAATCAATGCATAGATATAAGAAGATGTGGTATTTGCATATATACTTAAATAAGTCCTGTATGCATGTTTTTATACATTTATTATGAATCTATAACGTATTATCGACAAATAACATTTCATTCAGTGCTTGTTGATCGCAAGCTTATTAACTTACATTTTTGCCGAAGTTTACCGGATTGTGACATTGATAAACAATCAACATGAGCATGTGAAAAGTAAGTGAATTGCAAGAGATATGATATGTTTTTTCCATATTTTCCATGCGTTCCCATTTGTTAATTATTTCTTTCCTTAACAGTTGTTAAATGATTTGGTGTATTTACTTTGTTCTTAAAGAATCATTTATTACTACTTGCCTTTCAATGCACGTTTGTTTACAATCTTTCATTACGGTTTTCTCCTCGCACTTGTGCTGTGTGGTTAATACATAAATTAACAAAGGACTACTAGCAGTTACAGACCTCAATTAAACTGATTGAAAGATTATGTCTTCATTATATGAAAATCAAGCACAATCGCTCCCGTTAGGGGTTTAGCATCATACCATCATAAAATATATGAGAAGAACATAATCCGTATCATGTCAACAACTGGTTTTAGAATAAATGTGTTTATTTCCAATGCAAAGACCCTATCAGCGAATCAATATGAATTCCAAAATATGCCATCTTCAATGACCCGACAACAGTATCGTAACTATATCCCTTCTGAATAAGTCTGTTTAAAGGTTTGGTTAGCTTTTGAGGTGAATGACAACATAACCCGTATCATGTCAACAACTGGTTTTAGAATAAATGTGTTTATTTCCAATGCAAAGACCCTATCAGCGAATCAATATGAATTCCAAAATATGCCATCTTCAATGACCCGACAACAGTATCGTAACTATATCCCTTCTGAATAAGTCTGTTTAAAGGTTTGGTTAGCTTTTGAGGTGAATGACGACATTTTTGTGCTTTGTATAGAATATTACCATAAAAGATTGGATGTGAAATACTTGAACGTATAAGATGTCTGCATGTTGAATTATATTTACGAATGACGTCCTTGTACCGATGAGTAGTCATCCCTGTCTCTTCAGGGCACTTTTTGCCTTTACTTTGTACAGGCAACTGTGAGGAGGGACATTTTACACAAGTTTGTACTATAGTAGTATATGTATAGTGTATGGTCTGTAGCAGGCAACATCTGGGATTTTTTTTAGGACAACAACTTTTTAAATGTCGGCCATTAAAGCTGTATAGTCTGCAATATAACAGTTGAAGGCAATAATAATAAAAAATCTGGGCAACTCTCCGTAATGAACTAATTAATTAATTAATTAATTAAATTTTATAAATCAGATATTTTAAAAGAATTTGTTTATTTTTTTTTTTTTTTTTTTCATTCAGTCATAAATAATTAACCACTAAATATTTTATCAATTTAATTCAAATATTTCGGAACAATTGCGTATTATTTATTCAATTAATAATCATATTATCATATTGATTTTTGGCTTAGTTTATTCTTAAAAATCCTCAATCTTTTATTGTGTAAATAATTATATAATCATATTGATTTTCGGATTATAAATCACTTCATAAATATTAGTATGCATCAACAAACGTGAGTCATTAATGATTTCCGGCTTATCTGGTCAATCCCTATGGGACATATCAACAAACATGAGTCATTATTGATTTTCGGCTTATCTGGTCAATCCCTATGGGACATACATGTAACGTGAAGGTTCCCAAATTGCACCTTTTTTGACAGTTTTTTCACCTACGTTTTTTTATGAACCAGACAAAAGTTTCCAATCTGAGTTTATTTTGTAGGCGTATCCTTATTTACTATATAGTTACACCAATTTAATTTTGAATCCATATTGAATCATAGAAAAATGGGTTTAAATCGACCTCCAAACGATCCATGATTCTGTAATGAGGAGTACCCAAATTGCATTCATGCTTAAATTCACATCCTTAAGAATTGAATATCAGATGTTTTGTTTTATTTCTTTAAATATTTAGAACAATTTGACATTAGTCCATGCTTACTATTCATTTTTTAAGAAATGGATGCTTGTAACATATTAATATAATAAAAGTAATATTAATAAAGACAAATAAAAGAATACTATAACATGTTATAAAGATGATAAACAACGTCAGTACGCAAAATCTATACTTCAAGACCATCGTGTATTATTTGTGAAGTTGATACGGAATATTTATCAACAAGTTCTTGGTACCTTCCGATGAACTTTTTCAGAAAAAGGACAAGACGTTCTTTGACATATCCCTGGTTCATCAACTTTCTGCTCAGACACTGGTGACGTTTTACAAAGTCTGAGTAGGAGCTGCAAGCTCTTGAATACCGAATAAGTTGGGAAATGTATATCCCATATGCAGGTGAAGTTGGTATATTGCTACTAAGGTGGGGGAAATTGATAATTTCAAAATTAAAATCGTCTCGTTTGTCATAGATTCTGGTACTGAGATGACTGTGTATGTCAAATTCGAGGTATAAGTCTAAAAATGAGGCGGATGAAGCCGTGTCTGTTGTTTCTTTAATTTCTAGTTCTGGTGGATATATTAATGGAACCCAATCAGAAAAGTTCGAATTGTTAATGGAAAGAACATCATCAATATATCTGAAAGTGAAATTAAATAACCTGGCTTCTTTGATCTTCTTGTTTTTGACAAGTGTATGAAGGAACTCCGATTCATATGAAAATAAGAAGAGGTCGGCAAGGAGAGGCGCACAGTTCGTTCCCATAGGAATGCCGACAATTTGTTGAAAAAATCTACCTCCAAATTCAACAAATATGTTGTCAATAAGGAAATCCAGCATACTGATCACTTGTTCCTCTGTGTAGTATGTTTTACCCTTTTGTTCGCTATTAACAAAATATGCCTTATAGTATCCCAAAGTAATAAATTTATAGCGTATGCTACCATTATTGAAACTACTATGCCAAATTTAACCAAACTTTACTACAATTATCATTGGGGTATCTAGTTTGAAAAATATATTCGATGACTCCGCCGGCCAACCAACATGGCCGACATGGCTAAAATATAGAACATTGGGGTAACATGCAAGTTTTACTTTTATTTTGAAAACTGCTATTAATATAGAAAGTCTGGTGGAACACAAATGTTCAAAATGTTGAGATCTACCTATTGACTATTTACATCAAAACTGTCAGACGACTTCTAATAGGAGTTATTGTCCTTAAATGACAATTTTTTTTTCATTGTTGCATATTATCTTGAAAACTTTAATAGACAGAATGAAACTTAAATTACAAAAATTATCATCAAGAAAAGATCTACAAATTAGGCAACATGACCGAAATCGTCCGACGACTCCTTATTTGATTTTTTGCCCTTTTATATCGATTTTTACCATAATTTTGTGTTTTGTCTTATATTTTAAAAAACTATAGTAGAAAAATGGAAACTAAAATAACCAAAAGTGATCACCAAGATAAGATCTACAAATACGTCAGATGACTCCATATTGGAGTTATTCCTCTTGAATAACGATGTTTACCCATTTTTAGTGTTTTGTCTGTTATCTGGAAAATTATAATAGATATATAGACACTTTAAAAAGCAAAAATAATTCGGAAGACAAGATCTACAAATAAGTCAACAGAGCCGAAATCGTCTGATGTCTCCTTTATGAGTTATTACCCTTTAATTACGATTTTTACCAATGTTTTGCGTTTCTTAAAATTGATTGATTGATTTTTGAGTGTCCGGAATCAACCACCGACGTTCAGCAAGACAAGATATACAAATTAGTCTAATAGTTGAAATCTTCAGTCTACTTTTAATTGGAGTTATTGCTCATTATTGATGATTTTTACCAATTCGTAGTGTTTTTGCCTAATATAATAGATAGAATAGACACCTTAAATAACAAAAATAATCAACAATACAAGATCAGCAAAAAAAAAAAAGACGTTTGTCATGAATTCTATTCAAGTCCACAATGTTAGAGAGTGTCCATTGTTAAGATGCACATAGACAAAGGATCTTTAGAGCCTCTAGTTTTCGTTCCCACAAAAGGTGTCAAAATAAACTAAGTTTGGGAAATGTTTGGAATGATGAACAATAGAGGGACAATATATATATATATATTGCCTAGAAAAATCAACCTAACAATGTTAGAGTAGATCTGATTCTTTACTTCCTCCTCGAGCGGGGCTGGAACCTGTACTTTTCATTTCTCACTTCTACGACAACCCTTCCTAGCATTGCGCAGACGCCTTACCCCTCCTCTAACTATAGCTGTAAAAACCAGCTTTTGTTTCGAGAGATGTTACCTTCTCGTAAGTATTAAACAAGGACATCTAACACAGTACACGAAGTATATTTAAGTGTACAGGAATAATCATCTACTCATCTGTTCAGTATAATTACCGGATGCTATTCTGCTTTTTAGAAGCATACAATCACTATGAATTTATATTGAGATATGTCTGCCTATATGTAGTGACAACTGTAAATTATACCTTGTCCATCGGATTTCTTATAATTAAGAAATTCCAGGCCTTAGAATATTTATAAAGTGCCTAGAAAATCGACCTAACAATGTTAGAGACGATCTGATTCTTAACTTCCTCCCCGAGCGGGGCTGGAATTTGTACTTTTCACTTTTCACTTCTCACTTCTACGACAACACCGCCTAGCATTGCGCAGACGCCTTATCTTATATATATATTAGAACACACCCGCGACATCGCGAGTTCGTGACTGAATTAAAGTACCTTTGCCTTTTTTTAGCCTGGATTTTTAGTATTCGTATTGTCCGTGCTGATTGTAAGGTGCACAGTTTTCTCTGCTTTCAAAATCTTTCTGTTTGAACCCGTCCAGGTTTTCTTACAACAATAAACTTACTATAAACTAAATATATCTTTTTAACTAATCAACCCAAATTAATAGTGGTATTTAGGTGGAAGAAAACAGACTTGTTAAATAGTGTACTATAGTGTAACAAAGATATAAAACAACTACTGGAAGAATTCCAGGTTCTCCTGATAGAGGAGAGATTTACAAAAGGTAACAGGTAACACAGCAACCGGAAACTACGTGTGACATATACTATTGGTATCGGTATCGGATTCGACCCCGAACTTGTTATTATTGGTAATATTAATAATGTGGAAAACAAAAGGGCCTGGAATGGTGTAATTTTTAAACAACACCATTGTCCTATATTAGTTATTTATAAAGTTGAATTCTTTGATTCGTCGTGTTTACGTCATGCAGGCTAACAATTGGACCTCGTTATTTTAGTTGTATACAATGTAGATACAAAACTAGGGGATTTAAACTGTATAAATGAGTGGATCGTATCAAATGTAATTTGTCATTTAAGGACAATAACTCCTGTAAGAAGTCGTCTGACAGTTTTTACGTATATGGACAATTGGTAGAGCTCAATATTCTGAACATTTTCTCTATTCATAACGGTTTTCAAAATAATAGACAAAACTTGCATTTTACCCCTATGTTCTATTTTTAGCCATGTCGGCCATCTTGGTTGACAGGCAGGGTCATCGGACACATTTTTAAAACTAAATACCCCAACAAGTAATAGATGTGTTTTAGTTGATTTTAGTCTCTGATGCATGATTTTTTATTATTAATTGTTTTTGGCTTTTAAGTTGCTTTCAGTAAATGCGAGTACTCTCAAATCGTACTAACGTGTTAATTTGACCTGTTGACACAATTTGTAATGCATTTTCGTTTTTCAATGTTTACTTATTTTGTGTTGTATCTCGTCTCATTATTTTTAATATGTACCACCTTTGATAAGTATTTAGTATGACGATAAATTTTCACTTCTGTTCTCGTACTATGAACAACAAATTTATTTATTTTGTAAAAAATATTTTCGTACTCCTACATGTAACAACAAAATTATTATATTTAAATTTACATGTGTACGTTATTTTATTTAACGCCATTTTGTTCAAGGTTATAGTTGTCTTTTTGACATTGTTTTACATCTCCCCTTTTTTATTTAATATTGTATTTATATTGTGTCATAGATCAAATTTATTCGTTCAGTGTATGTTTACTTGTTTTTGTTAATATGTCTTTTTGATTGAGGTAAGCCATTTCAATTGATATTTTATAGTGTGTCTTTCTATGTTGTAATGTTACACTACTATTTCAGGTTAGGGTGAAGGTTGGCGCCTGTTAAAACCTTTAAATCCACTGCATTTGTTTGCACCTGTCCTAAGTCAGGAACCTGTTGTTCAGTGGTTGTCGTTTGTTGATGTGGTTCATAAGTGTTTCTCGTTTCTCGTTTTTTATATAGATTAGACCGTTGGTTTCCCTGTTTTAATTGTTTTACACTAGTCATTTTGGGCCCTTTATAGCTTGCTGTTCGGTGTGAGCCAAGGCTCCGTGTTGAAGGCCGTACTTTGACCTATAATTGTTTACTTTTTACACATTGTGACTTTGATGGAGAGTTGTCTCATTGGCACTCATACTACATCTTCTTATTTCTATATATGACATTTTTTACAGAGACAAATGCCTGTGGGGGAATGTATAGAACACCGAAAAAGGAGGGATACTTACTCAATCATCTGCGTTTGTATCTGTTTATGGATTTATATTTTTTTTCCAAAAGATATGTTATTCATTTACTTCTTCCAAGATCAGTTGTTTATTTATTTGTGTAAGAAAAGTATGGCCACTTCCGCCTGTATCTGTTGCATTCATAGTAGGTTTCGAAAAGTGTATAGATTGTGAAACGTAGTAAAATTTAAAGATTAAAGAACACAAAATTATTTTTTAAAAGATTTCTCACATCTTTTCAAAATGATCCTTAAAACTTATATTGAACAATCTTTTATCTGCCTTTTATCATTCAAAACTTATTAAAACGAGAAGTGTTGAGATCTAGAAAAAATTAGCTTAAGCATTGGCCTAATAAAGTTAATGTACTGGTCCCTGGTCACGATAGTCCCGATAAATCAACTCAGCAACGTTTTAATGCTATAGGAGTAAGTTGGACAAGGTCAAAATATTACTACACTGCAGTATATCGAGCTTAAAATTCAAATTTTGATTGAAGGCTGTGATATAACAATGAAACATTTTAAAAACAATAACTATAGATAAGATATCATTTTTTGACGACACAGTTAGCACCAATTTCAATTTCCCAGCAAAGAAAGCAGGCCGCGAATATTCCATTCGTTTTCAGAACAGGAAACAGCGCTAGCGCAAACGTCAACATAAAAATCTTGCAACATTATGCTTATTATACATTTTATAATAAATAAAATATCTGACTAAAATCGTTAGTTTGTCGAATACAGCACTTTATACCATTCAAGCCTAAATTTCGTTGAAATCCATAAGATTTGAAAAATTTCATCAAAGTCTGTTTTTGGTGCCTTTTACGGGTATACATTCCAACGTAACTTTCAAAGCGTTCGACAAAATTAGTTCTATTTCACTTTGTCCATGATGGACTTGATCGATATTGGGATAAAAAAATAAGGCCTTTATCGTACTTACCCTTCAAAGCTAAACATGCTGAATTCTAATATGGCGTCCTTATTTCGCTTTGTAAACATAGCCGTGTTCTAATTAGCACAAAATATGTTTGACACATGCGCACAAACTTACTGTTTACATTGTCGTTATTTTCCTTTTTTTCCTAGTATATTATATATATTTTAGCTGCTAACATAAAAAATTATTAAATATTGTTATTAAAACATCATATATATTCCCTGCTATTAGTATTTAAACTGATTAAATATGAAAATATAATGTACATAATTCATGAGGATTTAACGGGAACAGCCAAATATTCCTACGGTATTTTCGACCTATAAAAATAAAGTATGTGTCCTATTAGAATCGAAATAATTCCTTCATGTCATGCTCTATGCTCATTTTAACATGGGTAGGCATTAACTTTGACCATATTTTACACCTCGCTAACGCTCAGTGTAAAATATCGACAAATTTAATGCCTACCCATGTTAAAATGAGCATAGAGCATGACATGAAGGAATTATTTCTTAATTAAAATATTCTTTTGTGGGAGAGCGTTTATATGTTAATGTCTTTCTGTTTTATTATCATAGTGTTTGTATGTGTATACATGATTTTAAATTCCTCTAGAAAACATCCATTTTCAAATAATCCAATGCCAACAGTATTTTCGTCTTTTAGATGTATATCTATTTTCTTTCTCTTTTTCGTATAGCATGTCTAGTACAAATAGTCAATAAATCTAAAATAATAAGACGTTTGTTTCTGACTCTGTTCATTCTTTTCGGTTATATATATTAATTCATTTTTTGCCATAATTTTTTTTAACATTTATTCACAATTTTTCTATATCTAGCTAGACTTTGGAGGGTTAAAAGCAAAAAATATTGTAATGACGTAATATGTCCATTGTAGAAGGCTTTATAACTTGTAAGAGGCATGCGCTGTTTGAACTTTAGAAGTAAGGAGTTTTGTGTGTCGATTAATTTAAATCATATTTAGAAATTAAAATATATTAATATGAACAAATAATTGCTTTTATAATCTTCTTATTATTATCCCCTCGTCTAATGTTCTTCACATTCTGCTATCTTGCCACGGTAAGAATAGCTAGGCATCGTCTAGCCCAGCGCAAACCCTCCTCTAAATTATTCCCGTATTAATCAATATTAATCGAAATTAATTGATTTGGTTATATCCGTTTTTCAATTAAATTGTTACCTTCGGATTAACCTACTAAGTATCAATATGTATAACCGAGGAAAAACAGCATGTCCCTATGTTTTCATATACGTGTCAACTATAATGACTCTAAACATTCATAACAACGAGCGACTGGATAAAATATGGAATGATCACGTGTGCATTTTTATACATTACAAAATTGCAGGAGTTTCGGCTATTTATAGAATAATGTTCCTGTGTACCGATATGCATGATTGATCACGATGCAACTTTAATAACTAAAATAAAGAGTAAAAACCCGACACTCTGCGGGATTAAAGGACATTTACTAGGTTTCAAATTGGCCCAACCAATCAACAGAATTTTACTATGAAAGAGTCAGTAATATTTTCCAATCAGGTAGTAAGAAAGCATTCAGCACGAAGACTGTCCATCGTTTAACTTATAAGACCGTCTCCGAGGAGACGGTAATAAGCATTCAACCTGGTGGAGATGGTAATGATGATTGTGGCCAAGTTTGGTTTTTGGCCCAGTATTTTCAGAGGAGATGATTTTTGTAAAAGTGAACAGACGACGACGGACTACGACGGACGACGAACGGCGGAAGACGGACGCCAAATATTGAGAAAAGCTCACTTGGCCCTTTGGGCAAGGTGAGCTAAAAAGGGTTGTCAAAAAAATCATATAAATAAAATTGAGAATGGTGAAACGGGAAATGTGTCAAAGAGACAAGAACTCTACCAAAGAGCAGAAAACAGCCCAAGGCCACGAATGGGTCTTCAACACAGCCAGAAAATCCCGCACCCGGAGGCGGGCTTCAGCTGACCCTTAAGCAATAATGTATACCAGTTCAGCGAAAATGGACGTCACACTAAACTCCAAAACATATAAATGAACCAAAATTTAAACAACATACAAGACTAACAAAGGCCAGAGGTTCCTGACTTGGGACAAGCGCAAAAATGTTTATTTTTTGAAACATAAAATGCATACAGATTTATGTATCTAGTTCCTATAGTGTCTTAAAACTTTTCTAAGAGCACATGTTTGTCTGTACTCAGAACATTTTGTGGGGTTAATACGGCCATATTTGGCAATTCCTTCTGATGAACCTTGAAATTCATTCATTATTTGGATTTCACATGACAGTTTTAGAGTATTAACACAAAATGCAGTAGTTAACTATTACAAATACCTCATTGTATTTTTTTTTTTTTTAAATATATCTGCAGATATGACGATGCAAAAGTTAACAATGCAATAAGCAACACTTCGATAATCTCGATCTCTGAATGATTTGTACTGTAATAACATCGAATATGTTGGGTTTTTTTCGCAAATCGTTGATTTGTAGATATGTAAAAGTAGCTACAAGTAAACAGAAATGGAATTAATTATCAATAATTTTTTACATAAATGGCATATTCTACAGTTTGGGGAAGATATTCATTAATGGGGCATCCAATATAATTTAAAGCTATCACAGGAACTCATTGGCGGATATAAAAGTTTTGATATTTTATATATGATATCGAACAGTTATTGCGCTTTTGAAAATTCACCCTCTTTAACTGAACACTTTTCTTTGTAAGAGTTATCTCTCCAAACACTGTACCTTAGCAACCGTAAAAGATACCGACAAACTTGTTTCTAAAAATTGCTCGTTATATCCTCAGGATGTCTTTAAAAGTTGACAGAAGAAAATCCACATATGAGTTATTTCACCTGATGTATTCGACAATTGTAACTCCGAAACCTAAGTAGAGACTTAGGGTCTATTATTTGAAGTCCTCGGTCCAATCAAAAGAAAATGATGTCAAAGTGATGTTCTTATTTCTTCTTTTTTTGTATTTTATTGCTTCTCTTCAGACTTGTACTAAATTGATAGTTGTGTCATGTCGTAACTGAAAAAATTTGGTGGAAAGAGAACGGCTTCATTTGATTTTTTCCTCCTGCAATGTTAAAAATAATTTGTATGGTGATATAACGCATGAAACATACATAGTAGAAACCATATGATACCGGAAGTAGCAAATTACATCCTTATTTTAATCATAAGTACATAGAAACCATCAGTGAACGATAAGCTATCTTCTGACACCGAAAATTACATTTGAGATTGAAATTATTTTTTCCCGTCGAAATATGTGAATTTGACGATGAAAGACCTTTAACTGTTTCCTGTTTAATTGGGAAGGGTTTTTTTTTTTCTTCTTCTGCCACATTTTGTTCTTGGCGGTGTATTGTGATTTTTCAAGATGTCAATTAGATATTTGAAAAAAAAAATAAAATGAAAACAGCACTTTATGAATTGCATGGCTCGGGTCCGAAGCGCTTTTCTGGATTTACCTTCACCAGGAACGCTCAAAGCCAAACACAAGTATCTGTAAGCCAAGGGTGTATTCAGACGACGACGACGACGACGACGATGACGATGATGATGATGGTTGCTTAACGTCCAGCTGTAATGTGAGTATTAACCCTGTACTATACCGACACGCTGAGCCTGACTTTTTAAGTGCTAGTTCACAAGGTAACAGTCCGCAGGAAGACATGTCGCCTTACCCGGACACATTATTCTGACTCCGAGCCGACCAGTCTTTGCTCTTACTCCTTAATGCTGCGTGCTTAGCGGAGAAGCAGCAAATACCAATTTTAAAGTCTTTGGTTTGACCCAGCCGGGGTTTGAACCCGCGACCTGCAGCACTCTAGGCAAACACGCTACCACGAGACCACCGAGGCGGTTTTTTGAATATCTAACGAAAAAAACAATTGTTGAGAATAGCAAAGCTATAATGTTTTGGCACTAAAGACGTCAATTTTTTTTCGGCTCGCTTCGCTCGGCTCAACTGTTAAGATTCAAATCCGAAGTTTGAACGCGTTTGTCCAAGAAAGTATTTCTATGTGAAGTTAATTGACCAGCTTCTTTAATAAAGGATATGAACAATGTGCTGAAAAAGAATGAAGGTGTGGTGAGTGGTACTGGTATATGTCATGAAATGAGATTGAGAAATTGTAATAAAGAACAAAATTATTGAAGGGGGTGGTTGAAATTTTCATGTCTGTGGAAGTGTGGTCTTGAATTTATTTTCCTTCCTGAAGGCGGGGACTTGAAAAAAAAAATGAGAAATTCCAATGTTTCCTCCCAGATCTCCTCAATGAAAGAAAATGACCAGTCACTTAGATTATTATTTATATTAGAGTAAAATTGTGTGTTTCTTATTGATGTGTCTTGTTGAACCTTTTAGTTTTAATTGGATATTTCGACGTGCCCTTGGATTGTATTGCTCTTATTGTGTCTGGGGCCATCCAGAGCTGACTGTTTTTTTTTTTTTTGGGGGTAGTTCCTGCTAAGTTGAAGACCATGTGTCAAGCTCTGGATATCTTTCTGTGTATTGAATTTGGGTGATTTCGCGATGTCTTCGTGCTATTGCCCCATTACTTTATATAACGTGAGGGTACCCAAATTGCACCTTATTTGACAGTTTTTTCACCTACGTTTTTTATGATCCAGACAAAAGTTTCCATTCTGTGTTTATTTTGTAGATGTATCCTTATTTACTATATAGTTCCACCAATTTAATTTTTATTGAATATTGAATTATATAAAAATGGGTTTGAACCGACCTCCAAACGATCCATGATTCTGTAATGAGGAGTACCCAAATTGCATCCATGCTTAAATTCACATCCGCAAAAATCAAATAACTGATGTTTTGTTTTATTTCTCCAAATATTTAGAACAATTTGACAATAGTCCATTCATTTTTTAAGAAATGGATGCCTGTAACATATTTTAATTGCTCATTTTTAAAAGATGACTTTTTGTGGATGTTGGCGTTTTCGTAGATTTTACTTTTCCAGTGAATACTTCATCTGTTGATATATACTGTGAACGTTTTGTGTATATTTAAATATATTTAGCTATGTTGAAAGACGTGCATAATGTCAAATCACAAAAATGCAAATAGTTTAGTCTCTAAGAAAACTTGTAAGATTTCCACTGTTATTGTTGCTAAATGGGTGCAATTGGGGTACTCAGTGTAATTTGGGTACTATGACGTTAGCCAGCTTGTTAACATGATCTATCAAAGACGACAAATGATGGCTAAAGCTCTCCTGACCTTTTAAATAGTCAGGCGAGAAACAAAATATTTACTGATTTGGCTTGGTATATACAGTGTACATGTATCAAATAAAGTAAACAAGTAAAAAAATTTTTTCATATATGCTAATTTTTTTTATTGTGTTTGGGATTGGCCATAAAAAAACCCATGTTTTCTGTTCTGGTTTTGTGGCATCTTATGCTACATATATGAAAGCAGACTCGAAGTAATAACTAATATTTATTATACAACTCAAACGATCGAACTACAGTTACAGGAATGATTATAATCCTAACAAAACCTTATTAAATCATGTGCAGATAATTAACTGCTGTGTGGTCGAAATGATAGGTACATAGAAAGTTGTCACAGTGTCAATTATCAGTATAACAGTTTAGAATTAATAGCGGATGTATTTGTTTATACTAATTATAACTGTCACTACACACCTCCATCCTTAGATTTCACATAACCTTAATGTTTATAGTTCATTTATCACTGAATGAATGAAAACACAATCAGCCGTTTTTACTATACATTTATCAATGAAATTCTGCACATGTACTTATTTATAGAATTTGAACTGAATGAACTTTTACAATTATAATTTGTTTCCTAATCCTACTAGAATTGAAAATAAGCAATTTACAAGCTTAATTAATCAATGTTGCATGCAAAACAAAGAATAGGTAGACTGCCTTATTTCTTTGTATTAAATGGTTATTAGGGATTATTCTGCCCTTTACATTTTAACCATTGCCTTAACCAAAGTTCGTTCATATTTAATTATACACAAAATCTCCATATCTATTTGGCGGTTTCCTTGTTCTTGTTGGTCTCGGAGTCGCAACACTAGGTTTCATAACTGACTTTGAATTGTCATTGGTGTCACTAGAATCAGCATTAGAATCAGATACGGCTTCTACATCTGTTTGATTGTTGGATACGGATGGAATTGGAATATCTGGAATCTCAGATATATCTGGCAGTTTATTGTCACTATACTGATCATATTTGTGTCTGATCTGATTCTGATGTCGTTTAACAGTTCTTCCATCGTTTAATTCAATGACAAACGAAACTGGTCCTGTTAGTTCCTGTAATCCATTTAGCTGCACGGTTGTGACTCAAAATGTACACACTATCTCCTACATTAAAATTTCTCACTTGAGCTGTCTTATCATGAGATTGTTTTTGTCTTTGTTGTTTCTGTTGAACACGACTCTTAATGTTCGGATATGTTAAGTCTAGCAACGATCTTGGTCTCCGTCCCATTAACATACCAGCTGGAGCAATAGCGGTTGTGGCATGTGGTGTTAGTCTATACGTAAATAAGAATTTCGCCATTCTTGTTTCTATACTTCCCTCGGTAACCTTCTTCATTCCCTCTTTAAATGTCTGAACAGCACGCTCGGCCAACCCATTTGTGCTAGGTTGATATGGTGAAGAACGAATGTGCTTAATTCCGTTTCTTTGAACAAAATCCTGGAATTCCTGACTAGCAAACGGTGTTGCATTATCACTCACGATGCTTTCTGGTAATCCATGAATTGCAAACATAGTGCGCAATTTCTCGATAGTGTTTGCACTGGTTGCAGAGTTCACTACATGTACATCCAAATATTTTGAGTGTGCATCAACACATACTAAGAACATTTTTCCGTACAGTGGCCCTGCATAATCAATATGTATCCTTGACCATGGTTTTGACGGCCATTCCCAAGGATGCATTGAAGCTTCTGGTGGAGCATGTCGATTGACTTGACATTTGTGACATGCACGAACTGTCTGTTCAATTTCTGCGTCCGTATTTGGCCACCAGACATAACCTCTCGCAAGTACTTTCATACGTGAAATTCCTTGATGACCCTCGTGTAGTTCCTGAAGAATAATTTCTCTTCCAGGGTTTGGAATAACAACTCTATTTCCCCACAAAAGACAACTGTCAAATACACTTAACTCTGTTTTTCGACTAAAATATGGCTTCATTTCATCATTGTCTCTGTAATTTGGCCAACCAAAACATAGTTAGTTATTTGTCCCAATATCGGATCCTTGCGTGTCCATGATTTAATTTGCTGGGCAGTAACCGGCGTAGAATCCATGTGATCCATTAGCATGATCATTTCTGCGGGTACTTCCGTTTTCCCTTCTCGGTTTAACGGTAGACGGCTTAGTGCGTCAGCGTTAGAATTCTTCTTTTCTTCTTTGTAAACTATCTTATATTCATATGCGGACAGTGTCAAAGCCCAACGCTGAATTCTTGCGGCTGCCATTGGTGGAATACACTTATTTTCGTTAAATAATCCTATCAATGGCTTATGATCTGTATAAATGGTGAATTTTCTATCAAACAAATATTGATGAAATTTCTTTAGTGCGAATATAACGGCTAATCCCTCCTTCTCAAGAACACTATAATTCATCTCGGCGGGTGCTAGCGTGCGCGAAACATATCCAACCGGTCTGTCACATCCATCTTCCATTTTGTGCGACAGGACGGCCCCTATTCCATACGGCGAAGCATCACACGATAGAATAATGTCCTTGTTCGGGTCATAATGTACCAACACTTTAGAAGACTTTAGTAAAGTTAGGTCAAAAGCCTCTTGTTGTGATTTGTCCCATTCCCATTGTTTTTGCTTTTTCAGCAGTTCATGCAACGGTGCTAGTTTTGAAGATTAATCCGGCAGAAATCTGTTGTAGTAGTTAAGCATTCCCAAGTACGATTTTAACTCGGTAACATTTTTAGGTTCCGGCGCCTCTGTGATCGCTTTGACTTTGCTTTCAACAGGATATATTCCATATTGATCAATTCTATGACCTAAATACACTACTTCAGGTGCTAGAAATACGCATTTGTCCTTGTTGAGTCTCATACCTGATTCCTGTATCTTGCCTAATACAGTTTCTAAATTGTTTAAATGTTCACTCTTTAGCTTCCAGTGATAAGAATGTCGTCTACAACAACTCTCGGGATTCCTTGCAACAAATTTTCCATTGTTCTTTGAAATATTCCCGGTGCGGACGAAACTCAAACGGCAAACGATTATACTGATACAATCCTTTATGCGTATTGATTGTTACATATTTACGTGACTCCTCTTCGAGTACAATTTGTTGATAGGCCTGGCTCAGATCTAGCTTGGAAAAACTTGTCCCCACTTAATGTTGCATAGAGATCATCGGTTTTAGGGATCGGATAATTGCCAAGTTTAGACACTTGGTTAATAGTTACTTTGTAGTCCCCACAAATCCTTACTGATTTGTCCGGTTTTACTATTGGCACTATGGGAGCAGCCCATTCGGAAAATTCAACCTTTTCGATATTTCCCCCTTTTTCCAATATATCAAGTTCTTTTTCAATTTTTTCTTTGAGTGCGTACGGCACTGGCCTTGCTTTGAAATATTTAGGTGTAGCATCTTTATCTACATAAATCCTTGCTTTAGTCCCCTTTAATGTGCCTAGTCCTTCTTTAAATACTTGAGGGTACTTACGTAACAAGTCTTGTAACTCCTTGTCCTTTTCCAGTTCCTGATTGTGTGACAATTGCTCAATTTTGAATATTGATTTCCAGTTGAGTTGTAGTTTATGAAGCCAATCACGCCCCATTAAACTCGGTCCCGTTCCCTTAACCACGGTGATCGGTAAATCCACACTGTGACTGTTGTATATAACGGTAACATTCCGTTTTCCTAACACATCAATTTTCTCTCCTGTGTATGTACGCAAACTACACGGTGATTTTTCTAATGAATTGTCACTTCCAAATACTTGTTTACATGTCTCCTGACTTATCACTGAAACTGATGCACCTGTATCGATTTCCATATTTATTTCAGTGTTGTTGAGTTTAACGGACACTAGATACGGTTTCCTTTTTTTACCTTTCAATTGATACATTGTATAGGTATCCTCCATATCGTCACTATCCTCTTCAACAAAATGTGTTTTAGTCGGACGCTGCTTAGGGTACACTTTCCCTTGCTGTGTTTGTTGCTTAAATTTCGGTTTTTCTTTAGCATTTTGCTTCCCTTTATTTCGGCATTTTTTGGCTAAATGTCCCTTCTTATCGCACACATAACACTTTGCGTCTTTCCATTTACAATCCGTTGCATTATGAGATCCTCCACATCTGTAACATTCCTCATTACGAATAGTAACTTTGTGCACTTGCTTAGGTTCCTGAACTTGCAGATCGTGTGCGTTCTTAGCTGCCATTTCCATTGCTGTTGCAACTTCCATTGCTTTTTTGAATGTCAATCCAGGTTCAGCTAACAAACGTCTCTGAATACGGTCTTCTTTTATTCCACGGACAAGTCTATCTCTCAACATATCATCAAGAGTAGCTTTGTAATCACAATGTTCAGATATCTGTCTAAGCTCTGCTACAAACTGGCTCACCGATTCGTTTGGCTGTCTCGATCTACTGTTAAACTTGCACCTCTGTACAATAGATGACGGTTTTGGATTTTGGTGATCCGTGACTAACTTAACAATGTCATCATAAGTCTTTTCCCTGGCTTTTGCTGAGCAGTTAAATTCCTCATAAGTTTATATGTCTTTTTGCCACAGGCACTTAAAAGAATTGCTCGTTGCTTTTCCTTACTTTCAATGTTATTTGCAATAAAATAATGGTTAAGTCTTTCGGTGTATTGTATCCAATCTTCTGAAATGTCATCAAATTCGTCAATACGTCCATAATTTGTTGGAATTATTATAGGTGGTGCAGCTTCGTCTCCCATTGTTATGTTCACAATGTATTCACTAAATCGAAAAAAGTTTTAAATCCTCGTCGCCAATTTATGTGGCATCTTATGCTACATATATGAAAGCAGGCTCGAAGTAATAACTAATATTTATTATACAACTCAAACGATCGAACTACAGTTACAGGAATGATTATAATCCTAACAAAACCTTATTAAATCATGTGCAGATAATTAACTGCTGTGTGGTCGAAATGATAGATACATAGAAAGTTGTCACAGTGTCAATTAATAGTATAACAGTTTAGAATTAATAGCGGATGTATTTGTTTATACTAATTATAACTGTCACTACAGGTTTTAAAAAAAGAGTGACTTGGGGTACATATCCCTTACCCACCCCCAGAGAATCGAATGGTTGCTCCCTAAGAGATTGTTTCCTCTGGGACTCAAACCCGCACTCTGTGTTTCAAGTCACCGCTCTAACCAACTGAGCTAAATTATAACTCTCCCTAACTCAACCACTTACAGCAGGAAAGAAATCCCGTCACAAGTTTAAGGTTTTCTTGCCTTGTGAATATTTTGTGTAGCATCATGACACCTTTTTGTATATCATGGTTTCGTGTTAGTTTGTTGTGTTATATTATGGGTTTTAGAACAAAGGTTTCTTCCGCAGACGATATAAATACTTCGCTGAGTTTGTCTACGACATCGTCCATATCGTTCACTTGAATATAAATTTTCAAGGTCGTTTAATATTTATACAGTTGATTTATATATATATATATATATATATATATATATATATATATATATATATATATATATAAAAATTTGGTGTATTTACTGTCTTCTGATTGGTTAAAAGTATTACTTTTATTATCAATGTTGTCAATTTTTATGGCGCATGCCCACTCTGACGTTGTATATTCATACGCCAACATGTGTGTACGTTGTTATTGTTAATATAAATAATGTAAAAGTTCTTTGAGCCTTATTTTTGATAGAAATTTATTTATAATGAATGGCAATAATTTATTTTGAATTTATTGAACCATAAAATTAATTTTGACTCTTCACATTTTCGCGGATTATTCAATGTGAAGAGTCAGAAATTAATTTTATGGTTCAATAAATTCAAAATAAATAATAGCCATTCATTAAATATATATACATTTATACATATGTTTTGAACTGTATTGACTTTGTTTTGGGGTTTTTTTTCTGTCTGTTGTAGAAGAATTGTTTACATGTGCCGTAGTTTTTGACTTGAGGGCATACGATACAGTTTTGATCCCACGGTGATTTTTGACGACAATTAGCATACACGCTATTTTCTTCCTAGTCAATTCAGATATGTTATGAAAAATATTACGGTTTATCTCATTTATAAGATAAACCAATATAATGAAAGAGAATTGATTAATGCATCATTCGGATCCGTATCTCGTTTCCCGCTAATCAACGTCACGTGACTCTTCAGCCTAACATTGAACTAGCCACTCTTGTAGAATTGTAAAAGTTTCAAAAAGGCAATCGTAAAAAAATCAATGACATCCGCATGTCATATTCCAATATTTCGATATGAAACTACCGAAGAGGCCTGGTAATCCTCCAAGAAAGGATTTTCATCAGACAGGACCAGCAAATGAAGACATGAAAAAAAAACAGAGACCACTCGATCCGGTGCCATCAAAACGAGGAACACTTCCAGCTTCTTCCGACATGTATGGATGTGTAAAGATCATAGAACAATGTAATTCAAGTATCTTCGCCAAAAATGTATACAATGTATCTCTTAAACACTGTGCGGGACAAATTTGCAATTCCAGAATTGGCAAATCCGACTTTGTCGGTTTACAAGATATCAAAAATATTTTTTGCCCAAGTGATAGATAATCAAAAATTAAATTTCCCATATGTCCCAACATGTCACCGTTGTCACTGTTGTCACCACAGCTGATTAAAAGTACATTTCCATGGAAATTTAAAATTCCATGGGAATATTCGAAGTTCCCATGGGAAAGTTAAAGTTCCCATCGGAAAAGTACTTTTCCCATGGAATTTTAAAGTTCCCATCGGAACTTTACAGTTCCCATGGGAAAAGAAGAATACAGAGAGTTCCCATGGGAATTTAACTTTTCCGATGGGAACAGTTTATATTCCCATGGGAACAATTTTTTCCCATGGGAACAATTTTTCCCATGGGAAAATTTGTCTACCTATGGGAACAATTTTTCTTCTCATTGAAACAGATATTTTATGTATGGAACATGTTTTCCGTTTGATTGTTTTTCTTCTAGAAAAATAAAAATTTGTTGAAAATGCAGGATTTATGTTAAATTATTGCAGTATGTATGTTTTCTACAAAATGTCAATATGGTTTCATATATAAAGCTGCTCTCAACATGCAACTTCCATAAAAACTCTGATTATCCAGTTAAATATGAAGCAATGGCAAGTAAGTTTTAAATAAGCTATGCGTGTGTGTTGTGAATACAAATTTCTATTATTGAACTTATTGGAAAATAGATAATAAATGTTTAACAACTTTTTTCCGGTGCTTAAAAATACCCCATTTAAATTTTTTTTTTTTTTTTTGCAAAATACAAGACCCATAAAACAAAAACACTATAACCATGATAACATGCTGAGATAATATATTCATTTACAATCTGTATACACGTGCGTAATTAACGGGTTCTGGTTGAATGAACATGAATTTCGATCGATTACACACAGATGACGATCAATAGAGTGTGGCACGTGTCGTTAAAACATTTACATGGTAATTACTAAAGATGTGATTATATAATTTGGAATTATTTTTTTAATTTAAAATAACATAGCCTACTTTTATATTTCATATCCTTTGTGGCAACTGTATCATCACATCAAGTCCCTAGTGCGTATTATTGAGGTGGTCATTTGTGGTATTTCTACGGACGTCTTTATTTCAATATTTTTACTCCTTTCGTATTATATTTTGTATAGGCAGTTGATGTAGATGAATTACAAGAACAGAAAAAAGTAAATTGAAGTCATATTATTAGTCTCCGTTGTATTGTTTTAAAACTGAACATTGACATGGATTAGTGATTTCTGTGACATATACATGTACATGTACCAAATGTACAAGTTTGTTACTTTGAGGTTTTTGTGTGACTGGTCTTCGTTTTTGTTTGTTTTGTTTAAACACATTTTATTTTCAAGAGTAGCATACGGGATTGAACACAAAATACATAAGATAATAACGAAAACAAAATAGAAATAGATGTAATACAAACTATAAACAAAAACGAAAATGCAATATAATATTTTTGTAATATGAACTGGCGTGAAAAGTAGGAATTCAGAATTTTAATTGTATGCGAAGTTCTGAATCTTTGTGTAATTCTGATATAAGATTGCACAGATTAAAAATTGCTTTACTTTGCTGAAATGTATAAAGGTCACCGTGAACAGCCAATATAAGGTCAATTGGTATAAAATATCTTTTTAAAATCAAAAACAATATTTCTCTTGCTTCATTGTGAAATGGGCACTCGAAAAAATTGTAAATACAATCCTCAACAGCATGGCTACAGCTGCATGCAGGATTTAGTTTAATATTAACACAGATCTGCATGCGGGATTTAGTTTAATATTAACACAGATCTGCATTGAAGGAGCTTCGCATACTTCTGAACAATGAATGATATCAAGTTTTCTAACACCACAACTAAAGAAGAAGGGTGGCTGTTTTATATTTCAGAAAGTCCATATGTCGGGGTTTAAAATTCCATTCAATAGAAGTAAATGGGAAAAAAGATGTTTTGGTTATATCTAGTCTATGACGCGGGTACTACATATATAGTTGTTACTAATTCGTAAATCATAATCTGAATTTGACCAATAATTGGGAGCATTAAATCGCAGAGATAATCAAGGGCAGTCTCTTTATGTAAAGAATATAACACAATGAGCTTTCTTGACTTTCTTCTGTCTACTAGCAATTTCCGGCCTATTTCGAGGTGTCAGACCACCAATTAAAAATCCAATCTGTTCAACTAAATTTTCAATTTTCACAGCTTTCTAAATATTTTACCTTAAGTTTAACTTCAAAGAAACCAGGTATATCCTGACTTGTACATGTATCACCTTTCTACATGCCAATTTTCAACCCATGTTTAAAGTCTTATAAGAAAATTCTGATCTTGAAAACACAGGTACTACCAAAATAACTCCCGGTTTTCTGGAAATCTTAAATTAGTATACTATGTAGCGCATTAATCCTGAATTTTAATGCAAACTCATAGACAAGTGAATTTTGGCTCAAAATGGTCTAAATATATTTCCTTTCACCAAAAGTTTCATTTCTGCAACTTTGTTGGTTAGTTTAAGTAAACAATGACACCAAAAGCACTATTTTGTGTCAGAGTAGGGCTACTTTACATACGTTCTAAATTGGAGGGAGTAATTGGTGGTCTGACACCTAAACGAAATATGTAGCTTAACGACTGACATATGTATGCATATTCCATAATTAGAATAATAAAGGTTAAGTTTATACGATCAAATTTATTTCTTTATAATGCATATATCAAGTTTTCAAGTAAATATAGGGAATTAATTGAGAGCAATTTCTTTTATGGATTCTCTCATATATAGTTAGAAACCCTAATTAACTCGCGGTGTTCCGTGTAAAATTGTTTCAGTATTTTTTATCTGGGACTAATATACATTTATAAAATATTTTATGTCCCAGTATTTATATAATACCTTTATTTAATTCCTTAACTTGACCATCAGCATGGCTAAGGAAATTATTGCCAGAGGTACTGTGAGGTGGCACTTCCAGGTATTCAAGCGATTTCCTGTCGGGCTTAAAACTCTTATTACACGTAATGCAGGTTTACGCACCGCACCGCCTGCTGAGCAGTGTACGCGCGGACGGTAATTTGGAACTTTATTTTAAAAATCATCTTTTATAATATACATCATGTGTACATTGATATACTATATATTACTAAACTCATACGTGTAGTCAATTTTACTACCAGTTGTTTATGAAATACAGTTCTCGTGCAATGAATGATATTTAATTCCAACCAAAGATTTGAGGAATTAACAATTTATTGAGATATATTCCATCGGTAAAATTTGAAAATGTAAGTTTGTACTACTTGTCAATAATAATGGATATTTCAAAACATTTAAATATTAATTCACAAAATGAACGCACTTGCCGATCGTTGGTTTAGAAAGATAGAAAGATTCGGAACTAAAGATAGTCACAATTAAAAATATGTATTTTGAAAAAGACAAAACCGCCAGAACAGATCTGATTTAAATCCAGGGTCCGTATATGCATAATGGTACTTAAGTTAAATTTGACCCGAACGGACGGATTTTTTTACATGTTCTACAATAAATTTATACTACGATTGGATATTGTTTTATGCATATATGTCCAGATCTATATAGAACTTACTTTGCTTCGTCGAAAGTACGAATATAGAAAAATCACAGATTTATATTTCAACTAGAACGTTCTAGAACAGTTAAAGAAATCATTACAATTGTTAGTTATTTTGTACATGTATAACTATAATGCGAACCTTGTGAAATAGCACGTGAAATCCCAACTAAGCGTGAATTCTTTGGAAAAGCGACGGTTCTATTAATACCTATTGTCAATTTCAAGTCCTGTTTCGACATGCATTGTAATATATGTCACTGGACGTTAAAATTCCATCATTAATTTCGTCTTCGTCAAATATTGCTGTTGGTTTCTTTTCTTTCTTTTTTTATTACATATACATAAATACACCACAAGTTATTCCTATGTAATCTTATTTCGATATTTAATGCAAAGTAAATTTTAAAGATGAAAGTCGTATTAGTTCGATAATGCTTCAAACTAAATATAAACTGAGAATATATGTATAACTGCCATATTCCGAATCCCGGACATTCATTTGTGTAAATGAAGAAAAGATAACAATGATCGGTATCTGAGTGAATCTACGTCTCAATCAAGCTTCATAAAGATATTACAGAATATTCAAGATTTACAACTTTTCTTGAATATGATTGCCAATGAAATAAACTGCAGGAGATTTCAAATTAGCCCAATTAATTTGTGTGTGTACTATAACAACTGAAACCGTAATTCTGCTGTAGTGCACGTCGATCGTATCTGTAACAGGAAGGCGTATGGTAACCATACTACCTTACTAAGTTCAAAAGTACATAACAACCCTTTCTTTGTGCATTATACGCTCAGGAACATACATCTTACTATTTTGCATGGATTGGTAGCAAATGTACTTTTCAAACTGTAGTCCTTAACCAAAAGCGTTGTTTTTTCCATCTGACAAGCTTAATTTTGGATCAAATGATCATACAAGTACGGAGGCTAGGATTTATAATTCGGCTAGTCTGGATGACTTCGTGCAATACCCCGCTCCGTATTCATTATAGTTTTACATAAATCATTTAAATTTTGATCCTTCAGTTTGCATATAAATATGATATTTAAATTTCGTATGGCTTAGTACAACCTGCAAAACATTTTATTTGATGTCACCAATAGTAAACATATAAAATGAAACAATAACTTACTACTAGTATACCAATATAGACTTTTGTTGTATGATTATACAAACCGAAATCACTACTGTATTACTTGACAAGAAGAATTTAAATGTAGGACAAAATCGGCTACAACACGAAATTTGTTCAAAGAATAGTACCAAGCATGTGACAAAATGACGGGTATGTAACAGAGGTATCGCACTTGCGATGGATTGGTGGATAGTTACTGTTTATTCAACGTTCAGTGACAAGTATCTCATGCATATTGCAAGACCAAACTAAGTTGGGCAGACGACAGAAGCGAAATTGTGACAAATTCGTTGTTCAAAATTGATTTTCAATCGTTATATAGGAAGTCAAACATGTATATGGAAAAAAATAAACCCGGTGAATGACACTCCTTGTTGTTGAATTTGGGTTTGGCTGACCTAAATTGATATTATGTTTTGAAACAATTATTCAAATTAAATATACAATTATTTTACTTTTTTTTGGGGGGGGGGGGGGAGTCATTGACCCTAAAACATAACAACAATACAGGCTTATAGTACTATTTTGAAGCATTTTGAAGCATTCAAATATAATGAAACGTATGATAATTTTACGAATAAAAAGAAAAGCAAGTCGGCCCAAAATGATTGATCTTTCAAAGAAAAATGTATAGTGTGTTCATTGTAAACTTAAACAGAATGCGTATAAATGTCTCTATTATAACAGTCACAAACCACTTCTAGAATTAAAAAATCAGCGATTTACCATTCATGCAATAATATTTTGTCGAAAGTGATCGAGATGCCCTTATTAGGTAATTCAAATTCTCGGACACTTAATTTTTTTCCAGAACACGTTATAGTTAATATCAGAGCCATATAATACATGTATTATATCTGGGACTATAATACTAAGTATAATAGTCCCAGATTATATTATCTGTTAATATGCGTCCTTCTTTTAAAGTCTTGTTTTTCTTAAACACTTTAGGACCGTATATCGGGGCACTGCCGAAAATAATCTTTCAAAAGCAAATTTAAGTTTCAACCTTTAAAACTTGTATGTCAGATAATTTGACCACATGACAAGAAATTCTACAATAAACATTGGTCACGCACGACAGATTCCGATATAAGACACGTGCCGTTACAATAGCCAGTTTACACGCATCAGCGCACACAGGTTTGTCGAATAGGCAGTTGATTGGAGGAAAACCACGCCTACCTTAAACTAATACCCAATCAAACGCCTTTGACAAAAACATAAATAATACATGTATAAGATTACAAAGATTTGGTTGCGTATACAATATTTGAAAAAGTTTAGACTCTTAATTCAAACTTAGAAGTATAGAATATGCCCGTAATGCAAGTTTCGCAATTTTACAATAAATTTTATACATAATTTCACCTACAGACCTAAAATTCAAACTGACCATTATTCCGTGAGTTCATCGTGTATCGTGCGTGTTGCGTGCGTGTATCGTGCGTGTATCGTGCGTGTACCAATCGTGCGCTCATCATTCATCGTTCCGTGTATTTTCCGTGTAACGTGCGTGCATCGTTTATTCTTAATCGTGTATCGTGCGTGTATCGTGCGCTCATCAATCATTCATTCTTAACCGTGTATCGTGCGTTCATCAATCATTCATTCTTATAACCGTGTATCGTGCGTTCGTCAATCGTGTATAACTGTGTACATCAGATAACGTGCATTTGTCAAACGTTCATCTCTAATCGTGTAACGTTCATTCATTGCGGTTTTTATATGATAGTCGGTTATAGTGCTCATCAAAGCTTATATTTTATCTCACGGTTAAAGTGTATATATATGTTCCGACTTTAAATAAAATTTACATTCATACTTACTTTCTTGTGAACACTTAATTAACTTCATCGTACATAACGTTCATACAGATTCATGACTTTTTGTGTAAAATTTATTTATCATGTGTAAACATTTTGTGGTTATTCAGTGAATCTTGGCTGGGACTGACACATTTTAATATAATGATACATGTTCTACGTACAAACAATAACATGATGACATTTCTACGACAGAACAGTTAAAATTGGAATTTCTATTCAACTGAGCGAAATGGGCTTAAAAATTTACTGTTGGCCAACTGTTATTTGTTAAAAATATTCTGTCAATTAAAACAAAAGTGCTTTTGCAAAATTTAGATGTGGGGTAGCTCCACTAAAAATAGAAACTGGAAAGTATGAAAGAAAAGAAGTCCACGAGATGACATGTTGTGTAGCTCTACTATTGAAGATGAACTTCATGTCATTTTAAAATGCCCATTATATGTAGATTTAAGACAAATTATGATACATTAAGCTAAACATTTTAATGAACATTTTAACCTATAATTATCAGATAGCGAAAAATTTATATTTTTATTTAATAACGGCAATGTTGCTGCTATAGTTGCCAAAAACATCAACAATATTTTATTGAAAAGAAACGGCATTTTATTTCCTAGTTCTCAAAGAAAAAAATGTTTTATTTTCATATAGTACAGGTGGACACTGTAAATTTTAAATGTAAATGAGTAAATATATTGTGTCTTAAAAGTCTCTCATTATTCTTTTTAAGATTGGTACATACAATGCAAATGTTTTAATGTTTTATGTTTATTTCTGTGATTCTCATTTTATGTTTGTATGTGGTGAGACTATAATAAAATATTGAATCAGTATTAACGTTCAACTTGAGTCATTTCTCCAATGTTGAACTAGCCTAGATTATAGTTCTTCGCTTATTTGGCAAATTCATATTCTACTAAGATATTATCAAACATTTAAGTTTTGATAAATACCATTACAAATATCATTTTGTCTTAGTTTTGATGGTCACATGCACGTAAGGTTATTCCATTTAGAAAATACAATATACAAGATTGTTGGGTAAATGTGGATTGCGGATTAAGATGTTAGATGTCAAACTTGAATTAACAAATTAAACTGAGGCGAATTTAACACGAATATGTATTTTTCTTCAACAGTGTTTTTATTCTCTGTTCTTTATTTTCATTTAAACTAAGCTAAATATTTTTGTGGAAAATTGAATAAAAATATACATAATATGTATTTGAAGGCATTTTTAATTAAACAAGTACAAGATCAGGCAAATATATCACGTATTCCTTAAGGATTTTAAATTGAGGAACTTTTTAAACTTGAAATTGTGTTTACGAGTTTAAGATACATTCTATTTTTTTTTTTTTTTTTTTTTTATAAAATAGTTTAATATAAGGTATTATCATAACAAGTCTTTATTTGAATGGAATAAACATGGAACACTTTCACGGATTCACTTTTCATTGTGTTCATGGTTGCATATCAAGGACACCGTTTTTAATGTATGTCTAAAAGATTAATATCCGAAAAAAATAATTCACAATAGTACTTTGTTAACCTTCTAGGATTATTAAAGAATGACGGATTTTTTACCATGGGGGTATTTTTTGTTCCGTTACTGAGGACATTTTTTGTCCTTTATGAATCCATATGACAAATTTGACTCCAATAAGGATAAATTTTGTCTCATAGAAAAATCGGTAGTTTTATCTGATAGATTTTTGTTCATTTTATCGGATATAAAAGATTGAAAATACAAACACAAGTTTGATTTCGGCTTTGACTCCGGGGACACTGTCGTTTACAGTAAAGACGAAAATCTACACATGTACGTTCTTATAAAAAGAAGTTGTGGTATGATTGCCAATGTTCATAATTATTGTACTCCCCTAATAATGAATCTATAATATATGCCACTGGACGTTAACCGATCAACTATTAATTCATCCATCTTATCCTTTTAGTTTTGTGATAATTTGCATATCAAATACATGAAACAACTGCAGATTTTCACTAAAGTTAGGAGGCCGATATTCTTGCACATATAAAACAGACATTAACACCGATCCCTACGTTTTGATCCCTCACAAAACAACACTTTATAAATTTCATGCATCCGTAACGCTTTTCTGGATTTACTTTCACTAGGAACACTGAATGCTAAATATTTGAAAGCTAAAGAATGTATGAAATAGATAGGAGTGTAGAGCTATATGACCAATAAAGGACCTATACATTCACAACATTCTGTGTATTTATGTGTCTGTCCAAAGTCAAAAGCACGTAGTTCAGTGGTTTTCGTAACATCAATTCTGTTATATACATGTATTTGGGCTTTTTTTTGTGGCAAGATAGCTTTGAAATAAAGAAGGCCGTTAGTTTGCTCAATTGAATTGTTTCATATTTTTTCATGTCGGGGCGGGGCCTTTAATAACCGACTTTACAGTTTCCGTATTTTTTCATTATTGAAGGTCGTATAGATATAACTGCTAACATTCCTCTTGATTTGAATTTCTTGAATAGTTGACTCACTAGCAACTATACCACATTTTCTCATTTTACATAAGCCTTCAATGCATCAAAGGCCAATTTAGTCTGCTGTAGCTGAAACCTACGTTTCTTAAAAAAATCTAAATTTATATACTGACAATTTCAGAAATGTTTGTCATAGATATCTGTTCATGATATAAGTATCAAAATATTTTAGCTATGAAGATGTGTAAACCCTTAAATAAACCCTATTTCTTTGGGCAATACCTACGGAAATTAAAATAATAAAAACCATTATCAGAAAATCGGAATAAAAGAGTATGCAATTATTAAAATCAAGTAAAAAGAAGTGTATATATATATATGTATGACTCGGAGGTGCAATGGAGATCATGAAGTTTGATGGTCACGCGTGAAGTGCGCTGGTCTGCGCCGAAGTGCGATGAGCTGTTCGATGGTGTGCGATGGTTTATATAACGCGGGATACCTAGATTAAAGTCTACAGATGTGCAATTATTATGAGCAGTATGTTTGTTTCAATGTCAGTATATAAAGCATTTACTAGTGTTATTGTCTATGGATGTAATAGTTAAAGTTGCCATGTACTAATTGAGAGATCGTCCTATTTGATGTTTTGCATGTGGAAATTATTCTTGCTTCAACATGTATCTTTACTTAATTTGTTCCTCTAATGAGATCCTCATTTACCGTTATATAATCATAAGAATAGTTTGTGGACCCGTATGTATTTAGGGAATGACACTCCATCGTACGTAAAAACAAATCTTTCGTATATTTCCCGTTTCACAGTCCTACATGTATATTGAATTTTACTCACAACTCAGAAATTTGATACCAGCGCGGGGTATGCTTAAACCTCTTATTCTAGATGTCAGGTAACTTCTGTACTTGTGTTTATGTTGGATTGCTGTCTGATTGACGAATACCCGTCACTTTATATATATAGATTTTTTTAATTTGTTTTTAAGGATGCATCCAGTTGCACTTTTCATTTAAAATATATTTCCGTGACGTAACCTCAAAAGATTAGTCACTTCAATTAAAAAAAAGGAAAATGAAACCTCTTCTCGCATGTTGCACTTTGGGTAATTGTTCTCTTCGATAAAATACTGCCTTGAACTCAGTTCTGGTATAAATATAAAGAAGCCACAATTTGGTTCTTAAATGGATATTTTTAAACACCTAAAGCTAGGTAAAGCCTATCTCTTGATATAGGCTCTTAAATTCAACAACTTTTAGAGACCGACCGTGCTTGGTCTGTATAGCCAGTCAAGGTCGCTAAACTCTCATTATCCGTTTAGAGATTTTCTGAAAATACGATGGTTTTGCCTTATTCGAAACTAAAACATTATCAAATATAACTGGTGGCCTTCGGCTGTCATCTGCTCTTTTCGGGTTGTTGTCTCTTTGACATATTCCCCATTTCCATTCTCAATTTTGAAATAACTAAAATGTGATAAACAGTTGTCAGATCAAAATACATTTAACAAGCCAGTGCGTTGATACAGGTTATATTCTACTGAATTTACTATATATATCCGTTATTATTACGTAATATATATATTATATAAGTCCTGTGTCCAGGTGAGAAATAACAATATGTGATTTGTATGTCAGGTGAAAGTGACAACGGGTGGTATGTATACTAAAATGTTTATCGTCTTCCATTATACATGAGGGTGTGGATGGGGTTTATAGAATAGAAAATTATTGACAAAAAAATAAAGAATACAGAAAATAACCAGACAAATATATAGAAAAGAAAATGATGAGGTACTAGAAATTATAGAAAAATAAAGAATGATCGGCAAAAGGTATAACAAATAGAAAAATTGCCTAAAATGATAGAATACAGAAATAATGAATCCCCATTCAGACCCTCATAATCTGACGATGACATTTAGCTTTAGGACAATTATGGGCATGCGATACAGTTTTAGACCCACAGTGATTTTTTACAAAGTTCACATACAAGCTAATTTTACAAAATCAATTTGTATATGTAATAAAATTATATCTTCATGTGCTAAATTTAAAAGACAAATGGGTTTGAATTATTCGACATTTACTTAACATTTCGATTTCTTGTACATTTTGTCCTTTGAACAGACATCCTTAACTTTTTGTTTCAAAAGATAAAGATATGCGGATTTCGGTAAAGAGATTAGGAATATCTTCGTTACAAAATTGGGCTCTACATTTGTGTAACAATTTTTGTTAATAATTAATTTTGTTAAAAGAAATTGATTTAAGAAGAAAAACGGTATATTTGTTGGATATTTATCTAGTTAAAAAAGTCGGTAATTTCTTCATAAAAGTTGGAACGAATAATCCTCAAACAGTATCAAGCCAAATTTCATTTCTAAAAGAGGGTCCATATGCTCGTTTTAAGCTAAATAAATGGTTAAATCTCGAAAAATGCATCTTTTCCAGATATTTCACAGTTTGACGTCGTGAAAATAATATTTTACGGCAGCAATTTTAAATGTGTCGATAAAAGAACGAATTCTTCAATTATTAAGTATGTAAATTTCTGTCAAAAATCATTATAATCAATTCAATATTTTATTTACGTCTCACCTTATGTATAAAATTACACAATACATTTATAAAAGAAACATTTTGTATACATAAGCCAATCTGTACAGATTTATGAGAGACGATAATCAACTAAAACAATATGTATATAGGTAACTATTATTAAGGTCATCCGAAAATGTGATGAAAAAATCCGAAAAAGACTGATAATAACATACTAATTCAATTTCATGCAATAAGGTTTTAATGCTAAAAGTTTTAGAAGAAAGAGTTTAATGTCTGCTTATTTAGATTAATTCTGCGAATTGTTTTTGTCTGCAAAAACATCAAACGAGAGATAAAGAGAATCACAACTAATTGAATAAAATGGAGGATTGAAATGGAGAATGTGTCAAAGAGACAACAATCCGACCAAAGAGCAAAAAGGGTGCGTCTAAACACGGCTAAGGACTCCTTAGTGCACTAATAACTTATAATATGCTACTAAGGATTAAAAGGGATGCTATACCATGTAAACAAATTTCTTATCAAGATAGAGATTGATATTTAATGCATAAATTCAAATTTAATCAATAAAAATCACAAATGATAATTGAACAATGCATGTCCCGGTTTTCTTTGATTTTCCGAAAATCACTGAACCATAAGACACGTGTCAAATTACATAACTGGTAACACTTTTACCTTAAAAATGAAAAATTAATTATTTGGATAAGAAAATAACCCAGACATTTAGATATATTTTCCATAAAATATTTTTTAATTTTTAAAAATCATTAAATATTCATCGGTTTATGATTAAATGAAAAATATAGAAAATTGTTTAGTTGTTTTAAGGAAGGAAAATAATGTTTGTCCCGAGAAAATAGCCCTCCCCTATAAATGATTATTAATTTACCTAAGTGGGGCTTAAATTTGGAGACCGATCGCGAGGCCTGACTACCATAAACAACAGATAACGAACAGCAAACAGTGGATACACCAATTGATATGTATGAAAGACAACGACGGACACAAAATGATTGCACTGAATAATTTCAACTACCATTGAGATCGTTTTTTTTTTTTCAAATCTCCTTATCAAATAAGACATGCATTTTAAAAAAACTCTGGGATATCTTTTACCGTTTGGTTTCAAATTGAAATTAAAAATTGCATTTTCCCAAAGAGTTTCAGGTAAAACCCCGAGAATCTCACCTCCTCGAAATTTGAAGTGCCAGAATGTTTGAAAATATGTATGAATTTTCTTACATACTTGAGATTGTATAAGGAATATAAACAAATTCAGTATGTGTACTGTACAAACAAACAACAGACACCAAGTGATGGATACAATTGTGGCTTATATTGTTTAATTCATTTTTACTGAGAGCAAAATTTGATTGATTGATTATTCAGTGGTTGTTTAAACGTCCAGTGGCAAAAATTTCATGCATATTCAGGACGAAAAGTCGTTTCAGAAGTATATTATGAAGTATTTGGTATTAAAAATGTTTAAATTTTCTCATTATTTGGTAAATGTCATTTTCTTAGCTATTTCTAATTAATTTGTACGAATCAGATTTTTCTGACAAAATTATATCTTTTGCTCTAAATTAACACATACGATTCTGATAATATAAGGAACATTGTAACTTAGGTAAAAAAAGAGGTTATGATTGTTTAATCAGTTGTTATGTAAGTTCGCTCGTGTCAGTCGGATCACTGATTTTCGGCAATATCAAGGAAAAATCGGCACGTTCCAAATATTGTTCAACTACTCATTTATTGGTGGTTCTTTTCTATAAAATTGGAATTTATGTATTAAAATCTATCTATCTCTACCATAATATGAAAACAGAGTACAAGTAACACCTCCTTTCTAGTCCTTAGTGGCATATTATAAGTCCTTAGCAGTGTTTAGACGTACAGGCAGAAAACAGTCGAAGGCCATCAATGGGTCTTCAACACAATGAGAAAATCCCCACCGAAGGAGTTTTCAGCTGGCCCCTAAACAAAATGAATTTTAGTTCAGTGATAATGGACATCATACTAAACTTCGAAACATATAAATTTTTCCTAAATTTCTGAACGTAAACAAATGATAATTTATTAGTCAAGGTTACAAATTTAGGCAGATAAAAAGAAGAGGGGGGGGTGTCATGGGGTTGGAACCTTTTTTCACGATCAATGCATTTGAATAGTGACATATGGTTAAAACCACCCTTTTATCCTGGGTTGAGAACCCTCTTTTAAAAATGGCTGGAATCGCCACTCTTTAAAATGTAGCAATTTATAAATATTTTTTTTTTATCTTATTTATATTAAGTAGAATTATAAAAATCGATGAGTTTTATAATTTGACAACACTCATTGATATTAGAAATACTATACTACAATTAATTTATTTAATACATGGAATGTTTAGTAAAGCTGTCGACCAATCTACACAGAAAGCGAGATATCTAAAATTTGTATACCCTTATATATTTTCATTATCATACATCAATTTTAATGCAATTCCAAATAAAATGGCTTTGAGAACCGTGTATTAAGCGCTTATCGTTCATTCGTCGATGAATCATTCACCGTGCGTGTATCATTCATCATTCATCGTGCGTGTATCGTGTGGTCATCATTCATCGTGCATCGTGCGTGTATCGTGCGTTCATCATTCATCATTCATTTTTCGTTAATCCTCCGTGTAACGCTCATCGCTCATCGTGCGTGTATCGTGTATCGTGCATTCACCGTGCATTCACCGTGCGTGTATCGTGCGTGTGGTCAGTTTGAATATCAGAAGGTCTGTACCTAGTGAGGAAAAAATACAAATTTAAAAAAATTTGCAAATCAAAACTATTTCGAATTGTTCTCTATGTGTTATAGCAGTCTCAGTCTATTCGTACAAAAAATCACCAGCAATTAAAAAATCAAATATTTCTTTCACCTGTATCCAATCGGAAAAATAATTCATTTTAGTCTTTGATCTAGATGCAAAAGACGACAATGCTCCTTACAGTTAAAACAGTCTACTCCAAATTTCATAGCGTATGCAGAGCTTGACAGATACCCATTACTGTCCTATGTAAAGTTGCGAATGATACATTTCTAGAGTATACTTCTTAATGGAAAAGAAAGTAAAATTTGTGTTGAATTATACAAACTTGTGTTTTATATTATACTAATAACGGAATAGAAACTAAGTGAATATCATATACATGTATGAAAAATATTTTGATAATTACGGTATGATCTGCGGTATGATTATGTCCAATATTATAATGCACAGTTTGTGATAAATGGGTGTCAAAATGTATTAAACAAAAACCCAAAGACCAGTTTCAACAAGAATGCTTTGCTTTTATTGCAGAATCGCATAAAACTTAATGTTATCGTATTTTTAAAAAGAATTAACAATTTGAAAAATTTCTTTTCATTTTTACCTTACTAAATTCATTAATATATTATGCAAATATAGATGTGGTAGTCACCACTTGCCGATTGAGTTTGAAAGGTGGCAGGATTTACAGAGAGAAAACATAATCTGCCGTCTCTGTGACACAAACAACATTGGTGACGAGTACCATTACATTATGAATTGTAGAACTTTAAACTATAAAAGAAGGAAATTTTACGGAACTACTGTTAGTCAAACCCTAATATCTTTAAAGTTGATCAACAGTTTAACTCATCAAATATTGTAATATTAGAAAAACTATGTAAAAGTTATAAATGTGAAAGTCAGTCCTCCAAGTTAATTTAATTGTATCGTTTACACATGCATGTAATAATTTTACCTTGTAGTTATGTTTATGTATGTTCTCGATAACTAGTAATTGAAGTTTTATGAGAAATAAAGTATTCGTATTCCTTTTAACCATAAACTACACGAAGACAGCCTACCGGTAAAGTACAAGTGGATACATCATAAAGTATATATTAAATCCTCATCCGTCCTTGTAAACGCAAAACTCTGGATTCTCTTTGATATTTACCTGAGAGATCATAAAAGACAAATCTAACAAGACTTCCAAAGGTGTTTGCCAAAAATGAATTGAAATAAAAGATTTTTGTGTAGACGAGTAACAATATTACATTAGCATGATTAGGAAATTTGACCAAATGAATGAAATAAACTTTAAAAAAGTTAGTGCACATCTTTCTAGTGGCGAAAACCACGCATATCGAGTTACGTCGACGAAAAAGAATAAGTACATTAATAATAATTATGAAGTCATTTTCATGAAATTATAGGATTATAATTAGAAAACAATCTTAAACACGATTCGTGATTCCCCATGTATATAGATTAAAACAGATTTATAATTTTTATTCTTAAATTAAATTCTGAAATACAAAGGCATGGCTCTGATACTTGACAGTTCAGCGAACACTATTACATGAAATGCACGATGCTATTGATCGAAAACAAAGGTGAGAGATTCAAATTGTAAAATCAGCGCTGGACGGTAGAATTTCTATCAATCATTCAACGGTAATAAAAGACTTTTGAGTGTAAAAGTATGATAGAAATACTTTTAATTTTATTATTGAAATTACATTTTTTTTTATCAAATGGAATGCTTGTTAAACTGTTCCAGTCATGGTTACTAGTAACTGTTAGTCCATTGCGATATTTCATAGCTCTTTACAAATTCTGAAAAAAGAAAAAGAAAAATAATGTTCCCATGGGAAAATATATCTTCCCATGGGAAGAATTTTAGTTCCCATGGGAAGAATAAATGTTCCCAAGGGAAAAAGGTGTTCCCATGGGAAGAAAAATTAGTTCCCTTGGGAACAAAAGTTCCCTTGGGAAATTTAGAATTTCCCATGGGAAGAAACTATCTACTAATGTTCCCATGGGAAATTGTAGTTCCGATGGGAACTTTGAAATTCCCATGGGAAAAGTACTTTTTCCGATGGGAACTTTAACTTTTCCCATGGGAACTTCGAATATTCCCATGGGAATTTTTAAATTTCCATGGAAATGTACTTTTAATTAGTTGTAGTGACAACAGTGACAACGGTGACATGTTGGGACATATGGGAAATTTAATTTTTGATTATCTATCACTTGGGCAAAAATATTTTTGATATCTTGTAAACCGACAAAGTCAGATTTGCCAATTCTGGAATGGCAAATTTGTCCCGCACAGTGTTAATATATGGGCAGTGTTCTTATATGATTTACCTTGGCATATACATGTAGCTCTGTAATACCCGAAAATATCAAGGCAAATTACTACCTATACAGAATGTACACTGTCAAAGAAATTATAACGATTGTAAAGCATGACCATTTATGTTAAAAGAGGGGTCAAAATCAGTCGAATATTGCATCTATTCCCAATATGTCACCGTTTGACGTCGCGAAAAATAACATTTTACGTTAGCAACGTCATTATCTCCTCTGTAACTGTATCGTATGCCCTTAAGAAATGTGTACTGCACTGTGCACATCGGATGACAACGGATCAAACTCATATACATTTGAATATCAAATTCATTGACTAATGTAAAATGTTTTGAAAATTATAATAAATAATCTACTACACTTGTATTTCTGCAAAAAAATCAACCAATATCTTTCTATAAACCAACACGTGAATTAGTAATATAAATATATTCAGTTTGTTATAACAGTTAAGTAATATATTGCATAATTTTTCGGAAGAGAATTAAACAGTCACGGTAGCTCTTTGTAATGGCACAATATGGGTCATTTTCAAAAAATGTAGAATTTTCAGTACACCTATGCTAACATTTTTATTTCTAAAGTAAAATGCAGTTGTAAGTGTTTATATGAAAGTTTGTAGAATTTATGAGTCAGAACATTAATAATAAACAAGATTTTGATAAGATTAAAATATATGTAAGTCCGATTTTTGCGTAATTTATGTGCGTACAGTGCCGTCAGGGTAACACATTTCAAATGATTTTTTCCTATTTTCTGATTGCCTTGATATCTGCAAAAGGGACTTTTTAGAATGTTAATAATAACTCTAACGAAAAATCGCAGCTTCTTTATTATTCTATGTAACATTTTTCTACAAACTAAATTCAATCAGCGTACATGAAGTTCATGTCCATCCTGTTACCGCTACTTAAATCAACCGTTTAATTGTTCTCCCTATAAATATTGAACTAGTCCGTGTTGATTTCAAAAGCGCAAAGCAACCTAAAAATTTAACACAGCACGTTTCTTGCATAACAGTGTAGAGAACAGAAAATCTAAGACATTAAGTGAAAAAAAATAGTGTGTACCCTTTTGTCATGTCTATGCTGTTACCAACATATTTATTAATTACACCAATATTATACTTGTGAAAAGTGCAATAACTTGATATAATAACGTGTTGGAAACCAAAATCACAACAGAAAAACATTATCACTTCATCAAAGAGAGTAGTTATTTCACAACAGCATTCATAAATGAAGAAATTTGTCTATCCTGTTATGTCTATCCTGTTATGTCTATCCTGTAACTATGGTTACTATGGTTACAGTAACAGGATAGACAATATTTGACAGAAACGTCTTTAAAAAGTTTATAATTGCATATAGTTGTACACATAATGAAATGTTTCGTTGTTTGAACTTATCTAAAGGTTATAACGTCTTAATCTTCGCAATTTAGCATTTACAGATGCAATACTGCTATCGGTAATAGGGTAGACAAAAAGGGTGACAGGATAGAACTTAATATGGTGATATATCATTAACGTACCTTCCTGTTACCAATAAAATAAAGACAAAAGTAAACCAACATGCGAGGGAATTACTTGATGTTGGCTTTATTAGAAAGAGAAAAATGCTGAACATTATGAATTGCTATCTTAGACTTGCATTACTGGTGGTTATTTTTATAACCTTTGAAAACTAATTTTTAGAGGCATTTTTCAGTACAACATGGAAAATTGACAAATAATCTATCATTTCACAGAATGAAAATATATAGAAGTTATTACTTTTGAAAACCATCTTATTTGCTATGAAAAACAAGCTATAATGGTTTACTTTTATAAATTTTGACTTGGATGGAGAGTTGTCTCATACTACATCTTCTTATATCTATTAAAATTTTATCGAAACCTTTTCTGAATAACCCGAAATTTCTTTTGAACATGGTAACAGGAGAGACAAAATATTGCACCACCTATCAAAAAATGTTTCAATATATTCTTGTATGACATTATCAAGATTGCATCTTTTTATATGTTGTTCCATAAGTACTGTTTGTTTTGATTTGCTTATGAAGAGGGTTATTTGAATTAGTAACTTTAAAACAATTTTGCAATTTCAAAATTCGACATTTTTTGAAAATGACCCATATAAGATTTGAAGTTTTCTTTATCTAACATACATGAAATGATATCATAATCAGTTCTGAACGGAATAAATCTAACAAAGTTTCATCTGCTTCTACAAAATCTTGCATATTAAGTGTACCTGTTTTTGCATTAAATTCGCCAATTAAAATTTTGTGCTCGTCTAATATTTTCGTAAAGACTTATTTTCAATTTAATCAAAAGCTTCTAAAGAAAATTTCGAACCTTGTGTTTTATGTACTGTTGTTATTTTGGTCTTTTTCATTTTTTTTTTTTTTTGCCATTGCGTTGTCAGTTTATTTTCGACTTGTGAGTTTGAATGTACCTTTGGTATCTTTCGCCTTTCTCTTCAGGTGGTATTTCAATACGACCAAAAATTAAGTAATTTTGTTAGTCAAAAATATGGTCTCATACTTTAAATCCCTGTGCAAATTGACTTTCACTCGGTATATATGAAGGACTCTGAACCGTGATGGTGACGCTGAAGTGCCTTACCTTATTACCGGCTTTCGGACGGCAGATACAATAGGCTCGGTGTTCACGATTGTCTAAAACAATTGCTTTTGCTATAGCGTACAGTAGATTTGCAGTTACGGTTGCCATTGCAATACAATTGATTTTACAATCGTGTACAGCAGATTTTTGCCAATTGCATCTGCTGTACTGATAGCCAGTAATATTATGTGAATGCTAAACTGTTGCTTAACTTTTTCTTTAATGACTGCAAAACCACCAAATTTTTTACATTTTTTTTCTGTTTTGTTACATAATTTTATCTCTTGGAACATCTAATTCATCTAAATTATTAATATGAAAATACGGAGATGTGGTATACTTGTCAACGAGACAACTATACATCAGATTTCAATTAACGTGAACAAGTTTGCTTTATATAAATATTGAAATACCCTAGTTGTGTATATTATCAGTAATTTTTTTGAATATCAAGATTTCGGTCCATAAACGTACAAAAACTGTATTCAGATATTTATTTACACTTCTTTTCTTATTTTGTTTGTTTTTTTTTTTTTCATCTCAGATTTTAATGATATGGGTTTCTTGTACATCTGTCCTATTAGCCGTTTTTACGACCCATTGTTGCAGTTATGTGTGGTGAGGGGGATAGAGATTAATGACTGGTTGGTCTGTTGTTTCAAGTGTGCACCAGGTCTAGGATGGAATTTTTTTTTTGTCTTGGTTTTAGACAATGTATCACTTGAAAGTTTATTTCCTACTTTATTTCTAATTAAACTTTTAGCAAGTCTTTGAAAATTCCTTCTGCACTGCAAAGATAAAAAAATATTAAATACCAACTCTAAATATGTATAATGAAGCTTCCAGAGCACCTGAGATCACTTCCGATTATTGGTGGGGTTCGTGTTGCTCAGTCTTTAGTTTTCTATGTTGTAGTTTGTATGGGTTGTTTGTCTTTTGTTAGTTTTCGTTTTTTTTTTGCCATGACATTGTCAGTTCTTTTTTCGAATTATTAGACTGAAAATTTCTTTCGTATCTTTTTCCAGAAGAGAGCTTATTATTATAACAAATAAAACAATATGCCGGTTCTGCAAGGTTGACGACCGAGATGAAGGGCGGGAAACTTGCACTGCTACTAGAATATAAGGGTATGTTTGATAGAGGCAGAAATGTTGCCTTGTAATAGGCCACCTTCGGACCCCTTGCAGAGGTGTTACAGTGGTTCTTTAATATGCAAAAATTTTGCACTCTCCCTAATCGAGGCATCAGATTTAACGTTCGCCTTACGACCGGGCGTGACTGTGAATTTATACATCCCGCACATCCAAACAGATGACCAACTTTAGCAAAGGTTTTACTGCAGCTAAGATAGAAGTCAGATGACTATATGTCTATACTGCAGTCAACCCTTTGGGTTCTTGTAACTGAAAAAGACCTCAACTGCAAATATTTTCCAATTAATTGAGATATGTAATTCATTGCAATCAATTTCAATTACCCCCTGTTGTCCATGCTTACTGCATCATATCTGTATCTTTACCTCGATATTGACAAAGATAGTGGACTTCAAAGTAGAATCCAAGAAAAACGTGAATATTTCAATTTTTCAATTTTTCAAATTGTCAACTTTATTTTTCTCAGCAGAAACATAACCTCTGCCCCTATCGTATGGCGTTTACATATCTAAATTAACACATTACGCTCGTGCATGTTCACACTATACGCAATGCACAAACAGGGGTGTGCTCCGTATACATAAACTGCTCCCAACAAAATTATGAGAAAGAACGACTAAAATGGACACTGCACAAGTATTACGGTCACTATCTCGAAATGATTTACCGATATGAGGTGTCTGTGTCTCAACTCACTAGCGACATGTTTCCACGGTCTGAGATCTTTCGGTACCAATAGGGTCGTCTAATCTGTAATTTTACAGATTGTGATATTTTGACCGAGACTATATACATTGCGGTGGGGCTTGCATAGAAATAGACGCTTACTCTGTCGACGCATCCGGTCTCGATCCTTTTGATATTCATGCAGTTCCATCACTTTTTGTGTGTTACCTTTACTTGTATTTTTCAATCGATTTACGAGATTTGTACATCGGTAAAAAGTAAAATAACAAAAATACCGAACTCCAAGGAAAATTCAAAACGGAAAGTCCCTTATCAAATGACAAAAACTAGTTATTGTTGCCTAAACTGACAAAAGACGATATTTTGTCTGCAGATGTTATATAGAAATATATAGATATAAGTGAAATATGTTTTTTTGTTAAGACTATTGCTCAGATATAAAGACTATATATATATATAGTAATCAAACAAAAAAACTTTGCATAAAATGAAATTTTGTTTCTCAAATATGTCTGTTATGATAATGACATGTTTATGTTATCATAGTGAGATCACAAGATTTTACCATCCCATTTATTTATCAATAGACTTAACATTAGATTTGACAGGATTGAAGAATTTTACTTTATTAGCTGTTTCAGAGGCTAAAAAGGTTACTTTGTCATAATTCCTCCATTCTATATTGTTTCCAAGTAACACTGTGATAAAAGGGCCAAAGTGGCTTTGTACATAATAAAATATGTTGTATCCATATGTTGTTGATACATAAATTTCCTTTTCAATGATGTAATATAATGATAGGATCACCTCCGAAGAAGCAAAATTGCACAAAGTTAAGCAATTTAAAGCACAAAAATGTCAATTTTTATGTGTATTGCATTCTAAAGCATTGATTAAGAAAATTGCTAGTAGGGAATCAAATTCTAACAGCAAAGACAACTATAGATGCAATTTATGCCAAGTTGTAGCATGAAACCTTGCTAAAAATGATAATTTGATATATTCGCATGAAAAAATATAAAACGTTTAATACTTAGGCTATTGCTTACAGCCTAATCATTCGGTAACAAGGGTTAGGCCTATGGAGTACACATATAAGTTTTGTGTCGAAATGTTTTGGTTGCTTAGGACACTAAGCAATAAAATTACAATACTAGTATATTGTCAATCTAAAACACTTTACCCTACTCAGAAATTGATTACAAATCTAAATAGATATAAGAAGATGTGGTATGAGTGCCAATGAGACAACTCTCCATCCAAGTCACAATTTGTAAAAGTAAACCATTAAAGGTCAAAGTACGGCCTTCAACACGGAGCCTTGGCTAACACCGAACAGCAAGCTATAAAGGGCCCCAAAATGACTAGTGTAAAACCATTCAAACAGGAAAACCAACGGTCTAATCTATATAAAATACGAAAAGCGAAAAACACTTATGAACCACATCAACAAACGACAACCACTGAACATCAGGTTCCTGACTTGGGACAGGTGTAAACAAATGCAGCGGGTTTAAACGTTTTAATAGGCACCAACCTTAACCCTACCTGAAACAATAGTGTAACATCACAACATAGAAAGACACACTATAAAATATCAATTGAGATGGCTTAACTCAATCAAAAGATATATTAACAAAAACAAGTGAACATACACTGAACGAATAAATTTGATCTATGACACAATGTAAATACAAAATTAATAAAACAAGGGAGTTAGATATAAAACAATATCAGAAAGACAACCATTACCTTGGACAAAATGCCGCCAAATAAAATAAAGTACACAGGTAAATAAAAATAATTTTGTAGTAAGGAAGAAGAGCGCATGCGCAGCGGGAAAGTCAAACATTCAGACCTCCGAGAAAAATATTTGAATTTTCATATTTCTTGAAGTGCAACTGATAAATTATTAAGTGAAATTAGTAACAGGAACATCAATAACACTTGTACTATGAATATTATTGCCTAAATACGGTCTCGTAAATCGGTACCCAGCCTTAACATATCACCTTGTCAAAACAAAATCAGACGCCATTTATGTCAACATAGATCGACCCAAACACTAACAAACCACTATCATATCTAATGACAGAGAAAGTAAGAAATAAATTGAATAAGTTCTTAAGCAAACCAAGCTAGGCTTATTACAGAAGGAAACAGGAAACTACAACCTGTTGTGCTGACTGATAGTAAAGGCAACATAAACCGTCATGTAGCACACAACGCTGAACGAGACATCATTTGGTGGACCAAAAGGGGATCCAAAATTGAACAAAGCACTAATTGGCTAAAGAAAAACATCGCAAGCAAAATTATAAGGCACGGCAACATTTGGCTATATGCATGGCTTGGAACATGCAATTTAACAACTAAAAACAAAAAATACACATCAATTGCAAAAGACAACGACGAAGAAATAGATAAAATCATTGAGAAATACGAAGAAATCATCAAAATAGTAAATAAATATCCAGGATCAAAAATCACCATCCTAGAAATACCTATATACACTATTAAAAACTGGAATACAAAACAGGGTCACAAAAATCCGGGCACCTTTGAAGAGCAGGACACAGAATTAGAGAGACAACTATACACACTGAACGGAAAAATACGTGAAATAAACAAACGTATAGGAAGCCACTCACCAGAATTTTCCTCGGATATTAGTAACACCAGCAAATATCACTGTGGGAAAGACAGGAAACTCAAAACAAAGAGAAACTACAAATTTGGACTGTATCAGGACGGAATACACCCAGGCGAACTTTTAGCAAGAAACTGGCTAAAGAAGATCTCAGAACAGACCAAGAGAGACTGCTGGGAAGTTGTACATAAACCACCTTCAAAATAAGTTCATTGCAGACAGATTTAGTCAGCGTGGGTTTTTCCACACTACACTAAATCACTATGTTTGCAGTGACCCTTATTTTATTACATGTACTACTCATCATACCAACACAACACAGTAAATCATGGACCCACCAACAACTAGTCCAACAAATACTAAATGCTAAACTACATCCAGCCGGTAGAAGACCAATCTGCCTACCTATCTGTAACACCAAAAACAAATATTTGCTCCTACTATTGATAACTTTAAAGTGGAGACATCGAATTAAACCCTGGACCGCCAAAAAAAGAAACTGTATATCCCTGTGGACTATGCGAGCATCCAGTTACATGGAACTGTCGAGAAGTATGCTGCGACGGGTGTAACATCTGGCACCACAACTCTTGCATAGAGCTATGTTCAAAAAGATTACGAACTTCTAGAAAAATCCAACGTACAGTGGATAAGCTGTAAATGTGAAAGCATTAACATAAGCTCATTCACCTTCAGAAGTTATGAATTAGAAACATCAAACATATACGAACAAAAAACAGGATTGGACTCCACCATGGACTCAATATCATCAGTCTTCAGCCCACTGAAGTCAAGCAGCCCAAAGAGTGGAAATATATCATCACACAGCAAGACACGATCATCCATAAACTAAAGGCAATCTCAGTAGTAATCCATATGAGATACCAGCAAAATCAAACCTCCGCATGATGACAATAAACTGCAGGAGCATAAAAGATAAAAAAACAAGAATTTGAAACAGCACTCCACTACTTGAAACCAGACATAGTATACGCCACCGAATCATGGTTAAAAGGAGTCAAACCAGGATCAAATCCCACAAAAGACGCCATAATGTCAAGCGAAATATTTCCATCTAATTACAACGTATACAGAAACGATAGAGGGACCCTTGGAGGGGGTGTATTTGTACTTGTAGAGAAATCAATCACATCAGTTGAACAAACTTCCTTAATCACTGACGGAGAAATTGAATGGGTAAAGATCAAAATAAAAAACAACAAAGACTTGCTAGTTGGATCTTTTTACATGCCACACAGAGATCAAAAACACCTAAATGAACTGCAAAAGTCACTCGAGAAGGCCAGGACTAATGGGAACACCAATGTCATTTTAGCAGGAGATTTCAACTGCCCTAACATCATATGGGACACAGCAACAGCCCTTGGACCAGACAGAGAAATCCAACAAGGACTAGTTGATATAGCTGAAACATACAACCTGACACAAATACACACTATACCAACTCGTGAAGGAAACCTCCTAGATCTTTTATTTGTCACGAACCCAACTCTCGTTAAATCCTCAAATAACGTACCAGGTATATCAGATTATGACATTATCATTACCGACCTGGAAACAAAAGTCCACCATCAAAAAAGCCAACCGAGAAAATGTTACATATACAAGAAGGCAAAATGGGACCAAATTAGCATAGACCTTAAACACACCCTAGAAGAGGTCAAAGAAAAACATCATCAAGGAGCTGAGGTACATCAACTTTGGGACACCTTCAAAAGCCAGCTCCAAAACACAATGAACACAAACATTCCAAATAAAAAAATAAGATCAAGAAACAACATCCCATGGATCAAACACAAACAGAGAAAAATGCTTAAGAAAAAACAGAGGCTATACAAACAAGCCAGAAAAACAAACAAATGGTCAAATTATAGGTCTTTTCAAAAGGAATGTAAGAAACAACTCAGGAAAGCAGAATATGAATACGTCAACCAAAACATCTTTGAGGGCCTAAACAACAATGACACAAAGCCGTTTTGGAAGTATATTAAATCCAAACGCCAGGACTCAGGAGGAATAGCACCATTAAAAAGGGGACTAATCTCGTCAGTGACAGTAAAGGGAAAGCCGAACTCCTACTAGAACAATTCAAGTCCGTATTCACAACAACATCAGACACTAACCTACCAACAACGAGAATACGAGCAAAAATCAACATAACACCAATAACGATCGACCAAAAGGGACTTGAAAAACTACTAAAAAACACCAATCCAAACAAAGCCTCTGGACCAGACAACATCCCAAACCGCATACTAAAGGAATGTGCTGAACAACTAGCACCCATTCTGCAAATTATAATGCAATGCTCGCTAGACACAGGTGAACTACCAAAAGACTGGAGAGATGCGAACATATCCAGTATCTTCAAAAAAGGAGACAAACATCTAGCAGAAAACTACAGACCTGTATCCTTAACATCTGTCATCAGCAAAATTCTAGAACATATTGTATGCAGGCACATTCTAAAACATCTGGTAAAAAAAAACAAGATCCTAACCAATTTAAACCACGGCTTCAGGTCAGGATACTCATGCGAAACCCAACTCATAACTACCATCAACGACTTCCTACTAGAACATGACAAGGGGCATCAAATCGACGTAGGTATATTAGATTTCTCAAAAGCATTTTATACAGTACCACACAACAAATTATTACATAAGTTAGATCAATATGGAATCAAAGGAAATACACACAATGCGCACCATCGTGGAAGGCGAATCATCCGGCGAAACAACAGTTGACTCTGGAGTACCCCAGGGCACCGTCCTAGGACCAATCCTGTTCCTGTGCCACCTAAATGACCTACCAGACACAGCGTAATATCATCAGTAAGACTTTTTGCCGACGATTGCCTACTGTACAGAACAATTAAAAATAGCCAAGACCAACAAAAACTACAAACAGATTTGGAACCACTAGAAATCTGGGCCCACCAATTAGGGGGTGCGATTTAATGCCAAAAAGTGCTATGTCTTATTCATTAACAAAAAAGCAGACAAATTTTATACGCTAAATAAGCACATCCTACAAGAGGTACAAGTGAACCCATACTTAGGACTCCAAATATCAAACGATCTGAAATAGAGTATCCACATAAACAACATCAGCAAGAAAGCCAACGCCACATTGGGCTTTCTTAGGAGGAACTTGAGAAATGTACCAGAGGCATGTAGGAAAGTAGCATACATATCCCTAGTAAGATAGACAATGGAATATGGCGAAACAATCTGGAACCCATATATGAAAGGGGATATAGACAAATTGGAACGTATCCAAAACAGAGGCATACGATTCATAAAGAATATGACAGTTTTTATCCATTCGTTCGATGTGTTTGAGCTTTTGATTTTGCCATTTGATTAGGGACTTCCCTTTTTGAATTTTCCTTGGAGTTCAGTATTTTTGTGATTTTACTTTTTACAGGAGTCGAGAAACAGGGTCCATAACCAACATGAGACGCCAGCTTGAAATGGAGACGCTAGAGGAAAGAAGACACAGCCTCCGTCTTATCCTGATTTACAAGGTGGTTGAGGGTCTGGTGCCGGCTCTACCAGCCGACAATTTTGTCACACCAGCACGACCTAAACGAATTATCAAAGCCAAGGTATATATTCAAACTGTGAAACTGACAATATTATTGAACGTCAAATAATCAATAACACCAGAGGGCTTTAAGTACCAAACAGCAACAAGCCACAGTATAAACATTCATTTTTCGTGGAAACAACTATTCATTGGAACCAACTACCAGATAAAGTTGTGCATGCAGCTTCTGTAGAGGCATTTAAGACCGCCCTACAAGAACACCGCCCATAACAACCGCGCTCTTCTCCACCGTGTATAAAAGCCTTAACAGGATTCTACACGTACCAATACAGAAGGTATACATGGAGTACGGAAATAATTTTTACAAAATAAATAATTTAGTTGTTCCTAGTACGAGAACAATAGTGAAAATTTATCGTCATACTAAATATCAATAAATTTGTTGTATGAATTGTCATAAATTATGCAATTCTGAGTTTTCTAAGTATGCCTTAATAGTAAATATTTTTGTTTTTCAAATTCACCCATTTGATTAATTTTCTGTGTTCTACTAGCTAAAACGAGTAAAATGGCCTCTTATTGATGAAAATTGGTTGAGTAATAAATATTTTATGAATGTAAGCAGTTGACACTGAAACGCAACAAAAACTGGTGTAAAGAAAAGTGCCAAGTCATAGTGTAAAATCTCGTTTCTGCCTCAATTTTTGGTTAAATTTTAAAAACATTACCTCTTGTTTCAGTTTTTTATATATGTAATGGCCTGACCATTAAGTATAACCGACGATTGGGCTCAAGCAGAAAAGACTATCAGGTGCTGATACTTTAATCAAGAACCAATCTAACAAATGGTAAAAAGCTGAAAATACAAAATGAAATACAATTTTACAATGTGTTGAATTAATGTTATAATGTATGAAATGTCAAATATAATAAATAAACGATGATAACGATATTTTGAAGTTCTCATACGGTTTAAAGATGAATAATCCTCCGAGGTCAGGAACACATAAACAGATTGAGGATATAATCCATCGAACTTTATAAATTGAGGAACGAGGTAATAGAATACTCCCCATCTGATATCTATCTGATATCACTATCCCATAAATTAATCGCATATGAATATAAGATAAATAAATCCCAACATAAATTGAATATGTACAGGAATCATGTCCATTATTGGTCGTGTGAGAAATGTCGTTCTCAACTTACGACTTTTCACTTTAGAGTTTCTTGGATAAATTCATCCAACGGGAAACTGGGTTCGACACATTTTCTTGTCCTTTAGAAGAAGGATGTCTCCGACGAGATCGCTGTGATCTGTAGAATTTTCCATTGTTATTGTTGCGACAGTAAGAACTATTTTCTCCAACGTTGTTAGACGGCGAGGAAGGTCGAAGATGGTCCTCTGGTAAGTCAGACGAGAGTTAGTACTTGGTCCTCGTCTGAGTTTGCGGAATGTCACATATTTGTGAGCATCAGACGAAATCAAGCGTTTCGTCCTAACCTTCAATCCTACGGATCTAGTTGCTGTTTCTGTGAAGTGGCGACCTCGATGTTTGATTTTGTCGTAGTAGTGTCTGACAAAAGGCGTTACTATATGATGATGTCCAGATAGCATCACTGGTTCCTTATCACTAAGATTTAAGCCAGATTTGACGATACAGATTCCTACTCGGAGTAGTCCTTACTTGTCCAAAGGCAGATTGAGGTTGGCAATCGGTCTTTGCTTCGTAATAGGTTGTTGTTTGCGAATGAAACTTATTTCTTCTCCGTGAACTTCAGGTCTTGCTGATTCCAGAATGAAATTTGCCTTATACATTGAATTCTCCATATAAGTCACAGATTTTGCTTTTGGTGACACAAGTGCTGTCCCTTGAGAGAAATTCATGAATCTAACAGTCTTGGTGCTAGGTCCAGTACACTTAGGTAATTGTATGGCATGCTTTTTTGCAACTTTGATATTCGAATTAAATTTTTGGTCGTTATCTTGGCCGACTAGTTGATTTTCGCTCTCGAAAGCTATTTCCGGTCTCGATGCAATAAGTCGTTCTTGTTCCGTAAGCAAGATGTTAGTCGTCTTCGTGCTGACTTCAAGCGGAACAGCTTGTTTATCAATTTGTGTATTTCCAATTATGACCCATTCAAGTTTCAACTTTTGGGCAAATGGAGTTATGGGTGGTCCTAGGCGTTGTTCAAGGACGTGGTGTGCCTCTATAAGGTCTCTTTCTATTAGCAGTAGAATTATGCACTGTTCATACGGGGCGCCGAATGGGACTCTTGTGGTTTTGTACAAAATTCAATTCTGTCATAACAAAATCATTTTTGTCTTACAAAACTATGTGATACAGACTTGTTTTATGAGAACTTCAATTTTGTGATGACAAAATTCATTTTTGTAGACAAAATTCATTTTTGTGATGACAAAATTCATTTTTGTAGACAAAATTCATTTTTGTCATGACAAAATTCAATTTTGTCAAATAGGTATGCAAATATAAACTTATTTGCATACAAAATTGACTTTTGTGACAAAAATGAATTTTGTGACACAAAATTCACTTTTTTGATAAATTTTCACTCCTGTTTAACAATTTTGTCTACACAAAAATAAACACAAAAATGAATTTTGTCTACAAAAATGAATTTTGTGTCACAAAGTCAATTTTTTCAACACAAAAATAAACACAAAATTAAATTTTGTCATGACAAAAATGAATTTTGTCTACAAAAATGAATTTTGTCATTACAAAATTCAATTTTGTGTTTATTTTTGTGTAGACAAAATTTACTTTTGTGACACAAAATTGACATTTGTGACAAAAATGACTGTTGTGACACAAAATTGACTTTTGTGTTAAATTTTCACTTCTGTTTAACAAAACTCAATTTTGTCTACACAAACAAAATCTCAGTTTTGTATGCAAATTAGTTCACAGAATCCAAACTAAACTAATTTGCATACAAAATTGACTTTTGTCGCACAATTTTCAAATTAGGTAACAAAAGTAAAGTCTGTGTTACAAAAATGAATTTTGTCATGACAAAAGTAACTTTTGTCCACTGAAAGATAATTTTGTATGACAAAATTTAAATTTGTAGTATGCTACAAATTTTGTTAAACTAAACTCATTTTTGTTGAACAAAACTCACTTTTGTCCGTACAAAATTGAATTTCGAGTACTAAACCACAAGAGTCCCTTTCGGCGCCCCGCAGTTCATCAAACGGTGGAATTCTTTCGCTAAGGTCTTTCAAGTGTGGATAATGCAAAGTGTCTCCAGGTGTCGGGATTTTGTCCCGATTATTGGGAATATTATCACATTCAATTAATGTAGGTAGATCGAATTGTACGTCACCATGTACGGATTTCATGACGAAATCTCTTCCTCTTTTCCCGGAAGTAGCTACTCTGCCAAAGAATGTTGACAGAGTGTAGTTTAACGGTTTATCTCGGATGTCAAAAAGACTGAAGAAATTGGACGAGGCAAGAGACCGGTTGCTTTGGTCGTCAATGATGGCATACATCAGGATAGTTTTGTCCGTCTTGTCCTTGTGAAACACATCCACAGGTAATATCTTAACACAAGATTTCTCACTCTTATGATCTTTGTAGATCTCTGTGCAGGTTGAACTCACAGAGGTTAACTTGATTTCAGCTCACAGGTGGTGTGTCGTTGACTTCCACACTCATTACAACTGATGCTCGCGTTGCAATTCTGACTTCTGTGTGTGGTTGTCTCACAGCACTTGGTGCAAACATTGTTTTGTCTTAACAGTTCCTTGCGCTCCTCAATTGATTTGGCTCGGAACGCTCGGCATTCGTTCAAGGAATGCTTTGTCTTGTGTAGGATACAAAGATCTTGTTGTTGACTGCTGTCTCCAAGTTGCTGTTCAACTGCCGTCTTATGGACGTTGATCTTAGAATACGGCTGAGGTGTGGACCTTAGCGCAGCACCTTTTGTAATTGGTGTAACATATGTTTCAAAGTTGAACCCAGGATCGTTCTTGATCTTGCTGATCTCTCTGATAAATGCAGAGAATTCCGTGAAAGGCGGAAAGACAACGTCGTAATTAGACTTATATCTTGAAGCTCTAGTTATCCACTTCTCCTGGAGTCCATAAGGCAATTTTGTCACAATTGGGTTTATTCCAGACGAAGAGTCGAAATAAGCCAGCAGACATCCCAGCTTGGGATTTTCCTTGTGATATTCTATTTCTGATAGAATATCAGCCAATTCGTAAAGACGTGCGTTGTCCTTGTTCGTCAATGTTGGAAAATTGACAAGTTTGTTAACGAGAGACGCCTCTAACATTTCTGGAGCACCATACCGCTCGTCAAGTCTCTGCCATAATCTCTGTAGGCCTTTTGTAGGGTTGTTGGCGTTCGACGCTCTTATACTAATGGCATGTCTAGCAGACTCTGGTCCAAGCCACTTGATCAGTAGATCTATCTGTTCCGAGTCTGAAACTTGTAACTCGTCTGTGACGTTTTTGAAGCTAGCTTTCCATGTATGGAAGGATTCTGCCCGGTCGTTAAAGTTTGTTAAGCGGGAGAACAGCAGGTCCATACGTAGGAGAAATCTGGTTATCTCCGATGTAGGGTTGATTTGTTGCTGGTGTGCAGCAGGGATCTCTTCTGAAGCGCCCTGTTTTGGTGTGCTACAGAGATCTCCTCTGAAACGCACTGTTTTTGGCGCGCAACAAAGACCTCCTCTGAAACGCCATGTTTTCGTATGCCCGTTAGCATTCCCAGATCTGGGAATAACTTCTGGTGACTTAGCAGATGTAGGTAAGACGGCAGGTGCTTGTGATGGCAAGTTCAATGCCGCGGATGGCACGAACTCTGGTGCTTCATGACGTAGCTCAATCGCAACAGGAGTTTGTTTTACCTTTTGAGGGCCTGTCACTTCCTGTACGGCAGTTGGATCAAGATGATTATTGACGAAATCTTGCACATGTTGGAGCGGGTCTTCAGTCTCGTTAGGCAGATCGCCTAAATCTTGGCTGTCGTCGTACTCTAGGATACGGACCTCGGCTTTTGCGGCTGCAGCTTCTCTTTGTACTTCTAGAATGTTCATAGCAGCCTTAAGCTCGGACTTTTCCGGGACCGCACGTGCGGCCTCCTGTTCTTTTTGAGCTTTGATGTGCTCCTCCTCCTGTTCAATTCGAGCTTTCAGGTGAGCAGCCTCAAGTTCCATTTGGGCTTTCAGGTGTGCAGCCTCGGCAATTTAACGTGTGGCTTCTTGTTTCGCACGGATGGCTTCTTGTTCTATTTCGGCCTTGATTTCTGTTTGTCTGTACAGGGCTTTTTCCTCTAATACTGCCTCCTGCTTAAGGAGCGCGGCTTGTTTTTCGGCAAATGCTATCTTAGATCTAGCAGACTCTGCCTTCAACAGCCTTGATTAAGAAACTTGCTAATATGGAATCAATTTCTAACAGCGAAGACAACTATAGATGTAATGTATGCCAAGTTGTAGCATGAAACCTTGCTTAAAGTAATAATTTGATAAATTTGCATGAAAAAGGTCAATACCGAGTTTTCTAAATATGCCCTAAGGTAGCAATATACAGTTAGGGAAACAAAATCAAAATGTACCTTATTAATTTTACCATCCCCGTTTCCTTGCTTTCTTACAAATAAAGCTGATTGTTTTTGTCATATGTTTGCATATATGTAATCAATATCTTCCATAGATTTGATTTCCAGTAGTAAAAAATGGTGAATCCATGGCAACAATTTGCATTTATTTGCTATAAAATATTGCAAAAAGGGGTGCGAAGATGTCACATATTTCCTAAAAATTTGGCCAAAAGTAGAATTTCGATTCTTTGAGTGAAAACTTTTCTTCAACTATTTACATATATCTATCAAGAAATTAAATACTAATCATATGTCTTTCATCTCATTTTTGCATAAATTTGCCTCAAAAAGTTCGTGTGAAAAAAAAGTGTTTGTCTGGGCCTATGACTGGTCCGGATATGAAAATACGGACTGTCAAACAGAAAGTAGCCCATAAAACATGAAAAAAATCATCCTGATATAGATATAGACCCACTTTAAAGGCTAAATTAGTCATCAGCTGTCTTTTTTTTAAATTTTTAATTGAATTGTTTAATATACATGATAAATTAGGGTTTTGACCAAGATTTCATGGTTCACTGAACATGGAAATGTGAAATTGTGGGTGGGGCATGGTGTCATATATTCTTATTTACTATTTTCTGGAAAACTGTAATAGATAGGAAAAACTGTTAAAGCAAACATTATCAGCAGGATACGATCTACAAATAAGTTAAACGATTGACTTCTTGTAGTGGTTATTACCATTAAGCGATAATGTTTACTGCTTTAATGTTTAAATTATAAAACATTGTAGATAAAGAAAGCCTGTATACAGCAAAAGTTAGTAAAGGATTTCGCAGAACCCTATGTCTTGCCTGCGATTGCTGCCATCAGTATGAAAGTGTAAACCAACTCATCATATATATCAGGCTCAAAAGTTTGTACGCTATACGCGCGTTTTGTCTTGTCTACAAAAGACTCATCAGTGGCGCTCGAATCAAAAAAGTAAAAAGGCCGTTGTAATGTTGACTGTAAAAAATGAGTCAGCAAAATACAGAAACAAACTTTTTTTAAGTGCTATTTCTTTATCTTGACGTTACACTTCTGTCCAAGTTTTATGAAAACAATTGAAGGTTTACAAATTGAACATGTTTAAAGAATTAATCCCAGACTGTTAATGTTAACAGTCCATCTATCAGTAAAATACTGAAAAAATGAAAGAAATATTTCAAAATTTTGCTTCAGACATCTCTTAATCATAAAAAAAGATGCTGACAAAATTTCACAAAACTCTATGAAGGTTTGCCAAATTAATTAATGTGTAACAAACTTTACCCCGGACTGTATTTCACTTGTTAACTGCAAAAAACTAAGTCCTTTTATCAGTAAATAAACAGCTGCGCCATGAGCACATGATACGCCCGTCGCATTTTTTTAAGAATAAAATTCAATAACTTATCTGAAATTTACAAAAAACTAAAGGCAGGTTATCTTAATAGATATAAACCAGTCACCAAAGGTTAAATGAAAACTGCTCAAAGCACTTTAAAGGTATTGTCCGAAAACTGGAAATCACCCCTTTTTATGAATAAAATCCCATAACTCGGAAATGTTAAATCTAAAATTTATAAAAATCGAAAGGGAGCTCATGTCAATAGATATAACCAATTGACCAAAGTTTCTTGCAAATTGGTGAAAGCATGTTTGAGTTATTGTCCGAAAACTGGAAAATCCCCCTTTTTAATGAATAAAACACCATAACTCGGAAACGTAAAATCTGAAATTAATAAAAAACGAAAGGGAGCTACCGTCAATAGATAGAAACAATTCACCAAAGTTTTATGCAAATTGGCTGAAGCGTTTTTGAGATAATGTCCGACATGTTGACGACGGACATTTCTACGCATTTCTTTATTTCTTTTATTTTGCAATCATCTTGGAAACTATAAATCTTTGGCTTTCAAGTTTTTGTTTTTGATTTTCCGATGAAGGTGCAGCGGACACACCAAAATTATGAAGTGTTTCTAGCTCGGGGCAATACTGCTGCTGGTGTGATAAAAGTCCTTAAAAAGTACCAGTCCATGCCAAACAAAAACTATGTGTTATTGGGGTTTCCTTATTTAGAAAAATGTGATTATAATTTAGGATTGGTGTTCAATTTTATATTTTTTACCTCCAGAATATTGGGATATCCTGCAATTTTGTCACAATTCACAACCAGTAGTGCCAATAAAAACTTTAGGGTAGACATTTTGAGGCATAAACCAGGTTAGATGGCCTAACCCTACACGCATTCAAGTATTTTTTTATTTTTATTTTGGCCTCAAGCCACTGAAGTAATTTACAGCATACATTTCTTTAATTTTTCGTTGATGAAACTACTAGGTCCACTACCGAAGGCAAAGTTACATTAGATGCTTTTCGGTCATATATCTCCTCGAGTATTTAATTCTTGATATTTATTATATCCATCTATAAAACTTCAGATGATACTTTTATATATTTTTTCAGAGGAACCATATCAGATCACTGTTAACAGTTCAAGTCCAGCAGTTTTGGACTCTGTCATTAGATTTTCAGCTAATATATCATCACTTGAAAAGGTTTTATTCAATAAAACACTCTTTGTATATTTCTGGGTAAATACCGCCAACAAGAACACATTAACATCCGAAGCTAACTACACGTCAAGTATTGATATAGATACATTTTTGAGTTACGCTGTTAATCCTGGTGAATATCACATGAAAGTTTCAGTTTACAAGAAAGAGAAAATATGGCCTTTTAACAGACATGTAAAAATAGGCCATGCTGCAACAAAGTTCATACTAACAGGTAAGATTTTTTTTTAAATTAAATGATTATGAAACACTATATTAGTCATATAAATGAGATAAGGCTATTGCACTAATATTACATACTAACTGTTGGTTTCATTCACCAGTGAACATTATGTGCTAGTCAATATAAGAAATTATAGGATTAAATGATCTATAGATATCTAGAAAAATTAAAATACAAAACTTTTCAAATAGTTTGTTAGTATGCGTGTTTATAGGAGGTGTTAAAAGAAATTCAATGATCATTTTCAATTTTTAAAGTCATAAAATTATGATCCTTCAAATTAAAAAAAAAAATAGATGACTATGTTTTATATACTTGAAAGGCCAAGTTTTACTATGATAACACGTGTACATAGACTTTCCTTTAAAGTCATCTGAGATTCTGTTGATTATAATGTAAAGCAAATTATTGAACAAACGCATGCATATTTACTTAAATTAGTCCTCTGTAGACGTGTTTTTACATTTATTACGAATCCATAACGTTAAATCGACCAAAAAATATATCATTCGGTGATTATTGATGGGAAACTTTGACTGCTAATTAACTTTCAGGTTATGGTTCCGAAATCAATTGATCGTAACCTTGATAAACAATCAACACAGAATAATGCAGCACGTGTATCATACGTGAGATGATAGATTGGTGTTAGTATATATTCCTTGCTATAGGTGTCAGACCACCAATTCAAAATCCCTATCTATTCAACCAAATTTTGCAAATTTCACAGCTTTCTAAATATTTTACCTTAAGTTTAACTTCATAGAAACCAGGTATATCCTGAATTGTACATGTATCATCTTTCTACATGCCAACTTTCAACTTATGTTTAAAGTCTTGTAAGGATATACTAACGTTCGGAAGAAAAGTACTGCTAAAAATAACCCCTGGTTTTTGGGAAATCTGAAATAAGTATACTATGGAGCGCATTAATCCTCAATTTTTAATGCAAACTCATGGACAAGTAAATTTTGGCTCAAAATGGTCTACATATATTTCTCTTTCAACAAAAGTTTCATTTCTACAAATTTGTTGGTTAGTTTAGGTAAACAATGACATCAAAAGCACTATTTTTTGTCAGGGAAGGGCTACTTTTACCTACGTTCTAAATTGGAGTGGGTGAAATGGTGGTCTGATACCTACTGCTTTAAAGGCTTTTTACAACTTTTACAATGAGTTTAGTAAAAAATCAAAGGTATTGAAGAGTCAAGGAATATTGACCCCCCTTTTTTTCATCAGGTGCCAGTAATGGACTAGTAATTCATCAATAATGCAGTTATGGTCATGAAACACTTTTTATTTATTATAAGTCATTAAAATCTAAGGTAGAAAACTTTCATTTGAGACAATTTATGCGATTTGGGTGGGTTCATGCAGTTTTTACATTAGGCTATGCTATCTGCAAAATACATGGAATGACGCAATGATAGAACGGGTAAAAATCAAATAATTTCATAAAATCTTCATGACAACAATTGTTTTTGGTAGTAAACAACCTATGTTTTAATGTTTAATACCACAGAAACAAATTACTGTGTATTCATAACAATTTCAGACATTTTTTATATGAATGCATATTTTAAGGTTGGAAAAAGCTAAAAATAGCACACATTCAGGTTTAAGGCTCTAATTTTGCAATATGTGACTTTTTTGCCAAAAAGGTTGAAATGTGTCTACTTGCATCTCAATTGATTAGTTAAGACAAAAAAATCAATTGTGTTCTTAATTTTTGGTTTCACCGCTTTTCGCTTTAAAGAGACATAAAAGTTTATCAGAAGTCTTTTGTTTTGTTTTATTCTTAATCCTCGGTCAATTTGAGGTAAATAAAACCATATCTCATTATAATGCGACTTATATTGCAAAATTCACAGCTCAATTTAAACTGACTGTAATGTATGACTTTTATAAAAAATACTTGAAATTTAATTTTTGACTTCAGGAACATAAACTTTCAATATCAAGATCAATTTTGGTTGATTTTTCCTTGTTTGTCCTACTGCTTTAAAAACTTTTTACAACTTTTACAATGAGTTTAGTAAAAAATCAAAGGTATTGAAGAGTCAAGGAATATTGACCCCCCTTTTTTTCATCAGGTGCCAGTAATGTACCAGTAATTCATCAATAATACAGTTATGGTCATGAAACACTTTTTATTTACTATAAGTCAATAAAATCTAAGGTAGAAAACTTTCATTTGAGACAATTTATGGGATTGGGGTGGGTTCATGCAGTTTTTACATTAGGCTATGCTATCTTCAAAATACATGGAATGACGCAATGATAGAACGGGTAAAAATCAAATAATTTCATAAAACCTTCATGACAACAATAGTTTTTGGTAGTAAACAACCTATGTTTTAATGTTTAATACAACAGAAACAAATTACTGTGTATTCATAACAATTTCAGACATTTTTTTTATATGAATGAATATTGTAAGGTTGGAAAAAGTTAAAAATAGTACACATTCAGGTTTAAGGCTCTAATTTTGCAATATATGACTTTTTTGCCAAAAAAAAGGTTGAAATGTGTCTACTTGCATCTCAATTGATCAGTTAAGACAAAAAAATCAATTGTGTTCTTAATTTTTGGATTCACCGCTTTTCTCTTTAAAGTGACATAAAAGTTTATCAGAAGTCTTTTGTTTTGCTTTATTCTTAATCCTTGGTCAATTTGAAGTAAATAAAACCATATCTCATCATAATGCGACCTATATTGCAAAATTCACAGCTCAATTTAAACCGACTGTAATGTATGACTTTTATAGAAAATACTTGAAATTTAATTTTTGACTTCAGGAACATAAACTTTCAATATCAAGATCAATTTTGGTTGATTTTTCCTTGTTTGTCCTACTGCTTTAAAAACTTTTTACAACTTTTACAATGAGTTTAGTAAAAAATCAAAGGTATTGAAGAGTCAAGGAATATTGACCCCCCTTTTTTTCATCAGGTGCCAGTAATGGACCAGTAATTCATCAATAATACAGTTATGGTCATGAAACACTTTTTATTTACTATAAGTCAATAAAATCTAAGGTAGAAAACTTTCATTTGAGACAATTTATGGGATTGGGGTGGGTTCATGCAGTTTTTGTCGAGCCTTCGACTTTAGTCGAAAAAGCGAGACATAGCGATCCTACATTCCGTCGGCGTCGTCGGCGTCGTCGTCGTCGTCGGCGGCGGCGTCCACAAATATTCACTCTGTGGTTAAAGTTTTTGAAATTTTAATAACTTTCTTAAACTATCCTGGATTTCTACCAAACTTGGACAGAAGCTTGTTTATGATCATAAGATAGTATCCAGAAGTAAATTTTGTAAAAATAAAATTCCTGTTTTTCCGTATTTTACTTGTAAATGGAAAAAACATTACATTCACTCTGTTTTTTTTGAAATTTTAATAACTTTCTTAAACTATCCTGGATTTCTACCAAACTTGGACAGAAGCTTGTTTATGATCATAAGATAGTATCCAGAAGTAAATTTTGTAAAAATAAAATTCCTGTTTTTCCGTATTTTACTTGTAAATGGACTTAGTTTTTCTGCCGGAAAACATTACATTCACTCTGTGGTTAAAGTTTTTTAAATTTTAATAACTTTCTTACACTATCCTGGATTTGTACCAAACTTGGACAGAAGCTTGTTTATGATCATAAGATAGTATCCAGAAGTAAATTTGTCAAAAAAAAAAATTCATTTTTTCCGTATTTTACTTATAAATGTACTTAGTTTTTCTGCCAGGAAACAATATATTCACTCTGTTGTTAAAGTTTTTAAAATTTTAATAACTTTCTTAAACTATCCTGGATTTGTACCAAACTTGGACAGAAGCTTGTTTATGATCATAAGATAGTATCCAGAAGTAAATTTAAAAAAAATTTCGTTTTTACCGTATTTTACTTATAAGTGGACTTAGTTTTTCTGCCAGGAATCACTCTGTGGTTAAAGTTTTTAAAATTTTAATAACTTTCTTAAACTATCCTGGATTTATACCAAACTTGGACAGAAGCTTGTTTATGATCAAAAGCTAGTATCTAGAAGAAATTAAAATTTTGTACCTGTTTATCCGTATTTTACTTATAAATGGACTTAGTTTTTCTTCCAGTTAACATTAAATACAGTCTGCAGTTAAAGATTTTAAAACATTTATTAGATTCATAAACTATCCTGGATTTATACCAAACTTTGACAAAAGCTTCTTACAATCAAAAGATAGTATCTAAAGGAATATTTTTATTGATTTTTTTTCCTAATTTTTTCGTGAGCCTGCGATTAACAGCAAAAGTAGGCGAGACACTGGGTTCCGCGGAACCCTTAAGAATTTATTACATTAAGCTATGCTATCTGCAAAATACATGGAATGACGCAATGATAGAACGGGTAAAAATCAAATAATTTCATAAAATCTTCATGACAACAATAGTTTTTGGTAGTAAACAACCTATGTTTTAATGTTTAATACCACAGAAACAAATTACTGTGTATTCATAACAATTTCAGACATTTTTTTATATGAATGAATATATTGTAAGGGTGGAAAAAGCTAAAAAATAGCACAAAGTCAGGTTTAAGGCTCTAATTTTGCAGTATGTGACTTTTTTGCCAAAAAAAGGTTGAAATGAGTCTATTAGCATCTCAATTGATCAATTAAGACAAAAAATTAATTGTGTTCTTAATTTTTGGATTCACCGCTTTTCGCTTTAAAGGAGTCAGACCACCAATTCAAAATCCCTATCTATTCAACCAAATTTTGCAAATTTCGCAGCTTTCTAAATATTTTACCCTAAGTTTAACTTCATAGAAACCAGGTATATCCTGAATTGTACATGTATCATCTTTCTACATTCCAATTTTCAACCTATGTTTAAAGTCTTGAAAGGATATACTAACGTTCGGAAGAAAAGTACTGCTAAAAATAACCCCTGGTTTTCTGGAAATCTTAAATAAGTATACTATGGAGCGCATTAATCTCAATTTTTAATGCAAACTCATGGACAAGTAAATTTTGGCTCAAAATGGTCTACATATATTTCTCTTTCAACAAAAGTTTCATTTCTGCAAATTTGTTGGTTAGTTTAGGTAAACAATGACATCAAAAGCACTATTTTTTGTCAGGGAAGGGCTACTTTTACATACGTTCTAAATTGGAGTGGGTGAATTGGTGGTCTGAGACCTATACTATTTGTTAATTAAAATTTGTCATTACAGGTGTAAATAGATTTTGTGTATTAAAATCATTCTCTCGGAATATGTTAATACAATCTTTTTCTTTTTCTTCCATCACGTTTTATCCTTTCGCTGTGCGATTGACGAATTTCTGTCGAAAGGTGTCAAGGTTAAAGTCACTGCAGACGGAAAAGCGGTCGACCGATTAGAATACGTGACAATAATTCAAAAGCTGTACATTTCTGAAGATTTTTATCAAATAAAGGATCTTCTTTTAAAAATGTCTATGTACACGTGTTTTATAGTAAAATCAGCCATTCAAGTATATAAAACATATACATCTTTTTTATTAATTTGAAGGATCATATAATTATGACTTTAAAAGAAAATCCTTCACTTTATGAAAATCAGTTCTTGGTTCAATTACTGAATCATTTTTTGACTGTTAAAAAAGCCCACCTACTAGTGTATCGGCTCCATAGGTGCTTGGGGACAGGATCCTGTTATGAGCCCCATAGTCCCTCCCCCTTATTATCATAAATCCTCGATTTTTCAATATATATCACTTATTTGTACCACTATAGAGCGAAGTCGAGTGGCACGTTGATAGTAAACATGCATATTTAGAGTAAAAATATGGTATATTGGTATATATATGGTACAAATAAGTGATATATATTGAAAAATCGAGGATTTATGATAACAAGTGAGAGGGACTATGGGGGGCTCATAACAGGATCCTGTCCTAAAGCACAGATGATCGGCTCCCTGACCCATGATTTCAAATTACCAACAGAAAAAAGGGGAACAGAGCACATGTGAAACATGCAATATGCTAATTATTACTCCAGAATTCACTAGTAATTTAAAAGGTAAAACCTATTACACAAAATCATTTGAGCCTCTGGACTGTTCCACGGATAATGTCTGGATAGAGTGTATCTTGTGTGGGGTATTGATGTTGGTGAAACTCGATAACCATTGCGTAAAAAGATGAACCAACATCGGTCTGATAATAAAAATCCGTTATTCAATATTCTTTTTAACTATTTTAATCAACCGGACCATGATCCTTCTTTATCCATGAAATTACGCATCATTGAGAAAAAACACCATACTAATAGCCCTATACTAAGTACGCCTTTCCGAACACAGAGAAAATATCTGGATAAAGGAATTAGGTAATACAATGCCATAAAGTTGTAATTATAAAATCAAAGTCCAGCCTGTAGTGATGTAAATGTTATAGGTTTATTCAACACTAGCTTAAGATCTAAGCGTAGTTATGATAAAAAACATTACCATCGTCCAAACGTCAAAAAGTCTTCAAAATCTAGATCACTCACTGGGAGCTTTAATGACCTTTATTCACATCACCATCATCGGCATGGGTTACATTACATTCAACGTACCATTCTTTTATCACTGCCTGTAAATTTTCTTAAATGTTTAAGAGATTATGCACTTGACAAATGAGGTATAGATATGTTCTCCCAAATATACAGGGTTTTTCTCTTTGTTGAAGACCGTACGGTTGCCTATAATTGCTTACATCCACCCTTCCAATTCAGTTTTCAAATAAAGGAATCAATGCTATCAACATCAGTAACGTTCTTCATCACAAAGAAGTAACATCTAAAATTCCGCTTTATTTTCAAAATCAGTCTGTTCCTATTGTCTCCTATAGTTACTTCAAAACAATTGCACCTAAAATATTTAACTATTAACAAGCATTGCAAGATCTTGAATTAGAAGAATACTTGAAGAACCCTCTGACATGTGACTGTTCGCACTCTCCATATATTTACAAGCCCTATGGCCATGTAATTACTGGTGATCTAAATATAATTCGACATGAACATCCCCGGAAGGTGATATTTCATGGTCATAATTTTAGAGAGTCACAACACATCAATTGGAACCATAACTTTAAAATTATAATGGATTCCGTTGAGGATTACGCCAGAGCATGGACAAAACAAAAAAGGGTCGAACTAGACAATGTCAGAATGGGTTAACGCAATTAGGTCGTTGATACAACGTAGAATCCACAAGTTGAAAAACTGTGTAAATGTTCGACCTAAGTCCGTATTCAGAGACAAAGAAGCTGTGAATTGCCCGAATTCTCTTCACAACAATTATGTTGTTGTTCCTGCAGATAAAGCTTCAAACAATATTGTTTTTGTCTGTAAATCCTATTACTATGAATGCCTTATTAAAGAATCAGGAATAAATGAACACTCGGGTAATCCCATGTACAAAAACGTAACCTTTAATAAGGATGAGATCTTGGCAAACCATAAGTCCTTCATGGCCTGATTGAATATTTCAATAAGCTACAAATGTATTAAATACATAAACTTCACAAAGCTCCGTTAAAACAGCGGTACATTGCCGGCTCATCTGCATGTTCTACCAAGGAACTGCCTGTCGTCAGATTGACCAACGTTTTGTACGCAGTGAAAGGGGGATTACAGAAATAATGTGACACTGTTTACTCGCGTAGTGGCATTAACCTTATATGGATTCTTAAGAACTCAAAAAAACTTCTGGAAAATTTGAAATCTCGATCATTCTCTGAAATAAATTTTTAAAAACTTGATTTTTCCAAACTTTACACTACCATACCACATGAAAAATCAAAAACCCGTCTTAAAGAAATAAGCCACAATGCTTTCCTCGATAACATTGTACCATACGCTACACATTTATTGTTATTTATTGTTTTGGAATATAATTCGGCATATTTTGTTAAAAATGAGCCCGAAAATAAAAAAAAAAAACATGCTACACCGAAGAACAAGTGATCAGTATGCTGGAGTTGTTTCTCATTGAAAACATATTTGTTGAATTTGGAGGTATAATTTTCTAGAAGGTTGTCAGCATTCCAATGGGAAGCAACTGTGCACCTCTCCTTTCCGACCTATTCTTATTTTCATATGAGTCGGATTTCCTTCAGACACTTGTAAAAAGCAGGAAGATCAAAGAAGCCAGATCATTTAATTTCACAAACAGGTATATTAATGATGTTCTTTTCATTAGCAATCCAAACTTTTCCGATTGGGTCCAATTAATATATCCTCCAGGACAAGAGATTAAAGAAACCACAAATACAGCTTCCTCCGCCTCATTTTTAACATATACCTCGAATTTGACTGCAGCGGTCAACTCATTAACAGAATCTATGACAAACAAGACAATTATAAGTTTTCCTCACCTTAGCAGCAATATACCAACATCACCCCCGTATGGTGTATACATTTCTCAACTCAAACGATATTCAAAAGCTTGCAGCTGCTACTCAGACTTTGCAAAAAAGTCATCGGTGTCCGAGCATAAAAAAGTTAATGAGCCAGGGTTTTGTTAAAGAACATTTCGTCCTTTTTCTCAAAAGGTTCATCGGAAAGTACAAAGACCTAATAGATAAATATAATTAATTACTTTTCAATTGCATAATAGTTAATTACATTTCAATTACTTTTTTGCTATAAAGTAAAATAACAAAAATACCGAACTCCAAGGAAAATTCAAAACGGAAAGTCCCTTATCAAATTGCAAAATCAAAAGCTCATACACATCAAACGAATGGGAAACAACTGTCGTATTCCTGACTTGGTACTAAGAAATATATATAATAAATAAATGAATTAAATGAAAATGAATATCTTTAAACATGCTTTTATATTAGTAATAGTTAGCAAAATATGTTTTAATTTTCTTAAACATGATAATTATTTACTATCTAAACATAAAAAGAACTCAAAATACCAAGAGCATTCTAAATGATAAAAAATACAGATTACATGTTGTGCACCAGAGATAAAAGATAAGTTTTAAACTTCCAAGCAAAAACTCCAATGTAATTAAAAGTATTTAAAAAGTAATTCATTTTACATTGCAAAATGACAATGTAATTAGAAAAATTATCAATTACGCATTACTTTGATTTAACTTACAATTTGTAATTAATTACTATTTTTGACATTTTTACCTATTATGTCTGTTTGTTTTGTTCACACATTGTTGTCAATATAATGGAATTTTATGCGACTGTCATACAAGTGAGAGGTTTAGCTAGCTATACTAGCTATAAAACCAGGTTTAATCCACCGTTTTCTACATAAGGAAATGCCTGTACCAAGTCAGGAATATGACAGTTGTTTTCCATTCGTTTGATGTGTTTGAACTTTTGATTTTGCCATTTGATAAGGGACTTTCCGTTTTGAATTTTCCTTGGAGTTATGTATTTTTGTTATATTACTTTTGACAGGAAATTACAATTACATTTTTAATTACCCAAGGTATGAATAAAATCCTCAGAATGTACTGCTATTGAATTTTTGTCTTCCCGTACTTTAATTTGTCGACAACTTTTCCGTATGCACGGTGACTTTAACCATGACAAATTTCGTTAGAATTTCGGAAAGTGCGAAGGTAAAAACCATAATGGACGAAAAAGTAAGCAAACGTGGAAGAAAAATAGCAATACCCCAAATCATGTAACAATTGTTATGATAAAGTTTAATAAACAAATGGGAACGCATGGAACAAATGGGAACGCATAGAAAATATAAAAACAACCAAAAAACATGGATCTATCATCTAACTTATTAAGCACGCGCTCTATTAGTATTTGTTGATTGTTTATCCAGGTCACGATCGGTAAACTTTGGCATCAAAACCCGAAAGTTAATAAGAAGACAAAATTTTTCGATCAGCAATCATCGAATTAAATATTTTTTGTCGATTATATGTTATTGGATCGTAATAGATGTAAATAAAAAACGTTCACAAAGGACTTAGTTTTGTATATATCCATGCATTGGTTTAATGATTTACTTAACATTATAATAACCAGAAGATATATTCATCTGCCTTTAAACACAATGAATGAAGAAAACAGGGCTTTAAATAAGAACATGAAAACATGACTGTATTACATGTATTGAAAGTTGTTGGTAATTTTGTCTGTCTCATTAAAGAATTAGCCATTGCTACATGAATCACCATACAAACAGTTTGAAGATTTTTTTTTCATTTAAAAACAATGGATCAGTGAAGAACCTCATATATGCCATGTTTCTGAATAACGTACGGTTCATTTGCAATTTCCGTTCACACATATTTGTATATGAAATAAAGATTTGTAAGCATAAAAATTATTTATGTCTATTTAGCTCGCCTGGTCCTATAGGCTATTGCATTCACTTGACATATGTCGTCGTCGTCATTCGTCATCAGTCGTTGCCTTTATCTTTTCAAATATCTTCATCTCTGAAACTACTGCACCAATGTCACCTAAATTTTATCGAAATGATCTTTACATTATCTTTTTAGTATTTCTGTTTTTTTTGTTTGTGCCAATCAAAATGGCTGTCATTGCTAAAAATAGAACATCAGGATAAAATGCATTTATAATCTTGAAAACCATAAGAGATAGAGAAAATCGAACAGGACAAAAATGCTCAGAATGTCAAGATCTACCTACTTCTCATTCCCATAAAAATTATCAGATGACTATTCATTGGAGTTATTACCTTTAAATGACGATGTATCTATAATTTTCGAGTTTTTGACTATTATCTTGAAACATATAACGGATAGGTAGAAAATAAAACAGTTAAAAATTATCAGCACTGCAAGATAAATATTGTATAACTCCTTATATTATAGAAGTTATTACCGTAAAATGACGATTTTTTGCTAATTTCTGGTTTTGGTAAAAACTGCACACAACAAAAATGATCAGCAATTTACAAAAATTTCAAATGATAGAAATTATTGGATGACTCCTTGTAGGAGTTACTGTCATTAAATGACGATTTTTTTTTAAGTTTTGGTTTAGTTTTTGCCTTATATTTTGAAAACTATATAATATATAGCAATGTATAGGTGGAAACTCACTACCGTAAACAGTAAAAATGCCCAATTTAAGCTATATTTTTGACAGGTGTGCAATTCATGCTCTTCGGAACCTCTTGTTTTGGTATAACTGTGATGTCAAGTTGCTGTATGATTGATGTTTTACCCACATCTCCCTTTTTTCATACTTTATTCTTTATTTTTTCAGAGTTTTTAAATGGAAAACTGACAATCAAACAGCAACTCAATGACAAAATGTATGTACATAACCAAACATTTGCAACACAAAAGCCACTAAATCTGACGTCTGTTTTGACAGATGAATTTGAGAATGATTACACATATGCTTACATTTGGTTTGTAAATGGAACATTTCAAGAATGGAATGAAACTTATTCTAACATTACATATAATGGTATTACACCTGGAAATTTAAATATTACTGTCCAAGTTAAAGCATCCTTTGATTTTCTCCTGAACAAAGAAGGGGTGTTTACCAAGTTCATCACTTTGAAGGGTAAGATTAAATAGATTTTTCTTTGCATTGTGTAAACCACAATCGTCAAATTCAAGGATATTACTGAAAATAGGTGAAAACCAAAATCATCATATTGAAAGGTAAAATTATAAGTAATCAAAATGATGTGTTTATTACTGCAAAAATAGTGACATGATGAACATCAAAATGATTAAACTTTACATACTATTATGATATTCTGCTACAATATATGTGCAAGAATTGTGATGATTAATTGCTGCTGCGTCCAATGCCACATACGGGGACTGGGCTAGTCATCAACCGCGGACCGCAAATTTTGTCAGAACAATTTGTAAAATGTCTAATTATTTAGAACCTTTCAGTTATAAACTTATAACACTGTGTCTAAACTACCCCGGCAAAAAATGTTTGGACTCAATAGTATCTAATATCCGGTACGTTGACGGACCATCAACAGACAGAGAAAAGGTAGGATTTCTGTTTATTTATTTGTTATTTATATATTGAAGAACTTTTGTAGCTGACTATGCGGTATGGGTTTTACTCGTTGTTGAAGGCCGTATGGTGGCCTATAGCTGTTAATTTCTGTGTCATTTAGTCTCTTGTGGAGAGTTGTCTCATTTGCAATCATACCACATCTTCTTATTTTTATTTTTATACATATAACTATTTTCGATTGTGAGATGTGATATTTTCTACAACTGTTCTAGATTATTGGCGAAATAAGTAAAAATGCACATCAAAATGATGAATTGAGTGAACCTTGCCTCGAATTTGTTTAATTTCTGGTTAAATTGTGCACATTGTACAGGAAGAAAGGTACGGGAAGAAAGATGTCAAGATGGAGATTGCAAGACTAGTCACTTTGCGCACCTCAATATTTGTATTTCTGTGCATGGAACGAAAGAAATTGGTCATGTCAAAATGGAAGGACCCGGTTTTGTCAATGTTGTTTACTACATAAAGGACCCGGCTTTGTCTTTGTATAGGACCCTGTTTTGTTTTGTTTTGAAACCACAAATTTATGAAAAGCAAAGTTAACACGGATCTGAACATTGTCCGTCGAAAGAAATTCAATAAATATGTTATTGTAAAACAAACCTGTCCTGTTGTCCAAGAAAAAGGTCATCCATGGTAATGCTATGGCAAATTCTGAGTGTGCTTTTAAACACGCGTTACTGCGTATACATATGTATCTTGATATATTTATCTTTAACGGGAAGCTTAATACCAAAATTTATGATAAAAGAGATAATTTTTCATTTCCTATTGTTAATTATCCATTTTTAGATGGTGACGTTCCCTTGTCGCCATCTTATGGTGTTTACATATCTCAACTTGTTCGATTCGCTCGTGTATGTAACAACGTATTTGATTTCAACGAAAGAAGTCTCTGTATTACTGAAAAATTATTACACCAGGGTTTTCGATATCACAAACTAGTCAACACATTTACTAAATTTTATCATCGGTACAAGGACATCATTCGTAAATATAAATCAACATGCAGACATCTTATACGTTCAGGTATTTCACATCCAATATTTTATGGTAATATTCTTTACAATGCACAAAAATGTCGGCATTCACCTCAAAGCTAACCAAACCTTTAAACAGACTTATTCGGAAAGGATATAGTTACGATACTGTTTTCAAGTCATTAAGGATTGCATATTTTGGTATTAATATTGATTCACTCATAGGGTCTTTGCATCGGAAATAAACACGGTTATTCTAAAACCAGTTGTTGGCATGATACGGGTTATGTTCTTCTCATATATTTTATGATGGTATGATACAAACCCCTAACGGGAGGGATTGTACTTGATTTTCATATGATGAAGACATAATCTTTCAATCAGTTTAATTGAGGTCTGGAGCTGGCATGTCAGTAACTGCTAGTAGTCCTTTGTTCATTTATGTATCATTGTCATTTTGCTTAGTTTCTTTTGTTACCTATTTTGACATCGGACTCGGACTTCTTTTAAACTGAGTTTTACTGTGCGTATGGCTATGTGTTTCTTTATTCTACATTGGCTAGAGGTATAGGGGGAGGGTTGAGATCTCACAAAACATGTTTAACCCCGTCGCATTTTTGCGCCTGTCCCAAGTCAGGAGCCTCTGGCCTTTGTTAGTCTTGCATGTTTTTTTAATTTTAGTTCATTTATATGTTTTGGAGTTTAGTGTGACGTCCATTTTCACTGAACTAGTATACAATTTTATTTAGGGGCCAGCTGAGGACCACCTCCGGGTGCGGGATTTTCTCGCTGCGTTGAAGACCCATTGGTGGCCTTCGGCTGTTGTCTGCTTTTTGGTCGGGTTGTTGTCTCTTTGACATATTCCCCATCATGGTTCCATTCTCAATTTTATAAATGCGCTGACTTTATCGAGTACAAAAAAGCATTCTTTATCGCTTCATATATATTAATATTATCAATGAAATTTCACGAGAATATTTGTTGAAGAACATTTATTTGTAACATTGACATGTTTTGTCGTGAGAAATAATCTGTGTGTACGCGGGTTATTCTTGATTTGAAAATAGTCAAAATCGGTGTTGTACCCATAATGCGCGCGGATGAATTTCTCACTTGATGACGTACCAACATCAGCAGTCATAGGTTACATAGACTGGTACCTGGCCGTTATTTGACAAGTTTGACAATACTGTCCGGTATGGGCTAATTTTAGTTTTTGAAATTGCCGATCTCGAGCATACACAGTTACGCTTATTTGTTCATCTTCACCGCTTCGAAGATGGGACTGCATCAAAGAAATCCATGGTACAGGTAACTGACGTAATTTCAAGTTGCCAGAATCGAAGGTAAGATCATGAAAACTCACCCGAATCGTTTGGAATAAATTTTAAGGACGACATTTGAATAATAGTCATTCCCCTATCCATTTCGTAACCCCCATTTCGTATCCTGGCAAAAACCCTTTCGTTCCCTGACCATTTTGTACCTTGACCATTTCGTACCTCATGGAATATTTAATGTATGCCATTTCGTACTTCATGGAAAATTTATATGTGTTTCATTTCTTGGTAAAAACTGTCTCATTGATGTGCTCCATCTCGTACCTAATGGAAAAATTTACATGTGTACCATTTCGTACCTCATGGAAGATTATTATTAAGCCATTTCGTACTTCATGAAAGATTTACATGTGTGCCATTTCGTACCTTATAATTAAATATAAATCAAGTGTTTTAAAAACAATTGTTAACGGTCTTTCCCCTCCGAAACATGATTGATTGATTGATTGATTGATTGATTGATTGATTGATTAAAAGTTTGCATGGCACTCTCTCAATGCGAGGCATCGGACTAAACGGACAAACATATACATATGAAAAAAAAAGAAAGCCATCAACAAACCAGCACCATTCATGAATCAAACTTTACGAAGGGAAATATATATAAAAAAAGAATGGCATATAACAAATATCAAAATTTTAAAAATAAAACAAACTGGGAATGTTACAGAAAACAAAGAAATCTAGTTAATAAAATTAAAAAGAATCCACCGGAAACTATTTCATGGAAAGATGTATAGGAGGATCTAACAGCCAAGATTTTTGGCCAACAATCAAGCCCTTCTTAACAAACAATGGTTCACATTTTTCAAAAGACCTAATCCTATGTGAAGAAAATAAGATAATTAATAATCAAAATGAAGTTGCTGAATTATTTAATAACTTTTTTATAAATGTTGCCAAAGATATCGGCTCAAAAGATACTATAATAGATGAACATCATTCAAGTATTAAAGTTATAAAAGAAAACAAACCAGAAAAAGAAGAACTAATTTTTAGCCCAGTAAACTCTGAGTTTGTTCAAAAAACAAATAAATAAAATTAACATTAAAAAGGCAACAGGAAAAGATGGAATCTCTTCAAAAATATTAAAATTATCTGAATCTGAATTATCCAATCCAATTTCTAAACTAATAAATAAATCATTTGAATCAGCTGTCTTCCCAGATAAATTAAAAGAAGCACAAGTAATACCTCTGCATAAAAAATCAAACACTCTTGATAAAGGAAACTATAGATATAAGAAGATGTGGTATGAGTGCCAATGAGACAACTCTCCATCCAAGTCAAAATTTATAAAAGTAAACCATTATAGGTCAAAGTACGGTCTTCAACACGGAGCCTTGGCTCACATCGAACAGTAAGCTATAAAAGGCCCCAATAGACCTGTAAGTATATTGCCCATGATTTCAAAAATTTTTGAGAGATCTATAGAAAATCAACTTGTGGAATATTTTAATTCATTTTTCCACATTTTTCTGTCAGCTTTTCGAAAAGGATACGGATGCCAAACCGCTTTATTAAAAATAATTGAAGATTGGAAAAAGGCTTTAGATCAGAATAAATATGTAGCAGCTATATTAATGGACTTGTCCAAGGCTTTTGACTGCCTACCCCATGACCTCCTCCTACTAAAATTAAAAACCTATGGTGTCTCCGCCTCCTCTCTTAAACTTTTGGAAAGCTATTTAACTAATAGAAAACAGTGTGTTAAAGTAGGTACTAATTCAAGCTACTGGCAAACAATGTTTAAAGGGGTGCCACAAGGGTCGATATTAGGGCCGACATTATTTAAAAAATTTTAAAATGACATTTTCTATTTTATTCAAAAAAGTGAACTCTATAATTATGCAGATGACAACACCCTTTCATACGCAGATAAAGATTTAGATAAATTAATTAATACTTTAGAAGATGAAAGCAAAATTTTGATAAATTGGTTCTCAATAAATAAACTGAAAGCCAATCCAGAAAAATTTCAAGCAATAGCTGTAGGTAAAAAAACTAAAGACAAAAACCTAAAATTTAAATTAGAAGGTAATGAAATAGAATGTGAAGATAACGTTAAACTTCTAGGTGTAACAATAGATTTTAAACTAAATTTCAATGAACATGTCTCTATAATATGTAAAAAGCATCCAAACAATTAAATGTATTAAAAGAATAGGTAAACACCTGACTAAACTCGGAAAATTAACAATTTATTATTCTTTCATAATGTCCAACTTTAATTACTGCCCACTAGTTTGGCACTTCTGTGGGGAGGTTAATACAAAAAAGATAGAGAAAATTCAAGATAGGGCACTAAGGTTTATCTATGAAGACTATTCAGCAAGTTATGAAGATCTACTCTGCAAATCAAAATTACCATCTTTAAAAATAAGAAGAATGCGATCATTGGCTATTGAAGTTTTCAAAATTATTAATAAAGATTGTCCTGTATATCTCCATGATTTAATACACTTAAAGGAAAACACTTACTCTTTCAGATACCAGAATACAGCCGATCTACCACATGTAAGAACAACTGCATATGGCCTACAATCTTTAAGGTATGCGGGTGCTAGGCTTTGGAATGAGCTGCCAGATGAGCTTCGTAAGCAATCATCTTTAAATCAATTCAAGAACTTGATAAATTCTTGGTCTGGCAGCTCATGCCAATGTTTTGCCTGCAAAACCAGTTAATTTCTGTTCATTATTTTTGGTTTAATGCTTTATTTTCAGCATGGCAAATTTATTTTGTTATCTTTACTATAGTGCTTCTGCTGCTTTGTGCTAATTTTAGTAACTAACTTATTAATTTGTGCTTTTAATGTGCTTTTTATGTGCAAACCATTTTATTTTTGCTTTTGTGTTTTTATCTCATAATTGCATGTATCAGTTTGTGCTTAACTTGTAAGATGCTTAAAGAACTTTTGTGCTGCATGTTTATATACTGATATGAACTCTTGCTTTATATGTTTAATTTTGTGTGCATGACTTGATATGTATGTTTTGTTTTACTTGTTGTTATGTCGGTTTTTAAAACTCTTCGGAGCTTATGTTTGTACTTGCAATGTTTATACCGACTCTAAATTAAGCTTTATGTCTTATGTCTTATGTCTTAAACGTCCATATTCTGACCAAACGTGGCTGCGTAAGTATCAATCCCGCACAGCCAAACGGACGCCTTGGATGTCCTAATAAAAATTGATCCTAGCATCCTCCTTTTATAAATTTTCTCTATTTTCTACGCAACCGCGGACTCCATGTTTTATTTACTGGTTGTGTGTGCATTTTGTTTGAATTTGTAGGAAAACTGAGTATCATTTTCTCTAAGGAAGTTTCGCTTTCTATATTTGGATGAGCCTCGGAATGTTTTTTATTCTAAATTTAGGTACGCGCGCGCGGTGGTGTTTGTGAAGTCAAGTGATGCTTGTATATATATGTCTGGAGTTACATTTATTCCTTTTTAGGGGAGACCGTTGAACAGACCACATGTGTATTGAAAAGAGTAACACTAATTTAATGTTAGCGTACCCTTTAAACCAAAATGTATGTGTTACGACATGTCGCAACTAACAATGTTGTCAATATCTTATACGGTTTTTGAAAAGAAGTGAAAATAAGCCAAAATCAAAATTTATAATATGACCTTGACCTTTGACCTTGACCTAATTTTATTTTTTTGGACCAAAGACCTCAAATCAAAAGACCCTAGGTCTCTATCACTTATGGTTTACCAGTCTCACATGCATATCACTTATATCAAATGCATAAGGGAAAATAACTCTCATATGGAATCTCATTACGGTTTCGGTCAAAATTAATCAAAACATCCTGAGGATAAAACAAGCAATTTGGTTCAATAAATTTGTCTTAATCTTTTACGGTTGCGAAGGAGTAGTAAACACAAGAAAAACAGTGTTCGGGGAGATAACTCTTACTAAGAAGTTTTTTTGTTTCGCGGTGTCAGTTTCAAAAGCGTATAATCTTTACGATATCATATACTAAAAATCTAGTTATTTAAAATTCCAATTATTTCCTTAGACAAGTAAGTGGACTGATACAATGCAGTATAATAGACACCCAAAACATGTAAACAGTGAATGTTTGTAGCTCCGAAGAAATTTTAATTTTGTGATCTTCTATAATGCAGTATTCATGCAGTATTTGTAGTAATTACGTTAACAGAAAGTGTTCTTAGCCTTAAATGTCACCAAAACGTAGGAAAAGAAAGCGTAAGAACAGTACACCAAAGAAATTATCTACTTCGAATAAACCTGAACGTGAAAGCCCATTATCTGATTTTGAAACTATGGCAGGCACAAAAATACAAACGGTTCATCCTTGAATGAGACTTTCGAAGAGCTTAAATCACAAACAGTTGTTTCTATGGACGTTACTAAGGGTTTTGAAGAACTACATAACATAAACAGTCTCACACAAAACCAGTCTATAAATGTCCAGTCAAGCACCTCGCCACCACTGCTACCACCACCGCCACCACCGCCAACTCCCTCACCTTTCTTAACAAGTCGGCCTGGAATGTCTCCTGCCTCAATCAGATATCAAATGCCCAGCTTACCTCAGGGTCCACCTTGGTTCATCAAATTTTTGCGATGCTCGGACACATCTCATCCTCGGTAAATAGAATCAGTAACATTGAAGAAACATTGTATGATCTTTCAATTCTGTCAGTTCGCGTTACCGATCTAGAAAAATCGAAATCTGAAGTTTCAAAAGCTGTTGAGGGTATCCGTTCCGTTAACTCGAACATTGAAAATCTGAGGCATGAAAATGAGGCGATATGGATTGAAAATAAAAGGTTTTCTAATGAAATAACTGATCTACGTTGCCGTAATATGATTGACAACTTGCTCTTTCATGGTATACTCGAAGACTAGTGAAATTGTGTCTGATGTATGCGGTGATAAACTTGACATAACCGATGTGAAGCAGAAAATCGTGAAAGCGCACCGGCTTGGATCAAAGAAACAAGAACATACGAGACCTATATTAGTACAATTTAGTGATTCAGCCGTTAGAACAAAAGTTCGTTCCGAAAGTTAAAAATTAAAAGATACTAGCATTGGTATAAGGCAACAGTTTCCAAAAGATGTAAATGAACGCCGAAAGCGCCTGGTTCCGCTGATGAAGGAAGCCAAACGTCAAAAAAAGAAAGCCGTCCTTGTAAATGACAAACTATATATAGATGGCAATCGTGTTTATATAGACGACGGAGGTTCTGGTAGGGAGATGTAAACGTCGGTGAAAACGTTCACGTAGGACGGACATGAGAATGCCCGAACAATTTCTTCAACAAAAATATTAGCTTGGAACATAAACGGTGGCCTTAAAGATAAAATTGAAAGTACTAAATTTGTGCAGTTCTTGGAAACTTATGACATAGTTTTTCTAAGTGAATGCTGAATGAAAAGACATTTAAATTTGAAATTGAAGGTTTTCATTAGCCAATAATTATTCCGAGGCAGCGTGCTAAAACAATCCAAGGTGGGGTAATTATATAAAGAACATTTAAAATCAAAAGTTTCTGTCTGTGAAGTACTTCTGGACTCATTTATTGTAATCAAAATCTACAAATCTATCATTATAGACAGTGATGAAGATTTATATATTGCTTTCGTTTATATACCTCCGCATAAATCCAGATTTTATTCGATTTATGAAAATTATGATTTATTTGAACAACTTGGAATACTGCTAGATAAATATTCAAGAAAAGGAAAGTGTTTATTTATGGCGATACAAATAGTCGAACAAGTAATTATTAAGACTTTATCTGCCAGGATAATTTACCGAATACATTGTTAACAAACTTAATGTCATAAAGTTTAGATTCAAATCTACAAGTTAGGATTAATCCAGACAATAAAACTAATACATGGGGTCTAAAGCTGTTGTTATTATGTAAATCTGCTGGCATGCGTATAGTAAATGGTCGTGGTAACGATGGGTTTTCTAACAGTTTCACTTTTTGTGGTGCAAACGGATTAAGTGTAAATGATTATTTGCTTACGAGCGAAACGAATTTTTACTTAATCCGAATATTTATAGTATGCAGTTTTACAGAACTCTCGGATCATGCACCACTACATTTTGAATTGAAAAGTAACTTGAAAGTTTTTGATCATGAAAAAGAACCCGATGAAAATGAAAAAACAACGTACACATTTAAATGGAATGAGGAAAATAAAGATCAAATGAGAGAGGCTTTTCGTGTTAATTATGACCGTTTGAATTCTTGCCTTGAAGATCTTGATAAAACATCTGAAGCTGGTATAAACATTTGCGTTGAGAAATTTTCCGAAGGCATTACATCGATCACAGAACCGTTCTGCAAAGTTACTTCATCTAGTCCAAAACAATTTCATCATAAAGATCGACGATACGATTTTGATGATAAACCGTGGTTTTCAGATGAACTTAAAGTTTTGTATAGAAATTATATGAAAGCTTTTTCATTATTTAATAAACAATTTACTTTAAATAACCATAAGACACTATCAGAACGTAAGAAAGTGTACAAAAGAAAAGAACGTATTCTTCGAAGACAATACATTAAAAGTGAAGGTGATATGTTGGAAACATTACGTAAAATTAATCCAAAATTATTTTTTTAAAGTTTAGGAACAGGAAAACGGATATCAAAACCAGTGAAACATTGGTGGATTTCTTTGAACACTTTAAAACACTTGAAATAGATTTAGATACTGAATCGAATTTTCCTACTGATGAAGTCGACAATACGTGTGTATTTGATGAACTCGATGCCGAAATAACTTGCACTGAAATAGAAAAAGTAATAAGATCGTTGAAACGAAACAAAAGCCATGGATATGATTTTCTTTTGAATGAATATTTTATTGAATTTAGTGAATTTCTTCTGCCTTTTCTCGAGAAAATTTTTAACACAGTGTTGTCGAAAGGTTATTTCCCAAGATCTTGGTGTGAATCTATAATAATTCCGGTCTTTAAGAATAAAGGAGACAAAAATGACCCAAATAACTTCAGAGGCATTAGTTTACTAAGGAATCTTGCAAAATTATTTACAGCTATTCTAAACAGCAGACTTATACAGTGGGCCGCAAGCAACGACATTCTTACCGATGCACAAATTGGTTTTCGTCAGGGACATGGGACCGGTGATGCTATTTTTGTACTTAAGTCTATAATAACTAATACATTAGCTACGAAGAAACGTCTCTACTGTTGTTTCGTCGATTATAAACGAGCCTTTGACAGTATAAATAGAACGATCCTCTGGATAAAGCTATCTCGCTTAGGGATTCGGGGAAAATTGTTAAACACTTTACGTTCAATGTATGAACAAAGGCTTGTGTAAGATTCAATGGATCGTATTCTGATTTCTTTGAAAACATGGTTTGTCTCCCACAGGGAGAGGTTTTATCGCCGATATTATTCTCATTATACGTTTATGATTGCGAAATTTCTTTTCTCAAAAACGGATGTGTGCCATATGAACTAGCAGATCTCAGTCTCTTCTTATTGAAGTATGCGGACGATATGGTGTTATTTGCGGAGTCACCGGAAGGTCTACAATCTATATTTGATTCTTTAGAACACAACAAATTTCGATTTAACTGTAAATATTGATAAGACAAAAATAGTTATATTCCGAAACGGGGTAATATTAGAGAAGACGAAAATGGTTTTACAACGACAAAAGCATATAAATAGTGGACAAGTTTTGTTATCTAGGATTTATTTTAAACTTCAACGGAAAATTTACAAATGCACAAAAGATACATGCTGAACAAGGGAAAAAAATCGATGTTTGCACTGCTTTCTGATTGCAGAAACTGTCATCTGAACGTACATACTCTGTTGTCACTTTTTGATATTTACGTTGGTAGTGTTTAAACTTATGCCTGTGAAAGCTGGGGATTTTCCAAAGCAGATGAAATCGAAAAAGTCCATTTATGTTTTTGTAAAAGATTACTCGGAGTGAAGCAATCAACCAATTCAGCTGTGGTGTATTTGGAGCTGGGACGTATTCCCTTAATAGTAAAACGTAAACTGCAGATTTTTAAATATTGGCTCAAACTTTTGAACACAAATAACTGTATTCTGAAAGGTGTCTACGAGGATCTTAGAGCTTCTTGTGCAAATACCATTCGCAGGTCGATTAAGGATAAATTACACAACATGGGACTAGGTGAATTGTGGCTACGCCAAACTGAACTGACATTTGAAAACGCGTTTTCACTAATAAAAAAGCGTCTAATAGATATAAAAACACAAGAACTATATTCCTTGCTGGAAAACAGTAGCAAGTGTGTTATTTACAGAAATATAATCACAAACCTAGATTTACAATATTACTTGACTAAATATATTCCTCCTCTATACCGGGAGGCTTTTACAAAAATAAGACTATCTTCACATTCATTAAATATTGAGACTGGTCGTTTTCTAAATGTACCTGTAATGGATCGTTAATGCAAAGTATGTGGACAATGTATTGAGGACGAGTTCCACTTTAGTCTTGTGTGTTCAGCATATAGAGACTTGCGGGCAAAGTTTATAAAACAATACTACTGGTATAGACCGAGCGTATTTAAACTGATACAGTTGTTTACTCTACAAAATGTTAAGCAGTTGACTTTTTGGGAAAATTTATTATCCTGGCTTTTAAAATTAGGGACAGTATTTTACAAAAATATTAACATTCTCTGTCTACATGTTTTATTGCAATTATAACTTGTTATTTCTTGTTTACACCGATGAGCTGTAAAGCTTAAGGTAATAAAGTATAATAATTGTCGTTATTTACAAACAATTTCATCAACTCCACTGTATTGGCAATCTGAATTGACCACAGTTAATATCTCTTGTGCTACATAATTTAAATACACACTTCATTACACAGCTAACTTAATACACTTGACCTCAATAGTATACCTATAATCAATTTTGATCTACACTACATAAAATTATTATGTACATCATGTCTCAAAGATGAATGATTAAGGATTAAAAAGAAGCATTTTTTTGCAAGAAAAAACAAAATATGTATTAAAATGTAAGCAGGGTCTATTTTACTTAAAAGTAAAATCAGTGTTATAATCATCTAATTTAGGTTAATATTGATGGAAACAATAAAGAAATATGCAGAACTCTAACCTGGGCATTTATTTGTTTATTCACCATTATATTGCTAGTGAACAGTGTAAGATATTTGTACATTTATCTAAATACAGGATTTATTTCTCAATAAAGAATGAACAATTTAAAAAATAGTTATTAAGAAGCATTTTTGCAAGAAAAAACAAAAACAAAATATGTATTAAATGCAGGGTCTATTTTACTTAAAAGTAAAATCAGTGTTATAATCATCTAATTTAGGTTAATTAAAGTTACAATTATAATTAAATTGATGGAAACAATAAAGAAATATGCAGAACTCTAACCTGGGCATTTATTTGTTTATTTACCATTATATTGCTAATGAACAGTGTAAGATATTTGTACATTTATCTGAATACAGGATTTATTTCTCAATAAAGAATGAACAATTTAAAAGAATAGTTATCATTTTTTGTTGTTGAAAAGTGCATTTTCAATGCCTCTTTCTGGAAATTATTAAGTCAATCTACAATAAAAAAAAATATTCTACACCTTCCTTTGAAGATTTCTATTTCCAATCATGTCAAAATCATTTAATTGAAGAAAAAAAAAAGATATTAAAAATCAGCACCCCTTCTAAAAATTGAAATATCAAAAGAATTTGTATCATGCTTGAAAAATTCTCTCTTTGGGCAATTGATACAATTTTTTTAGTGGTATCATGAAAATGAAATAAAACTCTTCATCTTCAGTGTCATATATTTTTTTTTATATAAAAAATCAATAAGTGATCCTAAGATGAGTTAGATAAGTTGCATACCAATGTTTACACTTTGAAATATTTCCAAAAGCAACCATTTTACAAGTAAATTTAGGGAGACAAGCTTGTTTTATTAACTGAAAAAAAAACAATTATCTTTCTAAATTTAATGCAAGAGTGATATATCAAGTTAGTTTTTGTTCAATACCTGGAAATATGATTTGAAATAATGCACACAACTCGTCCAGTCTTTCCATCAGTGATTTCGATTACTTTGATTGTCAGAAGTCATTTAAAAGAAGTACATTGGTAATTTTTTAGTGGAATAATTATGAAAATGATGATGTCGTTCTAAATTTCAACCCTTTTTCAGTTCCTTGGTTTCTTCTCAGTTAAAAGTGTTAACACAAGTTAGAACATTTTTGGCTAAAATCACTTATCCCAAGTTGTGATGTTTGTCTCTGTATAAATGTCTTACAGAAGCTTTATATAAAGAAAGAAATATTAAAAATGAGTTAAAAAAAAATGTTCGACTTACTGACTTACTGTGGCTAAAAAAAAATGGCTGGATCACAGCACCAATAATAATTTGATTTAAATACAGCAAAATTTACTTATAAAATTACATATGTGCTGTTTCTTTCAGGAAAATGTATAAACTAGTGAATCAATGGTTTAAAACTACCAGGATGTAATGAGAGATGTCAAGTAATGAACAAAAGAAGTAACATGAAGTTAGACAATACAACTTGAGGTGGTAGATTTTGTGCTATTGTTATTTGCAGATATATTGATGGATTTTGTCAAAATGTGAACAGGGATCAAATGTGTTATTTTGTAGAAAAGATCCAGCTGTGTTCCATTATTTCCCGGAAATGGTGAATTTAAGAATTAAATTTTCATATCTATTAATTGAGTTTATTGTTGCATAAAAAGAGGGTTTTGTGCTTCTTTACAACATATTTTGTCATAAATTGATTTTATATCTTTTTGTGACAGTTAATGTTGATTATTAGGGCCCAGTTGTTGACATGTGCCCTATATAGTAATCTCTCTGTTCGTCTGTCTGTCAACACTTCTATGTCGTATGATAAGTCAAGATTGTCTCAACCGATTAAAAAAAATAATATGCAAAGTGGAAATAAATATAAAAGGAAGATCCCTTGTGTATTGTAAAATTTGGGAAGAAATGCGGTAGAAAACTTGGCGTTTGTAAACAAATCACAAATTTTGAGAAAACATTTTTTGGGCTAAAATTTCCACAAAATTCGATACGTAAGTTATGATATGCTTTTCAAAATTGATTCCCAATGTTAAATATTGATTTGTGTTATAATTTGGGGACTTTGTTTTTTGTCTTGCATGCAAATGCGAGTCATTGGGATTACAATCCAGTGACAGCGTAAAATATTTGCATACAGCTTTATATTTCCGCGAGTACAAGCCTTTAATGCTTCATACAGTATACAAATACTTTTTGTTACGAAGTTTCCATCTGTCATATGTCCATTGTACTTGACGTCATTTTCATGGTTCAGAGACTTTTTGAAATTTTGTTTTAGTTTTTTTCGACTGCAAACTTTTTGTGGTCGTATAATGGTATGACACTGTCGTCGTCGACCGAAGCTAGACATTTGGTTTCCAGACAACAACTAGAGTATAAGTGTATGTATCTCTATGATATTGTACCACAAGGTTCCATACCACAAAAGGAAGGTTGGGGGTAATTGTCCCAACTGTTTGGGAATTATGGGCCAAAGACAAGCATTTTTCTTGTTTAAGGACAATAACTTGTTTATAAGTGTGTGGATCTCTAAGAAATTGTACCACAAGGTTCCATACCTCACAAGGAAGGTTGGGATTGATTTTGGGGGTTATGGCCCAAGCCATTTAGGAATTAGGGACCAGAAAACAAGGATTTTCTGGTTTCCGGACAATAACTTGAGTATAAGTCGATGGATCTATGGAAAATGTACCACAAGGTTCCATACCAAAAAAGGAAGGTTGGGATTAATTGTGGGCGTTATGGCTCTTACTGTTTAGGTAAAAAGGGACCAAAAACAATACTTTTTTAATACTTTGTATAAATGGCTTATTTCTTGACCAATTATACTGGTGTTTAATTCAAAGTTTTGAATTCTTGGGGTTATTTAGTATGCAAAATCTAACAGTAAAATTATATTTAAATTTTGGGTTTTGGGCCCCATTTTTAAATTGGTCCACATTGAGGTCCAATACACTATCATTAGAATAGAATGTAGTCATTCAGTGAATAAACATTTACCTATCAGGTTATAAAGATGATTTGCTACACTACCGTTATACATATATTGATATGATAAAAAGCAGCAATCCAGATTTTAATGATGGTCAGATGATGCATATAAGTGAATTATCACAACAGTAACGTTAGTATTACAGCAAGATTAAAATCCCTATCATTCATTGCTCAACCAACAGATCTTGATGTTATCCGAGTCAGTACTTTGGTTTTCTATTTTTATATACATTACTTTTACTATATAACATTTTAATAGGGGAGGTAGGGTGGGTAATTATCTGGGGGTAAGTAGAAAACTTCATTTAAAAAATTTTAGTTTGAAAACAAATTTAGAATTTCATATCATTCATTTTCTATTACCACCTAAGAAATATACAAACGGATAGATTACAAAGTCTTACCTCTCTAGTGGTAGGGTAATTTTGTATGGATCTTCAACTCTACATTCTTGGTTTAATCTTTACTTCATACTACTAGTCCTTTTTAAAACATTCATCTGTACACTATACAATATTTACAATGACCTTTTCTTTTTTCTTTTTTTTTACTGCATTTCACAGCAAAATTAAGTTTGAAAATAGGTATTAAAATAATCTGTTATATACACATTAGAATAAAACTTTAACATCCACATTTCTAAAATAAAACTTGATGAAAGTTGTATCTGTTGACCAATCGGCTGATTTTAAAATACTCTTCATACTAGCACCATTGAATAAAGCCAATGAAGGTCCAATACTCTTGTGCTGTGAGCTTAAAATCTCAAATCTTTATTTTCATATGCCAGTTTGATTGTATTCACTAACATCTGGAAATTGTTTGTGAAGTAACTGGTTTTAAAGGTTTAACAGTTAACAAGAAAAGTTTGCCTACATCTTTTCTGATTTCTTTGGTACGTTTCAATTATATAGCAATGACTCTTTTATGATCAAGCTTTTTATTATGTTCAAAATGTGACACAGTCTTTTTTGTTCCATAATGATTTGGTCTATCTTGTTTTGACAACTGGTCTCAAGAAAAAAAACTTACTTCTGTACATTCACAAAACCCTCTCCAATTCCCAGTGCTTTAATGTCCGGACATCTCCTGAGCGTTGTGATTGCTGTAAGAAAAACAAACTTTATAAGTGAAAATTGCATATCAACTTTCAATAAAGATTTAAAATGGGACTTTTGCAAGATGTTCAAAACTTTTTTGCAAATCCCATTCTGGGACTATATATAGTTTAAGATGGTGGTAGTAAAGAAGATAACAAGGACCTAAAACCTCCTATAGTGCGATATTGTAAAATGAAGTGTACACATGAGACAAAACATCTGCGCAGTCTGCTGGAGTAGCTACATAGAGATTTTTTTTTCCGTTCATGACAACAAAGCTATGAAACCCAACCGAATTAGATAATCTCTTGCCGTACGTGTACTTTCATTGAGCACCTCACTGACATTTTTAATTCCAAAATTCTGGCCATATTAGGCAAAACTATTTTTAAAAATGTCCCTATGTATGTAATCTCTTATAATGGAATAAGGGAAGATTTTTGAAGATTTTCTATAAACCCCAATTTTATCAGAAGACTGAGTGTTTTCCTCTGTCTGAAATTATCATTTCCTCCTGTGCATTCACTAGCAACCAATCGTCAAAATACATTGTATGTTGCTAGGCGTATGTTTTGAATTCTCAGATAAGCTGCTACTAAAGTTATTATTCTTGTTAACACTCGAGTTTCTTTAGATGGACCGAAACATAGAGCTACAAATTGGTAACTATTGCCTTGAATGCAAAACTGCAGCAATTTTTGGTGTGTTTTGTGTACCAAGACATGGAGATACGCATCTTTCAGATCTAGCGATAACGCCTAGTGTTTTTGCTTTTTTTTTTAAGATTTAATACCTATGTTAAAGTGTTAATTATGAAATGTTGCTTCTTCAGATACTGGTTGAGAGGTTTCAAATTTATCACGTCTCAAATAAAAGACCTGTATCACGGCGACGTAACATGTAGTGAAAAGCTCCTCTTCTTACCGTCTAATCCAAACTTTTAGGCGAACAACCAAAAATGTCTCTTACATTCTGCATTGCGCTGAGTATCTGATTGTAAAGTATCCAACAAATTTTCATCTGCTTGTACGTTGTAAATAATAAGTTTTAATCAAACCCATATGGGACTTTAGGTTTTTGGTAAACAAACTTGGATTTCGACCAAAACGCAGCTTTTGTACCATATCTTTTCTTTAGCAAACTTTCTACTGTCGGCATATTAAAAAATTCCTGACAACTTGCATCTATTGGTAAATTTTGCCTTTAATTTTCCCTATAATTAGTAATTTTGTCTCTGATCTCCAAGATCCACATAAAACGTCGATCTGGTTTTGTTCGAGAACTTAGACCTGTTTTTCCACTCCATAACGAGGCATAAGCGTTAAAATCAAACTTGTCACCAAGAGTATGGCTCACAGTCATAGCATGCTTCTATATTTCACAAGATTTCTCATTGTTGTTTGTAAAATATTTGTGAAACCTGCCATGTTAACTAGATTTCATTAAAACTGACCTACTGTCACAAGTATTGACCTCATCAGAACTTCTAGAATTCTCAAAGCCTTCTGCACTGAAAAGAAAGCCACTATTTTGACGTTCCGAATCAGAAATTCGAACAGATGGGTCAACATCCCTAATGCGACTCAAATTTAGGAACGGAAGGAACTCAAAAGTAGTACGTTAACAAAAAAAACTGTGAAGTGATATTGGACATGTTTCAATTTTTAACAAGTGACTCAGCTTAACTATTTGTGCTGATTTAAAGAGCATAGAATAAAGGTGTAAAAACTATGGAGTTATTTAATGTATGCAAAGAACTAATTATGTGAAAAAAGGGATTTTTTACACCGAGAAGCCGCATCACAAAAGGCTTTTCGGTGTAAGCTAAATTATAGAAAAATAAATCTCACTTCGTACCCCGAAAATTGAACCACATATGTGAAAATGTCTCAGCTTCGAAACAAGCCATCATACATATCTAAGTTTACGAAATGGGCAGAGGAATTGAGAAATAGGCTACCATTACCGCCTACCTGAAATGAATTGCGCATTTTGACCCAGATAGTGTTTCTACATCATCACCGTTATTTTGTTGCACATTAATTGCGCTGTTATATGCCTCGACTGTGACCGTATTATGAATCTAATGTTCGGAACTTGAAACTTCATTTTCGGTGTCAGTAAGCTTGCCTTGTAGTAAATCAAATAATTTACCCATTCTCGTACTAGTGGACTAAATTGTTTGTCCTGTACTTCAATTCTTGTCATCATGCTACTTTCTTAGTCTGACAAATCATCTTTTTTACTACGAAAAGAATGTTGTTTTCCTTTTTCTCCAGGAGCGGAAGTAACTTTATTAGAGACCACTGAATTATCCTCTTAGACAGAACCAGTTTCCTCCTCATCATAAGAATCAGAGCCTTCACTTCTCATGATTGTAAAATTTGGAAAAATAAATAACTTAGTAACCATTTTTAACGTATGAACTCTGACGCAAAAAATTAAACTGAAGTGGGTACATGTTAAGTGAAGCTTGTAGGTGGTGTAGTTCCGTTTATGAGTATTGCTGTCATCTAGATGTTTTATTTTAATTGCGAGGTCTGGATAGTAAACCATATGTATATATCTAAGGTGGTAAGTAGAAAATGATAGAGAATCCTCCTGGCCCTCAAAAGGTCGTCCCCTTGACGTATTCAAACATACAAAATCGTGTCAGACTCAGAACTTTTAATGCATTGAATGATATCAATTATACTTGGCATTATTTTTTCCCGTCACTAGAAGGTTGGAATATCTGTCTCAAATATGAAGGTCACAAACTTTACATCAACCCCATATTGAAATAAAAAGTCGTGTCTGCTATGAAAATGTTGAAGGATATATCTAATACTAATTATTTTTGTTCTCCGACCACTGTATCACAACGGGCTCTTCAAAATTTGCTAAATTATTGACAATCTAATCTCGCATTATACCCCAAATAAAAGAGCTGATAGCTCTGAGGTGGAAGAAGATACATGCTATGTGTCATTGTTGTTTTCGACGTATTTTTTTCCTCCAAAAATAATATACTCACTCATGTCTCCACCAAAACAGATTAAACTAAACATTAAAATCTCCTAATATTGATGATTCAAATTAAATTTTCTAAAATTCCATACATTGCATCTCAACATGTTCAACTTGAGGGATGCAAATATACCAGGAATTGATTAGGATTCACTTGAAAGTTTTTCTGTCGAAGGTGGTTATTTTATCAAAAAAATAATTTCCTTGTGTCAGACAATTGGACTGACATTGCAACATATGTCAGATATTTCAAATTTTTATCGTCTAATGATCTGAACTGAGTATGTCCCAGCTCGTACTGTATCGTGAGAGCCAAAAAGACAAACATTGAAACTGATTAATTAAGAGTGGGTTTATTTCAGGGACTGAGCCTAGACTCCGAATCACAGTGTCTATCCATTGGAAGGTGGACTATCAATATGTTATAGATTAAACAAAATACATGCGCCGTGATGAAAACATAAAAAAGGAACGGATAACCAATTTCGTTTTTGTAGTTTAAACATCGTTATGCAAAAGCTGGTTCCCGGTTGACATTCACTTTCTTCATTCCGTTAAATACAAGCGGATCCCAGTTTATGTTATGCAATGCTATAAAAAGAAACGAGAAATGTGTAATGAAGCATTTAATTTTGATATTATTTATCAGTTTATATTGGATTTTAAATCAAAATTGCATATTAATATGGATTAGGTAAATTATTAGTTTTGAAAATAATAAGGGTGCCCTCTACAATTTCAATAACAAACATGGCGGAACGAAAACGAACCTCGCCAAATCGAGTTTTTCTCTTCTTTCTTGCTATTCGTACTCTATAATCCGCATCCTATACAAGCCCGAATTCGGGTAACTTTACATTTGTTTCTCTGTCTTTGTTTCATAAAGTGATGCAGACGCTATTTTACAAACTTGTTACCGATCTACAAATCGGTGTCGAGATTAGGCATGGATGTTATAAAATTGTAAAGCACATAAAGGGATACGGAAACACCCCTGGAAACGTTCTATGTTTAGACTTGACCATCCAGCAGTATTTGATTTCAGAAGACTTGAACGTCTTCTTCTACCAAAAACGGAACAACATGTGCGAAAATATCTCAAATTAGAAATGAACCATCATAAAAATCCAACATTAAGATAAGGAGATGTGGTATGATTGTCAATAGGATACATATATATACAACTATCCACCTGAGTCCAAAGGACGAAGATGTAAACTACTATTTGACCTGTACGGCCTTCAACAATGAGCAAACCTATACTATATATTTTGCTTCAAAAGGCTCTGACATGACAAAATGAGAAACAATAGAAAAGAGAAAACCAACAGCCTAATTGGATGTTAGAAACAATATATTGAACAAATATGGCAGACAACCAATGACAACCTGACTTAATTACAAGCTCCTGACATGGGACATGCTCATAAACAATATTGCGGGATCAAACTCAACCCTTTCCTAACCTGGTACAGTGTTGTAACTGTACAACATAAGAACAAACTATATAGTTGATACAGGCTTCACTCGTCAGATTGGCACTAAGCACACTAAAAACTTTTACAAATAGACCAATAAACATATACAAGGTAGCTTTCTAAGAATACAAAGCGCTATTTATTAAAAATGTGCACACGTTCAACGCTTTTACACCCTATAAAGTACAGAAGAAATATGCAATTCTTATAATTACATTCTTATGATACAACCACGAAATTGCTATTTAAATCAAGCCTTCCTTTTTTTCTTCTGTGCATTTATTAAGGTTGTCATGGACAGCACGTGCAGTCATAATTGTTGCATTTTATACGGAAATAAAATATATAACCTTTGGAATGCCTCGGCCAATCAAAATTGTGGGATCGTATGAAATGTAATTATTTACGTATAAAAATTGTTTGAGGTACTTTTCACGGTATTTTTTATTAAGTTAATTTATTTCAGATGAAATCAACATCAACAATATTACGGGTGAAAATGAAGTTTGTGATGGTCAACATATGTATGTGAATGTTTCTTACAATGGAAGGTAATGATATTCTATGAATAAAAAAATGTATCGATGGATGAAAATAAGTCTGAATTGACGAACGAGATAAAATGAAGGAAAAGATCTTTCAAACATATTAAGATCTCTTGTTTGTACCTGTCCCAGCCAAAAAGACTTAAGAGTTTTCGCCAGTCCAGTAAATGTAGGGTCATAAATGTCTTATTCTCACCAGCTCACCAGGCCCATAGGTTCAAGTGGGCTTTTCTCATCACTTGGCGTCTGTCGTCCGTCGTAGTCGTCCGTCGTCGTCGTCCATTATCTTTCCATAAAATCTTTCCTCTGAGGCCGACATGGCTAAAAATAGAACATACGGATAAAATGTAAAGTTTGTTTATTATCTTGAAAACCGCTTGAAAAATAAAATAGATAGAGAGAAGCTTTAAATAGCAAAATAATTATCAAGTCAGGATCTACAAATACGTATAATGGCCTCCTTATTGGAGTTCTTGCTCTTTGGTGACGATTTTAACCATTTTTTTTGCGTTTTTGCTAAATCATAAAAGATAGAGAGACACTTTAAATAGCAAAAATGATCAGCAAGACAAGATATACAAATCAGTAAAATTTTGCGGAAATCGTAAGTAGACTCCTTACAGGAGTGATTGAACTTTAATGACGATTTTTTTACCCTTTTTGTATTTTCGGCAAAAAACTGCAGAAGATAGCGAGAAACTGTAAACAGAAAATATGATCAGCAGTAAATGATCAACAAAAAAGAATTTTTTGTTATGAATTCTACTCTTGTCCACAATTTTGGAGAGTGTCCTTGTTGAAGATGCACATACCTAGGTAAGCGATACAGGGTCTTTAGAGTCTCTAGTTGGAAATATTTAACAAATGATTCTATATTATAATACGTGGAAATATGATTGAACAAGTTTGCTTTATCATAGCCATTTTTGTCTCGCCTTGACGGAGTCAAAAAGCGAGACATAGGTATGCTGTTTCCGGCGTCGGCGGCGGCGGCGGCGTCAACAATGTATTAGTTTGTGATTAGGTCTAGTTCATGGTGAACCACTAGTGGTAGGTCAATGATATTTGGTATGCAGTTGTATTAGCATTGGCACATCTCATTACCATGGAGATTATTTGGCCCCGTCCCCTCAGTCAAGGTCTATTGACTTTGAAACTTTTCATAGCTAACATGTATTAGTTTGTGATTAGGTCAATTTATGGGGAACCACTAGTGGTAGGTCAATGATATTTGGTATGCAGTTGTATAAGCATGGGCATATCTCATTTCCATAGAGATTATTTGGCTCCGCCCCCTTAGTCATGGTCTATAGACTTTGAAAATTTTGCTAAGTTTACATGTATTAGTTTGTGATTAGGTCAGTTCAAGGGGAACCATTATTGGTAGGCCAATGTTAATTGGTGTTCAGTTGTATAAGCATTAGCACATCTCATTTCCATGGAGAATATTTGGCCCCGCCCCCTCAGTCATGGTCTATTTACTTTGAAACTTTTGCTTAGTTTACATGTATTAGTTTGTGATTAGATCAGTTTAAAATGAACTGCTAATGTTAAGTCATTGATATTTGGTATGCAAATTTATTGGCATTTGCAAGTATCGTTGCCATGGAGATTATAAAGCCCCACCCCTGATCATGGTTCATTGACTTTGAAACTTTTACATAGTTTACAAGTTAATGTTTGTGTTTAGGTTTGTTTAAAGGGAACGACTTATAATAAGTCAATGGTATTTGGTATGCAGTTGTATTAGCATTGGCACATCTCATTCCATTGAGATTGTACATGTTTAGCCATGTACCTTCAGTCATGGTTCATCGACTTTGAATATTTGCATTACTTATATGTTAAAGTATTGCAATTTTAATTTCAACATTTGCATTTTATCAAAATTACAAAAGGCGAGACATATCTCTGTGATGACAGTTTATTTTCTTTAGTTGTTATAAGATGAGGTAAAGGCATTTCTTTCTTTTTCTCTAATATTGAAAATTTAATTTAATTTGATTGAATATCCATAGTCACAGTATTTCAATGGATTGAAATGTAAACAGTCTTGACAGTCAATATGATAATTCAATTAGGAAAATTAAGGATGGAAGTTACAAAAACATTTGAGTAGACAGAAACTGCCTTTACATTGCTCCTGTGCTTTGATTTATCTTTTGACATTGACATGATTTGTAATAGCTTGATAGTGTATGAAGACAATGTATTGTGAATCACCACGACCTTCATGTGACCATGACCTTATTCCTCAAATTCAAAATTATAGATTTTTCAAATACGTGGTAGCATAATTGATCTTTTCTAAAATTGTCATAACTATGTAATCATTTTGTCATGTCTAATTTGTCAGATTAAAAAAATTATTTATCAGGTTTATTGTATTTACAGCAATCCAACAGAAATATGTTGGCATGTAATGCATGTAAATGAAAGTTTTAACTGTACATGGCTAAAGGGAAACGAAAACAGATATACAATAGACTTACCCACTGGCCATGAGGAAGGCACATACAAACTAAATATTACCATGAAAAATGATGTTAGTTTGGCTTATGCTCTGATATCTTTCACAGTGATAAATGGACATAAAGGTTTGTAATCTGACGCTTTGTTATCTTGCCACTTTTTGTGCGTATGTATACAAATTTACATATTTTAAAAGTTCTAGTTTTTGTGGTATACAATTTTCTTATTTCATTTATTTTCATGTCTCCATAATTTGATAAGTTGATATATTCTGCTGTAATTTCACTTTATGTCATGCTAGGGCAAATGTTGGGAAACGACACCTAGGCCTTTACAATCTGGCAGTGCTTTCTTTTATACAGAAACTAATTGTTACGTTTTCTGCTTATACGTTCATTTTGGAAAAGTGCTTATGAATTAAACCATTGATACTTGATATACACGTACAATTAAATCATCATGATCCATGCATCTCAATTCCATGCAGAATATGAAGTTATTCTCACAGCTGGATCATGCACAATGGTTTTCAAAAATTGAATGATAAATTTAGTTATTCTGATTAGAGAAGTGGATAAAAAGTATTTATGATATACCATTGATTTACCAATATGGGTGTTTGTTGCATTATAACCCCAAAAAATTAGTTTCATTGAGAAAATGGGCAGTGCCCCTTCATTATGCTTCAGTGAAGTTTGAACTTTCAATTTTTAAATGTTTAGTTTCTGACTGAGTGTGTTTGTTTACAGTACATTGACTTGAGTGTGTAGGTAAAGGTAGTACCTTTGGTTAGCTTGCTTGCTAGCTGAACCATGAAATCATTATTAGCTAAGGTACTACCTTCTTTTGGGTGGAGTCAATAGTTAAGCAAGGAACCAATGAATCAAAAGTAGGAACAGTATATAAATATTGTGAAACCAGTTTTACAAGTTTACCCCTAGTAGTAGGACAACCAACCGTGCGAGACCCTCATGGGTAGTCAAGGTCGTTAAACACCCCCCAATTGAAGTTGGTTCAAAAATATGTTTTCAGGTTGTAGGTGTGTTTGATTTGTCAATTTCATTTCAATCAGTTACCTCCGTTTATTTATAATTAGATTGTTTACATGTGTAATTTTATATAACATTATGATTTAATCGATTTAAAAAAAAATTTCATATCCTTATTATATACGTTTATATATATAATAAGGATATCATTATCTTTGATTGTGATGTGTGTATTTTGCTAGGGGGAGTGCTAAAGAAGGTGTAAAAATAAACAAAGTCGGGTCAAATATTTAAGATGTTCCTCTCACCATGCTATTGTAAAACTGGTATTGTATTGTTTTGATTAAAATGAAATTGACAAATCAAACACACCTGCAGCATGCTTGTGAATTAGGGAGCTACCATTTGATTTTTATGGGGGCTAGGATGAAAAATTTTGTCCTGCATTTTTTTTAGTTGTAATCTCTGTCCTGCCTTTTTTATTTTTCACTCTATTCGGTCCTGCCTTTTTTTTAAAGTTTATCCTGACTTTTTTTTTACCTAAATTGTCATCCTGACTTTTTTTTTTCAAGTGTCTCATCCTGCCTTTTTTTTACTCAAAACTCCTGTCCTGCCTATTTTTTTCAAGTTTCATCATAGCTCATACCTTGATTGGTTCTCTACTTAACTATAATAATTGACTCCGCCCAAAGGAAGGTAGTACCTTATCTAATAACGATTTCATGGTTCAGCTAGCAAGCAAGCTTACCTACCTACACACTCAAATCATTGTGCTGTATAAGTATTTTTTACCAGACCATTGAGTTTGCTGTTGAATTAGCAACCCTTTCCTAATACTTTCTATGATTGTTTGTTATCATATATAGTTCTGGTTGACCATAAGATTCACCTTTGATTTGACAATTTTTCCACGAGTTATAAAACAGCCTATTTTTTTTGGTAGGTGAAAATACTTTCGGATTTTCAAAGTGCATAAGCATAAATTCCACCGAAAACAAAATTCATTAAAAGTAATATTGATCTTTAAAAAACATTAATTTGCATCGCTATGCCCCCCCCCTTTTTCCCCAATCCAAACCCCCACCCAAACCCATGGCAACAGTTTTGGGGGAAACAAATCTAAAAATGGGCAATGATCTCATCGCAAAGAGATAGTCGGGTACACCTTTTTACGTAACGCGTTAGGCGTGTTTGAGCTGATTGCTAAGTCCAGAAGTAGTATAAAAATGCCGATTCTGCCACAAACCTATTTTAAGTAGAAATCTAGCACAAAATGATAAAAAAAACTAAAAAAAAGGTAAAAAAGTGAATGAATGACATACAACAACAAAACAATTTTTTTTTTTGCAAAACACCCTAAACACCTTAAAAGGATGTAATCCTAGGGTAAATACAAAATATGTCTTTTGTTGAAAATATGAATGAATTTAGAAGTTCAAAAATCATAGACAATGAATTTATCAATGATAATGTTTTTGAGAAAAAGGCAAGGAACCAAAGCTTGGAAACTTTAAAATGGAAGGAACTCCCAATCGGAGTGATTTATAAAATTTTGGAAGTGATAGAAGTAGATGGGAAGTTTGGGAGAAGTAAGATTCTTACCTTGAAAAACAAAGAAGGAGAAATGAATAGGGTGTGGGCCTGCAGTATACTGAACAGAGAGAAGGAACCCTTGGAAGGAGCCTTTGTGAGAAGTACAGGCTTAGAAGTCAGCAAAAAGACCAAACAGGAGTACTTTTCTTGCAACCTTGTGAGAAAGTAAGTCAAAAAAAAAAAAAAAAATAATGGGCCGGGTGGGGTACAAAAAATTTTTTTTCGATCTGACATTTTTGCCGGATTGGAAAAGTTTTTTATGCTTGAAACGGAGCACATCATGAAGTGAAGCGGAATGGAGCACATCGTGAAACGATGTGTGATTTTTTTTTTACTGCGCATGCACATTAGGGGTTAGGGGTTAGAGTTAAAGTTAGAGTTAGAGTTAGGGGTTAGGGTTAGAGTTAGGGTTAGAGTTAGAATTAGGGGGTTAGGGTTAAAATATGGCTTTCGTATCAAATGCAAGAAATACCCCAAACACCTTGAGGGATGTATTCATAGGGTATATACAAATATGTCTTTTACACAAAACCCAAACACCTTAGAAGGATGTAATCCTAGGGTAAATAGAAATATGTTTTTTACACAAAAACCCAAAAACACCTTAGAAGGATGTAATCCTAGGGTAAATAGAAATATGTCTTTTACACAAAAACCCCAAAACACCTTAGAAGGATGTAATCCTAAGGGTATCAACAAAAATATGAGTGCTGAGGAATTACCAAATGTTTGTGGGGTTAAATTAAAGAGAAAAAATGGGCACTGTCAGAACAAACCAAAGGAAGATGAGAAATGTTGGAGACACAAAAGACAGGTTAACCATGATGATGATGATGGTTTAATTAGTAATGGTAAACTACACATTAACAAAACTATTAAGGAATTGCAACAAATTGCTAGGGAAGGAAACTTAAAAGGTTATAGTAAATTGACAAAAATTAACTTGGTAAACCTTATTGAAAACAAAACAAACCAAAAATTTAAGAGAGAAGAGGTTTTTTTCTATGAAACAGTTAAAAGCACTTGCCAAAAGGAGAAAAATTAATAACTTTTCCAAACTAACAAAAGAAAAATTAAGTATTTTAATTATTAATAATATTGAGAATACTTCCATTGATGAAGAACTAGAAATAACAGAAGGAAGAACTGCATTGAATGGTGTATTTAGCACAGTGAAAATTAGATCAAAAAAGAAAAATGATGTGAATACATTTTTAAAGTTGTGTAGAAGTACTATTATTAGCAAAATACAAGAGGTGTTAACCCAGAAAAAAGGGTTGAAAGTGGATTTGGTTTTAATAGTTGAAATGATGAAACCAAGCACTGAATCACCTGATGAAACTATAATAACAGAACCTTCTTTTAAATCCTTGCAGATGACCATTTTCAAGGCAACAAACCTTGAGCAGGAAATTGATGATGCAGTTGAAAAAATTAAAGAAACAATGTCTAAATATCAAAGAGAGGGCAGTGGGTGGGTGTTTAGTCAAATTAAAAGATTAGATATTCATTTTAGTAAGTTTAAACCACTAGCTGGAAGTTCATTTATAGCACTCCCCAAACAGCTATTGCTAAAGAAGGCAATAATCAATGTAAAAAATACAGATGAGCAATGTTTTAAGTGGGCTGTTCTTTCAGCACTTCATCATAATGAAGTAGATCAGAAACAGACTGATAGAGTGAAACAATATGAGAAATGGACTGATGAACTTGACTTTAAAGGTATTGAATTCCCAGTGTCCTTAAAGCAATTGATAAGTTTGAAAAGCTTAATCCAAACATCAATGTGAATGTGTTAGGATATGAGACATCCCCCAAACATGGGCTGGAAGTTTATCCTTTAAAAATATCAAAGAACAAAGGTGTAAATATGATAGATCTTATGTTACTAACAAATAATGATGGGGATGGTGAAAAAAAGGAACATTATTGCTGGGTAAAAAGTTTATCAAGACTTTTAGGATTACAAGTATCATTAAATGGTCATAAGGTTTTCATTTGTAGAAGATGTTTCAATCATTTTACCAAACAAAACATTTTGGATGAACATCTTGAGTATTGCAGTCAGAATGAAGTGGTTAAAGTAGAACTGCCAGAACCAGGAACCTTTACACAATTTGACAACTACAACCATACAATGAGGGTTCCATTTACCATTTATGCAGATTTTGAGTGTTTTATGGAGAAAATTGACACATGCCAGCCCAACTCATTAAATTCATACACAAAACAATATCAACATCATGAACCTTCAGGATACTGTTATTACATAAAATATGAACATGAACACTATAAATCACCAGTTTTGTACCAAGGGCCTAATGTGGCTAAGACATTTGTTAGAGAAATGGAGAAAGAAATGTGGAGGATTTACAATATTTACAAAGAAAAGAAAGACATGGTGATGACTGAGGAAGACAAGAAAAGACATGAATCCAGCATGATATGTCATATTTGTAGTAAAGACCTTAATGGAGACATGGTTAGAGATCATGATCATATCACAGGTAAATATAGAGGTGCTGCACATAATAAATGTAATTTAGCATTTCAACTTCCAAAATTTGTTTTACTTGTGTTTCATAATTTAAGTGGGTATGATGCACATTTGTTTGTTAAAGAGTTAGGATTTAATGGTGGACAAATTAACTGCATTCCCAATACAGATGAGAAATACATTAGTTTTTCAAAGAAAGTGGGGCCAATAGAGATGAGATTTATTGATTCATGTAAATTTATGCCAAACTCACTAGACACCTTGGTAAAGAATTTGATGAAGGACCAATTTAAAAACACTAAAGTGGTGTTTAGCAAATGTTCACAGAAGGTTAAAGAGATTATGGGATGTAACATCACCTTTACCAACAAAACTATGGATGAAGGTTATGATATACCAAAGGATAAGTTGGTTAATTTAGTAAAAGGATTTTCATGAACACTATGAACTACTTTTGAGAAAAGGGTGTATCCTTATGAATACATGGATTGTCCAGAGAAATTAATGGAGACTAAACTACCTTCCAAAGAGGATTTTTACAGTAAACTTACTGATGAGAATATTGATGATGATGACTATGAATATGCTCAAAAAATATGGAAAACATTTGAGTGTAAGACAATGAGAGACTTTCATAATTTGTATCTACTGACTGATGTGATGTTATTAACAGATGTTATGGAAAATTTTAGAGATGTATGTATGAAAAATTTCCAACTGGATCCAATGTGGTATTACACATCACCAGGATTGGCTTATGATGCAGCACTTAAAATGACAGGTGTTAAATTGGAATTGCTGTCTGATTCTGACATGCTACTTATGTTTGAAAGAGCTACTAGAGGAGGAGTGGCAATGATAACCCACAGACTTGGCAAGGCCAACAATCCCTACATGAGTGATTATGACAAAATCCAAGCAACTAAATATTTGACTTTTTGGATGCTAACAATCTTTATGGGTATGCCATGTCACAACCTTTACCTACACGGAAATTTGAGTGGATTGAACCCCAAGAAATTGAAAAGATTTTAAACTATGGGGATGATCATAAGAATGGTTACATGATTGAATGTGACCTTGAGTATCCTAAGGAATTACACAATGAGCATAATGATTATCCATTAGCACCTGAAAGTATGGTAATCAACAAGGTACCTAAATTAATTCCATCTTTGAATAATAGAACTAAATATGTGCTTCATTATAGAAATCTTAAACAAAATCTATCATTAGGAATGAAATTAACTAAAGTTCATAGAATTATTGGGTTTGAACAATCTCCATGGCTCAAACAATATATAGATCTTAATACTAACCTTAGAACCAAAGCCAATAATGATTCTGAAAAGGATTTTTTCAAACTAATGAACAATTCAGTATTTGGCAAAACCATGGAGAATATTAGAAAAAGGGTTAATGTTAAACTTGTAACATCAGGAAAACAAGCCTTGAAACTTGTAGCTAAACCTAATTATGATAGAAGGGTTATTTTTAGTGAAAATCTAGTTGCAATACATATGAAAAAGACCAAGCTTATATCTAACAAACCAGTATATTTAGGAAGTTGCATCTTAGATTTGTCAAAGACCTTGATGTATGACTTTCACTACAATTTTATGAAAAAGAAATATGGTGATAATGCCAAACTCTTGTTTACTGATACTGACAGTTTGGCTTATGAAATTCAAACAGAGGATTTTACAAGGATATTACCCCATATGTTCAGGACAAATTTGACACATCCAATTTTCCAGCTGAACATCCATCAGGAATTCAACAGGTGTTAACAAGAAAATTGTTGGTATGTTTAAGGATGAATGTGGTGGAAAAATAATGACAGAATTTGTAGGTCTTAGAGCAAAATGTATGCATTTAAAGTAGGTGAGGAAGTAACAAAGAGGGCTAAAGGAGTTAAAAAGAATGTCATAAAAAATGGCATTAACTTTAATGAATACAAGCAATGTCTCAACACACAAAAAGAAGTTTATAAGTCAATGAACATTATCAGAAGTAGACTTCACAATATTTTCACTGAAGAATTCAACAAGGTTGCTCTTTCAGCTAAGGATGACAAGAGATATATATTGCAGGATGGAATTAGTACACTATCCTATGGACATTACAAAATAAATGAATAAAATTAGTATTCATGGTGTAATTCTTCCAAACAAACCCCTGTCTATCAATGAACTTGAAAAGACTGCTCAAAAACTTGGAATTTTAAACTTTAGAGGTGTGTATATGAGAGATACCTTACCACCCAATCCACACCACATTGAATGTGGAATTTTAAATCATGATAGTTTTAAAGGTCCTGGAACACATTGGACTTGTTGGTATAAACATGGATTGGTAAAGTATTACTTTGACTCCTATGGATTACCACCACCTAATGAAATGGTGAACTACTTACAACCTGAAATTAAATATAGTACTGATGAATTACAGCAGCGAGGCTCGGTGGTGTGTGGCCACTTTTGCCTATTCGTGTTGAAAATATTGACGACTGGAAAATCGCTGGAAGATACAATCTTTTCACTCTATAAATAAATGGATAAGTTTGGATCTCATTCAAGAAAGCATATGCCACTCTGGCGAATGCTTCAGGATCTCGATATGAATGATCATCGTATCACGAGCCTGGGTATACCTCGGGATAGTTCAGACGCTGTAACCAAACGCTGGGTCACCCAACAACTGAAAGATGGTATCAAGGACATCGATGAGCTAGAAGAAGCTCTCACTGCAACTTCAAAAGAAATTCAAGCATTGAAGAAACAGGTGAATGTTATCGAGAAAGTTGTGGCGAAGAGTTTACCGATGACTGGAGGTAAGATGGTTGGTGATATAGATATGCAGGGGCATTCAATCACTAATCTCCCATTGTCAATAACGGCTAACGAACCTGTGACCAAAGGATGGTATGCCAAAAACTGGCAAGACTTGGTCAAAAATTTCACCGACAGGGTAAATGATCTTGAAAAGGAGATCAAGGGAGGAAGGTCTCGGCGTAAGCTCGATGCAATAGCGAAGGAGGATAAGACGTTGGACTCAATCAAGACAACACTTGAAAACCGTTTGGGGTAAACTATCACAATCTTTCTGGTCTTGAAAAAACAAGACCGGAAAAATTGTTGCTTGTTTATTGTATATCGAATTGCTTAATCCATGAGTTGAAGGTTTTGGGGTATCCTTTCCATTTGACATACATCTCTTTCACACCATTTCGAGTTCGCCGTTGCAAAACCTTCTCAATGCGGTAGAGTTTTTGATCTGTGTGCTGAAGTTCGGGCTCGTAGAAGGATCCGTGGATCTCTTCTTCGTTGAAATCCTTGAGACGATAGGTGGGAGGCTGGGTGTTTAGGACTTGGGAAACGGTAAATACTTCTTCGGTCCAGCGGGTGTATATCCCTTCTCAAATGTGACTTTCTTCTTGAAATTCTAACTTTGTCTCCAACACGAAATCGAGGTGTTTGCATGGGAGGTATGCTGCCGTAAAGGTTCCAATACACCTTGTTTTCATGCTCCTTGAGACTTGCGGCGACAGGGGTCATCTTGATGGAGCGGTGCTTAGTGGTATTGTACTGGCGAACAAAATCGTCCAGGACATCAATATAGGTGTGCGTGGAGTTGGCTGAAAAATATTTGAACATCTTCTCTTTCATGGTGCGATTCCAGCGTTCAACCACACTTGACTTCTCTTCGTTCTCGGTGGAGTAGAGCTCAATATCATGCTTTTGGAGCAATTGTTTTACATCCTTGTTGTAAAACTCAGTGCCTTTGTCTGTCCAAAGCTTTTTGGGCATACGCTCTTTGAACACCGCTTGAAAGGCATCCCGCACCGTCACCCCCTTCTTGTTTTTGAGCGGTATTAACCAGCCATATTTGGAGAAGACATCGATGATGCTCAGGATGAATTTATTTCCCTTGTTGTCCCTAGAAAAGGCACTTATATCAACAAGGTCGGCCGCCCAGGTCTCATCCACACCACCCACTACCACACGGCGTTTTTGAAACTTACGTCGAACTGGTTTGTGCAACTCCTCAGCTAAATCATCGGTCCAGCGAACTTTTTTTTAATACCCAGACCGAATCGAGCTTTGGTACCGATGATGGGTCTGACGATGCTGCGGTCCATGCGTTCGCGAGTAGTAGGGTTGGGAATGGTGTTAAGCGAGGCTAGCATAGCTTTGTCACAGATGGAGTTGCGTGCGGTTGTATCCTTGTGCTGGGCATAACAAAGATCGTGGTGATATGCAGCCTGGTCCACTCGATTAATGGGTTTTGACCAAGCCTTCGGGGTGCCATCGGGGAGTAGTCGCTTGCTAAGTTTAGTCCCAGGCCCGGTGAAGTTGTGTCCGGGGAGATGCATTTCCATGGGTAATTGGTTAATTAGTTTGTTCATGAACCCTGCACCAGTTGTAGCAACAAACTGAGACTTTTTGGCACCACACACCTTGCAGTTGCCAAACTTCCTCCGTCGTCCGTTGCTGGTAATTGTTTCACCAAGGTTAACTGTGTCCGTCTTCCTACGACATTTTACGCAGAAGATCATCATTATTTTATTTAAATTCGAAGACATTTCCTACAATGCCAACGCTTCCAAGAGGAGCAATCACTACCTCCTACCGCAGCGGTCAATCAGAGGGTTGATCATTGGGAAGTCGGACTGTGGTAAGACAACGCTACTGAACAACCTACTCCTGCGCGATGGATGGCTCGACTACGATCGATTATTCGTCTTCGGAAAATCACTTCACCAGCCCATTTACCAGCTGTTGCAGCAAGCGTTGGGAAAAGGCTTCCCTAAGGAAGATATTCGAAACCTCTTACAGTGTAAAAACAAGTCACCCTACTCGTTGATCGATGTAGTTGACGCCTTACCACCACCACGACACCCGAGTGGTATCGACACTTTTTTCTTCGAGCAAGGGAGCGATGTACCAGACCCTCGAGAACTCGATCCCAGCCGCAAAAACCTTATGGTGTTCGACGACTTGATGTTGAGCAAACAGAACACATGTGAAGACTACTACGTGCGTGGTCGCCACAACAACGTCGATTGTTTCTACCTGTGTCAGAACTACTTCAAACTACCCCGACAAACGATTCGAGAAAATACAAACTTTATCTGTCTCTTCCAGCAAGATGCTAAGAATCTCGATCATATTCGGCGCGATCACTGCAATGATCTTACCAAGGAACAGTTTGACGCTCTGTGTAAACATTGCTGGTCCCAACCCTATGGATTTGTAACCATCGATCTCACAAGCCCCAAGTCAGCAGGGAAATACCGATGCAAATTAGATGAGTTCTATGAGGTATAAAATAAAGGGATGGCGTCCAATATTATTAATATAAATATGGATCAGTATGAAATTTTTTTTAAAATTTTGGAGAATGAGGAGTGGAACAGTGAGATAAAACTAAAGCTGGAGTTTGGTCCTATTAAGCCAAAGAGTAGGTTGTTATGCCAAAAATGTAAGTTTGAGTGGGATCCAGTCGAACAAAGGAGTATATGTTTAAAATGTGGTCTCGTGATTACCCACATGATTGATAGAGGTGGGTGTGATTTCGACGCATGGAACTCTGGCCGTCTGTATGGTAAGGTGCAGCGATTTTCCCAACCCCAATGTCCTACTAAAACGATTCGAAACCATCAGTACACACACCCATGCCGCCCTGGTAAAGACCTATGCCGCAGACACTTTAATCTTGCAATAAAAAAGGGAACCATAGTGGATACGGTCGATACCCCTAGAGATTGGGAAAGGCGTTTGAACCTTCCACCAGGCGCTTGGGAGCGTTTTTCCTAACGCTTAAAGGTGTTCAATCCAACGCTATAGGGCGTTCAATCCAACGCTATAGGGCGTTCAACAGCGTTCGATCCTATAAATAAATGACGTTTATCAAGATTACCGACCCTAAGCAGCGTGAGGCACTTGCCAGGGAGTTGCAAGACACCAAGCGGAAGATTCAAGCCAATAATATGCAGGATCGTCTCGACAAGATTGGACTCAGCCGAGACCTTTCCAAGGTGTTTAAGCCTGTGGTTGAGGCTCAGCGGGAAGCGGCTTCAAAAATCACCAAAACAATCGAAGATTTACCTGCAGCAGTGCCAGCCCTCCCTCCTCCACCGCCCGAGTTTGCCGACCCTCTACCCATCGCACCACCTACAGACACCGTCCTCGGACCTCGAGCACAGCAGTATTTGCAGCTCAGTATGACTTCTTCCGCCGACCACACCTTTGGATTGCGATCTGAAAACGATGGTATCTTCATTGGAAGCTTACCAGTTACGTTTGACGGTGATGATATTTTTGTAGATGGTGTGAGGTACAAAGGAACCCTTTGCCTCTGGGAACTCATGATGAAAAAGAATCCAAAATCGTTCGAACCCGAAGACCTAGAGGACTATGCACAGATCCTGAAAAGTTCCGGTGCCATTTATCAAGGCAATTCCACCCTCTCAAGAACCACAAAGGCGAATAAGGGTTACAAGTGGAAGGAAATCGTATCCCACATCTACAAGAAGGATAAGTTTGGTAGTGGGCTGCAAACCATATTTCTTCCTTCCAACTTCAAGCAGCTTCTCGATCGCTTGGAACTGTGTGCTGCAGCATACCAAGCAGGAAATAATGGTGTGCGCAACGAAATTGTGTCGATTATCGATGCTATGAAAAAGGGTAGACATATTAGTATCGACGAATATAAGGCGCTTCATCGTAGTATCCTATAAATAAATGTTGCAAATCAAGAAAGGTTATGCTCGAAAGTACGCCTACGGTGGTAAAGGACTGTTTGACACAATCGCCAGTTTGGCTGGACGCATGTTTACTTCCTCTGCCGCCAAAACCTTAGGAAGTAAGGCCATGAATGCTGCCACCAATGCAGCCTTAAAAGGTGTTGAAAAAGGGGCTTCCAAAGCCGTCGACCATGTGGTTGATAAAGTGAGCCGCCCCAGGAAACGTATTAAAACCCCTCAACAGCCTAGTGTTCAACGCAAAAAGCCAGAGCAAGTTCGGTTAAATAATCTAATCTCCGGCTCTGGTATCAAAACTATCCACGACTTCGTCCAACGTTATAAATAAATGAATGATATACTTAGTATCACCGAAGGGTTGACCTTCAACGAAAGTCTCCAGGAATATCAGGTTCGAGAATACGAACCACAAGCCGGTGCCCAGCTGAACAATCCCGGTGCTGAAATCCGAATCAACATCGAAACCCAGGATTTGTTCCTACACCCCGCCGAAAGTTATCTCGTGGTAGAAGGTCGACTTCTCAAGAATGATGACACAGCATATGCCGATGGCGATCTTGTGTCGATCACCCATAATGGTATCATGTATCTCTTCAAAAGAATCAGTTACAGGCTTTCCGGTCAGCAGATTGAACATATTAACGACCCCGGCATTGCCACCACTATGCTGGGAATGTTAACCTACCCCGACGACTTTTCCAAATCGCAGGGTCTCAACCAACTGTGGTATAAAGATTCTTCCGCCGATGCTGAGGCTGAGAACACTGGATTTGCAGCCTGCCATGGATACATTATCACCAAGCCCACCAACAAAGGATCGTTTTCGTTTACCATCCCCCTAAAACATATTATTGGATTCGCAGATGATTACAACAAAATAGTGTACGGGTTCAGACACGAACTCTCACTCGTTCGCGATTCAAATGCTAATGCCATTCTAAGAGCAGCTGCCGTCAACGATCCGGCAAAGATCGTCCTGAGTAAACTATCGTGGTTCGTCCCTCACGTCACACCCTCAGACGAAAATAAGATGCAACTGTACAAAACCATCCAGAGTAAATCCAAGATCCACTGTGGATTTCGCATGAGACAGTGTGATTCCATAGCCGTTCCCCAAGCCTCGCAGTTTAACTGGCGCCTAGCTGCCAAGAGTGGTCGCGAAAAGCCAAGATATATCATTGTTGCCTTCCAAACCAACAAAAGTAGTGACCAAACCCATAATGCTTCCGTGTTCGATCACTGTCGATTGCGAAATATCCATGTCACCCTCAACGCTGAACGTTATCCAGCAGTCGACTATAATGCAGCTTTCAACGAAAATAGGATCACCAGAGTGTTCAAAGAGGCCTCCGACTTCAGAAAGAAATTCCATAACATGGACAGTCTCCTCAGTAATGGTGGTATCAATCCCTCCGATTTCATCGACTTGTACCCCTTGTTTGTAATTGATGTGAGTCATCAGTCTGAGCGTCTCAAAGAATCTACTGTAGACATTCAGATCAGAGCAGAATTCGCCCGCAATGTTCCAGCCAACACCGAAGCGTTTGCACTTGTCATTTCCGACAGAATCCTACAGTTTGAATCCGATGGTCAGAAGATGAACGTTGTGTACTAAAAGTAAATGGATAAAATTCACCTACAACTCCTCTTTGCCAGTCACCCCGCCGAAGTCTATGCGATCGTAGTGAAGGCTAGTAAACAACTCAAAGAGCAGTATGACGGTATCGAAGAGTGGAAGCAAAAATATGTAACAATGGTCTACCATAAATAAATGAATAACACATTGTTGCAGCAAATTGTCGATAATACCGACCCAAAGCATGGGTTTTCCTTCATCGTCTCTGGAAACGATAGCCAAATCCTTACCCGGTTCAACCCCCCACTACAACTCAAGGAATCTAAGACCTACGAAATGGCATTAGTAAACCTGGAAACCTATAACTCCATCCCCAACATTCATACAGGTAACAATTCCTTCCGCTACTCCCCCGACGATGGTGCCAACTGGTTTCCCATCGCACTAAGCACAGGTTCCTATGACATCGAAGACATCAACAATGAGATCCAGCGGCGGCTACGGCTCAACAAACACAAAACAAAGATCATCATCGATGCCAACCGGGCAACCCTAAGAGCAACGCTAACCCTCGCCAGACACTATCAAGTAGACTTCAACGTTGTCAATAGCATCAACACCGTCTTGGGATTCGAGCGGCAGATTTATACGTTCGATATGATCACAAACGGCTATACGGAAGGGGAACACATTGTAAATATCATCAGCATCAACAGCATTTTGGTGAATAGTGATATCATCCATGGAAGTTATGTGAATGGTACACAGCAGTCTACCATCTACAGCTTCTTTCCCGCAGACGGTCCTGGTATGAAGATCATTCAAACCCCAAAGAATCTAGTATACTTGCCGGTGATCTTGCGAACCATCAATCGCATGCAAACGTATTTCAGGGGTGAACATCTCACCATCCGCTTTCATCTTCGTGAGGTATAAACAAATGACTTATCACGAACAAGGTATAAATAAATGACTTATCACGAACAAGGTTTGAACTTGACAAAAGGTCAAGCTGATAAACTACAACGGGCTGCCAAGAAAGGTTGTCCGGTCTCCATTCGTTTGTCCCACGCAAACCTGCAAGGCGAACACAAGATGTTGCTCACCAACCGACAGATTCAAAAGATTGCTAAGCTCCTACAAAAGGGTACTGGTGGTATGGTCCTAGAGTTGAGTGCAACCCAATTGAAGGAAAACATGCAGAAGGTGGGTGGCTTCCTACCCATGTTGGCGGGACTGGCAATGAGGACACTTCCCATGTTAGCAAAAACCATTCTACCCGACTTGGGTGTTGGAGTCTTGAGTGGTCTTGGTGGTGTAGCCGTCAACAAGGCCTTAGGGTCTGGATTGTACCTGAAACGTGGTGGATGCGTTTGCACCGTGAAACCTAGTGGCAACGGTCTCTACCTCAAACCTTCAAACACCCGAATCACCTATGGTGATGGACTCTACTTGAAGCGTGGTCAGCAATTCCACGACGGAGCTGGTCTGATCTTAGGTGCTAACAGCCCCTTCAAAAATATTCCCCTCCTAGGTATGCTCCTATAAATAAATGGATGATTTAGATTCTGGATACCGGCAAACCAGAGTCGAATGTATGGAAGACCAACTCAACGAGGATATTCATAAGTATCAACATACCTTAAAGATCTACAAACGTCTGGACAAAGTTGTATCTGTAGCACTGGGTGCTTGTTCTGTGGGCAGTTTGGTGTTGACCAGCTGCACCATGGGTTCAGCTTTAACCGGTATAGGTATTATAGCCTCCCTTCCCCTAGGATCCCTTGCTTGCTTGAGTGCCACTGGCGTGATGGTACTCACACTGATCTCAAAGCGTATCATGAAAAAGAAGAAAAAACACCGCGACACCTTGCGATTGGCACAGTCCACAAAATTTTCGGTCGAACAATGTATTAGCACTGCTTTGGCTAATGATGAACAAATTGATAATGCTGAGTTTGGGAAAATCACCACCTGCCTCAAAAACTACTACGATGGAAAAGATAAGCTCCAACAACCTTCCACCACTTTTAGTGAGGACCTTAATGCGCATGCGCCGTAAAAAACGTCACACATCATTCCATTACGCTTCACTACACACATCGTGAAACGATGTGTTCCATTCCGCTTCACTTCATGATGTGCTCCGTTTCAACATAAAAAAACTAAAAAACTTTCCAATCCGGCAGAAATGTCGAATTGAAAAATTTTTTGTACCCCACCCACCCATTTTTTTTTTTTTTTTTTTTTTGGACTTAATTTTTCACAAGGTCGTAAGAGAAGTACTCCTGTTTGGTCTTTTTGCTAACTTTAAGGCCTGTATTTCTCACAAAGGCTCCTTCCAAAGGTTCTTTCTCTCTGTTCAGTCCACTGCAGGCCCATACCCTATTCGTTTCTCCTTCTTTGTTTTTCAAGGTGAGGATCTTACTCCTCCCAAACTTCCCATCTACTTCTATCACTTCCAAAATTTTATAAATCACTCCGATTGGGAGTTCCTTCCATTTTAGAGTTTCCAGGCTCTGGTTCTTTGCCTTTTTCTCAAAAACATTATCATTGATAAATTCATTGTCTATGATTTTTGAACTTCTTAATTCATTCATATTTTCAACAAAAGACATATTTTGTATTTACCCTAGGATTACATCCTTTTAAGGTGTTTAGGGTGTTTTGCAAAAAAAAAATTTTTTTTTTTTGTTGTATGTCATTCATTCACTTTTTTACCTTTTTTTTAGTTTTTTTTTATCATTTTGTGCTAGATTTCTACTTAAAATAGGTTTGTGGCAGAATCGGCATTTTTATACTACTTCCGGAAACGTATAAAATAAAAATATTTGATATGTCATCCCACTTATTTTTATATATTAAGGCTATATGTTAATATAATAACATCAAAAATTCACAGTATCAAAAATGAGATATATGGGTCCAGTGAAATACCTTTTAATGACTAATAACTACAGAGTAGGTGGGCATTGCACAAGATCATGCGATTCTCAGACTGTTTATGACGTCTTAAACTAGATCCATTAGATGTGTACTGATTGATACTTTAGTCTGAGAGAACATGATTTATCTATTAGTTGTTATCTACCATTCAAAACTTTACACCTCCCTATTTTGATATCATAGAACCACCTATTAGTTCGTATACATACCAAAAATCCATAAGAAGTTTAATTTTTAATTGTACGTCAGTTACATCAGACGTCAGTGTAGAAAATAATGCTCCTTCAACTTTAGACTGTAAATCATCAAATTTTAGGTATGATCCATATGGCCATGTTATTATGGGGAACCTCAACATGGTTCAAGACCGAAGGTTAAAAACTTTTTGAAAAAAGGATAAAAATATCGTCCTCCATCTAAAATAGATTGGAAACAGAGTCGTCGGGTCATTTAAGACGCTACTTCGTCTTATTGTAAAAATGTATGTAAATGGGAAAAATCTGATAAAAATTCTTTTGATTCTTATTTAAATTCATGCATTAATATTGTCTAAACGCTCATAAGGACGAAAAGACGAACAAATTGCGTGCGTGTGCTTAAACTCTAAATAACAACTTTAAAATTTATAACAAATATTAATATTTGTTTATGAATAACCTAACATTATAAATATCAAAAGTGCATTTTATCTGATGATTTATTCATCAATTTATATTTACATTTATAAAATTGATATCAACTATAAGTATGCTCATGCAATATTTTATTTTAATTTGATATTGCAAAACAAACAACAGTTACATTGTTTTTGACTCGCCTGCGACGAAAGTCGCATTATGCGAGATATAGGTATTACTGTCCGTATTTGTATAAAGCTAAACATATATATTTCAGAAGGTAGAAGACCTGGATGCTTTATATCTTGTATGCAGATACCTTATGTTACGAAGTTTCCGTCTGTCATATGTCCATTGTCCTTGACCTCATTTTGATGGTTCAGCGACTGCTTGAATAAAAACATTTTTTTTTGTAATGTGAATTTCTCAGTTATTATGAGTAATAGGATAACTGTATTTGGTATATGGGTTCCTTGAAACGTCTACATGTCCGTCAGACAGGGTTCACGTGACCTCGACCTCATTTCAAGGATCAGTGATCAAGGTTAAAGTTACGTGATTAGGTCCATTTCTCAAATACTATAAGCAGTAGGTCAACCATATGTGGTGTATGGAATGATTGTAATGGGTACATGTCAGTCTGGCAGGTTTCATCTGACCTTGACTTCATTTTCATGGTTTTTCAAATACTGATAGCAATAGTCAGCTATATTTGGTGTATGGTCGGATTAATTGTAAGGTGAACATGTCAGTCTGGCAGATTTCATCTGACCTTCACTCAATTTCAAGATTCATTGGTCAATGTTAAGTTTTTGTATTTTGGTCTGTTTTTCTATTACCAAAAGTAATGGTTCAACTATATTTGGTGTATTCAAAAAATTGTAAGGTATATATGTCTGTCTGACAAGATTTATCTGACCTTGACCTCATTGTCATAGATCTTTAAAACTGTTTTAAGTTTATGTGATACTTTTAGTTAAACCTTTATCTTTAAGACTTTCAACATAAAATCAATGGTTGGAAAAGCGGGCGAGACATTTCAGCGTGTGCACTCTTGTTTAAGAACATTTAACATAATAAAATAATGTGTGACAATCAGAACTTATGGTGTGGGACAATCAGAACTTTTGATGTGGGACAATCAGAAATCAAAATTTTAAAAAGTGGGACAATCGGGAATAAACCGACAATTCACAGTCTCAAGTTGAACGAGTATTATTTTCTACACTGAAGTCCGATGTATAACTGACGTTTAATGAAAAATTAAACTTCTACTGTTTTTTTAAGGTCTGTATAAGAAATAATAGGTGGTTCTGTGTTGTCAAAATAGAGAGGTACAAAATGTATAAAGTTTTGAATGGTACGGTCATTAAATATACTAGATAAGTTGATAAAATCAATACCTCTGTTAATATATTTAATTTTCAGAAAATGCCGTTTATGATCTTTAGATTTATCGATACGCTGGAACAGCCTACGGCGACAAAAAGCTGCAATTTTACGCGTAAATTCATAGAGTGGGCTTAAAAACGAGATCATGTAACACTCCTTGAAAATATGTTATCACTGACTATAAATTGGTATTTGACCAAGTTTACATAAAAGTTGATGCCCACCATTGTTTTTAAATATAGATAGATCATCAAGTGTATGATTTAGATGGATAGTTGTCTCATTGGCAATCATACCACATTTTATCTTTATATCTAGACTAGTTTTCAGAAACTTAAACTTGTTCCCTGTCCTTTATCTGTTTGTCTCAGATACCCGTATGTTGCAAGGGAGAGAACCAGCATATCAGTAACAATGAGTTCTCTTGTATCGGTGCTTTGTGTCTATTGATTTTATTTTAGTTGTTTTGTGCTTCCTACCAATCTTTTGAACTTAGCTAATTGCAATTTAGTTTTACTGTTTGTTCTTATGTTGTACTGGTACACCCTTGTCCCAGTTTAGGCAAGGGTTGAGCGTTCACAAACACGTTTAACCCCGCCAGTTTCTTGATGTGTCTGTCCCAAGTCAGGAGCCTGTAGTTCAGTGGTTGTAGTTGGTTCATGTCTGTCATATTTGTTTTTCGTAAATAGTTTTGTTATAAATTAGGCCGTTAGTTTTCTCATTTGAATTATTATTTCACATTTTCATATCAGGGCCTTCTATAGCCGACTATATGGTAGGGGTTTTTCTCATTGTTAAAGGCCGTACGGTGATCTATAATTGCTTATGTCCACACTATATCATTTGGTCTCTGGTGGATATTTGTTTCATTGGTAACCATACCAAATATCCATATATTATTTTAATATTGAATAACAAGAAAATAAAGCTTAGTGATACTACAAATGTTTTACTATAAGTGCATTTCTAACTGGTATTTTTTTTTTTTATTTTCGTTCACTCATTTTTCAATTAAAATTTAGGCATATTGATTATTTTATATAAGAAATGTATTTAAAAAGAAGTCAAACGGACAAACGCGTTCACTAACACCCCGTTAATTTTTACCAAAAACCACTTGATGAAAGACTTTACTTTTTGTATCTTAAAAATGCATAATTTAAAAAAAATGAAATTTGTTGTGTGTATTATCTAGGAGTAATTAGTCTCTAACCTCTGCCCTTCCACGAATTTTCCAAATATATTTTTAGTGTTTTATTGAACTTTCAAAATTTCCTCCTTGCAACCAAACGAACAATAGTTGGAGTAAAGGTACAGTAATTGATTTTTAATAGCTAGTAGCTATGTTCCGGACCATATGAGTATTTGTACCATACGTGTATGGTCGGACCATATGAATATATACTGGTTTGGTTATTAACGGACGGACCATATGAGTATTTTGACCATATCGGTATTTTTCGAATATGCACGAAAAACCTTTACCAATGTGTTATGCTCATTCACTGGGCTATCCATCGTCACTTTTTATTATGTAACAATGATTACCATATCATGGCATATGATTGAGAAAAATCAAAATATTCGATTGGTCGTATAAAATTTACAATATTAAAGGTTTCAACCTTCATCGTGTCAATTACCCCGACCATATAAGTTTATACGCATATAGTCACATACGCTCATGGTCCGAAACAGATACATTTGTCTTTTTAATACAATTTTCAAGTAAGGAGCGCAAGATGACGCCATAGTTTTTCAAGAACTAAATTAACGGCGCGTCACACCTTTCAATGGCTTTCATTTTCATGATTGAAAAAAAATAGGTGATATTGTAACATAAAATAATGTCCCTCATGAAATATTGTCCGTCAGACAAAATTTCATATAGAATATTGTCTGCGGACACTATTTCATAATGAAATATTGTCCAGGACAATATTTCATTATGAAATAATGTCCTTGTCCATGAAATTTTGTCACTTCCTTCTTGACAATATTTCACTATAAAATACTGTCCATGACAATATTTCACCGTGAAATACGGGTACTGTCCACGAAAATATTTCTTAATCTAATTATGTCCCCCCTGACGATTCCTCTGCCAAGAAATTGTGAGCGTTTCTGGATGGTTTTTTTTTTTGAATATTTTTAATGAAAGTATGTGTATAACCATAAATTGCTGCATAAATCAATTAAGCAGGTTTGTTTGTTATTATCAATCAAATTAAACACTTAAAAGATATTATTATCAAAAATATTAAATGTCTATAACCTCCCTTTCATGAGACAAAATTTCATGACACTCCATCTATGAAATATTGTCTCAATATACACAAAATGGAGCTTTGGATAACCTCCCTTTAACAAGAAAAAATGTCATACTATTCATCTATGAAATATTGTCTGTATATGGACAAAATTTCATATGGAAATTTGTCCTTCACTGGACAATTTTTCATAGATAGGGACAAAATTTCATGATACAAAGTCATGAAATATTGTCTTGGGGACAATATTTCATAGGACAATATTTTGCTAAAAGATACAATATACTGGGGAGATAATTTTGACGTAGTACAATTCTGAATGGATGAATCAGTCCAGTCGAGTACAAATACTTCAATTTCAGACTTTAAGAGCCTGTTGTTCAGTGGTTGTCGTTTGTTGGTGTGGTTCATAGTTGTTTCTCGTTTCTCGTTTTTTATATAGATCAGACCGTTGGTTTTCCTGTTTGAATCATTTTGGGGCCCTTTATAGTTTGCTGTTCGGTGTGAGCCAAGGATACGTGTTGAAGGCCGTACTTTGACCTATAATTGTTAACTTTTTATACATGGTGATGTGAATGGAGAGTTTTCTCATTGGCACTCATACCACATCTTCTTATTTATATGTAAGGTTCATCGAAAGGAATTGAAAAATATTGCCGTGTTTACACCACAAAATCTCTCTCCGAGTACAGACAAACCGATGCATCTTGGAAATTTTTAAGGCATGGCTGGAAATAGATATATAAAAGTTATATGTAGTTTATGTTTCAGAAAATTAAAAACTTACCTGGATTTGGATGTGCATTTTTTTCCAGTTTGCAGAAGATAGGAAAATCAACTAACACATTTCAATTGATACGGTCCACCCAGTTACACAGTTTAAATCACCTATTGTTTGCAGATGTGTATTATCTATCTATTGTCCATCTATTGTCCATTTAAATCAATACAACTCACACCATTTATTATATGAGGGGAGCTTCTTAAGGTTCATCATAACCTTTTGGCTAATAAGGCCGTATTTACACCACAAATTTTACTCTGAGTACAGACAAACCTATGCACCTGGAAAAGTTTTAAGGCATGGCAGGAACTAGATAATTAAATTTTAAATGCATTTGATGTTTCAGAAAATTATAAACTTTTCTGGATTTTGCTATTCATTTTTTTTCATTCCTGCAGAAGGTGCCAAATGGGGAGATAATTTTGAAGAAGTAGAATTCTGGCTGCATATGAACTCAATTCCTATCTTACTTGACATTTTCTGCTGGAGTTATTAGACTTGGACTATCCTCGGTCTATTAAGTCATACTATCACCTGTATTCACTGGCGGATTCAGGAGGGGGGCGTAGAGGGCGTAGCCCCCTTTGATTGGAAAATATATTTCTATTCCCCTAAAAGTGAATACATAGAGGCGGAATATATATAATCTCTACCAAGAAATTTGTTTTGCATGCACACGTATAAAAATTGCGTTTTTTATCCAACGCAATCATAGGTTTGAACGTTGTTTTCAATTTAGACTTGTTTATATTTTTTCGTTTGGGCTTGTATTATATTTGCCTTCGGGTTTATATGATCCGTTCATCCTATTTGGACTCTTCAAAATTCAAGAGTCTATCCTAAATTGAGGTAAATTATATGGCCTTCCAAATACCGTTTCGATTCCTGACATTAATGGTCGAAATCCGGATATGGTGTACTAATTTTTGCACCTTTTGTTTGCGGTATACCATTTTTTTCCGCAAGTTTATTGTTTTCTGTTTGGTATTAAATTAATAATTAAGATCCATTTTGTTACATCTGGGATCTGTTTATTTGGCAATCGCCATGGCAGTCAGCAGGGTTTAAGAACATATGTTGTTCGACCTGCTAGTCAAATGCGTTTTGTTACAATATACTTTTTCACTTTTATCATCAAACCCACAATTCTTCTAAAAATATGCACGGATCAGCTGGACTATATAGCATTTTTTATAAATTTGTTGAAATGTAAATTTTTAGCTATTTATCGGAAAGTAGAATAGTTTTGTTACATAAATATGGGTTTTTTTTTTTTTTGACAATACAATGCACATGCATCACGTACTAGTATCATAAATTCATGCAAAATTACTGAAATCTTCACAATTTTAGCATTTGTGCTAATTTTAAGACGGTTTTTGTCTAAAATGGAAGTGGCCGCATGTGTGTTCAGTCTTCATATTAAAATAGATGTTGTATTTGATGATAATACATATCATATATAAAGGTGGAGACTGAACACGAATGCGGCCACTTACATTTTAGACAAAAACCATCTGAAAAGTGACGTTTTATTTCAGACTTTTCATATTTAACCCTCTGAGTCCCAAGCGGACATATATGTCCTCCACCGGCCGAGTCCCAAGAGGACATATATGTCCATTTCACCTTGTTTTGGAATATAATCGAGTAGATCTCTGTAAATAACCAACAGAATTTATAAGTATGTACTCATTTTAAATCCTTGTTCTCCGCAAACATTTTATACATATTTTCATGCAGATCTATCCGGGCAATACATCAAAAAGACCGTCAATATTTTGAAAAATATTGTTACATTTCTCCATTTAGCTTTCATTTTCTGTATCGGATTTTACTTCTTTATTATCTGTGTGAAGTAATTTATTCTCAAGCTGGATTTTGATTTTATTAACAACAGATTCGATATTTGCATTTGAGTATTTTTTTTTTGTTGGTATATTAATGTTTAGAAAATTAAGAATATTGACAAGTTTTGTACTAAGGGTTTGGCGTTTCGTGACGTCAACGAAATTCATCTAAATGACGTCAGATATTACGTCGTAAATTACTGTCGGGCACTCACCGTCGTCTTCATTTAGTTGATGGCTGCGAAATGCTTATTAAGAATAAATTAATACAGCTTTTTAATAACTTACCAACACAATTTTAAGAGACATATTAAGTATTTATTCTTGGCATGAATAAGTTTGACAAAAAAAAACCCATGGTTTTTGAATACTTCTATGTCATTCGGTCTCTGGTGGATGGTTGTCTCATTGACAATCATACCACATCTTCTTATTTTTTATATTTTTGAATAATCTTAAATTCCGAATCTTAAACACCACAGAGACTGACTTAACATATATTATATATTTTAATTTGTCAACTGGTTCTAAAGAGGTTTTGTTGTTAAAATATACCAAGATTTCCATTTCGAATTTTGAAATGTGAGACCACACAAAATAATATTATCGACAAACATTCAATGTCATGAACTTCTAAAATATATACGTGAAGGCCAAAATATAGATATTAAGTCATAATTGACTTTTTGTTCTTCTTTAGACAAAAATTAGCACATCAGAATAAAATCTAACCGTAGAATTCAGAAGTTTTTTCTATCAGAAAAGGCTGAATTATGAAAAAGAAAAAAAAATCAGTTTGAATCAAAGAAACAATTAAGTTCAAATATATAAATAACAAATGAATTTCCAAAATAATGAATCCAAAATATGATATATATACGAGTAGTTTGCATCTCTATGATTTGAGTTAATAAAAAATACTAGTAACTAATCAGTACAGGCTGCATATTTATGTATAATAGTGCATTTTTATGTTTTGAATTTGATTTGTTATTTTTTTTTTTTCTTTTTAATGCTCTTCAATTTCGTTACTATTTTGGTTTTCAGTTTTTCATTTGAGATAGACGAAATGGGCGTCTTGTAGACTTAATTATGATAAAAAGCAGAAGTGGTATAATTACTAATGGGACAACTCTCCACCAGAGACCAACTGGCGTAGAAGTTAGCAACTATTGGTCACCGTACGGCCTTCAACATGATATCTTTTTTGTACAATAACCAAACATCATGTCGATATATCAAACTCTAAATAACCCCTAGTAAAGACAAGTTGTAAGCAACTATCACACGGGGGCGGGGATATTCCTCGTCCTTTCTATATCTATTAGTAAAATATTAAAGCACATTCACGTTGAAGAATATATATATATATATATATATATATATATATGATTCTTAAATATTATGTTGCAAACTAGATGTTTTGCAAGCCACAATCAATCAAAATACAAAGTGAAAATTGGGGGGGGTATTCCTCGTCCTTTCTAGATCTATTAGTAAAATATTAAAGCACATTCACGTTGAAGAATATATATATATATATATATATATAGAATATATGATTCTTAAAATATTATGTTGCAAACTAGATGTTTTGCAAGCCACAATCAATCAAAATACAAAGTGAAAATTGTCTGTATATAATATTCTCCCCTTTCTTGTAAGATCATAAAGAAGACAACAACCTTTGCTAAATAAAAAAAAACAATCAACTTAAAATATAGATATTTAGTTTCGTTATGTTCATAAATAAGAGTAAGCGAATTACGCCAGATCTTCATTTTAACCAGACCGAGGAAAAACTTATTTAGGGCATGACACATTGTATTAATGGGGTTTTGTTGTTTGCTTGCTGTCTTATTGATGTATACCCCCTGCATCTCCTTTTATTCATAACTGTTCCGTATTGAAGATAGGCCTGTTCTAATATACACACCCCTAAACTCAACTTCCCAAAAAACGGGCACAGGACGTTTGCGCTTTTTTACTTGTACCAATATAGGACATTTGCGCTCCAAACACTATGGACATTTGCGCTTTAAATTTTGATACACCTGTAATAAATTGACCGGACATTTGCGCTTTTTACCTTTTTGTCCTATCTGTCGATAGTTAGTTCACATTGAGACAGTCTTAAACATAGAGTATAAAGTTATAGAGACAAGTAAAGGAAAAACAAATGTATGTATCACGATAGATTTTTATCATTGAACAGCAGTCGGTTAACATTAAAATTCGTTACATTGATGAACAGGCATCTCAGTCAAGAATTGAGAAATAGAGACTAGAATATATATGTATTTGAAATGAGGGCGAAATACAAGTCAGGACAGATTGCAAGAGCAAAATTGTTCATTCCTTGGGCTTCAGATATCAGGTGAAAACTGACCCGTGATAACTATGCGCGTCTTTAATGTCTTTATAATGTTTACTTTTAGGTATATAAACTATATCAATGTGCTATGAAATTACTTTTAAAAACGAATGTGCTATGGAATGACTATTTAACTTTTAACCATAAAGAAAATATTGTAAAAGCACAAATGTCCTATACAAAAAGCGCAAATTTCCTATGAATTGAAGCGCAGACGTCCATTAAAAAACGCAAATGTCCTATGAAAAAGCGCAAACGTCCCGCGCCGCAAAAAACATAGTAAAGTGAGTTTATGATTTAGTAACTTTTGACAGACACGTACAATAAAACAAATGCATCAGTGTTTCAAGACGTAAATTAGATGACTTCAATTTTATCTCTTTCGTCCAAATTAGGGAAAGGCCTTACAAAATTTTAAAAATGGAGATCTTAGAGTAGATATATATATATATAATGCCGGTTCCTTTATTTGCTGTAGAAATTTTTTTCTTTGCTATTCAATGATTATAATTTTTTTAATAATTCCATTCTTACATCCCAACTTTGTCTAAATTACAGTATCCATTTCATAATAATCGAAAAGAACTCATATTAAGTTGGCAAAATGTAATTCCACGTTGAGGCTATAACAAAAAAATCCTAGATTCTCGTCCGCATCTGATATTTGGCTATTCTCTTTCTTTTTGCTAAAAGTTTTCACCCCAAAAAAATGATGAAAAATTAAATTAGAATCCGAAAAAATCAATGTGTAGGGCATGGTTCTTTGAAATATTTAGATAGTTAAATAACTTTTAAAGTATCACCTATCACACACATAATCCTATGTCGTGCTCTTCTAAGACGGAGTATAAAGATGCATGCTTTAGGTAAATGCATGTATTTCAATAAATTCTGGGTATTTTTTTTAGTAGACTGTTTTTATTTTTTCTCGCCTTGGTGAACGGGACGTTAGCTCCGGCTTATTATTTTCCGCTGACGACCTGCGACTTGAAAATGTTCTCCTCGCTGTCGACTGACAAGCCGGATGAAATCTCAAGTCATAGCAAAGTAAGAATAATTGAACTTTATTAAAATAATACCCCAATGGGATTAATGGCATACGTTTTTTTTGGTATATTGTTTCCAAAATAAAATCTTCATTAGGTTGAATATATTTCAGCAAATATCAAATATATTTAAAAAAATGAAACTCTGATAGGATGGCAAAAGAATTTTTGCAATCAATAACACTTTACACTATGCAAATCGATAAAACTATAACCGTTTTACAAGCCGTTGACTGTACAACACTAACTAAGGGTATTTTCAAGTACCTGCAAGCTACTTTATTTCGACGTCTTACACATAAACGTCACGAATAACACTCTTTTTGATGACGTCATATGCTTTAACGGTACATTTTAAAAATAAAATAACAATGTTTCTATAATGTCAACTATGTAAACTTAATGTTTACAAAGTCAAATCATCAATATAGGCATACTAGGTCAGGAATGTGTATTCAAAATATGCGGAAAATATGCATTTTACCTCGAAAAAATAGGGTTTTCCTTGTATGAAAATGATAATTATTTGGGACTGAGAGGGTTGAATTTGATGACCAAATCAGTTCAAATCTTTGACCAAATCAGTTCAAATCTTTTACATAAACTAATTGAATCGACTGAAGAAGACACTTAAGGATGTTTGCTTGTCAAGTTTTGGAATTTTTGTCAGATTTTCGAAATCCTCTGGTTTTATCCATTTGAATGCCTTAAAATATTTTGCCCATGGACTCCCATTTTTCTTTTTATAAATCTTTTACATATATAATTATAAGCCATTTGTAAAGTCTTATAAAATCTTATTTATTTTTAATAGTTTTGAGAACTTTAACGGGTCAATGATAAAGCTATGAAAATCAAGAGAGAACATTTTCCCGCCAAAATTCCAATGTCTTATATCTCGAAAACAAGCACATTGACCCCTATATTTTTTTTGCTTTTTTGGTTCCTCAATTAATCCCCTATCAATATATACTAGTTTTATGGAAAGTTATTTATTTTGAAACTGAGCAGCAAACTTCCTTAAGTGTTAAGAAAATTTCAAAAATCTTTCTTCTGATGTACTTCGAATTTTTGGCCAAAACTAGCCCCTACCGGACCTTCTCCTTTAATGAAAAGCAGAGAGGCGGAGGCATGTTATTTACTTGTTTAACTTATTTGCTAAATTTTCATCTGCTGTCTTAAAAACACTTAAAATACAGCCTGAATTATATCGGTGCGACATTATCAGTCGGAAAGCAAGCCCTTAGAAACGACCGTTGTTGCTACTTTCTTAAGACAACAATGGGACTGATATTAAAACCCGCCATTCTGAAATTGCGTTAATTTCGCGGAAAAAATAATTTGGCGCCAATTTGGAATTTTTTCTTTTTTCTGTTTCTTACTTGCCATTAGGGTCAGAAATAGACTTCTTTCGATTTTTCAAGCATGGTTCTTATTATCAAAGAAAATAATACTTAAACATGTTATAAATTGTCCGTCTTTTAAAAATAACGTTATGCTTTTGATCGTCGTTTAAGAATTATGCGAAATTGTCTGTTATTTTTTTCTTCTTTTTTTTCCAGATATTAAAACAAAGAATATACAAACTATATAAAAAAATAATAATAAGTATCTCAAAGTTAAAACAAAAATCAAGTCTTACGTTCTATCACCCCTTCGAACTAAATTCCAAACGAAAGAAATTTTTGACATTGTAGTTTTTTTATCTTTAATACACATCGATGTCAACTTGCATCTTTACACAATGTTCACACATTTAGTGTGTTTGTTTGAAAAAGCAATGGCGAGTTCAGCTGTGAATATTTGACTGGATTAATTATTCTCTTTAAGTCAGTGAACTGTTTGACTTAACTAAAACAAGGTAAGGAAATCGTATACTGTCTTAACCAAAACTCATTCATTGTTTATAATATTATAAAAAAAATTTGTGATGAAGTAATCCTGCAAAACTGCCAAAGGTAAATGAAAAAGTCTTGTCTTAAATATGAACTTAAAACAATCTCTTTCAGACTAGCATAATCACTCTTATTCAAAGCATGTTCATACTGACATGAAGTGTGACTTACTTATGACTTGTGATCTAAAACATAATCTTGTTGACTTAGCACTCAGAATCTGCTCTGAAATACTTTTATATAAATATAAAAATGCATAATTGTTAAAAAAAAATAAATAGAAGAAGAAAAATGTTAGACCCAGTCTTTTTTGTTCTTATCTATTTTCAAGTTTATGATTAGAACCATTTATTTATTGGTTTAGTGCTTTTTTTATAATTTGAGTCCATTCATTAGAATCTGCATGGATTCAATGAGACAAAATTTATTGTTATATTTAGTTTGTTCATACAAGAACTGCAAACTAATTTCCTTTTATTTCAAATAATGAAGAATTTACATTCAGAATACTTTCATTATGGTCTCGTTTAAGTTTAATCAGGTATCAGTAATGAAAAGGAGTTCCTGCATTTGATCATTTTAATCCTGTCTTGATCCATTATTCATGAATATTTTGGCTACCCCTTGTATGATTAAAGTAGAAATTTATTTCTGTGTTGAAATAATTTGGTTACAGCAGTATAAGTCTTACCAAAATATTAATATTAAATTAACTCTTGGAATAATAATATTATGGCACATACTGACATAGGACCTATTTGAGTATTTCACTGAGACTGAGTTCTGAAAAGTGATAAAATGTGTTTCGTTAATTTTTTTGCACATGTCTTTAGTATCAAAATTTATTCAATGAAATTATTTTAATAATATCCTCATGTAAATAACAGTATATGGTGCTTAATATAATAATAGTTTGATCATGAGAGTGTCAAACAAAGGGACGTAACTCGTAAATTACTATCGGCCCCGCTTCGTCAGAAATATCGACACATCGAAGTGGCACATTTGCGTATTACAGCGTATTAAGTGGCACAAATTTGACATATCATAGTCAAAGTTATGTTACATAACATAATTTAAATTCAGCATAGCTTCCCGAGAAGTTAAGAAAGAAAATAACGATTTAAATTTCCAGTGACCGATTTTTTTGGTCAACACCTAGACTTTGAAGACACATTTTGAGAGAAAAAATTAGTTTAATCCATAATTGAGTGGATCAATATATTTCTTATATACTCAAAAATGTTCACTTAAAAGCAAATTAGTTTTAATTCATGCAAAGAACTACAAATTCCAAAAAACGGGCTTCACTTTTTTTGGTAAAAAAATGCCCATATATGGTAATCACATGACTTCCATTGTTGCTTTAAGAAATGGGGTCAAACCGGGGTCAGCTTTCCGACTGTTATAGCGTTGCGACAACGTTGTATGGATGATGGTGTCCACAAAATGACGTTGTTTTGACGTCGTTTTCCGGAGTTGCGACAACGGTAAACTAAATTTATCGGCAATTTGTTCAGTTTCCCTTTGATCTTATACTGCCTAATATTTTTAGGATCATGGACAGGACTTGATACTCGAAAATATTAGGCAATGACGTCATGTATCAGTGCAGCAACGTCACGTGCTCAAGTCCATCCGCGTCAATTTATCAATGAAATGCACGACTTCATTCATACAACCGAACAACTATCCCAATATTTTGTACGCGTAAAAGTAGTTTTACTAACTTTTTCATTTTACTTCATATTCTCAACCAGAAAAATAAACAGCTAGGACAAATTGCCGATAAAAGAATAATGTTCGCTTGATATTCTTGCTGATAAAGTCAGTATCAAAACAAAATGCCATGATTTTATTTAGGAATGACTGTAATATTTTTCTGTCTATGAAGAATAACATAAAATGTGGTGCACACTAAATAACCCGCGTAGCGGGTTATTTTAAAGTGTGCACCACATTTTTATGTTATTCGAATAGACAGAAAAAATATTACAGTCATTTCTTATAATTTAATTCTTAATTCCATTTTACATCGGTGTAAATCATGAAAAAACGTTGATGACGTCAAGGTCACATGACAAAATTATGTCTATGAGCTGATAAACAAAACAACGTCAGCCAATCGGAAGACGCGTTACATCCAAAATTAAATTATATATATATGTTGTCAGAATCATTTGTTGAGATTACAGTCTGTACGTGCCTGTTTTTTTTATTGATACAATCATCTGAAAATCTTGAATATTTGCTGTATTCTTTCAAGTGTTGTCAAAGGGTTAATCTGCGTTGAAAATTTGATCTATAAGAAATAAAATAGAAATAATAAAAACTTAACCAGAAGTGTATATAAACTCATCATAGATACCAGAATTAAATGTTGTACGCCAGACGCGCATGTCGTCTACAAAGACTCATCAGTGACGCTCGAATCAAAGTATGAGTTTAGGAGCATTAAGGACCCAAAATTCCGAAAGGTTTTTGCCAAAAACATCTAAGGTAGTCTATTCCTGGGGTAGAGCATCCTTTGTTTTTTGGATGCAAGTTATTAAGAAATATTAGGATATATTAGGATTACAGATGAAAAGTTTTAAAGTGTAGCCTAAGAATAAACAGAGGGGTTACAAAATATGGGGTAAAAAATGAATACATGAGAAGCAAACATTCAACCCTCTTGCTGCCGCTTATTTAAACCCTCTCAGTCCCAAATAATTTTCATTTTCATACATGGAAAACCCTATTTTTTCGAGATAGCATATTTTCCGCATATTTTGAATACACATTCTTGACCTAGTATGCCTTTATTGATGTATTTGACTTTGTTAACATAAAGATTACTTAGTTGACATTACAAAAACATTCTTATTTTATTTTCAAAATGTACCGTTAAGGCATATGACGTCATCAAAAATAGTGTTATTCGTTACGTTGATGTGTGAAACGTCGAAATAAACTAGCTTGCAGGTACTTGAAAATACCACAAGTGTTGTACAGTCAACGACTTGTAAAACGGTTATAGTTTTATCGATTTGCAGTGTAAAGTGTTATTGATTGCAAAGTTCTTTTCCATACTATCAAAGTTTGATTTCCTGAAATATATTTGATATTTGCTGAAATTTATTTAACTTAAAGAAGGTTTTATAATAGAAACAAAATACTAAAAAGATATTTACTCTTTTGTTGTAAAACTCAGAAGTAAAGTGTCGAAGTCATGAAAACTACTATATAAATAGTTACTGTACCGAAATCTATAATATCTCTTCATAAATAGAACATCGTATCAAAATCATAACATAAGCAACTAAACAATATGCAGTGAATTAATAGATTGGCCGCACAATAATTCATTTCTTTTTTTTTTTTTTCATTTTGTGATGTATCATGTAATGTGTTCACGTTTCACGTATGCCATCAATCCCATTAGGATATTATTATTTTCAAAAAAGTTCAATTATTCTTACTTTGCTATTACTTGAGATTTCACCCGGCTTGTCAGTCGACAGCGGGGAGAACATTTTCAGACCGCAGGTCGTCAGCGGGAAAAAAAATAGGCCGGAGCAAACGTCCCGTTCACCAAGGCGAGAAAAAATAAAAACAGTCTACTAAAAAATTACCCACAGCTCGACATAGGATTATTCATGTGATAGGTGATACCTAAAACCTATTTAACTGTCTAAATATTTCAAAGAACCATGCCCTACAAATTGATTTTTTTTTTCCGATTTCAATTTAATTTTCATCATTTTTGGGGTGAAAACTTTTAGCAAAAAGAAAGAATATAGCCAAATATCAGATGCGTGGGGATAAGAATCTAGGATTTTTTTTATAGCCTCAACGTGGAATTACATTTGCCAACTTAATAAGAGTTCTTTTCGGTTATTATGGAATGGACACTGTGATCATTGAATAGCAAAGAAGAAAAATTCGACAGCAAATAAAAGAATCACTGGCATTATACATGTACTCTAAGATCTCCATTTTAAAATTTTTAAGGCCTTCCCTAATTTGAACGAAAGAGATAAAAATTTAAGTCATCTAATTAACCCTTGAAACACTGATGCATTTGTTTTATTTTACGTGTTTGTCAAAAGTTACTAAATTATAAACTCACTTTACTATGTTAAGTTTAGGGTGTGTCTTTTAGTGAACAGGCCTATTTTCAATACGAAACGGTTAGGAATAAAAGGAGATGCTGGGGTATGCATCAATGAGACAGCAAGCAAACAACAAAACCCCAAATAGAAATCTAGAGGACATTTTTGGTATTAACACAATGCCGATTGTGTCATGCCCTAAATAAATTTTTCCTCAGTCTGGTAAAAATGAAGATCTGTCTTAATTTGATAACTCCTGTTTATAAACATAACGAAACCAGAGATCTATAATATTTTAAAATGATTGGGTTTTCATTTATGGCAAATGTTGTTGTCTTCTTTATGATCTTACAAGAAAGGGGAGATATTATATACAGACAATTTTCACTTTGTATTTTGATTGATTGTGGCTTGCTAAACATCTAGTTTGAAACATAATATTTAATAAAAGATTTTTATTTTAAATTTCTTTCGTTCAAATGGGTCATTTAGAATCATATATTCTTCAACAATGGTTACAGTGTGAATGTGCTTTAATATTTTATTAATAGATATAAAAAGGATGAGTGATTAGTATATGTATAACCTCCCCCTCCCCCTGTGATAGTTATTTAGAGTTTGATATATCGTCATGATGTTTTGTTATTATGCATAAAAATATTAGGTCGAAGGCCGTACGATGACCTATACTTGCTCACTTCTACACCAGTTGGTCTCTGGTGGAGAGTTGTCCCGTTGGTATACTATAATTATACCATTTCTAATTTTATCATAATTAAGTCAAAAGACGCCCGTTTCGTCTCTCTCAAATGAAAAATTGGAAACCATAATAGTAACAAAATTTAAGAGCATTAAAAGAAAAAAAATAACAAAAGCAAATCAAATTCAAAACATAAAATGCACTATTACATAAATTAATATGCAGCCTGTACTGATTAGTTACTAGTATTTTTTTTTTATTTACTCAAATCATAAAGATGCAAACTACTAGTAAATCATATTTTGCATATTTTGCAAATCCATTTGTTATCTATATTTGAACTTAATTGTATCTTTGATTCAAACTGTTTTTTTTTTTTTTTTTTTTTCATAATTCAGCCTTTTTTGATAAAAAAAAAACTTCTGAATTCTACGGTTAGATTTTATACTGATGTGCTGATTTTTTGTCTAAAGAAGAACAAAAAAGTCAATTGTGACTTAAATATCTATATTTAGGCCTACACGTATATATACTTTTAGAAGTTCTGAAAAGTCATGACATTGAATTTTTGTCGATAATTATTTTGTTTTGTACAAATCTCACATTTCAAAATTTGAAATGGAAATCTTGTTAAATTTGAACAAGATTTTGCCATTTGAATAAATTAATTTTGTAAGAAAACATCCCTAGATCTATGAATTAAATTTCTTGTTTGACTTGATAAGCTAGTTTTTGCAATTATTACTGTAGCTTACTTAGTGAAGAGATAACCAAATAAGCAAGGTTTCTAACTTATAGATATAATTAACTGACCTTGATTTCCTTTTTATAAGTTTTTTCCTCCAGGAATTTTCTTTATAAGGCTTTTCTATTGCTATTTTTTGTGCTTTTGTCCATTCATAGGCTATCATTTATTTGTCAGATTTGTATCCAGTATCAATGACATTTTCTAAGACGTACAGTTCAAACGCAATATTAAAAGATGATCTTTGTTTCACTTTTCCAATGTGTAAATTTTCACTATGCACATGACCCTGACACATATTTTGTTAACGTTATATGACGTATGTTGAAAATAGAAAACAATGTCACCGTCATTTTGTGTAGGGATCAAGAAAGGTTTTAGTTAGTTTGAAATGGAGGTATCGTATGGAATTGTAAAAACAACAATTTTTAATCACAATTTCATTCACATCTTTAATAAAATCAGTATTTTAGAGTACTTTGGAAACACTGTTACAGGTACAATGAAACGAGGTTGAACATTCACTGTTTTAAACTAGTAACGTAGCCAAAACAAGCAACAAATTGACATGACTGGTGGTCACTAAAATTGATGTATTACAGTAAAAATGATGGCTTCAAAATTGTGTAGAAATTTGAAATAGGTTACCCGGTTTCATTTAAGATTTTTATCGTTCTTTTCCGTATTTGGATACGCAAACGTCAAGTTATTTAAATTCGATGTTTTTGGCGAACAAAAAGATGGCTGATAATTTTCAGAACGGACAGGATAAAGAAATAGCAAATAAAAGTTATTTTGAACAATGTTTCTATGTTGTATTGAAACTATATTGCTCACAAAACCTACAAACTTTAAAATCAATTACAATAAAAACATGACAAGTTGGAAAAATAGTTTAAACGTCGATTTTTAGCCGATTGATTTGGCGGACTTGTTGACGTCACCGGCGACAGTAGCGCCACCTAATTAATTCCCCTGCTATTGTTGCTGATAGAGCTTGACGACAACGGACGTTTCAAGGACTTGCTTTCCAACTGTAATAACCTTCAGTTTGTAAGTTCTCATTTGTATGACGTCACGTTAAGCCAAGACGTATATGCGCCAAAATCATTCATGAAGTTTCGCGGAATTTTATTTTATTTCAAATCTATACATGGGCACCTATGTTAATCCATAGCGCGAACTACCGACAAGGGACATGTATGTCCCAAACGCGACCAAAGGGTTAATGTGATTACATTTTGATAGCCTTGAAATACAACGGCTGGACGTATGCGATGTCACAATGCCCGACTATGACGTCATGCGATATATGCTGTTATACCCTGATGACATTACATAGGAGATTCATTGAAGAAAAAGATTACACTGTATAATCTTTGGTGTTTCATTTGAAAGAGATACAGTAAAGAACAGGTGCTTGCATAAATTAAAAATATGGACAGATGTGTCCCTCGGCACAGTCGGTGTGGACATACGTGTCTCTCCGGCACCAATAGGGTTAAAACATCAAGAAATACTACACATGTTGTTATTGTTTGGAAATTTATGTTTCAGAACACAAGATCTCCAGTGTGATAACAGTGTCAATAACATTTTGCTTGGTTGGTCTAATAGCAACAGTGGCTGCATTAGCATATTCACTAAAAGTACGAAAAAAGTCTCACATTACTGAAGTAGCTGATTTTAATTTCCATCCAAATATAAAGAATGGACCAAAAATTTCTACAGTGATGAAGAATTTATTATATGAGTTTTTGGAGAAAGATAGATTAAATAGGAGACAAAACATTTTTAAAAACAAACAGCAATCAACAGTCAAGACATATGGCACTATTGAATCGTCAGACGATGACACGATGCTCTTATACAATCTGTGATAACTTTTTTTGTAATAGTTAGTATTGCTTAATATTTTCATACCATTTTACAACATATGTATTTAAATTTTGTGAACAGTCAAACAATGGTAGTTATGCCCCGCCTAAGATAGTAATGTGGCATTATGTATTCTGGTTTGTTCGTTCGTCCGACTGGTAGACAGGTTAGTTTTAGGTCAAGTTAGTTAATCATTAAGTTGTATTCACATCAACATGAAATTACTACACATGTTGAACTTTAGAAATTTTATGACAAATTTCGGTTTTGAACCAAATTTCACGGTTCACTATATACAATTAAGTAGATGTGTATGATTGCAAAAGAGACAAATATCCACCATGAAAAAAAATGAGAATGTAAACAATTGAGGTCACTCTAAACCTCGAAACCAATACTGTAAGCTATAAAAGGTTGAATCTTCACCCCAAAAAGAGACTTGGAAAATTGAAATCAGTGAAAAATGGCAATATTTTAGTGATGGCCTTTCCTTATTTATCTGGCAAACACTAATACAGAGTTGTGAACTGTCTGAAAACCTTCTTGACTCTATAATTGCTAAATGTGTTGTGATGAATATATGTCAACTATACGTCCCCAGTAAAGGCTATATTATGAAAAATCCCAAAAATTTTGATTTTTGGCAGAATTGATCTTCCTTAAGAATGCCATAGGCAAAACTCCTTTCCTTTAAGCTTAGCACCTTAGATCTTTGTGTTCATTTAGGTCCACCGACTATGAGGGCTACAGAAAACTACACCATGCATCCATGAGTCTTAGAGGATGTTCACTTATCAAATCAAAGTTTTTTTTTAATGAGCACAGTGACCTTTTCCTATGATTCAAGCCACAAACCAAAATTATGCTAGCTTCATAATTGTCAGTAAGCATCAGTGTGGTGCAGCTTGTTTGCACATGTTTGCAAATAAAGGATAATCCTTGCGTTTTCTGAAACAAATAAGCATGGTAAGAGTGTGTTATTATATGTACAATCAGTCATAAATTTTACACTTTGCATAGTAATTACCAGACATTTTCTAATAGCTTGGGACTACTTTACATGACATAACAGCAAATGGATATATATGATAGTTGATTAATGTCGGTGCATGTCCAATGGTGAACCCTTTCAATTTTTACATTTTGATTTTTTGAAACTACATAGTTATCAAACTGTGCATACAAATGAACATATTGTTCCATTTCTGATGATAGTTCAAGTTTGCTACGACCAAACTTTCCAAAATTTTATACAGTTTAACTATCCTTTATAATAAATTTTCTTTTTTTCAATTTTAGAGTAATGGGACTTTGAGCCTTGAAAAAATGATTATATTTTTCTATATCTGATGACAATTTTGTTTAAATTCGAGGAATTCAAGAAAGTTTTCTCTGACCAAAATTTTTCAATTACTACAATTTTCCTTTGATATTTACATTTCCGCTTTCGAGGCTGCCAAGTTTTGGTGCTTTGTTCAAATCAAAGTTGATATATATAGAATTTTAAACAATCACTCATTGCTTTTACAATTCGTAGGAAATATGTGCATTATGTAAGAAAGATGAAAAAAGTAACAAAATGGGTTATTGTTTACAGTTTTGACATACCCTGGAATATCACGATCTCATTGCACAATAAACTGTTTGTTTTTGTTAAAATGTTATATAATGTTTTATTTTTAGATCAGTAGGTCTAAAAGGCTTTGTGAGCTCTTAGCGTTCGTCGTCATGATTTCTTATGATTAAGGGGAGGACCATTTATAGGGGGGGGGACAGGAGGATTTTTTGGCGGATTAAATATTCATTTTATGCTACTACGCTTAATTTTGCTTATTTTTTTTTCTGCAGCTGTACCGCGCATTTATTTATTTTCACTTTTGTACACAATTATTTCCTGCATCCTTCATCCTGTCTTGGGTAAGAGTTCTAACAAGGCCATGATATTCAAAATCCTTCTGCCTCCAGATGTTAAAACTTATTTAGCTTCATATACATGTATCTAGTCACAAACATATGTACTGTGGATACCATTGAAAATGCTTGTCTCAATTACAGTTATACCAATTAGACTATAAATTATAGTACATATTCTCGTATGCTGTCTCATTCCAAGTTCTATTATATATCGTTTAAACAATACTTGTGTTGATAACATAACTACACATAAAACGCAAGCTGCAGTGTATGTAATGTGCGAATCCTAAAATGTCATTTTTACTGTATCCGTGATGAATTTCTGATGTAGAATGATAAATAAACAGACGAAAAATTCAAGATTTGTGAATAAAATAAAAAATAATATATAATGTGTACTGTTTTTATAAATTCATGATATAGGTATGAGATGCGGACGTGTTTTCTTCGCGCCTACAGTCATCCAGGTGCAAAATTGATACACAAATAGATAAATATTAAGAATAGTTCACGAACAGAGCGTGCAAGAGATTTAAAAGTAGCAGTTAAGTTTCATTTGCAGAAAAATGTACCTTTTAACATAATTATTAATGTTGTTTAACTTAAAACAGGTTTTGTTATTCAGCTTGTTGATATTGAATCAAATTCCACTATGCTGTTTTCGTTATGCGATTCATGTTTACTGTCGAATAATGATACTAGACTTTCATTTTCACTGTAGGGCGATTCATTTCTATTGTATATGCGATGCATTTTCATAGAAGGAAATTAATTAATTTTCATTATATAAAGTCTTAATTCAGCCGACTCTCTAACAAAATTATGAAGTCGGAAGGATTGATTATATATGCATACTTAGTGAGTGAAAGTCTGAGGTAATATATTAATAAATTCCTTAAACATGGTATTTATTGCTAATATAGTCAATTCTATTTTCTCAAATAATTTGTTCTGATCTATATGTAGGATAAAATTTATTCTTTCCTATGACACGTCATCATTAAATACATATATCTTGGACAGTTAAGCCAATCCACGTCACCGGAAAAGCAAAGTTTCTGTTTCGGTCTAAATCTACATCGCATACTAATAAATTAACACTTGTCCTACCTCCATGACAAATATGTTGTTGTCCCCCTCCCCGCAGACAAAGCCCCAAACAACATAGCTTTTGTGTGTAAATCTCATTACATAAACTGCTTGATAAATGAATTAGGTATTGCCAATCCACTTGGAAACTCAACATATACCCCCATGACACTTACTAAAGAGGAAACTCTGGAAAATCATAGGTCTGCTCTATGTTCCTTTTGGAATTTCAACCAAAGATGAAGAACTGGATCTTCCATCACTGTATTGGATACCTAAACTACATAAGTGTCCTTACAAACAACGGTATATTGCTGGGTCTTCCAAATGCTCCACGAAACCTCTTTCTAAATTATTAACAGCTATTTTATCAGCAATCAAAGCCGAGCTTCAAAGTTATTGTGAAACTGTTTATTCTAGAGGTGGCGTGAATCAGATGTGGATACTAAAAATCCAAAGATCTTTTAGAGTACATACAATCTAAGTTTCTCTCATCTTGCAATAGTTTTAAAACATCTGACTTTTCTACACTTTACATAAGTATTTCCCATTCCAAACTAAAGGACAAATTGAAAGAGTTGGTATTACTTTGTTTCATAAAAAGAATGGCGAACGTAGATACAAGTATCTTGTCTTGGGAGGATAAATCCTATTTTGTAAAGAATCACTCTGATTCAAACAAAAAATTCTCTGAAACTGACATTATCAAGATGCTTGATTTCTTGATTGACAACATATTTGTTACGTTTGGAGGACGAGTTTTTTAACAGACTGTCGGAATTCCAATGGGAACCAATTGTGCCCCTCTTCTTGCCGACTTGTTTCTTTATTATTATGAGGCTGACTTCATACAGGAACTTCTTAGGAAGAAAGATAAGAAGTTAGCAATATCCTTTAACTCTACGTTCCGCTATATAGATGATGTTCTCTCACTAAATAATACAAAATTTGGTGACTAAGTCTGCATCATATCTTGACTTACATCTAGAAATTGACAATGAGGGTCTGTTGAAAACAAAACTTTACGACAAAAGAGATGATTTCAGCTTCCCAATTGTGAACTTTCCATTTCTACATTTCTATGTAGCAACATTCCAGCAGCGCCTGCATACGGAGTATATATCTCCCAATTGATACGATATTCCCGGGCTTGTGTTTCCTATCATGATTTCCTTGATAGAGGATTGCTGCTCACAAGGAAGCTATTAAACCAAGAGTTCCAAATGGTGAAGTTGAAATCATCCTTCGTAAATTTTACGGACGCCATCACGAGTTGGTTGACCGTTATGAAATAACCGTTTCACAGATGATATCGGATATGTTCCTTATGTCGTAACTACAATACCCTTCCCTTTTCACGAATGTGACTTACCGAATTAGACTATTTACCGGATTTGTAATAACATAAGCAGCACGACGGGTGCCACATGTGGAGCAGGATCTGCTTACCCTTCCGGAGCACCTGAGATCACCCCAGTTTTTGGTGGGGTTCGTGTTGCTTAGTCTTTAGTTTTCTATGTTGTGTTATCTGTACTATTATTTGTCTGTTTGTCTTTTTATTTTGGGCCATGGCGTTGTCAGTTTGTTTTCGATTTATGAGTTTGACTGTCCCTCTGGCATCTTTCGTCCCTCTTTTAAACGTCATTAGATCTAATTTCCTAATGCTTGTAGTTAAAAGGTGTGGTTGGTCATGATTGTGTAAATGTTGCCTAAGCATTGTAATTAAGATTGAGCAAACGTTTATACAAACAAAGCAAGCAAGCCAACCAAACCTTTAAACTACAAGCTTTAGGAAAATAGCTCTAATGGATGCATTTGAGATAACAAAGAGCATTTACAAAACAATCTTCATTTCACGACTGAATGAGTGGAAACGTTTTCATCTTGCACAAACAACTGACGCTTGGATGACTGGATAATTGATATTTATCATGCCATTGTGTATAAATCTTATACAGTAATGAAAGTTCGAGCAACAGTCGAGTCACCTTAAATATGCTGAATTTCTTTAAGTCGGTGTTACAAATAAGCCAATACGCAATTGTGAGAATACAGAGAAATATTGAAAACAGTTTATTGTTACATATTTAAATGGTTCTATACCCGGAGTATAACCGCCGTACAGTTGATTCCGGACGTTAATCGCTACATCGCGAAGCAATGTTGGTAGATATACCGTTCTTATATTTACACCAAAGACTAATTGACTAACTGTTCAGTTAAATATTCAATGTTTATGAAAACAAAGTTTAATGCTCCTGGCAGCATTGTATATCATCTATATCACATGAACACCATGTGACTATTTTAAATAGACAGGTCTGTGAATTACTTGTAAACATCGCAAAACAAACACTATGTGTAACTCAAACTTGATTAAACTACAAATAGAGCATAGTTTATGGAACGCCACAGCTGTCTTATGTGGAACTCTGATATTAATTTATGTTGTTTTATTATTACTTGATGATATTTTGTCTTTACTTAATATGGTTTTGACATTACGTAATGATGTTTTGATATAACTCAATATGGAATAGTCATTACTTAATGATATTTCGATATTACACGATATGGTTTCGTATTGACTTGATATAGTTTTGTAATTACTCAATATGGTTTTGTCATTACTCGATGTGGTTTCACCATTATTTAATGTGGTTGTGTCATTAGTCAATGTGGTTTTAACATTACTTGATGTTATGTAGTTGTCTCATTACATGATGTGGTTTTGTTATTTTGTAATGATGATTTGCCTATTCTTTATATGGTTTTAATATTACGTAATGATGTTTCAAAATTTGACGATTTTACAGTACATGATGTGTTTGTTCCATTATTTGATGTGGTCCTGTCATTCTTTGATGTGGTTATCCCATTACTTGATGAGGTAAAATCACGTGACCAATTCGGAAAAACCTGTTCTATTTTAGATAGATTTCCATGTTGTATGTGCCTTGGATGAGTGTGGCCATCCATCGAATTAGAGTTCAAATTAAAGTTCGGGTTACTGTTTGAGTTAAACTTTGAGTTGGTCTTCGATTTCGAATTCAAGTCATTATTAGAATTAAAGTTTTAGTTAGCATTGAGTTTCGAGTTGGACATCGAGTTTAAGTCACATTTAACTGAGGTAGAGTTCTAGTTACAACATTAAATTTGAGTAATTTTTTAGGTAGAGTTTGAGTAAGATTCGAATTTAAGTCTCATTTAGATTAATTAAGATTTTGAGTTGAAATTCGAGCTATCTTATATGAGTTCGTAATTAAATTTTCTATCGCGGAACAAGGACTTTTGCTCGGGCTTCCGAAAAGAGGGCTCCAGGGTATGCGTACAAAAGATAAACAATGTTACAGTATACAAAACGTGTGATTGACAATGAGACAACTATCCATCAGAGTTTAAATGCAGTGGATGTAAGAAATCATATATAGGCAACCGTACAGCCTTCAACACACCGTATAGTCAGCTACAAAAGGCCACCATGCAACATGTGAAAAATGCAAACGAAAAACAAACGATCTTATATATAAATAAACAATCTACAAAAAGAAATGACACACATTTATACAATGACAACAATTGAACTTCATGCTCCTGACTTGGGGCAGGTACATAAAGAAAGTGCACGTGGCGGAGTTTAACATGTATGTGAGCGCTAAATCCTAACCTTACATCGGACTGTTACAGTTGTGTAACAGCACAACACGAGAAAAAATGTAAACTAGACAAAGTGATGCCCCGCACTCAACTCATTTAACCGCTTATACCCCAAAATGACAAAAAATGTTCATTTATCTCCCAAAAGAGCAAAAGATAATAAAATAAAAACCCTGACCACATGCACACCTTCAGTATATGTACAAACAGACAGTAAAGAGAAAACTTCCTAGGATTCAAACTGTAGGAGGAGTTATGCGGAATAACTATATACCCATAATGGGACGGACAGGGGTAAAACAATATGCCCCCAACTTTCAGTTGCGGTGGCATACAAAACAGTTTCATTTGGCTGTTTCAATAGATCGGCATGACTGGGTAATACAAATCCATCGGTGATCTCGGATGCTCCAGAAAGGCATCCGTCGTGTTATTCGAGAAAGTACAAACCCAGTGATTTGGTTTTATTTGATAGTTTATTTTCAAGGAAAAGATGACGGTTTTATGGTTACGACCACTGGAACATGTCCGTCGTCACATATAAAACAGATATTCCAAAAAGTTTATTTTTCAATTAGTGCGAGGTAGATCAGGGAATTCAATTGATTACAAATAAAAGATTGATATTCGTATAAGTTCAAATGATCATTTACGCTTAAAAAAATCGGAGAATTCTTGTTTTATAGTATTGATGCTTTGTCGCTTAGTCCGAGCCCCCCTCTCCCCGTTTCCCTGTAACTTTAGTGTGAGTTGATTTGAAGTGTTTCATTTGTTAACAATAAAGTTCAAGTCTTTTGATTTGTGTCGAGCCTGCGACATCAATGTAGCGGCAGTGAGACACAACAAACCTATATTTCGTCGTCGATAGTGGCGTCGGCGTCTCCATCTCCATTTTTTATTTCTATTGAGTTTAACCTTTCATTATACATGTTACTAAACATGTATGCCATGTATATTACTTTTAGAACATCATACTGGATTTGTTTACCTCGACTATTGTATCTGTATTTATATTGTATGTTTCTCTGTAAACTTGTATTTAGTTTTTAGAGAATAAAGTATCTATCTATCTATCTATCTATAGATCGTTAGGTTTCTAGTTTTTTACATTTTTCATTTCGGGACCTTTATAGCTTACTATAGGGTATGGGTTTTGCTCATTGTTGAAAACCATACAGTTTTGTTTTAGTTAAATAAAACCCAATTACATGTAAACTGTTTTGACATGATAAATTTGTAAACCTCCATGAAGTGTTTCAAAACTTGTATAGGAGTTATTCCTCAATTTCAAGAAAAGCATCTACAGAAAAACATTTTTTTTACCAATAAATGTATAGATAAATGTACAGCCGATCAACATGACGCTTTTACACTTACAGCAGCAATATCAGGCGAGACACAGGGTTCCGTGGAATATTTTACAAATTTATTACAAAATACTGCTTCCTTTTGAGAACTTAGGATAAAAACAACAGGACCAAGTGGTTTGGGGATATCCCAATTATGTCCGAAATACTATAAACTTTTAATACTTTTTTCTTATTATTATCTGCCGTTCCCTTTTCATACCAAATAACTCTGAACAACCACTCGAACTTTAATTTGAACTTTAACTCAATGGATAGCGATACCCATCCAAAGCACATTAAACAAACGATGTATTGAAATCTGTTTAAAATAGAACATATTTTTTCCGAATTGGTCACGTGGTTTTACCTCATCAAGTAATGGGATAACCACATCAAAGAATGACAGGACCACATCAAATAATGAAACAAACACATCATGTAGTGTAAAATCGTCAAATTTTGAAACATCATTGCGTAATGTTAAAACCATATAAAGAATAGGCAAATCATCAATACGAAATAACAAAACCACATCATGTAATGAAACAATTACATAACGTTAAGTCACATTCACATCAAGTAATGTTAAAACCACATTGACTAATGACACAACCACATTAAATAATGGTGAAACCACATCGAGTAATGACAAAACCATATTGAGTAATGACAAAACTATATCAAGTCAATACGAAACCATATCGTGTAATATCGAAATATCATTAAGTAATGACTATTCCATATTGAGTTATATCAAAACATCATTACGTAATGTCAAAACCATATTAAGTAAAGACAAAATATCATCAAGTAATAATAAAACGACATAAAGTTATATCAGAGTTCCACATAAGACAGCTGTGGCGTTCCATAATAGTTGGTTGGCTCTTTCACTAAATGCGACCGTGTATTTTGTGCTTTGTTGTTGTTAAAATACATAATACGAATGAGAAACCCGTTGTTTTAATTTTATTTGAAGACATTTACTTGAAAAACTGACCTCAGAATTTTGACTGTACGATTCATTCTCTTTGTAGTTTGTTTTCTTTCTTTAGTACCGTTCATTGTACATTCTTGTACTGTTCGTTGTGCAAAAGCCTATCAATACGGTAGAAATATGTATGACACGGCGTGACAAATGTTCAAAGCTTTTTTAAGCGAGTTATAAAACTTTTCAAAGAAAATTCGTCGTAGAAAAACGTTATATTCATGGATGTTCTGCTCCAGTAAATTTTCGGATCCATGACAAGCTAATAGCAAACTCACCAACAATATTTGAATATTCATGATATGAACGTGGTTATACCCGTGTATATTCAAGTAAGCATCAGTTCTACGACTAGCTTGCATTTCAAATTGTAAATATCATCAATATTAAAGTCATTTAAAACTATTTTCAGTTGTTGTATGTCGAATAATCATATAAAACGACAATGAAAATTCATCGCACTTCCAAAAATTCCACATCAGAAATGATTGCACTTACAGTGATAATTCATCGCATCTATAGTTAAAATGAATCGCATTCAGTAATCAATATTATGGATTCTGCTGCTTAAATAACACTTTTTGGACTTTAATCCTGTTATTATACATTAAAAAGTTATATTCTAATGAAATTCTGTTAAAACATACATTCAAATCTATTATTTTGTATTTTCAAAAAGTAAACAAACGCAGTTTTTCCCATCATCCTTTATTCTACAATAGACATACTCGCATACAACAGTGAAAATGAACTAACTGGATTCGCACTTTATATACACTGAGCTGTATGTTTGGTTAATTTCGAAAGCAAATAATTACAAAAAGTAACAAAATAGCAAAGCAAATATTAAAAACTAAAGCTTAGCGAAACAAGAATACAAATACACTAAGCTTACTTCATATATCGTGCAAGTTGCACATTTCATATAAACCATTAAATACTCAAATACTACATCTTTGGTAAGGTTTAAATATACCTGTATAATGAAAATCATTAAAATAAATCTCTGTTCAGCATTATTTATTGTTCATAGTACAAACCCATGTTTACTATAAAAATTCGTAAGGGTTCCGCGGAACCCAGTGTCTCGCCTACTTTTGCTGTTGTCTATGTAATCTTTTGATTGTAAGAAGCCTCTGTCCAAGTTTGGTAAAAACCAGGATGTTATGAATCTCATAAATGTTTAAAAAACTTTAACTGCAGACTGTATGTAATGTTAACTGGAAGAAAAACTAAGTCCATTTATAAGTAACATACGGAGAAACAGGAAATCAATTTTTACAAAATTTCCTTCTAGATACTAGCTTTTGATCATAAACATGCTTCTGTCCAAGTTTGGTACAAATCCAGGATAGTTTAAGAAAGTTATTTAAATTTTAAAAACTATAACCACAGAGTGAATGTAATGTTAACTGGCAGAAAAACTAAGTCCATTTATAAGTAAAATACGGATAAACAAGATTTTTTTTTACAAAATTTACTTCTGGATACTATCTTATGATCATAAACAAGCTTCTGTCCAAGTTTGGTACAAATCCAGGATGGTTTAAGAAAGTTATTAAAATTTTAAAAACTTTAACCACAGAGTGAATGTAAAGTTAACTGGCAGAAAAACCAAGTCCATTTATAAGTAAAATACGGATAAACAGGATTTTTTTTTACAAAATTTACTTCTGGATACTATCTTATGATCATAAACAAGCTTCTGTCCAAATTTGGTACAAATCCAGGATGGTTTAAGAAAGTTATTTAAATTTTAAAAACTTTAACCACAGAGTGAAATCCCCATCAATGTAATGTTAACTGGCAGAAAAACTAAGTCCATTTATAAGTAAAATACGGATAAACAGGATTTTTTTTTATTACAAAATTTACTTCTGGATACTATCTTATGATCATAAACAAGCTTCTGTCCAAGTTTGGTAGAAATCCAGGATAGTTTAAGAAGTTATTAAAATTTCAAAAACTTTAACCACAGAGTGAATATTTGTGGACGCCGCCGACGACGACGACGCCGACGACGGAATGTAGGATCGCTATGTCTCGCTTTTGCGACAAAAGTCGCAGGCTCGACAAAAATCAATATTAAGCCTAGATATCTATTTTTAGCTCTTAAGATATATTACTTTAATTCGATTAACCCTTAGAAATTACAGCATTCATAACGGTCCACTCGATCCGCCCATTCATTCATTTTTATACGTAAAGTTTATCTTCAAATCATTAAACCAGATTTTAATAGATTATTGAATTATTATTATATGTGATCGTAAAATCTACTCTTTTTATGTTTGTATACTTTTACAATCTGTTTGTTATAAAGTTTAACGCTCGTTCTCGGCATTCACTCGAATCATGCATACATTGTAAAATATGGACTATTGGACCGTTATTGAAATATTAATAAAGAAAGAATAAGACTGACCTTGTTTAAGAAACTTTTCCAATAACATAATTGTTATTTAAGATATCTAGACCCCGTTGAGACTAGCTTTTTTCCAATCGATCTAAATTTGAATCGATCTAAATAAAACCAGTTAGCGTTCACATTATCTTTAATACTAACGATCTCTATCGTTCTAATCTGAACCACTGCGTTCACACTACAAGTAAAATTGCAATCGATCTGACCTTATTACCCGTGAAATTGTAAACACTGTGTATAAATAGAAATATTTAATCAAATTAATGTGTTGATACACACGCTTGCAAAAAAATAACGGATGAAGTTATTGTTTTACTTGAATTACAGGTTAAAATGTTGATACTACTGTTCGCAAAGTTTTCGTTAATTTTCAGCCCTTTTATGTTGGTCATCCATTTTGTAATAAATTGCACGTGTAATTTTGCAGCCATACATACGCACAAATTATTTTCGATTGAATCGTACTAGCTAGTTTAGATCGATCTCTGCGTTCATATTTAAAGTTAGATCTGTTCACTTTAGATCGATTCAAACTAAAATACCTCTTTTGGTAGTTTCTAAAGTTGTTAAATTGCAGACAAGTAAATATATATATATGTGTTGACCACAAGATGTCTTCCCATAAGATATAAAACAAGGAATTCAACCGCCAAAAAGTACTAACCAATAGTAGAAATATAAGTTAGCGCTCAAATCAACCGTGGAAATAAGTTCTAACTGCAGTAAAACCAAACTTAACCAAAACAAAAGTGCGAATTCGTCTGTCAATAGTCCATTCCAATAAGTTAAGATAGAATAATACACAATGCTAAATAAATCCTTAATTACAAAATGTTATTTATAAGCTAACCATTTAACTTTATCCAAATATATATTAATATTAAGTACTATGAATATAGAAATATACAAAATACATAAAATAACAGGTTATCACATAAACATAAGAAATTACGAAAACATTAGATAATTTTCGAAATCAGTTTTTGTCAAAAAGTGAATAGTGACGAAAAATTAGAGAAATTGAATACATTATTTTTATCCCTTGTCCTGTTGTACGAATAAGAAGATACAGACAGTCAGTAGTTTTCTTTTAGACCATTTAACTTTATATTTGCTCCATATTGTGAAAACCAACAACAATAACACCGTGTTTTACAGCTTCAATCCCAAATGAAGACAGCGAGGCAAACTTGTTACCGTTAAAAAAAGACTGTTCACAAGTCGTTTAGTTATTTCTTCAAATTCCTTTCCATGTTAATCGATAAATGTGTTTATGTTTCAATATATGGAAAAGGTCAACAGTCTTTCAACATACAGAAAGGTTAAGAGCCAGTAATTTCTACATTTGCTGCTATTCTCATATTTTCTAAACAATAAAAAAGTACAAGAATAATAAAACAAGAGGCACACCGGTGTCTGTATCGCTCACCTGTTGAAACAATCACCAGTTTGCAAATTAAGACTTTTATATGCACATACTATAGTTCCTCTTTCTGTTGCTGATCATTTTTGCAGTTTACATGTTTTATCCTAGCTCCTATAGGTTTTTAGATAAAAGCCAAGACAGGAAAATCAACATTTCAGGAGCAATAACTCCCCGAAAAGTTAAAGAAAAATATCCGAGTAGATGGATCTTGTCATGCTGATAATTTTTGCAATTTATACGTTTAACCTAGCTCCTATATTATTCATGATAACAGCCAACAACTGAAAACAATTACTATTTCAGGGGCAATAACTCCATAAGAGGTCAACAGATTTTTCTCCAATTATCAGAGTGTTTACATCTTGTTATGTTGAACCTTTTTGCTATTTACACTTTTAACCTAGCTCTTATAGTTTTCACGATAACAGCCAACAACTGCTAAAGATTGGGAAAACATCGATATTTCAAGGGTAATAACTCCAAAACAAGTAGTTAGATTTTTCTCCAATTTTCAGGGTGAATACATCTTGTCATGCTGATCATTTTTGAAATTTACACTTTTAACCTTGACATGTCTCTATAGTTTTTGAAACAATGGCAAGGAAATGCCGAAAAAGTTAAAAAAATCAACATTTCAGGGGCAATATTAGTAACTCCAAAACAGGTAGACAAATTGTTTTCAAAATTTTCAGTATATAGATAGAACTAGTTGTGCTAATCAATTTTATCCTGTCATTTTTTCTCTTATTTCTATAGTATTAGAGATATTAGCAATAAAATGCTCCAGGGCGCAGCTTGATACGACCGCAGAGATCGAACCCTGTACAATTGGGGCAAGTATGGACACAACATTCAAGCTTGATACAGCTCTGAATTTGGATTGTGATTAAATATTTGACACAGCATAGGTTTCTGACATAGATTGAATGTGTTCTAAGAACTTTAAAATATGAAATTGGCTGTTATGATCCAATATCCAAGATCTAACTACATGGTTAGATTCAGCATATTAAAGAACCCAAATAATTCATTTTTTTATGAAATCAAACAAAACAAAAGTTTAATTTTGGACCCTTTGGACCACAATGTGGACCAATTCGATAACGGGGCCCAAAACCCAAAATTTATATACACGGTTCGAATCAGCATGTCAAAGAACCCTATATATTCAATGTTTGTTGAAATCAAACTAAGTTAAATTTAGACCCCGATTTGAACCAACTTGAAAACTGGGCCCACAATCAAAAATCTAAATACATGTTTAGATTCAGCATATCAAAGAACCCCAAGAATTCATTTTTTGTTGAAATCAAACAAAGTGGAACACAACACAACTTTAAATTAGATGAAACCAATGTGTGAAAAATTGTCAATTCATTTAATTTTGTAAGTTGACCCTTTGGACCTTAATGTGGACCAATTTAAAGACGGGGCCCAAAATCCAAAATCTCAATACACGGTTAGGTTCGGCATATCAAAGAACCCCAATAATAATTTTTTTTTGACAAAATCAAACCAAGTTTAATTTTTGACCCTTTGGACCTCAATGTGGATCAATTTAAAAACGGGGCCCAAAATCCAAAAATCTCAATACACGGTTATATTTAGCATATTAAAGAAACCCAAGAATTCAAGACTTTGAATTTAACCCCATTGAAATTGGTCAAGAAATAAGCAATGTATACAAAGTATAAGAAAAGTATTGTTTTTGGGCCCTTATCCTAAACGGTTAGGGTCATAACCCCCAAAATCAATCCCAACCTCCCTTTTTTGGTATGGAACCTTGTTGTACAATTTCATAGAGATCCATATACTTATACTCAAGTTATTGTATGGAAACCAGAAAATCCTATTTTTGGCCCCTTTATGGCCCCTAATGTCTAAACAATGTAGACCACAACCCCTAAAATAAATCCCAACCTTCTTTTTTAGGTATGGAACATTGTGGTACAATTTCATAGAAATCCATACACTTATAAACAAGTTATTTACCTGAAACAAGAAAAATGCTTGTTTTTGGCCTCTTTTTTGACCCCTAATTCCTTAACAGTTTAGACAATAACCTCTAAAACCTAATCCAACCTAACTTTTGTGGTATGGAACCTTGTGGTACAATTTCATAGAGATCCATGCACTTATAGTCAAAATAATGTCTGGAAACCAAATGTCTTCGGACGACGACGACAGCGTCATACCATATGGCCGCAAAAAATTTTGCGGTCCTATAAAAACTGTAGTTTGACCCCTATGTTCTAATTTTAGCCACGGCGGCTATGTTGGTTAATCAACCTGGACGAAACGAAATTTTATAGTTGACATCCTATAGATGAAGCAGACAAACTTTGGTTTCAATCCATTGAGTAGTTTCAGAGGAGAAGATTTTAAAAGTTTACTGACGACGGACGCACAGTAATGGCGAAAACTCACATGGTCCTTCGAGCCAGGTTAGCTAATAAAAAAGGAATAGAAGGCTCTTGAGTTCATCATACATGGTAAGAAAAAAGAGATATGGCATTATTTCTAGAGAAAATAAACATGTACGCAAGAACATTGTAAATTTTAAACCCTTTAAAGATGTCACCAAGCACAATAGACCCATGAAGATTTTCAAAAGATAGAAGGTAAATCAATTAAGTGGTTGTTTGAATATATATGAGAAATTATTCTGAAATAATTTCGTTTTATGAGATTCATTCGTTTTACAGAGTAAGGAAATTGTTCATCTGCATTGTTACATGGAGATTTAACAAATTTCAATCATGCAAATGAGATGTTTTGCTACCATGAAGCCAGTTAGCCAAACAAATCGCTAGTAGTTTTATATATAAAAGTTAGAAAAAAATACAAAAATTATTTAGACAACATTTTATTTTTTATTTCAGAAGTATATATATATTAAGGCGACAGAAGTTTACAAGGAGTCAGTTGACAATTTCGGCCATAATGACTGAAAAGATCTTAACAGATCTTATTGCCCTGAACATTTTGCTTTTTAACTGTCTCTCTACCTTTTATAGTGTGTGCAAAAATGAAAAGAGCAATAACTGTTCTCGGGGGTCAATTGACAATTTCAACCATGTTGACTTATTTGTAGATCTTATATATATTGTTGTTGTTTATCTATCTTTGTTCAGTGGGAAATCTAGTGAACGAGAACAATAGAAAATTCAATCTTCTTATGAAAAAGTCGAGAAAATTAATAATAAAACAATGCCGGTGACGATACTGATCAAAAGTTATTTTTAAACAACAATTGAACATTTTAAAGAAATTATTTGTTAAACTGTGTTATTAGAAATATACATGCAAATACACGATGTTTTATGTTCAGTATTTATCGAAATAATTGCATTGGAAGCTTGTGAAACTGAAATCTTAAAAAATGTCAAGGTTCATCAGAAGGAATTGAAAAATATGGCCCTGTTTACACCACAAAATTTACTCTGAGTACAGACAAACCTGTGCACCTTGAAAAGTTTCAAGACACGGCGGGAACTAGGTAAATAAAGTTTGAATGCATTTTATGTTTCAGAATATCAAACACTTACCTGGAATTTGAGATTCCTTTTTTTAGCTCACCTGGCCTAATGGGCCAAGTGAGCTTTTCTCATCACTTGGCGTCCGTCGTCCGTCGTCGTCGTCGTCTTCGTCCGTTAACTTTTACAAAAAATCTTTTCCTCTTAAACTACTGGGCCAAATTTAACAAAACTTGGCCACAATTATTATTGGGGTGTCTAGTTTAAAAAATTTGTCCGATGACCCCACCTGCCAACCAACATGGCCGCCATGGCTAAAAATAGAACATAGGGGTAAAATGCAAGTTTTGTCTATTATCTTGAAAACTCCTATGAGTAGAGAAAATTTAACAGGGGCAAAAGCGTTCAGAATGTTGAGATCTACCTACTGTCCCTTCAAGTCAAGACAGTCAGATGACTTTTTATAGGAGTTATTGCCCTTATATGACAAATTTTATTATTTTTGTTTTCATTTTTGCATATCATTTTGAAAATAATAACAGATAATGAGAAACTTAAATAAGCAAAAATGATCAGTACAACAAGATCTCCAAATAAGTCAAACATGGCCGAAATCATCCGACGACTTTTTATTGAAGTTATTGCCCTTTAATGACGATTTTTACCAATTTCTAACGTTTTTGGCTAATATCTTAAAAAGTATAAAAAATAGAAAGAAACTTTAACAGGAAATAATGATCAGAAAGACAAGATCTACAAATTAATTAATATTAAAATGTCAACAGAGTATTTTTGAAGTTTTTTTCCCTTTAATTGTGTCTAAAAATGGCAGTGTTCTGTTGAACTGTGTTGCCTTTGTAGATATTCATTTGATTTTGGACCTTTAATTGTTTAGGGAGAATGGAGTTACAGTTTTCGTTTTAGTTTACAATACATTTTAAAAATTAAAGTTGTTGTATAATTTATTTTATAGTTTAATGAATAGAAGTTTAGGAAAATATTAATAGGATTGTGTCCCTTGTTCTAATATTCTGGGATAAATAAAATATATAGTTTTGGTATGAATAAATTTAAGAAATATTTGAACCATACCATTAACTTTACATGAATGAAGGCCATCTTTTCAGTGTCATGAATTTCAGTTATATTTCTTGGACTTTGTTGTGATTTAGTTTCTTTGTGGTATCAAGATATAGCAGATAGATATAAGAAGATGTGGTATGAGTGCCAATGAGACAACTCTCCATCCAAGTCAAAATTTATAAAAGTAAACCATTATAGGTCAAAGTACGGTCTTCAACACGGAGCCTTGGCTCACGCCGAACAGTAAGCTATAAAGGGCCCCATAAATTACTAGTGTAAAACCATTCAAACGGGAAAACCAACGGTCTAATCTATATAAAAAACGAGAAACGAGAAACGCTTATGAACCACATCAACAAACGACAACTACTGAACATCAGATTCCTGACTTAGGACAGGTGCAAACAAATGCAGCGGGTTTAAACGTTTTAATGTTACCAAACCTTCACCCTTTTTCTAAAACAATAGTGTAACATCACAACATAGAAAGACACACTATAAAATATCAACTGAAATAGCTTAACTCAATCAAAGAGTAACTGTGTAACTACATTCTCTAGAGGTAATGTGAAGGAAAATAACAGCACAGCCAACCTTGGTAAGATGATCATTTTATAACAATACAAACTGTAACATAAATTTCAATGCAACCTAATACATTGAGTAGTTATATTTTTCATGCATGTCCATGCTATGCAAAAGGGTTAATAATTACAATTAAATGGCAAATTTTGTTTTGACTGGGACCACTCGAACAGTCGTACATGCTATAAATAAATTTTGGGATTGCTATGTAGTATCTTTAACTTCATACATATTTGATGAAAAGGGACTATGACGCCGAAATATGACCTTCATCCAAGATAAGATGGTTGCATCTATTTGTATTAGAGAGTTTGCATCTTGATATGTGTAAAAAAAAAGGGGGGGAGGAGAGATTAAATGTACCCATTCAAAGGAGGGAACGCAACCCAAAACCATAAGTAGAAGAAAAACAGAAAAAGTGTTTCTATAATTTGCCATTTTGTACATACACCAAACGGACAAAATGTTCTATACTTGATTTTTTTAAAAACATATGCATGTAGGTTAATCTATTATATACAGGTTAGAAAAGGGACACATTGTTATGAAAAGTAATTTCGTTTAACTCCTATTCCACTATCTAAAATTTTAAATATAATGTTATTTAACTAAGTTTGGACCGGTCAACTTAAAATAGAAAAAGACATTTTTTTGCACTAGTAAAATGCATTTTTTCACACACAAAAAAGTTCATATATGAATAAAAAATATTGTCAGGGAAGATACCAAGTGGCAATCTTAACCTGTTTTTTTTAATGTTGAACAAAACCATGGCATGAGAAAAACATTGAAAAGGCAATTTTCCGCAAAGCAATACACAGTAAAACAAAAGATTCAGCATCAATGAAAGGAGGTGTCAATGAGGCAGCAACTGGTGAACCCAATGACATAAATAACCAAAAATAAACATCAAGAGTTCATTATGTAGTCTAAAACAAAAGGTGAAGATCAAAGTACCAAAATGTCAACGTTATACAAATAAGGAGATGCGGTATGAATGCCAATGAGACATATATCCACCCAAGTTCAAATGAAGTGGATGTAAGCAATTAAAGGCAACCGTACGGCCTTCAAAAATAAGAAAAACCCATGCAGGGTTTGGATAGAGAAAAGAAACAGGGAAATTAATGTGTCAAAGAGACAACAACCCGACCAAAGAGCAGGAAACAGCCCAATGCCACCAATGGGTCTCAACACAGCGAGAAAATCCCGCACCCGGAGTCGGGGTTCAGCTTGCCCCTGGACAATAATGTATACAATATATTTCTGTGATGTTTTTTTTTTTCAAACAATATTTTTTTCTTCATATATGCTATGCTGGTAACCAAAAATTAATATGATTTTAATATTTATTTTCTTTTGTAGACAAACCAATGAGGATTTCTGGACACAGATTTGATGTGAAAAATGTCAAGAATTTAAAAAAAATATAATGTTCAGGATATTCATTGTATCATGCTTCAATTTTATAAGAATAAGATTCAAAGAAAAATTTATAAAATACTGAAATATCAATCAGTATAAATAAATCACAGTACCACGAATGTTTGGTAAACATTATTTTGACAGCAACCACAAAGCCAAAAAAAGGTACACAGACGTATATTAAGTCTATAAAACAAAAATCAAGAAAAAGATTGTTGTCAGACATTTCAGAGCATTAAGATTTGTATTAACAAATTAAAAATCTTATAAACAATTAAACAGTTAGTTTTCTCGTTTGAATTGTATCACATTTTTCATATCAGGCCCGTTTATACTTGACTATACGGTATGGAGTTTTCTCAATAATGAAGGCCGTGCAGTGACCTATATTTGCTTATATCCACGTCATTTGAACTCTGGTGGATAGTTGCCTCGTTAACAATCATACCACATCTCTTTATTTTTATACAAAGGTTCACAGGAGAAGATATTGTTATTGTGAAGCTGTCCTTTCTTGCTAGCAGCTATTACATGATGGATATTAAAATAATTGGAGAAGCAGAATACACTTTTGAGTTGTTTGTTTTTTTAGAAGTTACCATGCAGTGTTGGATAAATCCCATTCCATCTTCTCCATGTGCATTATACACACATGCATTCAAAGAGTATTGAGTTTCATGAATGACTCTGGTTAAGTTCAGTATATCCTCTATAGACACGGGTAACACTTGTACAGTGGTATTGTGTGAAGGTTGGTTCCTAAATTTTTCTTCCCAAAAGGATTAGGCGATATAGATTATTGGTGTAAAAGCTAAGAAACATTCAGACTATTGTGTCATTTGCAGTTTCTTTTGTAAATGAAAATTGAGTTGGATCATTGTGTGATCTCACTGATCTGCCAGTAATAGCTGTTAAGGAATTATTTTTACATTGCATTCTTAGTATTTGTATGAGTTATTTTTCTTTACATAGAAGTAACTTGATGTGTGATTTTTTTGTAAGGTAATTGTATCAGATATCTGAAAAAATATATTAAAAAAACGGCATAAATTATAACAGGAGTTTACAGAAATGAGAATAATGGGCAAAAACTAAGAAAAATGGACCAAAAAATAAAGGAGAGAAATAGGACAAAAAATAAAAATAGAGAATAATGGTGTGCTACAATATAAAGAATAGAGAATAGTGGTGTGCTATACTATGAAGAATAGAGAATAATGGTGTTCTATAGTATGAAGATAAGAGAATACCGTGGTGTGCTATAATATAAGAATAGATTGATTGTTGGTTTCTTGGTTATCGTCCAGTGGTAAATATTTCATGCATGTTCAGGACGAAAAGAAATTAACAATAAATATAATAAGGAGGTCCTGTAATAGAGGCCGTCCGGGATACAGGTCGGAGAAAATATGACTGACACTAGAAAATTAGGGTATATTGTATAGGGGCAGAAATTTAGCCTTTAGTACAACAGTCCACCTACGGCCTCCTCTCTAAGCGCGCAGAGAGTGTGTACTCTCTTATACACGAGGAATCGGATTTAACGTCCCCATTCTGACCTGACGTGGCTGCTTACTTCTACATCCATAAATAAACACAAGCGGACGCCACCTTGGCCAGGGTTTTACTGCCGGTCGGAAGAAGACCAAAAGTGACCATATTTCTGTTCCCCAGTCACCCTTGGGGTTTAAAGAGTAGAAAACAATGGTGTGCTATAATGTAAAGAATAGAGAATAATGGTGTGCTATAATATAAAGATTAGAGAATAATGGTGTGCTATAATATAAAGAATAGAGAATAATGGTGTGCTATGATGTAAAAAAAAAAGAATAGAGAATAATGGTGTGCTATAAAATAAAAAAAAAAGAGTAGAGAAAAATGGTGTACGTGCTATCATGAATATAAAGAGTGGAGAATAATTGAGTGCTATAATATAAAGAATAGACTATTTCACGTTCTATATTGGAAAACTTGGACTGATCATGTATGTGCATTTACCAATTCAGTTTTTTTTCTTCAAATAAATGTACATGTACAAAATTCACCTCAAAAAGGTCACCATTAATTGCAGTTTATAATCGTTTTGTAGACATTTAAGCTAGGAAATAGTTAATGATAAAGTCTTTTAGATAAAACTCAAAAAAGATTAAAACATAAGTATTTGTAATCAACAACAAAAATATCCGAAAACTGAATAAGTACGGTGTTAAGCTTTACTTTGTCTATAGATCTTAAATAAATGTATATAATCCACTGAGACAAGAATGCGAATGAAATGGTATTTGAAGCCGTTTTCTTAATTTGACATCATGTCTCTATTAAAAATGTACATTGGGCATCACAGCGTGAGCTACAAGAATGTCAGTTAGTTGAATAATGATCACATATTAGCCTGGCATCCTGACCCAATCTAATACTGTCGAGCAGTGAGCCAGGATCCCAGGCTTAATCACATATATACTAGTACACTGCTTACTGTTTTTTATTATTTTGGGGATAACGGAAGTGCTATTTATAGATTGTGTTCTATATTTAATTGTTAGTTACGCCCCCTATAAATATCTGACCAGCCCGGTTAGTCAACCCAGACCACAGGGACTCGGTTAGCAGATTAAAATTTTGTTAATCAATGTTTTTTGATTTTTTTGTTTAGTATTTCCTGTCTATTTGTATTACTTTATTAACGTATTTGACGTTGAAATCACTATTTCTTTGTTTTCTAGCAATGTGCAGTTTTCTATCCATATCCGTATACTGAAAAATCCTAAAGGGATCTAAGTCGCCATCTTGAATTGCCTTCCTACTTTAGATAAAAAATAATTAAAATATTAATAAATTACAATATACCTTACAAAGGCACTCATTTTCTTCCTAAATTATTCTTCTATCACATGCATATTTTGATTTTGGATCAACAGAACCCTTACGCAACTTCAGTTGCATTCGGGTCAGAATATTCAAATTTCCCGGCGAAAGCAACGTAACTGGCAAACATGTCGTTTTTCAGTAAGATAGACGAAATGGGAGATAACTTTTGTCATTCGGAAACTTTCGGGTTGATGCATTTACTACAACGATAACTCCTCATAGACTGACGAGTGCTGTCCCCTAACTTGATACCTACGCTCAATCGATCAGATTTGAGACAATTTACACGCCAATAATCCTTCATAAAAATTAAATATCAAACGAAAATTTCCTCGAACAGTCATTGTATGTGTTGTTTCAATATCAGATTATTCTCCTATCCTTCCGCCCATTGAAAATATCAAATGATTGTCCCCAAACTATCGGGTTTTTTTTTAAAGGAATGTGACTTTCTGTCAGACATCGTCCTGATATTTTTCACATCAAGGATTTATGTAGTACAACATGTATATAATCAGAGGCGGATTTATGGGGACAAGGGGCCTCCTAATGGAGCTTCATACATGCATGTATGATAAATGCATAGACTTTTTCAAAGTATTAATCCAAAAGTTAGCCTACCAACTTGCCCCCTTTTTTAAATCCTGGTACTGTTACTGAACCTGGTAAATCCTGTTGAACACGTCAATATTTTTATATTTTTAGTAACTACTTCATTTTATTGATGTGTCTACCAAAAGTCAGTGATTTATGTTACCCCGTTTGCAGAAAGGTTCTATTCGTTATTAAATTTGCGCTCGATATTTATGTCAGGGACAGCACTCGTCAGTTTATGAGGAGTTATCGTTGTAGTAAATGCATCAACCCGAAAGTTTCCGAATGACAAGAGCTATCTCCCATTTCGTCTATCTTTCTGAAAACGACATGTTTGCCAGTTACGTTGCTTTCGCCGGAAATTTGAATATTCTGACCTGAATGCAACTGAAGTTGCGTAAGGGTTCTGTTGATCCAAAATCAAAATATGCATGTGATAGAAGAATAATTTAGGAAGAAAATGAGTGCCTTTGTAAGGTATATAGTAATTTATCAATATTTTTAATTATTTTTATCTAAAGTAGGAAGGCAATTCAAGATGGCTACTTAGATCCCTTTAGGATTTTTCAGTATACGGATATGGAAAGTAAACTGCACATTGCTAGAAAACAAAGAAATAGTGATGTCAACGTCAAATACGTTAATAAAGTAATACAAATAGACAGGAAATACTAAAAAAAATTAAAAACATTGATTAACAAAATTTTAATCTGCTAACCGAGTAGGATTTTTCAGTATACGGATATGGAAAGTAAACTGCACATTGCTAGAAAACAAAGAAATAGTGATGTCAACGTCAAATACGTTAATAAAGTAATACAAATAGACAGGAAATACTAAAAAAAAAATTTAAAAACATTGATTAACAAAATTTTAATCTGCTAACCGAGTCCCTGTGACCCAGACGCTATCTTTATATATGCGTCTGGGTAATCGAGACTAATTGTAAGTAAGACCACTGTGTATTATCGCCACCGGAAATTGGGTACCAACGAAGCGGAGGGAAAGGAGAAAAAAAAATTAACAAGGTAAGAAATCCTTTATTTTAAACCATTTCTACCGTTTTGATAAGGTTACCGCTTATGAAACTATTTTCTGATATATAGTGCTTTAATTTTGTATGCCAACAAGTAGCAAACAAAGACAAAATGTTGTGTTATACTTCAAAACTGTGCACTTGGTACCAGAAAATTTCGAGGCCAGTAGCACTCTGACGTCCCGCTGGCCAGATTTTCAACTGTTTTTCCAGACAAGTGTTTAGATTATGATAGTGTGACATCATAGTTACTGAAATTCGCTATCAAAAAGATGTTTTCTAAAGAATGTCGGTTGAAACCAATCAAGACTAGGGTACGGCAACTTGCTTATGTTTACAGATTTACAGTACGGCAAATTGTTTTCCAACTGTATGGCAACTTGCTAGTTTTAAAAAAGTTATATGCCGTCCTTTTCAAGAAATAGCGCTATAAGTTCAAATACCTAATTATGCATTATATTTCTTATATATCCGAGTTTACATCTGTCATTCATATATGCGATGGAATGTAATGTAGTCAATTTTGATACATTGAACATAAAAACCAGTTTATTTTTTCTCCCAGTCATAAAATTATGATATTAGAAAAATTAAATAAATTAAGAGTTTACAATTTGAATACGGTACATACGACAGCGGATAAATGTTTTGACCTTCTTTTGCACTTTTGCTGTGTCTTTGACAGGCTACTCGTATGGTTAAATGACAGCTGTCATTAGCAAAGCAAATTCAAATGATATTTTACATACACATTTTATGTAAACTAGACTATTTGAACTCTGTTAACCTTGTGAGAAAATCTTTTTATTCACACTTAAGAATGACTTGCCTTACACTTTGATTATCCCATGTATCATCGTAATGTTTACTTGGAAAAATGTCTTCCCTATGTGCTCTCTTTAAAAAGGATATTCAGTTTGCCAGAAACGGACCAGGTCAAAAAACATAGTTTTAGATATATAACACAGTTTACATAAATTACTAGTTAAATATTTTTTTCTTTAAAAAAAAACTGGTTTGTGCTGTTCACTGTCACATGTGAGGGGAGATTTGAGCGCTCACAAGCATGTTAAACCGCGCCACATTCTATATGTGCCTGTCCCAAGTCAGGAGCCTGTAATTTAGTAGTTGTTGTAGGTTTATGTCTGTCATATTTGTTTTTCGTTTATCGTTTTGTCATAAATCAGACCATTGTTATTTTTGTTTGTCAAGTCGGGAACTTTTATAGCTGACTATACGGTATGGGGTTTTCTCATTTTTGAAGGCCGTGCAGTAACCTATAATTGCTCAAATCCGCTTCATTTGGACTCTGTTGGAAAGTCGGCTCATTGACAACCATACCACATCTCCTTATTTTATAAGTATTATTGACATATTTTTTAAGGCAACTACAACCAGTATGCTAGTTTAAAGAACATTTCGAATAAAACAAAAAATCTTCTTAGGAAAAAAAATGTACAAGCTCGCGACTTATACTGTTTGAAATTTTTGAAAATAACATGCTATAAAACATCATTTTAAGAAGGTATTGGCATCGCAGAATGCTATACAGGTGTCAGACCACCAATTCACCAACTCCATTTTAGAACGCAAAAGTAGCCCTTCCCTGACAAAAAATAGTGCTTTTGATGTCATTGTTTACTTAAACTAACCAACAAATTTGTAGAAATGAAACTGTTGGTGAAAAAGAAATATATTTAGACCATTTTAAGCTAAAATTTACTTGTCCATGAGTTTGCATTAAAAATTAAGGATTAATGCGCTCCATAAAATACTTATTTAAGATTTCCAGAAAACCAGGGTTATTTTCAGTAGTAGTTACCTTCGGAACGTTGGTATTTCACTATAAAGACTTTAAACATGGGTTAAAAATTGGCATGTAGAAAGGTTACAAATATAAAATTCAGGATATGCCTGGTTTCTATGAAGTTAAACTTAAGGTAAAATATTCAGAAAGCTGTTAAAATTGAAAAATTTGGTTGAATAGATAGGGATTTTGAATTGGTGGTCTCACTGGTCTGACACCTATACAAGGTATGCAAATCCGGCTGCGGCTACGGCATAGACTATTTATATAAAGCCTTATAATAGAGAAGATAGAAGACCTGATACGGATATCTTGTATACAGAACAATTGTGGTGATATTTTAAGATTAATATGTTGTATACTTATTCATACACTAGAGCTAGAAGTTATAATGCATCTTTTAAGTTAAAGAAATATAGTTACATAAAATCTAATAAGGGCAGGTGCAAATCAGTTTAGATCCTGATAGTGTACTCTTGTAGATTCTTTGAAAAAATCTACGAATTAGTAAAGATTGATTTGATATGGCGTTAATTAAGATATCTGCCCTTGGACACAGTTTGGTTAAAATACCCCTCAACCCTCTCCTTTTAATTTAGACCAAACAAAAAGACTTGAAAATAAAAAGTTGTTATTTTTTTCCTTTTATATGTGACTAATTGTATTTGGTTACCACACATTTATAGTCTGCCGTAATAGTAGTTTGGATGTTAAACGTTCTACAAAAGAACTAAATATTCTTAGTCGGCGATCCCTTTGCGGATTTTTTTTTTTTTTTTATTGAATTATATTTTAGGCACTGACCGTTCTTTTTTAGGAGGCTTCTTTTTTTCTCGTGACAAACATTTTTTTCTTGACTTAAACAAAAAAACAAAGCTATTTCTCAATAACACGCAGTAACTAGACATTTTTACGAAAAACACTGAGTAATTCATTTCCCCCCTAATTTTCAATGCAAACAAAGTATTTTGTTCACTTCCTTCTAAACAAGGAATTATTTAAATTATATATTCAAGAAATCTAAAATTAAACAATGTATATATAAAAAAAAAACTCGCCCACAAAAGATGAATGGTCGGTGTTTTATTAAACTTTTGAAAATTCGCCCTTACAACAAATAAGACAACAGTTGTTAGTAGTATAAATACATATGAATATATTAATGATGATTAATTTAATGTTACAATTTTTTTCTTTTAAAACACAACATTCAATAAGGGTACGCAATGATGACATCTGAATGAAATTAACGACATATATATTAAGATATTTTTGGCTATGTAGTTTATTTCGCATATTTGTAAGCTGGTACGTGTTGATATGTACACCATATCACCCATTATTATTATCTATATAGTAATTAATATCATCTTTACATTTCAGTATATCGCAAGACGCCGTAAAGAAAAAAGTTGTTATTTTGCAATTTGCCATACAACGCCCTTCAATTCGCCGTACAGTAAACAATTATTGTTTTGGTCCATATTCTTTAGAAAACATCTTTTGATAGCGAATTTCAGTAAATATGATGTCACACTATCATAAACTAAAAATTGATCTGGAAAAAGAATGAAAAACAGTTGAATATCTGGCTAGCGTGACGTCGGAGGGCGGTTCATACTTGCCAACCTCTGACAATGAGAACGAAGATGCGGACTTTTTATATGAACAATGTTCATAATTTCACATTATCATGATTATACAAATTTGTTTTGATAATATATAATAAAACAATATTCTAGAGTAAACTTTATTGTATTCAACAGTGGTCTGTTTTGCTGCTTTTAAAGCAACACCCTAGGCTTAGGCACATATTCAAAACAACTGCAAGTTTGATTACATTTACTTGATAACAAGGCACACAATATATCATTGTGGAGTTCTGATCAGAATTCAGTGCAGATTTCTTTATAATTGAAAATGTTCTCTCATAGTCAGAATTGATATTTGGATGAACTTAAATAGCTTGATCAAGCTTTGAAAGAGTGTCATAACATTTTTTTTTTGCCATCTAAAATGTCATCTATTAAATGTATCTTTGCCATTGCTCCCAACGAACTATATATGTTGCTATTGTCTCTGAGGCTATTGTCTGGTCAAAACTGGGTAGTTCATCAGAAGACAGCTGGTACTATGAGAACTGATCCAACAGTTCCGTGATATTTCCATCCCCTTTGGCCTGTGAGAATCTGTTGGCTAGATTTGAAACTGAAAAAGAAAAGTATTTTATTATTTGATAACCATTAAGCACATTAAATGCTTAATCAAATCGCTACATTGTAGTTCTCCTCTCACATGTATTGTTATGACTGCAAAAGAGGGACGAAAGATACCAGAGGGACAGTCAAACTCATAGATCAACATAGGGTGCACAATGCGTTACTCGTCTCTCGATAATTTATACTTGAACTCCCAAATAAAATTTGTAATCTTGAAATTTATCTTGGTACGTACACATCGTTTTCGCTTAGCAATCGGCTCTTTAAACGACGGTATAGGTCCTGAAAGCGAACTATTTTTGTCGACATTTACCCTAAGTGAATTTGAAAGAAAGAAAGTCACAAAATCGTAAAAACTAATCACAAACTACTTACCTTAAGGGCTTTTGCTGTTCGTCCATATAGAAAAATAAACAATGGCGATGCTACAATTACTTCGAAATTTTCGGTATTTTTTGTCAAATAATGAAAAAACCCGAGAATCGCGATATCACTAACGACCAAAAAATCATAACAACGAAAAAGCGTGTAATTGCGTGTAAAGTGGCGAAACGCGTGTACACGCCATGTGACAAAATCCTCGCGTGTAAACTGTTGAAAAGCGTGTATTACACGCGAATATCATGTCAGTTGGCAACTATGGGGCGGTTAACCTCGAAATTTTCTAGTACCAAGTGCACGGTTTTGGAGTATAACACAAAATCTTGTCTTTGTTTGCAACTTGTTGGCATAAAGAATCATAGTAATATGTAAAAGAAAAGGATCAGCATAAATGTAAAATCTGTTTAATACTTGTATACCTAGTAGAGTACTAAATTTAGAACGTAAACATTTTCATGATGATGAAAGAATTATTTTGAAAAAGAATATAAAGGCAGCAAGTAAAATTTACTCGAGGAAAATAGATTTTACCAGTAATGTACAGTAGATATTTATTTACTGTGTTGTGCAGTTGAAAATTTAGTAGTTACTAGAACCTAGTTTGCAAACACTTAGAAATGTAACTCTCAATGTTTTGGATGTTCTCAGCAAGGATGCTACTGATTATCTGTTGACAAGAAAACATTCTGGTAAAAAATAAAGATGAAAATGAAACAATTAACAATTAAATGTTCAATGAAAATATAAAAACGTCTGATGAATATTATTGCATTTATTTCAATAAAAAATTTTGTTTGTTGTGTACTGGACACTTTACAAAAAAAGATGTATTTGTAGGTCTACGAAATAAAAATTGAACCAGTTGTTATTCATCTTTTAATTATATTTTGTTAAATGAAATGATAGATATACATCTTTGTTAACGAAAACTGTACAAGGATACTAGAGTTTATTCCCTTATGATTAGACCCCCCAAAAAAAAAAAAAAAAAAAAAAAAAACGCTCTCACATGTACAATTCTTGCAACTTTTTTATGAAAGTTATATCAAAGTTTAATATTAACAATGTCTCAGACAAGTTTGAATTGTAAAATTCAGTACTGATCAACTAATTTTAAAAGAGTAATGCCCTTGGAAATATTAATTATATGGAAAATTGCACTGTAAGTGCTCTCACATGTACGATGCATGCATGTACATACATAAAATCTTCTTTGTGAAAATTTCTAACCCAAATAAACCAAAGTTAGAGGGAAGGTTTGGCGCCAACAAACTAGTTTAACCCCGCCACATTCTGTATGTGCCTGTCCCAAGTCAGGAGCCTGTAATTCAGTGGTTGTCGTTTGTTGCTGTTTATCATATTTTTTTTCCTTCATTATTTTGTACATGCATCAGGCCGTTAGTTTTCTTGTTTGAATTGTTTTACATTTGTCATTTCGGGACCTTTTATAGCTGACTATGCGGTATGGGTTTTACTCATACGGTGACCTACAGTTGTTAATTTCTGTGTCATTTGGTCTATTGTGAGGAGTTGTCTCATTGGCAATCATACCACAACTTCTTATTTTTATACATCATTATATTTACAAAATATTTTCCTAATTGATGCATATGGGTAAGTATTTATTTTTTTGCAGTTAAAATTAACCCACAGTCTGGGATTAATTTAGTTTTTTGCAGTTACACTTTAATGCTGCAAGACGAAACACATAGTTCAATGGAACCCTCTTTGAATATTCTTTATGTCTCATAAAAGCAGACACATCCTAAATTTACGTTTTGCTTTATTTTAATTATTGTGGATTGTTGACACTAAATGCGGGATAGGAAAACGGACAATAACTCAGGATTTTGAAAATTTTCTAGATTGTTGATTCAGAGTTACTGGACTTTCATTTGTTTGAATAAGGTAAATTGTTCACATGTTGTACAATAAATTAAGCTGAGACACAGGGTTCCGAGGAATCCTTTATGAATTTTTTTCAACAGTATGAATTGATTTATCAGGGTTTAAAGGAAATATCTTCTTGTTTTCTGCTGACTGACTGACCATGTTTTGCCACTGTAAACTCTAAGGATATTGTTGAAGAATTTACACACAAAAAATAAAAAATAATACATTGTACTTTTAAATGTGTAATTTTTTAAGTGTTCTAGGAGTCCAAATTCCTGTCCCGAGTAGCAAGTAATTTTTGGGAACAGAAAAGTCAATTTTTATACGCCCGTTTATGGACGTATTATGGTATACCTTTGTCCGTCCGTCGTCAACACTTCGGACAATAACTCAGAAACGCTTTCACCAATCTTTATGAAACTATGTTGAATTGTTTATGTTTATTGACGTAAACATTCTGGTAAAAGATGAGGATGACGTTATTGCAGTAAATATTTATTTTACTGTGTTTTGCAGTGGAAAATTTAGTAGCCTACAATTACTTGTACATTTTGTGGCTCGCTTGCAAGAACATTTACTTTCAATGTTTTGCAAGGATGCTACTACATGTAGCTGATCATCAGTTGACAAGAAAACATTCTGGTAAAAGATGAGGATGAAAATAAAAACAACTGTTCATTGAAAATGTATAAATGTCGGATGAATAATATTCCGTTTTAATTCAATAAAAATTATTCAAAACTTTTTGTTCTGTTTGTTATGTACTGACACCTTTTTTGTAGATCTAAGAAATAAAAATTGAACAAGTTGTTATTAATCTATATATTAATTTGTTTTTCCATGACCTTTATGTAAAATGAAACTCCATACAGCTTTGTTAAGGAGAACTGCACAAGGATACTAGAGTTTATCCTGACTTAATGATTAGACACCCCCAAAAAATGTGTCTGTCATACAAGGTTCACCTGACCTTCTACTCATTTGATGGGTCAATCATGAAGGTTAGTGGGATTTGGTCCGTTTCTGTTTCAAACTTTATTTATAATATAAAAATGGAAAATAAATTTAAAAAAAAGAAGATTTATGTAAGAAGGCATACTAAAACTTATTACAAAAATATACTTATTTTATTGCCTTTTCTGACAATGTCATGTTTTGCAATAACCCAAAAAGGCTACTTTCTAGGTTATGCAAAGAACCATATTATTTCTATTGATGAATAGGAAATGGTTTTGTGCAGCAGAAAATAATACAAATGATAAGATTATCCAGTTAAGTGCAGCTGACTGTATAAACATTTAATACCAATACATTGGCAAGACTAGGCATGCATACAGATAATTTTCTTGGTGAACATTTTTTAACAAATAAACCAAACATTTACATCGTTATATTCATAGAATATTTTACTGATAAATGAACTTAGTTTTTTTTGGCAGTTATAATTTACCTACAATGTGGGATTAATTTAGTTTCTGACAGTTACACTTAAACACTTCAAACAGCATGGGCAGACCATACAAGGCTTCAATGGAACCCTTTTTGAATTTTTAAAATCTCAAAAAGAAGACAGGTCCTGAATTTATGTATTTCTTTATTTTAATTGCCATAGATTGTTTAGACTATTGTTGAAATGGAAAAATTGAAAAACGGATGCTGTCTTAGGATTAAATTTTTTTCCCAGGTTGTCAAAGACGACTTACTAGACAGAATTTTTCACATGTTGTACCATAAATTAAGGCAAGACACACGGTTCAGAGGAATTCTTTATGATTTTTTTTTCAATAGAATGACTTGATTTAGCTCCATTAGGGTAGAAAAGGATAAATCTTCATGTTTTTGCTAACTGACTAGCCATGTTGTGTCACTGTAAACCCTAATGATAAAATGGAAATCGAACAAGAAGCCTAGAGTTTACAATAAACAGCCTAAAATTTTTTCTTATTAAACCAAAAGCCAACAAAATGTTTACCAACCATAATTGCAGTTTGATATTTTATATTCCAATACAAGGAGCCTAAATAGTAATTACTGTGTCCAATATATTTTTAAATATACAGAAGTGGATCCAGCTATATTTAAAAGGGGGTTCCAACACATGCAAGTCATGTAAAAAAAGGGGGTTCCAACATATGTCCCTATATAAAAGCATTAGTTGTCAAACAAAAAAGGGGGAGTTCCAACCCCTGGACCTCCATCCCCCTCCCCCCCTTGGATCCGCAATTGGTATATATATATACGTACTATGTCTAGCCCAATCACATTAGCTCTTATTATACAATTGTTCATCTAGCTTTTCATATTTCACATTATGCATTTGTATCATGTTGTCCTTAGCATTGTACATTATTTACATATATGTAATTATAGAATTTTGAAGATGCCAAGAAGAAAAAATAGGAGAGCATCAGAGGCTAAACGTGGTGTAAAGAACCCAAAGAAACAGAGACTGACGAACTGACTGGCCCCATTAACAGTACACAATTTGACCTTGACATGGGTGATACTGACACCCTCAACAACAGTAACTCAAATAACTTGGGGGATACTGACCTCCACTCAAATTCAAACATCAGTATCAATAAATATGCCAAACAAACTTCTCGAAGTTATGCTGAAACAGTTATTCTGTCACATAATCAAAATGAACAATCTGAATTGAACCAACTTGAACTATCGGAATTGAACCAACTTGAACTATCGGAATTGAATCAACTTGAACTATCTGAATTGAATCAACTTGAACTATCTGAATTGAATCAAAACAGTTACAATACTTATGCAAAAGAAACTTCTCATAGCTCTCATAAACAAACAAATATTCTGTCAAATCAATCGACCAATAGATATGCAAAGAAAGATTCTCCTAGTAATATCCAAACTGATCTGTTGCAAAACCAAAGTGAACAATATGAAAATAATTCATAACAAGTAGTTTAAAAAATGTCAATTCTTTTAATGCCCACTTTCTTAAATTTGGAACATTTGACCAGTATGCCACAAAGTTTGATGATCAAAGCAGGGGCAACCAATGTACTTGTAATTGCTTAGTTTTTTTATCACTGGCAACTTTAAATTTTGATCAAAACACACAGGACCTGGATTACATTTTAGATAAAGGAGATGAAATTTACAGGAAGCATGTTCAAAAATTATCTGTACAGAAATAATTTCAAAGTATGCTTTTAAATTTTGATGAAATTCCTGTCAAGATAGAAATTCCGGAAGGAATTTTTATAATTAACAAACAAAATATTCTGTTTGGTATAGCTTTACAGTACCAAGAGTTGACTGGATATCTCACATTACAAGAAGCAATTCAAAATTGTACAAAGCAGTCAAACAAATTTCTCATTATGATTGGAGCCATATGTTCGGCAGTTTGTTATTATAATCATGTGTACTATTTTTTTGTTAGCACTGACAACGATGATCAAGCAGTTCAGTCCAAGAGTCAAGTTTATACAAAGGTACCCAAATTTGTATATATGAAAGACTACAAAAATAGAAGAAAAAATAAAACATTCAGGGAAAAAGAAAGACAAAGAGAGTTAAATTCTAAAAGAAATGTAAGAAAGGATGGAGATTTAAAAAACAGAACTTACTGCTAAAAGAGAATTTAGAAAGAATGAAGATTTCAAAAAGATAGAACTTGCTGCTAAAAGAGAACTTAGAAAGAATGAAGATTTCAAAATGAGAGAACTTGCTGCTAAAAGAGAACTTAGAAAGAATGAAGATTTCAAAAAGAGAGAACTTGCTGCTAAAAGAGAAGTTAGAAAGGATGAAGATTTTAGAAAAGCTGAAGCAGAAAGTAAGAAGTCTCAAAGATATAATTCTGATTTGAAACAGAAAGAGAGACAAAGATAACTTGTTTCTAAAAGAAAAGCAAGAAAGAATGAGGATTTTAGAAAAGCTGAAGCAGAAAGTAAGAAGTCTCAAAGAGATAATTCTGATTTAAGACAGAAAGAGAGACAAAAAGAACTTGTTTTAAAAGAAAAGCTAGAAAGAATGAGGATTTTAGAAATGCTGAAGCAGAAAGTAAGAAGTCTCAAAGAGATCATTCTGATTAAAGACAGAAAGAGAGACAAAGAGAACTTGCTTCTGAAAGAGAGGCTAGAAAAAATCAAGATTTCACAAAAAGAGAACTTGCTGCTAAAAGAGAAATTAGAAAGGATGAAGATTTCAAATAGAGAGAACTTGCTTCTAAAAGAGAAATTAGAAAGAATAAAGATTTTGAAAAGAGAGAACTTGCTTCTAAAAGTGAAATTAGAAAGGATGAAGATTTCAAAAGAGAGAAGTTGCTTCTAAAAGAATAATTAGAAAGGATGAAGATTTCAAAAAGAGAGAACTTGCTTCTAAAAGAGAGGCTAGAAAGAAAGGTGTTTTCAAAAGAAATTGCAAGACAGGATGAAGAGTACCGAAAACATTAGTCCAAACGAGATTTCCACAAAAAACAAGATCATAGGTCAAATCCAGAAAATTTAGAAAATGAGCGTTTGGCAAAACAGAGTTCTAGACGGAAAAACTTTATAATCAATCAGTCAAAAGTACTAAAAGAAAAAACACCAATTTTACAGATCATGAGAAAGAATTATAAAAGAAAAAATTCAAGGTATAATCCTTGATGCCTGCATAAGAAATTTTAAAACAAAAATTAATGAAGGTCCTACATATATATGTACTTCATGTCATCAAACTTGGTTCTGTGATTCTGTAGTAAATGCTAAAACTGTAAAAATGAATACTCGTGCTAACATGTCTCATTGCTTTACTAATTTTAAATCTGTACAGCACATTAAATGGATATGCCACACTTGTCTCGATACAATTAAAAAACAAAAAATTCCTCGAATTTCGATAGCCAATAAAATGGGATTTCCTCAAAGACCAAAAGAACTAAATTTGTATCCTTTAGAAGAGAGACTGTTATCATTAAGAATTCCTTTTATGCAGATTCGACAGTTGCCTAGAGGTGGACAGTTATCGGTTAAAGGCAATGTTGTAAATGTGCCTGTTGAAGTTCAACCTACAATAAATTCACTTCCACATACATTAGAGAAATCGGGTACAATATCAGTTAAACTGAAGAAGAAACTGGCATTCAAAAAGTGTGATTTTAGTGAAAATGTCAGACCATTTGCTGTTATTTGTGCATTTCATTATTTGATGAGAACAAGTGACTTGTACAAGTCTTCCAGAATAGAAAGAAATGAGGATTGGATTACAGAAATAGCAAAAATAAATGAAGAAGAAACACAAAATGAAAAAAATAGTAGGGAACAAGAGGATAATCAGGATCAAAATGATGCAGATGATGACTCCGATCATTTCAGTGAAGTAGATGAAAATGAAACACATGTTGGAAATACAGATACACTGTTAGATTACTTTCCAGACGACAATCCACCATGTGATACAGGTTTAACCTCTGCTCCTGGTGAAGGTCAACGACCAATTAGCCTCTACGGTGATCCTGATGCAGAGTACTTATCTTTTCCAACTATTTTTTGTGGTCAAAGAAGGCCAGATAACAAAGAGGGGTCTGTTTCTGTTCACTATACTGATATTGTCAAATTCGAACTAAGGTCCATGGATAAGCGAGTAGCACAGTCTGTACCAAACATATTTTTCAAGTTAAAGAAAATTCAGTTAAAAACATAAGTGATAAGGTCAATCTTGCTCTAAGAAGGTGTCAATCAGATGGAAAAAATGGACAGCAAAAGATGTACTGAATCCTAACACTGTAAATGATATTGTAAGATTGGATGAAGGTTATTATATCTTTAGAAGTTTAAGAAACTCTCCAGTATACCTTGAAAAGAGGAAGAAAGATTTGTTTGCAATGATCAGGCAGTTGGGTCTTCCAACATGGTTTGGATCTTTTTCATCTGCAGACACTAACTGGAAAGATTTATTACGAATTCTAGGCAAATTAAATGATGGCAAAGAGTATACTAGCAGTGAATTGGAAGAAATGGATTGGAATCAGAAATCTAAACTTGTTCAGAAAGACCCTGTGACATGCTCTAGATATTTTGATTATCGTGTCAACTTGGTGTTGAAAAGTGATCACAATCCAATTGGGAAATTAACAAATTATTTTTATAGGGTTGAATTTCAAAAAAGAGGCTCACCTCACATTCATATCTTGATCTGGATTGAAAATGCACCAGAATATGGAAGTGATTCAAATGAAGATGTAGTAAAATTTATTGATAAATATTTCTCCTGTTCATTCTTGGAAAATGACACTAGTTTAGTCAAATTGAAAGTCCATAAACATTCAAAAACATGCCGAAAAAAGGGTCATCCAATCTGTCGTTTTGGTTTCCCTCTTCCACCTATGAAAGAAACAGTTATATTATAGTCATTGAAAGAAAATAATGACATTGAAAAGTACAAGGTTATATATAAAGAGATACAAAATGAAATTATTCACTTCACAGTTCTGAAGATATAGACCAGATGACATATAAGATGTTTTGGATGATGTGTTACAAATGAATGTTGAAGATTACTTAAAGGCCATTAGAAGCAACTTGAGTGGTCCAAAAGTTTTTCTCAAACGAAAACCATCTGAAGTCCGTGTTAATGGTTACATAAAAACTGTGTTGGTAGCTTGGCAAGCAAATCATGATTTACAGTTTGTTATAGATGCATTTGCCTGTGCAGCGTTTATAGTCTCATACATAAGTAAGTCACAAAAAGGTATGAGTGCATTACTAAGACCAGGCAGCAAAAGAAGCACGACAGGGAAATTTAGACTTGAAGCATCAAGTAAGAAAAATTGGGAATTACTTTTCAAATTCTGTTGAAACAAGCGCACAAGAAGCAACATACTTACATTACAGATGCCTTTAACAAAAGCTACAAGACAAGTTGTATGCATTAATACATCTCCACGACACAACAGAACTTTTCTCCTGAAGCATTCATCAGCCCTAGAAAAAACTAGGCCCAGAATCTACTGAAATTGAATCAGATAATGAAATTAAGCGATACTCGTGTAGACCAAAACAACTTGAGAACTGGTGTCTAGCAGACTATGTATCTCAGCTTGAATTACAGTATCCTAAAACATCAGAGTCCTCAGACCATGAAAATGAAGAAGCAACTGAAGAAAACAGTAACAAAATCAATATAACCTTGAAAAATGATATAAGAATCTACCAAAGAAAAACACCCAAGGTAATAAGATATGTTAAATATAATTACAAGACTGACTCTGAAAACTTCTACACAGAACAATTAATGTTATTTTATCCATGGAGAAATGTAGTCTCAGATTTGCAATGTGGGCATGAAACATATGAAAAAATGTACTTAACTGTTTCAAGACTCCTGAAAATAAAGCTGAACAATATGAAGGAAAAGTAATAGATCTAGAGAAAGCTATAGAAGAGGCAGAAAACGATTGTAATGAGAATGATCATGTAGTACCTGGCACCCAGCAAGTAGAAATGGAAGATGCTGAAATAGGCCCAACAGAATCTGAGCAGTATGTGCATTTCAATCCAAATAGACCAATAGAACATAGACAATATGATATGTCCCGTGAAGTTAGAATCGAAGCAAGAACAGTAGAGTTGACAAATCATGCCAACAGAATAAGTGAGAGTGATTATTTTACATTGAATAGATCCTTGAATAAGAAACAGTGGAATTTTTCCAACATGTTGTCATGTGGGTTAAAACGAAACATGAACCATTATATACATTTTTGACATGTGGAGCAGGCTGTGGAAAATCTGTTGTCTAAGCAATTTTTCAAGCTTTACACAGACACTTAATATGTTCTACTGAAGGTGAGGATCCTGACGATATCAGAATTCTTCTTTGTGCTCCTACTGGAAAAGCAGCTTACAATATAAATGGACTGACCATTCACAATGCTTTCCAGAAACAACCAAATAAAGGACTTGATCAGTCACTGTCTTGTGATGTCCTCAATACTCTTCGAATGAAATACAGAAGTTTGTCTCTGATTCTGATTGATGAAATTTCAATGGTTGGTAATAAAATGTTCTGTTTTCTGGAGACTAGGCTGAAAAAAATCAAGTGTAGCAACTGTTCATTTGTGGAGATTTACCTATATCTGAAAATCAAAGTTACTTAGCTCTTTACCTGAAAAACAGTCTGATACGGCCAATCTTGCAAAAGAAGTAGTATTATTATTTGGGATGAAATATGATCTTGCAGCAAATATTGAAGTCACTGATGGTCTTACAAATGGTTCCACAGGTGAACTAAAATTGATTGAGAGTAAAACTAAATCATTAAGGTCAAGTATTGTTTGGGTTAAGTTTGAGGATGACAGAATAGGTGTAAATAACAGATAGAAATATGCCCACTTGTTTTGAAAAGATGTCGATAATCAAAGCACTGTGAGCGCTGTGGGCAGTTAATCGAAACCAAGGCAAAAGTAAAGATGGAAATTGCGAAAAAGTTGGTTTAATTATTTATTACAGATTGTTATATCTCAAGTACCAACATTTTTCTGTAATGTAGTTTCAAGTTTGATACGGTGCCTTTTGTCCGCAATTTGCTTTTTGTCCGCTTTTGCTTTTGTCCGATAATTTTGCTTTTTGTCCGACACTTTTGCTTTTATCCGTCTCTTTTGTCCGTTTTGCTTTTTGTCCGATAATTTAGCTTTTGTCCGACACTTTTGCTTTTTGTCCGTTTTGCTTTTGTCCGATAATTTTGCTTTTGTCCGACACTTTTGCTTTTGTCCGTTGCTTTTTGTCCGTTTTGCTTTTTAGCTCACCTGGCCTAGAGGGCTAAGTGAGCTTTTTCATCACTTGGCATCCGTCGTCATTTTAACTTTTACAAAAATCTTTTCCTCTGAAACTACTGGCTAAACTAAAGTAAATATGGCCAAAATCATCATAGGGTATCTATTTTAAAAAGTATCCGATGACCCAGCCAATAATAAAGATGGCCGCCACGTCTAAAAATAGAACATTTGGGTAAAATGTAGATTTTGGCTTATATCTCTGAAAATAAAGCATTTAGAGCCAATTTGACAAGGTGTAAAAAAAAAGGTTCATCAGGTCAAGATCTATCTGCCCGAAATTTTTCAGACACATCAAACAACGCGTGTTTGGGTTGCTGCCCCTGAATTGGTATTTTTTAGGAAAATTAGCAGTTTTTGGTTTTTATTTGATTGGAGTTTTATTTTTAAGTCGTTATAACGACTAAGCTTACTTGTTATAACGACTTAGCTTACTTGTTATAACGACTTAGCTTACAACTTAGCCAACTTGTTTTAACGACTTAACTAACTCGTTTGAACAACTTAACTAACTTGTTTACTTAAAAACTACTTATTGTAAATACAGAAATCAATGCGTGCATTTATTTTTGTGATTCCTTGATAACTATCCAAAATTTGCGTTTAATATTTTATTGAGATTTCAGTAAATGTTATATAAAATAGTTTATACTTATAAAATCAAAATACGAGTTTTTATTTATGCGACGAACTTCTTGTTGCATTATTCGCATTAATAAAATCGTCGCAATAATATCTAAACTTGCAGTACTTCATCAGTATTTGCGCCCTGAACTTCAAGCATTCGTCGTTAATATTTGATTTGCTTGTCCTTTGGTATTGTCAATTGTTGTTTAAGTACTTTCGGATGAATTGAATACCAGTACATTCCAGTTGATTTCTACTGTTTCTGTGTGTGTTTTTTGTTTTTACATACAACCCTTGAACAAAACTATTTTATTCTTCCACAAATAATTTGCGTCTGTTCCAAGTCAGAAATGTGTGGCCATTGACATGTTATTTTCTCTTTATATGTTATAGTTACTCGACATATTTGAAGACAAAGTGTTGTGTCTGCCAATTTACCCACTTGATTATTTTGCTGAAGATATTTTAAGGCTAGTTATATGGTAATTGGTTTCCAACTTTATTGGAGATCAAGTGTGAACTCAGATGTATAGTTTCTTAGGGATGCATGTTGTCTCTTTGACATTGCTACATATTCCTTCTCTTTCATTTTCATTTAAAGATAAAAATGAAATGACACAATGTTTATACCTGTCGTCCAAAATTTTTTGCAAAAGGGTTAATGAGCCAAAAAAGTCTTTTGGTCACATTTTGGACTGTCGACTAAAGGAAGTGTCAGAAAAATAGACTGTTTGACAAATGGGAAGTCTGACTTGTGGACTGTCGGAATATAGCTACCCGCCCTTCTCAGCTCACAAAGCTAAGCAGCACGTTATCAGGTGGCCGATAGGGTATGTCTTAAATAAGACTGACATTTACGTTCAACTAACTTCGAACCGATAAGTAAGAACCTGCTTTTAACAATGTTGAATTCTGACCCTTTTGGTGCCTTTATTTTTAGAATTGAAGGAAAAACCAATAGGAAACACTGATCTGCATTTGGTCTTGGTAACACTTTCCTAGACATCAAGTAAATCAATCCACTGCAACTTCAAAGGATAAGGGGCATTAGAGGACCTTTTCGTCCCAGCATTTTACAAAGATTTGAAGCTCATCTTTCCAAGGTGCTAGAGAAATATTGACAGGGCTTAAACATAAATTATCATGAAAAGGGCATATTTGTGTAGATGTCTTGAAGAACCAAGACTATAACTAAACATTAAAATGAAGGAATCATATAAAAAGTCAATTTTTGCCTGCCTTGATTTCATTATTTGACATACCTTGATCCGGTAAACATCGAGCGCACAACAAATACAACTTCGTATTTAAAAGAAATGTATATTGCGGAATCATAATTAACATGTCAAAATATTTAGTTGTTGTGTGCCTGTGCTTTATACCTTGATGGTATATGTTTGGACAAAATTGATCTTTATCGCCCCAACTACTTTACACAGATGTAGATTTATCGAGTCTCTGTTAAGTTGGTGCCAGTAATCATGTAATAACTCATTGTTGTGCTTTGGTAGTCATTAAACCATTTCCTTCAGTTATAAAATTATCACACCAATGAAATAACACAGCTAATTATTCATTAGAAATAAGACATTGTGATAAAATAATCAGCCTCAAAATGCCCTTATAATCATGTAATCATGCAATAAAAACCTAAACATAGTCCCGTATCGTTATAGACATACAGCAAAGAATTCCGTCTTGAACTTGCATTGTGGTGAGACCGTTGAAAGCATCATTGTGACTTTGAGATGAAGAACAGCAATTAAACTGCTGTTCAGTTGCTTTGGGCTTTGGCAAGTGTATGTAGAAATGTTGTGTCATGAATTTATACACTATATCCATTGTTTCTTATTACCCAAACCATTATTGACGACAGACTTAGCCATTAATACTATAATAAATCAAATATTTGCATCAGTATAGACATTTGGGAAATATGTCTGCAAGATAAAAAGTTTTTAATGATTTTCTACACATAATGAATTTAATTGTTTTATGTGTTTCTGGTACAAGTTAACTAGGCTATGAATAAAAGGTCCATTATGATCAACATGATTTAAATAAAAAAAAAAAAAAAAAAACGTTTTGATATGCAAACAAACATGTATTCATCAAGACTTCAATTTGGTAATTAAATAATATTCACTACCCAAATATCATCGATAAGAAACCGTTAATTCTGTTCTAAATGAGGATAATTTTCCTAGCTTTTGTTACTTCTAAAAGTTTCCCACATGACCCAGACCATCTTGTGAAACTAACTGAATGGAATATCTGCCTGTTCTTTCAAGATTAAGTCAAACGCTGTACAAAAGCATAAAAACAATTTTAATTTGGCCTGGACTATTTCTTTGGTGTATTTTCTCAAGCAATGCATGGCATCTCTATCAGTAGAAGAAAGGTTTTCAAGAAAGATAAGGCTTCCCAAAACGTTTTTAACAGTCGGTTGTTACGTATTGTAAAGCTGTTGTTACTTTGTACTTTGGTTGCTGAACTAGTTCTTAATGTGGAATTTCCTTTATGATTCAGTTGAAATTGTCAGGTTTTCTGACTTTTTACAAGAGTGGCTATCAAGAAAATATGCAAGGTTTATTTTGTCAATCTCAGCAAAGTTTTCCAAAACACATAACATAGCTTCATTCTTACATGGAGTCCGATTTTAAATAGATATCCACGATATCTGGTTTTATAACCAAACATTGCTTCTTCAAATATAACTCAGTCTAGTGAATTAAACCGTGAAATATTTAAAGTTGTGCGCACAAGATTAAAAGTTGTGCGCACAAGTATAAAAAATGTTGTGCGCACAAGATTAAAATTGTGCGCACAAGATAAAAGTTGTGCTCAAGTTTAAACGTTGTGCGCTCAAGATTTAAGGTTGTGCGCACAAGATTTAAAGTCGCGCGCACAAATATTCTAAATTTCATCTTTGGCACTTAAGGAACTCCGTAGATATCAAACAAAAATGTTTCATTATCATTTCTCGGCTACAATTGGTATATGAAACATCCAATGTCGAAATATCAACAAAGAGACCTAACAAAGAATGTTTCTGTCATGTTGTGCAACGAAATCTCTACAGCACATGGTAGTGACAACACTAGATGTTTAATAGGATCGCAGGAAAAGCCGGACTTTTGTCCACGAAGATAGAAAATTGTCTGTGTGACCATCGCTGACGGCTTTTGGTACACATGAGATGGTTGTTGGTTAACAAAAATGTGTACGCCGGACGGCCATCAAAATATCACCAAGGAAAGGTCGCCGTGCTCTTTATCAATTTCCACGCAAGCTGATATAGCTCAAAGGTTTTACCATGAACATCAATGGATATACTCGTGCCAATTAAAAGCCACGCGGAATCAATATCGGAGATGTTTAAGACAAATGCATCGGTCCTGCTGGGTGTTTGTTGCTTTACGTCTCCTGTACATGGCCTATCATTAAAAGATCCCTTTGCGGATTTTTGGGATTATTTGGTCTACTGTATAGGGTAAATACAGTCTACGAGCAATTGCATCCAGGAAAAGCCTCTTTAAATTACGCCCAAAATTGTTTGTCACTGGTTGTCAGAAAGACCTGGCATATAGTCTGCTGTTTATTGAAGTTCCTTTACAATAAGGGCGTGAAATTCATGACATAAGCTAAACTTTACATGTCGAAAGTAAAAGCGAGAAAGTCATACTTGAGTTAGAAAACGTTCGAACTCGAATTACGTCCGTTCAAATAACCCTGTACTTCACATCTGTTCCAAAAATCTATCCAGGAAAAGTATTCGACATTGGTCTTAAAGTCATTTTCACCAACTATACATAGGTCTTATAATAATAAACTAGAGGCTCTAAAGAGCCTTTGTGATCCTGTGGTCTATGTGCATATTCAACAAAGGACACTCTCCAACATTGTAAACAAGAATATAATTCATGACAAAATCTGTTTTGTTGATCTTGTATTGCTGATCATGTGCTGTTTAGTTTCCTTCTATCTTCTTTAGTTTTGCTTAAAACAGAAAAGAGGATTAAAAAATCCTCATTTAAGGGCAATTACTCCTATAAAGAGTCACAGTCTACTTAAATATGTCAGCAAAATTTGACTTGTTAGCAGATCTTGACTGGCTGATCATTTTGTGATTTCAAGTGTATCTTTATCTATTATAATTTTCTATAATGTATGACAAAACGCAAACAAAAAAGTGAAAATCGTCTATAATTAAGGTGGTATGGGAGTACAGATTAAAAATGATAGAATTTGTTCAGACTTTGCCAAAACGTAGTATATATTGTAAAATGTTGCAAAATATAATAAAGATGATAGGTCACTGAGCATTTTCTCAAGCTACAGGTTGTGACAAAATCACACATATTGTATGGATTATCTGGGACTATTATACTAACTGTTAGTATAATAGTCCCAGGATTATCAGGGAAAACAGCATTATGTGATCAGAAGCTAAACTAAATGATAGAATTGAAAACAAAATGCGAGAAGATAGCTTTTAGAAAATACTTTGAGAATATCAATAGATAAGATAGGGTCACCGTGCGTTTTTTCATGCTCAAATTAAAAATAGCTAAAGTTCATGTGGCATGCACTACTTCAGAGATATCTCCCCTAAAAATACCAATTTAAAAACATTAAAAATCAAACAAATAAGTTCAACGCTTGTAAAAATATTAATATTTATATGTTCAAATCTTATAAATATGTTCTTTTAAATGAAATTTCACATTAGTTATCTACATTTTGCATCAAATTTTGCTACATTGATTAACAATTGGTTCTCTGTTATTTACAATCCAAGAATGCGAAAGACACTACATTAAAGGGCAATTTAACTCCAATAAGAAGTCGCCTTCATATTGTCTTTATTGTAGATTTAAGACATAAGGCAAAAACGCAAAAAAATTGGTCAAAATCATCATCAAAGGACATGAACTGTAAAAAGAGTCGATTAAAGATTTCGACCATGTTGTACCATTTGTAGAACTGATCTTGCTTATCACCATAAAGTTTTTCTGTATCTATTATAAATTTTAAGATAGTAGGCAAAAATAAAATAAATGGTAACATTTGTCATTTAAGGGCAATAGATCCTTTAAAATGGGAAATGAGTCCATGGGACACAGATAATGCCCCCACTTGCATATAACTTTATAAAGGAACATAACTTGAGAACGGCAAAAGTGACACTACCCAAATTTGTACTTGATCTAACTTCTGTTGTAATAAGCATTGTGTAGAAGTTTCATAACATTTTTTGAGGCAAACTTAAGTTAGAAAACAAAAACGATAAAGTCAGCATTTTTCCCATTTATAAAGGGCATAACAGGAAAAGTGAGGCCACCAAAATTCATACTTGACCTGTGTTTTGTGGTAATACACATTGCACATAAGTTTCATACCATTTTTTTTTTGCAAACTAAAGAACGGAAATAAAAAATCAGCAGTTTTCCATTTGCCAAGGGCATAACTCTTGAACAGTAAAAGTGACGCCACCAAATTTCGAACTTGATCTGGGTTATGTGGTAATAAGCATTGTGTTTAAGTTTCATAACATTGGGTTGAGGCAAACTATAGTTAAAGAATGAAACCAATTTTGGAACGTTATTTGACAGTTTTGACATGTATGGACAATTGGTAGAGCTCAACATCCTGCTGTTATCAGATTTCTCTGTTTTTAATGGTTTTCAAAATAATAGACAAAACTTTAATTTTACTCCGTATGTTCTATTTCAGCCATGTTGGCCATCTTGGTTGGAAGGCGAGTTAACCAGACATATTTTTTTTAAAAATTATATACCCTAATGATGATTGTTGCCAATCAGTGCATGAGTCCTAAATTTAACAAATTCAAGCAATAAATGAGCTGAAATAACCATATCATATGGATGGATTTGTATGTCAGTAATGGTACATAAATAACTGAGCCCATCTTCATGTCAACATTAAGATAAATAGTCTGCCCTCAAAACTACAGGACAATTCAGGATTTAGTTATGAAATAGGATGAAAATTAATTATCCAAACAACCACACCCCTTCTCGATAATCCTAAGGTCGTCTCTAATAACATTAACGGTAACAATTTTATTGCACCAGCCATTTTAGCAATTAATATCTCTACGGTGATGTCGGAGACAAAAAATCTGATACAAATGTTGAATAGCTGAGCCATAAGGACATCAACTAGAGTTTTACCGACCAAGGAGGAAATGTAATTTTTAAATGCAAATTTCAATCAAACAAAATTTTATTTCCATTCCAGTACTGTCCTTGCTATTTCCGTCAAGTTTTTATATCGTCTTGATAGTCAGCTTATAAAACATTTTCGAAGTTTCTCTCTGACGATTTAAGTTTTCAAGATTAGCAACAAAAAAAGCAAACACATACACAAATCAAAATAGTTTCAGTTATGGGCGATAGCTCTAATAAGCAGTCGGCCGATAGTTTAAGTAAGACGTTCTTTACATTCTTAACATTTAAGCTCTGTCAGATATTTTACGACTTTGTATTCTATGTTAACCATTGCGGTCTAATTTGGCGACCGGTGAGTTCATCGGAATCCTTCTTGATTCCAGATTCTCATTATTAAAGGATATTGTGGCCAAATTTACTATGATATTGGGCTGGTAGTTTCAGTGGGATAATTGTAACGTTATATATATGGGTCGTGGTAGGTGGGTGTATGGGACATGAGAATTAATTTGCGGATGAAATATTCAGTGTGTTTTTTTTTTTTAGCAAATTTACCTTTTCAAGTTAATTGCCAGGTCTGTTATCATTCATTTTCAAATTCTCCGAGTCCCCCTTTTCCATTCATAAAGTGAGTATGGTCTGTATTTAACTCAAAAAGGACATGGTGTTTCGAAATTCAAATGAAACCTGCAAAATATACACATTTTATATTGGACATAAAGCAAATTCAGCGGACAAAAGCAAAACGGACAAAAGCAACGGACAAAAGCAAAAGTGTCGGACAAAAGCAAAGTTATCGGACATAAAGCAAAACGGACAAAAAGCAACGGAGAAAAAGCAAAAGTGTCGGACAAAAAGCAAAATCATCGGACAAAAGCAAAACGGACAAAAAGCAATGGACATAAAGCAAAAGTGTCGGACAAAAGCAAAACTATCGGACAAAAAGCAAAAGCAGACAAAAAGCAAATTGCGGACAAAAGCACCGTATCACACGTTCCTCAACCAATATACCATTTGTTTTCAGAAGTCGATTACCAGATTTTAAATTACTTTAAGATATGTATACTTTTTAAAGATTCAATGTCTGAGAAGATGTATGTATATGTATGCATGTCTCCACTGAATTAATTGAAAAAAAGCAAATGCATCTATCAAGGGAAATATATGAAAAGGTGGTTTAATGAGTTTAATGGGGAGGTTCTATCTTACGATACATTTTGTTTTCACAAAATATTATATAGAATGCTAATATGGATATGAACGTTGTTGTGTTCATCATATGGATTATGAACCTTGCTTTAATTGTCTCGCCTGCTTTTCTATTCATGATTTATTTCATGTTGATAATCATAAAGATGAAATTTTACTACAATTATCACATAAACTTGACATTATCAATAATCCATGAAAATGAGGTTATGGTCAGACTAACCAAGCCAGACAGACATGTATACCTTATAATCATTACATACATTTGTACACCAAATATAGTTGATATATTGCTTACAAGAAACAAACCACGAAAACGTCATATTGACCAATGAACCATGAAAATGAAGTCAGACTTAAATGGACCCTGCCAGACAGACATGTACACCTTACAACCATTCCATACACCAAGTTGACCTATTGCGTATAGTATCTTAAAAAATGTGCTTCTACTGAAACTTAGCATTGACCAATGAACCATGAAAATGAGGTCAAGGACAAATGATACCAGACAGACATGTACACCTTACAATCATTCCATACATCAAAATAAAGATGACCTATTACTTATAGTATTAGAAAAAAAAGGACCAAAAAACACCAAAACTTAACTTTTACCATTGAACCATGAAAATGAGATCAAGGTCAGACGAAACATGGCAGACTGATATGTACACCTTACAGTCATTCCATACACCAAATATAATTGGCATTACGCATACAGTATTTAAGAAATTGACCTAATCATGTAACTTTAACATATATCACTGATCCATAAATGAGGACGAGGTCAGATGCGCCCTGTCTGGCGGACATGTAGACCTTGCAAGGAACACATTTACCAAATATAATTATCCTATTACTCATAAAAATTGAGAAATTCACATAACAAAAACAATTAAAAAAATCAAGCATTTGCTGAACCATGAAAATGAGGTCAAGGACAACGGACATATGACAGACGGAAACTTCATAATATAAGACATCTGTATGCTAGGTATGAAGCCTCCAGGTTCAATACCCTCTGAAATATAAAGCTAAATACAAATAGTTTACGCCGCCACCGGATTGTACAAAAACGGTAAACTCTGACAATTTGCAATGCTGTTGAAATCTTTTAAAGTCTGTCGGACAATGGGTCTGACAAACTTGTCCCTCTTGTCAGATCCTTTGAGGTCTTGCCAGACATACACTTTATTTTATATGCAGCAAGACCTGTTCTCGTATGCATCATTGAAGTCATTCTAATTATTACAATAGACTAGATAAAGGCAAATACAAAAATACTGGACTCCAAAGGAAATGTCTAGAAGAATAGACAAGTCTGTGTCCACAAGGTCAAGAATTCCTCAACACAATCAACAAACAGAATAAATGTCACATCTCCCACTTAATACAGGCTTTTTCAACAACAACAAATTTACGCGGAACCCTGTGTCTAGCCTTCGATTGCTGCTGTCAGTGTAAAAGTGTAATGTTGACTTAAAAAGTGAGTCCATTTATCAGTAAAATACAGAATTTAAAAAAAAAAAAATTTTCTTTAGATGCTATTTCTTGGTCTTAAATTAACTTCTGTCCAAGTTTCATAACAATCCACGAAGGTTTACAAATTGATCATGTCAAGAAAATTGAATTCCAGACTGTCTGTAAATGTTAACTGTAAAAATGAAGTCCATCTATCAGAAAAATACTAAAATGAAAAAATATATTTTCTAAGGTTTGCTTCAGAAATTATCTCTTAATCATAAAAAAGCTTCTGTCAAAGTTTTAATAACACTCTATGAAGGTTTTACAAAGTCATTGATGTGTAACAAACTTTAGCCCCAGACTGTAAGTCCATTTATCAGTAAAATATGGGAAAAAAACAAATATTTTCGAAATTTTGCTCATGATACTGTATTTTGGTCATAAACATGCTTCTGTCCAAACTTCATAAATTTCCATGAAGGTTTGACAAAGTTATTGATGACTGAAAAACTCTAACCTCAGACTGAGCCTGAGTGTTAACTGTAAAAAAGCTAAGTCCATCTTTTAGTAAAATACGGAGAAATGAAAATAAATATTTTCAAAGTTTCGCTCTGGATACTGTCTTTTGGTCATAAACAAGCTTCTGTCCAAATTTCATAAAATTCAACGAAGGTTTGACAAAGTTATTGATGACTGAAAAACTTTAACCTCAGACTAAATCTGAATGTTAACTGTAAAAAAACCTAAGTCCAGTTATTAGTAAAATACAGAAAATTGGAAATAAATGTTTTTAACATTTTGATCTAAATACTGTATTTTGGTCATAAAGAAGTTTCTGTTCAAATTTCATAAAATTCCATGTAGGTTTGACAAAGTTATTGATGTCTTAAAAAACTTTAACCACAGACTGAACCTAAATGTTGACGCCGCCACCGACGGAATCTAGGATTGCTATGTCTCGCTTTCGCGAAATAAATTTTGCAGGCTCGACAAAAAATGTATGGTTAAAACATGGAATGTCTTGACCTTAGAATTTTACGTCGAACTGTACTAGATTTGACCGGGCCAGTTATGTATAATATAACAGAATAGTGTAATACATGTAGATAGGAAAGAAAATTGAAGTTCTCGCGTTAAGTGACCATGCATGGGTGCCACATATTGCTAGAACGTTACTTCAGAGGCTACAATAACGCACATAGTCACGTTTCTAAATCCTTGAAATTTACTTTTCGTCTTCAAGTTAAATTTACCGCCAAACAATATGTATGCGCCTATTGCCATTTGACAAATATAAACTACGTGTAAATAGAAAGTTCCGACAATGAAATATTTCATACAATTGTTCTTTAACATCAATATCAAAAGCACAGAATATAAAACTCAGTGTAAGACATTCTGTTGAACACTATTTCCTATGTGCAACGACATTTATTTTGGGTTGTTCGACGATCATTTAAGGTAATTCTCGACATGTTTTTTTTTTTTTCCAGAATTAAAAAAAATGTCTAATTAGTTATAAATAACCTACTATCACTCTAGATAAAGGCAATGTCACCTTTTTCAGTATTCCCGAGGAAAAAAGCAAATCTGGTGTGCTAGCATAGGGCAGCTTAACTGCCCAAAAATTGGACTCCAGTTTTTGACATTAAAAGATCATTTACTTACAAATTCAAGACCTTTGAAAAAATTCAGTTTCCGGTTCGTCCAGCAGCCGAAAAACAATTCAGAAATGACAATGGATACATTACATGAAGTTGTTGTTAGTCTGAAATCCAAACGTAAAGGAAAATACCACATATTCACTATGTTGCGTTTAGCAGAGTAACATCTTTAACTGGATTACAGATATTAGAACTCAGTCAAGAAGCAATAGCTGTAGCAGAGTGTGTTCGACAAGAATTACACATGTTAAGGACAGATGCAACTCTACAGTTGTGCTTTAAGCCATTGTATAACTTATCAAGTAACTATTTTAAAGGTCATTGCATGCTCATTTTAATGATCTAAAATCACCCTAACATCTTGGAAGCTGATGTTATTGGTATTGCTGAATCAAGACTCATTTCAACAGATGAAAATGATGATTTTTATGTACCTGGTTTTGAACCACCAGTTCGCTTAGACCAAAAGCAAACAAACTTTAATACAAGAACACCTCATGGATTGGTATTATATTATCGAACTGATTGTATTCTTCACAATACATTCACTTACTCAACTCCAACTGAAGAGTTTGTAATAGCAGACATAATATCACCCAGCAAAGGTCTTTTCAGGTTGTTTTGTTTACAAAGCACCAAACTGCAAATTGCAACAACTGAAAGATATTTTCCTTGCAGACCTTCTTCCTGATGTGTATTTAAGACACCCAAAAATTATCATAATGGGAGACTTTAATTTTGATTTAAACACAGGAAACACTTCTTTTTAAAGTTCATGAGAGATAAATTTTGCTATTCACAAATTGTGTCTAAAGCTACTACATCTTATGGCACATTGTTGGACTTAATTTTCCTAAATTTTGATAGTAAGGTAATTTTGAAACAGATGTTCTTGACTCCTTTTGGTCAGATCATAAAGTAATTTATGTGGCCATTGAAGCACAATGATTCAGTGTAATGATGATTTTATGTACCGATACCAGCTTTTTTGAAACAATGAATATTAAACCCACTGAAAAAATATGGCACATTTAAGGTTGCTGAAAATGCAACCTTAAATGTGCATGGAGTGGTTTTATAGGAAAAATGGTTTTCCACTTCAACAGATTTGCCTTTTCATAAGTAGGAATAGAAATGAGTTCTTTAAAATAGTGGGCTTCAAGATTCCTGATATCCAATATTACCTGTATAGAAGAAAGCTTCTTAACAAAGCTTTCTTCTTTATAGGTGCAGTGGGTTAGGGTAGCAGAGGAAAAGAAATTTGAAAGTGTGTTACTTTGACTTCCATAAAGCAGTAAGACCCTTGCTGATAGGTCAACCATTTTGCTATGGAAGAGGAGTAATAATCCATTCATTTCAAGTCAGTAATGATTGAAGACATTAAATGTTAGCACCTTTACTACCTGAATACTCAATTAATCTAAATTATCAGTGGAGAGTGTCGTCAACACTCCTGATATTTACTTCAATTATTGTTTTTTTTTATATTTTTTGATATTTTTATATATATATATGCATGAAATATTTGTTTTTGAACACAATAAAAAAACCATCTCTTTAATATAGATGTAAAATAAAGAAGTTTTGAAGACCACAAGTTCCATGTCACATTTCTCTTCCTACAAAATTAATAATTTTAACTTGCTGTTTGATGAACTATCAACAAATCATCAAAATGTTTATGAATGTTAAAATCCTTGCTTTCAATTCTATCAATTGTATAATAAACACTAATTATGTGCATATAGTTATTGTAATTTTTATATAGATTACCTGATACTTATTTCAGTACTTTTGTTCAATATATATATTTTACTAAACATTTATCATGTTTATGTACAATTTATTTTTATAATGCCAAATTTATCTCCCTGCATATTTATCTTATCCAATATTCATTTACTTCAAGAAATGTTCTCATGTTCATGTATCATCAGACAAAATAAATCAGTTTCTGTATGATAACCACGTATTTTACTTTAATATAACTTGAAGTTCTTCAAAATGTAAAAAATGCATAAATCTGACATTTTTGGTCTCTTAGGATTTCAATCGTTTGTTATACTAAGTACAAGTTTATCAAAATGTGTAATCATTAATTCATGGGAAGGGCTGAATATTGAAAAAAAAATCAAATATTGCATTAAACTGTTGTTTTACTCAACTATTTGTTTGCTTACATTGGATATATTTGTAGTAGGCATCTATAAAACAGTACTAAATGTACAATACATGTAAACATTTGCTTTGTAGAGTAGAAATTGGTGAACATTGATGATACTGTATTATAATAAGCCAATGTAAAGTAAATTCAGTAAATTAACTGCTGAAGAAAATTGGAATTATACAGATTGTTTCAGTGGTTGTCATATTTACATACAACGATAACATATGGAGTAAAATCTTTAATCTTACATAAAGAAAATCCACTAGAATAGATATGAATGAAATTTAAAACAGAAATACTATAGTATAACTCAGTATACAATGAATAGAAAGGAAACAAAAATGACAAATACTTTGACATAATATTTGTTAAATGCCTAAGAGAAAATGAAATATAGAATCTAGACTTTTAAGTTGAAAAAACTGCTGAAAATTCTTCTCAATAAGTGTTTCCTGCAAATTAACTTCAAGGCAAGTTAAAGGTCACGTTATGGAGACCATTCTCATTTTCTCTATGTAATCAGTGTGTTGCCTTTCAATTATACTGTCACTTACTGTCATATTTTGACTTTGAAAATGTGTTGTTATAGAATGTAAATATTGTTCTATAAGTGAACGGTTTAAATGCACATTTTGTACAAATAAAACATGCATAAGACAATGAATATTTTAATGCATCATTTGAAAATATTTGATGGTTTCACTTTTTTCATAATAAACACAATTAAATTTGATATCTTTTATTATTTTTCTCACCCCATTCATTTTTGGAAGAGATAAAAACGAAACATCCAGTCAAGAAGAAAAAAAACAATGAGTCATAGACAATCATGGTCACAACTTAAAAATGACAAACATATTGGCAGCTTCACACATGTTAGAACTACTATAAAGGTTGTCTCTATTTAGCGGAAACATGAGTTCTCTGTGGCTCTCCTTGTTCGATTAAAGTAATACCTATGCATTTTTAATCTTAATTCAAAAGTTAGGTCAACACTCTTAAAAGATGCTAATCTTGGGTCCAGGAAAAAAATCTACAAAAAGATTGACACAATTCTGTTTTCAGTCTCCATAATGATCAGTAACTTTGCTGTGACAACCATTTGAAAAACTTCTAATAAACATGGCAAAAGCAATTAAAGTTCCCTTGATGATCCTTTACCAGTAATGATATACAAAAAAATATATAAAAATGTATGTCCATGAGAGAGCAGCACGGTATACTAAAAATGTGTGTTTTAACCTTGAAAACTTAAAATGATAAATGGGTTGAAAGCAGTTAAAATCATAAGAACGATTAGATTTTGGTCCACAAAGTTTCCTTTAAAAAAAAGTATTATTGTTGCATTGTTTCATGTATCAATTGTAAACAAAAATATCAGGTGAGCGACACAGGCTCCTTGGAGCCTCTAGTTTAAGCCTGCAGAAGGTAATAAAATAAACAAGCACCCGAGTTTCATTTGATATGGTCCACTCATTTACACAGTATAAATCACCTATTGTTATGCATATATCTATTGTCAATCTATTGTCCAGTTAATCAACACAACTCACTACAATTATTTCCTTAGGGGAACATCTCAAACATTTTACAAACTTAGTTTATTTTGACACCTACTGTGGGAACGCAAACTAGAGGCTCTAAAGAGCCTGTGTCGCTCACCTGCATCTTCAACAATAGCCACTTTTAAAAAATCATCATTAAAGGGGAATGACTCTATTTAAAGATATTAAACTGACAATTTCAGTCATTTTGACATATTTGTAGATCTTATCCTGCTGATAATTTTCCTAATTAAAGTTTCTATTTATCTATTATAGTTTTCAAGATAAAAGACAAAAAATGCAAACAAACAAAAATTTTCTTCCAAGAGCAATAACTCCAATAACGAGTCGACTGCAGATTTCTGCCATTTTGGCGTATTTGTGGATCATTTGTGCTATTTAAAGTTTCTATCTATTACCGTTTTCAAGATATTAGGCAAAAATCGAAAAATTATCATTAAAGGGCAATAACTCCAATAACGAGTCGACTTAAGATTTCGACCATTAGGCTTATTTGTAGATCTTGTCTTGCTGCTCATTTTACGGGTGTCAAGTTGGTTCAATATTCAACATTCGACATTCAACATTCAATTTTTTTTTTGTTAAACATTTTTTTTCAATCCAACATTCAAACATTTTATTTTGTAAAATTTTTTTTTTTCATTTTTCATTTTTTTTTTTTCAACATTCGATTTCAACATTCAACATTCGTTTCTCAAATTCATCATTCGATTTTTAACATTCAACATTCGTTTTCAACATTCAACATTCATTTTCAACTTTCGATTTTCAACATTCAACATTCGTTTTCAATATTCAACATTCGATTTCAACATTCAACATTCTGTTTTCAACATTCAATATTCGTTTTCAATATTTTACATTCGTTTTCATCATTCAATATTTGTTTTCAACATTCGATTTTCAACATTCAACATTCGTTTTTCAACATTCAACATTCGATTTTCAACATTCAACATTCAGTTTCAACATTCAATATTCGTTTTCAATATTCAACATTCGTTTTCAACATTCAATATTCGTTTTCAACATTCGATTTTCAACATTCAACATTCATTTTCCATATTCAACATTCGATTTCAACTTTCAACATTCGTTTTCAATATTCAACATTCAAAAATTTTTTTTTGTTAAATTTTTTTTTCACAATTTTTTTTCAACATTCAACATTCGTTTTCAACATTCAACATTCATTTTCAACATTCGATTTTCAACATTCAACATTCGGTTTCAACATTCAACATTCATTTTCAACATTCAACATTCGTTTTCAACATTCAACATTCGTTTTCAACATTCGATTTTCAACATTCAACATTCGTTTTCAATATTCATTCGTTTTCAACATTCGGCATTCGATTTCAACATTCAACAACCGTTTTTCAACATTCAATATTCGTTTTCAATATTCAACATTCGATTTCAACATTCAAAATTCGTTTCTCAACCTTAAACATTCAATTTTCAACATTCAACATTCGTTTTTAACATTCAACATTCGATTTTCAACATTCAACATTCGTTTTCAATATTCAACATTCGTTTTCAACATTCAACATTCGATTTCAACATTCAACAACCGTTTTTCAACATTCAATATTCGTTTTCAATATTCAACATTCGTTTTCAACATTCGATTTTCAACATTCAACATTCGTTTTTCAACATTCAACATTCAGTTTCAACATTCAACATTCATTTTCAACATTCAACATTCGTTTTTAACATTAAACATTCATTTTCAACATTCGATTTTCAACATTCAACATTCATTTTCAATATTCATCATTCATTTTCAACATTCAACATTCATTTTCAACATTCAACATTCGTTTTCAACATTCGATTTTCAACATTCAACATTCGATTTTCAACATTCAACATTCGTTTTTCAACATTCGATTTTCAACATTCAACATTCGTTTTTCAACATTCAACATTCGATTTCAACATTCAACATTCGTTTTCAACATTTAACTTTCATTTTCAACATTCAACATTTGTTTTTAATATTCAACATTGGTTTTAACATTGGATTTCAACATTCAAAATTCATTTTCAATATTCAACATTCGATTTTAACAATCAACAGTCAATTTCAACATTTAGTATTCAAATAACATTTTTTTGTGTAACATTTTTTCAATTTTTTTTTGACATTCCATTTCAACATTCAACATTCGTTTTTCAACATTCAACATTCGATTTTCAACATTCAAAATTCATTTTCAACATTCAACATTCATGTTCAACATTCAACATTCGTTTTCAACATTCAACATTCATTTTCAACATTCGATTTTCAACATTCAACATTAGTTTTCAACATTCAACATTCATTTTCAACATTCAACATTCGTTATCAACATTCGATTTTCAACATTCAACATTCGTTTTCAATATTCATACGTTTTCAACATTCAAAATTCGATTTCAACATTTAACAACCGTTTTTCAACATTCAATATTCGTTTTCAATATTCAACATTCGATTTCAACATTCAACGTTCGTTTTTCAACCTTCAACATTCGATTTTCAACATTCAACATTCGTTTTCAACATACAACCGTTTTTCAGCATTCAATATTCAACATTCGTTTTCAACATTTAACATTCGTTTTCAACATTCAACATTCGTTTTCAACATACAACCGTTTTTCAGCATTCAATATTCAACATTCGTTTTCAACATTTAACATTCGTTTTCAACATTCTATTTTTAAATATTCAACATTCGTTTTTCAACATTCAACATTCAGTTTCAACATTCAACATTCATTTTCAACATTCAACATTCGTTTTTAACATTCAACATTCATTTTCAACATTCGATTTTCAACATTCAACATTCGTTTTGAATATTCAACATTCATTTTCAACATTCAACATTCATTTTCAACATTCAACATTCGATTTTCAACATTCAACATTCGTTTTCAATATTCAACATTCGTTTTTTCAACATTCAACATTCGATTTCAACATTCATCATTCGTTTTCAACATTTAACATTCCTTTTCAACATTCAACATTTGTTTTCAATATTCAACATTGGATTTCAACATTGGATTTCAACATTCAACGTTTAACATTCGTTTTCAACATTCAACATTCGTTTTCAACATTCGATTTTCAACATTCAACTTTCGTTTGGAATATTCAACATTCGATTTCAACATTCAACAACCGTTTTTCAACATTCAACATTCGTTTTCAACATTCGATTTTCAACATTCAACATTCGTTTTCAATATGCAACATTCGATTTTCGATTTTCAACATTCAACATTCGTTTTCAATATTCAACATTCAAGATACGTTTTCAATATTCAACATTGGATTTCAACATTCAAAATTCATTTTCAATATTCAACATACGATATCAACATTCAGTTTTTAAAAACCTTTTTGTTAAACATTTTTCAATTTTTTTCTACATTCCATTTCAACATTCAACATTCGTTTTCAACATTCAACATTCGTTTTCAACATTCAACATTCATTTTCAACATTCGAGATTCGTTTTCAATATTCAACATTGGATTTCAACATTGGATTTAAACATTCAAAATTCATTTTCAATATTCAACATTCGATTTCAACAATCAACATTCGTTTTAAATATTCAACATTCATTTTCAGCATTCAACATTCGTTTTCAACATTCGATTTTCAACATTCAACATTCGTTTTCAACATTCGATTTTCAACATTCAACATTCGTTTTCAATATTCAACATTCAACAATACTTTTCAACATTCAACATTCGTTTTCAACATTTGATTTTCAACATTCAACATTCGTTTTCAATATTCAACATTCGATTTCAACATTCAACATTCGTTTTCAATATTCAACATTCATTTGCAACATTCAACATTCATTTTCAACATTCGAGATTCGTTTTCAATATTCAACATTGGTTTCAACATTCAAAATTCATTTTCAATATTCAACATTCGATTACAACAACCAATATTCGTTTTAAATATTCAACATTCATTTTCAGCATTCAACATTCGTTTTCAACATTCGATTTTCAACATTCAATATTCAACATTCGATTTCAACATTCAACGTTTAACATTCGTTTTCAACATTCAACATTCGTTTTCAAACTTCGATTTTCAACATTCAACATTCGTTTTGAATATTCAACATTCGATTTTCAACATTCATCATTCGTTCTCAACATTCGATTTTCAACATTCAACATTCAAACATTTTATTTTGTAAAATTTTTGTTTTCAATTTTTTCAACATTCGATTTCAACATTCAATATTCCTTTCTCAACATTAAACATTCAATTTTCAACATTCAACATTCGTTTTCAACATTCAACATTCATTTTCAACATTCGCTTTTCAACATTCAACATTCGTTTTCAATATTCAACATTCATTTTCAACATTCAACATTCATTTTCAACATTCAACATTCGTTTTCAACATTTTATTTTCAACATTCAACATTCGTTTTCAATATTCAACATTCATTTTCAACATTCGAGATTCGTTTTCAGTATTCAACATTGGTTTCAACATTCAAAATTCATTTTCAATATTCAACATTCGTTTTAAATATTCAACATTCGTTTTCAGCATTCAACATTCGTTTTCAACATTCGATTTTCAACATTCAATATTTAATATTCGATTTCAACATTCAACGTTTAACATTCGTTTTCAACATTCGATTTTCAACATTCAACATTCGTTTTAATATTCAACATTCGATTTTCAACATTCAACATTCGTTTTCAACATTCGATTTTCAACATTCAACATTCGTTTTCAACATTCGATTTTCAACATTCAACATTCGTTTTCAACATTCGATTTTCAACATTCAACATTCGTTTTCAATATTCAACATTCGATTTCAACAATCGATTTCAACATTCGATTTCAACATTCAACAACCGTTTTCAACATTCAATATTCGTTTTCAACATATAACATTCGTTTTCAATATGCAACATTCGATTTTCGATTTTCAATGTTCAACATTCAACAATACTTTTCAATATTCAACATTCAACAATACTTTTCAATATTCAACATTCAACAATACTTTTTCAACATTCAACATTCAACAATACTTTTCAACATTCAACATTCGTTTTCAACATTTGATTTTCAACATTCAACATTCGTTTTCAATATTCAACATTCATTTGCAACATTCAACATTCATTTTCAACATTCGAGATTCGTTTTCAATATTCAACATTGGTTTCAACATTCAAAATTCATTTTAATATTCAACATTCGATTACAACAACCAATATTCGTTTTAAATATTCAACATTCATTTTCAGCATTCAACATTCGTTTTCAACATTCGATTTTCAACATTCAATATTCAACATTCGATTTCAACATTCAACGTTTAACATTCGTTTTCAACATTCAACATTCGTTTTCAAACTTCGATTTTCAACATTCAACATTCGTTTTGAATATTCAACTTTCGATTTTCAACATTCATCATTCGTTTTCAACATTCGATTTTCAACATTCAACATTCAAACATTTTATTTTGTAAAATTTTTGTTTTTCAATTTTTGTTTTTTTTCAACATTCGATTTCAACATTCAATATTCCTTTCTCAACATTAAACATTCAATTTTCAACATTCAACATTCGTTTTCAACATTCAACATTCATTTTCAACATTCGCTTTTCAACATTCAACATTCGTTTTCAATATTCAACATTCATTTTCAACATTCAACATTCATTTTCAACATTCAACATTCATTTTCAACATTCAACATTCGTTTTCAACATTTGATTTTCAACATTCAACATTCGTTTTCAATATTCAACATTCATTTTCAACATTCGAGATTCGTTTTCAATATTCAACATTGATTTCAACATTCAAAATTCATTTTCAATATTCAACATTCGATTTCAACAATCAACATTCGTTTTAAATATTCAACATTCGTTTTCAGCATTCAACATTCGTTTTCAACATTCGATTTTCAACATTCAATATTTAATATTCGATTTCAACATTTAACGTTTAACATTCGTTTTCAACATTCGATTTTCAACATTCAACATTCGTTTTAATATTCAACATTCGATTTTCAACATTCAACATTCGTTTTCAACATTCGTTTTCAACATTCAACATTCGTTTTCAACATTCGATTTTCAACATTCAACATTCGTTTTCAACATTCGATTTTCAACATTCAACATTCGTTTTCAATATTCAACATTCGATTTCAACATTCAACATTCGTTTTCAACATTCAATTTCAACATTCAATATTCGTTTTTCAACATATAACATTCGTTTTCAATATGCAACATTCGATTTTCGATTTTCAATGTTCAACATTCAACAATACTTTTCAATATTCAACATTCAACAATACTTTTCAATATTCAACATTCAACAATACTTTTTCAACATTCAACATTCAACAATACTTTTCAACATTCAACATTCGTTTTCAACATTTGATTTTCAACATTCAACATTCGTTTTCAATATTCAACATTCATTTGCAACATTCAACATTCATTTTCAACATTCGAGATTCGTTTTCAATATTCAACATTGGTTTCAACATTCAAAATTCATTTTCAATATTCAACATTCGATTACAACAACCAATATTCGTTTTAAATATTCAACATTCATTTTCAGCATTCAACATTCGTTTTCAACATTCGATTTTCAACATTCAATATTCAACATTCGATTTCAACATTCAACGTTTAACATTCGTTTTCAACATTCAACATTCGTTTTCAAACTTCGATTTTCAACATTCAACATTCGTTTTGAATATTCAACATTCGATTTTCAACATTCATCATTCGTTTTCAACATTCGATTTTCAACATTCAACATTAAAACATTTTATTTTGTAAAATTTTTGTTTTCAATTTTTGTTTTTTTCAACATTCGATTTCAACATTCAATATTCCTTTCTCAACATTAAACATTCAATTTTCAACATTCAACATTCGTTTTCAACATTCAACATTCATTTTCAACATTCGCTTTTCAACATTCAACATTCGTTTTCAATATTCAACATTCATTTTCAACATTCAACATTCATTTTCAACATTCAACATTCGTTTTCAACATTTGATTTTCAACATTCAACATTCGTTTTCAATATTCAACATTCATTTTCAACATTCGAGATTCGTTTTCAATATTCAACATTGGATTTCAACATTCAAAATTCATTTTCAATATTCAACATTCGATTTCAACAATCAACATTCGTTTTAAATATTCAACATTCGTTTTCAGCATTCAACATTCGTTTTCAACATTCAATTTTCAACATTCAATATTTAATATTCGATTTCAACATTCAACGTTTAACATTCGTTTTCAACATTCGATTTTCAACATTCAACATTCGTTTTAATATTCAACATTCGATTTTCAACATTCAACATTCGTTTTCAACATTCGATTTTCAACATTCAACATTCGTTTTCAACATTCGATTTTCAACATTCAACATTCGTTTTCAACATTCGATTTTCAACATTCAACATTCGTTTTCAATATTCAACATTCGATTTCAACATTCAACATTCGATTTCAACATTCAACAACCGTTTTCAACATTCAATATTCGTTTTCAACATATAACATTCGTTTTCAATATGCAACATTCGATTTTCGATTTTCAATGTTCAACATTCAACAATACTTTTCAATATTCAACATTCAACAATACTTTTCAATATTCAACATTCAACAATACTTTTTCAACATTCAACATTCAACAATACTTTTCAACATTCAACATTCATTTTCAACATTTGATTTTCAACATTCAACATCCGTTTTCAATATTCAACATTCGATTTCAACATTCAACATTTGTTTTCAACATTCAACATTCATTTGCAACTATATTTTGGATTTCAACATTCAACATTCATTTTCAATATTCAACATTCGATTTCAACAATCAACATACGATTTCAACATTCAGTATTCAAAAACCTTTTTTGTTAAACTTTTTTTCAATTTTTTTTTTCGACATTCCATTTTAACATTCAACATTCGTTTTTCAACATTTTACATTCGTTTTCAACATTCAACATTCATTTTCAACATTCAAGATACGTTTTCAATATTCAACATTGGATTTCAACATTCAAAATTCATTTTCAATATTCAACATTCGATTTCAACAATCAACATACGATTTCAACATTCAGTTTTTTAAAAAACCTTTTTTCGTTAAACATTTTTTCAATTTTTTTTTCTACATTCCATTTCAACATTCAACATTCGTTTTTCAACATTCAACATTCGTTTTCAACATTCAACATTCATTTTCAACATTCGAGATTCGTGTTCAATATTCAACATTGGATTTCAACATTCAAAATTCATTTTCAATATTCAACATTCGATTTCAACAATCAACATTCGTTTTAAATATTCAGCATTCATTTTCAGCATTCAACATTCGTTTTCAACATTCGATTTTCAACATTCAATATTCAACATTCGTTTTCAACATTCAACATTCGTTTTCAACATTCGATTTTCAACATTCAACATTCGTTTTTAATATTCAACATTCGATTTTCAACATTCAACATTCGTTTTTCAACATTCGATTTTCAACATTCAACATTCGTTTTCAATATTCAACATTCGATTTCAACATTCAACAACCGTTTTTCAACATTCAACATTCGTTTTCAACATTCGATTTTCAACATTCAACATTCGTTTTCAATATGCAACATTCAATTTTCAATTTTCAACATTCAACATTATTCAACATTCAACATTCAAGATACGTTTCAATATTCAACATTCATTTTCAACATTCAAAATTCATTTCAATATTCAACATTCGATTTCAATATTCAACATTTTTCAACATTCAACATTTAAAAACCTTTTTCGTTAAACATTTTTCAATTTTTTTCTACATTCCATTTCAACAATCAACATACGATTTCAACATTCAGTTTAAATTCATTTTCAACATTCAACATTCATGTTCAACATTCAACATTCGTTTTTCAACATTCAACATTCGTTTTCAACATTCAACATTCATTTGCAACTATATTATCTTATTTGGAAGTGTTCTTATTCATTTAGACAAAGCATTTCATATTTGATTATTTTGACAAAATAAATCGTTGTTATGCAACTTTTTTGTTCACCTGAAATTATTGCTTAAAAAATTCTGTCCAAAGGTTATCAATGATACGAATATAGATTTTTCTAAGTGAAGCCAAACATGACACTTATCATCCCTTTTTCTTTTCATCATTATGTTGGTATATTGCATAAATAATATGTTTGTTACCTGCATAACCCTTAGTTTATATCGTCTGTATTGGTGTTTTTATTACATACACATTTGGTTGACTAAAATCACAGGCATTGTTTAGTGATGAAATACAAGATTATAAGCGCATATACTGAAATATGCAATGCTTTTTTTTAATTCATTGGGATGTTAAGTGTTAGATGTGCGCATAAATTCAGATGATGATGATAAATGGCTGATAAACGTCCAGCGGCAAATTATACGCATATTCAGGACGAGAAAGTGTTAATGTTATATGAATATTAACCCAGATTAGTATTAGACTGACACGCTGATTCGGATTAAAGCTGTACCAGAACACCGCTTTTTGTTGATGAGCCCATTAAATGATCTACCTGCTCCCTCAATTGTCAAGTTCTCTGTCATATTGATAAAAGATACGGATATTTAATTCAATTGTTTCCAGTAGGGCACATACACATAACCAATACGAATCGTCCTTCACAACATAAAATATTTTAACATAACAATGCTTATCGCGGATGAATTATGGACTTGCAAGTGAAAATTTCGACCTCATTTAATCCGTATTCATGTCACCTTCAATTTAACCCTTAGCTTGAGATGAGTTACGCATGAATTATGCGTGTTCAGTTATTCTAAAAGAAAAGAATGTCAACATTGAAAGTTAAACAAGGATAAACCATTTGATTGACTGATTCGATCTTCAAAAACTTATACTTATACAGGTAAAAACGATGATTACCATATATTTTATACCTATAATATGAAATCAAACAGACCTAGAAAAATCCAATTGCACGAGATCGTTATCTATTTATATCTATATTTATGTTTAAATCGGGTTATATTCGCTGCTTTGCTTTTGCGCCAAGAGGCATTTTATTTGTGCCAAAAAAATCTTTCATTTGCTTTTGCGCCAATAGGCATTTCATTTGCGTCAAATCAATCCTTCATTTGCGCCACAAACCATATTTCATTTGCGCCAAAAAAGAAAACATTTTAGTTGCGCCAATGATATTGGTAAAAGTATAAAAAAAATTGTTTTATTCAAAAGAAACTTTTAATAATAACGTTAAAACACAGTTTTTGATTGATTAATAAAACTATTCATCCGAAACCAGTCATCATAACCATAATGAAAGCTGATACTTATTAAAAAGAGACATATTAATAAAGAGACATATTAATAATGTAAAAAGTTAAACACAGTTCTATTATAAATTAACGTTAACATAAATCCTAACAGAAAGCACTATACAGTAACACTGTAGTAAAACCAAAAGTTTGTTCTGACACAAGACTTGTAAGCAACATGAAGAATATGGAACAATTCAATCGAGAAAACTAACGGCCTGTTTGTCTCAGAATTAAGAATGTCCATCTTGACACCTCAAACATGTGAACACTATATAATTTTAAACCTAAGTGACCCTCAGTTTTATATTAGAAATGAGTATGAACTCACTTTGTTACCGGGGAGGGGGGATGCTCTTAAAGAAATCTTATTCACTATACAGCAATGCATATTTTAAATTTTCCGTTATATGTTACCTGTAATATGGCGCAAATGTAGTTTTTATTTTTTTGGTGCAAATGAAATATAATCTTGTGGGGCAAATGAAAGATTTGATTTTGTAAAAATTGGCGCAAATGCAATGCGCCCGTTATATTACCGTCGGCAGTCTTCGGAGGTTAATTAGGTTAACCTCGATGGTTAATTAGATGGCGTCTAGACTAAAATACACACGAAATGTTGATACATATTATCGAGCCCATGCATTGTAAATTGTTTATTTTAGACTTTTTATAATTCGGATATACTTTTTAGTATGTTATAAATCAATTTTATTAGAATTTAGTCAAATCGGTGAATACGTATTTGACAGCTAATGCCCCTGTAAACTGATATAGAGTCATATAGGCTATTAACTGTAAAAGACACAAATGTATAAGGCTTGCTGCTCTAAAGATCTGTGGCAAATGGTATAAATGTTTAGCAATGTGGTAAATATATTGTAATCTAATCCATGTAGTTCAGTAGATAAAATTTACCCACTAAAAACCCCCTATAAAAAAGGAAAAAATAAAAGCTGATCCTTATAACTGTGAGCGCAAATACTAGTAATGCAATTACTAAACAGGCTCGAAGAAGTTGCCATTTCATACTAGTACATACTGACAAATATCTAAATGGTATAACAGGATCAATTGTCAGTGCTAATTGGTATTTGTATTTCACTACAACTTAGTTCTTTTACGAGTGCAATGAGATATACTAAAGACATTTTGATAACGCAATATGTGTCTTACTCCCTACTTCGAAATTTCTGTAATTAAATGTTTAAATATGTGTTGCTTTTCATAATTTGTGGTTTTAAAACGAAACAAAATCGGGCTTTGTATAAAGGCAAAAAACCGGGTCTTGGTGCGGTAGACAACATTTTCAAAACCGGGTCTTTGCATTTGGTTACGACTCATATTTCAGATACCAGGCATAATCTTTAAATCTTTTAAACACTAAATCCCTGGGATGTGTTTTAATTGATTTTTGTCTCTGGTGCATGATTTTTTTGTTGTTAATTGTTTTTGTTTTGGCTTTTAACTAGCTTTCAGTAACTGTGATTACTCTCAAATCGTACTTTCGTGTTAATTTGACATATTGACAAAATTTGTAATGCATTTTTGTTATTCAATGTTTACTTATTTTGTGTTGTATCTCGTCTCACTATTTTTAAGACGTACCACCTTTGATAAGTTTTTGTATGCGATAAATTTCCATTTCTGTTCTCGTACTATGAACAACAAAATTTATTTTGTAAAAAATATTTCTGTACTCCTAACAACAATATTATTATATTTAAATTTAACTGTGTACGTTATTTTATTTAACGCCATTTTGTCCAAGATTATAGTTGTCTTTTTGAACTTGTTTACATCCCCCTTTGTTTTTTTCATATTGTATTTATATTGTGTCATAGATCAAACTTATTCGTTCAGTGTATGTTTACTTGTTTTTGTTAATATGTCTTTTTGATAGAGTTAAGCCATTTCAATTGATATTGGATATTGTGTCCTTCTATGTTGTAATGTTACACTACTGTTTCAGGTTAGGGTGAAGGTTGACGCCTGTTAAAACATTAAAACCTGCTGCATTTGTTTCCACCTATCCAAAGTCAGGAACCTGTTGTTCAGTGGAAAGTAAAATAACAAAAATACCGAACTCCGAGGAAAAATCAAAACGGAAAGTCCCCAATCAAATGGCAAAATCAAAAGCTCAAACACATCAAACGAATGGATAAAAACTGTCATATTCCTGACTTGGTACTGGCATTTTCTTCTGTAGAAAATGGTGGATTAAACCTGGTTTTATAGCTAGCTAAACCTCTCACTTGTCGCATAAAATTCCATTATATTGACAACGATGTGTGAACAAAACAAACAGACATAATAGGTAAAAATGTCAAAAATAGGGGTACAGCAGTCAACATTGTGTTATTATCTTAATCACTATAAAACAAACAATTATGTCAATAATAAAACACAAAAAGGCACATAGACAAAGCACATTAGCAAAAATGAAAGACAAGAATATATGTCAAAATTTACCATAGCACAATAACACAATGGCGGGATGTATAAGTACCGAGCCACGTCAAATGGATATTACCAAAAATAGACTAAACAGTAAAAGTAATATTCACAAAGACAAATAAAAGAATAGTATAACACGTTATTAAGATGATAAACAACGTCAGTACCTAGAATCTATATTTCAAGACCATCGTGTATTATTTTTGAAGTTGATACGGAATACTTATCGACAAGGTCTTGATATCTTGCGATGAACGTTTTTAGAAAAAGGACGAGACGTTCTTTGACATACCCCTGGTTCATCAACTTTACATCAACTTTTAGTTGTCTTTTGTTGAGGTGGTTCATAAGTGTTTCTCGTTTCTTGTTTTTTTATATAGATTAGACCGTTGGTTTTCCTGTTTGAAATGTTTTATACTAGTCATTCTGGGTTCCTTTATAGCTTGCTGTTCGGTGTGAACCAATGCTCCGTGTTGAAGGCCGTACTTTGACCTATAATTGTTTTACATTAGTAATTCTGGGTCCCTTTATAGCTTGCTGTTCGGTGTGAACCAAGGCTCCGTGTTGAAGGCCGTACTTTGACCTATAATGGTTTACACTAGTCATTCTGGGGCCCTTTATAGCTTGCTGTTCGGTGTGAACCAAGGCTCCGTGTTGAAGGCCGTACTTTGACCTATAATTGTTTTACACTAGTCATTCTGGGTTCCTTTATAGCTTGCTGTTCGGTGTGAACCAATGCTCCGTGTTGAAGGCCGTACTTTGACCTATAATTGTTTTACACTAGTCATTCTGGGGCCTTTATAGCTTGCTGTTCGGTGTGAACCAATGCTCCGTGTTGAAGGCCGTACTTTGACCTATAATTGTTTTACACTAGTCATTCTGGGTTCCTTTATAGCTTGCTGTTCGGTGTGAACCAATGCTCCGTGTTGAAGGCCGTACTTTGACCTATAATTGTTTTACATTAGTAATTCTGGGTTCCTTTATAGCTTGCTGTTCGGTGTGAACCAAGGCTCCGTGTTGAAGGCCGTACTTTGACCTATAATTGTTTACTTTTTTACACATTGTGACTTGGATGGAGAGTTGTCTCATTGGCACTCATACCACATCTTCTTATTTCTATAAAATATAAGAATGCAAAAAATGGCTAATCTTCCAATCGCCATGTATATTCGTGTTTTCGAGTCTTTTTCTCCGTACAATGTGCGCAGTTTAACGAGAAATTTGACAAATCTGAGGTAAGGTTCAGTTTATTTATTACGGTATGCGTCCTTTTTTTTTTAGTTACTTCTCCATTAATCAAAAACGGTTGTATAAATTCTCACATATCACATTAGAAAATAGTAATATGTGTATTTGTATTTCATACGAATAAAAAAGTTTGAACAGAAATGTTACGTTTTCTGGATATTATGTACTATCGAGTCAAAATATTTTCTACCGGGTCAGTTAAACAGGTCGGGAACTCTAGATTTCCTGACGTCAGAATATATTTGCATAGTAATTTCCCAGATAGAAGGCAAACATGGCCTTGAAAAACTGACCAATCGAATCAATGAACTACAATGCATTGTGGGCTACTACGAGTTTACTACCACTTAGAAACACGTGGAATTAGTGGGAAAACTGTCAACTAATATAGTGTCTGGGACTCTCATAATAAATGTTTTTGTTAAACGAATGTGTTTAATGTAAAATATATAACATAATCTTCAATTTGCATGCTCAGATTAAAAAATATTGTTTACTGGCTTCACGATTCGACTTTCTTTTTCGCTTTGTAAAAGTACTTGAACAGGTTTTGTCCATTGTTATGCGTTGTACCTGTGCATTAATTTCACGGCGTGAAACATTGAAATTATTAATGAAGTGACCACGTTACAGTATAAAAATCATTTGAGCTCTTTTAAACCTGTATAATTCCATTCCAAAAACATTGCAATGAAACACTGCTTAATTTCATGCATGTTGCCGTTGTGGCGTTACAGGCTGCCCGGCAATATGGATGTAACGACAGACGCAGACTTATCTGCACTGCATATGTAAAATTTTAATCAGGACCTGATAAGCAAGAAAATCATACATAATATTCAGTATTCTGAAAAAAGTGTGTTATAAAAAGCGGAGACGGTAAATAGCTTCACATATTTTGTATACTTTTGTCCATCGATGAAGTCCGTCTGTTGCTAATTTTATCCCAAAATATAACTAAGAGGTATTTTTATCGTTCGGCTGCTGTCCTTATGACTTATGTGCAATATCTTCAATCATTTAAATCCTCCGGATCATAGTGGGTGCCATGTTGCCCTTTCTAAAACGTCCGAGTCCGTTAAAGTTATCAAAAATCCCAATATCTACATAAGAAGACAACGAACTTTGCAAAGACGAAAACAAAATGACACTACAGCTGCTTGCAATGATTGAGGAAAATATTGCTTCGTTACCTTCAGAATAAAAGGAACAGTTTGAAATAGAAAAAAGTCCAAACGACTGAAATATGCCAAAAAATCAATACTTATTGTAAACTTTGTCAGACAAGAATTAAGAAATGTCTTGAGCAGTTTTGATGAAATATGATAGATGATATAGGCTTTATACATGTTCTGTACCTGTTAATTTCTAAATATAAAAATATTACACAGTATTCTACAAAAAATATCTCATAATGGAAAACCAATCTTTCCGAAAGGTGTTTGTATATAAAAATAAGGAGATGTGGTATGATTGCCAATGAGACAACTATCGATCAAAGTTCAAATGAAGTGGATGTAAGTAAATATAGGCAACCGTAATGCCTTCAATAACGAGAAAAACCCAATTTTGTGAAAAGCTGTGAAATTTTAGTGACCCCAACAGATATTTGACACACTCTAAGTCTTCCCCTTTTTTACGAACACAAAATTCAAATCTCCGTGTCATCATTATCATATTAATGGCTATATTTCGGGTAATTCAAATACTCGTTTCTTCGCATAAAAACAACTCTTCGTTAATCTGAGCATGGAACGAATACTTTATATCACGGACTATAAATGTGGATACAAAAAATGAAAAACTAAGCGAAATTGTTAATCCCGCAATGCATGAAAAAATGTGTTGTATTTCAGCAAATAACATGTGTTCTCGGTTGATTGTAAACACGTAGTAGTCCATCATGCATTGTTACTCATTTAGTGGATTGGTCAAAAACCCAGGTAAAAAAAATTGCGCCATACGTAAATAAACAATTACATGTGCGAGGACATAAGTATGCTAATTTATGCATATCCATATAAGGTAGTGTTCCCGACCTCGTTCAATAATGTGCACATGATGGGCAATATCTTTTAACCTGATCATTAATTTTGTTTGACAGTCACAGGTAAATTGTTAGTGTGTACTGGGATAAGTAGAAAGGATCAGAATTTATTATACATAAAACATGAGTTATTGAATATTTCAAACCCGTACCCAACGTAATTTTTACACTAAAATTTGAAATCAATAATTTGTTGTCAACTAACAAATTTTTCAGGGATTTGCGTATTAAGTATAGAGTGGTCCGTAACTGGTACAGTACTAAAACTCGGTCCGTTGGGAGTAACAGTTGCGACGTAAAATTTCCATAGACTGTCAATTGTTAATTATTTAGAGACTTTAAAGATATATTTTGTCATGTTTATTTCAAATCCAAAAGCATACCAGTACTTATAATATCTTACTAATGGCCGATCTATTGCTATCAATAATCGTATGTTGTCGAACATTGTTGTCCAACATAATCATCTTAAAACTTTTCAATTGTTTTTTTTCTTCTTCTCTGAAACAAACCGGCCATTGTGAATTAAATATGGCAACTATAAAACTTAAGGCATCTAGTTTGATTATTGTGATGCGTATGCTAGCCAAACAAACAAAAGCATGGCGACAACATGTTAACTATTATCACGTACACTCAAGCAAAATAGAAAAAAAACGTCGTCTCAAATTATCAGGACGTCATGCTTTGCCGTTGCTTCAACTGCCAATCATTTTTTTAAAGTATTGTCTAGTAACTATTTGTACCCAATTTTTGCGTTTTTTGTTGTTGTTGATAATCAACTTAAAAAGTTTAATGCATAGATAGAAACTGTATACAAGAATGATCAACAGGACAAAATGATATCTATAAATTATTCAGCACATTTGTATATATATAGTCAATAGTCTCTTTGTATATAGTCAATAGTCTCTTTGTATATAGTCAATAGTCTCTTTGTATATAGTCAATAGTCTCTTTATTTACAATTATGGTCTTCATGAAAAGTATATCCAAAACAGATTATTTTCCTCGAGGTAACTGACAAAAAAAGTTTTGAATGTTGAATATTGAAAAGAATGTTGAATGTTGAATGTTGAAATCGAATGTTGATTATTGAAAACGAATGTTGAATGTTGAAAATCGAATGTTGAAATCGAATGTTGAATGTTGAAAACGAATGTTGAATGTTGAAAATCGAATGTTGAAAACGAATGTTGAATGTTGAAAATCGAATGTTGAAAACGAATGTTGAAAACGAATGTTGAAAACGAATGTTGAATGTTGAAATCGAATGTTGAATATTGAGAACGAATGTTGAAAATCGAATGTTGAAAACGAATGTTGAATGTTGAAAATGAATGTTGAATATTGAAAACGAATATTGAATGTTAAAAAAACGGTTGTTGAATGTTGAAATCGGATGTTGAATGTTGAATATCGAAAACGAATGTTGAATGTTGAAAATCGAATGTTGACAACGAATGTTGAATGTTGAAAATTAATGGTGAATGTTGAAAATCGAATGTTGAATGTTGAAAAACGAATGTTGATTTTTGAAATCGAATGTTGAAGAAAAAAAATTTGAAAAAAAAATTTTGAAAAAAAAAATTTTTTGAATGTTGAATATTGAAAACGAATGTTGAATTTTGAAATCGAATGTTGAATATTGAAAACGAATGTTGAATTTTGAAATCGAATGTTGAATATTGAAAACGAATGTTGAATGTTGAAAATCGAATGTTGAAAACGAATGTTGAATGTTGAAAACGAATGTTGAATGTTGAAAACGAATGTTGAGTTTGGAAAATGAATGTTAAATGTTGAAAACGAATGTTGAATGTTGAAAATGAATGTTGAATGTTGAAAATCGAATGTTGAATGTTGAAAAACGAATGTTGAATGTTGAAAATCGAATGTTGAATATTGAAAACGAATGTTGAATGTTGAAAACGAATGTTGAATGTTGAAATCGAATGTTGATAATTGAAAACGAATGCTGAAAATCGAATTTTGAAAACAAATGTTGAATGTTGAAAACGAATGTTGAATATTGAAAACGAATATTGAATGTTAAAAAAAACGGTTGTTGAATGTTGAAATCGAATGTTGAATGTTGAATATTGAAAACGAATGTTGAATGTTGAAAATGAATGATGAATGTTGAAAATCTAATGTTGAAAACGAATGTTGAAAACGATGTTGAGTTTGGAAAATGAATGTTTAATGTTGAAAACGAATGTTGAATGATGAAAACGAATGTTGAATGTTGAAAATGAATGTTGAATGTTGAAAATCGAATGTTGAATGTTGAAAAAACGAATGTTGAATGTTTGAAAACGGTTGTTGAATGTTGAAAACGAATGTTGAATATTGAATGTTGAAAACGAATGTTGAATGTTGAAAACGAATGTTGAATGTTGAAAATGAATGTTGAATGTTGAATGTTGAAAATCGAATGTTGAAAACGAATGTTGAAAACAGTTGTTGAATGTTGAAATCGAATGTTGAATTTTGAAGACGAATGTTGAATATTGAAAACGAATGTTGAATGTTGAAAATTGAATATTGAAAACGAATGTTGAATGTTGAAAACGAATGTTGAATGTTGAAAACGAATGTTGAATGTTGAAAATCGAATGTTGAATGTTGAAAACGAATGTTGAATGTTGAAAACGAATATTGAATGTTGAAAACAGTTGTTGAATGTTGAAAACGAATGTTGAATGTTGAAAACGAATGTTGAATGTTGAAAATTGAATGTTGAAAACGAATGTTGAAAGTTGAAAACGAATGTTGAATGTTGAAAATGAATGTTGAATGTTGTAAACGAATGTTGAATGTTTAGAAACGAATTGTGAATGCTGAAATCGAATGTTGAAAAAAAAAAGTTTAACAAAAAAAACAAATTTGAATGTTGAATGTTGAAATCGAATGTTGAATATTGAAAACGAATGTTGAATGTTGAAAACGAATGTTGAATGTTGAAAATGAATGTTGAATGTTGAAAATCGAATGTTGAATGTTGAAAAACGAATGTTGAATGTTGAAAATCGAATGTTGAATGTTGAAAACGAATGCTGAATGTGGAAAATTGAATGTTGAAAACGAATGTTGAATGTTGAAAACGACGAATGTTGAATGTGGAAAACGGTTGTTGAATGTTGAAATCGAATGTTGAATGTTGAAAACGAATGTTGAATATTGAAAACGAATGTTGAATGTTGAAAATTGAATGTTGAAAACGAATGTTGAATGTTGAAAACGAATGTTGAATGTTAAAATGAATGTTGAATGTTGAAAACGATTGTTGAATGTTGAAAATGAATGTTGAATGTTGAAAATCGAATGTTGAATGTTGAGAAACGATTGTTGAATGTTGAAATCGAATGTTGAAAAAAAAAAAAAAAAAAATTGAAAAAAAAATGTTTAACAAAAAAAATAAAATTTTGAATGTTGAAAATAAATGTTGAAAAAAAAAACTGAAAAAAAAAATTTTGAATGTTGGATGTTGAATGTTGAATATTGAACCAATATGACATCCGTGATCATTTTTGATATTTTCAGTTTCTATCTATCTAATATAGTTTTTAAGATATTAGGCTAAAACACAAAAAAATATGGTAAAAATCATCATTATAGGGCAATAACTCTAATAAGGAGTCGACTGAAGATTTCTGCCATGTTAGACTTATTTGTAGATCTCGTCTTGCTGATCATTTTTGTGTTTTAAAGTTTATGTCTATCTATTATAATTTTCGAGATAATAGGCAAACAAATTTTAAAATGGCAAAATTCATCTTTTAAGGGCAATACATGTAACTCCTATAAGAAGTCCTTTGACATTATTTACGTGAATGAACAACAGGTAGAGCTCAACATTCTGAACATTTTAGCTCCTGTCAGATTTTCTCTATTTATAGCGGTTTTCAAATAATAGGCAAAACTTGCATTTTACCCCTATGTTCTATATTTAGCCATGTCGGCCATCTTGGTTGGCTGGCGGGGGTCATCGGACACATTTTTAAAACTAGATACCACAATAATGATTGTGTTCAAGTTTGGTTAAATTTAGCCAAGTAGTTTCAGAGGAGAAGATTTTTGTAAAAGTTAACGACGACGACGACGGACACCAAGTGATGAGAAAAGATCGCTTGGCCTTTCGGCCAGATGAGCTAAAAAAAGGAACCTCAAAATCCAGAGAAGTTTATAATTTTCTGGAACACAATATGGATTTAAAATTTAATGTTCCATTTCCTCCCATGCCTTAAAACTTTTCTAGGTGCACAGGTTTGTCTGTACTCATGAGTAAAATGTGTGGTGTAAATACAGCCATATTAGCCAAAAGGTAAGTTTTCGAGTACACCGGTCTGCTCTTGTCACGTGAACGTTCAATATAGAAATATTGTCTTTTCGTTAATATACAATTTTAAAAAAGTCTGTCTGTGCAGGTTCAAAAATTAAAGATAGACATGTTTTTAAAGTAGGTATCTTTTTACTATTTTTTTATACAATTTTAAGAAAAGGTCGTCTCGATTTTTGACTATTTCTGCCAAGTTGACTTATTTTAGGTCTTGTTCTGGTCATTTTTACCATTTAAAATTTCTCTCCATCTGTTTCAAGAAAATAGTAGTAATCAAAAACTGCGAAATTGACAAAAAAAAAAAAAACATTTCAAGGGCAATAACTCCAAAATGGGTCGTGCGATTTTTCTGAAATTTTCGCAGGAGAGAGACATTGTCGTACTGATTAATTCTACCCTATGTCAGATTTGCTCATACTGCTTAAGATTTTGAGAAATAAGCCAAAAAAACTTTGAAATTTACAAAAAATTGACATTTCAATGTAAATAACGCCAAAACGGAATATCAGATTTTTCTAGACATTCTGCAGGAAATAGACATTGACCTATTGATGATTTGAATAGTCAGATTTGCTCTATCTGCTTTAATGTTTGAGATATAAGCCAAAAACTGCATTTATCCCATATGTCCTTTTTTGCAACATCGGCCATGTTTGTTGATGGATCAAGTCCTTGGTCAACTAGATTCCCTATGGAACATTCAGTTTAAGTTTGGTTACATTTGGCCCAGTAGTTTCAGAGAAGTTTTTTTTTAAGAGTTTACGATGATGGATGGACGACAGACGACCATGACTGACGCAAAGATATGGCAAAAGCTCACATGGCCTTTCAAAACTAGTAAAAAAAATCGTCATTTAAGTGCAATTACTCCTATAAGTAGTCGACAGACAATATCGGCTATGTTGACTTATTTGTAGATCTTGTCATGCTGATCATTCTTGCTCTTTTTTTAAAGCAAACAATCAGTCAATCTATTTTTCTTTATCCATCAAAGTTTACGCCAAAAAAATAGAAAAAAATAGGTAACAAGGGTGCACATATTGAAATGTCTCGCCTGCTTTACTGACCACTGATTTTATGTTAAAACTTAAAAGTCTTAAAGATAAAGGTTTTACTACAAGCATCACAAAAACTTAACATTTTTAAATATCCATGACAATGAGGTCAAGGTCAGATAAATCCTGTTAGACAGACACGGACACCTTATTAATATTCCATACACCAAATATAGTTGACCTATTGCTTATAGTATTTGAAAAACAGACCAAAACTCAAAACTTTAACATTGACCAATGAACCATGAAAATGAGGTCAAGGTCGGATAACGGCCAGACAGACATGTACACCTTACAACCATGTCATACACTAAATATAGTTGACCTATTGCTTATTGTACTTGAAAAACAGAACAAAACACAAAAACTTAACATTGACAAATGAACCATGAAAATGAGGCCAAGGTCAGATGAGACCTGCAAGACTGACATGTACCTCTTACAATCATTCAATACACCACCTATAGTTGACCTACTGCTTATAGTATTTGAGAAACGGACCTAATCATGTAACTTTAACTTTGATCACTGATCCATGAAATAATGTCGAGGTCAGGTGAACCCTGTCTGACGGACATGTAGATGTTGCAAGGAACCCATATACCAAATACAGTTAATAATTGAAAATTCACTTGACAAAAAATCTCAAGCAGTCGCTGAACCATGAAAATGAAAATGAGGTCAAGGACAATGGACATATGACAGACGGACACTTCGTAACATAAGGTATATGCATACAAGGTATGAACCATCCAAAGTTTTCTACCTTCTGAAATATATAGATTTATAGAAACAGTTTACGCCACCGCCATCACAGCCGGAGACAAAAATCATAATTTAAGGGCAATAACTCCTATTAAAAGTTGACTGTCAATTTCGGCCGTGTTGACATGTTTGTAAATCTTGTTCTGCTGTAATTCATTCTATCTATTATAGTTTTCAAGATAATAGGCAAAAACGCAAAAATCGTCACTAAGGGCACTTATGTCTATAATCATTGTCCAACGATTTCGGCAATATTTACTTATTTGAAGATCTGGTCTTGTGGATCATTTTCATTATTCAAAATTTCTCTATATATATATATATATATATATATGATAGTTTTCAAACTAGAGGCTCTAAAGAGCACATGTCGCTCCCTAGGTCAATGTGCATCTTAACAATGGAAACTCTCCAACATTATGGACTAGAATAGAATTCTCTTTTTATTATCTTTTATTGCTGGTTATTTTTTTCCGTTTAAAGCTTTTGTCTATCTTTAGTTTTTGCCCAAAAAACAAAATTTAAAAAAAAGTCGTCTTTTTATGGCAATCACTCCTTTAAAGAGTCTACTAATGATTCTGGCAATGTATGAGCTACAATATATATGTAGATCTTGTCTTGCTGATTATTTTGTTATTTAAAGTGTCAATCTATCTTTTATAGTTTCAAGATAATAGGCAAAAACGTCAAAAAAAAACATGGTAAAAATCGTCATAAAAGACCAATTTCTCAAATAAGGAGACGTCTGACGTTTTGTCCATCTTAACTTATTAGTAGATCTTGTCTTGCTGATCATTTTTGTTTATTAAAATTTCTATCTAACTATTTTAATCTTTAAGATATAAGGCAAAAACGCATAATATTGGTAAAAGTGGTCAGTAATAACTCCTATAAGGAGTCGTCGGATTATTTCGGAAATGTTGACTTATTTTTTAATCTTGTCTTGCTGATCATTTTTGCTGTATAAAGTTTCTCTCTATCTATTATTTCAAAGAAAATAGGCAAAAATGAAAAAATTGAAAAAAATCGTCATTTACGGCAACAACTACTATAAGAAATCGCCTGACAGTTTTGATGTAAATTAACAATAGGTAGATCTTATTATTCTGAACATTTTTGCCACTTCAGATGTTCTCTATCTATAGTGGTTTTTAGATAATAGACATAACTTGCATTCATCCTTATGTTCTATTTTTAGCCATGTTGCCCATGTTGGTTGGCAGGCTGGGTCATGAGACTAGATACCCCAATGATGATTGTGGCCAAGTTTGGTTGGCCTAGTAGTTTCAGAATAGAAGATTTTTGTAAAAGTTAATGGACGACGACAAAGGACGCCAAGTGATGAGAAAAGCTAACTTGGCCGTTTGGGCTAGGTTGGCTAATAAAAGGCAATACCGCAAAAAATTGGTAAAAAGAGTCGACTGACAAGTTCAGCCATGTTGACTATATTGTAGATGGACAATTGGTAGATCTCAATAGTCTGATCATTCTTCTTCTGTTATTTTTCTCTTTCTAATCTTAGACAAAACTTGCATTTACCCCTTATAGACTATTTTTAGCCATGTCGGCCATGTTGGATAGCAGGTAGGATCATCGGATATGTGTTTTAAACAAGATACTACAATAATGATTGTGGCCAAGTTGGATCCAATTGGCCTAGTAGTTTCAGAGGCGAATACTTTTCTAGAAGTTTACTGTTGACGGAGAACGACGATGGACAACGAACGCCAAGTGATGAGGATAGCTCACTTGACCCTTTTGGTCAGGTGAGCTTATAACTGAATTGTGTCTTTTGTCCTGTGATTTTCTGTCCTACATTCTGTTATAAAGTATAAAATAATAATTATATATTCAATGAGACAACTATCAACCAAAGTTTACTTTAATGTTAATTATATGCTTCATTCAAATTGCAGAGGTTTTCTAGAACAATATATACAAATGTAAAAGGCATCTTAACCAAGTATCATGCATATTTTTATCCCTTTCAGTACCTGTACTTGAAAAGAGCACTTTCTTTGCCCCATATAATTTAAAATTTGTTGACATTTCAGTTGTGTTTTTCAATGCACATATGTAGCTTGATTGCCATCTAGCAATGCATTCCACTCAAACCTGTACTAAATGCCTCTTGTTGAACTTGCAGCAAGGAGAGAGTGTTTGCTACATGTTGAAGGCCACACTGTGATTTTGAGATGAAGAACAGCAATGAAAGCGCTGTTTCTTTGCTTTTGGTATTTTTTCATGTGCATGTATCGATTTTGTATCATAAATTTATACAAAGTATTCCTTCTCTTCATTTCCATAAACTACTTTTTAATAAAACATTTGTTAAGAAATTACCTAATGTAATAATTTAAATGCATAGATGTTCAATTCATATTGCATTGGCTGCTTCACAGCACCAATGATGCTTTGATTATCACACTAAAACAATTCTGTGTTTAGATTACAAGGTTTAAATCTGACCCATGTATAAAAGCATTCACATATATATCTGAATATTTTGGAAGAATATTTTTTCATATATATGAGTATTTAAAATCTACAACTTACAATTTATTATATGTATAAAATATATAAATTAATGTCTTTATACAATGAATGTGTACATAAGTCGGAAATAACTAAACAATTCTAAGACACTTCCTGTGTTTTCATCCCAACATTTTCAGGTATGACTGTCGTAGAAACTTCAGATGGTATTACATCATAGCCTAATTTTTTCATGTCTTTCATCACAACATTAAATGAAACTGTAATAAATCCTTGTGATCGAACTCTGGTCACTGCAATGGAGAGATAAAATAAATGTGTATTTTGAAAGGTAAAGAAAATCCAACAAAATGCAATAGCAAGTATATCAAATTTTCATTATTTCTACTATGTACACATTTGTAGATGTACCTATATTTTTTGTTATACTCTTTTAAATTGAATGAAAATAAATAATGGTTTCAAATTGTTATGCCTGCTGGATGTTAAGTAAACAACAATCAATCACATTGCATTTATCATTAAAAAAGAGAACAGTTTCATAGTCAACTGAAAATTGTTTAGAAGATATATTGTAAATTGTCCTTATAAATTTTATGGGGGCTAGGATGAAAAATTTTGTCCTGCCTTTTATTTTTCCTCTGTTCGGTCCTGCCTTTTATTTTCACTCTATTCGGTCCTGCCTTTTTTTTTTAGTTTATCCTGACTTTTTTACATAAATTGTCATCCTGCCTTTTTTTTTGCAAAATCTCATCCTGCCTTTTTTTACTCAAAACTCCTGTCCTGCCTATTTTTCAAATTTCATCCTAGCCCCCATAAATTGTCATCCTGCCTTTTTTGCAAAATATCTATGTCACAACTGACCACATAAAAATAAGACGAGAGGTGACATAAATGTCTATGTCACAACTGACCACACAAGATCAAAGGATGCGAAAACCTTTCAAAAAGATGAAATAACAAATGTCTCTGTCAATCTATAGATTTCATAAACCTAAGGAACAAAAGAATCTGAGTTCTTTCAGAGTTATTATAAATAGAAATTGACATATATAGCAAACAGAAATACAATATGTTTTAAAATCACAATGGATAAAGATGTTCCATACCAGTCTGGTATTTAACAGGGACTTCATTTACCCTTCTTGTGTGTACCTTTGGAGAGTAAAAAATGTTTATATAGTATTTGTATCTGTACAAACTGTGTAATAAACTGTTGACACAGAGATATGTCTCGCCTATCGGCATAACATTCAGAAAAAGACAATCTGATGGACAGCAACATTGCTTATCAATTCAGTCACTGGACCATGATCTAGTGGGCAGGACCTGAAAATGGTCGACAAACTGAGATGTACAGACATTTAATGTAACTTTATAGAAAATATCGTTGTTTATTGTAAATAGTTCCTATCAATATAACTTAAGCAGAAAAACTTAACATTGAAAATTGCTATTAATTCAAAGTCACTGGACCATGTCCTAGGGAAAGGGCCTCAAAATAGTCGTCAAACTGATATGAACTGATAGTAATGCAACTTCATACAAAATATCATTGATCTATTACAAGTAGATCCTATCAAACTAACTAAAGCAGAATACTTAACATTGAAAATTGCTAATTCAAAGTCACTTGACCATGTCCTAGGGAGGGGGCAGGGCCTCAAAATAGTCGTCAAACTGATATATACTGATAGTAATGCGACTTCATACAAAATATCATTGATCTATCAAAAGTAGATCCTGTCAAACTAACTTAAGCAGAAAACTTAACATTAAAAATTGCTAATTAATTCAAAGTCACTGGACCATGTCCTAGGGGGAGTAATGCAACTTAATACAAAATATCATTGATCTATCACAAGTAGATCCTATCAAACTAACTTAAGCAGAAAACTTAACATTGAAAATTGCTTATTAATTCAAAGTCACTGGACCATGTCCTAGGGGGCAGGGCCTCAAAATAGTCGTCAAACTGATATGTACTGATAGTAATGCAACTTCATAGTAAATATCAATGATCTATCACAAGTAGTTCCTATTAAACTAACTTAGGCAGAAAACTTAACAATTGTTGACGCAGTCGTTGTCGTCGCCGGAAAAGCAATCTTATGTCTCGCTACTTTCGTTGCAGGCGAGACAAAAATAGGGGCAATAAAAAACTATGTCAAAGAAAAACAAAAGTCAACAAAACACTACCAGTACACAGAAAACTACAGATTGAGCAAAACAAACACTACAAAAACGAGATGACCTTATGTGCTCCAGAAGGGATAATCATTTTCTGTTCCAAGAGTTGCTAAAGTAAAGTGGAATTTGATGATGCATCAAATTTGATGTTGTCACAATCAAGGACAAGTGGATTGTGGCTACGAAAAGAGGACAATAGTGTAGCTACTATAAGTAAAAGATATCTTTGGTCATCTATGACACAAATATTCCATGATGGTGTCCGTAAGACTTTCGAAAGAAAGACTTCAACTTGTCATTAGCAACCCTTGCTTCAATAGCTTACCAAGGAAATCATGGGAAACAAAAGCCCTGGGATATCATATCAACTGGGAGATATATACTCCATATGCATGTACTGATGGAATGTTGCTACACAGAAAAGAAAAGTTCACCAAAGAAAACTTGAAATCCTTTCTTTTGTCATAAAGTTAGTATCTCAATAGACCCTCATTGTAAATTTCTAGATATAAGTCAAGATATGAAGAAGACTTTACAACTGTATCTGTGATATCCTTTATTTCAAGTTTAATGGGAGAGATGCAATCAACATAGTCTGAGAACTTTAAATTATTCAGATCATATAGCGCAATGTTAAATATTAATGCTAGCTTCTTTTCTTTCTTCTTATGAAGCTCCTGTATGAAATCTGCCTCATATGAAGAATCCATGACAACTCGCCCCACTGCCAAATCGCCCCACTTTTGTTTAACAACTCACCCCACTTAAGGGGAAAATACCATTAAATTTACTCCTGCCAACTCGCCCCACTTATAAAAAAGGTTAAAATACTGTTGAACTTAGTCCCGTCTGTCCTTTATTCATCGGGATTTTACTCTTTTTCATAAGTGGGGCGAGTTGGCAGGACTAAATTCATCGGGATTTTACTCTTTTTCATAAGTGGGCCGAGTCGGCAGGACTAATTCGTCAGAATAAAGAAACCAGTTTCGAAGAAATTGAGCACAAATGTCTATAGAAAAGATCTGTCCACCAAATGCTACAAATATGTTATCTATAAATAAAAATTCGTAAGGGGTTCCGTGAAACCCTGTGTCTCGCCTGCCATTACTGCTCTCAGTGTAAAAGTGTAATGTTGACTTAAAAAGTTGAGTCCATTTATCAGTAAAATAATTAAAAAAAAAAAATCTAATTTTTCTTTAGATGCTATTAACAATCAGTATGTATGTTAGATTGCATGTGTTGTTTGTGTGGATATTGTATGAACTTTGTGATTTGTATTGATTCATATCCTCTATATGGGCCATGATATCGGATATGTTCCTTATGTCGTAACTACAATACCCTTCCCTTTTCACGAATGTGACTTACCGAATTAGACTATTTACCGGATTTGTAATAACATAAGCAACACGACGGGTGCCACATGTGGAGCAGGATCTGCCTACCCTTCCGAGCACCTGCCCCCAGTTTTTGGTGGGGTTCGTGTTGTAGTCTTTAGTTTTCTATGTTGTGTCATCTATACTATTATTTGTCTGTTTTATCTTTTTATTTTTGGCCATGGCGTTGTCAGTTTGTTTTCGATCTATGAGTTTGACTGTCCCTCTGGTATCTTTCGTCCCTCTTTTTTAATTAGGAATAAAGACATCTGATTTTGATTTGATTTGATATTCTATGGTCTTGAAGATTAGCTTCTGTCCAAGTTTCATAACAATCCATGAAGGTTTACAAATTTATCATGTCAAAAAAGTTTAATCCCAGACTGTCTGTAAATGTTAACTGTAAGTCCATCTATCAGAAAAATACTGAAAATGAAGAAAATATATTTTCAAAAGTTTTCTTCAGACATTATCTCTTAATCACAAAAACAGCTTGTGTCAAAGTTTCATAAAATTCTACATGTATAAAGTAATTGATGTGTTCAAACTTTAACCCCAGACTGTATCTATTTGTTAAATATAAAAAAAATAAGTCCATTTATCAGTTAAATACTAAAAAATGAAAATAAATATTTTTAAAAATTTTGCTCTGAATACTGTATTTTTGTCATAAATAAGCTTCTGTCCAAATTTCCTAAAATTCCATGAAGATTTGACAAAGTTATTGATGATTGAAAAACTTTAACCTTAGACTAAGTCGTCTGAATGTTAACTGTAAAAAAAAACAAGTCAATTTATCAGTAAAATATGGAAAAATGAAAATAAATATTTTCAAAATTTTGCTCTGGATACTGTTTTATGGTAATAACCAAGCTTCTGTCCAAATTTCCTATACTTCCATGAAGGTTTGACAAAGTTATTGATGTCTAAAAAATAAACCACAGACTGAACCTAAATGTTGACGCCGCCAAGGCCGATGACAAAATCTAGGATCGCTATGTCTCGCTTTCGCAACATAAATGTTGCAGGCTCAACAAATATCAAGCATCTTTATGATGTTAGTTTCACAAAAGTTTCTGTTTGAATCAGAGCATTTTTTTTAGTATGTTTGATTTACACTTCCTTAACAAGATATTTTTTTCTACGTTTGCCATCCCTTTTAATGCAATCAAGTTGGACTAATTTATTCAATCTGTTTGGTATGAGGAACACTTGCATACAGGGTATAGAAGTCAAATGTTTTATACAATTACTCAAAGAGAGAAGGACTTGCATTGTATGAACTTTACCAGATCTTTTGATTTTTTTTAGTATCCACATCTGATTCACATTACCTCTAGAGAATGTAGTTACACAGTTACTCTTGACTGCTGATAAAATATATGTTTATAAATGGGACAGACCAAACAGACCTTGTGTAAATTACATGCCAAAGTAATACATTAAATTTCAAGCACTTACTGATTTTTCTTAATTAAATTTCAATTACATGAATTTTAAAATTTAATTGATTACATTTTAATTACATTGCCAATGTTATTAAGACAATTACATTGCTACTGTAATGAATTCCATTTCAATTTCTTTTCTGCTAGGTACTACAGTCGACACTTTTTATCTCGAAGTCAGCAGAATCAGAGAAATATTTTGAGATACCCGTAGTTCGACTCAAACGAATACCGGAAGTTTGACAGACCAAGGGACACAAATATTGCTTAGCTTGGTAAGGCTTAAATAAATACAGATGAATATGGGTAGAGAATCCATAGTCTGGTCTGAGATCGGTGTATCTGTACACATATGTATGGTCTTTTATTATTATAATAAAGTTTTATGTGTTTTTTGTCTCGAAGTTATTTCTTTGTACAGTAACAATTTTACATGTGGTTTTTAGCCAAAAAGAACAATTTCCAATCGATCTTAGTGTGATTCCCAGTTGACAAAGTTTTTCATTCTTGTATACAAGAGATTTGTTCTTTTCATTGTCTTTTAATTCTTCCTTTTTCCGCAAATTAGAACATACTCATCCATTCTCGTCCAATGGAAAATCAGTATTTTGCCTTCTATTTGTCATAGTACATGGCTTTCCATGCACTATAAATGCTATACATGAATGACTTTTAATTATGAAAGTGAACTCATAAAACTGCACATTGGAAGTGTACAATCTCCCGAGGCAATTTCCTTAGGAAAAGAGCAAAAGAAAAAAATCATGAGTATTGTTGTTTGCCTAATTATTATAAATGAAAATAGGAGAATAAAACTATAAAAGCATTTTAAGTTGAGAATTCAACATTGTAAGCGTTATATAATGGTACATAAGAGAACAAAAAAAAAGAATTGAAAAGGGGACAAAGGTATAGGTAAAATAATATCTAATCTAATGTAATTTTTATACAAGACCTAAAAATGGTTTTTTTTAAGAAACAAGGACTGTTGATAAAAAAATCAAAGGAAGTTTTTGAAAAAAAAACCAATACATTCATCAACGAAAAAGTAAGCATCTGATGTTGAAACGATTGTAATTCTAAAATTTATCGATGAAGTTTTGCCATTATAATTTTTTTTTACAATTTATGAAAAGCTGATTTATATATTCCATTCCATCTGTTGAAATGACCATTACATATGATTTACATCCCTTTTACTAACAATGTTAACACTTAAAGTGAGCTAATATTAAGGTTCGATTATTACAATGGGAGAGGCTATTTTTTATGTCACTCGAAGGTGTGAATATGTTCTAAAATGGTCAGACAATACTCGGCTAAGCTTGGGCCTTAAATATTCATAAAACATGACCCAAGTATTATCTGACCTATACAGAAAATATAAAAGATTAAAGATGCCGATTAAGAAGTTTTAATCACTTTATGCACAAACAAGCTCATTTATGTATGATTACGGTTAATTAATATAAAACATTTAAAATCATTTTTCATAGTTTATAACAATATATCGCTAATTATCTATTATGGCGATCAAAGTTTAACACTCGTCTGAAAGGATGTCATAAATCAATACAGTGGTCAATGGCCAAAAAAATAATTACAGGTGTAATAATTGTCAGATTAACTCGTCAATCCTGTTGTATCTTTACCCCAAGTCAGGGGGTTCTCCCAGCTAGGAGCAGATAACCGACACCAGTGGGCCTCTTGACGGATGAAGCTGAGGACGGAGTCTGTGCACGCCTGCAGCGCCCTCTTTGTCAATTGTCATAAAAGTCAGACAGACGATAACAAGGACACAGAATTACAACGCCTTACAACTATATATACATTTAGTCATGGTCGGGTCCTTTCAGGGACAATAATCTTTCCACGAGAAGAACGCCACATTATTGGTAGTTGCGGGTGGTTCGAACGAACATCGTGGGACCTGGATAGCCATTTTGGTTAGGGAATTGGGTGCGGTCAAGCGTGACTTGCAAATTTATTTAGCATTGCTTTGACTTTGGAAGTCAGTTTAGGCTCAAAATGTTTGCTTTAGAAGCATTGATTTACGTGTTTTGTGATAGGTTTTTCACTGTCTGTGAAAGTTTTTAAACTTTGTTCAAAGGGATGATTTTTTTTAGATTGAGTCACCGTGTGAGCTTGCATTACCAGGTAATGGCGATAACGGAGATCAATACTGGAAGTGATTTCCGTGATTTGTTTACATTGGCAATACATATCTGGGGTATTTGTAAACTGGATTTAAAATCAATAAAAAAAATATTTTTCTTTATTTATCGTATTGTCTTTTATTTATATTGAGATTATCATTGCATATAGGTTGTTATTTAACATAATGAGTGGGTACAAAATAAAAATCAACTTCAGTCCGGAGTCTGTTCTCCTACATGTACCTGGCATTGGTACGGCAACTGTCTATATAATTATGGTTAGGAGAAATAATGGGATAACAATAACACCAGAAATATTGTCACAAATTTCATACATGAGAAAGAAAATTTCCCATGGTTGTTTGGATATGATTGATTTTTCTCCGTGTGAATTGCATGACATGGGCAATGTTAATGTAAGGGATCAGGGTCAACCGTATTTATCACAGGAGGAGGAGATGCAAATGCCAGGGTCATACGCCCCAACACAGGAAATAAACACAGAGACGCATGTTAAATTAGAACATGAGGGGGTAGCTAAACATGCTCAGTTTGAATCAATACCTTATACTCCTCTGGCAATCAGGCAGAAAATTGCTCATTTGCAACAATTTACGACCAACACAGAGGTGGATAGACCAACTTGGTTCAACGTATACACCCATTGAACCTGTCCAGGGAGTGGACATACATCCAAGACCTACTGTGAGGAATCCCTACACAGTCAACAGTTGCAGCCAGAAATTGTTGGTCCTGGGTATGTGTCCCAATATGGTAGTCAACCATACGTTTAATATGAACTGTCTGATAAACAAGACCGTACGGGTCAAGATCAGGCCTTAAAGTGTGTCATGGAAACAACCAGTCAGTTGGTATTCAGAATGACACTAGTGAAAGTATGAGAGTTGGCGGTGAAAACATTAACCCATACGAGCCATCAACAGCTATGATGAAACAACATTTTGAGGGCCAACAACATACCAATAGGTTTCAACAAAATCCTCAATTAAGCCAACCGCCAACTCAACAGAATTTCAGGGTCGACACACCATCAACAGTCAACACAGTCTACAACATTCCTAGTCAGACAGCTGGACAACAAAACTTCAACAGGGTGATTGGTCATCAACAACACCATCAACCGATCAACCAAACTGTGCCTATCCCACATATCAGTAGTCAAGTTCAACTTATACAACTACTTGTTAACAACAGATCAGGTCTTCTGCAACCCACCACCAACCAAATAGGGTTTCAACAACCCCTCAACCTCAGAGTTGGTCAACAACAGAGGCAGCCGCCTCGGACAATACAGGGTCAACAGGAATTCTCCAGACAACAGCCGGTGCAACAGCACCAACATGTTGCTGCACCAGTACATCAGCCTCAACCGCCACAGGGATAGACACCGTATCAACAATGCAGGCCTCATCAGCCTACAGCTACACCAAATCTTGTTCAGGGAATTGCTCCGCCATGTCATTATGGTGCTCCTACACACTTGCCAGTGTACCTTCAACAAGGACAACCGGGGATGCTACCTAGTATGCAACCTCCTCAATATTAAAATCCACCTCAAACAGACCAGCAGGGGTACAACATCCAGCCACAGTCATACTCAGCGACTCAGTTTCAGGATCACAGAAGTCCAGCTAAGGTTTCAGATTATTCAAGTGGTGATTCAGATTCATCTAGTGCTACGTCAGGGTTAGTAAACCGTCAAAGCCGACACAAACGTAGAAATCATCGAACACATTCTAAACAGTGTTTCAAGTAGACAAATTTTTCCTGTAGAGGAGGAATAGAGTGATCACTCATCTGTACATTCAAAGAGATCAGACAGAAAGCACTCAAGAAGCAAGTCGGACAAGCAGGGCAAGTCAGACACTGATGGTCATCATTCATCTAGTAGCCACCATAGGGCTAAGCCAGCTCCAGCGGGAAACAAGATAACAAATTTTTCTTTTCAATGCCCAAGAACCTAAAGTATACAGGAAAAGGCAACTGGAAAGCATTCTTCACCAAGTTTTCTGAGTATGCTTCTGCTGCAGGTTGGACAGAAAAACCATAAGAGAGAACAGCTATGTTGGTGCTTGGAGGACAAGGTGAGTGACTTTTATACAGTGCTGTTTGACTCAAATAAAGAGATTGCTTTTACTGCAGTGGTGTCAAAAATGGTGAAACGCTTTGGATTTCAGGAGCCACCAGAAACCACACAGATCCAGTTCCAAACAATAACACAACAGAAAGATGAATCCTTAGAGGATTAGGAGGATCGTGTATTGTCTGTAGCAACACAATCCTTCAGAGACCTATCTGAAGGGTATATGACAAAGCAGGCAGTAATGAAATTTTGTCAAGGTTGCAATGATCCAGAGGCGGGTCAACATGCATGTGGGTTTAAGCAATCATCAGTGGAGAATGCCATCGACAAAATCAAGTGGTTTCAGCATTCCAGGAAAGCTGTGCAAGCACATATAGCACAAGGGAAAACTGGAGAACCCTTGATACAAGTAAAAACTTCCGAACCGACAAATTCTAGTGAGACACCCTCGGTTCATGGGGTTGGTTGTTCAAAATCAGTTATGGACACACGAGTGTCTCAGATGGAGCAACAACTTCAACAACAAAGAGAATAGAAACAACAGAGCATGCAGCAGATGCAAAGCCTGATGTCCTCACTGCTGAAATACGACAATCCAACAGATCTAGTGGTGCTTCACCCAGTAGGGACTACAGAGCAGACAATACATCTCCAAGATGTGGACAAGGCAGGAGAGGTGATTATAATGATCGCAAAGGTAATCAGAGGACACGGACTCCAAATGGGGAGTGTTTTTATTGTCATAAAGAGGGACATTACAAGAGAGATTGTCCAGCGTTACAGAAAGGCAGACGTCCAAACAGAAAACTCAACCGACACGCAAGTCAGTTACTATGAATGTGCTAGAAGAAACAGTTGCAGAGGGGCTAACTAATTGGTTCACAGTTGTTGGAACAATTGAGACCGCTCAACTCTTAAGAGTGAAAGAACAAGTCCAAGACAAGCTAGTGACTGCTTTCATCGATACAGGCTCAGAAGTAACCATTATGCAGGACAAAGTTTTTGACTCCTTACAAGAAAAACCCTATGTAATTTGGGAAACACTCATGCATGGTGCAGGCAGAGATATGCAGATGACCTGCAGGATAACTAATCCTCTCTTTTTAGGATAGATGACCTACTTTTCAGCCATCAGCTATACATTTTGTATATTGCTCAAATCGACTGTGAGATGCTACTTGGTCATGACTTTCTAGCAAGGAATAATGTCATACTCAACATTGGACAAGGATATATGTCAATCAATGACAAGACTATCAAGCTAGTCTTGGGAGGAGAGAAACCAACAGCTACACCCACGGTAAACAGAATTACAATACCAACCTCAATAGTAATATAATAGTGTAGAGCCTTACACCTATATATATACATTTAGTCCAGGTCAGCTCCTTTCAGGGGACAATAGTCTTTCCATGAGAAGAACGACACATTAATCCATTTAAATCCCTGAGGTTATGATTTGACATATATGTGTATTTGTTCGAGATAAAAATGTAATTTTAATGCTTTTGTTAACCTTCACGGTTAATATCTAATGAGTTGAGAAATGTATACTCCATACACGGATGAAGTTGGTAAATTGCTGCTTAGGTGAGAAAATTTTTAATTTCAAAATTGAAATCTTCTCGTTTGTCAGAGACTGGTATTGAGATGACCGCTGTAGTCAAATTCGGGGTATATGTCAATAAAATGCTCCGCTGGGCACAGCTTGATATGACCCCAGATGGTTGAACTCTGAACAGTTGGGGCAAATATGGACACTACATTCAAAGCTCGATACAGCTCTGAATTTGGATTGTGATTTAATATTTAACACAGCATAGGTTTCTATGAGAAATGAGTGTGGTCAAAGAACTGAAAAATTTGAAATTGGACTTTAACCTATTATGGTCCAATATCCCAAATCTAAATACACAGTTAGATTCAGCATATCTAAGTTTACCAAAAATTTAATTTATTTATCTATTAATGGACAATACATGCTGAGTTTTTAAAAGGGTTCACTTCATAAAAAAAATATATATATATATATAGCATTCTAGAAATTAATTAATACAAAATAACAAACAAACCTACCAAGAAGTTCTTCAAAAAATTTCCCAAAAAAAATATGAAAAAAAACAATTTCCAAAATATCTTTCCTCATTACTACTATGTCTTTAAAAAATCTATAAAACTTACCTTTTATTATTTTTTTTCAAAATATCTGATAATGAACAGTAAATTTCAAACTATATTTATACATAATTTCTCCTCTAAAATCAGATTTGATGCTGTATCTTTTTTTACCTATGACTCTCCTTACAATTTATATATGGAATTTGATGCGACTGTCATACAAGTGAGAGGTTTAGCTAGCTATAAAACCAGGTTCAATCCACCATTTTCTACATAAGAAAATGCCTGTACCAAGTCAGGAATTTGACAGTTGTCATCCATTCGTTTGATGTGTTTTGTTTTTTGTTTTTTTTTGTTTTATTTTGCCATTTGATTGGGGACTTTCCTTTTTGAATTTTCCTCGGAGTTCAGTATTTTTGTGATTTTACTTTTTTTTGTATCAATTGTACAATACAGCTCTGAATTTGGATTGTGTTTAAATATTTGACATAGCATAGTTTCTGACACAGAATGAATGTGGTCTAAGAACTTAAAAATTTGAAATTGGACATTTATTTATTATGGTCCAATATCCAAAATCTAAATCCAAACATTTTGCGGTTGTATAAAAATGAGGCAGAGGAAACTGTATATGTGGTGTCTGTAATCTCTAGTTCAGGACTATTAATGGGACCCACTCAAAAAAGTTTGTATTGTTAATGGAAAGAACATCTTCAATATACCTGTATGTAAAATTAAATGATATGGCTTCTTTGATCTAACCCTTATGAAAAAAACATACACATTAAGATATTTCCAGGGGATGACCACCAGACCCCCTCTCACATCACTCATCTGTGGATGCATTTAGCATTATAAATACAAAGATATTTACTTTTCGAAAATTGACGCTCCTGGAGGTCTTATTATATATTGTATACCAAATGAAACCCGTGACGGTAAATTTGGTTCCAGTCAACCGAAATTTAGACTCATCAGGAGCTGAAAGTTTTTATTTATATGGAACAAAGTTGGGGACCATGGGAAAATTTCAAGTCAACTGAAATTTCAAGACAACCGAGCAAGAGACCAAGAGAGCTAACTGTACATTTTGTATATCATATTGAGATAGAAATGTCACCTAGATTGTATGAAACTTTTTACATGTACTGTTAAATATTGAAATAAATTGCTTCGCTGAGCGCAGCTGGATACGACCGCAGATGTCCAACCCTGAAAAGTTGGGGCCAAAATGGACACAATATTCACGCTTGATACAGGTTTGAATTTGGATTTAAATATTTGACACATAATAGGTTTCTGCCACAGAATAACTGTAGTCAAAGAACTTAAAAATTGGTTGTATGATTTGAATTTATATTCAATTTTTTGCTTTTGTGCAATACACTATGCTGTTTGAATTGATCCCTTCCCCCCTAAATAAAATTGACCCCATTTTTTTTTATTTTGTGCAATACACTATCCTGTTGAATACTAACCCCCAAAAAAAAGTATTTGAAGAAATTTTCTTTTTAATTTCTGAAATCTGAAATGAGAAAAATAGTCCCCCTTCCCAATTTTTTTTTCACCTCCCCCTTTGTCTTATTCCAAAAGTAATTCATTCCCTCAAGATATAGTCATAATCTCAATTCAAATTTCTAATAAAGTTTGCAACCATAATTAGCCTTTTAAATACATCATACAAGACTTAAAATATAAAATGACATATAGTCATGGCTAAAATTAATATTAATTAATAGTAACTTTTAAAAATAAATTGACAGCTAATCACCTCAAGACAATCATCATTTCTTAATACATAATTTACAAGCAATGTAAGGGAGGTAATCAAACATTGTTGTTTTAAATTGGGATTGGATTACCTCCCTTAGACTGCTTTTAAATTGTCTTAATTGTCCTTTAACCAGAAAAAACCTAGTTTTTCCCCCTTTTTTGCCTCTAATTCCTAAATGGTTTGAGCCATAACCCCCATAGTCAATCCTAACCATCCCTTTGTTGTATGGAAACTTGTGGTATAATTTCAGAGAGATTCATACACTTTAACACAAGTTATTGTCTGGAAACTACAAAAATGCTTATTTGGGCCCCTTTTTTGGCCCGTAATTCCTAAACAGTTGGGACCATAACCCCCAAAATCAATCCCAACCTTCCTTTAGTGGTTATAAACCTTGTGTTAAAATTTTATTGATTTCTGTATTCTTATACTAAAGTTATTATCGGGAAACCATCTGCCTTCGGACGACCCTGACGACAACGACTACGACAACGTGATACCAATATACGACCAAAAATTTTTAATTTTTGCGGTCGTATAAAAATTGTACAAGCATTGTCTTAAGTTTTGAAATTTTATATTTCAATATTACATTTAATCATCGGTTATTTAATATATATATTACAAAGACATCTCTTATTTGTGTTTGACTTTCATCAGATTTATTGTATTTCATTCTTTTCTTAAAACTTAGTTTTTATTTTATTAATCCCAACGCATCAGCTTTTGTAAAGATTCCAAGTCCATACTGAATGAAATGAAAATAAAAAACAACACAATTTACATGCATGAGTGCACTAGAGAAACAAGAAATGTTTTGAATTTCCCAGCAAATACTCCTGACCAATGTATTTGAAAGTAATTGAAAGTAATTCCTAATTACATTACTTTCAATTGTATGTAATTAAAAATATGCTAAATTACATATTACTTTAAGTGACTTTTAAATTCATAATTAAATACAGGTTATTACAATTACATTTTTAATTACCAAAGGTCTGTTTTGAAAGGGATATGGTTTCTTGCATTGTCTGCAAGGAAAACAACATATTTGTCAATACTGAGGATAGGTGTAAAGCAAAATTGGGGTATTTGAAGAGTGTTCATAGACCAATTAAATGTTTTCATTACAATTTGTATCAGTAACCTCACAGCCATAACCTTTTCTGAAGAAGTACACAATGTATCTGCATCTTCTTTTTATGTTTAATCCATTATCTGGTATAATCCTCGACCCAATCTGTAATTTTAAGTAGTGTTACTACTTTTTGAGATGTAGGCAGTATTTTGGATCTTTGACTAACAAACCTAGCTAGTAGAGAAGAATAGTTGACAATGTTCTTGTCACCTGTTATAACTTGGCAGGAGGAATTATATATGCTGTCTTTTAGATTTCACTGATTTGTGGCCTAAATTAATGTAGTCACATAGACTGCTATAGGTATAGAACCACTATTCAGCCCGGTCAGAAAAAACGTAGAAGAAAGTAGTAGTATTTTAAACAAAATAGTTCCTACGCATAGCTGTAACTTTGTCAATAAGTAAAATATATGGGTAATTTTGCTATCAAAAAGAAAGCTTCAGGACTTAGGATCACTGTAAAAGTTTCCTTTGAATAGTAAAATAAATGGGGAATGTGTCCATGGGACACAGATGATACCCCGCTTGCATATCATATAAAGTTATAAAGGGACATAACTGAAGAACGGTAAAAGTCATCTGAGTTTTGTGGTAATAAGTACTGTGTATAAGTTTCATAACATTTGGTTGAGGCAAACTTAAGCTAGAGAACGGAAACGGAAAATTCAGCAATTTTTCCATTTGTAAAGGGGCATAACTCTAGAACAGTTAAAGTGACGCCACCAAAATTCAAACTGGATCTGTGTTTTCTGGCAATAAGCAATGTGTATAAGTTTCATAACATTTGGTTGAGGCTAACTTAAGTTAGAGAGCTGAAACAAAAATTCAGCAATTTTTCCATTTGTTTAGGGGCATAACTCTAGAACGGTTATAGTGACGCCACAAAAATTCAAACTTGATCTCTGTTTTGTGTATAAGTTTGATAACATTTGGTTGAGGCAAACAAAAGTTAGAGAACAGAAACCAACTTTGGGACGTACGGACGTACAGACAGACAAGGGTAAAACTTAATGCCCCCTCCACTATGGCGGGGGCATAAAAAAAAATTATGAAATTAAAATACAAGGGCATATTTGCCCTGTTGCTCAGATCAGAAGTACCTGTTTATGTACTACCCATTTCTGGGAACCAGTGCGCTCTAATATGCAATTAAAGGCATGTTGATTTTTTCAGCACAATTCAGGAAAAGGTATAGTTTTGACATGAAATGACTATCTCTTTATTTGAACTTAAGACAACATAGCTATGAATGCTTGAAATTGCAGAATTTAACATAGAAAGCAATAGGGCTATGAGTTAGTGGTGTTATTCCTATTACTGAAAAGCATGTGAAATTCTAATTTTAGAATACCATTCACAATGAAAATTGATCACATTTGTTGTTAGTAATCATGTTACATCAACTTTTTTAATGAAAAATTATGTTGGTGTCAAATTACAGCCCTCAAACTTCTACAATATAGCATTCAGCCTTTTTTGCTCATTTAGCATGCATACATTGTTAAGACTTTACCTAAATTTTCAATGTTTGCATTATTTTAGACTGAAATCAATGAACATGTAAATTATGGCTAGTTTATAGTAAAAAAAAGCTTTTGGTCAAATTATCTTGTCAGTCTCCATGTTTTATTGGGTTTCTTACTGTATCATTTTATGACTTTTTTAGAAAATTGGTATATACTTAAATAAGAATTCCAAAATCTCACTTGAAATGCAATTTTCAACCTGTCAGTTCAGTAAGTTGTCTAGCTGGTACATACATAAATTGCTCTTGTTGATCCATGTTATTACATATAAGTATTTTTTTTTTTTTACTAAAACACCCCTTTTCCTATGGTGTTATTCCTATATGCAAAGAAAAGTTTTAGAAAGGATCATTTCTCTGTTTCATTTTTTCCAATGCCAACCAGTCTGAAAAATCTGTAATGGGCAATATCAGAGATGATACCTGCAAGTTTGTATTGATTAAAAATTGGATTTGTATCAAGGGTTTTCAAATGTAAATTGTTCAAAGAATATCTATTATGCATCTATAAAATCCCTTTATACTAATGTCCCTGAAACAAAAAAATAATTTTCACTAAAAAAAATTTGGCTCTAAATATAATAAGAAAAAGGAACGCACATTTATCTGTGAGGAAATTAGATATGTTTAGAGACTGCTTATCAATAATAATAAATATCATACCTTCTCTCCCTTCACCTTGGCCTAAAACTTTGACATCTACATATTCTGGTCGTGTTCCAAATGTCCAAGCTCTAAACTTTTGTAACATTGATGTTGATTCTGGTACAAACATTGGCAACCTCAGTTTGTGACTGTAATATCAAAGGAAAGTTTAAGAAAAAATTTTCCAATGATGATATTACATTTTTTGTTATATGTATATCAAAATATTAAGGGATTTGATGTTGTAAGCACATCTTTCTTGGTCACTGTTCAGTTTATTCAAAATTTCTCACTCCAAGGGTAACTGGAGAATAGAAACATAATCACTCTTGATCTTCTGTTGACCAGCAGTAAAACCCTTGCCTTGTCCTTTGGTTGTGCGGAATGTTTAAATTCACAGCCAAGTCCAGTCATAATGGGGACGTTAAATCCAACGCCTCATGAAGAGAGAGTATCACACATAATACATTAATTTGATTACACCAGATCTATAAACAGTGATACCTGTCCACAACAAGGTAAGTTATTGATCAGTTGATGTACATTGCTCTAGTTTTGATAAACAATGTAAATGTAAACAAGTTGGTAGACATAATTGAATATATTGATACATTAACTAAAAGTATACACTTGACCCAGTTAATACATATCTAATCTAATAAGTGAACCACATCATTATTGATATCTGGTTCTTTATTTGTAAATAATTTAAACGTAAAACGATATTTTATTTTAGTACACAACAAGAGGCTGTCAGAGTGACAGCAAACCGGATTTTCCTGCAGAGGTCGAACCCTGAACAGTTGAGCAAGTATGGACACTACATTTAAGCTTAAAACAGCTCTGAATTTGGATTGTGATTGAATATTTGACACAGCATAGGTTTGTGACACAAAATGAATGTGGTTTAAGAACTGAAATACTTGAAATTGGACATTTAAATACCTATTATGGTCCAATATCAAAAACCTAAGTACATATTAGAATCAGCATATCAAAGATCCCCAAGAATTCAATTTTTGATGAAATCAGAAAAAAGTTTAATTTAAGACCCTTTGGACCTCAATGTGGACCAATTTGATAAAGGAGCCCACAATCCAAAATCTCTCAATACATGGTTAGATTCAGCATTTCAAAGAACCCCATAAATTAATTTTTGTTGAATCAAACAAAGTTTAATTTTGGACCCTGATTTGGACCAACTTGAAAACTGGGCCCAAAATTTTAATATTTAAATACAGGTTTAGATTCAGCATTTGAAAGAACCCTATATATATTTAATTTATGTTGAAATGAAACACAGGTTAATTTTATCCATAATATTTTCTGTGCAAAGGGAAATAACTCAAACTGGATAAATAGTTCTCTAAAATAAGATATGATGCAATTTTTCAAATTATAATCAATAATATAATAACAACAACCAGTGATGACTAAGTTCTCTAAAATTAGATACGATTTAACACTCAAACATTGTTAGAATCAGCATATCAAAGAACCAAAGAATTCAATTTTTGATGAAATTAATCAAAAGTGTAATTTAGGACCCTTTGGACCTCAATGTGGTATTATCTTATTAATAATGAAAAGGAATACAGGTTAAGATTAAGCATTTCAAAGAACCCTATATATATTTTCAATTTATGTTGAAATCAAACAGTATTTTTGGACCCCAATTTGGACCAACTTGAAAACTGGGCCCAAAATCAGAAATCTAAATATATGTTTATTAATAGACAATATAAGCTTAGTTTTTAAAGGAGTTTACTTCATCAAAAATAAAATATATATATCATTCAGAAAATTAGTTTTTACAGAATAACAAACAAACTTGCCACAAAATTCTACAAACAATTTATCAAAGAAAGAAGAAAAAAATCCAAAATTTTATTTATCATTAATACAATGTCATTTCAAAATCTATAAAACTTATCAGTAACAAGAATTAATTGTAACAGAATGCTGTTACGAAGTCTCCCAAACAAAGCTCCAATAATTCGTCATTCCCATTGTCGCTTGACATTGGGCAATGTCCAGTACAAATTAATTTATGATATGCATTAGTGACGCCTATGGATTGACCCTGTATGTCATTCAAATCTTCTTGAAATTACGAACAGGAATTTATATGGTTTAGGGGTGGAGATCTCAACCGTTTACAAGTTCTCAAAAGTGGAGTGATCCCCAGGGGATTTGTTTTATTGTCCCATTCAAGAATATATATGGTTTAGGGGTGTGGATCTTGACCGTTTACAAGTTTTCAAAAAGAAAGGGGTGCGGGTGACCCCCATGGACTTCCTATATTTCATTTGATTTGTGTTATTGTCCAATACAAGAATATATATGGTTTTGGGGTGGGGATCTTGACCGTTTACAAGTTTTAAAAAAGAAGGGGGTGGGGGTGACCCCCATGGACTTCCCCAATATGTCATTTGATTTGTGTTATTGTCCCATACAAGAAAATATAATGTTTTGGGGGTGGAAATTTCGACCGTTTACAAGTTCTTAAACAGGAGGGGGTGGGGGTGACCCCAGGGGACTCACCTTTTATTTGATTTGATTTGTTTTGTTGTCCCATACAAGAATATATATGGTTTCAGGGTGGGGATCTTGACCGTTTACAAGTTTTCAAAAAGAAGGGGGGTGGGGGTGACCCCCATGGACTTCCCCTATATTTCATTTGATTTGTGCTATTGTCCCATACAAGAATTTATATGGTTTAGGGGTGGGGGATCTGGACCGTTTACAAGTTCTTAAACAGGAGGGGGGTGGGGGTGACCCCAGGGGACTCACCTTATATTTCATTTGATTTGTTTTATTGTCCCATACAAGAAGATATATGGTTTCGGGGTGGGGATCTTGACCGTTTACAAGTTTTCAAAAAGAAGGGGGATGAGGGTGAACCCGGGGACTCCCCAAATATTTCATTTGATTTGTTTTATTGTCCCATACAAGAATATATATGGTTTAGGGGTGGGGATCTCAACCGTTTACAAGATAAAAGCACATTCTCAAATTGAAGGGGGATGGGGGTAAGAATATATATGGTTTAGGGAGACTTAATTATCTACAAAATGTCTAATAATGAACAGTAAATTTCAAATTTCATTTATACAGTCCTACTAGTAAATTTCAAACTTTATATATACAGTCCTACAGATCGTATCAGGAAACAGAAAATTTCAAATAAATCTGTCACTCCAATGATATTATATGCTAAGATATAACCCAGATCTAATTAATAATTAATAATGTAATTAACTTCAAAATGTCTAATAATATAGCTTATAATCATTACCACTTAGGAAATAGATTATTTTCAAATAAATCTGTCACTCCAATTTTTATTGTGAGATAAGACATTATGCTTAGTCATAAAAAAGATAACAAGAGTAAAATATTTAAAAATTCCACTTTTGGATATTTAAAAAGGCGATAGCTCACAAAGGAGAAATACTAAAATCTTGAAAATTGAACTAGATCTTCATTAAGTCCCAGGAAACAACATATTTAAATTTGAAAAAAATTTGTTAAAGCGTTTTCATGTTATTGTGCTGACACTGTTTGGAAGCCGCCCGTAGATCCGCCCAGCCGCCTGCCGTACATCACCATTTTAATAACCGATATTTCCTTCGAAAATCCAGTTAATAAAATTGTCTAATAATTCTATTATTATTGCAAATGATGTTTTCAAACTTTATTAGATTTCGAAATTTCCAAACTGTCCACTTGGCTATGCATATTAGGATATTGTAAAATATATAATTTCCTTTAAAGGCCTGGCATAAAAACAGAGGATCATATTTTTCTCTTGCAGAATTAATTCATGTGTCAAGAGTACTTTTGTGAATATAGTTTTTAATTCTATTATTAATGGGTAGATCTTTTTACAATTATAAACTAGAGGCTCTAAAGAGCCTGTGTCGCTCACCTTGGTCTATGTGCATATTCAACAAAGGACACTCTCCAACATTGTAGATGAGAATAGAATTGATGACAAAAATCTCTGTTTTGTTGATCTTCATCAGTATTGCTGATCATTTAGACTGTTTAGTTTCTCTCTATCTTCTTTAGTTTTTGCTCAAAACATAAAAGAGGGTAAAAAAAAATCCTCATTTATTTTAAAGGGCAATCAAATATAAACGGTAATAACTGTCCTTTCCTAGATTTAGATATTTCAGTTATACACGGGAAACTCTACACTAAAATTTACGACAAAAGGGACGATTTTTCATTCCTTATTGCTAATTTTCCTTTTTTGGACGGTGATGTTCCTTTGGCACCATTTTAAGGTGTTTATATATCCCAACTCGTTCACTATGCCTGTGTCTGTTGTGACGTTGTGGATTTCAATGAACGCAATCTATGCATTACTGGTAAATTATTAAGTCAGGGGTTTTGTTACCACAAATTACTTAAAACCTTTACTAAATTTTTCCATAGATACAAAGATTTGGTTTGGAAGTTCGGTTGTACCTGTAGAAAACTTATTTGTAATGGGATAGCACATCCTAATTTTTTAAGGAGATGTTGTCTACTGAGCCGGGAAATTTAGATACGATCCGGAAACTTATCGATCCTTTAAAATTAATATTCTAAAAGGTTACCAATTCAACACTATTATTAGATCATACCACATCTTCTTATTTTTATAAATAACTCCTATAAAGAGTGACAGTCTACTAACTATATCGGCAAAATTTGACTTGTTAGTAGATCTTGACTCCAATAATGAGTTGTCAGACGATTTCCTCCATTTGTCTTAATTGTAAATCTTGTCTTGCTGATCATTTTTGCTTATTCAAGTTTCTATCTATCTATTATAATTTTTAAGATATAAGGCAAAAATGCAAAAAAATTGGTAAAAATCATCATCAAAGGGCAATACCTCTCTTATAAGGAGTCGACTAACGATTTCGACCATAAATATAAAAAGAAGATGTGGTATGATTGCCAATGAGACAACTCTCCACAAGAGACCAAATGACACAGAAATTAACAACTATAGGTCACCATACGGCCTTCAACAATGAGTAAAACCCTTACCGCATAGTCAGCTATAAAAGGCCCTGAAATGACAAATGTAAAACAATTCAAACGAGAAAACTAACAGCCTGATTAATGTACAAAATAATGAACGAAAAAAAAATATGATATACAGCAACAAACAACAACCACTGAATTACAGGCTCCTGACTTGGGACAGGCACATACAGAATGTGGGGTGGTTAAACATGTTAGAGGGCGCCAAACCCTCTCCCTAACCTGGGACAGTGGTGTAACAGTACAACATAAGAACAAACTATAAAATTCAGTTGAAAAAGACTTAACTCATCAGATGCATACAAATAGAAATACATAGAACACAGAGTAGACGTGGACGGGTACTTATACATTCCCACAACAAAAAGACACTAAGTACAGATCTGAGATTACTCGCAGTTACTGACAGCTAGTTCAAAGCCAATAACAACTTATAAAAAAAATCATGCATCTTAGACTATAATATCAATCAGTACACATCCAACATCCAATGGATTTAGTGTAAAGACGTCATAAACAGTCAGAGAAAAACATGACCTTGTGCAATGCCAAGAAACAGGTATCAACAGATTGTAGAGCCATGAATGTGCATATGTATATAATAAAATGCTTCGCTGAGTGCAGCCTGATTCGACCACAGAGGTCGAACCCTGAAAAGTTGGGCCAAGTTTGGACACAATATTCAAGCTTGATACTGTCTGAATTTGGATTGTGATCAAATTTTTGACATAATATAGGTTTCTGACACAAAATAAATGTGGTCAAAGATCTTAAAAATTTGAAATGGGACATTTAATTTACCTAGTATGATCTGATATCCAAAATCTAACAACATGGATAGATTCAGCATATAAAAAAACACCAAAAAATTAATTTTAGTTGAAATTAAACAAGGTTTAATTTTGGACCCTTCAAACCTTAATATGGACTAATTTGAAAACAGGGCCCAAAATAAAAAATCTAAATGCACAATAAGATTCAGCATATCATAGAGCCGCAATAATTCAGTTTTTGATGAAATCAAACAAAGTTTAATTTTGGACCCTTTGGAGCTCAATGTAGACCAATTTAAAAATGGGGCCCAATATCCAACATAGTAATACAAGGTTAGAACCCCCAAAAATTAAAGACTTAATTTAATCCCATTGAAATTGGTTAAAAGATTTGTATTTATTTTCAATTGAAGATTTCTTGCTATTGCGCAATACTGTGCTGTTGCACAATACTTAGTTAATCTGTTATATATAATAATTTACACACCCTGTTTGGTGTGTATCTCCCTTCCATATTAGTATTTGTGGTTTTTATATATAAATCAGAAATAATCAATGTAAATATGGAAAATTTTTGGAAAAAAAAACCCAAAAAATTATGAAAAAAAAAATCCTCCCAAAAAAATTTGTCCCCCCCAAAAAATTCTTTTTGAAAAATTTTGAAGAAAAAAAGTATGAAAACCCCCCAAAAAAATTGAAAAAAAAAAAATCCCCCCATTAAAAAATTTCAAAAATTTTGAAGAAAAAAATATGAACCCCAAAAAATTTGAAAAAAAAAATCACCCACCAATTTTTTTTTGAAAATTTGAAGATTTTTTTTTTCAGGAAAAATGTACAATTTCAGAGAGTTGCATAAACTTTAATACAAGTTATTGTCTTGAAACTAGAAAATTGCTTGTTTTTGGCCCCTTTTTTGCCCCTAATTTCTAAACATTTTGGGCAATTACCCCCAAACTCAATCCCAGCCTTCCCTTTGTGGTATGGAACCTTGTAGTACAATTTCAGAGAGATCCATACACTTAAACACAAGTTATTGTCTGGAAACTAGAAAAATGCTTGTTTTTGGCCCCTTTTTTGCCCCTAATTCCTGAATGTTTAGGGCAATTACCCCCAAACTCAATCCCAGCCTTCCCTTTGTGATATGGAACGTTGCGGTACAATTTGAGAGAGATCCATACACTTACACACAAGTTATTGTCCGGAAACTACAAAAATGCTTGTTTTTGGCCTCTTTTTGGCCCATAATTCCTAAACTGTTGGTACCATAACCCCCAAAATCAATCCCAACCTTCCTTTTGTTGTATTGAACCTTCTGGTAAAATTTCAGAAAGATCCATTCACTTAAACTAAAGTTATTGTCCGGAAACCAAATGTGTCTTGGACGACGACAACGACGACATGATAGCATTATACAAACGCACATTTTTTGCAGTCTTATAAAAATAATATTTAATAGAAAAACAAAGGATGTGGGGTATCCATCCATGACACAAAATCAGTACATGCAAAGGAACAGCGCTTTTATTGCTGTTCTTCAATAGTTTGATTTTATTAATATTAATACCAATAAGAACAAAATTCAAAGATCTAATTACAGCGTTGAATTGGTAACCTTTTAGAATAAGTTTATTTAAAGGATCGATAAGTTTACCCGGATCGTTTCTAAATTTCCCAGCTCAGTAGACAACATCTCCATAAAAATGGATGTGCTATCCCGTTTGAAATAAGTTTTCTACAGGTATAACCAAACTTCCAAACCAAATCTTTATATCTATGGAAAAATTTAGTAAAGGTTTTAAGTAATTTGTGGTAACAAAATCCCTGACTTAATAATTTACCAGTAATGCATAGATTACGTTCATTGAAATCCAAAATGTCACAACAGACACGGGCATAGCTAACGAGTTATGATATATAAACACGGTAAGATGGCGCCAAAGGAACATCACCATCCAAAAAAGGAAAATTAGCAATAGGGAAGGAAAAATCCTCCCTTTTGTCGTAAATTTTAGTGTAGAGTTTCCCGTGTAAAACTGAAATATCTAAATCTAGGAAAGGACAGCTATTACCGTTTATATTTGATTTATTTAAAGTAAGTTCCTTTGGGTAAATTTCGGCAGTATATTTAGAAAATTCTTGATTATTTAACGAAAAAATATCATCCAGATAGCGGTAAGTGTTGTTGAATTTATCAATTAAATGCAATTTAGACGGGTCTTTACTGAGTTTGGTCACAAACTGTGATTCATAACAGTACAAGAACAAGTGTGCTATTAAAGGGGCGCAATTGGTGCCCATAGGAATACCTACAACCTGTCGATAAACTTTATTCCTGAAACATACATAAATATTATCAAGGAGAAAATTAACAGCTTCAATCAGCTCATCACACCTCCTGTAAGTATATCTAGCATATTTACCTTTCTCATTAGGCTTTAAATGAGTTGCAGCAAATATATTTGCATTCAGATTTACCAAACGACCATTTAATTAAATAGGAAAACTTTTGTTTGATATGATTGTGTGGAAGTGTAGTGAAAAGAGTTGAAAAGTTAAAACTGTCAACAGAACCAAAAGGACCATCAAAAGCACGTAATTTATCTAAAACATCCAAAGAATTTTTTACACTCCAAAGATAGTTAATTCCACTATTTTCATATATTTTATTACAAAAGTTAATGATAAGTTCTTTGATAGTAGTTAAGGAACTTAAGTTAAAAGAACTGAAATATTAGTTGTAGAACACTTACTAGAGGCCGAGATGAAATGATATTTTACTGGTTTTTTGTGTAGTTTAGGTAACCAATACATAGTAGGGACCTTCAAATGTTCTTAAGACTTATTTGTAGAACTTGTCTTGCTCATCATTTTTGCAATTTAAAGTTTCTCTTTATCTATTATAATTTTGAAGATAAAAGGAAAAAATGAAAAAAAATGGTAAAATTTGTCATTTAAGGGCAATAACTCCTATAAGAAGTCGTCTGACAGTTTTGACGTTTATGGGCAATTGGTAAAGCTTAACATTCTGAACATTTTTGGTTTAGTCAGATTTTCTCTATTTATAACGGTTTTCAAAATAATAGACAAAACTTGCATTTTCCCCTCTTTTCTATTTTTAGCCATGTCGGCCATCTTGGTTGGCAGACGGGGTCATCGGACACAATTTTAAAACTATATACTGTAAATTCAGAAATTATTGCGTGCATTTTTTATTGCGATTTTTAAAGAATGGACACCAATGCGAGATTAATTATTGCAATTTCAGAATAATCTGCATACATGCATCAGATATCATAATGCGAGTTCTTCTTATTGCGATACTGACCCCATTACATTATTCGCATTAATAAAAACCTCGCAATAATTTCTGAATTTACAGTACTCCAATGATGATTATGGCCAAGTTTGTCTAAATTTGGCCCAGTAGATACAGAGGAGAAGATTTTTGTAAAAGTTAACAGACCACGATGCCAGGCGACGATACCATGTAATGAAAAAAGAAGATTTTGTGTTTCAAGGTGATTATTGCAAAAATGGCAGTTACCTTGAACCAAATAATGCTCAAATTGATGTAGTCTAGATTCGCTGCGTAAATAAAGTTTGGCCTTTTGTAGCCAACTATAAGGTATGGGTTTTTCTCATTATTGAAGGGAATGAAGGCTGTACGGTTGCCTATAATTGCTTACATCCTCTTCATTTGAACTTTGGTGGATAGTTGTGTCATTAGTAATCATACCACATCTCCTTATTTGGGCGCAGCTTGATACAACTGCAGAGGTTCAACCTTGAAAGTATGGACACTACATTCAAGCTTGCTACAGCTCTGAATTTAGATTGTGATTAGATTATAAGACACAGCATAGGTTTCTGACACAAAATAAATGTGGTCAAGAACTGAAAAATTTGAAATTGGACTTTAACCTATTATGGTCCAATATCCAAAATCTAAATACAGTTAGATTCAGCATATCCAAGTACACCAAGAATTTTATTTAGTTATTTATAAATGGACAATATTAGCTAGGCTTTTGAAGGGTTTGCTTCATAAAAAAAAGAATATATATATATAGCATTCTGAAAATTAATTTATACAGAATAACAAACAAACCTACCACAAAATTCTTCAAAAAATTTCACCAAAAAAAAACAATTTCAAAATATTATTCATCATTAATACTATTTCTTTAAAAATCTATAAAACTTACCTTTAATTATTTTTCAAAATATCTAATAATGAACAGTAACTATATTTATACATACTTTCTTCTCTAATATTAGAATTTCTATTTTAACTATGAATCTACTTACAATTTCTATCAATTGTGCAATACAGCTCTGAATTTGGATTGTGATTAAATATTTGACATACCATAGGTTTCTGACATAGACTGAATGTGGTCTAAGAACTTAAAAATTGAAATTGGACATTTACCTATTATGGTCCAATATCCAAAATCTATATACATGGTTAGATTCAGCATATCAAAGAACCCAAAGTATTCAATTTTGATGAAATCAAACAAACATTAATTTTGGACCCTTTGGACCTTAATGTGGACCAATTCTCAAACGGGCCCCAAATATTAAAATCTAAATACATGGCTAGATTTGGCTTATCAAAGAACCCAGATAATTCAATTTCTGATGAAATCAAACAAAGTTTAATTATGGACCCTTTGGACCTCAAAATTATTTGTGGACCAATTTAAATAAAATGCTCCATGAGGGCGCAGCTTGATACGACCGCAGAGGTCGAACCCTGAACAGTTGGGGCAAATATGGACACAACATTCAAGCTTGATACAGCTCTGAATTTGATTGTGATTGACTATTTGACACAGCATAGGTTTCTGACACAGAATGAATGTGGTCTAAGAACTTAAAATTTTAAATTGGACATTCACCTATTATGGTCCAATATCCAAAATCTAAATACATGGTTAGATTCAGCATATCAAAGAACCCTAAGGGTTCAATTTTGATGAAATCAAACAAAGTTTAATTTTGGACCCTTTTGACCTCAATGTGGACAAAGTTGATAATGGGGCCCAAAATCAAAAATCTAAATACATGGTTAGATTCAGCATATCAAAGAACCCAATATATTCAATTTTTGTTGAAATCAAACAAAGTTTAATTTTGGACCCCGATTTGGACCAACTTGAAAACTGGGCCCATAATCAAAATTTAAAGACATGTTTACACTCAGCATATCAAAGAACCCTAAGAATTCAATTTATGTTTAAATCAAATTAAGTTTAATTTTGGACCCTTTGGACCTTAATGTAGACCAATTTGAAAACAGGACCAAAAATTAAGAATCTAAATACATGGTTAGATTCAGCATATCAAAGAACCCCATATATTCAATTTTGTTGAAATCAAACAAAGTTTAATTTTGGACCCCAATTTGGACCAACTTGAAAACTGGGCCCATAATCAAAATCTAAATATATGATTAGATTCAGCATATCAAAGAACCCTAAGAATTCAATTTTGTTAAAATCAAACTAAGTTTAATTTTGGACCCTTTGGACCTTAATGTATACCAATTTGAAAACGGGACCAAAATTAAGAATCTAAATACACGGTTAGATTCAGCATATCAAAGAACCCCATATATTCAATTTTTGTTGAAATCAAACAAAGTTTAATTTTGGACCCTTTGACCTCAATGTGGACAAAGTTGATAATGGGGCCCAAAATCAAAAATCTAAATACATGGTTAGATTCAGCATATCAAAGAACCCAATATATTCAATTTTGTTGAAATCAAACAAAGTTTAGTTTTGGACCCGATTTGGACCAACTTGAAAACTGGGCCCATAATCAAAAATTGAAAGACATGTTTAGATTCAGCATATCAAAGAACCCTAAGAATTCAATTTTGTTAAAATCAAATTAAGTTTAATTTTGGACCCTTTGGACCTTAATGTAGACCAATTTGAAAACGGGACCAAAAATTAAGAATCTAAATACATGGTTAGATTCAGCATATCAAAGAACCCCATATATTCAATTTTGTTGAAATCAAACAAAGTTTAATTTTGGACCCCAATTTGGACCAACTTGAAAACTGGGCCCATAATCAAAAATCTAAATACATGATTAGATTCAGCATATCAAAGAACCCTAAGAATTCAATTTTTGTTAAAATCAAACTAAGTTTAATTTTGGACCCTTTGGACCTTAATGTAGACCAATTTGAAAACGGGACCAAAATTAAGAATCTAAATACACGGTTAGATTCGGCATATTAAAGAACCCCAATAATTCAATTTTGATGAAATCAAACAAAGTTTAATTTTGGACCCTTTGGACCTCAATGTGGACCAATTTAAAACGGGCCCAAAATCCAAAAACTTAATACACGGTTAGATTCAGCATATTAAAGAACCCCAAGAATTCAAGAATAAAACCCCATTGAAATTGGTCAAGAAATAAGCAATTTATACAAAGAATCTTCTTTTGCACAATACTGTGCAATTAAATATTTCTTGCAATTGCGCAATACTGTGCAATTGAATATTTCTTGCTATTGTGCAATACTGTACAATTGACAATTTCTTCCTATTGTGCAATATTGTGCTATTGATATTTCTTGCTATTGCGCAATACTGTGCAATTGAAGATTTCTTGGTATTGTGCAATACTGTGCAATTGAAAATTTCTTGCTATTGCACAATACTTATTATATAATAATTTACATATCCTGTTTGGTGTGTATCTCCTGCCATATCATTATTATTTGCTTTTAAATATAAATCAGAAATAACCAACTTAAATGGAAAATTTTAAAGAAAAAAAAGGAAAAAAGGAAGAAAAGGGGAAAAAATCCCCCAATTTTTGAACCCCTTATGATTCATCACCCCCAAACTCAATCCCAGCCTTCAATGAGGTATGGTACCTTGCAGTACAATTTCAGAGAGATCCATACACTTAAACACAAGTTATTGTCTGGAAACTAGAAAATGCTTATTTTTGACCCCTTTTGGCCCCTAATTCCTAAACGTTTAGGCAATTACCCCCAAACTCAATTCCAGCTTTCCCTTTGTGATATGGAACCTTGTAGTACAATTTCAGAAAGATCCATACACTTACACACAAGTTATTGTCCTGAAACTAGAAAAATGCTTATTTTTGCCCCTTTTTTGGCCCCTAATTCCTAAAATTTTGAGGCAATTACCCCCAAAATCAATCCCAGCATTCCCTTTGTGATATGGAACCTTGTGGTACAATGTCAGAGAGATCCATACACTTACACACAAGTTATTGTCTGGAAGTTACAAAAATGCTTATTTTTGGCCCCTAATTCCTTAACTGTTGGTACCATAACCCCCAAAATCAATCCCAACCTTCCTTTTGTGGTATTGAACCTTATGGTAAAATTTCCTAGAGATCCATTTACTTAAACTAAAGTTAGAGTCGAAACCAATGTGTCTTCGGACGACGGCGACGACGACGACGACGACGGCGCCAACGTCATACACATCATTAATACTATTTCTTTAAAAATCTATAAAACTTACCTTTAATTATTTTTCAAAATATCTAATAATGAACAGTAACTATATTTATACATACTTTCTTCTCTAATATTAGAATTTCTATTTTTAACTATGAATCTACTTACAATTTCTATCAATTGTGCAATACAGCTCTGAATTTGGATTGTGATTAAATATTTGACATACCATAGGTTTCTGACATAGACTGAATGTGGTCTAAGAACTTAAAAAATTGAAATTGGACATTTACCTATTATGGTCCAATATCCAAAATCTATATACATGGTTAGATTCAGCATATCAAAGAACCCAAAGTATTCAATTTTTGATGAAATCAAACAAACATTAATTTTGGACCCTTTGGACCTTAATGTGGACCAATTCTCAAAAGGGCCCCAAAAATTAAAATCTAAATACATGGCTAGATTTGGCTTATCAAAGAACCCAGATAATTCAATTTCTGATGAAATCAAACAAAGTTTAATTATGGACCCTTTGGACCTCAAAATTATTTGTGGACCAATTTAAAAAATGTGGCCCAAAATCCAATATCTAAATACACTGTTAGATTCAGCATATCAAAGAACCCCAAAAATTCAAGACTTTGAATTAAACCCCATTGAATAGGTCAAGAAATAAGCAATTTATAATAAGGCCACACCAATTTGATTAATAGTTCCTTGGATTTTCCCGCTCCTGTTTTAGAGAAATTGACTTTTCAATAAAAGAAAAAAATTACCACTTCCGCAAATTTTTGGTCCGCATGCCGCTCCAAAATTAGTTTCTCTTTGAAATTTAGATGCTTTTCTGTTGCATATAATGCTCCTATCGTTTTAAACACATGTGTGATAAATGGATTTTTAAATAAAAGGTCAAACATCAGGATGCGAATATGCAGTTGTGTCAGCTCATTGCCGTGGACAAGTAGTTATTGAACACCCATTTTTTCGAAATGCTTCTCGTTTTACCTTTAAAGACCTGTTCTAGGATGTAAAAATTCAAAATCTTTCGTTAGATGACCACATTATCAATATTTGTTAGAACCATCGTCACCCCCGATCCTTGTTTCAACAGGCATAGACCTATCTATCTTTTGGATGAAATGAATTGTAAATTCCCGTGAACATTTTATTAAATCACAGAAGTATTTGATGTTGATGAAACCCCATATCCCCTTGTTAGTCTTTTGGCATGCAAGCAGAACTCTTCTTTTGTTGTTGTTGTTGTTGGGGGGGATGTAAAGAGTTCCAACGAGACCAAGGTGATGCCGTAATGTGATTGGCATGCTCATAATGATTAGGGGTGTGTAATTGGTTCAACCTGACTTCTAGTCAAGCTACAGAGTTTTAAATGCATTACAGCTTTAAGGAGCAAAAGGAAAGAGTATTTTGCTCAGTAAGAAAAATGCATGTGAATGGGGTGACAGGTATTTTAAGGGAATATTTTAATAAATTTGGATCTACATGTATAGCAATACAACTATCTTACTCAGGATGTTGTTTTAGTACAAAGCAAGAAATATTCACCTCACTCATTTTTTTTATCCTAAATATGCATAAATAGTTCCATCTGGATGTCAAGCAGCCAATAAATAAAGGCAAAAGTAGTATACCGCTGTTCAATAGTCATAATTCGATTAAGCAAAAACAAATCCAGGTAACAAACTAAAACCAAGGGAAACACATCAACTATAAGAGGAAAACAACGGAACAACAGAAACACTGATTTACAACAATAAACAATCATTACCATATAATGAAAACTATCAAATATCTTTCAGGGGCATTTTTTGGATACATACACATATTTTAATTTTATTCAACATGTGTCATTTACCTAACTAACATACTTCCTCTTGTAAAACTGCATCTGCTATGCTTCCTAAATATATATGGATTTCAATGAAAATTCACATAGACAAAGCTTACTTGAAGAAAATAACCAAAATTAACTAAACCACAGTGAGACAAGAAAGTCTGATATGGTACAGGCACCAATAAATCAAATTATATGCATTAGAGCATCTGTTGCTCCTTGTTTTTCTATGAAATAACCCAGTTATAACATGTACATAAATTGAACAACTTCTAAATCACACAATTTAAAAAAAAATGTATTCCGCTTGCTTCACTTGTAGAGCACTCGCCTCAAAAAAACTCATTTTCAAGAAATATATAAATACAAAAAAATTTCGCTCGCTCGCCTCATATTTTTTGGAGCTTTTGTCCGAAGAACTATTAATCAAATTGGTGTGGCCTAAGTATTAGAAAAGTATTGTTTTTAGCCCCTTTTTCCTACACGGTTAGGGCGATATCCCCAGAATCAATCCCAACCTTCCTTTTTAGCTCACCGGGGCCCAAAGAGCCCCATGTGAGCTTATGCCATCACTTGGCATCCGTCGTCGTCTGTCGTTGTAAACTATTTAAAAAATCTTCTCCTCTGAAACTACTGGGCCAAATACCTTCAAACTTTAACTAAATGTTCCTCAGGGTATCTAGTTTATAAATTGTATCCGAAGTTTTGATCCATTGACAAACATGGCCACCATGGCTAAAAATAGAACATAAGGGTCAAATGCAGTTTTTGGCTTATATCTCAAATACTAAATCTTTTAGAGCAAATGTGCCAGGGGTAAAATTGTTTAATTGGTCAAGATCTATCGGCCCTGAAATTTTCAGACGAATCGAACAACCCATTGTTGGGTTGCTGCCACCGAATTGGTAGTTTTAACAAAATTTTGCAGTTTTTTGTTATTATTTTGAATATTATTATAGATATATATATACTGTAAGCAGCAATAATGTTCAGCAAAGTAAGATCTACAAAAAAGTTAATATGACCATAATTGTCAATTGACCCCTTACGGAGTTATTGCCCTTTAAAGACAATTTTACACAATTTGTTCATCAAGTTTGCTAACATTTAAAAATCTTCTCCTCTGAAACTACTGGGCCAATTACCTTCAAACTTTAACTAAATGTTCCTTAGGGTATCTTGTTTATAAATTGTATCCGAAGTTTGTATCCATCGACAAACATGGCTGCCATGGCTAATAAACAGCTGCGCCATGAGCGCATGATACACCCGTCGTCTTGTGTGTGAATTGTTATTCAATAATCATAAATAGTTTCTGACATACGGCCTGACATGCGAAAACCCCCTTTTTTTACAAAAAACTCAATATCTCTAAAATAAAATTTTGAATCAAAACCAAAAAGTATACAGATCTTTAGAATAATATAACTAAGAAGTGTGTAAAATTTTTGAGCAATAATCATAAATCGTTTTTGAGATATGGCGCGACATGTGAAAACCCCCCTTTTAAAAAAAAAAAATCAATATCTCAAAAATAAACTTTTGAATCAAAACCAAAAAGTATACAGATCTTTAGATTAATATAACTAAGAAGTGTGTAAAATTTTAAGCAATAATCATAAATCGTTTTTGAGATACGGAGCGACATGTGGAAAAACCCCTCCCCCTTTTTTAACAAAATACTCAATATCTCTAAAACAAAATTTTGAATCATCACCAAAAAGTATACAGATCTTAAGATTAATATAACTAAGAAGTGTGTAAAGTTTTAAGCAAAAATCATAAATTGTTTTTGAGATATGGTGCGACATGTGAAAAAAAAACACACACCTGTTTTAGTTACTAAGTCCCGTAACTCAAAAAGTTTTAATCTTATTTTCACCAAAAAGTATACAGATCGTTTGACCATCATAAGAAACAACTATGTTAAGTTTCATAAAATTTGGATAAGTCGTTCTGATGTTAAGGTGCGACATGTTTACGCCAGACAGACAGACGGACAGACAGACGGACAGACGGACGGACGGACACCGGACATTTGTATACCATAATACGTCCCGTCAAAAATTGACGGGCGTATAAAAATAGAACATAAGGGTCAAATGCAGTTTTTGGCTTATATCTCAAAAACTAAATCTTTTAGAGCAAATGTGACATGGGGTAAAATTGTTTAATTGGTCAAGATCTATCGGCCCTGAAATTATCAGACGAATCGAACAACCCATTGTTGGGTTGCTGCCACCGAATTGGTAGTTTTAACAAAATTTTGCAGTTTTTTGTTATCATTTTGAATATTATTATAGATATATATATACTGTAAGCAGCAATAATGTTCAGCAAAGTAAGATCTACAAAAAAGTTAATATGACCATCATTGTCAATTGACCCCTTAAGGAGTTATTGCCCTTTAAAGACAATTTTACACAATTTGTTCATCAAGTTTGCTAACATTTAAAAATCTTCTCCTCTGAAATACAGGTGAGCGATTCAGGCTCTTGAGAGCCTCTTGTTTTTGTATGGAACTATGTGGTACAATTTCATAGGGATTTATACAATTATACACAAGTTGTTGTCTGGAAACCAAATTTCTTCTGAATACAATGACGCAGCTGACGCTGCCAACAACGTCATAACATTATACGACCGCAAAAATTACCAAATTTCTTTCAATGATAGACATAAACTTTATGTAGCAAAAATGATTAGCAAGACAATATCTACAAATAAGTCTATACAGCTGAAATTGTCATACGGTTCCTTTTTGGAGTAATTGCCATTAAATGAAGATTTTTATTATCTTTTGGCGTTTTTCGCTTTGGTCTTGAAAACTATAATAAATAGATACTTTAAAAGCAATAAACTGCTTCGCCAAGCACAGCTTGATACGACCGCAGAGGTCCAACCCCGAACAGTTGGGGCAAAAATAGACACAATATTCAAGCTTGATACAGGTCTGAATTTGGATTGTAACTGAATATTTGACACATTATAGGTTTCTGACACAGAATAAATGTGTCAAAAAAATTGCCCCCCCTAAAAAAATTTTTTAGGGGGGGCAATTTTTGACATTTTTAACCCCTCTCAAAAAAAAAAAATTTGACGAGAATTTTCTTTTGAGGAAAAAAATTTGACCCCCCAAAAAAAAAAAAATGTACCCCCCCTTTTCCAAAAAAATTAATTTTGAAGAAATTTTCTTTTTGTAAAATGTGGTACAAATTAAGAGACATCCATACACTTAAACACAAGTTATTGTCTGAAAACTAGAAAAATGCTTGTTTTATACCCTTTTTGGCCCCTAATTCCTGAACGGTTTGGGCAATTACCCCCAAAATGAATCCCAACCTTCTACTTGTGGTATTGAACCTTGTGGTACAATTTCAGAGCAATCAAAATACTTATACACAAGTTATTGTCCTGAAACTAGAAAAATGCTTGTTTTGGCCCCTTTTTGGCCCCTCATTCCTAAACGGTTGGGACCATCACCCCCAAAAACAATCCCAACCTTCCTTTTGTAGTATTGAACCTTTTGGTTAAATTTCATAGAGATCCATACACTTAAACTAAAGTTATTGTCCGGAAACCAAATGTCTTCGGACGACGCTGACACCGACGACGTGATACCAATATACGACCGCAAAAAATAAAAATGATCAGTAAGACAAGATCCACAAATTAGTCAAATTGCAGACATTGTCAGTTGACTCCTCATAGGAGTTATAACCCTTTAATGATGATTTTTATCATTTTATTTCGTTTTTGCTTAATGTCTTGAAAACTATAATAGATAGATAGAAACTTTAAAAAGCAAAAATGATCAGCAAGACAAGATCTGCAAATATGTCAGCTAACATGTAGATGAATTTGCCAGTTGTCTTCTTACAGGAGTTATTGCCTTTAATTACGATTTCAACACTTTTTTGTGTTTTGGGCAAAAACTATAGAATATATAGAGAAACTGTAAACAGAAAAAAATGATCAGCAATACAGGTTCACCAAAAAGAGATTTTAGTCATGAATAATATTCTAGTTTAGGATGTTGGAGATTGTCCATTGATGAAAATGCATGTAGACCTAGGTGAGCAAATCAGGCTCTTTAGAATGGTGTCTTCCTCGAATGCCAACATTTTATATGTTACCTATTCCTTAAACGCCAACAAAAATATTTCAATAGATGTTTATATAATAACAGCACGTGTTTTTATAACTATTTTAATGTTTTTATAAGTATTAAACTGTTAAAAATAATTAGTGAACTTGATAAAATTGTAGATTTTTTGGTTGAAATTATTATGAATTTTAAAGAAATTAAAAAATTAAAACATTTTTATTACTTTTTATTAAAAAAATAGATATTTTGGGAATGGAAATGTTTATTAACATAAGACATATTAGAAATATTAAAGAAATTTAAGTTTAATCATTTGTTAATATTTCAAACTAAAATAAAGGCTCTCAAGAGCCTGTCACGTGTCGCTCATCTGTATCTACTGTTGTTTTGAAAATTATGTAAAATAAGGTTAAAATCATAATAAATTATAGTATTATGAACCCTAATTATGATTGAGGCCAAATTTGGTTTAATTTGGCCCAGTCATTGAATAAGAAGCAGGTCATTCCATTGTAGTTTTACAATAGTTACTGAAGACCCCTTAGGCCTTATCATTATTTAAAAAAGTTTTCAAGTTGTGACCATTTGAAATTGTTTTTTTACAATTTTCCCTTAGACTTCTATAGTACTTAAATTGTAGCTATATATATAGTAAACCCCTATGTTCAATTTTTAGCCATGTCGGTCATGTTGGTTGGCAGGTAAGGGTCATCAGACACTTTTTTATACGCCCGTTTACGGGACGTATTATGGTATACCGTTGTCCGTCTGTCCGTCGTCAACATGTCAGACATTAACTCAAAAATGCTTTAACCAATTTGCATAAAACTTCGGTGAATTGTTTATATCTATTGACATGAGCTCCCTTTCGTTTTTTTATAAAATTTAGATTTTACGTTTCCGAGTTATGGGGTTTTATTCATTAAAAAAATTCGTAAGGGTTCCGCGGAACCCAGTGTCTCGTCTACTTTTGCTGTTAATCGCAGGCTCAACAAAAATGAGGAAAAAAATCAATAAATATATTCCTTTAGATACTATCTTTTGATTGCAAGAAGCTTCTGTCAAAGTTTGGTATAAATCCAGGATAGTTTATGAATCTAATAAATGTTTTAAAAACTTTAACTGCAGACTGTATTTAATGTTAACTGGAAGAAAAACTAAGTCCATTTATAAGTAAAATACGGATAAACAGGTACAAAATTTTAACAAAATTTCCTTCTAGATACTAGCTTTTGATCATAAACAAGCTTCTGTCCAAGTTTGATACAAATCCAGGATAGTTTAAGAAAGTTATTAAAATTTTAAAAACTTTAACCACAGAGTGAATGTATTGTTTCCTGGCAGAAAAACTAAGTCCATTTAAAAGTAAAACACGGAAAAAATGAAATTTTTTTTTTAACAAATTTAATTCTGGATACTATCTTATGATCATAAACAAGCTTCTGTCCAAGTTTGGTAGAAATCCAAGATAGTTTAAGAAAGTTATTAAAATTTCAAAACTTTAACCACAGAGTGAATATTTGTGGATCGCCACGACGACAGCACCCGACGGAATGTAGGATCGCTATGTCTCGCTTTTTCGACTAAAGTCGAAGGCTCGACAAAAAGGGGGATTTTCCAGTTTTCGGACAATAAGTCAAGAATGCTTTTACCATTTTGCAAGAAATTGTGGTGAATTGTTTATATCTATTGACATGAGCTCCCTTTTGATTTTTATGAATTTTAGATTTTACGTTTCCGAGTTACAGGGTTTTATTCATAAATAAAATGCTCCAGGGCGCAGCTTGATACGACCGCAGAGGTCGAACCCTGAATAGTTGGGGCAAGTATGGACACAACATTCAAGCTTGATACAGCTCTGAATTTGGATTGTGATTAAATATTTGACACAGCATAGGACCTGACACAGAATGAATGTGGTCTAAACTTAAAAATTTTAAATTGGACATTCACCTATTATGGTCCAATATCCAAAATCTAAATACATGGCTAGATTCAGCATATCAAAGAACCCCAAGAGTTCAATTTTGATGAAATCAAACAAAGTTTAATTTTGGACCCTTTTGACCTCAATGTGGACAAAGTTGATAACGGGCCCAAAATCAAAAATCTAAATACATGGTTAGATTCAGCATATCAAAGAACCCCATATATTCAATTTTGTTGAAATCAAACAAATTTTAATTTTGGACCCGATTTGGACCGAGTTGAAAACTGGGCCCATATCAAAATCTAAATACATGTTTAGATTCAGCATATCAAAGAACCCTAAGAATTCAATTTTGTTAAAATCAAACTAAGTTTAATTTTGGACCCTTTGGACCTTAATGTGGACCAATTTAAAACGGGCCCAAAATCCAAAAACTTAATACATGGTTAGATTCAGCATATTAAAGAACCCCAAGATTTCAAGAATAAAACCCCACTGAAATTGGTCAAGAAATAAGCAATTTATACAAAGTATCTTCTTTTGCACAATACTGTTTAATTGAATATTTCTTGCAATTGTGCAATACTGTGCAATTGACAATTTCTTGCTATTCTAAATACTGTACAATTGACAATTTCTTGCTTTTGAGCAATATTGTGCTATTGGATATTTCTTGCTATTGCGCAATACTGTGCAATTGAAGATTTCTTGCTATTGCGCAATACTGTGCAATTGAAAATTTCTTGCTATTGCACAATACTTATTATATAATAATTTACACATCCTGTTTGGTGTGTATCTCCTGCCATATCATTATTATTTGCTTTTAAATATAAATCAGAAATAACCAACTTAAAATGGAAAATTTTAAGAAAAAAAAGGAAAAAGGAAAAAAAATCCCCCAATTTTTGAACCCTTTATGATTCATCACCCCAAACTCAATCCCAGCCTTCCCTTTGAGGTATGGTACCTTGCAGTACAATTTCAGAGATCCATACACTTGAACACAAGTTATTATCTGAAACTAGAAAATGCTTATTTTGGCCCTTTTGCCCCTAATTCCTAAACTTTTCAGGCAATTACCCCAAACTCAATTCCAGCTTTCCTTTGTGATATAGAACCTTGTGGTACAAAGTCAGAGAGATCCATACACTAACACACAAGTTATGTCTGGAAGTTACAAAATGCTTATTTTTGGCCCTTTTGGCCCCTAATTCCTTAACTGTTGGTACCATAACCCCAAAATCAATCCCAACCTTCCTTTTGTGATATTGAACCTTATGGCAAAATTTCATAGAGATCCATTCACTTAAACTAAAGTTAGAGTGCGAAAACCAATGCGTCGACGACGACGGCGGACGGCACGGCGGCGGCGGCGACGACGACGACGACGACGCCAACGTCATACCAATATACGACCACAAAATTTTTTGCGGTCGTATAAAAAGGGTGATTTTCAAGTTTTCGGACAAAAACTCTAAAATGCTTTCAGCAATTCTTATGAAACTTTGGTGAATTGTTTGTATGTATTGATGTAAGCTCCCTTTAGAATTTTATAAATTTTACATTTTACATTTCTGAGTTATGGGGTTTTATTCATTAAAACAAGGGGTGATTTTCCAGTTTTCGGACAATAACTCAAAAATGGCGTCACCAATTCTCATGAAACTTTGGTGAATTGTTTATATCTATTGATGTAAGCTCCTTTTATTTTCATAAATTTCTAATATGACATTGAGAATTAATTGAACTTTATTTGTTTATAGTCTGACAACACATTTACTAAGTATTGCACAACAGCAAGAAATCTTTAATTGAATATAAATTCAATTCATATAACCAATTTCAAGTTCTTTGAATAAATTTATTCAGAAACCTATAATATGTCAAATATTTAATTACAATCCAAATTTAGACCTGAATCAAGCTTGAATATTGTGTCCATTTTTGCCCCAACTGTTCAGGGTTGGACCTCTGCGGGCGTATCTAGCTGCGCTCAGCGAAGCAGTTTATTAAACTAGATACCTTAATGATGATTGTGGTCAAGTTTGGTTATATTTGGCCCAGTAGTTTCAGAGGAGAAGATTTTTGTTAAAGTTAACTGACGACGATGACGACAAACGACGAACGCCAAGTGATTAGAAAAGCAAACATCAAAGTCCAAAGAGTGTAATGTAGAATTTGTGCAAAATGAATTCCTGACAATATGCACATGTTGATCGACTCTGTGATGCAACACTTTTCAAAGTTTTATTTTAAGAGAATCCATATTTGTTCAAGCAGTAACAACAAAAAATGATTTTCAACAAATTCACAAACATGACTAGATTTAGCTACCTGTAATTTACCTATCTGTTTAATTGGTATGGTTGTTCTGATAAGCATGCACTTTTGTTGTGATAATTACTTACACCTATTCCTTGAATGCCAACATAATTTTACAGGTAAATTGTCGGTAGATCAAAGGATGATGGCATTCAAGGAATAAACCTTTAGAATATCTAGGTTAGTCTTTTCTATATACAAAAGACCCAATTCTAAAACTAAGCAATATACATATTTTCCCAGTTATATAACCCTTTCTTTTTTACCCTCAAATAAACTCCCAATAATTCGTTTTCAAATTACAGACTTTGGCTTCCCATTTAAGAATTTTTAGAAAAGAGTAACAACATCTAGGTAGAACAAACTCTATCCCTACCAATACATTTCTAGTGGAACAAGTTTGGTGTAAAATGCAGGATCTGGTTACTATTTTTTTTCGTAAAAGCATTACACATTTGTGGATAAAATGGGATTGCAGGCACAGACACTTGATTTTTTTTTGTATCTATAAACCTTTTTTAACACATGTTATATAAAGATATATTGGCAAAAATAATTCTGTGATTGCTGCTGTCAGTGTAAAAGTGTAATGTTGATTAAAAATGAGTCCATTTATCAGTAAAATACAGAATTTAAAAAAAAATCAAACTTTTTCTTTAGATGCTATTTCATGGTCTTGAAGATTAGCTTCTATCCAAGTTTCATAACAATCCATGAAGGTTTACAAATTTGTCATGTCAAAAAAGTTTAATCCCAGACAGTCTGTAAATGTTAACTGTAAAAAACTAAGTCCATCTATCAGAAAAATACTGAAAATGAAAAAAAATCTATTTTCAAAAGTTTGCTTCAGACATCATCTCTCAATCATAAATAAACTGTTAACACAGAGAAATGTCTCGCCTTTTTGTAATTTCGATAATGCAAATGTCAAAATTAAAATAGCAACACTTTAACATGCAAGTTTTGCAAATATTCAAAGTCAATGAACCATGACTGAAGGTACATGGCTAAACAATCTCCATGGAAATGAGATGTGCCAATGCTAATACAACTGCATACCAACTACCATTGACTTATCATAAGTAGTTCTCTTTAAACAAACCTAAACACAAAGTAATACATGTAAACTAAACAAAATTATCAAAGTCAATAGACCATAACTGAGGGGGAGGGGCCAAATAATCTCCATGGTAATGAGATCTGCCAATGCTAATACATCTGCATATCAAATATCATTGACCTACCACTAGTGGTTCCCCATAAACTGACCTAATCACAAACTTATACATGAAAACTAAGCAAAAGTTTCAAATTCAATAGACCATGACTGAGGGGCCAGGTTAATAATCTCCATGGAAATGAGATATGCCAACGTTATACAACTGCATACCAATTATCATTAACTTACCACTAGTGGTTCCCCATAAACTGACCTAATCACAAACTAATACATGTTAACTAAACAAATTTTCAAAGTCAATAGACCATAACTGAGGGGGCGGGGCCAAATAATCTCCATGGTAATGAGATGTGCCAATGCTAATACAACTGCATACCAAATATCATTGACCTACCACTAGTGGTTCACCATAAACTAGACCTAATCACAAACTAATACATTGTTGACGCCGTTGCCGCCAGCGCCAACAGCTTCTGCCAAAGTTCTATGAAGGTTTGATAAAGTAATGGATGTGTAACAAACTTTAACCCCAGACAGTACCTATTTGTTAAATGTAAGAAAAACTAAGCTCATTTATCAGTTAAATACGGAAAAATGGAAATAAATATTTTCAAAATTTTGTCCTTAATACTACATTTTGGCTTCTCTCCAAAATTCCATAAATTCCATGAAGGTTTCACAAAGTTATTGATGACTGAAAAACTTTAACCTCAGACTGTATCTACTTGTTAGCTAAAATAAAAAACTAAGTCCATTTATCAGTAAAATACGGAAAAATGAAAATAAATATTTTCGAAATTTTGATCTAGATACTGTAGTTTGGTTATTAACAAGCTTCGGTTAATTTCCTAAAATCCCATGAAGGATTGACAAAGTTATTGATGACTGAAAAACTTTAGCCTCAGACTAAATTTGAATGTTAACTGTAAAAAACACTAAGTCCATTTATCAGTAATTAGATATGGAAAAAAATTTTTGCTCTGAATACTGTATTATGGTAAAACAAAAGCGTCTGTCCAAATTACCTAAAATTCCATGAAGGTTATGACAGAGTTATTATGATGTCTAAAAAAAACTTAAACCACAGACTGAACATTAATGTTGATGCAGCAGATGCGGAAAACGGAATCTAGGATCGCTATGTCTCCCTTTCGCAACATAAATGTCGCAGGCTCAACAAAATCATCATTATAGGGAAATAACTTTTTAAAAAAAACTGACAATTTAAGTCATGTTGACATATCTGTAGATCTTGTCCTGATGATCATTTTTGCTTTTTAAAGATTCTATCTACATTTGTATCTATCATACATTTCAAGATAATAGACAACAAGAGTGCACATGCTGAAATGTCTCGCCTTCTTTACTAATCATTGATATTATGTTGATAGTCCTAAATATAAAGCTTTACTACAACTATCACATAAACTTAACATGATCCAAGAAAATGAGGTCAAGGTCATATAAACCAAACAAGAAATACATGTACACCTTACAATCATTCAATACACTAAATATAGTTGACCTATTGCTTATAGTTTCTAAGATACAGACTTAATCAAGAAAACTAAACATTGACCAATGAACCATGAAAATGAGGTCAAGGTCAGATGAACCATGCCAGGCAGACATGTACAGCTTGCAATCCTTCCATACAACAAATATAGTTGACCTATTGCTTATAGTATTAGAAAAACAGACCAAAACACAAAAACTTAACATTGAGCAATGAACTGTGAAAATGAGGTCAAGGTCAAATAAAACCTGCAAGACTGACATGTACATCATAAAATATTTACATACATCAAATATAGTTGACCTATTGCATATATATTAGAAAAAAAGACCAAAACTCAAAAACTTAACTTTGACCACTGAACCATGAAAATGAGGTCAAGGTCAGAAGACACTTGCCAGCTAGACATGTACACCTTACAATCATTCCATACACCAAATATAGTAGACCTATAGCATACAGTATAAGAAAAACAGACCAAAACACAAAAACTTTAACTATAACCACTGAACCATGAAAATGAGGTCAAGGTCAGATGACACCTGCCAGTTGGACATGTACACCTTACAGTCCTTCCATACACCAAATATGCTAGACCTATTGCTTCTAGTATCTGAGATATGGACTTGACCACCAAAACTTAACCTTGTTCACTGATCCATGAAATGAGGTCTAGGTCAAGTGAAAACTGTCTGACGGGCATGAGGACCTTGCAAGGTACGCACATACCAAATATAGTTATCCTATTACTCATTATAAGAGAGAAATTAACATTACAAAAAATCTTAACTTTTTTTTTAAGTAGTCATTGAACCATGAAAATGAGGTCAAGGACAATGGACATGTGACAGATGGAAACATCGTAACATAAGGCATCTATATACAAAGTATGAAGCATCCAGGTCTTCCACCTTCTAAAATATAAAGCCTTTAAGAAGTTAGCTAACGCCGCCGCCGTCGGATCACTATCCCTATGTCGAGCTTTCTGCGACAAAAGTCGCAGGCTCGACAAAAATGAAAAAAAATTGTAAAAATCATCTTTAAAGGGCAATAACTCCAATAAAGAGTCGACTGAAGAATTCAGCAATGTGGCTTATTTGAAGATCTTGACTTGCTGATCGATTTTGCTAACTAAAGTTTCTATCTATCTATTATAATTATCAAGATAATAGGCAAAAATGCTAATAAAGCGCTGCGCCATGAGCGCATGATATGCCTGTCGCTTTTTCAACGAATAAAGTTTCATAACTCCTCAATGTCATATCAGAAATTTGTAAATAAACTGTTAATACAGAGATATGTCTCGCCTTTTTGTAATTTTGATGGTAAAATGCAAATGTTGAAATTAAAATAGCAATACTTTAACATGTAAGTTATGCAAAATATTCAAAGTCAATGAACCATGACTGAAGGTACAGGGCCAAACAATCTATATAGAAATGAGATGTGCCAATGCTAATACATATGCATACCAAATATCATTGCCCTATCACTAGTGATTCCAAAATAACTGACCTAATCACAAAAAAACTTATTTGTAGATCTTACTTTGCTGAACATTATTGCTGTTTACAGTTTATCTCTATCTATAATAATATTCAAGATAATAACAGGTACATGTCAACTAAGCAAAAGTCAATAGACCACGACTGAGAGGGCGGGGCAAAAAAATTAACATGGAAATGAGATGTGCCAATGCTTATATAACTGCATACCAAATTTCATTAACCTACCACTAGTGGTTCCCCATAAACTGACCTAATCACAAAAAATAATACATGTAAACAATGCAAAAGTTACAAAGTCAATAGACCATGACTCAGGGGTTGGGGCCAAATAAACTCCACCTAATCACAAACTAATACATCGTTGACGCCGCCGCAGACGCCAGAAACAGCATACCTATGTCTCGCTCTTTGACACCGTCAAGGCGAGACAAAAACTAAAGGAAGCTTATTTTTATAGATATAAATCAGTCACCAAAGTTTCATGAAAACATCTCAAAGCATTTTTGAGTTATTTTCTGAAAACTAGAAAATCCCCCATTTTTTATGAATAAAATCCCATAACTCAGAAATGTAAAATCTAAAATTTATATAAATCGAAAAGGAGCTTATGTCAATAGATATAAACAATTCACCAAAGTTTCATGAAAATTGGTTAAAGCCTTTTTGAGTTATTGTCCGACATGTTGATGACAGACAGACAGATGGGCGGACAAACAGACAACGGGATACCATTATACATCCTGTATAAGGGCGTATAAAAAATGGGGAAAAAAAAATCATCATTGAAGGTCAATAACTCCAATAAGGAGTTGACTGACAATTTTAAGTCATATTAACTTATTTGTATAGCTTGTCTTGTTTATCATTTTGGCTATTTATAGTTTCTATCTATCTATTATAGTTTTTAAGATATTAGGCAAAATGCAAACAATTGGAAAAAATCATCTTCAAGGAGCAATAATTCCAATAAGGAGTCGTCTGACAATTTCAGCCATTAGACTTAAAAAGCTTAATTGCAGATCTTCAAATCACAGTCTTGCTGATCACTTTTCCAGAATAAAGATTTTTTCTATCTATCATAGTTTTCAAAATTATAAGCAAAAATGAAAATAAATGGTAAAATTTGACATTTATGGGCAATAACTCCTATAAGAACTTGTCTGACAGTTTTGACGTAAATAGACAGCAGATAGATCTCAACATTCTGAACATTTCTGCCCCTGTCAGATTTTCTCTATTCAAAGCGATTTTCAAGATAATAGACAAAACTTGCATTTTACACCTATGTTCTATTTTTAGACATGTCCGTCATCTTGGTTGATAGGTGGGGTCATCGGACACATTTTTGAAACTCAGATACCTAATGATGATTGTCACCAAGTTTAATTAAGTGGTTTCAGAGGAGAAGATTTTTATAAGATATCAATCAAAAACGCAAAGAAATGGTAAAAATCGTCATTATAGGGCAATAACTCCAATAAGGAGTCATCTGACAATTTCGCCCATGATGACTTATTTGAAGATCTTGTCTTTATGATAATTTCTTTTCATTAAAGTTTTTCTCTATCTATTATAGTTTTCAAAATAATATGCAACTCAAGGCTCTTAAGAGCCTGTGTCGCTCACCTGCATCTTCAACAACAGCTACTTTTTGTAAAAATCATCATTAAAGGGGAAAAACTCTATAAAGAGTTAACTGACAATTAAAACTCTATAAAGAGTTAACTGACAATTTCAGTACTGTTCACATATTTGTAGATCTTATCCTGCTGATAATTTTTTCGTTTTAATTTTTCTATTTATTATAGTTTTCAAGATAAAAGGCAAAAAATGCAAAACTAGAGGCTCTAAAGAGCCTGTGTCACTCACATGCATCACCAACAATGGCTTCTTTTATGTAAAAATCATCAATAAAGGGGAATAGTATAAAAATAAGGAGATGTGGTATGATTGCCAATGAGACAACTATCCACCAAAGTTCAAATGAAGTGGATGTAATCAATTCTAGGCAACCATATGGCCTTCAACAATGAGAAAAACCCATACCATATGGTCGGCTATAAAAGGCCCTGACATGAAAAATATGAAACAATTCAATTGAGAAAACTAACGGCCTAATTTATAACAAAACAATGTACGAAAAACAAATATGACAGACATGAACCAATGACAACCACTGAACTACTGGCTCCTGACTTGGGACAGGCACATAAAGAATAATAAGTCTACTAAGAGTTAACTAACAGTTTCAGTCATGTTGACATATTTGTAGATCTCATCCTGCTAATAATTTATCCTTTTTAAAGTTTCTACATATCTATAATAGTTTTTAAGATAATGGGCAAACAAGAATGTGTCCATAGTACACGGATGCCCCACTCGCACTATCATTTTCTATGTTCAGTGGACCGTGAATCTGGGGTCAAAACTCTAATTTGGCATTAAAATTAGAAATATCATATCATAGGGAACATGTGTACTAAGTTTCAAGCTGATTGGACTTCAACTTCATCAAAAACTACCTTGACCAAAAACTTTAACCTGAAGCGGGACAGATGGACGAACGGACAGATGGACGGATGGACGAACGGACGCACAGACTGAAAAACAAAATGCCCCTAGGTGGGGCATAAAAATGTATAAAAATGTTGAAAATTATCATTTAAGGCCAATAACTCAAACAACAAGTCGACTGAAGATTTCGAATTTTATGGCTTATTTGTAGATCTTGTTTTTCTGATTATGTGTGTTATTAAAAGTTTCTACCTATCTATTACAGTTTTCAAGATAATAGGCAGTAATGAGAAACTAGAGGCTCCAAGGAGCCTGAATCTCTCACCTGAAAATCTAGGCATGTTGCCTTATTGGAATAAATAGTCTTTTGATATTTTGAACAATTTATTAATTTGTAAATCTTGTGTTGTTGATCAATTTAGCTTTCAAAGTTTCTGTTCATCTATTAAAGTTTTCATTTTATTATAGGTTAAAACACTTAAATTGGTCAAAATTCATCTTTATTGGCAAATAATAATAGACTTGCTTGACAACTTGTCATATAGTGAATTATAAGAAAAGCTTCTTTTCAATTACTCCTAGAAGGAGTCAACTAACAACTTGGGTCATGATGTCTATATTGTTTTCAAGATAATCGGCAAAAATGTATCAAACTGTTATAATCGTCAATTGGGGGCAATAACTCATACAAAGAGTCAACCAATGATTTCCACCATGTTGAATTATTTTTAGATCTTGCCTTGCTGATCATTTTTGGCATTTAAAAAATTGGTAAAAAAATCGTCATTAAAGGGCAATAACTCCAATAAGGAGTCGTCTGATGATTTTAGACATGTTGACTTAATTTTGGATCTTGTCTTGCTGATCATTTTTCAAAATAAAAGTTTCTCTATATCTATTATAGTTTACAAAATAATAGGCAAAAATGAAAAAAAATGGTAAATTTTGACATTTAAGGGCAATAACTCCTATAAGAAGTGGTTTGACAGTTTTGAAGTAAATGGACAGCAGGTAGATTTAACATTCTGAACATTTCTACCCCTGACAGATTTTCTCTATTCATAGTGATTTTCAAGATAATAGACAAAACTTGCATTTTACCCCTATGTTCTATTTTTAGCCATGTCGGCCATCTTGGTTGGCTGGCGGGGTCATCGAACATATTTTTGAAACTAGATACCTCAATAATGATTATGGCCAAGTTTGGTTAAATTTGGCCCAGTAGTTTCAGAGAAGATTTTGTAAAAGTTAACGACGACGGACAACGACAACTACGGATGACAGACGCCAAGTGATGAGAAAAGCTCACTTTCGGCCAAGTGAGCTAAAAATGTGGAAAATTGTCATTAAAAGGCAATAACTTCAATAAGGAGTCGACTAACGATTTTGGTTATGTTGACTTATTTGTAGATCTTGTCTTGCTGAATATTTTTGCTTTTAAAGTTTTTATCTATATCCATTATACTTTATACTTTTTTATCTATATTCAAGAATAAAACATTAAATAAGAAATAAGCAATTTATACTTTTCTAAGATATTAGTCAAAATATTTCTTGCTATTGTGCAATACAGAAAATTGCGCAATATTGTGCTGTTGATAATAAACTGTTGACACAGAGATATGTCTCCAACTTAAAATGCCCCCAAATATCAGCATAAAATTCAGAAAATACACTTGAACACAAGTTATTGACAATCTGATGGACAGCAACATTGCTTATTATTTCAGTCACTGGACCATGATCTAGGGGGCAGGGCCTGAATTTTTTAATGGTCAACAAACTGAGATGTAGAGACAGTAATGTAACTTTATAGAAAATATCGTTGTTTATTGTAAGTAGTTCCTATCAATATAACTTAAGCAGAAAAACTTAACATTGAAAATTGCTTAATTAATTCAAAGTGACACTGGACCATGTCCTAGGAGGCAGGGCCTCAAAATACAGGCCTCTACAATAACTTTTTTTTCAACTTGCCCAATAGGACAAGTACAAACCAAAACTTACTTGTCCGAATGGAATTGTAACTTGTCCAAAAAAAAAAGAAAACCTTTATATTAACCTTTTTTGCATTTTAGGTTGATTCAATGAACAAAATGAATTAAAACAATAGAACAGAATTTGATTTATGTCTCATGTATCTCTTGATATCCTTTTCAAAAATATGAGTGGAGAACAACTGAATCTAGTCATGTCTAGTCACAGGACTAAGGTTCGTAGTTTTCATCAATGCCAAAGTATCATCAGACTCTGCACATCAGGCACAGTCTGGTAGGCCTGTCAGTCTACACTCATTTGGTTTGTATCCTGGTCTTTTATGTTGATAAAATATTGATTATTATGATTAATGCCTTACTACAATCAGCTTTGTTTTTAATCTATTAAAATGTTTATTCAAACACAATCAAATATTGTTTGTCTATGATTTTCTGAATTCTACGTTCAATTATTTCTTCATTTTTATTTTTAAAATATTTTTGTTAAATAAAATTTATCATATATTTATTATAAAGCAACAGAATAAGGTAGGGAAACAGGTACTGGTTTGTCTTGGTCCCAAAATGTCTCCAACAGTGCTGATCAGTGCCGAACTGTCTATTAAACACGGAGCCGATTCATTTCCATATTGGTGCCGAACTGTCTTGTTACCTTACATGTATATACAGGGAAAAAAGTAGTATTACATTTTCCCAGCTTTAGGTTGGCCTTTTGTGTACCCAAGGCAGGTGAAGGAAGTCAACTTAGGAGCGCTGTGATTGGATGTAAAGTTTAATATATTTTTTTCTCTATTCATGAATAACTGCAGTGTGTATATTTACAATATAAATTTTGAAACCCATTGAAATATTTTCTTGAGAATTATTCGAAGAGACCTTCCAAATTTTAATAAATTTGATGTAAAATGACGGTGGGCATGGATACCATAAACAAGCTCCTTTGGAAGTTGGTCATGATACTATCTGACTTCAATTTCTAAAACAGAATAATAAAGTACTAATACCACACATAACTGTTTTGTAAGGTTTTTATTATAAAAAGTAGTAAATTTAGAAAATGTAAGTATTGTAGCATATGGAAGAATAAATACTACCGTTTTCCCTATAAGACACTGCTGATTCCAATTGGTAAGACTGGTTTCTGAGAATAGTATGCCTTTTATCTTTTATAAAGTATCTGACAAAGAACCAGTTTTAAATTATCGATCGCAAGTAAACATGTCAAATTAATATTTGTTTTATCTTCTTTTCTTGTTTTTTGCTTATTACTTTGACTTGGATTTAATTTATTTTCTACAGAATGATTTGACTTGTCCCATCGGACAAGCTTGATATGGCTTTTTCTTGTCCGACCTTTTTTTCCTCTGGTACCGGACAATCGGACAAGCGTTATTGTCGAGCCCTGAAATAGACGTCAAACTGATATGTACTGATGGTAATGCAACTTTATACAAAATATCATTGATCTATCACAAGTAGTTCTTATCAAACTGACTTAAGCAGAAAAACTTAACATTGAAAATTGCGAATTAATTCAAAGTCCCTGGACCATGACCTAGGGTCAGGGCCTTGAAATAGTCATCAAACTGATATGAACTGAAAGTAATGCAACTTCATACAAAATATCACTGATTTATCACAAGTAGATCCTATCAAACTCACTTAAGCAGAAAATTTAGCATTGAAAATTGCTAATTAATTCAAAGTCACTGGACCATGTCCTAGGGGGCAGGGCCTCAAAATAGTCGTCAAACTGATATATAATGATAGTAATGCAACTACATACCAAATATCATTTATCTATTACAAGTAGATCCTATCAAACTAACTTAAGCAGAAAACTTACCATTGAAAATTGCTAACTAATTCAAAGTCACTGGTCCATGTCCTAGGGGGCAGGGCCTCAAAATAGTCGACAAACTGATTTGTACTGATAGTAATACAACTTTATATTAAATATCAATGATCTATCACAAGTAGTTCCTATCAAACTTATTAATAAACTTAAGCAGAAAACAATTGTTGACGCTGGAGCCATCACCGTCGCCAGAACAACAATGTCTATGTCTCGCAGGCGAGACAAAAATCGACATTAAAGGGCAATAACTCTAATAAGGTGTCGACTGAAGATTTCAGCTATGTTTTCTCACTTGTAGATCCTGTCGTGCTTATCAGTTTTGCTTCTATCTATCTATTATAGTTTTTAAGATATTAGGCAATAACCCAAAACATTGGTAAAAATGGTCATTAAAGGGCAATAACTCCAATAACTCTAATAATGTGTCATCTGACAATTTTGGTTATGTTAACTTATTTGTAGATCTTGTCTTGTTGATCATTTTGTCTATAAAAGTTTCTGTCTATCTATTATAATTTTGAGAAAATAGGCAAAACTTTTAAAAAATGGAAAAATTTGTCATTTAAGGGCAAGTAAACTCCTATAAGAAGTTGTCTGACAGTTTTGACTTAAAAAGACAATAGCTAGAACATTTTGCCCCTGTCAGATTTTCTCTATTTATAGCGGTTTTCAATATAATAGGCAAAACTTGCATATTACCCTTATGTTCTATTTTAAGCCATGTCTGCCATTTTAGTTGACACATTTTTTAAACGATAACCTAATAATAATAGTGGCAAAGTTTGGTTAAATTTGGCCCAGTTGTTTCAGAGGAGAAGATTTTTGTAAAAATTAACGGACGAAGACGAAGATGACGAAGAAGGATGATGACGAAGACGACGGACGAGCCTATGTCGCTCACCTGTATTTACTGATGCTTTGGAAATCATGTAAAATAAGGTTAAAATCATAATTAATATTCTTAGATATTAGATATTATAATGATATCTAAGATAATAACAAAAAACTGCAAAATTTTTGTAAAATTACTAACTCAGGGCAGCAACCCAACAACGGGTTGTCGGATTCGTCTGAAAATTTCAGGGCAGATAAATCTAAATCTGATGAACATTTTGCCACCTGTCAGATTGCTCTAAATGCTTTAGTTTCAGAGATATAAACCAAAAACTGCATTTTACCCCTATGTTCTATTTTTAACCAAGCTGGCCATGATGGTTGGAAGGCGCAGTCATCGGACAAACTTTTTAAAACTAGATACCCTAAAAATGATTATGGCCAAGTATGGTTAAATTTGTCTCAGTAGTTTCAGAGAAGAAGATTTTTGTAAAAGATTACTAAATTTACGAAAAATTGTTAAAAATTGATTATTAAGGGCAATAACTCCTAAAGGGGTCGACTGACAATTTTGGTCATGACAACTTATTTGTAGATCTTACTTTGCTGAACATTATTGCTGTTTACAGTTTATCTCTATCTATATAATATTCAAGATAATAACCAAAAACTGCAAAATTTCCTTAAAATTACCAATTCAGGGGCAGCAACCCAACAACAGGTTGTCAGATTTGTCTGAAAATTTCAGGGCAGATAGATCTTGACCTGATAATCAGTTTTACCCTTGTCAGATTTATTCTAAATGCTTTGGTTTCAGAGATATAAGCCAAAATCTACATTTTACCCCTATGTTCTATTTTTAGCCATGGTGGCCATCTTGGTTGGTTGGCGGGGTCATCGGACACATTTTTTAAACTAGATACCCTAATGATGATTGTGGCCAAGTTTGGTTAAATTTGGCCCATTGGTGTCAGAGGAGAAGATTTTTGTAAAAAGCTAACGACGACGGACGATGGACGACGGACGCCAAGTGATGAGAAAAGTTAAGAATTATCATTAAAGGGCAACAACTCCAAAAATGAGTCGACAGGAGATTTCAGCCATTTTGCTTATTTGTAGATCTTGTCTTGCTGATCATTTGTGCTATTCAAAGTTTCTATCTATCTAGTACAATTTTCAAAATAGTAGGCAAAAATAGGAAAAAATCTGAAAAATCGCTATTAAAGGGCAATAACTTCAATAAGACGTTGACTTGCTAGTTTGCCTTGGTCATGTTGACTTATTTGTAGATCTGGTCTTGCTGATCATTTTTGCTATTTAAATTTTCTATCTATCTATTAAGCGATTATCCGTATCAACTTCACAAATAATACATGATGGTCTTGAAGTATAGATTCCAGGTACTGACGTTGTTTATCATCTTAATTACATGTTATAGTGTTGTTTTATTTGTCTTTGTAAATTATTATTCTTTACTGTTTAGTCCATTTTTGGTAATATCCTTTTTGCATGGCTCGCTACTTATACATCCCGCCATTGTGTTATTGTGCTATGGTCATTTTGTGTATTCCTGTCTTTCATTTTTGCTTATGTGCTTTGTCTATATGCCGTTTTGTTTTTCTTTTGTTGACATATTTGTTTCTTTTTATAGTGATTAAGATTATAACACAATGTTGACTGCTGTACCCCTATTTTTGACATTTTTACCTATTATGTCTGTTTGTTTTGTTCACACATTGTTGTCAATATAATGGAATTTTATGCGACTGTCATACAAGTGAGAGGTTTAGCTAGCTATAAAACCAGGTTTAATCCACCATTTTCTGCATAAGGAAATGCCTGTACCAAGTCAGGAATATGACAGTTGATGTGTTTGAGCTTTTTATTTTGCCATTTGATAAGGGACTCTCCGTTTTGAATTTTCCTTGGAGTTCGGTATTTTTGTTAATTTACTTTTCATAGTTTTTAAGATATTAGCAAAAATGCAATAATAAAATGCTCCGCAGGGCGCACCTTGATACGACCGCAGAGGTCGAACCCTAAACAGTTGGGGCAAGTATGGACACAACATTCAAGCTTGATACAGCTCTGAATTTGGATTGTGATTAAATATTTGACACAGCATAGGTTTCTGACACAGAATGAATGTGGTCTAAGAACTTAAAAATTTTAAATTGGACATTCACCTATTATGGTCCAATATCCAAAATCTAAATACATGGTTAGATTCAGCATATCAAAGAACCCCAAGAATTCAATTTTTGATGAAATCAAACAAAGTTTAATTTTGGACCCTTTTGACCTCAATGTGGACAAAGTTGATAACGGGGCCCAAAAATCAAAAATCTAAATACATGGTTAGATTCAGCATATCAAAGAACCCCATTCATTCAATTTTTGTTGAAATCAAACAAAGTTTAATTTTGGACCCTGATTTGGACCAACTTGAAAACTGGGCCCATAATCAAAAATCTAAATACATGTTTAGATTCAGCATATCAAAGAACCCTAAGAATTCAATTTTTGTTAAAATCAAACTAAGTTTAATTTTGGACCCTTTGGACCTTAATGTAGACCAATTTGAAAACGGAACCAAAAATTAAGAATCTAAATACACGGTTAGATTCGGCATATCAAAGAACCCCAATAATTCAATTTTGATGAAATCAAACAAAGTTAAATTTTGGACCCTTTGGACCTCAATGTGGACCAATTTAAAACGGGCCCAAAATCCAAAAACTTAATACACGGTTAGATTCAGCATATTAAAGAACCCCAAGAATTCAAGAATAAAACCCCATTGAAATTGGTCAAGAAATAAGCAATTTATACGAGTATCTTCTTTGCACAATACTGTGCAATTGAATATTTCTTGCTATTGCGCAATACTGTACAATTGACAATTTCTTGCTATTGCGCAATATTGTGCTATTGGATATTTCTTGCTATTGCGCAATACTGTGCAATTGAAGATTTCTTGCTATTGCGCAATACTGTGCAATTGAAGATTTCTTGGTATTGTGCAATACTGTGCAATTGAAAATTTCTTGCTATTGCACAATACTTATTATATAATAATTTACACATCCTGTTTGGTGTGTATCTCCTACCATATCATTATTATTTGCTTTTAAATATAAATCAGAAATAACCAACTTAAAATGGAAAATTTTAAAAGAAAAAAAAAAGGAAAACTAGAGGCTCTAAAGAGCCTGTGTCGCTCACCTGTATTTTCTGACGCTTTGGAAATCATGTAAAATAAGGTTAAAATCATAATTTATAGTATTATATCTAAGATAATAGCAAAAAACAGCAAAATTTCCGTAAAATTACTAACTCAGGGGCAGCAACCTAACAACTGGTTGTCGGAATTGTCTGAAAATTTCAGGGCAGATATATCTAAATCTGATGAACATTTTTTAGATTTGGTCTAAATGCTTCAGTTTCAGAGATATAAACCAAAAACTGCATTTTACCCTATGTACTATTTTTAGCCATTTCTGCCATCATGGTTCACGGGCAGGGTCATCGAAAACATTTTTTAAACTAGATACTCTTATGATGATTGTGGACAAGTTTGGTTACATTTGTCTTAGTAGTTTCAGAGAAGGTTTTTGTAAAAGATTACAAAAATTTAAGAAAAATTGGTAAAATTGACTATAAAGGGCAATAACTCCTTAAGGGGTCAACTGACCATTTTGGTCATGTTGACTTATTTGTAGATCTTACTTTGCTGAACATTATTGCTGTTTACAGTTTATTTCTATCTATAATAATATTCAAGATAATAACCAAAAACGGCAAAATTTCCTCAGAATTACCAATTAAGGGGTAGCAACCCAACAACCGGTTGTCCGATTCATCTGAAAATTTCAAGGCAGATAGATCTTGACTTGATAAACAATTTTAACCCATGACAGATTTGCTCTAATTGCTTTGGTTTCAGAGTTATAAGCCAAAATCTACATTTTACCCCTAAGTTCTATTTTTAGCCATGGCGGCCATCTTGGTTCGCTGACCGGGTCACCGGACACATTTTTTAAACTAGATACCCAAATGATGATTGTGGCCAAGTTTGGTTAAATTTGGTCCAGCTGTTTCAGAGGAGAAGATTTTTGTAAAAGATTACAAAAATTTAAGAAAAATTGGTAAAATTGAGTATAAAGGGCAATAACTCCTTAAGGGGTCAACTGACCATTTTGGTCATGTTGACTTATGTGTAGATCTTACTTTGCTGAACATTATTGCTGTTTACAATTTATCTCTATCTATAATAATATTCAAGATAATAACCAAAAACGGCAAAATTTCCTTAAAATTACCAATTCAGGGGTGGCAACCCAACAACCGGTTGTCCAATTCATCTGAAAATTTCAGGGCAGATAGATCTTGACTTGTTTATCAATTTTACTGCATGTCAGATTTGCTCTAAATGCTTTGGTTTCAGAGTTATAAGCCAAAATCTACATTTTACCCTATGTTCTATTTTTAGCCATGGCGGCCATCTTGGTTGGTTTGCGGGGTCATTGGACACATTTTTTAAACTAGATACTCTAATAATAATTGTAACCAAGTATGGTTAAATTTGGCCCATTAGTTTCAGAGAGAAGATTTTGTAAAGTTAACAGACGACGACGACGGACGACGGACGCCAAGTGATGAGAAAAGCTCACTTGGCCCTTTGGGCCAAAAAGGAAAAAAAAAAAAAAATCCCCCAAATTTTTGAACCCCTTATGATTCATCACCCCCAAACTCAATCCCAGCCTTCCCTTTGTGGTATGGTACCTTGCAGTACAATTTCAGAGAGATCCATACACTTGAACACAAGTTATTGTCTGGAAACTAAAAAAATGTGTTTTTTGGCCCCTTTTTGGCCCCAAATTCCTAAACATTTAGGGCAATTACCCCCAAACTCAAACCCAGCTTTCCCTTTGTGATATGGAACCTTGTAGTACAATTTCAGAAAGATCCATACTCTTACACGCAAGTTATTGTCCTGAAACTAGAAAAATGTTTGTTTTTTGCCCCTTTTTGGCCCCTAATTCCTAAAATTTTGAGGCAATTACCCCCAAAATCAATCCCAGCCTTCCCTTTGTGGTATGGTACCTTGCAGTACAATTTCAGAGAGATCCATACACTTGAACACAAGTTATTGTCTGGAAACTAGAAAATGCTTATTTTGGCCCTTTTGGCCCCTTATTCCTAAACGTTTTGGGCAATTACCCCCAAACTCAATTCCAGCTTTCCCTTTGTGATATGGATAATGACATGAAAATCACTTGTTTAAGTATCATACCTCTAGTTTCTTAAAAAAAAATCACTTCTTTAAGTACTATTATTTTAATTACCCCAACTAATTTCAACACCCCCGAACAGTGAAATTTTGGTCACGAACTTTAAAATTTTATTACATAATCTGTAAGATGAAACCTTGAATTTTACAGGAAAAATACTCCCACTGCTGGGAAAAATCTGTTAACTAAGTATAAGATCATTATGTAAAGCTTCATTATAGCATATTTTTCTACAAATATAGGATTTACAGATGAATGATTGCATCAAAGGCGTAAACCTTGCTACTTAAAAGAAGCAAAGGTTCATTTTTTTCAATTTTATTAATAATTAGATATAATCTAAACCTGTATGTTGAAAATTTTGGTAAAACTACAAAATCACAGAATTTCTAATTTTTTACTTAAATGAGTGATAAATAAATCACTTATGTCAGTAATTCCCCTGACTGATATAAACGTAATTTACATTTTTGGTATTTAGCTGAATTTTGTCTCTGAATGACCTTAGATCTGCTCCGAATAACCTTCTGACGTCAAGCAACAATCACTTTTGAATTGTGACGTCAAATTTTTAAAATTGTGATGTTAAATTTTACGGGACCTTGTGTGATTTTACGTAATGGTGGACAAATTTGCATACAAGTGTAAGTACGTCTATTGACTTACGCAATCAACATCCCCCTTTTTAAACGAGTACAAAATAACACGTAAAACAGAACATAATTTCATGCCAAATAACACGAGTACAGCAATTATTGATAATATTGAATCGCTTTACAAGTTTAAAGTAAATACATGAATATTAACTGCCACTTGAAGAAATTTCGTATCGTAATTCTGAATTCATTTCGTAGTTTACAATCAATATTAAACATCTGGCTTTCATTCAGAATCGAAAGATGCATGTTGCATAGTCTATTACTATGATTGAAATTTGCAATTTAAAGTAATTAAGACCATTTAAGTTGTAAACGTTTGCCCTCCAAATCTTTCTTCAACGTTTTACAAAACAGGTACAAAACTTCTTGTTGTTGATGCTGCAAATTGTCGATACTGGTTAATGACATCTGAATTTGACAGTGAAAAAAAGATCCCCCGGATTTTTAAGTCCTTAACAATTACCAAAATAGCAAGAAAACGACTTGGGAACCTTAAGTACTGCTTGTGGTCATTCTTGACTAAGGGGGAGCCATGCAGGCTTGACATGGGAATTGTTACAAATGACAATTAATGAAAATATTGGTTATTCTATAATGAAATAAATATAATAAGCCATATAGTCTGTTCATCATTCCTTACATAGAAATGGAGGAATGAAAAACTTTCGATCACGCCGAGCCATAGACACAGGGTTTTGTCATGGTGAAAGTTCCTCCATCGTTAAATTTTCATCCTTGCGATCCCTGATAAAACACTTCCTCACTAATTACAGTTTTTAAGTACGTCAATATACACCAAAGGAAATTATGATGCTGCAAGCTCAATGGTTTAACTATCATCTTCAAAAACAGTATAGTGTGGCATTATATCCACGCTCACTGCCACATAAGTTGATTTTGATTTTGATTTTCGGTGTTTTAACGCCACTTTTAAGCACCGCTTTTGGGCTATTTCGTGGCGGCCAGTTTTTATTGGTGGAGGAAGCCGGAGTGCCCGGAGAAAACCACCGACCTTCGATAGGAAAACTGACAATCCTAGTCAATTAAGATTGGAGTCGAGTGCACCCACACGAGCGGGGTTCGAACTCACAACTTCAGTGTTGACTGGCTAGTGATTACAGTAGTAACTACTTAGACCACTCGGCCACCGAGGCCCCCCACATAAGTTGAAAGTGGGTTGGGTATTTTAAAAACGTCGGGTTAAACAGCCAATTAGTATAGAGTGGTTGTAGTAAGAAAACCAGGACAGGTTCAAACAGAAAGATTTTGAAAGCAGAGAAAACTGTGCACCTTATAATCAGCATGACTTTATCAGATGACAATATGAATAATAAAAATCCAGGCTAAAAATAAGGCGTAGGTTCTTTCCAATTTGTTAGCCGGCATGGCGTAAAAACTACAAATCAAAGAATTCAACTTTCTAATATAGGACAATGGTGTTAAAAATTACACCATTTCTGGCCCTTTTGTTTTCCACATAATTAATATTACCTATAATTAACAAGTTCTGGGTGGACGGGTTCAAACAGAAAGATTTTGAAAGCAGAGCAAACTGTGCACCTTATAATCAGCATTTACTTTATCAGATAACGAATACTAAAAATCCAGGCTTAAAATAAGGCATAGGTACTTTAATTCAGTAACGGACCCGCGATGTTGCGGGTGTGTTCTAGTATGTATAAATATATAGGCAGGTATACAGTTTGTCCTACCTATGTGCTATTTCCCTTTGCAAAAAATATCGAAAATTTGCGACAAAGTTGGTACTTGGAAAATGACCTATTACAGAAAAATACTGATATCAAATCAATAAATTCTTGCCAATTTCTAACTAACAAAAAACAGACTTTTTGTCTGTTAAAACTATTAACATTAATGCCTCAACATTTACAAAGAATTCAATGACACAACATTTTTGCATTATTCGATATATGGGATGAAAATTTGTACCAAGATGATCTTCAATAGTGTGGATTTGGATCCATAAATATGCAATGGACAATAATGAAAATGGTCAATATTGTCTGTTCTGGAACAATGAAACTTCTGTTTTTCATGATTATTTCAAAACTGGAATTTAAATGATGTGCATGTGTTTTTGTTCAGTGTTTTTTTAAAATTTTCTATTCCATTTATTGAGATGAACATTTTCAGGTCAAGTTTTCTATGATGTAATGACTTGTTTATCATTAATAAGGGTTCATCAAACAGCATGTGAAATGTAATATATATGATGCAAAGCTATGTATATGTACATTTCATTATACACTTACTTTCCAGGTGTGATAGGCACATGACACACTCCATACCCTCTTACAACATCATTTCCAAAGAAATCAATACCATAGGCATGAACTATTAACTGCGGCCCTGTAACATAATTTGCGCAATGTTAATGGAGATTGAAATAACTTTTTTCTTTAGAGTAAAAGGTGAAAATCTAGATAATAGCAGTTTGTCAAAATATCATATATTTTTGTAAGTGAAAAATGTAATGTGATATCAACAAGATAGCTAAGTGTTTCCAGTGCTGTATAAATGAGGAATTAAAATGCAATTTGACATTGTGGTAACATAGTCAAAATATGTTTAAAATCCCATTACTCCCAGAATTAGAGGCTCTAAAGATCCTATGTCGCTCACCTGCATCTTCAACAAAGGCAACTTTTTTGTAAAAATCATCATTAAAGGGCCATAACTCCAAAGAAATTGAACTGAAATTTCAGTCATGTTGGTTTATATGTAGATCTTGTCCTGCTGGACTGGGTTGTTTGAAACTTTTATCCACTGGATAACAAATGACCAGTGAATAAAGCATGTTGAAATCAGTGTAACTTATCCAGTCAGACCAGTGGACATGTCTTATCCATTGGTCAACTGTTTTGAGCAACTAAGTCCTGATCAATTTTGCTTTTTCAAATTTCTATCTATTCATTAAAGTTTTCAAGATATTAGGAAAAAACATAGTAAAAATCATCATTTAAGGGCAAAAACCCTTATAAGGAGTTGACTGACGATTTGGCTATGTTGATGAGAAAAACTCACTTGGCCCACCTGGTCCAGGTGATGTAAAAATTGTCAAATCAAAATGATGGTATAATACAGTCAACTACACAGGATGGCAAACAATCCTACCAAGTATGAGAGCTTTCTGTCAAATGATCTCAGAGTTGTTGTGTTCACAAGGTGAACACTATTACAATATGTACTCCAAAAAATTGTCAGAATACCAAATCTCTTTGCAAAAATAGTTGAATCATTATGACAGTATAATATTGTCACCTTCACATCATGATAGCTTTATGTAAAACTTTCTCAGAGGAGTTAAGTTCACAAGGTGTTGTTTTTACAATACTCCAACACATGGTCAAAGTCCCTTAACTCCAGTAAAAATGAGGTGAACAATAATTTTCTATGTTTTCTATGTATTGTGTGCGATTTTGTCCCATGTACATTTACTCCATATCCTTTCATTTTCTAATAGTATACACTTATTTACTGGCTATGACATAATTTAGGAAAAACTGACATGTCAGCAAGGGCCTCACTTGCACATTTTATGTGAGGCAAAGAGACTGGTGCATACAAAGCAAATGTTCATAAGTTGTCAATTTTCATAAATTTTGACACCAGCAATTAATTCAGGATGTGTTTTCGATTTATATATTGTATTTTGTTTAATTCCAAGCACTATATACTTTGGTGGGCATTTTCTTTAATTGTGGGCAACAAATAATTTTGACAAAGAGAATCATTTCGTAATAGCTAAACTTCACTAAAATATATTATACACATCTACATATTATGCACAACAACTGTGCTAAATTTCATTGGCCTCCTACCTATACTTTTGGAGTTTTTGCATTTACAAAAGACATTTCTCAAAACTTTTTGATTTTTTAAAACAAAAATAAAGTTTTTCTAAAAATAAATGAGCCGAATTTCACCTAAATATAATATGCACATCTACATATTATGCACAACAACTGTGCATAATTTCATTGGCCTCCTACTTACACTTTTGGAGTTTTTCTTCTACAAAAGACATTTCTCAAAATTTGTGATTTTTTTTATCAAAAACAAGTTTTTCCCAAATTAAAGAGCCAAATTTCACCAAAATATAATATGCATATCTACATATTATGTACAACCACTCTGGAAAATTACATTGGCCTCCTACTCATGTTTTTGAAGTTTTTGTGCTGTTGTGGGGGACAATAAACTTGCTATTGTCTAAATAGCCAGTAAATAAGTGTTTCATTAAATTATACAGAAAGAAACTGATATATATTTTGAGACAATGTATGGTTATTCTCCCTATCATGCAACTATTAAAATATTTTGAATAAACCATCATTTTTAATATTAGGCGAATTTGAACCACGTAAAAATTTCGCTAAGCTATATTTAGCTATATAATTATAACGCTACTGAATCACATTGCAAACATCATAAACAAGGTGATTTAGAGTCAGTGACTATATATCACAAATGGCTACGGTCAATGCAATTTAACTGCGCAAATATAACACAGTTGCAGTATAAGCATCCATTCAGAGGTCTCAGGAGACAAATCAATTCAAATGTTACAGAAAGTATGGGAAAATAATTGCTTCCAGTATTCCTGTAAAAAGATGATTAACCAGTTAATAGCTTTTTGAACTCTTAGCCGGTTAATAGTCTTCTTACTGGAAAATGTTTGCTTCCAGTAAATAGTTTTTGAAACTTTTAACCAGTAAAATCAGTTTTATGGTAATAAAAACATTTTTGGCAGGAAATTTTTATACACTAATTGGATACTATTACATCTTGTATAGGTTTTGTTTTGTTTTGTTTGTAAAATGAAACCGAGAATTTCCATGGGGTTTGTCTAGGAATTATGCAAGTTTTTGATTATGGGCAGTCAAGGTCAGCATGGTCATGGCATGATCAGGGTCAATATTTATTATCATTGGCTATAAATATTTTAATTGACCAACGAGGATAAAGTGCATGCTAACTCTTCACAAGTGTCTAGTTGTGCCCGCATTCTTGCAATTGCACTGAATGCTACCAGCCGCTATTTTTGCTTTGCCAGAAAAGTAAAGATTTTCAATTTCCCACCCACCTACACCCTGATTACTTAGTATATTTTTATTATCATATAATTTCTACTGTTCATTGTATAAAATTTATTTGTTTATGTTTTGTAATTTGTTTATTGATGGGTGGCGGTACTTATTCCCCACCTTTGCAATTGTTGTCATTTATTCAGTTTTGTTTTATTACATAATTGTTCATAACTGTCAGTTGTATAATTCTTTTATGATATTCTGAATAAATGACCTTTATCACAAATCTTGAGTTAGATATTCTGCAAATGAACTCGAATCCTTGGTACATTTTCCATTTCTTTGGTCAAGAAGAAAAATTTAGCTGACAAAAATAATCTTTAATCAGTAAATTTATTCGTCTATATTTTTTTAAAGAAAATACATCCTGAGGTATAATAGTACCAAGCTTTCTGTTGAAGGGTCTCAGAGAATTTGCATTCACAAGATGATATTGTCGCAATCAAAAAATAAAATGCTCTGCAGGGCACAGCTTGATACGACCACAGATGTCAAACCCTGAACAGTTGGGGCAAGTACGTACACAACATTCAAGCTCTGAATTTGGATTGTGATTAAATATTTGACACAGAATGAATGTGGTCTAAGAACTTAAATATTTTAAACTGGACATTTACCTATTATGGTCCAATATCCAAAGTTAGATTCAGCATATCAAAGAACCTCAAAAATTCAATTTTTTATGTAATCAAACAAAGATTAAATTTGGACCCTTTTGATCTCAATGTGGACCAATTTGATAATGGGGCCCAAAATCAAAAATCTAAATACACTGTTAGATTTACCATATCAAAGAACCCCATATATTCAATTTTTTTGAAATCAAACAAAGTCTTATTTTGGACCCTGATTTGGACCAACTAGAAAACTGAGCCCAAATTCAATAGAATGCTCCACGGGGCGCAGCTTGATATGACCGCAGGTCAATCCTTGAACAGCTGGGGCAAGTATGGACACTTAACATTCAAGCTTGATACAGCTCTGAATTTGGATTGTGGTTAAATATTTGACACAGAATGAATGTGGTCAAGGAACTGAAAATTTGAAATTGGACTTTTACTTATTTTAAGTCCAATATCAAAAATCTAAATACAGGGTTAGATTCAGCATATCCAAGTACACCAAGAATTTAATTTATTTATTCATTAATGGACAATATTAGTTAAGTTTTTAAAGGGGGTCGCTTCATCAAAAAAATACATAAATATTTAGAATTTTGGAAAATTAATTTAACAAACAAACCTTCCACAAAGTTCTTAAAAAAATTTACAAAAAAATGAAAAAAACAATTTCCGAAATATCATTCATCATTAATACAATGTCTTTAAAAAATCTATAAAACTTACTTTTAATTATTTTTCAAATTATCTTATAATGAACAGCAAATTTCAAACTATTTATATACAATTTCTTCTTTAAAATAAGAATTTGATGCTCTACTTAAAACTATGATCTGCTTTCAATTTCAATTAATTGTGCAATACAGCTCTGAATTTGGATTGTGATTAAATATTTGACATAGCATAGGTTTCTGATTCTGACACAGAATGAATGTGGTCTGAATTTCACATTAACCTAGTATGGTCCAATATCCAAAATCTAAGTACATGGTTAGATTCAGCATATCAAATAACCCCAAGAATTAAATTTTTGATGAAATCAATTTTGGACCCTTTGGACTTCAATGTGGACCAATTTGATAACAGGTCCAAAATCCAAAATCTAAATACACAGTTAGATTCAGCATATCAAAGAACCCAATATCTTCAATTTTTGTTGAAATCAAACAAAGTTTAATTTAAATCAAACAAAGTTTAATGTTGGACCCCGATTTGGACCAACTTGAAAACTGGGCCCAAAATCAAAAATCTAAATACATGATTAGATTCGGCATATCAAAGAATCCCAATAATTCAATTTTTGATGAAATCAAACAAAGTTTTATTTTTGACCCTTTGGACCCCAATGTGGACCAATTTAAAAAACCGGGCCCAAAATCCAAAATCTAAATGCACAGTTAGATTCAGCATATTAAAGAACCCCAAGAATTTAAGACTTTAAATTAAACCCTATTGAAACTGGTCAAGAAATAAGCAATTTATACAAAGTATTAGAAAAGTATTGTTTTTGGTTCCTTTTAGGTCCCTAATTCCCAAAAGGTTTGGGCTATAACCTCTAAAATCAATCACAACCTTCCTTTTTGGTATGGAACCTTGTGGTACAATTTCATAGAGATCCATGGAGTTATACTCAAGTTATTGTCAGGAAACCAGAAAATCCTAGTTTTATGGCCCTTTTAGTTTATTATTTTGTATTTACATTGTATCATAGGTCAAATTTATTTGTTCAGTGTATGTTCAATGGTGTTAATATGTCCCTATAATTCCTAAACAGTTTGGTCATAACCCATAAAATCAATCCCAATCTTCTTTTTGAGGTATGGAACCTTGTAGTACAATTTCATAGAGATTAACAGACTTATACACAAGTTATTGTCCTGAAACAAGAAAATGCTTGTTTTTTGGCCCCTAATTCCTAAAGGGTTTGGACCATAACCCCCAAAACCAATCCCAACCTTCCTTCTGAGATATGGAACCTTGTGGTACAATTTCATAGAGATCCATACACATATACACAAGTTATTGTCCTGAAACAAGAAAAATAAAATTGAGAATGGAAATGGGGAATGTGTCAAAGAGACAACAACCCAACCAAAGAGCAGAAAACAGTAATTTGAAAGGAAAGGTGAGTGGTAGTAATTTTTGAATTGGTATAAAAATGTCCAATCTAAGTTTTCATACTATTTTTCATTTAAAAAGTCTTCTGTCTTTATAAGGAATTCAGACTTCAGTTTGAATTAAAACAAAGTTATATTTAGTAAAATATATGTGAAGTTAATAATCTACTAACTTCTCTAATATTGATTAGACTCACTGTCTTATCTCCCTTTAAAACTCCATGAAAACATATTTTAGCTCACAGAGTATTTTAGATTTTAATTTAATCATAATGACAGGTTTGAAGCAAGTATAGAAAAAAAAACATTTAGGAGAGATAATTCAAAAACCTAAATTGGACATTTTTGTAGCAATTCAAAAATTACTATTTTACCTTTTAAATTCATGACCCATTACAATAAAAGTATCCTTCAAATTTTTAAGCTCACGCTATCAGTATCAATGCAGCCATAAAGTGGATTGGAAGTATGTTTATTGACTTGACTGTGGTTTTCTACAGCAGTTGGTTAAAATTTCTGACAGTTTGATATAATAAAACCAAATGCAATTTGGTCAGAATTTTGAATGATCTGCAATAGGTGGAGAGCAACACATACAATCAAGTCACTCAAAATACATTAACCTTAAAAATGTGTTACATGTATGTGAGTCTTTTGTGAGATAGGTCAGATATGTACTGTGTATACCTGAAAGGCTAAAATGTTTTACCAAATTTCAGTTTGAATTTTACCCATACAAACTGATTAAATGGTAAAACATGTTTTTCCTATTTTTGTGTGTGATATTGTAGCAATCAGGAAAGATCATTATTTTTGTTGTTTTTTATTTTGATGTTTCTGAAAATTTCATCTGTTTCAATGCATATTTTGACATATTCATAAAAAATTAAAAGTGTGCATTTAAACTTTTCATTAACATCATGTTTTACAGGAAAGTTAGTTCAATTATGCTTTATTTTGTCAAAAATTGTTCAGAATCGATGTGTAGAGAATTAAGTGGTTATTTAAGCTTACAAATATTAGGGTCTAATTAAGAAAGGAGCTGTAATTGGGAAAAGTAGTCACAACAATACTTCAAGTACGAGACACAATGGATAGATGTTAGTCGTTTAACAAGATACATTGGCCCTCATTCATATACCAAATATAGTTGACCTATTACGTATAGTATCTGAGGAACAAGCATAATCATGAAAACTTTACATTGACTAATGAACCATGAAAAAGAGGTCAAGATTAGATGAACCCTGCCAGACAGACATGTAGACCTTACAATCATACACCATATTTAGTGGCCCTCACTTATAGTATATGACAAATATACCAAATCAGAAAAAAATCAATATTAACCTATGAACCATTTAAAGAGGCCAAGGTCAGATGAAACCTGCTAGTAGGACATGTACACCTTACAATCATTGCATATACCAAAAATAGTTGACCTACTGCTTACAGTAATCTCTATGTCTCACATTCTGCAATTTCTACACAGGCCAAACAAAAACTAATTTGTTTACCAAAATAAACAGATCATTGTAACATCAACTGAATTAATATAAAATGCTCCAGGGCGCAGCTTGATACGACCGCAGAGGTCGAACCCTGAACAGTTTTGGCAAGTATGGACACAACATTCAAGCTTGATACAGCTCTGAATTTGGATTGTGATTGACTATTTGACACAGCATAGGTTTCTGACACAGAATGAATGTGGTCTAAGAACTTAAAACTTTTAAATTGGACATTCACCTATTATGGTCCAATATCCAAAATCTAAATACATGGTTAGATTCAGCATATCAAAGAACCCTAAGAGTTCAATTTTTGATGAAATCAAACAAAGTTTAATTTTGGACCCTTTTGACCTCAATGTGGACAAAGTTGATAACGGGGCCCAAAATCAAAAATCTAAATACATGGTTAGATTCAGCATATCAAAGAACCCCATATATTCAATTTTGTTGAAATCAAACAAAGTTTAATTTTGGACCCTTTTGACCTCAATGTGGACAAAGTTGATAACGGGCCCAAAAATCAAAAATCTAAATACATGGTTAGATTCAGCATATCAAAGAACCCCATATATTCAATTTTGTTGAAATCAAACAAAGTTTAATTTTGGACCCGATTTGGACCAACTTGAAAACTGGGCCCATAATCAAAAATTTAAAGACATGTTTAGACTCAGCATATCAAAGAACCCTAAGAATTCAATTTTTCTTAAAATCAAATTAAGTTTAATTTTGGACCCTTTGGACCTTAATGTAGACCAATTTGAAAACAGGACCAAAATTAAGAATCTAAATACATGGTTAGATTCAGCATATCAAAGAACCCCATATATTCAATTTTGTTGAAATCAAACAAAGTTTAATTTTGGACCCCAATTTGGACCAACTTGAAAACTGGGCCCATAAATCAAAAATCTAAATACATGATTAGATTCAGCATATCAAAGAACCCTAAGAATTCAATTTTGTTAAAATCAAACTAAGTTTAATTTTGGACCCTTTGGACCTTAATGTATACCAATTTGAAAACAGGACCAAAATTAAGAATCTAAATACACGGTTAGATTCAGCATATCAAAGAACCCCATATATTCAATTTTGTTGAAATCAAACAAAGTTTAATTTTGGACCCTTTTGACCTCAATGTGGACAAAGTTGATAATGGGGCCCAAATATCAAAATCTAAATACATGGTTAGATTCAGCATATCAAAGAACCCAATATATTCAATTTTGTTGAAATCAAACAAAGTTTAATTTTGGACCCGATTTGGACCAACTTGAAAACTGGGCCCATAATCAAAATTGAAAGACATGTTTAGATTCAGCATATCAAAGAACCCTAAGAATTCAATTTTGTTAAAATCAAATTAAGTTTAATTTTGGACCCTTTGGACCTTAATGTAGACCAATTTGAAAACAGGACCAAAAATTAAGAATCTAAATACATGGTTAGATTCAGCATATCAAAGAACCCCATATATTCAATTTTTGTTGAAATCAAACAAAGTTTAATTTTGGACCCCAATTTGGACCAACTTGAAAACTGGGCCCATAATCAAAAATCTAAATACATGATTAGATTCAGCATATCAAAGAACCCTAAGAATTCAATTTTTTGTTAAAATCAAACTTAGTTTAATTTTGGACCCTTTGGACCTTAATGTAGACCAATTTGAAAACGGGACCAAAAATTAAGAATCTAAATACACGGTTAGATTCGGCATATCAAAGAACCCCAATAATTCAACTTTTGATTTTGATTTGATTTTTTGTGTTTTAACGCCACTTTTAAACACCTCTTTTGGGCTATTTCGTGGCGGCCAGTTTTTATTGGTGGAGGAAGCCGGAGTGCCCGGAGAAAACCACCGACCTTCGATAGGAAAACTGACAATCCTAGTCAATTAAGATTGGAGTCGAGTGCACCCGCACGAGCGGGGTTCGAACTCACAACCTCAGTGTTGACTGGCTAGTGATTACAGTAGTAACTACTTAGACCACTCGGCCACCGAGGCCCCTTTCAACTTTTGATGAAATCAAACAAAGTTTAATTTTGGACCCTTTGGACCTCAATATGGACCAATTTAAAAACGGGGCCCAAAATCCAAAAACTTAATACACGGTTAGATTCAGCATATTAAAGAACCCCAAGAATTCAAGAATAAAACCCCATTGAAATTGGTCAAGAAATAAGCAATTTATACAAAGAATCTTCTTTTGCACAATACTGTGCAATTAAATATTTCTTGCAATTGCGCAATACTGTGAAATTGAATATTTCTTGCTATTGTGCAATACTGTACAATTGACAATTTCTTCCTATTGTGCAATATTGTGCTATTGGATATTTCTTGCTATTGCACAATACTGTGCAATTGAAGATTTCTTGCTATTGCGCAATACTGTGCAATTGAAAATTTCTTGCTATTGCACAATACTTATTATATAATAATTTACATATCCTGTTTGGTGTGTATCTCCTGCCATATCATTATTATTTGCTTTTAAATATAAATCAGAAATAACCAACTTAAAATGGAAAATTTTAAAGAAAAAAAAAAGGAAAAAGGAAGAAAAGGGGAAAAAACCCCCAATTTTTGAACCCTTTATGATTCATCACCCCAAACTCAATCCCAGCCTTCAATGAGGTATGGTACCTTGCAGTACAATTTCAGAGAGATCCATACACTTAAACACAAGTTATTGTCTGGAAACTAGAAAATGCTTATTTTGACCCTTTTGGCCCCTAATTCCTAAACGTTTAGGCAATTACCCCAAACTCAATTCCAGCTTTCCTTTGTGATATGGAACCTTGTAGTACAATTTCAGAAAGATACATACACTTACACACAAGTTATTGTCCTGAAACTAGAAAATGCTTATTTTTGCCCTTTTGGCCCCTAATTCCTAAAATTTTGAGGCAATTACCCCAAAATCAATCCCAGCATTCCCTTTGTGATATGGAACCTTGTGGTACAATGTCAGAGAGATCCATACACTTACACACAAGTTATTGTCTGGAAGTTACAAAATGCTTATTTTTGGCCCCTAATTCCTTAACTGTTGGTACCATAACCCCAAAATCAATCCCAACCTTTCTTTTGTGATATTGAACCTTATGGTAAAATTTCCTAGAGATCCATTTACTTAAACTAAAGTTAGAGTGCGAAAACCAATGTGTCTTCGGACGACGACGACGACGCGGACAACGGCGGCGGCGGCGACAAACGCCAACGTCATACCAATATACGATCACAAAAAATTTTTTGCGGTCGTATAAAAATGTTACTTCAATTGTTCTACCCTCTGTTCTAATGTCAATTCATTGCAATTAATATGTTTTTTGTTTTTTTTAGATCAATTCATTCAAATTATCATAATGGTGTTTGTTACTGATGCTTTTATATTTTGTTCTATTTCAGGTGTCAAAACAATATTCATTTTATATACTAAAGTGAATTACACTAAATGATTGATCCAAGGTACCAAAATTTTACACATCAAAAAGTTAATCACTACTGTTTTGGTGGAAACTGCCAAAATATCCCTACACTGAACTATCCTGATTAACGTTATTACCACCAATACCAGACCATATCTACCAGACATAAATTAAATTATATTGTATTTGATAAATTAAATCATATTATATTTGTTTAATTAGAATTCTCAAACAAACCTAAAGAAGTGTAATTATATGCTTACATTGTGTAATTAGAATACAAATTTACAGTTATGGAGGAACACCACTAATTCATTCTCATTGCTTTCTATGTTAAATTCCTCAATTTCCCAAAGTCACAGCTCATTTGCAGGGTTCCCCTGGGTCAATTTTTTTTTTCGCCAAAACAATATATTTTTCGCCACTTTCAATTTATTTTCGCCAACTTATACTAACATATTTTTCGTTAAAAATTTTCCTTCTTTCTAACAAAAAAAACAGTTTGCCGCATTGTTGTCTATTATAATTCTACATATCTATTTTTTAATCTACATTGTAATAAATAAACACTTCAAAATAATAATAAACATTTACATTTTAATAGAAACTGTAAAATTGCAATATAGATCATGAAATCATTAGTTTTTACTTCTGGGAACACTGGATTCACCTTCATTAAGTTTATCGGATACTTCCTGTCTTGTTAAAGGATCAAGACTAAAGTCAGATATTTTTCTTACTTTTGAATATATTTCTTCATAACAACAGTTTTCTTTTCCGGACCATCGTTAAAAGGAAAAGTCGAGATGTAAAACTATGCTTCAAACACGTGTGCTGAAACGATTGTAAAGTACCCACTTCAAAACAATTATTTCTATCACAGTTGAAAGGATAAAGTTTAAAGTCAGAGATTTTTCTTAGTTTTGAACATTATTCGTCACAAGGATTTGTATACTGAGTTTCACTATACAAATCCTTGTTCATCAAAACAACAGTTTTTTTTCCGGGCCATAGTTAAAAGAAATAAATGTGGATTGTGTCCACATGTGGACACAGATGATGCCCACGCTTGCATATCATATAGTTATAAAGGGACATAACCGAAGAACGGTAAAAGTGACGCTACCCAAATTTGATCTTGATCTGAGTTTTGTGGTAATAAGCATTGTGTATAAGTTTTATAACATTTGGTTGAGACAAACTAAAGTTAGAGAACAGAAAAGAAAAATTCAGCAATTTTTATGTTTATAAAGGGGCATAACTCAAGAATGGTAAAAGTGATGCCACCAAATTTCGTACTTAAACTGTATTATGTAGTAATAAGCATTGTGTATAAGTTTCATAACATTTGGTTGAGGCAAACTAAAGTTAGAGAACGGAAACAAAAAATTTGTACTTGATCTTAGTTTTGTGGTAATGAGTATTGTGTATAGGTTTTATAATGTTTTGTTGGGGCAAACTTAAGTTACAGAATGGAAACTAAAAATTTTGCAATTTTTCGATTTATATAGGGGCATAACTCAATAATGGTTAAAGTGACACTACCCAAATTCAACTTGATCTGTGTTTTATCAGTGGAAGGCAAAATTAAACATTGCATTGTATAAAGCATTGATTGTAGTTGATTCAACTATAATCATGGACAAAGGAAGATAACTCCAATCTTAAAAAATTACTTGAATAATGACATTGATATTTTTAGAAAAAAAATGAAAAATTTAGCAATTTTTCTATTTGTGAAGGGCATAACTCTAGAACAGTAAAAGTGACGCCACCAAAATTCAAATTTGATCTGTGTATTGTGGTAATAAGCATTGTGTATAAGTTTCATAACATTTGGATGAGGCAAACTTAAGTTAGAGAACACAAATGAAAAATTTTGCAATTTTTACATTTATAAAGGGGCATAACTCTAGAACGGTTAAAGTGACACTACCAAAATTCAAACTTGATCTGTGTTTTGTGGTAATAAGCATTTTATTTAAGTTTGATAACATTTGGTTGAGGCAAACTTTAGTTAGAGAACAGAAACTTAATGCCCCCTCGGCTTCGGCGGGGGCATAAAAAAAAGAGGAGACGTAAAACTATGCTTCAAACACGTGTGTCATTTCTATCAAAGTTGTAAATAAGTCCTTTAGTTGACATACATGTGACACCAATTAACCACACTATTTCATTAAACAATACAATCAACCCCTTTATTAATTAGTCCATTGTTGCCGATAGCTATAAATGCAATCAGCTGATTATTGATTTTCTATTAAAATCGTAACGAGTTCAAGGTGAATTCCCAGTACACCTAAGTCTCGCCTTCAGGACTTCACCAAGGCGAGACAAAAAGAACAAAAATGCTGTGATAGTCAAGATCTTTTACAAATCCAAAATTTTTGAACAATTCCAGGAATATATGATATTAATTACCATTTAATAAAAATATTTATGAAATTTTAGCATTTTTGAATACTAGTATTAAAGATCTTTTACAAATCCATCCAAAATTTTCAGACAATTTCATATAGGGATAATTACCATTTAATGAAAATATTTATGAAATTTTAGCATTTTTCAATATCTTTAAGGGGCCTTACTGTGGATTCATTATTATTCGTGGGTTACCAATTTTCGTGATTTTCATGGGTAAAGGTGAACCACCAATTTACACATTCAATTAAGTACAAATTTTCTATAGGCATGATAGGCTTGTATGCAAACTTTGGCAAAACCATGAAACTAAATGTCCATGAAAATACAATTTTCCCACAATCCACGAAAATAAATGAATCCACAGTAGCTGTCAAATTCGTGTTCACTGATTTGACCAAAATTCTCATATTTGATTTACAACGTATTAAAAACTATATCAAATTACAAAAGTCCAAAAGAAACAACTAACAATGCATAGATTTTTAATAATGTATCAGCATTATGTGCATATCTTAGACTGGATGCCGTATATTTATCCATTGAAATGACCTCAGAAGACTGCAGACTGTCATATAACCCAATATAAACATAAAAAATAAATAGACAGACCTGCAATTGTATACTGATATTTTTCTAGATCTGTTTGACTTGATGTTATAGATTAAAAATATATGTAAATCATTGTTTTAGCTGTATAGGAATGATTTTTTGTGGCCGGTTCAGTCAATGAAAGACAAAATGTAATGATTACTGGTGTCTCCCCTGTTTCACTTTTCAATGTTGACATTCTTTACTTTTTAATAAATGAACATGCTAAACACATGCGCAACCCACCTCTACTAAAGGTCAAATTAAAGGTTGCATGAAAACAGATTCAAATGAGGTTAAATTATGACTTCCAAGCCAATAATAGATCAGCGATATTTTTTTGGCTTATTTTGATGAAATTGAACCAAAATGACTGCCAATAACGAAATATTATTTATATATTCTTTTATAAATATTTGGAGCAAAAAAAATAATATTTAATTTTTTGTCTAATTAGTAGATAATTCCTTTTAATAGATAGAGAAAAACAAAACAGAATTGATCATGATGATAAACAAGCAAATTGATGTCTACAAATACAAATCATTCCATCATTCAGTCTTGATAACTGCTTTGGGGAGGGCCATTTTGGGTTGAGGCTTTTTCATTCTGATTTTAACTTAAACATCAATATGACATATTTTTACATGATGAGTTATTCATACTCCTTGGAGCCTTTAGTTTCTTATGTCTTTACTTGAGAGACCAAAATTACCCTTAAAAGTGTGAATCACTTTTTAAAACTTTCACTCAATTAGGGAATAAGTACTTCAATCTTTCTCCTACACACAATCTAACAATACACAGGGAAAATTGAACTCTGACACTTACAACCATGTGGATTTGTACTTTTAAATGTGACATCTAAAGGGAAATTCCATACAAACTGTTGTCGTTCATCTCTACTTTTCTTTGTCATCTGTGTAATACCATCTTCTAAGCCCTGTTCAAGATAAAAAAAACAACTGCATTTTAAATCAATTTCACTAAAAGAACTCATGTTACATAAACCTGGTCTTTATCAAACCTCTACTATGGTCAATACTTGTTGATACATGCTTGCCAAAATTTGCTTGAAATATTTGCTCTTAAAAAAATTAACCCCTTCAAAACTTTAATAGCCGAAGAATATTTGGACCTTAAAAGATGGTATTGACAGTTATGTATGTTTAAAGTAGAGATGAACGACAACAGTTTGTAAGGAATTTCCCTTTAGATGTCACATTTAAATTAACGAGAAGCATGTGTATTTGCAAAATTTTGATAACATATTTTTATTAAATATAATCACAATATTATTTTATGTGTAATTTCTGAATTTACAGTGTTTGATTGATTGTTGGTTACATTTTTAAAGTGGCAAATATTTCAAGTACATGTATGTTCAGGATAATTTAGAATTTATTCATTGTAAATGTTGATGTACAAACAAATGTATGCTTAAACAAAACAAACCCAGTTTGTGAACAGATTTGCACCAACAATACGGGTGGTTACATGTATACTTGTTCTTGTTCTCAGGATTCAGATATATTTTTGGTGATCAATGTGTAGGTAAGTCCTGCTTTGCCACAAGCAAACCAATAATATGATATTTGACATCACAACCATAATTTTTATAATAAGACTACAAATAAATGATTTTTTCCATCGGTGTTTTCTCTTGAAACGTTTTAACTGAAAGGATAATCGATAATGGTTAGGAATTTTGGAGGCTTATACAGCCAATTGACCATATATTCAGATTCATACATTCCAAAAAGGTCATTTTACATTTGTACAGTTATTAATGTTATTATTGTATATGTTCAAAATACATAATAAAATCAAATTGCATACTGACAAATGTTGTAAAAATATACTCACAGAAGTTATTAACCAATCTGGACCATAGTGTAAGCAGTATTTACAGTAAATATCATCAAAGCCCGGGAACTGAAAATCAGAAATGATAAGATGAAAATTTTGTACTCTTAAATAAAAAATAAAAAGTGACATACTTAAAATTTGAACTTGAATGGTATATACAAAACTTATTTTAATCACAAATACATGTACATGTATAGGAATAATACTGAGGTATTTATTGTTTTTAGTAAGGTATGATTCAACCTGCAGGAATCTAATAAAATGTACAGTTATATACCTCTCCTTGACCTTAAGGATGTTCGCTACTCTGTTTCAAAATAAAAAGCTTTTTAAAAGACTGTTATAAATTGATAGTATTTAAATAACGGAACTAAAAATTCAGAAAAAAATGAAAGGTCCGTGTGCTTGTTTTTCTGATATAAGCCATTGAAAATTTGGCAGGAAATGATTCTCTCTAGATTTTTCATACAATTACATTGGCACCTTTTTTCTTTCAAAAACTATGAAAAAAATAACAAGGATTTTATAAGATTTTCAAATATGGCTTTTTAAACTATATATAATAAAATTATGAAAAGAAAAGTAAGGCTTAGTGGGCAAAATTTTTAATGGCACTACATGGATAAAACCACAGGATTCCGAATATCTGTCAAAAATTCAAAAACAAGAGGAGCGAACATCCTTAAGTCAAAGTTGATAAACCTTATATAAAAAACTTAACAAGTAGAACTGTGAGCTATTGCTCACTTATGATACCCCTGCTTCAAGTTTTCAGGAATAAGGAAGTTGAAGAGAAAAGAATCTAAATACACATTACACAGTAAAGCATGTTCACATGAAGTCTGATAACAAATTTTAAGTAGCTCCAACTTGTAGTTTCCAAGAAAAATGTGACGAAACTTCATACATGGCCTAAATGTGTTAGAATAATATATAAGTATTCATCAAACAGGAAGTTTATGAGCTATTAATCTGGAACCATGTCACAAGGTATAACATGCTAATATAAAGCTTGATAACAGATTCCGGAGAGCTTTTGTTAGTATTTCCCAAGTTAAATGTGACAAAAATTTCATACATGACTGTAATGATTAGAATATATAAGCATTGGTAAACAGACAGTTGATGAGTAATGAATCTGAAATTGTGTCACACAGAACAGCATGCTAAATTGATTGCATATAACAAATATAAGGAAGCTGTATACGGACACATGGACAAACAGGGGTAAAACAGTATGCCCTCTCCTTTTGGAGGGGTGGTACAAACAGTTATTGGTGTTAAAGGTAGACTAGGTATGATAAGAGTCATTCAAGCTCGGGGAGGGGGCATGCACTCATCAATTAATGAATGTTTGGAATGAGTCACTGGAATAAGTCACTATTTCAAGCTTCATATATGATTAATTCAAGAAATTGAGATGAAATATATGACAAGGTTGCTGATTGAATAAAAAGTATCTGAAACTAAGCAGATGTCATTTTTATTACAGATGCCAATAAAACCACAGTTATAAAATTAAATGTATCAGATAATTGTTAATGTATACATGCATATCACTCCATGAAATAGTTTAATGATGATAGATATAGGTACATTTTTGTAGGTATGTATACTCTGTGAAGAATTACTATCAAATACTTGTTAGTTTTACCAAGAGATACTCGAGTACTAGCTCAGAAAATTTCTACAAAATTGAAACACAGAATTGATTCCCATTTTAGGTATTGTTGGCTGTTGTCTAATGGACTAAAACCCTCATAATTATTATCTAGGGCTAGATAAGGTGACTGGTCCTTGAAATTTTATACCATAATAAATAGCTCATTTACTAAATGTGATAATTATGTGAACAATAATCTAATCAATAATTTAATAAACACCTATTGAATAAAATGCTCTGCAGGATACAGCTTGATACGACCCCAGAGGTCAAACCCTGAACAGTTGTGGCAAGTATGGACACTACATTCAAGCATGATACAGCTGGGAATTTGGATTGTGATTGAATATTTGACACAGCATAGGTTTCTAACACAGAATGAATGTGGTCAAAGAACTGAAAAATTTAGCTATTTGTACCTGCTGGGATCTACCAAAGGAATTCTCATTTAAAACACCTTTCTGGTATCTACCGAAGGTACTAATACATGAATGTTCTGAATGCTCACCTATTTGGGTTCTACCACAGGTTATTGCATTTTTTCACCTGTCTGTGTTCTACCACAGGTTTCAAGAATGTTTTACCTGTCAGGGTTCTACCATCAGTTATAGCACTTTTCACCTGTCTGGGTTTTACCACGGATTTCAAGAATTTTTACCTGTCTGGGGTCTACCACAGGTTCTACCATAGGTTCTTATGTTTCACCTGTCTGGGTTCTACCACAGGTTTTTATGAACAAAAAGCATCACCTATCTGGGATCTATCACAGGGGCATAATCTAGGCAATTAATTTTTAAACAAAAATTAAGTTGAGTAGGTAGTTTTTTGGAGTTGCATTATTTTAATTATTATTATTGTAAGTTTTAATGAGTAGCCCCTTAGAGGGCCAAATACTCAAAACTCAAAAAAAATTAAAATGTTTATTTCTTTTCTTGAGTGTTATGAAACTTTACCTATACCATAAATAATTTAAAATATTTTTTTTCCATTTGTCACAAACTTATCTTTTATATAATTTATTAATGTCAACAACTTTATCTATTGTGAGGAAATATACCAATTAAAAATAAATCATTATCTTTCAATAAACAAAAAACCCTTTTGATGTAACAAAACATAATGTAAGGCAAAACAGTTTTTAAAAACTTCACTTACCTTCACTTTCACCTCATCAGATGGACAAATGTCTATTTTCATTTCCAATGGATTTTAAGGTTCATGTGGACCCTTTGGCTAAAATGGCTGTGTTTTCACCTCAAAATTTACGGAGTACAGACAAACCTAAATTTTACAGTCATGTTGTTTACCATGCCCGGAAATTTATATACGACCCTAGTAAAGTTATCAATCCTTAAAATAAACTTTCATTTTATTCTAAAAGTTTACCAACTCAACACTGTAATGAGATCTTTGAATATATGGTTTTTATTGGTATAAATATTGAATTTGTTATTAGTAAATTATAAAAACCATACTACATAGTATTTTTATACACATATGCACTTTCATGGTACTACAATCTGTCGATACCTATATTTTGGCATTGCACAAGGTCATGTTTTTCTCTGACTGTTAATGATGTCTTTACACTAAATCCATTGGATGTTGGATGTGTACTGATTGATATTTTAGTCTTAGATACATGATTTCTTTTATTAGTTGTTATTGGCTTTGAACTAGCTGTCAATAACTGCGAGTACTCTCAGATCTGTACTTTGTGTCTTTTGTTGTTAGGGATGTATTAATACTCTGCCAAGTCTGGTCTGTGTTTTTGTTAGATGTTTTTCTGCTTTGTATCGATCTGATGAGTTAAGCATTTTTCAACTGACTTTTATAGTTGTTCTTATGTTGTGCTGTAACACCACTGTCCCAGATTAAGGGAGGGTTGAGAGCTCAAAAATATGTTTAACCCCGCCACATTCTTTATGTGCCTGTCCCAAGTCAAAAGCCTGTAGTTGGTTGTCGTTGGTTCATGTCTGTCATATTTGTTTTTCATATACTGTTTTGTTATAAATTAGGCCTTCAGTTTTCTCAATTGAATTGTTTCATATTTTTCATCTCAGGGCCTTTAATAGCTGACTATACCATATGGATTTTTCTCATTGTTGAAGGCCTTATGGTTGCCTATAGTTGCTTATATCCACTTCATTTGAACTTTGGTGGATAGTTGTCTCATTGGCAATCATACTACATCTCCTTATTTTTATACTGTGTATCTGGAAAAGTTTAGAGGAATAGCATGCCCTCGATAAATAAAATTCAAAAGCATTTTATGTTAACTTTTAGAAATTAAAAACTTAACTGGATGTTGCAGTGCACTTTTTTTGTTCCTACAAAAGGTGCCAAAATAAACAAAGTTGGGAAAGAGGGTTGAGAACTTCCCATCAGGTAATAATTGAAGTAAACTGCATTGATTGACATGGACAATAGAGGGACAATAGATACCTGATAATAATTGGAAATTAGAACTGTGTCACTGAGTGGACCATATCAAGTGAAATTAAACTGTTTGTTAATTTTACCATCTTCTGCAAAATCCAGTTAAGTTTTTAATTTTCTAAAACATTAAATGCATTTGAATTTTATTTACCTAGAGCATGCTATGCCTTTAAACTTTTTCAGATGCACAGGTTTGTCTGTACTCAGAGTAAATTTTAATGTGAAAACTCAGCCATTTTAGCCAAAGGATCCACATGATTGAACCTTAAAACCATAGGAAATCATTTAAATACATGTTAATAATCTTTAATTAACTAGAACAATACATGAACAATAATCTCTAAAATTAATAATTCTGAATCAGCAAAATTCTTAGCATTTGCATACAATGTATCACCTCAAAGATAAGACATAAATTATAAGCTAAAACATTGTAAGGGAGGTACATGTAATTCTTAAAGTAAAAACAAGAGTGCACATGCTGAAATGTCTCGTCTGCTTTACTGACCATGTTGATAGTCCTAAATATAAAGTTTTAATACAACAGTATCACATTAACATAAACATGATCCAAGAAATGAGGTCAAGGCCAGATTAACCAAGCCGGAAATACATGTACACCTTACAATCATTCCATATACACCGAATATACATGTAGTTGACCTATATAGCTATTGCTTATAGTACATTGTATACAAGAAACAGACCAAACCATGAATACTTTATATTGACCAATGAACAATGAAAATGAGGTCAAGGTCAGATGATACCTGCCAGACAGACATATACACCTTACAGTCATTCCATATACCAATCTAGTTGACCTATTGCTTATAGTTTAAGAAAAACAGACCAAAACACAATAAAATGCTTCGCTGAACGCAGCCTGATACAACCGCAGAGGTCGAACCCTGAACAGTTGGTGCAAGTTTGGACACAATATTCAAGCTTGATACTGTCTGAATTTGGATTGTGATCAAATTTTTGACATAATATAGGTTTCTGACACAAAATAAATGTGGTGAATTATCTAAAAATGTTAAATGGGTTAAAAAATTTGTATTAAATTTCAATTGAAGATTTCTTGCTATTGCGCAATACTGTGCAAAAGAAGATTTCTTGCAATTGTGCAATACTGTGCAATTCAATATTTCTTGCTATTGCGCAATACTGTGAAATTGAAAATTTCTTGCTATTGTGCAATATTGTGCTATTGGATATTTCTTGCTATTGCGCAATATTGTGCAATTGAAGATTTCTTGCTATTGCGCAATACTGTGCAATTGAAAATTTCTAATGGTAATAATAAAGTTTTTGGCAAATTTCCAATATACATAATTTAAAAGCAGTTTAGGTGAGATAAACAAAAAAGCTTCATCAGCAACATTCTATATTGGCAAATTTCCAATGAAGTTCATTAAACTAAAGTTATTGGCAATTTCCAATGGAATTTATCAATAATAAAGTTTTTGGCAAATTTCCAATATACATAATTTAAAAGCAGTTTAGGTGAGATATTCAAATGAGTTTCAATTACCAACCTTACACTGCCTTTTTAATTATGTTTTGTACTTAAGTAATTGTCCATTAACCTGGAAACCCTTTTCCCCCCTTTTTTGCACCTTATTCCTTAACGGTTTGAGCCATAACTCCCAAAGACAATTCTTACCATCCCTTTGTGGTATTCCAATATCCAAAATCTAAATACATGGTTAGATTCAGCATATCAAAGAACCCCAAGAATTCAATTTTGATGAAATCAAATAAAGTTCAATTTTGGACCCTTTAAACCTCAATGTGGACCAATTTGATAACCGGGCCCAAATATCAAAAATCTAAATACATGGTTAGATTCAGCATATCGAAGAACCCCACATATTCAATTTTTGTTGAAATCAAACAAAGTTTAATTTTGGACCCGATTTGGACCAACTTGAAAACTGGGCCCATAATCAAAAACTAAGTACATGTTTAGATTCAGCATATCAAAGAACCCCAAGAATTCAATTTTGTTAAAATCAAACTAAGTTTAATTTTGGACCTTTTGGACCTTAATGTAGACCAATTTGAAAACGGACCAAAATTAAGAATCTAAATACACTGTTAGATTCGGCATATCACAGAACCCCAATAGTTCAATTTTGATGAAATCAAACAAAGTTTAATTCGGACCCTTTTGGCCCCTAATTCCTAAACTGTTGGGACCAAAACTCCCAAAATCAATCCCAACCTTCTTTTTGTGGTCATAAACCTTGTGTTTAAATTTCATAGATTTCTATTTACTTATACTAAAGTTATTGTGCAAAAACCAAGAAAAATGCTTATTTGGGCCCTTTTTTAGCCCCTAATTCCTAAACTGTTGGGACCAAAACTCCCAAAATCCATCCCAACTTTCCTTTTGTAGTCATAAACCTTGTGTTAAAATTTCATAGATTTCTATTTAACTATACTAGAGTTATTGTGCGAAAACCAAGAAAAATGCTTATTGGGCCCTTTTTTGGCCCCTAATTCTTAAACTGTTGGGACCAAAACTCCCAAAGTCAATCCTAACCTTCCTTTTGTGGTCATAAACCTTGTGTTTAAATTTCATAGATTTCTATTAACATATACTAAAGTTATAGTGCGAAAACCAAATGTCTTCGGACGACGACGACAACAACGACGACGACGACGCCAACGTCATACCAATATATGACCGCAAAAATTTTACGGTCGTATAAAAACTTAACCTTGAGCAATGAACTGTGAAATTGAGGTCAAGGTCAAATAAAACCTGCCAGACTGACATGTACATCGTAAAATATTTCCATACACCAAATATCGTTACCTATTGCATATAGTATTAGAAAAATTCATAAGGGGTTCCGCAGAACCCTGTGCCTAGCCTGCGATTGCTGCTGTCAGTGTAAAAGTGTAATGTTGTCTGTAAAAGTGAGTCCATTTATCAATAAAATACAGAATTTTTTTTAAAATTCCAACTTTTTCTTAAGATACTATTTCTTGGTCTTGAAGATTAGCTTCTGTCCAAGCATCATAACAATCCATGAAGGTTTACAAAGGAGAAGGCCTGGTAAGGGCTTATTTTGGCCTAAAATTTGAAGTACATCTGATGAAAGATTTTTGACATTTTCTAAACACTTAAGGGTCTTCTTCAGTCGATTCAATTAGTTTATATAAAAGATTTTAACTGATTTGGTCATTAAAGACGCCTAAATTCAAGCTTAAATATGAGAAATTTATCAAATATGCCACAAAATGCCTAAAATGGAAGTGGCTGCATTCATGTTAAGTCTCAACCTTTATATATGTTATGTATCATCATCAAATACAACATATATATATAAATATTAAGACTGAATACAAGTGCGGCCACTTCCATTTTAGACAAAAAACGTCTAAAAATTAGTACAAATGCTAAAATTGTGAAGATTTCAATAATTTTGAATGAACTAGTGATGCTAGTACCTGATGCATGTGCATTGTATTGTCAAAAACCACCAATATTTATGTAACACAAGTATTCTTCTTTCCAATATATAGCTAAAAGTTTACATTTCTATCAAATTTTTGAAATGCTATATTTTAAGGCCAAAAAAGGGTCTTACCGGGCCTACTCCTTTATCATGTCAAAAAAATGTAATCCCAGACTGTCTGTGAATGTTAACTTTATAAAACAAAGTCCATCTATCAGAAAAATACTAAAAATGAAAAAAATATATTTTCAAAGGTTTTATTCAGACATTATCTCTTAATCAAAAAAAGCTTCTGCCAAAGTTTCATAAAACTCTATGAAGGTTTGACAAAGTAATTGATGTGTAACAAACTTTGACCCAAGACTGTATCTACTTGTTAACTGAAATAAACTAAGTCCATTTATCAGTAAATAACAGAAAAATGAAAATAAATATTTTCAAAATTTGGCTCTGGATACTGTTTTTTGGTCATAAACAAGCTTCTGTCCAAATTGCATAAATTTCCATGAAGGTTTGACAAAGTTATTGATGTCTAATAAAACTTTAACCTCAGACTGAGCCTGAAGTGTTAACTGTAAAAAAACTAAGCCCATTTATCAGTAAAAGAAAATTAAAATAAATATTTTCAAAATTTTGCTCTGAATACTGTTTTTTGGTCATAAACAAGCTTCTGTCCAAATTTCATAAAATTCCATGTAAATTTGACAAAGTTATTGATGTCTAAAAAAATTTTAACCTCAGACTAAATCTGAATTTTACCTGTAAAAAAAAAAAACTAAGTCCATTTATCAGTAAAATACGGAAAAATTAAAATAAATACTTTCAAAATTTTGCTCTGGATACTGTTTTTTGGTCATAAACAAGCTTCTGTCCAAATTTCCTAAAATTCCATGTAGGTTTGACAAAGTTATTGATGACTGAAGAACTTTAACCTCAGACTAAATCTGAATGTTAACTGTAAAAAAAACAAGTCCATTTATCAGTAAAATACAAAAAAATGAAAATATATATTTTCAAAATTTGCTCTGGATACTTTATTTTTGGTCATAAACAAGCTTCTGTCCAAATTTCCTAAAATTCCATGTAGGTTTGACAAAGTTATTGATTGTTAAAAAAACTTTAACCACAGACTGAAGCTAAATGTTGACACCGCTGATGATGGAATCTAGGATTGCTATGTCTCGCTTTTGCGAAATAAATTTCGCAGGCTCAGCAAAAATCGACCAAAACACAAAAACTTAACTTTGACCACTGAACCATGAAAATGAGGTCAAGGTCAGATGACACCTGTCAGTTGGATATGTACATGTACACCTTACAATCTTTCCATACACCAAATATAGTAGACCTATAGCTTGTAGTATCTGAGATACGGACTTGACCACGAAAACTTAACCTTGTTTACTGATCCATGAAATGAGGTTGAGGTCAAGTGAAAACTGTCTGACATGCATGAGGACCTTGCAAGGTACGTACATACCAAATATAGTTATCCTATTACTCATAATAAGAGAGAAATTAACATTACAAAAAAATCTTAACGTTTTTTTCAAGTAGTCACTGAACCATGAAAACGAGGTCAAGGACAATGGACATACATGTATGACAGACGGAAACGTCATATCATAAGGCATCTATATACAAAGTATGAAGCATCCAGGTTTTCTACCTTCTGAAATATTAAGCTTTTAAGTAGTTAGTTAATGCTACCGCTGCCAGATTACTATCCCTATGTCTCGCTTTCTACGACAGAAGTCGCAGGCTCCACAAATACCAAACAAATGAAATTGATCAAATATAAGCAGTTCAGCATAGCAGAAACCTCTACCATTCAATTTTTGTTCAAATTAAACAAAGTTTAATTTTGGACCCTTTGTACTCTGATATGGATCAATTTGAAAAATGGGCCCAAAATCCAAAATCTAAATACATTATTAGATTCCGCATGTTGAAATCAATCAAAGTTTAATTTTGCACCCTAATTTGGACCAACTTGAAAACTGCCCAAAATCAAAATTCTAAATATACGGTAAGATTAATCATAAATCATTAATCAAAGAACCCCAATATTTCGAGATTATTTAAACCCCATTGAAATTGGTCAGAAATAAGTAATTCATACATTTAGTTTAAAACATTGCTCGTTTTTTACCCCTTTTGGCCCCTAATTCCTTAGCTGATATGGCCATAACCCACAAATTCAATCAAACCTTCCTTTTCTGGTAAGGAACCTTGTGATAAAATTTCATACAAATCCATTCACTTATACGCAAGTTATTGTCCGGAAACCAGAAAAATGTTTGCTTTTGGCCCCTTTTTGGCACAAAATTCTTAAACGGTTAGGGCCATAACCCCCAAAATGAATCCCAACCTTCCACTTGTGGTATGGAACCTTGTGGTACAATTTCATAGCGATCCATACACTTATACTCAAGTTGTCTTCAGAAGACAACATTGCCATACCACTATACAGCCGCAAATTTTGGAAGTTGTTTAATAAACTGTTATCACAGAGATATGTCTCGCCTTTTTGTAATTTTGATAATGCAAATGTTGAAATTAAAATAGCAATACTTTAACATGTAAGTTATGCAAATATTCAAAGTCGATGAACCATGACCATGATGAATGAAGGTACATAGCTGAACATGGAAATGAGATGTGCCAATGTTAATACAACTGCATACCAAATACCATTGACTTATCATAAGTAGTTCCCTTTAAACAAACCTAAATACAAACATTAACTTGTAAACTATGTAAAAGTTTCAAAGTCACTGAACCATGATGAGGGGGTGGGGCTTCATAATCTCTATGGAAATAAGACTTGCAAATTCCAATAAATTTGCATACCAAATATCATTCACTTAAAATTAGCAGTTCCTCTTAAACTGATCTAATCACAAACTAATACATATAAACTAAGCAAAAGTTTCAAAGTAAATAGACCATGAATGAGGGGACAGGGCTAAATATTAAGCATGGAAATGAGATGTGCTAATGCTTATACAACTGAATACCAATTAACATTGGCCTACCACTAATGGTTCCCTTTGAACTGACCTAATCACTAACTAATATATGTAAACTAAGCAAAATTTTCAAAGTCAATAGACTATGACTAAGGGGGCGGAGCCAAATAATCTCCATGGAAATGAGATAAGCCAATACTTATACAACTGCATGCCAAATATCATTGACCTACCACTAGTGGTTCCCCATAAACTGACCTAATCACAAAGTAATACATGTAAACTAAACAAAAGTTTCAAAGTCAATAGACCAAGACTGAGGGGCAGGGCCAAATAATCACGATGGAAATGAGATGTGCCAATGGTTATAATTATACAACTGCATAAAAAATATCATTTACCTACCACTTGTGGTTCACCATAAACTAGACCTAATCACAAACTAATACACTGTTGACGACGCCGACGCTGCCTTAGCCGGAAACAGCATACCTGTCTCGCTTTTTGACTCTGTCAAGGCGAGACAAAAATGATTACAAAGTAATAGATTATACAGATCAAACAGTATTTGGTAACACATTTAATTATTAACAAAGGGGTGATGATTAGAACTTATTGGTATGTTTAACCATTCGCTGAGGGTCACCACAGAAGTGCAACCAATTTGTTCTATTTTATTTCAAGAAGGCAACAACATTCCAACAGGAAACAGATTATTTGAGTATCATTTTGGTATTTGGTAATTGGTACTACCTAGAGATACTCAATGGTTGACATCCCTAATCTTTGTAAATAAAATATCATAAGGTGTGTTTTTTTGCTATTCAAAATATATGAAAAGGGTGGGGTACTGGATGTCTCAGCTGCTCACCCCTACCATTAAAAGATTGAAGTGGTCACCCAAGGTAATTGCCTTTAATGTAACAGTTAAAGTTACGTAGCTCTGGAATGATAAACCAGATAATTAAAAAAGATCACAAGGAAGCTTCCTTTCATCAATCCCAACAATAATGTAAAGTTTGTAGGAAATCAATCCAAGAATATTCCCTCCAGGATTATATCCTGATACTTGGCTAAACTCATATAAAGTCTCTTTATTCATGAGTGGTGATCCACTGACCCAAATAATTATAAAGGCATTTCACTCTTATTAAACCTTTTGCTGCCAGAGGTACACATGTGTACACAATGGCTGTGCTGGAGGGACACATACATTTTGTGTATAGATATAGGAAGATGTGGTATGAGTGCCAATGAGACAACTCTCTATCCAAGTAACAATTTATAAAAGTAAACCATTATAGGTCAAGGTACAGCCTTCAACACGGAGCACTGGCTCACACCGAACAGCAAGCTATAAAGGGCCCCAAAAATTACTAATGTAAAACCATTCAAACGGGAAATCCAACGGTCTAATCTATATAAAAACGAGAAACGAGAAACATGTATGAACTACATAAACAGACGACAACTACATCTGTACATCAGATTCCTGACTCAGGACAGGTGCAAACATTTGCAGCGGGATTAAACGTTTTAATGGTACCAAACCTTCTCCCTTTTTTAAAACAATAGTATAACATCACAACACAGAAAGACACACTATAAAATATCAATTGGAAGGCTTAACTCAATCAAAAAACGTAAATTAACACACAATGAACAGATAAATTTGATCTGTGATACCTGAATGCAAATACATAATTAATAAAAATTAGAAAATCATCACTTTTGAAAAAACCTGCGTCATATTATACACAGGTAAATGAAAATAATTTTGTTGTTAAGTATACTTCTTCTTCTGTGTGTATAAAATCTTCCGTTTAGGAATACCAAGAAATTTCTTTAATATCAATAAAACTTATCTAACACTTGATACATATGGGGTGAATATCAAAAATAAAACTATACAATTAGTGCTAGATAAAACTTCCTGTACAGGTGCAAGAACATTATTTAAGGAGAAATGAAATAATTTTGATGTTCATAGTACGAAGAAGTGAAAATTTGTAGTAATTCCAAATAATCAAAGCTGGTATATAGACAATGTATGTCCATATTTTTAATTTTATGCAAGCACCTGTTCATTACTGTTATTCTTTCAAATAATTTATTGAAGATTATACAAAGTTATATTTTTTTTCAATGGGTCTTCAATGTAACGTCATAAGGGCATGATGTCAAATATTGAATGATGTCATAGTTGGGCATTTGACTTCACAGATGTATAGAGGCCTTATTTTCTGGCATAAGAAATGCAACCATATTAAATTTGCAGCAGCAAGAGGGTGTACTAATGGTGTAAAAAAAATTGTTAGTGCAGTATCAAATGTAAGAGTCATGACATGGAAAACAAATTTATTACAGTTCAATTCGAATTTCAACCTAAAATGAGGACACTTGAGGTTTTTTTTTTAACTCAAAACTTTAATAAATAAATACAAGTATACATCTTAGTTAAGAGACAAATTTATGCATGCTTCATTTACTTTTGAAAAGCTTTTGATTCAGTGTGGCAATTATCATAAATAAAGCACTATAAGATGCCCTAGTAGGAGGCCCAGGACCCCAGGGCCCTCTAAATCTGCCTCTGATGATGATGTTCTTTTAAATTGTATGTTTTGTCAAGGATTATGATGATGTACATGTATTATGCCTTTGACAGATTGGGGATTAATCACCCAAATGGGTTATAATATCCCATTTAAGATATAATACCACAAATGGGATATAATTTTACTGTGCAAAAATTTTTTTTTTATTCGAGGGAATATATTGATATTGCTATGTGCAATCTTAATTTAAGGCAAATGATCACATAACATGCATAAAAGGCAACAACTTTTGGTTAGCAACTTTTCTGAATTCCAAATTTTTTATGAGTTTGATCCCATGGAAGATGAAAAAACTGATGAGTCCAAATATGCATCAAGAATGTAAAATGCTGTACCAACTTAGCACATATATCATCATTTTATATCAAAATTTTAAAAAAAATCTAAATTTGATTGATGTCATTTCCTTGCTCTTTTTTTCATGGAGACTGAAATAATAAATTATATAGCAATAAAATTTCATCTTCTCACTGTTGAACTTGCCATGGCCAAAAATAATGAATCCCTGAATTCGCATTCAAAAATCATCTCTAGGATATCACTGTGTAGCATCACCACCAGATATACATGTAGGTACACCCAATCAGTAGAAAAAACAAATGTGAAGTCAGGTATGGTCAAATTCTTCTTATTTTCATTATATTATACGTTTTGCTGACAAGTAAAGTTTTGTGATACTGATTCCTGAAAATGTAGCTACTATTTAGGGCTGCTTATGGACCTTAATTAGTTTTTTTTCTCTTCAAATCGTCAGAACAGGACAGGGTTGTACCTGTTCAAAGAAACATGCGACAAGTCCAAACTTGTTAAAACACATTTATCCTTCAACTATTCATTTGACATTTTTGTAGAACAAAGATATATCATATTTAAGCTTGTACAACACTTCATTTCGAAATAAACTAAGTTTTCAGAGAAATTCATGTATATAAAGAGGATAAAAGGTACAGCGAATAGTTTTTCACTGTACAGGGAATAAAATAGATACTTTTTGCTATCATTGTTTCTGGGGTACCTATATCCTGTGGTGATGCTACACAGTGGATTTACTAATTACTGTAATATCAACTATATATTATTTTTACTATTCCCAGATCCTCTTATGGGTGCACTTTGAGCTAAATGATAAAAGTATTATCATTTTTTCAAAGTTTATCGGTTATAATACAAATGTATGCTTTAATTAAACCAACGATATATCTCCTATTGTTTGATATAAGTTTAAACCACTTAATTTCGTACTACCAAACAATTTGTAAATATCTGGGACTATTATACTATATATGTTAGTATAATAGTCCCAGTAAATATATAGCACAAATAGTCCCATTAAATATATAGCACAAAATTTCCGTATTTAATTGTTGATTAATTGGATCTCCTGTAGTTGGTGATCACAATACTGGTATACAAGTATTGTCCACAATACTGGTATAAAACTTTTGTACCAGTATTGTAACTTTTTTTTTTTAAAACAGCAATACTGGTACATTACTGATATACCAGTATTGTAGTTGTATTGTTGACTATACTTTAAGTTGTATAATGAAAAATGAATTTTAAGCAAAATTAGATATTGAAGATCAAAGGGAGATTAAATGAACTCAAAAAGATTAAAGAGGATAATCGTGAAATCAATTAACAACCAATTAAAAATAATTACTATACTTGTACAAATAAACAAAAGATTATTGTAATTAACTCATATTATTCAAACAATTGTTAATTATATAAAATAATTGCTAATAATTTTACCATATTTCTATATTTTATTTAATTCAATTTAGATAAAATTAAATAAAAGCTTATTTTTTCTGAGTTATTATCTAATAAATTCAAGCAAATTATTACACTCTAACACTGTAAATTCAGCATTTACATGTATGCCATATATATTTTTACAGATATTTTAATACATTTATGTTCTTCTTCGCTATACTCATACGAACATAAAGATTGTCTTAATAATATGTAAATAAAGCAAAAAGCAATGTGGGATGAGAAATTGTACTGATCAGTTTAATATAAATAAATTGTGACAATTCTGGTCATGTAAATCATGGTCTCTGAATCTCTGAATAATGGTAGGAAATCTACAAATATAAAAATGTTCAATCAGAAAAAGAGATAACTCTATTTAATAACATATCATGAATGCAAAATATACGTGTCGATCTGATCAGTGAATTTTCTCGACAAGAGAAAAGGCGCAAAATCCGGATATATATGTATGACAAATCAAACCGAACAAAATAAAACAGAATAATGCCCAAACGGGACTTCGGTGTATGCGTGCCAGAGGGCCCAATCGGGACTTATCTCTTCAAAATAAATCAAAACAAAACAATGCCCAAACGGGACTTGTGAAAGTGTGTTAGAGGGCCCAAATGGGACTTATCTCTTCATTATAGAACAATTATGGAATAAATCTAAATAATGCCCAAGACGGGACTTATGTATGCATACGAGAGGGCCCAATTGGGACTTATCTCTGAAAAAGAAATAAAATACTAAATAAACCAATATGCCCAAACGGGACTTTAGTAAGTGCACAAGACGGTATTATCTCTATAAAATGCATATTAAATGCAACTCCAATTCTGATTATGCTCAACAAGTACGTATCGCAAAACAAATTCTTATAAATGGTATGCCCAAACGGGATTTGTCGCAAACTACTAGTATAACACCGACAATAATAATACCAAACAGAACTTTTCACAAATAAACTCAGTATAACAAAACCATTATGGGCTTTGCCGCAAAAATAATTCAAGAAAAGAAATGTTCAAACAGAACTTGCCGCCAAATAAGCTCTAGGAATAACAATTCTCAAACGAGACTTCAAAAATGACAAAACCCGATCTTGTCGCAGATTGAATGATAATATCAGATGGAAAATAATAATTGAGAAAAAAAAATCCAAAAAAAAAATCCAAAAAAAAAAAAAAAAAAAAAAATACAAATGGATATGGAGTGATATACTTACGGATTTAACTACAATCGATCTTTAATACGAGAACGTTGAAAGTTAATGGAGAATGGATGAAAATGCTGTTTTTATCCGAACCTTGACAAAAAAATCCAGATGGTTTAACATACTCTACAAAATCCTTTACAAAAGATTTGTATTGGTTGTTCGATGATGACCACAATATAGGCCAAAAACATGACGAAGTCCATTTCGGAACAATGATAGTACCCTTTCCTTTACAAATTAACATATGGTTCAATGTTCTACCTACAAGATGAACAGGAGGAACTAACCAACAGTTATAAGTATTCCACGAAAACCTGAAAGCATCAACACCACTTGTATCAGGACACCAATATGCCGAAAAGACAAATAGGTCATTTGTGATTGTTGTAGTCGGCGAAAACATCGCAATCGAACGAACCCCATAAAGAATTAAAATACTTGAAATACACATCATTCACATACCAGTCATTAAAGTCAAACAATTTGCTGTAAAAATCTGCAGTGGTGTTAAGCTCCCGGGGAACCCATTCTACTTCAAGGGATATGCAATTGTGAATACACAGATTAAATATTTTCAAAGCAATTTCTTGTAATTCTGATCTCATGCTCCCAGCCTGTACAATTTTAACTACATTTTGATTGTCTGTATAAATTTTCACCAAATGATTTTGAAAGTCAGGCAATAAGGAAAATAGGGCTATAAATACTGCTGAAAGTTCTCTGAATGCAGAGCTTTTCATCGCCTCGTCGGGATTCCACATTTTATGTACAATTTTATTTGACGTTTGAACAGCAAACCTAGCACAAGCGAAGCCACTTGCATCAGTAAAGACAATTCTATCCGGCAGAAATGAGACGGGAAAGAGAGATTTCCTGGGAAGTGATCTGCAATTATTCTTCCAAAAATTTTATTCTAGGATTGCTTCGTTGGTTAACTGAATACGAAAATCCCAATAATCGCTAGTGGCGATAAGGATGAGCATATTCCTGGACATTATCCTGCAAATGTTGCCAAAACTGGGAATAAAAGAAATTATCTTGCCAGTAATTCGTGCTAATTGTCTAGCGGTGATATTATTGATGTTGCTAAAAATATCATCTATAGAAATTTTAAAGCGCTCAATCTTATCTTCAGGTATCTCCAAATTAAAAGTGTCCAAATGCCAAAGGAACCCAAGCCAAGTTAAAACTTTTGTGGGGTCCCAAATACTTTTTTCATGATTCGGGAAAAACCCACGACAATAAATCACGCTACGACCTTAGAAAGCTTCACACAATCCTCAAAAGAGGACTCAATCCCCCAACCATCATCTAAATATATGATCATACGGTAACCTTGTGATCTCCAGTGCTTAACTAGTGGCCTCAAAACTTTAGAAAACACATGACCAACTGTAGATAAACCAAACGGTAAACATCTAAAAACGAAATACCGAATGCCGGTTGGAAAAACCCAACAAAAACCTAAAAACTCTTGATGATCTTCATGTATATTAATATGATGATATCCACATTTTAAATCAAATTTTATCATAAATCCTGGATTTGATACAAATTGCAAAGCCTCCGTAACACCTTCGTATTTAAATTTCCTTTTTTCATTAAACTTATTAACGTGCCTCAAGTCCAAAATCAATCTCTTTTTACCCTAGTCGTTAACTGACACCAATAACGGATTAACAATAAAAGGAATGTGATCTTTCACCTCACGAATCACACCGGTTGACAATAATTCTATAATTGACGACTCAACAAAAGATGTGTGTTTTATAGCTGATAGCTGAACTGTTGTTCTTTAAAAAGGCTGACGTAGGCAATTTGTAAAAAGGTATAAGGTATCCAAATTCGACAACGTTAAGAACAAAAGTATTAGCATTTAAAGTATATTTCCAAAAGTCTAAATTTCTTCGTAAGTTATCTACTCTAAAATTAAACGAGCTAGCTGAGGAGCACTCAAATTCAAAATCTTGATCGTGACTTAAAGGAGATAAATTGTACTTAACTGTTTTATCACTTTGCTCCTGAAGAACCACTGGTCTCGGCTGGTTGGAACCTACGTCTCTTTGGGGAGTGATAGGCCCAGTGACCCTCGCCATTGCAGTAATAGCACCTGTCTGTTGGTTGTGAACTGGTGAAGTAGTCATTCTGGTTGTAGATACTGGTGCGAGGTCCTGAGCGGGTTTGTGTTCCTTGTCCAATCGGGTATTTGTAGTTTCTAGGTACTTCTCTTGTAGATGCTGATGAAGTTTTACGAAAAGGCTCATCTTGAGTCACTTGAGGGCTCTCTGGTTCTGGAATATAAGGAGCAGGACGGGTCCTAACTTTGTCACGTCTCTTAGCTTTAGCCCGGTAGTCGGCTTGTCTTAACTTAGTTGCGTCGTCGTGAATTTAGGAGTCTGTTTTACCGGAGGTACACTTTCAGCTTCTTTAACACCAATTCTCGTGTCAATCTCCTTGAATAGCTCTTCTTTGTGCTTTCTCAAAGTCAGATCAAGGCTCTGGGTAAACAGCGATAAAGCGTCCTCAGGTGAAAATCGAGTAGACCCTACACGTTCTTCACTGCGTTCAATTCGTATAGGCGATTCTGGTTCAGGTTCACTCATATTAACAAGGTCAGTATACGTGTCGATCTGATCAGTGAATTTTCTCGACAAGAGAAAAGGCGCAAAATCCGGATATATATGTATGAAAACCGAATTACCGAGTCTAAGCGTATGCGAATATTTATACACCAAACTAAGAAATGAATGTATACTAAGATCATATGCATTTGTTGGTCTTTATTTTCTTATTAATCTTTCACAATAAAAGATATCAATATCCATTAAACATAAAAAGTGCTTAATAGGGGAACCTAACTAGTTTGTCTACATGAATGTTAAGGGTAGTTAAAGCAGTTTATTCAGAACCACGGGCAATGCAATTTGTTGCAGATATATCTACTGCCTACTGGTACAAATACTAATACTAGACAAGCACTCCAACAGTAAGAGAGCCATACAGGTGCTATCTAAAAAAGCTTGTAATCTAGTAAGCGTAAGAGAAAGTCCACAGAGACTGAATACCTAAATATCAATATAGGAAGTGTGGGGGAGGGGTTGCAGAAATGCCATCTGAAGAAGAAATAGACAATACCAATGCTGATGATACAGAAGCTATAACAGCAATGTCAATATAAAATTCACTAAAATATACTATGAGTCTTGGAAAGAGATAGCTGAAAGAAAACATAGAAGAAAGTAAAGAGTTTGTTAAAATGCTGAGACAGTACAGTTCCCTTAAGAAAAAAACACCAGAAGATTTAAAACTTTCTTTGATGACAATAGCAGTGTATCATTCCTTATAAAATTGTTATGTCATATGTTAATTTCATTATGCATATATACATGTATGTGACACCTTAATAAAAGATTAATTACCTATATGTATTGTTTATTAAAAAAAACCACAATACTGGTACAATACTAGAATACAATACTAGTACAAAATTTTTATACCAGTAATGGCAGTATTGTGCGTAATACTAGTATACTAGTATTGCGATCACCAACTACAGGAGATCCGATTAATTTTTGTAAATATGCCACGCATGCAACAGTAAATAATCATCAGCCTGCTTGATGGTTTATTGTACATTGTATATAATTTCAAAGAAGATATGCTGACTTTTTTTTTAACATGAACAGGCTTGTTCTAAGAAAAGAACTTATTTTTTCTTGTTTTAAATGAAGGGTTTTAAAAGTTATAATGTTTTTATTCCTAAATTTTACCTCTCCTGACTCAATCTGTCCACCAACCATAACAAGAAATACTGAATTTGCTGTCATTTTTGTTTATTTGTTTGCGCAGATTCTACACTTGTGTAGGATAATTTCTATGTTGATAGACAAAACTATACGATAAGATACTTCAAAAGGTATTCCGAACGGGAAAGGTCTAAAACGCGGAAGTGGGAAAACACGGAAGAGTAAAATTGATATATTATAAGTGATTTCTCTTGAACAGCTAAAGATAAATTGATAATTGAAACGGATTTTGAAAGCTTGTATGATAGTCTATAATTTGAAATAATAAAAATAGTGATTTTGATATTCATTATTACCAAAAAGTTGACCGGAAGCCTTGTTAAGCGCGACTCTGTCGAACCAATTTCGAATCTTTAAACTTAAATTTACGAAAATACATATAACCTGGTCAAAATCTTAAAAATGATTTCTAAAGACAATTTAATAACAAATAATATGGTATAAAAATAATCGCAACATATTGGGTAAAAAAAAGGCAAAATCTTGACCGGAAGCCTCCCTTATAAAGAAACGAAGAAGTCAAAATTTCAACTTTGAACTCAAATTCATAAAAAAATATAAAGCCCGGTCAAAATCGTGAACACGATTTCTAAAGACAATTTAATAACAAATAATATGGTATAAAATAAATTACCAACACATTAAGTTAAAAAGGCAAAAACTTGACCGACAGCCTCTCTTGTGTAAAAATGAAGAAGACAAAATTAGAATATGAACATAAATTCACGAAAAAATACATAACCCGGTCAAAATCTTAAATAGGATATATAAAGACAGTTTATTGACAAATAATATGGAAAAATAATAATTAGTAATACATTAAGCAGAAAGGGCAAAATCTTGACCGGCAGCCTCCCTTGTATACATATGCAGAAGTCAAATTTTCAAATTTTCAACTTTGAACTCTAAACTCTCCAAAAATCATGGGAACCCGTAAATAATCTTCTTCTTCTTCTATACGTATTTAATTCCAATTATGGAACACCTTCTCATTGGAATTATTTCCAGATGAGGAGTTATAAAAGTTTGTTGCACACATAAAAGTTTCTAGTAAATCAAAATTATATACACTAAAATCCAAAGTTCACGGATTAAAATATAAAAGGAAATAAAAAAAAAAAAAAAAAAAACATAAAAGAAACAAATAAAAACAGGACAAGATCACTTAAGCTTTATACAATAAAAATAAAAGGAGACACCCCTGCCTCTACCTTATCACATATGTACAGACAGCTCATATCACAAATGTTCATTATATATTTTAACTTTATATACAGTTCATTGGACGGATTCACGATTTCTGCAGAATACAAGTTCTCTCGGTATGCAATCTATAGCACATATCGGTAGACAATTTCTGAATTTTGTCTAAATCGGAACGACTGTTAATATCAGGCAACATAAACGTACTGTCAATAATCAATTTAACGATATCTACTTGATTTTTAAATCTTACAGTCAATCCTGACGTGCCAATAATAGAGATCACTAAGGCCTTTAGATTAGAGAATAATGCTTTTCTCTGCTGATGTAATGCCGGACAGAGAAGTAAAAAGTGTGTTATGTCCTCATTTGATGTTCCACACAATCTGCATAAGGAAGACTCTTTTCCACCACTAAATTTATGTTTATTTGACTCAAAGAGGTATGTTCCAGTTAAAAAACGAATTTTTACTGCTCCTTTCTTAACATCTGAGATTGTAGATGATAAGCTGGTTCAAACAGGGTGTACTGATCCAATTTTTAAGAGAGTTCTATCCAGGTGTACCAAAGTAGTTTTAGATTCTATTTCTTCCAGAAAAAAATTTGTCCAATATTTTTGAAGAGCCATTTTTACCGACGATTTCCATTTAAGTTTGGATGGAGGCTGTTGCTTTAATGAATCAATGCTTGGCAAATCATACATAGCTAACATACCTGCAACCTTACAGAAGAAGCTTTGTTGATTATCCATATTCATAATTAGTTGTCTGTCTACCAGATCCAGAATTGTTGAGTTGTCGCATGAGACAATGTTGTAAAGGAAGGAAAGTTGCCTTTTATGGATTTCAGCCTCAATTGTAAGAGCGCCTAAGATGAGATATACAGCTCCAGTAGCTGTTCTTGCGGGCATTGACTGGAAATTTCTTAAATTTTTCTTATGAAAGCGTGAGAAGATGTCCATTTGCTTCTGGTTAAGTGGTAGAATCTCCATGCCATACAAAAGCCGTGGAATGACGTAGCTCTGATAAATTTTATAAGATGTTTGCGGATTAAGACCATTTGTGCCATGCAGACCAGTGTTCATCAAGGAATACAACGTTCTTCTTGCAATGCTGATACGTGCTTTGATGTTTACATCATTTTCCTTTATTTCTGCTCTTATTAGACCAAGATGTGTAGTATCTTCTGATGGATATATATAGTTTTTGCCTAAGGTCTCATTGTAGATCAGACCTGTTAATGCTTTTATAAAGGTTTATTTAAAATGACTGCCTTTGTTTTTGAAGGATTGATGGTTACTCTAGATTGGTTGGCATGGTGATTAGTTACAGAGAGCATACATTGCAGTTCCTGTTCACAGTTGCTAATGAAGGCTACAAAAGCCCTGTTCATTGATAATTTTCTATGTTTTCTATGTATTGTGTGCGATTTTGTCCCATGTACATTTACTCCATATCCTTTCATTTTCTATACATCGTCTGCACATGTTGGGCAGCCCACATATGTTGTACCTATTTTAAATCCTAAGCTATGTGATTTAAGATCTTCAAGGAGATTGTTGACATATACTTTGTAGAGAAAAGGAGAGAGGATTCCACCCTGGCGTACGCCTTGATGAATTTCGAAGCTATTGCCAATGTTTCCTTTCCATTTGACCTTTGAGACTAGACCACTGTATAAGTTTTTTACTATTGTCCACATTGAATGGTTTTGTGTGTGTTCATGTAGCTCATCCAGCATTATAATATGATCCACTACATCAAATGCTTTCTGACTGTCAACAGTAATTAGGTACAGAGGTTCAATTGTGCGATGTTTAACTTCTGCTCTAGCCTCAGATATAATCAGCCCAGCCATAAGCATAGACATGCCCTTTGTAAAACCAAACTAAAGAGTTGATTGTTTAAAGTTTTGAGTCAGAGATGGCAGTATGGTACATTCAAAGAGCTTTGACACAACAGGTGTGACGGCAATTCCCCTGTAGTTGTCCATCATCATTGGATTTTTCCCTTTTTTTAACACAGGTATTACAATGCCAGATTTAAATATATGTGGAATAAGTTTATCTTTCATGATAGTATTGAAACAGTCTGTAAGAAATTGTGTAACTATTGCTGGAGAATTTTTAAAATGTTCAGCAGCGAGACCTAATTCATCTGTTGCCTTGCCAGAATGAAGCTGTTTAATGGCATCGCAGATATTTTGAGTGCTGAATTCGGTTGTAAGATTTTCCTGTTCGCACAGTTGTTCGATGATTTTGTGCCGGACATTACATAGGTCTAAAAATTCAGGGTCGTAACCTTTGTCTTTGGGGAGTGCCAGGTCCTCGAAATATTTTGAGAAGCTTTGCGTTTGGTCCACGGGAGAGTACTGAAGTTCACCATTTTCCATTATGCACATCGAGTCCTTGTTTCTGTTGCCTCTATTACGACGAATTAGCCTATGGAACATTTCGTTGCTTGGATTGTCCATTACTTCTTTGTAAAATTGAGCCCTATCTAAGTATTGTTCTCTCCTCATTTGTTTTCTTAGGTTTCGTTGAGCCAGAATTTTGTCAGACTTGAAGTGGTCATCATGTTTACCATTTGATTTCCAAAGTTGATACTTTTCCTTACAGATTTGAAGAAGGCTGAGGGTTGTTGGAGATGCTTTGAATTTAGGACCTTTCAGTTTGATGATTTTAGAAGGAACGGCCACTGCTGCTGCTTTTTTCAGACAGTTGCACAGAAATTGAATGTTTTCTTCTAGAGAGTGTTTTTCTATGTTGTATTGACTAAGCTCTTCATTTATGAATGAATTAAAGGATTCAGAGTCTATATCTTTCCATTGAAATTTGAATTGCCTTGCAGAGTTCGGTTTGACTGGACTTTGTTTAACTTTAGCTTTTACATCGATTTTAGCACTGACAGGCACATGACTTGAAGAATTTGATGGACATCTATCATGTGTTTTATAGCTAGAGATGATTGAAGAGGTGGTATTGTCTAGAATATAGTCTATTTGAGAGCAAGACAGTCCAGAATGGTGGAAGAAAGTTGATTTATCAGTATAGCTCTGTTTCAAGCTCATTTCTAGAACAAATGCTTGTAGCAGTCTGTCATGTTTGTTATACTTTCTCGGAGGCTTTAGCGTTCCATTGAAATCTCCCGCTAAGATTATTCTATGGGTTGCAGAATATGTAGAAAAAATGGAGCTAATAATATCGAGACATTCCGTGTATTCCAGATACGAGTCTCCAGAGTTGTTTGTAGGCATATAGACACAGATAATGCATATGTTAAACGGAGATTTTAATTCAACTGCTATTATCCTGTTGTTTCCAGATTGTATTTCTTGGACAGATGGCGTCAGATGATTTTTCCAAGCTATTGCAACACCCCCTTTACCTCTTGGCAGTTTGAAGTTATCAATTTCCTCATTGGTGTCACTGCATCTTATGTGCATGTCCATATTAGGTAACACATGCCCTAAAACTTGTTTTTGAAATTCATACAACCAGTGTTCCTGGATGCAGATTATGTCTGATGCCATTTCCAATGTATTCAAATAAGATGAGTTTTCTTTTACTTCCATATTTATTGTGGTTAAGTTTAAATATTCTTTGTTAATTTCTTTATCGTTTTTATTTTTCAATTGAGTTAGCTTTGTGAACTTCTGATCATGTTTGGATCTGGTGGTGGGTTGATTTGGTCGAACTCTAAAAAAGACTTCTCTGGCTTTGCTTGATGGGATGTAGTACTTTCAAGCGTTGTCGGACAGTTCTGCTTAGTTTCAATTGCAGACGTATCATCTTGAGGACTACAGTTCGAGGTTGGAAGTGTCTGTTGTAGGATCTCTTGCTGAGTTATATTAGCAGAAGTTTTGTTGCATGGAATGTACCCGGGAGAAGCAAATAATGGAATGTCAGATGGACGATTTATGTAGTTCGTTTTAACTTGAGCCTCCTGTGCATTTGATGGATACACTATAGGACACTTCTGTGAAGATTGATTGTTAAACACTTGTGCAGAATTTTGATGCATATCTACACTGTTGAATCTTGGGGTTTGGGATGTAACATGGTTCATCCTGTTGTGATGCTTGTTACGGTTGTCTGGTTGACGATCAGAGCTTCTGTTAAATACAGCTGGTCTGGTTGAGGTGGCATATTGTTTCTATTTTCTCTCTGAATGGGTTGATAATTAGCAGAGTGATGCATGTGCTGTTGGTTTGCGTTTTGTCTGCCGATTGGCTGTTGATAATGAAGAGGATGTTGATTTATTCCGACTGGAACGTTAGTTGTAATATTTTGAAGATAGCCAGGAGGAGGTGGAATATGTCTCTGTATTGACATGTGTGGATACATGGAGAATCCAAGATTTGGATTTGGTTGAAAAGATGAGTGCTGAAATGATGGATGGTGTACATACTGTTGTTGCTGCATCATTTGTTATTGTTGCATCATTTGTTGATGTTGCATCATTTGTTGTTGCTGCATCATTAATTGCATATGTTGATTTGCTAACATGTTGTTCATGGATAAACTTTGCATCATCTGCATCTCTAACATTCTGAACCTTTGCTCTACAGTGTCATTACTATGATGGTTGGAGTTAAGATGATTTGATGTTGTAGATTGTTGTGAAGAATTTATGTTGCAGGATGCTGCTTCTGTTTGCTCATTTTGTTGGCGTAGGTTACTTTGCATTTCAAGAGTTGATTTTAGCTTATTTATTTCATTTTCTAGTTTAATAGATATAAGAAGATGTAGTATGAGTGCCAATGAGACAACTCTCCATCCAAGTCAAAATTTATAAATGTAAACCATTATAGGTCAAAGTACGGTCTTCAACACGGAGCCTAGGCTCACACCGAACAGTAAGCTATAAAGGGCCCCAAAAATTACTAGTGTAAAACCATTCAAACGGGAAAACCAACGGTCTAATCTATATAAAAACGAGAAACGAGAAACACTTATGAACCACAGCAACAAACGACAACTACTGAACATCAGATTCCTGACTTAGGACAGGTGCAAACAAATGCAGCGGGTTTAAACGTTTTAATGGTACCAAACTTTCACCCTTTTTCTGAAACAATAGTGTAACATCACAACATAGAAAGACACACTATAAAATATCAACTGAAATAGCTTAACTCAATCAAAGGACATAGTAACACCATTGAACATACACTGAACAAATAAATTTGACCTATGATACAATGCAAATTCAAAATAAATAAACTAAGGGAAGAATAATAAAAGTGACATGTTAAGTAAGTATGTATGCTTTATCTTCAGCATTATTGATCTTGGGTTTCATTGTTCTTATATTCTGTCGTTTGGGCTTCTTCGGAATGTTATCAGACAGGGATGGATCAGTAGTTTGCTGGGAATGATTATCCTTTGCATTGTTTGCTATAATACTAGTATCATGTTGGTTATAAATTCCCTTTACCAATGTAGTTTCATCCGTGGCATCTACTGGTTGAATGGAATGTGGAGTGAGAGGTCTCACGTCAGTATCAGGAGAGGTGTCATTTGCTACGAAAGAACTCCTTTCTGGACGCAGATTCTGTGAATTGTTACAACCAACTGTGTCAACCTTATACAACATGTTGTCCGTGCACAGAGCACAAATAAAGTCTAAAGAGTTCAGTGCATTAACTGCTGATTGTGAGAGTCCTGCACACTCATTATGTATCCAAAGAGAGCATTCACTACACTCAATAGTATCTAACAGCGATATTTTATTGCAGATTGGGCATATGTATGCTGTATCCTCATCTGATTCTTTGGATTCGTCAGTTCTAAAAGAAATAGCTAGATCATCCAAGTTGTTGTGACAATTTATATTTACTGCAGCAAGGTTGTGATTGGGATTTGGTGCTGAACTGGTGAGTTTAGAAATTGTAGATGTGATGTTATCATTTATCGATGTTAGCATGTGTCCTTTTTTGGAGAGTTCATTACATAATAGTTTGTGTATATCAGACACATAAAGGTCTACTCTAGAGCCATTAACTACCATTGTTGAACTTGTATGGTATAGATTAACAACAAATTTTAGGTTCTTGCCCTGTGAGCTATCTGATTTGCGATTATATACTTTAATACATGTATCCACCTTTGCGCCAGAAGTTTCCTCACTATGCCTTATCATGCCAACATATTGTGTAGAGCTATCGAGTATTGTGACGAGACATTGCCTAGCATACTCATAAGCTGCTGTACTAAGCTCTAGTACCAAATTATTCCCAGATTTCATTGTTGATTCAATGTGAGGTTTAGCACATGCATCATTTTTTCTTTGAATGGCTTTGGATTTATCCAGAACATAGTCCTTGTATATTGGGTTTGAGATGTGAAGATTACCGCCCGAATTCATACGGGTAATCCGTCTTGTTTGAACCTCTGATGTAGCCATTTGAATGATTATATTGATGTTGCTTGTATGACACAAACGAATGAGGAGAAAGGAGGTGTGCAAGCAGGTGTAGCTATGAGGCAAACTATATTGTATATGAGTACTTGATTATGAAGCAGAGCAGAAAAATCGGCAGCTTATTCCACCAATTAGTTATATATTTGTATATATTTATTTGTATATATGTTAGCCAAACCAATATGAGATGAGTATAACTACACAAAGAGCCTAATGCCCAGGGAGCCAACGCGTCGTGGATATTCCCACCGTTGGAAGGCTTAATGGGGTGTCGGATTAAGCAGGAGATATGTTTTTATATGATTCAGTAGAGAGTTTATTTGAAGCAGTGGTTATATATACAGCAGATGAGAGCAAAAGTCAAAGTCCAACTAAAATGTATAAAGGCAAGATCCTTGGGAGGCTGAAATGGAGAGCAATTGCAGATGCAGGGGTTGAATCAGGGAGCACGTCGTGGATATTCCCACCGTTGTCTATGATATCAACCCCAGCACTGTCTTTGTATCTGTGTTGCCAGTTTCTTTAGCCAAACTTTTGACAATGTTGGTTTAGGATGGATTCCATCCCTGTAGAGTTTGAACATATAGTTGTCTCTAAGGGTTAGTTTTTTAGACTTTGATGTTTTTTCTTGGTGGTGATGCTTGATATCTATGGCAAAATTTGGCGATGATGTGCCTAAAGTAAAGTTGATATAACGGATGTTGTTAGGCAGCAACCATTTGATTTTCTGGGGGGGGCTATGGATTTTTTTTCTGGACAAACTTTTTTTGCGCCTTCGGCGAAAAACAATCTATTTTTTTGGCGACAAGTCGAAAACAATTTTTTTCTTTCAATTTTAGCATTACATATAGTGGCAGCTGAGGGTGAAACAAACATTTTTTTTTTCTCAGGGTCAAAAACAAATTATTTTTTTTTCCAAAAACTGGAAACAAACTTTTTTTTCCAAAAAAATCCATAGCCCCCCCAGAAAATCAAATGGTCGCTGCCTTATTTAAATCCTGAACGTTTTTGATTAATTGTTCCTCCTGATTTTGAAGCTTGATGAATGATCGTGTTTTTTGTAGCTATTGAAATCGATGATAAAATATGGCGGAATTTCGAGAAAGGTAATTTTGCAGCCTGGATATGATTTTAGAAACTCAATTATTTCTTGATAGATATCAGTGATTTGCTGGATGATGTTTTGCTCACTTGTGATAGATATAAATTTGCTGTCGTAAGTTGTAAGATCGCAGGTACCTAGCCAGACGTACAAATGTATATTGCCTATACGTTCTATATTTTGTGCTATGTTTTGTTGTAGCCAAGTGAAGCCCTTCTGTGAGGTGCGAGAAGACTTACACCACCACCTGATTTCTAATTCTACTTGTGTGGACACTTGATCCCATAGACCGAATCCTTTGCTGTCAGTTAGGATAACAGGTGTAAGTATTTTATTTCCAATAATAGGAGGTAGTGGTCTTTTTAAGTATTTCTTTAATTTGCCTTCCGACATGAATATCTGGAGAAACGATGATGTGAACTTTACTACTATTGATTTGAAGAATGAAACAATATTAAATGAGGATGCGAAGCAGGTCTACAGTGTTCCAAAAGCAATGATATTATCTTTGTATCTGTTGTTTTTATAAGAATGTGCCAATAATAAATGGAGATGCGAAGCAAGTTTGCGGCGTTCCAAGCAGTGAATGATGATTTCTTTTACAAGTAATATGCTAATGTTGATAAGCAGATGAGTAAAATTATGTGCGAAAAGTTAAAGGCCCAAAGAGCCAACACGTCGTGGATATTCCCACCGTTGGAAGGCTCAGTTGGGTATCGGATTTAACTTCGGTTTGAAAAGCCAATTTTAGACTATGTTTTGCTAATTTAAAATTTTCGGAAAATGCTAATTTAAAATTTTCGGAAAATACTAATTTAAAATTTCCTTGAATTATCTATATTTATTCCAGAATCGACTTTGTTGCACTACTAGAGTACAAATGTGTAAGGCAGAGGCAAAGGGATACGTTTTCTAAAAAATAATGGCGGCCATTTTTTCCCGGGCAAGGTGTGTAAAATAAAAAAAAAAAAAAAAAAAAATGTCAAATCAAAGTTATCACTTGACTTTTAAAATGCAATAAATGAAAGGGAAATGTTCGTGCAGTGTATTATAACTCTATACTAAAAGTTTTCTAAAACTCTGTGGAACTAAACACAATAAAATCTAAAAGATTATTCTCCGTGCGAAAAACAGGTGCGTCTACTGTGCTGTACAGGTAACATTTTTTCCCAGAAAAGTTTTGTCCGAATTTACACGTACAGTGCATTTTTCTTCTCATACACTTGTTTTCTTAAATATGGCATAGGGAGTCGGTAAGATAAACAAATTAAAACATGTATGTCACATTATACAGCTGTTATAAGAGAACACATATGCTTCTCGATAAACTGTACGTGCGTATATCCATTTTTTGCTTAATTTAGGAAATGGATTTTAAGGGAATCAAAGACCAGTTTATTTAACAATTAAAATATTTTCGCAGTAACTCATTACATGACTTGAAAAATGAGTATGTGAAAACTGACAATATAAAGCATTGCAATCGCTGAATTTTCACTTCGAAAATAATTTCACCTTAAAAAAATGGTTCATTATATAAAAGGTAACAATTCATAATAATGATTACAATTTGGTTTTGAGAAGGTTTTGTAGAATAACCAGAAATATTAGTTGGTTCTAAGGCAGTTTCGATCTATATTTTAAATACAGAAGTAGGTTCTTACAGAGTGTTTAATTAACTGTAAATAATAGTTGGAATTGACTTATATTATTACTACAAAACTTGATTCTGACAATGTATTGCTTAAAAGTAAATTTTGGTTAGTTCTTATGAGGTTACGTCCTACATATACCGTTTCGATTCCTAACATCACTGAAGAGACATTAATTGTCGAAATCCGGATATGGTGTACTAATTTTTGCACCTTTTGTTTGCGGTATACCATCTTTTCCGCAAGTTTATTGTTTTCTGTTTGGTATTAAATTAATAGTTAAGATCCATTTTGCTACATCTGGTGATCCGTTTATTTGGCAATCGCCAATGGCAGTCAGCAGGGTAAAGAACATCCGTTGTCCGACCTGCTAGTCAAATGCGTTTTGTTAGAATATACTTTTTCACTTTTTTGGTCTTTTGGAAAATGTTGTTTGTGCTGTATTTAGACCCCTCTGCCAAGAAATTTGTTTTGCATGCACACGTATAAAAACTGCGTTTTTTATCCAACGCAAATATAGGTTTGAACGTAGTTTTCAATTTAGACTTGTATATATATATATATATATATATAGCAAATTTACAGATCTAACATTGTTGGTTCTAAGGACGTTCTCCGGACTTGAGACAGGCACATAAAGATTGTATATACATTGTATTACTTGGTACTGACATGGTTACTTTTATATATTTTTATGTTCCCGCCGTAGGGGAGGGGGCATAAACTGCTGATTGTGAGAGTCCTGCACACTCATTATGTATCCAAAGAGAGCATTCACTACACTCAATAGTATCTAACAGCGATATTTTATTGCAGATTGGGCATATGTATGCTGTATCCTCATCTGATTCTTTGGATTCGTCAGTTCTAAAAGAAATAGCTAGATCATCCAAGTTGTTGTGACAATTTATATTTACTGCAGCAAGGTTGTGATTTGGATTACGTGCTGAACTGGTGAGTTTAGAAATTGTAGATGTGATGTTATCATTTATCGATGTTAGCATGTGTCCTTTTTTAGAGAGTTCATTACATAATAGTTTGTGTATATCAGACACATAGAGGTCTACTCTAGAGCCATTTACTACCATTGTTGAACTTGTATGGTATAGATTAACAACAAATTTTAGGTTCTTGCCCTGTGAGCTATCTGATTTGCGATTATATACTTTAATACATGTATCCACCTTTGCGCCAGAAGTTTCCTCACTATGCCTTATCATGCCAACATATTGTGTAGAGCTATCTAGTATTGTGACGAGACATTGCCTAGCCTAGCATACTCATAAGCTGCTGTACTAAGCTCTAGTACCAAATTATTCCCAGATTTCATTGTTGATTCAATGTGAGGTTTAGCACATGCATCATTTTTTCTTTGAATGGCTTTGGATTTATCCAGAACATAGTCCTTGTATATTGGGTTTGAGATGTGAAGATTACCGCCCGAATTCATACGGGTAATCCGTCTTGTTTGAACCTCTGATGTAGCCATTTGAATGATTATATTGATGTTGCTTGTATGACACAAAAGAATGAGGAGAAAGGAGGTGTGCAAGCAGGTGTAGCTATGAGGCAAACTATATTGTATATGAGTACTTGATTATGAAGCAAATATACAGATCTAACATTGTTGGGCTGATGTTTAGACGAGTTGTATATAACGATTGGTTCTGAGGAAGTACCGACCTAAAGCTTAACTAGAAAATTTAGTTCGGATAATTTATTCTTGTTTTACTGTAAACAACGGTTGGTTCTGCAGGGCCGTAACTACATTGAGGCAAATGAGGCAAATGCCTCATGTTGAAAATTTCGAAAATAAAATGATAAGTTGAAACAAAAGCTTGTCTTCATATCAAATTGTTTTCACGGCGAGTTTATTGCAAGAAGCAAGTTCTGTTCATCCTCGGACGTCGTCCCCTATTTTTCGGGATCCATGTTTGTCATTTATTTTTAGTTTTCAGTGTTGATGGTCTATTTTTTGTCGTTATGTGTCTTATCTGTTACCGGGTTAATTTGTCTTTTGTTCGTTTATTGCCCTTCTTTATGACTATTGTCTTAGTGTTGAATTTCATTTGTAAATTTAATTTAGTAATTTTGTTTTAAACTTGAGTTTTATTATATTTAAGGACCTTTTGTCTAATTTTAAAACCTACTTTAAATTGTAATATATTTGAAATTAGCTCTCGCTTTTTTGTCCTGAGACGGCATTAAGCGAACACCAAACAAACAATCAATCAATCTTTATGACAAACGCTTCAGTTGTCCAATATTAAGCTGTTGTTGATTCTTCTCGTAACATCTGTATGTTGTAAACGTTCATTCTCTGCTTTGAGTAGACTTAGGGCTTGGGAAAGATAAACGATGAAGGGTGAAAGTTTGTGTGGTTTGGCAATGTTGCATGTCCACCGATGTCCAGATATTGTTCGAAAAATGGTTTGATGCTACCGGACATAGAAAAATTGGTTTTTATTTTCATGGAAAATTAAACTTTATATTAAAGAATACAAGACTGCAAAGGCTCCCTTTTCTGTAAATAAAACTAAAAAGCTGACAAGGGTTTAATTAAAGTGAAACAACCAATCTCCCGAAATCAAATCATTTAAAAAAAATCATGTATTGCATTACGACCTCTTACATTGAAGGGCTAAACTTGCATTACTCCGTGTTCAGGCCCTTAAATAGAAAATAAACGGATATGGAGTAAATGTGGATGGGACAAAATCGCACACACTACATAGAAAAAGTACAAATTATCAATGAACAGGGTTTTTATTCCTGTTCTTCATCTTGACAGTCCAGTCGCTTGAGGGTCTTCAACAATGAAAGAATCATTCATACCCTACAACAAGGTCAAGACGGTCCCTAGCGTCGACTTAGGCGGTACTTAAAGTATTGTACTGTGAATAAATTTCAAAGTCACAAAAAATAACACCAAAGTCTAAACACAATACAAGACCAGAACAGACAGATCCGACATTAATCAGCCGGTATAAAATGTAGCAATAAACTCTAAGAACAGTTTTTCTGAGTCTACCTTGAGTGTACCCTTTTATCCCAGTTAGGAACTACATCAAGTTGTAATTGAAATGCGTTAAAAAATCTGAATTCACATAGTTAAATAAATGACAATCAGCCCCCTCTTAACTTGATTTGAAAAAAAATAGTTGACTGGTATAATACGTTTTATGCAAGCCGAAACTCAATTAAAAATAAAACAAACAAAAAAAAAAAAAAAAAAACAGTAGCCACACAATTAATTGTGTGAAATATGATTTATGCTTTATCCTACTTATCGGTCTTTTGATGTTGCCCCAAAAAACTAAGAGTCTTACAATGAATCTATATATTTTGGTTTGAGACCAGAATATTGTCGCAAACATAATTAAAACGCAACTTGCGTTTCAGATTAAGACGGGTCCGAGAAACGCTAAGAATGCACAATTTTGCGTCATTTTTTCCAGAGCCCTCGCCGAATTTTTTTTCGCCTCGCAACGCTTGGCGAATATATTTTGCCTCCCTTTTAAAAGAGGCTAGTTACAGCCCTGTCATCTGAATGTTCCTCCAATATAAGGCATACTTCACTGACTTGCTGTCATTAATCATCGATACTTTGTGCAAATTCCGTTTACCCTGAACATGCTGAATCAAATATGCCACCAAATCCTCAGATATCAATATAAACAAGGATTTATATAGTATGAATTACTATATATGAATTCTTGATATCAATTATATATTATTTTGACTTGGGGCCGGATTGACGTGGGACGAAACGACTTGGGCCGGTTCGACTTTGGGCGGATCGGTTTGGGGCCGGGACGACCTGATACCGTCGATACGAGGTGTGCCGAATGCTTGGTTCACCTATTATCAGCTGATTATCAATAACTGTCAATAGAAATTATAAATCTAGTTGAAATGAATATGGCGCTAACAGACCAGTATGATATCTGCAAATTGGCCTTTGAAGGCAATACTGGAACTTTAAAGAAAAGAATCCAGGAAAATGCCGAATTGTCAACAACTAAAGATGAGGTAGTTGCTCATTCAAAACAATCTGCATGTGTAAGCTTGCGACTATAGCTTTCATATCGATCCGTCCCAACTTTTATAATTATATATAAGCTTTATAGTTTATGAATATTAAGCTTGGCATATGAAAATGTAGCCAGGGCCGTAACTAGCCTCTTTTAAAATAAAAGGGAGGCTAAATATATTCGCCAAGCGTTGCGAGGCGAAAAAAATTTCGGCGAGGGCTCTGGAAAAAATGACGCAAAATTGTGCATTCTTCATGTTCTTAGCGTTTCTCGGACCCGTCTTAATCTGAAACGCAAGTTGTGTTTTAATTATGTTTGCGACAATATTCTGGTCTCAAACCAAAATATATAGATTCATTGTAAGACTTAGATTTTAGGGACAACATCAAAAGACCGATAAGTAGGATAAAGCATAAATCCTATTTCACATAATTAATTGTGTGGCTACTGTTTTTTTTTTTTTTTTTTAATTGAGTTTCGGCTTGCATAAAACGTATTATACCTGTCAACTATTTTTTTTCAAATCAAGTTAAGAGGGGGCTGATTATCATTTATTTAACTATGTGAATTCAGATTTTTTAACGCATTTCAATTACAACTTGATGTAGTTCCTAACTGGGATAAAAGGGTACACTCAAGGTAGACTCAGGAAAACTGTTCTTAGAGTTTATTGCTACATTTTATACCGCTGATTAATGTCGGATCTGTCTGTTCTGGTTTTGTATTGTGTTTAGACTTTGGTGTATTTTTTTGTGACTTTGAAATTTATTCACAGTACAATACTTTAAGTACCGCCTAAGTCGACGCTAGGGGCCGTCTTGACCTTGTTGTAGGGTATGAATGATTCTTTCATTGTTGAAGACCCTCAAGCAACTGGACTGTCAAGATGAAGAACAGGAATAAAAACCCTGTTCATTGATAATTTGTACTTTTTCTATGTAGTGTGTGCGATTTTGTCCCATGCACATTTACTCCATATCCGTTTATTTTCTATTTAAGGGCCTGAACACGGAGTAATGCAAGTTTAGCCCTTCAATGTAAGAGGTCGTAATGCAATACATGATTTTTTTTTTAAATGATTTGATTCCGGGAGATTGGTTGTTTCACTTTAATAAAACCCATGTCAGCTTTTTAGTTTTATTTACAGAAAAGAGAGCCTTTGCAGTCTTGTATTCTTTAATATAAAATTTAATTTTCCATGAAAATAAAAACCAATTTTTCTATGTCCGCTAGCATCAAACCATTTTTCTAACAATATCTGGACATCGGTGGACATGCAACATTGCCAAACCACACAAACTTTCACCCTTCATCGTTTATCTTTCCCAAGCCCTAAGTCTACTCAAAGCAGAGAATGAACGTTTACAACATACAGATGTTACGAGAAGAATCAACAACAGCTTAATATTGGACAACTGAAGCGTTTGTCATAAAGATTGATTGATTGTTTGTTTGGTGTTCGCTAATGCCGCCTCAGGACAAAAAGCGAGAGCTAATTTCAAATATATTTCAATTTAAAGTAGGTTTTAAAATTAGACAAAAGGTCCTTAAATATAATAAAACTCTAGTTTAAAACAAAATTACTAAATTAAATTTACAAATGAAATTCAACACTAAGACAATAGTCATAAAGAAGGGCAATAAACGAACAAAAGACAAATTAACCCGGTAACAGATAAGACACATAACGACAAAAAATAGACCATCAACACTGAAAACTAAAAATAAATGAGAAACATGGATCCCGAAAAACAGGGGACGACATTTGAGGATGAACAGAACTTGCTTCTTGCAATAAACTCGCCGTGAAAACAATTTGATATGAAGACAAGCTTTTGTTTCAACTTATCATTTTTTTGAAATTTTCAACATGAGGCATTTGCCTCATTTGCCTCAATGTAGTTACGGCCTTGGTAGCAGATAATGGAAAACAAACACCTAACGTGAGGGTACCCAAATTGCACCTATTTTGACAGTTTTTTCACCTATGTTTTTTATGATCCAGACAAAAGTTTCCATTCTGTGTTTATTTTGTAGATGTATCCTTGTTTACTATATAGTTACACCAATTAAATTTTGAATCCATATTGAATCATAGAAAAATGGGTTTGAACCGACCTCCAAACGATCCAGGATTCTGTAATGAGGAGTACCCAAATTGCATCCCTGCTTAAATTCACATCCTCAAAAATTGAATAACAGATGTTTTGTTCCATTTCTTCAAATATTTAAAACAATTTGATATAAGTCTTTGCTTACTATTCATTTTTTAAGAAATGGATACTTGTAACATATTTAATTTGCTCATTTTTAAAAGATGACTTTTTGAGAACGTCGCATGACGACGTTTCTGTAGATTTACTTTTTCCAGTGAATGCTTCATCTGTTGATATTTACTGTGAAAGTTTTGTGTATATTTAAATATATTCAGCTATGTTGAAAGACGTGTATAATGTCAAATCATAAAAACACCAATTGTTTAATCTCAAAGAAAACTTGTAAGATTCACAGCTATTTTTGTTGAATAGGTGCAATTTGGATACTCGGTGCAATTTGGGTACTGTGACGTTAGATTTTTTGACATTTTCAATTTCAACGTTTAATCATGGGCATAATATGAGTATAACAATGTATAATGAATCTGAGTCCATTTGCCCTGATTTACGCTCGCCGTAGTACATATTCACCCTAATACCTGTTCGCCCAGGGTCCATTCGCCCTGATTTTTATATTTTTTATTGTCTAGCTGCATAATGTTTATTATTTGAACAGAGTATGTTAAAGTTTGTTGAAAAATTCGCCGAATATTTGTATTTTGCTGCAACCAAATACATAATTATTTTCCTTTGATTTGCATAGTAGATCAGGTAGAATACTGGAATACAATGTATTTATCTTTATTGATATTTGTTAACAATTTTAATAATTCTAGGCAGTCAATTTATGCAGTATAATAATAAATGAACTTATAAATCCTTTTCATGTTTTACATGATTGTTTTTACTCATTCCAAGCTAACTAGTTTATCAAAACAAAATGTTAATCCATTAAAGACAAGTGTTACAACAATCAGTGAGAATTATTATTATTATGAACAATTAAAGCTCCAAAACAAGCCATCAACTTCTTCTTCTATATGTATTTCCTTCTAATTATGGAATACCTCCTCAACTGATATTATCCAAGTGGGGAGTCAACTTTTAAATATTTCCATGTGTTTTCATGAATTTCGAGAAGTTATACCATATAAATATCTGTATAAGTTTATTAAAGTTTTATACTCTTAATATTAATATTTTTTAATAAAAGTAGGGAGAATGAACTCAGGGCAAACGGACCTATGGCGAACATGTAATCAGGGTGAACGGACCCGATACCATGTATAATAGTCCCAGGTTTATGGTCAGATCATATGTTTTCCTACATCAAATGAATTCATACTATGCATGTTTTTTCAATGGCAATTGTGACGTCACAATGCATTCTTAATAGCACGGAAACCCATGAGACGAGGATAATCATATCTGAAAAAAATATTTTTCTATCAATTCTACCTGACCTATTAAAACTAAAACTTTAGTCTTTGTAGTATCAATAGGTCGAAAACACAAGACACAAGTTTTTGTCAACAAAGGTGCCATCGATCTTCTGAACTTAAATAAAAAAATAATTTAAGATCGAAATATATTTCAGATACAGTTATTTTATGCACAAGTATACTAATGACCCCTAAAATATTAGGAATGTCTATGTTCAACCAGATAAAAAGGAAATTCGGAGAAATATGTTAGTAGGTCAAAAATACAAAACACGAGGATATTTAATTTATTTCCAGATGCCATTCTTTAGTTTAGCAAGTGATGACAATTTATTAATTGAAATTTGCAAGCCATTTTTACTGGTAGATATATTTAAAACTAAATTATCAGTATATAAAAGCCAGTTAATATTTTCATCATTTTATGTTAAATTGCAATGTTTGAGTTTTGATTCAAACGTATCAAAAGTTATGAATTTTTCACCCAAAGAAAATTTTTAAGTACTTGGACCACATTCATTCTGTGTCAGAAACTTATGCTGTGTCAAATATTTAATCACAATCCAAATTCAAAGCTGTATCAAGCTTGAATGTTGTGTCCATACTTGCCCCAACTGTTTAGTGTTCGACCTCTGTTGTCGTATCAAGCTGTACCCTGCTGGGAGCATTTTATTGCTTTTTATTGAAAATAGGTTTCTAAAGCAATTGGAACAGTGGAATTGCCAATAAGAAATGTTCATTTTAGAATTTGAAAAAGTATGCAGGATTATTCTTTATATACATTATATAAGCTTATTATTTAATACCCTTGCATATATATATATGAAGAACACATTACAAGAGGGTTTCACAGGAAATAAAAATTAAAAAATTAAATCCTCCCACCCGCTCCATTTTTTTCAGCAAGCTAGATTAAAATCTAATAAATTCAAGTTGGCCTTATCAGAGCATTTAATCAGGCTGAAGCAGATAAACGCATGTCGTCTCTTACTGGATGATTTTTATGGCCCCACAAACAAAGTTGTTGGGGCCATATAGTTTTAACCTTATCCGTCATTCTGTAATGAACAGTTATACAGACTTTATAGATCACCTGGCCCAAAGGGCCAAGTGAGCTTTTCTCATCACTGCCTACTATCCAAGATGGCAGACATGGCTACAAATAGAACATGGGGGTAAAATGAAAACCATTATAAATAGAGAAAATCTGACGGGGCAGAAATGTTTAGAATGTTGAGCTCTACCAATTTACCATATACGTCAAATCTGTCAGACGACTTCTTATAGGAGTTATTGCCCTTAAATGACAAATGTTACCTTTTTTTTTTCATTTTTAGATATAGGAAGATGTGGTGTGAGTGCCAATGAGACAACTCTCCATCCAAATAACAATTTATAAAAGTAAACCATTATAGGTCAATGTACGGCCTTCAACACGGAGCCTTGGCTCACACCGAACAACAAGCTATAAAGGGCCCCAAAAGTACTAGTGTAAAACCATTCAAACGGTAAAACCAACGGTCTAGTATATATAAAAAACGAGAAACGAGAAACACGTATAAATTACATAAACAAACGACAACTACTGTACATCAGATTCCTGACTTAGGACAGGTGCAAACATTTGCAGCGGATTAAACGCTTTAATGGTACCAAACCTTCTCCTTTTTCTGAAACAATAGTATAACATCACAACATAGAAAACACACAATAAAACATCAATTGGAAGGCTTAACTCAATCAAAACGTAATTAACACACTATGAACGAATAAATTCGATCTGTGATACCTGAAAGTAAATACATAGTTAATAAAATATTAGGGACAAACATTCAAGGTCAAAAGCAAACAAACAAGTCCAAATAAAGCCATGGCAAAACACTACCATGAAATATTAAACCCTTAGAAAATAATCACTTTTGAAAAACCGGTTTTCATAATATATACAGGTAAATGAAAAATAACTTTGTCGTTTTAGGTATACTTTTTCTGTCTATATAAAATCTTCCAATAATTAGGAATACCAAGAAAGGTCTGTCATATAAATACCTAATTTAACACTAGATACATAAGGGTAAATATCAACAATAAAACTTCCCTGTACAGATTAAAGGAGAATAATCTTGATGTTAATACAAATGTAGTACGAAGAAGTGAAAATTAGTAGATATTCCAAATAATCAAAGCTGGTATACAGACAAGATCCATATTAATATAAAATAACAAAAAGTATTAAAATAGTATCAACAGGTCGAATTAACAAGAAAGTACGATTTGAGAGTACTGCAGTTACTGACAGCTAGTTAAAAGCCAAAACAATTAATGATAAAAATCATGCATCAGAGACTAAAATCAACTAAAACACATCCCAGGGATTTAGTATTTTAACGTCATGAACAGTCAGAGAAGACATGACTTGTGCAATGCCAAAATAAATGTATCGACAGGTAGTAGGATAGTGAGGAGCTACTTCTTAAGAGATAAAATTAACGTGTGTGTGTCTCTAAACATCCCGCCTCAAAAGAAGATACAACTTAGTTATGTTTTAATTTGCTAACGACAAAATCGATATTAGTGCCAATGTAAACTATATTCAGAGATCTAATTACAATATTGGTACGATAACCCTTACTTATAAGTTTGTTTAAAGGTTCGATGAGTTTACACGGATCACATAGTGATTTCCTCGCTTTAAGTACAATATTTCCGTAAAATTTAGGATGTGAAATACCATTTTAATAAGTTTTCTACAGGTACAGCCAAATTTACTAATCAAATCTTTGTATCTATGAAAGAATTTAGTAAAAGTTTTAAGTAATTTATGGTATCGAAATCCCTGACACAATAATTTCCCAGTGATGCATTGATTACGTTCGTTAAAATCTATGACATCAGAACACACACGGGCATACCGAACGAGTTGGGATATATAAACACCGTATGATGGAGCCAAAGGCACATCGCCGTCTAAAATGGAAAATTAACAATAGGAAATGAAAATCGTCTCTTTTGTCGTAAATTTTAGTATGTAGTTTCCGTTAGAAATTGAAATGTCTAAATCTAGAAAAGGGCAACTGCTGCTGTTTATGTTAGATTTAGTTAAAGTAAGTTCTTTTGGGTAAATTTCGAAGTATATTTAGAGAACTCTGGATTATTTAACGAAAAATATCATCCAGATAACGGTAGGTATTGTTGAATGTATCAACTAAATATAACAATGATGGGTCTTTACTGAGTTTGGTCATAAACTGAGATTCATAGCAATATAGAAATAAATCTGCTATTAAAGGGCACAGTTAGTGCCCATAGAATACCTACTACCTGACGATACACTTTATCGCGAAACGTACATAAATGTTATCTAGCAGAAAATTTAAAGCTTCAATCATATCCTCACATTTCCAGTAAGTGTATCTAGCATACTTTCCTTTTCGTTACAGAAAAAGGCTTTAAACAGTTACAGCAAATAAAATTACAATGAGATTTTCGAAAGACCATTTTATCAAATACAAAACTTTTTCTTTATAAGATTGTGTGGAAGTGTAGTGTACAGAGTAGAAAATCATAACTGTCAACAGAATTATAAGGACCATCAAAAGCATGTATTTTATCTAAAACCTCTAAAGAATTTTAACACTCCAAAATAATTAATACCATTATTTTCATAAGCTTTATTACAAAAGTTAATAACCAGTTCTTTGATAGTAGTAAGGAGGTAGTTAGAAGAACTGATAGATTAGTAGTAGAACACTTACTCGATGCGGAGATGAAACGGAATTTAAATGGTTTTTGTGTAATTTCGTAACCAGTACATGGTAGGGACTTTCAAATGTTCGGAAGATGCTTTAAGTTGGGTAGTGGCAGTGGTATGCTTGTTAACGATTTGACTCTCTGTGGTGTGAACGGACCTGAATGTAGAGGAATTGATAATTTCGTTTTGAAGAACTTCCGTAGTATATGCGCCACACCACCACTACATTATTGGCTGCCTTGTCTGCCGGTACGAACACAAACCGCTCTCATGAGTACCTTGAGTTTATTTTTATTCTTGAAATGGGAATATCATGGATCCTATTATTAATTTCAGAATTGTTTTCTAAATGAGATATTCGAATATTAACAGTATTCATAATTTTATTCAAATAACTGTCTAAAGATTTTTATCCGATTTTTCACGCTTGCACCAATTTTACAGTAGGCAGACAGAGCGTCTTTAATGACCTGACGACACTGTTTCCAATCTATTATAGATGAAGGACGGTATTTCGTCCTTTCTTTAGAAAAGTTATGACCTCACGGTCTTCGACGATGTTGAGGTCTCCTGTAATAACATGACTTTGCCTATTATCTTGAAAACTATAATAGACAGAGAAAAACTTTAAACTGCAAAAATGATCAGTAGGATAAGTTCTACAAATATGTGTAACATGGTAGAAATCGTCAGTCGACTCCTTATTAGAGTTATTGCCCTTTGATGATGTTTTTTACCAATTTTTTGCATTTTTGCCTTATCACTTAAAAATTATAATAGATAGATAGAGACAAGATCTACAATTAAGACAATATGGAGGAATTTGTCATAAGACTCCTTATTGGAGTTATTGCCCTTAAATGCCAATTTTTACCATTTTGTTTTTGCGTTTTGCCTCATATGATAAAAATTATAATAGATGAATAGACAATTTAAAATATTGTGAAAATAACAGTTATATGGACTTTTTTCTAAAAGCCTTCACATATTGAGATGATTTTTAGTATGTGAGTCTACTATGATGAGTTTCAGATCAAGTTTATGTTTGGTTCTGCTACATTGATTTTTGCTGAAATTACAGGCTTTGGACTTTGAAAATTTGGTGAAAATATCAGTTACAGACTTTCATTCTTAAAATTTCACATTAAAAAATGGCTCCAATATAAAAATAAGAAGATATGGTATAATTGCCAATGAGACTACTCTCCACCCAAGTTCAAATGAAGTGGATGTAAGCAACTATAGGCATCCGTATGACCTTCAACAATGAGAAAACCCCATACCATATAGTCGGCTTTAAAAGGCTTTTTTTTGCAAACGGGCCATTCATGTTGTACGGCACATCTAGTTGAGATTAGTTAACTAATGGAGATATTCATATCTTTGCATCACAACCAAACATGGCCATAACTTGTATGGCAAAACCCGCCCTGCATGTAATGAAATCTGTTTGGCTGTGCAGGATGTATAAATTTGAGGAAACATTTCTGTCCCTATCCAACATACCTTCATTTCAAGCAGCAGTAAAAATTTCTGTCCTTTATCCAGGTCAATCCATGACTGAACTTACCTCTTTGATTTATTTTCAATTTGTTCTCTCTTCTTAAATATGCATGAAATATTTGCTACTGAATGCAAACAAACAACAATCAGTCAATACAAAAACATGCCTTTTTTTCTCTGCTTCATATTACACTCTTCTGTTTTGAATCTAGATTTTCTAAAAATTTGTTTGTAAACTTTGTTCTGTTTTTATAGAAAAACAATTTGTCCTTCTGCGATCATGATAAAACTATCATGAAATTACTATCTGAAAAAAAGTAAAATAACAAAAATACCGAACTCCAAGGAAAATTCAAGACGGAAAGTCCTTTATCAAATGGAAAAATCAAAAGCTAAAACACAGCAAATGAATGGAAAACAACTGTTATATTCCTGACTTGGTAAGGCATTCCCTTATGTAGGAAATGGTGGATTAAGCCTGGTTTTATAGCTAGGTAAACCTCTCACTTGTATGACAGTCATATAGAATATCATTATATTGATAACAATGTGTGAGCAAAGCAAATAGATATAATAGGTAAAAATGTCAAAGATTGGGGTACAGCAGAGTGAGTACACTTAACGTATTTTCACTAAAGAGAAAACAAAACTTTCCCAGCTGTTTTTTTGATGAGCCTGCGACTTCTGTCGCAGAAAGCTGAACATAAGAATAGTGATCCGGCGGCATTGGTGTTAACTTACTACTTAAAAGCTTTATATTTTAGAAGGTGGAAGACCTGGATGCTTCATACTTTGTATATAGATGCCTTATGGTATGAAGTTTCCGTCTGTCATATGTCCATTGTCCTTGACCTCATTTTCATGGTTCAGTGACTACTTGAAAAAAAAAAGTTAAGAGTTTTTGTAATGGTAATTTCTCTCTTATTATGAGTAATAGGATAACTATATTTAGTATGTGCGTACCTTTGCAAGGTCCTCATGCCTGTCAGACAGTTTTTATCTGACCTTGACCTCAATTCATGGATCAGTGAACAAGGTTAAGTTTTCGTGGTCAAGTCCATATATCAGATACTATAAACAATAGGTCTACTATATTTGTTGTATGGAATGATTGTAAGGTGTACATGTCCAACTAGCAGGTGTCATCTGACCTTGACCTCATTTTCATGGTTCAGTGGTTAATGTTAAGTTTTTGTGTTTTGGTCTTTTTTCTAATACTATATGCAATAGGTCAACTATATTTGGTGTATGGAAATATTTTACGATGTACATGTCAGTCTGGCAGGACTTATTTGACCTTGACCTTATTTTCACAGTTCATTGCTCAGTGTTAAGTTTGTTGTGTTTTGGTCTGTTTTTCTTAAACTATAAGCAATAGGTCAACTATATTTGGTGTATGGAATGATTGTAAGGTGTACATGTCCAATTGGCAGGTGTTATCTGACCTTGACCTCATTCTCATGGTTCAGTGGTTAAAGTTTAGTTTTTTGTCGAGCCTGCGACTTTTGTCGCAGAAAGCTCGACTTAGGGATAGTGATCCTGCGGCGGCAGTGGCTTTTATTTTATTTTAGAGGTATTGAGTTTCATACTTTGTAAATAGAAGGGTCTTTGTCCATGGTCCTTGATATCAGGCAGTGACTACTTGTATGTCAGAAACTATTTATGATTATTGCATAAAACAGTTTTCACACACAAGGACAGTGAACAAGGTTATCATGCGCAATAGGTCATGGTGTATGGAAGGACTATAAGGTGTACATGTCCAGCTGTTTATTTTCTTATACTATATGCAATATGCAATAGGTCAACTATATTTGATGTATGGAAATATTATTTGTTGTATGGAAGAATGTACATGTCAGTCTGGCAGGTTTTATTTGACCATGACCTTATTTTCACGGTTCATTGCTCAGTGGTAAGTTTTCATGGTTAACGCCTGTTAAAATTTTGATGGGAATATTATAGTATACAAATGTCATGTTAAGTTTATGTGATAGTTGTAGTAAAGCTTTATATTTAGGACTATCCGTAATATCTGTCCGTCTGTCTGTCCGCCTGTCAAAATTTTGACGGGATGTATTAACATGTCGCACCATAACTTGAGAACGACTTATCCAAATTTCATGAAACTTAAGATAGTTGTTTCTTATGATGGTCAAACGATCTGTATACTTTTTGGTGAAAATAAAATTAAAACTTTTTGAGTTACAGGACTTAGTAACTAAATCAGGTGTGTGTTTTTTTTCACATGTCGCGCCGTATCTCAAAAACAATTTATGATTATTGCTTAAAACTTTACACACTTCTTAGTTATATTAATCTTAAGATCTGTATACTTTTTGGTGATGATTCAAAATTTTATTTTAGAGATATTGAGTATTTTGTTTAAAAAGGGGGAGGGGTTTTTCACATGTCGCGCCATATCTCAAAAACAGTTTATGATTATTGCTTAAAACTTTACACACTTCTTAGTTATATTAATCTTAAGATCTGTTTTCTTTTTGGTGATGATTCAAAATTTTATTTTTGAGTTATTGAGTATTTTATAAAAAAAGGGGGAGGGGTTTTTCACATGTCGCGCCGTATCTGAAAAACGATTTATCATTATTGCTTAAAATTTTACACACTTCTTAGTTATATTAATCTAAAGATCTGTATACTTTTTGGTTTTGATTCAAAATTTTATTTTTGAGATATTGATTTTTTTTTTTTAAAAAGGGGGGTTTTCACATGTCGCGCCGTATCTCAAAAACGATTTATGATTATTGCTTTAAATTTTACACACTTCTTAGTTTAATTAATCTAAAGTTCTGTATACTTTTTGGTTTTGATTCAAAATTTTATTTTAGAGGTATTGAGTTTTTTGTAAAAAAAGGGGGTTTTCGCATATCAGGCCGTATGTCAGAAACTATTTATGATTATTGCATAAAAATTCACACACAAGACGACGGGCGTATCATGCGCTCATGGCGCAGCTGTTTATTTTCTTATACTATATGCAATATGCAATAGGTCAACTATATTTGATGTATGGAAATATTATACGATGTACATGTCAGTCTGGCAGGTTTTATTTGACCATGACCTTATTTTCACGGTTCATTGCTCAGTGGTAAGTTTTTATACGCCTGTTAAAATTTTGATGGGAATATTATGGTATACAAATGTCGTCTATCCGTCTGTCCGTCTGTCTGTCCGGCGTAAACATGTCGCACCATAACTTGAGAACGACTTATCCAAATTTCATGAAACTTAAGATAGTTGTTTCTTATGATGGTCAAACGATCTGTATACTTTTTGGTGAAAATAAGATTAAAACTTTTTGAGTTACGGGACTTAGTAACTAAAACAGGTGTGTGTTTTTTTTCACATGTCGCTGTATCTCAAAAACAATTTATGATTATTGCTTAAAACTTTACACACTTCTTAGTTATATTAATCTTAAGATCTGTATACTTTTGGTGATGATTCAAAATTTTATTTTACGAGTTATTGAGTATTTTGTAAAAAAAGGGGGAGGGTTTTTCACATGTCGCGCCGTATCTGAAAAACGATTTATCATTATTGCTTAAAATTTTACACACTTCTTAGTTATATTAATCTAAAGATCTGTATACTTTTGGTTTTGATTCAAAATTTTATTTTGAGATATTGATTTTTTTTTTTTAAAAGGGGTTTTCACATGTCGCGCCGTATCTCAAAAAACGATTTATGATTGTTGCTTAAAATTTTACACACTTCTTAGTTATATTTATCTAAAGATCTGTATACTTTTTGGTTTATATTCAAAATTTTATTTTAGAGATATTGAGTTTTTTGTAAAAAAAAAAGGGGGTTTTCACATATCAGGCCGTATGTCAGAAACTATTTATGATTATTGCATAAAAATTCACACACAAGACGACGGGCGTATCATGCGCTCATGGCGCAGCTGTTTATTGTGTTTTGGTCTGTTTTTCTTAAACTAAAAGCAATATTTGGTGTATGGAATGATTGTAAGGTGTATATGTCTGTCTGGCAGGTATCATCTGACCTTGACCTCATTTTCATAGTTCATTGGTCAATGTTAAATTTTCATGGTTAAGTTTGTTTCTTAGATACCATAAGCAATAGGTCAACTATATTTAATGCATAGATTGATTGTAAGGTGTACATGTCTGTCTGGCATGTTTCATCTGACCTTGACCTCATTTTCATGCTTCAGTGGTCAATAAGTTTTCCTGGTTAAGTTTGTTTCTTAGCAACTATAAGCAATAGGTCAACTATATTTGGTGTATGGAATGACTTTAAGGTGTACATGTATTTCGGTTTGGTTTATCTGACCTTGACCTCATTTTCTTGGATCATGTTAAGTTTATGTGATACTTGTAGCAAAGCTTAATATTTAGGACTATCAACATAAAATCAGTGATCAGTAAAGCAGGCAAGACATTTTAGCGTGTGCACTCTTGATTTAAGAATAACTCAATTTACCGAACCATTTGTTATTTTCTTTGATATTGTGTTTTTTTGGTCAAAATGCATCTCAATGCTAATTATCTGTTAATTTACAAATTATCTGAAACTGAACAGGCAATTTGCTGAATTTTGTTTCAAAATTTCAATCATTTTACAAACTCACTACTGGTAGGTATTTTTAGTCATTTTATATACATGTAATGCTGTCAAAGTTAGGCATTTTATAGATTGCCTGAAAATTCAGTCATTTTAAAAAATGGCTGTCACATATACACACAATTAAGCTGATCCCCAAGCTGATGCACACATATTTTCTTTTTAGAAAAAGTTATAAAAACTACTCGAATTGAGAAATGTTGTTTGATTCATCATGAATACTGTTTACTTAAAATATTCCTCCGATCATCAACTGTGTCATGTGGAAATTTCCATTTACCCTGAATCAAATACGTAACAAAACTCTCAGACTTTTATGATCTTTTTAATATACATGTAGTTATTATTATATTCATTAATTTGTTGGTTATGAGGCAAGAAAAACTTGGGCTGGATTGTCTTTGGACTTGGGAACTGGAAAGACCTGATACAGTATCTTATTTTCATAAGCTGGTACCTTTACAAACACCTACCTTATTTTCACCATTCTAACTTGTACCTTTACAAACTTGTAATTATACTACCTTGGTATTCTGGCCCAACCTCTATTTCATGTCAGTGAGCCAGGTTCACATGCTACTAATTTTACCCACTGCTGAATAACTAGGCCTAAAACAAACTCAACCAGATTGGTTTGGGGCCAGAACGACCCGTGTATATTGATGTCCTTTTGTTTTTATACGACCGCAAAAAATTTTGCGGTCGTATTTTGCGGTCGATATTGGTATTGTCCGTCCGAAGACACATTGGTTTTCGCACTCTAACTTTAGTTTAAGTGAATGGATCTCTATGAAATTTTACCATAAGGTTCAATATCACAAAAGGAAGGTTGGGATTGATTTTGGGGTTATGGTACCAACAGTTAAGGAATTAGGGGCCAAAAGGGCCAAATATAAGCATTTTGGTAACTTCCAGACATAACTTGTGTGTTAGTGTATGGATCTCTGACATTGTACCACAAGGTTCCATATCACAAAGGGAATACTGGGATTGATTTTGGGGTAATTGCCTCAAAATTTTAGGAATTAGGGGCCAAAAAGGGCAAAAACAAGCATTTTTATACGACCGCAAAAATTTTTGTGGTCGATATTGGTATGACGTTGGCGTCGTGCGTCGTCGTCGTCGTCGCCGTCGTCCGTCCAAGACATATTGGTTTTCGCACTCTAACTTTAGTTTAAATGAATGGATCTCTAAGAAATTTTACCATAAGGTTCAGTACCACAAAAGGAAGGTTGGGATTGATTTTGGGGGTTATGGTACCAACAGTTAAGGAATTAGGGGCCAAAAAATAAGCATTTTGTAACTTCCAGACAATAACTTGTGTGTAAGTGTATGGATCTCTGACATTGTACCACAAGGTTCCATATCACAAAGGGAATGCTGGGATTGATTTTGGGGTAATTGCCTCAAAATTTTAGGAATAAGGGGCCAAAAAAGGAGCAAAAAATAAGCATTTTTCTAGTTTCAGGACAATAACTTGTGTGTAAGTGTATGGATCTTTCTGAAATTGTACTACAAGGTTCCATATCAGAAAGGGAAAGCTGGAATTAAGTTTGGGGTAATTGCCTAAATGTTTAGGAATTAGGGGCCAAAAGGGCCAAAATAAGCATTTTCTAGTTTCCAGACAATAACTTGTGTTCAAGTGTATTGATCTCTCTGAAATTGTACTGCAAGGTACCATACCTCAAAGGGAAGGCTGGGATTGAGTTTGGGGTGATGAATCATAAGGGGTTCAAAAATTGGGGAGGATTTTTTTCCTTTTTTTCTTTAAAATTTTCCATTTTAAGTTGGTTATTTCTGATTTATATTTAAAAGCAAATAATAATGATATGGCAGGAGATACACACCAAACAGGATGTGTAAATTATTATATAATAAGTATTGTGCAATAGCAAGAAATTTTCAATTGCACAGTATTGCGCAATAGCAAGAAATCTTCAATTGCACAGTATTGCGCAATAGCAAGAAATATCCAATAGCACAGTATTGCACAATAGCAAGAAATTGTCAATTGTACAGTATTGCACAATAGCAAGAAATATTCAATTGCACAGTATTTCGCAATTTCAAGTAATATTCAATTGCACAGTATTGTGCAAAAGAAGATACTTTGTATAAATTGCTTATTTCTTGACCAATTTCAATGGGTTTTTTTTCTTGAATTCTTGGGGTTCTTTAATATGCTGAATCTAACCGTGTATTAAGTTTTTGGATTTTGGGCCCCGTTTTTAAATTGGTCCACATTGAGGTCCAAAGGGTCCAAAATTAAACTTTGTTTGATTTCATCAAAAATTGAATTATTGGGGTTCTTTGAAAATCTTGAATATATTTTGGGTTCTTGGTCTACATTAAGATATGCTGAATCTAACTGAATCTAAACATGTATTTAGATTCTTAAGTTTTGGTCCACTTTGTTTGATTTCAACAAAATTGAATTGGTTCTTTGACATTAAGGTCCAATTTTGGTCCCGTTTTCAGGGTCCAAAATTAAACTTAGTTTGATTTCAACAAAATTGAATTCTTAGGGTTCTTTGATATGCTGAATCTAAACATGTATTTAGATTTTTATTATGGGCCCAGTTTTCAAGTTGGTCCAAATCGGGTCCAAAATTAAACTTTGTTTGATTTCAACAAAATTGAATATATGAGGTTCTTTGATATGCTGAATCTAACCGTGTATTTAGATTCTTAATTTTGGTCCCGTTTTCAAATTGGTCTACATTAAGGTCCAAAGGGTCCAAAATTAAACTTAGTTTGATTTTAACAATAATTGAATTCTTAGGGTTCTTTGATATGCTGAATCTAAACATGTATTTAGATTTTGATTATGGGCCCAGTTTTCAAGTTGGTCCAAATCGGGTCCAAAATTAAACTTTGTTGATTTCAACAAAAATGAATATATGGGGTTCTTTGATATGCTGAATCTAACCATGTATTTAGATTCTTAATTTTGGTCCCGTTTTCAAATTGGTCTACATTAAGGTCCAAAGGGTCCAAAATTAAACTTAGTTTGATTTTAACAAAATTGAATTCTTAGGGTTCTTTGATATGCTGAATCTAAACATGTATTTAGATTTTTGATTATGGGCCCAGTTTTCAAGTTGGTCCAAATCAGGGTCCAAAATTAAACTTTGTTTGATTTCAACAAAATTGAATATATGGGGTTCTTTGATATGCTGAATCTAACCGTGTATTTAGATTCTTAATTTTGGTCCCGTTTTCATATTGGTCTACATTAAGGTCCAAAGGGTCCAAAATTAAACTTAGTTTGATTTCAACAAAATTGAATTCTTAGGGTTCTTTGATATGCTGAATCTAAACATGTATTTAGATTTTTATTATGGGCCCAGTTTTCAAGTTGGTCCAAATCGGGTCCAAAATTAAACTTTGTTTGATTTCAACAAAATTGAATATATGAGGTTCTTTGATATGCTGAATCTAACCATGTATTTAGATTCTTAATTTTGGTCCCGTTTTCAAATTGGTCTACATTAAGGTTCAAAGGGTCCAAAATTAAACTTAGTTTGATTTTAACAAAATTGAATTCTTAGGGTTCTTTGATATGCTGAATCTAAACATGTATTTAGATTTTTGATTATGGGCCCAGTTTTCAAGTTGGTCCAAATCGGGGTCCAAAATTAGACTTTGTTTGATTTCAACAAAATTGAATATATGGGGTCCTTTGATATGCTGCATCTAACCATGTATTTAGATTTTTGATTTTGGGCCTTGTTATCAACTTTGTCCACATTGAGGTCAAAAGGGTCCAAAATTAAACTTTGTTTGATTTCATCAAAATTGAACTCTTGGGGTTCTTTGATATGCTGAATCTAACCATGTATTTAGATTTTGGATATTGGACCATAATAGGTAAATTAAAAAATTAAGTTCTTAGACTACATTCATTCTGTGTCAGAAACCTATGCTGAAAAAAATTAAGTTCTTAAGACTACATTCATTCTGTGTCAGAAACCTATGCTGTGTCAAATATTTAATCACAATCCAAATTCAGAGCTGTATCAAGCTTGAATGTTGTGTCCATACTTGCCCCAACTGTTCAGGGTTCGACCTCTGCGGTCGTATCAAGCTGCGCCCTGCGGAGCATTTTATTCTTTTTTCATGACAATAACTTGTATGTAAGTGTATGGATTTTTCTGAAATTGTACTACAAGGTTCCATATCACAAAGGGAAAGCTGGAATTGAGTTTGGGGGTAATTGCCGAAAACGTTTAGGAATAAGGTTTTGGAATAAGGGTCCAAAAAGGGGCCAAAAATAAGCATTTTTCTAGTTTCCAGACAATTACTTGTGTTCAAGTGTATGGATCTCTCTGAAATTGTACTGCAAGGTACCATACCACAAAGGGAAGGCTGGGATTGATTTTGGGGGTAATTGCCTCAAAATTTTAGGACTGAGGGGCCAAAAAGGGGCAAAAAACAAGCATTTTTCTAGTTTCAGGACAATAACTTGTGTGTAAGTGTATGGGTCATTATGAAATTGTTCCACAAGGTTCCATGTCACAAAGGGACAGCTGGGTTTGAGTTTGGGGGTAATTGCCCTAAACGTTTAGGAATTTGGGGCCAAAAAGGAGTTTTGATCCCAACAGTTTAGGAATTAGGGGCCAAAAGGGTCCAAAATTAAACTAAGTTTGATTTTAACAAAAATTGAATTCTTGGGGTTCTTTGATATGCTTAATCTAAACATGTACTTAGTTTTTTGATTATGGGCCCAGTTTTCAAGTTGGTCCAAATCGGGGTCCAAAATTAAACTTTGTTTGATTTCAACAAAAATTGAATATATAGGGTTCTTCGATATGCTGAATCTAACCATGTATTTAGATTTTTGATATTCGGGCCCGGTTATCAAATTGGTCCACATTGAGGTTTAGAGGGTCCAAAATTGAACTTTATTTGATTTCATCAAAATTGAATTCTTGGGGTTCTTTGATATGCTGAATCTAACCATGTATTTAGATTTTGGATATTGGAATACCACAAAGGGATGGTAAGAATTGTCTTTGGGAGTTATGGCTCAAAGTGTTAAGGAATAAGGTGCAAAAAGGGGAAAAGGGTTTGCAGGTTAATGGACAATTACTTAAGTACAAAACATAATTTAAAAGGCAGTGTAAGGTTGGTAATTGAAACTGATTTGAATATCTCACCTAAACTGCTTTTAAATTATTTATATTGAAATTTGCCAAAACTTTATTATTAATAAATTCCATTGAAATTTGCCAATAACTTTAGTTTAATGAACTTCATTGGAAATTTGCCAATATAAAATATTGCTGATGAAGCTTTTTGTTTATCTCACCTAAACTGCTTTTAAATTATGTATATTGAAATTTGCCAAAACTTTATTATTAAATTTCTGATTTATATATAAAAGCAAATAATAACGATAAGGCAAGAGATACACACCAAACAGGATGTGTAAATTAATATATTAAGTATTGTGCAATAGCAAGAAATTTTCAATTGCACAGTATTGCGCAATAGCAAGAAATCTTCAATTGCATAGTATTGCGCAATAGCAAGAAATATCCAATAGCACAATATTGCGCAATAGCAAGAAATTGTCAATTGTACAGTATTGTGCAATAGCAAGAAATATTCAATTGCACAGTATTGCGCAGTTGCAAGAAATATTCAATTGCACAGTATTGTGCAAAAGAAGATACTTTGTATAAATTGCTTATTTCTTGACCAATTTCAATGGGGTTTTATTCTTGAATTCTTGGGGTTCTTTAATATGCTGAATCTAACCCCCGTTTTAAATTGTATTAGGTTTATGGATTTTGGGGGTTCTTTGATATGCGAATCTTAAATTGGTCCACAATTGAGGTCCAAAGGGTCCAAAATTAAACTTTGTTTGATTTCATCAAAATTGAATTATTGGGGTTCTTTGATATGCTGAATCTAAACATGTTTTAGAATCTAACCAAATCGGGTCCAAAATTAAATTTTGTTTGATTTCAACAAAATTGAATAGATTCTTCTAATTTTTAGATTTTTGATTTTTGGGCCCGTTATCAACTTTGTCCACATTGGTCCCATTTTCAATTTGGTCTACATTAAGGTCCAAAGGGTCCAAAATTAAACTAAGTTTGATTTTAACAAAATTGAATTCTTAGGGTTCTTTGATATGCTGAATTTAAACATGTATTTAGATTTTGATTATGGGCCCAGTTTTCAAGTTGGTCCAAATCCGGGTCCAAAATTAAACTTTGTTTGATTTCAACAAAATTGAATATATGGGGTTCTTTGATATGCTGAATCTAACCATGTATTTAGATTTTTGATTTTGGGCCCGTTATCAACTTTGTCCACATTGAGGTCAAAAGGATCCAAATTTAACTTTGTTTGATTTCATCAAAAATTGAACTCATGGGGTTCTTTGATATGCTGAATCTAACCATGTATTAAGATTTTGGATATTGGACCATTATAGGTGAATGTCCAATTTAAAATTTTTAAGTTCTTAGACCACATTCATTCTGTGTCAGAAACCTATGCTGTGTCAAATATTTAATCACAATCCAAATTCAGAGCTGTATCAAGCTTGAATGTTGTGTCCATACTTGCCCCAACTGTTCAGGGTTCGACCTCTGCGGTCCTATCAAGCTGCGCCCTGCGGAGCATTTTATTTGTTTTTAGAAAACAAACATGAAAAAAGAATAAAAACAAAAGTGTTTTCTTTTTGATATTTAAAACCAAAGTGTGTTTGTTTTTGTCTCGCCTTGACGGAATCAAAAAGCGAGACATAGGTATGCTGTTTCCGGCGTCAGCGGCGGCGGCGTCAACAATGTATTAGTTTGTGATTAGGTCTAGTTCATGGTGAACCACTAGTGGTAGGTCAATGATATTTGGTATGCAGTTGTATTAGCATTGGCACATCTCATTACCATGGAGATTATTTGGCCCCGCCCTCAGTCAAGGTCTATTGACTTTGAAACTTTGCTTAGTTTACATGTATTAGTTTGTGATTAGGTCAGTTTATGGGGAACCACTAGTGGTAGGTCAATGATATTTGGTATGCAGTTGTATAAGCATTGGCATATCTCATTTCCATGGAGATTATTTGGCCCGCCTCCTCGTTCATGGTCTATTGACTTTGAAACTTTTGCTTAGTTTTCATGTATTAGATTGTGATTAGGTCAGTTTAAGGGAACTGTTAGTGGTAGGTCAATGATAATTGGTATGCAGTTGTATAAGCATTAGCACATCTCATTTCCATGGAGAATATTTGGTCCTTACCCCTCAGTCATGGTCTATTGACTTTGAAACTTTTGCTTAGTTTACATGTATTAGTTTGTGATTAGGTCAGTTTAAGATGAACCACTAATGTTAAGTCAATGATATTCGGTATGCAAATGTATTGGCATTTGCAAGTTTCATTTCCATGGAGATTATATAACCCCACCCCCTAATTATGGTTCATTGACTTTGAAACTTCTACATAGTTTACAAGTTAATGTTTGTGTTTGTTTAAAGGGAACGACTTATGAAAAGTCAATGGTATTTGGTTTGCAGTTGTATTAGCATTGGCACATCTCATTTCCATGGAGATTGTTTAGCCCTGTACCTTCAGTCATGGTTCATTGACTTTGAATATTTACATAACTGACATGTTAAAGTATTGCTATTTTAATTTCAACATTTGCATTATCAAAATAACAAATAGGCGAGACATATCTCTGTGTTAACAGTTTATTGATATCATAAAACAGAAACAAAAAACGGCATTTGAATTCACATTCTCTTTTCAGTTTTGAGAATTTTTCAATTATAAAGCGAACAATAATTTCTTTTTTTGGTTTCATAGACTCATCAAAAGATAAAAATTGTCAACAATAGTTTATTTCATTCTTCACATCAAGGTAATTTTTATTCCCCCGCTTTAAAAAAGTAGGGGTATACTGTTTTACCTCTGTCTGTCCATCCGTCCATAGGTCAGTCTGTAAGTCCGTGAGTCCGTCCCATGAATATTTTTCGCTGCATCTTTCTCAGGAACTACATTACAATTTAAGGATTTCTAAAATTTGGTTTCATTTTCAGATTCATCAATCAACAACTTTCTGTTTACCTTATACTTTTAGCGGGTAGCAGTAGCTCACAGATTCACTTGTTTAATGGGATTTTAGACAACATAGACTTGTATGTCTTGGGAACTTTGCCATTTTTCGGCAAAATTTCTGAAAGATGTCAAAGCAGTATTTTTAATTGCCTGGGTTCATGCTGCCAAAAAATCGGTCATTTTGTTTGTATGATTAAAATTTGATAAATCTCTTATGATATATGCAGATGAATAATTTCCTTAACTGTAAAATGAATTCATCTTATAAAAAGAAATTATTTTAAGAAATTTCTAATATGACTAAGAATTTTGGAACACTTAGAACTATATTTAAATGTATTATACCAATTCCTGTGTACATAATAGATAATATGCACTATAATTGCATTTTTTCTTTTCAGACAAACAGAATGCCTCTTCACTGGGCAATTTCAGGTGGTCATACAGAGATTGTAGAATTTCTTATCAAACAAGGTGTGCCAGTAGATGCCAGGGATGAAGTAAGAGAAGTTATTGGAAGAAAATTTTAATGAATAAGTAAATTTAAACTGTATTTTAACCTGGTATGCTAATTGAAGTAACAAATTTAATGTTGTTCAAATCATGAGATGTATAGTACAATATTCTAATTACAATTCATGCAGTTATGGCATATAATACCCCACTCTAAGCATGCTAGGAGTCATGGGGGTAAAGAAATGATAGTAATGTATATTGCATTGAACTTGTTTATAGGTCCTACTGTTTGTCATATAAACAATTCAGTCAAACATTTCACAGGTACAAGGTAGCAGAATTACTTCGTATTTGGTCAGCAGCTTAACTGTGATGTGTTGTAACATGTGAGAATTTTTTGGAACAGTCAGACTCCTACTTCCTGTTTGCCAATACTTTTAATTTTTCAATAGGTTGAATGAAAAAATTTTCCTCACAGGATTCTCTGGTAGTACTGAACAGGATGACTTCTTCTTTTGTCAGTAGTTTGGCATTGATGAGTTGAAATGTCTGAGCCCTTTTCAGATCTGTCACCCATCTACAACTGTTTTTCTGGTGCTTTAATGTATTAGTGTTGTTCTGATGATCGGAATAAGTCAGAAATCAGTTTGTTGGTCTTGGCAATGTCGATAATTGATTGGAATTTTGTTCAATCGATTGTCGTTATAATTTCCGGACTTTTAGCATATCAACTTCCGGTCGTTTCCGGTTTGCATTTTAAATACGCAGTCAAACAAAATGTAAAGGTCTCATGGTAGTATTTACATTCCAGAATTTAGGTTGCTTTTTTGTGTACCCTACTTAAGTCAATGTATCTGAACAGTATGATTGGACAAAAAATACAGTATCTACTGAACATACTTTCCCAAACTGAGGGATGAATCAGGTGTTGAAAAATATGAAATAATTTTACATACAGGTGAAAATGAATTTTTGAGAATTTTTGAGGATTTTGTATTCACTGCATGATAAATGACCTAAAAGCACTAGTGGCCTTAGGTTTATAAAGATAGCAAAGAAAGTAAACGGTCATCATACATATTCAAATTAATTTTTGAATATTATAATGAAAGTACTTCAGTTAAGAGTGTATGTAGAATTTTGCGAAGTGTTAGAAAGTGGTGAAAATTCTAAAAAGGCTATCATTATCCCTATGGGCCAGGAAATACTACCGTGCCACCCAAGGCTTCCAAAACAGTCATATATTCCGGACATTTGTATAATGTCCGGTAAAAGTCCGGCTGGGCAAAGCATGAAATGGTCATCTACTTTTTAGTTTTCAAGGTTTTCTTAAGAGACGGTCATTTTAACATAATTCGCGATCTTTTTGACCCAACCTTTTGCCTTTAACAGCCACACATTTCCGGTCATAAAAGTGACATGATCATTAAGTACTATCAAAACAACCCCTACTTTAATACCTTCTCATTTTAATCAAGGCTAATTAGTTGTCGAACAGCTGAAATTTACCTGTTCAGGTGACAGGTAAACTATTTTGAACCGGACATTGATCGGTCTATTCAAAGTTATTTTCTTACATTTCAGCGGTTTGCATCTAATTAATTTAGTCAAAAAGATTTAAATTATCAGAAATACGTTTACAAATATGATTTGATGAAAAAATAAAAAAGGTGAAAATGAAAAATCGTCATAACCAGGTTGTTTGAACCAGAGACATGTCTCTTTATGAACTAGTACACGTGTGCAGGTGTGAAATTTAATTATGCATCCTAATTTCTTCAAAAAATGCTTAAATTGTCATTGATACCTTTATCTCACGTTTATTCAAATATTTTCTTGAAGAAATAACGTATAAAGAGCTACTTACACTCATTCATGCTTTGCAAACGTACACGGAATTTACGTATCCGTCTCTGGTCCATGTTTTACCATTGTCAAGATAACATCCGGTATTAGATTTAGGTGGCAGAAACCAGTTATTTTACAATAAATCTTTAGAATTTCATGGATTTATTATTTTATTTTCTTGAAAATTCATTCAAGCTTATATACGAATAAAATGTATGGTTTCAAGTAACTAAGATGTGTGCATGCTTATGTGAATATATAGAAAACCTTTAAATTCGGGTGTCTGTCCAGCATGGAGATTTTAAAATTTATAAATGCATTGCAAATAAGGCAAAAAATGTGATTCTCTGATACCAATCTAATCCTCACCTGCAGAATCCTAAAAGCCGACAAGAATTTTATGCAAAATTCAAGAGATAAATGATATTCAGTGAATTAGAGCCTTTCCGAACCTATCCTTACCATCAAAATCTCAAGATATTTTTGTTTACATAAAATTGAATTTTTTCCCCACTTTGATTGGATGCATGCCGTCAAGTGAGGAGACCATAATTTTGACTTCTGATTGGAACCATTTGTGAAGGAAATCCCCAACCTGTGTATGCAACTACTTACTTGTGTAGTACAATAGCCTAGAATTTACATTCATTTATTTTTTCAGTCCACATGATGCAATTATATACCTCAATGCTTAACTATAACCAAATTTCTGCGTGGGACACATGTTCTGGTACGCCAAAACTGGTACCTGCCACCTTAAAAACGAAAGTAAAGTTTTTGACAACGTTATTTTACACAAATAAAGAGTCTAAGGCAGATATAAGTATGCTGATGTTGCACACTTCGAATGATGCACTTCCAATTTAACAGTTTACGTCAGAACTTTGAATTTGAATCAAAGAAAGTTTAATATTGTTTTTTTTTTTAATGTCAATCATTGGGATGGCCAACTCGGCAACTGATTACCATAATTGCCTTTTGTTTATTTAGTCTTAAGGGATTAAAATCGGGATAATATATAAAATGTCCGGCTGGCTTAAAATAATTTTGGAAGCCCTGGTGCCACCTAAAGAAAACTATCATTTAGTAAGTCCAATCTACCCAGAATCACATAAGTGAACAATTGATCATGTGACACAAATCAAAGGTTGATCCTTTCATAAGCAAATTAGATTTTTTATTTTGTGGGAAAATTTATTCGAATTATGTTTTTAATTCTGTGAAGTTTCAGGAAATTGAATTTAATTTGGGATATATGTGATTTTAGGAACTAGATATCTTGAAAATACGGTTCGAAATAACGTATTACAGATAATTTCTTTGTTATCGATTTCGGCAATAGCAAGGGCACGTGTTTTTACACGACTATGGCCGAGGAATTTACGATACAACCTATCCAAGTGGAAGATTGTAATATATTTGAAAACCAAACAGTTATTGTGAATGATGATGGTTCTCTTCAAATTATTGGAGCTCGATCAGATAATGTGACGAAAAATAGTGCTACTTCTATGTTTTCTGGAAAAATTAAAAAAGGAGGGGCTACAAGTACCGCTACATCTAACCAGACAAATAGGCCGGATTTACTTGGGATGTACCAGGAGCAGATGATTAATAACCAGAAGATTATTTTAGAACAACAGAGAGTAATTAACGCTCTGACCCAGTCTGTTTCAGAGATTAAAAAACGCGTGTATTCAAAACAATAACAAACACGCACCTTCAACAGCTTCCAGTACACATACGCGTAGCAGGTCACCAAATGTAAAAACAGCTCATAGTTTTTATGACAGTGTATCGGAAGTAGAATCCGAAAGAGATTTCGAAGATGAAGACGGTGAACCTAAGAGTAAACAAAGGAAAGCGGAAATTGCGCCGTCAAAGTTTGAGAAGATCAAAAGAGTAGAAAGTGTCCTTTCCAAAAAGCCTAAATTAGGGCCTTCCGTGCACGAGGAAATAGCGAAAATAGTAAACCAAGGATCCAAGTCTACGGTAGCCCATAGGAGCAAAGAGGTACAAGAGCTATTAGAAAAATACGTAAGACCTGAAAATTGTGATTATTTGGAAGTTCCTAAAGTCAATAAAGTACTATGGACTTCGAAAGAAACTGACAAACGTTTGAAGGACTCGGATCGTAATTTTCAGAGAATGCAAGAATATTTAGTAAATGGGATGATTCCTTTGGTTTTGTTGATGGACAAAAGTTTGAAAAGTTCAACAGATGAATCTGAAGAAAATTTTGAATTGGCACTTGATTCTTTGAATATGTTACTATATGCACACAGTGATTTATCTAGCCAGCGAAAAAGATTACTAACTCCAGCACTTGACAAGAAGTACTATGTACTTTCCAATGAAGGGGAAAAGATTTCATCAAAATATCTGTTTGGTGAACAGGAAGACCTGGAAAAAAGAATGAAGGAAATTGATGATAGTGTCAAACTTGGGAATAAGATTGGATCTGTTAAAGGTTTTGGCAAAGATAAAACTAGAGAGCCTGAGAAATCAAACAGGGACACTTATAAGAGCAATGGTTTAACAGTGGTTATAGCAGTGGCTTTAAAAGTTCTTTTTTAGCTAAACAGGCCCAGATGAACCGAGAGGGAAAGACAAACAAGAAAGGCAAGGGGAATCTGGGCCACAAGAAACACTAGTTACACAAGATAATGTAAGTACTTTCATGGTTAATGAATTACATTGTCTTAAAAATATACCTGCCAATTTTGTAGCAGGAAAAATTTCAAACTGTTTACCAGTTTGGAAAAACATTACAAGTGACATAAACCTCTTGAGCATTGTGTCTCAAGGTTATCACTTAGAATTTGAGACTGAACCTTGTAAAAAATGTTCACGTAAAGAAATAAAATTTAATGACACTGAGCAACTCATTATTGATGACCTGCTATCAAATTTGTTGAATAAAAGTGTCATTGAACTAACTAACCATCAGTTTGGTTAAGTTGTATCACACATATTTATAAGACCTAAACCTGATGGATCTCATAGACTTATCCTTAATTTAAGTAATTTAAATGAACATTTAGAGTATAAACATTTTAAAATGGAAACTTTCAAGTCAGCTATAGAATTGGTAAAACAAAACTGCCTCTTTTCTAGACTGGACATTAAAGATGCCTTTTATAGTCTAAAAATTAGCCTTGAGGACAGGAAATATTTAAGATTTAAATGGAAGGAAAACTTTTTTCAGTTTACTGCTATGCCAAACGGGTTATCTTCAGCCCCTAGAGTGTTTACAAAACTATTAAAACCAGTTCTTTCCTCTTTGAGGAAGGAAGGATATGTTAATTGTGCATATATAGATGATATTTTACTCATCGGTGACTCACATGAAGAATGCAGTAACAATGTAAAAAACTCATTGCTGTTTAATATTTGATAGCTTAGGATTTACTATACACAATGGGAAATCAGTTGTTACACCAACCACTAAAATAGAGTTTTTAGGTTTTGAAATAGACTCAGTTAATATGACTGTTAGATTAACAACTAAGAAAGTGGCAAACATTGTAAATTTATGTGTCGGAATGTTGAATAAAGAATTTATTACTGTGCGCGAGTTTGCTAAACTCATTGGGAAATTAATTGCATCTGAACATGGTGTTTTATATGCACCCTTGTTTTACAAAACTTTAGAAATACAAAAAGACTTTGAGTTAAAAATTAATAAAGGAAATTTTGATAGAAAAATGAAGCTTTCAAAGGAATCTATAGACTGTGTTAATGGGTGGATTCTTAATTTACCATATAGTTTCAAACCTATTGTATTCAAATCACTAGACAGAAAAATTGAGTCTGATAGTAGTATGATAGGATATGGTGCACATGATGTTACAAACAATTCGGATATATCAGGTATTTGGTCGAAAGAGGAGAGACAAAAACATATAAATTATCTCGAGCTAAAAGCAGCCTTTTTGGCCTTAAAACAATTTTGTGAAAATTCGCATGGAGAACATGTTCAATTATTTTTGGATAACACTACAGCTATAAAATATTTGAATAAAATGGGCGGAAGAAAAACATCACTCAATAGACTAGCTAAACAAATTTGGTTATGGTGTATGCATAGGAAAATCTGGTTAAGTGTTTTCTTCATAAAAGGAATGTTGAACACTAAAGCAGATGCACTCAGCAGGCAAAAGCTTAATGCTGATATGGAATGGATGATAGTAGACAATATTTTTGCTCAGATCATGGACAAGTTTGGACCTTGTGATGTTGACCTATTTGCATCAAAATATAATTACAGGTTAGATAAGTATGTTTCATTTGGACCAGGTGTTAATGCTTTTGCAGTTAATATAAAAAAGAAGATGTGGTATGATTGCCAATGAGACAACTGTCCACATGAGACCAAAATGACACAGAAATTAACAACTATAGGTCACCGTACGGCCTTCAACAATGAGCAAAGCCCATACCGCATAGTCAGCTATAAAAGGCCCCGAAATGACAATGTAAAACAATTCAAACGAGAAAACTAACGGCCTTATTTATGTACAAAAAATGAACGAAAAACAAATATGTAACACATAAACAAACGACAACCACTGAATTGCAGGCTCCTGACTTGGGACAGGCACATACATACATAATGTGGCGGGGTTAAACATGTTAGCGGGATCCCAACCCTCCCCCTAACCTGGGACAGTGATATAACAGTACAACATAAGAACGAACTATAAAAATCAGTTGAAAAAGGCTTAACTCATCAGATGAATGCTTTTTCTTTGAACTGTAGTGACTATTACGCATATATTTTTCCACCTTTCAGTGTATTGAGTGCAGTATTACAGAAAATTTGTCTCGAAAAAGCAACAGCAGTGGTGATAGCTCCGTTATTCTCAACACAACCTTGGTTTCCTGTGATGCTGAAATTAGTATGCAAACAACCCTACATTCTACCAAAAGTTCAAAATATCTTAAAAAATCCGAAAATGAGTCAAAATCATCAGTTAAAAAATATGAGATTGGGAGTTTTCATGGTCTCAGGGAAAAATTGTGTGAAAGAGGCTTATCAAAAGACGCTGCCAATATCATCATTGGATCATGGAGAGAAAGTACACAAAAACAATATGGTCCATATATTCAAAAGTGGATGCTTTTTTGTAACGAAGAAAAGATTAATCAATTTAATCAATCTATAAACAATGTTCTACAGTTTCTTTTCAATTTATTTGAGAATGGATTGGGTTACAGTGCTTTAAATACTGCTAAATCTCATGTGTCAAGTTTTGTGTATTTGATAACTAATGTTCAAATTGGAAAACATGTCCAAGTGAAGCAGTTTATGAAGGGACTTTTTAATAAAAGACCTTCTTTTCCAGAATATAATGTCACTTGGAACATTGATATCATTTTAAAGTTCTTAAAAACTTTGAAGCCAGTGAAAAATATTTCATTAAAGAAGTTAACTTTCAAATTGGTAATGTTGTTGGCTTCGACAACAGGACAAAGGATACAAAGTTTATTTCTTATTGACATTCGAAACCTAGAATTAGGAGAAACATATGTAAAAATTAGATATGGAGATTTGCTCAAACAAACAAGACCAGGATAACAGTTGTCAGAATTGTTTATTGAGGCATATAAACCAGATTATAGAATATGTGTTGTGTATACCTTAAATGAATATTTAGAAAGAACAGCAGCACTTAGAAATGATGTTACACAATTATTTGTAAGTCATTAAAAACCACACAAAGCTGTCAAAAAGTGTACTATAGCTAGCTGGATTAATGAAGTTCTTGCTTTAGCAGGCATCAATATGACTATTTTCTTGCCTCATAGCACAAGAGGAGCTTGTACTTCTTATGTGAGTGGCAAAATACCTATAGATACTATTCTGAGAACAGCAGGATGGAGAAAAGATAGTGTTTTTAGAAAACATTACAAAAGACCCACTACTAATGACAGTACATTTAGTAATGAAGTCTTAAATTCAACTGGAAAATAAATGTTGTAAATATCATGTGTATATAAAGATATATAATTTACAAAATACTATTGGAATAGATGCAGTTGTACATATATCACAAAACAGTGGAAATTCTAAATTTTGCTATGGTTTTACACTATGTGATTTGGAGTTCAATTTGTTATGACTGAATTATGATAAAGTGCAGAAAACTGAACTCTAAAGACTCATGTGATTCTGGGTAGATTGGACTTACTAAATTAACAGATTGAACAAAACTTACCTAAGTTGTAGTTTGATGTTAATTTGGTAAGGTCCAATCTTCCAGAATAACATGCCCGCCCGTGATTGTGTTTATGCCCTCCCAGTGGATGTGAATTTCAGTTTCCTGACTTTTCCTCTGAAGTCTGATTTGTGTCACGTGATCAATTGTTCACTTATGTTATTCTGGGAGATTGGACCTTACCAAATTAAACTACAAACTACAACTTTTGTAAGTTTTGTTTAATTTGTTAAGTAGATGACAATAACAATGTCAAACATCCTATAATCAAAGACATAAACAATTTCTTTCTGTACAAACGTGGTAAAAGCATTGACTTTGCAGATTGGTAATATGTTATTTAAAATAAATAACTTTTTATGAAATACTTTCTTTCACTTCTGGAACTTGTTTCTTGAGAGCCAACTTCAAATCATTCTGATTTTCGATAAAATAAATTTGTTGCTACATTAGAAACGTGGTGCAAATTTCATTTATTAATGTTTCATCCATTTGTTGCGTTAAAAACGTCATATTTCTTTTCAAATTGCTTGTCAAACATAGTTAATTTTTGTAAATTTTAATGTGAGTGATACCATTGAAATTTAGAAATTTTTGGTAATAAAAGTTGTAATCATCAGACATAATATGTTTAATCTGAATCTATATTCTAATTGATTCACTGTTTTAATTGCTTGATAAAATATGAAAAGGTAACTAAAGATCAAACATGGACATTTAAGACTCTGCAATGATATGGAATATATGCATTAGACATGTGGCTGAATGCATGATTTCATATACAAAAAGAGCAAGGTATAATGATGCAATTATAACCGATAGTCGGTTGGTTGCTGTCAACCGATAGTAATAGATAATCAGTTGGTAATTTCAACCGATTGTCCAACACTATAATATATTCTAGTGGAGGTATGCTTAGCAGAATAACACAGCCTCGTATAACCATGATACACATGAATCAGGATGTTGATGCGTTCGAATCAAACACACAGTGTAACATTGATTTCAGACCAAAGAAACATTACATCTTTAAGGTAAGTCAGATAATTATTCTTATGATATTTTGCTTCAATATATTACTCATTACTAACTGCTAGTTTCAGGTGTGAATCCAGGCATTTGAAAAAGGGGGCCCCCTTGCAAGCTTACGTTTGGAGTGATACTTGTAAAAGTCTATGCATTTATCATATATGTTGACCCTGTTGGGTAAAGTAGATAAATGCGTGTATAGATCGTGTTTATTTAATGTAACATTATAAAACACAAGTGTCAGTTAGCATGTCTACATGTATGAAATCAGGCTTAATTCTTGACATTGTATGACAAAATGTGAGCTGATAATAAAAAATATCAACAAAAAGAGGTCTAATTTTACTACAAACAAGAAAGGGAATCAATAAAAAAATGACAGAAGCAATGAAAGACAACCAATGGGTAATGGGTCTGTCTGGCTCTTGTTTGGCTTGATGCTCTAAAAAAGCTTAAAAACAAATAACAAAAAGATATGAAGTACCGATCTAACAGTAGTTGCAGTTACTGGAAGCTAGTTCAAAGTAAAATTTCCAATTATGAATAAACCCTATTTTTCCAAGACAAACTATCAGTCACTAAACTGCAAAGGATTAAATGTAAACACATCTATAGCAATCTATCAAAAGTATGACCTTTCCATAATACAATTATCAACAGGATGTAGGACCAATAGTTTAAATAATTGGATGGAAACCCATGATATATATCGGATTAGATCATTTAAAGAAAAAAAGATCGTCATTTACATTATTTGAGATGAATGTAATACATGTACTTTCAAAATTTCAGAATATATTTTGTGGAGGAGGAAACAGTCGGGGCAGATGACTCTAAAAAAGAGGTTGTTTAGCATAACAGATGTACTATTTGTGTGTATGCCACTAAAAGAAAGCCAATCTGAAACGCTGTAAAAATGAAAGGGTGCATCAAAAACCAACTCAGGACAGTGTTACACATACAACAACTAATAGTGTCCTGTTTGTGGCATAATGTTCACATCAAGAGCTGGATTATCAGTCCATATCAAGGACAAACACATATATTTTTGAATACAAAAGTAGCATGTGTGGTGATGGCTTCAACTGGTTGAATTGCATCAAAACAGAGAAGTGTTGGTAATGCTATTTACATAAAGCTAATCTACAAAACTTATGTATATAACTCTTCGAACATTCTTAGAGAGCACAAGAAAGTTGTTCATGAAGGTCGCTTAATTACATGTATACCGGTATGTGGAAAACAGTTTAAATGGCTATCAAGTCATATATACTGTTTAACAGTTTTTAAACTAATACAGAAAAAACGTAATAATAATGAAAATGTACAAATTTGTAGTTAGTTGTTTAATTTAGTCATGTTGGTCTCGCCTGATGAATGACACAAAATGCAAGATATAATGATGGTAATACAGATTGAACTCAGTTTCATGGTATGTTGGTTTTTGTCCTGCCTGCGACGAAAGTTGTGGAAAGAGAGATATAGGGATTGCTTTGACGGTAACGGCGTCAACAATTGTTAAGTTTTCTGATGAAGTTAGTTTGATAGGAACTACTTGTGATAGATCAATGATATTTTGTATGAAGTTGCATTACTATCAGTACATATCAGTTTGACGACTATTTTGAGGCCCTGCCTCCTAGGCCATGGTTCAGTGACTTTCAATCAATTAGCAATTTTCAATGATAAGTTTTCTGCTTAAGTTAGTTTGATATGAACTACTTACGATAGATCAATGATATTTTCTATAAAGTTGCATTACTATGATCAGTACATATCAGTTTGATGACTATTTCAAGGCCCTACCCGTAGGTCATGGTCCAGTGACTTTCAATCAATTAACAATTTTCAATGTTAAGTTTTCTGCTTAAGTTAATTTGATAGGAACTACTTACAATAGACAATATTTTCTATAAAGTTACATTGCTGTCTGTTCATCTCAGTTTGTCAACCATTTCTAGGCCCAATCCACAAGTTGGTCCGGCGACTTTGAATTAATTAGCAATGTTGCTGTCCATCAGATTGTCTTTTTCTGAATTTTATGCCGACAGGTGAGACATATCTCTGTGTCAATAGTTTATTATGATAAGGTCCATATATCAGGTATTAATATACAAATTATATCACTATACTCGATGTATAAATGATTGTAATACAACAGATTTTGCAGACAGTAAATCTGAAATTTTAATGCCTTTAAGATGTTGTTGAATTTAAGTCCTTTGCAAACATGTGGAAGTATTGTTGATTCGTCTTAGCAATAAAATTGGCCAATAGGATGTGTACCTCTTGCTGGTATTGATTGCTCACTAAAACAAGCTTTCATTTGTCGCTGTGTCCCTGTCAACTTTGACCTCAGGTTTATCAAATAGGTGATTTCTTTAAAAAGAAAAGTTCTATCAATATTGATGTTATATTTCACATTTCTTATTTTCAGTACCATGCAACATGCAATGGACCCTCCCCTTTTCCCCCAAAAAAAAAACCAACAAAAACTTCATTTGCTAGAAGTAATCATGTATAGTATAGTTTTGACAACTGTAGGGAAACTGAAGGTTTCTGGTGACAGTGTTATACCATGTATACTGTGCAACTGCAGTAGTTCAAGGAAAGGGTAAACTCTTGCTCTGCTTGTTTGGAGATGAAATCCTCTTCACAAACATAATAATCATGATAATAAGAAAACGTTAATAAATACAAGTATTCACTTCAATGAGAAATCTGGTATAGTAAAATGCTAGTTGTTTAGTCTTTCAGAATTTATTTTCCGGGTTCTCTAGTTTAGAATCCGATATGTGAAATGGTTAGGTAGCAATACACAGTTTGGAGTTTGGTTTTGCATTTTGGCTCAGGTGAATTTTTCAAATATGAAAGTTATTGTGCAATAAAATTGATTTTTAGATAGCTGAAGAATAATAAAGCCTTCAAAATGGGTTTATATGAACATCAGGATTGTTTTTTGCATGTTTTATAGGCTTTTGGAATCTGATGTTCAGTAGTTGTCGTTTGTTGATGTGGTTCATAAGTGTTTCTCGTTTCTCGTTTTTTATATAGATTAGACCGTTGGTTTTCCCGTTTGAATGGTTTTACACTAGTAATTTTTGGGGCCCTTTATAGCTTACTGTTCGGTGTGAGTCAAGGCTCCGTGTTCAAAAACCGTACTTTGACCTATAATGGTTTACTTTTATAAATTTTGACTTGGATGGAGAGTTGTCTCATTGGCACTCATACCACATCTTCTTATATCTATTTTTTCTGTTTGACAGTCCGTATTTTCACATTTCATACTGGTCATAGATCCAGAAACTATTGTAGTGCTTTCCAACAAATATTTTATGCTAGAACTTTTCAGTTCAATTTTATGGAAGAAAGGTTAAATGCATATGATTTTTATTTGACTTCTTGATAGATAAATGTCAATGGTTTCAGAAAAGGTATCACTAAAATGGATTGAAATTCTACTTTTGTGACAATTTCAACCCCCTTTTTGCAATATTTGTATCAAATAAATGTAGATTGTTGCCATGGTTACACCAAAAAGATATTATATTTCATAGTTTTAACTATTGGAAATCATATCTATGGAAGATGCTGTTTTTATACGACCGCAAAAGTTAAAAATTTTTTGGTCGTATATTGGTATCAAGTTGTCGTCGTCCGAAGACAGATGGTTTCGGATAATAACTTTAGTATAAAGTAAATAGAAATCAATAAAATTTTAACACAAGGTTTATAACCACTAAAGAAAGGTTGGGATTGATTTTGGGGGTTATGGTACCAACTGTTTAGGAATTAGGGGCCCAAACAGGGGCCCAAATAAGCATTTTTGTTGTTTCCAGACAATAACTTGTGTTAAAGTGTATGAATCTCTCTGAAATTATACCACAAGTTTCCATACTACAAAGGGATGGTTAGGATTGACTTTGGGGGGTTATGGCTCAAACCATAAGGAATTAGGGGCAAAATGGGGAAAAACAAGGGTTTTTCTGGTTCAAGGACAATTGAGACAATTTAAAAGCAGTGTAAGGGAGGTAATCCAAATCAATTTAAAGAACAATGTTTGATTACCTCCCTTACACTGCTTGTAAATTATGTACTAAGAAATGATGATTTGTGGTGATTAGCTGTCAATTTATTTTTAGCAGTTACTATTAATTATTATTAATTTTAGCCATGACTATGTATGTTATTTTATATTTTAAAACTTTTATAATGTATTTAAATGGGTAATTATTGTTGCAAACTCCATTAGAAATTTGAAATGAGATACTGACCATATCTTGAGGGAAAGAATTTTTTTTGGAATAAGGGTAAGGGGGAATGTGAAATTTTTCTCATTTCAGATTTCAGGAATTGAAAGAAAATTTCTTCAAAAATTTTTTTTTTGGGGGGTTAATATTCAACAACATAGTGTATTGCACAAACGCAAAAAAACGGGGTAAAATTATTTTTTTTGGGGGGAGTCAATTCGCAATAGCATGGTGTACGTATTGCACAAAAGCAAAAATTGAATATAAATTCAAATCATATAACCGATTTGAAGTTCTTTGACTACAGTTATTCTGTGTCAGAAACCTATTATGTGTCAAAATTTAATTACAATCCAAATTCCGACCTGTATCAAGCGTGAATATTGTGTCCATTTTGGCCCCAACTTTTCAGGGTTGGACATTTGCGGTTGTATCTAGCTGCGCTCAGCAAAGCAATTTATCATATATATGCACACATATGACACAAACAGTAAGCATAATTTGTTATAAAGCAGGGAAAGAGGGTGGTTAAAATTAATGAGTGTCAATTTAAAGTTTTTGGGAACTAGAAAAAAAACTGGGGATGTTTAATATTTTTCTAAAAAATATCTTGAAAGGTTTTGTTGTGTTTATTTGCCATTTATCATATGATATCAATATCAAGGTAATGCAAATTGATTATGCTAGTGCTGATGATGATGAGGAGGAGGTGAGGGAGAAGAACGTCCAGCGGAAAATTTAATGATATATATGAAGAGATTGCTAATGCAATATAGAAATATATTTGTATAAAATTATCATAGAAATATTACCGGTACTACCAACTTTGATGAAAATTGGCAGGAAATAACAAAGTAGTCCCTGAGTAGATTTGTATGTAAAGGTAACATACAGAGGACAATTTTGGATATCAAGTGAAGATGAAAGCTGACATGAACCATAAATCTAGTTGAGTAACAATGGCTGAAATGCTATTACCTTTTTTTGTTGAATCTGTAGCATAACATTTCACATGAAGTACTCAAGGCTGATGGAATGTTGTCTGGTCTAATTAAACCACTACCTTTTGGATCAAGGTCTTGAAATACCCCAAACAGACTCTTTGTTCTAGAGACTCGAGTGATCAGAGGTTATATATTCCAGTTTTAACAAAAGGGAATAACTGAAGTCTCCTGTCAGTAACAACCCTTGTTGATATGCCCTGTCATTTCGTTGCTATATTGATTTAAAAAATACAGAAAAAAATGATGCCTTGAGGCATTGTAGGACTTATAGTAGGCGATACCTTAAGGCAACGTTTTGGCGAGTCAAGTTCCATGTGACACCCCAAGACATAATTGGGGATGAAAGGGTTAAACACTCCATTACACCATGTAGTCTAGAAAAATTCAAGAAAGGAAGAAAATATTTCTGTTTTACTTATGTAAGTAAAATATATCTGAATGTCTAAGAGATTTAACTCTACCTCCAAAATTATTTACCTGTACCAGTAAATATTTCAAAGTTCTCATAAGGACTGAAGGGTATAGATTGCATCTTGGGAACTACACATTAAACTTTGCATTGTATTAAACATTGAAAGGCAATTTTTTCGAATTGAAGATATCATCCTTATAAAAATAAGAAGATGTGGTATGATTGCAAATGAAACAACTCTCCACAAGAGACCAAATGATACAGAAATTAACAACTACAGGTCACCGTATGGCCTTCAGCAATGAGCAAAGCCCACACTGCATAGTCAGCTATAAAAGGCCCCAAAATGTCAAATGTAAAACAATTCAAACAGAAAACTAACAGCCTAATTTATGTACAGAATAATGAACAAAAAAACAAATATGTTACACAGCAACAAACGACAAGGACTGAATTACAGGCTCCTGACTTGGGACTTGCACATACAGAATGTGGCCCGGTTAAACTCGTTTGAAGGCGCCAACCCTCCCCCTAACCTGGGACAGTGGTGTAACAGTACAACATAAGAACAAACTATAAAAATCAGTTGAAAAAGGCTTAACTCATCAGATGGATACAAATAGATTTGTTATTCTTTGGAAAAATTCATGTCATCTTATTGCAGACTGGATGGACACCATTAATGATAGCAGCATCAGCAGGAAGATATCAGATTATATTAATGTTGATAAGAAATGGTGCACAAGTTAATGCTGTCAATCAGACAGGACAATGTTCTTTACATTATGCTGCTTCTAAAAATAGATATGAGGTAAGAGATCAAACAAAGCTGGACTCTTTAACATATATTTTACAATTATGAATGGGCTGTTTATAGTCCAGGGGATTTTTGTTTGGGGCTTTTGTCTGGTGGGCTTTTGCCCTAGACTCTGAATTGAAGTAAGAGGTGCTATGCAATTTTCTATATATCTGGCTTTTTTACTGCTTAAAAAAAAGCAAGTTATTTCATTTAGAGTCATTTTTATTATCCATCCACTTGTTCAATTGTACCGGTATATAATGTGTTTAGTTCCATGCAAATTGTATAAGTACTGTAATATAATATATAATTATCAGGTTTTCTCCATATTGATACTGTCAAATGTCAGCTTTGAGTCAGCAATAGGTATTGTAAACTGCATATCCTTATAGAAATGCACAGTAATTTAAATAAAGTATAATATGCTATCCCAAATCGATTCCATGTCAACTGTGTGTTTACTGGTAATAAAAAAAAATTGTGGTAAAAACTGTTTTTTGTTGTTAAATAATTATGTTTGAAAAACGTCTTTTTGTGCTACAATTTAAAGGAAATGATAGTAACAGTAATAGATAAACTATGCTTCTCCAAATTTGTTCTTCATGAAGGTAGAAAAGTTTGGGTCACAGCTACAGGTTGTGCAAAATTGTCAGATTTTGTATAGAACATGCATGAAAAACCTTATTTTGTCATTTGTGTGATAAAAAGAAAACTAAACCATAGAATTTTTCAGATAGAATATGAGAAGATAGCTCTTGTAATGTGCTTTCAGAAAATAAAAATAAAAATAGAAATTGGGCACACGTCAAAGTTGAAAAAATTGGATCAAACAAAAAATATTTTGAATCTGTAAAAAGCAGTCGAAAAAAATATGATAAAACACAAAATTTTCTTCATTTTTCAATGAATAGTCTTACAAATGAATTGCCTACTTCTTTTGAAATTTTTACATTTACTTAAAAATCTTGACCGATTGTTTTCTTGTATTTTACAATCCAAGATGGTGGAAGACACCCTATCTACCTAAAATAATAATAAATTTTGAACAACATCTTTTGGTGCTTGTATTTTGAAGAAAATTTGATATGCTGTAGGCATAATTATGCTTTCCCAAATTGATTCCCCATGTCAAATTTGTGGTAAGTGAAAAATTAGGCTAAAAATTCATAATAAACATTTTTGTTTGTTAAAGTATTACAAGTATTGAGAAACATCTTTTGTGCTAGGATGTCAACAAAAGGCGATACATATAGGTATAGTATCTGTTTCCTGGTGTCAAAATGCAAAATTTGAGGTAAAAACCAAGGAGGTTATATTAAAAGGAGAGAGCATACTCTGCTTGATATAAATTTTTCATCCCATGGGTAGCAATTTGATCAGAAGAAAATGATAAAAATATAAAAAAAACAGACATGCATGCTTACCAACCACTTGATATGGCCCTCTTATGTACAAGGTGTAACCACAAACCGTTTATGATTATGTCAGTTTAAGGGAAAACCACTAGTGATTGGTCAGTGATATTTGGTATGCAGATGCATAAGCATTGGCATATCTCATTTCCATGGAGATTATATGGCCCTTTCCCTCAGTCATACTCTATTGACTTTGAATGTTTTGCATAGTTTACATGTTAAAGTTTGTGATTAGATCAGTTTAAGAGGAACCACTAATTGTCAAGTCAATGATAGTATTAGTATTTGCAAGTCTTCTTTTCCATGGAGACCATTTGGCCCCACCCCCTATCAAGGATCATTGACTTTGAAACTTTTACATTGTTTACATGTTAAAAGTTTGTGTTAAGGTTAGTGTTTAGGGAACCACTTACAATAAGTCAATGGTATTTGGTATGCAGTTTTATATGCATCAGCATTTCTCATTTCCACTGAGATTATTTGTTCCTGCACCTTAAGTCATGGTTCATTGACTCTAAATGTTTTGCATAGTTTACATGTTTAAATATTGCCATTTGGATTCAATATTTGAATTATACTATCAAAATTACAAAAAAAAAGGTGGGACATGTCTCTGTGTCAACAGTTTATTCTTAAAGGTATTATGAAACATATTTAGATAATAAGTCAAAATTCATAATTTCCTATTTAATGGGAGTATTTAGATTAAATACATTATTAGTTGTTATATATGCTAGCTGTTAGTTTTTATTGTTCTAATTAAAACTCCTGCACCTTTCTTTTAATTGTTTAACTTAGCAACCAATCAGATCCCTCCAAATTTGAATCTGCTATGTCTGGGATTTATTGTTGACCAATCATAATTGGTTATTTATATTTCCCAGCCTTTTTCTAAACCAATCAGATTTAAATTATTCAAAGCTCAGATTGCATCCCAGCATCTTTCAGACATTCAAAAATTTGGCTTGCAGCAGTAAACATCGTTTTAAGCATTTGAAATATTGGCGTCTAATTTTCTTTTTTCAAGAGGCAATTATAGATCTTGAAGATATATATTGCAGAACATCATGAAATGAATCCTTCCTACTATTGATGTAAATTCTGAAAGTCAGCAGGATCGTTGGCTTGACTTTGCCTATTTTTTGCAAGTTGTGAAAAAACTTTTCAAATTACCCTAATGGTATGTTCTGCCGACACTGAACTAATCCAGTATGCAGGATATTATGCAGAATCAGAAAGAGACACTGCATGATCGTTATTTATGATTCATTTAAATTGTGCTGCCTATTGTGAGTGCTGTTTTTATACGACCGCAAAAAATTTTGCGGTCGTATATTGGTATGACGTTGGCGTCGTCGTCGTCGTCGTCCGAAGACACATTAGTTTTCGCACTATAACTTTAGTTTAAGTGAATGGATCTCTATAAAATTTCACCATAAGGTTCAATACCACAAAAGGAAGGTTGGGATTGATTTTGTGGGTTATGGTATCAACAGTTAAGGAATTAGGGGCCAAAACGGGGCCAAAAATAAGCATTTTTGTAACTTCCAGACAATAACTTGTTTGTAAGTGTATGGATCTCTCTGACATTGTACCACAACGTTCCATATCAAAAAGGGAAGGCTGGGATTGATTTTGGGGGTAATTGCCTCAAAATTTTAGGAATTAGGGGCCAAAAAAGGGGCAAAACACAAGCATTTTTCTAGTTTCATGACAATAACTTGTGTATAAGTGTTTGGATATTTCTGAAATTGTACTACAAGGTTCCATATCACAAAGGGAAAGCTGGAATTGAGTTTGGGGTAATTGCCTGAAACGTTCAGGAATTGGGGTCAAAAGGGCCAAAATAAGCATTTTCTAGTTTCCAGACAATAACTTGTGTTCAAGTGTATGGATCTCTCTGAAATTGTACTGCAAGGTACCATACCACAAAGGGAAGGCTGGGATGGATGATGGGGTAATTGCCTCAATATTTTAGGAATTAGGGGCCAAAAGGGCAAAAACAAGCATTTTCTAGTTTCAGGACAATAACTTGTGTGTAAGTGTATGGATCTTTCTGAAATTGTACTACAAGGTTCCATATCACAAAGGAAAGCTGGGTTTGAGTTTGGGGTAATTGCAGTAAACGTTTAGGAATTTGGGACCAAAAGGGTCAAAAACACATTTTCTAGTTTCAGACAATAACTTGTGTTCAAGTGTATGGATCTCTCTGAAATTGTACTGCAAGGTACCATACCACAAAGGGAAGGCTGGGATTGAGTTTGGAGGTGATGAATCATAAGGGGGTTCAAAAAATTGGGGATTTTTTTTTTTCCTTTTTTTTTCTTTTAAAATTTTCCATTTTAAGTTGGTTATTTCTGATTTATATTTAAAAGCAAATAATAATGATATGGTAGGAGATACACACCAAACAGGATGTGTAAATTATTATATAATAAGTATTGTGCAATAGCAAGAAATTTTCAATTGCACAGTATTGCACTATAGCAAGAAATCTTCAATTGCACAGTATTGCGCAATAGCAAGAAATCTTCAGTTGCACAGTATTGCACAATAGTAAGAAATATCCAATAGCACAATATTGCAAATAGCAAGAAATTGTCAATTGTACAGTATTGCGCAATAGCAAGAAATATTCAATTGCACAGTATTGTGCAAAAGAAGATACTTCGTATAAATTGCTTATTTCTTGACCAATTTCAATGGGGTTTTATTCTTGAATTCTTGGGGTTCTTTAATATGCTGAATCTAACCGTGTATTAAGTTTTTGGATTTTGGGCCCGTTTTAAATTGGTCCACATTGAGGTCCAAAGGGTCCAAAATTAAACTTTTGTTTGATTTCATCAAAAATGAATTATTGGGGTTCTTTGATATGCGAATCTAACCGTGTATTTAGATTCTTAATTTTGGTTCCTTTTCAAATTGGTCTACATTAAGGTCCAAAATTAAACTTAGTTTGATTTTAACAAAATTGAATTTTAGGGTTCTTTGATATGCTGAATCTAAACATGTATTTAGATTTTTGATTATGGGCCCAGTTTTCAAGTTGGTCCAAATCAGGGTCCAAAATTAAACTTTGTTTGATTTCAACAAAATTGAATATATGGGGTTCTTTGATATGCTGAATCTAACCATGTATTTAGATTTTTGATTTTTGGGCCCAGTTATCAACTTTGTCCACATTGAGGTCAAAAGGGTCCAAAATTAAACTTTGTTTGATTTCATCAAAAATTGAATTCTTGGGGTTCTTTGATATGCTGAATCTAACCATGTATTTAGATTTTGGATATTGGACCATAATAGGTGAATGTCCAATTTAAGATTTTTAAGTTCTTAGACCACATTCATTCTGTGTCAGAAACCTATGCTGTGTCAAATATTTAATCACAATCCAAATTCAGAGCTGTATCAAGCTTGAATGTTGTGTCCATACTTGCCCCAACTATTCAGGGTTCGACCTCTGCAGTCGTATCAAGCTGCGCCCTGCGGAGCATTTTATTTTGTGTTTAGACAAGAATATGTGCACTTTATATTGCAATGTGCACAGAGCAGACTGATTTACTTATATGTTACGTAAGTGTTGGATTATTTTGACCCTTTGAAATCATGGTTGATGAAAATACGATGTCAGATATCAAGAAGGTCAAGGCTTGAGCAGCAGCAAAAACTTATTGAGGCAACAGCCGGCAATCTTAACATTGGGCTTTGATTCTTTGAGGCAGTGTCATTGATTTCCTTGAAGACTTAATAAATCCAAAATTCCAATTGGACAAATCAAAACGCTCATGAGAGCTGTAAGACAAACCTTTGCAACTAGTGCCGTGGAAGAATTGGCAGGGAATAATTCAGAAGTCAAGCAGTCGCAACCTATCCAAGATAGCGGCACTTCTTCCTCCGGAGTAACATTGGAGAAGATTTTACTAAGTTGAAAAACTTGAGTCTAATCCATTTGTCATTTTTGAACAATAAAATATGTTTAAACTAACTATTGTGCAACAAGCTACCAATGTGGGAATTTTAAACATTAGTTATTCTTATGTACAAGAAGTTTTGGGACAATTTAGGAATCACCAAAAACAGGGACCATCAACTAGTGCACATACAGGTGGCAATTCAGCTTTATTATTGATTGACAATCTATCTTGGCAAGACCCCAGATTTACATTAAATCATTGGGAAATACCAAAGAGACAATTATTTTTAATGACATTGTTGATTTTGTAAGTGCTTCAAGCACAGATTTTAATGAAAATTTATTGTCACACTCTTCCACAGGACAAGTTGTTAGCTCACCTGGCCCGAAGGGCCACTAGAGCTTTTATCATCACTTGGCGTCCGGCGTCTGTCGTCCGTCATCTGTCGTCCGTCGTCGTTAACTTTTACAAAAATCTTCTCCTCTGAAACTACTGGGCCAAATTTAACCAAACTTGGCCACAATCATCACTAGGGTATCTAGTTTAAAAAATGTGTCCGATGACCCCGCCTGCCCACCAAGATGGCCGACATGGCTAAAAATAGAACATAGGGGTAAAATGCAGTTTTTGGCTTATATCTCTGAAACTGAAGTATTTAGAGCAAATCTGACAATGGGTAGAAATATTAAGAGCTATCTGCCCTGAAATTATCAGATGAATCACACACCCCATTGTTGGGTTGCTGCCTCTGAATAAGTTATTTTAAGAAAATTTTGCAGTTTTTGGTTATTATCTTGAATATTAATATAGATAGAGATAAACTGTAAGCAGCAATAATGTTCAGCAAAGTAAGATCTACAGATAAGTAAACATGACCAAAATTGTCAATCGACCCCTTAAGGAGTTATTACCTTTTATAGTCTAATTTTTAACAATTTTTCGTAAATTTTTGTAATCTTTTACAAAAATCTTCTCCTCTGAAACTACTGGGCCAAATTTAACCAAACTTGGCCACAATCATCACTAGGGTACTAGTTTAAAAAAATTTGTCCGATGACCCCGCCCATCAATCAAGGTGGCGGACATGGCTAAAATAGTACATAGGGGTAAAATGCAGTTTTTGGCTTATATCTCTGAAACTAAAGCATTTAGAGCAAATTTGACAATGGGTAGAAATGTTCATCAGGTTAAGATCTATCTGTCCTTAAATTTACAGACGAATCAGACCAGCCGTTGTTGGGATGCTGCCCCTGAATTAGTAATTTTAAGGAAATTTTGCAGTTTTTAGCTCACCTGGCCCAAAGGGCCAAGTGAGCTTTTCTCATCACTTGGCGTCCGTCGTCCGTCGTCGTCGTCGTCGTCCGTCGTCGTTAGCTTTTTACAAAAATCTTCTCCTCTGAAACCACTGGACCAAATTTAACCAAACTTGGCCACAATCATCATTAGGGTATCTATTTTAAAAAATGTGTCTGATGACCTTGCCAACCAACCAAGATGGCTGCCATGGCTAAAAATAGAACATAGGGGTAAAATGTAGATTTTGGCTTATATCTCTGAAACCAAAGCATTTAGAGTAAATCTGACATAGGGTAAAACTGATTATCAGGTCAAGATCTATCTGCCCTGAAATTTTCAGACAAATCTGACACCCTGTTGTTGGGTTGCTGCCCCTGAATTGGTAATTTTAAGGAAATTTTGCCGTTTTTGGTTATTATCTTGAATATTATTATAGATAGAGATAAACTGTAAACAGCAATAATGTTCAGCAAAGTAAGATCTACAAATAAGTTGTCCAAAATTGTCAGTTGACCCCTTTAGAAGTTATTGCCCTTTATAGTCAATTTTTAACAATTTTTCGTAAATTTTTGTAATCTTCTACAAAAATCTTCTTCTCTGAAACTACTGAGACAAATTTAGCCATACTTGGCCATAATCATTATAAGGGTATCTAGTTTAAAAAATTTGTCAGATGACGCCACCTTCCAACCATCATGGCCGACTTGGTTAAAAATAGAACATGGGGGTAAAATGCAGTTTTTGGTTTATATCTCTGAAACTGAAGCATTTAGAGCAAATCTGACAGTGGCAAAAATGTTCATCAGATTTAGATTTATCTGCCCTGAAATTTTCAGACGAATCTGACAACATGTTGTTGGGTTGCTGCCCCATAGTAAGTAATTTTACAGAAATTTTGCAGTTTTTTGTTATTATCTTAGATATCATTATAATATCTAATATCTAATACTATTAATTATGATTTTAACCTTATTTTACATAATTTCCAAAGCATCAGTAAATACAGGTGAGCGACACAGGCTCTTGAGAGCCTCTAGTTTGTTATTATCTTGAATATTATTATAGATAGAGATAAACTGTAAACAGCAATAATGTTCAGCAAAGTAAGATCTACAAATAAGTCAACATGACCAATATGGTCAATTGACCCCATAAGGAGTTATTGCCCTTTAAAGTCAAACTTTACAATTATTCGTAAATTTTTGTAATCTTTTACAAAAATCTTCTCTTCTGAAACTACTCGGCCAAATTTAACCAAACTTGGCCACAATCATCACTAGGGTATCTAGTTTAAAAAATATGTCCGATGACCCTGCCCACCAATCAAGATGGCGGACATGGCTAAAATAGTACATAGGGGTAAAATGCAGTTTTTGGCTTATATCCCTGAAACTAAAGCATTTAGAGCAAATTTGACAATGGGTAGAAATGTTCATCTGGTTAAGATCTATCTGTCCTTAAATTTTCAGACAAATCAGACAAGCCATTGTTGGGTTGCTGCCCCTGAATAAGTTATTTTAAGGAAATTTTGCAGTTTTAGCTCACCTGACCTGCCAAACCAACCAAGATGGCCGCCATCTTCTCCTCTGAAACTACTGGGCCAATTTAACCAAACTTGGCCAAATCATCAGAACATAAACCAACCAAGATGGCCGCCATGGCTAAAATAGAACATAGGGTAAAATGTATTTTTGGCTTATAACTCTGAAACCAAAGCATTTAGAGCAAATCTGACATGGGGTAAAATTGTTGATCAAGTCAAGATCTATCTGCCCTGAAATTTTCAGATGAATCGGACAATGGGTTGTTGGGTTGCTGCCCTGAATTAGTAATTTTAAGGATTTTTTTCAGTTTTCGGTTATTATCTTGAAAATTATTATAGATAGAGATAAACTGTAAACAGCAATAATGTTCAGCAAAGTAAGATCTTCAAATAAGTCAACATGATCAAAATGGTCAGTTGACCCTTAAGGAGTTATTGCCCTTTAAAGTAATTTTTACCAATTTTTGTAAATTTTGTAATCTTTTACAAAATCTTCTCCTCTGAAACTACTGGACCAAATTCAACCAAACTTAGCCACAATCATTATTAGGGTATTTAGTTTAAAAAATTTGTGCGGTGACCCAGCCAACCAACCAAGATGGCTGCCATGGCTAAAAATAGAACATAGTGGTAAAATGTAGATTTTGGCTTGTAACTCTGAAACCAAAGCATTTAAAGCAAATCTTACGGGATTAACTTGTTTATCAAGTAAATATCTATCTGCCCTCAAATTTTCAGATGAATTGGACAACAGGTTGTTGGGTTGCTGCCCTGAATTGGTAATTTTAAGGAAATTTTGCCGTTTTGGTTATTATCTTGAAAATTATTACAGATAGAGATAAACTGTAAACAGCAATAATGTTCAGCAAAGTAAGATCTTCAAATAAGTCAACATGATCAAAATGGTCAGTTGACCCCTTAAGGAGTTATTGCCCTTTAAAGTAATTTTTTACCAGTTTTTGTAAATTTTGTAATCTTTACAAAAATCTTCTCCTCTGAAACTACTGGACCAAATTCAACCAAACTTAGCCACAATCATTATTAGGGTACTTAGTTTAAAAAATGTGTGGGGTGACCCAGCCAACCAACCAAGATGGCTGCCATGGCTAAAAATAGAACATAGGGGTAAAATGTAGATTTTGGTTTGTAACTCTGAAACCAAAGCATTTAAAGCAAATCTTACAGGGATTAACTTGTTTATCAAGTAAATATCTATCTGCCCTCAAATTTTCAGATGAATTGGACAACTGGTTGTTGGGTTGCTGCCCCTGAATTGGTAATTTTTAAGGAAATTTTGCCGTTTTTGGTTATTATCTTGAAAATTATTACAGATAGAGATAAACTGTAAACAGCAATAATGTTCAGCAAAGTAAGATCTTCAAATAAGTCAACATGACCAAAATGGTCAGTTGACCCCTTAAGGAGTTATTGCCCTTTATAGTCCATTTTTAACAATTTTCATTAATTTGGTAAATTTTGGTAAGTTTTACAAAATGTTTTCCTTTAGGAAATTTTGCCGCTTTTGGTTATTATCTTGAAAATTATTACAGATAGAGATAAACTGTAAACAGCAATAATGTTCAGCAAAGTAAGATCTTCAAATAAGTCAACATGACCAAAATGGTCAGTTGACCCTTAAGGAGTTATTGCCCTTTATAGTCCATTTTAACAATTTTCATTAATTTGGTAAATTTTGGTAAGTTTTACAAAATGTTTTCCTTTTGTAATTTTCTTTTCTGAAACTGCAGTAGAAAATCAATATAGAAAACAATCTACTAATGAACTGGCAATAAAAATAATTGATAATTCTATAACATGAAAAAAACCACATTAATACCTGATGATGGTGTTTTTTCTTTACATTGAAAATGATGTCACAACTATAATCCCGAACAATAGGTCGAATGTCAGATATGTTTCAGTACTTTGGCTTCATTTTCTACAGATTCGTGCAAATAATGCTTGAATTCCTACACTAATTTATACAGACTTCATCCCTTTCACAGGTAATGCCTGCCTCATATTATATTTAAAACTTTAATAGAATATCAGAAATTTTGAGAGAAAATTAATCAACCATGCAAGATCTAAAACTTAATTAATATTGTTCAAATTGTCAATTAACTATTAAAAAAAAATTCTCATTAAAAAATATAGTTCTTCATTTTATATTTTATCAGAAGTTTAGGGAAAAAATTGAATTTAATTGTGTCCTTGTTCTCATTTCTTGGGATAAATCCAATACAAATTAAAGTATTGGTATTGAATTAATATTTAAGAAATATTTCAAACCTTACCATTTTCTTCACAAGAATGAAGACCATATTTTCAGTGTCATGAGTATCAGTCATCATATTTGTTGTACTTTGTTGTTTAAAAGTTGAATACAAAAAGATCAACAGAGCAATTCAAAACCACTTGAATTTTGCAACAACAAATGAGAGTTTTAACGACCTCAGCTGGCTATACAACCCTTGCACAATCAACTGAATTTTGCAGAAATCATTAATAGGAAAGATTGCCCTTAAATGATAATTTTTATTACCTTTTTTTTTTTTTGGGGGTTGCAACAACAAAACTTCACAACAAACTTTCTCATCACTTCGCATTTCTCGTTAGATAAATTTTACAAAAATTCTCCCCTGAAACTACTGTCAAATTAAACCAAACTTGGTTTAATCACCACTAGGATATCCAGGGACCACTGTGTATGGTGACCCTGCCTGCCAACATGGCACATATGGCTGAAATAAAACATAGGTTTCAAATGCACTTTTTAGTCTTATATCTCTGAAACTAAACGACAGTACAACAGTTGCATTTATCATGCATCAATTGTAAATAAAAATATCAGGTGAGCGACACAGGGTCCTTGGAGCCTCTAGTTTGTTATTATCTTGAATATTATTATAGATAGAGATAAACTAAACAGCAATAATGTTCAGCAAAGTAAGATCTACAAATAAGTCAACATGACCAATATGGTCAATTGACCCCATAAGGAGTTATTGCCCTTTAAAGTCAAATTTTACAATTATTCGTAAATTTTTGTAATCTTTTACAAAAATCTTCTCTCCTGAAACAACTGAGACAAATTTAACCAAACTTGGCCACAATCATCACTAGGGTATCTAGTTTAAAACATGTGTCCGATGACCCTGCCTGCCAACCAACATGTCAGACATGGCTAAAAATAGAACTTAGGGGGAAAATGCAGTTTTTGACTTATATCTCTGAAACTAAAGCAAATGTATAACGGTTGCATTATTTCATGCATCAATTGTAAATAGAAATATTAGATGAGCGACACAGGCTCCTTGGAGCCTCTAGCTTTTAAATCTGGTCCTGCAAAACCTAAACTGGAATCAGTGTCTTATATGTCAGTGGTTAGTTTAGCCATTTTGTATTAAATGTTAGATGAAGGTAGTTTAAGTCCGGATAGTATTATGGATTACTTATCTTATGCAACTTGCATTTACCAATTGATTACCATCCATGATATGAATTTCGGTTTTGTTTTATGATAGGGAATACAGGCATTTCCAGGGAAAACATAGGTTCAGATGGGGGTAATAACATTCCTCATATCCAAACATTTTTTAGCTCACCTGGCCCAAATCTTTTAGAGCAAATGTGACGGGGTAAAATTGTTTAATTGGTCAAGATCTATCGGCCCTGAAATTTTCAGACGAATTGAACAACCCATTGTTGGGTTGCTGCCACCGAATTGGTAGTTTTAACAAAATTTTGCAGTTTTTTGTTATTATTTTGAATATTATTATAGATTTATATAAACTGTAAGCAGCAATAATGTTCAGCAAAGTAAGATCTACAAAAAAGTTAATATGACCATAATTGTCAATTGACCCCTTAAGGAGTTATTGCCCTTTAAAGACAATTTTACACAATTTGTTCATCAAGTTTGCTAACATTTAAAAATCTTCTCCTCTAAAATCAGGTGAGCGATTCAGGCTCTTGAGAGCCTCTTGTTATAGATAGAGATAAACTGTAAACAGCAATAATGTTCAGCAAGTAAGATCTACAAATAAGTCAACATAACGAAAATGGTCAATTGACCCCTTAAGGAGATATTGCCCTTTATAGTCAGTTTTTAACAGTTTTTTGTAAATTTCTGTAATCTTCTCCTCTGAAACTATTGAGACAAATTTAACCAAACTTGGCCACAATCATCATTAGGGTATCTAGTTTAAAAAATATATCCGATGACCCCGCCTACCAACCAACATGGCAGACATGGCTAAAAATAGAACATAGGGGTAACATGCAAGTTTGGTCTATTTTTTTTTGAACCGTTATAAATATCTGAAAGGAGCAAAAATGTTCAGAATAATGAGCTCCAGCAATTGTCCATATACGTCAAAACTGTTAGACAAATTCTTATAGGTGTTATTGCCCATTAATGACAAATTTCACCAAAATTTGAGCAAAAACTAAAGAAGATAGAGAGAAACTAAACAGACTAAAAGATCAGTAAAACAAGATCAACAAAAAACATGAAGTCTATTCTCATGTTGGAGAGTGTCCTTTGTTTGATATGCACATAGACCAAGGTGAGCGACACAGGCTCTTTAGAGCCTCTAGTTTAAAACCAAAACCCTCCAAAACTTCATACTGCATCTGGTAAAGAAATATGTTGTAAATTTAATTCCTGCAACATACCCAATTGTGGTAAATTCCACTCATTCTGCTGCACAAAAAACATAGCAACTTAGTGAAACCTAACCTTGCATCTTGGGAAGAAGAGCTTGTAAGCGATTTACACGTAGATAAAGAATTTTTGCTTCATGGTATTAAATCTGGTTTTGACATTGTTGATCAGGAAAATCTGCCTGAAAATATTTTTGCAAAAAAACATCCGTCTGCTTTACCAGGTAGCCCTTTGTATGAAAAAGCTCATTTGCAAATTTTAAATGAAATTTATTGTGGAAATTATATTTTGGCAAAATCCTCCCCAAGAATTATAAGTCCTGTGGGAGTAATTCCTAAACCTGTTGGAGGTGTTTTATTCATGACTGTAGTCGTCCAGAACTTGTAGTGCAGTAAATGATTTTGTAAGTCAATTTGAAAAACAGCATTTCAAATAATTGATGATGCTGCTAAATTAGTTTCCAAAAATTTTTACATGTGTTACAGGTGGACCTTAAATCTGCTTACAGATCTGTCAGCATCAGTTCTCAAAGTCAGAAATGAACTGGTTTCAATTGGACATTTCCAAAACAGCCGGGAATATACATTTATGGACAAGAAACTACCATTTGGTGCTAAATTAGCACCTGGGATATTTCATAGACTTTCCCAAGAAGTGTGTAGAATGATGTCACCCATTGGTTTCATCATTGTTGCTAACCTTGATGATTTTCTTATATGTGAACAGACTAAAGAAAGATGCATGCTAGCTCTTAACACCTTAGTTGTTAAGAAAATTAGATTTTTGGATAAATTGGTCAAAGGTTGTGGATCCAACCACAAAAATAATCTTTTTAGGGGTTGAGATTGATTCTTCAACAATGGAACTTAAGCTTTCTGAAGATAAGTTATCTCTCTTACGGTAAGGGTAAGATGATTTTAAACTTCGAAATCGCGCTTCGAAAAAGCATCACAAATCCCTTGCTGGGAACCTTAACTGAGCGGGAGAGTATTCTTCGTAGAATTATTGACTGGTTAACATCACTCAAGCGTGATTGGCACAAAAGACTCTTCAAAGGCGAGATTTTAGCTGATATTGCATGGTGGTTGAAATTTTAAACAGCAGATCCCTTCTCCGTGATAATTTGCAATACCATCTGTATGCACAGATGTTTGTCGTGTAGGCGGAGGGGGCTTTTATCAAAATGATTGGTTTTATGCAAATTGGGAGTTTGATTACCCTTTTGCAAATTGTCTTTACATAAATGAGCTTGAAGCCTTCTCAGTGATTTTAGCTGTGATTAGATGGGCAAAGTAGTGGCAGAATAAGAGAGTAATAATTTTCTCTGATAACATGGTGACATAAGGAGCATAAATAAGGGAACTTCGAGGAATAAAACTCTCATGTCTTACCTTAGGTGCCTATTTTGGCTATCAGCATGTTTCAATCTTCATGTAGTAGCAATGCATGTTCAGGGTAAAGAAAATATATTAGCAGACAATATTTCCCTACTACATGAAACTCTAGCTTTTGTCTATTTTTTTTTGCGTGATTGCCTTCCTGCACCTTTGCTATTAATCCACCTTCATGAGCATATGTCTAACAAAGCATTATCTTTTCTTTTATCCAGGCACGTTAAAACTTAGTAGTATACAGGCCCTGGACAACATTGTCACCCTGTTCCGATGCCAAATCTTCACAGAGTCAAGTAAAAAGACTTACTCACTCTATTTTAAATCTTATTGCTCCTTTTGTACACAACTGAATATACCGTTAGTACCTTTGAGTGAAGTTAACCTTGCAAGATATGTTAGCCTTTTTATCTGATCGCTTATGTTTCAAGTTTATACAAAATTATCTTACAGTCATAAGCCTTCTTCACAAAGAAGCAAATTTACCTTCCCCTATAAATTCTCATTACATAAAAGGAGTGCTCGAGGGGCTAAAAGACTGTTATGGGGATGCTGACAGCCTAAATTACCAATCATTCCAGTTATTTTGAGGGGTATTTATTTTCAGCTCAGTTGCCCTGTATGGAATTTACTGAGCCTGTAATATCGTATTAGGTCACTAGCACACTGTATTCTGCGAATTTATCTTACCGACTATCTTAATCATGTTAATATGGGGGATTTGGATGAAGTTGTAAAATAATGATAAATATTTTTCATCAGTTATACTGTGATAAATATGAGTCATTAAAGCATTATTTGGTGTCTGGTGGAATCATTCAGTGAGCAAGTCTTCAATATTATGATTACTTGCATTGATGTATACAAAAAGCCAAGAATAGCAATTCAATATCAAAAAACTACTACTAACTGTTTTTGAATTAAACCACGCCTACTGACCATGTATTTAAGATAAAACACGCCCACTGACCTAATAATAAATGTACATGTACGAGGTTTCCATGTATTCACTTTTAACCAATGATATTCCTTGAAGTTTATAGGTCAGATAATGGCTCCTTCTTTTCACGAGCATTGTGTTGCAGTGGACATAGAAATACTGGGTATCTGTCTGTCTGTCCAGTCTTGTTAGCACTTTCACAAGTACATTTATTGCCCGATTTTTATCATTTCATAGATTTATATCAGCAATGTCTTGGACGAGTTTGAAAATAAGTGCAGATGAACTATTTTTAAAAGAGGTATGCCCCTTGGAAACATTTTATTGTATGGAAAATTACATCGTTAGCACTCTCATATGTACAATTCTTGCCAGATTTTTATGAAACTCATATCCTAGGTTTATATCAGCAATGTCTCAGATGAGTTTGAAAATCAGTGCTGATTAATCATTTATAAAAGAGTTATGCCCCTTGGAAATATTAATTTTATAGAAAATTGCATTGTTAGCACTCTCATGTGTACAATTCTTGCCAGATTTTTATGAAATTCATATCAAAGGTTTATATCAGCAGTGTCTCGGACAATTTTGCAAAAAAGTGCCGATCAAATATTTTTAACAAGTTATGCCTCGGAAATATGAAGTACATGTATATCAGAAATTGCATTGCATTTGCTCTATTAAAGCCTTCATTTCTCTAAGATATTTATAAAAAGTTTTAAAGTGCCCTTGGACAAATAAAAATTTGCAACATGGGGGACATTGGAACTCTCGCTGTTGTTTAATTGTTCTTGTGCAGTTGTGATAATGAAATCCCTTTACTATCCAAGGTTACTTATACATTTGGAATAGGATCTGAGTTACTGGAAACCAGTCCAGTAACCAGGAATTAGGAAGTAGTACATATCTAAGACAAAATAGTTCCTTCGCAGGGGTGTAACCTTCAAAATACATAATATTTTGGTAATTTTGATATCAAATGAAAGCTGAATGACTGGTGATCATTGTAGAACACTTTATGATTAATAATTTAGAAAAATAAAAAAAATCATGAAATTTAAAAAGGAGGGTACATTTTGCCTGTTTCTCAGATCTAAAGTACCTGTTTTGGTACTTCCTAAGTTCTGGGAACCAGTACACTCTTATATGCAATTAAAGGTATAATGATTTTTTCAGTAAAATACATGCTAGGGTAATGCTTTGGCATGAAATGACTGTCACTTTATTTAAAGTGAGACAAAAGAGCTACGATTGCTTGAATTTGAAGAATTTAACATAGATGGCAATGGGGTCAAGAATTAACGTTGTTCCTCCTAAAGAAATCTACCATCTTTTAAATGGGATATTGTACCGGGATGGAAATTATGTTCAGATGCTTTAATTTGTAGTATAATCAAAAGGTATTCATAAACTTCTGTTAAATTTAGGTGATTCTGAAATGTATATGGTGGATGATTGTTGGAGTAAATGTCCAAATTTTACTTTTGATTTTAACCAGGAATGGAATAAAATAACCCTGTTAATACTCAAAATAGTATTGCTCTCTTAAATCCTGGTTTCCAAGAAATCATGAAGGAGGCTACTAGTATTAAGTAATTGAAATTTGGCTGTAAAATTTAGGAAATAAAAAATCTGCCCTTCAGTTATGATTTATGGTTATGTATTGAACTAATGGGGGAAATAACCCCCTCCCAGTTCCATTTATCAAAATAAATTTCAACAATTATCCATACATGATTGATATATTTCAGATAGCAGAAATGTTACTACAACAAGGTGCAGATCCAGATATAGGAGACCAGTACAATAATACCCCGTTACATAGAGCAGCATCTAAAGGACATGTCAAATTAGTTAAACTGTTATTGCAATACAATGTTGATGTTAATTATAGAGATTCACAGAATAGTACACCATTGTAAGTAATACTGTAAATAAAAAAAGATGAAGTACATTACATTCAAAATTAATCTGTTAGTATATCTAAGAAATACACTAGTAAAATTAATCGTTAGTATATTTTTTTTTAGCTTTTTATATTTTAGTAAAAATATTAAATACAGTTTCTTTTACATGGGCTTTTTTAAATTAGTAAATGACATTTATATATTGTAACAGTAGTAAGTATGTGTTAGTAAAAGAGAGGCAAAAGATACCACAGGGACATTCAAACTCTTAATTCAAAAATAAACTGACAACGCCATGGCTAAAAAAAAGAAGACCAACAGTCAAACAAAAGTACTCAAAACACAACATAGAAAACTAAAGACTGAGCAACACGAACTCCACCAAAAACTGGGGGTGATCTCAGGTGCTCCGGAAGGGTAGGCAGATCCTGCTCCACATGTGGCACCCATCGTGTTGCACATGTTAGTACAAACCCGCTAATAAGTCTAAATCGGTAGGTCACATTCGGTGAAAAGGGGACGGGATTGTAGTTACGACATTTGGAACCTATCCGCTATCATCTGTGAAACGGATATTCCATAAAGGTCAACCAACTCATGATGGCGTCCGTAAAATTTACGAAGGGATGATTTCAACTTCACCACTTGTAATATTCAGGAAACATAAACTTTATAAAACATCTAAGAAATACATACATGACGTATTTAGATGCTTACAGTTAGGTTGTCCAACATATATGTCTAATATAACAAACATACAGATTTTCAAAATTATAAAGTTTATGTAGTTTTAGTTGTAAAAGTTATTTTCTCACTTTGCAAAGTTGAAAAAGCAAGACTTAGGCATGGTGTTTCTGGCAGCAGAGTTGGCAGCGTCAACAATATATTTGTTTATGATTAGGTCAGTTTATTGGGTAAAGATTGCATGAAATGCAATCAAAATCCTATGGTACAGTACTGACGATATCTATATCTTCCAAGGTGTATCAATACCTTTGATAGTTCAAACAAAAAAGTGAAGTGAAGTGATCATTATTTAGATCCTATCCAGTCAATGTCATGCAATTTATTGATGATATGTTATACTTTGATATTTAAGTTACAATATGATGTGTTAAAATTACTTGTCAAGAAAACATTTTTTTATCAAAAATTACATAAATAATGCATGGTATATGAATCTGTTATGAAAATAGGTTCAACTACAAATGTACAATCATGAACAAAGGAAGATAACTCCAACTCAAATTTTTAATTTGCCTAGCAAAATACAATTCAATGTCTTATTTAAAAATTCACAAAAATGAAAGCAATCGTTACCCATCAGTGCTAACAAGCACTTTGATTGGGAACCACTAGTGGTAATTCCATGATATTTGGTATGCAGTGCATTTCAATTGAGATTATTTGGCCCGCCCCCTCAGTCAGGGTTCTATAGACTTTGAATCTGTTACATGAATTAGTTTGTGATTAGGTCAGTTTATTGGGAACCACTAGTGGTATGTCAATGGTATTTGGTATGCAGTTGTATTAGCATTGGCACGTCTCATTTTCATGGATATTATTCAGCCCTGCCCCCTCAGTCATGGTCTATTGACTTTGAAACTTTTCCTTAGTTTACATGTATTAGTTTGTGATTAGGTCAGTTCGAAGGGAACCAGTAGTGGAAGGTCAATCATATTTGGTAAGCAGATGTATATGCCTTTGCACATCTCATTTCCATGGAGATTATTTTGCTCATCCCCCTAAGTCATGGTCTATTGACTTTGAATATTTTGCATAGTTTACATGTTAAAGTAGTTTGTGATTAGATCAGTTTAAAATAAACCACTAAAATTAAGTCAATGATAGCTGGTATGCAGTTGTATAAACATTTGCAAGTCTCATTTCCATGGAAATTATATGGCCCTACCCTATCATCATGGTCCATTGATTTTAAAACTTTTGCATATTTTACAAGTTTAAAGTTCGTGTTTAGGATAGTTTAAAGGGGACCACTTATGATAAGTTAATGGTATTTGGTATGCAGTTTTATAAGCATTGGCATTCATACATGTGATGGATCAGAAACTCAAATCAGGAGATTGGGAAATTTTGGTCAGGAGATTAGGCCTCAGATCAGGAGGTTTTTATCGACATAAATTTTGTCGTAAATGTAACCGTATGATGCAGAAATTGTCTTTAAAGTGTTTTTCTTCAACTTTTCATCAGAATGTAATATGTTTATAGTACCCTTGTAGCCTTTCTATTTGAATGATATCACATTATTAAAAAAAATATTGAGAAGATTTTGTTTCTTGTTTTGTTTTTGATAATTGTTGTTGACTGCTTGTAGTTAATGCATTATGACCGTTTATTTGTGTATAGAGTTGTATTCATATCTACATCTTCTTATCAATGGTAACTTTATAGGCAAGAAATCACAATTGTGTGATCAAATGAATAAATGTACCTAAAATTGTAGGTCAGACTTAATATGTAAATTTCAATTTAAGCCTTGAAAAGAAGTCTAGATTCCTCAAATAATTTTAAATTTATGTTTTCTTATTTGTCCAAGATATTTAAAATCATTTAATTACCATTCTTATAAGACTATTTGATTAAAATATTATTGATTTATATTTTCTAACAATTTACATTATTGAAAGAAATATAACTTTCTCATTTCCATGGAGGTTATTCGGCCTTGAACCTTCAGTCATGGTTCATTGACTTTGAATGTTTTATAAAAATAATATGATGTGGTATGATTGCCAATGAGATAACTCTCCACAAGAGACCAAATGACACAGTAATTAACAACTATAAGTCACCGTACACCCTTCAACAATGAGCAAAGCCCATACCGCATAGTCAGCTATAAAAGGCCCCGAAATGACAAATGTAAAACAATTCAAACGAGAAAACTAACGGCCTGATTTATGTACAAAATAATGAATGAAAAACAAATATGATATAGTACAGCAACAAACGACAACCACTGAATTACAGGTTCCTAACTACACGTTGAAATATTGCCATTTTAATCTCAATATTTGCATTTTACTATCAAAAATTACAAGAAGCAAAACATATCTCTGTGCCAACAGTTTATATATTTTGATTATGTCATCAGATTTTAAAAGAATCAAAGAGAAATTAATTGGAAAGAATAATTTTATTTCTAATTCTTTTCCTTCTTTTTGGTATGCAGTGCATTTCAATTGAGATTATTTGGCCCGCCCCTCAGTCAGGGTTCTATAGACTTTGAATCTGTTACATGAATTAGTTTGTGATTAGGTCAGTTTATTTGGGAACCACTAGTGGTATGTAAATGGTATTTGGTATGCAGTTGTATTAGCATTGGCACGTCTCATTTTCATGGATATTATTCAGCCCTGCCCCCTCAGTCATGGTCTATTGACTTTGAAACTTTTCCTTAGTTTACATGTATTAGTTTGTGATTAGGTCAGTTCGAAGGGAACCAGTAGTGGAAGGTCAATCATATTTGGTAAGCAGATGTATATGCCTTTGCACATCTCATTTCCATGGAGATTATTTTGCTCATCCCCCTAAGTCATGGTCTATTGACTTTGAATATTTTGCATAGTTTACATGTTAAAGTAGTTTGTGATTAGATCAGTTTAAAATAAACCACTAAAATTAAGTCAATGATAGCTGGTATGCAGTTGTATAAACATTTGCAAGTCTCATTTCCATGGAAATTATATGGCCCTACCCTATCATCATGGTCCATTGATTTTAAAACTTTTGCATATTTTACAAGTTTAAAGTTCGTGTTTAGGATAGTTTAAAGGGGACCACTTATGATAAGTTAATGGTATTTGGTATGCAGTTTTATAAGCATTGGCAGGGGTTCAAATTAGCGGTGGTCCGAGGTCCGCGACCTTCCATTTTGCAGTCGGACTCGTTTTGGTTACAAGCTACAAGAATGACGGACCTTCGGTTTGAAAGAAAATAAAAATAAACTTTGCCGACCTTTTATAACAAAAATTTCCAAACAATCTCAAAATTTATTTTCATCATTATTATTCATGACAGCGATGTTCATTTTGTTCAACCGCTAGCTTTATACCGAAAATTGCCAACTAGTAATGTGAAAATCCGAGTAAAATCGTATCTGACTGACAAAACAACATTGAAAAACATTGGATGCCATGAACCGAAATGAAGAAAATAAATTACCTTCCGGAGAGGATAAGGGTAATTCGGTTTGCCGATCAACTACAATGAAAAATAATAATTCCAGGCAGTTGACAAAATACATCTATGATGATAAAATATAAACACTAGAATTGAAAACCAAAAGATATATTGAAAAAAAAAAAGTAGGAAATATTTTTACAGAAACTCAAAATTACTTTTAGTTCATAAATTTTCATCTCAAAATCCAAAAAAATGTGACAGTAATTTTCTTTATCATTAACAATGATTAATAAATATTGATATTACATGTAGATTTTTGTATAGTGTAAACGTATTACTACAATTCCAAGAGGTAATGTCTTCTCAATTTTAAAGGACCAGTACAAATCTGGAAGTTTCTTATCTTATTTTCACAGAGGTAACTAATGCATTATAATAGTGCAACTAGATATGATACATTTAAACCAGAGACATACATACACATCTATATATGTCTCTGCTTAAACAATTTGAATTTGAACTGTTTTAAAAAATGGTATAAGTAGTAATAAATTACCAATAGTTGAGACAACACACCCACCCATGGTGACACCCTCCTCAATAACAAAAAAAAGATTATCTGAATTTATAATATACAAGACAATTACAATTGTTATTAAATATTTTATACAACAGTGACTTTGACAATGAAACAAGTTGACCTAACACCAACAGCACATTATTTTTTTTACTTGTATCTTATATTTTTACTATGTTAGGAAATATTTCAAGTAAAAGTAGGACCTGGAATTTAGGTTGTGGACCTTTCAGTTTGGAGTGTCAAAGGTCCTGGACCTTCCAGTACCAAATGTTAATTTGAACCCCTGTTCCTGCTTCACTATATTTGTAAACACTAGACACATCCATTTTTACACCTCCAAACTGAATAGAGTTCAAGTGCTGCCATTGGTCAAGAATGATGTAGTCAGAATGGGCGTGACTTTCGTCTATGTTAGAAGGCACAGCATTGTAATCACAAATGTTGGCTTAATCTGCCAAGGGTGGAGAGGAGGGGACTGGATCGTAGCCCTTGGCTAACGAAGATGTATCTTCCCTTTCTGTCCCTACCTGCAACACAGTGTGAGGGCGGTCTCACTTATTAGCAACAAGAAGCGAAAAGAAGAAAAATTAAGTGACAAGAAAATATATCTACTATTAAAACAGTAAATTTATGGAAAAAAGTTAGTAAAAGAGAGGCCAAAGATTCCAAAGGGATAATCAAGCTCATAAGTGGAACAAACTGACAATACCATGGTAAGAAAAGAAAAATTGATCAAAAGACAAATAACCGTTTATTTAACTGTTTTAAAAAAAAAATTGTTATCTCCCTTTAGAAAATTTTAGAGACAAAAGAAGTCTTTTCATCAATATGAAAAAAGTTCCAAGCATTCATAGGAAGGTTGTGTGGTTAATATCACCCCAGTTATTTACCGCCCCTGACAATACTCCTCATATGGTCATTACTGGCAAATACTGGTCAATTGAAATTTTAATGGTTCATCTGACATATTTAAGTATCAATTCTAATAAAATTTGATTGATGTGGGGAAGTTATTTTGACTTTATTGTATGCATGGTTCAGTTTATTGAAAATGAATAATATTAGGTATGTTTTATAGACTATTAAGATGAATAATGACTAATTTAGTTCTTAGGTATACTAATATTGCAGATTAGGCATTTATAGAATTGTTTTATCAATTATTTCAACAGTTTAAATCAAGATATTTTTTTTAATGAAAAGGTCTGATTTTACAGATAATCAAATTACCAGTGACTAGATTATCAGGGTATTACCTCAGGCAAACAAGTGTCAAAAGTTTAATTACTATAACAACTACCCCCTAATAAATGTTGAAAATGGATACAAGTTCAACTCGAACAGTGCTATTCATTTGGGATGTATAAATACGCAGCCTCTGTTGTAATTACTTAACCTTTATCAACTTTGAAAATTTAGAATTATACCAGTTCAAATCGAACAGTGCCATTCATTTGGGATGCATAAATACGCAGCCTCTGTTGTAATCACCTAACCTTCGTCAACTTTGAAATTTTAGAATAATACCAGTTCAAATATAACAGTGCTATTCATTGAGGATACATTTCTGTGCAGTCTTTGTTGTAAACACTTAACTTGCATCAACTTTAAAATTTTAGAATTATACAAGTGTGGTTCAGTTTTTTAATTTGTATTACTTTCAAGATTATTTTAAGTAATGTCAGATTAAATTGATACGATTCATTATACATCATACTGATGAAGGATATCTGTTATCCGAAATATTTTTTAATGTTTCCTTTTTATTCCCCCGCAACTGAAAGTTGGGGGGCATATTGTTTTACCCCTGTCTGTCTGTCCGTCCTTCCGTCCGTCCCATTATGGATATATAGTTATTCCAGATAACTCCACCTACAGTTTGAATGCTAGGAAGTCTTCACTTTGCTGGCTGTTTGTACATATATTGAAGGTGTGCATGTGGTCAGGGTTTTGATTTTTATTGATATTTGATCTTTTGTGAGATAGTTGAACTTTGTCATTTTTGGAGTATATACTTGCATAAGAGGTGCATAGTGATTCAGAATAACTCCTCTTACAGTTTGAATGCTAGGAAGTTTTCACTTTGCTGGCTGTTTGTATATATATTGAAGGTGTGCATGTGGTCTGGATTTTGATTTTTATTGATATTTGCTCTTTTGGGAGATAGTTGAACTTTGTCATTTTTGGAGTATATACTTGCATAAGAGATGCATAGCGTTTCCAGATAACTCATCCTACAGTGAACCATATATCTATGTGCTCCCATGCTCAACTTTGTGTATTTTAAAATAACAGTTTGCATCTACGGGGCATCATTTGTGTCTCCCGGACACAATTATATCTCAAAGAAAATCCTACATTGACTTTGTTATAATACAGTTACTTCCGAGTGGAGTGCGGGCATCACTTTGTCTAGTTTAATATTGGTGTTGTTTTGTACACTGTTTTAGACAGATGTCATAATATCTGCAGACCTATATTTTATGCCTATGAGGGTTTCCCCTGGGTCAATTTTCTTTTTTGCCACCTCTTTCGCCAAAACAATATTTTTTTTCACCACTTGTAATTTTTTTTGCCAACTAATATAAAACATATTTTTGTTTAAAATTTTCCTTCTTGCTAACCAAAAAATTCAGTTTGCAGCATTGTTGTCTCATCTATTATAATTCTATATGTCTATCTTTCAATCTACATTGTACTGGTAATAAAGAAACACTCAATATTAACAAACATTTAAGATTTACTTTTTTAAAAGATACTGTAAAATTGCAATATAAATCATGAAATCATATTTGACTTTTGGGAACACGGGATTCATCTTCCATAAGTTTATTGAATACTTCCTTCAAGTTGAAGGTTAAAGATGTAAGTCAGAGATGTTTCTTACTTTTGCACTTTTTTGTCGAGCCTGCGAAAAATAGACATAGCGATCCTAGATTCTGTCCATCTGCGTCGTCAACATTTAGGTTCAGTCTGAGTCAACTCGAAACCCAATAATATTCACGCAAGTTTTAGAAAGTGGAAAATATTCCAAGGAGCAAACTGCTAGAATACAAAGATCAAAATAAAAATAAAAGGACTTCATGTGATCTTACTTACCATCCATCAGTTTTGGTGTCATTCGTGAGCACTGGAAAACAGTTGAAAAGAATTCCAAACTATCCAACATTTTTCTGGACCCCCAATGAAAGCTTTTAGGCAACCCAATAGTCTGCAGAACCTGCTGGTGCGGGCTGAAATGTCTGATCTGAGAAGTAATTCTGGAGAATGTCTTTCGGGTGATGAAAAGCACTGCAAATGCTGCCTACAGATGCATCACTCATCAACAATTCACAGTAAGGCCACCGAAATAACTACATGTATAGGATATTTTGCAATGTAACATGCAATGTATGAATGTTATTTACATTCTAGAATATTCCGTTTGTGGCCTCCAATATGTTGGTGAGTATAAGCAGCCTTTCCCCAAACGCCTCAATGGCCATAGAAGTGATATTTTTAAGAAGCCACTCTTCCCAGTTAGTCAGCATTTCAGACAGTCGGATCATAAACTTTATGACTTTAACCTCATGAAAGTCCCAGTGATTGAACAGAACATTCACTGGAGTGGTGCCCAGCAACAGGTTCTGGAAAGCTTCTGAAGTAAATCAATAGTCCAAAATTTACCTTTATTACTGAGCTATTTTACATAAACAACTGGTATTGTTAAAATTATTGACACTGACGAAGGCTATTTGTTCAGCTGAAATATTTGTCAACATGATTTTATAACATCATCTTTGTATGTTACCATCTTAAATACATTTTTTAAGTACCATTGTGCAAATCTTTCAAGACTTGTATATAAGCCTGAAAAAGTGTACAAAACAACACCAATATTAAGAAGATGATACTATAAATTTAAGTATCTATAAATATTTCTGATAACAGATATCCTTCATCAGTATGATTATGATGATGTAAAATGAATCATATCAATCTATTCTGATTTTTCTAAAACAATCTTTATCATTATACAATTAAAAAAGGACTGAATTTGTCAATTATTAATAAGGGCATTTATGTCTTCAAAAGACTTATTTTTATTCAGAAAACTATGATATATATATAAGACAGAAACTTTGGAATGGCAAAAATGTTCAGCAAATTAAGACCTACATATAGGTCAACATGACTGAAATCATCAATTAAACCCTTATTGGAGTTATTACCCTTGAAAGCCTTTGTTTTCTTTTTTCCCATTTTTTTGGCAGGAACTATATGATATATAGAAAATTCTAACAGCAAAAATGTTCAGAAAGGTAAAACCTAAAGAAAAGTCTCATGACCGAAAGTGCAGTTGATCCCTTTTAGGAGTTATTGCCCTTGAAAGATGATTTTTACCATTTTTTTAAGGTTTTTGTTTTGCTGAAACTATCATAGACTGGCAAAAATGTTCAGAAAAGTAAGACGTACAAATAAGACGTGACCGAAATCGTCAATTGATCCCTGATAGGAGTAATTGCAATTGAAAGATGATTTTTTGCAGACACTTTGATAGAGAAAATCTTTAAAAGGCGATAATGTTCAGCAAATTAAGACCTACAAATGGTCAAATAACCCCAAACTTGTTAACTTACCCTTTATATTAAAGACTTATTGCCCTAAAAAGATGATTTTTAACTGGGTTCTCCGAAGGATAAATCCAGTTATTAATTTGGTGAAGTACAGTGGGCGGGCAACAACCAACAGTTTCTGTGCAATAACTTATGAACCGTTCAACCAATGCTTTTCAAATTTTAATATGTTGATTCTAATGATGAAATGGAGGTCAAGTTCGATATTCACAATTCTAACTAAGAGTTATGGTCCCTCATATATTGGAAAATGGCTTTTTATGTAGTTTTCGTCCAATAACTGTTGTTTTCAAATTATAATGTTGTTACTGATGACAAAATGGTGGTCAAGTTCAATATACTGTTCAGGAGTTATGGTCCTTCATCTATTGGAAAATGGCCCGAGAACACAGTTATGTCGTAGTGCATTTCTTTTAGACAATAAAGTCAAATTAAAAAAATCGCACCTGCTCTATCTCAAAAAGATTTTACAGTGTAGTGAACTACTTTTGGGACAAATAATATCAAAATTAAAAACCCAATTGTTCAGAAAACAATTGAAGGTCTTTCCACAGCAATTTTTAAATTTATTGAAAAGAAGCTAGTTCGTGTTTACTCAAAGTTAAAATTGGCATCTAATCATCAATTTCTTCATACTGATGCGATAAATAAGTGGTTTCTATATACTTCTGAGTGAAATAAGGGAGATAATTAGCTACTTCCGGTGAAGTAAATGTCACTTCCGGTCTCATATAATAGTTTCTTTCACACTGATTCCAAAAATATATAGTTTCTATATACTTTTGCTTGTAAACCAGGAGATAATTGGCCACTTCCGGTTTATCAAAAGTCATTTCTAGTCTTCAGTGATACGTTAATGTATTAAAATTACAAAATATATGGATTCCGAGTACTTTTCCATGAAGTAAGTGCAAAAATAGCTACTTCCGGTTTTCTCAAGGTCACTTCCAGTTGTCATCATATGGTCATCATCAACCTTTTGTAAAAGGTCATATGGCTTTATAATGAACCAAGTTGAAGTAATAATCAATTAACCTTATAATTGGACATTTCAGGGGCACTTACTCCTGTAAGATGCCATTAGATTGTTTCAGACCAAATGTAACATATCTTTATTACAATAAAGCAAACATTTTGCACTTGTTGTTTCATAGATATCTTTAAAAGTGTTTGAGAAAATGCAAAAACAAGGAAAAGTCAAAATTGAGAACTTGACCTTGACCTTTGACCTTGACCTCATTTTCTAAGTTAGGACCTAGGGACCTCAATTAAAAAGATTCCAGGGTTATATGGTTAATGGTTTATGAGTTAAAATAAAATGCTTAGCTGAGCGCAGCCTGATACGACCGCAGAGGTCGAACCCTGAACAGTTGGGGCAAATTTGGACACAATATTCAAGCTTGATACTGTCTGAATTTGGATTGTGATCAAATTTTTGACATAATATAGGTTTCTGACACAAAATAAATGTGGTCAAAGATCTTATAAATCCATTGCGTAATACTGTGCAATTGAAGATTTTTCTTGAAACTTTTCAAGAATTCAAATTTAAAAATTTTGAAAAAATATGAATCCTTAAAAATTGGGAAAAAATTCCTCCCCAAACTTTTGAAACCCCTTAACCCCAAAACTCAATCCCAGAAACCCCTTGGAGCAATAACCCCAAAACTCAATCCCAGCCTTTCCTTTGTAGTATGGAACCTTGTAGTACAATTTCAGAGAGATCCATACACTTACACACAAGTTATTGTCTGGAAACTAGAAAAATGTTTGTTTTTGGCCCTTTTTTGGCCCCTAATACCTACATGTTTGGAGCAATTAACCCCAAACTCAATCCCAGCCTTCCCTTTGTTATATGGAACCTTGTGGTACAATGTCTGAGAGATCCATACACTTACACACAAGTTATTGTCTGGAAACTAGGAAAATGCTTGTTTTTGGCCCCTTTTTGGCCCTTAATTCCTAAACTGTTGGCCCCATAACCCCTAAAATGAATTCCAACCCTCTACTTGTGGTATTAAACATTGTGGTACAATTTCAGAGCAATCAAAATACTTATACACAAGTTATTATCCTGAAACTAGAAAAATGCTTGTTTTGGGCCCCTTATTCCTAAACGGTTGGGACCATCATCCCCAAAATCAATCCCAACCTTCCTTTTGTGGTATGAAACCTTCTAAAAAAATTTCATAGAGATCCATTCACTTAAACTAAAGTTATTGTCCGGAAACCAATGTGTCTTCGGACGATGACGACGCAGACGACGATGACGACATCATACCATTATATGATCCCAAAAAATTTTTTGCGGTCGTATAAAAACATACCGACAAATTTATTTATTTGGTAAAGGTAGATAACTCCTTTACAGAGTTCTCAAAATCTTTTTACCTGGTGGTCCTTGAAGAAAATCTGCAGGTCCTCACTATCATTTCTATTGCAAATTACCCAAATTGTGTTGGTCCTTCCCAAAAATGTGGTGGTCAAATCCCTAGGACCGCCACATTTCGAGAACTCTGCCTTTAAAATTTCATCGAATCGCTTCAATCCAAATAAGCCAAAAAATCCTGAGGATGTAACGAACAATTTAGAAAAAGAATTTTGTCGATATCTTTTTTTGTTACGAAGGAGATGCACACACTTGATAAACAGTGAATAGGGAGATAACTCTTTCAAAGAAAATTGTTCGGCTTAGAATGGGTGAAAATAAAAAGCGCATAAACTGTATGATACTATATAAGAAATATCTTAGCGAAAATTTTACGCGATAACAAAATTTGGCGGAAGAAAAAAATAATAATTAGAACAAATACAATAGGTCTTTCCACAGAAAAGTGGAAAGACCTAATTATAGAAAAGTCTACCAGCTCTAACTCAAAATATTGACAATTATATGTTAAGGGGGTCTAAAATTCAGTTTGACAGCTTTAGACATACTAGTTTTTGATCTTTTTGAACTGGACCAAATCAGTACTTAACATAAAGATTCAGCGACCAAATTTTTTTAACATGAAATTTCATCCCCTTACTTAATATTTCATGCATAAAATATATAAAGAAATAAATCTGGAAAGTGTATGAAAAAAATTTGCAAGTTATACACTGTCGACACTAGGGACTATATTTGTAGACAATGAAAATCTAAGGACGATAACTGTGTCCTCGGACCAAATGGCACTTTATGTTGTATTCCTGCAATAACTTATGAACCACTAGACCAATGCCTTTAAAATTATAATACGTTGTTACTGATGAAAAATGGAGGTCAAGTTAGATATTGATGAATTTCACTTTTGCTGTCCAGAAGTTATGGTTCTTGATAATTTGAAAAATGGCACTTTATGTCATTTCTGTGCAATTACTTTTAAACTGTTCAACTTATGCTCTTAAAATTTTAATATGCTGTAACTGATGACAAAATGGTGGTCAAGTTTGATTTTGACGAGTTTCATATTGTTGTTCAGGAGTGATGGTCCTTTATAGATTGGAAAATATGCATAGAATGGACCAGGTAAAAAAAACCTGAAAGCTCCTCTCAAAATACAGCTTAAAACCCATTTGCTGTCAATTTGACAGCTTATTCCTAGCTGCGAAAACGTAGCTCTTAAGGTCCTTTTGATGATTTTGATATTTGCGGACCATAGACAAAAAAAAATTCAAAGGACCTTAGAGCTATGTTTTCGCAGCTAGCTTATTCCTTGTTAACAATTTTTTTTTTTGCATAAACTATGATAGATAAAGTGCAAGATCTACACAAAAAATTCCATGTGAGGGATTCAGGCCCTTAGGAGCCTCTTGTTAATTATTGTATTTCTTTTTAGATGTAAAATAAATGTGAAATTTTGTTATCAGTAAGTGTGTAGAATTTTGATTAAAAAGTTCCATGCGTTAATTTTAATGGCCTCAATAAATATTTTCTTGTTTAATATGCCAAATCAATGCATATTTATCTCTTTTGAACAGACACTGGGCATGTGAAGAAGAGAGGGGTGAAGTGGCTCAACTATTGGTAGATCGGGGTGCTGATATTGCTGCTCTTAATAAGGTATCGTAACAGAAGTTATTTTGTCTGTGTGAAAACTGTTATGTTCTTGTTTGTCTACTCATACAATGTAAAATATTTATAACATGTATAAAATAAAACCAAACACAATTTGGGATATCAGTTTGCCTGGACAGTACAGTAAAGCATTTTTTTAATTTATTTCATATATACGTATGTTCATGTATTTAAACTACACGTACTAATCTGCTACCTCAACATAACATTAACAATACACAATCTTCAAAGATATAATTTCTGCAATTCAAGTATGTAAAATCTTAAATTCTCAATTACATTCACTTTCATAAGTATTACCTGAGATTACATATGTGTTATAGTAATCTCAAGTATTGCAAGTATGAATACAATTTATCAACTCTTATAAACTATATAAGGATGATTGGGTGTTTCTGAAATAACCAGACTTGACTGTCCAAATGGCAAGTGTTTAAGAAAACCTTGATTTACCATTACAGTTTCTGCCCAATTTAGTTTGTGAATTACTCAAATACTGCAGGGTTTTCATTAGGGTGTGTACTTGCGTCTTGCTTTTAAATATTTTTACTGGAAATTGACTTCTGTTTTCATTTTATGAAGACACGTGCTTGTCTGTCTATTTATATTTATGTTATATCAGGTCATATGACTATCAACATTCTTCAGAGGTCATCTTGATGGTTAATTAGAAAGCAACTAGTCTATCATACGCACGAAATGCCAAAACATTATAATGAGTTCATACATAACTACTTTATTTTGGACGTTGCAATTTGGATATACATTTTTGTCGAGCCTGCGACTTTTGTCGCAGAAATCTCGTCATAGGGATAGTGATCCAGCGGCGTTAGCTAACTTCTTTAAAGCTTTATATTTTAGAAGGTGGAAGACCTGGATGCTTCATACTTTGTATATGGATGCCTCATGTTACGAAGTTTCCGTCAGTCACATGTCCAATGTCCTTGACCTCATTTTCATGGTTCAGTGACTACTTGAAAAAAAAGTTAACATTTTTTGTAATGTTAAATTCTCTCTTATTATAAGTAGTAGGATAACTATATTTGGTATGTGCGTACCTTGCAAGGTCCTCATGCCCGTCAGACAGTTTTCACTTGACCTCGACCTCATTTCATGGATCAGTGAACAAGGTTAAGTTTTGGTGGTCAAGTCCATATCTCAGATACTATAAGCAATAGGTCAAGTATATTCGGTGTATGGAAGGACTGTAAGGTGTACATGTCCAACTGGCAGGTGTCATCTGACCTTGACCTCATTTTCATGGTTCAGTGGTCAAAGTTAAGATTTTAAGTTTTGGTCTTTTTTTCTAATACTATATGCAATAGGTCAACTATATTTGGTGTATGGAAATATTTTATGATCTATATGTTAGTCGCACAGGTTTTATTTGACCTTGACCTCATTTTCACAGTTCATTGCTCAGTGTTAAGTTTTTGTGTTTTTGTCTGTTTTTCTTAAACTATAAGCAATAAGTCAACTCTATTTGTTGTAAGGAAGAATTGTTAGGTGTACATGCCTGCCTGGCATGGTTCATCTGACCTTGACCTTATTTTCATGGTTCATTGGTCAATGTTTAGTTTTCTTGGTTAATGTTAAGTTTATGTGACAGTTGTATGTTATCTTGACAGTTGTAATAATTTTAGTTGAAAATTCATACACCCTGAGTAATCAATGGGTGTGAATTTTCAACAACGAATTTTACACCAAGATAACGAATTTATTTCTTATGAACAATTCCTTTACTCATTTTAAACTAGGATGTAATATTGAAGAATGGTAATGAAAAATTTCCAGTGTAACATTTTTTCAACGTCGATGTTGCTGCGCATTGTCAAATACTTTTTCTTTATTTTGGGAAATTTCAGAAAATTTTGTGTTCTTTTGAATTTTGGGAAAAAAATTTTTAATATTTTTTTTTTTTTTTTTAATTTTGTCCTCAAATTTATTTATTTTTAATTTAAATTTAAAAAAAATTTTTTTTTTTTTGTTATTAATTTTTTGTTGAAATTTTATTTTTTTTCTTTATTTTGGCAAAATTTTATTTTTAAAATTTTTGGCACAATTTTATTTATCCCGGGGTGAACAAGGGTGGGGTGTTATTTACACCGGGGTAATTAACCAATCAAATTGCAGTATTTTTGCTGCATAAGAAATAAAGCTTTATATTTAGGACTATCAACATAATATCAATGATTAGTAAAGAAGGCGACATTTCAGCGTGTGCACTCTTGTAGTATGTTATAAATAAAATTTTAGAATTTGAGCCAAATTAGTGAACATAAATTTGACAGCTTGTACTTTAATGTTAAATTAATCAAAATTTTACTTTTGAATTTCGTTTTTACAGGAAGAGAAGACACCATTGGACTTTGTATCAGCTAGCTTTCGAAGATCACTGGAAAACAAAACTATTCGTCGATAGAACAGAAAACTTTATTTTTGTTGTTGAATTATCACTAAGATAAATTGTTAAAGCATGAATTTGTTTTTCATTAAAAAACATTTAAATTGTTGTGAAAAAAGTGAGCCTTTCGCATCTCCAAATAGCCAATAGTCCTGAAAGTGGCATTAAACACCAATTAATCTCACCACTTGCGTCCCTTGTCGTCCTTCAACTTTTACAAAAAACTTCTCCTCTGAAACCACTGAGCTAATTAGAACTAAACTTGGCCACAATCATTCTTGGAGTATTTTGTATAAATAAAGTGTCTGATGATCTTGCCTGCAAACCAACATGGACACCACAGCTTAAAATAGAACATAGGGTTAAAATGCAAAGTATTATCTTTATCATATAAATAACATTTTGAATATTTCTGCTGTCAAATTTAAGATCTACCTACTTTTCAGACAACTCCTGATGGGGGTAATTGCCCTTAAATGATGATTTATAACTCTTTTATGATGATTTTTACCTTTTTGGCTACAATATTGGAAACAAGAATAGATGAAAAGAAACAGTAAACAGAAAAAAAATGATCAGCAAATAAGAACTAGAGGCTCTAAAGAGCCTGTGTCGCTCACCTTGGTCTATGTGCATATTAAACAAAGGACACAGACGGATTCATGACAAAATTGTGTTTTGGTGATGGTGATGTGTTTGTAGATCTTACTTTACTGAACATTCTTGCTGCTTACAATTATCTCTATCTATAATGAACTTGGCCCAGTAGTTACAGTGGAAAATATTTTGTAAAAATTCACTATAAAGGGCAATAACTCCTTAAGGGGTCAATTGACAATTTTGGTCATGTTGACTTATTTGTAGATCTTACTTTGCTGTACATTATTGCTGTTTACAGTTTATCTATAATAATATTCAAGATAATAACCAAAAGCTGCAAAATTTTCTTAAAATTACCAATTCAGGGCAGCAACCCAACAACGTGTTGCCTGATTGGTCTGAAAATTTCATGGCAGATAGATCTTGACCTAATGAACAATTTTATCCCGTCAGATTTGCTCTAAATGCTTTGGTTTCAGAGATATGAGCCAAAAACTGCATTTTACCCTATGTACTATTTTTTAGCCATGTCGGCCATCTTGGTTCATGGGCGGGTCATTGGACACATTTTTAAACTAGATACCCTAATGATGATTGTGGACAAGTTTGGTTAAATTTGTCTAAGTAGTTTCAGAGGAGAAGATTTTGTAAAGATTACAAAATTTACTAAAAATGGTTAAAATTGACTATAAAGGGCAATAACTCCTTAAGGGGTCAACTGACCATTTTGGTCATGTTGACTTATTTGTAGATCTTACTTTGCTGAACATTATTGCTGTTTACAGTTTATTTCTATCTATAATAATATTCAAGATAATAACCAAAAACAGCAAAATTTCCTTAAAATTACCAATTCAGGGGCAGCAACCCAAAATGGGTTGTCCGATTCATCTGAAAATTTCAGGGCAGATAGATCTTGACCTGATAAACAATTTTACCCCATGTCAGATTTGCTCTAAATGCTTTGGTTTCAGAGATATAAGCCAAAATCTACATTTTACCCCTATGTTCTATTTTTAGCCATGGCGGCCATCTTGGTTGGTTGGCCGGGTCACCGGACACAATTTTTAAACTAGATACCCCAATGATGATTGTGGCCAAGTTTGGTTAAATTTGGCCAAGTAGTTTCAGAGGAGAAGATTTTTGTAAAAGTTAACGGACGACGACGGACGCCAAGTGATGAGAAAAGCTCACTTGGCCCTATGGGCCAGGTGAGCTAAAAATGATAAGCAAGACAAGATTTACAAATAGGTGAACATGGTGAGAATTGACAATCAACCTCATGTACCCTATGAGTTATTGCCATTTCCTGATGATTTTTACCATTTTTTTGGCATTTTAGGTGAACACTATAGAGGATAAAGATAAAAGAAGAATGTGTGTGAGGACACGAATGTCCCCATTCAAGCGCGCTTATAATACGTAAAATTACTTTTTGAGAGCATTTGATCTAACTGCTAGTTTTTAAAGAGTTCTATTGTTCTAGTCTTAGGTATTTTTGTGCTGTGTGTTATTTTCATATTTTCACTTTTGTTTTTATACCCCCGCTTTAAATTATACCCCTGCTTTAAAAAAGTGGGGTATACTGTTTTACCTCTGTCTGTCCTTCCGTCAGTCCGTCCATCCCATGAATATTTTCGTCGCATTTTTCTAAGGAACTACTTGACAAGGATTTCTGAAATTTGGTTTCAGGGTTTATATAAGTAAGTTACACCATGTGATGCGTTTTCAGATTCATCACTCAACAACTTCCTGTTTACCGAACACTTGTATTATTTTACACATGATAGCCAAGTTGAAAATTTTCGTCACATTTTTCTCAGGAACTACTTGACAAGGATTTCTGAAATTTGGTTTCAGGGTTTATATAAGTAAGTTACACCGTGTGATGCGTTTTCAGATTCATCACTCAACAACTTCCTGTTTACCGAACACTTGTATTATTTTATACATGATAGCCAAGTTGAAAAATTTTGTCACATTTTTCTCAGGAACTACTTGACAAGGATTTCTGAAATTTGGTTTCAGGGTTTATATAAGTAAGTTACACGGTGTGATGCGTTTTCAGATTCATCACTCAACAACTTCCTGTTTACCGAACACTTGTATTATTTTACACATGATAGCCAAGTTGAAAATTTTCGTCACATTTTTCTCAGGAACTACTTGACAAGGATTTCTGAAATTTGGTTTCAGGGTTTATATAAGTAAGTTACACCGTGTGATGCGTTTTCTGATTCATCACTCAACAACTTCCTGTTTACCGAACACTTGTATTATTTTATACATGATAGCCAAGTTGAAAATTTTGTCACATTTTCTCAGGAACTACTTGACAAGGATTTCTGAAATTTGGTTTCAGGGTTTATATAAGTAAGTTACACGGTGTGATGCGTTTTCAGATTCATCACTCAACAACTTCCTGTTTACCGAACACTTGTATTATTTTACACATGATAGCCAAGTTGAAAATTTTCGTCACATTTTTCTCAGGAACTACATGACAAGGATTTCTGAAATTTGGTTTCAGGGTTTATATAAGTAAGTTACACCGTGTAATGCATTTTCAGATTCATCACTCAACAACTTCCTGTTTACCAAACACTTGTATTATTTTACGCATGATAGCCAAGTTGAAAATTTTTGTCACATTTTTCTCAGGAACTACTTGACAAGGATTTCTGAAATTTGGTTTCAGGGTTTATATAAGTAAGTTACACCGTGTGATGTGCGGTAGGTCTTTTCCTGCCGAACACCACCGCACACCACCGAACACTGCAGAACACCCCAAAATAATCTAAAACTATGAAAAAAACAATATTTTATTATGTTATCTTATCTATTTCACGTATTTTAATAGAAAGGTTAACAAATAAAAAGGAAACGAAACCAATTAATAACCCCCAAAAGAGTAGAAGAGTCATCAACACTGCATAACACCGCCGAACACCCATAATTATACTTTTGTATCATTTTTTTAAAATTTATTTTAACTTTTGTAGTAATTTAGTAAAAAGATTAACAAATAAAATAAATAAGACAGAATTTTAACATCTTACAGAATAGGAGAGTAATCGACCACACTGAACACTGCACTGAAAACAGGAAAAATCTTTTTTTTTTAAATTTGTTTGCTATTTATTTTGTCTACCACCATTCAACTCAGGACCACTTGACCTCTGAAATGTCACAAGGTCAAGGTCATAGTACGCTTTGAAGGTCAAGGTAAAATTTCATCATTACCTGACATTGACCTCAGATTGAAGGTCTTAAAATGCTGATGATGTTTGCAGTTTGTAGTAGGTTGATATCTGTTTTCTTTTCAAAGATATACACACAATACTATACTTTTAAGAATTATGTCGTTGTAAATTTTGAACAGACGGTAGGACATTTTTGAGCTTAATGCATAAAATGTAGAGCTCGTCGAGAGGAACATTTTATACAATAGTATGTATGCAGCAAACTCTTATCATTTTCTTAATATGCTTGAAATTGCAGCGTAAATTTTTTTTTGCACTCAGTGACCTTTGACCTTGGGTGCAAATTGAGGGTCACACGAATTAAAGATTATTGGTGAAGGTCCTAAGTCTCTACGACTTCCGGTTCTCGAAATAGAATTTTTCAAAAATTGTGTATAATTTTTCAAAGGAAATAACTCCTTATAAGGGTTAATAACAAAATAATTGTTTATGTTTATTAACATTGCCATCTGTTCTTGTACATGCTGCCATTTTCAAATCGATTCTATCTCTTATACTTTTTAAGATAAATGCAAATAAAAGAAATTGCTTCAAGGGGATATAACTCTCAAAGGGGATGATGAAATCCTACGTGCCCTCATATGGTAATACATCATGATAATTTACCTATTGTCCACATAAAGTCATGATATCTTAAAAAACAACGAGGGGGGCCATGTTGAAAAAACTAATAAAAGAGAGATAACTTCTAAAGGGGATGATGAAATCCTTAATAGGGTCATCTGGTAATACTTCATGATGAGGTCTATCGATGGTCCATATTTGGTCTTGATAACTCCAATAGAAACGAGGGAAGGGAGGGCATGTCAAAAAAATGCTGGAAGAAAAAAAAAAAAAAAAACATTAGAAAAACAATAAGGTCTTTCCTAACGGAGTGGAAAGACCTTAATAACATGGGACATGGCGAAATAATGTCACTCCAATAATGAATTTTATATGATTTTTTTTACTACCACTCGTCATCATTGAATCTGGTTAAGTTATGTAGAAAAACGTATCTTTTCATGGGAAATTTTCAAATCATTAGGGACACCACTTTAAAATAACATAAAATGATTTTTTTTACATCAAAATAAAGATAAATTTAATAACTTTTTCACCTGCCATGGCAATAGTTTATGATTGTACAAATAAAATGTTGACAAATCATTTTAAAGCAACTGTCATGTTTTTTCCATATACAACAATGTTAAATTTTATCAGTCCAAAAGTGCTCCTTTGTTGGTCACTGATAATGTTACCCCCGCTGAACTGTCCCTGATTCTTGTGTATGCTTCCTGAAGCCTCGTTTCTATTACTTAGATGTGTTAGCTCGCATCTTGGCAGCATGTCATGTTCGCTTCCCTTATCCCTCCCTCCCAGTAGCATTACTGAGGGTTCAACGGGTTATTTTATTTTACGCTAATTTGCGTATATATATAGTTTGTACTTATGTTTAATTGTATGATTGTATACGGGGACATATCACATGATTGTTTTAGGAGTTGTGTAAAGGGGGGTTTTAGCTTGGGGTTACCAAGCTATTAAATTTGCCATTTTCATTATTCTTGTTGTTATTATTCCAAGATAGGTAAATGAATGTGCGTCATCATGATGATAATGGCATATATCACAAAGCATATTCAGCACCAACTTTATATTCTTTTTAGGTATAAATAAAATTTCAAAATTGATTAAATAAAAAAATCAGTAGAAATTTGGATTCACATTGAACAAATTATTTTAATATTTTTTTTTTGCAAATTTAGCAGCATTTAAAAGGATACTTTTAAGTATGTGAAATATAACATTTAATCATTTATAATTATCAAATAGTCCAAACTTTCTTTTATTACTTTGTCTGAGTTGACTCCGGGTCGACTTCTCTCATATTCATTATAAGAGCGTTTGGCGGGACATGATTATTTTGCCTTATCTTAAACGCGAAGGTAACATAAATGTTATTTTTTTAATATTAAAAATTCATTCATTAATATTAATATTAACCCAAATATTACCCAGTCGTTATTCCGATCACTACGACCACTCTGGAGGACAATGGCACTGTAATTGTTCGAGTTAACTGAATATATAATATTAAACAAGAATGTGTCCATAGAACACGGATGCCCCACCCGCGCTATCATTTTCTATGTTCAGTGGACCGTGAATCTGGGGTCAAAACTCTAATTTGCCATATCACACAAACAGACATATAATCAAATCAGAGACATATATATCTCTGATCAAATGTTAACTATATTTAAATTCATTAAATCACTCTTATACATAGTACAATATTAAGAATAACACAGAGTACGACCTCGAGAGTATGACAAACATAGAACTGTTCAAAATTTGCAGTGCAGTTTCTCAGCTAATTTTAAGTATTTACCAAGATTGTTTAGTTCTTTAATATTTGGTACAGATAACAATTGTATCAATTTATAAGAAGAGGGGTGTCTCCAATAATATTGTTTGATATATTTTTCCCTAATGTCACCATATTTATTACATTCCAATAAACTAGAATGTGTCCATAGTACACAGATGCCCCACTCGCACAGACCGAAAAACATAATGCCCCTAGGTGGGGCATAAAAATGAAATTCGTCTTCAATGGAACTTGTATTACAATAAGTACTTAATTTATCTTTCATGTCAATATTAAGTTTCATTAAATTTGGATGAGGAAAATTTGTGTTAAGAGCGCAGAAACGAAAATGGGACGGACAGAAAGACGGAAGGACAGTTGGTCAAGGGTAATACTTAATGCCCCCATTGCCTACAGCGGGGGCATAAAAACAATATTCAAAGTTCTCATTACAGTGTTAAAATGATAAATATTTTAGAAAAAGGTTTATTCTAAGGATGGATAAGTTAATATGGATGGTATCTAAATTTACAGGCCTTATACACAATATCACCTTAAAAATGAGGATGTGATATCCTGTTTGTAATAATTTTTCTAAATGTACAGCCAAAAGTCAAACTAAATCTTTGTTTCTATGAAACTATTTGGTAAAGGTTTAAGTAATTTGTGTTAATAAAATCCTTGACTTAATAATTTACCAATGATGCATGGTTTAAGTTCATTGAAATCTATAATGTACAGACAAAGCTGAGTTGGGATATATAAACACTTTAAGATGGGGATAAAGGAACAGCACTGTTCCAAAACTGAAAATTAACAATAAGGAACAAACAAGAATGATGCCCCACTCGCACTATCATTTTCTATGTTCAGTGGACTGTGAAACTGGGGTCAAAACTCTAATTTGGCATTAAAATTAGAAAGATCATATTAAAGGGAACATGAGTACTAAGTTTCAAGTTGACTGGACTTCAACTTCATCATAAACTACCTTGACCAAAAACTTTAACCTGAAGCGGTACAGACGGACGAACGAACGAACGGACACACAGACCGAAAAACATAATGTCCATAAATGGGACATAGAAATAGTCTCTTTTGTCGAAAACTGTAGAGTTTCCTTTGTGAGACTGACATATCTAAATCTAGGAAAGGACAGTTATTGCTGTTTATATCAGATTTATTCAAAGTAAGTTGCCTACGGTAAATTTCAGAAGTATATTTAGAAAATTCTTGATTATTTAACACAAAAATATCATCAAGGTTATAGTAAGTGTTGTTGAATTTATCAATTAAATGGAATTTAGACGCATCTTTACTGAGTTTTGCCATAAACTGTGATTCATAACAATACAGGAACAAGTCTGCTATTTAACTTTACTTTCACATTTCCAGCCTTAGTGATTTTTTTTTGTTTTGAATGCTTCTATATTGAATGTTCCATAACTTCCCAACTACCGTACTCTTTTATTCAGTTAACAAGGTTTGTACAGCATGTCCTTCTTATTTATAAGAGTCTGGATCGGGTAACATCCAGGAGCCTGTTGTTCAGTGGTTGTCGTTTGTTGGTGTGGTTCATAGGTGTTTCTCGCTTCTCATTTTATATAGATTAGACCGTTGGTTTTCCTGTTTGAATTGTTTTACACTAGTCATTTTGGGGCCCTTTATAGCTTGCTGTTCAGTGTGAACCAAGGCTCCGTGTTGAAGGCCGTACTTTGACCTATAATTGTTAACTTTTTATACATTGTGACTTGGCGCTCATACCACATCTTCTTATTTATATTAACAGAATAGAGAATAATGGTCAAAAAGTACAGAATAAAGGGGAAACAAAATAGAATAGAGGAAAATAGGCAAAAAAAAAAAGAATAGAGAATAATGGGGTGCTGAAATATAAAGAATAGAGAATAATGGTCAAAATGAACAAAGAATAGAGAAAATAGTCTGAAAATATAAAGAATAATGAATTGAAGGACCCACGACCAAGACCCTCATTAACCTCTCAATAAATTTCAAATGGACAGTTTTTGCAAGTTCAAATTTCTTCAAAAATTATCTTAAAAATAGATAAGTAAAAAATTACTAAAAATCCATTAAATGTTCTATTCTTAATGAAGATGTTATTTTTTTGTTGGATTGGAAGAGCATCAAATAAAATTTTGAGACTGGAAGCCCTAAGGATGTTTGAATCTTAATGTAGTTTTAATTGCCCAGAGTTCCTGAGGAGGGAATGTGTTCAAAAATTTTCACTTGATGACTTACAGTGGATGCAAAATGATGTGAGAAAAAGACAAAACTGCTGTTGTATAATAATGCTTTTATTTAGTACATGTTAATGATTAGTCTGATTTATCTTGTCCTATATCTATATGTTGTCCATGTTTGAAATAATATACCATCCTTGTTACTGCTAACCCCAGTAAGACAGAAGTAACTGCATAAACTATTCTGTACAATGATACCATTCCATATAGTAGCAATAACACATTGACCACGTATACTGCTGGAGCTACATATAAATAGCTTTCTCTAGAAATATAAGAGTAGCCAATGTAAAGAAAAACCAAAATTTTTATGTGTTTAATTTTGCAATATTACAAAAAAGAGTTGCACTAATTACTAATTATCATTAGGTATTTGAAGAATTAATACAAAATAATGTTATTATTCAATTTTGAATAAAAAAATAACTGATAGCTTTGTGGCATGTTAAACTGTAAGGTCTTTCAAATATTCTGAAAATACACTAAGACATAAATGTTTAAAGATAATAGTTTTGACACAAATATCTAGCACATGCAAAAACCTACAAAGGTTTCATATTTTAAAACACCTTGGTAAATGAATGAGTTGATTCTGGTATGTGCTCTGTGTTTGCAAAAGTAGGATAAAAAGTCACAGGAAATAAAGTCACAATAGTGAGAACAGTATAATAGTTAATTTGGTATATTAACATTTTTAATGTATTTTTGTTTTAAAGATTTTTAGTAGGATTTAGTCAAAATGTTAAAATTGTTTAATAGTATTTCATTTCTTTTCTCTTTTTTAAAAGTCATATGGAACTTTTATTGAAATAAAATTTTATAAACATCTACATTTTTTTTTTTATCTATAAACAAGTTTGTTTATTCCATTTTTTTTTTACAGTGGTATAATCTGTCCAGACAGACAATTGCTTGCAAGAAATGTAAATTTTAAATTGAAGCCAGTTAAAAAGTTTGAATTGTTTTAAAAACTTGACATTTACATGGACACAGTTTTGTTTACAGTTTTGAAAAGTTTATTCAAATATATGCAATAAACACAAACATTGAGATACCACATCCAGGTGTGGATCCAGGATTTTGAGGGCCCTGGCAAGCCAACGTTTGGAGTGATACTTGTAAAAAGTCTATGCATTTATCATATATGAAGCCTAATGAGGAGGTGGGGCAGGCCCCTTAATCCACCTCTGACATCCCTGTATTTTTACTTTCTTACTGTGCTCATCCTAAAGGCTTTGCCATTTTCTGGCTTTCACAATACCAAAATGTAGATGTCTATTGACCAGACTTACTTTGTATCTTCTTATATTGTTGGACAGTCCTTAAACAGTGAGGTAAGATGTCTGTTGACAGTTCTAATCATAGATTTTTATCCGACCACAAAATTTTTGCGTTCATATTATGTTATGGTGTTAGTGTCGTCGTCGTCTGAAGACATTTGGCTTGCAGACAATAACTTGAGTATAAGTGTATAGATCTCAATTAAATTGTAGCCCAAGGTTCCATTGCACAATAGGAATGTTGGGAGTGATTTGTGAGGTAATTGTCCTAACTGTTTAGGAATTAGGGGCCAAAAACAAGAATTTTTCTTGTTTCAGAACAATATCTTATGTTTAAGTGTATGGATCTGTATGAAATTTTACCTCAGGGTTTCATACCTCAAAAGGAAGATTGGGATTGATTTTGAAGGTTATGGCCCAAACAGTTTAGGAATTAGGGGCCAAAAAGGGACCAAAAAAACTTGGATTTTCTAGTTTAAGGACAATAACTTGAGTTTAAGACCATGGATCTCTATGAAATTGTACCACAAGGTTTCATACCAAAAGAAATAAAATGCTCCGCAGGGCGCAGCTTGATATGACCGCAGAGGTCGAACCCTGAACAGTTGGGGCTAGTATGGACACAACATTCAAGCTTGATACAGCTCTGAATTTGGATTGTGATTAAATATTTGACACAGCATAGGTTTCTGACACAGAATGAATGTGGTCTAAGAACTTAAAAATTTTAAATTGGACATTCACCTATTATGGTCCAATATCCAAAATCTAAATACATGGTTAGATTCAGCATATCAAAGAACCCCAAGAATTCAATTTTTGATGAAATCAAACAAAGTTTAATTTTGGACCCTTTTGACCTCAATGTGGATAAAGTTGAAAACGGGCCCAAAATCAAAAATCTAAATACATGGTTAGATTCAGCATATCAAAGAACCCCATATATTCAATTTTGTTGAAATCAAACAAAGTTTAATTTTGGACCCCGATTTGGACCAACTTGAAAACTGGGCCCATAATCAAAAATCTAAATACATGTTTAGATTCAGCATATCAAAGAACCCTAAGAATTCAATTTTGTTAAAATCAAACTAAGTTTAATTTTGGACCCTTTGGACCTTAATGTAGACCAATTTGAAAATGGAACCAAAATTAAGAATCTAAATACACGGTTAGATTCGGCATATCAAAGAACCCCAATAATTCAATTTTGATGAAATCAAACAAAGTTTAATTTTGGACCCTTTAGACCTCAATGTGGACCAATTTAAAACGGGCCCAAAATCCAAATACTTAATACATGGTTAGATTCAGCATATTAAAGAACCCCAAGAATTCAAGAATAAAACCCCATTGAAATTGGTCAAGAAATAAGCAATTTATACAAGTATCTTCTTTTGCATAATACTGTGCAATTGAATATTTCTTGCTATTATGCAATACTCTACAATTGACAATTTCTTGCTATTGCGCAATATTGTGCTATTGGATATTTCTTGCTGCAATACTGTGCAATTGAAGATTTCTTGCTATTGCAAATACTGTGCAATTGAAGATTTCTTGCTATTGTGCAATACTGTGCAATTGAAAATTTCTGGCTATTGCACAATACTTATTATATAATTATTTACACATCCTGTTTGGTGTGTATCTCCTACCATATCATTATTATTTGCTTTTAAATATAAATCACAAATAACCAACTTAAAATGGAAAATTTTAAAGGAAAAAAAAAAGAAAAAAAAAAAAAAAATCCCCCCCCTCCAAATTTTTTGAACCCTCTTATGATTCATCACCCCCAAACTCAAACCCAGCTTTCCCTTTGTGATATGGAACCTTGTAGTACAATTTCAGAAAGATCCATACACTTACACACAAGTTATTGTCCTGAAACTAGAAAAATGCTTGTTTTTTGCCCCTAATTCCTAAAATATTGAGGTAATTACCCCCATCATCAATCCCAGCCTTCCCTTTGTGGTATGGTACCCTGCAGTACAATTTCAGAGAGATCCATACACTTGAACACAAGTTATTGTCTGGAAACTAGAAAAATGCTTATTTTTTTGCCCCTTTGGGCCCCAATTCCTAAACGTTTGGCAATTACCCCAAACTCAATTCCAGCTTTCCTTTGTGATATGGAACCTTGTAGTACAATTTCAGAAATATCCAAACACTTACACACAAGTTATTGTCATGAAACTAGAAAATGGTTGTTTTTGCCCCTTTTTTGGCCCCTAATTCCTAAAATTTTGAGGCAATTACCCCCAAAATCAATTCCAGCCTTTCCTTTGTGATATGGAACCTTGTGGTACAATGTCAGACAGATCCATACACTTACACACAAGTTATTGTCTGGAAGTTACAAAAATGCTTATTTTTGGCCCCTAATTCCTTAACTGTTGGTACCATAACCCCCGAAATCAATCCCAACCTTCCTTTTGTAGTATTGAACCTTATGGTAAAATTTCATAGAGATCCATTCACTTAAACTAAAGTTAGAGTGCGAAAACTAATGTGTCTTCGGACGACGACGACGCCAACGTCATACCAATATACGACCGCAAAATTTTTGCGGTCGTATAAAAAGGTTTGGAATTGATTGTGGGGGTTATGGCTCTAAATGTTTAGGAAAAAGGGGCCAAAAACAAGACTTTTCTAATACTTTGTATAAATGCTTATTTCTTGAACAATTTCAATGGGGTTTTATTCAAAGTCTGGAATTCTTGGGGTTCTTTGAAATACTGAATCTAACTATGTAATTAGATTTTGAATTTTAGGCCCCGTTTTTAAATAGGTCCACATTGAGGTCTGAGAGGTCCAAAATTAAACTTTGTTTGATTCCATCCAAAATTGAAATATTGGTTTTCTTTGATATGCCAAACCTAACACTATATTTAGATTTTAAATAATTTAGGGACCCGTTTTCAAATTGGTCCACATTGGTCTTACAACTTGTGCACTTGTAAATTCTTGCAATAGACATCTTACCTCACTGTTTAAGGACTCTCCATCAATATAAGAAGATACAAAGTAAGTTTGGTATATAGACATCTTAACTCACTGTTTTAGGACTGTCCAACAATATAAGAAAATCCATGGTTAACACTGTCAAACAATATAAGAAGATACAAAGTAAGTCCTGTCAATAGACTTCTTATACCTCACTGTTATAGGACTGTCCAACAATATAAGAAGATACAAAGGAAGTCCTAGCAATAGACATCTCACCTCACTGTTATAGGGCTGTCCGACAATATAAGAAAATCTATCATTAGAACTGTCAAAAGACATCTCACCACAATGTTTAAGGACTGTCCAACAATATAAGAAGATTTAAAGTAATTCTTGTCAATAGAGTTCTTATACCTCACTGTTTTAGGACTGTCCAACAATATAAGAAGATACATAGTAAATCCTTGCAAAAGACATCTTACCTCACTGTTTTAGGACTGTCTGGGAATTTAAGAAAATCCATGGTTAGAACTGTCAACAAACATCTTACCTCACTGTTTAAAGATTGTCCAACAAAAATAAAAGATAAAAAGTAAGTCTGGTCAATAAACATCTTGCTTCACTGTTTAAGGACAGTCCAACAATATAAGAATACCTAAAGTAAGTCCTGTCAATAGAATTCTTATACCTCACTGTTTTAGGCCTGTCTGACAATATAAGAACATCAATGATTAAAACTGTCAACAGACACCTTACCTCACTGTTTAAGGACAGCTAGTCCAACAATATTAGAAGCTACAAAAAAAGTCTGCTCAATAGACATCTTACCTCACTGTTTTAGGACTGTATAACAATATAAGGAAATCCATTGTTAGAACTGTCAACAAACATCGTACCTCACTGTTTTTAGGACTGTCCGACAATATAAGAAAATCTATGATTAGAACTTTCAACAGACACCTTTCCTCACTGTTTTAGGACTCTCCAACAATATAAGAAGATACACAGTAAGTCCTTGTAACAGACATATTACCTCAGTGTTTTAGGACTGTCAAACAATATCAGAAAATCCATAGTTAGAACTGTCAATAGACATCCTTCCTCACTGTTTTAGAATTGTCCAACAATAAAAGAAGATACAAAGTAAGTCCTGGCAATAGACATCTTACCTAACTGTTTTAGGACTGTCCAACAATATAAGAAAATCCATGGTTAGAACTGTCAATAGCCATCCTACCTCACTGTTTAAGGACTGTTCAACAATATAAGAAGATACAAAGTAAGTCTGATCAATAGACATCTTACCTCACTGTTTTAGGACTGTCCAACAATATAAGAAGATACATAGTAAATCCTTGCAATAGACATCTTACCTGACTGTTTCAGGACTGTCCAGCAATTTAAGAAAATCCATGGTTTTAACTGTCAACAGAAATCGTAATTCATGTTTTAGGACTGTCCAACAAAAAAAGAAGATACAAAGTAAGTCCTGTCAATAGACATCTAATACCTCACTGTTTAAGAACTGTATGACACTATAAGAAAATCTATGATTAGAACTGTCAACAGACATCTTACCTCACTGTTTCAAGACTGTCCAGCAATATAAAAAGAAATAAAGTAAGTCCTGTCAATAGAATTCTTATACCTCACTGTTTCAGGAATGTCCAACAATATAAGAAAATCCATGGCTAACATTGTCAAACAAAATAAGACGATACAAAGTAAGTCCTGACAATACACATCTTACCTTACTGTTTTAGGACTGTCCAACAATATAAGAAAATCTATGATTAAAACTTTCAACAGACACCTTTCCTCTCTGTTTTAGGACTCTTCAACAATATAAGAAGATACACAGTAAGTCCTTGCAATAGACATCTTACCTCACTGTTTTAAGACTGTCCAACAATATCAGAAAATCCATGGTTAGAACTGTCACTAGACATCCTACCTCATTGTTTAAGGACTGTCCAACAATATAAGAAGATACAAAGTAAGTCTGGTCAATAGACATATTACCTCAGTGTTTTAGGACTGTCCAACAATATAAGAAAATCCATAGTTAGAACTGTCAATAGACATCCTTCCTTACTGTATTAGAACTGTCCAACAATATAAGAAGATACAAAGTAAGTCCTGGCAATAGACATCTTACCTCACTGTTTTAGGACTGTCCAACAATATAAGAAAATCCATGGTTAAAACTGTAAATAGACATCCTACCTCACTGTTTAAGGACTGTTCAACAATATCAGAAGATGAAAAGTAAGTCTGGGCAATACACATCTTACTTCACGGTTTAAGGACTGTTCAAAAATATAGGAAGACTTAAAGTAAGTCCTGTCAATAGAATTCTTATACCTCACTGTTTTAGGACTATCCAACAATATAAGAAAATCAATGATTAGAACTGTCAACAGACACCTTACCTCACTGTTTAAGGAGTCTCCAATAATATAAGAAAATACAAAGTAAGTCCTGGCCAAAGACATCTTACCGCACTGTTATAGGACTATCCAACAATACAAGAAAATCCATGGTTAGAACTGTCAAGAGACATCTTACCTACCTGTTAAAAGACTGTCCAACAATATAAGAAGATACATAGTATGCAATAGACATCTTACCTCACTGTTTTAGGACTCTCCATCAATGTAAGAAGATACAAAGGAAGTTTGGTATATAGACATCTTACCTCACTGTTTTAGGACTGTCCAACAATATAAGAAAATCCCTGGTTAACACTGTCAAACAATATAAGAAGATACAAAGAAAGTCATGGCAATAGACATCTTACCTCACTATTGTAGGGCTGTCTGACAATATAAGAAAATCTAAAGTAATTCTTGTCAATAGAGTTCTTATACCTCACTGCTTTAGGACTGTCCAACAATATAAGAAGATACATAGTAAATCCTTGCAAAAGACATCTTATCTCACTGTTTTAGGACTGTTCAACAATATAAGAAGACTTAAAGTAAGTCCTGTCAATAGAATTCTTATACCTCAGTGTTTTAGGACTGTCCAACAATATAAGAAAATCAATTATTTGAACTGTCAACAGACACCTTACCTCAATGTTTAAGGAGTCTCCAATAATATAACAAAATACAGACTTCTTATACCTCACTGTTATAGGACTGTCCAACAATATAAGAAGATACAAAGAAAGTCATGGCAATAGACATCTTACCTCACTATTGTAGGGCTGTCTGACAATATAAGAAAATCTAAAGTAATTCTTGTCAATAGAGTTCTTATACCTCACTGCTTTAGGACTGTCCAACAATACAAGAAGATACATAGTAAATCCTTGCAAAAGACATCTTACCTCACTGTTTTAGGACTGTTCAACAATATAAGAAGACTTAAAGTAAGTCCTGTCAATAGAATTCTTATACCTCAGTGTTTTAGGACTGTCCAACAATATAAGAAAATCAATTATTTGAACTGTCAACAGACACCTTACCTCACTGTTTCAGGAGTCTCCAATAATATAACAAAATACAAAGTAAGTCCTGGCCAAAGACATCTTACTGCACTGTTATAGGACTATCCAACAATATAAGAAAATCTATAGTTAGAACTGTCAAGAGACATCTTACCCCACTGTTTAAGGACAGTCCAACCATATTAGAAGATACAAAAAAAGTCTGCTCAATAGACATCTTACCTCACTGTTTTAGGACTGTCCAACAATATAAGAAAATCCATTGTTAGAACTGTCAACAAACATCTTACCTCATTCATTTTAGGACTGTCCGACAATATAAGAAAATCTATGATTAGAACTTTCAACAGGCACCTTACCTCACTGTTTAAGGACTGTCCGACAATATCAGAAAATCTATGATGAGACTTTCAACAGACACCTTTCCTCACTGTTTAAGGACTTTCCAACAATATAAGAAGATACACAATAAATCCTTGCAATAGACATCTTACCTCACTGTTTTAGGACTGTCCAACAATATCAGAAAATCCATGGTTAGAACTGTCAATAGACATCCTACCTCACAGTTTAAGGACTGTCCAACAATATAAGAAGATACAAAGTAAGTCTGATCAATAGACATCTTATCTCACTGTTTTAGGACTGTCCAACAATATAAGAAAATCCATTGTTAGAACTGTCAACAAACATCTTATCTCACTGTTTTTAGGACTGTCCGACAATATAAGAAAATCTATGATTAGAACTTTCAACAGACACCTTTCCTCACTGTTTTAGGACTCTCCAACAATATAAGAAGATACACAGTAAGTCCTTGTAATAGACGTATTACCTCAGTGTTTTAGGACTGTCCAACAATATCAGAAAATCCATAGTTAGAACTGTCAATAGACATCCTTCCTCACTGTTTTAGAACTGTCCAACAATATAAGAAGATACAAAGTAAGTCTGGTCAATAGACATCTTACCTCACTGTTTTAGGACTGTCCAGCAATTTAAGAAAATCCATGGTTATAACTGTCAACAAACATCTTACCTCACTGTTTAAGGACTATCCAACAATATCAGAAGATAAAAAGTAAGTCTGGGCAATAGACAGCTTACTTCACTGTTTAAGGACTGTTCAACAATATAAGAAGACTTCAAGTAAGTCCTGTTAATAGAATTATTATACCTCACTGTTTTAGGACTGTCCAACAATATAAGAAAATCAATGATTACAACTGTCAACAGACACCTTACCTCACTGTTTAAGGACTTTCCAACAATTTAAGAAATTCCATGGTTAACACTGTCCAACAATATAAGGAGATCCAAAGTAAGTCCTGTCAATAGATTTCTTATACCTCACTGTTATAGGACTGTCCGACAATATCAGAAAATCTATCATTAAAACTGCCAACAGACATCTTACCACACTGTTATAGGACTATCCAACAATATAAGAAAATCCATAGTTAGAACTGTCAACAGACATCTTACCTCACTGTTTCAGGACAGTCAAACAATATTAGGATACAAAAAAGTCTGCTCAATAAACATCTTACCTCACTGTTTTAGGACTGTCCAACAATATAAGAAAATCCATTGTTAGAACTGTCAACAAACATCTAACCTCACTGTTTTTAGGACTGTCCGACAATATAAGAAAATCTATGATTAGAACTTTCAACAGACACCTTACCACACTGTTTTAGGACTCTCCAACAATATAAGAAGATACAAAGTAAGTCCTGGCAATAGACATCTTACCTCACTGTTTAAAGACTGTCCAACAATATCAGAAAATCCATGGTTAGAACTGTCAATAGACATCCTACCTCACTGTTTAAGGACTGTCCAACAATATAAGAAGATACAAAGTAAGTCTGGTCGACAGACATATTACCTCAGTGTTTTAGGACTATCCAACAATATCAGAAAATCCATAGTTAAAACTGTAAATAGACATCCTTCCTCACTGTTTTAGAACTGTCCAACAATATAAGAAGATACAAAGTAAGTCCTGGCAATAAACATCTCACCTCACTGTTTTAGGACTGTTCACTAATATCAGAAAATCTATTGTTAGAATTGTCAATAGACATCCTACCTCACTGTTTAAGGACTGTTCAACAATATTAGAAGATACAAAGTAAGTCTGGTCAATGTACATCTTACCTCACTGTTTTAGGACTGTTCAACAATTTAAGAAAACCCATGGTTCGAACTGCCAATAAACATCTTACCTCACTGTTTAAGGACTGTCCAACAATATCAGAAGATAATAAACAGCTGCGCCATGAGTGCATGATACGCCCGTCGTCTTGTGTGTGAATTTTTATGCAATAATCATAAATAGTTTCTGACATACGGCCTGACTTATGAAACCCCCTTTTTTACAAAAACTCAATATCTCTAAAATAAAATTTTGAATCAAAACCAAAAGTGTACAGATCTTTAGATTAATATAACTAAGAAGTGTGTAAAATTTTAAGCAATAATCATAAATCGTTTTTGAGATACGGCGCGACATGTGAAAACCCCCTTTTTTATTCAAAAATAAAATTTTGAATCATCACCAAAAAGTAGATAGATCTTAAGATTAATATAACTAAGAAGTTTGAAAGTTTTAAGCAATAATCATAAACTGTTTTTGAGATACGCCGCGACATGTGAAAAACCCCTCCCCCCTTTTTAACAAAAATACTCAATATCTCTAAAATAAAATTTTGAATCATCACCAAAAAGTATACAGATCTTAAGATTAATATAACTAAGAAGTGTGTAAAGTTTTAAGCAATAATCATAAACTGTTTTTGAGATACGGCGCGACATGTGAAAAACCCCTCCCCCTTTTTTTAACAAAATACTCAATATCTCTAAAATAAAATTTTGAATCATCAGCAAAAAGTATACAGATCTTCAGATTATTATAACTAAGAAGTGTGTAAAGTTTTAAGCAATAATCATAAATTGTTTTTGAGATACAGCGCGACATGTGGAAAAAAACACACATCTGTTTTAGTTACTAAGTCCCGTAACTCAAAAAGTTTTTATCTTATTTTCACCAAAAAGTATACAGATCGTTTGACCATCATAAGAAACAACTATATTAAGTTTCATGAAATTTGGATAAGTCGTTCTCAAGTTACGGTGCGACATGTTTACACCGGACAGACAGACGGACAGACGACATTTGTATACCATAATACGTCCCGTCAAAATTTTGACGAGCGTATAAAAAGTAAATCCGTGCAATAGACATCTCACTTCACTGTATATGGACTGTTCAACAATATAAGAAGACTTAAAGTAAGTCCTGTCAATAGAATTCTTATACCTCACTGTTTTAGGACTGTCCAACAATATAAGAAATTCCATGGTTAACACTGTCCAACTATATCAGAAGATCCAAAGTAAGTCCTGTCAATAGACCTCTTATATCTCACTGTAACAGGACTGTATGATAATATAAGAAAATCTATCATAAGAACTGTCAACAGACATCTTACCACAATGTTTAAGGACTGTCCAACAATATTAGAAGATACAAAGTAAATCCAGGCAAAAGACATCTTCCCGTACTGTTATAGGAATATCCAACAATATGAGAAAATCCATAGTTAGAACTGTCAACAGACATCTTACATCACTGTTTAAGGACTGTCAAACATTATAATAAAATCCGTGGTTAGAACTTTCAACAGACACCTTACCTCACTGTTTTCTGACTCTCCAACAATATAAGAAGATACAAAGTAAGTCCTGGCAATAGACATCTTACCTCACTGTTTTTAGAGGGTCCGAAAATTTAAGTTAATCTATGATTAGAACTTTCAACAGACACCTTACCTCACTGTTTAAGGACTGTCCGACAATATAAGAAAATCTATGATTAGAACTTTAAACAGACACCTTACCTCACTGTTTTAGGACTCTACAACAATATAAGAAGATACAAAGCAAGTCCTGGCAATCGACATCTGTATATGGACTGTTCAACAATATAAAGAGACTTAAAGTAAGTCCTGTCAATAGAATTCTTATACCTCACTGTTTTAGGACTGTCCAACAATGTAAGAAATTCCATGGTTAACACTGTCCAACAATATAAGAAAATACAAAGTAAGTCCGGTCAATAGACATCTTACCTCACTGTTTAAGGACTGTCCAACAATTTAAGAAATTCCATGGTTAACACTGTCAAACAATATAAGAAGATCCAAAGTAAGTCCTGTCAATAGACCTCTTATACCTCACTGTAATAGGACTGTCCGAAAATATAAGAAAATCTATCATTCGAACTTTCAACAGACACCTTACCTCAATGTTTTAGGACTCTCCAACAATATCAGAAAATCAATGGTTAGAACTGACAATAGACATCGTACCTCACTGTTTTAGGACTGTCAAACAATATAAGAAGAAACAAAGTAAGTCTGGTCAATAAACATCTAACATCACTGTTTTAGGACTGTCCAACAATATAAGAAAATCCATAGTTAGAACTGTCACAGACATCTTAATTCATGTTTAAGAACTGTTCAACAATATAAGAAGATACAAAGTAAGTCTGGTCAATAGACATCTTACCTCAGTTTTAGGACTGTCCAACAATATAAGAAAATTCATGGTTACAACTGTAAACAGACATCTTACCTCACTGTTTAAGGACTGTCCAACAATATAAAAAAGAAATAAAGTAAGTCCTGTCAAAAGAATTCTTATACCTCACTGTTTTAGGACTGTCCAACAATATGAGAAAATCCATGGTTAACACTGTCAAACAATATAAGAAGATACAGAGTAAGTCCTGGCAACAGACATCTTACCTCACTGTTTTAGGACTGTCCAACAATATAAGAAGATACAAAGTAAGTCCTGTCAATAGAGATCTTACATCACTGTTTTAGGGCTGTCCGACAATATAAGAAAATTTATGATTAGAACTTTCAACAGACACCTTATCTCACTGTTTTAGGACTCTCCAACAATATAAGAAGATACAAACTAAGTCCTGGCAATAGACATCTTACCTCACTGTTTTAGGACTGTCTAACAATATAAGAAAATCCATGGTTAGAACTGTCAATAGACATCAGACCTCACTGTTTAAGGACTGTTCAACAATATAAGAAGATACAAAATAAGTCTGGTCAATACACATCTTACCTCACTGTTTTAGGACTGTCCAACAATATAAGAAAATTCATGGTTAGAACTGTCAACAGAAATCGTAATTCATGTTTTAGGACTGTCCAACAAAAAAGAAGATACAAAGTAAGTCCTGTCAAAAGACATCTAATACCTCACTGTTTTAGAACTGTACGACAATATAAGAAAATCTATGATTAGAACTGTCAACAGACATCTTACCTCACTGTTTCAAGACTGTCCAGCAATATAAAAAGAAATAAAGTAAGTCCTGTCAATAGAATTCTTATACCTCACTGTTTCAGGAATGTCCAACAATATAAGAAAATCCATGGCTAACATTGTCAAAGAAAATAAGAAGATACAAAGTAAGTCCTGACAACACACATCTTACCTCACTGTTTTAGGACTGTCCAACAATATAAGAAGATACAAAGTAAGTCCTGTCAATAGACTTCTAATACCTCACTGTTATAAGGCTGTCAGACAATACAAGAAAATCTATCATTAGAACTGTCAATAGACATCCTACCTCACTGTTTTAGGACTGTTCAACAATATAAGAAGATACAAAGTCAGTCTGGTCAATAGACATTTTACCTCACTGTATATGGACTGTCCAACATTATAAGAAAATCCAAGGTCAGAACTGTCAACAGACATTTTAATTCATGTTTTAGGACTTTTCAACAATATAAGAAAATCTATGATTAGAACTGTCAACAGACATTTTATTTCCTGTTTTAGGACTGTCCAACAATATAAGAAAATCTATGATTAGAACTGTCAACAGACATCTTACCTCTGCTCACTGTTTAAGGACTGTCCAACAATATAAGAAGATGCAAAGTAAGTCCTGCCAATAGACTTCTAATACCTCACTGTTATAGGAGTGTCCAAAAATATAAGGAAATCTATCATTAGAACTGGCAACAGACATCTTACCTCACTGTTTAAGGACTGTCCAACAATATAAAAAGAAATAAAGTTAGTCCTGTGAATAGAATTCTTATACCTCACTGTTTTCGGACTGTCCAACAATATAAGAAAATCCATGTTTAAGACTGTCAAACAGTATAAGATACAAAGTAAGTCCTGGCAACAAACATCTTACATCACTGTTTAAGGACTGTCCAACAATATAAGAAGATACAAAGTAAGTCCTGTCAATAGACTTCTAATACCTCACTGTTTTAGGACTGTCCAACAATATGAGAAGATACATAGAATATTCCTTGCAATAGACTTCTAATACCTCACTGTTTTAGGACTGTCCAGCAATATGAGAAGATACATAGTAAATCCTTGCAATAGACATCTTACTTCACTGTTTAAGGACTGTTCAACAATATAAGAAGCCCTAGAGTAAGTCCTGTCAATAGAATTCTTATACCTCACTGTTTTAGGACTGTCCAACAATATAAGAAGATACAAAATAAGTCCTGGCAACAGACATCTTACCTCACTGTTTTAGGACTGTCCAACAATATAAGAAGATACAAAGTAAGTCCTGTCAATAGACTTCTAGTACCTCACTGTTATAGGACTGTCCAACAATATAAGGAAATCTATCATTAGAACTGTCAACAGACATCTTACCTCACTGTTTTAGGACAGTCCAACAATATAAGAAGATATAAAGTAAGTCTGGTCAATAGATATCTTACACCTCACTATTTTAGGACTGTCCAACAATTTAAGAAAATCCATGGTTAGAACTGTCAACAAACATCTTACCTCACTGTTTAAGAACTGTCCAACAATATTAGAAGATAAAAAGTAAGTTTGGTCAATAGACATCTTACTTCACTGTTTAAGGACTGTTCAATAATATAAGAAGACCAAAAGTAAGTCCTGTCAATAGAATTCTCATACCTCACTGTTTTAGGAATGTCCGACAATATAAGAAAATCTATGATAAAAACTGTCAACAGACATCTTACCTCACTGTTAAAGGACTGTCAAACAATATAAAAAGATCTAAAGTCCTATCAATAGAATTCTTATACCTCACTGTTTTAGGACTGTCCAACAATATAAGAAAATCAATGATTAGAATTGTCAACAGACACCTTACCTCACTGTTTAAGGACTCTCCAATAATATAAGAAAATGCAAGGCAAGTCTGGTCAATAGACATCTTACCTCACTGTTTTAGAACTGTGCAACAATATAAGAAAATCCATTGTTAGAACTGTCAACAGACATCTTAATTCATGTTTTTGGACTGTCCAACAATATAAGAAGATACAAAGTAAATCCTGTCATTAGACATCTAATACCTCACTGTTATAGGGCTGTCCGACAAGATAAAAAAATATATGATTAGAACTTTCAACAGACACCTTACCTCACTGTTTAGGGACTGTCCAACAATATACGAAAATACAAAGTAAGTCTGGTCAATAGACATCTCACCTAACTTTTTTAAATTTTAACAATTTAAGAAAACCCATGGTTTGAACGGTCAACAGACATCTTACCTCACTGATATAGAATTGTCCAATACTCTGAGACGATTTATAGTTAGAACTGTCAACAAACATCTTACCTGGCTGATATAGGATTGTCTAATACTACAAGACAGGAGATGGACAGAACTGACAAAACTGACATCAACTTGTTAGAATCATCCGGCAGGATAAATGTATACCTGTAGTTAAACAAAATATCAACATTTTTATTCTATTGTACAAAGATGGAGAATTTTAATTTTCGAGGCAAATTCTTTTATTATTTTAATTTAAGAAGGTTCACTGATTATTAAAATCTGATGAAATAATGGAAAGAGAGAGGAATGCTAAAAGGCATTTTATTGAATTTGATTTCATGTTTACCAGAAGTAGTTTTTTTCAAGAAGAAACATTTAAGACATCTATCTTTTTTTTTTGTTTAATTAAGGGTATATATTGCAAAAATACATTTCCTGTATTAGAATATACAAATAGCTTCACTGATAAATGTAATCTAAATTAATGATTAATAAGGAAAATTGATACACTGATTTTGCCAGAAAAATAGACTCCACTTGGATTTTTTACTCAAACAGATTTTCTTTATGGTCTTTTCTTTAAAAAAGTACATTGTATTAATCCTTAATGAATTGCAACAAAATTTCTTTTATTCAATGCAGTGTAAATCAAAAGTTATGCGTAGGTAAAGGATTAATCTATCATCTGTATATAATTTTATTAAAGAAATGCACATCTAATATTTATGTTAACTAAATGTACAAATGTATGAAGATTATAGAGATCACTTAATAAGACTGACCTATATAGATCAAACATACATCTCATATTAATTAAGTCAATGATTGTGTATTGAGTGATCTGCCATGTTATGTATAAACTCTAAAGTCAATTATGATTGGCATTAAAGAGGAAGGGTATATATATACAATTCCAATTATTGCCCCATCCTTTGTGTTCAATAGTTCCGTGATCATGACAGTTGTCAATCATACTGATATTGTATCAATACTTTTACATAATTAAAAAGACAAAACTAGCCAGTAAATTGAAAAAGAGTAATGACTATTTTTAAAACAATTCTCTTAAACAAGATGTAACTAATTTTTTGACAGTTCATTTGTGCATATGTACACAGACATGAAAACAATTGGGAACTATATGTCAGTGTGTATGGATTTTAATACTGATTTAGTAGCAGTTCTAAAACTAAGAAGATGTGGTATGATTGCCAATGAGACAACTCTCCACCAGAGACCAAATGACATAGAATTTATCAACTATAAGTCACTGTAAGGCCTTCAATAATGAGGAAATTCCATACAGCAATAATCAACTAAAGAAGGCCCCGAAATGACAAATGTAAAACAATTCAAACGAGAAAACCAACGGTCTAATTTATGTACAAATCAATGAACAAAAAAAAAAATGATATATTGCAACATACAAGTTAAACATTTTTGCTGTTTTGTTGAGAAATTCTTATTTACTCTATAGAACAGCCCCGATTTCCTGATATTCAGCATTGAAACCATGTAATTGATTGTTTATACAAGCAGTTAAATGATTAGGTTAAGTGCTTCTCTCACAGTTGGTGTCCACTGATGTTATCAAATAAACACAGATGGTTAGCTGGTCAAGATTATTTAATTTCAATATCACCTACACTAAATACATTATATATTCTTATCTACAAAATATTCTCTTAGACAAGGTGTTTTTATTTTTTTTTCTTCTCATTTTTGCAATGTTTTCATAAAAAATTCAATAAAAAAATATATAAATTTAATGTTTCTTTGAATATTGATGAAAATAGGATTTCTGCAGCTAATTTGGAAATGCTATGATAAAAATTTTAGATTTGCTCATTTAGCAAATTTTATATGTTTTAATAAAACGTGTCAATGTAATTATATTAAAATCAATCAGGTCCAGGACCAATCCAGTGTATCTTATTATAACCCTTCAAGTTGTATCTAATTCCATTTTTTGATGTGCATATATTTAGAGCTGGCATTTTTGGTGTAGGATAAATATTTATTGAAATGGAATACATTTTTCAGTATTTATCTTAATTTTTTTTTTAGAAATTCCGACTTGCATGCCTGTAGTATAGTTCGAATTTGATTTCACTTATGGGGATACTCGAACAACTATATAAAAATCAATTGGGTCCAGGACCAATCCATATATAAACTGTATATTTATTCAGCATTTTTTCGGTATATAAGCCGTTCAAATATTACCTACTTCTATTCATATGCAAATGAGGAGTGGACCCTCCCCCTTATTTTCCACTGAATATAGGGGCAATATGTATATAAAACACTTTTTTGTTATATCGCATTGAAAAGAGTGAGATCAAATGCTTAGAATAAGAGAAAATAAGTTGAAATATGAAATGAAAATTAAACACAAAAATAATAAACAGCATGAGGGCATGATACGCCTGTCGCGTTTTCAAAGAATAAAGTTTAATATAAACTTCTAAATGTCATATCAGAAATTTATGAAAAAGTAAAAGGAGGTTATCCTAATAGATATAAACCAGTCATTAAAGTTTAATGAAAACTGCTCAAAGCACTTTAAAGATATTGTCCAAAAACTGGAAAATCACCCCCTTTTTTTAAAATAAAATCCCATAACTGGGAAATGTAAAATGTAAAATCAATAAAAAATTGAAAGGGAGCTTACGTCAATAGATATAACCATGGAAGTAATATTTAAAAGGAATAACAACGACTAATTAGCATGTATTTATGGCCTGCAGAGCTCTGTACTAAAGTCATATGATTTTATCCAATTATAGTCTCAGCGGCAAGACCCTTTGGTTACTATCTGTGATACCGCGGTTGTAAAATGGCATCTGGAATTTCTTATCAGTCACGTGATTTTATCGAGTCCGTAATTATAAATCACCTGTGGAAATCCCTAGTTTATTAATAACAAGGTGGCACTGTATCATATAAAACTTCTACCTTCAGAAAGAAATCGAATGATGTAAAAACTTGAAAACGGAATAGAATTGTTTAAACTACAACAGTTTAACATGGACAATTATATTTATTTTTGCATATTTTTGCTTTTTACTGTTTGTTTTAAACTGATCTAAAAGTGTTTTCCGGTTAAAAGCGGATCACGAGTAAAACAGGTAATAAAGATGAAGCGATCAGGTTTCACATGATGCTGAACAAAATAATGTAGACAAATGTAGACATAGAATATTTTACTGTTGAAATGTGCCAAGTTTATCGAGATTTATAAAAATATTTACTTTCAAGTAATTGATTACATTATTGAAACTGGACAATTAAAATCGGGATGATATGTTCGTAAACATGTTAAATTTATATCTATTTTAAAAAAGTGTTTACAATTGAAAATATTAATGTAGCACGTTACAGTAAAAGAAAATCAACCAAACAAAATGAGCTTGACGCTATATGTCTAACATAAATTATTTTGTATGAATTAGTTTATGTACAAATTAAAGAATAGAAACGTTTAAAATTGCGAATATTTAAATTGCCTGGTATACACGAAAGACTTGGGTTATTCGTATTTAATAAAAGGGGGTGGAAACATATTTTTTGTACAATCATCTTCTTAACTTTCAGAAATGGCTTCTTAATTAACTGGTTTTAAATATTAAAATTGAAAATGATCCACCCTTTTTCTTAAATTCCATATGTGATAATTGTCGGCCTAAACTATTAAGATCGAAAAAGACATAAATAGGAAAAATAGACTAAAATCAACATTGAACGACTGACTCTATTCGGTAGCGTAGAGCAGGGGAATGTAACGAGTGAACTATTCGGTTACTTCAGCGTATACACGACAACAACCGGTCTATTCGTAATTTTCCGGGAACACGAAAATGACCGAAAAGTGTCAGTGATTTGATCTATCACATGCCGAGAGTCAATTACCATGCCATATATCAAACCAATTAACGAGTTATCGAAAGATGGGCGGTAACGCAGATGAAACCTTTGAAGTGACGACGTTGTTATTCCTTTCAATATTACTTCCATGATATAACCAATTCACCAAAGCTTCATGGGAACTGCTAAAAGCATTTTTGAGTTATTGTCCGAAAACTTGAAAATCCCCTTTTTTTAATGAATAAAACCTCACAACTCGGAAACGTAAAATCTGAAATTTATAAAAATCAAAAGTGAGCTCATGTCAATAGATACAAACATTTCACCAAAGTTTCTTGCAAAGTGGTGAAAGCATTTATGAGTTACTGTCCGAAAATAGGAAAATCACTTTTTTTTTATGAATAAAACTTCATAACTCGGAAATGTAAAATCTAAAATTTATCAAAAAGACAAAATGGAGCTCACGTCAATAGATATAAACAATTTACCAAAGTTTCATGCAAATTGGTTAAAGCGTTTCTGAGTTCATATTTAACATGTTGACGACAGACAGACAGACAGACAGACAGACGGACGGATGGACAACGGTATACCATAATACCTCTCATAAAGGGGTGTATAAAAAGGAGGGTTCTTTTTCCAAATTGTCTTTGCCTAATGAATATTCTATTAAGAATTTCTTTTATATATTTAGGAAATTTCCTTTTATCATTAAATGACATTTTATCAAAATAAATGTGAAAATTACAAACAATATTCATTTCTAATGAAAATTAATCTTCAAAATGACAACAGATTTTGGATCTATTCTAAATTTTAAAAAAAAATGGAAAATTAATAAAAAAAAAATCATAACTTTATATTACATTCCTTTAACTGTTTCTGAACATGATTAATAAAAAAAAACACTGACTAGATTGTCAAAATCTTATGAAGAATATTTATATTTATATTTCAAGTAAAGACAGAAAATGCCAAAATGTTGACTTTCTTATCAGATAACCTATGTGTAACATCTGTGGTCAGTTTATTGGGAAGAGTGATATATAAATTACAAGGACTTCAAACTGTGAAGCTAATCAGTTGTGAAATCTGAGATTCCCTCAAATCTGAGGGCATTCTTCGGGCTGTACTATAAAGTATATTTACCAGTCAGGTCTGCCAAAATGTCTGTTTTTACAGATTTCTGACAAAACAGTGACCTAGTTTTAACAGACAAGATTTTTTTGGCCATATAATACCTCCTTTTGTTCCTAAACTACCTATGGATGAATCTAGGATACTAGTTAATTTCTACAACCCATACCATTAACGTAGTGGCAATCAAATGACTCCCATCCCCACCTGAATTTGGCTACTTTTCTAAGTTTTCTGATTTTTAACTCCAAGAAGGGCATTAAGGCTGTCATATTTTCATAACAGCACATCTGGAAAAGTTTATGGACCATAAATTGGAAGATTGAACTCCCTGCTGTCAACACAGTTCATCTGGGGCAGTTCTAAATAAAATGCTCCGCAGGGCGCAGCTTGATACGACCGCAGAGGTCGAAACCCTGAACAGTTGGGGCAAGTATGGCCACAACATTCAAGCTTGATACAGCTATGAATTTGGATTGTGATTAAATATTTGACACAGCATAGGTTTCTGACACAGAATGAATGTGGTCTAAGAACTTAAAAATTTTAAATTGGACATTCACCTATTATGGTCCAATATCCAAAATCTAAATACATGGTTAGATTCAGCATATCAAAGAACCCCAAGAATTCAATTTTTGATGAAATCAAATAAAGTTTAATTTTGGACCCTTTTGACCTCAATGTGGACAAAGTTGATAACGGGGCCCAAAAATCAAAAATCTAAATACATGGTTAGATACAGCATATCAAAGAACCCCATATATTCAATTTTTGTTGAAATCAAACAAAGTTTAATTTTGGACCTTGATTTGGACCAACTGGAAAACTGGGCCCATAATCAAAAATCTAAATAAATCTTTAGATTCAGCATATCAAAGAACCCTAAGAATTAAATTTTTGTTAAAATCAAACTAAGTTTAATTTTGGACCCTTTGGACCTTAATGTAGACCAATTTGAAAACGGAACCAAAAATTAAGAATCTAAATACACGGTTAGATTGGGCATATCAAAGAACCCCTATAGTTCAATTTTCGATGAAATCAAACAAAGTTTAATTTTGGACCCTTTTGGCCCCCAATTCCTAAACTGTTGGGACCAAAACTCCTTTTTGGCCCCAAATTCCTACACGTTTAGGGCAATTGCCCCCAAACTCAAACCCAGTTTTCCCTTTGTGACATGGAACCTTGTGGAACAATTTCATAAAGATCCATACACTTACACACAAGTTATTGTCCTGAAACCAGAAAAATGCTTGTTTTTTGCCCCTTTTTGGCCCCTCATTCCTAAAATTTTGAGGCAATTACCCCCAAAATCAATCCCAGCCTTCCCTCTGTGGTATGGTACCTTGCAGTACAATTTCAGAGAGATCCATACACTTGAACACAAGTAATTGTCTGGAAACTAGAAAAATACTTATATTTGGCCCCTTTTTGGCCCCTTATTCCTAAACGTTTTGGGCAATTACCCCCAAACTCAATTCCAGCTTTTCCTTTGTGATATGGAACCTTGTAGTACAATTTCAGAAAGATCCATACACTTACACACAAGTTATTGTCATGAAACTAGAAAAATGCTTGTTTTTTGCCCCTTTTTTGGCCCCTAATTCCTAAAATTTTGAGGCAATTACCCCCAAAATCAATCCCAGTATTCCCTTTGTGATATGGAACCTTGTGGTACAATGTCAGAGAGATCCATACACTAACACACAAGTTATGTCTGGAAGTTACCAAAATGCTTATTTTTGGCCCCTTTTTGACCCCTAATTCCTTAACTGTTGGTACCATAACCCCCAAAATCAATCCCAACCTTCCTTTTGTGGTAATGAACCTTATGGTAAAATTGCATAGAGATCCATTCACTTAAACTAAAGTTAGAGTGAGAAAACCAATGTGTCTTCAGACGCCAACGACGACGATGCCAACGTCCTACCAATATACGACTGCAAAATTTTTTTGCGGTTGTATAAAAAGTATGGAGGGTCATATGAGCTATCAAAGAATAGCAGTTGCAATAACAACTACAGGTGGAATTGGGGGCAAAGGGGTTAACAGGGTGAAAGGGTACTGTATTACAAGATGTATAGTCTCAATAAGACTTATACATACATAAAACATGTTAAATGATTTGTGAAGTGAAATGAAGACTTAAATTATGGTAAAATGTAAAAGAAAGTCATATATATGCCATGAAAATACATGTGCTTGTACATAGAAAATGCATTTCAAATAATTAAAACAAAAGAAATACTTATTGTATAGGTTATAATAGACCCAATGAACATATGTAAAACAGATTTGAAATTTTGTATCACGGTGCTATGTTGCACAAACTGAATGTTTTCTTCTAAGCACTGCAAATTGCTTGACATTAGCTAATTGAAAAGCGTTTAACTCCCTTAGGAAGTGACATGAACACAATTATGACATGCTGTGATTTCATATAAATAATATTTTTCAAAAAAAATAAACATCTTGACTTTATATCTTAGTAAATCTTCAATTATGCAAGGTAACATGCTGTTGTACAAGATTTTATAACATTTTACTGTTTATGTTATTTGTCGGCATTCCTATGGGAACGAACTGTGCGTCTCTCCTTACTGACCTCTTCTTATTTTTATATGAGTCGGAGTTTGTCAGACACTTGTCAAAAAAAAAGAAAATCAATGAAGCCCAATCATTTAATTTCACATTCAGATATATTGATGATGTTCTTTCCATTAACAATCCAAACTTTTCTGATTGGGTTCCATTAATATATCCTCTGGAACTAGAAATTAAAGAAACAACAGACACGGCTTCCTCCGCCTCATTTTTAGACTTATACCTCGAATTTGACATAAGTGGTCATCTCAATACCAGAATCTATGACAAGAGAGATGATTTTAATTTTGAAATAATAAATTTTCCCCACCTTAGCAGCAATATACCAACTTCACCTGCATATGGGATATACATTTCCCAACTCATTCAGTATTCAAGAGCTTGCAGCTGCTACTCAGACTTTAAAACAAAACGTCACCTGTGTCTGAGCAGAAAGTTGATGAGCCAAGGTTATGTCAAAGAACGTCTTGTCCTGTTTATAAAAAGTTCACTGGAAGATACCAAACCCTTGTTGATAAATATTCCGTATCAACTTCACTAATAATACATGATGGTCTTGAAGTATTGATTCTAGGTACTGACGTTGTTTATCATCTTAATTATGTGTTAAAGTACCCCTTTTTTGTCTTGTATATTTTTAACCGTTACTGTTTATCCATTTTTGATTATATACTTATGACGTGGATCGGTACTTATACATCCTGCCATTGTGTTATTGTGCTATGGTCAATTTTGAGTTCTTGTCTTTCATTTTTGCTTATGTACTTTGTCTATATGCCATTTTGTGTTTCTCTGTTGAAACAGTTATTTGTTTTTATAGTGATTAAGATCATATTACAATGTTGACAGCTGTTCCCCAATTTTTCACGTTTTTACCTATTATATATATATATATGTCTGTTTGTTTTGCTCACACATTGTTGTCAATATAATGGAATTCTATGCGACTGTCATACAAGTGAGAGGTTTAGCTAGCTATAAAACCAGGTTTAATCCACCATTTTCTACATAAGGAAATGCCTGTACCAAGTCAGGAATATGACAGTTGTTTTTCATTCATTAGATGTGTTTGAGCTTTTGATTTTGTCATTTTATAAAGGACTTTCCATTCTGAATTTCCCTTAGAGTTCGGTATTTTTGTTATTTTACTTTGTACTGAAAATATCAAACACTGGTCTATCAGACTGAGGACGATGTCCTCAGAAATACCTTTTCTTTCTCTTACAAGTTTCTATTAACCATTCATTCTGCCATTTCTTCTTGAGCTGCCGTAAATTGCCCAAAAAACAAACTTCCTGTAGTGTCGTAAAATGTATTAAAATAATATCAACAACATTGGCATTTGTTTTCATAGTCAAGACAAAAAATAATTTTGACTAAAAAAAAATTTATAAATACTACACATACACATAAATAAGTCATTCATGCGCTAACTATCACATTTAATTTGGAATGTGATATAACGTAATACAATATAAATCTTACCTCATATTTTTAGCCCAGGAAATTGAAGCAGGAAAACTAAGTGCAACTACCCACAAGTATATAAGTAGTATAGTAACACCTAAATTAAATTTTGTAGTATCATTTCTATGTTTTAATACTCTTGCTAAGTGACAAAGTCTTGCTAGCTGAAAGAAGAAAAGACAACATTTTAAAAAATTTTCAACATATAACAACAAACTTTTGATACAGAAATAGGTTTCACCTTCTTGTAATTTTGATAGTATTATGCAAATGTTGAAATCAAAATGGCAATATTTCCATATGTAAACTATGCAAAACATTCAAAGTCATTGAGCCATGACAGAAGGTTCAGGGTCGAATAACCTTCATAGAAATCAGAAATGCTAATGCTTATTAAACTGCATACCAATAACATTGACTTATCATAAGTGGTTCCCTTTAAACTAACCAAAACACAAATATTAACATGTAAACTAAGCTAAACTTTCAAAGTCAATGAACAATGATGAGGGGAGGGGCCATATAACGGTTATCTCTATAGAAATGAGACTAGCAATTGCAATTAACACAACCACGAACCAAATAAATGGGGAATGTGTCCATGGGACACATCTGATTGACCGGCTGGCATATCATATAAAGTTATAAAGGGACATAACTGAAGAACGGTAAAAGTGACGCTACCCAAATTTGTACTTGATCCGAGTTTTGTGGTAATAAGTATTGTGTATAAGTTTCATAACATTTGTTGGAGGTTTATACAAAGTCCTCAGAAATGGTCCTGATTATTTTTGACTGTAATCTGTTCCATGTTTGACTAGAGTACTAATTCTGGATTGTAGATATACTAAAGGTCCATTCATAATTTGTTGTAATGTTGTACTTAATATTTAAGTGTCTGTTGTTTATACTGTATATATTTCTCCTTTGGTCAGTGGATGTGTGTTTTGTAATAATGAAAAGTATATAACGACTGAGTAAACATCCAGAAAAACAGTCACCTCCTTGCAAAAATCTTTTTACCTGACATTAAAACCTGTCTGAGTAAGTCTAACTTGCTGAAATATGTGCCCAAAGAACAAAATCCTCAAAGTCACACATAATGAGTTCTTAAGACAATTAATTTAAGCAACATTTTAATCATCCTGATTTGCTTCAGAACTCTCCATTTGAACTCATGATATGTAAAATTAAGTATTTAGTACTCATATCAACAATATAATCAACATAATTCAAAATCCTGCTCTATCCAATTATAAATAAACTTCTGTGTAAATACATGTATTGCGTAGCAGTGCCAGTTGTATCCAGGTTTGAATGAAACATAAATCATAAATGAACTATAATTTTTATTATTTTATATTCATCACTTACCCTTGGGGAATCTACTCAGCTAAAATTAAAATTTTTGCTTAAAGCCTAAGCCAAGAGCCTATGTGTGTACTGAAAAGTAGCAAAGTAAAGACCCCTGGCTCGACATCACACCAATCCAATTGGAACTATGGTTCCAAATAAATGCGTGAGGCTATCAGGAAGCATATGAGGCTATCAGGAAGCCTATGAGGCTATCAGGAAGCCTATGAGGCTATCAGAAAGCCTATGAGGATATGTCTGAGGAAGCCTATAAGGCTATGAGGAAGCCTATATTGATGCTATGAGGAAGCCAAGTATGTAGCTATGAGGAAGCCAAGTAGTGTTGATGTTGAATTGGTGTTGGAATGAATTTGTATGAAATTTGACAGTTTATCCCCAGAAATTCTTGGGAGATGAGTGAAATTTTTGAAACAACCAGTGATAAAATTTCATAAATGTCCATAACACAGATGGTAACAGCTGAGTGTCCCCAAGGATTGTGATGTAAGGGAGGGGATACCTTCAATAAAGCCATGAGAAAAAAAAATATAAAATACACACAAAACATAAAAGAAAAGCTAAGAATAATCACATAATGAAAACACATAAAAAATGAACTTTAGTCACAGAACAATACTGAAACTACTTTGAAAACATTCAATATATATTTCTTCTTACTTTTATATATATGAAGAACTTGAGAAATAACATTTTCTTAAAGCTACCTAACCTACTTTGAAAAGATTTTATAGATACAAGTGTTACTACTGCAAATATCTGAAGACCAGCTTGATCTTCTATTTGTTTTTCCAGCTCTAGAAGCTGTCCCTATTCTAAAGCTATGATCTGAGTAACATATAAGTAAATATTGTCTTTCTAAAATTTCTTATCAATGGTTAAGAAAAGTGGGTCAGTTGGATGGATAGGTGTAAATTCCTACATTACTGTATAAATTCTAATAAAATCTTGTATGGGCAGATAAGTATTAATTTAATTAAGCCATAATTTATGTAGCTGAATGCTTATGCCCTTTCTAAACAGAACAGTTTTTGATATTTTTGTAATTTAAAAACTACTAAGTCGGAGTAAAATGCAGCATCTATAATGCATAGATTTACAGCTGGATCAAATGTATATGAGGCCTTGAAAATGTAAACTTGCCACATCTATAAAAAAAATTCCATAAAAGCTACAAAGGATGCAGTTAGTAAACTTGAAAAAAAAAACTTTTTGCAGACAATTACCATTTTCTCTAAATCAAAATTATTGTAATCTGATATCTCTTGGTTTTTGCAGTATATTTACAGAATTTAAAACATGTTCAAGCCTAATTACCGTGTATTACTTTCTGACAGCAAAGGATAATTGTTATTACCTTGCAGATACCTTTAGCTTATTCTACATAAATAAATTTAATGGTAGAGTATAGTAAACTCAGAATTTAAAGCAATATTATTAAATCCTCAGAAATAGCAGGTAAACTAGTAATTATAATCCATTCAATAACATAAAGGTCTCAAACTTCTGAACCCAGTCTCATAAACAGTTCCTGTAGTATTAGCATGTTACTGTTCCAAAGATCATCAACTGCTGATTTAGGACCACATTACATCTGAGCTGCATGGGCACTTCATTGAAAGTTGTGCTGCACTGGGTCTGGTTTGTGAGATCTGTCTATCCAGAGGTGCATGTTGAAATGAGGAGGCTCTAGTATCTAATGTTTGTATGGTTGAATATGGATAATGTATCCTGTTTAAAATATGGGAACATGAACTCTGATTAATATGACTAGTTGCTGAACATTATGCATTCACTACAGATGAAGTTGAATCCACAACTATAAGTATTAGTCCCTTTGTTCCTAATTTAGTTAATCTAGTTTAATTAGTCCAGGTTTAAAACATCCCATTACATAACAGTAAAACATCTAGAGCACTGAGATTTAACATTAAAGTCTCTTGGGTATGTACCATGGAGATCTGAACTGCTTGGTACTGAATTCTCTGTCATTATTCAAGAGTATTGAACAGTTTATAACATGATATGAATACCATCAATGTTCAAGTGTATAATGTATATATGACAGAGCAGCAATAAAATATAAAGCTTAACAATTAAGTCTGTGAAGGTGTTGATCCAACTAGCATTAAATAATATAGTCGAGCTGTTGCCACAGCTATGTAGAAAAAGAAGCATGTCAAACTGGTAGAGTCCAATGCTTGTGATTGTCCATCTGATGTTCCCAATGTGCATACAGGAGGTGCAATGTCTTGTTTCCCTCGGTGTATAAATATGCAAATAAAAGAAATGAAGAAAGGTGTCAGTTTTCACAATATATCAAATGCTGTTATAAAATATAAAATTGTTTGTTATGTAAGTATCTATCTGTAAAGCTAGCTTAGTAACGATTTAACCCATATCACAGTTTTCTAGAATTATTAAAATTTAGATAAAATGTTTATACTTATATATTCACAAGTTATATGTTCTTAATTCATTTATCGCCGTGATATCGCCTTTATGTGCTGAGGCGGCGTAAAGCAATCACAAATCAATCAATCAATCTAAATACTCCATTTACCAATTGTGTTTACCAAAAAAACACAATTTCGATTGACTTCAATTATGGAAATGCCATATAACTGTAACAACATAATTGTTTCTTTTGTACATAATGCAAGGAAATATATGGTAAATAGATTATGAAATTAATTTGGCAGTAAGTGGAGTATATGTTATAAAATATAGATATTATACTAAAGAAATAAATCAAAATTATCACATGAAGATGAAGAAATGAATACAATACCGGACATATATATGCTATTGTCAATAACCAAGTTAGCTTATGTGAATACCAGTGCATAAATATTCAGTGTCTACTTCACAAATAATACAAGATGGTCTTGAGTTATAGCTTCTATAGGTACTGAAGTTGTGTATCTTTTAATTACTTTACAGTTTTTCCTTTATTAGTCTTTGTGCTATTATGTTCCTTTGGTTGTACGACTCATGACGTGACTCAGTATTTGTTCATCAGCTATCCAGGTTTTTAGCAGTTCCTGTTGCAGGTGGGTCAAGAGGTGCAATTATGATGCAAGAGGTTGTCAAAGTGTTGTTTTCACTTGTTACTGTTGTCTTTACATTTTACTTGATTTGTACTTTATTGAGAAAGTGTAAACTATATGCTGTATGTACTATCAACTACAAAAACTTTTTGTTGCTGTCTTTGTCAAATTTACTATCAACTACAAAAAAATCTTGTTGGCAACTATGTAGATTTATTTGTATGTAAATGTTTGAGTTTTTAGTCAGATTTATATGTTGGTGATGTATGTTTACACAGTTTTGCTGCTGGATCCTAATTATTGTCACATTAACCTATTATGTCTGTTTGGGTTACTCACCCAATTGTACATGTAGTAAAAAGATACTTGCCTAGAACATTTATAGGTAAATCCAGTTCATAAACATGGATGGAAATATCTCTGCATGGTCACATCAAACATATGGATCTGATGCTGTTAAAATCGGCTATATCAAATATAATTCACTCTCTAATAAAGTCGCAGTTTATATTGGTCGTCCAAAATTCAGATAACATTAAAAATGTAAAATTATGCACAACACAAATATCGCCAGCATTAAATACTCAGCTTTGTGGGGGTAATCCATAATCCAAAAGTGAAAAAGTTTAGTAGAAATATATACAAAATATTTTACTGCTTCATTATTATCCTATATAAAATTGCTTTAACACTAGTTTTGACATTTGATAAAATGTCCTCATTCCTTTTTTGTCTTTCAGCTTGTAATATTCCAGTTTCATGGATTATAGTCCAATGGTTCTCATAAGGAGAAATCCTTATTACTCCTCCTACACACATCTTTCCATTTGCCAGACATTTTGATATCAGTTATTCCAAAATAAATGTGTATTTAGTCTGAATCAAAATTAAATAATTCAAAAATCTGTATAACCTGCTTTGGTAAAGTATTAATCCAAATCACTGAAACATTAAGAAATTGAAAACAACACGTTTAATAATTTCATGCGTCCGAAGCACTTTTCTGGATTTACCTTCATCAGGAACGCTCAAAGCCAAACATTTGAAATCCGAGGGATGTGTAAGTACCGAAACAGTTGAAGAGCTATATGACAAAAATACCTAAAACAAATAGCCAAATCCATCTAAGGTCAACTTTGCCTGAGGGAGTTGAAACCTTAGTTTCTTTATAATTTCAAAATTTATAAACAGACAATTAAGAATTAAGAAGTTTTTAGCTAAGCCACTTTTTGAGCAAAAATTATTCTTTTAACTGCTTAATCTGCATTGAAAAAACTGGACACTTAAAAGGCAGCATGTACTGGTTTTCAATATACAACTACTTAATGGGATGTTCCTAAATGGGAGGAGCTAAACTACACCCAAGTTTATGTGCAAACAAACAAAGGATAAAGGAAAGCCAGATGCCACAAGTGGTCACTAATTAACAAAACATGTATATTTGTAATGGAACTGATGTAAATAAACCCCCTGCTAAGAACACCTGATAAACTCACATGTAGCTGATTAAGATATGATAATAAATCTGTTTCTTCTCAATAGTAAAGAAAACAAAAAATCCTGGGAAAATCCTAAAATAATGACTACTGAGTGTAATGGAAATCAAACTATGTATAAACATAACTTATATAAGTAACTACAAACTTAAATTAGAGAACGGAAACGAAAAATTCAGCAATTTTTCCAATTGTAAAGGGGCATAACTCTAGAACAGTACAAGTGATGCCACCAAAATTCAAACTTGATCTGTATTTTGTGGTAATAAGCATTGTGTATAAGTTTCATAACATTTGGTTCAGGTAAACTTAAGTTGGAGAACGGAAACGAATAATCAGCGATTTTTCCATTTATAAAGGGGCATTACTCTAGAACGGTTGAAGTGACTCCACCAAAATTCAAACTTGATCTGCGACGCATGAAATTATTAAACGTGTTGTTTTCAATTTTTTTTCATAAAATTTGGTAGAGGCAAACTAAAGTTAGAGAACGGAAACCAACTTTGGGACGTACATACGTACGGACAGACGTCAGATGGACAAGGGAAAAACTTAATGCCCTCTCCGCTACAGCGAGGGCATGAAAATGTCATTGACTTAACATAAGTGGTTCATCTTAAATTGATCTAATCATAAACTTTAACATGTAAACTATGCAAACATTAATAAATTGCTTCGCCGAGCGCAGCTGGATACGACCCCAGAGGTCCAACCCTGAACAGTTAGGGCAAAAATGGACACAATATTCGTGCTTGATACAGGTCTGAATTTGGATTGTAATTAAATATTTAAGACATAATAGGTTTCTGACACAGAATAACTGTAGTCAAAGAACTTAGAATTGGTTATATGATTTGAATTACATTATGCTGTTACGAATTGAACCCCCCCCCCTAAAAAAAAATTTTTCCCCTTTTTTTTACTCTTGTGTAATACACTAAATTTGAGCCATAACCCCCCAAAGCCAATCCTAACAATCCCTTTGTGGTATGGAAACTTGTGGTTTAATTTCAGAGAGATCCATACTCTGTTCCACAAGTTATTGTCATGAAACTAGAAAAATGCTTATCTGGGCCCCTTTTTGGCCCCTCATTCCTAAAATTTTGAGGCAATTACCCCCAAAATCAATCCCAGCCTTCCCTTTGTGGTATGGTACCTTGTGCAGTACAATTTCAGAGAGATCCATACACTTGAACACAAGTAATTGTCCGGAAACTAGAAAAATACTTATATTTGGCCCCTTTTTGGCCCCTTATTCCTAAACGTTTTGGGCAATTACCCCCAAACTCAATTCCAGCTTTTCCTTTGTGATATGGAACCTTGTAGTACAATTTCAGAAAGATCCATACACTTACACACAAGTTATTGTCATGAAACTAGAAAAATGCTTGTTTTTTGCCCCTTTTTTGGCCCCTAATTCCTAAAATTTTGAGGCAATTACCCCTAAAATCAATCCCAGTATTCCCTTTGTGATATGGAACCTTGTGGTACAATGTCAGAGAGATCCATACACTAACACACAAGTTATGTCTGGAAGTTACCAAAATGCTTATTTTTGGCCCCTAATTCCTAAACTGTTGGGACCATTACCCCAAAAATCAATCCCAACCTTTCTTTAGTGGTTATAAACCTTATGTTTAAATTTCATAGATTTCTATTTACATTTACTAAAGTAATTGTCCGGAAACCATATGTCTTGGACGACGCTGACCATGACGTGATACCAATAATGACTGCAAAATTTTTTGCGGTCGTATAAAAAGTTAGTAATAGAAGTTTTAAGTGAAAGATCATCAAAACCACGTTGTTTGAATTAAAAAACGTGAGCACACTGGTCTGAAATTTAATAATATTAGCCTACAAATTCTTCAAAAATGCTAAAAATATCATTGAAACCTTTATCTTATGTTCATTTTAAGTTTTTTCTTGAAAAAATAACCTGAAAAGAATTACTGAAACAATTGTGCTTTGTTAACGTACATGGATTTTACGTATCCTTCTCTGGTCCGTGTTTTGCCAATGTCAAGTCAACATCCAGTATTAGGAAAAAGTGTTTTTTAAAAAGGAAAATAAAGTTTTTGACAGCGTTATTTTGCAGTAATAAAGAGTCTAAGGCAGATAATAGTATGCTGATGTTGCACTCTTCAAATGATGCACTGTCTATGTTATAGTATACGTCAGAACATCAAATTTTGCATCACAAGTCTGAAGTTTAATATCGTTTTTATGTCAATCATTGTTAAGATGCCCTAATGATTACATTAAATGTCTATTGTTACTAAGTCTTAAGGGATAAAAATTGTGGCAAGAAAAAAATTTCCGATTGGCTCAAATATTTTTTGGAAGCCCTGGCTGTTATATATTATTCCATTTAAGGAAATACCAATTAATCATAAAAATATTTTTAACAGCTGCCCATCTTGCACTTTTGATAGTATACATTAGCTATAAGTTTATTTTAAAAAAATTTACTCAGTATACTGACTTACCTGTAAAACAAAACAAATGTAAGATATGATGATCCCTAAACTTCCACACAGTATACAAGATGTCAATATTGCTAGTATGAGCAGTATAACTTTTATCTTCTCACAAAAAGTAAATAAAAGGGATGGAATCCTGCAAAACATGAAAATATCTATCTTATTATTTATTCCCTTCATGGGGTTGAAATAGCTTTTCTTGCCTATCCTGAACATGATCAGAATAATCTTCAAAAATAAAATTTTCCTGAAAATTATCATTCATCTTGATATGACCAACAAGAAAATATATGGTTTAGGAGTAGGAATCTTAATAAATGGCAAATAATATATACATCTGAACATTCTCAAATGGCAGGGGCTTGGTTGACCCCTGGAGACTAATTTATATATCTTTTTTTTCAACTCCCCTTTTTCCAAACAAAAAATTCTTTCCTTCAAGATATGGTCATAATCTCAATTCAAATTTCCATTGGAGTTTGCAACCACAATTACCCATTTAAATACATCATAAAAGTCTTAAAATAGAAAATGACACACATAACCATGGCTAAAATAAATATTCCTTAATCATCATACTTCTTAAAGTAAATTGACAGCTAATCACCTCAAGACAATACAACATTTCTTCAATGTAAGGGAGGTTATCAAAACATATGTTTGGATTACCTCCCTTACACTGCCTTAACATTGTCTTAATTGTCCATTTACCAGGAAACCCTTGTTTTCCCCCCTTTTTTGCCCCTAATTCCTAAATGGTTTGAGCCATAACCCCCTAAAGCCAATCCTAACCATCCCTTTGTGGTATGGAAACTTGTGGTATAATTTCAGAGAGATCCAATCCATACACTTAAACACAAGTTATTGTCTGGAAACTAAAAAAATGCTTATTAGGGCTTCTTTTTGGTCCCATATTCCTAAAATGTTAGACTTATAACCCCCAAAATCAATCCCAACCTTCCTTTTGTGGTTATAAACCTTGTGTTTAAATTTCATAGATTTCTATTTACTTACACTATAAAGTTATTGTCTGGAAAACCAAGTGTCTTCGGACGATGACGAAGACGTGATACCAATATACGACCGCAAATTTTTTTGCGATTGTATAAAAATATATGGTTTAGGGGTGGGGATCTCAACCTTTCTCAAAAATATTTCAACATTCTCAAATGGCAGAGTTTGAGGATGATGCCTGGGGACTCACCCGGTATTTCATTTGTTATAAAGAACATTTTCCATTCATTAGATTCTCCAAATCTTTTATGGTTTTTGTGTTATTTTGTGCATATTCTATACATATCAGGGCTTCCAAAACAGTCGTATTTTCCGGACTTATAAATCATATTTAAGACTTGTGCCGAACCTGAAACGGACATTTAATGTGGGTTTGCCATTTTAACATAATTCAGAAAAAAACTGAAGTTTTTGCGATCTTTTTGACCTGGCCTATTGTCTAAACCGGCAAATTTCCAGTCATAAAAGTGACATGGTGAATAAGTACTATCAAAACAAACCCTACTTTAATACCCTCTCATTACAGTCAAGGTTAATTAGTTGTCAGACAGTTGAAATTTACCTGTTCAGGTGACAGGTTAACTAATATGTACCAGACATAGATAGGTCTATTTGAAGTTAATTTCATAAATTTCATCAGTTTGCAACTTATTAATTTAGTCAAAAAGATTTAGATTATCAAAAATACAAATATAAATATGATTTGATGAAAATTTTAAAAAGGTAGTTATAAAGGTTTTAAGCGAAAAATCATTAGAACCACATTATTTAAACTAGTACATGCATGCGCATGTGTGTAGTTGTGAGATTTAATTATGCATCTGAATTCTTCAAAAATGCTAAAATTATCACTGATACCTTTATCTATCGTTGAAGAAATAACATGGGAAGAGCTACTTAAACTCAATCATGCTTTGTGTTAGGTGTCAGACCACCAATTCACCCACTCCAATTTAGAGCGTATGTAAAAGTAGCCCTTCTCTGATAAAAAATAGTGCTTTTGATGTCATTGTTTACTTAAACTAACCAACAAATTTGCAGAAATGAAACTTTCGGTGAAAGAGAAATATTGTTAGACCATACTTGTCCATGAGTTTGCATTAAAAACTGAGGATTAATGTGTTCCATAGTATACTAATTTAAGATTTCCAGAAAACCAGCGGTTATTTTTAGTAGTACTTGGCTTCCAAACGATAGTTCTTCGTTACAAGACTAGAAACATTGGTCGAAAATTGGCATGTAGAAAGGTGATACATGTATGATTTATGTTTTCTATGAAGTTAAACTTAAGGTAAAATATTTAGAAAGCTGTGAAAATTGCTAAATTTGATTGAATAGATAGGGATTTTGAATTGGTGGTCTGACACCTAAACGTATACGGATTTTCAAATCCATCTCTGGTCCGTGTTTTACCATTGTCAGGTCAACATCCGGTATAAGAAAATGTGCCTTCTAAAAAACAAAAGTCAAAGAATTTGACAACATAATTTTGCACAAATAAAGATTTCAAGGCAGTAATTAATAGGCTAATGTTGCACACTTCGAATGATGCACTGTCAATTTAACAGCTTACGTCAGTACATCAAATTTGTATCAACAGTCAAGTTTAATATCGTTTTTATGTCAATCACTGTTTATATGATGCCCAACTGACTACCATGATTGCCTTTTGTTACTTAAAGGATTAAAATCCGAAGAAGACAAAAAATGTCCTGCTGGCACAAATATTTTTTGGAAGCCCTGATTCATATCAATTTTCTATAACTGGAGAGCATGATTCTTCTTACAAAATCGCTTGACTTCTTTAGCTCAGTCAGTTAACGCGCTGCCTTGTAACACCGAGGTCCCGGGTTCAATTCCTGGTGGAGACAAGCGATTTTGTAAGAAGAATCATGCTCTCCGGTTACATTTCATTAAAATCCTAGCACAAAAAATGTTTCTCAAAATTGGTGATTTTTAAACATAAACTAGATATTATAACATTTTAAAGTCATTTGGCCAATTTACCAAAATCTATAATTATGTACAACTGTGCTAAATTTCACTGGCCTCTTTTTCATATTTATTGAGCTTTGCATTCACCAAACTATTTCTGAAACTTTGTATTTGTTAAACAATAACTAAATAAAAGACGTATGTGCCCATGGGACACAATCATGCCCCTACTTGGAAATATACAGCAATTTTTCCATTCAAAGGGACAATACTCAAGAACAGTGAAAGTGGTGCCACCCAAATTCGAACTTGATCTGAGTTTGGTGGTAGTAAACATTGTGAATAAGTTTCATAACTTTTGGTTGAGTCAAAGTAAAGTTTGAGTGCGGAAAGGCAAATTCAGATATTTTCCATTTATAAAAGGATACAACTTGAGAACAGTGAAAGTGATGCCACCCAAATTCGAACAGACAGATGGAAGTGCATAAAGAGGGACAAGGGTAAACCTTAACACCCCTTTTGCCTAGTGGCGGGGTATAACAAGAGGCTCCAAAGGGCCTGAATTGCTCACCTGGTAAAAAAATATGCCATTCTGATTGTTTTCCCTTATTTCAATCAGTTTAAGGGCAAAAATTCCTATTACAAGTGTGACAATTTGGCCATGTTGACTTACTTGTAGATCTTATTTCGCTCCTAAAAGGGGTCAATTGACAATTCGTCCATGTCGACTCATTTGTAGATTTTATTGTTCTGGTTATTTTAACTATTTAAAGTTTCTCTCTATCTGTTACCGTTTTCATTATAATAACCAAAAACTAAAATTAAAAAACAAATTACATTTCAAGGGCAATAACTCCAAAATGGGTACGGTAGTCCAATTTTTCTGAAAATTTGCAGGAGGTAGACCTTAACATCCTTGAGATTGCTCTTACTGCTTTAGTTTTTGAGATATAAGCCAAAAACTGCAATTTACCCCTATGTGGTAGACCTTAACATCCTTGAGATTGCTCTTACTGCTTTAGTTTTTGAGATATAAGCCAAAAACTGCAATTTACCCCTATGTTCTACTTTTAGCCACTGTTGCTATGTTCATTAATGGATCAAATCCCTAGATATAATTTTGCGTGAACCCCTCATATATTGGTGAGTTTTGGAAGCTTCTATGGGCCATTCGATATCCTAGGAAACAAGATTCTCGGAACGTCTCACAGTTTTGATCATTTATACAGGTAGTTGTTTATGTCTTTGATACGGTCCCTCTATGGATAGGCTACCACGTGACATTGTATAGTTCAACAATCGAAGTTCATTTGTAGATCAGAATATAAAAAATAAACAGCTGCGCCATGAGCGCATGATACGCCTGTCGCGTTTTCAAAGAATAAAGTTCAATAACTTCTCAATGTCATATCAGAAATTTATAAAAATCGAAAGGGATCATACGTCAATAGATATAAACAATTCCCTAAAGTTTCATGAGAACTGCTGAAAGCATTTTTGAGTTATTGTCCGAAAACTGGAAAATCCCCCCTTTTTTAATGAATAAAACCTCATAACTCGGAAACATAAAATCTAAAATTTATAAAATTCAAAAGGGAGCTTACGTCAATAGATATAAACTATTCACCATAGTTTCATGAGACCTGCTAAAAGCATTTTTGAGTTCTTGTCCGAAAACTGGAAAATCCCCCTTTTTTTAATGAATAAAACCCCATAACTCGAAAACATAAAATCTAAAATTTATAAGAAACGAAAGGGAGCTCACATCAATAGATATAAACAATTCCCCAAGGTTTAATGCAAATTGGTTAAAGCGTTTTTGAGTTAATGTCTGACATGTTGACGACGGATGGACGGACAACGGTGTACCATAATACGTCCCGTAAACGGAGTCAGAACACTTTAGGTAGGTAGTTTGATATCCGAATTCAACTAGCATTAGATTTGAGCCAAGAATAAATGTACGTGATAATGCAAATGCGTATTGTAATCCAGAGTATCAGTGTCTATGCTTTCCATTTACTATTTCTTGCACTACGCTAGAAACCATGTGCATGCATAAATATTAATTTCACTCGAGGACTGTAAATTTTTGCCTTTCTCATCTAAATTCAGGACATGGCAGTAAGAACTGGACATGTGACGTTGAATCATGGTTTTCATAAGTTAAGGTATTCTGACCTCTGGCTGTTTCTCTTTTCTTTTCTTTTTTTTTTTTGGGTGACTGTCCTATTTCAAACTTTACAATCTTCAAATAACTAAGGATTTTCTTCCCAAGGAATAAATATGTTACCTTAGATGTATTTGGCAAAACCTTTGTTTCGAAATTTTGGGTCTTCAATGCTCTTCAACTTCGTCTGCAATGTTTTATTCGAGCATCACTGATGAGTCTTTTGTAGACGAAATGCGCGTTTGGCATACAACATTTTAATCCTGGAATCTATATATACATTTTTATATAAATAAGTCTAAATTGAAAACAACGTTCAAACCTATGATTGCGTTGGATAAAAACCGCAATTTTTATACGTGTGCATGCAAAACAAATTTCTTGGTAGAGGGGTCTAAATACAGCACAAACAACATTTTCCAAAAGACCAAAAAAGTGAAAAAGTATATTTAAACAAAAGGCATTTGACTAACAGGTCGAACAATGGATGTTCTTAAACCCTGCTGACTGCCATTGGCGATTGCCAAATAAACGGATAACAAGATGTAACAAAATGGATCTTGATTATTAATTTAATACCAAACAGAAAACAATAAACTTGTGGAAAAGATGGTATACTGCAAACATGAGTTGCAAAAATTTGTACACCATATCCAAATTTCGACAATTAATGTCTCTTCAGTGATGTTAGGAATCGAAACGATATTTGGAAGGCCATATAACTTACCTCAATTTAGGATAGACTCTTGAATTTTGAAGAGTCAAAAATAGGATGAACGGATCATATAAACCCGAAGGCAACTATAATACAAGCCCAAATGAAAAATATAAATAAGTCTAAATTGAAAACAAGGTTCAAACCTATGATTGCGTTGGATAAAAACCTCAATTTAATTACATTTTTATGTAAATACACGTGTTGAAGGCCGTACTTTGACCTATGATGGTTTATTTTTACAAATTCTGACTTGGATGGAGAGTTGTCTCATTGGCACTCATACCACATCTTCTTATATCTATATATAGGGTACATATCTTTTTTTATATTAATTGGTTCTTTTGAGAGCATATTCAGGTATTCATAAAACTTCTTCAGAACTATAAGTTTTTCCTATAAAATATTTGGATTGATTAAAGTAACTTCAGGAATCCCTTAAAATTTGAGATGTTTTAAAATAAAAAAAAAAATTATCAGTATATAAGAGGTACCAATGGAGCTGGTGTGTTACTCTCGAAAACAAAATACAAAATTGTCTTATAAATTGCATGCCACAGAGTTACACTTCACATGGAAATTGGACTTTCAATTTCTCTAGATACAACCTCTACCATGAGTACAGACAACAATTTGAATAATGATTATAAGAATAATTGAAGCCATCAAGGAAACAAAATATGAAAATATGACAGATAAAATAAGTGCATTCAGATTATTTTAGCAAACTGAGTGCTTAAATTTATATTGTGATTGGTCTGTGCAATTTACTTTAGACATTCGGTTCGCAGAAACTAAGAACTGCAATAGGATTAGGACTTTGTATACTAAACATGAAGAAAAACTGATGTACTCTCCCAAGTAATAAATAAAATAGTCGAGACTTAAAAGGTAAATTCATTAAGTAGCTGTATACACTTTTCTATTTACAACTAAAATCCAACAGTGCTTTTAATTGACTTGCGTAAGAATCTACACACAATTACATATTTTCAATAAAGGTGTTTTAACATCACCAGTACCTTATTCTATTCAGTTAATTATTTCAAATCTAAAGCCAAAAAAAAATCAGCAAAATTTTTTTGGTGACCAGTCAGATGTCTCGGGTTCACGTATTGCTTTTCTTTTTTTAAAGAAAGCAACTTGTTTAAACTAGATACCCTAAGGAATATTTAGATAAAGTTTGGTAACATTTGGACCAGGAGTTTCAGAGGAGAAGTCTTTGTCAAAGTTTACAAAGACAAATGGACCATGACAATGGATACAAAGTAATGGCACAAGCTTACATGGCCTTTCGTTCACAAGTACATAATATATTGATGTTTCTATTTATTGACTTTCTTACTATTAATGAGGTCTATTATAACATTAAACCTGTGTTCTAAAATACTATGATTTACCATCCAAATAAAACTGCAGCAACCTTACTGATAATGTTCAATGCCATGATTAGCAGGTAGCAATGAACATTGACAACACCAAGGGATATGATATATAACATCAATGGTAATGTTGCTGTATATAAACCACTCTTGGTCAGTTCTCTACTGTCTTCTTGCGGTAGTCCAAACCTGGTTATCAATCCTTCAAAACTTTCATTGCTGTAATAATAAATACAAATGTAAATTAATCCAAAGTCCCCTTCTTCTATAGCCCTGTAGATCCTCACCAGAAGCCAGTAGTTTGTACATTGCTACATAGATTTTTTTCTGCTGATCATCTGTGCTAGAATAGTTTCTCTCTACCTGCTATAGAATTTATACCAAAAAAAACCTATCCAATATAGTTTTTAAGATAATAGCCAAAATCACCAAAAAATTAGGAAAAACTTGTCAATAAAGGGCAGCAACTCCTATAAAGAGTTGTCAACCATTTTCGTTCTAATTCTATGAAGATAATTCTAGTCATTCTGAAAATTCTGCTCCAGTCAGAAATTCACTACTTATTGATTGATTGATTGGTGTTTTATGTCAATTTCAGCACTATTGGCTATTTTGTGGTGTTCAGTTTTTATTGGTGGAGGAAGCCAGAGTGCCCAGAGAGAACCAACTACCAATGGCAGGAAAACTAACAGATGGGTGCTCCTGCCACATACAGGGTTCAAACTCACAACCTCAGTGTTGACAGGCTAGTGATACAGTAGTTGAACTACTTAGACCACTCGGCCCCTTCAGTATAATGGTTGCAAGATAATACATCAATGAGTGAATGTGGTCAAGTTTGGTTCTAATTGGCCCAGTAGTTTCAGAGAAGATGTTTGTAAAAGTTAATGGATGAAAATAAGTGACAGATGAAAGAAGCCAAGTTATGAAAATGAGTAAAAATCATCAAGAGCATTAATATTCCAGATAAGAAGTAAACTGATGATTTTAAACATGTTGACCTATTTCTAGATTTTTGTTCTGCTGTTCATTTTTGCCTTTTACAGTTTCTTGGTATAAATTGTTGATGCCAAAAAACACAAATAAACAGCCATGCCAAGAGCCCATGATACACCCTTATTGTGCATATTAAAATTGTTGCAAGAATAAAATGGATATTTATTAAGCATTTAATCAGAAGCAAGTAAAATGGCTCTGTAGAAAAACATGCTTTAGGATAGCGCTAGGCATATAAACATTGCTTCAAATATGACTATTAAAAGTCCCATAACTCTGGAATGCAAAAGTTTTCAACTAAAGAGCAAATCTTCATTCACAAATCCTAACTAGATGCTCTTAGTTTTATTTTGAGCCTGTTTCACTCACATGCATCTTCAACTATGGCCACTTTTTGGTAAAAATCATCAAGAAAAAGCAATAACTCTATAAAGAGTTAACTGACAATTTTAGTCATGTTGACATATTTATAGATCTTGTCCTGCTTTTTAAAGTTCCTATCTATATTTGTATATACATGTATCATACTTTTTAAGAAAAAATGGTTAAAATCATCTATAAAGGACAATAACTTTATTCTATTACGTCATATCACTTCCGCAATCAGATGAGAAGCACTGCGCAACTGCAACCTCAGTGTACTGTCAACTTTCGTTGGTGACTAACGTGTGTTAGTAACCTTGTATTGCAACCTTGTAAATTGATTTGTTATTTAATTATATAACTTCGAGGAAGTCAGTTAAAAAAATTATTGAAGATTTAATGTGATTAAATCTGGTTTATAAATTTTATAGAATTTAATTTCATTCTCGTTTGGGTTTGAGATTACTATAAAGTAAACAATGGCGGACGCCATGATACAGACTCGTGACAAAAAGTCAGAGAAAATGCCTGATAAGAAGGCGGCTAGTGTAGATGATGATTATTTACGACTAAATGATGAAGATGCATTACTCTTTTGATAAACCCAAGGAGTCTAAAACTAGGTCGAAAACTTCCAAAGCTTCGTCCAAGTCTGCTGCTCAGGGTAAGCCCCCTTCCTCGAATACGCAGTCTACTTCTAAAACAAAGTTTAGTAGTGTCAGTGGTGACGCTAATAATAATAATGAAATGCTTGATGTTCTTAAGCAGATTAGGTCAGAACAGATCAAAACCAACAGTAGGGTTGATACCATGAATAAGAGGATAGACGCTCTTTATGAATGTGATGAGGAATATCAATATGATATTGATGAAAATCAGTCTGACTGTTATGATGACGCTTGCGACGATGTCCAAGCAGATAATGAAAAAAGGGATGAAACCCCTAGTAAAAAACAAAAATCTGACTCTTGTGAAGAGACTAGATTTGCTAGCATGAGCAAGAAATTCAGGTCTGGTGAAAAGTGTGCTCCATCTATCAATGAACAGTTGGCTAATAACATAACTGATATTTTTAGAAATGGGATTTCTTCAGATAGATTTTCAGATCTCATGAAGGATGAGAAACTTCAGAGACCCCAAAATTGTGACGGTCTCGTTACTGTTCAAACTGACCAGGTTATTTGGGATATTTTAAGCCCTGAGACAAAAACAGTGGATAATAAAATGAAAACTATTCAGTCTGTAGTTGTGAAGACAGCTACTGTCATGGCTAAAGTAATATATAAATTAGATATAATATTGGAAAAAGAGGAGTGTACTGAGCATAGTAATATGTTAGACGATTGTATGGATTCACTCGCTCTGATGGGGCATGCTAACAGATTGGTATGCTTAATGAGAAGAACTCTCATGAAATATGATATTATTGGTGAATATGGACATTTGCTGAATGCTACTGTCGCTTATGATAAAAACCTGTTTGGTGGTGATGTGGTCAAAACTGTTGATGATATTGGCAAGTGTAGTAGAATATCAAATAAAATCCGTGGAAGGGGTGGGTTCAACAGTGGTTTTAGAGGTGGTCGTAGACCTTGGTTTTTCAGGATCTCTGGTAGAGGCACTGGCCGTGGTAGAGGTATAGGCCATGGTAGAGCATCTCGTGCAGGCTCAGATAAGACTGGAGAATCAAAAAACTCCAGGTGGACTCACAACAAATACAGATACTAAAACCTGATGTTGTGAGTATTAATTTTGAAGCAGGTAGATTGAAAAATTTTATAAATAAATGGGAAGAAATTACTTCAGATAGTAATATTTAAGATATTGCTCATAAATGTCCCATTGAGTTTATTGATGGTATACATCCTATTCAAAATCAAGCAACTATTAGAAATATAGTAGCAAATAATAATGATACTAGAATAATAGATGCAGAAATTCAAAATTTACTCAATATCAAAGTAATTGAAAAGGTAAAATCTATTGAAGGAGAATATATTTCACCAATATTTGTGACACCAAAAAAGAATGGTGAATATCGGATGATACCAAATTTTAAAAAGTTAAATGAACATGTCGTTTGTTGATGTGGTTCATAAGTGTTTCTCGTTTCTCGTTTTTATATAGATTAGACCGTTGGTTTTCCCATTTGAATGGTTTTACACTAGTAATTTTTGGGGCCCTTTATAGCTTACTGTTCGGTGTGAGCCTAGGCTCCGTGTTGAAGACCGTACTTTGACCTATAATGGTTTACATTTAAAAAATTTTGACTTGGATGCAGAGTTGTCTCATTGGCACTCATACCACATCTTCTTATATCTATGTAGATTATCACCATTTTAAAATGGACACTTTTGAAATGGCATTACATTTGATAAAACAAAACTGTTACATGGCTTAAGTGTCGATCTGCGCCATGCATATTATTCAGTGCCCATTGATGAGCAATATCAAAAATATTTGAGATTTATTTGGAAAGGCTCTATTTATCAATACACTTGCTTACCAAATGGGTTGGCAAGTGCACCACGTTTATTCACAAAACTTATGAAAGTGGTATATGCTACACTTCGCAGATCAGGTCATATCAATATAAGTTATATTGATGATTCATTATTGATAGGAGATACAATTGTAGAGTGTAGTCTAAATGTTCAAGATACTGTAAAATTGGTATCTGATTTGGGATTCATAGTACATGAGAAAAAATCTGTTCTTATACCTACAAAGAAAATTCAATTTTTAGGGTTTTTGATAGACTCTGAAAAAATGATTGTCACTTTAACACAAGACAAAAAAGAACTGATACATAAAGAAAGTCATAAATTGCTTTCAAGACAAAACTCTAAAATAAGAGAAGTTGCTAGTTATATAGGCTTGATAATCTCAAGTTTTTCTGCTGTTGATTATGGTCAACTGTATTATAGAGATATTGAAATAGAAAAAATACATGCCTTAAAGATGGCAAAGGGCAATTTTGATGTCAATATGGAAATTACTGATAAAATGAAAAAAGAAATACTTTTGTGGTCAAGTAATATTTATACACAGTCCAGACTTTTGGACAGAGTTAATCCACAAATTATTTTACAAACTGATGCTTCACTCTCTGGCTGGGGACCAGTACTTAATGACAACAAAACAGGAGGTAGATGGACCCCTGATGAACAAAAATATCATATAAATTATTTAGAATGACTTGCAATTTTGTATGGTTTGAAATCATTTGAATCTCAATTAAAATATTTTATACATGTGAAAATATTAACAAACAATACTACAGCAGTAAGCTATGTCAATAAAATGGGTGGAATCAAGTCAATATGTTGTAACGCTATTGCAAAATCTATTTGGTTTTAGGCAAAGAAACACATTGTTTGGCTCACTGCTAGCCCATAGCTGGAACTAAAAATACTATTGCAGATGCTGAATCTAGAAAGTTCAATGATCAAGTTGAATGGCAGTTAAACAAAGAGATTTTTTGTGATATGTGTGAACTGTGGGGTGAACCCCAAATTGATTTATTTGCATCTCACCTCAACTCACAATTGAAAAGATTTTGTTCATGGAAACCTGACCCTGATGCTAGTTTTATAGATGCTTTTTCTATAGACTGGAGTGACTTTAAATGCTATTTATTTCCTCCTTTCAGTTTATTAGGCAGATGTGTACAGAAGATCTTGAAAGACAAGACAACAGTAATTTTAGTAGCGCCTTTATGGCCGACTCAAGCATGGTTTACTCTGGTGATGCAGATGTTGATCGATACACCCATACTAATTATGGCAAGGAAATATCTACTGACTCTTCCTTACAAGGACACTGTCCATCCATTGAACAAAACATTGAATTTAATGATATGTCATGTATCAGGAAACAGTTTATTGACTGAGGAATTTCGACAAAAACTGCCAGCATCATGTTATGCTCTTGGAGAAAAAGCACTAAAAAACAGTACAAAGTATTTGTCAAAAAGTGGTTTTCTTACTGTTGTGAAAGAAAAATTAGTGAAGTTCAAATTTCTATAAATATAGTGCTAGATTTTTTGACTATTTTATTTGAAAATGGTCTTGGCTACAGTTCCATAAATACAGCAAGATCTGCTCTTTCTGCACTAGGTTTAGTTATAGATAATGTCCTTGTAGGAGCACATCCTCTAGTAGTCAGATTTATGAAAGGAGTTTATAATCTAAGACCAACAAAATCTAAGAACATTTGTGTATGAGATGTATCATTAGTTTTGAACTACTTGAGAAAGCTTTCACCTGTATATATGTTAACTTTACAAGAAGTAACTTTGAAGCTCGTTATGTTGATAGCATAAACAAATGCTACTCATGTACAAACACTGAAGTTTTTAAGTATTGACTGTATGGAAAAATTGAGGGATGAATTTGTTTTTCATTTAGATGTTTTATTAAAACAGTCTAGACCAGGATATAAGAATCCAGATGTTAAACTGAGAGCTTTTCCTCCAGACAGGAGGTTGTGTGTATATACTGTTTTGAAAGAATATATTAAACGTACTGAACTTTTGCGTGTTAACACTAATCAGTTGTTTATTAGTTACATTAAGCCGCACAAAGCAGTAACTTGCAGCACTATTTCCCATTGGAGTAAAGTAGTTTTGCAAAAATCGGGTATAGACACTCGACAATTTAGTGCTCATTCAGTGAGATCTGCAGCTACGTCTAAAGCTAAACTGTATAATGTTTCTTTAGCTGATATTATGAGTAAAGCGGGTTGGACAAATGTGAATACTTTTGCAACTTTCTATAACAAAAGAATTATAAATTCTAATAGTTTTGATGTAAATGTGTTGAATAACTGATTTGTTTACTTTTATATATATAAAAGTTACTATTGAAAATTTTTTGAGTGTGCTTTAAAATCTCATCTGATTGCGGAAGTGATATGACGTAATAGAATTACTAAATTAAACGATACTTACCTTGGTATAAGTTGAAGTTTAATTTGAATTCTATGTAGTCATAGAATCACTGAAGTGATCAGATGCCACCACCCTCCCTACAGCTGTGTATTTTAAGGCTTATGCTATTGGTAGAGTACCACTTGGCTTTTATCATCAAAAAATTTGTATCTTTAAAGTCTGAGGTTGCGGTTGCGCAGTGCTTCTCATCTGATCACTTCAGTGATTCTATAACTACATATAATTCAAATTAAACTTCAACTTTAACCAAGGTAAGTATCATTTAATTTAGTAATTAATAACTCGACCTTAAGATTTCAGCCGTTTTGCTGATCATTTTTGCTATTCAAAGTTTCTATATATCTATTATTATCCTGCAATTGACCTTTCTACAAAACAAATACAGGGTGGCAGATAACATGTACAGATAAAAGTATTCTAGATGTTTGTAGTCTCCTGGTATCCTACTTCTGTTGTGAGCAAACGGTTATGTTCAAATTACTGTTTATGTAATAGTTCAATTTGGGGTCCTCATTGCAGTCTGAGTTTAAGTCATGTCAATTTCATTCAACAACAATTTGGATGGGAAACTAAACTAAAAGTTTAAGCTCAATGTTAAATTGCAGGATAAAAACAATGGGTGATCGGACAAATATTTTAAACTAGATACCCAAATGATGATTGTAGCCAAGTTTGGTTAAATTTGGCTTAACAGTTTCAGAGAAGATTTTGTAAAAATTAATTGACCAGGACGAGGACGACAATCACCAAGTGATGAGAAAAGCTCACTTGCCCCTATGTGCCGGGTGAGCTGAAAATGGATAAAAACAATTGTTCAAGGCCAATAACTGATGTTAGCAGTCAATCGACAATTTCGGTTATATTGATTTGTTTGTAGATCTTCTTTTGCTGAAAATGTTTGCTTTCTCAATATGAATAGATTTAGTCTTTCAAGGGCAATTACACCTTTAAGAGTAAAGATGGAAAGATGGAAGGACGGACTGTCAAGGGTAGCACTTAATGCCCCTCCTGCCTACGGCGGAGACATACAAATTTTACATTTAAAGGGAATACTCAAAAATATGATGTATGATTTTTCTGAAATTTTTTATAGGAGATACAAAACTTGCCGATCATTTTTATACCATGTCAGATTTGCTCTAAGTACTTTAGTTTTGAGATATAAGCCAAAAACTGCAATCTACCCTTATGTTCTTTTTTTAGAAACAGCAGCCATGTTTGTAGATGGATCCAAACCGTGGATATAATTTTAAAACTAGAAACCCTAAGGAACATTTAGGTAAAGTTTGGTAAAATTTGACCCAGTAATTTCAGAGGAGAATATTTTTTTTTAAAGTTTACAAAAGAGGATGGACGAAAGACAACAAACTAAGACAACATACGCAAAGTGATGGCAACAGCTCACATAGCCTTAATTATATGACAGTCAAAATCCCATAACTATAAAATGACATATTGGACTTTTTTTTTAAATCTCATGGTTTGTTATGTTTTCCAATTTCAACAATTGTGTAAAGTTTCCAGTAAGTCAATCCAAGGAAACTCAAGTTATGGTATAATATATGAAAAAAATTACTTACATCTGACAATCAAAGTCTCATAACTGCAAACCCGAATATAAAAAAAAATTGAAAGGGATCTTCCTTCTTTCAATCATAACAATAATGTAAATTTTGGAGTAAATCAGTTCAGGAATACTTGGGTAAGTACTCAATTTGCGAAAAATTGCCTTAAATCTAATGGTTAAAGTCCCATTACTCTGGAATGATAAAGCCGAAAATTTCAAAATCGAAATTAATTTTTTGTATGTCAATCCTAATGTAGTTTTAAATTGATATGAGAATTTGTTAAAGCGAATTTGAGATGGACAGAAGGACATTTATATTATTAAAAGAGTAATTAAACATCTTCATTAGATCAATAACACCTACAAAGAGTTTACAGACAATTTCGGTCATGTTGTCTTATTGGTAGATTTTGTCTGCTTGATAATTTTTCTTTTTATAGTTTAGTTTCCTTAAAAAAAAATGTTAATATAGAAATGTGGTATGATTGGCAATGAGACAACTATCCACCAAAGTTCAAGTGAAGTGGATGTAAGCAATTATAGGCAACAGTACAGCCTTCAACATTGAGAAAAACCCATACCATATAGTCGGCTATAAAAGGCCCCCACATGAAAAATATGAAACATTTCAATTGAGAAAACTAACGGCCTAATTTATAACAAAACAATTAACAAAAAAAATATGACAGACATGAACTAACGACAACCACTGATCTACAGGCTCCTGACTTGGGACAGGCACATTAAGAATGTGGCAGGGTAAAATATGTTTGAGCGCTCAACCCTCCCCCTAACCTGAGACAGTGGTGTTACACTACAACATAAGAACAAACTATAAAAATTAGTTGAAAAGGGCTTAACTCATCAGATCAATACAAAGCAGAAAAACATCTAACAATAAAATGCTCCACAGCGCGCAGCTTGATACGACCACAGAGGTCAAACCCTGAACAGTTGGGGCAAGTATGGACACAACATTCAAGCTTGATACAGCTCTGAATTTGGATTGTGATTAAATATTTGACAAAGCATAGGTTTCTGACACAGAATGAATGTGGTCTAAGAACTTAAATTTTTTTAATTTACCTATTATGGTCCAATATCCAAAATCTAAATACATGGTTAGATTCAGCATATCAAAGAATCCAAAGAATTCAATTTTTGTTGAAATCAAACTAAGTTTAATTTTGGATCCTTTGGACATTAATGTAGGCCCCCTAAAATTTTGGCCCCAAATTCCTAAACCTTTAGGGCAATTACCCCAAACTCAAACCCAGCTTTCCTTTGTGATATGGAACCTTGTAGTACAATTTCAAAAGATTCATACACTTACAAGTTATTGTCCTGAAACTAGAAAATGCTTGTTTTTGCCCTTTGGACCTTAATGTAGTTTAATTTTGGACCATTTGGACCTCAATGTGGACCAATTTAAAACGGGCCCAAAATCCAAAAACTTAATACACGGTTAGATTCAGCATATCAAAGAACCCCAAGAGTTCAAGAATAAAACCCCATTGAAATTGGTCAAGAAATAAGCAATTTATACAAAGTATCTTCTTTGCACAATACTGTGCAATTGAATATTTCTTGCAATTGCGCAATACTGTGCAATTGAATATTTCTTGCTATTGTGCAATACTGTACAATTGACAATTTCTTGCTATTATGCAATATTGTGCTAGTGGATATTTCTTGCTATTAGCAATACTGTGCAATTGAAGATTTCTTGCTATTGCGCAATACTGTGCAATTGAAAATTTCTTGCTACTGCACAATACTTATTATATAATAATTTACACATCCTGTTTGGTGTGTATCTCTGCCATATCATTATTGTTTGCTTTTAAATATAAATCAGAAATAACCAACTTAAAATGGAAAATTTTAAAGAAAAAAAGGAAAAAAATCCCCCAAATTTTTGAACCCCTTATGATTCATCACCCCAAACTCAATCCCAGCCTTCCTTTGAGGTATGGTACCTTGCAGTACAATTTCAGAGAGAACCATACACTTGAACACAAGTTATTGTCTGAAACTAGAAAATGCTTATTTTGGCCCCTTTGGCCCCTAATTCCTAAACGTTTCAGGCAATTACCCCAAACTCAATTCCAGCTTTCCCTTTGTGATATGGAACCTTGTAGTACAATTTCAGAAAGATCCATACACTTACACACAAGTTATTGTCATGAAACTAGAAAATGCTTTTGCCTTTTTGGCCCCTTATTCCTAAAATTTTGAGGCAATTACCCCAAAATCAATCCCAGCATTCCTTTGTGATATGGAACCTTGTGGTACAATGTCAGAGAGATCCATACACTAACACACAAGTTATGTCTGGAAGTTACAAAATGCTTATTTTTGGCCCTTTTTGGCCCCTAATTCCTTAACTGTTGGTACCATAACCCCAAAATCAATCCCAACCTTCCTTTTGTGATATTGAACCTTATGGTAAAATTTCCTAGAGATCCATTCACTTAAACTAAAGTTAGAGTGCGAAAACCAATGCGTCTTCGGACGACGGCACGACGATGACGACGACGCCAACGTCATACCAATATCGACCACAAAATTTTTTGCGGTCGTATAAAATTAGTTGAAAAGGGCTTAACTCATCAGATCAATACAAAGCAGAAAACATCTAACAATAAAATGCTCCACAGCGCAGCTTGATACGACCACAGAGGTCAAACCCTGAACAGTTGGGGCAAGTATGGACACAACATTCAAGCTTGATACAGCTCTGAATTTGGATTGTGATTAAATATTTGACAAAGCATAGGTTTCTGACACAGAATGAATGTGGTCTAAGAACTTAAATTTTTTTAATTTACCTATTATGGTCCAATATCCAAAATCTAAATACATGGTTAGATTCAGCATATCAAAGAATCCAAAGAATTCAATTTTTGTTGAAATCAAACTAAGTTTAATTTTGGATCCTTTGGACATTAATGTAGGCCCCTTTTTGGCCCCAAATTCCTAAACCTTTAGGGCAATTACCCCCAAACTCAAACCCAGCTTTCCCTTTGTGATATGGAACCTTGTAGTACAATTTCAAAAAGATTCATACACTTACAAGTTATTGTCCTGAAACTAGAAAAATGCTTGTTTTTTGCCCCTTTTGGCCCCTAATTCCTAAACTTTTGAGGCAATTACCCCCAAAATCAATCCCAGCCTTCCCTTTGTGGTATGGAACCTTGCAGTACAATTTGAGAGAGATCCATACACTTGAACACAAGTTATTGTCTGCAAAACTAGAATAATGCTTATTTTTGGCCCCTTTTTGGCCCCTTATTCCTAAACATTTTGGGCAATTACCCCCAAACTCAATTCCAGCTTTCCCTTCATGATATGGAACCTTGTAGTACAATTTCAGAAAGATCCATACACTTACACACAAGTTATTGTCTGGAAACTAGAAAAATGCTTATTTTTGCCCCTTTTTTGGCCCCTAATGATGCCAACGTCATACCAATATACGACCGCTTTGCGGTCATATAAAAACACAGACAGGACATGGCAGGGTATTTATACATCCCTAACAACAAAAAAGACACAAAGTACAGATCTGAGAGAACTCGCAGATACTGACAGCTAGTTCCAAGCCAATAACAACTAATAAAAGTAATCATGTATCTAAGACTAAAATATCAATCAGTACACATCCAACATCCAATGGATTTAGTGTAAAGACGTCATTTACAGTCAGAGAAAAAACATGCACAATATGGTTATTAGCATAACGCCAATTATGGGTAAAATAATGATTTTTTGGAATATTGACTTATTTGTAGATCAATTTTACTCTTTTACATTATTTCTGTATCTATTATAATTTAACAAATAGGTTAACAAAAACAACAGGTTTTCATTTTCTGTGATCCACAGAGGAACAGAAACAACTCCTTCCCTCCCCAGGTTATCCTTGACATGATGTTATGTTCATAGTCTAGACAACAAGATCAAGGTTTCTCATAGACATAAATGTGGATTGTGTCCACATGTGTCCACAGATGATGCCCCCGCTTGCATATCATATAGTTATAAAGGGACATAACTGAAAAACGTGGTTTTTGGTGGCGTCACTTAAACGGTTCTAGAGTTATGCCCATTTATAATGGAAAAATTGCTAAATTTTTAGTTTCCATTCTCTAACTTAAGTTTGCCTTAACCAAAAAATTTTGGGACGTACGGACGTACGTACGTATGTACATACAGGCGGACAAGGGTAAAACTTAATGCCCCCTCTGCTACGGCGGGGGCATAAAAATTCTAAATCATTAATCCTAAAATGGGACTGAACATGTTTACATCAGTTGCATACTCTGTCATTGGCATAATTTTGAAAGATAACCTTTCTTCAGAGCTATCCTTGTTTTGTCTCTCACTTCAAATAACAGATATGCAATACACTAATTGAAAATTTTGAATAACAAATGAACAGATCATAAATATACCATATTGCAAGTATGGAACATTGATGTTTGTCACTGAGTTTTATTTACTGATTTGCACTGTTCACACAAATAAAGAATTTTGGAGTCACTTACTTAATACATGTATCTTAAAATTGCTATTTAGAACTTTTGCCTCTTAATTTTTGCTTTTAACACGAAAGGGGAAACAAAAATAGAAAGCAATCACTCCTATAAAGAGTCTACCAACAATTTCTGCAATATTTGAGTTAAATGTAGATCTTGTCTTGCTGATCATTTACCTTTAAAAAGTGTCTATCTATCTATTATTGTTTTCAAGATAATAGGCAAAAACACTAAAAATTGATAAAAATCGTCATTACTACGTAAAAGGCAATAACTCATATTGACGATTTCTGCAGAGTTCACTTATTTGTAGATCTTTGAGCTGCTGATCAATTCTACCATGACATATTTGCTCTATCTGCTATAGTTTTTGAGATATAAGTAAAAAAACACAGAAATTTACTAAAAATTGACATTTCAAAGGCAATTACTCCAAAATTGGTTGTCTCATTTTTCTGAAAATTCTACAGTAGATATTTCTTGACCTGCTTGCTGTTACTGCTTTAGTTTTTGAGATATAATCCAAAACCTGCATTTTACCCCTATGCTCTATTTTTAGAAACAGTGACCATGTTTGTTGATGGATCAATCAATTCTAAACAAGATACCCTATGAAACATTCTGGTAAAGTTTGTTAACCTTTAGCCCAGCAGTTTCAGAGATTTTTTTTTTAAAAGTTTATGATGAAGGATGGATGGAGACCCAACCAAGTGATGGCAAAAGTTTGTGAGCTTAAATGAACAGCGGTTACAACAAAATCTGAGTATTGCTGCTTGCTGAGTGTAAGTCCTTGAAGGTACATGTATCATTTGCCCTGATTAACCAGTGCTTTACTGATGTCATGACTTAGCTAATAAATTTTACTTATGTAAATTAATACATTATGAAATCACATTAAAAGTAATGTTAAAAATTCCTCTGTAAAGTTGACTTGAAGGATTGGGCTGTTTGTTCTCTTTAGGCCCATTGTCTTTGGCCTCAAACTTTTTTGTCTCAAGTGAAACCTGATGAAGATTATTTAAGAAACATATTTTACTTGCACACTGGAATCAGTATCAAACCAAATAATTTCAATAAATGCACACAAAAAAAGAAAAAAGAACTTACTTAAGAATGAAACGGAAAATAACAACAACTGGTAAGATTTTAAATGGAGCTCCAAATGATGCAATAGCCTCAATGATATCAGGACATTTTCTTTCTGAAATAAGATCAAACATTTCTATGAGATCCAAATCATATCTGCCAATTATTCAGCTTCTTTTTGAAACAAAGATTCAATTACCTGTAAAAATATGAAATTAACAAAAGTAAATTGGAAAATCCTGCACCAGCATCATAATGAAACAAGTAAAAATATGATAGAAGGCACAACATTCTCCCAAACCCATATTTGAGTGTTTCACCCAAAATGTGGTTTAGAAGCCCCATTCAAGCAAAAATTGAGAAGGGACTTCCTTGACCCAGCATAACCAAACTGTCCAGGGGGAGGGGGGCAATTTGACAATCCTTCTACTGAAAAAATAATCAGGTTTTACCGTTTATATTATTTGCACCCCTTATAAACCATCACTTTAAGGGCCCATAAAAAACTAAACAAAAACAAAAAAAACAAAAAAAACTAAAGGCTCCAAGGAGCTTATCTAGCATTTTTGCACAACATTGAGACAATGATTGAAAGTCTTTAAGGTCAAGATTTTATAATAGATACCACATGAACTTTACATTATCAAGATACATGAAAACAAGTTCATATAACGCTGCAAGACATATATGTGCACCTTCCATTAATTCCTTAAGCTTACACCAATACCTATTGCTAATAGAATCTGAGAAACAGGAGTAATAACACAAGACGTCGTTGACCTATGATTCATGAAAATGACTTCTAGGATAGAACCCTAACAGACTAATATGTACACCCTTCAATCATTGCATACACCAAATATAGTTAACCTACAGCTTATATCATCTGAAACCTGACCATTTCTCTGAAATTATATCATTGAGCAATGAACCATGAAAATATGGTCAAATAAACCCTGCCAGACAGACATGTACACCTAACAATCATTCCATACACCAAATATAGTTAACCTACTGCTTATATAATCTTAGAAAAGAACTTAATCACACAAAACTTAACATGGATCAATGATCCGTGGAAATGAGTTCAAGGTCAGATGAACCCATTTAGAAGAACATGTCCACCTTACAATCATTCCATACTCCAAATACAGTTGACATAATGATTATAGTTTATAAGAAAAGCACCTGATCACAAAAACTTGGAGAGTTGTCTCATTGGCAATCATACCTCATCTTCTTATTTTTATGTGTACACTTTACAATCATTCCACACCAAACATAGTTGACTTACTGCTTATAGTATCACAGAAATAAACTATACTTAATCACTGATTTATGAAATGAGGTCAAGATAAACCCATTCTGGTGGACATGAAGACCTTGCATGGATCCCATATACCAAAAATAGTTAACCCTATTACTCATAAAAGCAAGAAATTCATGTGATAAAAGAAATGAAAAAAAACAAGTTGTTTTAAGCAGTCAATGAACCCTGAAAAAGAGGCCAAGGATTGGACATTTGTCAAATGGAATTTAGTATTATTAGGCATGAAACATCCAAGTCTTGTTCCTTCTGAAATATGAAGCTTTATACAAATAACTGACACTGTGGATGGATTGCATGTTTAACATTCTGCCTCTTTCATCGCATGCACAACAAAAATAGGGTTAAGCAATGATTTAAGGCAAACTACTCATGTACACAAAAATAATGATTTCAATCATATTTACTTTTTAGTAGATCTAGTGATGCTGATCATTTTGCTGTTAAAATTTTTCTTTCTGATAATTGTTTGTTCTTTAAAGTTTTCTGTAACACAAACTTGTCATTTTTTTTCAATAAACAGCTGCGCCACAAGCGCATGATACGCCCGTCGTCTTGTATGTGAGGTTTTATGCAAAAATCATAAATCGTTTCTGCAATACGGTGCGACATGAAAACCCCTTTTTTATAAAAAATCAATAACTCTAAAATAAAATTTTGAATCATCACCAAAAGTATACAGATCTTAAGATTAATATAATTAAGAAGTGTAAAGTTTTAAGCAATAATCATAAATGGTTTTGAGATACGTCGCGACATGTGAAACCTCCCCTTTTTACAAAAACTCAATAACTCTAAAATAAAATTTTGAATCATCACCAAAAGTATACAGATCTTTAGATTTATATTACTAAGAAGTGTGTAAAGTTTTAAGCAATAATCATAAATCGTTTTTGAGATACGGTAGCGACATGTGAAAAAACACCCCTCTGTTTTAGTTACAAAGTCCCGTAACTCAAAAGTTTTATCTTATTTTCACCAAAAGTATACAGATCGTTTGACCATCATAAGAAACAATTTTGTAAAGTTTCATGAAATTTGAGAAGGACTTCCTTGACCCAGCATAACCAAACTGTCCAGGGAGGGGCAATTTGACAATCCTTCTACTGAAAAAATAATCAGGTTTTACCGTTTATATTATTTGCACCCCTTATAAACCATCACTTTAAGGGCCCATAAAAAACTAAACAAAAACAAAAAAAACAAAAAAAACTAAAGGCTCCAAGGAGCTTATCTAGCATTTTTGCACAACATTGAGACAATGATTGAAAGTCTTTAAGGTCAAGATTTTATAATAGATACCACATGAACTTTACATTATCAAGATACATGAAAACAAGTTCATATAAACGCTGCAAGACATATATGTGCACCTTCCATTAATTCCTTAAGCTTACACCAATACCTATTGCTAATAGAATCTGAGAAACAGGAGTAATAACAAAAGACGTACGTTGACCTATGATTCATGAAAATGACTTCTAGGATAGAACCCTAACAGACTAATATGTACACCCTTCAATCATTGCATACACCAAATATAGTTAACCTACAGCTTATATCATCTGAAAACTGACCATTTCTCTGAAATTATATCATTGAGCAATGAACCATGAAAATATGGTCAAATAAACCCTGCCAGACAGACATGTACACCTAACAATCATTCCATACACCAAATATAGTTAACCTACTGCTTATATAATCTTAGAAAAGGACTTAATCACACAAAACTTAACATGGATCAATGATCCGTGGAAATGAGTTCAAGGTCAGATGAACCCATTTAGAAGAACATGTCCACCTTACAATCATTCCATACTCCAAATATAGTTGACATAATGATTATAGTTTATAAGAAAAGCACCTGATCACAAAAACTTGGAGAGTTGTCTCATTGGCAATCATACCTCATCTTCTTATTTTTATGTGTACACTTTACAATCATTCCACACCAAACATAGTTGACTTACTGCTTATAGTATCACAGAAATAAACTATACTTAATCACTGATTTATGAAATGAGGTCAAGATAAACCCATTCTGGTGGACATGAAGACCTTGCATGGATCCCATATACCAAAAATAGTTAACCCTATTACTCATAAAAGCAAGAAATTCATGTGATAAAAGAAATGAAAAAAAACAAGTTGTTTTAAGCAGTCAATGAACCCTGAAAAAGAGGCCAAGGATTGGACATTTGTCAGATGGAATTAAGTATTATTAGGCATGAAACATCCAAGTCTTGTTCCTTCTGAAATATGAAGCTTTATACACTGACACTGTGGATGGATTGCATGTTTAACATTCTGCCTCTTTCATCGCATGTACAACAAAAATAGGGTTAAGCAATGATTTAAGGCAAACTACTCATGTACACAAAAATAATGATTTCAATCATATTTACTTTTTAGTAGATCTAGTGATGCTGATCATTTTGCTGTTAAAATTTTTCTTTCTGATAATTGTTTGTTCTTTAAAGTTTTCTGTAACACAAACTTGTCATTTTTTTTCAATAAACAGCTGCGCCACAAGCGCATGATACGCCCGTCGTCTTGTATGTGAGGTTTTATGCAAAAATCATAAATCGTTTCTGCAATACGGTGCGACATGTGAAAACCCCCCTTTTTTTATAAAAAAATCAATAACTCTAAAATAAAATTTTGAATCATCACCAAAAAGTATACAGATCTTAAGATTAATATAATTAAGAAGTGTGTAAAGTTTTAAGCAATAATCATAAATCGTTTTTGAGATACGTCGCGACATGTGAAACCTCCCCTTTTTACAAAACTCAATAACTCTAAAATAAAATTTTGAATCATCACCAAAAAGTATACAGATCTTTAGATTTATATTACTAAGAAGTGTGTAAAGTTTTAAGCAATAATCATAAATCGTTTTTGAGATACGGCGCGACATGTGAAAAAAACACCCCTCTGTTTTAGTTACAAAGTCCCGTAACTCAAAAAGTTTTTATCTTATTTTCACCAAAAAGTATACAGATCGTTTGACCATCATAAGAAACAATTTTGTAAAGTTTCATGAAATTTGGATATGTCGTTCTCAAGTTACGGTGCAACATGTGGATGCCGGACAGACGTACAGACAGACAGACGACAGACAGACGGACGCTGGACATTTGTATACCATAATACGTCAAAATTTTGACGGGCATATAAAAACTTCTAAAGTTTCCTTCAAAAACATCAAAGACTCAAATGGCCTTGTTGTGCAGAATGTTTCTTAAATAATGGAGAATGCACTATACTGAACATTTCTCAAACAATTAATTCATTAACAGCAGGTGCACAACTTAAGATACTGGCAATCTTCCTGTGAAGTTTCAGGGATCTTGGTGGAAAACTGTACAAGGAGTTGATTACACAAAACTTGTACCCTCTTTCATAAATTTAACTGAAAAATGAGAAAAAATTTCTCAAACAACTCCATAATAGCAGGTGTACAACTTCAACATATGTGCAGTCTTCCTGTGAAGTTTCAGGTTGAAAACTGTAGGAACCCACACAACATCACCATATTATAAGCTGGTTTTGGGGTATTATTCCAACCCTACCAAAAATGTAAAAATGGGTAAAAAATTGTCATTGAAGGGCAATTGTTTCTATAAGGAGTTGACTGACAATTTCTGCAATTTGACCTATTTATAGATCTGTCTCACTGATCTTTGTTGCATATTATAGCCAATAAACTGCTTCGCTGAGCGCAGCTGGATACGCCCGCAGAGGTCCAAACCTGAACAGTTGGGGTAAAAATGGACACAATATTCAAGCTTGATACAGGTCTGCATTTGGATTGTAATTAAATATTTGACATATTATAGGTTTCTGAATAAATGTAGTCAAAGAACTTGAAATTGGTTATATGAATTGAATTGATATTCAATTAAAGATTTCTTGCTGTTGTGCAATACACTGTGCTGTTGCGCAATACTTAGTAAATCTGTTGTCAGACTATAAACAAATAAAGTTCAATAACTTCGCAATGTTATATCAGAAATTTATAAAAAAACTAAAGGGAGGTTATCTTAATAGATATAAATCAGTCATCAAAGTTTAATGAAAACTGCTCTAAGCACTTTAAGGATATTGTCCAAAAACTTGAAAATCACCCCCTTTTTTATGAATAAAATCTTATAACTCGGAAATGTAAAATCTAAAATTTATAAAAATCAAAAGGGAGCTTACAACTATAGATATAAACAATTTACCAAAGTTTCATAAAAAAAATGTTGAAAGCATTTTTGAGTTATTGTCCGAAAACTGGAAAATCCCCCTTTTTGTAATGAATAAAACCCCATAAATCGGAAACTTATAGTCCAAAATTATAAAAATCAAAAGGGAGCTCATGTAGATAGAATTAAACAATTCACCAAAGTTTCTTGCAAATTGGTGAAATTGTTTTTGAGTTATTGTCCGAAAACTGGAAAATCCCCCCTTTTTTAATGAATAAAACTCCAAAATTTGGAACGGTAAATCCAAAATTTATAAAAAACAAAAGGGAGCTCCATCAATAGATATAAACAATTCACCAAAGTTTCATGCATATTGGTTAAAGCGTTTTTGAGTTAATGTCCAACATGTTGATGACGGACGGACGGTACGAGGGACGGACGGACAGATGGTCAACGGTATACCATAATACGTCCCGTAAACGGGTGTAAAAAAATGCAAATAAAATGCTCCGCAGGGCGCAGCTTGATACGACCGCAGAGGTCGAACCCTGAACAGTTGGGGCAAGTATGGACACAACATTCAAGCTTGATACAGCTCTGAATTTGGATTGTGATTAAATATTTGACACAGCATAGGTTTCTGACACAGAATGAATGTGGTCTAAGAACTTAAAAATTTTAAATTGGACATTCACCTATAATGGTCCAATATCCAAAATCTAAATACATGGTTAGATTCAGCATATCAAAGAACCCCAAGAGTTCAATTTTTGATGAAATCAAACAAAGTTTAATTTTGGACCCTTTTGACCTCAATGTGGACAAAGTTGATAACGGGGCCCAAAAATCAAAAATCTATATACATGGTTAGATTCTGCATATCAAAGAACCCCATATATTCAATTTTTGTTGAAATCAAACAAAGTTTAATTTTGGAGCCCGATTTGGACCAACTTGAAAACTGGGCCCATAATCAAAAATCTAAATACATGTTTAGATTCAGTATATCAAAGAACCCTAAGAATTCAATTTTTGTTAAAATTAAACTAAGTTTAATTTTAGACCCTTTGGACCTTAATGTAGACCAATTTGAAAACAGGACCAAAAATTAAGAATCTAAATACATGGTTAGATTCGGCATATCAAAGAACCCCAATATTTCAATTTTTGATGAAATCAAACAAAGTTTAATTTTGGACCCTTTTGACCTCAATGTGGACAAAGTTGATAACGGGGCCCAAAAATAAAAAATCTAAATACATGGTTAGATTCAGCATATTAAAGAACCCCAAGAATTCAAGAATAAAACCCCATTGAAATTAGTCAAGAAATAAGCAATTTATACAAAGTATCTTCTTTTGCACAATACTGTGCAATTGAATATTTCTTGCAATTGCGCAATACTGGGCAATTGAATATTTCTTGCTATTGCGCAATACTGTACAATTGACAATTTCTTGCTATTGCGCAATATTGTGCTATTGAATATTTCTTGCTATTGTGCAATACTGTGCAAATGAAGATTTCTTGCTATTGCGCAATACTGTGCAATTGAAAATTTCTTGCTATTGCACAATACTTAATATATTAATTTACACATCCTGTTTGGTGTGTATCTCTTGCCTTATCATTATTATTTGCTTTTATATATAAATCAGAAATTTAATAATAAAGTTTTGGCAAATTTCAATATACATAATTTAAAAGCAGTTTAGGTGAGATAAACAAAAAGCTTCATCAGCAATATTTTATATTGCAAATTTCCAATGAAGTTCATTAAACTAAAGTTATTGGCAAATTTCAATAGAATTTATTAATAATAAAGTTTTGGCAAATTTCAATATAAATAATTTAAAAGCAGTTTAGGTGAGATATTCAAATGAGTTTCAATTACCAACCTTACACTGCCTTTTAAATTATGTTTTGTACTTAAGTAATTGTCCATTAACCTGCAAACCCTTTTCCCCCCTTTTTTGCACCTTATTCCTTAACACTTTGAGCCATAACTCTCAAAGACAATTCTTACCATCCCTTTGTGGTATTCCAATATCCAAAATCTAAATACATAGATATAGGAAGATGTGGTGTGAGTGCCAATGATGGTTAGATTCAGCATATCAAAGAACCCCAAGAATTCAATTTTTGATGAAATCAAATAAAGTTTAATTTTGGACCCTCTAAACCTCAATGTGGACCAATTTGATAACGGGGCCCGAATATCAAAAATCGAAATACATGGTTAGATTCAGCATATCAAAGAACCCCATATATTCAATTTTTGTTGAAATCAAACAAAGTTTAATTTTGGACCCCGATTTGGACCAACTTGAAAACTGGGCCCATAATCAAAAAACTAAGTACATGTTTAGATTCAGCATATCAAAGAACCCCAAGAATTCAATTTTTGGTAAAAATCAAACTAAGTTTAATTTTGGACCCTTTGGACCTTAATGTAGACCAATTTGAAAACGGAACCAAAAATTAAGAATCTAAATACACGGTTAGATTCGGCATATCAAAGAACCCTATAGTTCAATTTTCGATTAAATCAAACAAAGTTTAATTTTGGACCCTTTTGGCCCCTAATTCCTAAACTGTTGGGATCAAAACTCCTTTTTGGCCCCAAATTCCTAAACGTTTAGGGCAATTACCCCCAAACTCAAACCCAGCTTTCCCTTTGTGACATGGAACCTTGTGGAACAATTTCATAAAGATCCATACACTTACACACAAGTTATTGTCCTGAAACTAGAAAAATGCTTGTTTTTTGCCCCTTTTTGGCCCCTCATTCCTTAAATTTTGAGGCAATTACCCCCAAAATCAATCCCAGCCTTCCCTTTGTGGTATGGTACCTTGCAGTACAATTTCAGAGAGATCCATACACTTGAACACAAGTAATTGTCTGGAAACTAGAAAAATGCTTATTTTGGCTCCTTTTGGACCCTTATTCCTAAACGTTTTACGCAATTACCCCCAAAATCAATCCCAGTATTCCCTTTGTGATATGGAACCTTGTGGTACAATGTCAGAGAGATCCATACACAAACACACAAGTTATGTCTGGAAGTTACCAAAATGCTTATTTTTGGCCCCTTTTTGGCCCCTAATTCCTTAACTGTTGGTACCATAACCCCCAAAATCAATCCCAACCTTCCTTTTGTGGTATTGAACCTTATGGTAAAATTTCATAGAGATCCATTCACTTAAACTAAAGTTAGAGTGCGAAAACCAATGTGTCTTCGGACGACGACGACGACGACGCCAACGTCATACCAATATATGACCGCAAATTTTTGGCGGTCGTATAAAAATGACATTAAATGTAAACTACTCCTCTAAGGATTTGACTGAAAATTTCAAATTTATTTGTAGATCTTATTTTTCTGACTACAGTTTCTCTCTATCTAGAACATATATTTTTTTAAACTTAAAGGGTGATTGAGGCTTTTGGTGAGTTGGGTTTCAATTGGAAAAGTACTTTTTTGAGGAGAAGATTTTTGTAAAAGTTAACAGATGACAGACCACAAGTGATGGCAATAGCTCATACTTGTTGGTCTGTGGGGCAATGCCCAATAATACTCCTGAAAAATAAACTTCATCGTATTGAGCGTCTATAATGAAACAATTCACTAGGTATTTTTTTCCCTTGAGTGATGTGTTTCAGGAGACATATAAATTCTGGTCGTCCTTCCTGTCTTTTAAGTGCTCTTGTTTACAAGTCTTGCCAGATTTTTATCAAAGGTTCCTTTCAGCAATGTCTCAAGTTTGAAAATCAGTGCTATCAACTATTCTTAAGAGTTATGTCCCATGGAAATATTAATTATATAGAATATTGCATTGTAAGCACTCTCACTTGAACAGTTCTTGCCATAGGGCAATAATTTAAAGTTGATCAATGAACTATGATAATGTGATCCCTGTCAGTCCTAGCTTCTGTTTATTTTCATAACTTTAAGATTCTGCGAATAATTTCAGAAAAAATCTTGAGAGAAAAAACACTTGTAAGTCATGAACATTTCAGTATAACTTGCGATCAATTTTTGTCATAAGATATTTTGTGAAAAGAGCCCCTGAAGATTTAGAGCTTGACATATTACATGAACACCTGTCAGTTGTTGAAGACTGTAAGTTAGCTTAATATGTCTTACGATTAACCTATTCCTTAGTCATGAAGTCTTGGACAAGGGAAATAATACGAGACAGAAACTTCAAACCAGCAAAAAGTTAAACTTTTTACCCTACCATTTCAGGCAATCTTGCTCATTGTTGTTTATCTTTGTGCGTATGTCTATTTTTCAAATCAAGTGTTGGTGGTTGATGTGATCTGTTATACTGTCAAATATTTCTGTTAATTCATATATTCCTATATTTGTACTAATACCGTGGATTCATTTATTTTCATGGGTTCAAATTTTCGTGGATTGAGGAAAACTTGCATTTCCATGGATATTCAATTTCATGATCTTCTTTTGCACAATACTGTGCAATTGAATATTTCTTGCAATTGCGCAATACTGGGCAATTGAATATTTCTTGCTATTATGCAATACTGTACAATTGACAATTTCTTGCTATTGCGCAATATTGTGCTATTGAATATTTCTTGCTATTGTGCAATACTGTGCAAATGAAGATTTCTTGCTATTAGCAATACTGTGCAATTGAAAATTTCTTGCTATTGCACAATACTTAATATATTAATTTACACATCCTGTTTGGTGTGTATCTCTTGCCTTATCATTATTATTTGCTTTTATATATAAATCAGAAATTTAATAATAAAGTTTTTGGCAAATTTCAATATACATAATTTAAAAGCAGTTTAGGTGAGATAAACAAAAAGCTTCATCAGCAATATTTTATATTGCAAATTTCCAATGAAGTTCATTAAACTAAAGTTATTGGCAAATTTCAATAGAATTTATTAATAATAAAGTTTTTGGCAATTTAATATAAATAATTTAAAAGCAGTTTAGGTGAGATATTCAAATGAGTTTCAATTACCAACCTTACACTGCCTTTTAAATTATGTTTTGTACTTAAGTAATTGTCCATTAACCTGCAAACCCTTTTCCCCCCTTTTTTGCACCTTATTCCTTAACACTTTGAGCCATAACTCTCAAAGACAATTCTTACCATCCCTTTGTGGTATTCCAATATCCAAAATCTAAATACATGGTTAGATTCAGCATATCAAAGAACCCCAAGAATTCAATTTTGATGAAATCAAATAAAGTTCAATTTTGGACCCTCTAAACCTCAATGTGGACCAATTTGATAACGGGTTGAATATCAAAAATCGAAATACATGGTTAGATTCAGCATATCAAAGAACCCCATATATTCAATTTTGTTGAAATCAAACAAAGTTTAATTTTGGACCCGATTTGGACCAACTTGAAAACTGGGCCCATAATCAAAAACTAAGTACATGTTTAGATTCAGCATATCAAAGAACCCCAAGAATTCAATTTTTGGTAAAAATCAAACTAAGTTTAATTTTGGACCCTTTGGACCTTAATGTAGACCAATTTGAAAACGGAACCAAAAATTAAGAATCTAAATACACGGTTAGATTCGGCATATCAAAGAACCCCTATAGTTCAATTTTCGATTAAATCAAACAAAGTTTAATTTTGGACCCTTTTGGCCCCTAATTCCTAAACTGTTGGGATAAAAACTCCTTTTTGGCCCCAAATTCCTAAACGTTTAGGGCAATTACCCCCAAACTCAAACCCAGCTTTCCCTTTGTGACATGGAACCTTGTGGAACAATTTCATAAAGATCCATACACTTACACACAAGTTATTGTCCTGAAACTAGAAAAATGCTTGTTTTTTGCCCCTTTTTGGCCCCTCATTCCTTAAATTTTGAGGCAATTACCCCCAAAATCAATCCCAGCCTTCCCTTTGTGGTATGGTACCTTGCAGTACAATTTCAGAGAGATCCATACACTTGAACACAAGTAATTGTCTGGAAACTAGAAAAATGCTTATTTTTGGCTCCTTTTTGGACCCTTATTCCTAAACGTTTTACGCAATTACCCCCAAAATCAATCCCAGTATTCCCTTTGTGATATGGAACCTTGTGGTACAATGTCAGAGAGATCCATACACAAACACACAAGTTATGTCTGGAAGTTACCAAAATGCTTATTTTTGGCCCCTAATTCCTTAACTGTTGGTACCATAACCCCCAAAATCAATCCCAACCTTCCTTTTGTGGTATTGAACCTTATGGTAAAATTTCATAGAGATCCATTCACTTAAACTAAAGTTAGAGTGCGAAAACCAATGTGTCTTCGGACGACGACGACGCGCTAACGTCATACCAATATATGACCGCAAATTTTTGGCGGTCGATAAAATGACATTAAATGTAAACTACTCCTCTAAGGATTTGACTGAAAATTTCAAATTTATTTGTAGATCTTATTTTTCTGACTACAGTTTCTCTCTATCTAGAACATATATTTTTTAAACTTAAAGGGTGATTGAGGCTTTTGGTGAGTTGGGTTTCAATTGGAAAAGTACTTTTTGAGGAGAAGATTTTGTAAAGTTAACAGATGACAGACCACAAGTGATGGCAATAGCTCATACTTGTTGGTCTGTGGGCAATGCCCAATAATACTCCTGAAAAATAAACTTCATCGTATTGAGCGCCTATAATGAAACAATTCACTAGGTATTTTTTCCCTTGAGTGATGTGTTTCAGGAGACATATAAATTCTGGTCGTCCTTCCTGTCTTTTAAGTGCTCTTGTTTACAAGTCTTGCCAGATTTTTATCAAAGGTTCCTTTCAGCAATGTCTCAAGTTTGAAAATCAGTGCTATCAACTATTCTTAAGAGTTATGTCCCATGGAAATATTAATTATATAGAATATTGCATTGTAAGCACTCTCACTTGAACAGTTCTTGCCATAGGGCAATAATTTAAAGTTGATCAATGAACTATGATAATGTGATCCCTGTCAGTCCTAGCTTCTGTTTATTTTCATAACTTTAAGATTCTGCGAATAATTTCAGAAAAAATCTTGAGAGAAAAAACACTTGTAAGTCATGAACATTTCAGTATAACTTGCGATCAATTTTTGTCATAAGATATTTTGTGAAAAGAGCCCCTGAAGATTTAGAGCTTGACATATTACATGAACACCTGTCAGTTGTTGAAGACTGTAAGTTAGCTTAATATGTCTTACGATTAACCTATTCCTTAGTCATGAAGTCTTGGACAAGGGAAATAATACGAGACAGAAACTTCAAACCAGCAAAAAGTTAAACTTTTTACCCTACCATTTCAGGCAATCTTGCTCATTGTTGTTTATCTTTGTGCGTATGTCTATTTTTTCAAATCAAGTGTTGGTGGTTGATGTGATCTGTTATACTGTCAAATATTTCTGTTAATTCATATATTCCTATATTTGTACTAATACCGTGGATTCATTTATTTTCATGGGTTCAAATTTTCGTGGATTGAGGAAAACTTGCATTTCCATGGATATTCAATTTCATGGTTTTGCCAAAGTCTGCATACAAGTCTATAGAAAATTTGGAATTCGTTGAACATTTAAATTCATGGTTCATCTGTACCCACAAAATCCACAAAAATTGGTATCCCTCAAAAACATAAGATCTACAGTAAAGGAAATATCTAGCTCTTCTACATTCTGAAATATTTAGTTTTATAAAGCTATAGCTATATAGTCTTTACTGTATAATCATCATCCATAGGTCTTGCAATTAGTTAATTTTGATCAAACAAGATATTTGTCATCAAAGGGTACAGTAATGTCGCCACAATAAAATTATCCCTGCATTGCAATGTGCTAAAAGTTATGGAATTTGTATTTTTTTTATCAATCTTTTTAATTCATTTTAACCTTAAATATGGGTGTTTGGAAAAGACAGAAATAATTGTAGGTAAATTCAGAATGTGTCCATAATCAGTAAGGGATTTCTTTGAGTTTCTAATATTTGTTTTCTAATACAATCTTATTTTGGAATGTTTACTGAAAACCAAAATATACAATTTCCCTCTGAGAGGCCTCATTTTAAAAGAGATCAACCTTTTTGTAAGTCTCGTTGGGGTTACATCTCTTATGATCTGTTTTTGGACTTTTTGGTAAAATTTTATACTTTTATCCACAATTCATATCCTTAAACTTTTTAATATTAAAAAAAATAATTTATATATAAAAGGGCGATATCTCTTGTACATATTGTTTATCATGAGCATGCAGCTGTTAGTTTCTAGTTTTTCCAATTGCTTATAACCTCTGAAATATATAGTTTTTCATTACTCATATTAAGTAAAAAATTCACATGATAAACAAAAGGCTCCTAAGAGCCTGAATTGCTCACCTGGTAAATATATGCCATTTTTATATATAATCAATTATGTTATTTTCGTAGAACTGGTTTTTGGTTACCATTTTTTCAGTGCACAGTTTGTACCTATCTACTATCATTTTAAAAATATCTAAAAACACAAAAGTTAGTCAAAATCGTCATTTTGTAGCTTCTGTGTAGCTAACCATTTTAGCTATTTTATTTCTATCTATTATTGTTTTCAAAATGATTTGCAAAATGATAAAAACAAGTGAAACTGCGAGCTACTGCTCACTGATGATACCCCCAGCCCAAATACTTGATGGTAAACAGGAATTTGTTGAGTGATGAATCTGAAAACGCATCATATGATATAGCTGACTTATATAAACCCTGAAACCAAATTTCAGAAATCCTTGTATTGTAGTTCCTGAGAAAAGTGTGACGAAAATTTTCAACTTGGCTTTCATGTGTAAAATGATACAAGTGGCCCGAGAACACAGTTATTTCGTAGTGCATTTCTTTTAGACAATAAATTCAAAGTAAAAAAATCGCACCTGCTCTATCTCAAAAAGATTTTTACAGTGTAGTGTACTACTATTGGGACAAATAATATCAAAATTATAGAAAAGTCTACCAGCTCTAACTCAAAATATTAACAATTCCATGTTAAGTGGGTCTAAAATTCAGTTTGACAGCTTCAGACATACTAGTTTTTGACCTTTTTGAACTGGACCAAATCACTACTTAACATAAAGATTCAGCACCCAAATTTTTCAACATGTAACTTCATCCCTTTACTTAATATTTCATGCATAAAGTATGAAGAAATAAATTTGGAAAGTGTATGAGCAAAATTTGCAAGTTATACACTGTCCACACTAGGGACTATATTTGTAGACAACGAAAATCTAAGGACGATAACTGCGTCCTCGGACCTAAGTGTTCGGTAAACAGGAAGTTGTTGAGTGATGAATCTGAAAACGCATCACACGGTATAGCTGACTTATATAAACCCTGAAACCAAATTTCAGAAATCCTTGTATTGTAAATCCTGAGAAAGATGCGGCGTAAAATATTCATGGGACGTACAGACTGATGGATGGACTGACTGATGGATGGACGGACTGATGGATGGATGGACGGACTGACGGACAGACAGAGGTAAAACAGTATACCCCCACTTTTTTAAAGGGGGGGGGGGGGGTATAATAAGTCAAAAAATTGTTTTAAGGGCAACAACACTCATAAGGACTCATGCAATGACTTTGATCATGTTGGTTTTTTCTATATCCTGCATTGATGATCATTTTTGCTGTTTACAGTTTTTATCTATATTTCATAGTTCTTGAGATAAGTGGCAAAAACATGAAAATTCCTCATCTAAGTATCATAACTCTTTAAGGAATCCTCCAAGTGTTTGTTTTGGTAACTTAGCTTTTTTGCTGCTTACAGTTTTTATATATCGTTCTTGAGATAATTGGCAAAAATATGAAATTCTTAAAGAATCATCACTTTAGGTCTATAACTCCTTAAAAAATTATCGAATGGTTTCATTCATATTGGCATTTGTGTAGATCTGGTATTGTTGATCATTGTTGCCTTTAATATAGTTTTTGTGTTAACAGCCAAAAACATGAAAATAAGTCATCTGATAATTTTGGCACAAATTATCTGAGATTTTTAACCCTGTAAAGTTTCTCTCTCTTTATAGTTTTCAAGATTTAAGACAATTTTACCCTCAAGTTCTATTTTTAGCCAGTGGCACAATGTTTTTGTTCACTTAATTCAGGGAAAAATACAAACTTTATTAAAGATACCAAAAGAATCATCACACCAAGTTTGGTTGAAATTGGTTGAGAAGTTCAGAGGAGAAGATCTTATGACAGACAGGAAAATTTGTCAAAATTCTTGTTTAAGGCTATTACTTGGAAGGGTCTTCCAGTTGTAAAAAGGCAAAACAAGTGAAACTGTGAGCTACTGCTCACTGATGATACCCTCACCCAAATATGGATAATTTTAATAGTGCAAAAATATGTAAGTGTTCGGTAAACAGGAAGTTGAGTGATGAACCTGAAAACGCATCACACGGTATAGCTGACTTATATAAACCCTGAAACCAAATTTCAGAAATCCTTATGATGTAGTTCCTGAAAAAGATGCGACGAAAAATATTCATGGGACGGATGGACAGACTGACGGATGGACGGACGGACTGACAAACAGAGGTAAAACAGTATACCCCCACTTTTTTAAAGCGGGGTATAAATATAAAATTAGCAAAAAAAATTAAAAAATCAAGGAGTCATCTGATAATTTTGGTGCAACAGGAAGTAGGGAGAAAGTGACATTCTTAGAAAACATATGACAGATGACAAAAACAGACTCCAAGTGACCTAAAAAGCTATACTGTGGATTCATCATTATTCATAAGATACCAATTTTAGTGAATTTCAAGGATAAAGGTTAACCACTAATTTAAATGCACAACAAAGTAAAAATGTTCTATAGGACTGTATAACTACAAAATCATATATCCACAAACATAAAATTCTTCCTTAATCCACAAAAATTGGTACCTGGGAAATATAACTGAATCCACAGTTTTTTTCCCCAAGCAGTTGATTAACCATTAAATGAGGTCAAGGACAATGGGCATATGGCAAATGGAAACTCAAGATCATAAGACATCTGTAAACAGTTTATGAAATATCCTACTTTTAGAAATATAAACTTTTATACAAATAGTTATAGCTCTTTCCCTAGATTAGCATCTCTAAAAACCTCTAGGTGTTTTATGTTTTGGTTGGTGGGCTGCTGTTTCATTGACATACCCCCAAAACATACTTTTATTCACATTTTAATTGCTTTTAATAATTTCACATTTATTCATAAAATCAAACTGTTATTCGGGTGAATGATTACAGTTAAAGAAAACTTTACAATAATTTTGATCTGGCAAAAATGGTACAATTTATATCTGGAAAAAAAACGAGACATGTTACCTATACATGCATCCCTCATAACTTTGGTTTTGATTTTTGTGTCCTTTTTATTCATCTCCCAAATATCCAACATATACCGTCCGAAATTACAATTTTAAAGCAAGTCACTTAAAGCATTTATAATCTGGTTAATAAATGTTCAGAAATACCATATAATGTTGTAGAAACCTCAAAGTATAGCTGTGATGGTTTTCAACAGATTTAAAGACCTTTAAAAAAAGATTATCAGTGTATAATAAATTTATGGAAAACTGTCCCTACCTCTTTTGGTTTTGTAATATTGTATTGGCAGTATTTCATGTTTGTTTTTTTTTTTTTTTTTTGGGAAATTTAGATTAAAATTGGAATACTTTCATTATAGCCTTATTTTGTTAGTAAATTACTATATATTATTTTAAAAGTTGGATTTTTGCGCTATCGATGTGAAATTTGACACAAATTGATATTGACTTTCGTTTGCTTGTTACTGAAATGCACCGTAAAACTATTTTTTGTGTACTGTCAGAAATCAGATCCAAATCAAAATTCGATCAGGAATGAATAATAATAAAAATGATAATTGGCATACATATTATGTTAACACCAAAAGGGCCAGTCGTCTTGATATTGCTCACTATACAATATTTTGTTGACTTCATTGTTCAAAACCTAACAGAAGCTTCAAGACGAGGAACAGCAGAAACAGTAATAAGTGCTCAATTTCTTATGATTTTATATATCAAAATGTTAAAATCAAAAGCATTAATCTTAAAGGCATTGAAGTTGACGTGTGTAAGAAACATAAGTTGGAGCATCATTTATACTAAATACTGTTCTGCTTTTTTTTTTTTATTACGGAAAATAACACGCAAGACGTCTTGCCGAAAGTGACGTTTTGTGGGAATTTGAACAATTTAACGTCGCGCCAATAGTTAACTCCCTTGAAACTGTATCAGATGCCCTTAAGGTCCTAGCATCCTTTAGTTTTTTAGAAGCCAAAACTTCAAAAACAGTAAAAAATCAACATTTTAGTAGCAACTAGATGTATCAGAATGGTCCCTCTCGCAAAATAGGCATAAAGCTCAATATGTGAAGGCTTTTAGAAAAAAAAGTCTGTAGAACTGTTATTTTCACAAAAATTTTCAAAGACTGTAATTTCAGCAAAAATCAGCAGAGTCCAACCATACGTAAACTGGATCTGTACCTCAACATAGTAGACTCAAATACTAAAAATCAGCTCAATATGTGAAGGGGTTTAGAAAAAAGGTCAGGGGAAATAACTCCAAAATAAATGGGGAATGTGTCCATAGGACACAGATGATGCCCCCGCTTGCATATCATATGAAGTTATAAAGGGACATAACTGAAGAACGGTAAATGTGACCCCACCCAAATTTGTATTTGATCTGAGTTTTGTGGTAATAAGTATTGTGTATAAGTCTCATAACATTTGGTTGAGGCTAACTTAAGTAAGGGAACAGAAACGAAAAATTCAGCAATTTTTCCACTTGTAAACAGGCATAACTTTAGAATGGCAAAAGTGACACCGCCAAAATTCAAACTTAATCTGTATTATGTGGTAATAAGCATTGTGTATAAGTTTTGTCATATAGCTCTTCAACTGTTTCGGTACTTATACATCCTCGGATTTCAAATGTTTGGCTTTGAGCGTTCCTGATGAAGGTAAATCCAGAAAAGCGCTTCGGACGCATGAAATTATTAAACGTGTTGTTTTCAATTTTTTTCATAACATTTGGTGGAGGCAAACTAAAGTGAGGGAACGGAAACGGAAAAATCAGCAATTATTATGTTTATAAAGGGGCATAACTCAAGAACGGTAAAAGTGACGCCACCCAATTTCGAACTTGATCTGTATTATGTGGTTATTAGCATTGTGTATAAGTTTCATAATATTTGGTTGAGGCAAACTAAAGTTAGAGAGCGGAAACGAAAAATTCAGCCGTTTTTCCAATTGTAAAGGGGCATAACTCTAGAACATTTATAGTGACGCCACAAAAATTCACACTTGATCTGTATTATGTGGTAATAAGCATTGTGTATAAGTTTCATAATATTTGGTTGAGGCAAACTAAAGTTAGAGAACGGAAACTAACTTTGGGACGTACGGACAGATGGACGGACAAGGGTAAAACTTGATGCCCCCCCCGCTAGGGTTGGGGCATAAAAAGTATTTTGAGTTTTCATAAAATTTCAAGGTGGATACATCTTGTCAATCTGATCATTTTTGCAATTCACACTTTTAACCTAGCTCCTACAGTTTAAAAAAAAGAACTTTGGCAAGGAAATGCCTAAAAAGATAAAAATCAACATTACAGGGGCAATAACTCCAAAACAGGATGACCGATTTTTCCAAATTTTTTTTTTGAGTAGACTGAACTTTGTGCTGACCATTTATACCCTGTCAGTTTTTGTCCAAACGCTATTATTTTAGAGAAATTCATCAAAACTCTAGTTTGACTCCCTAAGTTCTATTTTTAGACAGGACAGTCATGTTGATTGATCAATCTAAACGAAAATCAAAGAGTTTATGGTAAACATCGTATTGATGAATCAAACAAACTTTGGGTTCATTCCATTGAGCAGTTTCATAGATAATTTTTAAAGAAAATTTTACGGACAACAGATGCAAAGTGATGTAAAAGCCCAGATGGCCCTTGGGCCAGATGAGCTGGCAAGGTAACATTTCTCTTCAACTAAAATTCTACCCTATTTTTTCATTGAAATTCTAAGCAACATTTCTTTATAATTTCAAATTACTTTTTTATTTGCTTAGATAACAAGCATTTCTTTGGTAGTCAGAAAAAGCAAGCCAACATTTGGTTTTTAGATCTGTAACCATTTAATTAAAAAGTACTTTTAAATAGAAGACTGTTGTACCCACCTCTTCTAATCTGTTGAAGCTGGAACACCAACCCCATCAATACTATGGCCAACATAAAGCTTGGAAACAATTTACCGTAGAATCTTATAAACTGAAATATATGAAAATAAGTTCATACAGAGCATAATACATTACTAAAGAGGATAGAAGGAATTAACAAAAAAATATTGTATATTACATTAGACTGCCACAACCACCAACAACCAAGAGAACTACTCAGAGAAAAATATACATTTATACAAAAATTACCAACACATATGGTTCTGCTAGATAGCCTGAAGTATGAAAATAAAGCAAATACAAACAATTCAATGCAACGATTCATTAACAATTACGTACATTTTTCTTTAAAATAAATACTCAACTTACTTAGGCCCAGTGCAATAATTTTCCTTCTGATGCAAATTCTTATGAAATTTTTGGACAATACACTTAAGCATAAAATCAAGTATTGTACTAACTTTTAGGATCTTAATTTTTTAATTGGGAAAAAATCAATGTGTTTGTAAACCACTTTGCACCTAATCATAACACTGCTAAAATGTGTGCTGTTTTTTTTTTAATTTGAATTTTCTTATGAACTAAATAGAAAATGCTACAATATATAATGTGTAATTCCTAATAAAATCTTGAACTTCTTTTTGTAGTGAAATGCCAGATAAGATTGTCTTGTTTCTTTATATAAGGAATTAAATCTCAGCTTTGATGGAAAATGAAATTGTCAATTAAAAGGCATAGCGGGAGATACAAACACACGTACACCACATATATAAAAGAAATTCACTAGGCAAAATATAAATCTATTGAGAAAAGTATTTAAACTTAGGGAAATAAACATATGCAGTTATGGATAGATTGACCAATTATGCCAGATTAAATAACATGGAAGATAAGGTGATCAAACCATAATGTAATTAGATAGAACACCACCTGATATATCAAGACCAATTAACAACAACTGCTTGATTGAATACTGAATATTAGGGTTTAACATGAACAGATTAACATATTTTAATCTGTGTTTATCCAGTCGTTCAATGATTGTGATTTAATTTTTTTCCGTTGTGGAAACATCAATATATTCAACGTAATGACTGACAAGGTTTTCAATTTCATTAAAAATGTGTACCTAGACTTTTACAAAAGAGATAACTCGCAAATTTCTTAAAAGGACGGAATAAAGTTTGTACTGAGGTATGTATGAATTAAACAGCCTTTAGTTAAATGTTAAATTTAAATCTTATGATATTCTTTTGACTTGGTTAAAAATATCATTATACTTTTAAATGATTAATTGTGTTTATAGAACTGTAAAAAAATCTATGTTAAAATCTAAGCAAAGTAGGTTTTGTTTTTTTAAAATAATTCATTAAAGTACATATATATCTACCATTGTACATAAGTATATTGTCACATTATGCAGTAGTTTTTTGACATACATATCATTTATCTTTTGAACACATTATATTAAAAAATCCATGGAACCCTGTGTCTGACCTGCCATTGTGTAAAAGTGTAATGTTGACTGTAATAAGTGAGTCCATAAATCAGTAAATACAGAATTTTAAAAAAATCAAACTTTTTCTTTACATGCTATTTCTTGATCTTGAAGCTTAGCTTTTTTTGTCCAAGTTTCATACTTTTACAATCCTTAAAGGTTAACAAATTTATCATGTAAAAAAAATTTAATCCCAGACTGTCTGAAAATATGTTAACAGATCTAGATAAATAGGGTGCAATAAGTAATCCATCATTCTTCCTCAGAACATTAGGTCCACGAAGGACCAAAACCAGTCAGGCTATGAATCATCTTTTGGCACTGTTAATTATGTGTTTAATAGATATAAGAAGATGTGGTATGAGTGCCAATGAGACAACTCTCCATCCAAGTCAAAATTTATAAATGTAAACCATTATAGGTCAAAGTACGGTCTTCAACACGGAGCCTAGGCTCACACCGAACAGTAAGCTATAAAGGGCCCCAAAAATTACTAGTGTAAAACCATTCAAACGGGAAAACCAACGATCTAATCTATATAAAAACGAGAAACGAGAAACACTTATGAACCACATGAAGTGGAAATTTAGTGTACCAAACACTTATCAAAGCTGGTATATAGACCAGATATAACCCTGAATAACATTTAATAACAAAAAAAGCATTACAATTAGTATCAACATGTCAAATAAACAAGAAAGTACGATTTGAGAGTACTCGCAGTTACTGACAGCTAGTTAAAAGCCAAAACAATTAATAATAAAAAATCATGCATCAGAGACTAAAATCAACTAAAACACATCCCAGGGATTTAGTATTTTAACGTCATGGACAGTCAAAGAAGACATGACTAGTGCAATGCCAAAAATAAATGTATCGACAGACAGTAGGATAGTTAGGAGTTTAACCTCTTTATAGATCAAAATGAACGTGGGTGTGTCTTTAAACATCCCGTTTGAAAAGAATACAAATTTAGTTATGTTTTAATTTGCTGATGACAAAATCGATATTAGTGCCAATGTAAACTATATTCAAAGATCTAATTAAGCATATCCTATATTTTATATGCTACATATTTTTTTCCCACTGATTCACATAGTTAATATGGCTTCCAATAGCAAAAAGTTCCATTTGGAGCTACAGTGTTTATAGACCTCTTATGTCAGTATATCATTACTGTATTACGTATCTGATCTTTTCCACTGACATAAGAACTCTAAGTAAAAGCCGAGAGGTAACGTGAACTTGGTGAGTATATGTAATACCTGCATAATACAAACCAAAGTGTTGTGAACTTTTGAACTTCTTTTTATCACTGATGATCAATATAATATTACCATTATTTTTTAAAAGGGAGTATTGAAGGCATAAATTATGCTTCATTAATTATAACACTCCCCTCCCGGAGGAAAGTATATGGTTTAGACTGGATATTTTGGCAAATCATAAGCCAAAAATCAAGACTGAATGACTACCATGTAATGTAAATTCATTTTTAGACTTGATATTTTGGCAAATCATAAGCCAAAACATCAAGACTGCATGACTACCATGTACTTTAATTTCAATGAAGACACCCTATACCACAATGTAGAAGCCCAAAATTTGGGTTATACCATTAGGTTAAATGTTTACTGTAACATGTAAATCAGTTGAATAAAGTTTACTATAACTAAAGAAAATTCCACTAGACTTTAACTGAAAGGAGAATTGATCCTGTAAAGATATCCGCCAGAAACAGAATAACTCTTATCCGCTGTATACAGGATAACCTTTATCCGTTGGATACCAGAAAACTTTTATCCCCTGGATACCGTGAAGGACCGACACCGGTCAGGCTATGAATCATCACCAGGTGCCGTTAATTGTGTGTTTTGGCTTATCCTATATTTTATATGACTGAAAATAAATATTATCAAATTTTGCTCTGGATACTGTCTTTTGGTCATAAACAAGCTTCTGTCCAAATTTCATAAAATTCCATGACAGTTTGGCAAAGTTATTGGTGTCTAATTAAAACTTTAACCTCAGACTGAGCCTAAATGTTGATAGCACAGATGGAATCTAGGATCCATATGTTTTGCTTTCGTGACATTAATGTTGCAGACTCAACAAAAATAAACAGGTCTTACACACTTCTAAATGACCTCTTATGTGCTCAAGATTTATCTGGTCAGCAGTTATCTCAGTGTAACAAGAAACAAGAAATGAGCTGTAAAATTGACATCAATCCAGGTTTTCTTTATTTTGAAGGCACTATCAGGCTTCTTTGACCTGCCATGTTCTGTGCCTAATTTCCAATATATCAAGGCCCATAACTCCTGAACAGTAAAAGTGAAAATTATTAATTTTGAATGTTACCTCCATTATGTCTTCAGTAACAACATATTATAATTTTAAAAGCATTAGTTGAACAGTTCATAAGTTATTGCATGAAAACCATATAAAGTGGCATTTTCCAATCAATCAAGGACCATAACTCCTGAACCAAACAGTTGTAAATCATCAATCTTGAATTTTTTGTCATCAGTAACAACTAAAATTTTAAAATCATTGGTGGAATAGTTCATAATCTATTGCATGGAAACTGTTGTCAGCCACCCATCGTACCTCACCATTTTAATAACCAGATTTTTTCTTCAGAAAACCTGGATGAAAATCAAAGAGCTAAGCCATTCAAAATTAAAAACAACAAGAATGTGTCCATAGTACACTGATGCCCCACTCGCACTATTATTTTCTATGTTCAGTGGACCGTGAAATTAGGAAGATCATATCATAGGGAACATGTGTACTAAGTATCAAGTTGATTGGACTTCAACTTCAACTTCATCAAAAACTACCTTGACCAAATTAACCTGAAGCAGGACAGACGGACGCACAGACCAAAAAACATAATGCCCATAAATGGCATAAATGGGGCATAAAAATATATCTGTCTTTCCAAAACCTGTATAAATGTATATGACAGACAAAAATGAGATTCTATCAAGTCTGTAAGGTAAAAATTACATTTCAAGGCCACTGTATAAACTTTTTAATCATTAATGATTTAGGAATTTAACTATGCCATCATTTATACAAGAGTTTTTTAGTATGAGCAACAACATGTAAGAAACTGTACAAGAAATTAAAGAAAGCATACAAGGTCACAATAACATGAGTCAAGACTAACAAGAATGTGTCCATAGTACACAGATGCCACACTCAGACTATCCTTTTCTATGTTCAGTGGACTGTGAAATTGGGGTCAAAACTCTAATTTGGCATTAAAATTAGTAAGATCATATCACAGGGAACATGTGTACTAAGTTTCAAGTTGATTGGACTTCTACTTCATCAAAAACTACCTTGACCAAAAACTTTAACCTGCCACTTGTACTATCATTTTCTATGTTCAGTGAAAGTGAAATTGGGGTCAAAACTCTAATTTGGCATTACATTTAGAAAGATCATATCATAGAGAACATGTGTACTAAGTTCCAAGTTGATTGGACTTCAACTTCAAAAACTACCTTGACCAAAAACTTTAACCTGAAGCAGGACAGACGGACGAACGGATGAACGGACGCACAGACTATTAAACATAATGCCCCTTTACTATCGTAGGAAAAACAAAACAAATTTTCATTGTTGGGTTCATGTCTCAATGTTGTATACCCTACATATCAATCTATTCATACACTCCAAAGAAACAAGGCTTGTTCAAAAACCTCGCCTGTTTATAAATTATGTAATTCATTGACCGCTAGAACTTAAGGCATATCCTTTCAAAATTATTTTATTTTATCAATAGTACCATTCTACCTTGTTGTAGGGTATGAATGATTTGTTCATTGTTGAAGGCCCTACATCAACTGTCAAGATGAAGAACAGGAATAAAAGCCCTGTTCATTGATAATTTTCTATGTTTTCTATGTATTGTGTGCGATTTTGTCCCATGTACATTTACTCCATATCCTTTCATTTTCTATTCCTCCTGCCATTTGAATTTTTTTTTTTCTATAATTAAAATGGGGTATAAATTTCATAACATTTGGTTGAAGCAATCTAAAGTTAGAGAATGGAAACTAATTTTGGGATGGACGGATGGACAAGGGTAGCACCTTAATGCCCTCTGCAGCAGGGGCATAAAAACCTTCATTATATTAACTTGATTGTAGATGTAATCATGAACATGTCACAAGAACTAAAAGTTGTCAATGAGGACAACTTTGAGATTTTTGGAACTTATGACATTTGCTGTCAATAAAGATGTTATTGAGGATTTTATAATGACTTTTTGAATAATGTTGTAATGGGAGTTATCATTGGGGAAGTAATTTTGACTTTTAAGGAGTATAGTAATTGAGCATATTGCAGTGACTCTTTGGAGTCATTGAGGACATTATAGTGATTTTTTGGAGTTACTAATCAGGATGTTATATTTACTTTTGGAATCATCACTGAAGATTAAGCAGTGATTTTGGAGAGGTTATACTTACTTGTGTGAGTTGTCTCTAAAGACATTACAGTGACTTTTGGGAATGGTCATTGACAATATAATGACTTTTACTGTGCTTATCATGAAGGCTTTGGCCTATCACAATACCAATTGCTCAAACAGTTTACCAAATTGCTGTTTGAATTCATCTCAACAAACTGATCAACTGGTACAATAATTAGCAAATTGCTTCAGTGAAAGGTCGTTAGTATGATGTGAGTGCAGTGAAATGAAAGTAATGCTTACCAAACAACTTCATTTACTGAATGTAGATGTGTAATGAAAGTGAAATAAACTAATCACCTACTATAATATAAGGCACAGGTTTAAAAAGGTCTGACTTTGACATGAAAAATTCTATCCTAATGACATTTTACAAATAATTAGTTCTTACAATTGTTTCAGGAGTCAATAACTTATTGCTTTGTTTTCTAACAGGATTTTAAATTATTGTGTAATTGTAAGTTGAATAATTTTTTCTATTACAATTACTGATCTGCTGGCATTAAAGGAAAATAATTTTTATTCACTCATTGTAAAATAAAATTATTCAAAGATACCAGGCTGATGATTTTGTATGCCAGACACAAGTTTTGTCTACAAAAGACTTATCAGTGAGGCTTGAATAAAACATTTGAAATGCCAAATTAAGTACGAAGTTGAAAAGCATTGAGGAAACAAATTTCTAAAAGGTTTTGCCAAATACTCCTTATAGGAAATCTAATCCTTGGGGGTAGAAAATCCTTAGTAATTTGAACAATTCAAATTTTTGCAAAACCGTTGATTTATAATTTTGACCATATGGATGATAATTTATGTCAACACAGAATTGGTGACTACTGGGCTGGTGATACCCTCTTAACTTAAATAGGAATCTGTATGATTTATACAACTTTGAATGTGTCACATAATATGTTTTTCAACAGCTTTTTTTCAAAATTTTAAACATCTTAAAAATAGATTAATAGTTTAATAATCATGGAAATAATGTTTAGAACAAAATACTGATAAAATGTCAATATAAAGGAAGTTGACAGTTGACAGAACAAAATTTTGCTGATTATAATGAGAATTATTTCCCTTTATTATTAGCAGATTAGTAATTGCATATAAAAAAATATCCAAATTACAATTATGCAATAACTTCCTGTTAGAAAACATGGCTATAAATTATTAATCAACAAAACAATGTTTGGGGACTTTCCTTTTTGAATTTTCCTCGGAGTTCAGTATTTTTGTGATTTTACTTTTTTTTAACTAGTTATTTATAAAATTTATTTAGGATAGAAGTTTTCTTGTCAAAGCTTGACCTTTTAAAGGGGAATTAGCTACAACATATAACTAGAGGCTCCAAGGAACCTGTGTCGCTCACCTGATATTTTTATTTACAATTGATGCATAAATCAATGCAACCGTTATACTTTTGCTTTATTTTCAGAGATATAAGCCAAAACTGCATTTTACCCCTATGTTCTATTTTAGCCATGTCTGCCATGTTGGTTGGCAGACAGGGTCATGGACACATTTTTAAACTAAATACCCTAATGACGATTGTGACCAAGTTTGGTTAAATGGTTAAGTGTCTCAGTTGTTTCAGAGGAGAAGATTTTTGTAAAGGTTACAAAATTTACCAAAAATTGTTAAAATTGACTTTAAAGGGCAATAACTCCATTTTGGTCATGTTGACATATTTGTAGATCTTACTTTGCTGAACATTATTGCTGTTTACAGTTTATCTCTATCTATAATAATATTCAAGATAATAACCAAAACTGCAAAATTTCCTTAAAATTGCCAATTAGGGCAGCAACCCAACAACGGGTTGTCGGATTCAACTGAAAATTTCAGGACAGATAGATCTTAACCTGATGAACATTTTACAACTGTCAAATTTGCTCTTAATGCTTTAGTTTCAGAGATATAAGCCAAAACCTGCATTTTACCCCTATGTTCTATTTTTAGCCATGTTGGTTAGCAGGCGGGGTCATCGGACACATTTTTTAAACCAGATACCCTAATGATGATTGTGATCAAGTTTGGTTAAATTTGTTTTACTAGTTTCAGAGGAGAAGATTTTGTAAAAGATAACAAAAATTTACAAAAATTGTTAAAATTGACTTTAAAGGGCAATAACTCCTTAAGGGTCAATTGACCATTTTGGTCATGTCAACTTTTGTAGATCTTACTCTGCTGAACATTATTGCTGTTTACAGTTTATCTCTATCTATAATAATATTCAAGATAATAACCAAAACGGCAAAATTTCCTTAAAATTACTAATGTAGGGCAGCAACCCAGCAACGGGTTGTCCGATTCATCTGAAAATTACAGGGTAGATACATCTTGACCTGATAACAATTCTACCCCATGTCAGATTTGCTCTAAATGCTTTGGTTTTAGAGATATAAGCCAAAATCTACATTTTACCCCTATGTTCTATTTTTAGCCATGGCGGCCATCTTGGTTGGTTGGCTTGGTCACCGGACACAATTTTTAAACTAGATAACCCAATGATGATTGTGGCCAAGTTTGGTTAAATTTGGCCCAGTAGTTTCAGAGGAGAAGATTTTTGTAAAAGTTAACGATGACGGACGCCGGACGCCAAGTGATGAGAAAAGCTCACTTGGCCCTTTGGGCCAGGTGAGCTAAAAAATAACGGGTATGTGTCCATGGGACACAGATGATGCCTGGCTTGCATATCATATAAAGTTATAAAGGGACATAACTGAAGAACGGTAAAAGACACTACCCAAATTTGTACTTGATCTGAGTTTTGTGGTAATAAGTATTGAGTATAAGTTTCATAACATTTGGTTGAAGCAAACTTAAGTTAGAGAACGGAAATGAAAAATTCAGCAATTTTTCCATTTGTAAAGGGCACAACTCTAGAACAGTAAAGTTACACCACCAAAATTCAAATTTGATCTGTATTTTGTGGTAATAAGCATTGTATAAGTTTCATAACATTTGGTTGAGGCTAACTTAAGTTAGAGAACGGAAACAATATTCAGCAATTTTTCCATAAAAATTAAGATATGATTTTGTTTTGTTCAATCATTGATGAAATCGAAATAATAATTAGCTTTTGCAACCAGTTTAGTTCAATTTTTCAAAATAAGCTAAGAAACATCGCTGATGAATTATTCACCTCATTGAATCCGTATTCATGTGACGATGTATTAGTCGTGTTCAGCCATTAAAAGGAAAAGAATGTCAACATTGAAAGTGAAACAAAGGTGAACCATTTTGCTGACTGATTCGATCTTCAAAAAGCATTCTTATATAGGTAAAATGATGATTAACTTATTTTTTAACCTATAACATGAAATCAAACAGACCTAGAAAAGTCCAATCGCACGAGGTCCTTATCTATTTATATTTATGTTTATGTTTATTTCGGTAATGTGTCTGTCGGCAGTCAACCATGTTGATGGTTAATTAGATGACATCTAGACTAAAATAAACACGAAATGCTGATATATATTATCGAGTCCATGCATTGTTAATTGTTTATATCAGACTTATTGTAATTTGGATATATGTTTTTGTATGTTTTAAATCAAATATGAGAATTTGAGTCAAATCGGTGTACATGAATTTGACAGCTAATGCTCCTTTAAACCAATGCCTCATATTATAGTTAGTCATTATTTCATGTGAAATTCATGACATTAACAATAATTAACTGAAGTTGGATGGCAAGTATAACCTGTTTTCACTGCTTTCACTTCACAACCTACCACTGAATCAATTACTTGAAATATTTTACCAGTTGATTAAGTTTGTTAAGATGAAGTCAAACTGCAATTTGGTAAACTATTTGATCAATTGAATAGTAATAGCCAAAGCCTACTGAATAAGCACAGTAAGTCTTGTTGCTTAAAATTCTGTAGCGACTTTTGAAGTTGCCATGAATGATGCTTACATCTTGACTTTTGGAAGTGTTCACACAGGATGTTGCAGTCATTTTTATGAGCTGCTATATAGGATATATTACCTTTATTGAGATTAAATTATATTTTCTCTCGTGTGCTGCCACTGAAAAGCTGCAGTGACTTTTGGCAGTTGTCTTTGAGAATAATATATTGACTTTTGGAAGTTGTCACTTAAGATATTGTAGTGACTTTTGAGAGCTGTAATTGAGAAGGTTCTATTAACCTTTGAGAGTTGTCACTAAGGCTGTTCCAAGTGACTCTTTGTATGTCATTAAGGATGATACATTGACTTTTGGAACTCAGATCACTGAAAGTTACAGTGACCTTTGAGAGTTTTCTATGAGGAATACTGACTTATGTGAGTTGTCTCTCAAGATATTGCAGTAAATTTTGGGACTGTCATTGAGAACATGACGACTTTAAAGAGTTGTTGCTTAAAACATTGGAAGGTGCAATGATGGTGCTCAGATATTGACTTTGGGAGTGTTCACCAAGGATGTTGCAGTTACTTTGGGAGCTATCATTCAAGACTTTTGCCTTCTACAAGTTTTGAGTTTCCATTGATTGAATTACATACAGTCTTTTGAGTTGTCAATGAAAAAATGCAGTGAATTTTGAAATTGTCTCTGAAGATGTAGTGATTTTGAGAGCTGTCATTATGGATGTTCCATTTACTTTTGAGTTTTGAGTTGTCACTAAATATATTGCAATGACTTTTGTAGTGTCCAGCAGCATTTTTGTGCTATCTCCAGTTAATTTGGACTTTGATGTTGTTTGTTGAGCATTCTTTTTCAATCTTTGAACAAACATTGTGCGCTATCTTAAAATGGGGAAAATCTAGGCAAGAAACTTTTAAAAGTACTATATTTGCTTTATATATATATGTTTCTCTCATCTAGTAATTTCCACTGACCAGTACAAGAAGAAAGACAATAAAATCTCTATACAAATATATTTTCAATCATAAACAACGATACTTATGTATAAAGCAGTGCTTGCTAATCTATATCAAAATATTACATGTACTTAATTGTAATATGCTCAGGATATAAAGACATTTTAAACCTTTGATCTTTATAAATAAACATGCATTGATAAATCATATTTAAACAATTATACTTGTCCAGCATAATAAACATTGTATCCTTAGGGGTATTTTCTTTATTCTAAAGTACTCAATACATTTAAAAAACTGTAACGGAAAATTGTTTAAAACATTCATACCCAGTTATGTTATCAATTTACAGATAATCTCAAAATAATATCATGGTCATACCTCTTTAGTAAATCGATAAACTATGAAAATCATTCATATTTATAGTCCCTTTAATTCAACGTATTAGGTACATGTTAAACATTATAACAGTAAGCAATTTTTCTATACCTGTTTCGTTTGGATTCTTTCTCACTGATAGAAATTATCCCATATCTCCTTATTATCAATGAAACTTTTTAAATGATTTATGAAAATGATTCTCCATTTGTCCCTAGTATAATATGACAGATACGCTATCATTTAAAATCTTTTAATATATATATATATACCGACAATACAGTATGAGTTTTTCTCACTGTTGAAGGCCATACGGTTGCCTATATTTGCTTACATCCACTTCATTTGAACTTTGGTGGATAGTTGTCTCATTGGCAATCATACGACATCTCCTTATTTTCATATGTATCCTCCATATGTCAATAATTTTTGGCAAATGATTAAGATATGCTTAATACTGAAAAATCTTGATAAAAAGAACAGTAGGGGTGATATAAAAGTAATTACATGATTAGTCTCCTATTTAAAGCTTTCAGTGGGTGATATATAACTAATTACATGATGAGTCTCCATATAGATTAGTAGTAGCAGTTTAGATATGCTGCCTCTATAAACTATTTTTCACCAGACAGGAAAGATCGATAATTTAAATATCATACCCAATTTTTGCATCATATTTCCATTAAACCATATATATAGACCTGTATCAACTCAAAAAGACTTGCCTTTTTCCTTTCTGTTGATGTTTTGCATGTACATTAACTCATTCAGAAATTAATGGGTCTATTGACTTTTTAAACTAAATACCCTAATGACGATTGTGACCAAGTTTGGTTAAATGGTTAAGTGTCTCAGTTGTTTCAGAGGAGAAGATTTTTGTAAAGGTTACAAAATTTACCAAAATTGTTAAAATTGACTTTAAAGGGCAATAACTCCATTTTGGTCATGTTGACATATTTGTAGATCTTACTTTGCTGAACATTATTGCTGTTTACAGTTTATCTCTATCTATAATAATATTCAAGATAATAACCAAAAACTGCAAAATTTCCTTAAAATTGCCAATTCAGGGCAGCAACCCAACAACGGGTTGTCGGATTCAACTGAAAATTTCAGGACAGATAGATCTTAACCTGATGAACATTTTACAACTGTCAAATTTGCTCTTAATGCTTTAGTTTCAGAGATATAAGCCAAAACCTGCATTTTACCCTATGTTCTATTTTTAGCCATGTTGGTTAGCAGGCGGGTCATCGGACACATTTTTAAACCAGATACCCTAATGATGATTGTGATCAAGTTTGGTTAAATTTGTTTTACTAGTTTCAGAGGAGAAGATTTTTGTAAAAGATAACAAAAATTTACAAAAAATTGTTAAAAATTGACTTTAAAGGGCAATAACTCCTTAAGGGGTCAATTGACCATTTTGGTCATGTCAACTTTTTTGTAGATCTTACTCTGCTGAACATTATTGCTGTTTACAGTTTATCTCTATCTATAATAATATTCAAGATAATAACCAAAAACGTCAAAATTTCCTTAAAATTACCAATGCAGGGGCAGCAACCCAGCAACGGGTTGTCCGATTCATCTGAAAATTACAGGGTAGATACATCTTGACCTAGTTAACAATTCTACCCCATGTCAGATTTGCTCTAAATGCTTTGGTTTTAGAGATATCAGCCAAAATCTACATTTTACCCCTATGTTCTATTTTTAGCCATGGCGCCATCTTGGTTGGTTGGCTTGGTCACGGACACAATTTTAAACTAGATAACCCAATAATGATTGTGGCCAAGTTTGGTTAAATTTGGCCCAGTAGTTTCAGAGGAGAAGATTTTTGTAAAGTTAACGATGACGGACGCCGGACGCCAAGTGATGAGAAAAGCTCACTTGGCCCTTTGGGCCAGGTGAGCTAAAAAATAAACGGGGTATGTGTCCATGGGACACAGATGATGCCTGGCTTGCATATCATATAAAGTTATAAAGGGACATAACTGAAGAACAGTAAAAAAGACACTACCCAAATTTGTACTTGATCTGAGTTTTGTGGTAATAAGTATTGAGTATAAGTTTCATAACATTTGGTTGAAGCAAACTTAAGTTAGAGAACGGAAATGAAAAATTCAGCAATTTTTCCATTTGTAAAGGGGCACAACTCTAGAACAGTAAAAGTTACACCACCAAAATTCAAATTTGATCTGTATTTTGTGGTAATAAGCATTGTGTATAAGTTTCATAACATTTGGTTGAGGCTAACTTAAGTTAGAGAACGGAAACAATATTCAGCAATTTTTCCATAAAAATTAAGATATGATTTTGTTTTGTTCAATCATTGATGAAATCGAAATAATAATTAGCTTTTTGCAACCAGTTTAGTTCAATTTTTTCAAAAATAAGCTAAGAAACATCGCTGATGAATTATTCACCTCATTGAATCCGTATTCATGTGACGCATGTATTAGTCGTGTTCAGCCATTAAAAGGAAAAGAATGTCAACATTGAAAGTGAAACAAAGGTGAACCATTTTGCTGACTGATTCGATCTTCAAAAAAAGCATTCTTATATAGGTAAAAATGATGATTAACTTATTTTTTTAACCTATAACATGAAATCAAACAGACCTAGAAAAGTCCAATCACACGAGGTCCTTATCTATTTATATTTATGTTTATGTTTATTTCGGGTAATGTGTCTGTCGGCAGTCAACCATGTTGATGGTTAATTAGATGACATCTAGACTAAAATAAACACGAAATGCTGATATATATTATCGAGTCCATGCATTGTTAATTGTTTATATCAGACTTATTGTAATTTGGATATATGTTTTTGTATGTTTTAAATCAAATATGAGAATTTGAGTCAAATCGGTGTACATGAATTTGACAGCTAATGCTCCTTTAAACCAATGCCTCATATTATAGTTAGTCATTATTTCATTTGAAATTCATGACATTGATAATAATTAACTGAAGTTGGATGGTAAGTATAACCTCATTTCACTGCTCTCACTTCACACTAACAACCTATCACTGAAGCAATTATTTGAAATATTTTACCAGTTGATCAGTTTGTTGAGATGAAATTTAACTGCAATTTAGTAAACTATTTGATCAATTGGAATAGTAATAGGCCAAAGCCTACTGAATAAGCACAGTAAGTCTTGTTGCTTAAAATTCTGTAGCGACTTTTTGGAAGTTGCCATGAATGATGCTTACATCTTGACTTTTGGAAGTGTTCACACAGGATGTTGCAGTCATTTTTGCGAGCTGCTATATAGGATATATTACCTTTTATTGAGATTAAATTATATTTTCTCTCGTGTGCTGCCACTGAAAAGCTGCAGTGACTTTTGGCAGTTGTCTTTGAGAATAATATATTGACTTTTGGAAGTTGTCACTTAAGATATTGTAGTGACTTTTGAGAGCTGTAATTGAGAAGGTTCTATTAACCTTTGAGAGTTGTCACTAAGGCTGTTCAAGTGACTTTTGTATGTCATTAAGGATGATACATTGACTTTTGGAACTCAGATCACTGAAAGTTACAGTGACCTTTGAGAGTTTTCTATGAGGAATACTGACTTATGTGAGTTGTCTCTCAAGATATTGCAGTAAATTTTGGGACTGTCATTGAGAACATGACGACTTTAAAGAGTTGTTGCTTAAAACATTGGAAGGTGCAATGATGGTGCTCAGATATTGACTTTTGGGAGTGTTCACCAAGGATGTTGCAGTTACTTTTGGGAGCTATCATTCAAGACTTTTTGCCTTCTACAAGTTTTGAGTTTCCATTGATTGAATTACATACAGTCTTTTTGAGTTGTCAATGAAAAAAATGCAGTGAATTTTGGAAATTGTCTCTGAAGATGTAGTGATTTTTGAGAGCTGTCATTGCAGATGTTCCATTTACTTTTGAGTTTTTGGAGTTGTCACTAAATATATTGCAATGACTTTTGTAGTGTCCAGCAGCATTTTTGTGCTATCTCCAGTTAATTTGGACTTTGATGTTGTTTGTTGAGCATTCTTTTTTTCAATCTTTGAACAAACATTGTGCGCTATCTTAAAATGGGGGAAAATCTAGGCAAGAAACTTTTAAAAGTACTATATTTGCTTTTATATATATATATGTTTCTCTCATCTAGTAATTTCCCACTGACCAGTACAAGAAGAAATACAATAAAATCTCTATACAAATATATTTTCAATCATAAACAACGATACTTATATATAAAGCAGTGCTTGCTAATCTATATCAAAATATTACATGTACTTAATTGTAATATGCTCAGGATATAAAGACATTTTAAACCTTTTGATCTTTATAAATAAACATGCATTGATAAATCATATTTAAACAATTATACTTGTCCAGCATAATAAACATTGTATCCTTAGGGGTATTTTCTTTATTCTAAAGTACTCAATACATTTAAAAACTGTAACGGAAAATTGTTTAAAACATTCATACCCAGTTATGTTATCAATTTACAGATAATCTCAAAATAATATCATGGTCATACCTCTTTTAGTAAATCGATAAACTATGAAAATCATTCATATTTATAGTCCCTTTAATTCAACGTATTAGGTACATGTTAAACATTATAACAGTAAGCAATTTTTCTATACCTGTTTCGTTTGGATTCTTTCTCACTGATAGAAATTATCCCATATCTCCTTATTATCAATGAAACTTTTTAAATGATTTATGAAAATGATTCTCCATTTGTCCCTAGTATAATATGACAGATACGCTATCATTTAAAATCTTTTAATATATATATATATACCGACAATACAGTATGAGTTTTTCTCACTGTTGAAGGCCATACGGTTGCCTATATTTGCTTACATCCACTTCATTTGAACTTTGGTGGATAGTTGTCTCATTGGCAATCATACGACATCTCCTTATTTTCATATGTATCCTCCATATGTCAATAATTTTTGGCAAATGATTAAGATATGCTTAATACTGAAAAATCTTGATAAAAAGAACAGTAGGGGTGATATAAAAGTAATTACATGATTAGTCTCCTATTTAAAGCTTTCAGTGGGTGATATATAACTAATTACATGATGAGTCTCCCATATAGATTAGTAGTAGCAGTTTAGATATGCTGCCCTCTATAAACTATTTTTCACCAGACAGGAAAGATCGATAATTTAAATATCATACCCAATTTTTGCATCATATTTCCATTAAACCATATATATAGACCTGTATCAACTCAAAAAAGACTTGCCTTTTCCTTTCTGTTGATGTTTTGCATGTACATTAACTCATTCAGAAATTAATGTGTGCATTTTATTATTGTGAATCTTTGACCACTGGCAAAAATTCACAATCTTATTACATTTGTAATGGGATTGAAAAATGTTTATGAAGGAAATTCACTCCTGAAATTATAAATGGGAGTTTTTGTCTCGCCTTGACAAAGTCAAAAAGCGAGACTTAGGTATGCTGTTTCCGGCGTCGGCGGCGGCGTCAACAATGTATTAGTTTGTGATTAGGTCTAGTTCATGGTGAACCACTAGTGGTAGGTCAATGATATTTGGTATGCAGTTGTACTAGCATTGGCACATCTCATTACCATGGAGATTATTTGGCCCCGCCCCCTCAGTCAAGGTCTATTGACTTTGAAACTTTCCATAGTTTACATGTATTAGTTTGTGATTAGGTCAATTTATGGGGAACCACTAGTGGTAGGTCAATGATATTTGGTATGCAGTTGTATAAGCATTGGCATATCTCATTTCCATGGAAATTATTTGGCTCCGCCCCTTAGTCATGGTCTATAGACTTTGAAAATTTTGCTAAGTTAACATGTATTAGTTTGTGATTAGGTCAGTTCAAGGGAACCATTAGTGGTAGGCCAATGTTAATTGGTGTTAAGTTGTATAAGCATTAGCACATCTCATTTCCATGGAGAATATTTGGCCCGCCCCTCAGTCATGGTCTATTGACTTTGAAACTTTTGCTTAGTTTACATGTATTAGTTTGTGATTAGATCAGTTTAAGATGAACTGCTAATGTTAAGTCAATGATATTTGGTATGCAAATGTATCGGCATTTGCAAATATCGTTCCATGGAGATTATATAGCCCCACCCTGATCATGGTTCACTGACTTTGAAACTTTTACATAGTTTACAAGTTAATGTTTGTGTTTAGGTTTGTTTAAAGGAACGACTTATAATAAGTCAATGGTATTTGGTATGCAGTTGTATTAGCATTGGCACATCTCATTCCATGGAGATTGTTTAGCCATGTACCTTCAGTCATGGTTCATCGACTTTCAATATTTGCATAACTTACATGTTAAAGTATTGCTGTTTTAATTTCAACATTTGCATTATCAAAATTACAAGAAGGCGAGACATATCTCTGTGATAACAGTTTATTATTATTGCGAACCTGATACTGTCACATTTTTTGCATTAATAAAAATATTGCAATAATTTCTGAATTTACAGTATTCAGAAATTTCAAATTTTCACTCCTCAGCAGCTTAAATTTCTTCAATTTCATAATTGATGAAGGAAGTAAATGTCCGACACATGCCCTGTAATTTTGATTCCAATTCATTGCCTGAAATCTTGAAGTACATTCAAAAGATTTCCTATATCTTTTTTAAATTGTGGCACCTGCAAATAACTGGGAACCTATGAACTTATCAGACTTTGTAATTTCACGAAATGCATTCAGACTCATACAGCACATGCTACTATATTTAAATTTTCAATCTTTCCTTACTAATGTAGAAAATATGGATAATGGGGCAACATATCTAAACTACTGTTATTGTAATATTGTATAGATAAGAGCCAGAATACATTAGATGAGTATAATAAGTAAATATATAAAAGTATATTTACTTAAAAAAAAAAACTCTCCCCCCTCCCAAAAAAATAAAATTGAAAAGAAAAACAAGGGTCAATGCTTAAAAGCACTTATAGTTTTTTGCGGAATAAAAAAAATCAGCAATCACAAAAATCTTGATGTAAAAACACAATAAGCCTGAATACAATATGTTAATTTTACACCCTTGTTAATCCCACTTTTTTTTCATCAAGTCTAAATGTATAAAATTCGTAAGGGTTCCGCGGAACGCAGTGTCTCGCCTACTTTTGCTGTTAGTTGCAGGCTCAACAAAAATGGGGAAAAAATTATTAAAAATTTTCCTCTAGATACTATCTTTTGATTGTAAGAAGCTTCTATTTAAATTTGGTAAAAATGCAGGATGGTTTATGAATCAAATAATTGTTTTAAAAACTTTAACTGCAGACTGTATGTAATATTAACTGGAAGAAAAACTAAGTCCATTTATAAGTAATGTACGGAAAAACAGGAAATAAATTTTTACAAAATTTTCTTCTAGATACTAGCTTTTGATCATAAACATCAAAGCTGAATATTTGTGGATGCCGCCGACGACGGAATGTAGGATCGCTATGTCTCGCTTTTGCGACAAAAGTCGCAGGCTCGACAAAAATATACATGTTTAACAAAAGTATTTATCTGAATATTTCAACATAGGCATATTTTTGTAACCATTTATAAAACAATCTAAATTCTTGTCACAAAGACAAATATTGATCTTCAAGTAAAATTTCAAGTAAAGTAACTATACCACTTAAATATTGATCAAATTTAAATTACTTCAACAATAATCTACATTGTCCTTTAATGGAAGTATGATGCATGATATTAAATTGTGTTAGGGTAAATCTTTCTTTTGCAGATGTACTTTAAATATGACCATGTTAAATCTGGTCTCAGAAGTGCAAATAACAATCTTACAATACAAAAAACATACTAAATAGTTCTGACTAACTTTTGGAATATCTTATGCAACATCTAATCAAATCCTAATATGCCATTTATGATTGGTTTAACTCTAAAAAGTCTTTTTTGAAAAACTTTCATTGCTTTAAAAAAAATTTGTAAGGGGTTCCGTGGAACCCTGTGTCTTGCCTGCAATTGTGTTGACAGTGTAAAAGTGTAATGTTAACTTAAAAAGTGAGTCCATTTATCAGTAAAATACAGAATTTAAAAAAAAAAATCTTTCTTTAGATGCTATTTCTTGGTCTTGAAGATTAGCTTCTATCCAAGTTTCATAACAATCCATGAAGGTTTACAAATTTGTCATGTCAAAAAAGTTTAATCCCAGACAGTCTGTAAATGTTAACTGTAAAAAACTAAGTCCATCTATCAGAAAAATACTGAAAATGAAAAAAAAATATATTTTCAATATAGATATAGGAAGATGTGGTATGAGTGCCAATGAGACAACTCTCCATCCAAGTAACAATTTATAAAAGTAAACCATTATAGGTCAAGGCCTTCAACACGGAGCATTGGCTCACACAGAACAGCAAGCTATAAAACTTTGCTTCAGACATTATCTCTTAATCATATAAAAGCTTCTGCCAAAGTTTCATAAAATTCTATGAAGGTTTGATAAAGTAATCGATGTGTTCAAATTTTAACCAGACTGTATCTATTTGTTAAATGTAAAAAAAAAGTCCATTTATCAGTTAAATACAGAAAAATGAAAATAAATATTTTCAAAATTTTGCTCTAAATGCTGAATTTTGGTCATAACTAAGCTTCTGTTCAAACTTCATGAATTCCATGAAGGTTTGACAAAGTTATTGATGACTGAAAAACATTAACCTCAGACTGTATCTACTTGTTAACTGTTAAAAAAATGTGCTTCGCCGAGCACAGCTGGATACTACCGCAGAGGTCCAACCCTGAACAGTTGGGGCAAAAATGGACACAATATTCAAGCTTGATACAAGTCTGAATTTGGATTGTAATTAAATATTTGACACATTATAGGTTTCTGACACAGAATAAATGTAATCAAAGAGCTTGAAATTGGTTATATGATTTGAATTTATATTCAATTGAAGATTTCTTGCTGTTGTGCAATACATTGTGCTGTTGCCCAATACTTAGTAAATTTTTTTCAGACAATATACAAAGAATAAGTAAAATAAATTGTGACCCCCAATTTTTTGGGGAAAATTGATAACTTCTTAAATCTTGAGGAAAAAAACTGACACCCCCCTCCCCTTTTAAAAAAAATAATATTTGAAGAAATTTTCTTTTTGTAAAATGTGGTATAATTTAAGAGACATCCATACACTTAAATCTTTTATATATTCAGGATCTTTTTTATGGAAAAACTTATGAAAAAATCAACCTCAAGTACAAGCTGATTCAAAAAAGATTTAAAAAAAATACTTGTTGGAACATTAAGAAGCTGTGTAATTTTATATGCATAATAATTTTCACACACTTACTTAAACTTTAAATATTGTTGAGGTGATTTGAATGATGCCAATACTATATGAATTCATAATTTTTACCTGTTTTGAAAATTGTATATTTCATAACAATTTCTTATTTGATTTTTCTTATATGTGTGTGTTTGTTTGATTATTTTGTAATTTGTTTGTTTGTTATATTTCATTGCATTTCATGAGGGCATCAGGGAAGATTAGTGTTACAGCTAACTGTGTAACCCTCTTTAAATAAGGAATTATTATTATTATTATAAACACATATTGTCTGAAAACTATAAAAATGCTTGTTTTGGCCCCTTTTTGGCTCCTAATTCCTGAACGGTTTGGGCAATTACCCCCAAAATGAATCCCAACCTTCTACTTTTGGTATTGAACCTTGTGTACAATTTCAGAGCAATCAAAATACTTATACACAAGTTATTGTCCGGAAACTAGAAAAATGCTTGTTTTGGGCCCCTATTTGGCCCCTAATTCCTAAACGGTTGGGACCATCAACCCCAAAAACAATCCCAACCTTCCTTTTGTGCTATTGAACCTTTTGGTTAAATTTCATAGAGATCCATACACTTATTGTCCGGAAACCAAATGTCTTCGGACGACGACGACGTGATAGCAATATACAAACGGAATTTTTTTTTTGCGGTCATATAAAAAAATAAGTCCATTTATCAGTAAAATATGGAAAGATTGAAAATACATATTTTCAAAATTTTGCTCTCCATACACTATTTTAGTTTGGTCATAAACAAGCTTCTGTCCAAATTTCATAAAATTCCATGAAGGTTTGACACAGTTATTGATGTCTAAAAAAGACTTTAACCACAGATTGAACCTAAATATTGACGGAGACGACGCCATAGCCGACGGAATCTAGGATTGCTATGTCTTGCTTTTGCGACATAAATGTCCTAGGCTCGATAAAATTTGAAAAGGGTTCCACAAAACCCTATGTCTCTAAAATACAGAATTAAAAAAAAGTACTGAAAAATGAAAGAAATATATTTTCAAAATTTTGCTTCAGACATTATCTCTTAATCATAGAAAAACTTCTGCCAAAGTTTCATAAAATTCTATTAAGGTTTGACAAATTAATTGATGTATAACAATCTTAAACCCCAGAATGTATCTACTTGTTAACTGCAAAAAACTAAGTTCATTTATTAGTATAATATGGAACAAGGAATGAGTTATCAAATTGACAGAAAACTAAGTTTTCTGTATTTTAAAGGCACTTTCAGGCTTGTTTATTAACATGCCACATGCCTATTTTCCAATCTATCAAGGACCATAACTCCTGAAAATCGTCAATATCAAACTTGACCTCCATTTTGTCATCAGCAACAACATATCATTATTTGAAAACTAATTGTAAAAGGGTTCATAAGTTATTGCACTGAAACTACATTGTGCCATTTTCCAATATATCAAGGACCATAACTCCTGAATGGTAAAAGTGAAAATCATTAATATCACACTTGACCCCTATTTCATCATCAGTAATAACATATTATAATTTGAAAATCATTGGTAGATGGGTTCACAAGTTATTGCAGGGAAACGACATACAGTGCCATTTTCCAATATATCAAAGACCATAACTTTTTACTATACATAAGAACTTTTTGATCAATAGCATTGTTCTTTACATAAGAACTTTTTGATCAATAGCATTGTTCTTTACATAAGAACTTTTTGATCAATAGCATTGTTCATTTCACCAAGGAAATCATGATAGGAAACACAAGCCATTAAATATCCCATCACATGGAGTTATATACTTCAAATGCAAGTGTTGTTGGAATGTTAGTACAAAAAAAATGAATAGCATGGAGAAAATTGAATCAATTTTTTTTTCCTTTAATTTAGTTCTCAATTAACCTTCACTGTCAATTTCTTGATGTAAGTGAAGATGCGCAAATGATTTAATTGTAGTCTGCAATCAAAACAAGCTACTGCTCACTGATGATACCCCCACCCAAATATTTCAGTAAACAGGAAGTTGTTGAGTGCTGAATCTGAAAACACATCAAACGGTATAGCTGACTCATATCAACCCTGAAACCAAATTTCAGAAATCCTTGTAATGTAGTTCCTGAGATAAATGTGACGAAAATTTTCAACTACTTGGATGTCATGTGTAAAATGATGTAAGTGTTCGGTAAACAGGAAGTTGTTGAGTGATGAATCTGAAAACGCATCACACGGTATAGCACACTTATGTAAACCCTGAAACCAAATTTCAGAAATCCTTATGATGTAGTTACTGAGAAAAATGCAATGAAAAATATTCATGGGACAGACGGACGGATGGATGGACGGACGGATTGACAGACAGAGTTAAAACAGCATACCCCCACTTTTTTAAAGCGGGTATAATAATAATTACCAAACTTTGAATAATGCAAGAAGAGGACATCATCTTTATGGCAGAACATGAGGTCAAAAGATAATGCTTCTTTTAAAGAGAAGGCCCTGTTCCTTTTATTCCATCTATCGAGATTAAGAAGGAGCATGAAGTACTGTATAAAAATGGTTTAACAACAACACTGAAGTTTTTGTCAAATACCACATCAACCATGAATGTTACACATTTGTAATACATCTGTCAGACTTATAGTCTGTTAGACTTTTCAATTGTTGGATTAATGGGGAGTCTGACCAGTAGAGTGCCAGACTAATGGGGTGTTGGACCAATGGAGTAGTTGGTCTAATGGGGGTGCTGGAACATCCAAGCAAGTGCACCCCAACATATGCCATTTTATGCCATTTTTACATTCACTGATTAATTAAAAAGCACAAAACAGGTACTTTCTTCTCACTTCCTGTATGCCTACCCAAATATTTACAATACTATAAGCCTTGTTGTAAGCCACAAATGTTCCAGCGCTTTAGTGTAGTGGTTCAATTTAAGATACCAAAGTGACAAACTGACAATGCCATGGCAAAAACCTAATGTTTGGAGTTGGATTAATTAAGGCTGGAGTTGTAACACCTATTTTGTCTTACAACCATAAAGTAAAAAGAGGAACAATCTATCTCAAAAATAAATTGAAACAAAATAAATGTGGATAGTGTCACATGTGGACACAGATGATGCCCCCACTTGCATATCATATAGTTATAAAGGGACATAACTGAAGAACGGTAAAAGTGACACTACCCAAATTTGAACTTGATCTGAGTTTTGTTGTAATAAGCATTGTGTGTAAGTCTCATAACATTTGGTTGAGGCTAACTTAAGACAAGAACAGAAACTAATAAAATGCTTCGCTGAGCGCAGCCTGATACGACCGCAGAGGTCGAACCCTGAACAGTTGGGGCAAATTTGGACACAATATTCAAGCTTGATACTGTCTGAATTTGGATTGTAATCAAATTTTTGACATATAGGTTTCTGACACAAAATAAATGTGGTCAAAGATCTTATAAATCCATTGTGCAATACTGTGCAATTGAAGATTTCTTCTTGAAACTTTTCAAAAATTCAAAATTTTAAAAATTTTGAAAAAAAAACATGAATCTCTTAAAAAATCCCCACCAACTTTTGTTATATCTGTATATTATGTAATGTTTACTCTTATCTCCACAGGAGCTGGAGTTATAATATATTATCAACCAACCAAGTTTTACACCCCCCTTGGAGCAATAACCCCAAAACTCAATCCCAACCTTCCTTTGTAGTATGGAACCTTGTAGTACAATTTCAGAGAGATCCATACACTAACACACAAGTTATTTTCTGGAAACTAGAAAAATGCTTGTTTTTGGCCCTTTTTTTGGCCTCTAATTCATACATGTTTGGGGCAATTGACCCCAAACTCAATCCCAGCCTTCCTTTTGTAATATGGAACCTTGTGGTACAATGTCAGAGAGATCAATACACTTACACACAAGTTATTGTCTGGAAACTAGAAAAATGCTTGTTTTTGGCCCCTTTTTGGCCCTTAATTCCTAAACTGTTGGCCCCATAACCCCTAAAATGTATCCCAACCTTCTACTTGTGGTATTAAACATTGTGGTACAATTTCAGAGCAATCGAAATACTTATACACAAGTTAATATCCTGAAACTAGAAAAAAAGCTTGTTTTGGGCCCCTTTTTGGGCCCCTTATTCCTAAACGGTTGGGACCATCATCCCTAGAATCAATCCCAACCTTCCTTTTGTGGTATTTAACCTAACTTAAAAAATTTCATAGAGATCCATTCACTTAAACTAAAGTTATTGTCCGTAAACCAATGTGTCTTCGGACGACAACGCAGACGACGATGACATCATACCATTATACGATCCAAAAAGTTTTTGCAGTCGTATAAAAATTCAGCAATTTTTCTATTTGTAAACACGCATAACTCTAGAACGGTTGTGTATAAGTTTTATAACATTTGGTGGAGACAAACTAAAGTTAGAGTACAGAAACGAAAAATTCAGCAATTTTTATGTTTATAAAGGGACATAACTCAAGAATGGTAAAAGTGTCGCCACCAAATATCGTGCTTAATCTCTATTATGAAGTAATAAGCATTGTGTATAAGTTTCATAACATTTGGTTGAGGCAAACTAAAGTTAGAAAACGGAAACAAAAAAATTGTACTTGATCTTAGTTTTGTGGTAATGAATATTGTGTATAGGTTTCATAATGTTTGGTTGGGGCAAACTTAAGTTACAGAATGGAAACTAAAAATTTTGCAATCTTTTGATTTATAAAGGGGCATAACTCAATAATGGTTGAAGTGACACTCACCCAAATTCAACTTGATCTGTGTTTTATCAGTGGAAGTCAAAATTAAACATTGCATTGTATAAAGCATTGATTGTAGTTGATTCAACTATAATCATGGACAAATGAAGATGAACTCCAATTTTAATAAAATTACTTGATATTAAGAAGAAAATAAAAATTTAGCAATTTTTCGATTTATAAAGGGGCATAACTCGTGAACGGTTAAAGTGACACCACCAAAATTCAAACTTGATCTGTGTTTTGTGGTAATAAGCATTGTGTATAAGTTTCATAACATTTACTTGAGGTAAACTTAAGTAAGAGAACGGAAACTAAAAATTTTGCAATTTTTCCATTTATAAAGGTACATAACTCTAGAACGGTTAAAGTGACGCCACCAAAATTCAAACTTGATCTGTGTTTTGTGGTAATAAGCATGGTGTATAAGTTTCATAACATTTGGTTGAGGCAAACTTAAGTTAGAGAATGGAAACTAAAAATTTTGCAATCTTTCCATATATAAAGAGGGATAACTCTAGAACAGTTAAAGTGACGCCACCAAAATTCAAACTTGATCTGTGTTTTGTGGTAATAAGCATTGTGTATAAATTTCATAATATTTGGTTGAGGCAAACTGAAGTTTGAGAACGGAAACTAAAAAATTTGCAATTTTTCCATTTATAAAGGGGCATAACTCTAGAACGGTTACAGTGACACCACTAAAATTCAAACTTGATCTGTGTTTTGTGGTAATAAGCATTGTGTATAAGTTTCATAACATTTGGTTGAGGCAAACACAAGTTAGAGAACGGAAACCAATTTTGGGAAGTATGTACGTACATACAGACGGACAAGGGTAAAACTTAATGTCCCCACCGCTACGGCGGGGGCATAAAAAGTGAATCTGTGTACTATTGCTCACTAATGATACCTCCGCCCGCTAAAAGTATAAGGTAAACAGGAAGTTGTTGAGTGATGAATCTGAAAACGCGTCACACGGTATAGCTGACTCATATAAACCCTGAAACCAAATTTCAGAAATCCTTGTAATGTAGTTCCTGAGAAAGATGCAAAGGAAAAAATTCATGGGACGGACGGACGGACTGACAGATGGACTGATGGATGGAAGGATGGATGGAAGGATGGATGGAAGGACGAACGGACAGACAAAGGTAAAACAGTATACCCCGACTTTTTTAAAGCAGGGGTATAAAAAACAGCTTATACCCCCACTTTTCTAAAGCGGGGGTATAATAATCATAAATCAAGAAATAAAAACAAAGTGTCCTCGATACACCAATGCCCCGCCTATATAATGAAGCAGGAGTAGCACTGTTTATTTCTATGGAAAGAGTTTGGATGTATGTAAAGACAAATTTCTATGGCTTCAGGTTGTAAGCAGTTAATGAAACAAACCATATTCTGTATGTGCCTGTCCCAAGTCAGGTGCCTTTAATTCAGTGGTTTTTGTTTGTTGCTGTATATCATATTTGTTTTTCCTTTATTGTTTACATAAATAAGGCAGTAAGTTTTCTTGTTTATTGTTTTACATTTGTCATTTCATGGCCTTTTATAGCTTACTATGCAGAAGGATTTTGCTCATTGTTGAAGGCTGTACGATAACCTAAGTTTTAAACTTCTACACCATTTGGTCTCTGGTGGAGAGATGTCTCATTGGTAATCATACCACATCTTTTTATTTTATATGCACATCAGCCATCCTCTTTAATCTGTTATGGATGATATAGAAACCACCAGTTGAGGAATAATTCCAGAATGACAAATATGAAATCAGTCAAATTAGAATTTAACCTGTGTTCAGCAAGCTAACAAAATATTCCCAACTTTCAAATGATCAAAAGTTATCATCAAGAAACCAAAAGTTTGGCTTTCTATTATTTATTAATAATGATTATACATTCTTGAACAACAACAGTGAATGCAGTCACATATTCATTCTAAATCTATGTTTATTGGTCTCTAACAACATTTCAAACTTTCAAATGATTTAGTGGAGGTCTAATCAATTGTTAGGAAAATGAACATTTTGCTGTTTTCAGCTTTATCAATGGACATAACTCTGGAAAGGCAAAGCGGATTTGGTCAAATGGGAACTAGATCTGTCTTAAAGGGTCCCTAACAATATTTCCAAATTTCAAATTATTTCATGAAGGTGCATTCGAATTATCACCCTGAAACCATATTTAGCTATTATCCACAGTACCAAGGGCAATAGTAACTCTGGCAAAACAAAAGTGAAAATTTAAGAATTCGAACAGAATCAGTATTCAGCTAGAAGTTGTTCTGAATAATATTTCCAAATTCAAAATGATATTATGGAAGCTTACTGAAGTAACAATACATAACCCTGAAAGACAAACATGAAATTCGTAATGGTCCCTGAAAACCTTACGAATTTCTAATAATTTGGTGGAGGATTACTCAATCATATGGAAGCAACAAACATTGACTATTCTCCTCAATAACAAGGCACATAACCATAAAAAGCAAAATAGAAATTTCTAATGGTCCCTAAAACCATTTAAAAATGTCTAGTGATTTAGGCTGAATCAAGTGAGCATTGGGAAAACCAATTTTTTGAATAAATGTACCTATATATGTGCAGACTTAACACTAAATGTATATGTTGTCTTACAGCTGGGGCATTAATTATTATGTTGAAAGACTAGTACTTCAAAGGGCTGCAAATCTTTTCTCTATTTGTACACTTAAATACTATAAATAGGGAAATTTCAATAGTGACAGAACAATGAATGACTGACATCATCAAACAGTCAATACAATATTTTTTGTCCATTATGTTGACAGTGATAACAGATGATATCATTATATAATACAAACTGTAGAAGATTATAATTAAACTTTTGTCTTGTTGTAAACTTAATATATACCTAATTTAAAAAATTTATTCTGTTTAAACAGCAGAGATGTGGTCACAAAAGAACAAACAGTTAACTATTACACATTTATTTACAATAAATATCTCCATACTAGAAACATTTATTTAGAATCTGACAATCCTTTTATTAGAACAGCTCTTGGAGACTATTTGATTATTGTATTTCTGTATATCTTGTATTGATTATAATTTTTACTGTTTAAATTTTATGTCTTTATGTAATTCAGTGCTAGTTATTTGTTCATGTCTATCATATTTGTTTTTCGTAAATTGTATTTTTATAAATTAAGCCTTATGTTTTCTTGTCTGTTTTGTTACTTGAGGTTTTATTTGTCCATCAGCGTCCGTTAACTTTTACAAAAATCTTCTCCTCTGAAACTCCTGGGCCAATTGGAACCAAACTTGGCCAAAATCATCATTAGAATATCTAGTTTAAATAAATGTGGATTGTGTCCACATGTGGACACAGATGATGCCCCCGCTTCCATATCATATAGTTATAAAGGGACATAACCGAAGAACGGTAAAAGTGACGCTACCCAAATTTGATGTTGATCTGAGTTTTGTGGTAATAAGCATTGTGTATAAGTTTTATAACATTTGGTCGAGACAAACTAAAGTTAGAGAACAGAAAAGAAAAATTCAGCAATTCTTATGTTTATAAAGGGGCATAACTCAAGAATGGTAAAAGTGACGCAACCGAATTTCGTACTTAAACTGTATTATGTAGTAATAAGCATTGTGTATAAGTTTCATAACATTTGGTTGAGGCAAACTAAAGTTAGAGAACGGAAACAAAAAATTTGTACTTGATCTTAGTTTTGTGGTAATGAGTACTGTGTATAGGTTTTATAATGTTTGGTTGGGGCAAACTTAAGTTACACAATGGAAACTTTAAAATTTTGCAATTTTTCGATTTATAAAGGGCATAACTCAATAATGGTTAAAGTGGCACTACCCAAATTCAACTTGATCTGTGTTTTATCAGTGGAAGGCAAAACTAAACATTGCATTGTATAAAGAATTGATTGTAGTTGATTCAATTATAATCATGGACAAAGGAAGATAACTCCAATTTTTAAAATTACTTGAATAATGACTGATATTTTTAGAAAAAAAAATTAAATGTAAAGGGGCATAACTCTAGAACAGTAAAAGTGACGCCACCAAAATTTAAACTTGATCTGTGTATTGTGGTAATAAGCATTGTGTATAAGTTTCATAACATTTGGATGAGGCAAACTTAAGTTAGAGAACAGAAATGAAAAATTTTGCAATTTTTCCATTTATAAAGGGGCATAACTCTAGAACGGTACAAGTGACGCCACCAAAATTCAAACTTGATCTGTGTTTTGTGGTAATAAGCAATGTGTATAAGTTTGATAACATCTGGTTGAGGCGAACTTTAGTTAGCGAATGGAAACCAATTTTGGGACGTACGGACGGACAAGGGTAAAACTTAATGCCCCCACCGCTTCGGCGGGGGCATAAAAATGTGTCTGATGTGATGATCTTACCTCTTAACCATTTTGAAAACCCCGATAGAGAAAATCTGACAGGTGCAGAAATCTACCTACTGTTCACTCACACTAAAACTGCCAGATGACTTCTGTCAACTCTTTATAGGAGTTAGTGCCCTTAAATGACAATTTTTATAATTTTTTTGCATTTTGTCTTTTATCTTGAAAACTTAACAGATAGATGGAAACTTTAAAAGCAAAAATGATCAGCAAGACTAGATCTGCAGAAAGGTTCAGCATAGATGAAATTGTCTGTTGTCTTCTTATAGGAGTTTAAACCCGTAAATGGCAATTTAAACCCATATTTGTGTTTTGGCCAAAATCAAAAGAAGATAGAGAGAAACTGTAAACAGAAAAATTATCAGCAACACAAGATCAACAAAAAAGAGATTTAAATTTAAATTTGAATTATATTCTTGTTTACAATTTTGTAGAGTGTCCATTGTTCAAGATGAACATAGATCTAGGTGAGCGACACAGGCTCTTTACAGCCCCTAGCTTTTATACAGATGTGTCTCAAAATCATTTGTTTTTTAACAAAAACTCAGTTTTTACCATAATTTTGACTCTTGAAATCAATTTGAATATCTGTTATACTTATATATCAATTTCGTTGAAATCCTAGTTCAAAAAGATGTTTCTGAAAATTTGTGATTTTTTAAGAAAAAGTATCTTTATATCACAATTTTGTGTACTTGAAATCACTTTGTAATAGCTTATTATATCTAAACATCTATTTTCATTGAATTCACTTTTCAATTTTCCCCATTTTTGCTGTTTTCATGGTACCCACACACAGGCAATTGTCTCTGAAATAAAATTACCCATATACTTTAATATAATACAAGGTACCTAACTTGTATTTTTGAGAAATGACACTGGGTCGCAAACTTCCATTATATTTTGATTCTGCAGTTGTCTATCTTACAGAAAACTGTTATGTTGCAATTTGACATTAAATAATCTACAAAATGGAGTATAATATACCTATTTCTGTTATTGGAATCATTTGGAGCAGGCCTTCCAAGTAGGTCTACTACTTATTCCATCTTCTCAAAAGCCAAATGGTAATGTTAATCTTGCAGTGAATGATTAATTATAAAAACATTTCTCAAAAACTTGTCAGTTTTTTCCTAAATAGAACTTATCATCCAGATAGTAAATTTGTAATAGATACTGTGATAAATATCTAATAAGTGTTATTTGATGTTTGTCTAATGAGTAAAGAGTTTCTATTTTTTAACTCAAATTTTCCCATTCCATCAATGTCATTCAAGACTCTCTGGCCGTTCTATATATATAAAATTGACATTAACTCCAAAAACATTTATTTTTAGCAATAAGATTGACTAATTGGAAAACAGAGATATATATAATTAATCATTCACTGTGAGATCAACATTGGCATTTGGCTGTAAGAAGAAGAAATAATTTACCGATGACCTACTTGGAAGGCCTGCTTTGAATAATTCTGACAACAGAAATAGGTGTGTTATACACCATTTTGAAGATAATTTAACGTCAAATAATAACATAAGAAGTTTCAGTAAGATAGACAACAATAGAATCGAAATAAAATTAATGGAAGTTCACAAATGATTGTCATTTCTCAAAAATATGAGTTAGGTACCTATTGTCACATTAAAGTATATAAGTAATTTTTTTTCAGAGTGTACCCACAGCCAATTTGAAAATTTCAGTCAGATTGCTCATTTTCACATCACAGATAGCAATTCTGTAAAGTTTCATTTCTACACACAACAGGTAACAATTCTGTAAAGTTTCATTCATCTAAATTTAGAGCACTTTTTTATGTTTCACATTTTAGCTGTTTGATGGCAATGGTAGCCATTTAGAAAAGTGAGGTGCACAATAATGTCTAGACATGTTGGATCTTATCATGCATATACCCAATGTAAATTCATAAAGTCAATACAAAGAAGTAAATACTAATATAAGCTAATTTACATTTTCAGACAGCCATCTTCCCAAAATATTGAAGAAAATGCAAAGACAATATGGAGAAATAAATGAAGTATATTATTAAAGTTCTCAATCAAAATGGACAAAAAGGCACTTTCTTACCACACCAAAGTTCAAGATTGGACTCAACTATATCGACTTACTGCTGATGGAAAGATCTATAAAGATACTAAAGAGATTACATACTTATCATCACAGAAAATACAAGAAATTGATTCATGGCGAAACAATGTTCACAAAAAATTGACGAAAAATAAATCTGCTGGCAAACAATGTAATATCCAGACATTCTCATCATCAAATCAAAAAAGCTATGGATCTTCTCAGGAGAAATGTAAAAGTGCAATTAATCTAAAACACAGCAAAGACACTGATGTGTTTTCTGTGTCAAACCATTTAGCAGAAACTTCATTACATTATGCGGCTATGAGGAAAGATATTTACAATGCAAACAAAAAGCAATCAATACCACAATCAACAAAATCTATTTTAAATGGAACTGCTACTGAAGTATCTAAAAAATCTGACAAAGCTATTCAATTCAAAAACAGTGTTGATAGGAAAATCAGTAGTCAAGGTAGCGACAATAAACTTGAGGAAGATGCCATATCTGACAGCATTTCTGACAGTATAAGTCTGGCTTCTACAAGGAAAATGACTGAATGTGGTAAAGCTATACAGGTGAAAGATAAAATGATGATCTCAGTTCGATCAGTGTCCAATAATTTGTTGAATGTAATTTCCATAGATGATTGTAAGATGGCTTTAGCGAAGAATTCTTTTGTTTATACTGCAGAAAGAACTAAATCACAAACGAGTGAATATAAAGCAGAAAGTAGTGCAGCTTACTCCACTGATATGCAGAAACCAGGAAAGAGATCAATGACTGCCGAAAGTAGAAAAACGTCTTCATATTATGCATCAACTATGCCATCTGGAATTTCTAGCCGAGAATCCAAACCAGATAGAAAAGCAAGAGTAACAAAAGCTATTGACACAATGGTCAATGATAGGAAAGTGATGAACAATATGGACAGAAATTTTGATGCTAGGATAGCTCCTGCTGGTAGGTTAATTCTAAAAAAAAATGAAGGAGGATACATGTTTAAACGACTTCATAGTGCCCTTCGGAAACATGTAGACAATATCCTGTCTGTTCAGGCTCACCGCAGGCTTCCTAAACAATTAAGTGGAATGGAAGACCAATTTTCTTCTTATATTCAACAAATTGCCAGTTCTATACAGAAAGATGATCAAATTCCTGATCCAAGTGCATTCAATAAGGATTTTCAACATTTGAGTTCAAATGAAAAAGAATTAAAAGGAAAATTGACAATATTTGAAGAGGAAGAAGACATTGTAAAAGATGAGAATGTGCCTAAAAGGCAAGTTTCTTGTAACGAACAGCTAAATGAAAAGGTAGAGCAGACAGGGAAGGACAATGATGTGGTTTGTTTTGGCCACAGCCAAGCATCTAACCAGTTATATACAGATCCAGTTAAATGTCATTTGACAGCAGAAAATGTAAGTCTACAAGATAAACTGAGTGCAAACTGTGGTAGTTCTAGAAGTGAGAGTTTGTCTTCATCTGTTTCAATACATAATTTATCAGAAAAATGTTGAAAATCATCAAGAGTTATTATTAATTATTAACTTAATTTGCATTAAATAACGCTACAAGATTTATTTATAGTGTTGGATTTTTTTTTTGCGTGAACCCCTGAGGGGTTCACGCTTATATATTGGCGAGTTTTGGAAGTTTCTATGGGCCACTCGATATCCTCAGAATCACGATTCTCGGAACGTCTCGAAAATTTTCCATCATTTATACAGGTAGTTATTTATGTCTTTGATACAGTCCCTCTATGGATAGGATACCACGTGACATTGTATATTTCATGCATGTGAACCTCCCGACGGGAGTACAATAATCCCGTTTTCAGGGGTCTCCTCCTGTCCTCCCACTGAAGAGAAAAAAGTCCCGTGTATGAAATATTTCATGAATGAAAAATATCAGCCGCATATCCGGTGATAACTGACAATACCTGAAGTTAAATTTTACCTGTAAATCAAAGAACATGCATAATTATATGGCTTCACTTGCCAGCTTGGGTGTCAATAATACTGGTAATCAACGATTTTTACCTCAGGCTTACTGCCGTTGTGTAATAAAAACTTATGGTATTTAAAAATAATTGAAATAAATTTTGGGTTACTTCCCTTGATTTATGCTGTTTAAAGTTATTTTCCTTTAAATAATGTAAATTGGTAAAAGAATATAAATGAAATATAAATTGAACAAATTATCATAAAAGGATGGTAATTAAATGATTTTAAATGCCTTAGAACAAATAAAAAATAATAATTTGGAAATTATTTAAGGGTTCTATACTTCTTTTGAAGGCTTAAATTGAAATTTATATAATAAGTATGAACTATAAATATAGTTTTTACTGACCGTGCAAGGGCTGTATAGCCAGTCAAGGTCGTTAAAAACTTCCATTTGTTGATATAGTTGAAGATCGGTATAATGCATTACAAAATGTGCTATCTGCAGTGATTGATTTACTTTTAAAAGGTAAATAAAAGAAATCAAACTGAAAATAAAGAAAGTCTAAAAAAATAAAGAATGTTAGATTGAATAAAGATAAAGAAAGTTTAATAGTACAAGGATAGAAAGTTGAAGAAAAAACACCTTAAAAGACAATTTCTTCATCACACGGTTACATTTACGACAAAGTTTATGTCGATAAAAAAACCTCCTGATCTGAGTTTCACAATCCATCATCACATGTATGATATTTCAATAATTCGGCAAAGTTCATTTGTAGATTTGAAAGTAAAACAATAAAGACTAGGCTGCATTCTAAAATCATTTATATGTTAGAACCTACTTGCCTTTCTACAAAACATATATGTTTTTAATTATGTGAATATTTATTGAATATCAAGTATAATGATAACGCAATTATAATATAATTCATGCTTTGAGACGGTCCTTTTATAAACTTTGACATTTTCGAAATGCCAAGGAATTTCTATCCAAGGAATAGATAATTTAACTTCATACTTTATTTGGTCTTTTTAACTACTTTTATTTGAGCGTCACTGATGATTATTAGTAGAGTTAACTCGCATCTGTTAATCCTAGTATCTTTTTATATCTACATGTCTTTTTATATAAATTGGTTCTTTTGAGAGTATGTTCAGGCATTCATAAAACTTCTGAAAATAAGATATTCTTCAAAACCAAGTTTCCCTGTAAGGTAAAATCAGGAAATCAGGAAATCCTTAAAATTTGAGATGTTTTATGAGACCAAAATAAGTCTCCATATAAGAGGTCCAAATGAAGCTGGTGTGTTACTCTCAAGAAAAATATATGAAACCTTCTAATAAGTTGCATGCCACAGGGTTTCACTTCACATGGGACATGGACTTTAAATGACAGCTTCAATAACGAGTTGGGAATATTAGGGCATCCATGTAGGAAACAAAATATAAAGATATGATAGATAAAATAAATGCATCCAGATTATAAAGCAAACTGAGTGCTTAAATTTATATTGTGATTGGTTTGTGCAATTTGCCTTAAACATCCAGTTTGTAGAAACTTGGATTTGCAATAGGATTATGAAAAAATGATGTACAATCCCAAGTAATAAATGAAATAGTCGAGCTTTTAAATGTATATTCAAATAGTAGCTGTATATACACTTTTCTATTCACAACTATCCAACATTGCTTTCAACTGACTTGTGCGAGAATGTACACCCTATTACATATATCTAATAAAGGTAGTTTAACTTCATCATTATCTTCTTCTATTCACAGTCAATTATTTCAATTCAAAAGCAAACAAAAATTCAGCAACAATCTTTTGGTGACCAGTCAGCGGTCTTAGTTTCACGTATTTCTTTTCCTTTTTAAAGAAAGCAACTTGTTTCATTGCTTAAAAGAGAAGCGAAGGATACCAAGCCAAAAATAAAACTGATGCCATGGCTAAAAAAGAAAAAAGACAAACAGACAAACTACAGTACACAAAACACAACATAGAAAACCAAAGACTGAGCAACACTAACCCTACCAAAAACTGGGGCTGATCTCAGGTGCTTCTGAAGAGTAAGCAGATCCTGCTTCACATGTGGCACCCATTGTGTTGCTTATGCAAGTATAAACCCAGTGATGTGTCTAATAAACTTTTTTTCCACTCAAGTGACGGTATTTAAAAAACAAAATACCAGCTGTTGAAAAGAAGAAGACCAAGGGAATCAAATATATTCCTGCAAATCTTTAATAAGAATATAAATTGGTATATTATTGTATGGTACGGCTGTTTGATTTCAAGAAATATGGGGAGATTTATTTAAGGTACTGCTGTTCTGGTTCTAGAAAGTTGGGATGATTCAATTTGAAGTGCAATAACTATTTTTGGAAGAAACTTGCAAACAAATGGGAAATAAATTAAGCTAAAGAAGGTGTAAGTAGCAACCCTTTCATGAACTCTCTGAAGGGTCTGCATTTGACCTATTGTAAGACTTAATTTCTGCTACTTCCTGACATACCTTCTTTTTCAATTGCCAATCTAAATATGAGTTCCTTATCAACTTATTTTTAAAAACCCTACCTAATTAAAGAACCTTTGTGAGCAGGCTTACATACCCCATGCCCCCACATTGTCACTGGGCAAACAAAATCTCACCAGATTCCTAAGTTCAAAGACTCATAAATCCTACAAAAGTCAAATGATCAAAAAAATTTGTGGATATGCACATCTTCATATTATGTCCTCATTAACTACAAAGTTTCATAAACTTCTGTTGTGTTGTTTCAGAGGAGTTGCGATGACAAACTATTGCAGCAGAATATCTATGCAAAAATTCTAATTTCAAAGGGGCATAACTCTCAGAAAAAAAATTAAATCATAATTTCCTGTTGATATGCACATCTACTTAGTATATCCTTATTATCTACAAAGTTTCAGGAAATTCTGTAGTGTAGTTTCAGAAGAGTTGCAATGACAAACTGTTCCAGCAGTATATTTAGGCTAAATTGTAAGTTCAAAGGGGCATAACTCCTAGAAAAATTGAATTATAATTTCCTGTCGATATGCACATCTACAAAGTATGTCCTTATCATCTACAAAGTTTCAGGAAATTCTGTTGTGTGGTTTCAGAGGAGTTGCGATGACAGCACTGACCAACTGACTGATGGACAGATGGACAGACGGACCGACAAGACAGGTCAAAAACATTATACCCTTCTCAATGCGTGGTATAATTAATGTTGTTTAATTTGTTTTTGTCCTGGCTACACATCAAATATTTGCTGCTACAGGAAATGCAAACAACAACAAAACAATCTAAAAGATTCATAAATTTAACTATCATAGGACTATTTCTTTAAGATCTTATTTGTAGAAAAAATAAAATTTTAATACTCTTTTTTCCCTATAAATAAGATTTTCCATAACTGAAAAGAGTAATAGCCATCACATTACCAATGGATTTTCTGAACAAATTCAATTTTGTTTTTAAACAGTGTCCAAGGTTTAGATTTCATGAAAAAGAATTCTAAGTTCCCCATTTAGAAGTCAGTAAAATTGTAAAACTTTGTAGCTGAGATTGAATTCTCCTATGTAACTTAAAAGATACTTTTATGAAATCAAAGTCAGACTAGGTTGTCTTTTGTACAAATTTAACACCTTAATAACAATGGTATAAAGATATAAAAATGTCTTTATCTGGTTAAATCCAAAGAACCATAAACATAAGTTTGGTGTAGACTTATCATTATTGATTTAAATATCAAGACTCAGAAAGGTGCCACATTAGTATGTTATATGTTCAATACAGGGCTTCCAAAACGGTCATATTTTCCGAACTTGTCCGATAAATTATATTTATGACTTCTTGTGCCGAACCTGAAACGAACATTTAACGTGGGTTTTTTAACATAATTCAGAAAAAAAATTCAAGTTTTTGCAATCTTTTTGACCTGACCTTTTGCTTTAAACAGCAACATTTCTGGTCATAAAAGTTACATGGTGAATAAGTACTATCAAAACAAACCCTCTACTTTAATACCCTCTCATGACAATCTTACAATCAAGGTTAATTAGTTGTTAAGACAGTTGAAATTTACCTGTTCAGGTGACAGATTAACTTATATGTACAAGACATTGATCGGTTATTTTCATAAATTTCAGCAGTTTGCATCTTATTAATCTAGTCAAAAAGATTTAAATTATCAAAAATATGTATACAAATATGATTTGATGAAAATTTTAAAAAGGTAGTCATAAAGGTTTTAAGTGAAAAATCGTCAGAACCACATTGTTTAAACTAGTTCACACATGCGCATGTGTGCAGTTGTGAGATTTAATTATGCATCCGAATTCTTCAATAATTATCATTGATACCTTTATCTATTGTTCATTCCAAATACTTTCTTGAAGAAATAACATGGGAAGTACTACTTTAACTCAATCGTGCTTTGTAAACATACATGGATTTTATGTATCCGTCTCTGGTCCGTGTTTTGAGGGGTCGGACAGGGTAAAGGGAGACAGGGAGCGAGGGGATGGGAGAAAGAAGAGAGGGGGTGGGAGAAACGAGAAAAGGAGCAGGAGAAAGGAGAAAAAGGGTAGAAAAGGGAGACAAAAATGTATATAAAAATAATAAAAGTGAGCCGGAAACAATTATTTCATAAAATTAGTTAATAAAAAGCTTCAAGAAAGTGCTAACAAATGTCATAGTAATGAAAACAACCTCGTAAATACTCTGAGCTTGTCACTAATTCATTACAGGCCTAACTTCATAGAAATTGATCCAATATCCACCCATTTAGGTGCGAATCATATCTCTGGCCTTACATTGATACTGTGCTATGTACACAATGTTTCGGGTTTTTCGGAATTGTGTTTATTACAGGGATACCTTCATCAGAAGACCACCCCTTTTGTTTTTGTTTTTCATTTATTTATTTTTTAATTTTTTTAAATAGTTTTTAATTTGTTAATTTGTTTTTTAAGCTCTTTCAGCCTGTTTCAATAAATGTTGAATTAAGTGTTGCATGGTTAGAAAGTTTTGTCATAAGAATATCAGTTTACATGTGTGGTTTACATGATGGTCATTAATTAGTTCTGCACAGTTAAATATTTAGTAGGAACTGTGAGGTTTTAATTATACAAATTATTTTATAGCTCGTTTAATTAATTCACAAATGTTTCTATTTCTTTGATTCCTATTGATAGGTTTTTATGGAATTTTGCACCTATTGAAGAATCTGTTTCAATAAGATGCCAGTATTTCCAGAATACTTTTGAAGTTTTTCTGCTTGGGGATGATAATTTGTAATGAATGATACATCACATCTATTTTCAACTTTGTTCTTTTTCTTTAATGTATCTTGTCTGTCTTGGAATTTGATTTTTGATAGAATTTGTTTTACCAACTTCTGTTTATATCCTCTAATTAATAGTTTTTCATTAAAGAGTAGTTTTCTGGTTTGAAATTCACTTTCAGTGTTTCTAAGTGTACAAATACCTTTGCCTTTAAAAAGGCTTTAAAGTTTGAAATGGGGTGGTATGAGTTTTTATGAAGATATTGGAATTTTTCAGTATTCTTTGAAAAGCATTTCAGGTCTAAAACACCAGTAATTTTGAAGCGTTCGTCTTTGAAGATTTCAAGGTCTAGAAATTTTATGGAATGATTATTGCATTCATAAGTGAACTTTAGCAGGTCGGGTTGTTTATTTGCATTTTCAAACAGGAAATCAAGGATTAAGTTTTTGTGATTGTAAATAGCAATGTCACATATTTCTATTGCTCCCATTGATGCTCCAAAATAATTTGTCGATATGAATTTCCATGAAAGGCAAATGCTTTATTGGAAAGGATGAGTTTTGTTATTTCAACCAAAAATTTATTGGTAGGTTTTGTTATAGGATAATCAATTTCTTCATGTTTATCAAGTGCTTTTTGTAAAGCTTGTGTGATTTCCTCAAATCTGAGATTGGTATATAGTGATGTTACATCATATGTAACAAATAGTACATTATTATCAAATGTACAGTTTTCAATATTTCTGATACCTGTGTTAGAAATGTACGTTTTTTTTTTGTTTTTACTAAGGGAAGTAAAAAGTAATCTAAATATCTTTCTATTCTTTCAAGGGGTCCATTACATTGTGATATATATAATTGGTTTACCCGGGATTTATATAGTTGTTATTTGATTTTCGTCTCAATGTTTTTGTAAAATTTCAATGTCCAGTTTGTGAATTATTGAGGTTCTTGAAGCAAAAGAAACAACACTTCTATCTTGTGAGAGGACAAGGCGGGGACGAGCCATAAAAAAACTAAGACATTTGATCGATTTCTATTAAAATGAGCTTCCTATACATTAATATTTCATGCTTGAGGGTGGGAGACAAGATAAAGGGGACAGGAGAAAGGAGAAAGGTACCCCCCTGTCCGCCCCTCTGTTTTACCATTGTCAAGTCAACATCCGGTATAAGAAAATGTGTCTTCTAAAAATGAAAGTAAAAGTGCCAAGATTTGACAACGTAATTTTCCACAAATAATGATTCTCAGGCAGATATTAGTACACTAATGTTGCACACTTTGAATGATGCACTGTCAATTTAATAGTTTACTTCAGTACATCGAATTTGTATCAAAAGTCAAGTTTAATATCATTTGTATGTCAATCATTGTTTATATGATGCCCAACTGATTAATATGATTGCCCTTTATTACTTAGTTTTAAAGGATTAAAATCTGGATAAGACAAAAAATGCCCGGCTGGCATGAATATTTTTTGGAAGCCCTGGTTCAATATGATATTTATTTGTTTCAACAATTTTTGTAAATCATCCTTATTAAATTATTAAATAATTAGTAATACATTGTTTTAAACAAAATAATTGCTATCATTTTTGACACTAATTTTGAGTAAAAGTACCTATGAAACCATAGCTTTTTGAAATCAGTGTGAGGAAACCTATTTTATTGAACAGGAAGTAACATTTTGTAATAAACTGCTTCACTGAGCGCAGCTAGATACACCCACAGAGGTCCAACCCTGAACAGTTGGGGCAAAAATGGACACAATATTCAAGCTTGATTCAGGTCTGAATTTGGATTGTTATTAAATATTTGACATATTATAGGTTTCTGAATAAATGCAGTCAAAGAACTTGAAATTGGTTATATGAATTGAATCTATATTCAATTAAAGATTTCTTGCTGTTGTGCAATACTTAGTAAATCTGTTGTCAGACTATAAACAAATAAAGTTCAATTAGTTCTCAATGTCATATTAGAAATTTATGAAAATAAAAAGGGGGCTTACATCAATAGATATAAACAATTCACCAAAGTTTCATGAGAATTGGTGACAGCATTTTTGAGTTATTGTCCGAAAACTGGAAAATCACCCCTTTTTTTAATGAATAAAACCCCATAACTCAGAAATGTAAAATGCAAAATTTTTAAAATTCTAAAGGGAGCTTACATCAATACATACAAACAACTCACCAAAGTTTCATAAGAATTGCTGAAAGCATTTTTGAGTTTTTGTCCGAATCATTAAAACTGGAAAATCCCCCCTTTTTTTATGAATAAAACCCTGTAACTCAGAAACGTAAAATCTAAAATTCATAAAATCAAAAGGGAGCTCATGTCAATAGATATAAACAATTCACCACAATTTCTTGCAAGTTGGTGAAAGCATTCTTGACTTATTGTCCGAAAACTGGAAAATCCCTCTTTTTTTAATGAATAAAACCCCATAACTCGGAAACTTAAAATCTAAATTTTATAAAAAAAGAAAGGGAGCTCACGTCAATAGATATAAACAATTCACCAAAGTTTTATGCAAATTGGTTAAAGCATTTTTGAGTTAATGTCCGACATGTTGACGACGGACAGACGGATGGACGGACAGAGGTATACCATAATACATCCCGTAAACGGGCGTATAAAAAGGAAGAATCAAAATTATCTCCTGTATTTCAATCGAACTTCAAGTACATAGAAACCATATATTTTTAGAATCAGTGTTAAGAGAAAAATAATTTGACAGCAAAAGTGGTTTTAAGTAAAATGGAAGTTGCAAATTATCTCCCTTAATTCATGGAAAAGTGTCAAAATCTATATCTTTATTGAATGAGTCTAGGATAGGCTAATTTTTGTAGAAGTCATCATCAATTCAATCTATTTGGTTTCTTGGGGTATATTTTGTTTTGTGATTAGAAAACTGACATGTCAGCTAGGGCTCCACTTGCACATTTTGTGTGAGGCACAAAAACAAATAATTGATAATACTGCAATAAAGTAATCTATGTTCATTTGGTACCAATTTAAATAAGATTTGACATTTAAAGAACACATTCAGGACATGGCTTCCAAAAAATATTTGTGCCAGCCGGACATTTTTGTTTTTACCTCAATTTTAATCCCCTTAGACTTAGTAACAAAAGGTAATCATGGTAATCATTTGGGCGTCATAACAATGATTGACATCAAACAATATTTAACTTCAGACTTTTGATATAAGTATGATGTTCTGACGTAAACTGTTCTATTGACCTTGCATCTATATCTGCCCTATACTCTTTATTAGGGCAAAATCCCGCTGTCAAAACCTTTACCTTTGTTTTTAAAGGTATCAATGATATTTTTAGTAGTTTTGAAGAATTTGGATGCATAATTAAATATCCCCCTGGCGCACATGTGAAAACTGTACAACATGGTTGTGACGATTTTTTGCTTAAAACCTTTATTACTACCTTTTTAAATATATCATCAAATGAACTTTTGATACAAATTTGGATAGACTATATTATATAGATGCAAACCAGTGAAATTTAAGAAAATAACTTTAAATAGACCAATTGATGTCTGGTAAAAAATAGTTTACTTGTTGCCTGAACAGGTAAATTTCAGCTGTCAGACAACTAAATAAATAACCTTGATTGCTATAAGGGGTATTAAAGTAGGCTTGTTTTTATTATAATTATTCATCATTTCACTTTTATGACCAGAAACATGTGGCTGTTTAAGATAAAAGGTCAGGTCAAAAAGATCTCATTAACTTCAATTTTTTTCTGAATGATTTCGAAATAGCAAACCCAAGTTATTTGGCATGAAATTATGTTCTGTTTTACGTCTTATTTTGTACTCATTTAAAAAGGGAGGTGCTGATTGGGTAAGTCAATCTAAAAGCATGTGTTCGACTTGTTAAACTTTTTTCTCTTCGTAACTGGATTTAAAATTTATTTTTTAATCTAAATTTTCATAAGCATTTGCTGAAACTTAATTAAATAATGCAATTAATCCTCTATCTTGATAAAGTGTTCTCCTGTAAGGTGTGTTGATCTACCTGTACAAGTGATTAGTGATCTGTAGCCAGATATCCCTCAGGGCTTTACAACTGTAATCAGGACCCTTTGGATTATAATACATTAAGAGTCATGCAATTACATGCAGTTGATTATAATTGCTAAAAAAAATGGTGGCGGCTAGCGAAACGAAAACAAATTTTGACAGGATCTTGTAAGGATGGCGGAAAAGTATTTAACGATGGCAGGGATCATTTGACGATGGCTGAATATAATTTAAAGATGGTGGTGCGCCATCATAAAAACAGGTCATTGAGATCCCTGCCAATTATATCATGTAGCAATGATACATACTGTGAAAGTACTTTTATTCGTGGGCCAATGATGTGGTTTTCGTGGATGACTTTATCCACAATTTAAGTGTCCAACGAAATATAACAACTGTTGTCCAAATCAAGACATGAAAAGATTCCCATGTAGGTTTGACTACCGATATGATCTAGAGAATACATTGAATATCGGCAAATCTGAGACTACTATATATATATAGTAGTCTCAGGGCAAATGCACTATGAACTACAACTGCAGGCAGGATTATACCCATTTAATCTTTCAAAACCTAAACTGTACAACTTCTGATCTTTTAATTCTCATAAAAAATATTTTTGATCAATGAAAGTCAGATTTCCGGTGATGATATGCTATGATAAAGTGTTCATTTTATATCCTCATAATTCTTGTACGGAAATAACAATTCCATGCTGGGCTTGCTTTTGATAAGAACTAGTTTTACAATTCAATGTACATTTATAGCATTTGTTTATGTAACTGATTTCTTTAAGTGACATGTTTATGGCCTAATTAACACCTTTGGTGGTCTTTAATCTGTTGATCACTCGATATCTGGTTAATTAGTGTCATCACTACACGGTGCAACAATTTAATTGTTTACTTTGCAATTTCCTTCAATCGAGACAATTTGTAATCGCTGTTTCTAATGGCTTCAATTCTACACTCTATGTTTTTTTTAGAAACCTAAAATCCACGAAATTAAAACCCACGAACATGTAACTTTTGCTCTAACCACGAAAATTGATACCACGAATTAAAATACTTTCACAGTATTACACTTACCTGGCCCAGACTTTCTGTAGGCGATGCTATAATTTTTAACTGATAGGAACATGTTGGATCTATATAAATTCTTAGCTCTACACTTTCATTATTATCCTCCATAGGTGATGCTAGACTCTGCAGTTTTATAGACAGGTTTCCTATTTCATTTAGCCTGAAAGTACAACATACAACTACTGTTGGTTTCTTCATAGTGTCACTGTCTGATTATAAAAGGTTTTGAGTTGTACATATATAGTATATAGTAATAAAAATATTATATAATTACTTTTCATCGAAGATTGGTTAGCATACTAGATATTATTATATTTAATTATGAGATTTTGCGTTTCTTTTTCATTGAAGAACAAGTTGTGTTCACAAGTTTTTGCCAAAACCGGACTTGTAATGACTCCCTGAACAATTGGGATATATCTCTAAAGCAATTTAGATGCAACAGCGTAACGAAAACACTTAAAAATAATGAATTAATCGTAGAAGCTTTAAAAAAGAAATTAGAAAACATGTTTAGAGAAGGGGTAGACATGTGTCAAATCATGACCGCATCGAAAACTTAGTTGTCCGACTGGGTTTTGGTTATTAAAATGACCTTACTGGTTTCCGGAAATCCTCTGTTCCATTTTCCAGCTTTAATTAGACAATCGGGTTTCCGTTTGGGAGCAGTTTTTGTTTATATCGTGGGGGAAAGGATAGACATGGGATTATTATGCAAACTATTTTCGGTCGCCAGCTGGGTGATCAGGATAATAAATATATTCGCCCAGCTGAAAATCTGGTCGCATTGGGTGACTGGGCGACTGTTAAGTTTAATCCCTGAGTTTCAGAGGTTGAGACTTTTGGAAATTGTCCAATCAGAAACAAAGATTGCATCCAGTGGCCACCTTTTTCAGTCAATCAATACCAGATGAAAGGAGTAGGTTCAATAAGGCCCTAAAATGGCCGATATTTCTAGGTAATATACAAAATTAGGATTTATTGACACAATGACAATGACTTGATCGGAAATATGTGTATTGGATTGATAATAGCACACAATTTATTTTTCCCCAAAAAATTCAATGGAAACTGGTAAATTTCCATTGATTATTTTTTATGGTAAACATGGAGTGCATGAGTCTACAAAAAATATCTTTTAACATAATGTTTGCCATAACATTTAACATATCTGAATTGAATATTTAATTTTTGGAAGCTTTTTCAATTTTGGGTTGTAAATTTTAATGCTTTTCATGAAAAGTTGTACAAATATAGTTCTAATTTTACATGTCTTTTCATCAACTTGAAACATTTTTTTTTCATCTTGAAACATTGGACTTAATATTCAGGGCCAAATATGACCCTTATTGAACATACTTCTTTGCTTGTAGATGACCTTTCATACATTGATTCCTGCTAATATTAGTCAAATTGGCCAAGTAATTTCAGTTTGAGGTTCCAAAGAGCTTGTGTCACTGACCTGGATTTTTGAACCAATGCATGCATATATACTTAACGAAATCAATAACAGTTTTTATATCTATTATGAATCCATAACGTATAATCCACCAAAAATATGCCATTCAGTGATTGATGATCCCTATACTAATTAATTATCTGGTTTCTTACCGAAGTTTAACGAATTGTGACATTAACAAGCATTCTGATTTGATTTTTTTGATTTTTGGTGTTTTAACGCCACTTTTAAGCACTGCTTTTGGGCTATTTCGTGGCGGCCAGTTTTTATTGGTGGAGGAAGCCGGAGTGCCCGGAGAAAACCACCGACCTTCGATAGGAAAACTGACAATCCTAGTCAATTAAGATTGGAGTCGAGTGCACCCGCATGAGCGGGGTTCGAACTCACAACCTCAGTGTTGACTGGCTAGTGATTACAGTAGTAACTACTTAGACCACTTGGCCACCGAGGCCCCCAACAAGCATTCTGAGAGTATTGCATGGCAATACATAGTCCCCTATTGGGTAAAAATTACATTATACTGGAACAAAATGCTAACTTGTTCTCTAACTTGTCATGGTGTACACAAAAAGTAAATATCAAATCATTATATTTAAGCATGACTAAAAACAGTGTGAATAAGCATTCTGAGAGTATTGCATGGCAATACATAGTCCCCTATCGGGTAAAAATTCATTTTACTGGAACAAAATTCTAACTTGTTATATAACTTGCCATGGTGTAAACAAAAGGTAAATATCATGTCAATATCTTCAAGCATGACTAAAAACAGTGTGGAAAACTGATTATATGAGTGAATTTTTCAAGTCCAAGGACCATAACTCTGCACAAAATTATTAGACTGAAACAAAAATTTGAACTTGATCTGTAACTTGTCCTGATAAAACTATATACCAATTATCAATCAATATCGTATAAGCATGATGAAAAAAACATTAGATATGATTAATAGTTCTCTAAAATTAGATATGATGTAATACAGTGTATATCTATTTTCAAATTATAATCAAATATAATTAATAGTTCCAAATATTTTTCTTTCATTTGTCACAAACTAATATAGATTTGTAACTTATCTATAAAATGTCAACAACTTTTATCTACACAATGTAATGTATTGAAATATATACATAATAAAAATAGATTATTATCTAATTAAAGGATTTCACTTCATAATTTTTTATATATATAGCATTCAGAAAATTAGTTTATACTAAATAACTAACAAACCTGCCAAAAATTCTTCAAATAATTGAACAAAGAATGTCTTTTAAAAAATTAGTTATCTCCCTTTGTACAGAAATATGGTTTAACATAGCACTCTAACATTAGATATGGTCCAGAGTTATGGTCCATAACTCTGGATTAAATCATCAGACCTGAACAAACTTGTAACTTGATCTAAAACTTGTCGTGATGAAACTATATACGAAATATCAAATCAATATCTTCAAGAACGAAGAAAAAAAGTGTGGAAAGCTGATTTGCCAGACTGACAGAAGGACAGACAGACAGACAGACGGAGTGCAAACCTAAAGTCCCCTTCGACTTCATCGGTAGAGGACTAATAAACAAGATATTGCTGATATGAACCTATGATATAAGTTTCTTAAAAATCTGGCAAGAATTGTACATGTGAGAGTGCTAATAAGACCAGACGGACAGACAATAAACATTCATATGCCAATTACACTTGTCACTTTTAATTTTCCCCCTGCGTAACGCACTGCAGGGGACATAGAAATACGGGGCATCCATCAGTCTGGTCGGACGCCTGGTATTTCTATGTTCCAAGCAATGCGTTACGCGGGGGGAAAATTATAGTGACAAGTGTAATGGGCATATGGATGTTTATTTTATAGTGGCTACAACTATTGTGTAATAGTCACAATCAAGGTTCAGTTCATTACAACGATGTTGAAAACCGACCAATGTTCAAACCTGACATACGAAATAAACTCTTTTCTATGATTTAAAACAAAATGTTTGATTTATTATTTTTCTTGTATTGTTATAAAAATAAGGAGATGAGGTATGATTGCCAGTGAGACAACTATCCACCAAAGTTCAAATAAGGTGGATGTTTGCAATTATAGGCAACCGTAATGCCTTCAACAATGAGAAAAACCCATACCCTATAAAAGGCAACGACATGAAAAATATGAAACAATTCAATTGAGAAAACTAACAGCCTAATTTGTAACAAAACAATTAATGAAAAACAAATATGACAGACATGAACCAACTACAACCACTGAACTACAGGCTCCTGACTTGGGACAGGCACATAAAGAATGTGGCAGGGTTAAACATGTTAGTGAGCGCTCAACCCTCCCCCAAACCTCCCCTGGGACAGTTTTTTGTTATTTTACCATTTCTTAAAATCATGATATTATAAAGTTTAAAAATAGATAAGTAAAAGAGGCCTAAAGTCAAAGCTTTGCATTGGGATCATAATTAGGGGAGTAAGTAGTGCAGTCGAAGAATTCTAATAAAATGCTTCACTGAGCGCAGCCTGATACGACCGCACAGGTCGAACCCTGAACAGTTGGGGCAAATTTGGACACAATATTCACGCTTGATCCTATCTGAATTTGGATTGTGATCAAATTTTTGCCATAATATAGGTTTCTGACACAAAATAAATGTGGTCAAAGATTTTACAAATCTAATGAACAATACTGTGCAATTGAAGATTTCTTCTTGAAACTTTTCAAAAATTTGAAATTTGAAAAATTTTGAAAAAAAAATATGAACCCCTTAAAAAATTGGAACACCCCCCCTCCCCAAACTTTTTGAATCCCTCCTTGGAGCAGTAACCATCAAACTCAATCCCTGTCTTTCCTTTGTGGTATTGAACCTTGTAGTACAATTTAAGAGAGATCCATACACTTAAACACAAGTTATTGTCTGGTAACTAGAAAAATGCTTGTTTTTGGCACTTTTTTTGCCCTTAATTCCTGCATGTTTGGGGCAATTACCCCCAAACTCAATCCCAGCCTTTCCTTTGTGATATGGAACCTTGTCGTACAATCTCAGAGAGATCCATACACTTACACACAAGTTATTGTCCAGAAACTACAAAAATGCTTGTTTTTGGCCCCTTTTTGGCCCTTAATTCCTAAACTGTTGGCACCATAACCCCCAAAATTAATCCCAACCTTCTACTTGTGGTATTAAACATTGTGGTACAATTTCAGAGCAATCGAAATACCTCTACACAAGTTATTATCCTGAAATTAGAAAAATGCTTGTTTTGGGCCCCTTTTGGGCCCCTAATTACTAAACAGTTGGGACCATCATCTCCAAAATCAATCCCAACCTTCCTTTTGTGGTATTGAACCTTCTTAAAAAATTTCATAGAGATCCATTCACTTAAACTAAAGTTATTTATTGTCCGGAAACCAAATGTGTCTTCGACAATGCAGATGACACAGACAACGCAGACGACAACATCATAGCATTATACAAACCCAAAAAAATTTTGCGGTCGTATAATAAAAACTGTAGCTCATTGGCCCGGGAACAGTTATTTTCGTGGTGCATTTCTTTTAGACAATGATTTAAGATTTTAATAAAATGCTCCGCAGGGCGCAGCTTGATACGACTGCAGAGGTCGAACCCTGAACAGTTGGGGCAAGTATGGACACAACATTCAAGCTTGATACAGCTCTGAATTTGGATTGTGATTAAATATTTGACACAGCATAGGTTTCTGACACAGAATAAATGTGGTCTAAGAACTTAAAAATTTTAAATTGGACATTCACCTATAATGGTCCAATATCCAAAATCTAAATACATGGTTAGATTCAGCATATCAAAGAACCCCAAGAGTTCAATTTTTGATGAAATCAAACAAAGTTTAATTTTGGACCCTGATTTGGACCAACTTGAAAACTGGGCCCATAATCAAAAATTTAAATACATGTTTAGATTCAGAATATCAAAGAACCCTAAGAATTCAATTTTTGTTAAAATCAAACTAAGTTTAAATTTGGACCCTTTGGACCTTAATGTAGACCAATTTGAAAACGGGACCAAAAATTAAGAATCTAAATACACGGTTAGAATCGGCATATCAAAGAACCCCAATATTTTAATTTTTGATGAAATCAAACAAAGTTTAATTTTGGACCCTTTTGACCTCAATGTGGACAAAGTTGATAACGGGGCCCAAAAATCAAAAATCTAAATACATGGTTAGATTCAGCATATCAAAGAACCCCATATATTCAATTTTTGTTGAAATCAAACAAAGTTTAATTTTGGACCCTGATTTGGACCAACTTGAAAACTTGGCCCATAATCAAAAATCTAAATACATGTTTACATTCAGCATATCAAAGAACCCTAAGAATTCAATTTTTGTTAAAATCAAAGTAACTTTAATTTTGGACCCTTTGGACCTTAATGTAGACCAATTTGAAAATGGGACCAAAAATCAAGAATCTAAATACACGGTTAGATTAGGCATATCAAAGAACCCCAATAATTCAATTTTTGATGAAATCAAACAAAGTTTAATTTTGGACCCTTTGGACCTCAGTGTGGACCAATTTAAACGGGCGAATATCAAAGCAACCCCATATATTCAATTTTTGGACCAAAATCCAAAAACTTAATACACGTTTAGATTCAGCATATCAAAGAACCCTTTGGACAAGACCAATATGAAAACAGGACCAAAATTAAGAATCTAAATACACAGTTAGATTCGGCATATCAAAGAACCCTATAGTTCAATTTTCGATTAAATCAAACAAAGTTTAATTTTGGACCCTTTTGGCCCTAATTCCTAAACTGTTGGGATCAAAACTCCTTTTGGCCCCAAATTCCTAAACATTTAGGGCAATACCCCAAACTCAAACCCAGCTTTCCCTTTGTGACATGGAACGTTTTTGCCCCTTTTTGGCCCTAATTCCTAAAATTTTCAGGCAATTACCCCAAAATCAATCCCAGTATTCCCTTTGTGATATGGAACCTTGTGGTACAATGTCAGAGAGATCCATACACTAACACACAAGTTATGTCTGGATGTTACCAAAATGCTTATTTTTGGCCCTTTGGCCCCTAATTCCTTAACTGTTGGTACCATAACCCACAAAATCAATCCCAACCTTCCTTTTGTGGTATTGTACCTTATGGTAAAATTTCATAGAGATCCATTCACTTAAACTAAAGTTAGAGTCGAAAACCAATGTGTCTTGGACGACGCCGCCGACGGCGACGACGCAACGTCATACCAATATACGACCGCAAAATTTTTTGCGGTCGATAAAAATCTCTCCTCCTCTATCTCAAATAGCTTCAGATCTAGACATACTACATATTGACCTTATAAAACTAAAAATCACTACTATACCTAATAAAATGCTCCAGGGCGAGCTTGATACGACTGCAGAGGTCGAACCCTGAACAGTTGGGGCAAGTATGGACACAACATTCAAGCTTGATACAGCTCTGAATTTGGACTGTGATTGACTATTTGACACAGCATAGGTTTCTGACACAGAATGAATGTGGTCTAAGAACTTAAAATTTTAAATTGGACATTCACCTATTATGGTCCAATATCCAAAATCTAAATACATGGTTAGATTCAGCATATCAAAGAACCCCATATATTCAATTTTGTTGAAATCAAACAAAGTTTAATTTTGGACCCGATTTGGACCAACTTGAAAACTGGGCCCATAATCAAAATTTAAAGACATGTTTAGACTCAGCATATCAAAGAACCCTAAGAATTCAATTTTGTTAAAATCAAATTAAGTTTAAATTTTGGACCCTTTGGACCTTAATGTATACCAATTTGAAAACAGGACCAAAATTAAGAATCTAAATACATGGTTAGATTCAGCATATCAAAGAACCCCATATATTCAATTTTGTTGTTCACTGAGCGCAGCCTGATACGACCGCACAGGTCGAACCCTGAACAGTTGGGGCAAATTTGGACACAATATTCACGCTTGATCCTATCTGAATTTGGATTGTGATCAAATTTTGCCATAATATAGGTTTCTGACACAAAATAAATGTGGTCAAAGATTTTACAAATCTAATGAACAATACTGTGCAATTGAAGATTTCTTCTTGAAACTTTTCAAAAATTTGAAATTTGAAAATTTGTACAATTTAAGAGAGATCCATACACTTAAACACAAGTTATTGTCTGGTAACTAGAAAATGCTTGTTTTGGCACTTTTTGCCCTTAATTCCTGCATGTTTGGGGCAATTACCCCAAACTCAATCCCAGCCTTTCCTTTGTGATATGGAACCTTGTCGTACAATCTCAGAGATCCATACACTTACACACAGTTATTGTCCAGAAACTACAAAATGCTTGTTTTGGCCCTTTTGGCCCTTAATTCCTAAACTGTTGGCACCATAACCCCCAAAATTAATCCCAACCTTCTACTTGTGGTATTAAACATTGTGGTACAATTTCAGAGCAATCGAAATACCTCTACACAAGTTATTATCCTGAAATTAGAAAAATGCTTGTTTTGGGCCCCTTTTGGGCCCCTAATTACTAAACAGTTGGGACCATCATCTCCAAAATCAATCCCAACCTTCCTTTTGTGGTATTGAACCTTCTTAAAAAATTTCATAGAGATCCATTCACTTAAACTAAAGTTATTTATTGTCCGGAAACCAAATGTGTCTTCGACAATGCAGATGACACAGACAACGCAGAGCGACAACATCATAGCATTATACAAACCCAAAAAATTTTATGGTCGATAATAAAACTGTAGCTCATTGGCCGGAACAGTTATTTTGTGCATTTCTTTTAGACAATGATTTAAGATTTTAATAAAATGCTCCATGAGGGCGCAGCTTGATACGACTGCAGAGGTCGAACCCTGAACAGTTGGGGCAAGTATGGACACAACATTCAAGCTTGATACAGCTCTGAATTTGGATTGTGATTAAATATTTGACACAGCATAGGTTTCTGACACAGAATAAATGTGGTCTAAGAACTTAAAATTTTAAATTGGACATTCACCTATAATGGTCCAATATCCAAAATCTAAATACATGGTTAGATTCAGCATATCAAAGAACCCCAAGAGTTCAATTTTGATGAAATCAAACAAAGTTTAATTTGGACCCTGATTTGGACCAACTTGAAAACTAGGCCCATAATCAAAAATTTAAATACATGTTTAGATTCAGAATATCAAAGAACCCTAAGAATTCAATTTTGTTAAAATCAAACTAAGTTTAAATTTGGACCCTTTGGACCTTAATGTAGACCAATTTGAAAACGGGACCAAAAATTAAGAATCTAAATACACGGTTAGAATCGGCATATCAAAGAACCCCAATATTTTAATTTTAATGAAATCAAACAAAGTTTAATTTTGGACCCTTTTGACCTCAATGTGGACAAAGTTGATAATCGGGCCCAAAAATCAAAAATCTAAATACATGGTTAGATTCAGCATATCAAAGAACCCCATATATTCAATTTTTGTTGAAATCAAACAAAGTTTAATTTTGGACCCTGATTTGGACCAACTTGAAAACTTGGCCCATAATCAAAAATCTAAATACATGTTTACATTCAGCATATCAAAGAACCCTAAGAATTCAATTTTTGTTAAAATCAAAGTAACTTTAATTTTGGACCCTTTGGACCTTAATGTAGACCAATTTGAAAATGGGACCAAAAATCAAGAATCTAAATACACGGTTAGATTAGGCATATCAAAGAACCCCAATAATTCAATTTTGATGAAATCAAACAAAGTTTAATTTTGGACCCTTTGGACCTCAATGTGGACCAATTTGATAACCGGGCCGAATATCAAAAATCTAAATACATGGTTAGATTCAGCATATCGAAGAACCCCATATATTCAATTTTTGTTGAAATCAAACAAAGTTTAATTTTGGACCCCGATTTGGACCAACTTCAAAACTGGGCCCATTATCAAAAACTAAGTACATGTTTAGATTCAGCATATCAAAGAACCCCAAGAATTCAATTTTTGTTAAAATCAAACTAAGTTTAATTTTGGACCCTTTGGACCATAATGTAGACCAATATGAAAACAGGACCAAAAATTAAGAATCTAAATACACAGTTAGATTCGGCATATCAAAGAACCCTATAGTTCAATTTTCGATTAAATCAAACAAAGTTTAATTTTGGACCCTTTGGCCCCTAATTCCTAAACTGTTGGGATCAAACTCCTTGGCCCCAAATTCCTAAACATTTAGGGCAATTACCCCAAACTCAAACCCAGCTTTCCTTTGTGACATGGAACCTTGTGGAACAATTTCATAAAGATCCATACACTTACACACAAGTTATTGTCCTGAAACTAAAAAATGCTTGTTTTTGCCCTTTTGCCCCTCATTCCTAAAATTTTGAGGCAATTACCCCAAAATCAATCCCAGCCTTCCCTTTGTGGTATGGTACCTTGCAGTACAATTTCTGAGAGATCAATACACTTGAACACAAGTAATTGTCTGGAAACTAGAAAATGCTTATTTTGGCCCTTTTGGACCCTTATTCCTAAACGTTTTAGGCAATTACCCCAAACTCAATTCCAGCTTTCCTTTGTGATATGGAACCTTGTAGTACAATTTCAGATAGATCCATACACTTACACATAAGTTATTGTTATGAAACCAGAAAATGCTTGTTTTTGCCCCTTTTGGCCCCTAATTCCTAAAATTTTCAGGCAATTACCCCAAAATCAATCCCAGTATTCCCTTTGTGATATGGAACCTTGTGGTACAATGTCAGAGAGATCCATACACTAACACACAAGTTATGTCTGGATGTTACCAAAATGCTTATTTTTGGCCCCTTTTTGCCCCCTAATTCCTTAACTGTTGGTACCATAACCCCCAAAATCAATCCCAACCTTCCTTTTGTGGTATTGTACCTTATGGTAAAATTTCATAGAGATCCATTCACTTAAACTAAAGTTAGAGTGCGAAACCAATGTGTCTTCGGACGACGCCGATGACGACGACGAGACGCCAAACGTCATACCAATATACGACCGCAAAATTTTTGCGGTCGATAAAATCTCTCCTCCTCTATCTCAAATAGCTTCAGATCTAGACATACTACATATTGACCTTATAAAACTAAAAATCACTACTATACCTAATAAAATGCTCCAGGGCGCAGCTTGATACGACTGCAGAGGTCGAACCCTGAACAGTTGGGGCAAGTATGGACACAACATTCAAGCTTGATACAGCTCTGAATTTGGACTGTGATTGACTATTTGACACAGCATAGGTTTCTGACACAGAATGAATGTGGTCTAAGAACTTAAAATTTTAAATTGGACATTCACCTATTATGGTCCAATATCCAAAATCTAAATACATGGTTAGATTCAGCATATCAAAGAACCCCATATATTCAATTTTTGTTGAAATCAAACAAAGTTTAATTTTGGACCCGATTTGGACCAACTTGAAAACTGGGCCCATAATCAAAAATTTAAAGACATGTTTAGACTCAGCATATCAAAGAACCCTAAGAATTCAATTTTGTTAAAATCAAATTAAGTTTAAATTTTGGACCCTTTGGACCTTAATGTATACCAATTTGAAAACAGGACCAAAATTAAGAATCTAAATACATGGTTAGATTCAGCATATCAAAGAACCCATATATTCAATTTTGTTGAAATCAAACAAAGTTTAATTTTGGACCCCAATTTGGACCAACTTGAAAACTGGGCCCATAATCAAAAATCTTAATACATGATTAGATTCAGCATATCAAAGAACCCTAAGAATTCAATTTTGTTAAAATCAAACTAAGTTTAATTTTGGACCCTTTGGACCTTAATGTATACCAATTTGAAAACGGGACCAAAAATTAAGAATCTAAATACACGGTTAGATTCAGCATATCAAAGAACCCCATATATTCAATTTTGTTGAAATCAAACAAAGTTTAATTTTGGACCCTTTTGACCTCAATGTGGACAAAGTTGATAATGGGGCCCAAAATCAAAAATCTAAATACATGGTTAGATTCAGCATATCAAAGAACCCAATATTTTCAATTTTGTTGAAATCAAACAAAGTTTAATTTTGGACCCCGATTTGGACCAACTTGAAAACTGGGCCCATAATCAAAAATTTAAAGACATGTTTAGATTCAGCATATCAAAGAACCTTAAGAATTCAATTTTTGTTAAAATCAAATTAAGTTTAATTTTGGACCCTTTGGACCTTAATGTAGACCAATTTGAAAATGGGACCAAAATTAAGAATCTAAATACATGGTTAGATTCAGCATATCAAAGAACCCCATATATTCAATTTTTGTTGAAATCAAACAAAGTTTAATTTTGGACCCCAATTTGGACCAACTTGAAAACTGGGCCCATAATCAAAATCTAAATACATGATTAGATTCAGCATATCAAAGAACCCTAAGAATTCAATTTTGTTAAAATCAAACTAAGTTTAATTTTGGACCCTTTGGACCTTAATGTAGACCAATTTGAAAACGGGACCAAAAATTAAGAATCTAAATACACGGTTAGATTCGGCATATCAAAGAACCCCAATAATTCAATTTTGATGAAATCAAACAAAGTTTAATTTTGGACCCTTTGGACCTCAATGTGGACCAATTTAAAAGCAGGCCCAAAATCCAAAAACTTAATACATGGTTAGATTCAGCATATCAAAGAACCCCATATATTCAATTTTTGTTGAAATCAAACAAAGTTTAATTTTGGACCCTAATTTGGACCAACTTGAAAACTGGGCCCATAATCAAAATACATGATTAGATTCAGCATATCAAAGAACCCTAAGAATTCAATTTTGTTAAAATCATACTAAGTTTAATTTTGGACCCTTTGGACCTTAATGTAGACCAATTTGAAAACGGGACCAAAATTAAGAATCTAAATACATGGTTAGATTCAGCATATCAAAGAACCCTAATAATTTAATTTTGATGAAATCAAATAAAGTTCAATTTTGGACCCTCTAAACCTCAATGTGGACCAATTTGATAACTGGGCCGAATATCCAAAATCTAAATACATGGTTAGATTCAGCATATCAAAGAACCCCATATATTCAATTTTGTTGAAATCAAACAAAGTTTAATTTTGGACCCCAATTTGGACCAACTTCAAAACTGGGCCCATTATCAAAATCTAAGTACATGTTTAGATTCAGCATATCAAAGAACCCCAAGAATTCAATTTTGTTAAAATCAAACTAAGTTTAATTTTGGACCCTTTGGACCATAATGTAGACCAATATGAAAACAGGACCAAAAATTAAGAATCTAAATACACAGTTAGATTCGGCATATCAAAGAACCCCTATAGTTCAATTTTCGATTAAATCAAACAAAGTTTAATTTTGGACCCTTTGGCCCTCAATTCCTAAACTGTTGGGATCAAAACTCCTTTTCAGCATATTAAAGAACCCCAAATTCCTAAACATTTAGGTCAAGAAATACCCCAAACTCAAACCCAGCTTTCCCTTTGTGACATGGAACCTTGTGGAACAATTTCATAAAGATCCATACACTTACACACAATACTTATTGTCCTGAAACTAAAAATAATGCTTGTTTTTGCCCTTTTTATTATTTGCCCCTCATTCCTAAAATTTTGAGGCAGAAAAGGGGAAAAAAAATTACCCCAAAATCAATCCCAGCCTTCCCAGCCTTGTGGTATGGTACCTTGCAGTACAATTTCAGAGATCCATACACTTGAACACAAGTAATTGTCTGGAAACTAGAAAAATGCTTATTTTGGCCCTTTTGGACCCTTATTCCTAAACGTTTTAGGCAATTACCCCAAACTCAATTCCAGCTTTCCTTTGTGATATGGAACCTTGTAGTACAATTTCAGATAGATCCATACACTTACACACAAGTTATTGTTATGAAACTAGAAAATGCTTGTTTTTGCCCTTTTTGGCCCCTAATTCCTAAAATTTTGAGGCAATTACCCCAAAATCAATCCCAGTATTCCCTTTGTGATATGGAACCTTGTGGTACAATGTCAGAGATCCATACACTAACACACAAGTTATGTCTGGAAGTTACCAAAATGCTTATTTTGGCCCCTTTTGCCCCTAATTCCTTAACTGTTGGTACCATAACCCCCAAAATCAATCCCAACCTTCCTTTTGTGGTATTGTACCTTATGGTAAAATTTCATAGAGATCCATTCACTTAAACTAAAGTTAGAGTGCGAAAACCAATGTGTCTTCGGACGACGCCGCCGGACGACGACGACGCCAACGTCATACCAATATACGACCGCAAAATTTTTTGCGGTCGTATAAAAATCTCTCCTGCTCTATCTCAAATAGCTTCAGATCTAGACATACTACATATTGACCTTATAAAACTAAAAAAATCACTACTATACCTAAAAATGCATCAACCAAAGTTGTTTAAAAACATATAATTTAATCCGCCTACTTTATATATCCTCCATCAAATATAAAGAAATCAATATAGGAAAGTATGTAAACAAAATTTTGGAAGTAATATGCTGTCCACAATAGGGACTATATTTGTAGACAACAAAAAATCAAAGGATGATAACTGTGTCCTCGGACCAACTGCCAGACGTAAAGATATGAGTAAAGTAAAACACAACGAACATATAACAAACACAGGGCAAAACAGAAAAGAAAATATAAGAGTTCTTAGTAAAACCATATAAGGGGGCAAATAAGATAACCTAAACTTGAATTTAAAGAAATAGACAAAAATGTTATGATAAAAAACTAATAGTAGACAGCTCTGTCACAAGCAAAAAACCCATAACTGTAAAATATAAGGGCATACACTACAAGCACAGGGACACATCTAACAGCATCCACACAGCAACAAACCCTGAAATCAATATAAAAATAAGAAGATAAGGTATGATTGCCAATGATACAACTATCCACCAAAGTTCAAATAAAGTGGATGTAAGCAATTACAGGCAACCGTATGGCCTTCAACAATGAGAAAAACCCATACCGTATAGTCGGCTATAAAAGGCCCTGATATGAAAAATATGAAACAATTCAATTGTTGTCTATATTTTGATATTTCTGTGTAATTATACTCAAGAACATTCACATATGGCACATAATCTTCCTAAAGGAAAAAAAATAACACCCAAAATAAAACAAATCCACTAACATATGAAAAGAATATGAACAAAATATATTGCATAAATTACAGATGCTAATTATCAATGAGACAGAAATCTAGTTTGTTGGCATGAATTGACAATTAAGCGCTTTAAGAGTATAATTTAAATGATGATTTATGTAAGTACTCGTGGTCTAGTGGTATGCATAGACTGAAGAGTGAAGACTGTAATGATTCGCGATAAAAATATGCCCAAGTTTGAACCCTTCATAAGAAACTAGTTTTTGAGAAGATAGTTAAAAGTTAAAAGTGAAATTATAAGTTATCTTAAGTAAACACAGTGGTCAGTGGATTCTTAAAAAATAATCTACAGTTAGAACAATAGACTGACGTCAGAGAAATGAGTTAATCCTGGTATCTATGATGAGTTTATATACTTTATTTATTCAATTTTCACTTTTGCCCAACATAGAAAATCAAGGACAATTACTCCTATAATGAATTATATGACAATTTTGACAATGTTGACTTTTTTATACATCATGTCTAGCTTATCATTTTTTGCTATTAACAGTTTTCTTTATCTTCTAAAGGTCTAGTTAAATATTTAAAAAAATAGGTAAAATCATCATCCAAGGGCAATAACTCCTGAAAATTTCATATATGCTGACCTATTTGTAGATCTTGTATTGCTGATAATTTTATATATTTACAGTTTTTCTTTATCTATTATATTTTGAACAATATGCAAAAATGGGTAAAAATCATCATTAAAGAGCAATCACTCCTGTTAGGAGTAAACTGAATTTCAGCCATGTTGATATATTTGCAGATCTTGTCTTGCTGATCATTTTTGCGATATACAGTTTTTCTTTATCATCTATGGTTTTAGCCAAAATGCCAAAAATTGAAGGAAGAAAAACCTACATTGAAGGGAAATAACTCTTATAAGGATTTGACCATATGATTTTGGTAATGTTTGACAAATAAGTAGATCATGTCCTGATGATCATTTTTGCTATCTACAAAGTTTAATGATATCTATCATAGTTTTCAAGATAATAAAAACACAAGAAAAAATTGTAAATCACCATTTAGGGCCAATTATTCCTATAAAAAGTCGACTAACAAGTTTGCTATGTTGAAAAGCTTGCTATTTAAAGTAAATGGCTATCTATCATAAATTTCAAGATAATAAATAAAGACACAAAAAAATGGTAAAAAACATCATTCTGGGGAATAAACTCCAAAAAAAATTAACTCATTTGTAGATCTTGTCTTTTGGATGATTTTTGAATGTCCCTTTGGTATTATAATGCTTCTCTCTTGCTATTTAAAGTTTATCCCTTTCTTTTTTTGCTGATCATTTTTCATTCAAAGTTTCTATATTTGCAGAAATGTAATAAATTGGTAAACATCGTCATTAAAGGCCAATCACTTCTATTTGGGCCAAGTTCGGTTGAATTGGCTAAGTAGATTCACAAGAAAAGATTTTTGGAAAACATTGGTAAAAATCCTCATTTAAGGCCAAATACTCCTATAAGGAGTTGACTGACAATTTCTGCCATGTTGACTTACTGTAGATCTTGATGATACTTTTTTATGCCCCCGCTGTAGTGGAGGGAGCATTAAGTTTAACCCTTGTCCTCTGTACGTCCGTCCATCCCAAAATTGGTTTCTGTTCTCTAACTATAGTTTGCCTCAACCAAATGTTATGAAACTTATGTACTATGCTTATTACCACAAGCCACAGATCAAGTTTGAATTTTGGTGGCATCACTTTTACCGTTCTACAGTTATGCCCCCTTACAAATGAAATAAATTGCTTCGCTGAGCGCAGCTGGATACGACCGCAGATGTCCAACCCTGAAAAGTTGCAGCCAAAGTGGACACATTATTCATGCTTGATACAGGTCTGAATTTGGATTGTAATTAAATATTTGACACATAATAGGTTTCTGACACAGAATAAGTGTAGTCAAAGAACTTAAAATTGGTGATATGATTTGAATTTATATTCAATTTTTTGCTTTTGTGCAATACACTATGCTGTTGCGAATTTTATTGATTTCTATTTACTTATACTAAAGTTATTATCCGGAAACCATCTGTCTTCGGATGACGCTGACGACGACGACGTCAACGTGATACCAATATATGACCAAAAAATTTTTAATTTTTGCGGGCGTATAAAAATTGCTGAATTTTTTGTTTCCCTTCTCTAACTTAAGTTTGCCTCAACCAAATGTTATGAAACTTATACACCATGCTCATTACCCCAAAACACAGATCCAGCTTGATTTTTGGTGGCGTCACTTTTACTGTTCTTGAGTTATGTCCTTTACAAATGGAAAAATTGATGAATTTTTCATTTCCGTTCTCTAACTTTAGTTTGCCTCAACTAAATGTTGTGAAACTTATGCACAATGCTAATTACCACAAAACACAGATCCAGTTCAAATTAGGTGGCGTCACTTTTACCGTTCTAGAGTTATGCCCCATGACAAATGGAAAAAATTGCTGAATTTTTTGTTTCCGTTCTCTAACTTAAGTTTGCCTCAACTAAATGTTATGAAACATATACACAATGCTAATTACCACAAAACTCTGAGTAAGTACAACTTTGGGTAGCGTCACTTTTACAGTTCTTGAGTTTTGTCCTTTCATAACGTTATATGCAAGCGGGGGCGTCATCTGTATCTCATGGACACATTCCCCATTTATTTTCTTTTTAATTTCTCTTTATTTACCAATTTTCAAGATAACAGCCCATTATGAATAACATTGGAAAAATTGTCCAAATGGGCAATAACTCCTTTAAGGAGTAAGCTGACAGTTTAGTTGGAGAAATAGACAACAGTTAGATCTTAACATTCAGAACATTCCTGTCACAGTCAGGATTCTTCTTTGTCAAAATTCTCCCCATTAAGCCACTTAATTACTTCAATCCTGAAAATGGAAGCCATTGTAGGGATGATGTGCTGTCAATTTAGCTATTGAAAAACGATAAATTTATCCCAATAGCATCATTATGATCCTTACATGACAGTTGTATTTCAATAGACAAATGTATCTACTATCTATTAAGCATTAAGCATCATTAAGTATACTTTTAGGCCTTTGGTCAACTTAAAACTATTGTCTGATCTGTTGTCAGGGGGAATTTTTGAAAGTTCAGAAAAAACTAAAAAAATTCTAATTAAATATTTCATGGTAGGGTAGACAAAAAATTTTTTCAGAGGTTGAAGACTAATTACCCTGGGTAACACGCACACACAAATAAAAATTTATGCACAGAAAAAATCCACAAGTAAAGTCTGTCGTCAGGTGCTTTAAATAAAAAAATGTTAATCAAACACACCTACCCTGTTGTAATGACTCATTATCAAGGTATTTCACTTGACCAATATATTTCATTTCTTCATACTGTGAATTTTTATTTTATTATATCAACAAGTAGTCCTTATGTATAACAAGAAATGATTGTAACAGGATGCTGTTAAGAAGTCTCCCGAACAAAGTCCCCATAAGTATAAACCCATAAAGACTCTCCCTATTATTCATTCAATTCAATGGAATTTCCAATTTAAAAAAAAAGTTGTATAAATTGAAAAAAAATCTGTTCAAGGTCTAAATTGACCATTAACCTTTTGACCTTAATTAGGCCATATGTGCCCATGGTCATTACTGAAGACCCCATGTGTTTATCACTAACTGTTCTCAACTTATAATCATTTGAAAATTAAATAAATGTGGATAGTGTCCACATGTGGACACAGATGATGCCCCCCCTTGCATATCATATAGTTATAAAGGCTCATAACTGAAGAAAGGTAAAAGTGATGCTACCCAAATTTGAACTTGATCTGAGTTTTGTGGTAATAAGCATTGTGTGTAAGTCTCACAACATTTGGTTGAGGCTAACTTAAGTAGAGAACAGAAACTAAAATTTCAGCAATTTTTCTATTTGTAAACACGCATAACTCTAGAACGGTTGTGTATAAGTTTTATAACATTTGGTTGAGACAAAGTTAGAGAACAGAAATGAAAAATTAAGCAATTTTTGTTTATAAAGGGACATAACTCAAGAATGGTAAAAGTGTCACCACCAAATTTCGTACTTACTCTGTATTATGTAGTAATAAAGCTTTGTGTATAAGTTTCATAACATTTGGTTGAGGCAAACTAAAGTTAGAAAACGGAAATAAAAAATTTGTAGTTGATCTTAGTTTTGTGGTAATGAATATTGTGTATAGGTTTCATAATGTTTGGTTGGGGCAAACTTAAGTTACAGAATGGAAACTAAAAATTTTGCAATCTTTTGATTTATAAAGGGGCATAACTTTATAATGGTTAAAGTGACACTACCCAAATCAAAGCATTGATTGTAGTTGATTCAACTATAATCATGGACAAAGGAAGATAACTCCAATTTTTGTAAAAATTACTTGATATTTAGAAGAAAATAAAAATTTTGCAATTTTTCCATTTATAAAGGGGCATAACTCTAGAACAGTTAAAGTGACGCCACCAAAATTCAAACTTGATCTTTGTTTTGTGGTAATAAGCATTGTGTATAAGTTTCATAATATTTGGTTGAGGCAAACTTAAGTTAGAGAACAGAAACTAAAAATTTTTGCAATTTTTCCATTTATAAAGGGGCATAACTCTAGAACGGTTAAAGTGACGCCACCAAAATTCATACTTGATCTGTGTTTTGTGGTAATAAGCATTGTGTATAAGTTACATAACATTTGGTTGCGGCAAACTTAAGTTAGAGAACGGAAACTAAAAATTTTGCAATTTTTCCATATATAAAGGGCATAACCCTAGAACAGTTAAAGTGACGCCACCAAAATTTAAACCTGATCTGTGTTTTGCGGTAATAAGCATTGTGTATAAGTTTCATAACATTTGGTTGAGGCAAACTCAAGTAAGAGAACAGAAACCAATTTCGGGACGTACGTACAGACGGACAAGGGTAAAACTTAATGCCCCCACCGCTACTGTAGGGGCATTAAAAAATTAAATCCCATAGGGTTCTATAGTAAACCCCTCTCTTCTTTTGGCCTCTCAAAGTACCCCTTTATATACCCCAATGCACAAACAAAACCCTGATGGCCCCACTAGACATGTTAGTTTAACATATTGTGGAACCCTAAGTAAACATGACAAGTCGTTTTGGAGAACTGCTACAGACATAACAATAATAATAATAATAGGGAATCAAAGTGCTTGCAAGAAATGAATGGGTAAAGATTGCTTTACTTTATCAGTGGGAAGTAAAATTAGACATTGCATTGTATAAAGCATTGGTTGTATTTGATGGACAAAGGAAGATAACTCCAATTTAAAACATTACTTAAACAATGACATCATTGATATTTTTAGAACAGATATTAGATTCCTGCACCTTGCACAAGTTATGCAATTTTCTTAACAAGTATAACATTTTGTAACTTGAATATCTGAGCATATATTTCATTGATAAATTTCTGGAAATGTTCATGGATAGGATGTTTCGAGTGTTATGAATGGCACTGATTTTTGAAATGATCAGACATTGTGGTATAAGTTCTTAAATAATTTTAAAATTAGACATTTACCGATTATGGTCCAATATCAAATTCTAAATACATGGTTGGATTCAGCATATCAAATAACCACATTGTTTAATTTTTTGTTAAAATCAAACTTGTTTAATTTTTTGTTAAAATCAAACTAAGTTTTATTTTGGATACTTTGGACCTTTATGGGGTCCAGTTTGAAAAACGGACCCAAAATCAAAAGTTTAAAACATTGTTAGATTGCACACATTAAAGAACACCAATGATTTAATTTGAAGAAATCAAACAAAGTTTAATTTTAGACCCAAATTTGGACCAACTATGAAAACCAAGCACAAAATCAAAAAAACTGTTAACACACAGATATGTCTCGCCTATTTGTTATTTTTATAATGCAAATGTTGAAATTAAAATAGCAATACTTTAACATGTAAGTTATGCAAATGTTCAAAGTCAATGAACCATGACTGAAGGTACAGGGCTAAACAATCTCTATGGAAATGAGATGTGCCAATGCTAATACAACTGCAAACCAAATACCATTGACTCTTCATAAGTCGTTCCCTTTAAACAAACCTAAACACAAACATTAACTTGTAAACTATGTAAAAGTTTCAAAGTCAATGAACCATAATTAGGGGGTGGGGTTATATAATCTCCATGGAAATAAAACTTGCAAATGCCAATACATTTGCATACCGAATATCATTGACTCAACATTAGTGGTTCATCTTAAACTGACCTAATCACAAACTAATACATGTAAACTACGCAAAAGTTTCAAAGTCAATAGACCATGACTGAGGGGTAAGGACCAAATATTCTCCATGGAAATGAGATGTGCTAATGCTTATACAACTGCATACCAATTATCATTGACCTACCACTAACGGTTCCCCTTAAACTGACCTAATCACAAACTAATACATGAAAACTAAGCAAAAGTTTCAAAGTCAATAGACCATGAATGAGGGGGGCAAATAATCTCCATGGAAATGAGATATGCCAATGCTTATACAACTGCATACCAAATATCATTGACCTTCCACTAGTGGTTCCCTATAAACTGACCTAATCACAAACTAATACAAGTAAACTAAGCAAAGTTTCAAAGTCAATAGACCTTGACTGAGGGGGCGGGGCCAAATAATCTCCATGGTAATGAGATGTGACAATGCTAATACAACTGCATACCAAATATCATTGACCTACCACTAGTGGTTCACCATGAACTAGACCTAATCACAAACTAATACATTGTTGACGCCGCCGCCGCCGACACCGGAAACAGCATACCTATGTCTCGCTTTTTGACTCTGTCAAGGCAAGACAAAAATCTAAACCACTGTTGGATTGACAATATCTAATAACACAAACAATTTAATTTTTGATGAAATCAAACAATGTTCAATTTTGGACCCCAATTTGGACCATCTTGAATACTGTGCCCAAAATCAAAAATCTAAATACACGCTTAGATTCAGCATATCAAAGAACCCCAACCATTCTTTTTTTTCTAAATCAAACAAAGTTTAATTTGGGACCCTTTGGACCGTAATGTGGGCCAACCATGCCCCAAATCAAAAATCTAAATAAACGCTTAGGTTCAGCATATCAAAGAATCCCAAGAATTAATTTTTTTTTTTCTAAATAAAAAAAAAGTTGCATTTTGGACCCTTTGGACCTTAACCCTTTCAACGCTATACACGGCATATGTCGTGATGACGATGGATTTTTCATCCAGACTCGTAACCATTCGGTTTTTATTCAGGTTCTCTCTAATTTTTCCTCATATGAATCGAGGATATACAAGGTCCTGTCTGAGCTTGAAATCGCGGGAATTTTAACGGTAAAAGCATGCAGTAGAAGAAAAATTTTTAAAAATATTTTGACAAATGCAAATGGCGGAAATTGAAAAAGACGCTGTAAATATGGAAATATTTCAGCATTTCTATGGCGAAACTGACAATGAGGAATAGTAAAAAGGTTTTCCGTTATCTCAATGTGTTAATTACATTCAATTCGTGTAGGAAATATGATTTGGTCGATCTTTACGAGACGTAAAAAAAGGGGGGAGGGGGGGAAACGGAGGTTGACTGAAAATTTTGGGGACAGAGCCACTTATTTGCGCCACGTTTACATTATACGTTGTGAATGGTGCAAACACACTACGGAATCGAGCAGCTTGTGTCTTCTTTATTATATGGCAGATAATACAACAAAATAAATTTAGATTAAAAGTTGTTTTTATTCAAAATTCAAGTCAAATACAATAATTTACACTTCTACCTGTTAATTACCTGAAAATGCAGATAGCTTGATGAAAATTTAACTAAAATAATTGCATCACATTACAGTTTATGCTCTCCTGAGCATTTTTCACGCACTAACTTTGTCTGTATCTCTAATAATAAAAAAGATACAGCAGTCTGAAAAGGAATATACTGTTCTTATGAATGAACACCAAAAAAAATGCAGCAGCAGCAGTCTGGAAAGTGGAAAGGAAAACTTTATCAGTTTAAACTGTATAAGTTAAATGTAACTAATTATCACCTATGAAATACTTATATTCACCTGCTGAAGAGTGTTTATGCGTAATGAGTCATTACTAATGACCTGAGATTTTTAAAGTCAAACATAAAAAATTGTGCCAAAAGTAATGAATTTGATATACTCCTCTTTAACTGAACCTTCATTTTACCTTAGTGCCAGAGTTATATATAATTAATCATGAGGCATAAATAATTGCCCTTTTTTCAATGACATTTACGCTTAAAATTACCCTTTTTCTGACTAGCACCCTGCCCTTTTCAAATCCTGGCTAGAACACTGTATCTTAATATGTGAATATATATTTAAACAAACAATTGTAAGCTAATTTCAGTCCCAAAGATTTTCTTTTTTATTTGGTTGAATTTGTAATACAGATTATTTTTTCTTAAGTCCCAATACCAGGAATCATCAAGGACTTTATTGGTTTTTTTTTTTTCATTCAGATAGAATTTGTAACGGTCCTGAAAGTAGGATGAATGTTGATTGAAAAGTCCTGATATATCCTGGTTTATACAATATGATTATTCTGTTAATTTATTATGACATCATTGATCGTTTAACATTGTTACTGCCAGGTCTTGTGTCTTATCAAAGTTTATACATCATTCTATATTTTATTACAACTTTATTCACACTATTGACATTATTATCATCATTCGAGATATATACGTTTTTCCAAGGATACAACTTTTCTCTGATTAATTGTGAAGTTGAATCTAAACTGTAACACTCGGACATTGACCTTTCATTCATCACTGATCATGGCGGATCGCCGTGCACCTCGTTTCAGACAGAGGTCTAGTCAGTGGGACAGTGCCGACCCAGCTAACTGGACTGCTAACAAGTTGAAAGATGAATTAGAAAATATTAACATTTTGTCCCTGTTTCACTGGGAAAGAATATGCTCAAGAAAATATACATGGACAATAGATTTGGGTTTGGGGCAGACTCAGCATTTTCTAAATTACTGACATAGTTAAACTCGGTGTAGCAGCTATTGGAAAGCTATCCGAGCAGAAAAGTAGTTGTTTACTCAGTGCAGCTTAGGCTACAAGAGCCGAATAACAATGTCAGTAATGCACATGGAAGTAATGCTCAACTCGGTGTAGCGGTCAACTCGGTGTAGTTAGCTACAAGAGCCGGAAGCAATGTTAGATGCTACTCGTGTACCCAGAACTACAAGAGCCGGAAGACAAGTGTGCTACAAGAGCCGGAAGAGCATTACTTCAAATTGATGTGGATGAAGATAGCAAAAACTGCTAGACAAATTTAATAGCCCATTCAAACTTTAATGTACATGTACTGTACATCGAAACAAATGAAAACTACAGAATTTTGGGGAATTAATGAATTATGTATTCCCATTACCAGATTAATTAATTAATACGCCAATACGGCTTTAACAATATTTACTGAATCTGCCCAAAGTACATGTATATGGTCGACAAGTGTAAATACACACAATAATCATGATAATGTACTAAACTAAAAGGATATATGAAAAAATATTCAGAGGTAGTTACATGTACACAAAACAACATTTAATGTGCTAAAGAAAACATTTAAAAATTTATGGAAGAGCGGCGGGGATGGTGGTGGCTGTATAAACTTTGATAAGACACAAGACCTGGCAGTAACAATGTTAAACGATCAATGATGTCATAATAAATTAACAGCCAATCAAAAGTCTTGAAAATCAGAACTAAAAATAACTGCCTTATAGTTCAGTGTATAGCAACCAATTTAACAACATAAACATGACTTATACTTATAAGTCTTAATTTATTTTGTAAATACTTAATTAGAATAGAAAACCAAGTTCGATCCTTCAACTGTATTTTTATCCCACCTTGAATGGTAATACCAATATAGTAATTGTGTTGTACCATAATTCTGAGATCAATCAGCATACATGTAAAGTTGTAATGTGCCTGATGTTTTAGTGGTCATAGTGTACTGCAAGTAACTTCTCATTGTGAGCTCTGTAGAGTTTGACAATAAACCATGTGCATATAAATATGCTTAGGCAAGAAACAACTTAAGACAAAACTCAATAAAGATGAACCAAGTGTGTGCACAGCTCAAAAAATGATGCCATATAATCTACTATAAGGCATTACAAGTTACTGAATACTGTTAAGACTCTGCTTGGTATGCATCGACATATACCCCATATTTGCAAAGAGTGCAGCTACTCATATACCAATTTCTACATTTACATGTATGGATAGTTTGACGATGGATCTTATCACTAGTATAGTAATAAGAAAAGTGATGTCGACTTACTATTCTGATTCTCTAATTATATGGCTCCCTAATGTAATAATTAGACAAAACTAAAGTAGTTAATAATTTCTATTACTAAAAACATAATATCAATATATTTACATACACAATAAATCACTCAAAATTACTCTAGTCAAAAAGATTATACTATATTACATAACTTCTTATTACAAAATAACTAAAACTTATACTTGATTTGGGTTTGGGGCAGACTCAGCATTTTCTAAATTACTGACATAGTTAAACTCGTGTAGCAGCTATTGAAAGCTATCCGAGCAGAAAAGTAGTTGTTTACTCAGTGCAGCTTAGGCTACAAGAGCCGAATAACAATGTCAGTAATGCACATGGAAGTAATGCTCAACTCGGTGTAGCGGTCAACTCGGTGTAGTTAGCTACAAGAGCCGGAAGCAATGTTAGATGCTACTCGGTGTACCCAGAACTACAAGAGCCGGAAGACAAGTGTGCTACAAGAGCCGGAAGAGCATTACTTCAAATTGATGTGGATGAAGATAGCAAGAACTGCTAGACAAATTTAATAGCCCATTCAAACTTTAATGTACATGTACTGTACATCGAAACAAATGAAAACTACAGAATTTTGGGAATTAATGAATTATGTATTCCCATTACCAGATTAATTAATTAATACGCCATAAGTCAGATTGAATACATGAAATGTATGCGGTCTGAGTGCCCCAAAATTGAAAGTCTTGAGATATCCTGAGAATTCCTCCAGTTTTAAGCTGCTTGATTTGAAAGTTCTGACATTTCCTGGAATTCTCCCATTAAGTTTTTTCCCAAAAACAGGGCTTAATGCCTAACAGGATATTTTCGGGATTTCCCAGGATAATCTTGAGATATCCTGATTATAAAAGTTGTCAGGATTTATTTCTGCAAGGACATTTTTCTATTTTTTTGTGTAGCGTTGAAAGGGTTAATGTGGAGCAATTTGAAGACAAGCCTCAAAATTAAAAAAATCTAAATACACAATTAGATTCAACATATCAAGGAACACCAATAATTTAATTTTTAAAGAAATCAAACAAAGTTTAATTTTGGACCCTTTGGACCTTAATATGAATCATTTCAAAAACAGACCCTAAAATTCAAATATTAAATACCCAATTAGATACAGCATATTAAAGACTCCCAAGAATTCAAAACATTTGAATTAAACCCCATTGAAATTGCTAAAAAAAATAAGCAATTTATACAAAGTATTGGTTTTGGCCCTTTTAACTAAACCAATAGGGTCATAACCCCTAAAATCAATCCCAAACTTTATTTTATGGTATAACACCTTGTGGCACAATTAAATAGCAATAAATAGACTAATACTCAAGTTATTGTCCAGAAATCAGAAAATCCTAGTTTTTTGGACCCTTTTCAGCCCCTTATTATTAAACAGTTTGGACCATGACCACTTAAATCAATCCCAACTTTCCTTTTGAAGTATGGAACCTTGTAGTAAAATTTCATAGAAATCCATACTCTAATACACAAATTAGTGTCCTGAAACATGAAAAATGCTTGTTTTTGACCCCTTTTTGGTCCTTAATTACTAAACAGCTACAACAATAACCCCCAAAATAAATCCCAACCTTCTTATTGTGGAATGGAACCTTGTGCTTAAATTCAATACAGATCTTTACATTTATTCTCAAGTTATTGTCTTTGAACCAGACAAATAATTGTTTTTGTTAGGCCGTTTTGGCCCTAATTCCTAAACAGCTACTATAATAACCTCCAACCTTCCTACTGTGGTATGGAACCTTGTGCTAAAATTGAATAATGATCCCTACACTATACTCAAGTTAATGCCTGCAAACCAGAAAAATAGTTGTTTTCAGCCCCTTTTCCACCCCTAATTATTAATCGATATGGGCCATGACCCTCCAAAAATCATTCAAAACTTTCCTATTGAAGTATGGAACCTTGTGGTAAAATTTCATAGAAATCTATACTCTTATACACCAATTATTGTCCTGAAACATGAAAAATGCTTGTTTTTGGCCCCGAATTCTTAAACAGCCATGACAATATTCCCCAAAATAAATCCCAACCTTCCTATTGTGGTATGGAACCTTGTGTTAAAATTTAATAGAGATCCGTACACTTATACTCAAGTTATTGTCTGTGAACCTGGCAAAAAATTGTTTTTGTTAGTCCCTTTTTGGCCCCTTATTCCTAAACAGCTATGACAATAACCTCCAAAATTAATCCCAACCTTCCTATTGTGGTGTGGAAACTTGTGCTAAAATTTAGACCAAAGAAATACCTCTTATACTCAAGTTATTGTCTTAAAACCAGACAAATAATTATTTTTGGCCCCTTTCCGGCTCCTAATTACAAAATAGCTTAGACAATAACCCCCAAAATCAATCCTAAACTTCCTATTGTGGTATGAAACCTTGAATTAAAATTTCTTACACATCGATACACTTACACTAAAGTTATTGTCTGCGTACCAATTTATTTTCCATGAACCGGTAAAACTGACCTTTTTTGGCCCCTAATTACAAAACTGCACAGACAATAGCCCCAAAAACAATCCCAATCATCCTTTAGTGGTATGGAACCTTGAACTAAAATTTCATAGAGATCCATGAACTTATACTCAAGTTATTGTCTGCGAACCAAAATGTCTTCAGACGCAGAGGGAGACAACACCACAACATAACACTATTGCAAATAAATTTGTGGTCGTATAAAAAGTGTGGAAAACTGATATTGAAAGGCAACTTGTTTTTTCCAAGGGCCATACATTCGTTCAACCAGAATGAAACTCTATCTTTAACCTATTATGATATGACTAAAGGCCAAAAAATAAATCTTTAGATTGAAGCATTACAGAAAAAAGTGGTGAAAACTTACCACACAAACTGACTGAAGGATGCACAGTGTGCAAACCTATAGTTCACATCAGCTTTGCCGTTATGAGACTAAAAGTATGTCTAATTTTTTTTTTTCAAATTAGGTCAAACTTGAAAAGAAAAAACATTGCATATATTGACTTAGTGGTAACCACATAACCCACACTCCCACCAGCTTACGGCTATTTTTCTCAATTTTCTGCTCTAAAAAGGGAAGCAAATTTGTCAGTTTCATAAAACTGTAAATTCAGAAATTATTGTCTGCATTTATTATTGCGATTTTTGAAAAATGAGCAAAAATGGGAGTTTAATTATTGTTAATTTGGGAAAAGCTACATACAGATATATGTATCAGATATTAGAATGCGAGTTCTTATTATTGCGATGCTCAAGGAGTTGCATTATTCTCATTAATTAAAACCTTGCAATAATTTCTGAATTTGCAGTAGCACATCTACAAAAAGTACATTAACAATGAATTGTAAGATTGCACTTCCAGCTATCGACCCAGTTTAGCTAAGATATATCTTTTTTTTAAGTATGGAATGCCATATAGGTAAAAAAAAAAGGCTGTAAAATCATAATTACTGACACAATCAGCTGCAAATGATTTACAGTAATTGATCTTAATGTTCTTGGGTCAATGTTTTATGGCACTGTCGATAACTGCTAGTCTACTTTCATCTCATTGGATGTCATGCAACTTTACAAAATCATGAAACAGATTTTTCTTAAAGTTGAATGGAAGGATGAATACTATGGATTCATTAATTTTTGTAGATACTAATTTTCTGATTGAGGGAAAATTGTATTTTTGTGGATATTTGATTTCGCGGCTGTGCAAAATTCTGCATATATGTCAATTGAAAAGTTGTACTTCGTTGAACATCTAAATTCATGGTTTACCTATACACAAGAAATCCACAAAAATTGGTATCCAACAAATGATAATGAATCCAGATTACATAGGGAAATACAGTAAAACATTTACCTGCTAAATGAATAAACATCTTCTTGACTCCAAGGAACATGTAATGAGATCATATTTCCTTCATGTAAATCTGAAACGTACAATACTTAGAGTCATATGATATTGAATATATATATATAGATATAAGAAGATGTGGTATGAGTGCCAATGAGACAACTCTCCATCCAAGTCAAAATTTATAAATGTAAACCATACTTGAATGGTGGCTAACTTTTTACTAAACATATTTGCATGAACTTTCTATTAAAAGTAAATGCTTTCTCTTATCAAAATATTAAGAAATATATTGCTATTGAATTACTGTTTTCCAATTTTCTAATGCACCAACAGCTTTTCTGTATGCAGTGATCTCAAAACAATGAAACATCAGGTTAAAACTTCAGCAACCACACAGGCTATGGCCAAGTTAAGAGAAAAAAAAAACATGCTATGTAGGCTTTTGCCATTACCATGTTCGGTTGAAAAAAATAAATGCATCGCAAGTCATTTTGAAACTGCATGACTATCACAGTACATCATGTGTGTATGGGACTTCTTCTTGTTAAGATATCACACATGTTTTTTTTTGTATTGATATGCTGTGAAAATGGTGACATGTGTAGTATTAATAGTCTATTTAAAAAATCAATTTCAATCATTTATCCAAGAGTGAAACACTAACATTAACTAGATATCATTGAGATGGGAGCCATCTCTGTGGGCCCCGCTGTGAATAATGTGTGGTAAAAAATTTGTATCTTTATCATTGGACATGGGGTTGTCAACTGAAACCGAAGTTTTCGACCTTGACCTTTGACCTAGGAAGTTGTACATAAATTATGACACACCCTCTGGTGTTGGTTTATATACATGTCAAGTATAAACTTTGAAATCATAACGGTTCTCAAGATATAGAGCGGACACGATCTTTACCATAGGACATAGGGTTGTCAACTAAAACCAAAGTTTTTGACCTTGACCTTTGACCTAGGAAGTTGTACATACATTATGACACACCCTCTGGTGTTGGTTTATATACATGTCAAGTATAAACTTTGAAATCATAACGGTTCTCAAGATATAGAGCGGACACGATCTTTACCATAGGACATGGGGTTGTCAACTAAAACTAAAGTTTTTGACCTTGACCTTTGACCTAGGAAGTTGTACATACATTATGACACACCCTCTGGTGTTGGTTAATATACATGTCAAGTATAAACTTTGAAATCACAACGGTTCTCTAGATATAGAGCGGACACAATTTGTTAAAGACGGAAGGACAGACAGACGGACAGACAGACGGACGGACAGACTGATCACTATAGGGCGTCCGCCATTAGGCTGGGCCCTAATAAACTATTGACACAGAGATATGTCTTCCCTTTTTGTATTTTTGAAGTTGAATCCAAATGGCAATATTTAAAGATAAAAACTTTGCAAAACATTCAAAGTCAATGAACATTATGAACCATAATGAGGGGATGGGGCCATATAATCTCAATGGAAAAGTCACTTGCAAATGCTAATACAAATGCATACCGAATATCATTGACATAACATTAGTGGTTCCTCTTAAACTGATCTTATCGCAAACTTTCACATGTAAACTATGCAAAAAATTAAAAGTCAATAGACCATGAATGAAGCGGCAGAGCCAAATAATCTACATGGAAATGAGATGTGACAATGTTAATGCATCTACAAACCAAATATCATTGACCTACCACTAGTAGTCCACCTTAAACTGACCTAACCACAAACTAAAACATGTAAACTAAGCAAAAGTTTCAAAGTCAATAGACCATAACTGAAGGGACGAGGCCAAATAATTTCCATCGAAATGAGTTGTGCCAATGCTAATACTACTGCATACAAACTACCATTGACCTTCTACTAGTGGTTCTCCATAAATTGACCTAATCACAAACTCATACATTGTTGACGTCTACGCCACCGCCGTTGGAAACAACATACCTAATTCTTGCTTTTTGAGTCTGTCAAAGCAAGAGAATAAATTAGGCCAAAAATAAAATATTGTTTCTTTCCCCTCCCACGACCGACCCGGTAAAATCACCGCGACCTGAAAAATTTTATTGGCCGTTTGTGTCCAATATTTTTTTTTACCCTCTCGATTAGTCAGACTGGGCTAGTCAACATTTTGTTTAAAACCAGGAATAAAACAAATTACTTGTCAACAAATCCCGGTTTCACTTAAAACTCAGTGGTTTCGGACGATATCGATATCGTATACTCCTATCTTTCATGAACAACATGCAAATCCTCAGGGTTTACCTATTCCCATTTATTTACATTGTCTCGCATTTATATTTGTAAGATATAAAATGACAATATCATAAAATCACAAATCACCTGTCAGAAGTATGTTCAAGGGGCTATCCGGGTAGCCCTTTAAAAGTAACATGACTGAAAGGCAATTTTTACCAGGAATGTCATCAGAAAACAACACAGTACATTTAAAACATAAACAATACAATAAGCTTAATTAATTGATTTTTTTTTCGAACAGACAAAAATCTGTTGGTCAGACAAAACCTACAACACTGTCTGACTGAATGTCAGACAGAAACCAAAAGAGTCTGACACAGACTGAAACCGAACAATGCAATCCAATTAATCTGCAGCAAAACAATTCAATGATTTGGTATCTTTAATAAAAAAAAGACTGAAGCATCTTTCAACCCTGTGAGTGCATTTTGATTTGCTTGGTCTTTAACCTCTGTTCATGTATAAAGGATAAAAGCTTTGAGTAAAAATGGTCTGAAATATGGTTTAAAATCTATCTACTTTGAATTGTGTACAAATTCAATATACAATGTAGAAAACCATATCAAGGAATAAAATAAAATAATTTGCCTACCTACCTACCAATACCCTGAAAACCTCAGTCGGGCAGGGGAAACAAAGATATTTTTAATGTTGGCCTTACTGTATGCATAAGTATACAGCATGAAAAATTTAAAATCATTAATTTTTTTTTTGTTGTTGCAAATTTTTCCTTTCAAACTTTTTACTTGTTTAAGAAGTGATTTTTTTTAGTTTCCTGGTTTAGAATTGAAGCAGTAAAATAAAAGTTTGAATAAAAAGAAATTATGTGTATTAGAAGTCTATTTCTGAGTCATCAGTTTATGTACAAGTTTAAACAAGCAAGTAGGTCAGGAACACTTAAGATTTTCTGATGTCAATATATATTTGCATAGTAATTTCCCAAATAGAAGGAAGCACACCACTAATTCATGGCCCTATTGCTTTCTATGTTAAATTCCTCAAATTCAGGCAGACACAGCTCTTTTGACTTATAAAGTTCAAATAAAGTGGCTATCATTGCATGTTAAAGCAACACCTTATGGTGTCTTGTACTGAAAAAAATAACATACCTTTAAAGGCATATAAGAGAGAACTGGTTCATTGAAACTTGGATGTACCAAAAAACTTACTTCAGATCTGACAAACAGGCAAAATGTACCCTCCTTTTTAAATTTCATGCAATTTTTTTATTATTCAAAATTATAAGTCAACAAGTGTTCTACAATGATCACAATCATTCAGCTTTCATTTGAAACCAAAATTACCAAAATATTCTACATAATTTGAAAGTTACACCTGTGCGTAAGAACTATTTTGTGTTAAATATGTACTACCTTCTGGTATGTGCTTTCTGACCAGAAGGTAAATATGGCCTTGAAAAACTGACCATTTGATTCAATGAACTACAATGCATTGTGGGCTACTACGAGTTTTTTTTTTATTACCATTTGAAAACATGTGGAATTAGTGGGAAAACTGTCAACTTATATAGTGTCTGGGACTCTCATAATAAACATTATTGTTCATCCAATATAATAAATGTAAAATATATAACATAATCTTAAATTTGCATGCTCAGATTAAAAAAATATTGTTTACTGGCTACACGATTCGACTTTCATTTTCACCTTGTAAAAGTAGTTGAACAGGTTTTGTCCATTGTTATGCATTGTACTTGTGCATTAATTTCACAAAAAACAGTGAAATTTTTAATGAAATGTCTAGTATAAAAATCATTTGAGCTCTTTGAAACCTATCCAAAAGGTTTGAAGGAATAGGTTACACGCCTCTCCATATATATGCTCTTGGATACTTTTTGTATCCTGTATATTGCCATTCCTAAAATACTGCTGCTTCGAAAAACACATACCCATGACACTGAAACACTGCTTAATTTCAAACATGTTCCTGTTGTGGCATTACAGGCTGCCCGGCAATATGGATGTAAACACAGACACAGACTTATCCGCACTTAACTTTTCGTCAGGACCTGATCAAAAAGTAAGTACATCATATTCAGTATTCTCAAAAAATTGTGTAATTAAAAGTGGGAACGGTAAATAGCTTTACATATTTTGTACACTTTTTTCCATAGATGAAGTCTGTTGCCAATTTTATTAAAAATTCCTTTATCAATACTAGAGGCTCCAAGGAGCCTGTGTCGCTCACCTGATATTTTTCTTACAATTGATGCATGAAATAATGCAACCGTTATACATTTGCTTTAGTTTCAGAGATATAAGTCAAAAACTGCATTTTCCCTCTAAGTTCTACTTTTAGCCATGTCTGACATGTTGGTTGGCAGGCAGGGTCATCCGACACATTTTTAAAACTAGATACCCTAGTGATGATTGTGGCCAAGTTTGGTTAAATTTGTCTCAGTTGTTTCAGGAGAGAAGATTTTTGTAAAAGATTTCAATAAAATGCTCCACAGGGCGCAGCTTGATACGACTGCAGAGGTCGAACCCTGAACAGTTGGGGCAAGTATGGACACAACATTCAAGCTTGATTCAGCTCTGAATTTGGATTGTGATTAAATATTTGACACAGCATAGGTTTCTGACACAGAATGAATGTGGTCTAAGAACTTAAAAATTTCAAATTGGACATTCACCTATTATGGTCCAATATCCAAAATCTAAATACATGGTTAGATTCAGCATATCAAAGAACCCCAAGAGTTCAATTTTGATGAAATCAAACAAAGTTTAATTTTGGACCCTTTTGACCTCAATGTGGACAAAGTTGATAACGGGCCCAAAAATCAAAAATCTAAATACATGGTTAGATTCAGCATATCAAAGAACCCCATATATTCAATTTTGTTGAAATCAAACAAAGTTTAATTTTGGACCCTGATTTGGACCAACTTGAAAACTGGGCCCATAATCAAAAATCTAATTACATGTTTAGATTCAGCATATCAAAAAACCCTAAGAATTCAATTTTGTTAAAATCAAACTAAGTTTAATTTTGGACCCTTTGGACCTTAATGTAGACCAATTTGAAAACGGGACCAAAATTAAGAATCTAAATACACGGTTAGATTCAGCATATCAAAGAACCCCAATAATTCAATTTTGATGAAATCAAACAAAGTTTAATTTTGGACCCTTTGGACCTCAATGTGGACCAATTTAAAACGGGCCCAAAATCAAAAACTTAATACACGGTTAGATTCAGCATATTAAAGAACCCCAAGAGTTCAAGAATAAAACCCCATTGAAATTGGTCAAGAAATAAGCAATTTATACAAAGTATCTTCTTTTGCACAATACTGTGCAATTGAATATTTCTTGCAATTGCGCAATACTGTGCAATTGAATATTTCTTGCCATTGCGCAATACTGCACAATTGACAATTTCTTGCTATTGCGCAATATTGTGCTATTGCGCAATACTGTGCAATTGAAGATTTCTTGCTATTGCGCAATACTGTGCAATTGAAAATTTCTTGCTATTTCACAATACTTATTTTATAATAATTTACACATGCTGTTTGGTGTGTATCTCCTGCCATATCATTATTATTTGCTTTTAAATATAAATCAGAAATAACCAACTTAAAATGGAAAATTTTAAAGAAAAAAAAAAAAAAAGGAAAAAAAAAATCCCCACCCCAAATTTTTGAACCCCTTATGATTCATCACCCCAAACTCAATCCAAGCCTTCCTTTGAGGTATGGTACCTTGCAGTACAATTTCAGAGAGATCCATACACTTGAACACAAGTTATTGTCTGGAAACTAGAAAATGCTTATTTTGGCCCTTTTGGCCCCCAATTCCTAAACGTTTCAGGCAATTACCCCAAACTCAATTCCAGCTTTCCTTTGTGATATGGAACCTTGTAGTACAATTTCAGAAAGATCCATACACTTACACACAAGTTATTGTCATGAAACTAGAAAATGCTTGTTTTTGCCCTTTTGGCCCCTAATTCCTAAAATTTTGAGGCAATTACCCCCAAAAATCAATCCCAGCATTCCCTTTGTGATATGGAACCTTGTGGTACAATGTCAGAGAGATCCATACACTAACACACAAGTTATGTCTGGAAGTTACAAAAATGCTTATTTTTGGCCCTTTTTTGGCCCCTAATTCCTTAACTGTTGGTACCATAACCTCCAAAATCAATCCCAACCTTCCTTTTGTTATATTGAACCTTATGGTAAAATTTCATAGAGATCCATTTACTTAAACTAAAGTTAGAGTGCGAAAACCAATGCGTCTTCGGACGACAATGACGACGACGCCAACGTCATACCAATATACGACCGCAAATTTTGTTTGCGGTTGTATAAAAATTTACGAATAATTGTTAAATTTGACTTTAATTGGCAATAACTCCTTATGGTGTCAATTGACCACATTGGTCATGTTGACTTATTTGTAGATCTTACTTTGCTGAACATTATTGCTGTTTACAGTTTATCTCTATCTATGATAATATTCAAGATAATTACAAAAAACTGCAAAATTTCCTTAAAATTACTAATTCAGGGGCAGCAACCCAACAACGGCTTGTCTGATTCGTCTGAAAATTTCAGGACAGATAGAACTTAACCTGATGAACATTTTTACCCCATGTCAAATTGGCTCTAAATGCTTTAGTTTCAGAGATATAAGCCAAAAATGCATTTTACCCCTATGTACTATTTTAGCCCTGTCGGCCATCTTGACTGGTGGGCAGGGTCATCGGACACATTTTTAAAACTAAATACCCTAGTGATGATTGTGGCTAAGTTTGGTTAAATTTGGCTGAGTAGTTTCAGAAGAGAAGATTTTTGTAAAAGATTACAAAAATTTACGAAAAATTGTTAAAAATTGACTATAAAGGGCAATAACTCCTTAAGGGGTCAATTGACCATTTTGGTCATGTTGACTTATTTGTAGATCTTACTTTGCTGAACATTATTGCTGTTTACAGTTTATCTCTATCTATAATAATATTCAAGATAATAACCAAAAACTGCAAAATTTCCTTAAAATTACTAATTCAAGGGCAGCAACCCAACAACGGGTTGTCTAATTCATCTGAAAATTTCAGGGCAGATAGATCTTGACCTGATTAACAATTTTATCCCAAACAGATTTGCTGTAAATGCTTTGGTTTTAGAGTTATAAGCCAAAAACCTACATTTTTACCCTATGTTCTATTTTTAGCCCTGTCGGCCATCTTGGTTGGTTGACTGGATGGCCGGACACATTTTTTAAACTAGATACCCTAATAATGATTGTGGCCAAGTTTGGTCAAATTTGGCCCAGTAGTTTCAGAGGAGAAGATTTTTGTAAAAATTTACAGACGACGTACGCAGGACGCCAGACGCCGGACGCCAAGTGATGAGAAAACCTCACTTGGCCCTTTGGGCCAGGTGAGCTAAAAAGCGAATCCAGTCCATTACAGACTTACACCTGGCCATTCTTAACGAACAGGGCCATTATGGATTTTCAGTTGTAATCAATTTAAATACAAATTATGGGAAAATAAAGTTTTATGAAATTAAGAGTTCCAAAGAACAAATATCTTATTTGACCCATATGACAAATTAATATCTTTTAAAAAATCTTTTTAGAATAAATAAAGATGAAACATAGATTACAAGCCAAAATTCTATCAACTATAATTTTTGTTCCAGGAAATAGTTTTTTACAAGCGGGGGGTATCTTTGATCACTAGAACACCTATTTATATGTATATAGTGATGGGGAGACCATCCATCCGGCTGTCTGTCGGTCTTTTAGTCCGTTGGTCTGTTTGTTCGTTCAGTACAATATGTTTCACTTTTGTATCCACAACTCCGACCTCCTAAACCACTTATTATAATGAAATGAAACTATCTCATATTCCTCAAGTTACCATACAATGTAATTTTGCATTTCATATTTTGTTTTTGGTAAAAATTATTTTTGGGGTTTCTATTTCCTAAACATGAACTTTGCCATTGCTTTATATAGGGTACCCATATTGTATCCGCAACTCCTCCTTTTAAATCGCTTATCATGATTTAATGAAAAATACTTTATGGAATTCTATAGTAAATATCTCTTTTCAAGATAATAGAAAACCAATCTTTCTGAAAAGTGTTTGTGCTTGTTTCTTAGAGACAAAGTAATAAATTCATACTCTTCCTAGATTTAAATGACTTTTTTAATAATAAAAGTAGGTACATATCATTACATCAATTATGTGAAAAGCTGAGATATTTTAGTGACCCTAACACATATTTGACACACTCCAAGTCTTCCCCTTCTTTCAAACCCACTCAAAATTTCAGGATCCCGTATGTTTTAACTATCTAAATGAAAGTTCAACTGTGTTTTTCACTGTTGTTTCGTTATTGTCTTGTGGACAAATATATGAAATCTTTGTTTAATCATTAATAATATTAATGGCTATATTTCGGGTAATTCAAACACTCGTTTCTTCACATAGAAACAACTATTCGTTAATCTGAGCATGGAACGAATACATTACATCACAAACTATAAATGTAGATACAAAACATGAAAAACTAAGCTCAACTGTTTATCCTACAATGCATGAAAAAATGTGCTGTATTTCAGTAAATAACACATGTTCTTGACTGATAATAATTACGTAGTAGTCCATCATGCATTGTCACTCATTTAGTGGATCGGTCAAAAACCCAGGTAAAAAAAAATGAGTAGTACGTAAATAAACAATTACACTTGCAAGGACATTAGTACGCTAATTTATGCATATCAATATAAGGTAGTGTTCCCGACCTGTTAAACAGATAATTGCCATACCAGAAATTTATTGAGAGAAAGCAAAAATAAGTGTCATTTATGGTCTGTCTTGTATTGCAAGAGTGCAAAATAATATGTTTAGTGGAATAATGCAAACATTTACTTTACAAGTAACAGTAATTTTCCACCTGTGGTAAATGTGTTACAATATATTATGGTATACATGTACTGGAATTAATTGTTCAAAAACAATGGAACTAAAGCATGGGCTATATGCTTCAAATACAAATCTGGCAGAATAATAAGTCAGATAACTAGAAACTAAAATTGTCATTTTTAATTCCTATAGAGTCCAAAAAATATAAAACAACCTTTTAGCAACACAACTATATAAAAAAAATGCTCCGCAGGGCACAGCTTGATATGACCGCAGAGGTCAAACCCTGAAAAGTTGGGGCTAGTATGGACATATTAATTTGGATTGTGATTTAATATTTGACACAGCATAGGTTTCTGACACGGAATGAATGTGGTCAAAGAACTAAAAAAATTGAAATTGGATTTTTACCTATTATGGTCCAATATCCAAAATCTAAATACACGTTTAGATTCAGCATATCCAGGTACACCAAGAAATGAATTTATTTATTTATTAATGGACAATATAAGCTAAGTTTTTAAGGGGTTCGCTTCATCAAAAAAAATGTCTATACATACAGCATTCTGAAAATTAATTTAAACAGAATATCAAACAAACCTACCACGAAGTTCTTCAAAAAAATTTACAAAATTTTTTTTTTTTAATATTTAAATATCATTCATCATCAAAACAATGTCATTAAAAAATCTATAAAACTTACCTTTAACTATTTTTCAAAATATCTAATGATGAACAGTAGATTTCAAACTATATTTATACATAATTTCTTCCTAAAATTAGAATTTGATGCTATATCTATTTTTAACTATGAATCTTCTTACAATTTCTATTAATTGTGCAATAAAGTTTTGAATTTGGATTATGATTAAATATTTGCCATAGCATAGGTTTCTGACACAGAGTGATTGTGGTCTGGTCTAAGAACTTAAAAAATTGAAATAGGACATTTACCTATTATGGTCCACTATCCAAAATCTGTGAGATTCAGCATATCACAAAACCCCAAGAATTCAATTTTTGATAAAATCAAACAAAAAAGTTTAATTTTGGACCCTTTGGACCTCTATGTGGACCAATTTGATAAGGGGGCCAAATATCCATAAACTGTTAACACAGAGATATATCTCGCCTTTTTGTTATTTTGATAGCAAAATACAAATGTTGAAATTAAAATAGCAATACTTTAACATGTATGCAAAATATTCAAAGTCATTTAACCATGAATGAAGATACAGGGCCAAACAATCTCCATGGAAATGAGATGTGCAAATGCTAATACAACTACATACCAAATATCATTGACTTACCACAAGTGGTTCCCCTTAAATTGACCTAATCAAAAACTAATATATGTAAACTAAACAAAAGTTTCAATGTCTCGTCCTTTTTCTAAAAAGTTCATCAGAAGGTACCAAGACCTTGTTGATAAATATTCCGTATCAACTTCACAAATAATACACAATGGTCTTGAAGTATAGATTCTGCGTACTGACGTTGTTTATCATCTTAATAACGTGTTATAGTATTCTTTTATTTGTCTTTATTAATATTACTTTTACTGTTAAGTCTGTTTTTTGTGATATCCATTTGATGTGACTCTGTACTTATGTAACCCGTCATACTTTGAATGACAAATTTCTTTTATATCTATCTACCTGTGTGACGTCAAACGCGCGATTCTATCCATTACTTAAAATCTTTCAATCCTTTATGGGTGGATTTTACATAGATAAATAAAATCATATAATAAAAACGCAAAATGAGGATGTTTAATTTTATGTATGCCTTTTTGTGCTTCTTTGTTACATTTGTTTGTTTTTATAGTGATTAAGATGATAACACAATGTTGACTGCTGTACCCCTATTTTTGACATTTTTACCTATTGTGTCTGTTTGTTTTGTTCACGCATCATTTTCAATATAATGGAATTTGATGCGACTGTCCTACAAGTGAGAGGTTAAGCTAGCTATAAAACCAGGTTCAATCCACCATTTTCTACATAAGAAAATGTCTGTACCAAGTCAGGTATATGACAGCTGTTATCCATTCCTTTGATGTGTTTGAGCTTTTGATTTTGCCATTTGATTAGGGACTTTCCTTTTTGAATTTTCCTCAGAGTTCAGTATTTTTGAGATTTTACTTTTCTTTATACATTCATCTTGCTTCAGATTCTATTATTCTTATATATTTAAACTACAGGTTGATATAATAACATTAAAAATTTGCAGTTCAAAAAAATTAAATATATGGCTCAAGTGAAATTTTTACTAAAAGTACTTGACGACAGACTTTACAAGTGGATCTTTAAAATGAATAACTTCAAAAAAACTGCTCTTCCAAGAAATATTTAATTAGAATTTTTTTTAATGTTTTTGAACTTTCGAAAATTCCCCCTGACAACTGATCAGACAATAGTTTTAAGTTGACCAAAGGCATAAAAGTACATTAAATGATTCTCAATAGCTAGTAGATACACTCGTCTTTTAAAATACAACTGGCATATAAGGATCGTAATGTTGCTATGTGAAAAAATTTATCGTTTTTCAAGAGCTATATTGACAGCGGGTCATTCCTGCAATGGTTTCGATTTTTAGGGTTGAAAAATTAGATGGCGTAATGGGGAGATAATTTTGGTGAAGTAGAATCCTGACTGATCAGAGAACCCCAAGAATTCAATTTTTGCTGAAATCAAACAAAGTTTAATCATGGACCCCTTGGACCTAAATGTGGCCCAAAATCCAAATTCTAAATACACGGTTAGATTCAGCATATTAATGAACCCCAAGAATTGAAGACTTTGAATTTAACCCCATTGAAATTGGTCAAGAAATAAGCAATTTATACAAATTATCAGAAAAGTATTGTTTTTGGGCACCTTTTTTCCTAAACCATTAGGGTATTAGCCCCCAAAATCATTCAAAACCTTCCTTTTTTGGTATGGAACCTTGTGGAACAATTTCATAGAGATCCATATGCATAGACCTATACTCAAGTTATATCCGGAAACCAGAAAATCCTTATTTTTTGGCCCCTTTTCTGCCCTTAATTGCTAAACTGTTTAAGCCATAACCCCAAAAATCAATCAAAACCTTCCTTTTTTGGTATGGAACCTTGTAATAAAATTTCATCGAGATCCACTTATACTCAAGTTATTGTCTGGAAACCAAATGTCTTCCTACAAAGACAACGATGACAACAATGTCATACCATTATACTACCGCAAAATTTTGCAGTCATATAAAAATACAAGATCGTACTACATAACAAAATGTCCACTGGCGCTGTATAAATGAGGAATTAAATTGGTGGTCATATCGTCATTGTGGTACGATAGTCAAAATATGGTAAAATACTTATATCTGATATAATAAAAATGATCAAATCAAAATGACTGAATAATGTGGTCAACTAAACAAGTCAAATAAAATTGAGAATGGAAATGGTGAATGTATCAAAGAGACAACAACCTGACCAAAGAGCAGAAAACAGCCTAAGGCCACCAATGGGTCTTCATCACAGCGAGAAAATCCCACATCCGGGGGTGGGCTTCAGCTGGCCCCTAAACAAAAATGTGTACTAGTTCAGTGAAAATGGACGTCACACTAAACTCTGAAACATATAAAAGAACTAAAATCAAAAAAACATACAAGACTAACAAAGACCAGAGGCTCCTGACTTGGGACAGGCGCAAAAATGTGGCGGGGTTAAACATGTTTTGTGAGATCTCAACCCTCCCCCTATACCTCTAGCCAATGCAGAATAAACAAACACACAGCAATACGCACAGTAAAACTCAGTTGTGTCCCAGGTTAGGGGGAGGTTTGGCGCCTTCAAAAGAGTTTAACCCCGCCACATTCTATATGTGCCTGTCCAAAGTCAGGAGCCTGTAATTCAGTGGTTGTTGTTTGTTGCTGTATATCATATTTGTTTTTCGTTCATTATTTTGTACACAAATCAGGCTGTTAGTTTTCTCATTTGAATTGTTCTACATTTGTCATTTCTGGACCTTTTATAGCTGACTATGCGGTATGGGTTTAGCTCATTGTTGAAGACTGTATGGTGACCTATAGCTGTCAACTTTTATGTCATTTGGTCTCTGGTGGGGAGTTGTCTCATTGGCAATTATACCACATCTTCTTATTTTTATATGAGAGCTTTTTTAGTAAATTGGTGTCAGAAGAGTTGCATTCACATGGTAATACTGTTCCAATGCTAGAAAAATAGTCCCACAACTCATGTAATAAATGTCCTTGGCCGAGCACAGCTGGATACGACCGCAGAGGTCCAACCCTGAACAGTTGGGGCAAAAATGGACACAATATTCAAGCTTGATACAAGTCTGAATTTGGATTGTAATTAAATATTTGACACATTATAGGTTTCTGACACAGAATAAATGTAGTCAAAGAACTTGAAATTGGTTATATGATTTGAATATTCAATTGAAGATTTCTTGCTGTTTTGCAATGCACTGTGCAGTTGCACAATACTAAATAGTAAATATGTTTTCAGACTATATACAAAGAATTAGCAAAATAAATTGTGACCCCCAATTTTTTTGGGGGGAAAATTGATAATTTCTTAAATCTTGAGGAAAAAAAATTGAAGAAATTTTCTTTTTGTAAAATGTGGTACAGTTTAAGAGACATCCATACACTTAAACACAAGTTACTGTCTGAAAATAAGAAAAATGCTTGTTTTGGCCTCTTTTTGGCCCCTAATTCCTGAAAGGTTTGGGCAATTACCCCCAAAATGAATCTCAACCTTCTACTTGTGGTATTGAACCTTGTGGTACAATTTTAGAGCAATCAAAATACTTATACACTAGATATTGTCCTGAAACTAGAAAAATGCTTGTTTTGGGCCCCTTTTTGGCCCCTAATTCCTAAACGGTTGCGACCATTACCCCCAAAAACAATCCCAACCTTCCTTTTGTGGTATTGAACCTGTAGTTAAATTTCATAGAGATCCATACACTTAAACTAAAGTTACTGACCGGAAACCAAATGTCTTTGGACGAAGACGATCGGTCCTTGAGAGAGAGCAAGGACTGATAACTCTGCATGGGAGATTGCAAACTTTCTTGAGATATTCTTCCGCATGCGTTAACACACTTTTTCTGTACGTGTGCATAGATATTAAAGATTTTTTACTTATATACATATTTCTAACGACAAAACATTTTCATATTATTAATTTATGTTCTAAAAAAAATATTTTTAGGAGTATCAATTGAAAAAATGAATTTATAACAAGCGATAAGGAATGTTATATTGCACTCGATAATGTCCGCGTATTTATCATGTTTATAGATCGGTTACAATCCAAACACGAAAGTTACGTAATGGAAATCTAGGCGACAGCAATACACCAGAATGCCCTCACGGTCATCCGATATAAAAATAGTCAAGGTCTGGAGGGCAAATACACATTTTAAACATTCCTGAAAAATTATAAGCCATAGCAAAGGGATTTCATCTACAAAACAAAGATATGGAGGATTTTCATATCTTACAATGTGAAAGTACTTTTATTCATGGGGTACCAATTTTTCGTGGTTTTTTGTGGATGGCTTTATCCATGAATTCAAGTGTCCAACATACCTCATAGCAGGTTATTTTTGCGGGGTGTTTATTATCGCATACTTTGGCGGATAAATGAATTTGCGAAAATAAATTCTGCAAAAAACTAAGCATATGTTCTTTACTTTCTAATAGCAAAAGCGTTTTGTGAACAATCTTTTTTTTCCAGGTCAGTAGGTCAATAACAGTATATGTTAGTTTTAACAACATAAATGCCAAAGGGCATTGTACATACATGCATTTTATAAAATGACTGTCAGGTGTATATACCCTTATTAATTAGTGTCAAATAAAATAAGAGTGTAAGGTACTCTGTCAGGTAATTACCCTTATTAATTAATGTCAAATCATAAAAGAATTGTCACTCTTGATAATTTTATAACCTAACAGTAAGTACAACAATTAAAATGTTTACTTTGCAATTTCCTTTAACGAGACAATTTGTAAGCATAGATAAATCAACTTATTTCAGAAAGCAATTATTTTATCAGAAATTTGATGAATATTGTCAGTAATGAAAGACAAACAAGTAAGTGAAAATGAACACCTTATTTTGAAATGTCCAACAAATCGTTATAAAACAACATATGATTATTTTAAAGAATCTTCGTTTCTGATGACCGCCTCGGTGGTCTCATGGTAGTGTGTTCGCCTCGAGTGCAGGAGGTCTTGGGTTCGAACCCTTGACGGGTCAAACCAAAGACTTTAAATTGGTATTTGCTACTTTTCCGCTCAGCTTGCAGCATTAAGAAGTGAGAGCAAAGACTTGTCGGCACGGAGTCAGAATAAAAATAATAATAATAATATAATAATAAATAATTCTTTATTTAAAGAGGGTAAACACAGTTAGTTACAATTACTAATCTTCCCTGAGGCCCTCATATGCAATGTACCATGATTAAAAGATATAAAACAGTTACAGATTGCATGTAGTAAATAGATATAATATAAAAATCATTAAAATCATACATTCTAAAAAAGAGTAATAGTTGCAATCATTTCAGACTGAATATTGAGACTGTCTCAAGTATTGTTTTATAATTTGTTTAAAAGAATAAGTGTTTACGCATTTCATATGGTAGTCCGTTCCATAAAACTGATCCAGAATAAGCAAAAGATTTTTTAAACAGGTCAGTTTTTGGCTTTAGAACTTACAAATTACCTTGTGTAACACCCCTTAAAGCATAAGGATTATTAACAGATATAAGTGGAAACTTTTGAAATAGGTACTGTGGTGCTTCCTTCCGCATACATTTAAATAGCAATAAATATTTGTGGTATTTGATTCTGTTTTCTACTGTCATCCATCCAAGTTCTTTAAATAAGGGGGCTGATGGGGATAATGTGTTTTGCTACAGTGACATGTCTTCTTGCAGACTGTTACCTTGTGAACTAGCACATTAAAATCCGATTAAGCACGTCGGTCTAGTATAAAGCAGGGTTAATATTCATATTACATTAAAATGTTCTTGTCCTGATTATGCATATCCATTTGCCGCTGGATGTTTCTGATTGTTTCAAATTCTTCTTTAGATTTTTTTAGAAAACTAAAACCTATGAATTCAAGAACCCACGAACATGTAATTTTGCTTAAACTACAAAATTTATACCCACGAATAAAAGTACTTTCACAATACATCTATTTGAAGCAAATGAACTACTCTATGCTCCCAACATTAGAAAAGTATAGATTATTGGGTTTTTGACATACTGATATTGTAAAATATCAGCCTTGCCACAATGTGAATCTTTTTTTCGAATGAACAAAACATTTAATGAGCAAAAAAGCTTCACATTTTGGTGAGCCGCTGATATTTTACTATATCTTTACATAGAAAACCTGATTATCACTCTATTTCTGGTCTTTTCCCCCTCCCTTAGACAGTTTTACGCTTGATGAAAACCAGCTTGATAACGTCTCCTCACACATTGTGGCGTCACTGATAATTTCTTCTCAGACATTGTGACATAGCTGATAATGCCCACTCATGTCTCAAAGCTGTAATACGAAAATTATTGAGCAACTGAGCAGGGTAATATACTAAGGATTCATTATTATTCGTGGGGTACCAATGTTAGTGGATTTCATGGGTATATGTGAACCACAAATTAAAATGTTCAACGAAATACCGGTACACATTTTCTTTATGCTTCTATGCAGACTTTGGCAAAACCATGAAATCAAATATCCTCATAAATAAAATTATTTCCAAATTCAAGAAAAATTGTCTCCACAAAAATAGATGAAACCACAGTAGGTGAAGGGAAAGACCATTATAAATATCATCTGTATTAAGTCTAGTGTTAAGGCATCAATTTAGCAGTAAAATTTTACCTTTATCAGAAGTGCAGTGTTTAGGTACAAGTTTAGCAGTATAAGCTCTCAGTACACTGTCCAGTCCTTTAAGTTGTAAATTGTAAAAAAGGGAACCATTATATAATGTGAGAACACTGACTCCCTTTGTGACACTCTCTGGATAGGTCATCAATATGTCTGGAACTGAAGGCAATTTATATGACAGATGTCTGTAATCTTTGTTATAGGAATCACCCATCACCTCAACCTATAAATAATTCATGATGTTGATAATTTTCCAAGAAAGAAAATAAGTCTTACTTTTTCTGAGCAAATTTTGAAAGTTTGCCCAAACAGATCAAAGATCTTGCATATATTTGGTGAAAACAAAGTAGTATAAAAATAACAACAACATGTCTGTGCAGAAATATTCAATCACAATCAAGTAATTATATCTTGGATGTTTCTTTGCAGTATCTGTCCCACAGTGTGCACAGTGTTTGACTAAATAATTTGATTACATGCAATACTACATTAATTTCAAAGTCTTATTATCTGCTCTTCACATCTTGTTAATACATTAGCTAAATTGTTCACAAAGCTTACTGTTGATTTGTATTGTATTGTCTTTTGAGGCAATCCTGAAGATTTTGAGCACCTTCAGAAGGACCTTTTATTTCGAAACATGGATTGGGCCTTCATTTTTGCAAAAATTCAGGATTTACACTTATCAGGACTCTGGAATTAATTATTAATATTTGGGATCTGGAAAAGAATTCTTCATTTTTCTGGGAATTCAGTTCTTTCTTTTTTCCTAAGTACGATTCAGTGAATGTTAAATCACAAATATACTGAACTCCGAGGAAATTTCAAAACGGAAAGTCCCTAATGAAATGGCAAAATCAAAAGCACAAACACATCAAACGAATGGAAAACAACTGTCATATTCCTGACTTGGTACAGGCATTTTCTTATGTAAGAAATGGTGGATTTAACCTGGTTTTATAGCGCTAAACCTTTCACTTGTATGGATGCATCAAATTCCATTATATTGACAACGATGCGTGAATAAAACAAACAGACATAATAGGTAAAAATGTCAAAATAAGCACAAAAACAAATAAATATTTAACAAAGAAGCATAAAAAAGCATATATCACATTTAACAACCTTGTTCATTGCTTACTTATTTTTGTATTTTATTCATGTATGCCAAAACAACCCATAAAGGACAGAGGATTTTAAGCACTGGGACCGAATCGTAATTTTAACATTAATTCTGGCATAGAATCGCGTGTTTGAAGTCAGAATGTAAACATAACACAGGTAGAGATATAAAATAATTTTGTCGTTCAAAGTATGCAAAAATTCTAATAGAACAATAACACAATGGCGGGATGTTTAAAGTACAGAGACACGTCATATGTATCAAAGAAACATAAAAAGTCACACGGACAAAGCATACAAGTAAAAATGAAAAATATTAAAAGCAACACAATGACGGGATACATAAGTACAGAGCCACGTCAAATGTATATCACCAAAAACAGACCAAACAGTAAAAGTAATATTAATAAAGACAAATAAGTAAAACTGTGAGCTACTGCTCACTGATGATACCCCCGCCGAAATATTTCGGTAAACAGGAAGTTGTTGAGTGATGAATCTAAAAACGCATCACACGGTATAGCTGACTTATATAAACCCTGAAACAAAATTTCGGGAATCCTTGTCAAGTAGTTCCTGAGAAAAATGTTAAGTTGTTGAGTGATGAATCTGAAAAAGCATCACATGGTGTAACTTTACTTATATAAACCCTGAAACCAAATTTCAGAATTCCTTGTCAAGAAATTCCTGAGAAAAATGTGACCAAAAATTTTCAACTTGGCTATCATGTGTAAAATAATACAAGTGTGTTCGGTAAACAGGAAGTTGTTGAGAGATGAATCTGAAAAAGCATCACACGGTGTAACTTACTGATATAAACCCAGAAACCAAATTTCAGAAATCCTTGTCAAGTAGTTCCTGAGAAAAATGTGAAGAAAATTTTCAACTTGGCTATCATGTGTAAAATAATACAAGTGTTCAGTAAACAGGAAGTTGTTGAGTGATGAATCTGAAAACGCATCACACGGTGTAACTTACTGATATAAACCCTGCAACCAAATTTCAGAAATCCTTGTCAAGTAGTTCCTGAGAAAAATGCGACGAAAATATTCATGGGACAGACGGACTGACGGATGGACAACTCTGTCACATATATGATATTTGGTGTATGGAATGATTGTAAAGTGTACATGTCCGTCTGGCATGTTTCATTTGACCTTGACCTCATTTTCATGGTTCATTGGACAATGTTTAGTTTTTGTGGTTTGGTCTATTTCTCAGAAAATATAAACAATAGGTCAATTATATTTACATACATAAAATTTTGAAAAAAACGGAAGATTTCAATTATTAAAGGGAGGGACGGAAGAGGGCTTAAAAATCAGGAGATTTTGACTCCCCTCGGAAGAATCACATGTCTGCCAAATATAGTGGCCCTATAGCTTATAGTATCTGTGAAATAGACCAAACACAAAAACTAAACATTGTCTAATGAACCATGACATTGAGGTCAAGGTGATATGAAACCTGTCAGTCAGACATGTACCCTTTACAATCATTGACCTGATAATCAGTTTGAGATACCCTTGACCACATTTGCTTGATCACTGAAATGCTTTCAGGTTGATTGACATGAGACGTTGATAGGGACCCATACACCAAATATAGTTACCCTATACTCTAATAAGTTCACTTAACAAAACATGGTGGCCATCTTGGTTGGTTGGCTAACCATTGACATCATCGGACAAATATTTTACTACAACTATCATAAACTTAACATGATCCAAGAAAATGAGGTCAAGGTCATTAAACCAAACGAGAAATACATGTACACCTTACAATCATTCAATACACTAAATATAGTTGACCTATTGCTTATAGTTTCTAAGAAACCGACTTAACCAAGAAAACTAAACATTGATCAATGAACCATGGAAATGAGGTCAAGGTCAGATGAACCATGCCAGGCAGACATGTAGAGCTTACAATCCTTCCATACAACAAATATAGTTGACCTATTGTTTATAGTTTAAGAAAAACAGACCAAAACACAAAAACTTACCACTGAGCAATGAACCGTGAAAATGAGGTCAAGGTCAAATAAACCTGCCAGACTGACATGTACATCATAAAATATTTCCATCCACCAAATATAGTTGACCTATTGCATATAGTATTAGAAATAAAGACCAAACCTCAAAAATTTAACTTTGACCACTGAACCATGAAAATGAGGTCAAGGTCAAATGACACCTGCCAGTTGGACATGTACACCTTACAAGCATTCCATACACCAAATATAGTAGACCTATTGCATACAGTGTAAGAAAAACAGACCAAAACACAAAAACTTAACTATAACCACTGAACCATGAAAATGAGGTCAAGGTCAGATGACACCTGCCAGTTGGACATGGACCATTTGGACCTTAATGTAGACCAATTTGAAAACGGGACCAAAAATTAAAATCTAAATACACGGTTAGATTCGCATATCAAAGAACCCCAATAATTCAATTTTTGATGAAATCAAACAAAGTTTAATTTTGGACCCTTTGGACCTCAGTGTGGACCAATTTAAAAACGGGACCAAAATCCAAAAACTTAATACACGGTTAGATTCAGCATATTAAAGAACCCCAAGTGTTCAAGAATAAAACCCCATTGAAATTGGTCAAGAAATAAGCAATTTATACAAAGTATCTTCTTTTGCACAATACTGTGTAACTGAATATTTCTTGCAATTGCAATACTGTGCAATTGAATATTTCTTGCTATTGCGCAATACTGTACAATTGACAATTTCTTGCTATTGCGCAATATTGTGCTATTGGATATTTCTTGCTATTGCGCAATACTGTGCGATTGAAGATTTCTTGCTATTGCGCAATACTGTGCAATTGAAAATTTCTTGCTATTGCACAATACTTATTATATAATAATTTACACATCCTGTTTGGTGTGTATCTCCTGCCATATCATTATTATTTGCTTTAAAATATAAATCAGAAATAACCAACTTAAAATGGAAAATTTTAAAGAAAAAAAGGAAAAAAAAATCCCCCAAATTTTTGAACCCCTTATGATTCATCACCCCAAACTCAATCCCAGCCTTCCCTTTGAGGTATGGTACCTTGCAGTACAATTTTAGAGATCCATACACTTGAACACAAGTTATTGTCTGGAAACTAGAAAATGCTTATTTTGGCCCTTTTGGCCCCTAATTCCTAAATGTTTCAGGCAATTACCCCAAACTCAATTCCAGCTTTCCTTTGTGATATGGAACCTTGTAGTACAATTTCAGAAAGATCCATACACTTAAACACAAGTTATTGTCATGAAACTAGAAAAATGCTTGTTTTTGCCCTAATTCCTAAAATTTTGAGGCAATTACCCCAAAAATCAATCCCAGCATTCCCTTTGTGATATGGAACCTTGTGGTACAAAGTCAGAGAGATCCATACACTAACACACAAGTTATGTCTGGAAGTTACAAAATGCTTATTTTTGCCCCTTTTGCCCCTAATTCCTTAACTGTTGGTACCATAACCCCAAAATCAATCCCAACCTTCCTTTTGTGATATTGAACCTTATGGTAAAATTTCATAGAGATCCATTCACTTAAACTAAAGTTAGAGTGCGAAAACCAATGCGTCTTCGATTTGACGACGACGACGCCAACGTCATACCAATATACCACCGCAAAATTTTTTTGCGGTCGTATAAAAACGGCAAAATTTCCTTAAAATTACCAATTCAGGGGCAGCAACCCAACAACAAGTTGTCAGATTTGTCTGAAAATTTCAGAGCAGATAGATCTTGACCTGATAATCAGTTTTACCCTTGTCAGATTTGCTCTAAATGCTTTGGTTTCAGAGATATAAGCCAAAATCTACATTTTACCCCTATGTTCTATTTTTAGCCATGGTGGCCATCTTGGTTGGTTGGCAGGGTCATCGGACATATTTTTTTAAACTAGATACCCTAATGATGATTGTGGCCAAGTTTGGTTAAATTTGGTCCAGTGGTTTCAGAGGAGAAGATTTTTGTAAAAAGCTAACGACGACGGACGATGATGACGACGACGACGACGACGACGACGGACGACGGACACCAAGTGATGAGAAAAGCTCACTTGGCCCTTCGGGCCAGGTGAGCTAAAAATGGTCCAACCAAAATGACAGTATATTATGGTCAACTACACATGATCGCAAACAATCCTAACAAGTAAGAGCGCTTTCTGTCAAATGGTCTCAGAGCAGTAGCATTCACAAAGTGACACTGAAACAATGCTAAAAAAAACAGTGAAAGACCCATAACTCACATCAAACTGGTTGGATCAAAATGAAGGTATAACACAGTCATCTTCACATGATGGCAAACATTAATACCAAGTATGAGAGCTTTCTGTCAAATGGTGGCAGAGAAGTTGTTTCACAAGGTGCTAATGTCACAATACTCCAAAAAATAATCAAAGTCTCATAACTCCTGTTATAACGGTTGAATCAAAATGACTGTACAATATAGTCAACTACACATGATGGCAAACAACCCTACTAAGTATGAGAACTTTCTGTAAGATGGACTCAGAGGAGTTTTGTGCACATGTTGTCATTATGTAAACAATAAATAAATGGTCAAATTTCCATAACTCTGATAAAAATTTCCAAAAAAGTCGACTGATATAAAGCATGATCAAGAAAATAAGACAACAAATCATCCTACCGAGTATGAAAGCTCTATGTCAAAAAGTCTCTGAGTACTGATGTGTTTCAGATGGACAGAGGACAGAGACTAATTACCATATCGGTATGATGCGAGGGGGATAATAAATCTTAAAAGTGTATGATAAAATTTTGCAAGCAATACACCATCAACACTATAATCTTATTTAAAGTTAGTTCTCCGCACTTGCTCGTCATTTTCATTCGGTTGTTTATATGTCCCACACACGACATTTAAACAATGGAACAAAATAAGGAGCAAGTGCAGAGAACTATTTTTTATTAGATTATCAACACTAGGAACTTTTTTTGTAAACAATGAAAATCAAAAGGTTATATTAGGAAAATCGTGTTATTGGGCCAGTTCTAACCTGATTTGGACCAGCTGTTATAATCAAAACAACATGTGTCATCTCTGGATAATCTTTATAGTCTATATGAATAATCTAAAATACAAAATAATTAAATTAGCAATAATGAGGTAACTTAGGCTAAAATCTAGATGAATTCAGCTAATCCTTATTTATGGGAAAGTACCTGAAATACAATATTCCTAAAACTTAATGTTAAACATCCCTTAAATATTTGTCTATATGTTACATACAATACACAAGAATACGTGTCAATAGGACAGCTTGTCAATTGTCACAACCATATTTCCATATTCAGTAAACCATAAAGCCCTAGTCTGCATATATCTTTTGATTTGATGATTTGATTTTTGGTGTTTTAACGCCACTTTTAAGCAACGCTTTTGGGCTATTTCGTGGCGGCCAGTTTTTATTGGTGGAGGAAGCCGGAGTGCCCGGAGAAAACCACCGACCTTCGATAGGAAAATTGACAATCCTAGTCAATTAAGATTGGAGTCGAGTGCACCCGCACGAGCGGGGTTCGAACTCACAACCTCAGTGTTGACTGGCTAGTGATTACAGTAGTAACTACTTAGACCACTCGGCCGCATATATCTTTAAAAATTCATATCCTAGGTATCAAGTTTATGTGACCACAACTTCATATTAAACTACCTTTAACAAAAATTTATAGATGATTAGTGACTTATGAATTCTGGATAAAAACCCTTATTTGACATATATTTTAGAAAGTTCACTTCATATAAATGAACAGGTGCACTAAGTTTCCAAATTAATGAGACAAACAACTTCATGTAAAGCTTCCTTAAACTAAAACTTTAACCTGCTCAGAAAACCATGAAGTCTAAGTAATAAACAGCTGCACCAAGAGCGCAAGATACACCCTTATTCCGCATATTGAAATTGTTGCAACAATATACTAATGGAATATTTCGAAGGCATTTAATCATAAGCAAATAAAATGGCTTTGTAAAAAAACAAACAGTTTGTTATGTTCACCAATTGCAACAATTTTGTAAAGTGGAAAATCAATACACCAGTTTCACAATTGACTGTGCATGTCTAACCTTATTAGCCAAACTATGAAATCATACAATATTTCACATGAATTCATCAACTGGGGTATACAATTGATAAGCAGTGACCATGCAGACCTGGAAAAACAATCACCTGATTAAGTGTTTGCATTTATATGTACATGTAACGCCACAGGCATTTGAATCAAAATTTATATTGACGAGATAACTGTATCAACACTGACACATAAAAAGATTCTAACACGGACTACTGTTGTGTTCTTGGTTGCAGCAATAGACAATCTGATATGCCGTCTGACTTTGTACCTTTAATTGTCACAAAGAAATGCTTGGATTCACTCTGAGGTCGTTCACTTAACGGGAAGAATAAATTAGATAAAATATGCGGGGGTCACGTCAGATCCCAATATTGGGTCATAAATTAAGAAGTCAATTAACACCTTAGCCATGTGGAATCCTTGTTTTACCTTGTACAATCTCACCAGGTGACAATTGATGAAAACATATCCTTTTCTATCTACAGTTACTGAAATAGGACGAACATTTGATATTCTGGGGGAGGCCAGAACAATTTTTTCCGATTAAATATTCATCTTCATCTTTTGCTTCCTGGGAATAGTATATTGTCTATATATTATGTCCAAGTTGCTATGCATGCTAGTTTATTTTATGTTGCATGAAAATTTATATCGCTTTTATACACAATTATTTCCTGCATTCTTTTCAGCATGCCTTGGGAAAAATTATTTATTTTCAGCTCTTAGTAATCCAGGATATTTATTTTCAAAATCACATAATTCATTCATTAATAAAAATAAGTAAATAAATAGTTTTCACAACAACCAGAATTTTACCAGTAAGACGTCCTCCTAAACAAATCCTTAATTGACAATACCATAAATACTATTTCTTTTAAGCAATGAGGGTTTTAAAATTAATTTGATATGTTATTATAAGTTTTCTTATTCTTTTAAAAAACTTTTGTTTTCAATTTTGGACATAAATTACGCTAAAATAAGCATCATATAGAAATTGCAAAAGTTGAAAATATGTAGCAAACTATTGTTTTAACTGCTAAAAATATTTGTTCAGGGTTTTGTTACTAAATGTAACGAACAAGTCTTACCGTATTCCCTGCACTATAAGTCGATTAAGGGAATAGGTCAAAGGGCCGGTTTTGACGAAAATCAGGGGGAAATCCGAAGATAGGTCAAACCGGTGGATAGGTCGATGGTAAAAAGATGAATCTACTGGTAGGTATTGGTAAGTATAAGCTCAGAAATAAATGTGTTTTATCGTTTTTGAATCGTATATATTATTATATATGCAATAAAAATATCAAACACGTTTTGTAGTTTTGTTTTATTATGAAAAGACAGCCATATTTTGAGCAGTTTGTATTTTCTTGTTATAAAGTTTTTGTCAAGAGGTTTTGACCCACTTTTAAAAGCGATCTGATATCAAACTTAATTGTCATCCAACAGCTTACTAGGCTGTAAAAACAATACACAAGCTAGAAACCCCTGAGGAAATGTCAGCTGATTGGGGATAACAATACCTTGTAATAACCTGTGTGTTTTAACTATTATATGCACAGCTGTTTCCTTTTAACTGTTAATTAATCTAGTGAAAATCATAACTGCAGTGTTTGAAAAGGTCAGATAAAATGCTTCACTGAGTGAAGCCTGATACGACCGCAGAGGTCGAACCCTGAACAGTTGGGGCAAATTTGGACACAATATTCAAGCTTGATACTGCTTGAATTTGGATTGTGATCAAATTTTTTACATAATATAGGTTTCTGACACAAAATAAATGTGGTCAAAGATCTTAATAAAATGCTCCGCAGGGCGCAGCTTGATACGACCGCAGAGGTCGAACCCTGAACAGTTGGGGCAAGTATGGACACAACATTCAAGCTTGATACAGCTCTGAATTTGGATTGTGATTAAATATTTGACACAGCATAGGTTTCTGACACAGAATGAATGTGGTCTAAGAACTTAAAATTTTAAATTGGACATTCACCTATTATGGTCCAATATCCAAAATCCTTATACATGGTTAGATTCAGCATATCAAAGAACCCCAAGAGTTCAATTTTGATGAAATCAAACAAAGTTTAATTTTGGACCCTTTTGACCTCAATGTGGACAAAGTTGATAACAGGGCCCAAAATCAAAATCTAAATACATGGTTAGATTCAGCATATCAAAGAACCCCATATATTCAATTTTGTTAAAATCAAACAAAATTTAATTTTGGACCCCATTTGGACCAACTTGAAAACTGGGCCCATAATCAAAATCTAAATACATGTTTAGATTCAGCATATCAAAGAACCCTAAGAATTCAATTTTGTTAAAATCAAACTAAGTTTAATTTTGGACCCTTTGGACCTTAATGTAGACCAATTTGAAAACAGGACCAAAATTAAGAATCTAAATACACGGTTAGATTCGGCATATCAAAGAACCCCAATAATTCAATTTTAATGAAATCAAACAAAGTTTAATTTTGGACCCTTTTGACCTCAATGTGGACAAAGTTGATAATGGGGCCTAAAATCAAAAATCTAAATACATGGTTAGATTCAGCATATCAAAGAACCCCATATATTCAATTTTGTTGAAATCAAACAAAGTTTAATTTTGGACCCCAATTTGGACCAACTAGAAAACTGGGCCCATAATCGAAAATCTAAATACATGTTTAGATTCAGCATATCAAAGAACCCTAAGAATTCAATTTTGTTAAAATCAAACTAAGTTTAATTTTGGACCCTTTGGACCTTAATGTAGACCAATTTGAAAGCGGGACCAAAATTAAGAATCTAAACACACGGTTAGATTCGGCATATCAAAGAACCCCAATAATTCAATTTTGATGAAATCAAACAAAGTTTAATTTTGGACCCTTTTGACCTCAATGTGGACAAAGTTGATAACGGGCCCAAAAATCAAAAATCTAAATACATGGTTAGATTCAGCATATCAAAGAACCCCATATATTCAATTTTGTTGAAATCAAACAAAGTCTAATTTTGGACCCGATTTGGACCAACTTGAAAACTGGGCCCATAATCAAAATCTAAATACATGTTTAGATTCAGCATATCAAAGAACCCTAAGAATTCAATTTTGTTAAAATCAAACTAAGTTTAATTTTGGACCCTTTGGAACTTAATGTAGACCAATTTGAAAACGGGACCAAAATTAAGAATCTAAATACATGGTTAGATTCAGCATATCAAAGAACCCCATATATTCAATTTTGTTGAAATCAAACAAAGTTTAATTTTGGACCCGATTTGGACCAACTTGAAAACTGGGCCCATAATCAAAAATCTAAATACATGTTTAGATTCAGCATATCAAAGAACCCTAAGAATTCAATTTTTGTTAAAATCAAGCTAAGTTTAATTTTGGACCCTTTGGACCTTAATGTAGACCAATTTGAAAACGGGACCAAAAATTAAGAGTCTAAATACACGGTTAGATTCGGCATATCAAAGAAACCCAATAATTCAATTTTTGATGAAATCAAACAAAGTTTAATTTTGGACCCTTTGGACCTCAATGTGGACCAATTTAAAAACGGGGCCCAAAATCCAAAAACTTAATACACGGTTAGATTCAGAATTCAAGAATAAAACCCCATTGAAATTGGTCAAGAAATAAGCAATTTATACAAAGTATCTTCTTTTGCACAATACTGTGCAATTGAATATTTCTTGCAATTGCGCAATACTGTGCAATTGAATATTTCTTGCTATTGTGCAATACTGTACAATTGACAATTTCTTGCTATTGTGCAATACTGTGCTATTGGATATTTCTTGCTATTGCGCAATACTGTGCAATTGAAGATTTCTTGCTATTATGCAATACTGTGCAATTGAAAATTTCTTGCTATTGCACAATACTTATTATATAATATTTACACATCCTGTTTGGTGTGTATCTCCTGCCATATCATTATTATTTGCTTTTAAATATTAATCAGAAATAACCAACTTAAAATGGAAAATTTTAAAGAAAAAAAAGGAAAAAAAATCCCCCAATTTTTGAACCCCTTATGATTTATCACCCCAAACTCAGTCCCAGCCTTCCTTTGAGGTATGGTACCTTGCAGTACAATTTCAGAGATCCATACACTTGAACACAAGTTATTGTCTGGAAACTAGAAAATGCTTATTTTTGGCCCTTTTGGCCCCTAATTCCTAAACGTTTCTGGCAATTACCCCAAACTCAATTCCAGCTTTCCTTTGTGATATGGAACCTTGTAGTACAATTTCAGAAAGATCCATACACTTACACACAAGTTATTGTCCTGAAACTAGAAAATGCTTATTTTTGCCCCTTTTTGGCCCCTAATTCCTAAAATTTTGAGGCAATTACCCCAAAATCAATCCCAGCAGTCCCTTTGTGATATGGAACCTTGTGGTACAATGTCAGAGAGATCCATACACTTACACACAAGTTATTGTCTGGAAGTTACAAAATGCTTATTTTAGCCCTTTTGGCCCCTAATTCCTTAACTGTTGGTACCATAACCCCAAAATCAATCCCAACCTTCCTTTTGTGGTATTGAACCTTATGGTAAAATTTCCTAGAACATTTGATATTCTGGGGAGGCCAGAACAATTTTTTCCGATTAAATATTCATCTTCATCTTTTGCTTCCTGGGAATAGTATATTGTCTATATATTATGTCCAAGTTGCTATGCATGCTAGTTTATTTTATGTTGCATGAAAATTTATATCGCTTTTATACACAATTATTTCCTGCATTCTTTTCAGCATGCCTTGGGAAAAATTATTTATTTTCAGCTCTTAGTAATCCAGGATATTTATTTTCAAAATCACATAATTCATTCATTAATAAAAATAAGTAAATAAATAGTTTTCACAACAACCAGAATTTTACCAGTAAGACGTCCTCCTAAACAAATCCTTAATTGACAATACCATAAATACTATTTCTTTTTAAGCAATGAGGGTTTTTAAAATTAATTTGATATGTTATTATAAGTTTTCTTATTCTTTTAAAAAAACTTTTGTTTTCAATTTTGGACATAAATTACGCTAAAATAAGCATCATATAGAAATTGCAAAAGTTGAAAAATATGTAGCAAACTATTGTTTTTAACTGCTAAAAATATTTGTTCAGGGTTTTGTTACTAAATGTAACGAACAAGTCTTACCGTATTCCCTGCACTATAAGTCGATTAAGGGAATAGGTCAAAGGGCCGGTTTTGACGAAAATCAGGGGAACCAAGAGTTTCCTTTCTGTTAATTAATCTAGTGAAACTCATAACTGCAGTGTAGAAAAGGTCAGATAAAATGCTTCACTGAGTGAAGCCTGATACGACGACAGACGTCGAACCCTGAACAGTTAGCAAATTTGGACACAATATTCAAGCTTGATACTGCTTGAATTTGGATTGTGATCAACGTCATAATATATATCGACCACAAAATTTTTGTGGTCAAAGATAAAAAATCTATTAGCAATTCTGTGCAATTGAAGATTTCTTTTCGAAACTTTTCAAAAAATTTGAAATTTGAAAAATTTTGAAAAAAAAAAAAATATGAACCCCTTAAAAAAATTGGAAAAAAAAATCCCCCCAAACTTTTTGACCCTCTCCCCTTGGAGCAATTACCCCCAAACTCAATCCCAGCCTTCCCTTTGTAGCATGGAACCTTGTAGTACAATTTTAGAGAGATCCATACACTTAAACACAAGTTATTGTCTGGAAACTAGAAAATGCTTGTTTTTGGCCCCTAATTCTTGCATGTTTGGGGCAATTACCCCCAAACTCAATCCCAGCCTTCTCTTTGTAATATGGAACCTTGTGGTACAATGTCTGAGAGATCCATACACTTAACTTACACACAAGTTATTGTCCGGAAACTACAAAAATGCTTCTTTTTGGCCCCTAATTCCTAAACTGTTGGTACAATAACCCCCAAAATCAATCCCAACCTTCCTTTTGTGGTATTGAACCTTCTTCATAATTTCATAGAGATCCATTCACTAAAACTAAAGTTATTGTCTGGAAACCAAATGTGTCTTCGGACAACGACAAAGACGACGTCGACGCAGACGACGACGCCGACATCATACCATTATATGAACCTAAAAAAAATTTTGCAATCATATAAAAACTGTGAACTTGCTATCAATAGTCTCTTTAAGTTAATTAGACTTTTAAATATTGCAAAATCCCAACTGCCGCCATATTGTGTAAATAATTATATATGTGTCCGAGATCTATACTGATATGAGGTACAAAGAGGGTGATGTCAATGTTGTATATATTTTCTGTGTATGTTTTGCCTTTTTTTGCTTTGTTCAATGTTGCTTGATTGTTTTTTTTTTTTTCAATGAGATATTACAGTTAATACAACTGGATAGATTTTGATAATTTAGGAGGAGTAAAGAACAATTCTTACCGTACTTGCAGTTATGACCCTTTATATGTTACAAGAAGATTTCAATAAGGAGTACATGTAAAATAAATTGCTTCACCGAGCGCAGCTGGATATGACCGCAGAGGTCCAACCCTGAACAGTTGGGGCAAAAATGGATACAATATTCATGCTTGATACAGGTCTGAATTTGGATTGTAATTTAATATTTGACATATAATAGGTTTCTGACACAAAATAACTGTAGTGAAAGAACTTATAATTGGTTATATGATTTGGTCATAATCTAAATTCAAATTTCCATTGGAGTTTGCAACCATGATAACCCATTTAAATACATCATAAAAGTCTTAAAATAGAAAATGACATATATAATCATGGCTAAAATTAATATACCTTAATCAGCATTTTTAAAATTATTAAAATAGTAACTTCTAAAAATAAATTGACAGCTAATCACCTCAAGACAATACAACATTTCTTTATACATAATTTAAAAGCCGTGTAAGGGAGGTAATTCGAACACAACATTGTACTTAAGTAATTGTCCATTAACCAGGACACCCTTGTTTTTCTCACTTTTTTGCCCCTAATTCCTAAACAGTTTGAGCCATAACCCCCCCAAAGCCAATCCTAACCATCCCTTTGTGGTATGGAAACTCGTGGTAAAATTTCAGAGAGATCCATACACCGTTCCACAAGCTATTGTCATGAAACTAGAAAAAAATGCTTACTTGAGCCAATTTTTGGCCCCTAATTCCGAAACTGTTGGGACCATAACCCCCAAAATCAATCCCAACCTTCCTATTGTGGTTATAAACCTTGTGTTTAAATTTCATAGATTTCTATTTCCTAATACTAAAGTTATTAGTTAGTAGATATAAGAAGATGTGGTATGAGTGCCAATGAGACAACTCTCCATCCAAGTCAAAATTTATAAATGTAAACCATTATAGGTCAAAGTACGGTCTTCAACACGGAGCCTAGGCTCACACCGAACAGTAAGCTATAAAGGGCCCCAAAAATTACTAGTGTAAAACCATTCAAACGGGAAAACCAAAGGTCTAATCTATATAAAAACGAGAAACGAAAAACACTTATGAACCACATCAACAAACGACAACTACTGAACATCAGATTCCTGACTTAGGACAGGTGCTAAGTAGGGATTTGTGTTCATGCTCAATCTTAATTGTCAATGTAGGTTTTTTTTAGGACGGTCTCTGATGGTTCTTTTTTGTCGTCTTTGTTCTTAAGACTTCTAAATGTTGCACTACTGTTCGATTACCCCCTAAGTACCTTCTATTCGTTCCCAACAAATTTTTCGCAACTGTGTATGTATTTCATATAAAACTACAGTTTTTAAAAAATTTATTGCAAAGTCATTGCTGGTTGGATTTTCACAAATTTGGTACCAATAAACGCAGAATTCTCACAGGGTTTTTTGTTTTTTTTTCGTTTTTATTTTTGTTGTGAAGCGTTTTCATTTTCTGATGATATAAACACAAGTTTTAATATTGTGGTGTATCTGAAACAGTAACAGAGGTTAAACTAACAATAGGATACTCAGATTTCTGTCTGAAGTCACTCTGATTATAGCTTTGAAGTTTAGTTTTGAGTTAGCACAGGCATACTTGCTTGGACTCATGATAAACCACACGAAGTCATTTCTCTGTTGTGTGCCTATTTTTCCTCTCTTGAAGTAAGGGAGATAGCTTGCATAACTAACGACACGTTTTCTAACCGAAATTCAGCTAGAGGCGTGCAATTATGTTTACCTCGCCTTAAAATGACAAAAACTATTAAAGAATCTCAACTTACTTTTCTGTAAGAATCAAATGGAGGAATAATTTTTCCTTTCTGTGATAAACTATTACACGTCTTACTGTAAAAAATAAATGTGAAACTTTTGTCACTGTAGAAACTTATTAGTATACATTACAGGAAAATACAGAAGGTTTTAAGTTAACACAAGGGTCCTTTAATGCAGTATTCCAAATTTAAAGGCACAATTAAGTTCATGCTTTGTTAAATTGTACCAGCCTTATCTCTAAAAGTCAGTCAACTGATACCAAATGCACATGATGTATATTCTATATGTAAGTCTTTGTATACACTAAAAAGTAAAATAACAAAAATACCAAACTCCAAGGGATATTCAAAACAGAGAGTCCTTTATAAAATGGCAAAATAAAAAGCTCAAACACATCAAACAAATGGAAAACAACTGTCATATTCCTGACTTGGTACAGGCATTTCCTAATGAAAGAAATGGTGGATTAAACCTGGTTTTATAGCTAGCTAAACATCTCACTTGTAAACTAAACAGTAAAGGTTACAAAATGTACCAGGACAAATAAAAAGAACACTATAACATGTAATTAAGATGTACCAAAAAATTCACTCAAGATCAGCAGGTACTGCAAAAAAATGTCCAGACAAGAATAATTTCCATTAAATTATTCTCCCAAAAGTCAGTCAACCAGAATGAAAGCCAAAGTCAATCTGTAAGCTAAGTCATCTTCCTGTTCTAATGTATTATTAATCAAAGCAATATCTACTGGTACAACACACACAAAAAGGCAAATTGAAAAGTTGCACATAAAACAATGGAATATTGCAGAAGTCAGTTAAATGACCCTGCACTAAAACTTGCAGGAAAATTTCCTTAGGTGTACCAAAATTGCCTGGCATTCATCTGTTAAAACACCATAACTCTGAAATGGCAATTCATAAAATTTTTAAAAGGTATTTTACTTATCCAAATAATCAGGTGTAAAGTTTCATATAAATTTATTTTCATGTTCACAGGGGGAGTATACACAAACGTGCCACTGGTATGGGTCACTTTTTTGGAATTCCAAATATATTAATGGGGTGCAATTTGAGAGGGGGGGTTGGAGGGGTCCTGATCCCGAAATCCTGGGCTTAAAAACATGAAATCCCGAAGTCCCGAATTTAAAAAAAATTAAATCCCGACATCCCGAAATTCGAAAAAAGAAATCCCGGATCCAGAAAGGGTCAATCCCGAAATCCTGAGCTTAAAAACACCTGATCCCGACATCCCAAAAAAGGTGACCTGCCCCCTCATTTGAAGGAGGTAATATATCAATGGGTAGGAAATTACATGTCAATGGGTCCTAAATGTTCATCTTCTGTTAAGATGTCTGTAAAAACTGTGTTCAGATCTTTTTATCTAATAATATGAATGATCCCATGTGGTTAACGTCTATATAAGATGTCATGATAGCTGGAAAATATATATAAATAGGTTGTGATTTTCTTATGAAATATATGAATGGGTAGGGATTTTCGCATAAATCAATATATGAATTGGGGTTGTTTTTAAATCCCAGCCGGACGTCTGTACCCAAATTTGTATGTTGAGACCCCATTCAAGTTAGTGCATAATATGTGAAAAATTGCCTTCAAATGACAGTTAATTTCCCTTAACTCTGAAACAACAAATTGGTTTCAAAATAGAAAGGGAGTTTTCTTTCACTGATTCAAATATTGTTTAAAAGTTTCTTTGATTCTGATCACAGCACTTTCTTGCTTTTGTACGACATGTGGACTTACAAAAAGACTATAAGGGTATACCATGATATTTTGTGTCTATGATGGGTCTATAAAAAGTCTGGACAACTGTTTGATTTCAGAATGACAAAAGGACAGAATGGCAGACAAGGGTAACACTATATGACCATGGCATTTAGTGGCAAGGACCATAACAAATAATACTATATGCATTCTGAAACTTTCCTTAATAATCATCATAATTCCAATGTTGTATGTTAATGGGCATTGATTTAAAACATACCGATAATAAAATATTTCCAAGATCACAAAAGTTCATTAGGAAGCAATAAACAATGCATGAAATTTTTATAAAGTATCAACATCTTGTGCATATTTTAGGACTAAACCCCTTCTAATTAACCATGGAGATGACCTCCAAAGACTGTAACGTGTTGATGGTCATGTGACCAAATATAAATAGACAAACAAGCACACCGAATAGTTTACCGACTATTTTCCTATATCTATTTGAGTAAATGTCATAGATTTAAAAACATATATATAAATCATTGTTATACCTGTATAAGAATGCTTTTTGTGGGCAAAATCAGTCAACAAAATGGGCAATTATTATTTCATAATTCTGCTTTTGTAAATGTTTAAACAAAAATATCTATACTTTCTTTTTTTTTCAAATTATGCTTTCTAAATTGTAAAAATGCCCCTTTAAAGTCTTTTTTTAAATGGTAAGCGTCATGGGAACAAAAACTGTTTACAATCATGTATAAACCTGTTCAATGTTCATGATGTCATCAGTTTAATTTCTACTGAGTGGTGATGAAATTTTATATTTGAACAGTGTTTAGTACATTTTACTTGACAGAGTTTATTTTGTATGTAAACTCCATATTTCACTAAAAAGCTATACATGTATTCCTTTGGACTTTATTCAGTTTGTGAGTTAGTTAAAAAGCTATACATGTATTCCTTTGGACTTTATTCAGTTTGTGAGTTAGTTAAAAAGCTATAGAATAGAAAATGAAAGGATATGGAGTAAATGTACATGGGACAAAATCGCACACAATACATAGAAAACATAGAAAATTATCAATGAACAGGGCTTTTATTCCTACATGTATTCCTTTGGACTTTATTCAGTTTGTGAGTTAGTTGGCTGAGTTACTACAAATTTCTTCAAAAAAAACCTTTGGTCCTTCTAAAAATCTGCCTGCAAATATATATAAAACCTACTTCTGTAATGAAAAAGATACTGTACTAACATTGATTTATTTTCAAATGTATAATACATAACTAAACTTTAATTGCTATCCAGGTATACTGATTGATATTTTGAAGGGGAAACCCCATTTGATTCTGGAAGAAAAAAATAATTAAACACCAAAACAATTGAAGGTCTTTCCACCTTGAAACTTAGGTTTGTTGATGAGAAAAACCTTCAAAGTGCTTATGAGCACTGACAGGTAAAGATTGTATCCATTTTGCAGTGGGGACTAAAAATTGAACAGTGCATTGTATTAAGCATTGGATTAATTGATTGGTGTTTAACCCCACTTTCAGTACTATTGTGCTATTTTGTGGTGGTAAATTTTTATTGGTGGAAAAAGTTGGAGAGAACCACCATCCTTCAGTAGGAAAACTGACAATCCTAGTCAATTAAGATTGGAGTAGATATAAAAATAAAAAGATGTGGTATAATTGCCAATGAGACAACTCTCCATCAGAGACCAAATGACACAGAAGTTAACAGCTATAGGTCACCGTATGGTCTTCAACAATGAGTAATACCCATACCGTCAGAGAAAAACATGATATTGTGCAATGCCAAGATGTAGGTATTGACAGATTGTAGAGCCATGGATGTGCATATGTATAAAAAAAAAATATTTAGTTCCCCTGCCACATGTGGGATTCAAACTCACAACCTCAGTGTTGACAGGCTAGTGATACAGTAGTTCTACTACTTAGACCACTTGGCCACCAAGGCCCCTTTAAGCATTGGAATTGGACAAAGGAAGATAACTCCAATTATAAATATTACTTAAACAATGACATAATTAATATTTTTAGAATAAATATTAGATTCTTGCACCATGCACAATTTATGGAATTTTCTTGACAAGTATAAATATACACATACCACCATAGAATGTTGTGCACATGGCACATTGTTTTTTTATTTCTAAGAAGTAGTGATAAAGTCTGTAAAATTGATCCATATCAAGTGTCTTTTGATTGCATGAATGCAATCTTTACCCCAAAAAGGTAACAGAAGTCATTTCAGGTATCAAAAGACAGGTTTTCTTTCCCTGATTCCACATGCAGTTTTCTCTGAAAAAATAAACGAACAGAGTTCCAATTTCCCCTGCATTGCACATATTTTATCTGTCTAATGGCGATAACTAAAATAAAATGCTCCACTGGGACGCAGCTTGATACGACCGCAGAGGTCGAACCCTGAACAGTTGGGGCAAGTATGGACAAGCTTGATACAGCTCTGAATTTGGATTTTGATTAAATATTTGACACAGCATAAGTTTCTGACACAGAATGAATGTGGTCTAATATCCAAAATCTAAATACATGGTTAGATTCAGCATATCAAAGAATCCAAAGAATTCAATTTTTGATGAAATCTATATATAAATCAGAAATAACCAACTTAAATGGAAAATTTTAAAAAAAAAAAAAGGAAAAAAATCGCCCCAATTTTTAACCCCTTATGATTCATTACCCCCAAACTCAATCCCAGCCTTCCCTTTGTAGTATGGTACCTTGCAGTACAATTTCAGAGAGATCCATACACTTGAACACAAGTTATTGTCTGGAAACTAGAAAAATGCTTTTTTTTTTTTTGCCCCTTTTTGGCCCAAAATTCCTAAACGTTTAGAGCAATTACCCCCAAACTCAAACCCAGCTTTCCCTTTCTGAAATGGAACATTGTAGTACATTTCCATAAAGATCCATACACTTACACACAAGTTATTGTCCTGAAACTAGAAAAATGCTTGTTTTTGAATAAAGTGAATAAAACGACCTGGGGAGATCCCAGCAGGCCTACTAGACTCAGGTGAGATCCCAGCGGAGTAAAAATATTATAACTTATACTGGAGTATGATTCCTCGAATTATAAAGGCAAAGTTTCCACCAATAGAAGATATTCAGTTGCATATCCTTAAGTAGTGCAGACGTGTATAGTATATCCTGTTTGTGTCCTCGAATCTCAGTGTTTGTTCTTCACTCCCTGCTGCAGTAGTATGATAAACCCCAATTGTGTAATTGTGGATGAACTAAGAGTTGCCGAAGGTGCTGTTGAAGTAGGAATCGTTGGGACAACTGGCCTAGTGTTGATCATGTTTGGAAGGACTTGCGGACTTTTACCAACGGTGTCGTAGAAGTAGGAAAGATTATCGTTACGATTAAAAAGTTGTAACTATTATAAAAAATATAAAGATTGACAGTAACTTTATTGTTCAAAGAAATCACGTTCTGTTGAAGGTTGTAAATATTTGATGATAGCTTTAACACCAAGTCAGCGAGAACAGCAGTCCGATCCTCATTGTTTATATTTGTATGGAGATGTTGATGCATCTTGGGATCGCGCACTCATATTCAAATCAGTGGGCATGTCTATTGTACATGCTGTCATGGCCGATCTCAAAGATATCGGACCCGAATTTTTAACAATACGAACTAGAGCCATCCTATGACACATTGGTTTTCGCACAATAACTTTAGTTTAAGTGAATGGATCTCTATGAAATTTTACCATAAGGTTCAATACCACAATAGAAAGGTTGGGATTGATTTTGGGGGTTAAGGTACAAACAGTTAAGGAATTAGGGGCCAAAAAGGAGCTAAAAATAAGCATTTTTGTAACTTCCAGACAATAACTTGTGTGTAAGTGTATGGATCTCTCTGACATTGTACCACAAGGTTTCATATTACAAAGGGAATGCTGGGATTGATTTTGGGGGTAATTGCCTCAAAATTTTAGGAATTAGGGGCCAAAAAAGGGGCAAAAAACAAACATTTTTCTAGTTTCATGACAATAACTTGTGTGTAAGTGTACGGATCTTTCTGAAATTGTACTACAAGGTTCCATATCACAAAGGGAAAGCTGGAATTGAGTTTGGGGGTAATTGCCCAAAATGTTTAGGAATAAGGGGCCAAGAAGGGGCCAAAAATAAGCATTTTTCTAGTTTCTAGACAATAACTTGTGTTCAAGTGTAAGGATCTCTCTGAAATTGTACTGCAAGGTACCATACCACAAAGGGAAGGCTTGGATTGATATTGGGGGTAATTGCCTCAATAAGTATAAGTAATAATTATGTATTTTAATGTTAAATTTTTTACTCTGCTGGGATCTCCCTGGAGTCTCGTAGGCCTGCTGGAATCTCCCCCAGGTCGTTTATTCTCTTTATTCTATATTGTTCTACACCTGCCGGGATTTCCCCAGGTGAACTTTTCATACAGTATATGTAAAAATTGTGTATTTTCATGTAATATTTTCTACTCCGCTGGGATCTCCCTGAAGTCTACTAGGCCTGCTGGGATCTCCCCAGGTCATTTATTCTCTTTATTCTAAAGTGCTCTACACCTGCTTGGATCTCCTCAGGTGAACTTTTCATACTGCATAAGTAATAATTATGTATTTTAATGTATTTTTTACTCGGCTGGAATCTCCCTGAGTTTGTAGGCCTACTGGGATCTCCCCAGGTTGTTTATTCTCTTTATTTTACATTGCTACGCCTGCCTGGAACTCCCCATGGTGAACATTTCATACAGTATAAGTTAGCTGCAGGGATCTCCCCAGAAACATTTATGTATTTTAATGTATTATTTTTACTCTACTGGGATCTCCCCGGAGTATCGTAGGCCTGCTGGGACTTCCCAGGTTGTTTTTTCTTTTTTCTTTACAGGACAAATACAGATACAGGTACAGATACAGATATTAATAACATTATTGCTGATTCTCTTTATCGTTATCAGATGCAGAATTCAGAACAATAGCACCGGAATTAAAAAGAAAGCAGTACCTTGTTTCCTGCCATAACAATAATGATGTGTTAGAACGACAGGCACACAACTTATGGGACTTTTCGTTAAACATAAGAATGCAACAAATTAAAAATCAACTTTACAATGTTTTTTATCATTTCTGAATATAAGTGGCATACAGAGTTCCATGAACTGTCTTCGAATTCCTACTATTACAGAGAACATTTGATTTACCTTACTACACACTGTAAGAACCGAAAAGAAATTGCAGCATGATAATAATCATTATTTGCTTGTCATAACTACCCTACAACAGGGACCGAGTGATTACCTTATATAATGTGTGGATCAGGAAATAGCAACTTATGCTTCTATGAACAGACCACCATTTACATCAGACATATTACAGCGTTTGTACAACATCTAATCAACAGGAGTTTCATAGATAATGTTGCATTGTGCATTTAAACAGCATTCTTTGGTTTCCTTCCATGTAAAAAAAAAATTCACATGTCGAATTAGGGATGAAATCTAAATTGCTTAATAATCAGTGATGTTGATACCAGTGTAGTACATTTACTTTTTGTGTGAAACTAAGAACACCAAAGACTGATCCTTTTAGAACAGGAGTGAATATAACAATTAATGAGAACAGATTTGAACTGCAGGTACCTTTTAGAATGAACCGTACAACTTTCTCCTCTATTCTTTGAAATGACTTTGATGCAAGGCTTTTATTAATTATTTTGGACAACTTTAAATACCCCTTGGTTATAACATTAGCATTTTTGTGGTCATTCTTGAGAGAGGGTTCTCAGAATGTTGTATAAGATACATCGGGACTGATAAGAAGGTTATTTGTAAAGATCATGAAAAATGTATCTTTGAGTCTTTATTATAGTTTTCATATAACCAATTTATATTTTTATAAGGCATTATTTCTTGGGGGCTTTCACTCATTCATTTGGCCTTTATGATTCAAGGGGAATTATACTCCCCCAATTCAATAATACATCAGATAGGTTAATTCCTGCCGGGATCTCCCCAGGAACAATTATGTATTTTAATATTTAAGGTAATTCCTGCCGGGATCTCCCCTGGAACAATTAGGTATTTTAATTTATTAAGTTAATTCCTGCCAGGATCTCCTCAGGAACAATTATGTATTTTAAGGTATTAAGTTAATTCCTGCTGGGATCTCCCCAGAAATAGGCCTGCCGGGATCTCCCCAGGTGACATTTCATACAGTTTAAATTTGCAGCAGGGATCTCCCCAGCATTGTTATGTATTGATGTTAAAACTTTTTTGTACAAGTATTCACATAATTTTACAATTAGACATTTTCAATTTACATGTTTTATTAGGTTTAAAAAATTTAAAGGTTAAATTTTTCAATGAATGACTAGCCCCAAGAAAGCTAATAATGTAACATTTTAAGTTATAGAAATGTATATTGTTATGTAATGGTATCTAATTTGGATAATGATGTTTAGATTTAGTATGTTATACAATAAAAGTTTTCTTAAAAATGTGTTGTGTATAAAATTGTGTATGAGTTTTATAAAATTTGGACGAGGCAACTCAAGTTAGAGTTTATAGCTTTATAGCTTGCTGTTCGGTGTGAGCCAAGGCTCTGTGTTGAAGGCTGTACTTTGACCTATAATGGTTTACTTTTACAAATTGTGACTTGGATGGAGAGTTGTCTCATTGGCACTCATACCACATCTTCTTATATCTATATAGAGTGCGGAAACGAAAGAATTTGAAATTTACCAAAATATAAAGAGGCATAACTCTAGAACGGTGAATGACTCATAGACATAATTCGAACTCTCTCTGCAAGTTTTGGTTCTTAGCATTGTGTATACCGCAAAGCATAACAACAAATATAAATTAATAAACTGCTCCACAGGGCACAGCTTGATACAATTGCAGAAGTCCAACACTGAACAGTTGGGGCAAGTATGGACACTACATTCAATATAAATAAGAAGATGTGGTATGAGTGCCAATGAGACAACTCTCCATCAAAGTCACAATGTATAAAAAGCAAAAATTTATAGGTCAAAGTACGGCCTTCAACACTGAGCCTTAGCTCACTGAACAGCAACTAAAGGGCCCAAAATGACTAGTGTAAAACAATTCAAACAGGAAAACCAACAGTCTAATCTATATAAAACTAGACAAAGTGATGCCCCAACACTCCACTCTGAAGTAAATGTATTATAACTTGTAGGACTTTCTTTGAGATATTATTGTGTCTGGGAGACATAAATGATGCCCCCGCAGATGCAAAGTGTTATTCTAAAACACACAAAGTTGAGCATGAGAGCACATAGGTCTATGGTTCACTGTAGGAGGAGTTATCCGGACACGCTATGCACCTCTTATGCAAGTAAATACTCCAAAAAATGACAAAGTTCAACTATCTCCCAAAAGATCAAATATCAAAAAAAATCAAAACCCTGACCACATGCACACCTTCAATATATGTACAAACAGCCAGCAAAGGAAAACCTCCTAGTATTCAAACTGTAGGAGGAGTTATCCGAAACGCTATTCACCTCTTATGCAAGTAAATACTCCAAAAATGACAAAGTTCAACTATCTCCCAAAAGATCAAATATCAAAAAAAATCAAAACCCTGACCACATGCACACCTTCAATATATATACAAAGAGTCAGCAAAGGGAAAACCTCCTAGTATTCAAACTATAGGAGGAGTTATCCAGAAATGCTATTCACCTCTTATGCAAGTAAATACTCCAAAAAATGACAAAGTTCAACTATCTCCCAAAAGATCAAATATCAATACAAATCAAAACCCTGACCACATGCACACCTTCAATATATATACAAAGAGTCAGCAAAGGGAAAACCTCTTAGCATTCAAACTGTAGGAGGAGTTATCTGGAAATGCTATGCACCTCTTATGCAAGTAAATACTCCAAAAATGACAAAGTTCAGCTATCTCCCAAAAGAGCAAATATCAATAAAATCAAAACCCTGACCACATGCTTACCTTCAATATATGTACAAAGAGCCAGCAATGGGAAAACTTCCTAGCATTCAAACTGTAGGAGGAGTTATCCAGAAACGCTATGCACCTCTTATGCAAGTAAATACTCCAAAAATGACAAAGTTCAACTATCTCCCAAAAGAGCAAATATCAATAAAAATCAAAACCCTGACCACATGCACACCTTCAATATATGTACAAACAGCCAGCAAAGGGAAAAATTCCTAGCATATATGCAAGTAAATACTCCAAAAAATGACAAAGTTCAACTATCTCCCAAAAGATCAAATATCAATACAAATCAAAACCCTGACCACATGCACACGTTCAATATATGTACAAACGGCCAGCAAATTGAAAACTTCCTAGCGTTCAAACTGTAGGAGGAGTTATCTGGAATAGATATATACCCATAATGGGACAGACGGACAGACAAACGGAAGGAAGGACAATCAATCGGAAGGATGGACAGATGGACAGGACAGGGGTAAAACAATATGCCTCCCAACTTTCAGTTGCGGAGGCATAAAAAGAGAAATGAGAAACACTTATGAACCACACCAACAAACGACAATTTGAATTGTGATAAATATTTGACACAGCATAGGTTTCTGACACAGAATGAACTGAAAAATTTGAAATTGGACTTTTACCTATTATGGTCCAATATATAAAATCTAAATACAGGGTTCAATTCAGCATATATCCAAGAATTTATTTTATTAAATTAATTTAAACAGTAGACTTATGTAACACATTTAACAGAAAATAAAATTAAATATTGTGCAGTTCGTTTAACAGAAGAGTTTTGATTATAGTATTATACTGTAAATTCAGAAATTATTGCGTGTATTTATCATTGCAATTTTTTTAGAATGGACATAAATGCGAGATTTATTATTGTGATTTCAGGAAAAGCTATATACAAACACATGCATCAAATATCAGAATGTGAGTTCTTATTATTGCGATACTCACCCAGTCGCATTATTCACATAAATAAAAACCTCGCAATAATTTCTGAATTTACAGTATATGTATCAGTCCAACTGTGCATATAATTACTTGACTGATCGATCACTGACTTTTGTTACAGTAACTCTCACATACTTATCACAGACTTAAAATCTGTTAGATAAGCAAACAAGTTGCTTTTAAAAAAAAAAAAGACAATACGTGAACCTCAGAACTTTTTTATTCTAATTATTAATTAACTGAATAAGAAATTATATATCAGTGTTATCTTGGCCATGTGTGTGGAGAATAATATTTTCTTTTTATTGTAAATCATTACAATTTTGGCATGTTGAGAGAAGTGTTAAATATAAAGCAAGGAGAGAAAAAAAAAAGATTCCCAGATGTATAATTTCTTAAAGAATAATAATAATTCAAAACATGGAGGACACATGTACCTTCTTCCAAAAATTCATAAAATTAATCTAGAAATAAGTAATGAGGCATTGCAAAATGGTCAGCTAGCAGGACACATTAATGTTCGTTACTGACCAATCATCAATAAGTGTAACTCTCCCGCGAGAGATACTTACTTGATCTAATTATAAATATAAAAAAGAAGATGTGGTATGATTGCCAATGAGACAACTCTCAACAAGAGACCAAATTACACAGAAATTAACAACTATAGATCACCGTACGGCCTTCAACAATGAGCAAAGCCCATACCACATAGCTATAAAAGGCCCTGAAATGACAAATGTAAAACAATTCAAATGAGAAAACTAACGGCCTAATTTATGTACAAAAATAAACGAAAACGAATATGTAACACATCAACAAATGACAACCATTGAATTACAGGCTCCTGACTTGGGACAGGCACATACATACAGAATGTGGGGGGGGGGGTTAAACATGTTAGCAGGATCCCAACCCTCCCCCTAACCTGGGACAGTGGTGTAACAGTACAACATAAGAACAAACTATAAAAATCAGTTGAAAAAGGCTTAACTCATCAGATAGATACAAACAGAAATACTACACAGAGTGGACGTGGCCGGGTACTTGTATATCCCAACAACAAATAGACACAAGTACAGATCTGAGAGTACTCGCAGTTACTGACAGCTAGTTCAAAGCCACTAACAACTAATTAAAAAAATCATGCATCTAAGACTAAATTATCAATCCGTACACATCCAACATCCAATTATGGAAGAGGCATAACTTTTACATTCAAGATACAAAAAGTTTCATTAATAAAATAGAGTCACACGTGGTAAAAAAGTATGCATTCTTATTGCCTATGATGTACGTCAATGTACAAAAATATGATCATTGATAATTTAGAAGAAACTGTTATCAATGCATTAGAATTTATTGACACACAGGAGAATATACTTTAAAGATTCTCAACAAAATAGATTTAACTGCATTTGTTAAATTAATTCTTAGAAACAATGAATTTGAGTTTAATGGACTGTTATACAAACACATTATAGGAGCGCCCATGGGTGGTATATTGTCACTAACATGCACAGATCTGCATCTGTCTGCTCTATTCATTAAAATCTTAGATAAGTTCCAATGGAGAGAAAACATCAAATATCACTGTCAATAGGGATGACGGTTTTATGGTCTTCACAGGCAAATAAGAGCAAGTTGAAGATTTCTTTAACCTTGCAAACGAAAATGACCATCTACTTAAGTTCTAATGTGAGGTGTAGATATCAAGTATGGCCTATTTACAGGGTGGTAAAAGGTTATTTTCGTGCAACGTTTTCGGCCTTTTTATTTCTCATATTTCCGTGTTTCGACATTTTATTTCTCATTTTCTCGTGTTTGGTTCGATGTGCGTGCTTCGTGTTTTCCCTTAATTATTTTCCGTGTTTTGTGTCGGTACTCTTATTTTCTCGTGCTTGTTCCGCATTTGATTAAAAAGTAAAACCAGGACTAATTCAAAGTCAGTCCAAATATTGTTTTAAATTATAAACTAACTAACTGGTCCCAAGATATTTATTAATACCCTATTGTATTACTATGATAAATCGGATGCAACTAATGGACACTAAAAGGTGACCACATGCAGGGTCGCCATGTCCATTTATAATGACTGCATGATCTCCAAGAACGGCTGAGTAATAACTTTTGGTACTTTTTTCCTTAATATTTACGATTTTATTCCTTGGCTTCATTTTTCCAGAGTGTTTTTTTTTTTTCCGTGCAAAGTTTTTGCGATTTGTTATTTCATGTGTTTCTGTGTTCAGACCCTCCCTTTTACCTGCACCCTCTATTTAGATACCGAAGTGTTATAAAGTGAAAGATTCCATAATAATGGAATTCTTGATGTTAAGTCACATATATTAAAAACACAGAAACGTATCAATATTTACCAATCACTAGTGCACATCCAAAACACACATAAATTTAAGAGCATTACAGTGTGTGAATAATATAAGAAATTTCTACTCCTACCACTAAGTGACCACCATCATTTGGTTGACTATCCTGTCACTGTTTGGTGTGCGCTTTCATACTTAACAAGTCCAAAAATAATTTTAACAGAAAGGAAATAATTTGTGCTATACATAACATTTATACATGGTGTAAATAAAAACATGGGACTTGAAATTTAATGCGCATGCAGTAGTCTCTCAGTGAACGAGTCAAGACTTTCTGCAGCGGTCACTGAAATAATAGTGACATCAATGAATTAAATAAACATTTAATTAACTTACAAGATAACTTAATTGATAGAGAATACTGTAAAAAGGAAACAGTTAAAGTAGTAAAAATGTATATTAACGAACAGTCTTTATTTTACTTGTTTTATTTTCATTTGAAACAGATTTTTTTTTTATCTGATTTGTCAAAATGACAAGTGTGCATAATGATTTTATTGTTACAAATCAAATCCCAAAGCCCACTATAACTTATTATGTAGAAACCACAGCACTATTTTAAAATATCTCTCTGTGAATATCTAGACACAGATGTTTGATACCATAGGTCGTTATAATTAAATCTTGACTATTTAACTTTCACTTGTTTATTAAAGGGTACAACTGTCAACTTTGCTCAAGTCAATAAACCCTTGCAATGCATAGAATGTAGCTTTACAATAAATATACATGTTTGAAAAGGATCTATAGATTGTTTATTATGATATATCAGATAAGTGAATTAGTGATCTGTGAAAATTCTTTATTGCCATGTTTTAAATATCTTAGATACACCGTATGGAGGTACTCTTAATTGCAGGAAGCTAATACAGATAAGATGAATAGGTGTTCCGAATGAACAATAATTTACCTTTCGAATATTCCTCCATAGACTATATTTCTAACTAATATATATGCGTGAACCCTCAGGGGTTCACGCAATAAGCTACAATGTGTCAATCACCAATCATTTAAAGACCAGTTAAGTTCAAATTAGTGATCATTCACCGATCCGTCAAGTTCACCTCAAACTGTTACAACTAAGATTGCAAGTACTGTATATGAAATGACATAAGTATTATATGTAGTCAAGGTCGTTAAACACCCATGTAGTAGTTTACAAATTCCCAGACTTTTCATGGAGCATCTTCTCATTGTCAGTTATAATACATCTTACATTGTATTTTCATATTTATTACTATGATAATCTCAGAGTGAGGCTAAGACTGAGATTCAATTTTTAAAGCATAATAAGAAAAAGTCAACACCCTGAAATGTCTAACCTGCACAGCTGATTATGATTGAATTTTATGTCTGAAAGTTTTTTAGATCAAGGTCTAAATACAGGTATAACAGAAATTTAACATTATCAATGATCCATAAGGTCAAGGTCAGATCACTTCTGTCAGGTGACATGTACACCGTACAATCATTTTATACACGCAATATGTAGTTGACCTATTACTTGTAGGATCTAAGAAATGGACCTAATCATGAAAAGTTAACATTGTCAAAAAACAAAAAAAATGAGATTAAGGTCAGATGAATCCTGTCAGACAGATATGACACCTTACAATTATTCTATACACCAATTACAGTTGACCTATTACTTATAGTTTTTTAGAAAGGGATCTTATCACAAAAGCTTGACATAACTAGGGTAGGATAATAAGATGAAGGTCTGATAGAGTGTGCACCTTACAATCATTATGTCCATCTTATAGAGTTGCATGAAAATGAGCTCAAGTTCAGATGAACAGTGTCAGACAGACACCATTCATTATTGTATCAAATTTAGTTGACCTATTGCTTACAGTATCTGAGAAACTAACCTAATCATGAAAACTAAAGGTCAATTACTAAACCATTAAAATGAGGTCATGGAAATATGTCAAGATGAAACCTCAGACCATAAGGCATGTGTTTACCCGATATGAATTACTTAGCTTTTCAACCTTATGAAATATGAAGCTTTATACACTTTGCTAACTCAGCTACTACTGGATCAGCATCCTTATGTCTAGCATTCTGCATGTGAGCCAAGAATATATCAAGAAAGAGCTTTTTTATAAACAGACAAAGAAAAAAGGAAGGCCACAAGATAAGAAATTATGAGCTTCTAGAAAAACTGCATATTAGTACATACATACACAACACTCACCATCTTTCTTCATTTCTTTCTATTTTACAAATACAAATCCAGTCTTGAAGGTCCTACAGAAATGAAATACAAAAAATCACTGCATTGGACATCTTTTTTCCTAAATATTGATTTTACACAATTTTCAGAAAAATGCAGGGCTCAAACTGAAAGAGATATAGATAAATTTGTACAAATATTAACAAATATCAGTGATCATACAGGCATGAACTTTCTTTGCGTTTATTTGCAAAATGCATTTTGTATGCACTTTTTAATACCAAATTCTCCCAACCTTAGAATATTCTGGATTTCTACTCAACAGTAATAAGTTTTTTTTTTTCTGAAGAATCACAAATGCTTCGCAAGAGAAAGTTGAGCATCACATTTTATTTGATTTAAACAACTGACTGGTCAGTTTTAACAGCAACAAGGACTATGTGATATAAAAGGAAAGCTAATAAATTTGAACAGAAGAACAAAATATACATTAATGGTACATATTCACTGGTATGGATATGATGGAAGGAATAAGATGGGAAGACACCTTACTTAAGTCATTCATGATGTGTCTAATACATTTATTGCTTTCCTTGATGCAAATGCCATTAAAGGAGACAGAATTAACCAAATTCTCAAAATGACAATTTTATTTAAGGAGATTATAAGCACAAGCAATATATTTTTACAAGCAAGAAGAAAATAAAATCACTTTTAAAGTTTTTAGCAAGATATAGGTGAGTGACATTTTTCAAAAAGACGCTTAGTTAACGACTTGAATGCACCCACCTAACATACAGCTACATTATATATCATTCGAAAGCTATTTATCCGTACTTTCTGATTTGATTTGATTTTTGGTGTTTTAATGCCACTTTTAAGCACCGCTTTTGGGCTATTTCGTGGTGGCCAGTTTTTATTGGTGGAGGAAGCCAGAGTGCCCGGAGAAAACCACGGACCTTCGATAGGAAAAACTGACAATCCTAGTCAATTAAGATTGGAGTCTAGTGCACCCGCACGAGCGGGGTTCAAACTCACAACCTCAGTGTTGACTGGCTAGTGATACAGTAGTAACTACTTAGACCACTCAGCCACTGAGGCCCCCCGTACTTTCTGTTTTGCCCAGTTGTCAATAATCAAGTTCAAAGGTCAAGAATGAACATTTCTAAATTTTGTAAGAACTACTGTAAATTCAGAAATTATTGCGAGGTTTTTATTAATGCAAATAATGCAACAGGGTGAGAATCGGAATAATAAGAGCTCGCATTCTGATATCTGATATATTTGTCTGTATGCAGATTTTCCCGAAAATCGCAATAAATAATCTTGCATTGTTGTTCATTCTTCAAAATTTGCAATAATAAATGCACGCAATAATTTCTGAATTAACAGTACACAAAATGCCCTTTCCTGGTTCTTGTGTGATATTTTTTTTTCTAAAAATCATTAAGAACAGAAAACTATTATTCTAAATCAAATGCAAATTAAAATCTTAATTGTGTAATATTTGGAGAAAATTGTAGTTCTTGAAAAATCCTCCATGAATGATCAAATTGCATTAAAATCAAAATATTTCTTGAGGTATTTATATTTATATGTCAAAAATAAAATAAATCTATTGTTTATAGGTCAAGGGACTTTTTTTCATCCTTTAAAACTGCAATTAATATAATGGTCCGGAATCAGCCTTCTAATATAATGAAGCTTTTGCAGTTGCCCTAAATACCTCCATCTGCAAATAAGGATCATTTTGCTTTTCATTGTTTAGATAACACACCGATTGTTGTCAATATCAGGAAAAAATAATATACAATATAACATATTAAAAAAAGTGGTAATAAAAGTGCTTTAAGGAATATACAAGGTATATACAGCCCTCAATTAAGCCTAGGCGACTTTAAAAGCTGCTTGGGGACCGTAAATTTTCAAACAGTTTGCCCTGATCTGAGTTGCGGTTTTAAAAAATTGTCTGAGCACTTGACAGTAATACAAATTTATACTGTATTTGAAGCGCCTTCTAGATCTAAGCTTGATCTTCTCAGTGCTTTATTGCATCAGGTAATTGCAGTACCCCAGTAAATATATATGCATTTTGTTGTCGTTCTATACTGAAAATGGCAAAGCAGTTACTGCTGACAGGATTCATTAGAAAGACAAGAGTGCACAAGCTGAAATGTCTCACCTGTTTTACTGACCACTGATTTTATGTTGAAAGTCTTTAAGATAAAGGTTTTACTACAAGTATCACATAAACTTAACATTTTTAAAGATCCATGACAATGAGGTCAAGGTCAGATAAAAACTGTCACACAGACATGTACACCTTACAATTATTCCATACACCAAATATAGTTGACCCATTGCTTATGGTAATTGAAAAACAGACCAAAACACAAAAACGTAATGTTAACCAATGAACCATGGAAATGAAGTCAAGGTCAGATGATACTGGCTAGACAGACATGTACGCCTTACAATCATTCCATACATCAATCATGGTTGACCTATTGCTATTAGTATTTGAAAAACAGACCATAACAAAAAAACTTAACATTGACCAATGAACCATGAAAATGAGGTCAAGGTCAAACGACACCAGCTAGACAGACATGTACACCTTACAATGATTCCATAAACCAAATATATATAGTTGACCTATTGCTTATAGTACTTGAAAAACAGACCAACACATAAAAACTTAACATTGACCAATGAACCACTAAAAATGAGGTCAAGGTCAGATAACACCAACTAGACAGACATGTACACCTTACAATCATTCCATACACGAAATATAGTTGACTTATTGCTTACAGAACTTGAAAAACAGACCAAAACACAAAAAAATTAACAATGAACAATGAACCATGAAAATGATGTCAATGTCAGATGAAACCTGCCAGTAGACATGTAGCCCTTACAATCATTCCATACACCGCATATAGTTAACCTGCTGCTTGTAGTATCTGACAAACAGACCTTTTCATGCAACTTTAACCTTGATCACTGATCCATGAATTGAGGTCTAGGTCAGGTTAACCCTGTCTGACAGACATGTAGACATTGCAAGGAACCCATATACTAAATATAGTTATCCTATTACTCATAATAAGTGAGAAATTCACATGACAAAAAAACTGAGGTCAAGGACAATGGGCATATGACAGACAGAAACTTCGTAACATAAGGTATCTGCATAAAGGTATGAAGCATCCAGGTCCATGAAGATGTGGTATGATTGCCAATGTGACAACTCTCCACAAGGATCCTTAATATAAAGTTTTACTACAAGTATCACATAAACTTAACATGATACAAGAAATGAGGTCAATGTCAGATGTTCACCTTACAATCATTCCATTCACCCAATATAGTTGACCTTTCTCTTATAGTTTAAGAAAAACAGACCAAAACACAAAAACTTAACATTGAGCAATGAACTGTGAAAATAAGGTCAAGGCCAAATAAAACCTGCCAGACTAACATGTCCATCGTAAAATATTTCAATACACCAATCATGGTTGACCTATTGCCATTAGTATTTGAAAAACAGACCATAACACAAAAACTTAACATTGACCAATGAACCATGAAAATGAAGTCAAGGTCAGATGATACTGCTAGACAGACATGTACACCTTACAATCATTCCATAAACCAAATATATATAGTTGACCTATTGCTTATAGTACTTGAAAACAGACCAACACATAAAACTTAACATTGACCAATGAACCATTAAAATGAGGTCAAGGTCAGATAACACCAACTAGACAGACATGTACACCTTACAATCATTCCATACACGAAATATAGTTGACTTATTGCTTACAGAACTTGAAAAACAGACCAAAACACAAAAAAATTAACAATGAACAATGAACCATGAAAATGATGTCAATGTCAGATGAAACCTGCCAGTAGACATGTAGCCCTTACAATCATTCCATACACCGCATATAGTTAACCTGCTGCTTGTAGTATCTGACAAACAGACCTTTTCATGCAACTTTAACCTTGATCACTGATCCATGAATTGAGGTCTAGGTCAGGTTAACCCTGTCTGACAGACATGTAGACATTGCAAGGAACCCATATACTAAATATAGTTATCCTATTACTCATAATAAGTGAGAAATTCACATGACAAAAAAACTGAGGTCAAGGACAATGGGCATATGACAGACAGAAACTTCGTAACATAAGGTATCTGCATAAAGGTATGAAGCATCCAGGTCCATGAAGATGTGGTATGATTGCCAATGTGACAACTCTCCACAAGGATCCTTAATATAAAGTTTTACTACAAGTATCACATAAACTTAACATGATACAAGAAATGAGGTCAATGTCAGATGTTCACCTTACAATCATTCCATTCACCCAATATAGTTGACCTTTTCCTTATAGTTTAAGAAAAACAGACCAAAACACAAAAACTTAACATTGAGCAATGAACTGTGAAAATAAGGTCAAGGTCAAATAAAACCTGCCAGACTAACATGTCCATCGTGAAATATTTCAATACACCAAATGTAGTTGACCTATTGCATACAGTATAAGAAAAAAAGACTAAAACACAAAAACTTAACCTTAACCACTGAACCATGAAAACGAGGCCAAGGTCAGATGACACCTGCTTGCTGGACATGTACACCTTACAATCATTCCATACACCAAATAAAGTAGACTATTGCTTATAGTATCTGAGATATGGACTTGACCACAAAATGAGGGCAAGGTCAAGTGAAAACTATGTAACAGGCATGAAGACCTTGCAAGGTATGCACATACCAAATATAGTTATTCTATTACTCATAATAAGAGAGAAATTAACATGACAAAAATTCTTAACTTTTTTTCAAGTGGTCACTGAACCATGAAAATGAGGTCAGGGACAATGGACATATGACAGATGGAAACTTCATAACATAAGGCATCTACATACAAAGTATGAAGCATCCAGGTCTACTACCCTTCTGAAATATGAATCTTTAAAGTACTTAGTTTACCGTTTCCGCTGCCTCGCAGGCTCAACAAAAAATGGCCATACCTAAATTTCAGGATAATTGGATGAAATAATTTTCATGGTTGCAATATGATCAAAATAAGACAGTATTATGACTTGTAGGTTTTGCCAAACCCTACCAAATATTGCTGGTTCAACTAACTTCGTTGAAGGCTCTACAACTTTTACAAGGGTTGTTTATACAGCAAAAATATGGGATTTTTTCTTTGCCGAAAGGGGAAGACGTGTTAAGAAGTTTATATTCATTCAATATTCAAATGAATACTGTTTGCAGCACAGGCTTTACAATTACAAATCTGGCTACTTTTTTTACGTTAGCACATTGTTGCATACTATATTAGTTGTTCAACAAATATGACTGAAAATTAATATTGTGGAAGATTGAATGTCCTTCCTTCAGAGCAACAGCGATCACCATCGGTTTTATGCAGAGTTCTTACATTGCAGTGTAGTGCTTAAAGGACTGTTATAAATAGTAAATTTTAGTGGAGTTCAAAGTTTTAAAGTGCACATATGAAGATTGATGTAAGATGTATAAATAGTAAATTTTAGTGAGTCATTTTGATGAACTTCCTTATCAAAATCTGTGAGTTAACTAGCAGCTAAAGGTTTTCAATAAAAAATCACTGAATGAAATTTGTTTGCTGATTGTATGTTATGACTTCGTAATAAGTGTTATGTTATAATTTCATAATAAGTGTTAAAAAACGAGCATAGAAGTATATATGCATGCATTGGTTCAATAATTTCGTTCATATTATAAATACAAGAAACTCATTTCATATGACATTAATGAGGCAGTATCTACTGTTTTCACAAAAATATTGGTTTACTAGAATATAGTTTATTTTGGTCAACAACAATTAATTGGAAAACAACCCCATTCTCACATAACCCCGGATTAACCTAATAAATGTGCAGGTGTACAAAGTTCTATTGAATAAGAAAACAATATGAAATCTAGTAGACTGACAACTTTATAGAACTTGGCTTAAAAAGAGATCATATAGAAGTTTTAGTAAGATTTGGCAGTCAATGATAAATATAGGGAAACAGTATTTCTGGACGACATGTTTTAAGGCCTCAATGAACTAAATCTGGTAACAAAGTACCAATAAACTGTTAACACAGAGATATGTCTCGCCTTTTTGTAATTTTTATAATGCAAATGTTGAAATTAAAATAGCAATACTTTAACATGTAAGTTATGCTAATATTTAAAGTCCATGAACCATGACTGAAGGTACATGGCTAAACAATCTCTATGGAAATGAGATGTGCCAATGCTAATACAACTGCATACCAAATACCATTGACTTATCATAAGTCGTTCCCTTTAAACAAACCTAAACACAAACATTAACCAATAAACTATGTAAAAGTTTCAAAGTCAATGAACCATAATGAGGGGATGGGGCTATATAATCTCCATGGAAACGAGACTTGCAAATGCCAATAAATTTGCATACCAAATGTCATGGACTTAACATTAGCGGTTCATCTTAAACTGATCAAATCACAAACTAATACATGTAAACTAAGTAAAAGTTTCAAAGTCAATAGACCATGACTGAGGGGGCAGGGCCAAATATTCTCCATGGAAATGAGATGTGCTAATGCTTATACAACTGCATACCAATTAACATTGGCCTACCACTAATGGTTCCCTTTGAACTGACCTAATCACAAACTAATACATGTAAACTAAGCAAAAGTTTCAAAGTCAATAGACAATGACTGAGGGGACAGGGCCAAATAATCTTTATGGAAATGAGATGTGCCAATGCTAATACAACTGCATACCAAATATCATTGACCTACCACTAGTGGTTCACCATAAACTAGACCTAATCACAAACTAATATACTGTTGCCGCCGCCGGAAACAGCATACCTGTCTCGCTTTTTGACTCTGTCATTAAGGCAAGACAAAAACCACACCTTAGTCCGGATGAAATAAATGAGATTGTGATTGTGTAGTAGAGCCATATTCACAATTCATGTGTTGAAAATAACAATTTACAGGAAAATAATTCATTATAGTTCAATGTGATTACCCAAAAGGCCCAAATAAAGGTAACACAACTAAATGACCCACAAAATAAAATTTAAAATTAGATGTGTGAGAACAACACGAATGGCCCCACTTGCAAAAACAGCTGGAAGCCATTTTTAGGAGTGGACATTAGAGAATGAAAGTCCGTAATACTGTTATTTTCATGAAATTTTCAAAATCCAAAGCCCGTAATCTCAGCAAAAAATCAGCAAAGCAGAACCAAACCTTAACTTGATCTGTAATTCATTATAGTGAACTCACAGTCTAATAAAATGCTCCACAGGGCGCAGCTTGATACGACCGCAGAGGTCGAACCCTGAATAGTTGGGGCAAGTATGGACACAACATTCAAGCTTGATACAGCTCTGAATTTGGATTGTGATTAAATATTTGACACAGCATAGGTTTCTGACACAGAATGAATGTGGTCTAAGAACTTTAAAATTTTTAAATTGGACATTCACCTATTATGGTCCAATATCCAAAATCTAAATACATGGTTAGATTCAGCATATCAAAGAACCCCAAGAGTTCAATTTTTGATGAAATCAAACAAAGTTTAATTTTGGACCCTTTTGACCTCAATGTGGACAAAGTTGATAACGGGCCCAAAAATCAAAATCTAAATACATGGTTAGATTCAGCATATCAAAGAACCCAATATATTCAATTTTGTTGAAATCAAACAAAGTTTAATTTTGGACCCGATTTGGACCAACTTGAAAACTGGGCCCATAATCAAAAATCTAAATACATGTTTAGATTCAGCATATCAAAGAACCCTAAGAATTCAATTTTGTTAAAATCAAACTAAGTTTAATTTTGGACCCTTTGGACCTTAATGTAGACCAATTTGAAAACGGGACCAAAAATTAAGAATCTAAATACACGGTTAGATTCGGCATATCAAAGAACCCCAATAATTCAATTTTTGATGAAATCAAACAAAGTTTAATTTTGGACCCTTTTGACCTCAATGTGGAAAAAATTGATAACGGGGTCCAAAAATCAAAAATCTAAACACATGGTTAGATTCAGCATATCAAAGAAACCCATATATTCAATTTTTGTTGAAATCAAACAAAGTTTAAATTTAGACCCCGATTTGGACCAACTTGAAAACTGGGCCCATAATCAAAAATCTAAATACATGTTTAGATTCAGCATATCAAAGAACCCTAAGAATTCAATTTTGTTAAAATCAAACTAAGTTTAATTTTGGACCCTTTGGACCTTAATGTAGACCAATTTGAAAACGGGACCAAAAATTAAGAATCTAAATACACAGTTAGATTCGCATATCAAAGAACCCCAATAATTCAATTTTGATGAAATCAAACAAAGTTTAATTTTGGACCCTTTGGACCTCAATGTGGACCAATTTAAAAACGGGGCCCAAAATCCAAAAACTTAATACACGATTAGATTCAGCATATTAAAGAACCCCAAGAGTTCAAGAATAAAACCCCATTGAAATTGGTCAAGAAATAAGCAATTTATACAAAGTATCTTCTTTTGCACAATACTGTGCAATTGAATATTTCTTGCAATTGCGCAATACTGTGCAATTGAATATTTCTTGCTATTGCGCAATACTGTACAATTGACAATTTCTTGCTATTGCGCAATATTGTGCTATTGGATATTTCTTGCTATTGCGCAATACTGTGCAATTGAAGATTTCTTGCTATTATGCAATACTGTGCAATTGAAAATTTCTTGCTATTGTTCAATACTTATTATATAATAATTTACACATCCTGTTAGGTGTGTATCTCCTGACATATCATTATTATTTGCTTTTAAATATAAATCAGAAATAACCAACTTAAAATGGAAAATTTTAAAGAAAAAAAAAGGAAAAAAGAAACCCCCAAATTTTTGAACCCCTTATGATTCATCACCCCAAACTCAATCCCAGCCTTCCTTTGAGGTATGGTACCTTGCAGTACAATTTCAGAGATCCATACACTTGAACACAAGTTATTGTCTGAAACTAGAAAATGCTTGTTTTTGGCCCTTTTGGCCCCTAATTCCTAAACGTTTTGGGCAATTACCCCAAACTCAATTCCAGCTTTCCTTTGTGATATGGAACCTTGCAGTACAATTTCAGAAAGATCCATACACTTACACAGAAGTTATTGTCATGAAACTAGAAAATGCTTGTTTTTGCCCTTTTGGCCCTAATTCCTAAAATTTTGAGGCAATTACCCCAAAATCAATCCCAGCATTCCCTTTGTGATATGGAACCTTGTGGTACAATGTCAGAGAGATCCATACACTAACACACAAGTTATGTCTGGAAGTTACAAAATGCTTATTTTGGCCCCTAATTCCTTAACTGTTAGTACCATAACCCCAAAATCAATCCCAACCTTCCTTTTATGATATTGAACCTTATGGTAAAATTTCATAGAGATCCATTCACTTAAACTAAAGTTAGAGTGCGAAACCAATGCGTCTTCGGACGACGACGACGACGCCGGACGACGACGACGGCGACGACGCGCCAACGTCATATAAATATCGACCACAAAATTTTTTGCGGTCGTATAAAAATTAGCTCAATATGTGAAGGCGTTTAGAAAAAAAGACCATATAACTGTTATTTTCATGAAATTTTCAAAGTCCAAAGCTCATAATTTCAGCAAAAATCAACGGAGGTTAACTAAACGTTAACTTTATCTCTAAGTCATCATAGTAGACTCACATAATAAAAATCAGCTTAATATGTGAAGGTGTTCAGGAAAAAAGTCTGTAGAACTGTTATTTTCCCGAAATTTTCAAAGTCCAAATACTCGTAATTTCAGCAAAGATCAGCCGAGCGTAACCAAATGTAAACTTGATCTGTAACTCATCATAGTAGACTCACATACTAAAAATCAGCTCAATATGTTCAGGTATTTTGAAAAAGTCTGTATAACTGTTATTTTCATAAATTTTTCAAAGTCAAAAGCCTTAATTTCAGAAAACATCAGTGTAGTGGAACTGAACATAAATTTGACCTGTAACTCATTTTAGTAGACTCACACACTTAAAATCAGCTCAATACGTGAAGGCATTTAGAAAACAAAAGTCTGTATGACTGTTCGTTGTGGACTGACGGAATGACAGATAAGGGTAACCTATATGGCCCGACCACTTTGTGGCGGGGCCATAAAAATGTAAGAAACTGCTAAAACAGGTACATAAAATTATAGGTCTATGTACGGCCTTCAACACGGAGCCTTGGCTCACACGAACAACAAGCTATAAAGGGCCCCAAAAGTACTAGTGTAAAACCATTCAAACGGTAAAACCAACGGTCTAGTATATATAAAAACGAGAAACGAGAAACACGTATAAATTACATAAACAAACGACAACTACTGTACATCAGATTCCTGACTTAGGACAGGTGCAAACATTTGCAGCGGGATTAAACGTTTTAATGGTACCAAACCTTCTCCCTTTTTCTGAAACAATAGTATGACATCACAACATAGAAAAACACGATAAAACATCAATTGGAAGGCTTAACTCAATCAAAACGTAAATTAACACACTATGAACGAATAAATTCGATCTGTGATACCTGAAAGTAAATACATAGTTAATAAAATATTAGGGACAAACATTCAAGGCCAAAAAGCAAACAAACAAGTCCAAATAAAGCCATGGCAAAACACTACCGCGAAATATTAAACCCTTAGAAAATAATCACTTTTGAAAAACCGGTTTTCATAATATATACAGGTAAATGAAAAATAACTTTGTCGTTTTAGGTATACTTTTCTGTCTATATAAAATCTTCCAATAATTAGGAATACCAAGAAAGGTCTGTCATATAAATACCTAATTTAACACTAGATACATAAGGGTAAATATCAACAATAAAACTTCCCTGTACAGATTAAAGGAGAATAATCTTGATGTTAATACAAATGTAGTACGAAGAAGTGAAAATTAGTAGATATTCCAAATAATCAAAGCTGGTATACAGACAAGATCCATATTAATATAAAATAACAAAAAGTATTAAAAATAGTATCAACAGGTCGAATTAACAATAAAGTACGATTTGAGAGTACTGCTTGATTACTGACAGCTAGTTAAAAGCCAAAAACAATTAATGATAAAAATCATGCATCAGAGACTAAAATCAACTAAAACACATCCCAGGGATTTAGTATTTTAACGTCATGAACAGTCAGAGTATGAATCATCCAGGTTTTTACCATCTGAAATTTCGAAGTATATTAATCATCCAGGTTTTTTACCATCTGAAATATAAAGCTTTAATCAAAAAGTTTAGGTCATTGCTACTGGATAGTAATCTCTGTCTCACATTCTGCTAAGAAAAGGTGAGACAAAAATCTATGACCATATTTTTCAATCTATTATGAACCATAACTCCAAGATGGCAAAAGTGAAAATCGTCAATATAGAACTTGACCTCTATTTTGTCATCAGTAACAACATATTAAAATTTCATAAGCATTGGTGAAGTGGTTCATTAGTTATTGCATGGAAACGACATAAAATGCCTTTTTCCAACAGATTAAGGACCATAACTCCTGAACAGTAAAAGTTAAAATAGTCAATATCAACCTTGAACTCCCTTTGACATAAGTTTCAACAAATGAAAATTTGAAAAAAGCATTGGTTGAACAGTTCATAAGTTATTGCACGAAAATTGTTGGCAGAAGCTTGCCAGCTCATCACCTGCAGGCCTACTTCACCAAATTATTAACCCGATTTTTCCTTCTGAGGTTAAAACTGGGTTTAAAACCTGCTACTGGCAGCTAAAAATGAGATGAATAATACATTCCTTACATCTTATATCAGACTGAAAAAAAAATTAAAAAAGATCAAAGACTCAAATGGCAGGTTGCGCAGAATGCATCTTGAACAATCAATGACAATGGAGAATGTTCTATACTTAACATTTAAACATAGAAATATAAAATGAAATGGGGGAAAATCTTTAAACAACTCAATAATGGAATTTGTACAACCTCAATAGCTTCATAAACTTTCTGTAAAGTTCCAAAGATCTGGGTTAAAACAAAATTGTAACATCTTCTGAAAATTTTGCTGAAGAAATGACTAAGTTACAAAGTCTTTAAAAAAAACACATAAAATCAGGATCACAACTGCAATATAAATGCAATCATTTTGTGAAGTTTCAATAATCTGTATTGAAAACTGTAGTAAAAATGGTACTGTCTTTCATAAATTTTGCTGAAAAGTGAATAAAGTTCCCTAGTCTTGAATAATTGCAAAAGTTTCCTCACTCAAACAATTCCATAATAGCGGGTGCACAACTCAAACATGTGTGCAACCTTTCTGTGAAATTTGAGGGGCCTGGGTTGAAAACTAGAATTTGATTACAATAATTAGGTACCTATATTCCTAGCCTGCCTGACATCACAATACTATATACTAGTTTTGGACTTTGTCCTACCCAAGCAGCCAAAAATTGAAATATGAATACAGAAAAAAATCTCACATGATTTACAAAGATTTATTATTAAAATGGTTCTCATGTTCTTCAACATTCAAATAATTCAATTTCAAATGTTACAAAAAACAACACATGAATAATACTTTTTAACAAATTCTATAATTGAATAATGTCAATACTTTTAACAACTACAATGATGTAAAGGGGAGGAGGATTTTTCCTGATTGATCATTTATTTTCATCTGTTGCTACACATGCTTATTTTTTCTGCTGCTTTGCCACAGAATATTTATTTTCAATATTGTAAACATTTTATGTTGCAGAATATTCATTTTCATCCTGTCTTATGAAGTTCTTCCCAATCCAAATTATTCATTTTCAAAATCCTCCTCCCCAACACCTCCGCCCTCCCCAAGAATACCAAACGGTCATCCCCTTACTAGCCTGTCAACACTGATTTTGTGAGTATAAATCTGGCATATGGCAGTTGCTTTCAACTCTGATCTTAATTAACTTGTATTGCCAATTTTCTTGCCAAAGGTCAGTGGTTCTCTCAGATAACTCCGGCTTCCTCCACTAATAAAAACTGGCCACCACGAAATAGCCAATAGTGCTGAAAGTGGCATTAAACACAGAATAACCAATAAATCAATATTTATATATTGTATGCAGCAAACTGATTTGTAGTTTATGAAAAAATATGACAAATATTTTAGGGAAGAATGGACAGATGCAGACAGATAGACGGAATGATAGAGTTAAATCAATATACAATATACCTCCTTAGTTGAATCAGAGGTATTATATAAAGAAGGTGATTTTCATTCTATTCAAAACTAACCCTTTTCTTCGCAAATTCCCATGTCTTTTCTTTCTTGACAACCCATGGGGTTTCTTCATAGAGTAGTATTTCATCCCTCCAATATTCAGGAATTTTCTTTGTACCAGGATTTGACAGAAAATGATGTTTAAAAACATTCATTCTTTCATCAGTGTTAATAGTGACCTGTAAATACAAGTTCTCTCATCAGCATTAATATTGACCTCTTGCTACATGAGGGTATCTCCATCAGTGTTAATATTGACCTGTTAATATAATAGTCATTCTCTAATCAGTGTTAATATTGACCTCTAGATACAAGAGGGAATCTCCATCAGTGTTAATATTGACCACTCGATACAAGAGGGAACCTCCATCTGTGTTAATATTGACCTGTAAATATAATAGTCATTCTCTAATCAGTGTTAATATTGACCTATAGATACAAGAGGGAATCTCCATCAGTGTTAATATTGACCACTTGATACAAAAGGGAATCTCCATCAGTGTTAATATTGACCTGTAAATATAAGTCATTCTCTAATCAGTGTTAATATTTACTTCTAGATACAAGAGGGAATCTCCATCAGTATTAATATTGACCTCTAGATACAAGAGGGATTCTCCATCAGTGTTAATACTGACCTGTAAATACAATAGTCATTCTCTCATCAGTGTTAATATTGACCTCTAGATAAAAGAGGGAATCTCAATCAGTGTTAATATTGACCTCTTGCTACAAGAGGGAATCTCCATCAGTGTTAATATTGACCTGTAAATATAATAGTCATTCTCTAATCAGTGTTAATATTGACCTCTAGATACAAGAGGGAATCTCCATCAGTGTTAATATTGACCTCTAGATACAAGAGGGATTCTCCATCAGTGTTAATACTGACCTGTAAATACAATAGTCATTCTCTCATCAGTGTTAATATTGACCTCTAGATAAAAGAGGGAATCTCCATCAGTGTTAATATTGACCTGTAAATATAAGTCATTCTCTTATCAGAGTTAATATTGACCACTCGATACAAAAGGGAATCTCCATCAGTGTTAATATTGACCTGTAAATATAATAGTCATTCTCTAATCAGTGTTAATATTGACCTCTAGATACAAGAGGGAATCTCCATCAGTGTTAATATTGACCTCTTGCTACAAGAGGGAATCTCCATCAGTGTTAATATTAACCTGTAAATATAATAGTCATTCTCTAATCAGTGTTAATATTGACCTCTTGCTACAAGAGGGAATCTCCATCAGTGTTAATATAGACCTGTAAATATAACAGTCATTTTCTAATCAGTGTTAATATTGACCTCTAGATACAAGAGGGAATCTCCATCAGTGTTAATATTGACACTATAAATACAATAGCCATTCTCTCATCAGTGTTAATATTGACCTCTAGATACAAGAGGGAATCTCCATCAGTGTTAATAGTGACCTGTAAATATAATAGTCATTCTCTAATCAGTGTTAATATTGACCTCTAGATACAAAAGGGATTTTCCATCAGTGTTAATATTGGTCTCTAGATACAAGAGGGATTCTCAAACAGATTTAATATTGAGCTCTAAATACAAGAGGGGTTCTCAGTCAGTGTTAATAGTGAACAGCTAACATCAATGTTAATATTTCTTGTCATTACAGAGGCCATTTTCTTATATCAGTGTTAATAGTGACCTTTATATACAAGAGGGAATCTCCATAGTGTTAATATTGACCTCTAGATACAAGAGGGATTCTCAATCAGTGTTAGTATTGACCTGTAAATACAATAGTCATTCTCTAATCAGTGTTAATATTGACCTCTAGATACAAGAGGGAATCTCCATCAGTGTTAATATTGACCTGTAAATATAATAGTCATTCTCTAATCAGTGTTAATTTTGACATCTAGATACAAAAGGGATTCTCCATCAGTGTTAATATTGGCCTCAAGATACAAGAGGGATTCTCAATCAGTTTTAATATTGACCTCTAAATACAAGATGGGTTCTCCATCAGTGTTAATAGTGAACAGCTAACATCAATGTTAGAGCGCATTTGTTTCTAACCTAAACGATGTAAACGATTATGCGCGTAGTCGTTTAATCCATTTGTTTCTGTCATTTTTGGTCAACGTTGACATCGCTCACATAAACGATGTATGCGCAAAATAGTCGCGTAGTCTTTGATCGTTTAGACGTGTAAACGATACATTTGTTTCTGCATATGTCGCTTAAATAATTATGAGCACGTGTTGTTTTCGCAAAGTTCTGGTCATTCATTTCCGCATTTTTACCTGTTTGTTTACAGTGTGTGTATGTAGTCTATTTCTGTCTTACTACGCGGGTCGATAAAGTTCATTAAACGATGTATTTGTTTCTAGCAGCTTAATGTTTACTAAACGATAGTCATCGATGACAAAATTTCGGGTTAGAAACAAAAGCACTCTTAACATCCCTTTTCTAATATCAGTGTTAATAATGACATGCAAATATAATAGATTTCTCTCATCAGTGTTATATTGTCCTATTTATGGAATAAAACCACTGATTCATATCTTTGTTAAAACCTGCAATTTCAAGCCTTCATAGATATTTTGACAGTCATTTTATGTGAAAATATACCTTACCCTGATTTGTGCTGAAAAATTCAACATACCTTTAGTTGCATATTAGAGCACACTGGTTCCCGGAAGTTAGGTAGTACAAAATCAGGTACTTCTGAGTTGAACAACAAGGCAAATATGCCCTCCTATTTTAATTTCATATATCTTTTTATTAATAGTAAGTTACTTTTAACAAGGATTCTAAAGTGATCCCAACTCCAACAAGTACTTAAGCTTTAATTTCATACCACAAATACTCATATATTTTACTTATTGACAAAGTTACAGCTATGCGTAGGAACTATTTTGTTAAAATATGTACTACATGAACTTTCTTGTATGTTCTTTCAGACTGAGCCCTTATTAGTTGTTCTATACCTTATACCGGAGACTTCTTTCAGTGTTAAAATTCACAATAAACACAACAGTCAATCCCTTATCAGTGTTAATAAGTAGATCTTAAAAGTGCTCACAGTTTACAACTCATCACTGTCAATCTGCTGATTAAATATGATGTCATTCTGTTCAGCAGCACCGGAAAAAGTGGGGTTGAAATAATTGTAGGATGAATGGAAGGAGGACAGACAAACAAAGGGATTGCAATATAGCTACCACTTCTAGAGTGGAACATATCATCCCGGTAAATAAAAAACTTATTTCCTCAACAGTGTTAATATAAGAGTTGTGTTTTCATCATTGTTATATATGTTACTCTTTTAAATAAGTAATCATCTACCAGGTACTCCTATTTTATGTTTTTGTAGAAATGCATTAAAATAGACAACATAAATATGTTATACTTTTAGACTTTATGGGGGTATATTCAGTAAATAAATATACGTCATTAAGGACCCCCATTTTGGGAAGACCTTTCTGTATAACACTGAAGTCCTGTGCTCCATTGATTGGTAGATAATGTTTGTAATTAATATTTTTTGTTGGATCAAAACTAGGGTTAAAAAAAAATTAATAAACAGCTGCGCCATGAGCGCATGATACGCCCGTCGTCTTGTGTGAATTTTTATGCAGTAAGCATAAATAGTTTCTGACATACGGCGTGACATGCGAAAACCCCTTTTTTTTTAACAAAAAAACTCAATATCTCTAAAAAAAATTTTGAATCAAAACCAAAAGTATACAGATCTTTAGATTAATATAACTAAGAAGTGTGTAAAATTTTAAGCAATAATCATAAATTGTTTTTGAGATACGGCGCGACATGTGAAAACCCCTTTAAAAAAAAAAACAATATCTCAAAATAAAATTTTGAATCAAATCTAAAAGTATACAGATCTTTAGATTAATATAACTAAGAAGTGTGTAAAATTTTAAGCAATAATCTTAAATCGTTTTTGAGATACGGCGCGACATGTGAAAAACCCTCCCCTTTTTTAAAAATACTCAATAACTCAAAATAAAATTTTGAATCATCACCAAAAGTATACAGATCTTAAGGTTAATATAACTAAGAAGTGCGTAAAGTTTTAAGCAATAATCATAAACTGTTTTTGAGATACGGCGACATGTGAAAAACCCTCCACCTTTTTAACAAAATACTCAATATCTCTAAGATAAAATTTTGAATCATCACCAAAAGTATACAGATCTTAAGATTAATATAACTAAGAAGTGTGTAAAGTTTTAAGCAATAATCATAAATTGTTTTTGAGATACGGTAGCGACATGTGAAAAAAAACACACACCTGTTTTAGTTACTAAGTCCCGTAACTCAAAAAGTTTTAATCATATTTTCACCAAAAGTATACAGATCGTTTGACCATCATAATAAACAACTATGTTACGTTTCATGAAATTTGGATAAGTCATTCTCAAGTTATGGTGCGACATGTTTACGCCGAACAGACAGACAGACAGACGGACAGACGGACAGACAGACAGACAGACAGACAGACAGACAGACAGACAGACAGACAGACAGACAGACAGATGGACAGACGGACATACGGACACCGGACATTTGTATACCATAATACGTCCCGTCAAAAATTGACGGGCATATAAAAAATTGGACATTTATCTATTATGGTCCAATATCCAAAATCTAAGTACATTGTTAGAATGAGCATATCAAAGAACCCCAAGAATTCAATTTTTGATGAAATACTTATTAATTACACCATTTCTGTTCAAAGGGAAATAACTCAAAATAAACAAGAGACCAAATGACATAGAAATTACTTATTAATTACACCATTTCTGTTCAAAGGGAAGTAACTCAAAATCATAATAAGAATCACTTTTGCTACTGAAAGGTCTACAACTCAACAACGAAAACAGAAAATCGTGATCTAAATTTGAAAACATTTGGTCAAAGCGTTTTCATGTTAATAAACGGACACTGTTTGGCAGCCGCCCGCCCGCCCGCCATACATCCCCAAATCAATAACCGATTTTTCTTTCGAAATTCTAGTAAAAAATGAATGTTGAAAACACTTAATTTTTTTTTTAATACAGGGTTGAAAAGTGATGGGGTAGTGCAAATCTACAGGGTTTGTAAACAAGGCTATGTGAATGGCCCAAAAATGCCTCATGACCATATGTTTTTATTGTTACAAAAGATCATCATCTGCCCATCGGAGGCTACATTTGTACTTTGATAAATGAAATAAGAAAGCTTCTGATTTCTAAAGGTAAACCAGCAATAAACTTAATTCAAGAAATAGGTTTGCACTAAAGTCAATGGGAGATTTTTTACTGAATTTATCCCCTTTAGCGTTTTTTTTTTTAAACCTGATGTTAGAAGGAAAAATACTTGTCCTGATTTCAAATAACTCACAAAATTGTGTCTATCTAAAAGACTGGTTGCAATAAAAAATAAATGGAGAATGTGTCCATGGGACACAGATTATGCACCAGCTTGCATATAACATTAAGAAGGGACATAACTCAAGAACCGTAAAAGTGAGGCTACCCAAAATTCGAACTTGATCTGAGTTTTGTGGTAATAAGCATTGTGTATAAGTTTCATAACATTTGGTTGAGGCAAACTTAAATTAGAGAACGGAAACGAAAAATTCAGCAAGGTTTTCATTTCTAAATGGGCATAACTCTAGAACAGTAAAAGTGACACCAGCCAAATTCAAACTTAATCTGTGTTTTGTGGTAACAAGCATTGTGTATAAGTTTCATAACATTTGGTTGAGGCAAACTAAAGTTACAGAATGGGAACTACTTTTGGGACGTACGTACATATGGACAGATGTACAGACTGACAACGGTAACACTTAATGCTCCCTATGCTGCAGCGGGGGGAATAAAAAATTGTTTCTCTGGATAGTAGGTTCCAAGATTTTAAAAATTCATTTTTATTGTCTCATGAAAAAATTATTTTATTGTAGAAATATGACTTGGTTATTGGTTTTTGAATGTGTACCACATTAAGAACATTATATATCTAACACATAACTTGATGTTTCCCAATGTTCAGTCTACATTTTTGTATTGTGTCTGGGGTTTTTTTTTTGGGAGAGATTGTTGGGCCATTTATGATGAGTGTTTGTTAGAATTCCTTGCACAATAAAGCTTTCAGTAACTGTGACTACTCTTAGATTGCTACTTTGTGTTTTGTTTTTTTTTATGTTACATGTTTTCTGTGCTTTTTTAATTGCAACTTATCTGTATACTTTGATCTTGTGATGTGCTGTTACAACATTGTGCCTGGTTAGGGGAGGGTTGGACAAAATTTACAAAACAAAATATACCTGTCAAAACAGGCTTTAATGGCACTAATGATCTGATTTGAATATCAAAAGAAAATAATAATAAAGGTCAAAGCTTCAGATAAGCGGAGTATTTGCGTGATTATGCAATAGAAACCTGCCAGACTGAAGTCAAATAAAACCTGACAGCCTGACATGTTCATCATAAAATATTTCCATACACAAAATATTATAGTTGACCTATTGCATACAGTATTAGAAAAACAGACCAAAACGCAAAAACTTAACTTTAACCACTGAACCATGAAAATGAGGTCAAGGTCAGATGATACCTGCCAGACAGACAAATACACCTTATAATCATTCAATACATCAAATATAGTTGACCTATTGCTTATAGTTTAAGAAAAACAGACCAAAACACAAAAACTTAACATTGAGCAATGAACCTTGAAAATATAAAATATTTATATATTCTTTTTTTTGTGAAATCTTTTTTCCAACAGTTATGTTAAACAAACAAATAAAGCAGATAATGTGATGTCAATGAATGTATGTTTTCTGACCTTTTAATTCAGTCAAGGTCAAATAAAACCTGCCAGACTGACATGTTCATCGTAAAATATTTCCATACACAAAATATAGTTGACCTATTGCATACAGTATTAGAAAAACAGACCAAAACTTTAAAGGGAAAATTCACGATTTTTTATTTATCATCTTATTATGTTCATAATAACATAAAAAACAAATTCTCCAAGTTTTATCCAGATATGAACACTAATAAAGAAGAAAATTGGAAGTTATAATTTCATTTATTGGAATTTACCTTTCTATTGTGACATACTTTTAAAATGAGGCATGCCGGAAGTGGAATTAATTTCAATCAAAGTCTTGTTCGTTAATCATTTAATACAGCAATTTAAAGCATGTGAAAGACTGTTTCGCACAGCTATTAACCAGCACATAATTAGAATAATAAACGAACAGCTGTGCAACTTTTTAAGTTCTTATGGTAAAGGCAGATATATATTTATGGATTTCTGATATGCTTATAGCAATAAAATTGAATCGTTCCATAATATTTTTTTGTGAAATCTTTTTTTCAACGGTTATGTTAAACCAAAAAAATTATAGCAGATAATGTGATGTCAATGAATGTATGTTTTCTGACCTTTAAATTCAGTCTAGCAAACATTTCCCCGCTGTGTAAATGCAATGTGTGGAGTATACTCTGACAATACCTGGTGAAGGTGTGGTTAAATTCAAGGTAATTAAAAGATTAGCATTCTGTAAATCTATTCTTTTGATCTTCACTGGAGTGTATTTTAGCCTCCAGGGTTCATCATTCCAGGTGTGAATAACATCTTGTAAGGACGATAAGAGAGAAGCGTGAGTTTGAGACACAAAAATTTAAGAAGAAATTAAATCATTTGGGGGAGGAAGATGGTGGCAATATACCTGGATCGCCATGGTATATTTTTATATGTTGTGTAAGCTCAGTTTTAAATAAATTATGCCAGATGAATATTTTATTGTAAAATACTGAATGTATCTCAATTGAATAATTTTATAAATAAAAATAGCCCCAAAAAGGAGTGTTTAAACTAAGACATGTACTTAATGTGTTTAGAAAATTATCAATTGCATTCATGCATATGTTAAATTTACTTTACTTATGGAATTCTTTTACTCTACCGGAATTCCTTCACTTGTATTAAAATCTGGCGATGTATATTTAAAATGCCACCAGGTAAAAAAACAAAAACTGTCTAAATTGTAAAGTTTTCAATGGAAAAAATACAACAGTACAATGTGCATGATTTTCAATATTAATTCTGTACAACTGTTCTTTTGATCTTTATCCTAGTGCATTTAATAAAACCTCTTGGGTACACCATTCCAGATGTTAATGCCAATACGAATGAATAATAAGACACAAGGGCAAGTATAATAAACATTATATTAACAAAAATAATTTAATATTCAGGGGGGAGACAGGGTGGCGAATAATGAATCTGGAAATTAAAGGACAAAATAGCATTGCAATAGTTTGGTATTACTACCAGCTTCGGAAAGTTGTACATAGGATGTATATTACATCTGACAGCATCTGGCAGGCATGTTTCATAAATTTTACCTGTGCACACCTGGTTCACTCAGCAGGGAAGGGATCATGCATGAATACCCATATTGTGTAATTCATGCCCGCCAGGAATTCACTAGAATACCCAAATGTGTAATTTTGGCATGACCTCTAGCATTAATTTATCAAGATCATCAAACAAGGAAAGAACCCAGAATGAAAAAAAATATATTACATAGAAAGTTGTTTAACCAGAAACACATCTACATCATATGGACATGGAATGAAACTCTGGTAATTGCCATGCTTGTTTTGGGACTCTGAGGTATTTAGATATCACATGATTATTTGTATCGAGATGCAATCAAGATGGCGACATGTTGAACAAGAGGCTGTCAGAGTGACAGCAAACCAGATTTTTTAACATTTATTTGTGTCCTGGCCTTTTTCAATATCACAAGGATCATAACTCCTGAACGGTAAAAGTGACAATCATCGATATTGAACTTGACATCCATTTTGTCATCAGTAACAACATATTAAAATTTTAAAAGCTTTGGTTGAAAGGTTCACACGTTAAAGCAAGGACACAAATGGAAACACCATAATTCAATCTTTCAAGAACCATAACTCCTGAACAGTAAAAGTGAAAATTGTAAATATCGAATTTGACCTCCATTTTGTCATCAGTAACAATATATCAAAATTTGAAAAGCTTTGGTTAAACAGTTCAGGAGTTACAGCACGGACACGACTGGAAACACCATTTTCTATCTTTCAAGAACCATAACTCCTCAACAGTGAAAGTGAAAATCGTCAATATCGAACTTGACCTCCATTTTGTCATCAGTAACAACATATTAAAATTTGAAAAACTTTGGTTAAACGGTTCATGAGTTACCGCATGGACACGACTGGAAACACCATTTTTCAATCTTTCAAGAACCATAACTCCTGAATGGTGAAAGAGAAAATAGTCAATATTGAACTTGACCTCCATTTTGTCGTCAGTAACAACATATTAAAATTTGAAAAGCTTTGGTTGAATGGTTCATTAGTAAATGCACGGACACTGTTTGGCAGCCACCCAACCGCTGTACATCCCCAAATCAATAACCAATTTTTACTTCGTAAATCCGGTAATAAATTGATAGTCGGATTTGAAAAGGTCAAATAAAATCTGCCACACTGACATGTTCATTGTAAAATATTTCCATACACAAAATATAGTTGACCTATGCATACAGTTTTAGAAAAACAGACTTAAACACAAAAACCGAACCATGAGAATGAGGTCAAGGACAATGGACATAGGACAGACGGAAACTTCATGACATATGGCACTTATATATAAAGTATGAAGAACCCAGGTCTTCTTCCCTCAAAAATGTGAAGCTTGTAAGTTAATGCCAATGCCACCACATCACTATCCCTATGTCGAGCTCGATAAAAACCCAATCCATTTGCCAATTTAAGCATTGTAAAACCCAATTCATGCAAAGGAGAACCCAATTACATGTCAAAACTATGTGTTCACGACCCTTCTAGCCGCTGTCCTGTGTGCTATTTACCCCAGTTGATAAATTGTTGTTGCCTTAATTAATTGTTATTGTAATTTTGGAAATCTACGGTCTTTCTAAACTAGAGGCTCTCAAGAGCCTGTGTCGCTCTCCTGTATTTACTGATGCTTTGGAAATCATGTAAAATAAGGTTAAAATCATAATTTATAGCATTAGATATTAGATATTATAATGATATCTAAGATAATAACAAAAACTGCAAAATTTTTGTAAAATTACTAACTCAGGGACAGCAACCCAACAACGGGTTGTCGGATTAGTCTAAATCTGATGAATATTTTGCCACCTGTCAGATTCGCTCTAAATGCTTTAGTTTCAGAGATATAAACCAAAAACTGCATTTTACCCCTATGTTCTATTTTTAACCAAGTTGGCCATGATGGTTGGAAGGCGGGGTCATCGGTCATCATTTAAATTTTTTAAACTAGATACCCTAATAATGATTATGGCCAAGTATGGTTAAATTTGTCTCAGTAGTTTCAGAGAAGAAGATTTTTGTAAAAGATTACAAAAAATTGTTAAAAATTGACTATTAAGGGCAATAACTCCTAAAGGGGTCGACTGACAATTTTGGTCATGACAACTTATTTGTAGATCTTACTTTGCTAAACATTATTGCTGTTTACAGTTTATCTCTATCTATAATAATATTCAAGGTAATAACCAAAAACTGCAAAATTTCCTTAAAATTACCAATTCAGGGGCAGCAACCCAACATCAGGTTGTCAGATTTGTCTGAAAATTTCAGGGCAGATAGATCTTGACCTGATAATCAGTTTTACCCTATGTCAGATTTACTCTAAATGCTTTGGTTTCAGAGATATAAGCCAAAATCTACATTTTACCCTATGTTCTATATTTAGCCATGGCGGCCATCTTGGTTGGTTGGCGGGTCATCGGACACATTTTTAAACTAGATACCCTAATGATGATTGTGGCCAAGTTTGGTTAAATTTGGCCTAGTGGTTTCAGAGGAGAAGATTTTGTAAAAGCTAACGACGACGGACAACGACGACGGACAACGGACGGACGACGGACGCCAAGTGATGAGAAAGCTCACTTGGCCCTTCGGGCCAGGTGAGCTAAAAATAGAGCATCCAATCAAATAGCTGATCAGTCCCTATTGGAATTTTCAAATTGTTTGCTCCTTGCTCAAATTTTGTATTCCCATTAAACAATAAGCACCAGTTCAATGAATTTTCTTTGCCTAACAATGAGATAAGTAGGAGAGGCAGAAAGAAAGCCCAATTAGTGCCCGAGTTGAAAAGCCTATCAAATCATATGACAACAATCCTGCATTCTGAAGCACAGTCACAACCTCAATGGTCTTGTGGTAGTGTTCTGCAGGATGTTGTTCAATCAAACCACCAGAGTTAAAACCAGACTTTGCTTTTTGATTCTACTCCACTTAGCATGCAGCATTTAGGAGTACATGAAAGAGCAAAGGTTCAGAGCCAGAACAGTGTGATCTATATGATCTATGATCTATGAACTTGTTAGAAGTTGACTACTTTTATAAATTTTGACTTGGATGGAGAGTTGTCTCATTGGCACTCATACCACATCTTCTTGTATCTATATATCTTAAAAAATACAATAGATATACAAATATGATGCTCAATACAGAAAAGGCTGATTATAAATAATTCAATATAAACATAAATAAACTGCTTCGCCGAGCGCAGCTGGATACGACCGCAGAGGTCCAACCCTGAACAGTTGGGGCAAAAATGGACACAATATTCAAGCTTGATACAGGTCTGAATTTGGATTGTAATTAAATATTTGACACATTATAGGTTTCTGACACAGAATAAATGTAGTCAAAGAACTTGAAATTGGTTGTATGATTTGAATTTATATTCAATTGAAGATTTCTTGCTTTTGTGCAATACACTGTGCTGTTGCACAATACTTAGTAAATCTGTTTTCATACTATATACAAAGAATTAGCAAAATAAATTGTGACCCCCAATTTTTTTCTTTGGAAAATTGACAATTTCTTAAATCTTCAGGGGAAAAAATTTTTTTTTACCCACCTTCCAAAAAAAAATTTGAAGAGAATTTTCTTTTGAGGAAAAAAAATTGCCCCCCGAAAATTTTTACGATTTCACAATTTCAGAGCAATCAAAATACTTATACATCAGTTATTGTCCTGAAACTAGAAAAATGCTTGTTTTGGCCCCTTTTTCCTAAAAGATTGGGACCATCACCCCCAAAAACTATCCCAACCTTCCTTTTGTGGTATTGAACCTTTTGGTTAAATTTCATAGAGATCCATACACTTAAACTAAAGTTATTGTCCAGAAACCAAATGTCTTCCGACAACGCTGACGATGACAACGTGATACCAATATACGACCGCATAATTTTTTTTGCAGTTGTATAAAAAAATGAAAACTATGTGCACTTTCACTGATATCTATATCTTTGAAATCTGTTGACCTACTAATAAATACTCATCTATTTTATCAGTACATACCTGTAATGTAGCTGGATCTATTATATCAAACATAGCCCTCTTAGTCAACATTACCATCTGCTTACACCTGCCCAAAAAATAACAATCCATGTAGTGCTTACAGTGACGAAGTACCTAACACTCAGCAGGTATACCATGGCTACCATGGATAAAATATTATCTCAAATGAATGTTCCTTGACGTGGAGATTGATGATACTCAATAGGAGGGTGTCTAACCTTAACAGCTTTGTTCTTTTGACCTCATCCCTCATCCTATTGACACCATAATCAATAGGGATCTTCTCCATCCATGAGCATTAACAAACCAAGGTAAAAGTTAAACATTATGGTTACAAGATTAAAACATGTGATTCTTCCTATTTTTAAGCCCTCTCCTGTCCCTACTGTTAATGATTCAAATCCTCTGGTTTTTTAAAAATTTCAAATAAAAAAAATATGTCAGTCTCGATTTTTTATTATCATCAATGTTAATCTCTTATATTGATTTTGTGTCACTGATAAAGGTACTTTTTACCTGTAAATCAAAGGGTGACTTTCCTATTGTCACACCTATTAAAATTACAGGTAAAAAAGTAATGAAATTTTGTGGGACAATTGGGAAGTTTAAATGTGGGACAATCGGGAATTGTTTTAATAGCGATTAATTTGTTTTTAAAGTGTGTAGCAAGCAGTTACATGCAATTAATCAATGTTACTTACAAAATTTGAAATAAATATGAATAAATGAGTTTTTACATATTTTATTTTGTTTTATAAATAAAGAACAATACGATAAAATAAAGAGCTGTGCCATGAGTGCATGATACGCTCATCGTTCTTTTAGCCTGTCTTTATGCTTTAAATGAATTTATATGATCAACTTGAAATACTGTGAGCACACCTCAAACAGATCCTACCCCACCCACCCCAAAAAAAAGAAAAGTTTTCGACGATTTTTCAACGAATAAAGTTCCATAACTATGCAATATCATATCAGACATTTATTATAAAGGGCAATAACTCCAATAAGGACAATTTCCTCCTATTGTGTTAAATGTAGACCTTGTCTTGCTGATTATTTTTGCTTGTTTAAGTTTCTATCTATCTATTATAATATTTAAGATATAAGTCAAAAACGCAAAAAATTGGTAAAAATCATCATCAAAGGGCAATAACTCTAATAAGGAGTTGACTGACGATTTCGACCACGTCAATTTATTTGTAGAACTTGTTTTGCTGTTATTTTTGCAATTTAAAGTTTCTCCTAATCTATTATAGTTTTCAAGATAATAAAATTTGTCATTTAAGGTACATACAATATCATAATGATATATACACATAATATATTGAGATGAAGAATAGCAATAAAAGTGTGGTTCCTTTGCTTTTCGTGTGTTTTTTGCTGTGCAAGTACTGATTTTGTGTCATGGATTTTTACCCCATATCCTTTATTTTTCAACAATATACAATTTTATATAGATATTAATGAAAAAGCATATCAATCTGCCTTCTTCATGAAAAAATTGTAACATTTTGCTTTAAAAGATACAAGTGTATTACTCATCTTTATTTCATTTGGTAAACTGTTCTATATTTGATAACCAGAATATATAAAAGATTTCTTCAAATAAACTGTTAACACAGATATATGTCTCGCCTATTTGTTCTTTTGATAATGCAAATGTTGAAATTAAAATAGCAATACTTTAACATGCAAGTTATGCAAATATTCCAAGTCAATGAACCATGACTGAAGGTACAGGGCTAAACAATCTCCATGAAAATGAGATATGCCAATGCTTATACAACTGCATACCAAATATCATTGACCTACCTCTAGTGGTTCCCCATAAACTGACCTAATCACAAACTAATACATGTAAACCAAGCAAAGTTTCAAAGTCAATAGACCTTGACTTGAGGGGATGGAGCCAAATAATCTCAAATACCAAATATCATTGACCTACCACTGGTACACCATGAACTAGACCTAATCACAAACTTATACATTGTTGACGCCGCCACTGCCGCCAATGCCGGAAACAGCATGCCTATGTCTCACTTTTCGACTCCGTCAAGGCGAGACAAAAAATTGTTTTTGGCTTTGGAAGTTTCAATAGTTTTTCATCAGCTGAACTTAAATTATAATTTTGATTATCAGTAGAATGAAATTTTTCTTGTAAATAGATAGGAACCATATCCTTTAATGATTTAAATACAAGTATTGCCTTTTGATATTGAATTCATTTTTCCACATTCAACTAATTTAAACTTTTAAACAATAAAGTGGAGGGTGTCATTATGTCAGCTGCTACTATAACTCTAGCAGATTTCTTTAATAACTTATTTAGCTTATTTATTCCACTTTCATTACAACTACCCCATATATTGCAACAATAATCAAACAATGGCAGAATATAAGCATTAAAATTAATAATATGTCTATGCGTAATAAGTTGATTCTATTTGATATTGTACATGAGATTTTATCTATTTGCTCATTCCAATTTGGTTTATAATTGTCGATCTATAAACAAAGAAGTTTTTCACAACCTACAGTCTCTAATCGTTCATTTAAAATATTGATATCTAAATTGTTCCCTGTTGAATAAAGCCTCTGTTTTGAACCGATAATCATTGATTTACAGTTTTCAAAAATATAAATATCATTTTCAAGTTTAGCATTTAACTCATGTACACTATTACATTTACAATGTAAAGTAGAATCATCTGCATATAAATTTATCAATGAATTTTCTATGTTCAGTGGTAAATCATTGTATAATAAATAACAAAGGGCCAAGGATAGAGCCTTGTGATACACCAGTTTTTGTGTATTTAGTATCAGACATGACATTATTGACCTTAACTTGTTGAATTTGTTGAAACAAGTATGACTTAAACCAGTCTAGTGTATAGTATGAAGCACTATAATCATCAAGTTTTTCCAATAAAATTATATGATTAACCAGATCAAAAGCGTTCTTTAAATCTAAAAATATAACTCTGTTTATCTCTCCATTATCTATATTTGTTAACAATTCATCTACTAATTTAGTAAGTGCAGTAGTGTAGGAATGTTAAGGTCTGAAGCCTGACTGTGTAGTATCAAGTAGGCTTGACTATTTAATAAAATTGAGAATGGAAATGGGAAATGTGTCAAAGAGACAACAACCCGACCAAAGAGCAGAAGACATCCCAAGGGCACCAATGGATCTTCAACACAGCAAGAAAATCCCGCAAATATATGTAGGACTCTAAAGTGCAATGGGGACACTAAAACTCGATGGTCACACTAAAGTGTGATGATCTACGCTAAAGTGCGATGGTTTGTGCTGTTCAATGGACCATGCTAAGGTCGATGCCTCAATACGCTAAAGTGCATTTTTCCGCGAAAATGCGTTTGTTCGCGAAAGTAAGGAAGTTAGCCACTTTAAACAGCTAACAGGAACACAGCAAAAAACAATAAAATGCTTCACCGAGTGCAGCTGGATACGACCACAGAGGTCAAACCCTGAACAGTTGGGGCAAAAATGGACACAATATTCGTGCTTGATACAGGTCTGAATTTGGATTGAAATTAAATGTTTGACACATAATAGGTTTCTGACACAGAATAACTGTGCCAATTGACCCCTTTACTTTTGGCAAAAATTTTTTTTCACCCCATCCCTTTTTTTTGCAAAAAAAAAATAATAATCGAAGAAATTTTCTTTTTCATTTCTAAAATCTGTAATGAGTAAAAAAATTGTTCCCCCCCACAATTTCTTTCGCCCCTCCCCCAATTTTTTTTCACCTCCCCTCCCCCTCCTCTTTTTCCGTAAAAAAAATCTTTCCACAAGATATGGTCATTATCTCAATTCAAATTTCCAATGGAGTTTGCAACCATAATTACCAATTAAAATACATCATAAAAGTCTTAAAATAGAAAATGACATACAAAATCATGTCTAATAATAATATATCTTTGATCAGCATTTTTATTAGTAATTTCTAAAAATAAATTGACAGCTAATCACCTCAAGACAAAACAAAATTTCTTTATACATAATTTTAAAGCAGTGTAAGGGAGGTAATCCAAATTTAACATTGTACTTAAAAGTGATTGTCCATTAACAAGGAAACCCTTGGTTTTTCCCCCTTTTTTGCCCCTAATTCCTAAACGGTTTGAGCCATTACCCCCACAAAGCCAATCCTAACCATCCCTTTGTGGTATGGAAACTTGTACAATTTCAGAGAGATCCATACACTGTTCCACAAGTTATTGTCTGAAAACTAGAAAAATGCTTATTTGGGCCCCTTATTTGGGCCCCTTTTTTGGCCCTTAGTTCATAAACTGTTAGGACCATAACCCCCAAAATCAATCCCAACCTTCCTTTTGTGGTTATAAACCTTGAATTTAAATTTCATAGATTTCTATTTACTAATACTAAAGTTATTGTCCGGAAACCAAGTGTTTTCGGACGACGACGTGATACCAATATACGACCACAAAAATTTTTTGCGGTCATATAAAAACCATTGCCTGAACCACATTTCCGTTACACCATCACCCTTTAGCATGTCATATAATCGCACTTAAAAAAACAAACAACCATAGCACTTTAGCATGTCATTTAATCGCACTTTAGCGTTTGCTACCATCGCACTTTAGCGTAGACCATCGCACTTTAGCGTGACTATCGTGACTATCCCACTTTAGAGTACCATCGCACTTTAGAGTCAAATAAACTATCAGCCATATAGTTATCAGGATTACAAGCATCATCACTTTTAAAAATTGGGCAAACTCTTGCAGTTTTAAAAATACTAGGAAATTTACCACATTTGATGCTTAGATTAAATAAGAAGGTTAAATCTTGTGCAATGACATTACTGCACATACTCAAAATTTTTGGTCTTTAAAGACAGGCGTATAACAAATATATTTTAACGTCATAAAAGATTAAATAGACTCCAATAACATAAATTGTAAATTGAACATATATATAACTGAAAAAATTAAAAGTATCAAGGACAACATAAATATAAAAGATGCGTTAACAGAAATACAAAGATACAACAATAATTTTACATGTTGCAAAATTTCAGGGATTTGTTCTAAATTGACAGGTTTTACACTGATAATAAATTTTTTCATAAAAATCCGGCTTGATGTGTTGATATATTTCTTTTTAAAGAAGGTTTCATATTCATTTAACATCAACATGTTATTGTCCTGCTAGTGCATATAACTTGCCATTGGACTTTAAACAGCAGTAAGTTCATATTTTACATAAAATTGAACATTTTCGGAGGACACTAATGACATTACTGGGCCACATTTATATCTTCTCCCAAAGTGAGATTGTAGGTTTAGACCTTGCTCTCTTTTTTTTTTTGGAGAACTGCTGCAGACAAATTTGAAGCGGAGGAAGAAGAAGAAGAAGAAGAAGAAGAAGAAGTGGGAAGAATAATAACAATAATAATAAGAACTGAACAAAACAAATAAGTCTCCAAACTTTGTTTGGGAGACTTAATAAGCAGAGTTTGATACTTTTATATAAGCTTAATGACTCAAGCTATTATAAATCTTTTTAAAAGCTCTCAGAAAATAAAATGTTTATTTTTATTCAAGATCGCAACATTGTTATCAATAATACATTATTATAGAAAAAGAGAATAAAAAATATGAAATCAAATTAAAATTTACATCACTGTGCTAGATCATATCGACTTTTAAAATCTTGGGAAAGTATTTAAAAATATATGAAAAAACCAATTATTGTAAAAAAAAGTAAATATGTTTTGTTAATATTTTACAATAAATCTTTAAAAATACCCCTTTTAACAATATTTTAGTTAAGAACTGAAAAAGGTGAATTACAGGTAAATGTCAAGATGCCAGTCCTTAAAAGGACCCCCTAATCCTTAATGTTGTTTTAGTCTAATAATCAAATGTTGGATAAACGTGAACACACCATAAAATTAATATCAACTACTAATAAGCTCTGTGCTTTGCTTTTGCACAAATTGGCATTTCATTTGCACCAAAAAAAATCTTTCATTTGCTCCAAAAAAAATTTTATTTGCGCCACAAACCATATTTCATATGCGCCAAAATAATACATTTCATTTGCGCCAATGACACAGGTAAATCATGAGTATAAATAATAGATCTATATTGAAAAGAGACTTTAATGTTAAAAAGTAATTTTAATAGCAGGATATAACATATTAATCATAAATCACATTCATCAATAAACTAAAATGAAAACATAAAACACTGATTAGTTTTTTTTAAATGCTGAGATTGTACTTTTTGCTGGTCAAAACTGTGGTTGATTGTATGATTTTCATTCAATGTTTTTAAAATAGTTTTGCTGTCCACATCTGTTGTGATTCTGGCTTTGCCATTTATGAAGGTATATCTATTCGATTTGTCTCCATTTTTCAATATATTATACATCTAAATGTGAGGTCTTTAAAAATTTCCTCCCCTATTTGTCTCTGAATGAATTATGTCCATTTTGTCACCTCGAACATATGAACACTTTTAAATTTTATACCTTTGAATGACTCTCAGTTGTGTATAAAAAATGAGTATGAAATTACTTACCTACCCAATGGTAGATACTCTACACCATTTCTTATACGGGCCTTATATTCGGGAAACAACTTATATTAAAACGTTTCCGTTATACTTTACTTGTAAACAATTTGTCCAAATGTAAAGAGGCACAACTCTAGAACGGTTAAAGTGACGCCACCAAAATTCAAACTTGATCTGTATTTTGTGGTTATATGCATTGTGTATAAGTTTCATACCATTTGTTTGAGGCAAACTAAAGTTAGAGAACAGAAACCAACTTTGGGACGTACGGACTTCGTATGTACAGACGGACAAGGGTTAAACTTAATTCCCCTCTGCTACGGCGGGGCATAATTAGTATAAAAGCAGTATTTCCTATCGGCGCAAATGAGGTGCAAATGAAATATTGCATTTTTAATAAAATGCTCTGCAGGGCGCAGCTTGATATGACCACAGAGGACGAACCCTGAACAGTTGGGGCAAGTTTGACACAACATTCAAGCTTGATACAGCTCTGAATTTGGATTGTGATTAAATATTTGACACAGAATGAATGTGGTCTAAGAACTTAAAATTTCAAATTGGACATTTACCTATTATGGTCCAATATCCAAAATCTAAATACATGGTGAGATTCAGCAAATCAAAGAACCCCAAGAATTAATTTTGTGAAAATCAAACTAAGTTTAATTTTGGACCCTTTGGACCTTAATGTAGATCAATTTGATACCAGGACAATACTGTGCAATTGAATATTTCTTGCTATTGCGCAATACTGTGCAATTAAAATTTTTTGCTATTGCACAATACTGTGCAATTGGATACTTTTCTTGCTATTGAGCAATACTGTGCAATTGAAGATTTCTTGCTATTAGCAATACTGTGCAATTGAAAATTTCTAGCTATTGCACAATACTTAATACAATAATTTTCACATCCTGTTTGGTGTGTATCTCCTGCCATATCATTATTATTTGCTTTTAAATATAAATCAGAAATTACCAACTTAAAATGGAAAATTTTAAAGAAAAAAAGGAAAAAGGAAAAAATAAAAATCCACCCCCAATTTTTGAACCCCTTATGATTCATCACCCCAAACTCAATCCCAGCCTTCCCTTTGTGGTATGGTACCTTGCAGTACAATTTCAGAGAGATCCATACACTTGAACACAAGTTATTGTCTGGAAACTAGAAAATGCTTGTTTTTGGTCCCTTTTGGCCCCAAATTCCTAAACTTTTAGGGCAATTACCCCAAACTCAAACCCAGCTTTCCTTTGTGATATGGAACCTTGTAGTACAATTTCAGAAAGATCCATACACTTACACACAAGTTATTGTCCTGAAACTAGAAAATGCTTGTTTTTGCCCTTTTTGCCCCTAATTCCTAAAATATTGAGGCAATTACCCCATAATCAATCCGAGCCTTCCTTTGTGGTATTGTACCTTGCAGTACAATTTCAGAGAGATCCATACACTTGAACACAAGTTATTGTCTGGAAACTAGAAAATGCTTATTTTGGCCCTTTTGGTCCCTTATTCCTAAACATTTTGGGCAATTACCCCTAACTCAAACCCAGCTTTCCTTTGTGATATGGAACCTTGTAGTACAATTTCAGAAAGATCAATTCACTTACACACAAGTTAATGTCATGAAATTAGAAAATGCTTGTTTTTGCCCTTTGTTGCCCTTATTTCTAAAATTTTGAGGCAATTACCCCAAAATCAATCCCAGCCTTCCCTTTGTGATAAGGAACCTTGTGGTACAATGTCAGAGATCCATACACTAACACACAAGTTATTGTCTGGAAGTTACAAAATGCTTATTTTGGCCCCTTTTGGCCCTTAATTCCTTAACTGTTGGTACCATAACCCCAAAATCAATCCCAACCTTCCTTTTGTGGTATTGAACCTTATGGTAAAATTTCATAGAGATCCATTCACTTAAACTAAAGTTATAGTGCGAAACCAATGTGTCTTCGGACGACAACAACGACAACGACGACGACAACGATGCCAACGTCATACCAATATACGACCGCAATCAAAGATCTTTGATATTTATATGGCTTCACATCACACCTTGATAGTCAAACATGCAATTAAATAATGTCTTTTGCCTCAGGCTAACTGCTGTTATGTAATAAATGATCTGTGTTTTAAAACACTTTTAGAAATTTAAGGTAACTGCCCTTGCTTTACCATGTTTTTCAAGTTTCACTCCTTAAAATACTGTGAATTGGTTTAAAATAGAAATGAAATACAAATCAAACAAAGAATTATATACGAATAGTAATTAAATGACTTTCACTTTCTTGTGTATTTTGAAAGTTATTGGAGAGACCTATGCTTCTTTTCAATGCTGAATTGGAAATTGATTAGACATTTATTTACTTTAAGTGTGTAACTTTGAGTGACCTTGCAAAATTTGGCTAGATTTGGTTTCATACACCAGTGAATCAAACAAGTTGAGATATATAAACACCATACAATGGTGCAAAGGGAACATCACCATCTAAAACAGATAATTAATAATAGGAAATGAAAATCATCTCTTCTATCGTAAATCTTAGTATTAAGCTTCCAGTTAGAGATATAGATATCAAGATCCAGGAAAGGGCAGTATTCATTGTTAGTATTAGCTTTTAACAACTCCATGAAATAACACAATATAGGTATAGGTCTTTTTGCAAAATAAATATATGATAGGATTTATGAGGTATGAATTTTACAATGATCAAAATATACGAAAAGAAAGCGGTAATGGATGTCCTAAGCACTCAATCCTACCACAAAAGGATTGAAGTGATAAGAAAAGCTTACTTGGTTCTTTGGTCCAGGTAAGCTCAAAATGAAATCTATTTTCTCAAAACCAATCCTAATCTACTTTGTCTAGGTGTATTCAGACTATAAAGCTATTGACAAAAACATCTTTAATGGCTTTGCTACCAATCTGAGTTCCCATTTGAAATACTGTAAATTCATGAATTATTGCATGCATTTATTATGGCAAGTTTTAAAACTGAACAAAAATGTGAGATGAATTATTGCAATTTCTAGGCACATTTCTCCAACATTTGATTATTAGACTAAAACAACATTAAGGATTAGGGGTCTTCATAAGGACTGGCATCTTGATATTTACCTGTAATTTACCTATATCAGTTCTTAACTAAAATATTGTAAAAGGGATATTGTTTCAAGATATATATTAAAACATTAACAAACCATTTTATTTTTACAATAATAGTTTTTCATATATTTTTGGTCGAATATAACCAGAAACTGTTTTATCCGTATTTGAATTACAAAATTAAAAGTTATTCAACAAAAATTCCATGAAAAAAGGAAAATTCAAATCAAACTGAAAATTTCACAAAAATTATCAAGAAATAATCTCAAAATGATTTTTTTTTTAAATGAATTTTAATTGATAATAACATGAACAATCGAAATGTTCACTGACTGTACCTCATTTTAGTAATTTATTTCTTGATTAAATTTTATGAAATTTTCAGTTTGATTTGAATTTTCCTTGTTTATTCATGGAATTTTTGTTGAATAACTTGATATATTTTTGTATTTGTGTAACATGTAGATGTTCAAATCTAAAACGATGCGCAACAACAAAGTTTTATTTACGTAGAAAGTTTCTGAAAGCTGTTGTTTTCTAGTGCGAAGAATCTACCTAGTCATCCTATTTGTATATCATAAGAGCCAAGTCAGTGCTCCTGGCATGCTGTCTAAGCAGATGGAAGAGTCAGTCGTATATCTTTCCACTTTTCCACGAAAAAGGGAGAATACAAATTGGCTTGGTGAATTGTGAGCTACAAGTATTCTTGATTTGTCACTTAAGCTTTGGAAAATTAATGCAAGTTGACTAAGCAATTTAAATATACTACATCTTTGATAATAAGCAGCGTTTGATACTTTTATATAAGCTTAATGACTCAAGTTCTTATAATTCTTAATAGCTCTCAGAATATAAAATGTTTATTTTTATTCAAGATCGCAACATTGTAATCAATAGTACATTATTATGGAAAATAGAGAAAAAATATGAAAATAAAGTAAAATAAAAATTTACATCACTGTGCTAGATTATATCGACTTTTAAATCTTGGGAAACTATTCAAAATAAACAGCTGCGCCATGAGCGCATGATACGCCTGTCGTCTTGCGTGTGAATTTTATGCAATAATTATAAAGAGTTTCTTACATGCGAAAACCCCTTTTTTACAAAAACTCAATATCTCTAAAATAAAATTTTGAATCAAAACTAAAAGTATACAGATCTTTAGATTAATATAACTAAGAAGTGTGTAAAATTTTAAGCAATAATCATAAATCGCTTTTTGAGATACAGCGCAACATGTGAAAACCCACTTTTTTTAAAAAAAAAAAAAAATCAATATCTCAAAAAGTAAAATTTTGAATCAAAACCAAAAGTATACAATTCTTTAGATTAATATAACTAAGAAGTGTGTAGAATTTTAAGCAATAATCATAAATCGTTTTTTTAGATACGTTTTGCGACATGTGAAAAACCCTTCCCCCTTTTTTTACAAAATACTCAATAACTCAAAAATAAAATTTTGAATCATCACCAAAAAGTATACAGATCTTAAGATTAATATAACTAAGAAGTGTGTAAAGTTTTAAGCAATAATCATAAACTGTTTTTGAGATACGGCGCGACATGTGAAAAAAAACACACACCTGTTTTAGTTACTAAGTCCCGTAACTCAAAAAGTTTTAATCTTATTTTCACCAAAAAGTATACAGATCGTTTGACCATCATAAGAAACAACTATGTAAAGTTTCATGAAATTTGGATAAGTCGTTCTCAAGTTACGGTGCGACATGTTTACGCCGGACAGACAGATGGACAGACGACATTTGTATACCATAATACGTCCCGTCAAAATTTTGACGGGCGATAGAAATATATGAAAACCAATTATTGTAAAAAAATATAAAATATTTTGTTAATGTTTTAATATATATCTTTAAAAATACCCTTTTAACAATATTTTAGTTAAGAACAGGTGAATTACAGGTAAATATCAAGATGCAAGTCATTAAAAGAACCCCTAATCTCTAATGTTGTTTCAGTCTTATTATCATTTGTTGCAAAACGTGATCACACCACTCCAATAAGGAGTCATCAGAAAATTTCTCCATATGGTCTTTAATATAGATCTTGTCTTGCTGATCATTTTGTTTATTTAAGTTTATATCTATCTTTTATAATTTTCAAGATAATAGGCAAAATGGAAAAAAATGGTAAAATTTATCATTTAAGGGCAATAACTCCTATAAGAAGTTGTCTGACAGTTTTGACGTCAATGAACAATTGGTAGAGCTCAACATTCTGAACATTTTAGTTCCTGTCAGATTTTCTTTATCTATAACGGTTTTCAAAATAATCAATTCAATTCAATTCAATTCAATATTTTATTCACGCCTCACCTTATGCATAAAATTACACAATACATTTATAAAAGATACATTTTGTATACATAAGCCAATCTGTACAGATTTATGAGAGACGATAATCAACTAAAACAATTTGTATGTACATAATAAATATTAAACATGAAAGTCATCAGAAAATAATAGACAAAACTTGCATTTTACCCCATGCTCTATTTTTAGCTATGTCGGCCATCTTGGTTGTCAGGTGGGGTCATTGGACATATATTTTAAACAAGATACCCCAATGATGAATGTGGCCAAGTTTGGTTAAATTTAGTCCAGTAATTTCAAAGGAGAAGATTTTGGTAAAAGTTAACGGACATTACGATGACGAGAAACAAATGACAACAAAGGACGCCAAGTGATGAGAAATTCTCACTTGGCCCTTTGGGCAAGGTGAGCTAAAATAATATATCAATAATCTAAAATAATCTAAAATTAATGGTTTTATGTACGCAATACATTTTCTATTCCATTGTGTACATTTTATTAAGCTTTTGGCTGACATCATTTGTGTATAGTGAATTCTTTTCTTGTAAAATCTAGTTTTCAGCTCTTATCACATGTTTTGAATTACAATATTGCTTTAATCATGGATATGAGTTCTACTACACACAATCTCATTTATTTCATTGAGTTTCTAATGTTTTTAATCATGATATTACAAGCATGTACATTACTTCCTTACGCAGGATCAGTTAAGGCTTTTGCAACTAGGTTATGAATTTAAGTTATAAGTCCTTTAAACTTATCTATCAGTAATTCTGATATCCTGGTCCAGGCATATTTCGCTAAAATGTCTATACAATTTCTTTATCGAGGTGAATTTCTTAAAGTTGGTGGTCTACCATGATTCCATGTTTTTTGTTTAATATATTTTATTATTAATAGAATTTGGTACCCTGCACATTTAATAGGTTGATTCAGGGTTATATATAGATAAAAGAAGATGTGGTGTGAGTGCCAATGAGACAACTCTCCATCCAAGTCAAAATTTATAAAAGTAAACCATTATAGGTCAAAGCACGGTCATCAACTCGGAGCCTTGGCTCACACCGAACAGCAAGCTATAAAGGGCCCTAAAATTACTAGTGTAAAACCATTCAAACGGAAAACCAACTGTCTAATCTATATAAAAACGAGAAACGCTTATGAACCACATCAACAAACGACAACTACTGAACATCAGATATGAATATATTATAATAATAATAATAATAATAATTTTTTATTTAAAGAGGGTTACACAGTTAGCTATAAAACTTATCTTCCTGAGGCCCTCATGAAAATATAATATATATTCTCAAAGAAATTTTGTTGTACCAATAAAAAGTAAATTGGCCAAAAAAATAATAAAATATTGTTAAAAGAACATTAAGATGGGCATCAATTTAATTAAAATTAAATCTCAGCACTTGCTCATTTTTTTCATGTTTGGTCATAGAAGTGTGGAGATTTAATTTGATTGGATGGGCACCAAAACTATAATACATTGATATATAAAATGTACAATATTCTAGAAACAAAACTTTCAATCCGTTTTTTAAAGAGATACTGTGTCTTTGAACATGTTTCATTTTTTATTTTTGAAACAGCCATCCTCAAATTTACAAATCCCACTGAATATTTTTGCTTCTATCCATAAAATTGATACCATTAAAATGAGTTCACAGAATAAAACAAATATAGTTGATCTATCACATATAGTACATACTGACAAAATCAAAAAACTTTATGATCAATGAACCATGAAAATAAGTTTAAGGACAGATGAACACAATATGACATGTACCCTTGCAAACATTCTATAAACCACATATAGCAGATGTATTAGTTTAAGTATCGGAGAAAATGACCAATCAGAAAACTTAATAAAATCACTGAACCATAAAATAAGGGCAAGGTCAGTTAAATCTTGTCTGATGTTTTGCAATGATTATCTATACCAAATTATATAGTTGTCCTTTACTCATAATAACTGAAAAAGGTCGTGGGATAAAATAACTACTAAACTATACCACTTTTTATGCAGTTATTTAACCATGAGAATGAAGTCAAGGATAAAAATACCAAAACTGATCGACCAGCTCTTCTACCTTTTGAAATATAAAGCTGTAAACAAATAGTTTATGCTCTCCTCGACACTGCCTAAGCACCCTGCCTTGCTCTCTAGCTAGCTGCTACATTCAACCAATGTGCGATAAAAATTGGACAAAAGTTCATATCTAAAAGGGTTAATTCTTATTGTATTCACAAAATTTTGCTTCTTTTATCAATTTTATGAATTAGATGTTGATGAAAATGTGACAAATATGTAACAAGAAGAAATATTGACTTAAATAATTCTCCTCTTTGGAGTTGGTGTTATCAATTAATCATTTCAATTGTTTAGAACAATAATTTTCATTGGATGTTGACAATTATTTTGAAGGGTTAGATTCCACGCTCTACCAGTCCATAACTAAGGAAAGCTTCCATTTTGAATTCGAATGTTTTTGGTATGTAATTTCTTAAATTTTTCAAAAAATTAACATTTTGTGCCTCAAAATCTTCTTTTGTCAATATTTAAACCATTTAGAAGCATATGAAAAGTATATATATGTCTAGTATTTATGTTTGACATCGAGTATACCTATGATTTCACATTTTTGTAGATGCCAAAGACGATGTAACAGTTTCACGGACTTTTTCATTTATGGCATTTTAGAGCCAAAATATGTACTAAAATGAAATTTATCTTAATTAATATGTGGCATTAGAATGGAGATAACTGTATTGTATTTAAATTGTATTTAAAATTTGGTACGCATCGCTAGGTAAACTCAAATTGCGACAGTAAAATCTATGTTTCATGAAGGCCAAGCTTAAAATACAATACAATTATCTTCTAATTCACTGCAAAAGAAATAAAATGTGAGAACTTACCAAACAGCACACAAATGATCTGTAGATACCCATGCATTGGGCACTGACATTGTCTGAAAAAGAGTGAAGATAACAAGAAACATAGTGCAATAGATTTCATCTAAGTTCAGGGTTAAACTAATCCATTTTGATTCAAACATATCCTTTGTTTTTCTATTATTATGACATCAGTGACAAGTCCATGTCAACAATAGTAAGGACGGGTCAAACATATTTGACCTCACAAAGCTGAGATATACAACTCTATGAAGAGACGAGTAGATTGATACAGGAACAGGCCTAGTAAAGACTGATGATAATCTGAATTAAGTTTAAACGGTCATAATTTAATTAAGAAACTCAATTTTCCCCATCAACTTTTTGAAATACCACCTGAAAAGAGAAGATATGATTAGGACACTTTGCTTGGCCCTTGAATTCAATAAATTGCTTCGCTGAGTGCAGCTGGATACGACCACAGAGGTCCAACCCTGAACAGTTTGGGCAAAAATGGACACAATATTCGCACTTGAAACAGGTCTGAATTTGGATTGTAATTCAATGTTTGACACTTTGACACAGAATAACTGTAGTCAAAGAACTTAGAATTGGTTACATGATTTGAATTAATATTCAATTTTTGCTTTTGTGCAATACACTATGCTGTTGCAAATTGACCCCCAAAAAACCAAAAATTTACCCCCATTTTGCAACAACAAAAAATATTTGAAGAAATTTTCTTTTAATTTCTAAAATGAGATAAAATTGTCCCCCTCAGAATTTCTTTTACCCCCCACACAATTTTTTTTCACCTCCCTCCCCCCTTTTCCAAAAAAAAAATTCTTTCCCAAGATATGGTAATAATCTCAATTCAAATTTTCAATGGAGTTTGCAACCATAATTAACCATTTAAATACATCATAAAAGTCTTAAAATAGAAAATGACATACATAATCATGGCTAAAATTAATATTCCTTAATCAGCATTTTTAAATAGTAACTTCTAAAATAAATTACCCCAAACTCAATTCCAGCTTTCCCTTTGTGATATGGAACCTTGTAGTACAATTTCAGAAAGATCCATACACTTACACACAAGTTTTTGTCATGAAACTAGAAAATGCTTGTTTTTGCCCCTTTTGGCCCCTAATTCCTCAAATTTTGAGGCAGTTACCCCAAAATCAATCCCAGTATTCCTTTGTGATATGAAACCTTGTAGTACAATGTCAGAGAGATTCATACACTAACACACAAGTTATGTCTGGAAGTTACAAAATGCTTATTTTGGCCCCTTTTGGCCCTTAATTCCTTAACTGTTGGTACCATAACCCCAAAATCAATCCCAACCTTCCTTTTGTGGTATGACACCTTATGGTAAAATTTCATAGAGATCCATTTACTTAAACTAAAGTTAGAGTGCAAAACCAATGTGTTCGGACGACGACGCCAATGTCATACCACGATTGATATAATATACGACCGCAAAATTTTTTGCGGTCATCTAAAAGTCATCGAACGATTTCCTCAATATTGTCTTAATTGAAGATCTTGTCTTGCTGATCACATTGCTTATTTAAGTTTATATGTATCTATTATAATTTTTAAGAAATAAGGCAAAACGCAAGAAATTGGTAAATATTGTTATCAAAGGGCAATAACTCTAATAAGGAGTTGACTGAAGATTTCGACCATGTAGACTAATTTATAGAACTTGTCTTGCTGATAATTTTTGCAACTTAAAGTTTCTCTCCATTTATTATAGTTTTCAACACAATAGGCAAAAATGAAAAAAAGTGGTAAAATTTGTTGTTTAAGGCAATAACTCCTATAAGAGGTTGTCTGACAGTATTGACATATATGGACAATTGGGCAATAAAATTCAATTATTAGCCTGTTTGTTTTTTTTTATATAATGAAAAGCTTGTATTAAGTGTAAAATATAGCATATTAAGTGTAAAATAGAGAATACAGTCTTTGATTATAAATTGTCTTAATATATATCTTTTCTGAGATAAATAATATTATCATTCAATTTTTGCAAAATTACCTCTAGCTTTGTGGCAAATTGAAGCACACAAAATAGAATTCTGGGTTGGTTTTTATCATTATTAGAATCAAGGGTCTGAAAAAATTTCATGAGAATTTGGTTAAATATACTATCTTTGTTTGTAAGGCTATACCTAGACTATTACCACATATTGCAATATTGGTGTAAGTAAATTTGAGAGAAAAAGAGACAAACAGACAAACTAGACCAGACAGAAAAGACAAACCAGACAGACAGAGAACAACCAGTCAGAGACAAATACAGACCAGACCAGACAAGAGACAGACTGACCATAGACTGGCAGACAGAGACAGATCAGATAGACAGATCATAGACAGGCAGACATATACTGATATTTTTAGTTAAGCCAATTGCTACTGATTGTCATAGTTTGTTCTAATGTTGTTCTGTTACACCACTGTCACAGGTTAGAAGAGGGTTGAGCACACACAAACATGTTAAACCACACCACTTTCTTTATGTGCCTGTCCCAACTCAGGAGCCTGCAGTTCAGTGGTATTCATTGGTTCATGTCTGTTATATTTGTTTTTCGTAAATTATTTTGTTATAAATTAGGCCATAAGTTTTCTTGTATCAATTGTTTCATATTTTTCTGTAGGTATGGGTTTTTTCATTGTCTAAGGCTGTAAGATTGCCTATAATAGATTACATCCACTTCATCTGAACTCTGGTGGATAGTTGTCTCATTGGCAATCATATCATATCTCCTTTTTTTAAATAAAAGATAGACAGACAAGAAAGAACAGACACAAACTGTGGACACACTAAGATATCCTGACAGACAGAGAAAAACCAGACAGACAAATACAGTCAGACAAGACCAGACCAAACAGACCAACACTAGACATTCCAGACAGACAGACACAAAACACATATAAGACCAGACACAGGTTACACAAAGATATTCCAGATGGACAGACCAGACCAGACAAAACAGAGACAGACCGACAAATACACAAACAGCAACTGACAGCGACATACCAGAGACACATTAAACAAACCAGACCACAGACAGACAGACAGACTGACATAACAGAGCAGACACAAAACTCAGATAGGAATTTACAAATTGGGTTTTTGTTCACTATTTTTCTGTACAGTGATTGAGTGAAATTCTTTTCTCATTTGCATCATAAAATCAGGTTCACAACTCAATCAAAGATAAATCAGGGTCTTCCCCACCAAGCTCCTGAATATATCTAGTTTTTTTATCATCAAGTCATTGAATTGAGACGTTATTATTCATGTAACAAACCAAGATGGTCATCCAGTGTTATCTTTAATAAATTTCTTTCCGATTACTGACAAATGTAATCGATTAATAATCGATTACATGAAGAATTTTGTGTAATAGATTAATAATCGATTACTCTGATTTTTGTATGTAATCGATTACAATCGACATTTCATTAAAAGTAATTACATTACTTTTCGATTACTATCAATTACATGCTACAAAATTATAAAAAATAATAAAGAAAGTTGAACACAATTATGTTGCTCAACATATTTCTAGTGAAAATTTAGAGCTTACAAAAACATCATTTAAAGAATAGTTTCCAAATGTTATGTTGACAGTTATCTAGACGGAAGCTTACCGAGGATCCAAAATATTCAAAATTATTGAAATTTTGTTTTAAACATGAGTGAGTGTTGATTAAGTTCTTGCAATGACATGGACCATTACATCAATCACATTATATTTTAGGCCATTTGCTCCATATTTCTTGCTGTTATACTTATTAAGTTTTGTTATTTGTTTTGACTCATCATCAAGTAACCGGTATATTTTAATATAGTTTATCACAATGTTGGAAGTTAAAATAAAAAATATCAAAAGTAATAATCAACTCAGCTAATTTTAAAGATGAAAATTTATAATTTATAATTACATGCATGAATTTATTCTTTTGTTTGGATAATCTCCTTATTAAGGTGATAACAATGCCAGTGGAGTAAAATTTATAACCTAGGGCAATATAACAAAATGTAAATCTCACACTTAATTAGACATACATCTAATTGAAAGCAAAGTCTGCATTTAATTGATTAAAAGTCTTTGATCATCTGATTAGTAGAGAGAAGGAGACAATTAACAATTCTTTATTCTCTATTCAAAATTATAATCAATATACATTTTAGTGTCAAAATGGTCTACATGTATCTTTTACTGAACAATAATTTCATTGCATTGGTTTTATTGTCAATAGGATACTGTATCCTTTCTTAATATTTATATCATAACATTACAAGAGAGTTAATTGGTGCACACCAAATTTTTGGGCGGAAATGTGGAGGTTTTTCGTGTAAAAAAGTGCAAAATATTATATAAACAATCTGTATGTGGTGTTGACTTTTATCCTCAATTGCCAGAACTGGTCCAATCCAATTAGTTATGATAATGCTATAAAATATAACTAAATTGTGCAGTTGATGAAATCGAATATCTTTTAAGTGCAGTTGATGCATGGAATATCATCTTATTCATTTTCAAGACTTGATTTTGAAACTCGTGACTATCAAAGTTGCATCTACTGACAAAATATTTGTATTCCTCATCTCAGATATGGATTTAAACGCAGCCTTTCACCTCATTTACTCATCAATGAATTTTATGTCAAGATGATATATTTTTAGGACCCTCGATTCTGACTATTACAGACGCATCTACTGACAAAATATTATTTCTCCACAAGTTGTATCTCAGATATGGACTCTAACGCAAACTTTAATCAGTCACTCATATGTGAAATGTAGGTCAAGATAACCTTATTTTTATCATGACTCCTTGGTTATTCAAGAAGCATCTGAACTGATAGATGGAGAGCCGTGGTGTAGTGGTTAGTGCATCGGACTACTAACACAAAGGTTCCCGGTTCGATCCCGCTCAGGGAGAACATTTCAGGGACTGAATTTTCGGCTCTCCTTGACACCATTTGCAGTGTGGTCTTGAGAAACGATGATAGTCCGTCGGAAGGGGACGATAAATGGCTGACCCGTGTTAAGAGAGAGCCAAATCTCTTGCACGTAAAAGACACCTTTGTAGATTTCGAAAAGAGAAGGCTAATGCTGCTACAAGGCAGCACTCACCAAAAGTGGAAAGGGATTAATATAAGTTGCAATAACTTGTTTCCCAATCCACTATAAATAAATATGTTTAAACTAGATAGATGGACTTTAACTTTGTGATGGACAGTTGAAACACTATATCCTTCCCCAACTTCGCTTTGACAAAAGATATAAAAATCTTGAAGTAAACAAATATCAACTTATTCCTCTCAGTAAAGGTTGAGAAATACTAGACATAATGTTTTCATTTCTATTCGGTTTTGGTGAAATTTAAAAGTATCAACAAACAGTCATAAAAATAGGAATGTAGCTTTGTATAATATTTAATCTTGAATTCTGCTAAAACCGATGTGAAGGGTCAACTTGAACTTACTACCAGTTATGAGAAATATTGATCATTGTTGAATGCCTCATGGTGACTTGAAGATGAAGGACAACAATAAAACGTTCCATATTTGGGTTTTACCATGTATTGATATTAATATTGTCTCATGTACATTTACTCCATATCCTTCATATTTTCATTGGGTATATACGACAGAATAAATAAACTGCTTCGATGAGTGCAGCTGGATACGCCGCAGAGGTCCAACCCTGAACAGTTGGGGCAAAATGGTCACAATATTCAAGCTTGATACAGGTCTGAATTTGGATTGTAATTAAATATTTGACATATTATAGGTTTCTGAATAAATGTAATCAAAGAACTTAAAATTGGTTATATGAATTGAATTTATATTCAATTGAAGATTTCTTGCTGTTGTGCAATACACTGTGCTGTTGCGCAATACTTAGTAAATCTGTTGTCAGACTATAAACAAATAAAGGGAGGTTATCTTAAATGATATAAACCAGGCACGAAAGTTTAATGAAAACTGCTCAAAGCACTTTAAAGGTATTGTCAAAAACTGGAAAATCCCCTTTATTTAATGAATAAAACCCGATAACTCAGAAACATAAAATCTAAAATTTATAAAAATCAAAAGGCAGCTTACAACAATAGATATAAACAATTCACCAAAGTTTCAGGAGAACTGCTGAAAGCATTTTTAGTTATTGTCCGAAAACTGAAAATCCCTTTTTCCATAACTCGAAACGAAAAATCTAAAATTTATAAAAATCAAAAGGAGCTTACATCAATAGATATAAACAATTCACCAAGGTTTCATGAGAACTGCTGAAAGCATTTTTGAGTTATTGTCCAAAACTGGAAAATCCCCTTTTAATGAATAAAACCCCATAACTCGAAAACGTAAAATCTAAAATTTATAAAAATCAATAGATAAAACAATTGACCAAATTTTCTTGCAAATTGGAGAAAGCATTTTTAAGTTATTGTCCAAAACTGGAACACCCCTTTTATGATGAATAAAACCCCATTTCTCTGAAACGTAAAATCTAAAATTTATGAAAACGAAGGAAGCTTTTGTCAATAGACATATACAATTCACCAAAGTTTTATGCAAATTGGGTAAAGCGTTTTGAGTTAATGTCCGATATGTTCACGACGGACGGACGGACAGACGGACGGACAGACGGTCAACGGTATACCATAATACGTCCCGTGAACGGGCGATAAAACTGCTTCATACTACAACTAAAAATCAGAAAGCTTTAAACAGTATAGCAAATTATTCTCTTCAGAACAACTGACAAATCCTTGACAAAAACTTTTCATTTCAATCTGTTTGGTTGCAGTAAAATTGCAAACACAGAATAAATGTAGTCAAAGAACTTAGAATTGGTTATATGATTTGAATAAATATTCAATTTTTGCTTTTGTGCAATACACTATGCTGTTGGGAATTGAACCCCCATTTCTGCAAAAAAAAATATTTGAAGAAATTTTCTTTTAATTTCTGAAATCTGAAATGAGAAAAATTGTCTCCCTCACAATTTCTTTTTACCCCCTCCCCCTTTTCAAAACAAAAATTCTTTCCCAAGATATGGTCATAATCTCAATTTAAATTTCAAATGGAGTTTGCAAACATTAATATTCCTTAATCAGCATTTTTAAATAGTAACTTGAAAAATAAATTGACAGCTAATCACCTCAAGACAATGCAACATTTCTTAATACATAATTTAAAAGCAGTGTAAGGGAGGTAATCCAAACATAACATTGTACTTTTTTTAATTGTCCATTAACCAAGAAACCCTTGTTTTTCACCCCTTTTTTGCCCCTAATTCCTAAACAGTTTGAGCCATTAAACCCCAAAGCCAATCCTAACCATCCCTTTGTGGTATGGAAATTGTGGTATAATTTCAGAGAGATCCATACACCGTTCCACAAGTTATTGTCTGGAAACTAGAAAAATGCTTATTTGGGCCCCTTTTTGGCCCCTAATTCCTAAACTGTTAGGACTTTAACCCCCAAAATCAATCCCAACCTTTCTTTTGTGGTTATAAACCTTTTGTTTAAATTTCATGGATTTCTATTTACATTACTAAAGTTATTGTCCGTAAACCAAAAGTGTTCAGATGACTACGACGATGATAATGACGACTACAACGACGATTGTGATACCAATATACGACCACAAAATTTTTTATGCTCGTATAAAAAAATGGTAAAAATCGTCATTAAAACAATAACTCCAATTAAAAGTCATCGAACGATTTCCTCAATATTGTCTTAATTGAAGATCTTGTCTTGCTGATCATATTGCTTATTTAAGTTTATATCTATCTATTATAATTTTTAAGATATAAGGCAAAAACGCAAGAAATTGGTAAATATTGTTATCAAAGGGCAATAACTCTAATAAGGAGTTGACTGAAGATTTCGACCATGCAGACTAATTTATAGAACTTGTCTTGTTGATAATTTTGCAACTTAAAAGTTTCTTCCATTTATTATAGTTTTCAACACAATAGGCAAAAATGAAAAAAAGTGGTAAAATTTGTTGTTTAAGGGCAATAACTCCTATAAGAGGTTGTCTGACAGTTTTGACATATATGGACAATTGGTAGAGCTCAAAATTCTGAACATTTCTGCTCCTGTCAGATTTTCTCTATTTATAGCGGTTTTTAAAATAATAGACAAAAACTTGCATTTTATCCCTATGTTCTATCTGTAGCCATGTCGGCCATCGTGGTTGGAAGGCAGGGTCATGGGACACATTTTTTAAACTAGATACCCTAATGATGATTGTGACCAAGTTTGGTTAAATTTGGTCCAGTAGTTTCAGAGGAGAAGATTTTTGTAAAAGTTAATAGACAACGACGACGAAAAATTAAGAGTATTCTTAGACAGATTCAAATATAATATGTGTGCGGACAGACAACAACATACCATAATATGTCCTGTGCATGACTGGCATAAGAAAATAGAAATTTTACAAACCAATATCCATTTTTATATATTCCATGTCATGGTTTTTGGCACACTCTAAAATCTAAATAATTGATAATCATTTTAACCATATACTTACAGAGGTACTGATAGATAAGTCTGGGTCTGCTATCTACAATTATAACAAAAATTAAATGTGGTTTAATGTTAGTAAAATAGATTTTAGAAATAGTTTAACAAAAGATTTTTCAATTTATACCCTTTAGTATTGTTCAAAGACTTTATTCTCCTGACAAAGGCATTTATTTTCAAGCCTTTGTAATAAAATTCAATTATTAGCCTGTTTGGTTTTTTTTTTTTATATAATGAAAAGCTTGTATTAAGTGTAAAATATAGCATATTAAGTGTAAAATAGAGAATACAGTCTTTGATTATAAATTGTCTTAATATATATCTTTTTCTGAGATAAATAATATTATCATTCAATTTTTGCAAAATTACCTCTAGCTTTGTGGCAAATTGAAGCACACAAAATAGAATTCTGGGTTGTTTTTTTTTTATCATTATTAGAATCAAGGGTCTGAAAAAAATTTCATGAGAATTTGGTTAAATATACTATCTTTGTTTGTAAGGCTATACCTAGACTATTACCACATATTGCAATATTGGTGTAAGTAAATTTGAGAGAAAAAGAGACAAACAGACAAACTAGACCAGACAGAAAAGACAAACCAGACAGACAGAGAACAACCAGTCAGAGACAAATACAGACCAGACCAGACAAGAGACAGACTGACCATAGACTGGCAGACAGAGACAGATCAGATAGACAGATCATAGACAGGCAGACATATACTGATATTTTTAGTTAAGCCAATTGCTACTGATTGTCATAGTTTGTTCTAATGTTGTTCTGTTACACCACTGTCACAGGTTAGAAGAGGGTTGAGCACACACAAACATGTTAAACCACACCACTTTCTTTATGTGCCTGTCCCAACTCAGGAGCCTGCAGTTCAGTGGTATTCATTGGTTCATGTCTGTTATATTTGTTTTTCGTAAATTATTTTGTTATAAATTAGGCCATAAGTTTTCTTGTATCAATTGTTTCATATTTTTCATGTCTGGGCCTTTTATAGCCGACTATAGGGTATGGGTTTTTTTTCATTGTCTAAGGCTGTAAGATTGCCTATAATAGATTACATCCACTTCATCTGAACTCTGGTGGATAGTTGTCTCATTGGCAATCATATCATATCTCCTTTTTTTAAATAAAAGATAGACAGACAAGAAAGAACAGACACAAACTGTGGACACACTAAGATATCCTGACAGACAGAGAAAAACCAGACAGACAAATACAGTCAGACAAGACCAGACCAAACAGACCAACACTAGACATTCCAGACAGACAGACACAAAACACATATAAGACCAGACACAGGTTACACAAAGATATTCCAGATGGACAGACCAGACCAGACAAAACAGAGACAGACCGACAAATACACAAACAGCAACTGACAGCGACATACCAGAGACACATTAAACAAACCAGACCACAGACAGACAGACAGACCGACATAACAGAGCAGACACAAAACTCCAGATAGGAATTTACAAATTGGGTTTTTTGTTCACTATTTTTTCTGTACAGTGATTGAGTGAAATTCTTTTTCTCATTTGCATCATAAAATCAGGTTCACAACTCAATCAAAGATAAATCAGGGTCTTCCCCACCAAGCTCCTGAATATATCTAGTTTTTTTATCATCAAGTCACTGAATTGAGACGTTATTATTCATGTAACAAACTAAGATGGTCATCCAGTGTTATCTTTAATAAATTTCTTTCAAGTATATATGTGATGCTGTTTTATTTGGTTTATACAATGTCACTGATAAGCAAGTTTTTTTTTTTTTTTGTGTCTAGTTTATTTAAGCATTCCTGCCAATTTTGTATTTGAAAGTGGCAATATAGTCACATTATCTATATAGAGTCTATACAACATAACATCTGGAAAATGACAGTAACAAACACTAGGGCATAAGCTTTAGGCATCCATCAAAGCACACATTCTCATTGGCACTTACATATTACAAGCCTACAGGCACAAATTCAAGCATCAAGCAGTTTCTGAAACTTGTGCAATACACACCCCTAGGATAGAATACATTTCATTCTCAAATGCTCCTCACTACAAGTCTTAAAATACCTACAAACCCTCCATTAGTTGTTGGCAATGTATGTAAATCAGGCAGTGCCTCAAGATATTTGTGAGGAGAATTGTCTGTTAATGTCATGCATAATTGACTGCTGTGACCCTATTATCAAAAACCCTTCATAGAACATCAAGTGCTCCTAAATCAACAGAGGAATCTACGAGAAAACTAACAACATGGCAGACAACAACCAAAGACATTGGATTACAGACCTAAAGAATAAGGTGTAGATAAACACGTTTGTGAGCAATCAACCCTCCCCTAACCTGGGACTGTGGTGTAAAAGCACAACATAATAACATACATTAAACATATCAGATAATTTATCAGTAAAACAAGGGAAAATAGTTCAAAGTCTAAAATGGCTGGGTTGCAATATTTGTGACTAATCAATGTAGTGTGTTTAAAGGATGTTTGAGGGATCTCAGTTGAAAACTGTAGGAAGAGCTGATTGCAAAAATTTGGTACCCAGTTTTGTAAATTTTGCTGGAAAATGTTATGATATTGTAACTATCATATTTATTTAGTTGGCCTAATTTGTTTTGTGTGGCCTATTATATATTTTTACATTGTGTACAAAATAATACACATTGTGTTACAACTATGCAGTTGAGATATAACTGGAACAATCATTAATACTCATGGAATGATTAGAACTTTCTATTTCACTTACATAACCTTTCCAGAATGATCATTACAAAAGATGCGTAATTTAAACATCTACCTTTATCTAGAAGTTTCCGTTTGAGTATATATATAAGTATGCAGACCCTAAAGTTAGATAGACTTAGACATCGATAGACATCAACATTCTCAGCAGTTGGATTGACACTTTTATTAACTAACAACATCATACTAGATTGTGACCTATTGGATATAATATTCTGTGGATTCCCGTGAAGATTTCTGGATAAAGAAAAGATAAAATATTGGACATATATTTTGACAGTTAAGTTGACATTTCTTTTTGTGTAATACTTCTTGTAAACTAGTGTATAATAAATCTTGTTAAATTCATTATTGATTTGTGTCGTTTGTTGGCTACAATTAAAAGTCGATTTTTCAGGTCGTAACAGAAATTGGGGGCTCGTGTCTGGGATAACATAAATATCTTATCAAAAAAAATTTTCAGTATTTTTATTAGAACTAGCCAACAAAAGTCTACAAAATGGCATTTGAAGCCGGTAAATTTTTGAAAATGCCAGACCTGGAGGGGTTTGATAATTTAAAGAAAGAGGAATCAGTGTTGCTTGCTAAACATCTGAAATTAGACTTTAGAATATCTATGAGAAAACAAATTATAAAAAATTTGGTAATAGACAAATTAGTTGACACAGAAATTTTAGGTGAAGAGGCTCTTGAACTTAAGGTCGAAAATGTTGACCCTATCAAATTAAAACAGCTTGAATTAGAACATGAACTTAAATTAAAACAACTGGAAAACGAAGTTAAATTAAAGCAATTGGAAAAAGAAGATGAACTCTAACTAAAACAATTGGAAAAAGAAAAAGAAGAAAGACAGGCAGAACTTGAAATGAAGGAAAGGTTACAGATGGAGAAAATAAAAGAAAAAGAAGATGAATTTAAATTAAAACAGGCAGAACTTGAAATGAGGGAAAGATTAGAGATGGAGAAAATGAAAATTGAAATGGCCAAAGAAGAAAGCAACACTAAATTCCAGTCAAAATCAGAACATTTCTAGTCTGGAAAAAAGCAAAAAATATACGTTTGGTTCCCAAATTTTGTGAAAAAACAGTTGACAAATTTTTTCCACAGTTTGAGAATATTGCTCAAATTTGAAATAGCCGAAGCCTTTTTGGACTACAATGCTGCAAAGTGTTTTTGAGGGCAAGGCCGCTGAAATTTACTCAGCACTTTCATCAGAAAATTGTTCTGATTATGACAAGGTTAAAAAGGAAGTTTTGAAAGCTTATGAGCTAGTGCCAGAAGCATACAGACAGAAATTTAGGTCTTAAAAAAAGTTTGATTCACAAACCTATGTTTAATTTGCTAGAGAAAAAGAAGATCTATTTGATAAATGGCTTACGTCAAATAAAAATAGATAAAAATTTTGATAATTTAAGATAACTGATGTTATTAGAAGAGTTCAAGCAGTGTGTTCATTTAGACTTAAAATAGATATAAGAAGATGTGGTATGAGTGCCAATGAGACAACTCTCCATCCAAGTCAAAATTTATAAAAGTAAACCATTATAGGTCAAAGTACGGTCTTCCAACACGGAGCCTTGGCTCACACCGAACAGCAAGCTATAAAGGGCACCACAAAATTACTAGTGTAAAACCTGGGACTATTATACTAACGGGACTGGAAACTGATCGATCTGTTGAGATTTCATTGTCCCGATAGCGGATTATTGATTTTTGTTTTGATTGACAGCTTATCGTGCCGCGTGGTTAATTAGCCTTCGTACATGTAAACAATTGATTTCGCGAACAAGTCAGCTTATAGAATACCGTTAAAATTGGTGGACTTGAAATTGAAAAAAAAAAAATTAAATGCAAAAAAAAATAAAATATATAAATAACAAAACTATTTTAACAAATTAATTATATTTACTTGAAATAAATGTTTTCACACAGGAATAAACTAATGCCGGTTAAAACTGGACAAGTTCTCGGAAAAGTAGTTTTGAAAGATAAATACTTTTCTTATTGTTAACGAAAAATTATTAATAAGTAGTCAATATATTAGTGTTGAAAATAAAACAAATAAAGTCGAATGCTGGCGCTTTACTTGACCGCTAAGAAAACAACGTGTCGCCGAAAGTTAACAGATCATAATTAATCCTAATAAAACAATAAATGTGCAATAAAAACAATGTTGGCAATTTCAGTTCATAATTAATCCCTATAACAAAAGTTACCCGTGGTCTAATAAAAACATAGCCACATTGTTTTGAACTTTTCTAAATTTCGTGTTTACACCTAAATTTCAATATGGCAGAAATAGCAGTGAAAGGGCCTACTTTTGTAGTTCTGATTGTGGAACTTATTGAACATATTTTCACGAAGTCATATGCTTATGCCACCAAGACCATTACTAAGCAAAAACACCCGATTTTAATACAAATATTGCACATATAAAAAGGAGTAAGCAATTTTATAGGAACAGTATAATTTATTTGAACCCTGCATGTGGTTTCCGTTTGTAATGAGAATGAGATTTATATTCCACTTTTCACTTTAAAAGTGACAATAAAAATAGGCCAATCCAACCTATAACCTATAAATATGATTTTACAACAAACCGAACTCGCGATCTCTTTTCAATCAATAGTTTTAAGAAATTTTATGAATCATACTTGTTTTCCCTGCGTCCCGACGCTATTATCATCCTGAAAAAAATTCAACCTTTAGATGTCGTTTTGTACACTTAAGCCGGGATTTGGTGATTAATAACAACTGTCAAAGATCGAGATATCTTTTATCATTAAAGTAATCGTGTTAACATTAAGGATTATCATTTCAATAACTATTAAAAATAAAAACAAATTACAAAGATTATACGATCAAGACACGCTGTCACTGTCAAACAATATGGCGATCGATAAATCTCGCCGGTAAAGTCTCGTTCTAACGACCGTGATGTTGAGTATGATTACACTGATTGGTGTAAGAGTTTCCAGTCCCGTTAGTATAATAGTCCCAGGTAAAACCATTCAAACGGGAAAACCAACGGTCTAATCTATATAAAAACGAAAAGAAACACTTATGAACCACATCAACAAACTACAACTACTGAACATCAGATTCCTGACTTAGGACAGGTGCAAACAATTGCAGCGGGTTTAAACGTTTTAATGGTACCAAACCTTCACCCTTATCTGAAACAATAGTGTAACATCACAACATAGAAAGACACACTATAAAATATCAATTGAAATGGCTTAACTCAATCAAAAGACATATTAACACCAGTGAACATACACTGAACAAATAAATTTGATTTATGATACAATGTAAATACAAAATAATAAACTAAGGGAAGAATAATTAAAGTAACATGTTATACCTCTGTGAAATGTTAAACGATTTAAAAAAAAACCAATATGCTTGAACAAAAATATCAGCCATTTGCAATTACTTTAAACACAGGTAAATGAAAATAATTTTGTTGTTAGGTATACGTGTACAGTTCAAATGGAGAAAGGAAATATTTTTACAAAATAAATAATTTTGATGTTTATAGTACAAAGAAGTGAAAATTTATAGTAATACCAAACACTTATCAAAGCTGGTATATAGACCAGAACACATTTAGATGACAAAACTGTTGAGACATTACAAGATGCAGCTGTTATTTCCGATAATTATACCCTTTCCCATAAGAGATGTTTCAAAGGTCAAAATTTTAATACTTCGAGTGGAAATTACAAGAATCAAAGCACTGAGCGTACTGATAGCAAGCCTGTTGCAAAGAATAAGAGTCAGTCTAGTTATAATATGTCTAGTCCAAAATTTGATACTTTTGAGAAGAAGTCACTGACTTGTGCTTATTGTAAGAAGAATGGTCACCCGATGGCTGATTATTTCAGACTCCAGAAGAAGAATGAATGAGATAATAAGCCCAAGACCAGTGCTTGTACGACACCCTGTGTTACCAATACGTATGAATGTCCTGTGAGTCAGGCTTTTAAGTCCAGTTTTTTTTAAATTACATGGAGGTTAATAACCTTTTATGTCTGATGGGTTTGTTTCTATTGTTGATAATACTACTCCTCAGCCTATTAAAATTTTACGGAACACTGGAGCTTCTCAGTCTTTATTGTTAGAAGGTGTGGTGCCTCTGTTTTGTTACGAGCTGTGGAGTTAGGTTGTATAGACGTTCCCCTCCATCGTATTTATCTGAAGTCAGATTTGATTTCTGGACCAGTTGTTGTGGGTGTCCGTCCTAATCTCCCTGTTGAGGGTGTTTCATTATTGCTAGGAAATGATCTAACTAGGAACAAAGTGGCTGCTGAACCAATTGTTACCAGTGAACCAGTGGTGGATGTTTAATCACCTGAAATTATGCTGAACTGTATCCAGCTTGTGTTGTTACTAGGGCGATGGCTAGAAAACAACAAAATGAGAAACAAGAACCAGAGATTGACTAGGTGGAGTTTATTGTTACAGGAATATGATGTTATTGTAAAACATATTAAAGGTAAAGATAATGTAATAGCAGATGCTTTATCTAGAACTTATTAAAACACTGTGAATATACTATGTTTTTTTGTACATATTATTCAAGAAAAGTTTTTGTTACACTCAAACTTTTTTTAAGGGGGGAGGTGTTATGATATTATAACTATCATATTTATTTAGTTGGCCTAATTTGTTTTGTGGAGCCTATTATATATTTTTACATTGTGTACAAAATAATACACATTGTGTATTACAACTATACAGTTTAGAAATAACTGGAACAATCATTAATACTCATGGAATGATTAGAACTTTCTATTTCACTTACATAACCTTTCCAGAATGATCATTACAAAAGATGCGTAATTTAAACATCTACCTTTATCTAGAAGTTTCCATTTGAGTATATATACAAGTATGCAGACCCTAAAGTTAGATAGACTTAGACATTGATAGACATCAACATTCTCAGCAGTTGGATTGACACTTTTATTTACTAACAACATCATACTAGATTGTGACCTATTGGATATAATATTCTGTGGATTCCCGTGAAGATTTCGGGATAAAGAAAAGATAAAAGATTGGACATATATTTTGACAGTTAAGTTGACATTTCTTTTTGTGTAATACTTCTTGTAAACTAGTGTATAATAAATCTTGTTAAATTCATTATTGATTTGTGTCGTTTGTTGGCTACAATTAAAAGTCATATTTCTGGTCGTAACAAAAATAACTAAGTTCCATAATAGCAGGTGCACAAGTACAACATATGCACAATCTTTCTGTGCAGTCTTAGGGATCTTGGTTGACTGTAAGAGGATTTGAAACTTGTACCCTCTTTCATAAATTATGCTGCAAAATACCTAAGTTCCCAAGTCTGGAAAAATGATTAAAAAAATTCCTCAAACAGTTACATAACAGCTGGTGCACAACTTCAACATATGTGCAATCTTCTTGTGACGTTGCAGGGATCTGGGTTGAAAACTGAAGGAGGACTTGATTACACAAATTAGGTACCCACTTTTCCCTGCCTGTCTGGCCGACAATCCGACATCACCATACTATAAGCCAGTTCTGGACTTTGTCCAACTTAATAGATGGGTTCAGAAGAACGATTCTCAAACAATAGAAAATGGTTTATAATGAACATTTAAATACTGTGAAAGTACCTTTATTCGTGAATTGAGCAAAAGTTACATGTTCGTGGGTTCTTAAATTTGTGGATTTTAGTTTTCTGAAAAAAAAATTGGGTGAAGAATTTGAACCCATCAGAAACGATTCGTAGATTCTTCAAAATAATCATATGGTGTTCATTTTCACTTACATGTTCGTCTATCATTTCTGACATTATTCATTCATTTTTTTAATAAAATAATTGCTTTCAGAAATAAGCTGATTATTAAATCTCTGAATACAAATGGTCTCATTGAACGAAATTGTAAAGTAAACATTTTAAGTGTTGCACCAGTGTTATCAGAAGTGGTGAAACTAATTAACCCGAGATCAAAGGATCAACAGATTAATGATCAACAAAGGTGTTAATTGGGCCATAAACATGTCATTTAAAGAAAAAGGTTGCATAAAAAATGCTACAAATGTACTTTGAATTAATACTTATGAAACAATACTGATGAGAAAAAAAAAAGCAAGCCCAATATGAAATTAATATTATTTTTCATGAGAGAATTATGAGGAGATAAAATTAACACTTCATCATCATATATCTTCATAGGAAGTCTGACTTTCATCTTTCAAAACTAATTTTTCGTGAGAATTAAAAGATTTTTAAATATCAAAATCCTGTCTGAAGTTTTACATGCTACACTGGTGCTACGCCACTGCATATAGCTCATATTTCGTTTGCTGATATTCAATGTTATCTCTAGATTATATGCCCGTATCCATGTAGTCAAACCTACAGGTGATCTTTCCATGTCTTGATCTGGACAACAGTTGTTACATTTCATTGGACACTTAAATTCGTGGATAAAGCCTTCCACGAAAACCACCAAAATTGGTACTCTACGAATAAAAGTACTTTCACAGTATAGGGAAAAAATCTTTGAACAGTGAACAAGGAGCTGTACACACAAAATAGGTACCCCTCCCCTTAAAACAGCCTGACATCATCATACTATAAAATGGTATTGCACTTGATGCAACCTGGCCAAAATTACCATTCTTTATAATAAAGAACATCAGAGTTCTCACTATTTATGTCAGTATATTGTCAAAATTTCATCAAATACTGCAAATATGACTGTTGCAAGACCCTCCAACAAACTATTACTATTACTATTACTCAAATGAGAATGACCTATCATATCTTGTATTAAAACTTGTGTTTTTAAACTGAAACAGCCTGGATTTTTCAAACATTTTTTTGCTGTATTCTAATACTGTGGAACCAATAATAAATAGAACAGATTTGTTTTGGTGTTAAATAAATTATAGAAATTCATACTCCTCTAAGAGATGTTAATTCATTTCTGACCAGAACATCTCTATAACCGCCTCCTGTGGATACCACAGTCACATGCTTCAATGTAGTATTACTGTGTGTCCTCCAATAATTGTTAACTCTGCTGTAGTATGTGGCAATCATTCTGTCAAGGGAGATCACTGAAAAAATATATGAAAAATCATAATTATATAAACTTCAAGGTGTATTCTTGTAAGAAAGATCTTGTAATTCACCAATTCATTTTTTGTAGTTTGAAAAATTCAATTCAGTTAATTGGTTTTTATATTTTAGGTATTTTAAATTCCACATAAATATTAACATGTATATACACAACATAAGAACAAACTATAAAAATTAGTTGCAGTTGGCTTAACTCCAAAGATCGGTATGAGGCACAAATACCACTAACATAAAAACAATAGACACAAAGCCCCAAAATAAGAGTACTCACAGTTACTGAAAGCTACCGGTAGTTCAAAACCAATTACAACTAAATTATCAATCATTACACATTCAACGGATTTAGTGTAAAGACTTCATAAACTAATCAATGTTAGTACCAATAAAAACAATTTGACAACCCGGCATACCAAGGTATCCACTTCATGGACTCTACCGAAAGGATTCACACAGGCGTTGGTTCACCAGACGGAGTTCAATAAAAACAATATTTAAAGATTTTACTACTGTGTTAAATTTATAACCTTTAACATGTTTAAGATCATATGAAACCTCAAATTAAAAAAAAAGTTGAACATGTTTTATATACTTCAATGGCTAAGTTTTACTATAAAACAAGTGTACGTGAACTTTCTTGTAAACAAAAATCCTTTATATGATCAAAATCTTCATAAATGTACTGCTAATGAATTATTGTCTTCCCGTACACTAATTGGTCGATATTTTCCTGTATGCAGTGACCTTAACTATGAGACCTCTCATTAGAACTTCGGCTACCGCACAGTGCAAGTGTGAGGTGAAAACCGTGATGAAAGAATGTAAACACACATGCACTGGAAGGTAAAAAGTGATAACAAAGAGGTGAAAGATACCAAAGGGACATTCAAACTTATAAGTCGAAAATAAACTGACAACACCATGCCTAAAAAAAGAAAAAGATAAACAACAGTATATAAACTACAACATAGAAAACTAAAGACTGACCAACATGAACCCCACCAAAAACTGGAGGTGATCTCACATAAGCAGATCCTGCTCCCTTGTGGCACCCGTTGTGATGCTCATGTTAGTACAAACCCAGTGATAAGTCTAATTCGAAAGGTCACATTCGGGAAAAAGGGACAGGATTGTAGTTACTACAATTGGAATATATCCGTTGAAATGGATATTCCATAAAGGTCAACTAACTCGTGATGGCGTCTGTAAAAAATTATGATGGGATGATTTCTACTTCACCAATTGGAACTCTTGGTTGAATATCTTCCTTGTGAGCAGCAATCCTCTATCAAGGAAATCATGATAGGAAATACTAGCCCTGGAATATCGTATCAACAAGGAGATATATACTCTGTATGGGAAGCTGAAATCATCTCTTTTGTCGTAAAGTTTTGTTTTCAACCAACCCTCATTGACAATTTCTAGATGCAAGTCAAGATATGAGACAGACTTAGCTGTATCAGTTGTATCCTTTATCTAAAGTTCGATGGGATAGATGCGTTCAACATAGTCACCAAATTTTGAATTATTTAGTGATAGAACATCATCTTTATAGCGGAAAGGGAAGTTAAAGGATATTGCTAACTTCTTTTCTTTCTTCTTAAGAGTTCCTGTATGAAGTCAGCATTATATGAATAAAGGAACAAGTCAACAAGAAGAGGGGCACAGTTGGTTCCCATGAGAATGCCCAATGTTTGTTGAAAAACATGTCCTCCAAACATAACAAATATGTTGTCAACTAAGAAATCAAGCATCTTGATAATGTCAGTTTCAGAGAATTTTTTGTTTGATTCAGAGTGATTTTTTTATAAAGCATTCATCCCTCACTAAGACAAGATACTAGTATCTAAGTTGGCCATTCTTTTTTATGAAACAAAGCAGGACCAACTCTTTCAATTTGTCTTTTAGTTTGGAGTGGAGAATACTTGTGTAAAGTGTAGAAAAGTTAAATGTTTTAATATTATTGCAAAATGAAAGAGTCTTAGATTGTATGAACTCAAAAAGATCTTTGGAATAACTGATTCTTAAAAGACAAATATAATACAACAAATCATTTAACAACTGTTAAGGAAAAGTTTAATTAACAAATAGGAATGCATGAAAAATATAAAAAAAACTAGATGTGTCGTTCTGACACGAATGGCCCCACTCACAAAAAAACTTCACACCATTTGTAGGAGTGAAAATTTGAGAATGAAAATCCGTATAACTGTTATTTTCATAAATTTTTCAAAGTCCAAAGCCTGTAATTTGGGCACAAATAAGTAGAGCAGAACCAGACTTAAACTCAATCTTTAACTCATCATAGTAGACTAAGATACTAACAAGAATGTGTCCATAGTACACGGATGCCCCACCTGCACTATCATTTTCTATGTTCAGTGGACCGTGAAATTGGGGTCAAAACCCTAATTATGCATTAAAATTAGAAAGATCATATCATAGGGAACATGTGTACTAAGTTTCAAGTTGATTGGACTTCAACTTCATCAAAAACTACCTTGATCAAAAACTTTAACCTGACCAAAAACTTTAACCTGAAGCGGGACAGATGGATGGACAGACGGACGAACGGACGAAGGGACGAACGGACACACAGACCGAAAAACATAATGCCCCTCTATTATTGTAGGTGGGGCATAAAAATCTGCTCAATATGTGAAGGCGTTTAGAAAAAAAGTTGGTATAACTGTTATTTTCACAAAATTTTCATAGTCCAAAGCATGTAATTTCAGCAAAAATAATAAGTGGAGCAGAACCAAATGTAAATTGGATCTGTAACTCATCATAGTTGACTCACATACTGAAAATCAGCTCAATATGTGAAGGTATTTAGAAAAAGTCTGTATAACTGTTTTCTGAAAATGTTCAAAGTCAAAAGCCTCTAGTTTCGGCAAAAATCATCGGAGCAGAACCAAACGTAAACTGGATCTGTAACTCATCACAGTATACACACATACTTAAATTCAGCTCAATATCAGAAGGCGTTCAGAAAAAAAGTCTGTAATTTAGAAAAAATCAGCAGAGCGGAACCAAACATTAACTCGATCAGTAATTCATCATAGTAGACTCACATACTAAAAATCAGCTCAATATGTGAAGGCATTTAAAAAAAAGTCTGTATAACTGTTCGTTGCAGAATGACAGAATGACATAATGACGGATCGGAATGATGGAATGACGGATAAGGGTTACACTATATTGCCCTGACAACTTTGTTGCGGGGCCATAAAATTATCAGGACTATATTAATTCACCTAATTGTCAAGTGCTCCAAATGCTCTGTGTTGATTGTTTATCAATGTCACGATCATGTAAACTTCGGCAACAAACTCGAAAGTTAATTAGCTTGAGATCAACAAACACTGAATGAAATATTATTTGATGATAATATGTTATAGATTTGTAATGAATATAAAACAGGCTATTATTTGAACTTGGAATTATTTTTAATTATGGAATTTGCATAATTTCTTGTGCTTGAAATTTTTAATAAATTCCATGTTTATTTGGTATTTTAATGTTTTGAGCGGTTCATAACACTTTCCATAAAATGTATTTGTATAGATAGTGTTGTGCGCAGCACAGTACATTCTATTGAAAATGTACTATCTTCTGTGTAATAGAAAGTGTTGTGCGCAGCACAGAACATTAAAGTACAGAATAAACATGGAATTTATTAAAAATTTCAAGCACAAGAAATTATGCAAATTCCATAATTAAAAATAATTCCAAGTTGAAATAATAGCCTGTTATAAATAAAATACTCTGCAGAGCACAGTTTGATACGACCGCAGAGGTCGAACCCTAAACAGTTGGGGCAAGAATGGACACTACATTGAAGCTTGATACAGATCTGAATTTGGATTGTGATTAAATATTTGACACATTTGGTTTCTTACACAGAATAAATGTGGTCAAAGAAATGAAAAATTTGAAATTGGACTTTTACCTGATATAGTCCAATACCCAAAATTCTGAATACACGGTTAGATTCAGCATATCATAGAACCCAAAGAATTTGATTTTTGATAAAATCAAACAAAGTATCATTTTGGACCCTTTGGACCTCAATGTGCACCAATTTGATAACAGGGCCCTAAAAATCCAAAATCTAAATACAAGATTAGAATCAGCATATCAAAGAACCCCATATATTCAATTTTTGGACCCAGATTTGGACAGATTCAGCATATCCAAGACTTCCAGTACACCAAGAATTTAATTTATTTATTTATTAATGGACAATATGAGCTAAATTTTTAAAGGGTCTGCTTCATAAAAAAAATATGTATGTATATATATATATATATATATATATATAGCATTCTGAAAAGTAATTTATACAGAATAACAAACAAACCTATCACGAAGTTCTTCAAAAATCACAAAAAAATGAAAAAATTTCCAAATATCATTCCCCACTAATAAATACAGTCCTACAGTAAAACCTGCAAGAAATTGCATCAAAATAATGATGGACTTAAAATCAGCTTATCAGCCAAATCACTTAGAAAACATAAAATTTTCAAATAAATTTGTCACTCCAATTATAAGTGTGTTAGTTGATGAATACCACATGTTTTGTTTTTTTTTAATGGACAATATGAGCTAAATTTTTAAAGGGTCTGCTTCATAAAAAATATGTATGTATATATATATATATATATATATATATATATAGCATTCTGAAAAGTAATTTATACAGAATAACAAACAAACCTATCACGAAGTTCTTCAAAAAATTACAAAAAAATGAAAAAATTTCCAAATATCATTCCCCACTAATAAATACAGTCCTACAGTAAAACCTGCAAGAAATTGCATCAAAATAATGAGCGACTTAAAATCAGCTTATCAGCCAAATCACTTAGAAAACATAAAATTTTCAAATAAATTTGTCACTCCAATTATAAGTGTGTTAGTTGATGAATACCACATTGTTTTTTTATAATAGGTGGTAATTGCTGCTTGAATGAGTTAATAATAAATACACAACACTTATCCATATTCATGAATGTGAATATTTAGTTAATTATTTTATGTAAATATGTAATACAAAGTGTGTTTAGTTTTCATAGGAAGACAAATATTTTTTTAAATAATAATAATAAAAGAACAGAGTTCCAATGTCCCTGCATTGCACATATTTATTCTATCCAAGGTACAAGGGCAATAACTAAAAATACACTTTTTGTTCTTTAAAACTGTTCATAAATATCTTAGAGAAATGAATTTTGTCAGCTAATGTTCCTAGACACAGAAAACAACTACAAAACCAAGTATAAATGACCTAGATCAAAAGAGTCTGAGCTATGTTTGCTGTTAATAAAACACAAGTTGAGTAAAATGTCATTTATTTAGAAATTAACTTAAATGCAACTTACATCTTAACAATTATAATAGTACTGCATAAATGACAATGACTTTAATAGGCAAAGGTGGGGTTGAAAAAGTGCCACACCCTACATAATAAACATTATAAAAGTACAAAAATAAAACTGAGTTGAAAAATTAACTCACCAAAATATACAAAGTATATAAACTCTTTTTTACACTATGAATATAATCGTTAAATTACATTGATCATGTTGATGTTTAAAGAAAAATAAATGTCCTATATATAATATTACTACAAAGGGAGAGAAATGGTTTGGTTTTCATTTAAAATTAAAAAAACTATCGTTTTTCTCTCCCAGAACGAAGGCGAATGACCGCATGTCCGAGCACATGTAGAAATATGATATTAATTACTAATCTCAAGAACTGACCAATCAGATAATATAATTAGATGATCATGCATGGAACATGCAGTCCTTGACCTCACATTGATATACTTAAACACAGAATATTCTATCTTACACTCATGGCATTATAAAACTCAAAATTATCGGAAATTCCAGCCAAAAAATCTTTTATTTACAATAAATATTGTTTTGTCAGCTAATGATGGATCTCTATGAAATTTTACTACAAGGTTCCATACTTCAACAGGAAAGTTGGGATTGATTTTGGTGGTCATGGCCCAAACTGTTTAATAATGAGGGACTAAACGAGGCCAAAAACTAGAATTTTCTGGTTTCTGGACAATAATAACTTAAGTATAAGTCTATGAATTGCTATTTGATTATGCCACAAGGTGTTATACCATTAAATAAAGTTTGGGATTGATTTTAGGGTTATGACCCTAAAGGTTTCGTTAAAACTTTTGTAATACTTTGTATAAATTGCTTATTTCTTTAGCAATATCCATAGGGTTTAATTCAAAGTCTTGAATTCTTGGGGCTCTTTAATATGCTGAATCTAATTGGGTATTTATTATTTGGATTTTGGGCCCTGTTCTTGAACTGATCCATATTAAGGTCCAAAGGGTCCAAATTAAACTTTGTTTGATTTCTTCAAAATTTAATTATTGGTGTTCTTTGATCTGCTTAATCTGTGTATTTAGATTTTTATTTTTGGGGCCTGTTTTCAAATTGGTCCACATTAAGGTCCAAAGGGTCCAAAATTAAACTTTGTCTGATTTAAAAAAAAGAATGGGTGGGGTTCTTTGATATGCTGAATCTAAGCACGTATTTAGATTTTTGATTTTGGGCACAGTATTCAAGTTGGTTCAAATTGGGGTCCAAAATTAAATTTGTTTGTTTCATTAAATATTGCATTATTAGTGTTCTTTGATATGCCCAATCCAACAGTGTTGTAGATTTTTGATTTTGGGCCTGGTTATCAAGTTAGTCCAAATTGGGGTCCAAAACTAAACTTTGATTTCAACAAAATTGAACATGTGGGGTTCTTTGATATGCTGAATCTAACCATGTATTTAGATTTTGGATTTTGGGTCCCGTTATCAAATCGGTCCACACTGAGGTCGAAAGGGTCCAAAATTAAACTTTTATGATTTCATCAAAATTGAATTCTTGGGGTTCTTTAATATGCTGATTCCAACCATGTATTTAGATTTTGATATTGGACCACAATTGGTAAATGTCCAATTTTAAATTATTTCAGGACTTAAACCACATTCATTCTGTGTCAGAAACTATGCTATATCAAATATTTAATCAGAGCTGTATTGCTCAATTAATAGAAATTATAAGTGGAGTCATAGTTAAAAATAGATATAGCATCATATGATTATCTAATTTTAGAGAAGAAATTATGATTATAGTTTGAAATTTACTGTTCATTATTAGATTATAATATGGTTAAGTAGAGCTGTCATCTCAAGCTGATAAATGGACAGATAATATAACTGAACAAACAGATGTTTAAAACAAAAACTGAGTTTGTTAATATGGATTATCACCACTCCAGGATAGGTGCAATGAAGTTAATTGAAATTTTGTTTTTTAACATTTTATAACTAATCATGGAAATTAGATATTAAAACAAGAGGCTGTCAGAGTGACAGCAAACCAGATTTTCCTGCAGAGGTCGAACCTTGAACAATTGAGCAAGTATGGACACAACATTTAAGCTTAAAACAGCTCTGAATTTGGATTGTGATGGAATATTTGACACAGCATAGGTTTGTGACACAAAATGAATGTGGTCAAAGAACTGAATAATTTGAAATTGGACATTTACCTATTATGGTCCAATATCCAAAATCTAAGTACATTTTAGAATCAGCATATTAAAGAATCCCAAGAATTCAATTTTTTTAAAGTTTAATTTAGGACCCTTTGGACCTCAATGTGGACAAACGATAAAAGTTAAAATCATTGAACTACTGGAAATCATATTTTCTGTTGTATAAACTAAATATGACTTTTCACTCCGTTAAGGTCTACAACTCAACAATGATAAAAGCTAAAATCCTGAAAATCAAACTTGACCTTCATTGTTTCCTTTTAATAAAATAGACTTTATCTAATTAATAATGAAAATGATATTTGCAAATCTGAACCCACAAACAGTATCAAGTAAAAATTAAACATTAACACACACAACAAAATAAAATACCACATAACAACTGTGACATCTACCTTCAAAACAAATATAGTTATAAAGAAATTTTGACAACTAATGACTAAAATCAATTGAACAGATACAATCATTGATAGACTATCTATCCATATACTTATTAATTACACCATTTCTGTTCAAAGGAAATAACTCAAAATAAATAAATCATATGATAAGAATCATTCTTGCTACTGAAAGATCTACAAATCAACAACGAGAACAGCTAAAATCGTGAAAACTGAACTTGACCTTCATTTAGTCACACGAAACAACATATCTAATTTTGAAAAGATTTTGTCAAAGCGTTTTCATGTTAATGAACAGACACTGTTTGGCATCCGCCCAACCGCCCACCCGCCTGCCCGCCGCACACATCCCCAAATCAATAACCGATTTTTCTTTCGGTTAATAAATAAAGGAAAGTTTGTGATGTATTAATTCCTGACACATTAGCTAATGTGTGTATTTGTTTGATTATTTTGTAGTTCTTTGTTATATTTTAATGTATTTCATGAGGACCTCAGGAAAATTAGTTTTACTGCTAACTGAGTAACCTCTTTAAATAAAGAATTATTATTACACGTATGATTATTATCCCTGCACAACACGTTGGGGACATAGAATTACCGGCGCCTGTCCGGTCTTGTTAGCGCTCTCATGTACAATTCTTGGCAGATTTTTATAAAACTTATATCATAGGTTTATATCAGCAATTTCTCGGATGAGTTCGAAAATCAGTGCCAATCAAATATATTTAAATGAGTTATGCCCTTGAAACATTAATTATATGAAAATTGCATATTTAGCGCTCATGTGTACAATTCTTGCCAGATTTTTATAAAACTTATATCATAGGTTTATATCAGCAATGTCTCGAATGAGTTTGAAAATCAGTGTCGATCAATTATTTTTAAAAGGGTTATGCCCTTGGAAACATTAATTATATAAAAATTGCATCGTTACCACTCTCATGTGTACAATTCTTGCCAGATTTTTATGAAACTTATATTGTAGGTTTATATTAGCAATGTCTTGGATGAGTTGGAAAATCTGTGCCAATCAATTATTTTAACAAGTTATGCCCTTGGAAATAATAATTATATTGGAAATCACATTGAATTTGCTCTAAAGCTAACATTTATTGTAAATAAAAGATTTTTGGCTGGAATTTCGGATAATTTTAGTTTCATAATGCCATGTGTGTAAGAAGGAATTTCTTTGTTTAAGTATATCAACGAGAGGTCATCTAATTATATTATTTGATTGGTCAGTTCTTGAGATTAGTAATTAATATCATATTTCTACATGTGCTCGGACATGCGGTCATTCGCCTTTGTTCTGGGAGAGAGAAAGATCATTTCTGAATTTTAACTGAAAGAAATTGATTCTACACAGATGGTTTCTCGTTTACCTGTAGAAAAAATTCAAAAATTTTGCTATTATTAAGTAAATACAAATGTAAACGTAGTATCTCACTTAGAGAATTACAATCCCTATTGGGTCTTTTAAAATTTGCATGCGGAGTTATCATACCTGGAAGAGCCTTTTTACACAGGCTTTTTGATCTGACTATAGGCCATACATCTCCTCATTATAGAATCAATCTGAATTCGGATCAGATCTGAAATTATATTTTGAAAGTGATCCAACCTTCCTATTGTGGTATGGAAACTTGTGCTAAAATTTAATAGAGGTCCATACACTTATACTCAAGTAATTGTCTGTGAACCAGAAAAATAATTGTTTTTGTAGGCCACTTTTTGGCCCCTAATTCCTAAACAGCTATGACAATAACCCCCAAAATGAATCCCACCCTTTCTATTGTGGTATGGAACCTTGTGCTAAAATTTAATAGAGATCCATACACTTATACTCAAATTATTGTCTGCAAACCAGAAAAATAATTGTTTTTGGCCCCTTTTTAGCCCCTAATTACAAAACAAAAAATCAATCTTAACCCTCCTATTGTGGTATGGAACCTTGTGCTAAAATTTCATACAGATCCATACACTTATACTAAAGTTATTGTCTGCGAACAAATTTATTGTCTATGAATCAGTAAAAATGACCCTTTTTGGCCCCTTATTACAAAATGGCTATGACAATACCTCCAAAAAACAATCCCAACCTTCCTTTCGTGGTACGGAACCTTGTGCTAAAATTTCATAGAGATCCATACACTTATACTCAAGTTATTGTATGCGAACCAAAATGTCTTCGGACGCCAACACAGACACCGCCATAATATAATACGAACACAACAAAATTTTGCGGTTGTATAAAAACGTGTGAGCAGTAGTTAGTTTAGTATATATGCATACATTGGTGCAATAATTTCAATAACATTAAAATTACAAGAAACTCGTTTCATATGACTTTACAGCCATATGAAAAATTTTTCTAGTAATTATAAGGATAAATAATATTTCATTCAGTGATCAAGTTTGTTGCCGAAGTTTACCGGATCTTGACATTGATAATCTATCAACACAGAGCATGTGAAGCACTTGCAAAATAAGTGAATTTATATAGCCATGATATATATATATATTGATTATCTTTGAAATAATTGGCCTAAATTTATAAAGAAAGTATTTAGAATGACAATAGAGTCCAGTGGCAAGTGAAATGCATATTCAGGACGAGAACATGTTTAAAATGTCATATGAATATGAATTCTGCTTTGAGCTGTACTTTTAACATGTTAGTTCATGATTTAACAGTCCACAGGAAGACATATCACCCTACCTAGACATATTATTCAGACTCTTGAGCTGACCAGTATACACGCTTTCTCCTTAATGCAAAGTGCTTAGCAGAAAAGCATCAAATACCTATTTTCACATCTTTGGTTTGATCTCTCAGCACTTTCACACTTTTGGGAGCATGCTACCACAAAGCAAAAGGTGGTTACTAATCTTTTTATCTCTAATGACAAATCTTGACATACTAATCTTTTCACAGGATGCTGACTTGCCACATAAAAGGCAATAACTCCAGAGAATAATTTTGTGAATTTTTCTTTCTCGTTATATGCATGATATTATGGAGGAAGTAACTAACCTGGGGCTTGGTGAGGAGTAGCCTGTGTTATTATAGTGTTGACATAATTCTGATCAAACTCTGGTAAAGTAAACAATCCCCTGGCAATCATTCCACCCTGAAATATGTATTAAAATGTTCATGATCATAAATACTTGGCAAACATGTTTGCACATCTCATATTGTTCTGGATTGCACATACTAGTATGAGATGTTTGCGCTACCGCTCTTTATGTATATGACTTCACCTTTGTTGTGACGTTACCTAGCTCAGAGTTCCAATACAAGTATCATTGCAAGCAAACATTCTTATTTCTTAGCCTTAATTTGTGTCTGATACAACCACTCTACGATACATATCAATAAAAGGAGTCGTGGGGTACATGTGAATGAGACATAAACTCAACAACACAAAAAAAAAAAACCAGATCTAAAAGTCAACATACAATCACAGACCAATTTAATTTTTATACAATAGGTCAATTTCTAAATCACCCTGCGCCCAAAATATGAGTGAAAAAGTTTAACAAAGAAGAAGCAAAAGTCTCCCTTCGATACATAATTCTCTAAAGAATAATAAAATGCTCTGAGGCGCAGCTACATATGACTGCAACCCTGAACAGTTGGGGCAAGTATGGACACTACATTCAAGCTTAATATAGATCTGAATTTGGATTATGATTAAAATATTTGACACAGCATAGGTTTCTGTCACAGAATGAATGTGATCAAAGAACTGAAAAATTTGAAATTGGATTTTACCTATTATAGTCCAATATCCAAAATCTAAATACACAGTTAGATTCAGCATATCCAAGAAGTTGTCTGCGAATATTGATGTAAATAGACAATAGGTAGATTTCAACATTTTTAACATTTTTGCCCGTCATATTTTCTCTATTTATATCAGTTTTCCAAATAATAAACGAAACTTACATTCTACCATTATGTTCTATTTTTAGCCATGTCGGCCATCTTGATTGGTAGGGGGGTCATCAAACACATTTTTTAAGCTAGATACCCCAAAGATGATTGTGGCCAAGTTAAATTTGGCTCAGTAGTTTCAGAGGAGAATATCTTTGTAAAAGTTAACGGATAACGATGTGCCTGGACCTGTGTTGCCACATGTAGTTCATTGAAGTAACATGCATATTGAAGTATAACTGATTATTCCCTAAAATCATTGAAGCCAAGAAAAATTTGATGAAAATTTTCCATGTACATCAAGTGTTGTACCATTTCAAACAATTGACAAACAGTAAGTGGCTTCACGACTGATGTAAAAATTGCTTACACACTTAAACTCAACATTATCAAACTGTAGACAAAATATAAAAGTATGTCAATTTCTATGTGATTATGATGCCATAGTGACATCACATGTGACCTTTCTCATTAAAGTGTCAATATTTCAATAACCTGTTCATTTATCCATAAAATCAACATAATTCTTTTAAGTCTTGAATGATTTAATATTTTTGCAATCTCAGGGGACAAACAATGGCTCTCATCTTACCTCCTCTTTAAATGAATTAGCTAAAAAAAAAACTGTTTCACGTGTGTACATGTATTACATTGATAAATTAACACTGATAGCAAAAAAGTCTACAAATTGCAGAATAACAATAATCCAGTATCCTGAATATGTGAAGTAATATTGAACCAAGACTTGCTTATTATGTAGAATATGATCAATATGTTCTGTACCTGGAAACTTACCATAGAGTGACCAACCAATACAACTGAAGTAGGCTTATTGTATTCATATAAGGACAATATTTTCTTTACACATTCATGTACAAATTCTGTAATAAAATAGATAACTATCATTAATCAAAGCTATTACTAAATATGTGGAGGTTATATGACAAGTATAAGATCCTTAAACATTCTATCATTATCTAAGCTTAATATTAAAATCTATACAAGGGTCCACACACTGAAATGTTTTGCCTGCTTTACCTATGATTGAATTTATGTTGAAAGTCTGTAATATGAAGGTTTTACTTCAAGTATCACATAAACTAGAAGTTATCAATGATCCATGAAATTGAAGTCACGGTCAAATGAACCATGCCAGACAGATGATATACACCTTACAATCATTCCATATACCAAATATAATGGTCCTATCGCTTATATTACCTGAGAAACAGATAAAACCACAAAATCTTATAACTGACCAATGAACCATGAAAATAAGGTTAAGGTAATATGAACCCTGTCAGACATCATGAGACATGTACACCTGACAATCATTTCATACACCAAATATAGTAACTGATAAACTGACATAACCACAAAACCTATCATTGACCAATGAACCATGAAAATGAGGTCAAGGTCAAATAAAACCTGCCGGACAGAAATGTATACCTTAGAATTATTCCATGCACCAAAAATACTTGACCTATTGATTATAGTATCTGAGAAATAGACCAAACCACAAAAACTTAACATTGTCCAGTGAACCATGAGATTGAGGTCAAGGTCAGATAAAATCTGCTAGTTGGACATGTACACCTTACGATCATTACAAAGACCATAATATAGTGGACTTATTGCTTCTAGTATCTGAGAAACGGACTTGACCAGGTAACTTTAACCTTGATCACTGATCCATGAAATGAGGTCGAGGTCAGGTGAACCCTAACTGACGGACATGCAGACCTAGCAAGGAACCCATATACCAAGTATAGCTACCCTATTACTCATAATAGGAAAGTATTTCACTTTTCAAAAAAAAACAGTAATTTTTTTTCAAGCAATCATTGTAACATGAAAATGAGGTCAAGGACAATGGACATATGACAGAGGGAAACTTCATGACATAAGGTATCTGCATACAAGGTATGAAGCATCCAGGTCTTCTGGCTTCTGAAATTTAAAGCTTTATTTTTAGTTTATACCGTCGCCGATGACGCTGGATTGCAATCCCTATATCTAGCATACTTTCATCACAGGCGCGAGACTAAGGATTACCTTAATCCAAGCTTGTGCTACTGCTCTCTAGATGGAATAATGGCACAAAGTACATTACATGGACAGATCAAGTTTGAAAAGAAGTTGTTTTTGATAAATGCTCTATGAAGGGTGTATGTATCACAACTATTATATCACAAACAAAATAAATATTCATTCATAATCAACATATAGAAATAATTTTTTTGTTGAATTATTGTTACACAAACATTATTGTTTTTAAATGACAAATTTTCTAGGTAATTTAGTGACTAACTAACAGGGATTACCTGAAAATGCTGAAGACTGGACACTACATTAGTACAGCAAATGTGCAATAAAGCACATTCTCCAAATTCTTGAGGATTCAAATGATTTGCTTTTTATGTCTCTCTTTTTTACTAATTGTACAAGTCTAATTTTTTTTTTTAAAACACTCACTGATTTATCATATTAATATAATATAAACTGTTAGAACAGAGATATATCTCACCTTTTTGCAATTTTGATACTATAATGCAAATATTGAATCCAAATGGCAATATTTTAACATGTAAACTATACAAAACATTCAAAGTCAATGAACCATGATTTATGGAGCAGGACCAAATAACCCAAAATTAAATGAGAAATGCCAATGCTTATAAAACTGCATACCAAATACCATTGACTTATCATAAGTTGTTCCCTTTACAATAACCTAAACATATTATCATGTAAACTAAGCAAAAGTTTCAAGGTCAATGAACCATGATGAGGGGTGGGGCCATATAATCACATGAAAAAGAGACTTGCAAATGCTAATACAACTGCATACCAAATATCACTGACTGAACACTAGGGGTTCCTCTTAAACTAAATAGACCATGACTGAGGGGGCATGGCCAAATAATCTCCATGGAAATGAAATGTGCCAATGCTAATACAACTGCATACCAAATATCAGTGACCTACCACCAGTGGTTCCCCATAAACTGACCTAATCACAAACTATCACATTGTTGACGTTGCCTTCTCCACCGACGCTGCCATCGCTGTTGGAAACAGCACACCTGAAGCTCGCTTTTTGACTCCGTCAAGGCGATACAAAAACAATATTCTTATACTTAATATGTTATAATTTAACTTTGTTGAAAGTTTCTAATCTGAAAAGTTTAGCCTAATATATTATATCCTGTATATAAATAAACTGTTAACACAGAGATATGTCTCGCCTTTTTGTAATTTAATGCAAATGTTGAAATTAAAATAGCAATACTTTAACATGTAAGTTATGCAAATATTCAAAGTCAATAGACCATGACTGAAGGTACATGGCTAAACAATCTCCATGGAAATGAGATGTCCCAATGCTAATACAACTGCATACCAAATATCATTGACTTATCAGTCGTTCCCTTTAAACACAAACATTAACTTGTAAACTATGTAAAAGTTTCAAAGTCAATGAACCATGATGAGGGGGTGGGGCTATATAATCTCCATGGAAACGAGTCTTGCAAATGCCAATAAATTTGCATACCAAATATCACTGACTTAACATTAGCGCTTCATCTTAAACTGATCTAATCACAAACTAATACATGTAAACTAAGCAAAAGTTTCAAAGTTAATAGACCATGACTGAGGGGGCGGGGTCAAATAATCTCCATGGAAATGAGATGTGCTTATGCTTATACAACTGCATACTAATTAACATTGGCCTACCACTAATGGTTCCCCTTGAACTGAGCTAATCACAAACTAATATATGTAAACTAAGTAAAGTTTCAAAGTCAATAGACCATGACTGAGGGGGGCAGGGCCAAATAATCTCCATGGAAATGAGATGTGCCAATGCTGATACAACTGCATACCAAATATCACTAACCTAAACTAGTGGTTCACCATAAACTAGACTTAATCACAAACTAATACATTGTGGAGGCCGCCAACAGCATACCTATGTCTTGCTTTTTGACTCCATCAAAGCAAGACAAAAACAGATTACTTTAAGAGAGTATTTACAATTCTAAAATAGAAATAAAAAGAAGAAGATGTGGTATCATTGCCAATGAGACAACTCTCCACCAGAGACCAAATGACATAGAAGTTAACAACTACAGGTCACCATACGGCCTTCAACAATGACCAAAACCCATACCGCATAGTCAGCTATCAAAGGCCCCGAAATGACAAATGTAAAACAAGAAAACAAGAAAACTAAAAGCATTCTTCAGACATTTGATAAGCTTAACAGATCACGCATTTTCATTGTTTGAAAAGGTTATTATTTTGAAGAGAAACATTGACATATATGTTATTCATGTCTACTCAAGACAAAACACTTGTGTGTCTTGGCAAGAGAAAATAATTTTCAGTCTTGTGATGCTGTTATCATTTCAACTTAACCTAAACTACAACAGTGAGTAAATAAAGTCTTATTATGACAGATCTGCTTTTTAAAAGAATAAAAAGTAAATTTGATCATTTAGAAATAGAATTTGTATACCTCACAAAATCTTGTCAGGCACTTTAAGTCTCATATGGTGATAACACAACGAAGGCAAAGAGGACAAGAAAATTGGAACATATCCATGGTCATCTGTGACACAGATGTTCCATGATGGTCATCTATGGTCATCCACTCGGTCATCCAACTCATGATGGCTCCTCTAAAACTTTCGAAGGAATGACTTAAACTTTATCACTAGGAACTTATGCTTTAATAGCTTCCTTGTTAGCAGTACCATTCTATCAATGAAATCAATTTAGGAAAAAGCTAGCCCTAGAATATCGTATAAACTGGGGGATTCAGAAATGTGTCCTTCCTCTCAAAAATGTCAAATCCAAAAAAACATGTCCATTTCATGACAATGAATGCTTGAACATGTCTGAAAAATGTTGGGCTAACTCCAAATTATGTCCATTTTTGAAAATGCCCAAAAGTGTCAACATCTATGAAAGATGAATACATTGTCATGTCCATAGTTTGAAAAAAAAATATCCAAAATATATAAAATCATCAATTAAAAAAAACTTACCTTACAAGGGATTTTTATTTGTCAATAAATTTGATAATTTCCACATATACTTAAATTTTAGTTTTTTTCATTCAAGCTGATCAAGGTTGTTGTCTAGTTTAAACAACAAAAGTCACTTTCTTCTGTTTTTTAAGCGAGGTATACCAAGTTAAAGACAATGTCATTTGGGAGTAGAGCTGGAATAATTGAATGTAATGTCCAATAAATTGCTTCGCTGAGCGCAGCTGGATACAACCGCAGATGTCCAACCCTGAAAAGTTGCGGCCAAAATGGACACATTATTCATGCTTGATACAGGTCTGAATTTGGATTGTAATTAAATATTTGACACATAATAGGTTTCTGACACAAAATAAGTGTAGCCAAAGAACTTAAAATTGGTTATATGATTTGAATTTATATTCCATTTTTTGCTTTTGTGAAATACACTATGCTGTTGCGAATTGCCCCCTCCCTTCCCCTAAAAAATTTACTCGTTTTTTTTTGCTTTTGTGCAATACACTATGCTGTTGAATATCAACCCCCACCCACCCCAAAAAAAAATATTTGAAGAATATTTCTTTTAAATTCTGAAATCTGAAATGAGAAAATTGTAGCCCCCATTTTTTTCAACTCCCCTTTCCTTATTCCAAATATAATCTCAATTTATAATGGAGTTTGCAACCATAACTACTCATTTAACTACATCATAAAATATTGAAATATAAAATGACATACGGTCATGGTTAAAATTAATATTAATTAATAGTAACTTCTAAAAATAAATTTACAGCTAATCATCTCAAGACAATCATCATTTCTTAATACATAATTTACAAGCAGTGTAAGGGAGGTAATCAAACATATATACAACAGTATTCTTTAAATGGATTGGATTACCTCCCTTACACTGCTTTTAAATTGTCTAAATTGTCCTTTAACAATAAAAACCCTTGTTTTCCCCCTTTTTTGCCCCTAATTGCTAAATGGTTTCAGCCATAACCCCCCATAACCATCCCTTTGTTGTATGGAAACTTGTGGTATAATTTCAGAGAGATTCATACACTTAAACACAAGTTATTGTCTGGAAACTGCAAAAATGCTTGGGCCCCTTTTTTGGCCCCTAATTCCTAAACCTTTGGGACCATAACCCCCAAAATCAATCCCAACCTTCCTTTTGTGGTTATAAACCTTGTGTTAAAATTTTATTGATTTCTATATACTTATACTAAAGTTATTATCCGGAAACCAACGACGATGACAACGTGATAGATATAAGAAGATGTGGTATGAATGCCAATGAGACAACTCTCCATCCAAGTCAAAATTTATAAAAGTAAACCATTATAGGTCAAAGTACAGTCTTCAACACGGAGCCTTGGCTCACACCGAACAGTAAGCTATAAAGGGCCCCAAAAAAACTAGTGTAAAACCATTCAAACAGGAAAACCAACGGTCTAATCTATATAAAAAATGAGAAACGAGAAACACTTATGAACCACATCAACAAACGACAACTACTGAACATCAGATTCCTGACTTAGGACAGGTGCAAACAAATGCAGCGGGTTTAAATGTTTTAATGGTACCAAACCTTCACCCTTTTTCTGAAACAATAGTGTAACATCACAACATAGAAAGACACACTATAAAATATCAACTGAAATAGCTTAACTCAATCAAAGGACATATTAACACCATTGAACATACACTGAACAAATAAATTTGACCTATGACACAATGCAAATACAAAATAAATAAACTAAGGGAAGAATAATAAAAGTAACATGTTATATCGGTATGAAATGTTAAATAATTTAAGAAAAACAATATGCTCGAACAAAAATATCAGCCATTTGCAATAACTTAAAACACATGTAAATAAAAATAATTTTGTTGTTAGGTATACGTGTACAGTTACAATAGAGAAAGGAAATATTTTACAAAATAAATAATTTTGATGTTCATAGTACAAAGTGGAAATTTATATTAGTACCAAACACTTATCAAAACTTGTATATAGACCAGATTATAACCCTGAATAACATTAAATAACAAAAAAGCATTACAATTAGTATCAACAGGTCAAATAAACAAGAAAGTACGATTTGAGAGTACTCGCAGTTACTGACAGCTAGTTAAAAGCCAAAGCAATTAATAATAAAAATCATGCATCAGAGACTAAAATCAACTAAAACACATCCCAGGATTTAGTATTTTAACGTCATGGACAGTCAAAGAAGACATGACTTGTGCAATGCCAAAATAAATGTATCGACAGACAGTAGGATAGTTAGGAGTTTAACCTCTTTATAGATCAAAACGAACGTGGGTGTGTCTTTAAACATCCCGTTTGAAAAGAATACAAATTAAGTTATGTTTTAATTTGCTGATGACAAAATCGATATTAGTGCCAATGTAAACTATATTCAAAGATCTAATTACAACATTGGTAAGATAACCTGAACTAATAAGTTTATTTAAAGGTTCGATGAGTTTACACGGATCACATAGTGATACCAATATATAACCAAAAAATTTTTTAATTTTTGCGGTTGTATAAAAAGAATGGGAACAAGTTGATCATTAAGTTGAAAATCTCCTCATAAGCAAACATAATTGCCAACTACAAGTGAAGTATTTTAGCACTGATCAGCAAATGAATGAAATTTGGAGGTCTCAGTTTTTATGACTAGTATGCCACTCTTTCTTTCATCTGAAATTCAGTCATCTCATGAAGTGTACAGTGTTCCATGTCTTGAGCCCTTGTCTATTTGAATCACCATTACTTTCCTAGTACACTCTTCTGATCTTATTCATGATAGAATTTGTGGAACAGTCAACTGTTTCACCAGAACGGGTATATACATATAAGGTATGTACTATCAACAATAAAAACTTTTTTGTTGATGTCATTGTCAAATTTCAAATTTAACATCTACTACACCTTTTTTGCTGGCATTCTTGATAGATTAATTTGTATGTTTGTTTGCATTTTTTAGTTGTGTTGTATGTCTGTAATGTATGTTTACACAGTTTTGGCTGCTGGATCCCAATTATTGTCACATTAACTATAAACAACTGTTATACAAGTGGGAGGTTTAGCTAGCTATAAAACCAGGTTTATGTAAAAATAAAGAAATGTGGTATGATTACCAATGAGACAACTATCAAACAAAGTTCAAATGAAGTGGATGTAAGCAATTATAGGCAACTGTACGGCCTTCAACAATGAGAAAAAACCAATACCTGATAGTCAGCTATAAAAGGCCCCGACATGAAAAATATAAAACAATTCAATTGAGAAAACTAATGGCCTAGTTAATAACAAAACAATTTACGAAAAACAAATATGACAGACATGATAGGAAAATCCCTGTACCTAGTCAGGAATTTGGAAGTTGTTTTTCACTTGTTTTAGTTGATTTATAGCGTTTGATTTTGTCAGTTTTTATGGACTTCCCCTTTTTGATATTGCCTTGGATTTTGGTATTTTTGTTATAATTTTTTTACATTAGTATTGCAGGTGTCCAATTCAAAGATTTCAGATGTATTGAAGCACATTTGAGGTTTTCCTAATTCCAAGGTTGAAAAATCCATTATTAAGCTATTTTTCCAGAATTTACAAATAATTACTAGGATAGGAAGTAATAAAATGCTTCGCTGAGCGCAGCCTGATACTACCGCAGTGGTTGAACCCTGAACAGTTGGAGCAAATTTGGACACAATATTCAAGCTTGATACTATCTGAATTTGGATTGTGATCAAATTTTTGACATAATATAGGTTTCTGACACAAAATAAATGTGGTCAAAGATCTAACAAATCTAATGCGCAATACTGTGCAATTGAAGATTTCATTTGCTTTTATATATAAATCAGAAATAACCAACAAAAAATGGAAAATTTTAAAGAAAAAAAAAAAGAAAAACTAGAGCCTCTCAAGAGCCTGTGTCGCTCACCTGTATTTACTGATGCTTTGGAAATCATGTAAAATAAGATTAAAATCATAATTAATTGTATTAGATATTAGATATTATAATGATATCTAAGATAATAACAAAAAACTGCAAAATTTTTGTAAAATTACTAACTCAGGGGCAGCAACCCAACAACGGGTGGTCGGATTCGTCTGAAAATTTCAGGGCAGATAAATCTAAATCTGAAAAATGTTTTTGCCACCTGTCAGATTTGCTCTAAATGTTTTAGTTTCAGAGATGTAAACCAAAAACTGCATTTTACCCCTATGTTCTATTTTTAACCAAGTCGGCCATGATGGTTGGAAGGTGGGGTCATTGGACAAATTTTTTAAACTAGATACCCTAATAATGATTATGGCCATGTATGGTTAAATTTGTCTCAGTAGTTTCAGAGAAGAAGATTTTTGTAAAAGATTACAAAAATTTACAAAAAAGTTGTTAAAAATTGACTATTAAGGGCAATAACTCCTAAAGGGGTCGACTGACAATCTTGGTCATGACAACTTATTTGTAGATCTTACTTTGCTGAACATTATTGCTGTTTACAGTTTATCTCTATCTATAATAATATTGAAGATACTAACCAAAAACTGCAAAATTTCCTTAAAATTACCAATTCAGGGGCAGCAACCCAACAACAGGTTGTCAGATTTGTCTGAAAATTTCAGGGCAGATAGATCTTGACCTGATAATCAGTTTTACCCTTGTCAGATTTACTCTAAATGCTTTGGTTTCAGAGATATAAGCCAAAATCTACATTTTACCCCTATGTTCTATGGCGGCCATCTTGGTTGGTTGGCGGAGTCATCGGACACATTTTTTAAACTAGATACCCTAATGATGATTGTGGCCAAGTTTGGTTAAATTTGGCCCAGTGGTTTCAGAGGAGAAGATTTTGTAAAAGCTAACGACGACGGACGATGACGACGACGATGGACAACGGACGCCAAATGATGAGAAAGCTTACTTGGCCCTTCGTGCCAGGTGAGCTAAAAAAATGGAAAATTTTAAAGAAAAAAAAAAAAAAAATCCCCAAACTTTTGAACCCCTTATGATTCATCACCCCAAACTCAATCCCAGCCTTCCCATTGTGGTATGGTATCTTGCAGTACAATTTCAGAGAGATCCATACACTTGAACACAAGTTATTGTCTGGAAACTAGAAAAATGCTTGTTTTTTGGCCCCTTTTTGGCCCCCAAACTCCTAAACGTTTGAAGCAATTACCCCCAAACTCAAACCCAGCTTTCCCTTTGTGATACTGAACCTTGTAGTACAATTTCATAAAGATCCATACACTTACAAGTTATTGTCCTGAAACTAGAAAAATGCTTGTTTTTTGCCCCTTTTTTGCCCCTAATTCCTAAAATTTTGAGGCAATTACCCCTAAAATCAATCCCAGCCTTCCCTTTGTGGTATGGTATCTTGCAGTACAATTTCAGAGAGATCCATACACTTGAACACAAGTTATTGTCTGGAAACTAGAAAAATACTTATTTTGGCCCCTTTTTGGCCCCTTATTCCTAAACATTTTGGGCAATTACCCCCAAACTCAATTCAAGCTTTCCCTTTGTGATATGGAACCTTGTAGTACAATTTCAGAAAGATCAATTCACTTACACACAAGTTATTGTCATGAAACTAGAAAAATGCTTGTTTTTGGCCCCTTTTTTTCCCCCTAATTCCTAAAATTTTGAGGCAATTAACCCCAAAATCAATCCCAGCATCCCCTTTGTGATATGGAACCTTGTGGTACAATGTCACAGAGATCCATACACTAACACACAAGTTATTGTCTGGAAGTTACAAAAATGCTTATTTTTGGCCCTTTTTTCGCCCCTAATTTCTTAACTGTTGGTACCATAACCCCAAAATCAATCCCAACCTTCCTTTTGTGGTATTGAACCTTATGGTAAAATTTCATAGAGATCCATTCACTTAAACAAAAGTTATTGTGTGAAAACCAATGTGTCTTCGGATGACGACGACGACGCCAACGTCATACCAATATACGACCACAAAAATTTTTTGCGGTCGTATAAAAATTCAACTGTTATTTAATAGTATATTAATTGTACAGACAATACTGTAGTGTATGTTGCAGTATTTTCAGAGGGCAGACCATGTTACTGGCGTCACGGAGGCCAATTTACCACTAAAAGTTCTCCCACATTTTGCTTTGTAAGTGAACATATTTTGGCAAGTGGACAGGTTTTGGGAGATTGACAGGTTTGAGTGTTACACATATTCTCAATATGTAAGCTGCTGGAATGTTGCTGCATATAAATGGAAAGTTTACAATCTGAAAAATTACATCATCTCTTTTGTCCAAAGGTTTGGACCTTAACCTTTCCCATTTTCAATTTCTAGATGTAAATAGATATAGGAAGATGTGGTGTGAGTGCCAATGAGACAACTCTCCATCCAAATAACAATTTATAAAAGTAAACCATTATAGGTCAATGTACGGCCTTCAACACGGAGCCTTGGCTCACACCGAACAACAAGCTATGAAGGGCCCCAAAAGTACTAGTGTAAAACCATTCAAACGGTAAAACCAACGGTCTAGTCTATATAAAAACGAGAAACGAGAAACACGATAAATTACATAAACAAACGACAACTACTGTACATCAGATTCCTGACTTAGGACAGGTGCAAACATTTGCAGCGGGATTAAACGCTTTAATGGTACCAAACCTTCTCCTTTTTCTGAAACAATAGTATAACATCACAACATAGAAAAACACACGATAAAACATCAATTGGAAGGCTTAACTCAATCAAAACGAATTAACACACTATGAACGAATAAATTGATCTGTGATACCTGAAAGTAAATACATAGTTAATAAAATATTAGGACAAACATTCAAGGCCAAAAGCAAACAAACAAGTCCAAATAAAGCCATGGCAATACACCACCGAAATAATAAGTCAGGATTTGAGACAGACTGATCTGCATTTTTTGTGTTCTTCATTTCAAGTTCAATGGGAACAGTTTTAATAACTTTAGAACCAAATAATGGCTAAGATCATACTTTATTTTTATCTATAAATCTCCAAACAGTTGAATTCTGTTGTTGGTCATTGTTAATATTTTTACCCCTCAACTGGTTATTTTTTTTTATTAATTAGCTTTTTTCAAATGACTGAAACTTTGTTAAATTTCCCTTTGTTATTTCTGCAGTTTTCCATATGCCTTCTTATTATCTTTCAGTTAAAATAGTATAATTACCTGTCTGAGATTGCAACATTCCTCCGTACAATGCTGACAATTCCTGAAAAGAAACATATTAAATTGATATTAAATCAATCATTTAATAATAATAATACTAATAATTCTTTATTTAAAGAGGGTTACACAGTTAGCTATAAAACTAATCTTCCTGAGGCCCTCATTAAATACAATGAAATATAACAAACAATTATGAAATATCAAACAAACACACATATATGAAAAAATGAAATAAAAATTGTTATGAAATATACAATTTTCAAAACAGGTAAAAATTACAAATTCATATAGTATTGGCATCATTCAAATTACCTCAACAATATCTTAAGTTTGAGTAAGTGTTATAAACATATAAAATTACACAGCTTCTTAATGTTCCAACAAGTAATTTTTTATATCTTTTTTGAATGAGCTTGTACTTGAGGTTGATTTTTTCAGGGATATTGGTAAGTTATTCCATAAAATAGATCCTGAATATATAAAAGATTTCTTATACAGCTCTGTTTTGGCTTTTGGAACTTGTAAATTTTTGCAAGACACATTCCTCAAACAGTATTGGTTTATTTCTGGCATTTCTTTAAATTTTTCAGTGAGATATAAAGGGGCTTCGTTCTTAAGGCATTTCTGCATCAAAACAGATTTGTGGTATGAGATTCTGTTCTCTACTGTCATCCACCCAAGCTGTTTAAACAGTGGAGCTGATGATGAAAGTGATGATTTCAACGAAGCAAGATATAAGGTAATGACTGGAGTAATCATTAACTTATATAACTGAGTCATATATATTCATATTCTTGTAAAAGTCAAGAAATCTTGTTGCAGGTTGCCATTATATTTTTTTGGAGTACTTTTCATTTAGGATTCAGTGTTATCTTCATTCATCTCTGCATTCATTGAATTTGTTATGACTTTGTGTGATTGCCATATGGTATTAGCTCTTGTCCATTTTTGAAGAACATTTGCTGACCTAGAGATACCTTATTTTGATATTGTATTGTTATGTTTGTTTCAGGGTCAATATTATTTTTCGCTAACCCTTTTGCCAAAACAATTTGCCACTTTCATTACCAACTTATTTTTCTTTTTGCAAAAGACCTAAAGTTCAATTTGAAGGGCCCTATCTCGTGTATATCTTGGATCTAATATAACCTGTAATTTTAAGTACCAGTGTAATAATCCAACATCTCTATCTTACTGTAAAACTCTTTACAAAAGGCCATTGAACTTTATTTCTGTCAATTTATGTGGATACCGTACTGACAATAATTATATTTGCACCTAAAACATCAGTAAATTGGGATTTTTCTTCAATCAGTTGATCGGATACTTCCGTCTAGATGAATGAAATTAAAGATTTTTCTTAAATTTTAAGACAATATGAACAATTATGTAATAAACCAAAACTGAATAAATGACAATAATTTGCAAAGGTGGGGAATAAATACCGCCATCCTCAATAAACAAATTACAAAATGTCTAAACAAACAAATATTGTACAATAAAAGATTTAATTCAGCATAATTCAAAATTCAAAATTTTTAATTCATAAAATTATACATATACATAAATATCAGTTAAAAATCAAGGGAGTAGGTGGGTGGGAAATTAAAAATCTTCACTTTTCTTGAGAAAACAAAAATGGCGTCCGCTAGCATTCAGTGCAATTGCGAGAATGCTAGCTAATCTAAACACATGTGAAGAGATAACATGCACCTAATCCTCATTGGTCAATTAGATATCATTAAACAATCATACTGGTAATTAATCTTGACCCTGATCGTGAGATGACCGTACTGACCTTAACTGCCTGTAATCAAAAACTTACATAACTCACAGACAACCCCATGCAAATTTACAGTTTCATATTACTCTTGATAAGAATAATTTCCTGAAAAAAATGTTTTTATGTACCATAAAATGATTTTACAAAAGGGCATTGAAATTTATTTCTGTCAATTTATGTGGATACCGTACTGACAATAATTATATTTGCACCTAAAACATCAGTAAATTGGGATTTGTCTTCAATCAGTTGATCGGATACTTCCGTCTAGATGAATCAAATTAAAGATTTTTCTTAAATTTTAAGACAATTATCAAAAAATAAAAAAATAAAAATTCTTTTTGTTCCATGATTTAAAGTTAATTTAAAACATAAAACTATGTTTAAGATAAGAGCACTAAAACCATTGTGCCTTGTCCCCACTTCAAAACAATTATTTTTGTAAAAGTTGTTTTCTTTTTAATTTCTGAAATCTGAAATGAGAAAAAATTGTCCCCTCCCACAATTTCTTTTATACCCCCCCTCCCCAATTTTGTTTCATCTCCCCCTTTTCCCTTTTTTCAAAAAACAAGAGGCTCTCAAGAGCCTGAATCAGAGGAGAAGATTTTTAAATGTTAGCAAACTTGATTAACAAATTGTGTAAAATTGTCTTTAAAGGGCAATAACTCCTTAAGGGGTCAATTGACAATTTTGGTCAGATTAACTTTTTTGTAGATTTTACTTTGCTGAACATTATTGCAGCTTACAGTTTATATCTATCTATAATAATATGCAAGATAATAACAACTAGAGGCTCTCAAGAGCCTGCGTCGCTCACCTGACTTTAGTTCGGTTTTAGAAATCATGTTAAGATAGATAAAAATCATAACAGATACCCAAATAATGATTGAGGCCAAATTTGGTTTAATATTGGTCCTGTTATTTAATAAAATATCCTGGTGGCCATCTTGAACAGTAAATTGGCAACAAGGTAACAACACTTGGTCAGCCCCTCATAAGGAACATTCATGCCATGTTTGGTTTCATTCCATTCAGTCGTTTTCTAAAAGAAGACATTTGTATGTATTTCCTATGAGGTCCTATGTTAAACTAAGTCCCCCGCTGTCGGCCATCTTGGATGATGGACCGACTGCAAAGTAGCAACACTTGGTCAGCACCTCATAAGGAACATTCATGCCATGTTTGGTTTCATTCCATTCAGTGGTTCTCTAAAAGAAGACATTTGTATGTATTTCCCATAAGGTCCTATGTTAAACTAATTCCCTGCTGGCGGCCAACTTTGATGATGGACCGACTGCAAAGTAACAACACTTGGTCAGCACCTCATAAGGAACATTCATGCCATGTTTGGTTTCATTCCATTCAGTGGTTCTCTAGAAGAAGTTCAAAATGTAAAAAGTTAACGACGACGACGGACGACGACGGACGATGGACGCCAAGTGATGAGAAAAGCTCACTTGGCCCTTCGGGCCAGGTGAGCTAAAAAACTGCAAAATTTTGTTAAAACTACCAATTTGGTGGCAGAAACCCGTCTGATTATTTCAGGGCCGATAGATCTTGACCAATTGAACAATTTTACCCCAGTCAGATTTGCTCTAAAAGCTTTAGTTTTTGAGATATAAGCCAAAAACTGCATTTGACCCTTATGTTCTATTTTTAGCCATGGTGGCCATGTTTGTCAATGGATCAGATATATATTACAAACAAGATACCCTAAGGAACATTTAGTTAAAGTTTGAAGGTAATTGGCCCAGTAGTTTCAGAGGAGAAGATTTTTAAATGTTAGCAAACTTGATGAACAAATTGTGTAAAATTGTCTTTAAAGGGCAATAACTCCTTAAGGGGTCAATTGACAATTATGGTCTTATTAACTTTTTTGTAGATCTTACTTTGCTGAACATTATTGCTATTTACAGTTTATATCTATCTATAATAATATTCAAGATAACAAAAAACTGCAAAATTTCCTTAAAACTACCAATTTAGTGGCAGCAACCCAACAATGGGTTGTTTGATTCGTCTGAAAATTTCAGGGCTGATAGATCTTGACCAATTGAACTATTTTACCCCATGTCAGATTTGCTCTAAAAGCTTTAGTTTTTAAGATATAAGCCAATAAAATGATCCGCAGGGCGCAGCTTGATACGACCGCAGAGGTCGAACCCTGAACAGTTGGGGCAAGTATGGACACAACATTCAAGCTTGATACAGCTCTGAATTTGGATTGTGATTAAATATTTGACACAGCATAGGTTTCTAACACAGAATGAATGTGGTCTAAGAACTTAAAAATTTTAAATTGGACATTTACCTATTATGGTCCAATATCCAAAATCTAAATACATGGTGAGATTTAGCATTTCAAAGAACCCCAAGAATTCAATTTTTGTGAAAATCAAACTAAGTTTAATTTTGGACCCTTTGGACCTTAATGTAGACCAATTTGAAAATGGGACAATACTGTGCAATTGAAATTGGATATTTTTCTTGCTATTGCGCAATACTGTGCAATTGAAGATTTCTTGCTATTGTGCAATATTGTGCAATTGAAGATTTCTTGCTATTGCGCAATACTGTGCAATTGAAAATTTCTTGCTATTGCACAATACTTAATACAATAATTTTCAAATCCTGTTTGGTGTGTATCTCCTGCCATATCATTATTATTTGCTTTTAAATATAAATCAGAAATTACCAACTTAAAATGGAAAATTTTAAAGAAAAAAAAGGAAAAAGGAAAAAAAAGGAAAAAATTAAAATCCCCCATTTTTGAACCCCTTATGATTCATCACCCCAAACTCAATCCCAGCCTTCCCTTTGTGGTATGGTACCTTGCAGTACAATTTCAGAGAGATCCATACACTTGAACACAAGTTATTGTCTGAAACTAGAAAATGCTTGTTTTTGGCCCTTTTGACCATAAATTCCTAAATCTTTAAGGCAATTACCCCAAACTCAAACCCAGCTTTCCTTTGTGATATGGAACCTTGTAGTACAATTTCATAAAGATCCATACACTTACACACAAGTTATTGTCCTGAAACAAGAAAAATGCTTGTTTTTTTGCCCCTTTTTGGCCCCTAATTCCTAAAATTTTAAGGCAATTACCTCCAAAATCAATCCCAGCCTTCCCTTTGTGGTACGGTACCTTGCAGTACAATTTCAGCGAGATCCATACACTTGAACACAAGTTATTGTCTGGAAACTAGAAAAATGCTTATTTTTGGCCCCTTTTTGGCCCCTTATTCCTAAACGTTTTGGGCAATTACCTCCAAACTCAATTCCAGCTTTCCCTTTGTGATATGGAACCTTGTAGTACAATTTCAGAAAGATCCATACACTTTCACACAAGTTATTGTCATGAAACTAGAAAATGCTTGTTTTTGCCCTCTTTGGCCCTTAATTCCTAAAATTTGGAAGTAGTTACCCCAAAATCAATCCCAGATTCCCTTTGTGATATGGAACCTTGTAGTACAATGTCAGAGAGATCCATACACTAACACACAAGTTATGCCTGGAAGTTACAAAAATGCTTATTTTTTACCCCTTTTTGGCCCCTAATTCTTTAACTGTTGGTACCATAACCCCAAAATCAATCCCAACCTTTCTTTTGTGGTATTGAACCTTATGGTAAAATTTCATAGAGATCCATTCACTTAAACTAAAGTTAGAGTGCGAAACCAATGTGTCTTCTGACAACGACGCTAACGTCATACCAATATCGACCACAAAAACGCAAAATTTTTTGCGGTCGATAAAACTGCATTTGACCCCTATGTTCTATTTTTAGCCATGGTGGCCATGTTTGTCGATGGATCAAAACTTCGGATACAATTTATAAACTAAATACCCTAAGGAACATTTAGTTAAAGTTTGAAGGTATTTGGCCCAGTAGTTTCAGAGGAGAAGATTTTTGAAATAGTTTACAACAACAGATGACGACAGACGACAACGACAGACGACGACGACGGACGCCAAGTGATGGCATAAGCTCACCCCGGTGAGCTAAAAAATCTTTTTCTCACGATATGGTCATAATCTCAATTCAAATTTCTAATGGATAAAATTGAGAATGGAAATGGGGAATGTGTCAAAGAGACAACAACCCGACCACAGAACAGACAACAACAGAAGGTCACCAATAGGTCTTCAATGCAGCGAGAAATTCCGCACCGGAGGCGCCCTTAAGCTGGCCCCTAAACAAATATATATACTAGTTCAGTGATAATGGACGTCATACTAAACTCCAAATTATACACAAGAAACTAAAAGTAAAAATAATACAAGACTAACAAAGGCCAGAGGCTCCTGACTTGGGACAGGCGCAAAAATGCGGCGGGGTTAAACATGTTTATGAGATCTCAACCCTCCCCCTATACCTCTAGCCAATGTAGAAAAGTAAACGCATAACAATACGCACATTAAAAGGGAGTTTGCAACCATAATTACCCATTTAAATACATCATAAAAGTCTTAAAATAGAAAATGACATACATAACCAAAGCTAAAATTGATATTAATTAATAGTAACTTCTTAAGATAAATTGACAGCTAATCACCTAGAGACAATACATTATTTCTTTATACATAATTTACAAGCAGTGTAAGGGAGGTAATCTAAAACATACACAACATTGTTCTTTAAATGTATTTGGATTACCTCCCTTACACTGCTTTAAAATTGTATTAATTGTCCATTAACCAGGAAATCCTTGTTTTCCCCCATTTTTTTCCCTAATTCCTAAATGGTTTGAGCCATAACCACCCAAAGTAAACCCTAACCATTCCTTTATGGTATGGAAACTTGTGGTATAATTGCAGAGAGACTCATACACTAAAACACAAGTTATTGTCTGGAAACTACAAAAATGCTTATTTGGGACAAAAACCCCCAAAATCAATCCCAACCTTCCTTTTGTGGTTATAAACCTTGTGTTAAAATTTCCTGGATTTCTATTCACTTATACTAAAGTTATTGTCTCGAAACCAACTGTCTTCAGACGACGACGACGTGATACCAATATACAACCGCAAAAATTTTTTGTGGTCGTATAAAATTTAGTTGAAAAGGGCTTAACTCACCAGATCGATACAAAGCAGAAAAACATCTTATAAAAACACAGACTGCATGTGGCAGGGAATTTATGCATCCCTCACAAAAAAAAAAAAAAAGACACAAAGTACAGATCTGAGAGTTTTCACAGTTGCTGAAGCTAATCTGAATACTTTTTCCTTGTATTATTACAAAAAATGAATACTTCCAGTTTGTACAAGGTCATTTCTAGTTGATATTTTTCAAGGTTATCAGTCACCCAACCCTTTCCAAAAGACCCCATGGCTTTATCATGTATAGTATAAAGTAATACCTAATCACTTTACCTAAATTTCAACCATTTCAGGGACAATGACTCTTAGGGGTCATCCATAATTGTCAACAATTTTCCAAAGTGTACAAAACATACACTTTTTCAGACCCCCCACCCTCCCTCAAAAGTGTACATCAACCATTTTCAGATTTCAACACAAGAATCAATCATTCTTAATAACTAGAGGCTCCAAGGACCCTGTGTCGCTCACCTGATATTTTTATTTACAATTGATGCATGATAAATGCAACTGTTGTACTGTCGTTTAGTTTCAGAGATATAAGACTAAAAGTGCATTTTATTTCAGCCATGTGTGCCATGTTGGCAGGAGGGTCATCATACACAGTGGTCCCTGGATATCCTAGTGGTGATTTAAACCAAGTTTGGTTTAATTTGACAGTAGTTTCAGGGAGAATTTTGTAAAATTTATCTAACGAGAATGCAGTGATGAGAAAGTTTGTTGTGAAGTTTTGTTGTTGCACACCCCAAAAACAAAAAGGTAATAAAATATTATCATTTAAGGGCAATCTTTCCTATTAATAATTTCTGCAAAATTCAGTTGATTGTGCAAGGGTTGTATAGCCACCTGAGGTCGTTAAAACTCTCATTTGTTGTTGCAAAATTCAAGTGGTTTTGAATTGCTTTGTTGATCTTTTTGTATTCAACTTTTAAACAACAAAGTACAACAAATATGATGACTGATACTCATGACACTGAAAATATGGTCTTCATTCTTGTGAAGAAAATGGTAAGGTTTGAAATATTTCTTAATTATTAATTCAATACCAATACTTTAATTTGTATTGGATTTATCCCAGGAAATGAGAACAAGGGACACAATTAAATTCAATTTTTTCCCTAAACTTCTGATAAAATATAAAATGAAGAACTATATTTTTTAATGAGAATTTTTTTAATAGTTAATTGATAATTTGAACAATATTAATTAAGTTTTAGATCTTGCATGGTTGATTAATTTTCTCTCAAAATTTCTGATATTCTATTAAAGTTTTAAATATAATATGAGGCAGGCATTACCTGTGAAAGGGATGAAGTCTGTATAAATTAGTGTAGGAATTCAAGCATCATTTGCACTTGAATCTGTAGAAAATGAAGCCAAAGTACTGAAACATATCTGACATTCGACCTATTGTTCGGGATTATAGTTGTGACATCATTTTCAATGTAAAGAAAGAAACACCATCATCAGGTATTAATGTGGTTTTTTTTTTTCATGTTATAGAATTATTAATTATTTGTATTGCCAGTACATTAGTAGATTGTTTTCTATATTAATTTTCTACTGCAGTTTCAGAAAAGAAGATTACAAAAGGAAAACATTTTGTAAAAATTTCTAAATTAATGAAAATTGTTAAAATTGATTATAAAGGGCAATAACTCCTTAAGGGTCAACTGACCATTTTGGTCTTGTTGACTTATTTGAAGATCTTACTTTGCTGAACATTATTGCTGTTTACAGTTTATCTCTATCTGTAATAATTTTCAAGATAATAACTAAAACGGCAAAATTTCCTTAAAAATTACCAATTCAGGGGCAGCAACCCAACAACCAGTTGTCCAATTCATCTGAAAATTTGAGGGCAGATAGATATTTACTTGATAAACAAGTTAATCCCTGTAAGATTTGCTTTAAATGCTTTGGTTTCAGAGTTACAAGCCAAAATCTACATTTTACCCCTATGTTCTATTTTTAGCCATGGCAGCCATCTTGGTTGGTTGGCTGGGTCACCGCACACAATTTTTAAACTAAATACCCTAATAATGATTGTGGCTAAGTTTGGTTGAATTTGGTCCAGTAGTTTCAGAGGAGAAGATTTTTGTAAAAGATTACAAAATTTACAAAAAATTGGTAAAAAATTACTTTAAAGGGCAATAACTCCTTAAGGGGTCAACTGACCATTTTGATCATGTTGACTTATTTGAAGATCTTACTTTGCTGAACATTATTGCTGTTTACAGTTTATCTCTATCTGTAATAATTTTCAAGATAATAACTAAAACGGCAAAATTTCCTTAAAATTACCAATTCAGGGCAGCAACCCAACAACCAGTTGTCCAATTCATCTGAAAATTTGAGGGCAGATAGATATTTACTTGATAAACAAGTTAATCCCTGTAAGATTTGCTTTAAATGCTTTGGTTTCAGAGTTACAAGCCAAAATCTACATTTTACCCCTATGTTCTATTTTTAGCCATGGCAGCCATCTTGGTTGGTTGGCTGGGTCACCGCACACATTTTTAAACTAAATACCCTAATAATGATTGTGGCTAAGTTTGGTTGAATTTGGTCCAGTAGTTTCAGAGGAGAAGATTTTGTAAAGATTACAAAATTTACAAAAATTGGTAAAAATTACTTTAAAGGGCAATAACTCCTTAAGGGGTCAACTGACCATTTTGATCATGTTGACTTATTTGTAGATCTTACTTTGCTGAACATTATTGCTGTTTACAGTTTATCTCTATCTATAATAATTTTCAAGATAATAACCGAAAACGGAATAAATCCTACAATCTAATTTTAAAAGTTGCATGGCTATCACCTATTTTTAGTTGGTTAATAGCTACACGAAAGTCGTCGATGCGCTTTAAATCGCGTTATTAGATGGTTAACGAACAAGACTTAAATGAGATTAATTTCACTCCCGGCATGCAAAAGACTTAAACTACGTCACATAAGTCAGGAAGTTTGGATAAATAAAATTAATAATTCCCAATTTTCTTCTTTATTACTTTTCATATCAAAATAAAACTTGGTGAATATGTTTTTATGGTATTATGAACATAATAAGATAATAAGTGAAAATCGCGAATTTTCCCTTTAAATGACATGTGAAGCCATTTGACCACACCACATCCATACCTGCCAACTTTTCAAAATCTCCATGGGGATTTTAAGTGCAAGAGGACCTAATGCTCCTCTTATATTGTCATAAGTGTTCTTAATTTACTACTATATTGTTTGAATGAGTATATATGTGCTTAAATACCCTTTTAACTCATTTGAATGCCTGTTTTGAGGTCTTCAGTTTATATAATAAAGAATTTCAAAATTCAGGTCAACACCTCTCATGGGGATTCCCACATAAATCGGGATAGTTGGCAGGTCTGCATTTCATTAAACAATATAATTACCGGTAACTACATTTATTGGTTAGTTTTTGTCAATAGCTATCAAATGCTAGCACCATTTTTATAATCAGCTGATTATTGTTTTTGTCAAAATCAAAACGTCTGGTAAGTTCAAGGTAAAAAAACAGAGTGTTGACTGATCAGGAAAATGTTAGAGAAGCCAGAAAAAATATATGAAGTCAAACCATTATAATTCTTTCCAAATAAATTCTTTCAAATAAGGGAGATCATTAGGTACTTCTGGTTTATGAAAAGTCACTAACAATGTCATTTGAAGGTTACTGAATGCAGATTCTAAAATATATATGGTATCCAATTATAAAATAAGATGTGGTATGATTGCCAATGAAACAACTATCCACCAAAGTTCAAATGAAATGGATGTAAGCAACTATTGGCAACCGTTCCGCCTTCAACAATGAGAAAACCAATACCATATAGTCGGCTATAAAGGCCCGACATGAAAAATATGACAGACAAGAATCAACAACAACCACTAAAGTACAGGTTCCTGACTTGGGACATGCACATAAAGAATGTGGCAGGTTAAACATGTCTGAAGGCACCAACCCTCCCTAACCTGGGACAGTAGTGCAACAGTACAACATAAGAACAGACCTTAATAAATTGCTTCACTGAGTGCAGCTGGATACGACCACAGAGGTCCAACCCTGAACAGTTGATGCAAAATGGACACAATATTTACGCTTGATACATGTCTGAATTTGGATTGTAATTAAATATTTGACACATAATAGGTTTGAGACACAAAATAACTGTAGTCAAAGAACTTACAATTGGTTATATAATTTTGAATTTATATTCAATTTTTGCTTTTGTGCAATACACTTTGCTGTTGCGCATTGACCCATCCCCTAAAAAAAAATTAACCCACTTTTTTGCTTTTGTGCAATACACTATGCTGTTGTGTATTGAACCCCACCCCGACCCTTTTTAACAAAAAAAATATTTGAAGAAATTTTCTTTTAATTTCTGAAATCTGAAATGACAAAAATTCTCCCTCCCACAATTTCTTTTATACCCCCGCTTCCCCAATTTTGTTTCACCTCCCCTTTTCCTTTTTTCAAAAACAAGAGGCTCTCAAGAGCCTGAATCGCTCACCTGTATTTCAGAGGAGAAGATTTTAAATGTTAGCAAACTTGATGAACAAATTGTGTAAAATTGTCTTTAAAGGGCAATAACTCCTTAAGGGTCAATTGACAATTTTGGTCTGATTAACTTTTGTAAATCTTACTTTGCTGAACATTATTGCTGTTTACAGTTCATATCTATCTATAATAATATTCAAGATAACAAAAACTGCAAAATTTCCTTAAAACTACCAATTTAGTGGAAGCAACCCAACAATTGGTTGTTCCATTCGTCTGAAAATTTCAGGGCTGATAGATCTTGACCAATTGAACATATTTACCCCACGTCAGATTTGCTCTAAAAGCTTTAGTTTTTAAGATATAAGCCAAAACTGCATTTGACCCTATGTTCTATTTTTAGCCATGGTGGCCATGTTTGTCGATGGGTCAAAACTTGGATACACTTTTTAAACTAGATACCCTAAGGAACATTTAGTTAAAGTTTGACTTGAAGGTATTTGGCCCAGTAGTTTCAGAGGAGAAGATTTTGAAATAGTTTACGACGACAGACGGCGGCGACAGACGATGGACGACGACGGACGCCAAGTGATGGCATAAGCTCACATGGGGCCTTTGGGCCCGGTGAGCTAAAAATCTTTCCTCAAGATATGGTCATAATCTCAATTCAAATTTCTAATGGAGTTTGCAACCATAATTACCCATTTAAATACATCATAAAAGTCTTAAAATAGAAAATGACATACATAACCAAAGCTAAAATTGATATTAATTAATAGTAACTTCTAAAGATAAATTGACAGCTAATCACCTAGAGACAATACATTATTTCTTTATACATAATTTACAAGCAGTGTAAGGAGGTAATCTAAAACATACACAACATTGTTCTTTAAAAGTATTTGGATTACCTCCTTACACTGCTTTAAAATTGTATTAATTGTCCATTAACCAGGAAATCCTTGTTTTCCCCATTTTGTTCCCTAATTCCTAAATGGTTTGAGCCATAACCACCCAAAGTAAACCCTAACCATTCCTTTGTTGTATGGAAACTTGTGGTATAATTTCAGAGATTCATACACAGTTATTGTCTGGAAACTACAAAAATGCTTATCTGGGACCAAAACCCCAAAATCAATCCCAACCTTCCTTTTGTGGTTATAAACCTTGTGTTGAAATTTCCTGGATTTCTATTCACTTATACTAAAGTCATTGTCCGAAACCAACTGTCTTCAGACGACAGCGATGACGACGACATGATACCAATATACGACTGCAAAAATTTTTGTGGTCGTATAAAAATTAGTTGAAAAGGGCTTAACTCACTAGATCGATACAAAGCAGAAAACATCTTATAAAAACACAGACTGCATGTGGCAGGGAATTTATGCATCCCTCACAAAAAAAAAAAAGACACAAAGTACAGATCTGAGAGTTTTCACAGTTGCTGAAGCTAATCTGAATACTTTTTCCTTGTATTATTACAAAAAATGAATACTTCCAGTTTGTACAAGGTCATTTCTAGTTGATATTTTTCAAGGTTATCAGTCACCCAACCCTTTCCAAAACACCCCATGGCTTTATCATGTATAGTATAAAGTAATACCTAATCAATTTACGAAATTTTAACCATTTCAGGGACAATGACTCCTATAGTTGTTATCAGTTTGCTTTGGACTGAATGTACCATTTCTTCCTCTCAAAAACCCATATATTTGGCATCAGTTCTTATGTTTTTAGCTTTTTAGTTTGAGAGGAGATCAACATACAAGCAAAGGGCAAAATTTAGAACATGACCTTGACCCCATTTTCTAAGTTACAACCCAAGGATCTCAAATCAAATGTCCCTAGGTCTTTACAGCTTACAGTTTCTGAGTAACAATAAAATACCAATCAATAAAATAGTGACGGGCAGATAACTCCTGTAAAATGTCACCAGACTGTTTCAATCAAAAATCAAACAAAGCTTCCTTAAGATAAAACAAACAATTTAAAAAATGTAATTTGTAGATATCTTTTTGTTACGGAGGTCAGGCTCACAAAAAGATAAAGTGTAAGGAAGATAACCTTACAAAGAAAATTGTTCGGTTTAGCAAGGTCAAAATTAAAAGGGCATAGACTATATGATATCATATATACCAAATATCTAAAAGACATGTTGCAAAACAAAAATTACATGCAAGAACAATACTCTGCTGATGAAAAAAAAGTAATCAGAACAAAATCATAAGGTCTTCCAAGGGAAAGTGGAAAGACCTAACTATGATGACCTCAGGCACTCTGGAATGGTATGCAGTTCCATCTCCATAGAAGGCACCCATCTGTTCCTCATGACAGTCAAAAAGATGATGTTAATAGCTACAAGCTACAGCAATAAAAATCTTACCTCATTAAAGTCAATTGTAAAATAGTTGAAGTGGAATGAAAATCGTTTATCGTTGGCTCTTCTGTGAGCTACAGATGCTAAAGAACGTGCTGTATGAAAATAAATATCATAATGTATTTAATTAAACATAGATATTCAAATTATGGTAACTTCACCTGTATCATACTTTTCCACTTAAATATAATGTATCACTTTCTGTCTGATGATTTGATGCTAAAAGATCATGACTGATATTGTCTTTTTTATAGAAAATAGGTTAACATATGAGCTACGTCTGATAGAAATCAACCTTATGCAAATGAATATCAATACATCAGCAAATCTATTTCAGGTTGAAAAAATCTCTATGCAATATCTGTAACTGTTTGGAAATTAAGTTGATATAAGAACCCAAGAAAACAGACCGAAATTCATCTTTTATTTCGTATCGGAATGTTCCAAGATCAATCAAAGTCTTATACATATACTTGTATACGTGCACTTGCATACGGTCAATTTCTGACTGACGCAGCTCATATTATGGTTTTGTTGACATTTGGTGAAATGTAAGTAAATGAATTCCCTATACATATCTTAGACTTAAAACATTTGAAGTGTTTCATGAATATGATAAATTATTTTACAGGTATAAGTCATAAGTTCTTAAATCTAAAGCTTCCTTGCATGTAAAAATTTTGATACATGTAACTTAATTCAATCACTTAAAACTTGAAAAATAAGTGGAACTATGAGCTTCTGCTCACTAATGATACCCCCACTTTCAGAATTAGGTAAACAGGAAGTTTAAGAGCAATGGAAAATATGTATCACACGGCATGTTCTCATGAAGCCTGAGAACAGGAATATCTTATTTATAGTTCCTAATATCATACATGACCATTATATGTTAGAATATATTAGTATCCAGTAAACAGGAAGCTAGGAGCTATGAATCTAAAAACATATCACAGAGTATTTATAGCATGTTCAATATAGCCATAAAAAAAATAGGATGTATTATGATTGCCAATGAGACAACTCTCCACCAGAGACCAAATGACATTGAAGTTAACTACTATAGGTCACTACAACAATGAGCAAAATCCATACCTCTCAGAAAGCTATAAGAGGCCCCAAATGACAAATGTTAAACAATTCAAACGAAAAAATTGACTGCCTAATTTATGTACAAAACAATAAACAAAAAAACAACTTTGATATACAGCAGCAATGTGTTGGGGTTAAACATGTTTCCTGCCCCCACACACACACACACACATACCTGGGACAGTGGTATATCAGCACAACATAAGAACAAACTATAAAAAGCAGTTGAAATTGGTTTAACTCATCAGATCAATACAAAGCACATAAAAACCCTGAGAAAAGCACAAAAGACACAAAATATAAATCTAAGAGTACTTGCAATTACTGAAAACTAGTTCAAAGCCAATAACAACTAATAAAAAATTATGTGTCTAACACTAAAATTGATAACAAATTTCAGATAGCTCTTATTTGTAGTTTCCTATAACAAGAGTGCACACGCTGAAATGTCTCGCCTGTTTTACTGACCATTAATTTTATGTAAAGTCTTAAAGATAAAGGTGTGACTACAAGTATCACATAAACTTAACATTTTTAAAGAACCATGACAATGAGGTCAAGGTGGGATAAATCCTGTCAGATAGACATGTTTATCTTACAATTATTCCAAACACCAAATATAGTTGACCTATTGCTTATGGTAATTGAAAAACAGACAAAAGCACAAAAACATAACATTAACCACTGAACCATGAAAATGAGGTCAGGGTCAGATTATACCTGCCAGACAGACATGTACACCTTACAATTATTCCATACATAAAAATATAGTTGACCTACTGCTTATAGTATTTGAAAAACAGATTAAAACATAAAAACTTAACACTGACAAATGAACCATAAAAATGAGGTTAAGGTCAGATGATACCTACCAGACAGACATGAAAACCTTACAATCATTCCATACACCAAATAGTAGTTGACCTACTGCTTATAGTATTTGAAAAACTGACCAAAACACAAAAACTTAACATTGACCAATGAACCATAAAATTGAGGTTAAGATCAAATGAAACCTGCTAGACTGACATGTACACCTTACAATCACTCCACACACCAAATATAGTTGACCTACTGCTCATAGTATCTCAGAAACGGACCTAATCACGTAACTAAAACCTTGATCACTGATCCATATAATGAGGTCAAGGTCAGGTGAACTCTATCTGATGGAAATGTGGATGTTGCAAGGAACCCATGTTACAAATATAGTTATCCTATTACTCATAATAAGAGAGAAATCTACATGACAAAAAACTATAATTTTCTTTCAAGCAGTTGATGAACCATGAAAACGAGGTCAAAGACAATGGACAAATGACAGATGGAAACTTTGTAACATGAGGTATCTGCATACAAGGAACGAAGCTTTCAGGTCTTCGTCCTTCTGAAATATAAAGCTTTATACAAATAGTTCACATCGCCACAGCCACCGCTACCGCCATATAGTAATCCCTGTCTCGCTTTCTGCGACTTTCGTTGCAGGCGAGACAAAAATAAGATTAAAATTACATACATGGCCAGTCTATAATAGAATATATATAAATATTCATTAAACAGGAAGTTGAGGATAATCTGAAACCACATCACAGTTTTGACGAATCTGAAACCATATCATAGCGTATAGCGTGTACACATGAAGCGTGATAATAAAATTCAATAAATTGCTTCGCTGAGCGCAGCTGGATACGACCGCAGATGTCCTGAAAAGTTGCGGCCAAAATGGACACATTATTCGCACTTGACACAGGTCTGAATTTGGATTGTAATTAAATATTTGACACATAATAGGTTTCTGACACAGAATAAGTGTAGTCAAAGAACTTAGAATAGGTTATATGATTTGATTTGAATTTATATTCAATTTTTTGCTTTTGTGCAATACATTATGCTGTTGCAAATTGCCCCCCCCCCCAAAAAAATACCCGTTTTTTTTTGCTTTTGTGCAATACACTATGCTGTTGAATATTAACCCCCCCCAAAAAAATATTTGAAGAAATTTTCTTTTTAATTTCTGAAATCTGAAATGAAGAAAATTGTAGCCCGACAAATTCTTATTTACACACCCACCCCCACCCCATAACTACTCATTTAAATACATCATAAAATATTAAAATATAAAATGATATACAGTCATGGTTAAAATTAATATTAATTAATAGTAACTTCTAAAAATAAATTTACAGCTAATCATCGCAAGACAATCATTATTTCTTAATACATAATTTACAAGCAGTGTAAGGAGGTTATCAAACATATATACAACAGTATTCTTTAAATGGTTGGATTACCTCCTTACACTGCTTTTAAATTGTCTAAATTGTCCTTTAACCATAAAACCCTTGTTTTTCCCCCTTTTTTGCCCCTAATTGCTAAATGGTTTGAGCCATAACCCCCCATAACCATCCCTTTGTTGTATGGAAACTTGTGGTATAATTTCAGAGAGATTCATACACTTAAACACAAGTTATTGTCTGGAAACTGCAAAAATGCTTATTTGGGCCCCTTTTTTGGCCCCTAATTCCTAAACCTTTGGGACCATAACCCCCAAAATCAATCCCAACCTTCCTTTTGTGGTAATAAACCTTGTGTTAAAATTTATTGATTTCTATTTACTTATACTAAAGTTATTATCCAGAAACCATCTGTCTTCGGACGACGCTGAGGACGACGACGACAACGTGATACCAATATACGACCAAAATTTTTTTTATTTTTTGCGATTGTATAAAAAGTTCTGATCTGTAGACATGGACGGACATACGGACAGACAGACAGGGGTAAAATAGTATATCCCTATCATGCGGAGAAAGGATATAAATATATACAGAAGCGCCATGGGATAAGCTGAAAGATCTTTCCCAAATTTTGGTGTATTTATACAGTGACTGTGACCTTTGACCTACTGATCCATAGTTCAATAAGAGTCTGGTACTTTCTAAGGATCATTCTCAAATTAATTTTGGTGAAGGTGGACACATAATATTGTACAAAGATATTATCCAGAAACATATATGTTGCCTCAATTTCAGTCTATCTACTGCCACTGTGAACTTGGAACTTTGACCTAGAGACATAAAAATCAAAGCTATAAAATGTTTTGCAGTTCAAACATCCAGCATCCAAAAGTAATTTTATTTTGCCCAACTTTCATTCTATCAATAGCTGCCGTAACTTTGACTCTCGACTTCTTGACCCTAAGAGCAATCAAGGTTTTCCACACCTCACAGGGCATGAAACCAAGTTTGGTAAAGATATCATTTATGGCTTAAAAGAATTTGTCCTGAAAACAAAATATTGATATCCCTACAGCCAGACACCAGGATGACATTCATCATATCATGAGACAAATTTGACTTTGTCACAATTAACTCTGCTAATAAAATATTTCTCCTTATAATGATTGCAATGTAATTATTGATACCTTGTCTATAACTGCCAGCATTTCCTGGTATAAATAGGACAGGAACACCATTCACAGGAACCTTCCTTAAATAACAAATCATATTTGTGTTTCTAATATTCAACACATAACATACTTTTTCTCAATTCTATTCCTATTTTCTTTTAAAAAAAATACAGCATAGTTGAAATAAAGTTAGAGAACGGAAACGAAAAATTCAGCAATTTTTTGTATGTTTATAAAGGGACATAACTCAAGAATGGTAAAAGTGACACTACCGAATTTCGTACTTAATCTGCATTATGTAGTAATAAGCATTGTGTATAAGTTTCATAACATTTGGTTGAGGCAAACTAAAGTTAGAGAACGAAAACAATATTTGTACTTGATCTTAGTTTTGTGGTAATGAGTATTGTGTATAGGTTTCATAATGTTTGGTTGGGACAAACTTAAGTTACAGAATGAAAACTAAAAATTTAGCAATTTTTCAATTTATAAAGGGGCATAACTCAATAATGGTTAAAGTGACACTACCCAAATTCAACTTGATCTGTGTTTTATCAGTGGAAGGCAAAATTAAACATTGCATTGTATAAAGCATTGATTGTAGTTGATTTAGCTATAATCATGGACAAAGGAAGATAACTCCAATTTTAAAAATTACTTAAATAATGACATTGATATTTTTGAAAAAAATGAAAATTTAGCAATTTTCCATTTGTTAAGGTCATAACTCTAGAAAAGTAAAAGTGACGCCCCCAAAATTTAAACTTGATCTGTGTATTGTGGTAATAAGCATTGTGTATAAGTTTCATAACATTTGGATGAGGCAAACTTCAGTTAGAGAACGGAAATGAAAAATTTTGTAATTTTTCAATTTATAAAGGGGCATAACTCTAGAACGGTTAAAGTGACGCCACCAAAATTCAAACTTGATCTGTGTTTTGTGGTAATTAACATTGTGTACAAGTTTTATAACATTTGGTTGAGGCAAACTTAAGTTACAGAACGGAAACCAATTTTGGCTTCGGCAGGGGCATAAAAATTTAAGTTAAATTACAAGGTTAAATATAAATATGAATAAAAGGAGGTGTATGTCATTCAAACATGAATGCAACCACACAACAAGAGTGCTCAATCTGAATTGTCTTGCCTGCTTTACAGATCATTATTGAATTTTGTGTTGGAAGTCTAAAGGTTGTACTACAGATATAACACATCCATGAACAAGAAGTCAAGATCATATGAACCCTGCAAGATAGACATTAAAACCTAAAAATCATTTAATACATCTAATCTATTGACCTTTTCCTTCTAATGTCTGAGAAACGGACCTAAACATGAAAACTCAACATGGATCAATGCCTTCAATGGTCCATGATATGAGGCAACATTAGGTTAAAGTCATATGAAATGAGTTTCTTTCAATTACAACGTTACAGAAATAATTGAACCAATGCATGTATGTTTACTGAACTAAGTCTTCTGCACTTATTACAAATCTATAACATGTAATCGACAACAAATATTTCATTCTGTGAAAACTTTGCCTGCTAATTATCTTTTAATGTTTTATTACCAAAGTTTATTGAACAAGACCTTAATAAACAATCAATACAGAATCATGCAGCACATAAACATAAGTGAGTATATAGACATGCATTAGAGCGATGTTTATTTATTTTTTGTATGTTTCTATTTGTTAACGGTAATCATGTTAATCAAACTTTGTCATAACAGTTGTTATATTATTTGGTGTATTAAATTTTTTGCTTCAGAATCAATTTACACTATATAACTTCCATGTTTGTTTGCCTTTTCTTTCATCATGGTTTTCCCCTTGTACTTGCGCTGTGTGGTTACCAAAGTACTAACAAGAAGCTGGTAAGGTCACTGCATCAGAAAAGCAATCGGCGAATTAGAGCACAGAAGTACAATAATTCAATAGCAGTACATTTCTGAAGATTTTGATAAGATCAGGGATTAAATTTTAAACAAAAGTCCATGTAAACGTGTTTTATCGTTAAAACTTAGCCCTTCAAGTATATAAAACATATTCAACTTTTTTTTAAATTTGAAGTATCATCTGACTTTAACTTTGTCTATCAGACATGTACACCTGACAATCATCCAAGGGCAATTACAAAAACAGCCAGGTAATAACACAATATTATATGTGCATCAATGTGAAGAATATGTACAGTATGTATGCCACAAACAGGAAGTAGATAAGTCAGAGATCTGAAAATATTTCACACTGTATAGCTTATAAACTCCTATGAAGAAGTAATTTGTGTCGAATATCAAGAAACTGTGATTGTAGTTGCTGATAAAAATGCATAAGAAATGTGCTTTAGACTGACAGTTGGACAGAGTTAAACCAGGACACCCCATCCCAACCTTTGGAAGATATAAGTATAAAACTTTTTGTCGTAAAGATAGAGATACTCAAAATTGATAAAAACCTTTACAAAATTTTATTGAACACATGAACACTATTACCACATTTACATATTCACATCCAGGAATTTAATAAAATAGTGGTATTTCACATCCAGCTTTAATGGTACGTTGTAATATCATTTATAAAGCTAATAAGTTTAGAAATATTTCTTTTTTGCTCAATAGACTTAACTAGATATCATTGAGATGGAAGCCATCTCTGTGGGACCTGCTGTGAATAATGTGTGGTAAAAAATTTGTATCTTTATCATTGGACATGGGGTTGTCAACTGAAACCAAAGTTTTTGACCTTGACCTTTGACCTAGGAAGTTGTACATAAATTATGACACACCCTCTGGAGTTGGTTTATACACATGTCAAGTATAAATTTTGAAATCATAACGGTTCTCAAGATATAGAGCGGACACGATCTTTATCATAGGACATGGGGTTGTCAACTAAAAAGTTTTTGACCTTGACCTTTGACCTAGGAAGTTGTACATACATTATGACACACCCTCATGTGTTGGTTAATATACATGTCAAGTATAAACTTTGAAATCATATCGGTTCTCTAGATATAGAGCGGACACAATTTGTTAGGTAAAAAATTTGTATCTTTATCATTGGACATAGGGTTGTCATCTGAAACCAAAGTTTTGACCTTGACCTTTGACCTAGGAAGTTGTACATAAATTATGACACACCCTCTGGTGTTGGTTTATATACATGTCAAGTATAAATTTTGAAATCATAAGGGTTCTCAAGATACAGAGCGGACACAATCTTTAACATAGGACATGGGGTTGTCAACTGAAACCAAAGTTTTTACCTTGACCTTTGACATAGGAAGTTGTACATACATTATGACACACCTCTGGTGTTGGTTAATATACATGTCAAGTATAAACTTTGAAATCATATCGGTTCTCTAGATATAGAGCGGACACAATTTGTTAGGTAAAAAATTTGTATCTTTATCATTGGACATGGGGTTGTCAACTGAAACCAAATTTTTTTACTTTGACCTTTAACCTAGGAAGTTGTACATAAATTATGACACACCCTCTTGTGTTGATTTATATACATGCCAAGTATAAATTTTGAGATCATAACGGTTCTCAAGATATAGAGCGGACACGATCTTTACCATAGGACATGGGGTTGTCAACTAAAACCAGTTTTGACCTTGACCTTTGACCTAGGAAGTTGTACATACATTATGACACACCCTCATGTGTTGGTTAATATACATGTCAAGTATAAACTTTGAAATCATAACGGTTCTCTAGATATAGAGCGGATACAATTTGTTAGGTAAAAAATTTGTATCTTTATCATTGGACATGGGGTTGTCAACTGAAACCAAAGTTTTGACCTTGACCTTTGACCTAGGAAGTTGTACATAAATTATGACACTCCCTTTGGTGTTGGTTTATATACATGTCAAGTATAAATTTTGAAATCATAAGGGTTCTCAAGATATAGAGCAGACACGATCTTTAACATATATAGGACATGGGGTTGTCATCTGAAACCAAAGTTTTTGACCTTGACCTTTGACCTAGGAAGTTGTACATACATTATGACACACCCTCTGGTGTTGGTTAATATACATGTCAAGTATAAACTTTGAAATCATAACGGTTCTCTAGATATAGAGCGGACACAATTTGTTACGGACGGACGGACGGACAGACTGATCACTATAGGGCGTCCGCCATTCGGCAGGGCCCTAATAAGCTTATTATTATTCTGTTAATGTTAAAGCACTGTAATGACTGTGTTTTGTATTTTGGGGAATAAACATTAATTCCCTAATTTAATGTGTGAAGCAAGAGAAAATGTTCTGTTTTCTGTATTGCAATTCTACGCAGGTTTATTCAAGGCGTTGCATAAGGTCATGTCTTCCTTTACTGCCTATGTTGTTTCTGTAAGAAATCTACTCTGAAATGCAACTATCAATATCAGAGTGTAGAACTGCATTTCATATCAGCAGGTTAAGTACTTTAAGCTCACTTTCAGTAACTGTAAGCACTCTTTGACAGTAATGTTTATTATGATTATTTTGCAATTGTGTTTTTGTTATTTGTTATACTTATTTAGAGTTTAGTATTTTTTCAGATCTGATAGACATTAAAATGGATGAGGTTGAGATCTCAAAATACTAGTCACACTTCAAAAACTGATACTTTCATAGTACTTCTGAACAGCCACAAGAATATTTTTCATAAATGATATTCCTTATTTCAGTAATTTTTTCCAGAATCACAACATGAGTTATAAAATTATGTTTCAAATTTCAAATAAAATTAGAAAATTTTCTTAAATCACTGTGCATCATCACCACTGGAAATTGAGTACCAATGAAGTGGAGAGAAATAAATAAACAAGGTAAGAATTCCTTTGATTTAAACCATTTCTGCCGTTTTGATGAGGTTACTGCTTTTGAAACCATTTTTTGATATATAAAGCTTTAATTTTTAGTGCCAACAAGTTGAAAACAAAGACAAGATTTTGTGTTATACTCAAAAAGAGCTGTGCAATTAGCGCATGATATGCCCATCGCTTTTTCAACAAATAAAGTTCCATAACTCCTCAATGTCATATCAGAAATCTATAAAAAAAAACTAGAGAGCTTATTCTAATAGATATAAACTAGTCACCAAAGATTCATGAAAATTGCTCAAAGCATTTTTGAGTTTTTGTCCAAAAAAAGGAAAATCCCCCTTTATTTATGAATAAAACACATAACTCGGAAACGTAAAATCTTACAATTTATAAAACTAGAAAGTAAGCTTACGTCAATAGATATAAACAATTCCCCAAAGATTCATGAAAATTAGTTAAAGAGTTTTTGAGTTATTGTACGACATATTGACGACGGACTGACAGACGGACGGATGGATGGACAACAGTATACCATAAATCATCCCTTAAACAGGCGTATGATAAAAACTGTGCACTTTTTTAAGTTGATTGGACAGATATTCAACAGTTTTTCATTCTTCTTCCTGACAAAAGTTTTTTTGATTATGATAGTGTGACTTCATATTTACAGAAATTTGCTATCAATAAGATGTTTTCTATAGAATATTGAAAAAAAAAAACAATCAAGTCTAGGGTATGGCAACTTGCTCATGTTGACAGAACTAAATTATGGCAACTTGTTTTCCAACTGTATGGCAACTTGCTAGTTTTATAATATTTATATGCTGTCCCTTTCAAGAAATAAAATAGTGTTATAACAATACCTAATTATACATTTGATAGAAATACAATTCACTTGATGCAAATGATGGCATTGTAGATTATATATATAATATCAGGCTACAGAGTCCTATTAGATCTTAAGCAGTTTACAAACAAATACATGTTTTCCAGATGTATACATTTTATGTCAATAATTTACCTGTACAAACATAAAAAACATTCCATTAAGTCTTAATTAACAAAAACCCTTTGAATTGTTACTAACTTCTAGTATCTACTTGCTTTATAGATTGCATTACATCTCTTTAATATCCAAGTTCACGTTCGACAGATATGAGATGTAATGTTATGTAGTCAATTAATCACTGAACAAATGAATAATCAGGAGGATTTTTCCGGATTAAATATTTATTTTCATTCGTTGCTATGCTTGCTAATTTTTTCACCCTTTATTTTCTTTTTGTATACAATTTTTTCCTCCATTTTGTTTTCTAGAATATTCATTTTCATCCTGTCAAGAGCAACCTTATTTATTTTCATTTCGTCCCAGGCCAAGTTATTCATTTTCAAAATCCTCCTCCCCATAAAATCAAATGGTCATCCCTTATTTTCAAAATCTAATGAAAGCAATAGGTATCTCTGTCATGTCTGTTACAACAGAATCTGTAATATTGCAGTTAATATCGTAAAAAATACCAAAGAACCATACTATTAAGTAATCTATAAAGGTTATGAATATGTAGAACTCTGAACTGTGATTATACTCAGAACAACTGAAGTGCGACGGTTTGATGCTGAAGTGCATTTTTATCACACTGAAGTGCGATGGTAGCATTGTGACGCTATCTTGTTGATAACTAAGCTGAAATGCGATGGTGGAAAACGCTGAAGTGCGATGGACTACATAAACTATACTTTCAATGCTTTTCATGTTGATGAAGAAATCTATTGGTTTGTTAGAAGCAGAGTGACTGGTGTAGAAAGAAAGTCAACCTTTCAAAATCTACAAAAGGTTCTTTTTCGCACAATGGAGTGTGGCATCCTTTAAATACATACAGGATCACAGACAGACTCTCTGTATCATAATATTACGATAAATAGTAACTCCTGAGAGGAACTAAGTAAATATCATGTTCACATACAGACAATCAATGAGGACGATCTCTCATTTAGTATGCAATCGTAACTAAGGACAAAGATAGACAATAAAGAATGCAAATTTATATACTGACCATTAAAAAAATTCTTTGCTGAGGGCAGCCTGATACGACCGCAGAGGTCGAACCCTGAATAGTTGGGGCAAATTTGGACACAATATTCAAGCGTGATACTGTGCAATTGAATATTTCTTGCAATTGCAATACTGTGCAATTGAATATTTCTTGCTATTGCGCAATACTGTACAATTGACAATTTCTTGCTATTGCGCAATATTGTGCTATTGGATATTTCTTGCTATTGCGCAATACTGTGCAATTGAAGATTTCTTGCTATTACGCAATACTGTGCAATTGAAAATTTCTTGCTATTGCACAATACTTATTATATAATAATTTACACATCCTGTTTGGTGCGTATCTCCTGCCATATCATTATTATTTGCTTTTAAATATAAATCAGAAATAACCAACTTAAAATGGAAAATTTTAAAGAAAAAAAAGGAAAAAGGATAAAAAAAATCCCCCAAATTTTTTGAACCCCTTATGATTCATCACCCCAAACTCAATCCCAGCCTTCCCTTTGAGGTACGGTACCTTGCAGTACAATTTGAGAGATCCATACACTTGAACACAAGTTATTGTCTGGAAACTAGAAAATGCTTATTTTGGCCCTTTTGGCCCCTAATTCCTAAACGTTTCAGGCAATTATCCCCAAACTCAATTCCAGCTTTCCCTTTGTGATATGGAACCTTGTAGTACAATTTCAGAAAGATCCATACACTTACACACAAGTTATTGTCATGAAACTAGAAAATGCTTGTTTTTGCCCTTTTTGGCCCCTAATTCCTAAAATTTTGAGGCATTTACCCCAAAATCAATACCAGCATTCTCTTTGTGATATGGAACCTTGTGGTACAATGTCAGAGAGATCCATACACTAACACACAAGTTATGTCTGGAAGTTACAAAATGCTTATTTTGGCCCCTTTTGGCCCCTAATTCCTTAACTTTTGGTACCATAACCCTCAAAATCAATCCAAACCTTCCTTTTGTGATATTGAACCTTATGGTAAAATTTCATAAAGATCCATTCACTTAAACTAAAGTTAGAGTGCGAAAACCAATGCGTCTTTGGACGACAACAACGACAACGCCGGACGGCGATGACGACGACGCCAACGTCATACCAATATACGACTGCAAAATTTTTTGCGGTTAAACAGGCGTATGATAAAACTGTGCACTTTTTAAGTAGATTGGACAGATATTCAACAGTTTTCATTCTTCTTCCTGACAAAAGTTTTTTATTATGATAGTGTGACTTCATATTTACAGAAATTTGCTATCAATAAGATGTTTTCTATAGAATATTGAAAAAAAAAAACAATCAAGTCTAGGGTATGGCAACTTGCTCATGTTGACAGAACTAAATTATGGCAACTTGTTTTCCAACTGTATGGCAACTTGCTAGTTTTATAATATTTATATGCTGTCCCTTTCAAGAAATAAAATAGTGTTATAACAATACCTAATTATACATTTGATAGAAATACAATTCACTTGATGGCATTGTAGATTGTATATATAATATCAGGCTACAGAGTCCTATTAGATCTCAAGCAGTTTACAAAGAAATACATGTTTTCCAGATGTATACATTTTATGTCAATAATTTACCCGTACAAACATAAAAAAAAACATTCCGTTAAGTCTTAATCAACAAAAACCCTTTGAATTGTTACTAACTTCTAGTATCTATTTGCTTTATAGATTGCATTACATCTCTTTAATATCCAAGTTCACGTTCGACAGATATGAGATGCAATGCTATGTAGTCAATTAAACACTGAACAAATGAATAATCAGAAGGATTTTTTCCGGATTAAATATTTATTTTCATTCATTGCTATGCTTGCTAATTTTTTTCACTCCTTTATTTTCTTTTTTGTATACGATTTTTTCCTGCATTTTGTTTTCTAGAATATTCATTTTCATCCTGTCAAGAGCAACCTTATTTATTTTCATTTCGTCCAAGGTCAAGTTATTCATTTTCAAAATCCTCCTCCCCATAAAATCAAATGGTCATCCCCTTATTTTCAAAATCTAATGAAGGCAATAGGTATCTCTGTCATGTCTATTACAACAGAATCTGTAATATTGCAGTTAATATCATAAAAAAAATACCAAAGAACCATACTATTAAGTAATCTATAAAGGTTATGAATATGTAGAACTCTGAACTGCGATAATACTCCGAACAACTGAAGTGCGACGGTTTGATGCTGAAGTGCATTTTTTATCACACTGAAGTGTGATGGTAGCATTGTGGCGCTATCTTGTTGATAACTAAGCTGAAGTACGATGGTGGAAAACCCTGAAGTGCGATGGACTACATAAACTATACTTTCAATGCTTTTCATGTTGATGTAGAAATCTATTGGTTTGTTAGAAGCAGAGTGACTGGTGTAGAAAGAAAGTCAACCTTCTGTAGTGGATTTCTTTCGAAATCTGCAAAAGGTTCTTTTTCGCACAATGGAGTGTGGCATTCTTTAAATACATACAGGATCACAGACAGACTCTCTGTATCATAATATTACGATAAATAGTAACTCCTGAGAGGAACTAAGTAAATATCATGTTCACATACAGACAATCAATGAGGACGATCTCTCATTTAGTATGCAATTGTAACTAAGGACAAAGATAGACAATAAAGAATGCAAATTTATATACTAACCATTAAAAAAAAATGCTTTGCTGAGGGCAGCCTGATACGACCGCAGAGGTCGAACCCTGAACAGTTGGGACAAATTTGGACACAATATTCAAGCGGGATACTGTCTGAATTTGGATTGTGATCAAATTTTTGACATAATATAGGTTTCTGACACAAAATAAATGTAGTCAAAGATCTGATAAATCCATTGCGCAATACTGTGCAACTGAAGATTTCTTCTTGAAACTTTTCAAAAATTCGAAATTTTAAAAATTTTGAAAAAAAAATATGAATCCCTTAAAAAAATTGGGAAAAAAATCCCCCCCACCCAACTTTTTGAAACCCCCCTTGGAGCAATAACCCCAAAACTCAATCCCAGCCTTTCCTTTGTAGTATGGAACCTTGTAGTACAATTTCAGAGATCCATACACTTTCACACAAGTTATTGTCATGAAACTAGAAAATGCTTGTTTTGGCCCTTTTTTGGCCCCTAATTCATACATGTTTGGGGCAATTAACCCCAAACTCATTCCCAGCCTTCCCTTTGTTATATGGAACCTTGTGGTACAATGTCAGAGAGATCCATACACTTACACACAAGTTATTGTCTGGAAACTAGAAAAATGCTTGTTTTTGGCCCCTTTTTGGCCCTTAATTCCTAAACTGTTGGCCCCATAACCCCTAAAATGAATCCCAACCTTCTACTTGTGGTATTAAACATTGTGGTACAATTTCAGAGCATTGAAATACTTATACACAAGTTATTATTCTGAAACTAGAAAAATGCTTGTGTTGGGCCCCTTTTTGGGCCCCTAATTCCTAAACGGTTGGGACCATCATCCCCAAAATCAATCCCAACCTTCCTTTTGTGGTATTGAACCTTCTTACAAAATTTCATAGAGATCCATTCACTTAAACTAAAGTTATTGTCTGGAAACCAATGTGTCTTCGGACGACGACGACATCATACCATTATATGATCCCAAAAAATTTTTTGCGGTCGTATAAAAATTTACTTCTCATTATAATTGAACATCTGTAAATTTTAGACTAACCACAACGCGTTGCCGTAATATAGACCATTGCACTTCAGCGTCCTCATCCCACCTCAGAGTCTTTCAAATATTCTTAGAAATGTCTTTATAAATTGTTTATATTGTAAATAAAATTTGACAAGTAATATAAACTTCAAATTAACAAATTAATAAAGTATGCTTTTTTCTGAAATATAAAATTGATACAACGCTGTTAAAGATTCGATTATTTTCATATATTTGTAGGCTAAATGTTGATTTTTAAACACTATAAATTCACATTTCTATAAAACCAAATATATATCGCTCGAGTTCCATACCTTTATAAGTTTAAAATCAGAGTCTAAAAACAAAACAATCACATGCTGCTATATCTGATAATTCAATCGAAAGTCTCACTTGTATTGAATTATATAATTTCATTTGACACAATATAAAAGTAAAATTAAGAAATATTAAATATCTTATTCAGGATAAAGTACAATGTGCTACAAAAAGAGAATTTGGGGGAATATACCCCCACTGCTACCCTCCACTAACTCATTTTAATTTAGGCTAAACAGAATTAACAGTCTTTTATTTCTTTATCATTAAAATAAAAAGTTTTTTTTTATCTGTAATAGAAAAGAAAGGATAGGATATGGGGTATCCATCCATGACACAAAATCAGTTCATGCACAGCAAAAAACACACAAAAAGCAAAGGAACAGCGCTTTTATTGCTGTTCTTTATCTCAAAAGTCACAGTGAGGCCTTCAATATCAATAAAGTAAATCTGGCAGGAAAGCAAACACTTACTGTCATAATTTATCCTGACAATCACATTGAAGAGTGCAAAAACAATACAAAAATTTGGACAACCACGGGGCACATCGAGATATATGTTAGATAATTTGGCAGGAAATAACATATGTATAAGGCAAATAATTCTGGAAGACTAAATAAGATGTAACACCACCATCTCAGGCAGATTTAAAACAAAATAGTTCCTACGCATAAGTGTAGATATCAAACTATGTAGAATATATAGTGGTCATTTAGGTATCAAACGAAAGGTGAAGAACTGGTGGTCCTTGTAAAACACCTTTTGACTGATAGTTTGACTGAGAATATATAATAAAAAAATGTATGAATTAAATCTAAAAAAGAGGGCATATATTGGGTATTGCCTGTTTCTCAGATATGAAGTACCTATTCTGTAAACCAGTACGCTCTGATATGTAAATAACTGTATATTGACCCCACCTTCATAAATGCTTGAAATTGATAAGTTTAACATAGAAAGTAATGGTGGCCAAAAAAAGGTGGTGTGTGTCTTATCGAATTTTTGTACACAAACTGGCCTAAAAGTTTGATAATGATGTAGCACACATAAGAGAATACATAGATCATAACTTTAAAAAAAAAAAAATGACTGAGCATACACCGCAAGCTCCGACTATTTGTCTTTTGTTACCACACATTTAAAATCCGCCTTAAAAGATGGATGTTTAATGTCCTACAAAAGAACTAAATCTTCAAAGCCGGTGGTTCCTTTGCAGATTTTTTTTAAAGAATTATATTTCAGGCACTGATCATTCATCTGTTGAGGGGCATCATTTTTCTCTCATGACAAACTTTTTTTTCGACTTGCATAAAAAAAAAAACCAAGCTATTTTTCAATACTCTAAATTCAGAAATTGTTGCGTGCATTTATTATTGCAATTTTTGAAGAATTAACAAAAATGTGAGTTTAACAAGCATTCTGAGAGAATTGCATGGCAATACATAGTCCCCTACCGGTTAAAAATTAATTGTACTGGAACAAAGTGCTAACTTGATCTATAACTTTTCATAGTGTAAACTATATAACAAATATTAAGTCAATATCTTCAAGCATGACGAAAAAAAAGTGTGGAAAACTGATTATTTAAGTGAATTTTTTAAGTCCAAAAACCGTAACTCTGCACAAAATCATCAAACTGGAACAAAATTGGAACATGGTCTGTAACTTGTCATGATAAAACTATATACCAATTATCAAATCAATATCTTCAAGCATGACAAAGAAAGTGTGATAAACGGATTATTTGAGTGAATTTTCTAAGTCCAAGGACCATAACTCTGCACAAAATCATCAGACCGGAACAAAATTCGAACTTGATCTGTAACTTTTCTTGATAAAACAATACACCAAATTTCAAATCAATATCTTCAAGCACGAAGAAAAAAAGTGTGGAAAACTGATTTGCTGGACTGACGGATGGACAGACAGACAGACAGAGTGCAAACCTAAAGTCCCTTTGACTTTGTCGGTAGGGGACTAATTATTGTGATTTTAAGAAAAGCTACATAAAGATATATGTATTTGATATCAAAATTCCAGTTCTTATTATTGTGATACTCAAGCAATCGCATTAATCACATTAATAAAACCTCGCAATAATTTTTGAATTTACAGTACATATAGAAACTAGATAAACTGCTTCGCGGAGTGCAGCTGGATACGACTGCAGAGGTCCAACCCTGAACAGTTGGGGCAAAAATGGACACAATATTCAAGCTTGATACAGGTCTGAATTTTGATTGTAATTAAATATTTGACACATTATAGGTTTCTGACACAGAATAAATGTAGTCAAAGAACTTGAAATTGGTTGTATGATTTGAATTAATATTCAATTGAAGATTTCTTGCTGTTGTGCAATACACTGTGCTGTTGCGCAATACTTAGTAAATCTGTTTTCAGACTGTATACAAAGATTTAGCAAAATAAATTGTGACCCCCAATTTTTTTCTTTGGAAAATTGACAATTTCTTAAATCTTGAGGGAAAAAAAATTGACCTCCCCAAAAAAAATTTTTTTTTTTTTTACCACCAAAAAATTTTTTGTTACCCCCCTCCAAAAAAAAAAGATATTTGAAGAACAATCCCAACCTTCCTTTTGTGGTATTGAACCTTTTGATTAAATTTCATAGAGATCCATACACTTAAACTAAAGTTATTGTCCAGAAACCAAATGTCTTTGGACGACGCTGACGCTGATGCCGACGACGTGATACCAATATAAAATAAAATGCTCCATGAGGCGCAGCTTGATCGACCGCAGAGGTCGAACCCTGAACAGTTGGGGCAAGTATGGACACAACATTCAAGCTTGATACAGCTTTGAATTTGGATTGTGATTAAATATTTGACACAGCATAGGTTTCTGACACAGAATGAATGTGGTCTAAGAACTTAAAATTTTAAATTGGACATTCACCTATTATGGTCCAATATCCAAAATCTAAATACATGGTTAGATTCAGCATATCAAAGAACCCCAAGAATTCAATTTTGATGAAATCAAACAAGTTTAATTTTGGACCCTTTTGACCTCAATGTGGACAAAGTTGATAACAGGACCAAAATCAATAATCTAAATACATGTTTAGATTTAGCATATCAAAGAACCCCATATATTCAATTTTGTTGAAATCAAACAAAGTTTAATTTTGGACCCGATTTGGACCAACTTGAAAACTTGGCCCATAATCAAAATCTAAATACATGTTTAGATTCAGCAAATCAAAGAACCCTAAGAATTAAATTTTGTTAAAATCAAACTAAGTTTAATTTTGGACCCGATTTGGACCAACTTGAAAACTGGGCCCATAATCAAAAATCTAAATACATGTTTAGATTCAGCATATCAAAGAACCCTAAGAATTCAATTTTGTTAAAATCAAACTAAGTTTAATTTTGGACCCTTTAGACCTTAATGTAGACCAATTTGAAAACAGAACCAAAAATTAAGAATCTAAATACACGGTAAGATTCGGCATATCAAAGAACCCCAATAATTCAATTTTGATGAATTCAAACAAAGTTTAATTTTGGACCCTTTGGACCTCAATGTGGACCAATTTAAAAGCAGGGCCCAAATTCCAAAAACTTAATACACAGTTAGATTCAGCATATTAAAGAACCCCAAGAATTCAAGAATAAAACCCCATTGAAATTGGTCAAGAAATAAGCAATTTATCTGAGTATCTTCTTTTGCACAATACTGTGCAATTGAATATTTCTTGCTATTACGCAACACTGTACAACTGACAATTTCTTGCTATTGCGCAATATTGTGCAATTGGATATTTCTTGCTATTGTGCAATACTGTGCAATTGAAGATTTCTTGCTATTGTGCAATACTGTGCAATTGAAGATTTCTTGCTATTGTGCAATACTGTGCAATTGAAAATTTCACAATACTTATTATATAATAATTTACACATCCTGTTTGGTGTGTATCTCCTACCATATCATTATTATTTGCTTTTAAATATAAATCAGAAATAACCAACTTAAAATGGAAAATTTTAAAAGAAAAAAAAAGGAAAAAAAAAAATCCCCCCTCCAAATTTTTTGAACCCCCTTATGATTCATCACCCCAAACTCAATCCCAGCCTTCCCTTTGTGGTATGATACCTTGCAGTACAATTTCAGAGATCCATTCACTTGAACACAAGTTATTGTCTGGAAACTAGAAAATGTGTTTTGGCCCCTTTTGGCCCCAAATTCCTAAACGTTTAGGGCAATTACCCCCAAACTCAAACCCAGCTTTCCCTTTGTGATATGGAACCTTGTAGTACAATTTCAGAAAGATTCATACACTTACACACAAGTTATTGTCCTGAAACTAGAAAAATGCTTGTTTTTTGCCCCTTTTTGGCCCCTAATTCCTAAAATATTGAGGCAATTACCCCCATCATCAATCCCAGCCTTCCTTTGTGGTATGGTACCTTGCAGTACAATTTCAGAGATCCATACACTTGAACAAGAGTTATTGTCTGGAAACTAGAAAATGCTTATTTTTGGCCCTTTTGGCCCCAATTCCTAAACGTTTGGGCAATTACCCCAAACTCAATTCAAGCTTTCCTTTGTGATATGGAACCTTGTAGTACAATTTCAGAAATATCCAAACACTTACACACAAGTTATTGTCATGAAACTAGAAAATGCTTATTTTTTGCCCTTTGTTGGCCCCTAATTCCTAAAATTTTGAGGCAATTACCCCAAAATCAATTCCAGCCTTCCCTTTGTGATATGGAACCTTGTGGTACAATGTCAGAGAGTCCATACACTTACACACAAGCTATTGTCTGGAAGTTACAAAATGCTTTTTTTGCCCCTTTTGGCCCCTAATTCCTTAACTGTTGGTACCATAACCCCAAAATCAATCCCAACCTTCCTTTTGTGGTATTGAACCTTATGGTAAAATTTCATAGAGATCCATTCATTTAAACTAAAGTTAGAATCGAAAACCAATGTGTCTTGGACGACGACGACGACGCCGTCATACCAATATCGACCGCAAAATTTTTTTTTTGGTCGTATAATTAGTTTGAAACGCACACAATGTATTTAAAAAAAAAAACAGCCCCACAAAAGATGAATGGTAGGTGTTTTATTGAATTTTTGAGAATTCACCCTTACAACCAATAAAACAACAGTTGTTAGTAGTATAACAACATATGAATACATTTAGGATTAGTTTGAAGAAACCATTTTTGTCTTTCAAAACACAACTTATAAGGGTCCAATGATGACATCTGAATGAAATTAATTACAAATATTTTATGACATTTTTGCTATGTACTTTATTTCGTACTTTTGTAAGTTGGTAGCACATTGATATGTCACCATATCCATGATATCACCCCTTGTTTTTATCTATATAGTGATTAATATCATCTTTATATTACAATATATGGCCAGACGCCATACAGAAAACAAGTTCTTATTTTGCAATTCGCTGTACAATAAATAAAAACTGTTTTGGTTCATATTCTTCAGAAAACATCTTTTTGATAGCGAATTTCAGTGAATATGAGTCACAATATCATGATCTAAAAATTTGTCTGGAAAAAGAATGGAAAACAGTTGATTATCTGCCCACGGGGTGACGGAGGGCAATTGACCTCAAAATTTTCTGGTACCAAGCGCAGTTTTTGAGTAGAGCACAAATTCTTGTCTTTGTTTGCTACTTGTTGGCATAAAAATAAAAGCTTAATATATTAGAAAATCATTTCATAAGTGATAACCTCATCAAAACATTAGAAATGGTATACTGGTAATTTAAAGGAATTCTTACCTGGTTTATTTATTTTTCTTTTCTCTCCGCTCTGTTGGTACCCAATTTCCGGTGAAGATGATACACTGTAAATTACCTTTTTCTATAGGATTTCTAGCTTTTTTAAAAATAATACATTTTATATCTTAAATACCTGTAATTGTCCCGTATATAATCTTCAATGTTTTTAACAGGACATATATGCATTTTGGGTTCTTAGGGAAAAACACCTTTTTAGTAATACCGACAAAATTGTATGTGATCCTTTTCTAAATAGAACTAACTCAGGCAAAGTTGACCTTAGGTAAATATAGCTTTTCTTTTAGGTCTCTTTGGTCTTTTGATTCCTCAAGTATTCCAGTATCTATTGTTATAACTGCTTTCACATTAATATTTATAATTAATCAAAATTCTCACCTCTTTGATTCTAATTTTCTTGCATACTGGCTAAAATTAAGAAAAAAAAACAATATAAATTAATATAACTATTGGAATGTTGGAATGAAGAGTATCAAAATCATAATAATATATATATTAATCTTACCTTCTATAAACTCCTAGAAATATCATTGGTTAAAAGCAAAGTGTGGGAACCTTGTATATTTAATATTATGTCAGTGGGCGTGGTTTATTCTAAATATGTGGTTAGTAGCAGTTAGTAGTAGTTAGTGGTAGATTTATAAGGTGTTATTCTCAAATTAACATCCATTGTAAACATAAATAATTATAATTTTTCAAACTTTAAGAATAAAACATAAGACCCTGACTTTCATTTATATTGATCACTATATAAACAACAACTAAAAATATTTATTTTATTTTTTTACAACTACGTCTAAATTCCCCAAATTCAATAGTTGGTAAGATAAATTCATTCCACAGTGAAAATCAGGTGAAGGTCAGATGAAACCTGCCAGACGGACATGTACCCCTTAAAAATCATTCCACACACCACATATATCTGCATACAAGGTATGAACCATCCAGATCTTTTCTGAAATTTAAAGCTTTATACAAATAGTTTAAATCGCCACTGCCGGATAGTAATCCCTACCTACTGCGACTCTAGTCGCCCAAAAGCAAAGTGCATAGAGTTTATTGCTAATCTTATTGTTACAATGAGGCTTCAGTTTGAAACAAAACTCTCACCTTACTGCAAGGTCATGACAGCCCTAAGCTACAGTATCATATGGTATAGACACTTATCTACTACTGAGGACTGTAAGTTGACCACTAGATGGCTTTTAGATCCTTTTTTTTTGCATTCTAAGGGTTGATTTTAAGTTGATGTATATTACAATTTACACATCTCCTTTAACTTATATAACATGACAAAGGCAATGAATTAACCAGTACATTACTGCCTAAAAAAACTAAACATGACAAAGACAGCTTGTGTAAATCTGCTTCCACTTAATACATAGACATTGCCTGAGGTAGTGTTAATATGTACTAACAATATAACTTCTTTGGTAAACAGATAACTGGATACTGTAAATTCAGAAATTATTGCGTGCATTTATCATTGCGTTTTTGTCATTTTAGACTAAAATGCGATTTTAATTTTTGCGATATTGAGAAAAATCCTGTTTAATTCATATAAAAAATTTCAAAATGCGAGTTTAAATTATTGCGATTATAACCCTGTCGCATTTTTCACAATAATAAAAACATTGCAATAATTTCTGAATTTACAGTACTTATGATAACAATGTTGACCTCTCAATATATTTTGCAGTTATTATATTTTGGGTTGCAAATTCATTGTCGTAAATTTCCTTTTTTCTTATATCAATTTGACATTGTTGAAGCAGTGAACAAATCTACCTACCCTTCACCATAGATAAACAGTCTGTATCTTGGATATTTTTCCTTCAGTCTCTTTCCCAATGGTAGTTGCTGGAAATAAAAGACAGATAGAATCATGTAGGATTGTCACAAAGATGAGTTCTTGACTCAGGAGAAAATGAAGCTGGACTCACCATTTTTTTCCCTCTCATTGTGTGTTTTTTTTTTTTTTTCTTGTTTCTTCAGTGCTCAGGTTTAAGGAAAGAACAAAATTGCATCTTTGTCAATATATTATCAAATATACGGATATAAAATGATGAACATACCGTAAAAAAATGTAAAATACAATGATGTTGAAACATCATTTTTGGGAAATAACTTCCAAGTTTGTTTAGTACAAATTTTACCATCATTGAATTTAAATGATAATCTGCTTATGTAAAGCTCAAAATATTCATGATATAAGTTAATTATTATGTAGCTTTTTGCTAAATTGTTCAATCTACCATTCTTAAGATGTGAATTAATTTCATTAGTTTTGAGAAGTCATTTAATTTAAACTTTGTACGATAACTGAGGAAGAATCACTAGCTACTTGACCTGGAATCTTTCTTATTATTTCTATTGTAAAAGTACACAGCATTTGTACTATAAATAAATTTTTAACACATATGATATGTCTTTTCCTTTTTGTTATTTGGACAGCAAAATGCAAATGTTGAAATTAAAATAGCAATATTTTAACATGAAAGTTATACAAAATATTCAAAGTCAATGAAACATGACTGAAGGAACAGGGCCAAACAATCTCCATGGAAATGAGATGTGCCAATGCTAATAATACTGCATACCAAATATTGACCAACCACTAGTGGTTCCCCATAAACTGACATAATCACAAACTAATACATGTAAACTAAGCAAAAGTTTCAAAGTAAATAGACCTTGACTGAGGGGGAGTGCCAAATAATCTCCATGGAAATGAGATGTGTCAATGCTAATACAACTGCACACCAAATATAATTGACCTACCACTAGTGGTTCCCCATAAACTGACATAGTCACAAACTAATACATGTAAACTAAGCAAAAGTTTCAAAGTCAATAGAACTTGAGTGAGGGGGAGGGGCCAAATAATCTCCATGGAAATGGGATGTGTCATTGGTAATACAACTGCTTACCAAACATCATTAGCCTTCCAATAGTGGTTCCCCATAAACTGACCTAATCACAAACTAATACATGTAAATTAAGCAAACGTTTCAGTCAATAGACCATGACTGAGGGGGAGGGGCCAAATAATCACCACAGAAATGAGATGTGTCAATGATAATACAACTGCATACCAAATATCATTAACCTTCCACTAGTAGTTCCCCATAAACTGATCTAATCACAAACTAATACATTGTTGACTACGATACTGTCACCGCCACAAACAGAGTTCCTATGTCACGCTTTTTCAATTTTGACTCTGTAAAGGTGAGACAAAAATTACATAAAATAACCTGGATTACAAACTAATATAGGTTTATATTTCTTTATCATATAGACTTAACAGACTTAATGCATGCAATTTAATAAATCTTGCAAGCAAAGGTAACAAGAGGCTATAAAGAGCCTTTGTAGCTCACCTGGATAATTGGTCATCTTCAACAATGACCACTCTCCAACAGTCAATTTAGAACATAATTCAAGACTAAAATATCTTTTTTCTTATCTTGTGTTGCTGAGTATACATTATTAATCAATTGCTTTACATATGCATGGATATGATCTAAAGAATGTTAATGATCACCGCACTGCACTCTTATTGTTGATTAAAACTCTCAAAGGTAGAGATGTGGCCTGGAAGAAATAGCTATCAGACCAATAACAGGGTTTTCATTGCATTTTATGAAATATTCACCACCCCAAAAAAATCATAAACATATTTTATATCCAAGTTAACTTAAACTGACTTAAAATTTATAATCTGTTATCAAGTCACAGTATTTTATGGCCTGATGATGTTTTCAGTCCAGTGTGTCTGTCTGTTCTACCATCAGTCGTTTAGTCTGACCATGAATTTATGGTCACATTAACTTAAAACTCTGTAAACACACATTTTCATTATAATATTGATTGTGATGTAAAGTTTTGACCTTAATTTCATGGTTCACGGATCATGGAAATATGATAGTGTGAAATCTGTAGATTTAAGGTTCAAGTTTTTGGTTAAGGTAGATTACCATGTAGTTGTAGCCACCTCAACTTGAAACTTCATACATGCATGTGCATTGTGTCAGAGGTGAACTTTTTGAATTACTAGTATATGCCAAATTACAGTTTTGACCTCAATAGCATACTTCATTTAACCTAGGAATGTGATAGTGGGAGTGGGGCATTGTGTCCTAGGGACACAAATTCTTGTTATATGATGGAATTTTTGTTAAATATATGAATATAAATTGCATTATTTTTACGAGTTTTTACCTTTAATAATTTAATCATTAGATATAAATTATTATAAGAGTATGTACTTGTATCTAAATTTTGTCACTTCAAAATTCTATGAGCCTCTCAATGTAACAAAGGTACAGAAAGTGTTTTAATAAACTTTAGGAGATAAATCTTTTAATTTTGTCAAAATTTGATCAATTCTGTCACTCTTTTCTCCCTTAAACATGTTAAACATGTAAAACAGGCAATGGATAAAGCACTTTCTGATATTTTTTTTCAAACTACCAAGTAAAAATCTTAAATTATACATAACAACATTCATTTGATTTTAAAATACTGGTTTTGATAAGTTTGACCTGAAATAAACACATGTTCAACTTCTGTTGTACTAAGTAGAAATGTGGCTATAATTGCATAGTAAATCAGTAGATTTAAAGTGAGACCAGCATGAGTGTGTATTAGTTGCAGAATGAGCTATACAATTTGTCTTGGATCGACTTGCTGCACTAACTGCAAAATGTCTGATCAGTTATCTGTATCTATATCCTTTATTTTAAGTTGAATGGGATATATATGCAACCAACATAGCCATCAAACTTTAAATTATTCAGTGAGAGGACATCATCTCTAGCATGAATAACTACAGCTTTTATAAAATTGACAATGAAAATGGGAATGTGAAAAAGAGACAACAACCCGACCAAAGAGCAGAAAACAGCCTAAGGCCACCAATGGGTCTTAAACACGGCGAGAAAATCATGCACCCAGAGCCTTGCATCAGCTGGCCCCTAAACAAAAATGTGTGTACGTAATAGTTCAATGAAAATGGCCGTCACACTAAACTCCAAAACATATAAATGAACTAAAATTAAAAAACATACAAGACTAACAAAGGCCAGAGGCTCCTGAGGGGACAGGTGCAAAAATGCTGCGGGGTTAAACATGTTTTGTGAGATCTCAACCCTCCCCCTATAGCCAATGTAGAATAAACAAACACACAGTCACAGCAATACGCACAGTAAAACTCAGTTTAAAAGATGTCGGAGTTCGATGTCAGAATAGGTAACAAAAGAAACTAAGCAAAGTGACAATGATACATAAATTAACAAATGACTACTATCAGTTACTGCCATGCCAGCTCCAGACCTCAATTAAACTGATTGAAAGATTATGTCTTCATCATATGAAAATCAGGCACAATCCCTCCCGTTATGGGTTTAGTATCATACCATGTCTATTTATGTCTATTTAGACGACTTATTCAAAGCTGTAGCAAGTATTTACTAAAAACTATTCAAAAAAGGTAGAAACTAGTAGATAAAATGCTTCGCTTAGCACAGCCTGATACGACCGCAGAGGTTGAACCCTGAACAGTTGGGGCAAATTTGGACACAATATTCAAGCATGATACTGTCTGAATTTGGATTGTGATCAAATTTTTGACATAATATAGGTTTCTGACACAAAATAAACGTGGTCAAAGACCTTATAAATCCATTGCGCAATACTGTGCAATTGAAGATTTCTTCTTGAAACTTTTCAAAAATTCGTATTTTTTAAAAAATTTTGAAAAAACCTTTCCTTTGAAGTATGGAACCTTGAAGTACAATTTCAGAGAGATCCATAACTAACACACAAGTTACTGTCTTGAAACTAGAAAAATGCTTGTTTTTGGCCCTTTTTTGGCCCCTAATTCCTACATGTTTGGGGCAATTAACCCCAAACTCAATCCCAGCCTTCCCTTTGTAATATGGAACCTTGTGGTACAATGTCAGAGAGATCCATACACTTACACACAAGTTATTGTCTGGAAACTAGAAAATGCTTGTTTTTGGCCCTTAATTCCTAAACTGTTGGCCCCATAACCCTAAAATGTATCCCAACCTTCTACTAGTGGTAATAAACATTGTGGTACAATTTCAGAGCAATTGAAATACTTATACACAAGTTATTATCCTGAAACTAGAAAAATGCTTGTTTTGGGCCCTTTTGGGCCCTAATTCCTAAACGGTTGGGACCATCATCCCAAAATCAATCCCAACCTTCCTTTTGTGGTATTGAACCTTCTTAAAAATTTCATAGAGATCCATTCACTTAAACTAAAGTTATTGTCCGGAAACCAATGTGTCTTCGGACGACGACGCAGACGACGACGACGCGGATGATGACGACGACGACATCATACCATTATACGATCCCAAAAAGTTTTTTGCGGTCGTATAAAAACATACTTAACATGTTTAACCCGCCACATTCTTTATTTGCCTGTCCCAAGTAACAAGCCTGTAGTTCAGTGGTTGTCGTTGGTTCATGTCTGTCATATTTGTTTTTATTGTAAATTGTTTTGTTATAAATTAGGCCGTTAGCTTTCTCAATTGAATTGTTTCATATTTTTTATGTCGGGGCCTTTTATAGCCGACTATACTGTATGGGTTTTTCTCATTGTTAAAGGTTGTACGGCTGCCTATAATTGCTTACATCCACTTCATTTGAACTTTGGTGGATAGTTGTCTCATTGGTAACCGTACCACATCTCCTTATTTTTAAACTTGTTAATCTTGTTTTGCATCTTTGCTGAACATATATATGTATGAAGTATTGATTGAATTTTTTTTAAATAATAACATGCTTTATCCTTTTTTTATGTTCAACAAAAATTTAGAGACAATTTCAAACTAAAACATGTAAAATGTGATTGAAAAAAAAACATTTCTCTTGGCCTGCAATAGTGTCACATGGTCATTTTCTGGTTGAATGATTTTAGGTTACCTGTATCTGTCGCCATTGAAAAACACAAAAAAATGAAAAAGCACTACATGTCGATATTTCCATTAGAAAATTAATCTAGTTTCGGTAGTTTATTCGTCTTTGCTGTCTTAAAATTAATCTGCTAATTGTGGTGAATGTGCTCCTTAGAAGCACAATCAAGTTGTAAATAAACTGCTTCACCAAGCGCAGCTGGATACAACCGCAGAGGTCCAATCCTGAACAGTTGGGACAAAAATGGACACAATATTCAAGCTTGATACAGGTCTGAATTTTGATTGTAATTAAATATTTGACACGTTATAGGTCTTTGACACAGAATAAATGGAGTCAAAGAACCCGAAATTTGTTATATGATTTGAATTCATATTCATTTGAAGATTTCTTGCTTTCTGCAATACACTGTGCTGTTGCGTAATACTTAGTAAATCTGTTTTCAGTCTATATACAAAGAATTAGCCAAATAAATTGTGACCCTCAATTTTTCTTTGGAAAATTGACAATTTCTTAAATCCTGAAGAAAAAATTGACCCCCCCCCCCTTTTTCATTTTTAAATCTTGAGGAAAAAAATTGACCCCCCCAAAATAATATTTTTAACCCAAAATTTTTTTTTAACCCCCACCCCATCCCCCTTTTCAAAAAAAACATTTAAAGAAAACTTTCTTTTTGAAAAATGTGGTACAATGAGACATCAATACACTTAAACACAAATTCAAATTATTGTCTGAAAACTAGAAAAATGCTTGTTTTAGACCCTTTTTGGCCCCTAATTCCTGAACAATTTGGGCAACTACCCCCAAAATGAATCCCAACCTTCTACTTGTGGTATTAAACCTTGTGAAACAATTTCAGAGCAATCAAAATTCTTATACACAAGTTATTATCCTGAAACTAGAAAAATGCTTGTTTTGGGCCCCTTTTTGGCCCCAAATTCCTAAACAGTTGGGACCATCACCCCAAAAACAATCACAACCTTCCTTTTGTGGTATTGAACCTTTTGGTAAAATTTCATAGAGATCCAATACACTTTTACTTAAGTTATTGTCCAGAAACCAAATGTCTTCTGACAACGATGCAGACGCTGACGACGACAACGTGATACCAATATATATACGACCCCAAAATTTTTTGGCTGTCGTATAAAAATGCATATATAACCAGTTTATGGGTTACAGATGGATAAAACAGTGCTGTGAGCCTGTCGACAATCAAATCCAAATAGAACACCTAACACAAACAATATAGAATCCTAAATCTAGTAATGTTTTTCATTTCTATGCTGTTCAAAACTCAATGGGTATTTTTGTATTTTCTAAGATTTCTTTGGTGAACTGGGTCTTGGTGGCTCAGGTAATATTCTGAGGTACTCTCACAGAATTAAATGCGGTTAATTCCCTTATCAACCTAAAAATGACCCCTTGATTCAATCCTTTATTCCCTACATTTTTACAATATTTTTGGGGAAAAAAGCCTTATTTCACTTTAGGGATCCCTGTACTTTAGGATTTTTGGGTTTATTTATAGTTAGGTTAAGGGATGTTTATAGACTTTATCGCTATTTGGAAATCTGTACTGCTTGACCCGAGAATCTGCGCCTCTTGAACTATTGACGTAATACAACAATCACTTTTCCATTGTGGCATCAGATATTTTCTATTATGGCGTCAAAATTTTACGGGAACCTTTGTGATGTCCAGTAATGGTTGACAAATAGGGATAAGGTTAGGTTATAAGGTTAGAACTAGGATTAAGTATGGGTTAGGGTAAGGTAAGTTTAAAGATTGCTGTGCGGTATGGATTTTGCTCATTGTTGAAGGCTGTAGGGTGACCTTTAGTTGCTATCTTCTACGTCATTTGGTCTCTGGTGATGAGTAATCCCTTTTGGGAGGGTGGTAAAGGGGGTCTGAACACGGAAACATGTGAAATAAAAATCGCAAAAGCGTTGCACGGAAAATAAAAATCGGGAAAAACGAAGCATGAGAAACAAAACCGTAATTATTAAGGAAAAAGGTACTAGAAGTTTTTACTCAGCCTTTCTTGGAGATCATGCAGTCATTACTAATGAACATGAAGACCCTGCGGTCATCTTTTAGCATCCGCTAGTGCATCCGATTTAAAAAAATATTATTCATCGTAATTTGATGGATTTTATTATCATTGTTATCTAAGTACCTATATGCTTTTAATGAAGAGAGTAATTAATATCATGGGAACCAGTTCATTAATACATAATTTAAAACAATATCCAGGCTGACTTTGAATAAGTCCCTGTTTACTTTTTGATCAAAAGCACGAGAAATTGAGAGTACAGACACGAAACACGGAAAATAAATAAGGGGAAACACGAAGCACGCACATCAAACCAAACACGAGAAAACGAGAAATAATACGTCAAAACACGTAAACATGTGAAATAACAAGGCCGAAAAAGTTGCACGAAAATAACCCTTTACCACCCTCCTTTTGGGCTTCTGAGTTGGGGGCGATTTCATGAGGATTTGATGAAGAGTTGTCTCATTGGCAATCCGGACTTATTTTAAATAAGGGGTCCCTTAACTTTAGAGTTGGGTTCGTTCATGGTTATTGTTAGCTGCGGATTCAGAGCATGGTCCGCAAATTGTCTAAAAATATCATAGAAAAGAGCTACAGTTTAACAGTTAGGTTAGGGGATGATCTAGGTTAGGGTTAAGTTTAAGAGCTAGTGATAGGTTTGGGTATTGGTTAGGGTAAGGTTAAGGATAGTTTAAAATAGCTCTATATGGGTTAGGACCCTACAGTAAAAGAAGGCCGGCAAGTCCAATACATCATCTTTTAATTTTTATATTCCCAGCAGATTCTGTCCTCATGAATCTTACAATGTATTCTGGCATTTCAAACATGTATGTCATTAGACATTTATTCTGCTCAAAATTAGATAAGTAGTCCCAAATTCCATATACAATAATCCCAACGCAAACCAGACAATATCCTATTTTCCCCAGTGAAACCATTTTCCGCTTGATTCCTTATTTTGTATTTACTAGTTTGTGTGTGTACATGAAGTATGGGGCTCCTTGTCATAGGAGCACCGCATATTTTGTTCATGCTGGTCTTTAAATAACTCAGTATAAAATATTACACTAGTCTATGTGACATTATGTAAAAATTAAAGTATAATGTCATCAGGGTCTCACAGGATAGGATTCAAAAGATCGTACGTAGCGCAGTGGCGGTTCAGAGGGGTTCCGGGGTTGGAACCCCTTTTTCTTGACGATCAATGCATTTGAATGGGGACATATAGTTGGAACCCCCTTTATCCTGGGTTGAAACCCCTTTTAAAATGGCTGGATCCGCCCTGGTAGCGTAATGGAGGCATATACCTCGCTTTTGAAACAACGATCAAACGGCTTGATCGAGAAACTTTCCTTTATTTTGCAAAATTTATAATCTTAAAATAAACACACAGAGAGGAACAATTTTTCTTTCTTTCTTGAGATACAGAGGTTTTCAAAAGTATAAACAGCAATGCTATGCTTATTTGATAAATTATAATTTTGTAAACTTCTTTTCACTTGATTCTTGCCCACGTCTTGAGTTTACATTGCATCTACCATGTCTACCTGTGACATAATATTGTTAGTGTACTAGTCGGGTCCCAGCATCAACTGATACAGGCTATATAAAAACGTCTTTTATGTGAATAATCATTGATGCACTTAGATTTAATGATTAGAAATATAAGCAAAAATAGCAAACTGAGCACTATAATATAAGATAAGATAAGATAAGATAAGATAAATTTTATTTTCCAAATTAGGTCCCCAGGGGCATATACACATAACATATATAATTGATACAACATACAGTATTCTACATAACATTATAAAATAGACTATTGAAATAAAGTCATGCAGGTATTATTTGTTAAATAAAAAAGTATTCAAGAGTTGCTACTCCAGAGATGTGGCAAACATATTATTATTTTTTTTTTTTTTTTTTCTCACTTGATTTTATAATATTTTGCTGGAAATGTATAAATATAAATGATTGTTTAGCTGCAACAGACACCAAGGGACGATGCTCTAGGATTGTGAGCTTAAAAGCTCTAACAATCCTCCTCGTATCTGATGCAGAAAAACAAACACAAATGTAAAAAAATCATGTGTATTCACAGCAAATAAAATATACTGCAGTAATAGGTATTGAGAATAGTGTAGGTTTCCCTACTGCAACAGACACCAAGGGGCGGTACTCAAGGAGCTGTGGTATTTACACAGTCCTCCTCGTGTCTGAAGCAGACAAGAAAGCCACATAATTAAGAATTTTCGAAATAAATTTACATGCAGCAGTGAGAATAGACTTATCTTCTGTGTTCATAAGCCATATCAGTTTATCTCTTACGTTAAGAGTTAAAAAGTTGGGGCAACTTTTAGTTATCTCTTGAAATAGATGAATGCGGTCATCATCAAATTTAACACATTGGAATAGAAAATGATATTCATCCTCCACATCTCCGGAGTTACAACGAGTACAAGTTCTGTCATTTAGAGAGTACCTGATACCTTCCGGACTCAATTCTTAAGTGGTGTGATGAAATTCTGAGCTTTGTTAAGCTTCGTCTCTGTTCAAAATTCCTATAATGGAAAGATATCTTTCTCTTCAAAAACTGATTTAAATGTAACATAAGTTCTAAGTTTACCATCTGAATATAAGTTAACAAAAATTTGCCATGCTGAACTAAAGCATTCTGTTCTAAGTTTACCATCTGAATATAAGTTAACAAAAATTTGCCATGCTGAACTAAAGCATTAATCCATTATTATATGAATCCTTTTACTTTCTAAAAGTTTGGATGAATCAGGTTGCTTTACCTGGTTTACATATGTCAAAAACATTTTGAAAGAGGTAAACATGGAAGTATCCATTCTTGAGGGAAACAAAGGAAAAATTACTCAAAGTTGTTTAAAAAACTTAAAACACCAATTTTTAAATTTCTACAAAATATATTTGAACAAAATTTGAAAAAATAGATAAAAAAATAATTTATATTTATATAAAAGTTTGAAGCAAAATTTAGAAATGGAAAATTACTTAAACTGTAAGTCTTTTGCATGTTTTGTAAAGAAAGTAACAGAACAAAAATGATTATTAGCGACCATAATTTATTGATAGAAAAACTTATTATTGAAAGGGTGTTATGGCCTGTAAAATTTTATAACTCACTTTCATGAATAAAGTAGAAGATAGTTTTTTTTATTATTATTTTTAATAGATAAAAGCTGTTTGACACCCGTGTCTTTTACGAACAGCTGACAGAAAAATATGAAAAATAAGTTAAAATATTCAACAAGATTTATTTATTAATTTAGAAATTGGATAAGAATAAGAATAAGAACTAATGGTTTACTTTTATAAATTGTTATTTGGATGGAGAGTTGTCTCATTGGCACTCACACCACATCTTCCTATATCTAGATTTGCCATTGCAAGCAATAGCGGATGTCACCCTTCCCCATTGACACTAAGCGGCAGCCATTTCGAAAATTTTAAACAGTGAATGCACATATATGCAGTGCTTTACGGGAGCATGTAAAGTGCGAAACGAAATAGAAACGGAACCGAACCGAACAAAACGAAACGAAACGAAACGAAATAGCGCAAAACGAAACGAAATACAGCAAAACGAAACGAAATAAATATTTATTTTACAATTTTAACTTAAATCTCTGCCAATTGTCTTATTAGGCAATATGTTTGTTTGTTGCAAAGTTTCCATGCATTTGAATTTCATTGTTTTAGTTGGAACAAATCAAATGAAACCAGCAGAGGGCGAACGTTTATTTTCAAGGGGTTAAGTTTTCACACGTCGTTTTGAATAATAAAAGTTTTACGGTAAATATTACCCCAGACAGAAAAAGAGGCTGTACACCTGAGATAAACTAAAAATATCATAGAAAAGAGCTACAGTTTAACAGTTAGGTTAGGGGATGATCTAGGTTAGGGTTAAGTTTAAGAGCTAGTGATAGGTTTGGGTATTGGTTAGGGTAAGGTTAAGGATAGTTTAAAATAGCTCTATATGGGTTAGGACCCTACAGTAAAAGAAGGCCGGCAAGTCCAATACATCATCTTTTAATTTTTATATTCCCAGCAGATTCTGTCCTCATGAATCTTACAATGTATTCTGGCATTTCAAACATGTATGTCATTAGACATTTATTCTGCTCAAAATTAGATAAGTAGTCCCAAATTCCATATACAATAATCCCAACGCAAACCAGACAATATCCTATTTTCCCCGGTGAAACCATTTTTCCGCTTGAATCCTTATTTTGTATTTACTAGTTTGTGTGTGTACATGAAGTATGGGGCTCCTTGTCATAGGAGCACCGCATATTTTGTTCATGCTGGTCTTTAAATAACCTGGGACTATTATACTATAGTTAGTATAATAGTCCCAGAAATATGTCAGTAAAAATTTTACCCTAGTCTATGTGACATTATGTAAAAATTAAAGTATAATGTCATCGGGGTTTCACAGGATAGGATTCAAAGCGCAGGTAGGTGCACAACAGTTTATGTTACCAATTTTTCCGCCGAGTCCTGTTTCACCCAAGAGGTTCAATAAAGGGTTGACATATACTTTATACAAGTCAGCAGATATAGTTCCACCTTGACGTACTCCTTGTTCTACTAAGAAAGGTTCCGAAAGGTGACCATTCCATTTAATACATGTAGCAGCATTTGGTAAAGATTTTGTATCATTAGTAGAGATTGATCAGATATTCCAATTTGGAAGAGTCTTCTAATGAGGTTTGCATGTACTACTACATCAAAGGCTGATTTCCCATCAAGCATAGCTATGTAAGTTGGTCTTTTTAGGTCTTTATTTTCTCTCTCAAACTCCTCTGTGATGAGTTCACACATAAGTGGGGTGGTATCCTCTGTGAATCCACTTTGTAACGGGTTTTGAGTTTCGATAATTTTTATATTTTCTCTTAGTTTCAAGATCTTTTCTATTATTTTTGATAAGGTTGGAGTGACAGTAATTCCACGGTAGTTAATAGCATCTTTAATATTGCCTTTGTTTTTAAATATTGGAATTAATGTGCCAATTTTGAGTAGGTCTGGAACATAACAGTATTTAAATGACATATTTATTAGTTCACGTATATAAGCTTTCAGATCTTCACCACCATATATAATATTTTCTGCTGTGATTCCATAAATGTCTGCTGCTTTGTTTTGTTCAAACTTGATATTGCTTTTCTATTTCTGCATCAGTCACTTAATTTGCGTATGAATATATCTATTTTGACAAATATCAGATATAACTTTAACTTCTTTTTCAACACTTTCCAAATGTTTATGATCGAACTTTGTATTGACAGACTTTTTAGCTAGTTCTCCAAAATGTATATGCCAGCCGTTAATAATTTGGTTGTCACTGTTATAAATTTGATTATCAACATTGAGCTCATCTATATGTTTTGACATTTTTCCTCTTTGATTTCTAATCATTCTAAAAATGTTTTGGTATCTGTGACTTTAGAATCAATTAGTTTTTGCCTCTCATTTATTCTTCTAATTGCTATTTCTAAGCGACATTGCTTCCTCAGTTCGTAAGTTGTTAGCTTCTTTTGTTTCAGGTAGTAGTTGTGCGGATCATTAATGCTTCCGTTACTTTTCCAATTATAGAACGCAATTTTCTTGTTACTGATGGCTTTACGGATTTCCTCATTCATCACTTGTAATTTTGGCTTCTTTTTTCTTTTTTGAATTTGGAGCAATATCTTTTGTAGCTTTAATTATGATGTTATTTAAAGTGTTGAAGCCGCTCTCAAGGTCTTCACGATTTTGTATTTTACATTTTGTTGAGCTAATTTCTGTAGAGATAAGGCTTGCATATTTTCCTGTATCAATTTTGTCCCATTTTATTCTTTTGTTAAATGTTTTGCAGATGTTTGAGAGTTTTAGTAATATTGAGCTTTTTCTGATGATGTAAAACAGACAATAACAGAGGATAGTGGTCCGAAACATTAGAAGTTACATTTAGTTTCTGTATATCTATTATGTTCTCTGAATATTTGTTCTGATAAAGAATAAAGTCAATGGCAGTGGCATCTTTTCCATTTGAATGTATAAAGGTAAGTCCAGTTTCATTTGAAGATAGCTCATGGTCTTGCATAAAGTCGTTGATATATTTCTTTCTTTGAGAGGAAGCACCATTAATTATGTCTTCATTAAAATCTCCTCCTATAATTATCTGATGAGTATTGGAGTATGTACATACAATCTCGTTCAGTTGATCTATACATTCTAGTAGCTCTTGTGTACTGTTAGTGGGTCCTTTGCATGGCAGATATAAGGAAACAAAGATGATGTTAGGATCTCCTTCTATTTCAATGCATTGAATTCTACTATTTCCTGCTTTCAAAGTCGAAATTAAGGGGTCTAGTTCTTTTCGCCACAATATTGCCACCCCACCGTATTCTCTCGGCATTTGTATTGGAGGCAGAGGGTCATCAGTGTCAACCGACTTTCCTATTCCTATATATTTAGAGTGAATTTCATTCAACATGTTGAGTTGACAATCAAACAACCAATGTTCCTGAAGTAAATAAATATCTACATCTTCCTTCATCTCACTGAAGAATGGACCACAAGCTAAAATATTTTTACAGTTAAAACTCAAAACTTTCATATTCTTCTGCTCACAATCATTAAATTCTAAAACATTATTTGTACAGTTACTATTTATATATGTACACGGATTGTCATCTAGTGCGGTGTCTGGTTGAGGCTTGGATGGTATAAAAAATGATCTGTATAGCTTGTAGGTTGGTAGTACAATGGTTGTCCTATTTTTTTATACTGATTATCTATTGTTTGCTGATTGGTATGTCTCGAGTGGTATGTATTTTGATCATTAGTTCTTAAATGATGTGTTGTATTGTTTTGAACAGATATGTGGTTTTGGACCTTTTCTTTGTTTGTCCAATTTGGGACAACTTCTATTAAGTTATCCTTGCAGATGTTTCGGGTCTCTAGTTCTGTTTGATATGAGTATTGACTAGATATTTCTCTTTGATCATGATTCCGATACTTCCTATCTTCATTTTCTGATCGGTACCAGTATTGATTTTTTGGTTCACTGAACTGAGCTCCATACATACTGTACTGATTAGTTGCTGGTGGTTCACCATAGTTTTGGTTATAGCTGTTATCTCTATAGTATAGTTGTTGGTTTGAAGGATACATTTGCTTGTAATCATATGATGTTTGATTTTGTCTATTGAGAGGATCATTGTTGGTATTTTTATTTTCATTTTGAAGTTTATTTATTTCATCATCAACTTTACTAAGTACATATTTTGTCACTTTTTCTCGTATACCAATCACAAGGTCATCAGTTGCAGTGCTAGTCGTGTTTTGGTGTTCAGGAGGATGTTGATTTTGCCTGTTCTGAAAAGACTCTATTTTGGTGTACAGAGTTTTAATTGTATTTTCCAGTTCTAAATTTCGCAATTCTGCTTTATGTAATCTACCTAAGATGTTTGTTTTTTTCCTTCATATTTTCATTAATCATGGCTTCTTTCATTTTTAATTGTTCTTCTCTTTTTTCAACTTTTGTTCTAATTGTTTTAATTCCTTCATACGAATTTTGTGATTTTCATCTAGCTTGTGTTTTTATCAGCTGTAACAGTATATGTAGAACCATCAGTGATCAGATGTGAAGTATTCGGAGATTCAGATTGTGTCTTTTGGCGTATTTCATCTCTTTGTGCAGTACTGACAGTAGCTCTAAATTCAGGTTGAATATATTTTGGAGTAGTTTCAAGAGGAATGTTAACTGGTTCTGATTCATTAATGTAAGTTGTCTCTATTTCTACAGATTTTGGTATTGTTTCATGTGTTTGTTGTTGGGCTTTGTCACTGAGGTCTCTCTGTTCAGCTAACCCTATGCACGAGTAGCATTTTTGAGTATCATTATCTAGACAATTGTCATGAAATGGCATGTCACATATTAAGCATCTGTTTTCAACACTTTGTTCAAAATTATTGCAGGCATTACATTGAATTTCTTCTTGTAAAATCATGTCAGCCATTGACAATTCTGGATTATCAATAGCACAATCATTATGTAATATTGCTAACTGTTCAAAGTGGTTTCTTGTATTAAACTCTTCATTCATGCAAATTTTACACACATAGTTATGTACACTTTGTTCTATTTCTTCAATTTCTTTTTCAGCTAGTTTGTCACATTTATAATGGACCCAGTGATTGTTTTTACACATGACAGATCTTGTTCGACAATGGCGTTTACATTTAAAGCATCTTTCATCTTGCTGGAGTTCATGTTGCTTCTCTTGTTCTTTGTCTAGATTTTTAACAATGACTTTATTCTGTTGTAAAGAGTTTAGTGCTTCTTTAAGTTTTATTGCCAGATTTTGATTTAACATTTCTATATTAATTTTTGCTCCATTTATCTGTGTGTTACTCATAATTTTGTGGATTTCTTGAGCATGTTGATGTATGAATTGATGAGCATCTTTTCCATTTATCAGTAGTGTACATTTTGTTATATAAGCATTGATTGTGAAGCTCAAGTTTGTCGAGTCAGTTATTTGATAGGTATATTGTACCTTGTTGCCGGTTTTGTCCTTGGCAGATGTTTTATTACATGTATCAAAGTATGTTTCACATGCATATATGAATAGTTCAAAGAATACTGTATCCAGTTTAGCAGTTATACCCCGCCTGTATATGAATATTCAATCTCAGATCTCTGTGTAGTCTCAAATTTTTTCTTTAAAGATTTTTCGATATTTAACACATATCTGTTCTCATAAGTTTTTCCAATATAAAGCTTGCTGTCACTTTTTGAATGTTTTAAGTTCGGTTTTTTGACTAAAGCCATCTTGTATAATTATAAAATTTTCCAGTATTGAAATTGTCTATAAGACCAGCGATACCTGTGGAGATTCCCACCCTGATCGCTAGTATCTATAGGTCAATTTACCAACAGTCGAAAATTGCCTGTTTTGTGATCTTACGTAGCCACACTCTTGCTAGGTTCGTGTCTGGATGTATTCCGTCGCGGTACAAGTTAAAGTTATACTGATCAGATGCTTTACGTTTATTGTCTGATTTTTTCTTGTTTACTTTATGATAGATATCTGAGGCGAAATTTGGTGTAATTGATCCAAGTGTCCTGTTGAGGTTGCCAAAAATATATGCTCATTGATTTCTGTGTATTGTTTTAGAAGTTTGATGTCTTGTTCTATAAATTGCTGTAGCTCTGGATGTTGTTTATATTTATTCCATGCATATATAGAGTATGGTGGGAGTTGTAAGAAGGTGAGTTTACAACCTGGATAATTTCTAAAAAGTTCAATAATATGTTGATAGTTATCAGTAAGTGTTTTGATTGTGTCTTGTTCCTCAGACCTTAATGATATATATTTTCCGTCATAGGATGTAAGGTCGCACGTCCCTAACCATATATAGAGAGATATATTGTCAAGCTGACCAATCTTGGAGTCTAGATTACTATGTAACCATTCAAGTCCTTGTGTTGAGGTACGTCCAGACCTGAATACCTCGCTTTTGAAACAACGATCAAACGGCTTGATCGAGAAACTTTCCTTTATTTTGCAAAATTTATAATCTTAAAATAAACACACAGAGAGGAACAATTTTTCTTTCTTTCTTGAGATACAGAGGTTTTCAAAAGTATAAACAGCAATGCTATGCTTATTTGATAAATTATAATTTTGTAAACTTCTTTTCACTTGATTCTTGCCCACGTCTTGAGTTTACATTGCATCTACCATGTCTACCTGTGACATAATATTGTTAGTGTACTAGTCGGGTCCCAGCATCAACTGATACAGGCTATATAAAAACGTCTTTTATGTGAATAATCATTGATGCACTTAGATTTAATGATTAAAAATATAAGCAACAAATAGCAAACTGAGCACTATAATATAAGTTAACAAAAATTTGCCATGCTGAACTAAAGCATTAATCCATTATTATATGAATCCTTTTTACTTTCTAAAAGTTTGGATGAATCAGGTTGCTTTACCTGGTTTACATATGTCAAAAATATTTTGAAAGAGGTAAACATGGAAGTATCCATTCTTGAGGGAAACAAAGGAAAAAAATTACTCAAAGTTGTTTAAAAACCCTTAAAACACCAATTTTTAAATTTCTACAAAATATATTTGAACAAAATTTGAAAAATAGATAAAAAAATAATTTATATTTATATAAAAGTTTCAAGCAAAATTTAGAAATGGAAAATTACTTAAACTGTAAGTCTTTTGCATGTTTTGTAAAGAGAAGTAATAGAACAAAAACGAGAATTAGCGACCATAATTTATTGATAGAAAAACTTATTATTGAAAGGGTGTTATGGCCTGTAAAATTTTATAACTCACTTTCATGAATAAAGTAGAAAATAGTTTTTTTATTATTATTTTTAATATATAAAAGCTGTTTGACACCCGTGTCTTTTACGAACAGCTGACAGAAAAATATGAAAAATAAGTTAAAATATTCAACAAGATTTATTTATTAATTTAGAAATTGGATCAGAATAAGAATAAGAACTAGATTTGCCATTGCAAGCAATAGCGGATGTCACCCTTCCCCCATTGACACTAAGCGGCAGCCATTTCAAAAATTTTAAACAGTGAATGCACATATATGCAGTGCTTTACGGGTGCCTGTAAAGTGCGAAACGAAATAGAAACGGAACGGAACAAAAGGAAACGAAACGAAACGAAATAGCGCAAAATGAAACGAAATACAGCAAAAAGAAACGAAATACAACAAAACGAAATGAAATACAGCAAAACGAAACGAAATAAATATTTATTTTACAATTTTAACTTAAATCTCTGCCAAATGTCTAATTAGGCAATATGTTTGTTTGTTGCAAAGTTTGCATGCATTTGAATTTCATTGTTTTAGCTGGAACAAATCAAATGAAACCAGCAGAGGGACGAACGTTTATTTTCAAGGGGGGTTAAGTTTTCACACGTCGTTTTGAATGATAAAAGTTTTTACGGTAAATATTACCCCAGAAAGAAAAAGAGGCTGTACACCTGAGATAAATTATACTAGAGGTTCTCAAGAGCCTGTGTCGCTCACCGGTATCTACTGCAGTTTTGGAAATCATGTAAAATAAGGTTAAAATCATAATAAATAGTATTAGATACCCTAATAATGATTGAGGCCTAGTTTGGTTTAATTCGGCCCAGTAGTTAAATTTAAAGCAGGTCATCCCATTGTAGTCTTACAAACGTTACTGAAGACCCCTTATGATTTTTTAAATTAGTTTTCAAGTTGTGACCATTTGAAATTGTTTTTATACAATTTTTCCATAGACTTCTCTAGTAAACCCCTATGTTCTATTTTTAGCCATGGCGGCCATGTTGGTTGGATGATAGGGTCATCGGATACATTTTTCAATCAAGATACCCTATTGAAAATTGTGGCTTAGTTTAATTCTATTTGGCCCAGTAGATTAAGTGGAGAAGATTTTGTAAAAGATTATAAAACTTTACGAAAAATTGCGAAAAATTTACTTTAAAGGGCAATAACTTCTTATGGGGTATATTGACAATTTTGATCATGCTGACTTATTTGTCGAGCTTACTTTGCTGAACATTTTTGCTGTTACAGTGTATCTCTATCTATTATAATAGTAAAGATAATAACCAAAAACTGCAAAATTTCCTTACAATTACCAATTCGGGCAGCAACCCAACAACAGATTGTCTGATGCGTCTGAAAATTTGAAAGCATATACATCTGGAATAGATGAACATTTTTACACCTCGTCAGACTGCTCTGAATGATTAGTTTCAGCATAGATGTAATACCCATTACATCTATGGTTTCAGAGATATAAGTCAAAAACTGCATTTTACCCCCAGGTTCTATGTTTAGCCATGGCGGCCATTTTGGTTGATGGGTGGGGTCATTCGGATATATTTTTCAAACTAGGTACCCTAAGGATGATTTAAGCCAAGTTTGGTTTAATTTGGCGCGGTAGTTTCAGAGGAGAAGATTTTTGTAAAAGTTAATGGACGACGACGACAAGGTGAGCTAATAAAATTAATGGAACTATACATGCTATATTTCAGAACTGGGATATTGAGGACACGCACGTGGGTCTCAATCTAGAGTGGGGGTTCTGTGACTAAATGAAGGTATACACAGACGTACGCGTGCCGCAGGAATGGGTCCCTTATTGTATTTTAATTTCACTAAGGTCAAATATCAATGTGTCAGTAATTTTCATCCTCCGAATTATAATAGAAGTTTGTTTAAATGCGATTTTATCGTTTTTATTCAAATCAAGATATCAAAACTTGGACGGAGAGTTGTCTCGTTTGCATTCATACCACATCTTCTTATTTATATTATATAATATGTGATTACTGAGAAAACTATAAATGAGTCATGATTTTGCCATCGGAAACATAAAAGTGTCGTGATTTTTTCTTAATGTTTTAATTTATGAAATTTGGGTGTTTTCCCAGCTACACTACTGTACCCGAAATCCCATGTTTAGATCAACCCCTACTCTCCTTGATTGAAAAAGAACCTTCATTAAATGAGAGTGTCTTGAAAGATTTTGCAGCAAATTGGAGTCGATCAAAACCATGACCCATTGATAGTTTTCTATTATAATTCGGAGGATAGAAATTACTGACCCATTGATATTTGACCTCGGAGAAATTCATTTGTGTTCGCTATGGAGATTCCGTATATCGTCAAGTTATCGGAATTCCCATGGGGACTAACTGTGCACAACTTATTGTGGACCTGTTTCTGTTCTGTTATGAGTTACAACTTATGACTAAAATAAGCAAAGACCAATCGAAACAACATCTGATTCAAAAATTTAATAACACTTTTAGATATTTGGAAGATATATTGGCTCTCAATAATGACGACTTCAGTATGTAAACTAAAGAGATTTATCCTGCCGAACTGACTTTAAATAAAGCTAATACTAACAATGAATACTGCCCTTTCCTGGATCTTGATATCTACATCTTTAACGGGAAGTTTAATACCAAAATATATGATAAAAGAGATGATTTTTCATTTCCTATTGTTAATTATCCATTTTTAGACGTTACCTTGTCACCATCTATTGGTGTTTATACATCTCAACTTGTTCGATTCGCTCGTGTATGTAAGAACGTATTTGATTTTTACGAAAGAAATATCTGTATTACTGAAAAATTATTACAACAGGGTTTTCGAAATCACAAACTAGTCAAAACATTTACTAAATTTTATCGTCGGTACAAGGACAACATTCGTAAATAAATAAACATGCAGACATCTTATACGTTCAGGTATTTCAAATCCAATCTTTTATGGTATTATTCTTTACAAAGCACAGAAATATCAGCATTCACCTCTGACATCGTACTCAGACTTCTTTTGAACTGAGTTTTACTGTGCGTATTGCTGTGTGTTTCTTTATTCTACAATGGCTAGTAGTATAGGGGGAGGGTTGAGATCTCACAAAACATGCTTAACCCCAACGCATTTTTGCGCCTGTCTCAAGTCAGGAGCCTCTGCATGGCCTTTATTAGTCATGTATGTTTTTTAATTTTAGTTCATTTATATGTTTTGGATCATATATAGATCAGTATGACGTCCATTTTCACTGAACTATAGTACACATTTTTATTTAGGGGCCAGCTGAGGTCCACCTCCGGGGATTTTCTCGCTGCATTGAAGACTCATTGGTGACCTTCGGCTGTTATCTGCTCTTTGGTCGGGTTGTTGTCTCTTTGACATATTCCCCATTTCCATTCTCAATTTTATTATCATTTAGTCATAGAACCCCCAATCTAGATTGAGACCCACGTGCGTGTCCTCAATCTCCCAGTTCTGAAATATAGTCCCATTTATATTATTTATCTCAGGTGTACGACCTCATTTTCTTTCTAGGGTAATATTTTTACCGTAAAATAATTTATCATTCAAAACGACGTGTGAACACTTAACACCCCCTGAAAATAAACGTTTGCCCCTCTGCCGGTTTCATTTGATTTGTTCCAATTAAAACAATGAAATTCATATGCATGCAAACTTAGCAATACACAAACATATTGTCTTTTAAGACATTTGACATCCCCCAAGGGTGACTGGGGAATAGAAATATGGTCACTTGGTCTTCTTCCGACCGGCAGTAAAACGCTTGCCAAAGTGGGGCGTCCGTTTTGGCTGTGCGGGATGTACAAGTTTGCAGCCACGTCCGGTCAGAATGGGGACGTTAAATCCGATGCCTAGTGTAAAGAGAGTGCCACGCTCTCTGCATGTTAAGAACCCTTGCAACAACTCTTTGAGGGGTCCGTAGGTGACCTGTTGCAAGGCAAAATTTCTGTCCCTATTCAATATACCCTTATTTTCCAGTTGCAGTCCAAATTTCCCCGACCTTCATCCCGGATGGCCTCTATTACAAGACCTACCTATTGTATTTATTGTTAACTTGTTCTTGTCCTGAACATGAATGAAACATTTGCAACTGGGCGATAAGCAACTAACAATCAATCAATTTTAAGACATTTGGCAGAGATTTAAGTTAAAATTATAAAATAAATATTTATTTCGTTTCGTTTTGGTGTATTTCGTTTCGTTTTGCTGCATTTCGTTTCGTTTTGCGCTATTTCGTTTCGTTTCATTTTGTTTTGTTCCGTTCCGTTTCTATTTCGTTTCGCACTTTACAGGCACCCTTTATTAAATGTGTGGTCAAAGATATGTAAACAACTATCAATTTTCGGGATGTTTTCACCGAAAGTACCTTTTAACTTGGAGAAAGCTTTTAACCCACTTTGATACAAGTCATATCGAGCCGTAGAAAAACTTCTAGAAGCAGAAAAAATAACACCTAGATATTTAGAATTTCTAACATTTTCAATTGGTTCACCATCAAAATAAAAGTTGCATTTGATCATTTTACCACCTTTGTTAAAAATTACAATTTTTGTTTTCTTAAGATTAACCTGAATACACCAACTTTTACAATATTCTTCTAATTTATTTAAACATCATTGACTAGTAGAAAGAAGCACAACATTATCGGCATACATTAAACAATTAAGTTTTGTACTTCCTATTTCAGCTGGTACTCAGTAATCATCAAAAATACACGGCGAATCAAATATCTTGAAAACTTGGGACTTAGATTATCCCCTTGTCTAACTCCAATGTTTGCTTTAAGTTTATCTGTAAGTTTATCATTTAATCTAACCTGTAAAAATATTATAATACATGTTCTTAATAATATTATAAAAATAACCCCCTATCTCAATGTTTTGGAGTTTTAACAACAAGGCTTCATGCACTACAGAATCAAAATCTTTCCTAAAATCTACAAAACATGTGTGTAAGAAAGTTTCGTTTGCTATACACTTTTCAATTAGAGTCCTCAAAATAAACTACTGTTCTTGATTTTTTCTGAAAACCAATTTGTGATTCAGAAATTACATTAAACTTAGTCAAATCTATTATTAAGAATGGAATTAAATAATTTTCCAATACAACTTATAATAGCAATACCTCTATAACCAGAAGGATCGGCATATTTTGAACCTGATTTAAATATTGGTATAATCAAGGACTTGTACTATACAAATCCTTGGCTAGATATATGGTGTAAATAGCAAGTGAAAATCACGATGGGATGGTAATGTCTCCTCTGGGGATATAACTACTTGCTTATCCTCTTCATCCCCAGTTCATTCATAAGGCCTAGGAAGCCAGAATTCATACATCTTTTTTTCATTTAGGTATCTATCATAACCTAAGTATAAATCCAATTTTCTATTGGGGAGAGGGGATCAATAGATCCTAAAAGAAAGGCGAAAGATACCAAAGGGACATTTAGACTTATAAGTCGGAAATAACTGACAACGCCATGGGATAAAAACAAAAAGACAAACAAAGGTACACAAAACACAACATAAGAATTAAAGATTAAGAAACACGAACCCTACCAGAGTAAGCAGATCTGCTCCACATGTGACACCCGTCGTGTTACTCATGTAAGTACAAACCCGGTAACAAGTCTAACTCGGTAGGTCACATTCGGGGGAATGAGGACGGGACTGTGGTTATGACAATTAAAACAAATCCGTCGTCATCTGTGAAATAGATATTCCATAACGGTATAGTCATTATTCTTATTATCCTATGTTTAAAAAAAATGGCAATGTAGTTTAGAGAAAACAAAATGAAAATTCGACCAGGGACATATATACACACATACATGTATTTGTCTCTGATTCGACCAATCCAAATTGATAATTCCCTCTCTGGTGGCCATGATGGTCATCCGACTATGATAAGAAAACTTGAGGCTGCTAGGAGCCTGTATAGCTCACCTGTCTTATAATTGATCCAATGCAATGAGAATATTTCAAATAGGTTTCCAAAAATGTAATATCATCCTTCGAAAGCAATAACTCCTTTAAGGAGTAGACAGACGATTTCAGACATGTTGACTGAATAGAAATTTGTGTGCAGCTGACACTTCGATCTTTTTACAGTTTCTGTCCATCTACTGTTGTTTAAGCAAAAATAAATCAAATACTGGGTAAAAATCGTCATTCAAGGGTATCAACCCCTGTCAACTAACAATTTCTACCATTTTGGCTTAATTGTCCTGCTAGTCATTTTTGCCATATTCAGTTTCTCTCTATCTGCTCTAGTTATCGCTAAAACACATATATGGGTAAAAAGGTATTTTACTCCTATTAATTGTCCATTGTCAATTTTGGCCATGTTGAATTATCTGTAGATCTTGTCCTGCTGATCAATTTTGAGGTTCACAGTTTCCATTTACCAACTTTAGTTTCTACAAAAAAACAGAAATATCGGTAAAAATAGTTTTCAAGGTCAGTAAATCCTACAAGAAGTCAACTAACGAAATCGATTACATATAACTTATTTGTAGATCATATCCTGCTCTCTGGGTGCGGATTTTCTCGCTGCGTTGAAGACCCATTGGTGGCCTTCGGCTGTTGTCTGCTCTTTGGTCGGGCTGTTGTCTCTTTGACATATTCCCATTTCCATTCTCAATTTTATTATCATTTTTGGCTGCATGGACATATTTCTACATCTATTTATTATATATAGTCCTTCAAGATGAAAGCCAAAATTGCTAAAACAAATGGTGAAAATCGTCATTTAAGGACAACAACAATAATGAGTAGTCTGCCAGACAGATTTTTTCTTTAAGTTAATAATTGCTGGGACATAATATATTGACGTTAGTATAATAGTCCCAGATAAATAGAAGGTAGATCTTGACATTTTAAAGATTTCTGCCCTCATGCTCTATCTATAACGATTTACAAGATAGTAGACAATACTTGCATTTTACCCTATGTTCCATTCTAAACCTTAGCAGCCATGTTGGTCGGCAGGTGGAATCATCAGACAGATTTTTTATAAACTAGATACCCTTTGACTGACTGTGGCTAAGTTTTATTTGGCCGAGTGGTTCAGTGGAGAAGATTTTGTAAAGTTAACAGACAATGACAACGAACGCAAGTGATGAATATAAGGCAAGGTAAGCTAAAATAGAAAAGAGATATACAATCAAAGATGCGTCACAGAGTTCCATGTAGGACTTGACACATGATTGACATCATTTTCTTATACTGAATTCAAAATATTTGCAAGGTTTCATGATTAGATCAGTTTTTTGTTATTAAAATCATATAATACTTCAAATTTAAAACAAAAGTTGAATATGTTTTATATTCTTGAATGTTTTACTAAAAAAAGGGTAAAAGAAAATTTGTCATTTAAGGGCAATAACTCCTATACAGAGTGTACTATTTCATCAAATTTTGACTTGTTTGTAGATCTGGTTATCCTCATCATTTTTGTCATATAGAGTTTCTATCTACCTTTAAAAATTTTCAATATAATAGGCAATAATGCCAAAAATTAATAAAAAGCATCATTAAAAAGCAAGGCACTCCAGTAACAAGTCAACTAACGATTTCGACCATGTATTTGTAGATCTTGTCTTGCTAATCATTTTTACTATTAAAGTGTCTATCCAATATAGTTTTCAAGATAACAGCAATAACATGCTCCCAGGGCGCAGCTTGATACGACCACAGAGGTTGAACCCTGAACAGTTGGGGCAAGTGTGGACACAACATTCAAGCTTGATAGAGCTCTGAATTTGAATTGTGATTAAGTATTTGACACAGCATAGCAGGGGCAGATACAATCATTTTTAAAAGGGGGTTTCCAACCCAGGATAAAAGGGGTGTGGTGGTGTTCCAACCATATGTCCCCTTTCAAAAGCATTGATCGTCAAAAAAAAGGGGGGAGGGTTCCAACTTGATGAATTTTTGATGGAATCAAACAAGGTTTCTATAAGGAGTTGTCTGACAGTTTTGACTTAAAGAAACAATAAGTAGAGCTCAACATTCTGAACATTTTTGCCCCTGTCAGATTTTCTCCATTTATAGCTATTTTCGAAATTATAGGCAAAACTTGCATTTTACCCCTATATTCTATTTTTAGCCATGTCGGGCATCTTGGTAGACAGGTAGGGTCATCAGTCACATTTTTAAAACTAGATACTCTAATAATGTTTGTGGCAAAGTTCGGTTAGATTTTGGCACAGTAGATTCAGAGGAGAAGTTTTTTGTAAAAGTTAACGACAAGGACGACGGACTACGGACGCCAAGTGATGAGAAAATCTCACCTGGTCTTTCCTTTCGGCCAAGTGAGCTAAAAATGGATGAAAAACACAATTAAAGAGCAATAACTCCAAGTCCACTGAGAATTTCGGCAATTTGACTTATATGTAGAAGTTATCTTGCTGATTATTTTGCTTATTTAAGTTTCTTATTTATCTATTAGAATTTTTAAAATACAAGGCAACAAGAATGTGTCCATAGTTCATGGATACCCCACTCGCACTATCATTTCCTATGTTCAGTGGACCGTGAAATTGGGGTCAAAACTCTAATTTGGCATTAAAATTAGAAGGATCATATCCTAGGGAACATGCGTACTAAGTTTCAAGTTGATTGGACTTCAACTTCATCAAAAACTACCTTGACCAAAAACTTTAACCTGAAGTGGGACAGACGGACGAACAAACAAACGGACATACAGACCGAAAAACATAATGCTCCTAAGTGGGGCATTAAAATGCACAAAATTGGTAAAAAATCATCATTAAAGGGTAAAAACTAGAATAAGGATTCGTCAGACGATTTCAGCTCTGTTGACTTAATTGTAGATCTTGTTTTTCCCATCATTTTTGCTATTGAAAGTTTCTCTCTATCTGTTATAGTTTTTTTTCAGATATTAGACAAAAAATGCGAAAAATTGGTAAAAATCTTCATCTAGGGGCAACAACTATAAGAAGTCGTCCGATAGTTTTTTTATGTAAATAGACAATAGGTTGATCTCAACATTCTTAACATTTTTGCTCTGTCAGATTTCCTCTATCTATAGCGGTTTTCAAGATCATAGACAAAAATTGCATTTTACCCCTATGTTCTATTTATGCCATGGTGTCCATGTTGATTGGCAAGCAGAGTCATTGGACACATTTTTAAAATAAGATATATAATTATGGTATGATTGTGACTAAGTTTGCCCTGTAGTTTAAGAGGAAAAGATTTTTGTAAAACATAACGGACAACGACGAACGATGATGGACGACAAGTGGTGAAAAAAATTATAAAATTTAACATAAACCGGTAAGGGCAAAACTCCTACAAAAGTCATCTGAGTGTTTTGACATAAGCGGACAATAGGTAAAGCTCAACATTCTGAATATTTCTACCTCTTTCAGATTTTCTCTATTTGTAGCTGTTTTCAAAATAAGACAAAACTTGCATTTATCCTAATCTCCTATTTCTAGCCATGCCAGCCATATTGGTGGGCGGACTAGGCCATCAGACACATTTTCAAAACTAGATGATTGTGTCCAATATGGTTAAATTTTGCCCTGTAGTTTTAGAGGAGAAACTTTTGGAAAAGATATGGAAGACAACGACTGATGCCAAGTGATGGGAAAAGATCACTGACCCATTGTGCCAGGTGAGCTTAAAAATCGTGCATAGAGGACTTAGCTTAGTACATGCATTGATTTAATTATTTCCTTAATAATTTCAAGAAAATGGTTTTATATGACTTTAAGTATAAGTTAATCAACTATGATTAGTTAATAAACTTGTTCTTACCTGACTTGAGCCAACATTCTTTATAAAAGATGTAATTTTTCTGAGTCATTTCATTTCATGTTTTTCATGAATCTTGATGTTTTATGCATATAGGCTGGAACATTTTGTTCACACCAAAATATTATTTTGCATTCATTGTGAAAATTTTTATGCCCCCGCAACTGAAAGCTGGGGTATATTGTTTTACCCTATCCATCCGTCCCATTTTGGTATATAGTTATTCCAGATAACTCCTACAGTTGGAATGCTAGGAAGTTTTCACTTTGCTGGCTGTTTGTACATATATTGAAGGTGTGCATGTGGTCAGGGTTTTGATTTTTATTAATATTTGCACTTTTGAGAGATAGTTGAACTTATTTTAAAATAACACTTTGCATCTGCGGGGGCATCATTTGTGTCTCCCAGACACCATAAAATCTCAAAGAAAGTTCTACATTGACTTTGTTATGATACAGTTACTTCTGAGTGGAGTACGGGACATCACTTTGTCTAGTTTATGTTATTTTGTAAATATATCCCACATACCCACACATAAAATCCTCATTTAGGGAGGATACAGAAATAAGAAACATACAAATAAAACATATATTTAATAAACAGAAACTGTAGCTTTGAAAATTATTTTTCATAATATATATGAATGCAGTTGTTGGCATGATACGGGTTATGTTCTTCTCATATATTTTATGATTGTATGATACTAAACCCCTAAGGGGAGGGATTGTACTTGATTTTCATATATGATGAAGACATAATCTTTCAATCAGTTTAATTGAGGTCTGGAGCTGGCATGTCAGTAACTGCTAGTAGTCCTTTGTTAATGTATGTATCCTTGTCATTTTGCTTTGTTTCTTTTGTTACCTATTCTGACATTTGACTCGGACTTCTTTTAAATTGAGTTTTACTGTGCGTATTGCTATGTGTTTCTTTATTCTACATTGACTAGAGGTATAGGGGAGGTTGAGATCTCACAAAACATGTTTAACCCGCTGCATTTTGCACTTGTCCCAAGTCAGGAGCCTCTGGCCTTTGTTAGTCTTGTATGTTTTCTTTTTTTTTTTAATTTTAGTTCATATATATGTTTTGGAGTTAAGTGTGAAGTCCTTTTAACTGAACTAGTACACAATTTTATTTAGGGGCCAGCTGAGGACCACCTCTGGGTGCGGGATTTTCTCGCTGCGTTGAAGACCCATTGGTGGCCTTCGGCTGTTGTCTGCTCTTTGGTCGGGTTGTTGTCTCTTTGATATATTCCCTATTTCCATTCTCAATTTTACATTTGTATCAATAAAAAACTATACTATTTTCAACAGTTAAGATCTTATTATTAAACTTTTGAAATACTAAAAAATAAAACAGACATGTTAATGTACAATTATTTGCAATATAAAATCAAGTTTACAGTAGATAAATATTCAAGTAACTTAAAATTCAAATACATTGTAGTTGAACCAAAAAATAATATTTGAAAAAAGCTTTTCAAACAAGGTGGTGCACTGAAGTAAACTAAAGGCTCTAAAGAGCCCGTGTCGCTCAACTTGGTCTATGTGCATATTCAACAAAGGACACTCTCCAACATCGTAGACGAAAATAGAATTCATGTCAAAAATCTCTGTTTTTTTTTATCTTGTCTATTGCTGATCATTTAGTCTGTTTAGTTTCTCTCTATCTTTTTTAGTTTTTGCTCAAAACACGACAGAGGGTAAAAAAAAATCCTCATTTAAGGGCAATCACTCCTTAACAGAGTGACAGTCTACTAACTATATTGGTAAAAATTGACATGTTAGTAGGTCTTGCCTTGCTGATCATTTTTGCTTATTTAAGTTTCTATCCATTTATCAAAATTTTAAGATATAAGGCAATAAACTGTTTCGCCAAGCGCAGCTAGATACAACCGCAGAGGTCCAACCCTGAACAGTTGGGGCAAAAATGGAAACAATATTCAAGCTTGATACAGGTCTGAATTTGGATTGTAATTAAATATTTGACACATTATAGGTTTCTGACACAGAATAAATGTAGTCAAAGAACTTGAAATTAGTTATATGATTTGAATTTATATTCAATTGAAGATTTCTTGCTGTTGTGCAATACACTGTGCTGTTGTGCAATACTTAGTACATGTAAATCTATTTTCAGACTATATACAAAGAATTAGCAAAATAAATTGTGACCCCAAATTTTTCTTTGGAAAATTGACAATTTTTTAAATCTTGAGGGAAAAGAAATTGACACCCCCCTTTTCCAAAAAAAAAATTTCTTAAATCTTGAGGAAAAAATTGCCCCCAAAAAAACTTTTTTTACTTTTTTACCCCCAAAATAACATTTGAAGGAATTTTCTTTTCGTTTTAGACCCTTTTGGCCCCTAATTCCTGAACAGTTTGGACAATTACCCTCAAAATGAATCCCAATCTTCTACTTGTGGAATCGAACCTTGTGGTACAATTTCAAAGCAATCAAAATACTGATACACAAGATATTGTCCTGAAACAAGAAAATGCTTGTTTTGGGCCCTTTTGGCCCCTAATTCCTAAACGGTTGCGACCATCACCCCCAGAAAACAATCCCAACCTTCCTTTTGTGGTATTGAACCTTTTGGTTAAATTTCATAGAGATCCATGCACTTGAACTAAAGTTATTGTCCGGAAACCAAATGTCTTCAAACGACGACGACAACGTGATAGCAATATACGACAGCAAAATTTTTTTGCAGTCGTTTCAAAAATGAAAAAAACTTGGTAAAAATCATTATCAAAGGGCAATAACTCTAATACAGAGTTGATTGACAATTTCGACCATGTGAACTTATTTGTAAAACTTATACGCTGATCATTTTTAGCAGTTTAAAATTTGTCATTTAAGGGCAATAACTCCTATAAGAAGTCGTCTGACATTTTTGACGTATATAGACAATTGGTACAGCTCAACATTCAAACATACCCCCCTGTCAGATTTTCTCTATCTATAATGGTTTTCAAAATAATAGATAAAACCTGCCTTTTATCCCTATGTTATATTTTTAGCCATGTCAGCCATCTTGGTTGGTAGGCGTGGTCATTGGACACATTTTTTTTAACTAGAAAACCCAATGATGATTGTGGCAAAGTTTGGTTAAATTTTGCCCAGTAGTTTCAAAGGAGAAGATTTTTGTAAAAGTTAACAGACGACGATGGACAACCGACAGCAGATGCCAAGTGATGAGAAAAGCTCACTTGGCCCTTTGGGCCAGGTGGGCTAAAAAAAAAGATGCACACCTGTGCCTGTATTTCTCACCTGGTGAAAAAAATCGCCAGTTTGCTTATTAGAACTTTAATATGCATATACTATTGTTACTGTTTGTTGCTGAACATTTTTGCAATTTTCATGTTTAACCAGTTCATATAGGTCTCTAAATACCAGCTAAAAAGTGAGAAAAAAAAATTTAAATTAACATTTCAGGCTTAATAACTCCAACAGCAATTGTCAAAATTATCAGAGTAAATGGATGTTTTTAACCCAGCTTTCATAGTTTTCAAAATAACAGCAAACTAGAAGCTCTAAACAGTCTGTGTTGCTTACCTAGGTCTATGTGCATCATCAAGAATGCACACTCGCCAACATTGTGAAGTAGAACAGAATTCATGACAAAATATTTCGTTTTTTGTTGATCTTGTATTGCTGGTCATTTTTTCTGTTTACAGTTTCTCTCTATCTTCTTTAGTTTTTATTGACTTATTTGTAGATCTTCTTGCTGACTTTTTTACTATTTTAAGTTTCTCTGTATCTATTATAGTTTTCAAGGTAAAAAAGGCAAAAATGAAAACAAATTGGTAAAAATTGTCGTATAAGGGCAATTACTTCTACAAGAAGTCGTCCGACAGTTTGATGTAAATGGACAATAGGTAGAATTAGAACTCAATATTTTGGACATTTCTACCACACTTGGATTTTCTCTCTTTATAGCGGTTTTAAAGATAATAGACAAAACTTGCATTTGACCCCTATCTTCTTTTTTTAGTCATGTTGTCCACATTGGTTGGCAGATGGGGTCATTGGACACATTTTTAAAACAAGATACCCAAATGATGATTGCGGCCAAATTTGATCCAGATGTTTCAGAGAAGATTTTTGTAAAAGTTAATGGACGATGATGGACAAGGAACACTGATGCCAAGTCATGAGAAAGGCTCTCTTGCCCTATGTGGCTGAATTAACAAAAATGTACACTACTAATAAGCTTTAACATACTATGTGTCAATAAAAGGACTCTTAACATGAATTAAAATTTTTAAAAACTATGGTTTAATTTACTTACGCAATACTTGACATTGAATATGCCATTGAATTACTCCCATGGTCACTGAATTTGTTGTTTTATATCTTTCTGCAATTTGTTTTTGCAATTCATTCAATAAGTTAAAAATATAATAATAAGCTTTCTTTGGTATTACAAAACTAGTTAATTTTACATTGTAAATACAAATCAGTTATCTCCCTCCACTAACAAACATAGAGGAGCAATGCATATTTAAGAAATAATCCATGGCAGCCATAGATTTTTTTTCATTTAATCATGGGTTGGGCATTTATATTTAATTATTTTATCCCTGGTCGTATAATTAAGGTAGGCACAACACAGAAAAGCTAATACTGAGTATCCATGTGTTTGCACTAAAAGTAGATATACTGGTTGTCAGTATATAGGTTGTCATATTAGAATTACTGAAATATCATAATCATCAATAAACTAATTGAACCTGTTTTTCATATTATATTTTCTTAAAAAAAATCAATTTATGTAATAAAACAAGCAACTTGTAATTATGTAATTAAAGTACACTAATCAGCTCATTAATAAATAATTCTAATAGTCATTTTGCCAATTCCCCTGATTGACCCTGTAATTAAAGATCCATTTTTTATTTGATTGACAATGGAGAGCAAGTGGAAACAGCAAATTTGTCTGTGTGTTATGTGGGTAACCTTTAAGTTTTTCAAACCTTTTCAGTTTTTGTTAAGCTAAAAACTTTTGATACCAGCACTGGTAGTTATTTTTTTACTAAAAATTGGTTAAAATGCTGATATATCACTTTTAACTTATCATGCTTTGCGTGGGCAAAAGCCAATTTTGTCCAGTATGGAACCAGTCTATTATTGACTAAGATAAGCAATTTGTGTTAAAAGTGTGTCATAGGGGTAAATTCAGTAAATAAATACACATCATTAAGGACCGCCCATTTGGGAGAGAGCTTTCTGTATAACACTGAAGTCCTATATACTCCACTCATTGGTAGATAATGTTTGTAATACATATTTTTTGATAGATGGATCAAATTTGGGGTTTAAAAAAATAAAAAATAAATGTTGACTGCACTTACTTTTTTTACTACAGGGTTGAAAAGTAATAGGGTCAGTGTAGGAATTTAGTGTGAATCTACAGTATTTAAGGCCATGTTAATAGCCCAAAAATGCCATGACCCTATGTTTTAATGGTTGCAAAAGATGAGGCTACATTTGTACTTTGATGAATGATATATGAAAGCTTCTGATTTCTAGAGATAAACCAGGTATAAATTTAATTCCAGTAATAGGTTTGCATTGAAGTGTGTGGGAGATTTTTTACTGAATTTACCCCTATAATAACAGAATCAAATTGGAAATTGGCAAATGAATGGGGATATACACATGCAGCAGGATTGAACAAGCATTTGTTTTAGTATTTAACCTCCCTCTCCATGTAGTTTTTCATTTGTTTGAGTTCTATAACAACAAGCATTCTCAGAGTATTGCATGACAATACATAGTCCCCTACCGGTTAAAAATTCATTGTACTAGAACAAAATGCTAACTTTATCTATAACTCGTCATGGTGTAAACTATATACTAAATTTAAAGGCAATATCTTCAAGCATGACGAAAAAAAGTGCGGAAAAATGAATATTTCAGTGAATTTTCTAAGTTCAAGGACCATAACTGCACAAAATGATCAGACCGGAACAAAATTCAAACTTGATTTGTGACTTGTCATGATAAAACAATATACCAAATATCAAATCAATATCTTCAAGCATGAAGAAAAATAGTGTGGAAAACTGATTTGCCGAACTGACAGATGGACAGACAGACAGACAGACTTTTGGATGGAGTGCAAACCTTAAATCCCCTTTGACTTCGTCGATAGGGGACTAATAAGCAGGAAATTTTCTTCTTTGAATTTCTGGAATCCAAATTTAACAGTAAAATGTCTCCTAAATACTTCAAAAAGTTATTTTGATGAAAAGTAAATATTCAGACTTACTCACTCGTATTTATTACAGTAGCTGCATTAAGTTTTGGAATTATATATATAACCTTATAAAAGCATAAAAACCTTAAAATTTATTAATCAACAGCTTGCACTTGTGACATGACTTTGCTTAATTCTGTCTTGTCAGTTGTTCCATGAAAATGAAATTCACATGTTTGGAAAAAAAATTGTAGCAATTGTATAGTGGATAAAATATATGTACAGTGCACATTTTTACTGGTTGTTATTAAAAAAAATATTTTTTTTTGGATTAAGGGTAATACAGCTACCATAAACTTTACTATTACTCAAACTGTCAAACATAAAATGTAGGACGTTTGGAATGAATTATTAGTTAACTGTTTTATACTACATAAACAGATTTTTTGCGAAATATTCAACTAAGACGATGTGTTTCTGAGAAATTGACCTAAATGCATGACTTCATCAAAGCAATTCTAGCATCAACAAGAGTGCACACGCTGAAATGTCTTGCCTGTTTTACTTATCATCGAAATTTTTGTTGAAAGTCTGTAACATGAAGGTTTTAAGTATCACATAAACTTAACATTATCAATGTTCTATGAAAATGAGGTCATGGTCAGATGAACAAGGCCAGACAGACATGTACACCTTACAGTCATCCATACACCAAATATAGTTGACCTGTTGCTTACAGTATCTGATAAGCTGACAAATTATGAAAACTTATCATTGACCAATGAACCATGAAAATGAGGTCAAGGTCAGATAATACCGCCAGACAGACATGTACACCTTACAATTGTTCCATACAAAAAACATAGCTGATCTATTGCTATTAGTATTTGGAAAACCAACCAAAACACAAAAACCTAACATTGACCAATGAACCATGAAAATGAGGTCAAGGTCAGATTATACCAGCTAGACTGACATGTACACCTTACATTCATTCCATACATTAAATATAGTTGACCTATTGCTTCTAGTACTTAAAAAACAGACCAAAACACAAAAACTTAACATTGACCAATGAACCATGAAAATGAGGTCAAGGTCAGATGAAACCTGCCAGACTGTCATGTACCCCTTACAATCATTCCATACACTACATACAGTTTACCTACTGCTTATAATATCTGAGAAACAGACCTAATCATGTAACTTTAACCTTGATCACTGATCCATAAAATGAGGTCGAGGTCAGGTGAACCCTGACTGACGGACATTGAGACGTTGCAAGGAACCCATATACCAAATATAATTATTCTACTAATCATAATAAGTGAGATATTCACATGGCAAAAAAACTTCTTTTTTTTTCAAGCAGTCGCTGAACCATGAAAATGAGGTCAAGGACAATGGACATATGACAGGCGGAAAATTCGTATCATAAGGTATCTGCATAAAAGGTATGAAGCATCCAGGACTTCTACCTTCTGAACTATAAGGCTTTATACAAATAGTTTACGCCGCCGTTGCCACCAGATAGTAATACCTATGTCTCGCATACTGCGACTTTCGTCGCAGGCGAGACAAAAATGATACAACATAATACTCATACCACAATCTACAGCACAATTTTGGTTTAATTTACATTAAGGAAAAAAATTCTGAATATGGTAGGGCTGTAGCACCTAAAGGTCAAGTTAAATGGAAGTGAAATATTGCATCAGAATTTATATTGTTGTGTTCAATCTTACCACTGTAATCTTAGATACATCTGTAATTTCACTGCATAAACATTCCTTGCAGGGGTGACATTGGTACCTTAAAGACTTTACATCAATATTTTTCAAAATAAGCAAAGTAATCCATAGGGTTGAAATTTCCAAGTTTACAGTAATTTCTCCAAAAAGTCATCACAATGTGTCTCACAATATATTACAACAATAAGTTTGATTCATAAACTTATGATTAATGGTATGGATTTGCCCTTTAAATAAGGCCATGAATTATGTTTTGTTTTGCAATCTTCTGCTACAGATTAGGCGGTTCATATATTAAGTTTTAATATCAGTGGTGTATGAAAGCTTCAATTTTATTTGCCAGTCATAAAAACTAAAAATTACTCATCAAAAATTTCATTATTTATGTTGGGAGTATGAATTCTAAATTCAAGCAAAAAAGTTCTGTAAGGAGCCATTTATTTTGATGTGAAATCTTTAAAGCATGTTTATTGAAATCATCAGAAACAAAAGTTATTTCTAAGGGATTCATTAATGTGTATTCTCCTTTAGAATTAATTCAGTTAATGAGTGAGAAAGCCAAAAAAAAAATGTAAATAAACTCCTTCATAATAACCTTTATTAAATTATATTTGACCAAAGTTTGTATACATGGGACAATGTTAACAAGAAATCATATCAATAGTCTGTGTCTTTTGGTCCCTTATTTACTTACAACATGATTTCTTCAATCAGAATTTGGACAACTAGTGCTTGCAACATTTGATCTAGATAACAGTAACAAATATTATACATTGAGTGAAAAATTGAATTTATGGAAAGAAATCAGATGGGCATTCAACCATGCTGAATTACCATACACTTATTGTCTATAACATGTATAATGAAATGGAAATAAAAACCTCTTCTACTATAAAAGAAAACTGACAACTATCAAAACTTACATAAAAACGCTTTGAAGTATACCCCATAGAAAGACAAAAGGGGTCTAAAATATTTAAAAATAACAACTTTTACTAGAACTACTTAATATCATTTGTCTTCTTTCAACAATTTATATTTAATTCTTTTACTAGGACCAGCTCCATCTGCATCCTCTTCAGAATAAGTCCTTTTACTGGATTTCAATGGCCCTGCTGCTGATGATGGGAATGGTTGTAACAACCATTGAACATTATTCTTCAAGAAGTCTTTAAGTCCAGGTGGTAATTCTACAGCAGTTAAAACATCTAAATGAGACGGAATTACTTTCCTCAAAACTTGACAACACATAAATTGCAATGAAGTTGGAAATGAACAACATCTTATAATTTTCATTCCACTTCTGGCTGCTGTAGATGAAACCACTGGATACAGAATTTTCCCTTGCAACCCTGTGTAGGCAATACCTAAAAAGTAATCAAAATAATCTAATGAAAAAATGAGAGAAATAACATGTATTAGTTGTGGGAAGACCTCACAAAATACAATATAACAGTATGAAAAGGTCTGAAACAGATGTCCCCACAGACAGTGTCGTCTGAAATGACAGGTGTCCCCTTATCACCATATATAACAAATAACTTGAATAGGACACATTCAGATCATCATAGTAATGACAATAGCAATAATCTTCTCACCTGGCCATGTACAGTTCTTCTACAAGACATTTTGGACTTGATAATTACTCTGTCTCATTTCTTACTGTAAAACCAAAAACTGAAAAACCTGTAAATTTTTTATAACAGATGCTCAATTTTCTTGCAATTTAACTAAAAAATCTAACTACGCCAGAGGCTACATTGATCTGAATTGTAAATCAACAAATTTCGTCTACGGATTGGAGTGTAACCTTTACAGAATGGTATATTTTGGTGAAACAAAAGGAAGGCTTAATAAATGTATGTGCATCCATATATCAGATATTAACAACTATGCCAATGACATTGTTTTCCAGCATTTTAATCAGTCTGATCATTCATAACATTCAGACGAAGCTTTATTCACTACCCCTTTCAAAACTTTATTCTCTGCACAACTTGTGTTTGGAAACATCTGTTACAAACCCCCATTCAAACCAATAAAATACAAACTTACAGCTATCATCTCTGATATTCCAGTCACAGACTTTTCACACCAATTCGCATTGGGAAAGATGAAATGGAGAAAAGATCCTTTCTAAAACTTTTTTGTCAACAAAATTCTTGATACCATCAACTTGGACGATATCCTTCATCATAAATCAGTTCACACCAAAATATCTCCCAACTTTAAAGATCAGTCTGTACCTATCATCTCTATTGCCTATACCAAACCAATTGCAACTAAAATTTTCAATTACAAACATGAATTGTAAGATCTCAATATTGACAACATCAAGTCTGAACCTCCTGATTGCACATGTGCTAGTTCCCCATTCATATATAATCTCGCTGGCCACATTATTTACTTGTGACATCTGTCAAATGTGTTATCCAAAGGCCCTAGATATCATGAACCTAAAGCCATCGATTGGAAACACAACTTCAAAATACTGATGGTTTCAGTCGAGGATTAAGCCAGGCAATGGGCTCAATGCAAAAAAGATGACATAGATACTCTTTCCGAATGGGTTAAGACTGTGAGGTTGTTGATACAAATTAGAATTAAATAAATGGAGATCATGTGTCCATGGGACACAGATGATGCCCCTGCTTACATATAACGTTATAAAAGGGACATAACTCAAGAACAGTAAAAATGACTCAACCCAAATTCAAACTTGATCTGAGTTTTGTGGTAATAAGCATTGTGTATAAGTTTCATAACATTTGGCTGAGGCAAACTAAAGTTAGAGAACAGAAACCAATTTTGGGACGTACGGGCGGACATATGGATGGACATACAGATGGACAGATGGACTGACGTACAGACAGACAAGGTAACACTTAATGCCCCCTCAGCTGCGACGGGGGCATAAAAACTGAATGGGTATATGAATACATGTGCTACATTGTTCTTTAAAGACACGAATGTTGCTATATACCTGTCCTACCTACAAGACAAATATGTTGTTATCCCTGCAGATAAAGCACCAAACACCATCATTTTTTGTGTGTAAATCACATAACATATACTGCTTGATGAAGGAATTAGGTATTGACAATTCACTTGGAAACTCTAACATATACTCCCACTTACCAAGGAGTAAATCCTGAATAATCATAGATCTGTTATATGTTCCTTTAGAATTTCAACCAAAGATGAAGAACTGGATACTCCTTCCCTGTATTGGATATCTAAATTACATAAGAGTCCTTACAAACAACTTTATATTGCTCAGTCTTCTAAGTGCTCCCAAATCCTCTTTCTAAATTGTTAATATCAATTTTACCAGCAAAAGCCTGGCTTCAAAATTATTGTGAAACTACCTATTATAGGGGCGTCATGATTCAGATATGGATACTTAAAAATTCTAAAGATCTGTTAGAGTACCTACAATCTTAAATCTTTTTCATTTTGCAATAGCATTTAAACATTTGACTTTTCTACCCTTTACACAAGTATTCCCCATTCCAAACTAAAAGACAAATGGAAAGAATTGGAATTGGTCCTGCCATGTTTCATAAAAAAAAAAGGTCAAAGTATAAACAAGTTTCTTCTATAAGGGAGGGATAAATCAATCATCAATCAGTAACTCTAAATTTCAAGGCTCGGTAAACAACATCACTTTAAAATCACTCTGATTAAAATAAAGAATTCTCTGAAACTGACATTAACAAGATGCTTAATTTCTTGATTGACAACAGATTTGTTACGTTTGAAGGATGTGTTTTCAAAAAATAATTGGCATTCCCATGGGAACCAACTGTGCTCCTCTTCTTGCATACTTAAAGTCAGCAAAGACCCATCGAAACAACATCTGATTCAAAAAAAATTTAATAACACTTTTAGATATTTAGATGATATATTGGCTCTCAATAATGACGACTTCAGTATGTACACTAAAGAGATTTATCCTGCCGAACTGACTTTAAATAAAGCTAATACTAACAATGAACACTGCCCTTTCCTGGATCTTGATATCTTTATCTTTAACAGGAAGCTTAATACCAAAATTTATGATAAAAGAGATGATTTTTCATTTCCTATTGTTAATTATCCATTTTTAGATGGTGACGTTCCCTTGTCGCCATCTTATGGTGTTTATATATCTCAACTTGTTCGATTCGCATGGTATGTAACAACGTATTTGATTTCAACGAAAGAAATCTCTGTATTACTGAAAAATTATTACACCAGGGTTTTCGATATCACAAACTAGTCAAAACATTTACTAAATTTTATCATCGGTACAAGGACATCATTCATAAATATAGATCAACATGCAGACATCTTATCCGTTCAGGTATTTCACATCCAATATTTTATGGTAATATTCTTTACAAAGCACAAAAATGTCGGCATTCACCTCAAAAGCTAACCAAACCTTCAAACAGACTTATTCAGAAAGGATATAGTTACGATACTGTTGTCAAGTCATTAAGGATTGCATATTTTGGTATTAATATTGATTCACTCATAGGGTCTTTGCATCGAAAATAAACACATGCATTCTAAAACCAGTTGTTGGCATGATACGGGTTATGTTCTTCTCATATATTTTATGATGGTATGATACTAAACCCCTAATGGGAGGGATTGTACTTGATTTTCATATGATGAAGACATAATCTTTCAATCAGTTTAATTGAGGTTTGGAGCTGGCATGTCAGTAACTGCTAGTAGTCCTTTGTTAATTTATGTATCATTGTCATTTTGCTTAGTTTCTTTTGTTACCTATTCTGACATCAGACTCAGACTTCTTTTAAACTGAGTTTTACTGTGCGTATTGCTATGTGTTTCTTTATTCTACATTGGCTAGAGGTATAGGGGGAGGGTTGAGATCTCACAAAACATGTTTAACCCCGCCGCATTTTAGCGCCTGTCCCAAGTCAGGAGCCTCTGGCCTTTGTTAGTCTAGTATGTTATTTAATTTTAGTTCATTTATATGTTTTGGAGTTTAGTGTGACGTCCATTTTCACTGAACTAGCACATAATTTTAGTTAGGGGCCAGCTGAGGACCACCTCCAGGTGCAGGATTTTCTCGCTGCGTTGAAGACCCATTGGTGGCCTTCGGCTGTTCTCTGCTCTTTGATCGGGTTGTTGTCTCTTTGACATATTCCCCATTTCCATTCTCAATTTTATTGTTCCTTTATTCATATAAGGCTGACTTCATACAGGAGCTTCTTAGCAAGATAGAAAAGAACCTAGCATTATCCTTTAACTCAAGGATACGGTTATATTTTCACACCATTTCAGTGATTTTATGATGACTTAAAAGTTGGGGTGCTTTTATCAAACTATTGCAATTACTTGGACTAGATTTGTGCCATAACAAACTTGTATTGAGGGTTTCATTGAATTAATTTCATGAAATTTCAAACCATTTGGTAGATTTGTTCTATTTATCAAATGGCCATAAATCATTGTATTTTTAATTTTATATCTGTAAAAGTGTTTGAATATAACTCATTAATTTTCAGATCAGAACTGGGCATTGTCTTTGCTGAAAAGCTATTAAATAATGAAGTTAATTGTCGAGGAATAGAATTTCTTTAAAATATTTGTTCTGAGCTTGATAACTGATGTAAGCAGTGATTAACTATCATAAGCTAATATCTCCCTGAGGCATAAAACATAGTAATTAGGAGGGCCATCAGGATTATCATATTATACTGGAGTGGCAGTTTTATTTTATTGGAAAACCATGCATTTCAAAATAAAAATAAACTGTTAACAAAGAGATATGTCTCACCTTTTTGCTATTTTGATAGCAAAATGCATATGTTGAAATTAGAATAGCAATTCTTTTTAAACATGTAAGTTATGCAAAATATTCAAAGTCATTGAACCATGACTGAAGGTCATGGTTCCAAACAATCTCCATGGAAATGAGATGTGCAAATGCTAACACAACTGCATACCAAATATTGACCCATCACTAGTGGTTCTCCATAAACTGACCTAATCACAAGCTAATACATGTAAACTAAGCAAAAGTTTCAAAGTCAATAGACCATGAATGAGGGGGTGGGGCCAAATAATCTCCATGGAAATGAAATGCACCAATGTTAATACAACTGCATACCAAATATCATTGACCTACCACTAGTGGTTCCTCATAAACTGAACTAATCACAAACTAATACATGTAAACTAAGCAAAAGTTTCAAAGTCAATAGACCTTGACTGAGGGGGAGGGGCCAAATAATCTCCATGGAAATGAGATGTGTCAATGCTAATACAACTGCACACAAAATATCATTGACCTGCCTTTACATTGTTGACACCGACGCTGGAAATGGCATACCTTTGTCTCAATTTTTGACTCCGTCAAAGCCAGATAATTAGTACAAAATGGAGATTTAGAAACCTAATATCTATGAAGTGACTGAAATTATTTCTGTAATCAAAGTGCTTGTAAGCACTGAAGAGTAAAGATTGCTTTATTTTATCAGTGGGAAGTAAATTTAAACATTGCATTGTATAAAGCTTTGGTTGTAGTTGATTCAACTGCAATTATGGACAAAGGAAGATAACTCCAATTTTAAAGATTACTTAAACAATAACATCATTGATATTTTAGAACAGATATTTGATTCCTGCACCTTGCAAAAGTTATGTAACTTTCTTGACAATTATAACATAATTTTGTAACTTGAATATCTGATATAGATATAAGAAGATGTGGTATGAGTGCCAATGAGACAACTCTCCATCCAAGTCAAAATCTATAAAAGTAAACCATTATAGGTCAAAGTACGGCCTTCAACACGGAGCCTTGGCTCACACCGAACAGCAAGCTATAAAGGGCCCCAAAAATTAATAGTGTAAACCTTTCAAAGGGGAAACCCAACGGTCTAATCTATATAAAAAACGAGAAACGAGAAACACTTTATGAACCACATCAACAAACGACATTTACTGAACATCAGATTCCTGACTTAGGACAGGTGCAAACAATTGCAGCAGGTTTAAACGTTTTAATGGTACCAAACTTTCACCCTCATCTGAAACAATAGTGTAACATCACAACATAGAAAGACACACTATAAAATATCAATTGAAATGGCTTAACTCAATCAAATGACATATTAACACCAGTGAACATACACTGAACAAATAAATTTGATCTATGATACAATGTAAATACAATGAGCATATATTTCATTGATAAATTCCTGGAAATTTTCATGGAAAGGATGTATAGAATGTTATGATCAATGCACTATATTTTGAGTATCACATTTAACTTGAAATAAAGGATACAACAGATACAGTTAAGCCTTCCTCATATCTTGACTTCTATCTAGAAATTGACAATAAGGGTCAGTTGAGAACAAAACTTTACGATAAAAGAGATGATTTCAGCTTCCCAATTTTGAACTTCCTATTTCTTTGTAGCAACATTCCCGAAGCGCCTGCATATGAAGTATATATCTCCCAGCTAATACGATATTACTGAGATTGCATTTCCTATCAAGATTTTCTTGATAGAGAGATGCTTCTTAAAATGAAGCTATTAAACAAAGAGTTCTAAGTGGTGAAGTTGAAATCATCCCTTTGAAAATTTTATGGACAGCATCAGGAGTTGGTTGACTGTTATGGAATATCTGTTTAACAGATGACGATGGATATGTTTCAATTGCTGTAATCACAATAACCACAATCCTGTCCTCTTTGCCTTGAATGTGACCTACCGAACTAGACTTATCAAGGGGTTTGTACTTACATGAGCAACACAATGAACACCACATGTGGTGCAGGATCTGATTACCCTTTTGGAGCACCTGAGATCGCCCCTGGTTTTTTGTGGGGTTCATGCTGCTCAGTCTTTATATGTGTTTTGTGGACTGTTGTTTTCTCCAAAAAGAAACATGATAGGAATTAACAACAATAGAAAATAACAATAACTCTACATACCTAAAGGTTTTCTATTCTTGTAGAAAGACAATGTTCCATGCCACATATCTAAATGTACCCCCACTATAGATCCCTGACCAAACTTGGATGAATATGATTGTTTATTTTTCTTGTGTTGTAAGTGCCCAGTGTAAGATAGTCCCCAAGAATCTGAGTCCTGACCAATCATACTACAGAACACATGTCGACACTTGTTCAAATCTATATCTGTTGTACATACACCAACCATCTACAAAATAATATTCAATGTTCACTTATATAAATTAAAATTCATGCTTTAAAGGGTAATAATTAAATAATGTTACTATTTATATTTATTAATGAATAGAGGATAAGGTATAAGGCTGCTTATTTGTATACCAAAAAGTATCATAAATCTACAAAATCACTTTGTTCAGATGTTCATAAAACATTATTCTGTCAGGCATTAGTATTTATTTTGGGGTATTTTGGCTTACATATTTTCATTAGAACTTCAAACTTCATGAAATGCCAAAATATCCTCAGTTTTAGAGCTTCTAATTAATAGAAAGGAGCAACAGCTTTACCCCAAAAAGTCGTTTTACTACAAGATCTTACACAGATGTTAAAGTGTGTAAAATATCTTTTGAGATAGGGCTGTTGCTCATATCTATTTTGTCCAAAAAACTATGTGCACAAGGGTTATTTTAGGTCATATATGTCAATTTCAACATCTTCATGACATCACAAATGACCTTTCTGCACCACTAAAAATGTCCAGATAACATTAACCTGTTCATTCATCAAATGAACATAATTTTGAAATGTATGTAATTTTCCTATTTTTGCAATTTCATGGGCCAAATGATAGCCTTCATCATACCTCCTCCTTTAGATCTCCTTAAATCTGTACAGGAAGTTTTAGCTAGCTCTAATTGTATAGTTTTATTGTTGATATTCACCCCTTATGTATCTAGTGTTAAATTAGGTATTTATATCACAGACCTTTCTTGGTATTCCTAATTATTGGAAGATTTTATATAGACAGAAGTAGTATACCTATAAAAACGACAAAGTTTTTTTTCATTTACCTGTATATATTATGAAAACCGTTTTTTTTTCAAAAGTGATTATTTTCTAAGGGTTAAATATTTCGCGGTGGTGTCTTGCCATGGCTTTGTTTGGACTTGTTTGTTTGCTTTTTGGCCTTGAATGTTTGTCCCTAATATTTTATCAACTATGTATTTACATTTAGGTATCACAGATCAAATTTATTTGTTCATATTGTGTTAATTTACGTTTTTTGATTGAGTTATGTATGTATGTGCCTGTCCCAAGTCAGGAGCCTGTAGTTCAGTGGTTGTCGTTTGTTTATGTGTTACATATTTGTTTTTCGTTCATTTTTTGTACATAAATAAGGCCGTTAGTTTTCTCGTTTGAATTGTTTTACATTGTCATTTCGGGCCTTTATAGCTGACTATGCGGTATGGGCTTTGCTCATTGTTGAAGGCCATACGGTGACCTATAGTTGTTAATTTCTGTGTCATTTTGGTCTTTGGTGGACAGTTGTCTCATTGGCAATCATACCACATCTTCTTTTTATAATTAAGCCTTCCAATTCATATTTTATCGTGTGTTTTCTATGTTGTGATGTTATACTATTGTTTCAGAAAAAGGGAGAAGGTTTGGTACCATTAAACGTTTAATCCTGCTGCAAATGTTTGCACCTGTCCTAAGTCAGGAATCTGATGTACAGTAGTTGTCGTTTGTTTATGTAATTTATACGTGTTTCTCGTTTTTTATATAGACTAGACCGTTGGTTTTCCCGTTTGAATGGTTTTACACTAGTAATTTTGGGGCCCTTTATAGCTTGTTGTTCGGTGTGAGCCAAGGCTCCGTGTTGAAGGCAGTACATTGACCTATAATGATTTACTTTTATAAATTGTTATTTGGATGGAGAGTTGTCTCATTGGCACTCACACCACATATATCTATGGTACACAGATGATGCCGTTTGCATATAACATTATAAAGAGACATAACTAGAGAACTGTAAAAGTGACGCCACCAAAATTTGAAACTGATCTGTGTTTTATGGTAATAAGCATTGTGTATAAGTTTCTTAACATATGGTTGAGGCAAACTAAAGTCAATGAACGAAAAACAGAAAAATTCAGCAATTTTTCCATTTATACAGGGCATAACTCGAAAAGGGTAAAAGTGATGCCACCAAAATTCGAAATTAATCTGAGTTTTGTGGTAATAAGCATTGTGTATAAGTTTCATAATATTTAGTTGAGGCGAACTAAAGTTAGAGAAAAAAATAAAATTTTTGGGATGTCATACAGACAGACAAGGGTAACACTTAATGGTGCCCTTCCATGGCAGGGCCATAACAAATCTTTGATGAGTTATTGTATGACAAACTACTGCTGGTGTTGGAAAATGTTTGTTTCAAGTTATAATAAATTATGCTGATTTTTAATTGCACATCTGTTCATTTTCAATCCTTTACATAACCTTGGACAGTGGTATAAGAGCACAATGCAACATAAGAACAATCTATAACCAAAGCATCATCCATGCTGTGATCAGACCAATTTTTTTGCTAGTAGGACATTTTATATGATCTCATTTTCCATATCATTTTCTTAACACCAACTCTCGTAAAACATTTCAAGACAGCCATCAAAACTTGGGATAAGTGATTTTGGGCCAAAATGTAAATATGTGTTTGGACAGAATTTCTATAAAAACTAGAGACTGTAAAGAGACTGTGTCCCTCACCTAGGTCTAGGTTCATCTTAAACAATGGACACCCTCCAGCATTGTAGATTAGAATTTAATTTATTACAGTTTCTATCTTCTTAACTTTTTGACAAAAACACAAATCCTGTTTAAACAGAATATTTTGTGTCATGTTTATATATGGATCTTTTAAGTATGAAATAAAGATATCTTATCTTATCTTATCTAGACTTGTCTAATTTTATTTTAAATTATTTTTACAACTGACCAGAATTATTCTCAAAAAAATTCTGTATTGGCATAAACCAACAAATTAAAAACCCCTGCCTTAATTTTATAAATAGTAAAATTCTAAAAATTTTGATTTACAAAGGAACTATATGCAACGAGCTAATATTCAGTAGTTGTTCCACCTCTCTTTTCTTATTACAAGGGTAATATATACAGATCTTTAGATTAATATAACTAAGAAGTGTGTAAAATTTTAAGCAATAATCATAAATCGTTTTTGAGATACGCAAATTTCAAGAACAATCATCAAGACGACATGTGAAAACCCCTTTTAAAAATTAAAAATCAATATCTCTAAAATAAAACTTTGAATCAAAACCAAAAAGTATACAGATCTTAACATCAATATAACTAAAAAGTTTGAAGTGTGTAAAATTTTAAGCAATAATCATAAATTTTTTTGAGATACAGAGCAACATGTGAAAAAAGTATTAGTAAGCATGCCAAATCTGACGCCCACAAGGAAGCAGAACAGTTGGAGGCACAACGTATTCTGTCTGGGAATGGTCCCTCCCTGTATTGGTTGGCCTCAGAGGAGATACCACACACTTTTGTCAATTATGACAAAATACTCAATAACTCAAAATAAGTTGTACTAAAATTTTGAATCATTACCAAAATGGTGTCTCTTCTGTAAACTTATATCACCCATAGTATACAGATCTTAAGATTAATATAACTAAGAAGTGTGAAAGATCAGATGCAAAGTTTTAAGCAATAATCATAAATTGTTTTTGAGATACGACACGACATGTGAAAACCGCTCCCCTTTTTTTACAAAATACTCAATAACTCAAAACATAAAATTTTGAATCATCACCAAAAGTATACAGATCTTAAGATTAATATAACTAAGAAGTGTGTAAATGCAGAGGACCCTACATTGTTTTAAGCAATAATCATAAATTGTTTTTGAGATACGGCCAGTCTTGGAACATGTGAAACCCCTGTTTCAACAGCTGATTGTGAATCTTTTTGTTTGACAAAATACTCAATAACTCAAAATAAAATTTTGAATCATCACCAAAAGTATACAGATCTTAAGATTAATATAACTCAGAATGTGTAAAGTTTTAAGCAATAATCATAAATTGCTTTTGAGATACGGTGCGTTCTGACATGTGAAAAACCATGGTCAGACACACCTGTTTTAGTTACTAAGTCCCGTAACTCAAAAAGTTTTAATCTTATTTTCACCAAAAAGTATACAGATCGTTTGACCATCATAAGAAACAACTATATTAAGTTTCATGAAATTTGGATAAGTCGTTCTCAAGTTACAGTGCGACATGTTTACGCCGGACAGACAGACGGACAGACGACATTTGTATACCATAATACATCCTGTCAAAATTTTGACGGGCATATGAAAACACATAAATCATAAAGTACCAATCTGCGAGTACTCACAAATACTGAAAGCTAACAAAGCCAATAACAACTAACATAAACTGTTGACACAGAGATATGTCTCACCTAGCCTGTCAGCATAAAATTCAGAAAAAGACAATCTGATCGAGAGCAACATTGCTTATTAATTCAAAGTCGGTGGACTATGATCTGGTGGGCAGGGCCCGAAAACAGACCTGCCAATTTTCACAAATTATGGGGGATTTCCCCCATGAGAGGTGTTGACCTGAATTTTGGAATTCTTTATTGTATAAACTGAATACCGTTAAACAGGCATTCGAATGAGTAAAAGGGTATTTAAGCACCTACATACTCACTCAAACAATGTAGTAGTCATAGTAGTAGATTAAACACTTTTATGACAATATTAATGCTCCTCTTGTGCTTAAAATTCGCCATTGAGATTTTGAAAAGTTGGCAGGTATGTGAAAATGGTCGACAAACTGGATATAGTGACATAAATATCATGGCTTGACAAAAAGGGAAGTACATAAAACCTGACAAAATCAGACCTTATACTATATCAACCAACGGAAAGAATGAAAAAGAACTGACATATAATTTAACATTAAACTTCTACTTGTTTTTTTTATAAGTATACGAAATAATACTGGTTGTTCAATGGTATCAAAATATGGAGGTACAAATGTATGTAAAATTTTGAATGGTAGATTTATCAAATATACAAGGCCCTTAGTTTTCTCAATTGAATTGTTTCATATGTTTCATGGCGGGGCCTTTTATAAATGACTATGTCTAATTCATTGATTTTAATTGATATTTTTGACATGAGACCATTATAAGGCTGTCCTTTATCCACAATATTAATGTACACAAGGTCAAGATTGCACATCCTTGCCTTTTGGTCTTTGGTGTATAGTTGTCTCATTGACAACCATACCACATGCACATCTCCTTATGTTCATAAGAGGCAATTCATTATTTTGTTTCTTAAAATTTTTTTTTATAGATTTTTTCAGGACTACAAATGTATCTATTACCCACTGAACCTACCATATCTGTACCATATACAGGTGTTGTCATTTTGATCTCCCAATAATACTGATCTTTATGTAACTTTGTATTCCCCCTAACAGCTGCCGTGCCACCACTGTAATCTATATGAAACATAACCTCTCTGTCACCTTCTTTTATAAAGCTGGCATGGGACTTACTCTCTTCATCCCATGTCCATTCAAAACCTGTTATCAAAATATATGATAGATAAGTTAATATATAATACTGACTGGAATTATGAATGCAAAATGAGTTTAAGCTGTTTCTCGCATGCAATCACTATGAACCAATGTAATGACTGATCATTCCACAGACAGTAATTTTTTCATTAACATTCTGGGTACACATCTGCTAAATGGTCTAAGCAGGGCCTGAAAATGGTCGACAAACTGAGATGTATAGACAGTAATGTAACTTTATTGAAAATATCTTTGTCTATTGTATCTAGTTCCTATCAATCTAACTTTAACAGAAAACTTAACATTTAAAATTGCTAATTAATTCAAAGTCACTGGACCATGGCCTAGGGACAGGGCCTCAAAATGATCATCAAATTGATATGTACTGGTAGTAATGCGACTTCATACAAAATATCATTGATCTATCACAAGTAGTTCCTATCAAACTAACTTAAGCGGAAAACTTAACATTTAAAATTGTTAATTAATTCAAAGTCACTGGACCATGACCTAGGGAGCAGGGCCTCAAAATAGTCGTCAAACTGCTATCTTCTGACAGTAATGCAACTTTATATCAAATATCAATGATCTATCATAAGTAGTTCTTATCAAACTGACTTAAGCAGAAAACTTAACATTAAAAATTGCTTATTAATTTAAAGTGGCTGGACCATGACTTATTGTTGATGCTGTCGCCACAGCTGGAAAAGCAATTTTATGTCTTGCTTCCCAAGACTATTTATATATTAAACATAAAAAAAACTAAGTCCATTTATCAGTTAAAAGGAAAAATGAAAACAAATATTTTCAAAATTTTGCTCTGAATACTACATTTGGATCATAACTAATCTTCTGTCCAAATTTCCTAAAATTCCATGAAGGTTTGACAAAGTTATTGATGACTGAAAAACTTTAACCTCAGACTTAATCTGAATGTTAAATGTAAAAAATATAAAATCCATTTAACAGTAAAATACGGAAAAATGAAAATAAATATTTTAAAAATTTTGGTCTGGATACTCACAGTATTTAGGTCATAAACTAGCTTCTGTTAAAATTTCCTAAAATTCCATGAAGGTTAAGTTTGACAAAGTTATTGGTGTCTAAAAAAACTTAAACCACAGACTGAACCTAAATGTTGACACTGTCGCCGCCACCGTCGGAATCTAGAATTGCTATGTCTTGCTTTCAGTTGCAGGCTCAACAAAATCTAAATACATGTACACATTTTTGTTTAGGGGCCAGCTGAAGCCTGCCTCCGGGTGCGGGATTTTCTCGCTGTTTTGAAGACCCATTGGTGGCCTTCGGCTGTTTTCTGCTCTTTGGTCGGGTTGTTGTGTCTCTTTGACACATTCCCTATTTTCATTCTCAATTCTATTAGATTTAGCATATCAAAAAACCCCTTGAATTCAAATTTTGTTAAAATCAAAGTTTAATTTTGGACCTTAATTTGAAAACCAGACATAAAATCAAAAATCTAAATTACATGATTATATTCAGCATATCAAAGAACCCCAAGAGTTTAATTTTGGACCCTTTGGACCAATTTTAAAACGGGGCCCCAAAATCCAAAGTTTAAATACAAGGTTAGATTCAACATATTAAAAAACCTCAAGAATTCAAGACTTTGAATTACACCCCATTGAAATTGGTCAAGAAATAAGCAATTTGTACAAAGTAACAAAAAAGTATTATTTTTGGCTTTTTAAATTTTTTCCCCAATATTTAGGGCCATAACCCCCATACATTTGTAATCAATCCCAACCTTCCTCTTGTGGTATGGGACCTTGTGCTACAATTTCATAGAGATCCATAGACTAATACACAAGTAATTGTCCTGAAACATGAAAATCCTAGTTTTTTCACTCCTAATTCTTAAACAGTTTTGGCCCAAACCCCAAAATCAATCCCAACCTTGCTTTTGAGGTATGGAACCTTGTGGTGTAATTTCATTGAGATCCATAAACTTATTCACAAGTTATTGTCCTGAAACAAGCAAAATGCTTGTTTTTGGTCCCTTTTTTTACCCCTATTTCCTTTACAGTTAGGACAATAACCCCCAAAATCAATCCAAACCTTCCTTTTGTGGTATGGAACCTTGTAGTATAATTTCATAGAGATCCATACACTTATACTTGTTATTGTCTGGAAACCAAACGTGTTTGGATGACGACGCTGACAACGTTATAACATTATACAACACCAAAGTTTTGTGGTCGTATAAAAACTAGCCGCAATGAAATAGCTATAGATATAAGAAGATGTGGTATGAGTGCCAATGAGACAACTCTCCATCCAAGTCAAAATTTATAAAAGTAAACCATTATGAATGCTTAAAGGGGAAGTCAACACCCACATACTTTTTCAAATTTAATCTAAACTGAAAGTGATTTACACTCTGTGAGCCCAAGATCGGCTTTTAGGATCTGTCTAAGACTGAGTTTTGCAGATCAATAAATAAAGAACCAGCATATAGCTTTAGACTCTGCTTGTTACAGTTTTCAACAGTTAAAACTAGTCCAGGTAAAATGTTTGTAATGAGCTGTTTTTACTGAGCATAAAATACTTTGGGACAGAAAATAATAAATTACAATGATGGGTAGATAAATAGTAATTACTGGTTTTTAGTGAATGGACCTGCTTAGGGTGCTTGTCCATCTTTAAAGAGTGTACGGTGACTTCTACATGTCTATTTCATGTAACTTGTGTTGTTCGATTGCTATTGTTGTTGTAAAGACAATTTCAATAATAAGGTCTGATCACAGTCTCTTTTAATCATGCTTTCTTTTACAATAAGTTAAAAATTGCTATGCAAAGCTACATGTAGGCTTTTTCATAAATATTAACTAATGGTTAAACAGACAGATGCTTCGAGAAATTCAATCTATACAAAGTCTCATACATGTACATTTATTCAAAACTTCAATTTACATGTACCATGCTGTTTAAGGGTGACTGGAAAATACAAAATATGGTCACTTTTGTCTTCTTCCGACTGACAGTAAAACTCTTGCCAAAGTGGGACATCTGTTTGGTTGTGTGCGATTTTTAAATTAGTAGCCCCTTCTGATACCTAATGTATCTAGAGAGTGACCATGCACACTATCTGCATGTTAAGAACCTTTGAAACAATTCTTTGAGAGAACTGTAGGCAGCCTTGTTGCAAGGCTAAATTTCTGTCCCTATAGTTATATCCCATTTATCAATATGAGCAAAGAGTCTATACTGAAATTTGAAAATTTTCTTTATGCTCACTCTATTCAATGAAAGCTGTAAAGACAATTTCAATAATAAGGTCTGATCACAGTCTCTTTTAATCATGCTTTCTTTTACAATAAGTTAAAAATTGCTATGCAAAGCTACATGTAGGCTTTTTCATGAATTTCACAATGTATTTTATACAGAAGTGGAATTTTAAAATAGAAAATCCCTCATTACCCACTTTGAAGGCAACTTTAAAGCCAAAACTCATTAAATCAATGAATACATATATAGTAAATGAGAGTTGTCGAAACAAATATTAACTAATGGTTAAACAGACAGATGCTTCGAGAAATTCAATCTATACAAAGTCTCATACATGTACATTTTTGTACCTTATTTTCAAATTAATCTACTTATCACAAATAATCTTAGTTTTACAACAAATACACACAATGTTTACATAACAATAATCACTTACATAAAATATCTGCTTTTGTAATGATTTTTTTTTCAAAATTTCATGGGAATTTCTTTTTTTGCAAAAGCTAATACACTCCTAATCTATGCATCTTTTCTTTTCTGGCTATAGGGCTATACTATTAATTCACTTTCTTTGACTTATGGTTTTTGCTTCCCCCCTTTCACTTTGACAAAAGGATTTTGTATCTTCTTGCTTTTTTGTGTACATTTGTAATATTATGGATGGGATCGAACCCACCACTCATACTGGAGGCGACCATGCTACCACAAAACCACTGACGCGGTTTGTGTGTATTTTTGTTTCAAGAGTCTTATCATGGTTATGAAAATCACTAAATTAGTACACCACAAATATGTAGTTTAAAAAAAATATTTATACACAGACTCTTACATGTATCTTCTTCTCCACAGGTACATTCTTTTTCTTTGCCTTTCTTGTGACAATCACAGAATGCTTCTCCTTTAGACTTTACATTGATCATTTCAAGATTAATGCTGTCTTCGTCTGAAGATATGGGACTATCAAGGTCACTTGTGGAGTATCTGAAAAAATATTTGTTGAAGAAATGCCAACCATCTGTTAAGATTTTGTGAGTAAACAAGAGACAATTTTCACTGTGTTGCTGTGTTTAGGTGTACTAGTTTGTAATACTAATAACGTACAAGTCAATGTTCTATTTATGTTCCAATCATATACAAATGTACATGCAGGTATGGCTGGTATATATTCTTTTTGAAGATTTCAATATCTAACTGCCTTAGTCTCACAGTATACAAATGTATTCTTCTCCATATATGTGAGAATGAACACAACAAAACTTTGAAAGAATATACATTTGTAACAGAATTAGGTATTTATGATGCAACTATTTTTTTTTCAAGCTTCAGATATAAACTTTCCTAATCTGTATCATAATTTGAAATCTTTTATTCTAAGAATCAAGATACACTTTATAATTTCCATTATTCCTGGAAAACCTTGCTCTATACTAGAATGATTTGATTTCTTTGAAGCAAGATATTGGTCTGTTAGGGTCTTACACCGTCTGCATCAAAATGTTTTGTTGAACTAGCATGAAAAGTTGCTTGACAAAACCTGAAATTTTTTGGGCCAAAATTTTTGCAACTATCAATATAATACTCTGGACATATTTTTTTTTATTTCAAGAACTACATTGTAAACAAAGAAAATCTACTGTGCATGCTGTGCAGAGATGTTAAGTAATTGTGCAAGGCCTTAAAAAATTGCCCTCTGAAGGCTTGTAAATGAGAAGTGTTTTGAAGATAACAGGCTTATGAGATTTTCATTGTCTATAAAATCAAACAATTACATGTAAGAAAAATAATGACAAACAATTAGACACTCATTTACAGCAATAAAGTCAAAAGAAAGTTTTTTCAAAACGTACAATTTCAGAGGTTGGAACTTTTTGTACTACCTAAAAAAATTAGCATATAATTTAAAAGCAGTTAGAAAACACAATAAAAATAATAATACCAGGTCCCGATTTGAAAAGGTGCTAAATTGATTATACCGGGTGCCGATTAAAACCAGGTGCCTAAGTGACTGATGTAGGCAGAACACTTAGTTATGTTGGTTAAAGGCTCAATAGAGCTTTTGGTTAAATACTATGACAACAATATAGCTTATTTATTTATTACTCAACAGTGGCTTACTGTAACCAGAGAAATTACAAAGAAATGACATTTATGTATCGGCTGTAACTTTGATCCTGATTGATACAATAAGTTTGGGCAAAAAATCGAACTCTCTTGTTTAACATTGTAAAATAAAACCATAGTGCTGACGACAATTTATTACAGTAATCATCTACTTCAAAAGTGAAAATGAAGGTAAAAAATAAACAGCTGTGGAAAATAAGTGGAAATAAATGATGTTTTACTGTATTGTTAGTGAATCAGACTGGATAGGGGAATTACTCTGCTGTTTTTCATCAATATTTGCATCCATTTTCAAAGAATTCGATCGCCATTTTCACAATTTTTTGTTAAAATCATCCTCTTCACTTTGTCCAGTGTTTACATGTAAATAAAATCGTTGTAATTTATAGTTTTCAAGCTTTCCCTTGATTTCTCTCTATTCAAAACGTTCAACTGACAACGATTTGTTTACATCCGCTTTCACTTTCAGAAACATGTGATACAGGTATATTGACGAACTGTGTTTTTTAAAATAAGGTTTGGTATAACTATTTATGAAGGCATAACATAACTTGCATCACCTCAGTGTCTGCTATCATAATTTGACATATCTACACATTATGTATTTGTGCATGTATATAATTTAAGGTTCATCAGAAGGAATAGGAAAATTTACTTTGAGTGACATGATACCACGGGAAAGTGGGGGCTGGTGGGTGTTATTTCCTATTATTGCGCATACGGGGATGTGCCAAAAATATGGGTCATGATATCGCGAGATTTTATATAAAAATGACCCTCCTTTTTAATGACATCCTATATTAAAATGCATTTACGTTTGATAACTGTTTTACAAAAATGGATACGAAACATTGTTGTTGATGCTACATGTGTAAAACGTTGATGCAGGTTTCCTGAACTCTGATTTTTTAAACTTAAGTCCTGACAAAATGAATAAGATTGTCCAAAAACGTCAAAGACTGCTTCAGTTTTATTGTCTCTTCTATGATGAAAGTCATGGAAGGTGAGACGTGGTGGCCTACTAACAATTGTTAAGTTTTCTGCTTGAGTTGGTTTGATAGGAACTAATTGTGATAGATCAATGATATTTTCTATATAGTTGCATTACTATCAGTACACATCAGTTTGACAATTATTTTGAGGCCCTGCCCCCTAGGTCATGGTCCAGTGACTTTCAATTAATAAGCAAGTTTCAATGTTAAGTTTTCTGCTTATGTTAGTTTGATAGAAACTACTTATGATAGACAATGATATTTTCTATAAAGTTGCATTACTATCAGTACTTCTAAGTTTGACAAGTATTTTGACACTCTGCCCTCATATTTTATGGTCCAGCACTTTGAATTAGCAATAATGCTGTCCATCAGATTGACTCTTTCTGAATTTTCTTCCAACATGCAACAGTTTATTTAAGAAAATACTATGGATTTAATTTTTACAAAATTTCCTTCTAGATACTAGCTTTTGATCATAAACAAGCTTCTGTCCAAATTTGGTACAAATCCAAAATAGTATAAGAAAGTTATTAAAATTTTAAAAATCTTTAACCACAGAGTGAATGTGTTGTTTCCTGGCAGAAAATCTAAGTCCATTTAAAAGTAAAATAAGGAAAAATGGATTTATTTTTTACAAAATTTACTTCTGGATACTATCTTATGATCAGAAACAAGCTTGTGTCCAAGTTTGGTACAAACCCAGGATAGTTTAAGAAAGTTATTAAAATTTTAAAACTTTAACCACAGAGTGAATGTAATATTTCCGGCAGAAAAACTAAGTCCATTTATAAGTAAAATACGGAAAAATGGAATTTCATTTTACAAAATTTACTTCTGGATACTATCTTATGATCATAAACAAGCTTCTGTCCAAGTTTGGTAGAAATCCAGGATAGTTTAAGAAAGTTATTAAAGTTTCAAAAACTTTAACCACAGAGTGAATATTTGTGGACGCCACCGACGACAATGCCGACAGAATGTAGGATCGCTATGTCTCGCTTTTTCGACTAAAGTCGAAGGCTCGACAAAAATGAAAATAAATATTTTAAAAATTTTGGTCTGGATACTCACAGTATTTAGGTCATAAACTAGCTTCTGTCAAAATTTCCTAAAAATCCATGAAGGTTAAGTTTGACAAAGTTATTGGTGTCTAAAAAAACTTAAACCACAGACTGAACCTAAATGTTGACACTGTCGCCGCCACCGTCGGAATCTAGAATTGCTACGTCTTGCTTTCGCAACATAAATGTTGCAGGCTCAACAAAATCTAAATACATGTACACATTTTTGTTTAGGGGCCAGCTGAAGCCCGCCTCTGGGTGCAGGATTTTCTCGCTGTGTTGAAGACCCATTGGTGGCCTTCGGCTGTTTTCTGCTCTTTGGTCAGGTTATTGTCACATTCCCTACTTTCATTCTCAGTTTTATTAGATTTAACATATCAAAAAAACCCTTGACAGGGGCTGCTCTGGCTCCCAAAAAGTTGGAGCCAGAAAAATCGCCAGCTCCTATATTTTGTCGCCAGTTTTGAAAACTTTAGAACCAGCTAGAGTCTTTATTTAGTCTACCAAAATTTAAACAATGTTCAATTTAAATTTCTTATGCACTCAGCCTGCAGTTTACATAATTTAACATGTAATACTAAGTAAGTTATTGCATAGGGTTTGTATACATACAACAAAACAACATGTGTATTTTATCATGTTTATTTTCTTATGTCAGTATTTTATATGTAGAAGAATATAAATTAGCTTATGGTCTGTATATTCTACAAAATAGAAAAATGTCTTTAAATTAAATTATAAAGTATAGAAAAAATGGGTAATTGAATGAAGAAAATAAAATAAGAGGTGTTTAAATTTACAGAATAGTGAAAATTTGTATTAAAAAAGAATGCAGAAAAAGATGACAAAAGGCATCCTACCCATACTGCTACTAAGACCCTCTTTAACTCTTCCCATAACTCAAATGACCTAAACATGTAAATTCTAAAGCAAGAACTATGTAGAAATATCTTAGACATGTCTAAAGTACAAATGTGTAGGTATCTCAATGATTAGAAAAAGTAAAATTGAGTTATCTTTCTTTATTCGGGTGTGCTCCTTCTTTGGAGGATTATAAACAGTACGTAGAACAAGTCACAAGGTGAACAATGGCGGTCGGTTTTGTTATTTTCATATCATAACTGAGGGCAGTCAAAGACAAATTTCGTCTGAATTTGCTATTTTTTCAACGGGAAATAAGTAAAACGATATTTTTTAACAAGTTGATTATGGTTTTCGATTTCCTGTCAGTTACGCTTTCTTCATACAACTACGGTAAAGTCAAGTTGACTTCAAATTTTGTTAAAATCAAACCAAGTTTAATTTTGGACCTTAATTTGAAAACCAGGCATAAAATCAAAAATCTAAATTACATGATTATATTCAGCATATCAAAGAACCCCAAGAGTTCAATTTTGGACCCTTTGGACCAATTTTAAAACGGAGCCCCAAAATCCAAAGTTTAAATAGAAGGTTAGATTCAGCATATTAAAAAACCTCAAGAATTCAAGACTTTGAATTACACCCCATTGAAATTGGTCAAGAAATAAGCAACATGTCAGTTAACTGCTAGTAGTCTGTTGTTATTTATGTATTATTGTCATTTTGTTTATTTTCTTTTGTTACATCTTCTGACATCGGTCTCAGACTTCTCTTTAACTGACTTTTAATGTGCGTATTGTTATGCGTTTACTTTTCTACATTGGCTAGAGGTATAGGGGAGGTTGAGATCTCATAAACATGTTTAACCCGCCGCATTTTTGCGCCTGTCCCAAGTCAGGAGCCTCTGGCCTTTGTTAGTCTTGTATTATTTTTACTTTTAGTTTCTTGTGTATAATTTGGAGTTAAGTATGACGTCCATTATCACTGAACTAGTATATATATTTGTTTAGGGGCCAGCTTAAGGACACCTCCGGGTGCGGGAATTTCTCTCTGCACTGAAGACCTATTGGTGACCTTCTGTTGTTGTCTGTTCTGTGGTCGGGTTGTTGTCTCTTTGAAACATTCCCCATTTCCATTCTCAATTTTAATTTGTACAAAGTAACAAAAAAGTATTATTTTTGGCTTTTTTAATTTTTTCCCCAACATTTAGGGCCATAACCCCCATCATCAATCCAAAACCTTCCTCTTGTGGTATGGGACCTTGTGCTACAATTTCATAGAGATCCATAGACAAATACACAAGTAATTGTCCTGAAACATGAAAATCCTAGTTTTTTCACTCCTAATTCTTTAACAGTTTTGGCCAAAACCCCAAAATCAATCCCAACCTTGCTTTTGAGGTATGGAACCTTGTGGTGCAATTTCATAGAGATCCATAAACTTATTCACAAGTTATTGTCCTGAAACAAGCAAAATGCTTGTTTTTGGCCCCTTTTTTTACCCCTATTTCCTTTACAGTTAGGACAATAACCCCCAAATCAATCCAAACCTTCCTTTTGTGGTATGGAACCTTGTAGTATAATTTCATAGAGATCCATACACTTATACTTGTTATTGTCTGGAAACCAAACATGTTTGGATGACGACGCTGACAACGTTATAACATTATACAACACCAAAGTTTTGTGGTCGTATAAAAACTAGCCGCAATGAAATAGCTATAGATATAAGAAGATGTGGTATGAGTGCCAATGAGACAACTCTCCAGCCAAGTCAAAATTTATAAAAGTAAACCATTATGAATGCTTAAAGGGGAAGTCAACACCCACATACTTTTTCAAATTTAATCTAAACTGAAAGTGATTTACACTCTATGAGCCCAAGATCGGCTTTTAGGATCTGTCTAAGACTGAGTTTTGCAGATCAATAAGTAAAGAACCAGTATATAGCTTTAGACTCTTTTTGTTACAGTTTTCAACAGTTAAAACTAGTCCAGGTAAAATGTTTGTAATGAGCTGTTTTTACTGAGCATAAAATACTTTGGGACAAAAAATAATAAATTACAATGACAGGTAGATAAATAGTAATTACTGGTTTTTAGTGAATGGACCTACTTAGGGTGCTTGTCCATCTTTAAAGAGTGTATGGTGACTTCTACATGTCTATTTCATGTAACTTGTGTTGTTTGATTGCTGTTGTTTGCATTGAAATTTATTCAATACTTCAATTTACATGTACCATGCTGTTTAAGGGTGACTGGAAAATACAAATATGGTCACTTTTGTCTTCTTCCGACTGACAGTAAAACTCTTGACAAAGTGGGCCATCTGTTTGGTTGTGTGGGATTTTTAAATTAGTAGCCTCTTCTGATGCCTAAAGTATCTAGAGTGACCATACACACTATCTGCATGTTAAGAACCTTTGAAACAATTCTTTGAGAGAACCGTAGGCAGCCTTGTTGCAAGGCTAACTTTCTGTCCCTATAGTTATATTCCATTTATCAATATGAGCAAAGAGTCTATACTGAAATTTGAAAATTTTCTTTATGCTCACTCTATTCAATGAAAGCTGTAAAGACAATTTCAATAATAAGGTCTGATCACAGTCTCTTTTTATCATGCTTTCTTTTACAATAAGTTAATAAAATGCTTCGCTGAGCGCAGCCTGATACGACTGCAGAGGTCGAACCCTGAACAGTTGGTGCAAGTTTGGACACAATATTCAAGCTTGATACTGTCTGAATTTGGATTGTGATCAAATTTCTGACATAATATAGGTTTCTGACACAAAATAAATGTGGTGAATTATCTAAAAAATGTTAAATGGGTTAAAAAATTTGTATTAAATTTCAATTGAAGATTTCTTGCTATTGCGCAATACTGTGCAAAAGAAGATTTCTTGCAATTGCGCAATACTATGCAATTCAATATTTCTTGCTGTTGTGCAATACTGTGAAATTGAAGATTTCTTGCTATTGTGCAATATTGTGCTATTGGATATTTCTTGCTATTGTGCAATTGAAGATTTCTTGCTATTGCGCAAAACTGTGCAATTGAAGATTTCTTGCTATTGTGCAATACTGTGCAATTGAAGATTTCTTGCTATTGCGCAATACTGTGCAATTGAAAATTTCTTGCTATTGCACAATACTTAATATAATAATTCACACATCCTGTTTGGTGTGTATCTCTTGCCTTATCATTATTATTTGCTTTTATATATAAATCAGAAATTTAATAATAAAGTTTTTGGCAAATTTCAATATATATAATTTAAAAGCAGTTTAGGTGAGATAAACAAAAAGCTTCATCAGCAACATTTTATATTGGCAAATTTCCAATGAAGTTCATTAAACTAAAGTTATTGGCAAATTTCAATGGAATTTATTAATAATAAAGTTTTGGCAATTTCAATATACATAATTTAAAAGCAGTTTAGGTGAGATATTCAAATGAGTTTCAATTACCAACCTTACACTGCCTTTTAAATTATGTTTTGTACTAAGTAATTGTCCATTAACCTGGAAACCCTTTTCCCCTTTTTGCACCTTATTCCTTAACGGTTTGAGCCATAACTCCCAAAGACAATTCTTACCATCCCTTTGTGGTATTCCAATATCCAAAATCTAAATACATGGTTAGATTCAGCATATCAAAGAACCCCAAGAATTCAATTTTTGATGAAATCAAATAAAGTTCAATTTTGGACCCTTTAAACCTCAATGTGGACCAATTTGATAACGGGCCCAAATATCAAAAATCTAAATACATGGTTAGATTCAGCATATGGAAGAACCCCATATATTCAATTTTTGTTGAAATCAAACAAAGTTTAATTTTGGACCCGATTTGGACCAACTTGAAAACTGGGCCCATAATCAAAAACTAAGTACATGTTTAGATTCAGCATATCAAAGAACCCCAAGAATTCAATTTTGTTAAAATCAAACTAAGTTTAATTTTGGACCCTTTGGACCTTAATGTAGACCAATTTGAAAACGGGACCAAAATTAAGAATCTAAATACACGGTTAGATTCGGCATATCAAAGAACCCCATTAGTTCAATTTTGATGAAATCAAACAAAGTTTAATTTTGGACCCTTTTGGCCCTAATTCCTAAACTGTTGGGACCAAAACTCCCAAAATCAATCCCAACCTTCCTTTTGTGGTCATAAACCTTGTGTTTAAATTTCATAGATTTCTATTTACTTATACTAAAGTTATTGTGCAAAAACCAAGAAAAATGCTTATTTGGGCCCTTTTTTAGCCCCAAATTCCTACACTGTTGGAACCAAAACTCCCAAAATCAATCCCAACCTTCCTTTTGTGGTCATAAACCTTGTGTTAAAATTTCATAGATTTCTATTTACTTATACTAGAGTTATTGTGCGAAAACCAAGAAAAATGCTTATTGGGCCCTTTTTTGGCCCCTAATTCTTAAACTGTTGGGACCAAAACTCCCAAAATCAATCCCAACCTTCCTTTTGTGGTCATAAACCTTGTGTTTAAATTTCATAGATTTCTATTAACTTACATGTATACTCAAGTTATAGTGCGAAAACCAAATATCTTCGGACGACGACGCCAACGTCATACCAATATACGACCGCAAAAATTTTGCGATCAAATAAAAATTGCTAGGCAAAGCTACATGTAGGCTTTTTCATAAATTTCACAATGTATTTTATACAGAAGTGGAATTTTAAAATAGAAAGTCCCTCATTACCCACTTTGAAAGCAACTTTAAAGCCAAAACTCATTAAATCAATGAATACATATATAGTAAATGAGAGTTGTCTAAACAAATATTAACTAATGGTTAAACAGACAGATGCTTCAAGAAATTCAATCTATACAAAGTCTCATACATGTACATTTTTGTACACTATTTTCAAATTAATCTACTTATCACAAGTAATCTTAGTTTTACAACAAATACACACAATGTTTACATAACAATAATCACTTACATAAAATATCGGCTTTTGTAATGATTTTTTTTTCAAAAATATCATGGGAATTTCTTTTTTTGCAAAAGCTAATACACTCCTAATCTGTGTATCTTTTCTCTTCTGGCTATAGCGCTATACTATTAATTCACTTTCTTTGACTTATGGTTTTTGCTTCCCCCCTTTCACTTTGATAAAAGGATTTTGTATCTTCTTGCTTTTTTGTGTACATTTGTAATATCATGGATGGGATCGAACCCACCACTCACACTGGAGGCGACCATGCTACATTTTTATTTGTACCACAAAACCACTGACGCGGTTTGTGTGTATTCTTGTTTCAAGAGTCTTACCATGGTTATGAAAATCACTAAATTAGTACACCACAAATATGTAGTTTAAAAAAAATATTTATACACAGACTCTTACATGTATCTTCTTCTCCACAGGTACATTCTTTTTCTTTGCCTTTCTTGTGACAATCACAGAATGCTTCTCCTTTAGACTTTACATTGATCATTTCAAGACTAATGCTGTCTTCGTCTGAAGATATGGGACTATCAAGGTCACTTGTGGAGTATCTGAAAAAATATTTGTTGAAGAAATGCCAATCATCTGTTAAGATTTTGTAAGTAAACAAGAGACAATTTTCACTGTGTTGCTGTGTTTAGGTGTACTAGTTTGTAATACTAATAATGTACAAGTCAATGTTCTATTTACATGTATGTTCCAATCATATACAAATGTACATGCAGGTATGGCTGGTATATATTCTTTTTGAAGATTTCAATATCTAACTGCCTTAGTCTCACAGTATACAAATGTATTCTTCTCCATATATGTGAGAATGAACACAACAAAACTTTGAAAGAATATACATTTGTAACAGAATTAGGTATTTATGATGCAACTATTTTTTTTTCAAGCTTCAGATATAAACTTTCCTAATCTGTATCATAATTTGAAATCTTTTATTCTAAGAATCAAGATACACTTTATAATTTCCAATATTCCTGGAAAACCTTGCTCTATACTACATGTACATGTAGAATGATTTGATTTCTTTGAAGCAAGATATTGGTCTATTAGGGTCTTACACTGTCTGCATCAAAATGTTTTGTTGAACTAGCATGAAAAGTTGCTTGACAAAACCTGAACTTTTTTGGGCCAAAATTTTTGCAACTATCAATATAATACTCTGGACATATTTTTTTTTATTTCAAGAACTACATTGTAAACAAAGAAAATCTACTGTGCATGCTGTGCAGAGATGTTAAGGAATTGTGCAAGGCCTTCAAAAATTGCCCTCTGAAGGCTTGTAAATGAGAAGTGTTTTGAAGATAACAGGCCGGCTAGGCTTATGAGATTTTCATTGTCTATAAAATCAAACAATTAAGAAAAATAATGACAAACAATTAGACACTCATTTACAGCAATAAAGTCAAAAGAAAGTTTTTTTCAAAATGTACAATTTCAGAGGTTGGAACTTTTTGTACTACCTAAAAAAATTAGCATATAATTTAAAAGCAGTTAGAAAACACAATAAAAATAATAATACCAGGTCCCGATTTGAAAAGGTGCTAAATTGATTATACCGGGTGCCGAAGTGACTGATGTAGGCAGAACACTTAGTTATGTTGGTTAAAGGCTCAATAGAGCTTTTGGTTAAATACTATGACAACAATATAGCTTATTTATTTATTTCTCAACAGTGGCTTACTATAACCAGAGAAATTACAAAGAAATGACATTTATGTCTCGGCTGTAACTTTGATCCTGATTGATACAATGATAAGTTTGGGCAGAAAATCGAACTCTCTTGTTTAACATTGTGAAATAAAACCATAGTGCTGACGACAATTTATTACAGTAATCATCTACTTCAAAAGTGAAAATGAAGGTAAAAATAAACAGCTGTGGAAAATAAGTAGAAATAAATGATGTTTTACTGTATTGTTAGTGAATCAGACTGGATAGGGGAATTACTCTGCTGTTTTTCATCAATATTTGCATCCATTTTCAAAGAATTCGATCGCCATTTTCACAATTTTTTGTTAAAACCATCCTCTTCACTTTGTCCAGTGTTTACATGTAAATAAAATCGTTGTAATTTATAGTTTTCAAGCTTTCCCTTGATTTCTGTCTATTCAAAACGTTCAACTGACAACGATTTGTTTACATCCGCTTTCACTTTCAGAAACATGTGATACAGGTATATTGACGTACTGTGTTTTTTAAAATAAGGTTTGGTATAACTATTTATGAAGGCATAACATAACTTGCATCACCTCAGTGTCTGCTATCATAATTTGACATATCTACACATTATGTATTTGTGCATGTATATAATTTATGGTTCATCAGAAGGAATTGGAAAATTTACTTTGAGTGACATGATACCACGGGAAAGTGGGGGGTGGTATGTGTTATTTCCTATTATTGTGCATACGGGGATGTACCAAAAATATGGGTCATGATATCGCGAGATTTTATATAAAAATGACCCTCCTTTTTAATGACATCCTATTTTAACAGTGATTTTCCTACCCTTTTTCAAATGGGGCCTGGGCCCTAGGCAATTGGGAAAAATGTGTCGTATAACGTATGAATTGGGAAAAAATAAATCATTATGTTTCAACATATTTTAAGGATGTACATATAAGAAGATGTGGTAGGAGTGCCAATGAGACAACTCTCCATCCAAGTCACAATTTGTACATGTTATTTATTATTTCAAAATTCCAATTTTCAAACATATCAACTCAGTCATACAACCCTAAGATTTATTGCAAGTTTTCTTGTCAATAAGATTTCTCTAACCGACACTTATATGTCATGGTATAATGTTTTCAGTGCTTAGTTCTGAGCTAGAGTCCACAACTGTCACTGATTATGGTCACACTCAGAGTGGGATTGATGGTCAGTCTCTCTTGTACATGAGCAGAATTCATTTCAAGTGAATTATGCTCAGATGTTTGGGTAGAAGCAATTTGTTAAGTGTTAGTACTTGGGTTTGTGGTGATTGGTTATGTGCCTTTATCCGCCACAACCACGGCTTCATCCTGTTCTACATCCGTAAAAGTAGAAACATTTTCGTTCAAAATATATCAGTCCCTGAAGTATCTTCAGTACTAATTTTGGATTTTTTAAAGCTCAACAAGTTTTTTACAATCAGTGGCATCTTTGTCTTTCTTTTATTTGCGAACATAATATTTTGACAGGGGAAATCATAGATAATGAGAGGACATGTTGTCTGTTTGGGCATGCTCAATTCACAGCAAAAAAAATAAAAAAAAAATAAACCAAACTGGCACATCTTTGCCCAGTATGACATTGCCTGTCAAAAAAACATTTACGTGTGAGAAAATAATGAAAACCTTTTAGTTTTTCATGTAGGCACGTATTTACAATGTTATTCAGATAATAACACAGCATCATAACTTCATATCATTCCATATTCTTACCGTTAACTACCAGACGTCATCCACATGCTAAACTAAGCTTACCCATAGTTAAAACTGGTTTACGGTCGAAATATGATAGTTACCTGTCTATATTCAACATGATTACACCGGGAACAGTACAACAACCTATATTTTGAACCAAATCATACGAACAATAAAATTATCAATTACCTTTCCGCTACAACTTGATTGAATTGGGAATTTTACCGGTTCAATTGGGAAAAATTTTAGGTATTTTCTTATTGGGAACGGGGCCGATATTCGGACCTAAATTAAAGGCAGGAAAATCACTGTTTAAAATGCATTTACGTTTGATAACTGTTTTACAAAAATGGATACGAAACATTGTTGTTGATGCTACATGTGTAGAACCAAGGATTTGTATAGTAAGATTACTATACAAATCCTTGGTAAAACGTTGATGCAGGTTTCCTGAACTCTGATTTTTTAAACTTAAGTCCTGACAAAATGAATAAGATTGTCCAAAAACGTCAAAGACTGCTTCAGTTTGATTGTCTCTTCTATGATGAAAGTCATGGAAGGTGAGACGTGGTGGCCTACTAACAATTGTTAAGTTTACTTATGATAGACAATGATATTTTCTATAAAGTTGCATTACTATCAGTACTTCTAAGTTTGACAAGTATTTTGACACTCTGCCCTCATATTTTATGGTCCAGCACTTTGAATTAGCAATAATGCTGTCCATCAGATTGACTCTTTCTGAATTTTCTTCCAACATGCAACAGTTTATTTAAGAAAATACTACGGATTAATAATTTTGCCAATTTTATGTGCTTTCTATACAAATGCTTACTTATTTCATAAAATTCATTCTGTTATATTTCAGAAAACAAAAGAGATAAACGCCCTTTAAAACGAATGGAACGTGACTGTGAATTTAAAGAAAGTGAAAGTATTTGTTTTTAACAAAGCTGGTAGATAAAAAGATGTCAAAATGAAATATGAAAATGAATATATTGAAAATGTACAATTGTACAAATACTCCGGTCACAGTTTGGTGTGATATTTACAGCTTCTGGTTTTTTTTTTTTATTTCTGCAGCAAAACAAGGCTTAAAGTTTGAATGGTTTTACACTAGTAATTTTTGGGGCCCTTTATAGCTTACTGTTCGGTGTGAGCCTAGGCTCCGTGTTGAAGACCGTACTTTGACCTATAATGGTTTACATTTATAAATTTTGACTTGGATGGAGAGTTGTCTCATTGGCACTCATACCACATCTTCTTATATCTATTAAATTAAAATATTGTTTGTTTGCAGTTTACCGACCGACCCTTGAAAATCCCTCCGACTGTGAAAATTTTATTGCTTTAAATTTTAAGAAATTATTTTTAAAACTTCTACTGCCGTGATCCGGAAATTCATGTCCTTTCCGGAATTGATTTAAGTCTAGGTCGATTACACGTTTTAAGTTCGGTTTTTCTTGCCTTCCCGTCAAGCGTTCATGTGACCGTTTAATGATAAAGCACATGAAAATTGTTTACAGGTATCCATGAAGTTATGGAGGAATACTTTACGCTGTCGACTTCTGTCAATTTTAAGACAAATAACAAACAAAAAAGTTTAATTAACTGTTTATACAGATTCAAGCACATGGAATGATGTCTTTGATGATATCATTGAAGAAGATGCAGCGGATATTCAGAATCCGGGACGTTTGCCCTGATTCACGTTCGCCCTAGTACCTGTTCGCCCTAATACCTGTTCGCCCTGGGTCCGTTCGCCCGAATTCCTGTTCGCACTGAGTCCGTTCGCCCTGATTTCTATTTTATTTTGTTGTCTTGTATAATATAAATTATTTGAATTGATTATGTTAAAGTTTGTTGAAAATTCCGCCGAAATATTTATGTTGTATTGATGCTACCAGATAATTATTTTTCTTTTGATTTGCATTGAATATTCTTACCAGAATATTCATCATGTTGAATGTGGACAGTATTTTGAAGAAGAAGTGTTCAGGAACTGGAGACCAAGTTATCTGTATGAATTTATCTTTTTTGAAACCTTGTAGCAATTTCAAAACAATCCAAACAGGTATAACAGGATCCAACTCACTCAACACCTTCAGATCAAAGACGCCAAGCGGCAAAACAATTTCCCTTTAATATCTTACAATTCTTACATCATTGTTCTAACTCATTCCAAGCTGACTTGTTTATTTAAAAAAACAATTTCATTATTAATCCATCAAAAACAATAACTACAACAATCAGTGCGATCAAAGACATCGTAATCATATCTAATCAGCATTCTAAATTACAAAACTTTTCGGAATACTAAGGCTTTTCCACCTCAGAAATATATTACCTTAGCTGTATTTGGCAAAACTTTTAGGAATTTTGGGTCCTCAATACTCTTCAACTTTGTACTTTATTTGGCCATATTAACTTTTTTGATTCTAGAGTCATCGATGAGTCTTTTGTAGACGAAACGTGTGTCTGGCGTACAAAATTTTAATCTTGGTATCTATGATGAGTTTATTTACAATCAACAGTCATTAAAAGTAATTCTGAATAAAAACAAATGTAACAATGAAGCCAATTAGCCTGGTTAATGCTCCAAAACAAAAACTTTTTTTTTAAATTTCAATGTTTATTCATGAATTTGGAGATATACATTTTAATATTAACCATTTAAATATCTGAATAAGATTACAAAACTTCAAATTAAACCATTAATATTATTTTTTTTATAAAAATTAGGGCGAACGGACCCAGGGTGAACAGACTCTATGGGCGAACGGACTCAGGGCGAACAGACCCAGGGCAAACATGTAATTAGGGCGAACGGACCCGATACCGGATATTCACAACCGACATGATAACTCATCTTTGTCAACTTTCTGTCTCAAACAAATCGGGTACAGAATCTTTTGAGCCTGACTTTATGGAACTAATTTCAGTGGTTAAACAATTCGACAGCAGCTTGAAGTATGTCATATTTTCTATAAATCGTTGTGAAGAAGACAAAGATGAAACCACTCCTCCGTGAATATATGGATACCTGTAAACATGCCTGTCTGTACAGAGAAAGAGCTCATTAAAAATGTAAATGGATAGAGACCATGCCAAATCAATGAGAAGAAACCCAAACTACACAAAGATGTAGAAAATGAATGATTAGCTTGAAAAATAAATATACTCTCTATATTAAATCTATCTTCGATTGCAATGAGTATGCTCCTTTAGGATAAGGGGCTGCCCACTCATTGCAGTTATTCTCTTTCTTACAATATTAAATATACCCAAACTTTGTGGCCTGTCACTGTGTGAATTGAACTAAAACATGTGCTTATGAGCTATGCTGCCAATTTTTTTATGCAGTTAAAACATTTCAGTACAGACCATTTACTTTAATGGGTGCTATGGTTTCACCCCAAACTAGTAAGTTTTCTTTGGTTTCGTTTAAGCCTGGCATCAACATATCTTTCAAAATATAATCTTATTACATATAATTAAATATTGTTAGAAATATGAAAACAGTCTTTTTAAGTTGCCCTTTTTTCAATTGAGGAAGATTCAATGGCTGATTTTTAAAATTAAAATACACTCTTTAATACATTGTCTTATAAATCTTTAATATCTACATTTTCTGATGAAAATACTCTATTATGAAAACATTCTAGTCAAGAAGCATATATGTCCGTGAATATATTTCTTTAAAACAGTTCTAGTCATTCCTTGTTTATAAGTGTTTCAGTATTTAATAATACCATATCTTATGTCATAAATTGAATTAAAGTTTCAATTTTAGTTAAAAAGTTTTTTTTTATCTGACAATGCCTGTTCATTTCATGTTGGTTTTCAGTGTTTGTTGTTTTAAAATAGGTTTTTTTTTCTTAACAAGAAGCTTGGTTTGTGTAACTGCTTGTTTAAACTTTTTGGCTGATAAAATAAAATATTTTTCCTACCTACCGACCCTTCAGTCTGAAGGTACAGTCAGGAAACTGCAAACAAACATATTTTTAAGGTTGGCCCAAGAGTTACAAAGGAAGGAAAGTTTTTTTTAAGTTGGGAAACATTTTCAAGCACGCCTCTCCTTACTCAAAAACATTATTTCATGTACATGTTTTCAATCATATTATTAGACCTGTCTTACTACATATATATGGATCTGAGATCTGGGAATGGTTTTCACTAAGGATTTTTGAAGGTGAGTCCAGGGACTCATCATTTTTGGCCATGGCAAGTCCAACAGTGAGAAATAATTGTATAGCTCTATAATTTATTATTTCACTATGATAAAATACAGCAAGGAAATGCCATCAAATTTAGATAATTTTTAAACTTTTGCTTTTAACTGATGAAATGTGTGCTCAGTTGATAAAACATTTTACAATCTTGATGCATCTTTGAACTCACTAGTTTTAAAATCCTTAACACACAGCTGTATATATCATTGTAAAGAGGAGAACATGTCTCATTGAAATATAGATGTCATTATCTGCAGTGGTGACATTTTTTTAAAATTGGGTCTAAGGTCTAAGCTAAAATTTCTGAAAAATGCAGGATCACATTAAGATACATTTTTTGTACATGTAGCTAGTCACCCCTACATAAGGACGAAATAAATTTAAAATTTAAATACTTTGAAGGATTATTATTATAGTTTCTATCTAGTAATGATTTTTTCAATATTTTAGTTGCCAAATATGATTTGAGATTGACATTTACAATTTTCATTCAGTTGTTAAATTACCGTGACCTTGATGCAATACAATTTCGAAATTTGGAATGTTTATATTCCATTTGTTATACATTGTATGTGAACTTAAAGATGGTTTTTAAGCTCACCTTGCCTAAAAGTCTATATTCGCTTTTGCCATCCATTTACGTCTGTACATAGTCCTGTGTAAAGTTGTTCAAATATCTTCTCCTCTGAGACTATTGGACCAATTTCAATCAAACTTGGGCTGAATGATCCTTATGGTATTTTGTATAAAGTTTTTAAGAAATATACCATAGGAGGTAAAATGCAGATTTCACTTATATCTCAATACCTAAAGCAGTTTGAGCAAATCAGACAGTGTAGAGTTGAGCTGCATATCAAGGTCTATCTTCTGCAAAACTTTCTGAAAAATCGGACTTCCCATTTTGGAGTTATTGCCCCTGAAAAATCAATGTTTATGCAATTTTTGAAAACTATAACAGATACAGAGAAATTTTAAACAGTAAAAATGGTCAGAACAATAAGATCTACAAATGAGTCAACATTGATGACTTGCCATTTGACCCCTTTTAGAAGTTTTTGCCCATAGAAGACTAATTTTACTCATTTTACTCATTTTTTGCAGAAACTACATATGTATAATAGTGTAACATTTATGGTCATATAAATCCTCTTTTTCTATTTTTAGTTTCTATATTTTATCTGGGTTTGTCCTTAGAGTTTTCGCGGCGATCATACCAAAATCAGTCCAGTGAGAAAAAGGTTGAAATATCCAAGTCTGGACATCCAGTCTCTAGCACAAGAAATGTTGTGATGTTATACTACAAATGCCACGAAAAAGTCAGGAATCTCTAAGGACAATCCTAGGTTTAATGTAGTAACTAAAAATAGAAAAAGGGGATTTACATGACCCATAAATGTTATAACAGATGGTTAGAAATTGTAAAAAGCAAAAGTTCAGTAAAATGAGATCTACTGATGAGTCAACATGGAAGAATTGTCAATTGACCCCATATAGGAGTTATTGCCCTTGAAAGGCTAATTTTGTTCATTTTTTGCAGAAACTGAAATGAATGGAGAGAAATTCTGAACAGAAAAAGTTTTCAGCAAAATAAGATTTACAAATACGTCAAATTACTGGAAATTATCGGTTGACCAATTACAGGAGTTGTTGCCCTTGAAAGATGTTTTTTTTTTTCCATTTTTTTCATTTTTTACAGAAATAATTATAGATAGAGAGAAATTGTATGAAACAAAGATATTTATCACAATAAGATCTACAAATAAGTCAACATGGCTGAAATTGTCAACTGACTCCTTTAAGGAATCATTGCCCTTAAAAGGTGATTTTTTTTCTATTTGTGCAGAAGGTACAGACAGTTAGATTTCCTGTTTAAGAATGTTATCACATGACACTAAGACCATGTTTATAGTAATATCATAAATTATCATTTTTGAATTCTGTCACTCCAACCAAAAAACTATAGCCTTTCCAACAATCAGTCATTTTTATATTATTAGCTATCAAAATACAGAACTCCCAAAAACGGGAGGTTTATTCTTTTAATTCCACTTATGGAATTATCTATATTATCAATAACACTCTTAAAGTAAAGAATTGATCATACAATTCAATTTTTGAGATTATTTTCTTTGAATAAGAAAACACTTATTTTAAAAAAACATTTTGTATTTTTCTTGAACTATTGTATTTAAAACCAACTTTGTAAAAAAATTTTTTGAAAATATCAATAATGATCAAATAATTGTTAAGAAAACAAAATGTCAAAGTGGCTTGGTACTTAAACAGCTTCATGGTGCCAACAGAGACATAAAACAAATAGAACTCATCATTTTATTTACAAATGTACAAACATCAAGTAAAATAGTCAAATCAATTAAAAAAGAATAGTTATTCAAAAGTTAAGTTCAAATAGAAAATGTAATTAAGTAGTTCACATTGTGTTTTAGAATTTTTTAAATCATACATGTACTAAAATATGCCAATGTAGTTGCTGTTAGTGAACTTGAGTGGAATCAACAATTTCTTTGAGCTGTAGCCTAATTAAGACAGAATTAATTAGATATAGGAAGATGTGGTGTGAGTGCCAATGAGACAACTCTCCATCCAAATAACAATTTATAAAAGTAAACCATTATAGGTCAATGTACGGCCTTCAACACGGAGCCTTGGCTCACACCGAACAACAAGCTATAAAGGGCCCCAAAAGTACTAGTGTAAAACCATTCAAACGGTAAAACCAGAATGTATAAGCAGTGTGGCAGAGTAGTACTGCCAACTCATGCACATGGAGAGCGTGCATTCTCCCCACTGTATCAACTCCTCATCTAGACTTAAGAAACATGCAAATATAATATGGATATGCATAAAAAGATATGCTGTGTAAACATCAATAAGACCGCAACCAAATGACCCAAAACAGTACCACAGTATCATGGAATTATCAATATATTCTTTCAACAACTTACAATCTGGTGGCAGCGTAAACTATTTGGACAAAGCTTTATTTCAGAGGTAACAGACCTGGAAGCTTCATACTTTGTATACAGATGCCTTATGTAATGAAGTTTCCCTCTATCATATGTGCATTGTCCTTGACTACAATTTCATGGTTTAGCGACTGCTTGAAAAACAGTTTATTTTTTGTCATGTGAATTTCTCACTCATTATGGGTAATAGGATAACTATATTTGGTATACAGGTTCCTTGCAAGGTCTACATGTCTATCAGAAATGTTTCACCTAAACTCGACCTCATCTCATGCAGTCATGGATCAGTGATCAAGGTTAAAGTTTTGTGATTAGGTCCGTTTCTCAGATACTGTTAGCAGTAGGTCAACTATATTTGGTGTATGGAATGATTGTAAGGTGTATATGTCAGTCTGGCAGGTTTCATCTGAACTTGACCTCATTTTCACAGTTCATTGGTCAATGTTAAGTTTTTATACGACCGCAAAAAATTGTTTGCGACATATAATGCTGTTGTGTCGTCGTCTGCGTCGTCGGAAGACACATTTGGTTTTCGGACAATATATCTTTAGTTTAAGTGAATGGATCTCTAAGAAATTTTACCAGACGGTTCAATACCACAAAAGGAAGGTTGGGATTATTACTGAGAGTTATGGTACAAACAGTTTAGGAATTAGGCGCAAAAAAGGGGTCAGTTGTTTCCTGACAATAAATTGTGTGTTAGTGTATAAATCTCTCTGACATTGTACCACAAGGTTCCATATCACAAAGGGAAGGCTGGGATTGAGTTTGGGGGTAATTGCCCCAACGGTTCAGGAATTAGGGGCAAAAAAGGGGCCAAAAACAAGCATTTTTCTAGTTTCCAGACAGTAACTTGTGTTTAAGTGTATGGATCTCTCTAAAATTGTACTACAAGGTTCCATACCACAAGGGGAAGGCTGGGATTAATTTGGGGGTAATTACTCCAAGGAGGAGGGGGTTCAAAAAGTTTGGGGGGATTGTTTTTTTTCCCAATTTTCTATCTTCAGTTGCACAGTATTGCGCAGTGGCAAGAATTCTTCAATTGCACAGTAATGCCCAATAGCACAGTATTGCACAATATCAAGAAATCTTCAATTGCATTGTATTGGGCAATAGCAAGAAATCTTCAATTGCATAGTATTGCGCAATAGCAAGAAATCTCCAATTGCACAGTATTGCGCAATAGCAAAAAATCTTCAGTTGCACAGATTTCAACTAAAATTAAATTTTTGGTGTTTTTTATATGCTGAATCTAACCATGTTGTTAGATTTTGGATATCAGACCATTCTAGGTAAATTAAATGTCCCATTTCAAATTTTTAAGATCTTTAACCACATTTATTTTGTGTCAGGAACCTATATTATGTCAAAAATTTGATCACAATCCAAATTCAGACAGTATCAAGCTTGAATATTGTGTCCAAACTTGCCCCAACTGTTCAGGGTTAGACCTCTGCGGTCATATCTGGCTGCGCTCAGCAAAGCATTTTATTGTGTTTTGGTACGTTTTTCTAATAGATATAAGAAGATGTGGTATGAGTGCCAATGAGACAACTCTCCATCCAAGTCAAAATTTATAAATGTAAACCATTATAGGTCAAAGTACGGTCTTCAACACGGAGCCTAGGCTCACACCGAACAGTAAGCTATAAAGGGCCCCAAAATTACTAGTGTAAAACCATTCAAGCGGGAAAACCAACGGTCTAATCTATATAAAACGAGAAACACTCATGAACCACATCAACAAACGACAACTACTGAACATCAGATTCCTGACTTAGGACAGGTGCAAACAAATGCAGCGGGTTTAAACGTTTTAATGGTACCAAACCTTCACCCTTTTTCTGAAACAATAGTGTAACATCACAACATAGAAAGACACACTATAAAATATCAACTGAAATAGCTTAACTCAATCAAAGGACATAGTAACACCATTGAACATACACTGAACAAATAAATTTGACCTATGATACAATGTAAATTCAAAACTAAGGGAAGAATAATAAAAGTAACATGTTATATCGGTATGAAATGTTAAACAATTTAAGAAAAACAATATGCTCGAACAAAAATATCAGCCATTTGCAATAACTTTAAACACCGGTAAATAAAATAATTTTGTTGTTAGGTATCGTATACAGTTACAATAGAGAAAGGAAATATTTTAACAAAATAAAAATTTTTTGATGTTCATAGTACAAAGTGGAAATTTATATTAGTACCAAACTCTTATCAAAGCTGGTATATAGACCAGATATAACCCTGAATAACATTAAATAACAAAAAGCATTACAATTAGTATCAACAGGTCAAATAAACAAGAAAGTATGATTTGAGAGTACTGCAGTTACTGACAGCTAGTTAACAGCCAAAACAATTAATAATAAAAATCATGCATCAGAGACTAAAATCAACTAAAACACATCCCAGGGATTTAGTATTTTAACGTCATGGACAGTCAAAGAAGACATGACTAGTGCAATGCCAAAAATAAATGTATCGACAGACAGTAGGATAGTTAGGAGTTTAACCTCTTTATAGATCAAAATGAGCGTGGGTGTGTCTTTAAACATCCCGTTTGAAAAGAATACAAATTTAGTTATGTTTTAATTTGCTGATGACAAAATCGATATTAGTGCCAATGTAAACTATATTCAAAGATCTAATTACAACATTGGTAAGATAACCTGAACTAATAAGTTTATTTAAAGGTTCGATGAGTTTACGGATCATATAGTGATTTCCACGTTTTAAGTTCAATATTACCGTAAAATTTAGGATGTGAAATACCGTTTTAATCAGTTTTCTACAGGTACAGCCAAATTTACTAATCAAATCTTTGTATCTATGAAAGAACTTAGCAAAAGTTTTACGTAATTTATGGTAACGAAATCCCTGACTTAATAATTTACTAGTGATGCATTGATTACGTTCGTTAAAATCTATGACATCACTACACACACGGGCATAAGGAATGAGTTGGGATATATACACACCGTATGATGGAGCCAAAGGAACATCGCCGTCTAAAAAGGAAAATTAACAATAGGGAATGAAAAATCGTCTCTTTTGTCGTAAATTTTCGTATGGAGTTTTCCTTTAGAGATTGAAATGTCCAAGTCCAGAAAAGGACAACTACTGCTGTTTATGTTAGATTTAGTTAAAGTAAGTTCTATTGGGTAAATTTCGGTAGTATATTTAGAGAACTCTGGATTATTTAACGAAAAATATCATCTAGATAACGGAAGGTATTGTTGAATGTATCAACCAAATGTAACAATGACGTGTCTTTACTGAGTTTGGTCATAAACTGAGATTCATAGCAATACAGGAATAAATCTGCTATTAAAGGGGCGCAGTTAGTGCGCATAGGAATACCTACTACTTGTCGATACACTTTATCACCGAAGCGTACATATATGTTGTCAGGAGAAAATTTAAAGCTTCAATCATATCTTCACATTTCCAGTAAGTGTATCTAGCATACTTTCCTTTTCGTTACAGAAAAAGGCTTTAAACAGTTACAGCAAATAAATTTGTAATGAGATTTTCAAAAGACCATTTAATTAAATATGAAAACTTTTCTTGATAAGATTGTGTGGAAGTGTAGTATAGAGTAGAAAAATCATAACTGTCAACAGAATTAAAAGGACCATCAAAAGCATGTATTTTATCTAAAACCTCTAAAGAATTTTAACACTCCAAAAATAATTAATACCATTATTTTCATAAGCTTTATTACAAAAGTTAATAACAAGTTCTTTGATAGTAGTAAGGAGGTAGTTAGAAGAACTGATAGATTGGTAGTAGAACACTTACTAGATGCGGAGATGAAACGAATTTAAATGGTTTTTGTGCAATTTAGGTAACCAGTACATAGTAGGGACTTTCAAATGTTCGGAAGAGGCTTTAAGCTGGGTAGTGGCAGTGATATGCTTGTTTACAATTTGACTCTCTGTGGAGCGTACGGACCTGAATGTAGATCTACATGTATATGCAACAGGTCAACTATATTTGGGTGCAATCTTATCTTACATAGGGTGTTCAATTCTGTATTGTTTGTCAGCTGTTAGTGGTAAAAAGTTCATTGTAGCTATATTAAATATACTGTGTGATCTTTAAATTGGAGGTGAACTTTCAGTGGTGTATTCATTCTGTTTGTAAGCAATCAAATTGATTTCAATACTTATAAAATACTTGAATGTTCATACAGTCCTTTTTTATATTTCAGCATATCTAGAATAGCAAAATGGGAAAGTGGAATCAGTTTACATTGTTACTGTGGAAGAACTTCTTAATACAGAAACGGAAGATCATTTTGACATTATTTGAAATTGGTTTACCAACATTTTTTGGACTCATTCTCTTGCTGATAAGATTCAGAGTAAAGACAGAAGCAATTTTACATGGTGTTAATTGGAGTGATTGTTCTGAATTTAAGGTTTTACCTTTACCCTAAAATTCCAAGACAGCTGGCATACACACCAATGAATAATGTGACCAATCAGATTATGAACAGAACAAAGTATATGTTGTCACTTTCAGATGGTAAGTGGATTATAACTAGTATAATATTTATACAGTAATTATAAAGATGAGGAAATGACCCATTTCAGAGGGGCAAACTTTTCTATGGTCTTATAGGCTAGGAATTAGGTGTTGTTCACACCAAACATCACACATCACACACTGTTTTAAATAAGTTTCATGTAATTAACGCTGTTTTCAATCACACAAGTAAACTAAAAGTAATTTAAATGTACAATCCATCTTTTTAAAAAAATCTCGATAAAATGTGACTTTCCATTTATTTTTCATTATCCAACACTGGAACAGTAATAATTAATTCCTTAATAATGATTTAAGCAATATTTTGCAATAATTTATTGCTAAAAATGAAACCACAATCTTAACAGATTTATTCAACATCAAACAGAAAATCTAACAAATGGAAAAATTTAAGACAGTGCCGGAAAAACTGGTCATAAAAAATTATCTCCCTTCCAAATAAAAAACTATGGGTTCATAAAATTTGGGTATTATTTTACAATTGGCTATGTGCTACTTTAAAAATGCTATATTGAAATTGCAAGAACAAATCAACAACAGAATTTTTTCTATATGCATTTGTATTGGCAATAAATATGTCTACAGCTTTTGATACCAATATTTGTAGGATAACTTAAAAATTATATTGCATTCAGTCTTCATTTTAGGAACTTCCCTAAAGGCCTATAAATTAAGGATTACTTTGCAAAAAAAATATATCTATTTCCATTTGAAAGTTATTTTCAGGAAAGTATTGAAAAAAGAAACATACAAATTTCTAATTGAAATATCTCGAAAAGTAATTAAGTCATGATGGTATGTTTTTCTTTGCACATTTCAACAGTGCAAAAGACATGTGGCAAAATGTGAAGGAAAAAGTAACAAGAGATCTTTTCTGTATCATATCATTTATATGCCCTTAAGTAAGCAACAATCAATATTTTACAAGTTATCCATAAGCAAGATATTGACTACACATTTGCAACTGTCATACAAGTGGCAGGTTTAGCTAGCTCTAAAAACAGGTTTAACCCACTATTTTCTTCGGAAAATGCCTGCACCAAGTCAGGAACATGGCAGTTGTTTTTCACTTGTTCCGTTGATTGATGCTGTTTGATTTTGTCAGTTTTTATGGACTTCCCCTTTTTGAATTGACCTTGAAGTTTGGTATTTTTGTTATACTTTGTTAGTTCACAATAAATGTTCTGGTAAATAATAAATTATTATAATGTGTTATCTTCATGAATGAATAATGTTTGTTGTTAGATGCTAAGCCGCCAACAAATAATCAATCCATATTTTTGTTAACAGTATGTATAAAACATTTTTGAATGAAATAATTATTTACGGTACCTAAATGCCTATCCAGACAAAGACCTGGTTTAATTTCTTGGAGGGAATCAGTTAGAATATAAAATGTCTCATTGGTAATCATACCACATCTCCTTATTTTATATTCAAGGGGGTTAGTTTATGAATTCAGAAGTCCAAAGTCACATGAAAAATAGGAAAACAGGTAGAAATGAGAATATAACATGTATAAGGGCAAGGTTTTTCAGGTTTCCCACTTTTAAGAAAGCATAATTTTATATAAATGAAATAATAATTTGGTACATGTTAAGTCTTTTTTTTTTTTTGTACTCTTGAATCTTTTCTGTGGCCAAGAGGGTGTTGTGGGCTGTAAAAGAGCTATTTTCAAGGCTTGGGTTTTGCCTGTACTGTTCAGTCAATTAATCTTCAATTTGATAAGCTATTATTTGTAAAGCCAAAAGAACAGAACACAGGCAACAAAGACAATGAAAGAATATGGATGACATTCACAATGTACAAAAAAAGAGTTTGATATTTGATGAATATGCAATTACAAATCTAAATCCATGATGTTTGAGTACATTCTCAGTCATTCATACAAGATTGATAGATTTTTATTTGTGTAATGGCCACTGGCACAGTCCAGTGTTAAATATTTCATAAACAATCACAAGAAGTCAATTCTGACAGCAAATGTTCCCTGTTTTAATCAAGCATGTCAAGTTTCAAGAAAATATTCATTTAGAACAAATTATAATCAATTGTACAATTTTGCTATGCTTTTTAACTCATCTGTTTTCAATTACAACCAATTAACAATTTGACAACTTTCAGTTTTCAGTTTTCAAAGTTTACTATCTATCAGTTCATATTCAGTGTTGATGATTGGGAATCAATGTGCTTGAATATAACTAAGTTCTTTTTCATTGTAAAATGACACTTGTTGAGTTTGGACCGTTTTAGAGACTATAATGCATGAACTTTCTCCTTTACAACGGGAGACTGCAAAACTGAGGACTGTTCTTCAAATTTCCTATTTAAAGGAGTGCTTTTTATCCAATAGGCCCTTTTGTATTAATAAACCAAACTATTGTCAGCTGCTTGATTATATGTAAACGGTCATTGTATTTATTAAATACCAAATGGATAGTATGGCATAATCTGTTTCTTTAGTATAATCAAAAGAACAAGGAGTTCAAACATGATGTCAAAACTTAATCTTATAACGAAGTAAATTTTCAATTGCAACAGTGAGTTTTCTATGTCAAACAATATATTGGGGATGTCAGATTAGTGGGGTGTCAAACAAATAGGGTGTAGGATCAATTGGTTGTTGCAATAGCAGGGGACCCTATTTACAACTACTTGTACAAGTCACTGTACAGTTTCAATAATGAGCAAAATCCATAACATAGAGTATAAAGTATTCAAAAGTCAGTACTAGTCAATTAATTTTTCAGGATTTATGTCCTTTAGATATATTCTATAGAAAATTGGTGGAGGATGCATCAACAGTTGTTAAGTTTTCTGCTTAAATCAGTTTGATAGGATCTACTTGTGATAGATCAATGATATTTGGATAAAGTCATTACTGTCAGTACATATCGGTTTGACGACTATTTCGAGGCCCTCCCCCTAGGTCATGGTCCAGCGACTTTCAATTAATACACAATTTTCAATGTTAAGTTTTCTGCTAAAGTTAGTTTGATAGGAACTACTTGTGATAGATCAATGATATTTTCTATAAAGCTGCATTACTATCAGTACATATCAGTTTGATGACTTTTTCGATGCCCTGCCTCCTAAGTCAAGGTCCAGCGACTTTGAATTGATAAGCAATGTTGCTGTAAATCAGATTGTCTTTTTCAAAATTTCTGCTGACAGGCGAGACATATCTCTGTGTCAACAGTTTATTTGTTATATTTTTGTTTGTTTGATTACATGGTAATTCTTTGTTATATTTCAATGTAATGTCATGTGGGACTCACGGAAGATTAATTTTATTGCTAATTATGTTACTCTCTTTAAAGAAAGATTTATTATTATCATTGTTATTATTATTATTATTAGTAGTATTATTTATTACTATTTATTATTATTTATTATTATTATTATTATTATTATTATTATTATTATTATTATTATTATTATTATTATTAGATTATCGATGGTTTTCAAAGGAGAGTTTGTTTCTCAGCTAAACTAACATTTATTCCAATAGAAAACTCTCTAAAAACCCTTTTTCTCACAACAATACTTATTTATCAGAATTATAGCCTTAAAGAAATCACTGCATATACTCTAAGTTTTCTTTTACAGTACATTTTATACCCCCACCCCTGTATCAATTTTTTAAAGAATTTGAAAACAAGACTTTAATCATTGCCAGCTTACCATATGTGCATGTTTTCTGACATGAAATGTCTAGAACCTGTTTGAAACTATTTTGATAACAAATTGAAAGCATTTCAGAACACTATAAATGTAATGTTTAGCAGCTAATTATTCCAACATTCAAGATTATGTAAATTATCCAATCCTGCCTCTGTCTCCAGTCCACATCTTACTGTATGCCTATTTGTCAATGAAAGTTCACAATTACTGCCTCAAATGGTCAGTTTAAAATTCTTGTCACAACAGTATCATCTCTTACCATATATCTAACATTATTTAGCTAATATATGAACTAGAAGTGTTTAAACAAAGCCATATTTGCAAAAGTTGTATGTATGAAGATACCAGTCTGATGTATGAATTCACTAAAAGTTTTATAGAAATGACTGCTAACATCTGACTTTTGCATAACTTCCAAGCACAGTTATTGGTTTCTATACAAAAGACCTTTAAAATAATAAAGTCATAGCATTTACAAGTTAAATTATTTGTTTTATGACCAAAGGGGTAGGCATTTTTCTCTGTTTTTTGCCTCTGGGGCCTCAAATTTCCTAAATTATTCTGCTGTTTCTAGCACAATGGAATATTTAGTTCATATTTAGGATAGAACACACTATTGTAAGTTTTATTGAGGTACTTTTGTATTTCTAGCTTGTATTTTTGATGCAGCGGTCACGAAAAAGCACATTTAGGTGTTACTGCTTACTTTTGGGTTATCAACAGGAAAAAAACACCCCACCAATAATATTCAGGAAGGATCTATGAGTTTCAATGACTGCGAAAAGTAAATATAAGCACTTCTAAACAATTTAAATTACTAATATGCATATATTATGAATTTATTTTGCATTCAGGGCTTTAAGTAAACTATGCATACTGTAAACTGTGAATTTATGCTGAGTCATCATAGTTAAGGCCAAGGATTTTCTCAATCTTCATGAACTATTTATAAAACTTCATATTTGAGTTAATTTCATTAAAATCTCTGAGATAAACCAGATTTGGTTAAATTCTGTATGTTCTCTTTTTTTACCCAATATAGGTTGCATTTCTGTAAATATCAACAATGCAATTTCCCATAGGAACTCCTTTCATGGCTAAAACTGTACCATTTTTACTATGAAGTTTTGAAAAAAAATTATATCCTAGAATGGAAAGTTCATTATGCACTACTATTTTTTTCAAAGGTCAAAATATAGGGCTGTGCGGCATATTTTCAACGTTTATAGAACTTCTAAGAGTTTAAACTTACATTTAAATTCTATACTACCCCTACCTTGACTTAAGGATTTCCACAGATTTCAATTTTATTGCTATGAATATGTATATTTACTAGTAACATTCCCAAGTTATGTCTCTACAAGATGAAACATAGAGATCATATCCGGGAACTAGTATGTAAACAAAATTAATTATCTATGAATATTATATATCTCCCCAAAAGAGGCATGGTTTGAGAAACAGCTGTATTTACAAAGTGCAACCTACCATCTCATCGAAGGGCAACAACCCTGAGATGAGATGTGGCTGAGAAACATCCTCAAGTTTGAAAGATCATTGATAATCTGTTTATTGCTATTTTGACAACACTGTGTGAGCCTATAGTTTCTGAAGATAATTTTTCTATCTCAAGGGAATAGCATGATATGAAAAATTATCACAAAAAAAAAATTGAGGAAAAATACAAAATAGCGATAAAATACCATATTGCTAAACATGTTAAAGGGCACTGGAAAGAAGTTCAAATTAAGATGTACTAAAAACATAGTTGCAGTCTATATTTTAGTAGAGGAAACCTGAATCTCATTAATTTGTTTTTTACTTAATAGTTACCATTTTTCAGTTCAAGGTTTTAACACAGAAGAAGAAATGGTGGACTTCTTAATTTTTGCCAATTCTACAGTGAACAACACAAAAACATATTTAGGCGGAGTTGTCTTCCAAACTTACATATTGGATACAAAACACATCCAATATTCCATCCGGTTGAGTTCTTATCCTAGAAATACGAAAAATAAAAATCAGAAACTGAACCCAATAAAAGATGATACTAACTGGTTTACACAGTACATGTTCCCATTGTATCAACGAATTGGACCAAGGAGTAACATAACTTGTGGAGGGGATCCAGGTTTGTAACAATAATGGTTAAAGTTTCTTTTTCATAGCATAATTATCATGAAATGAATTACACCAGAAAACATTCATGATGAACCAATTTTCTCAAGTTGTTATTTAGATTTGTTTAGGCAGAACCCTGGTTCAGGTAATTTTTTCAAGCAGATATATTAATTTTTGAAAGCTTGCCATTCAGATTTCATGTTCAAGTTTTACAACTTTGAGCTTAAGTTTTGTTATTGATTTCAAATTAATAATTTTTACTGATTTCACAATTTAATAATTTTTACTTGATTTTGAAAATCAAGAGTATTCCAGTTTAATCCCATTTAAAAAGAAAATAAAAATTTCACACCTTTTACAATTATGGATACTTGTTCTAGTATTCCTCATGTATGAGGAGAAGTTCTTGTTAAACCATTCTTTAAGAATTCTAAACATTTGCTGTGAAAAAAACCCATTAAATACATGATTCAGTTAAAGCTGTGTCACATACATTCAATAATCCAACTTTTTCAAATTCAAGAAGTATTTTAGCGACAAGAAAAAAAAATTTATCCAAGAAAGTTGATATACTTTTTAAACAAATAAATTTATAGAGATAAGTTAATAAATTACAGCAAATTATTTGTTGTTAGATACAGTTTTAAATTGTGTTGCTCTTTAAACTATTGCCCCGATTTTTATGCCCCCGCCGTCACCAGAGAGGGCATTAAGTGTTACCCTTGTCCGTCCATACGTACGTCCTAAAATTGGTTTCTGTTCTCTAACTTTAGTTTGCCTCAACCAAATGTTATGAAACTTATACACAATGCTTATTACCACAAAACACAGATCAAGTTCGAATTTGTGTGGAGTCACTTTTATGGTTCTTGAGTTATGCGGTTCTTATGCCCCTTTATAATGTTATATACACATTCTCCATTTATTTGTTAATTGTTTCATTGATATGATAGATATGGATGTATTATATTACTTTATGATAAATTTTGTTTAACCTTTGAAGAGAAGATATTCAACCATGTGGACTCTACATAAATCTTGATTCATTTATTTATATACTATGATGAAACCAGAAAATATATTATCTTATAATCATGAAAAAAAACTTCAACATTCCCAAAAATTCATCTTCTTCTATCAGTAATAATAAGGGTCTGGATGGGGGCTCTTTTGATTCTTTATTTATTTTGACCCTTATTTGCTATTCTTTATTATTTTAGCTTATTTTTCCGTTATATTTAGCACTATTGCCCTTATTCTGTATTCTGTTAAACCCATCTAGACCCTCAGTAATAGATTTGCATACTACTCGCTTGGCTTATAAAAATTAAAAACTATATCTTTCTGTTATTATTTTATATTCTGGAAACTACATATTTACATTTACGTTACAAATATGCAACTCTAATTTTAGGCTATATGTCTATAATAATGTCATGAATATTATATAGATCAGTATACGTGTCAAAATAAAATTGTATGTGATAATGACCAGCCAGTCCACACTGTTCTGATTTCTAAACCTGTATCAAAAAGATAAATATAAAAAATGAAAACAACACTTGATAAATTTGATGTGTCTGGATGACTTTTCTGGATTTATTTTCTGCAGGAATGCTCAAAACCAAATATTGAAAAGCCAAGAATGTACAAAAACTGAAACATGTCAACAACATGACATTATTATGTAATACCGGTATTGAAAATCATTTTGTTTCAGGAATATTAAAAAAAACACTTTTATGCATGGATCTTTACTTATTTATTTGAAATGATTGGTGTATTTAGATTTCATGATGCTACATTTGTTTTTTTGTCGCTTCTTCGCATTAAATTAGTCTTCTTATCCTTAATTAGTGAGACCCTTTTCTATATTGGTCCCAGTTAAAATGTAATTTGTACTTTAATTAATTACTAAACTTTTCTGACAATGGTGTGATTGTAATTGTAATTTAATTTACCATTTTTGTAAAGTAATTGTAAATTGATTAACTATGTTTCAGTGTTATTTACCCTATCTCTGGTCTTTTCTAAATGTAGAGACGATTATTTATCAACCAGCCAATGTTTTGATGATTTTAACATAAGTGATAGCTTTCTAGAAATTATTTTTGGATAAAAAAAAAGAATATATGTATCATCTGCATATATATTAAAACCTTGCATCCAGGATAAATAAAAAAGACATTATCTCATACTGTGAAAGGTAAAAGGATGAGAATATATATATTGTCATTAATAATGTGATTTAAGCCAAATCATAAGGGGAGCTAAGAATTTTTTGAAGTAACATGCAAAAGATTAGATAAACATTTGTAATTTTTGCAGGATATGTCAGAGAAGGATTTACAGCATTACAAACTTCCATCAGCCAGTCAATTATAACCATGATAGCAAATGAAACTGCTTCCCAGACAAGATTGAACAATATAGAGCTTGGCCTTCACAGACATCCCTATCCTCCATACAATGATGACAAATATGTCCTGGTGATTCAGCAACAGTTTCCTTTAATTCTAATCTTAAGTTTTGTACTGGTAGCCCTGAGTATTGTCAAGGATATTGTACATGAAAAGGAAAGGAAGCTTAAGGTATTCTTTTCACTATATGCAATTCTTCATTTCTTCATTCATTTTTTTTTGTCATCACTTTGTGTTTTAGTTATATATAGAAAACCCACAAAAAAATCATTTATCATAATATCATTTGATGAGTTGGAACCAAACTTGATATGAATCATCTGAATTTTCATGAAATGATAATGATGACCAATCAACATGGTCATTGTTACAATAAATTGGATAAAAGATGACTATAATAGTTTTCAAGTTTACATTAAAACTTAATAATTTCAACTAACATCCAAAATAGCCACATACCCTATTCTAGTTAGGACGCATTGTAAAATACATTCTTTTGAAATCACTGAGATAACAGCTATTTAGTAACTGTTATAATCTGTGAATAAAAGGAGATGGCATGTAAGTATTTATGAAACAACAACCCAACAATGTAAGTGCACTATAAATAAAAAAGCATGGAGGTGACGTCCCTATACTGTTCACAATCATGGACAAGCCTACATTTGTGTTTAGTCACAACTATTTTAGAACTTCACATATGTTATAGACATTTATCTGAAGAAGTTGACATCAAGATGTCTCTTGGTTTCTTGTGTCTTTGGGTTACTGTCTCATTGGAGCATATGCCACTTTTCCTTTGTTTTATATCCTATAGTAAATTTAGATGACACCATAAATCCTTTTTTGTGTTACCAGCTGCGATGAAAGTTACTTGAGGTCATATTTATGTTTTACTCTTCTTACATGTCTATAAACATATCTCTTGTTCCAAGTCTCAATGAATTAATGGAAATTGTTATACACTTTTTTTAGATTGTAAGATGTTCTTCTTTCTTTGCAGGAATCAATGAAAATGATGGGATTGAGTAACTGGTTACACTGGATGGCCTGGTTTATCAAGTATACAGTATTCCTTTTTATCACAGTCCTCATCATGACCATTTTATTAGCTGTAAAGACAGATAAAGGAGCAGTTATTAATAAATCAAATCCAGTTATTATTTTTATATTTTTGATGCTATATGCAATCTCTACAATATCTTTCTGTTGTACTGTCAGTGTGTTTTTCTCAAAAGGTAAGTATAGAAAGTTAAAGCCTGTAGACTAGTGTTTGTCAGTGGTTGCCAACATGTTGTTTTTTGTGTACCGGGTATTATTATTAACTTGAATCAAGCTGTTGGATTTTTCTTTTGAATTGTTTCACATTTTGCTGGACCTTTCATAGATTACGTATAGTATAGGCAGAGGAGGTACAACATTTTGCAAACTGCATTTTCATCAAATACTCAAATTATTGACTAATACAGATAAAATACACAAACAATTGTTTTTGTGCCTTGGGTTAACGTATTTGCTCCGGTAATTGACACACATATTTGATATTTGATATTTGATTTGAAAATAGTACAATTCTTCCATAGATACAAAGATTTGGTTTGGAAGTTTGGCTGTATCTGTAGAAAACTTTCTAATGGGATAGTACACCCTAATTTTTACGGAGATGTTGTTTAAATTTAACGAGCACGGAAACTTAAATACAATCCTGGTAAACTTATCGATCCTTTAAGTAAACTTATTTTAAAAGGTTACCAATTCAACACTGTAATTAGATCTTTGAATATTGTTTTTATTGGTATAAATATTGATTTTGTTATCAATAAATTAAAACCAATTTTTAATTTTGGTGGCGTCACTTTTAACGTTCTAGAGTTATGCCTCTTTACAAATGGAAAAATTGCTGAATTTTTCGTTTCCGTTCTCTAGCTTAAGTTTGCCTCAACCAAATGTTATGAAACTTATACACTATGCTTATTACCACAAAACTTGGATCAAAAACGAATTTGGGTAGCGTCACTTATACCGTTCTTGAGTTATGTCCCTTTATAACGTTATATGCAAGCGGGGCCATCATCTGTGTCCCATGGACACATTCCCCATTAATTTTTTCATTAGTTTTCATTCCCTTCAAACTATCTGTCAGTAACTGCCAGTACTCTCAGGTCTGTACTTATTGTCTTTTTTGTTGTAGGGATATAAATATCTTGCCACGTCCAGCCAGTGTTTTTTTGTTACTTGTTTTTCTGCTTTGTATCGATCTGATGAGTTAAGACCTTTTCAACTGATTTCTATAGTTTGTTCATATGTTCAAACACCATCTAGTATGGAGTATAGTTATTCAATCATTTATATTTAATGTAATATATCTTTAAAATTACTGTATAATTAATATTATATATATATGTGTATGCTTGGAAACGGGCCCTTTGATTGGATTTAATAAATATTCTTATTCTTATTCTTCTTATGTTGTACTGTTACACCACTGTCCCAGGTTAGGTAGAGGGTTGGGCGCTTGCAAACATGTTTAACCCCATCCATTCTATATGTGCCTGTCCCAAGTAAGGAGCCTGTAAATCAGTGGTTGTTGTTTGTTGCTGTATAGCATATTTATTTTTTCATTCATTGTTTTGAACATAAATCAGGCAGTTAGTTTTCTCGTTTGAATTTTGAATTTTGTTTTTTACATTTGTCATTTCTAGGCCTTTTATAGTGACTCTGCGGTATGGGTTTTGCTTATTGTTGAAGGCAGTGCAGTCACCAATAGTTGTTAACTTCTATGTCATTTGGACTCTGGTGGATAGTTGTCTCATTGGCTATCATACTTCATCATCTTTTTTTTATATTATTAACATGGCAGACATCTCAACTTGAATGTATGGGGTTCTTTGATATGCTGAATCTAACCATGTATTTAGATTTTTGATTTTTGGGCCCCGTTATCAAATTGGTCCACATTGAGGTCAAAAGGGTCCAAATTAAACTTTGTTTGATTTCATCAAAAATTTGAATCAAGCTTGAATATTGTGTCCATTTTTGCCCCAACTGACCAGAGTTGTACCTCTGCAGGCGTATCTAGCTGCGCTCAGCGAAGCAGTTTATTTTAATTGAATTTTAATTTTTTTTATTGCCAGATATTTAATTGTTTTTTCTGACCAGAGAACTCATTTGATTGTGCAACTAGATATGATAAAATTAAACAACTTTAAATTTGAAGTTACTTTAATCATGTTAATTGTATACCCAGGTACAAATATAAAAATATAAAAAAGATAAGATACATATGGCCCTTAATGTATTATAGTAAAATCCAAACATTTAGGTAAATGACACCTGTCAATCAGTTTTAAAATGATTACCACATTGATTCTGCTTTGGAGATCAATCAGATTAAAAGATAGATTAATTAGCTGTAATCGTGTCAGCATATAATTCTCTCTTAATTGATGCTTTGCATTTGCCGTAAAAATCTTTCATTTGTGCAACAAACCATATTTCATATGCTCCAAAATACTACATTTCATTTGCGGCAATAATACAGGTGAATAGTATAAATAAAAGATCTACATTGTAAAGAGACCTTTTAAATATTACCACAATAGTTTTGATAGCATAGTATAACATATTCATCATAAATCACCATTCATCAATAAAGCAAAATGAAAACATTAAACACTGATTAGTTTTTCTAAATGCTGGGATTGTACTTTTTGCTGGTCTAAACCGTGGTTGACTGTACATGTATCAGTCAATGTTTTTATAATGGTTTTGCAATCTACATTTATTGTAATTCTGTCTATGCAGTTTTTTGGTGTACATCTATTTGGAGGTCTTTATAAAAATTACAGACGTATTTCCTCCTATTTGTCTCAGAATGAATTATGTCCATTTTATCACCTCGAACATGTGAACATTATACAATTTTATACCTTTAAGTCACTCTCAGTTTTATATGAGAAATGAGTATGAATTCACTAACTAACCCAGTGAGGATACTCTACAACATTTCTTATACAGGTAAAACTTATATTAAAACGCTTCCGTTATATTTTACCTGTAAATTGGTGCAAAAGCAGTATTTATTCTTGGCACAAATGAAATACAACCCTGAGGCATAAATGAAATACAGCATTTTTCAAAAATTGGTGCAAATGCAATGCGCTCCTCTTAATACTTTCATTCTTCTCTGTTTATTGTGTAAATGTTTTTAAAAGCAAATATTACTAATAATTTTAAATATACATTCACATTTAATGAAAAGTTCATAATCATAACTATCTTTTTTAATGATAAATAACATTTTAAAAGATAGTTATGATTGTGGTTTTCTCTGACATAAAAAATTTTGGGGTCGATATTGGTCGTCTCTTGTCGTCGTTGTCATTGTCGTCCGAAGACATTTGGTTTCTGGACAATAAATTTAGGTTAAGTGTATGAAGCTGTATGAAATTTAACCAAAAGGTTCAATACCACAAAAGGAAGGTTGGGCTTGTTTTTGGGGGTGATGGTCCCAACCGTTTAGGAATTAGGGGTTAAATTTTTTTTTTGTGGGGTGGGGCATTTTTTTTTTCCTCAAAAGAAAATTCTCTTCAAATATTATTTTTTGGAGGAGGGTAAAAAATTTTTTGGGGGTCAATTTTTTTTCTCTCAAAATTACAGTGTATTGCACAACAGCAAAAAATCTTCAATTGAATATAAATTCAAATCATACAACCAGTTTCAAGTTATTATTCTGAAAGAAAATTTTAATACACTTAAGTTAAGTTAATGAATTTGGTGTATTAAAATTTTCTTTCAGAATCAATTCACACTTTTGTTAACTTCCATGTTTGTTTACCTTTTCTTTCATTATAGTTTTTCCCTCGCACTTGCACTACAGGGTTGCCGAAGTTTTAATAGGGGTCTCATTGTTCAGGTCACTGCATACGGAAAAGCTGTCTGTGAATTGGAGTACAGGAAGGAAGATAAAGGATTCTCTTTTAACAGAAAGTCGCACTCATATTGCTTAATATAAACTTAAGTTAAAAAAAATTAAAATGCATGACACACCCCTTTCTGGAAAACCCAACAAGTTTAAGAAAATATTTTATGAGTGGTTAGAAATTAAGATAAATTACATATTTTTTTAGCTAATTCTGGAGCTGCTGCAGGAGGGATTCTCTTTTTCCTGACCTACATACCATACCTGTTTCTACAACCTCGTTATGCTGATCTCTCCTTGACAACCAAACTAACTTCCAGTCTGATATCAAACGTTGCGATGTCTTATGGTGGACAGGTTATAGGAATGTTTGAAGGAACAGGTATAGATAAGTATTTTCAGTATTCAAAATTCCTCTTTTTCTCAACTACCTTAATATATACAAAACTTAGATTTTTAAACAATCAGAATTTTTTAACCAATTCTCTGGTGGTCATTTTGGGAAAACGGCTTCAAGCCGTCAATCCCCTATGTGGTTGACCAGACTGACATCCCCTCACGTCATTCATTTTGTTTTTATAGTGTGGAAAACACCCCCAAAAAATCTTACTGAGATTGATGAGAAGGAGACACACAAATGAATAGATTGACTTTAAACACTTTTTAACACATTTCCCGTCTGTTTCTCGTGAAATTATCGTATCTTCAGCTCTCCCTTACACAATTTACGTTTCTTTTACAATCCGGAAAAATCAGAATGACGAGATATTCTAAATATATCCAACCTACATTATAGTGACGTCATTGTTGGAATGCCACACTACGTAGAAGCAGGGATATCCTTTACTGATTATTTAAATCATTCTCAGAGTTCGTGTACTAATTTAAAATTGGTATTTGTTCAATTTGAACATAATTATGTTTGCTATAGATGATTCTCAACATGCAATGCTTTAATTTGTAGGTCAACTTGTAACTTTCACAGTAAACAATGGCCGTGGGGATACATGAGATTGGGAGAGAAACGACAGTTTTCATTTTTCTGTAAAATTTTGTTTTGAGAATCTTCCTCAAATACAGAAGCACCTCAATTGATGAGTAATAATCCACTAAAATAAAAGTTAATGTATCAGAACACTTAAAATGTGACATTTAGTATATGATTAATAGTCTTCCATTAAAACTAAATTTTGTGTACCAACATAATCATTGTAATGGTAAAAAAAATAATTAAAAATGTTGCATTTTGTAGTTTAAACCTATTTATTCATGAAATTTACAAATATATCAAAATGTAGGATTTGGAAACAAGCTTCACACAGTTTACATCAATCTTATTGGTTTTATTAGTACCTGTATCCATGTGATGAGAGTTGTAACTGGGAACTTTATCAATGGAAATTTAAAACTGAATAGATTTTTCAGTCCTCACTTTCTTTATTAAAATCTTAGAGTACTGTCACAAAAAGGAAAATGGCCCTAGCCTGTAGTTCAGTGGTACACAATTAAAATTTCAAAAATATTGTAGTAGTTGTTAAATGATAGAATTCGGTTGAATTTTAGATAATTAACTTTCAACTTTAATCGAATGTTTTGATTTAGAAGATGCAGATCTCTTCCATTGGTCCAAATTGAATCCTTAACTAAGGAAACGAAATTACATTACACAACAATTGATTTCAATATTGTCAACCTTTCTACATATTCTAGGTGTTCTTTTTTCATTCTTTATATGAAGACTATCAAAAGATACCCCCAAAAAAAAAAAGAAACAATGCCCGTCTTTCCCTCAGAGCTCTTCAGCTCTTTGATTATTTGTTTGTTACACATAAATGTAACTTTTTATCAATGAAATGTTAAGTTTTTACTGTCAAGTGAAACGAAATAAAGGTACATTATTTCTTTTGGTTGAAGGAAGCCAAAAGGAAATCTATTTGTGGAAATAAGCTTGTGAATGTGGACATGATTAATTGTAGGAGCTGGAGTTCAATGGAATACTTTGACTCAAGGTGCCTCTGTAGATGACAACTTCTCCCTTGCCTATATAATGATGATGTTGGTTGCTGATACTGTACTGTATGGTATTATTACATGGTACATTGAGGCAGTGTTCCCAGGAGAGTATGGTGTACCGTTATCATGGTATTTCCCTTTTACTGTAAGTTAAAAGTTTAATTTAGGATTCACATATTTACTCTAGACACCAAGCGTCAAGCATGCTTTGCGTATCCTTACAACAAAATATAATGTACTTTGCATCTAGAAGAACATTTATATTTAGGACATTTTGGTGCATACTTGAAGTACTTTGAAGAATAGATATATGATCCCTTCAAATGAAAACAAATCATTGCTTTTATTTTATACAAATTTTTGATCATAAAAAAAAAACCAACAGAAGGCATCAATAATAATAAATTGTTGAATCATGCATAAAATTTACAAACAAAATAACATAAAAACTAAAAGAAAATTAACTAAAATACTAACTAACTAGCAATAACAGAAAAAAACTTTGGAACCAGCACTTCCAAAAACAATCATATTAGCCAGCCAAAGTTGTTTCTTTCAATAGATGTCCAGATAGAATAATACTGAACTGGTTCTCCAGAATATTTCTTATGTTTAGGCAATATTTTTGGCTAGACAGTTTTCCCTAACACAGGCACACTTTTCCAGTCCTAAAAGTCACAGGTGCAGGACATTTGCGCTTTTTCACCTGTAACACAAAAGGTCATGTGCGCTCCAAACACTATGCACATTTGCACTTTAAACTTTGATACACCTGGACTAAATTGACTGGACATTTGTGTTTTTAACCTATGACAGTTTACCTGTAATCTAAACAAAATTTGCTTCCGTCATGGAAAGACGTTCACATATTCTTTGAAAGTTTTACCGTACAAACGTAAAAATCAGACAAAAATTTATTTTCGGGTAAACGATACAGAAAACGAAATTTATATGAATGGAACATTTAAATTTTGCCATAAATTCTTTAAGCAGCTTTATACAATACGTGGATTTAAAATAGAAACTATATTCTCTTGTGTCCATTCTATTGCATAGAAAGTCCCAGGAACTGTACCATCATTCTAAGGAGTCTAAGAATGTTTCAATTTGTGACGACTGAAATTTGATTTTTTAAACCACCTGCTGTTCATGTTGACCTCTAAAAAGAATCTTGTTTGTTATAAGAAATTTATTTTCATTAGTCTTGTTGAAGTGTTGTCGTTTTCAGATGACACAAGAATGATGGCGAAAGATTAAGCCTTTTATGTGTATATAAATATATAAATGAATTGTGTTTTTGATATTAAATGATTTTTTGGAAAGTTTGCTATAGCTTGCTGTAGCAATATACTTTCCTAAGGCATCGACCTCAAACCGGAAGTTGGACAGACTATCTTACTATAGGATGTGTGTTCTACTCCTAGATAATGTAGTACTAGTGTTTGAATACTAATTCTAGGAAGATGCTATTGAAATTTTGAGTTACTTCTATTTTGATTAGCTTACAGCTTGAATTAAAACCTACTGAATGTTCTTCGATAAATTAAATGAATTCAACTTCATTTTGAAAATGGCTATCACAAACACTACTTCGCGGATCTGCGCTGCACGGAAAATAAAATCAATACACATCTACACCAGACAGCAGTTTCTACGTTATGCTTTTATCGGTATTCCCCAGACATGCGTGAGATCCATATATGTGTGCCTCCCGACAGGAGTACAATAATCCCGGTTTCAGGGGTTTCCTCCCGTCCTCCGGTTGAAGGGAAAATAAATACCGAGTTTAAAATATTTCATGAATGAACATTTTTCGACACTATTTTTACAACGATTTTTACAAATGTTTATGAAAGACCTAAAAGCCCGAGTGTATTGAAAGTATCCTGGGATCTCATCTCGGCCCACAACAGACTGGGACTATAACAAACTCAGCCTATTACATAATCGGCCTCACAAAATCGGACTATAACAAAATTCGTATATATACTATTTGTTATTAAGTCTACCAAACAAAGTTTGGAGACTTATTGTTTTTGCTCAGTTCTTATTATTTTCTTCTTGGGGTCTATTTAGGGGTATTTTGAGGGGCCTACGAAGGGAGGGATTTACTATAGAACCCTAAGGGATTTAATTTTTTTAAATTTTCAAATGACTATAACTTGAAAACAGTAAGTGATAGACACACGTGGTCTTCAGTAATGATCACAGGACAATAAAAACATCAAATAAAATATAGGTTGAGTCCCTGGGGTCACCCCACCCCTTCTGTTTGAGAACTTGTAAACGGTCGAGATCCCCACCCTAAACCATATATATTTATGTATGGGACAATAATACAAATCAAATGAAATATAGCAGGAGTCCCTCTGGGTCACCCCCACCCCCTACTGTTTGAGAACTTGTAAACGGTCGAGATCCCCATCCTGAAACCATATATATTCTTGAATGGGACAATGAAACAAATCAAATGAAATATAGGGGGAGTCCCTGGGGGTCACCCCCACCCCTTCCTGTTTGAGAACTTGTTAACGGTCGAGATCCCCATCCCTAAACTATATAAATTCTTGTATGGGACAAAAAAACAAATCAAATGAAATATAGGGGAAGTCCCTGGGGGTCACCACCACCCCATCCTGTTTGAGAACTTGTGAGCAGTCGTGAGTCCCCATTTCTAAAACCATATATATTCTTGTATGGGACAATAAAACAAATCAAATGAAATAAAAGGCGAGTCCCCTGGGGTCACTCTCACCCCCTTCCTGTTTGAGAACTTGTAAACGGTCGAGATCCCCATCCCTAAACCATATATATTTTTGTATTGGACAATAAAACAAATCAAATGAAATATAGGGGAAGTCCCTGGGGGTCATCCCACCCCTCCTGTTTGAGAACTTGTTAACGGTCGAGATCCCCACCCCTAAACCATATATATTCTTGTATGGGACAATAAAACAAATCAAATGAAATATAGGGGGAGTCCCTGGGGGTCACCCCCACCCCATCCTGTTTGAGAACTTGTAAACGGTCGAGATCCCCATCCCTAAACCATATATATTCTTGTACGGGACAATAAAACAAATCATATGAAATAAAAGGCAAGTCCCATGGGGTCACTCCCACCCCCTTCCTTTTTGAGAACTTGTAAATGGTCGAGATTCCCACCCCTAAACCATATATATTCCTGTTCATGATTTCAAGAAGATTTGAATGACATACAGGGTTAATCCCTAGGCGTCACTTATGCACATCACTTTACTAGACCAAACCAATTTGTACTGGACTTTGCCCAATGTCAGGCGACCATGGGAATGACTAATTATGGGAGCTTTGTTTGGGAGACTTCGTAACAGCATCCTGTTACAATTATTTCTTGTATTAAGTAATTTTTTTTTAAAAGTCGGAAAAAAACATTAACCACACAATCTACACATCTACAACCTATTTGAAATAATACACATCTACCGTTGCAAACTTTCCACAGGTGCTATCCAGCACTTTGATTAAACTTTTAACCATGATAAAGCGCAAATGTCCTATACAAAAAGCACAACGGTCCTGTTTTAAAAAGCGCAAATGTCCTAAAAATTAAAGTGCAAATGTCCATTAAAAGTCACATGAAGAGTAATTACTGTAAAAACAAGCCCTCATTTAATACCCTGTCATCATAACAATTACAAACAAGGGTTAATTGGCATGATTTACCTGTTCACCTGATGGTTAACAAGTACTGAACATTGAGGAATCTTTTCGAAGTTGTTTTTCAATATTTGAACTAAAAACTAATGGCAGATGCCTTATTAATTATTTTAATCTAGGAATAAAATATTATTCACACTTTTTACCTTGTACAATTCTATCCATTATTCCTGTTTAGAAATTTATAGCAACAATCAATCATTGTAAATATCCTGTCAGACTAATGCCCACTTTCTCATGTTGACTTGCTCAAATGAAAGCCATTTCGTAATACCTGAACAATCTATTATGTGATAGAAAAAATTCAAACAGATTTCTAATATAATTATCTGATAAGAAGTCTGCTTTAGGTGACAACTGGATACAGTACATCAAACTCTCCATTTGTATTTTAAGCACATGATAAATTTGCTGATGTTATATATGATGTACTTCGTTCCAAGTGAAAGATACTTTACTGTGATGATACATATTGACACTTGCATTGTTTACATTTTGCGAAGTTTGCAAGGTGTGGAAAACAAGGATGAATTATTATTAATCTGATATTTTTTCAAGTTCTTTAATATGCCGTATGATGATAAAGAAAGGCAGATTTATGAGCTTGCAGAGAGAGTCAGAATTTATATCTTTGGAAGAAAGAAATGATAATTTGGCAGTGTACCACTGTAAAAAAAAAAAAAATGAGTAGAAATTGAATATTAAAATTCTCAAGGTTTATTTGTGTTGTCAATGTAAAAAGAATATATTTTTATTGACATAATTCTACTTTATTACTTATTCACATAACTTTTCTATTTAAAACTATCTCCCAATTTTCATCAAATGTTGAAATTTCAAATGAAAAAGATTTGATTGACAAGATGTTCACCATTAGAAGGTGGGATATAAATATATTGACAATTTGTAGCCACATTAAAACATTATTATTATTAACAAATAAATAAGACATCTGAGTTTAATTCTGTTGACTGTTTCATAAAACCGATTAGGGAAGATCCTCATAAATGGGTACAAATTCCCATTTATGGGTATTATACCCAAAATCGGGTATCAATCTACTCTGATAAAAAATTAAATGTATACAGATCACACTTCTAAACCTTAAAATTCTTTTGTCAAATTTTTTTTTTCAGTTGAATGTGATGTATCTCTATTTCCTGATACAAACAAATATTTGTACTTTTTAGCTTGAACAAATTTTGTTAAGTCCAAAACCCACCAGAATGTTAGTTAAAGAGGTAAAACTCCCACTGTAATTTCAATGAATTAAATAAAAAAATAAAGTACATTATTCCACTTGATATTCATTGGGATATCTCTAGAAATTTCTTTGGAAATTTAACTGATCTTCCACTGGAATAACAGTGTGAAATAAATTCAATTAAACCTCAAGTGGGATTCCACTGGAATCATCTTTTTTTCCACTGAATACTAGTGAATATCCTCTGTGTTCCACTGGGATTACAGCGGGATGCCATTGACAGAGAGAGTTGTAAAGCAACTTCTTATAGGACAAAATAAAACAATCATTATAACCTAAGTGACACACCTTTCAATTTGGCACTTGAAAACTGGAAATGGAACACTAAAAATATAAACAAGATACTATCTTATTCCTACAATACTGGTGTAATTTAAAGAATAGAAAACAGTTAATACATTCTATCCTGTATCAGAATCTCATTTTGATGAGGTTTAAAACAATGCAATAGTAAGTTTTTAATTTTACTTAATGACCATGTTATTTATTGCTTAATTGATTTACTTACAAAATAATGATCCTTCCTGTTAATTTTCTTGTTTCATTTGTAAATCAAAACCATGAATAAACGGAATTTAAGGGTTTAGATAGCATTCTGAAAACAAACAACATCTAGAGGTCTACATATGCCTACTATATAATATATGTTTATCAATTGAAACAGAACAATGACATAATAGAAAGAGACGAAAATTTAAAAGTTAAAAATTATTTTATTTTCAGAGTTCTTATTGGTGTGGCACTGTAGCTAGTGATGTGATGGAAGGTGATGAAAACTTTTTAAATACACGTTCTTGGAGTATTTTGAACAAGATCCTATAAGACTCAGACCAGGAATTCAAATAAGAAACTTGAAAAAGGTAATTGAGAAATAACTGGACTGCATTTCCACATGAACAGATACTTTATATTATTTATGATGGTAGAAATATTGAACCAATTTATGTGTTATCTTTGACTTTTGATTCTGTTTTAATCATTGATTGTCTTACTTTTAACTTTTAAAGTTAAATGTACAATTACCCAGGTTCTTTTGTTTTGCATTTAATTCTTATCACATGTACATCTTTGCGATAATTATTAGTCAAAAAGAATTTAGGAAGATCAGGTGTCTTCCACTGTATTGAATTGTTAAATAGCCGAAAACAATTGGTTTAGATCTTTAATGAAATATGTTAATTTTTCCCAAGTCAGGAGCCTGTTGTTCAGTGGTTGTTTCATTGGTTCATGTCTGTCATATTTGTTTTTCGTTAATAATTGTTATAAATTAGGCCGTTAGTTTTCTCAATTAAATTGTTTCATGTTTTATAGCCGACTATAACGTTATTTTCATGTCGGGGCCTTTTATAGCCGACTATACATGATGGGTTTTGCCTATAATTGCCTACATCCAATTGATGTGAACTTTGGTGGATAGTTGTCTCATTGGCAATCATACCCTTCTCCTTATTTCAATATTAGTGTTCAATATTTGCACCAGGAGATATTTAAACTTAGTTTTTTTTAATATAGAAAATATTACAAATTACCGATAAAGTTGGCATTTTGTTCCAGTGCAATGAATTTTTAACCGGTAGGGGACTATGTATTGCCATGCAATACTCTCAGAATGCTTGTTTTTATATGTAACAAAGTTTCCATGTATTTAACAATCATCAAGAAGTATCACAATTATAGCTGTTTATTGATTTAGTTTAATAGATATGAATTCTAAGCCTGAATTCAGAGTCATTTCCACCAATCTTTTCTAAAAAGCATATAATGGAACAAAATTCATTAATTTGCTTGTAAACAATCTCTCTGAAAATTTGAAAGCAATCACTATTTCTCATACAGTGAATAAAATTATACCACAATTGATGCTCAATTTATTTAAATATTCTTATATATAGTCATGATACTGAAGTCCATCAATAAAATCTTACTTTTTATCTTGACAACAGGTTTTCAAGACTAATGGATCAATGAAAACGGCTGTAGAAGGAATGACCTTGAACATATATGAAGGTCAGATAACTGCTCTCTTAGGACATAATGGTGCTGGAAAAACTACAACAATATCTATGTTAACAGGTAGAAAAGTTTAGAGATAATTTCTTTTTTATTACATTCTAATTTGCCAAATATGAGAATGTATGCAAACTTTGAAAAAGATTAAACATCGAAAACTTTGTCTTTCAAATATATTAATGTACTTTTTGGACATTAGGGAGAAGACTGTCTGACAATAAATGATATTTTTATTTGTCAAACTGGTACTTAGAATTCAATGAATGGTAAATGTTAAAAGTAGTAATATAAAAGTTTCTGAAATTGAAAGTTGTTTCATGATATTGCTGTCAAAATTGTCAGTTTTGTTAATATCTCAAGCTGGATTACTTAAGCAGTAATAATGGCTGCATGCATTAGCTATACTCTTCAATTAAAGAGAAAATCCAGGCAGACATAAGTTTTGTGTCTTCTCTATTTCTGAATGCCATAATTTGCGCTTGATTTTTATACGACCGCAAATTTTTGAGGTCGTATATTGGTATCACGTCGTCGGCGTCATCGTAGTATGAAGACATTTGGTTTCGGACAATAACTTTAGTTTAAGTGTATGGATTTCTATGAAATTTAAGCAAAAGGTTCAATACCACAAAAGGAAGGTTGGGATTGTTTTTGGGGGTGATGGTCCCAAATGTTTAGGAATTAGAGGCCAAAAAGGGACCAAAACAAGCATTTTTCTAGTTTCAGGACAATAACTTGTGTATAAGTATTTTGATTGCTCTGAAATTGTACCACAAGGTTCAATACAACAAGTAGAAGGTGGGGATTCATTTTGGGGGTAATTGCCTAAACCGTTGAGGAATTAGGGGCCAAAAAGGGTCTAAAACAAGCATTTTTCTAGTTTTCAGACAATAACTTGTGTTTAAGGGGAAGGATGTCTCTTAATTTGTACCACATTTTCCAAAAGAAAATTTCTTCAAAATTAATCTTTTTTTTCAAGGGGGCAAAAAGAAAATTCTCTTCAAATATTTTTTTGGAGGGGGAATAGAAAATTTTTTAGGGGGTTAATTTTTTTCCCCTCAAGATTTAAGAAATTGTCAATTTTCCAAAGAAAAAAATTGGGGGGTCACAATTTATTTTGCTAATTCTTTGTATATAGTCTGAAAACAGATTTACTAAAAAGTATTGCGCAACAGCAAGAAATCTTCAATTGAAATAATTCAAATCATACAACCAATTTCAAGTTCTTTGACACATTTATTCTGTGTCAGAACCCTATAATGTGTCAAATATTCAATTGCAATCCAAATTCAGACCGGTATCGAGCTTGAATATTGTGTCCATTTTTGCCCCAACTGTTCAGGGTTGGACCTCTGCGGTCATATCCAGCTGCGCTCGCGAAGCAGTTTATTTATTTTACTCATATATATAAATAAGATGATGTGGTATGAGTGCCAATGAGACAACTATCCATCCAAGTCAAGTCACAATGTGTAAAAAGTAAACAATTATAGGTCAAAGTACAACCTTCAACACAGAGCCTTGGCTCACACCGAACAGCAAGCTATAGAGGGCCCCAAAATGACTAGCGTAAAACAATTCAAACAGGAAAACCAACAGTCTAATCTATATATATAAAAAACAAGAAACGAGAAACACTTATGAACCACACCAACAAACGACAACCACTGAACAACAGGCTCCTGACTTAGGACATATAAATGCAGCGGGTTTAAACGTTTAAATAGGCGCCAACCTTCCCTAACCTGAAACAGTGGTGTAACATTACCACATAAAAAAGACTCACAATAAAATATCAATTGAAATGGCTTAACTCATTCAAAAAGACATATTAACAAAAACAAGTAAATATACACTGAAAGAATAAATTTGATCTATGAGACAATATAAATAAAAAAGATGTATCAATGTCACAAAGACAACTTTAACCTAGGACAAAATGGCGTTAAATAAAGTAACGTACACAGGTAAATTTAAATATAATAATTTTGTTGTTAGGAGTACCGAAACATTTTTTACAAAATAAATTTGTTGTTCATAATACGAGTACAGAAGTGAAAATTTATCGTCAGTTTGCTTTATCCTGTGTACTGAAATCAATCATTACAGTATATCCATATTTTATAATGCTTTTCAGGAAATATGTAAACACAGTAGTTGCAATTCTAACTTAATTACATTTTCCATATTATATTTGTTATAGGATTTTTCCCTCCTTCAAGTGGTACAGCTAAAGTAAATGGATATGACATCAGGAAAGACATTACCAGTGTACGCAGTAGTCTAGGTCTCTGTCCACAACATGACATACTGTTTGATTCTCTCACAGTAGAAGAACACCTTCAATTCTTTGCTAGTGTAAGTAGATGAAAGAGCTATGAGTACAAAAATAACTTAGAAGGCCTCAGAAGCAAAGGAACGTTGAAGTTACTGAGATTTAGAATATAAACAAATATATCTGCAAAGGATGAGATTTACTACTTGTCACTTTTGAAAAGGGGGAACATGCTTTTTATCATTCAATTTTGTCTCACTTTGACATCATCACATGCAGGGGTTCACAAAAAAATAATTAAGGTTGCATCGAGTGAACCAACACCTTCTAACCGCAGCATACCTCCGGGTATCCATCCTGATTACTCTCTACCAGCCTGTACCGTTAGAAGGTGTTGGTTCACTCGATGCAACCTTAATTATTTTTTTGTAAACCCATGCATCTAGACGATCCACCTTTGCCAAACCAGCGTTGTATTTGACAACCACACCGCATTGACAATATCGACCCCTTCCGAGATTGCCAAATTATTCTAGAAAGTCAACAAATGAACTACTACACTCAAGATCAAAATTGACATACTACTGTAAGATCTTGAAATACTAACACAAGCTTGAACCAATCTGAAAAGTTCTTTGAAAATTTTACGAAGATCTTTGTCCTTTATAGCTTGGAAACTGCAAAAACTGCTAGTATATGAACATAAGGAGATGTGGGGTATATGTCAAGGAGACAGCAACCAATGACAAAAATATCCAAATGACATCTAGAGAGCACCAAACAATCATACAACTGCAAAAATTTGTTGTGATATAAAGAATGAGTGGGCAATGTGGAGAAAATTATATGAATTTATTTAAGAGAGAATTTTCTGAAATGCATTATGAAGGAACTACCTTAGATTAAAAAATGAGTTAATTGCCAGCAATAAAAGGAAGATTTTAACCATTGTAAAATGCAACATACAAGTAATTTGCAGTTATTATTTTAGTTAAAAGGTTGTCCTAAAGACAAAGTAAAGGATGAAGTAGATTCCATGATAACACAGATAAATCTAAAAACAAACGTTCAGCAGCCAGTAAAACATTATCTGGTGGTATGAAGAGAAAGTTATCTGTTGGAATAGCCCTGATTGCAGGGTCAAAGGTAGGTTAATGGTTAATAGGTGTCACACCACCAATTCTAAATCCCTATATTTTAATTCAAACAAATTTTTCAATATTTCACAGATCTCATAATATTTTACCTTAAGTTTAAGTTCATGAAAACCATGTATATCCTGAATTATATATGTATTACTTTCTACATGCCAATTTCCAACCCATGTTTAAAGTCGCGAAGTGAAACATGACATTCCTGAAATCACATACTACTAAAAATAGCACTCTGGTTTTCTAAAAGTCTGAATTAGCATACAATTTTGCAGCTTGAGCCCAAATACAAACATTGTATATTAAAATCGGATAAAACTGGAGATTTTTTTGACTCCCCCCCCCAGTCATGGTCTATTGACTATGAATGTTTTGCATAGTTTACATGTTAAAAGTTTGTGATTAGATAAGTTTAAGATGAACCACTAATGTTAAATCAATGATATTTGATATGTAGTTGTATAAGCACTGGCAAGTCTCATTCCATAGAGATTATATGGCCCCATCCCCTCATCATGGTTAATTGACTTCGAAACTTTTGCATATATTACAAGTTGAAGTTTGTGTTTAGGTTAGTGTTAAGGGAACACCTTATGATAAGTCAATGGCATTATGTATGCAGTATTATAAGTATTGGTATTTTTCATTTCCATGGAGGTTATTAAGTTTACATGTTTAAATATTTCCATTCAAATTTCTACATTTGCATTATACTATCAAAATTAATTGACCATATCTTTATGTCAACAGTTTATTACTATATTTGTTCTATTTCTTTAGATTTATTACCTTATTACATTTACCTCCTACTATGGTTTTAAAAGAATTTTTATATTTTTGTATTTGCCATGGGTTTGTTATATGTTTGTTTTGTTTCACTCATGTCTTAACGTTGGACAGTTAACTACAGTTTTTATTTATCTTTGACTTCACTACCTACTGTTTATACATTCCATAACTTTGATCCCTATTCAATGCTTTAATTTTCAGCCTCTTTAACAATCTATTTTTAAGGCAATTGCTTTATGCATTTATGTTATGGTGAGACTGCCATATTTGTAACCTAGATCCATGCCAAACTGGCCTAAGTAGATTTTTCTTCGGCTTTGATAAATTTCCTATGTTTTTATACGACCGCAAAAATTTTTTTGGGTTCGTATAACGGTATGATGTCGTCATCGTCATCTTCGTCCAAAGACACATTTGGTTTCTGGACAATAACTTTAGTTTAAGTGAATGGACCTCTATGAAATTTGAAATTTTACAAGAAGGTTCAATACCACAAAAGGAAGGTTGGTATTGATTTTGGGGGTTACTGTACCAACAGTTTAGGAATTAGGGGCCAAAAAACAAGCATTTTCGTAGTTTCCGGACAATTACTTGTGTGTAAGTGTATGGATCTCTCTGAAATTGTACCACAATGTTCCATATCATAAAGGGAAGACTGGGATTCAGTTTGGGGGTAATTGCCGCAAACATGCAGGAATTAGGGGCAAAAAAAAGGGCCAAAATCAAGCATTTTTCTAGGTTCCAGGCAATAACTTGTGTTTAAGTGTATGGATCTCTCTAAAATTGTACTACAAGGTTCCATACTACAAAGGGAAGGCTGGGATTGAGTTTGGGGTAATTGCTCCAAAGGGGGTGGGGGGGATTTTTTTTTCAATTTTATTTTCTTCAAAATTTTTCAAATTTCAAATATTTTGAAAAGTTTCAAGAAGAAATCTTCAATTGCACAGTATTGCACAATAGATTTTAAAGATCTTTGACCACATTTATTTTGTGTCAGAAACCTATATTATGTCAAAAATTTGATCACAATCCAAATTCAGACAGTATCAAGCTTGAATATTGTGTCCAAATTTGCCCCAACTGTTCAGGGTTTGACCTCTGTGGTCGTATCAAGCTGCGCTCAGCGAAGCATTTTATTAAGTTTTATCTATTTAGAATAATTTAAGTTAAAGACAATGATGGACTGCTGATATTTCAAAACATTAATTTATAGTTATGTTTTGCATTTTTCACTTTGACTTAAATGAATTAAGTAGAAATCTGGATGAAAAAGTGTGTATTAATCATTGCCACTTTGTTCTTTAGATGTTTCATCAGAATATCAAATTATGTCAGTTGTTTATTAGATATTGAAAATTTGAATGAACAATCCCTTATATCAATATTTAGTTAGAAACATATCTGTTTTTCCACAAAATTTGGTAAACTAATATGATAATCCTTGATCGAGGCCTTCACAGGTTTTGCTGTGAAATTGCCAAACTGCATCATGAGTACACTACGGTACTTGTTAAAGTGCCAGCTGTGATATTAAATTAAGAACTAAGTCCATTGAATTTGTAGACTGGTTATATGATATTTCAAAGGAACAAATTTTCATGCCACAGTTTTTTGTCGCCTGCGCAATGCATTGCAGGGGACATAGAAATACTGGGCGTCCGTCCAGTCTTGTTAAGGCTCTCACGTGAACAGTTCTTGCCAGATTTTTATGAAACTTATATCATAGGTTATATAAGCAATGTCTTGGACAAGTTCGAAAGTCAGTAAATTATTTTTAAAAGAGTTATGCCCCTTGGAAACATTAATTATATGGATAATTGCATCATTAGCACTCTCATGTATACAATTCTTGCCAGATTTTTATGAAACTTATATCATAGGTTTATATTAGCAATGTCTTGGACGAGTTCGAAAATCAGTGCAGATCAATTATTTTTAAAAGAGTTATGTCCTTTGGAAATATTGATTATATGAAGAATTGCATCGTTAGCACTCTCAATATGTACAATGCTTGCCAGATTTTTATGAAATTAATATTATAGGTTTATATTATCAGTGTTTTTGACGAGTTCAAAAATCAATGCCGATCAATTATTTTTAAAAGAGTTGTGCCCTTGGAAATATTGATTATATGGAAAATTGCATTCTTAGTGCTCTCATGTGTACAATTCTTGCCAGAATTTTATGAAACTTATATCATAGGTTTATATCAGCAATGTCTGACAATTTCGAAAATAAGTGCTAATCAAATATTTTTAACGAGTTATGCGCCTTGGAAAAATTAATTATAACGGAAATCACATTGCATTTGCTCTGAAGCCTTCATTTCTCTAAGGTATTTATAAATTGTTTTAAAGAACAAAAAATAAAGTCTTTTTTTCAGTTATTGCCCTTGTACCTTGGATGGATAAAATATGTGCAACGCAGGGGACATACGAACTCTGTACTTTTATTTCTCTTCCAGCACTCACAACTTGAGTGTACATCAAAAGATTCTGATTTTTTGGCAAAATATTTTTCACTTCATTATAATGTGATTATAATGGCCTTGAGATATCGTTTGATCCATTTATTGCATAAAAAAATCATACAACTTGAGTGTACATCAAAAGATTCTGATTTTCGGCAAAATATTGTTCACTTCATTAAAATGTGATTATAATGGCCTTGAGTTAACATTTGATCCATTTATTGCATAAAAAAATCATATTCCTTTCCTACTTGCTCGTCAAAGATTGTTTATTTTTGTTAATTTTCCTTAGTCAGCCAATGAAAAATTGATACAAATCACAGAAAGGAAGTGGAACAACTATGACTGGAATCCGTATTTTTATGAGATGACTGTAAAATAATGAGCCCCAAAGTAATCAAATATGCATTAAGTGCTCATTAATAGACTTTTGGTTAGATCTCCTTAGTTACAAGTGTATATTTTAGTGAAACTGCATTGCTTCAATTATTTATTTAAGTTGCTTAATTTGTTTTGTTTAGATATTTAGTTGGTACAAAATGTATATAGTTTCTGACAAATGGAAACATTGAATTGTGTAACTCTATATGACAATTTAGGGCTTAAACTTAGACAACTTACTGTAATGGTATTCTCCAAATATCCATGTGGTTAAAATACTGCATTCTTAACATAAATTCAACTGCCACTAATTTTGAAATCACCTTCAAAATTTAGCATTTTTCACAATTGCGTTAAAGGAAACAAAGCCTCTGTAGCTAGATTATTCAACAAAAATGCATATTGATATCCACAAATATTCCTGTTCAATGCCAGAAAATGACAAACCTGCTTATGATTATCTTCAAATAATACTGTTGGGTTATCAGTGAACTGAAGAGCTTTATCCTCTAGTTTTCCTACAACATTACAGGAAAAACCCAAAACCTCATATATCATGTAACATGAACTAAATGGAAAAGTGGTATTCAATGTGTAGGGCAAACTGGATATGAATTTTTCAAACGAACACAAGAACATCTATATAACTTTCACAGACCCTAATAAATTCAAAAGTTTGATTTACCAACATCTAGAAAAATGCAAACACAATATCAAATTTATAAAATTTCAAGCACACTAAACCGCCATTGAAGAAACAACCAGGACAATCACATAAACAATTTGAAGAATCCCATGAAATTTGCGAAATGATAAATCATGGGAAAAGGGAACATATCTAAAACTTCCTGTATTGATATCATATCTATTGTTGATAAAAGACAAATGTAATCATAGGTCTCGCATTAACCACAATATCATTCTAATGTTACACTTGATGATTTTTTTTCTATATTTAAAAAAAAAACAATGGTAGACATCAATTATTTTTCAAACTAGGTCAAATACCAATTAGTTAATTACATAATATTTATGACTAGTGTGATACAATATAATTTTTCAGTCCAAGATATGAGTGAACTTGTATCATAACAGCTTTTAGTCATCATAGACTGTTCCCTGGTACTAACCTGAAGATCATGAAAGCATTTTCTAAAAATAAAATACACTAATAGAGGTATTGATTTGATCGATTTTGTAGTATTTATAATGACTCTTACCATTCAGAACTTTATGGCTCCATATTTTGATAACACAGAGCCACCACAATAATCCAGCACAGTATAGAAAACAATGTTCCTTCAACGTGAGACTTTGAAACATTTAGGTTTAGATATGACCCCTATGACTATGTAATTCTATCATTCAAGACCGAGAGGTTATAAACTTTCTGAAAAAAAGACCAAAATATCGTCCACTGTCAAAAATGAATTGGATAGAGTGTGGTCAGGTCATTAAGGATGCTCTTTCATCCTATTGTAAAAATTGGTGTAAACTGGAGAAATTTGACAAAAAGTCACTGGATTCCTATTTGAATATTTTGGATATTCCCATATCACAATTTGAAAATAATTTAGAAATTAATAAAGGGGTAAGTAAAACATCCATTTCTAGGATTAAAAACAAAAATTCAAGTTCTTATTAAAGCATTTTGTGTTCATACTGGCAGACAAAGCAGCAAACAATGTGGTATTGGTATGACGTAAATACTACACAGAAGTTCTAAAGAATGAAATTTTAAATTCTTCTACATTCAAGGCTGTGCGCCCCACAGGGAGTCAAATAGTTAATAATCATGTCACTACCACATCTCAGCTTGAGACCTCCTCTGAATATTTGAAGGTATTGATGATGTTCCTTTGACCTCTTACTACTGTGTTTGTATTTCACAAATTGTTTGCTATGACCATGTCTGTAGCCGCGTTTTAGATTTCAACAAACGTAATTTATGTATAATTGGAAAATTATTATGTTGGAGATTACGTTATCACAAATTAATTAAAACTTTTACTAAATTCTTTGATAGATACAGAGATTTGGTTAGGAAGTTTGGCTTTACCTGTGGCATTCTTAACTTTGTTTTTATCAGTACTAACATTGATTTTGTTTTTGACAAATTAAAGCATAACCAAATATATATTGCTATACATGTACAGTTATCCGCACTTATGATCCTACATCCTGTAGATATTGTTTAACAGGATTTATTTAGTACATGAAGTTGTAATTGGCTTGAACTAGCATTCAGTAACTATGATTACTCTTATTTCTGTGCTGTGTGTTATTGCTTTTATGTTAGTTATTTTTAGTGCTTCGAACCTATCTATTGAGTTTAGCCTTTTGCTACTGATTTTTACAGTTTGTTCTTATATTGTACTGTTATACCACTGTCCCAGGTTAGTGGCGGGTTGAGTGCTCACTAACATGTTTATCCCCGCAACATTCTTTTTGTGCCTGTTCCAAGTCAGGAGCCTGTAATTCAGTGGTTGTTGTTGGTTCATGTCTTTCATATTTGTTTTTCGTAAATTGTACTGTTATAAATTTGGCCGTTAGCTTTTGTTTAAATTGTTTCACATTTTCATGTGGGTCCTTTTATAGTTGACAATATGGTATGGGTTTTCTCGCTGTTGAACTCTGGTGGATAGTTGTCTCATTGGAAATCATACCACAACTCCTTATTTTTTTAAGTATGTCTATGATTTTCTTTTAAAGTGGAATTTTTTTAGTGGACTGGATGGTACTCTAAATGATATTTTAATAGATATAAAATCATATGTATGTTCATAATAATACATTACTTTTTTTTGTAGATTGTTATTTTGGATGAGCCCTCCTCTGGATTAGATCCTGATGCCAGACGACAGATCTGGACAGTTTTACAGAAGAACAAGGAAGGAAGGACAATGATTCTTACAACACATTTTATGGATGAAGCTGATCTCCTTGGTGACAGAATTGCTATTATGGCTGAAGGAGAAGTTAAATGTTACGGAACTTCACTTTTCCTGAAAAATAAATATGGTAAGTACCAACTCCTTTTTCATGCTGTGGATCCCTTTATGTTTTGGAGTGTTAATTGTTTTCCCATGATGTAAACATACTTTTTTATAGGTGGTGTTTTATTATCTATAATTGTCTCTTGGTATGTGAATATGCATATAATTTTCTGTTTGTATGGTAATGAATCAAATCCTTATAGATCCAATGTTTTCTTAGTTCTGATGTAACTCTCTTGATAGCCAAACTCAAATTCAATATCACAATCCACAAAGTCCCCAATGGTGAGTTTTAAGTCAAAAGTAAATTGTAACAAGTAAAAATTTTATAAACTCACCATCAGTGAAATTGGGCATTGTAGATCTAAACCAACTCCCAAATAATTTAATGTTAGCATAAGTGATAAAGGGGGTATCTGTGTGTAAACCAAAACATAGTCTCAATATATCATACTGGCTCAAAGCAGACAGAATCTTTGAATGAATTATATTTATTAATACAATAAATTCAGTAACAAAATATTTTGGCCCTTGAGAAACACTCTGCATAATTAAGAATTTAGGAGTTCCTGCCGAGCAAGTCAAATTGCAACCTGTAGTGTAAGAAGAACCTGCCTGCTTGACAATACGCCAGCCAGGAATGTGAAGCGAGGGGTCTCCACGAAGGGGATGAGACTAGGCGTCTCATCTGCAGCCGGGGTGTGCAAGGTCTGCATGGGGGATAGCCCATGTGGTGCTATTACAAGTAATAAGTAGCATGGTCTATCAATCTGGCGCTGGAATAAATTTGATAAAATTTGTCCCCAAAATGCTTGGGGATGAATGAAATTTTAGAAATGACCAATGAAAAAAATTCCATCAAGGTCCAAAAACTCAGATGAAAGAAAAAAAGTTAAATTATAAAAAAATTCAAAAATAGTGGAACAATATTAAAATTGAGTTACTTTGCTCATTATGGCATGGCCCTTAAATTTTTTTTATCTTAGCTATCTTTAGATCATGAAACTATTTTATAATTATTTTGCAACAGGTGGGTATATTATGAGGACAAAATACAAAAATCTTATAAGAGAGACAAATAAAAAATAAATAAACATAAAACACTTCTTCTATTCCAAATATAGATGATGAAATGAATTCATACTTAGTATTTCATGAGGCTGTTTTCTGAATATGCATGTTAAGATATTTAAAAGAGAGTGAAAATTTAATTATTTTTTATATAAACCAGTTAAATCTAGTCTCTAGGTTGCCTGAAGTTTATAATTTTCAAAGACAATTCCCAGCACAATACATCTGTATATATGAAATAAAAGTTCAATACAAATATACTTGCCTAGAACAGTTGTATAGAAGGTAAGGCCAGTGCATAAACACTTGATGGAAATCTCTGTATGGTCACAAATACATATGGATCTGATGATGTTAGATTCTGCTCTATCACATAATACTCTCTGACACAGTTATCAATGTTATAAACTCCACAAGTATTGACAATGTCAGCTGACACAGTTATCAATGTTATAAACTCCACAAGTATTGACAATGTCAGCTGACACAGTTATCAATGTTATAAACTCCACAAGTATTGACAATGTCAGCTGACACAGTTATCAATGTTATAAACTCCACAAGTATTGACAATGTCAGCTGACACAGTTATCAATGTTATAAACTCCACAAGTATTGACAATGTCAGCTGACACAGTTATCAATGTTATAAACTCCACAAGTATTGACAATGTCAGCTGACACAGTTATCAATGTTATAAACTCCACAAGTATTGACAATGTCAGCTGACACAGTTATCAATGTTATAAACTCCACAAGTATTGACAATGTCAGCTGACACAGTTATCAATGTTATAAACTCCACAAGTATTGACAATGTCAGCTGACACAGTTATCAATGTTATAAACTCCACAAGTATTGACAATGTCAGCTGACACAGTTATCAATGTTATAAACTCCACAAGTATTGACAATGTCAGCTGACACAGTTATCAATGTTATAAACTCCACAAGTATTGACAATGTCAGCTGACACAGTTATCAATGTTATAAACTCCACAAGTATTGACAATGTCATGCTGCTTTATATAAGTCATCCAAATTCAGATATATCCAAATATAAAAATTGTGTACATGTACTACACAAGTTTTTAAACATTGAAAACTCAGCTGTGTATAGGTTAATAAGATCTGAAGCTGAAAACAAAACAAAGTTCATGTACAAAGTAAATATTTAAAATCAGTATAGTAGCGGTTTAGTAATGCAGCCACATTGTGACAATGTTCAAGTTATAAAAAAAAACTTATTCCCCCCCACCTTAACTAATGCTCTTCTGGTTTATAGTATCAATTTTAAACTCCAGGTCTTTTTAATTTCACCTGACTGATATAAGATTTAGTGGTATGAAATTGTTAACTGAAAATAAAATTGAGAATGGAAATGGGGAATGTGTCAAAGAGACAACAACCCAACCACAGAACAGACAACAACAGAAGGTCACCAATAGGTCTTCAATGCAGCGAGAAATTCCGCACCGGGGCGTCCTTAAGCTGGCCCTAAACAAATATATATACTAGTTCAGTGATAATGGACGTCATACTAAACTCAAATTATACACAAGAAACTAAAAGTAAAAATAATACAAGACTAACAAAGGCCAGAGGCTCCTGACTTGGGACAGGCGCAAAAATGCGGCGGGTTAAACATGTTTATGAGATCTCAACCTCCCCTATACCTCTAGCCAATGTAGAAAAGTAAGCATAACAATACGCACATTAAAAGTCAGTTAAAGAGAAGTCCGAGTCCGATGTCAGAAGATGTAACAAAAGAAAATAAACAAAATGACAATAATACATAAATAACAACAGACTACTAGCAGTTAACTGACATGCCAGCTCAGACCTCAATTAAACTGATTGAAAGATTATGTCTTCATCATATGAATATCAGGCACAATCCCTCCGTTAGGGTTTAGTATCATACCATCATAAAATATATGAGAAGAGCATAACCCGTGTCATGCCAACAACTGGTTTTTAAATAAATGTGTTTAGTTCCGATGCAAAGACCCTATAAGTGAATCAATATTAAAGCCAAAATATGCAATCTTTAATGACCTGACAACAGTATCGTAACTAGTTCATGCTTTGTATATATTCACTGGAGCTATTTTGGTAGAAATGACATCTTAGTATGGTAAACAATGTTGGATAAAACAGAAGAAAAAGTTATTGCCATTATCTGATGCCCATTTCTTCTTGAATAGGAGCTGGGTACCACATGGTCATTGTTAAAGATGTCAAATGTGATGTCAACAGGATGACAGAGGTTATCAAGAGTTATGTCCCTTCTGCTGAAATGGAGAACAATGTTGGTGCTGAGCTGTCATACATTCTTCCCCATGAGTGTTCCCACAAATTTGAAGAAATGTTCACTGATATTGAAGAGAATAAAGCAGCCTATGGTATTGCTAGCTATGGAGCATCGGTCACAACCATGGAAGAGGTTTTCCTAAGGTAATATAATTCAAATAGATCAGATAGAAATGCAATATAAGTTGCAGAACTCTTAGATAGCAACCTAACAATAACCTGTAAAAATGTGAACTGCTCATATTAGATATTGTTGGCATTAAGAAAATTTAGTATGATAGCAAATGTACATTCTTTGTTGATTTAAATGCATTTGCTGCATCTTAAAAAATATTGCCCTCAAATCTTTGTGGTAGATATACTTATTTAAAGCACAATAATTTTGAAGTTTTTTAAATGCACAATTTAAAAAATTAACTAGCAATATAAATGAAAATTACACAAAAATGTCTTCAAAATAGGGTTGGAGAAAACAGAAGCATAGAATTACCCCAACTGAATGGAGCAGTTGTAACCAAAGACAATGTCAGAATGGATTTATCTGTCAATGCAACAGGTAGAGATACACCTGGTTTCATAACAGGTACTTATTTTCCATAAATACAAAATGCTTCAAGATTGAAAATTATTGCTTTTGTTACTGTTCTTCTTGAAGATAATGATAATACTTACAAAAGTGAAATTACCATTTGCATTTCTATAAAAAGATATATCAAAATAAATGTTTAAAAATTCTAATTAAGACGTTTTGGAGAAAAATATTGCTTAATTGATTTACTTTTAGAGGTGTAATACCACCAAATCATAGTACTTCACATCCGGTTTATACGAAAAAGGGTAGAAAAAAATATTCCCTTGAATTTGACAGTTGTAGGAAATTAACCCTGCCTTTCATTGCAGAAAAAAATTTCTGAGTTATATAACTTATAAACATATATCTTGGGTGTTTCAAAGCACAGTTCTTTTTTTATTTGGTGTTTCCATAAAGTATTTTGGAAATTTGAGATGACATGGTTACCATGGTTACTAAAGCTTGTTAACAGGAAAAAAAAGGAGTAAAATTTGATTGGTTTACTTCTGTTGATGGTTATTATCTTACATGCAATGAAATGTAATGTGAAATTTTCACTGTAGTACTGGACAGGATACAACTTTACTCATTCCAAGTGTTTCTTTATTTGAAACAAAGATAAATTCTGCACAATTTTTTGAAAATTGTAAATTTGCAAAGACTATAGGGGAAAAACAATGGTGGTATTACACCTAGATTTACATCTGATGACAGCCACCATAAAACATACTTTTATTATAGTTCAGTAGCTCAGTTCTTCTGTACTGACATGAAAAATCAGATATTGTTTTATTGAAATTTCCTATTATAAATCATAGAAAATCCCTTCAGATTAAGGAACTATCTTCATCATCCTTATCTGGGTTTTGCTTTACTCTTTTGTCTTTTTTTGTTATAAAGTTTTTGTATTAAGTTTTACATTTTCAAATATTCTGGCATCAAGTATCACTGCAAGAAGCATTAATGGTTGAAATATGTATCTGGTACCCTTAATGCTAAAAACATTGAATCTATAAATAGAAAGTACATTAAAAATCTGAAACAATATAACCAAGTTAAAATTATGGTATACACGTATTAGGCAAGGCAAGCTTGGATCATCACAATATGGTTACTTTCAAAATAGTCTTGTCTAGTATAAAGGAACATAGTTTTACATATTACTGGTACTCAGTTCGAGTTCATTTTTTGCACAAATGCCAGATGAGCAATACAGGCTCCTTGAAGACTCTAGTAACTAATATTAGTTTGTGTATCAGGATTGATTATCTTCTGGCCACTGTAAAACAGCAAAGTCACTAAATTTTTAGACAAATAACATAGGGAACTATAGACCAATTTCAAGTTCATTTTTATAATTGAGTTACTCCAGTTGACCTAAGGTCTTTTTGCAATCAACTCTTACTGTGAAAATATAAGATAAACATTTTGACATTAGAAATTCAAGGGAAAATGCATGAATGTGAAAGTGATCTATATTCACTGAACCAACTGGCTAAAATGAACTCTTACTGGACTGATTAGTTTGTTTGTATTTAATAGTTTTTTACATATTTAGAATTACCATAGAATACTAAATTATTATTTACTAATAAAAGCTTTCATTTAAAACAGATTTCCAGTCTAGACACTGTTAAGTTTGGACATTTTGAATGAAATGTGTTAGTGCTATGACGTAATGTAATTTAAAATTAAATTAAAAACAGTTTTAAATTAATTATAATTCTATTTTTAGTGGTTACTAGTGACTTGAAGAAAAATAAAGGAACAGCATTATTTTTGCAACAGTTTTATGCTATGTTCATCAAAAGAGCTAAACATACGATGAGAAACAAAATTGTCACAATTACACAACTGGCCATTCCATTGTTTTATACAATTATGGCACTTACTGTTGTCCGTACATTTCCTGGGCCAGAAGATTCTCCACCATTGAAACTGAATGTATCTGCTTATGGTAGAAATACAATTGTTTATAATGAAAGAGGAGGTGGGCAAGATTTAAACATGATAGGACATTTCTTTGAAAAGCAGTTTAAAAAATCCCATGATGAGGTTGTGAATGTAAAGAGAGACAGTCAGTTTGTCAATATTGATGACTATCTTTTCCAACAGGGAATTGATGGTCTAGGATACTATAATCTTCATTACATTGTTGGGGCCAAATTTGTAAATGTGACAAACAAAATCAAAGCTACAGCATACTTTAATGACCAATCATTTCACTCATCAGCCATCTCCTTAGCAACTATGTTCAACTCTGTTATTAAATTTGCTATGAACAGTACTGGTTATACATTATCAACAGTCAACTCACCGTTGCCAAGGACACAGACACAAAAGATTCGAGATGAAACAAAAGGCAGTACAACTGGTTTCACAATATCGTTCAATTTTGTATTTGGAATTTCTTTCCTATCCAGCAGTTTTGTATTGTTCCTTATCAAAGAGCGGGCAACCAAGGCGAAACACATTCAGTTTGTTAGTGGAGTAAGCCCAATCAATTTCTGGCTATCAACTTTTTGTTGGGATATGATAAATTACATTATTCCTTGTATCTTTCTGATTATTACATTTGTGGCTTTTGATATAACAGCATACCTAAAGCCTGTCAGCCATGTTGGACATATGGCCCTGCTGTTGATACTGTATGGATGGGCTATGTTACCATTTATGTATTTGTTGTCGTTTATATTCACTGTTCCTTCTACAGGATTTGTATGGCTGACAATGTTCAACATATTATCAGGTATTTAGAAGTGAAAAACAATATTTGTTTCATTGACATCCTAAATTTTGTAATGACAAGAAAAATAAGAGAATGTTTGTGTCAAAAATCAATTTTAATTGATTTTTTTCAATTATTTAATTTTCAATTTAAGATTACCAGTTGCCAGGAAAAACTACAATATTTAGATTTTTAGATAGTGTGTGACTTGAATGTTAAAAAGGAAATTAAAGAAGAGATTAGGATTTACTTGCCTTCAGTATGCTATATATGAACTTCCACTATTATGAACATTATTGTATATTCGCCATTGGAAATTTAGATATATTCATGTTGCAAATATTCCAGAGTGAATGATAAACATTGTCACAAACAATAAATAATGAACATATACAATGACATCTTGCAAAGGTGCTTAGGCTCTATATTATATAGACATTAAATTTCCATTTTCAGGTGATGCTACAATCCTTGCTGTAGGTATATTGGGTATACCACAGTTGGATCTGGAAGATCTTGCCAAAGCATTGGAGTGGGTCTTCTTGACATTCTTACCAAATTTCTGCCTTGGACAGGGATTAATGGATTATTATATGAACTATGAATACTTGGAAGTGTGTAAACCTATAATAGGACTATGTAAAGCTTTTCCCAACCCTTGTTGTAAAGGTAATAGTTGCATAGTTTTACTTTAAAATGTCAAATTTTGTATAAAATGTATATTGGTAGATGAATGAACACTCCACCATATAGTTAAAAGTCATAACTAGTACACATTGATTATCCTCTGGTACTGTTCAGTGTTACTGGAATCAAACTTGCGCTATATGACATGATAAAGTTCTGAGTCATCTAGGAAACAACAAATTTGATGATCCCTCCTGCCAACCATTATGTCATAAATGCCAAGGCTAAAAATGAAACATGGGGTAAAATGAAAGTATTGTCCATTATCTTTAAAGTCATATGATATTCAGATTTAAAAATGTAGAATATGTTTTATTTACTTGAATGGCTAAGTTTTACAATAAAACATGTGTACATGGACTTACTTTTAATAGAAAATTCTTTATCTTATCAAAATTTTCAGAAATGATCTGCTATTGAATTATTATCTTCCTGTTTCTAATTCACTGATGGCTTTTTCTGTATGCAGTGACCTTTACCTTTCATTAGTACTAAGGCAACCACACAGTGGGAGTGCAAGGGAAAAACCGTGATGAAAGAAAAGGCAAACAAACATGGATGTTAGATACTAGTAGTGTTAATTGGTTCTTTAATACACCAAATCATTTAACAATTGTTGTGACAAAGTTTAATTAACAAATAGAAACACATCGAAAATATTTAAAAAAAAAATTAAACATCGCTCTATTGCATGTTCATCATCTTACTTATTTTTCATGTCCTCCATGATTCTGTGTTCATTTATTAGCTCACCTGGCCCAAAGGGCCAAGTGAGCTGTTCTCATCACTTGGCGTCCGTCGTCCGGCGTCCTGCGTCGTCCGGCGTCGTCCGTCGTCGTTAACTTTTACAAAAATCTTCTCCTCTGAAACTGCTGGGCCAAATTTAACCAAACTTGGCCACGATCATCATTAGGGTATATAGTTTAAAAATTGTGTCCGGTGACCTGCCAAACCAACCAAGATGGCCGCCATGGCTAAAAATAGAACATAGGGGTAAAATGTATATTTTGGCTTATTATAACTCTGAAACCAAAGCATTTAGAGCAAATCTGACATGGGGTAAAATTGTTGATCAAGTCAAGATCTATCTGCCCTGAAATTTTCAGGTGAATCGGACAATGGGTTGTTGGGTTGCTGCCCTGAATTAGTAATTTTAAGGATTTTTTCCGTTTCGGTTATTATCTTGAAAATTATTATAGATAGAGATTAACTGTAAACAGCAATAATGTTCAGCAAAGTAAGATCTACAAATAAGTCAACATGATCAAAATGGTCAGTTGACCCCTTAAGGAGTTATTGCCCTTTAAAGTAATTTTTACCAATTTTTGTAAATTTTGTAATCTTTACAAAATCTTCTCCTCTGAAACTACTGGACCAAATTCAACCAAACTTAGCCACAATCATCATTAGGGTATTTAGTTTAAAAATGTGTGCGGTGACCCAGCCAACCAACCAAGATGGCTGCCATGGCTAAAAATAGAACATAGGGGTAAAATGTAGATTTTGGCTTGTAACTCTGAAACCAAAGCAATAATAAAGCAAATCTTACAGGGATTAACTTGTTTATCAAGTAAATATCTATCTGCCCTCAAATTTTCAGATGAATTGGACAACTGGTTGTTGGGTTGCTGCCCCTGAATTGGTAATTTTTAAGGAAATTTTGCCTTTTTTGGTTATCTTGAAAATTATTACAGATAGAGATAAACTGTAAACAGCAATAATGTTCACCAAAGTAAGATCTTCAAATAAGTCAACATGACCAAAATGGTCAGTTGACCCTTAAGGAGTTATTGCCCTTTATAGTCAATTTTAACAATTTTCATTAATTTGGTAAATTTTGGTAAGTTTTACAAAATGTTTTCTTTTGTAATCTTCTTTTCTGAAACTGCAGTAGAAAATCAATATAGAAAACAATCTACTAATGAACTGGCAATAAAAATAATTGATAATTCTATAACATGAAAAAAAACACATTAATACCTGATGATGGTGTTTCTTTCTTTACATTGAAAATGATGTCACAACTATAATCCCAAACAATAGGTCGAATGTCAGATATGTTTTAGTACTTTGGCTTCATTTTCTACAGATTCCAAAGTGCAAATGATGCTTGAATTCCTACACTAATTTATACAGACTTCATCCCTTTCACAGGTAATGCCTGCCTCATATTATATTTAAAACTTTAATAGAATATCAGAATTTTGAGAGAAAATTAATCAACCATGCAAGATCTAAAACTTAATTAATATTGTTCAAATTATCAATTAACTATTAAAAAAAAATTCTCATTAAAAAATATAGTTCTTCATTTTATATTTTATCAAGTTTAGGAAAAATTGAATTTAATTGTGTCCCTTGTTCTCATTTCCTGGGATGAATCCAATACAAATTAAAGTATTGGTATTGAATTAATATTTAAGAAATATTTCAAACCTTACCATTTTCTTCACAAGAATGAAGACCATATTTTCAGTGTCATGAGTATCAGTCATCATATTTGTTGTGCTTTGTTGTTTAAAAGTTGAATACAAAAAGATCAACAAAGCAATTCAAAACCACTTGAATTTTGCAACAACAAATGAGAGTTTTAACGACCTCAGCTGGCTATACAACCCTTGCACAATCAACTGAATTTTGCAGAAATCATTAATAGGAAAGATTGCCCTTAAATGATAATTTTTATTACCTTTTGCGCAACAACAAAACTTCACAACAAACTTTCTCATCACTTAGCATTTCTCGTTAGATAAATTTTACAAAATTCTCCCTGAAACTACTGTCAAATTAAACCAAACTTGGTTTAAATCACCACTAGGATATCCAGGGACCACTGTGTATGATGACCCTGCCTGCCAACATGGCACACATGGCTGAAATAAAACATAGGTTTCAAACGCACTTTTAGTCTTATATCTTTGAAACTAAACGACAGTACAACAGTTGCATTTATCATGCATCAATTGTAAATAAAAATATCAGGTGAGCGACACAGGGTCCTTGGAGCCTCTAGTTATTAAGGTCACTTTCAGTTAACTTCTGCAAAATAACAAGAATCTTTATTAGCACGGAATTAGTTTTTACTGAATAAAATATTTTTGTTGGTTTTATGTTATGGATTCTTAATGAATGTTAAAAAAAATGTGCATTGAGGACTAAGTTAAGTCAAGGATGTTTGTTACTTAGTTATACATCCTTGGTTTAGTATATATACATGCATTGGTTCAATTATTTCCGTAACATTATAATTTCAAGAAACTCCTTTCATATGAGTTTAAAATAGTTACAGATAGAGAAAATCTGCCAGAATCAGAAACGTTCAGAATAACAAGATCTACCTACCATTCATTTCAACCAAACTGTTGGACAACTCCTCAGTTATAGCCTGTGATTGATGATTTTTCCAATATTTTGCAGTTTTAGCTTTTATCATGATTATCTTTCAAATGATAATAGATAAATTTTAACTATAAATGATCAACAGGACAAGATCTACAAATATGTCAACATCACCAAAATAGTAAGAAGATTTCTTATAGGTTTTATTGCCCTTGAACAATTTCTCCCAACTTTTTATTTAGTTTTTTATGGAAAGTATAGTAAGAAAAGATAAAAACTGTTTGAAGCAAAACGATTATCAGACCTATAAAAGAGTCAAATAGACGAAATCTTCAGTTCAGTCTTTACAGGAGTTATTGCCCTTGAAAGACAAATTTATCCCATTTTTTATGTTTTTGCAACAACTACAGTAGATAGAGAAACAATCAGCAGGACAATATCTACCAATCAATCAACATGGCTGATACTGTCAGTTGAATTTAAAGGAGTTATTCCCCTTGAAGGCCCAAGTTTTACCTATTTGTTGATATTTTGCTTGTAACTATTAGTAATAATCTCATTACATTGTAAAAATTTTATGAAGTATGCCAAGTGAGGTATACAGGCTGTTTGGAGTCTCTATTTTACATTTATACCAATTTTTTTGAATGGAGGAAAAATTGTATTGTATTTTATTGGACACTTTTTTGTGGTTTCTGCATACAGGTCTGATAGGAAATCTGTATAATAATGAACATTTAAATTTGTGGTTCACATTTACACATAAAATCCAAGAAAATTAGAACCAAAGGAATGATAGTTATTCAAAAGTACTGATGGACACCTTTATTTTAGTCACAATTAGTATGACCAACCTTTTTTATATGATGAGGGTTAACTTTCAACTGTTATAGATAATTATGAAAAAAGTCCTGAGTCCTTTTTGGTCTTTACCTTTACCCACGATATTCACAAGTAACTAACAAATAATAATGAATCCACATTAAAGTTAATTTTGATTTGTGGTAACATTTCTAAATCTTCCCTTGTCACATATAAACAAAAATATATGTTAATCTTTTCGCATATAAACAGAAATTAATGTTCATCTTGTTCCATATAAACAGAAATATATGTTAATCTTGTCACATATAAACAGAAATATATGTTAATCTTGATTTGTGGTCACATATAAACAGAGCTATATGTTAATCTTGATTTGTGGTCATAAATCTAAATCTTCTCTTATCACATACATGTATAAACAGAAATATATGTTAATCTTGATTTGTGGTCAGTTAAATCTTCCCTTGTCACATATAAACAGAAATATATGTTAATCTTGATTTGTGGTCAGTTAAATCTTCCCTTGTCACATAAAAACAGAAATATATGTTAATCTTGATTTGTGGTCAAAATTCTACTTACTGGATTCAGAAACTTTTGGTGGTATCAATTTTGGTGGATTGAGGAAAAGGGTGTAGTTTTATGAATACTTGATTTCATGGTTTTTCAAAAGTCTGTATTCAAGCCCGAGGAGATTTGTACTTCTTTGAACACTTAAATTCTTGATTTAGCTATATCATCCAAATCTATGAAAATTGGTACCCAACAAATAATAATGAATCCTCAGTATATATAATACAGTACAGTCACTACTTCTTGCCACACCAGTCTCATAGTTAGCTGAATAGCAGTTATGAAAGTTATTTGAATTTTAGGATACAAGCGTTACTAATCATTTAGTTAATTTAGTTAATAAGAGTCTCAAATTTCAAATAAGGACTACTGTAGTACATTGTGATTTTGTCTTGTGTTGCATATTAGATTTTTATGATATTTCTTACAGATGTAAATATAGGAGATGATAAATGTGGACCTGAAGGATGTTTTCCTTTGAGTAGTAATTATTTAGGATGGGAAAAGAATGGTATTGGTAGAATGCTGTTTTTTTTAGCCATACAAGGGCTTGCATACTTTAGTCTCCTTCTATTTCTTGAATCCCGGTACCTGAACAGATTTCAGTATGCAGTTGGACAAAGAAAAGAAAGAACATACTCACAGTTATCAGATGATTCTGAAGTTATCAATGAGCACACACCACTTTTAGGACCGAACCGAAATGTATCCATAGTTCAAGAAGATACAGATGTTGCCACAGAGAGAGCTAGACTTGCAAATGCACCCTTAAATGAATTATTTAATACAGACTCCCTCATTATGAAAGAATTGACTAAGTTTTATGACAACAATCTTGCTGTTGATCATACAGCTGTTGGGATTCCAGAGGGAGAATGTTTTGGTTTACTTGGTGTTAATGGTGCTGGTAAAACTACAACATTTAAAATTTTGACAGGAGATGAAGTAATGTCATCTGGCAATGCTTATTTGGATGGCATAAGTGTGACAGAAAATATTACAGAGGTTTGTATAATTTAATGTTCTATTATTTCCTGAAAATTGCTAAGCCCAATGATATTTCTTAAAGGAGAAATCAAGTCTTCCTGACTGTGGGGAACAAGTATTGCCAATTATGTCTTCAAAATATTAAGTTCTTAGAGTACCTTTTTTCCATTTGACTCTATGCTTTGTATCAATCTGATGAGTTAAGCCTTTTTTAACTGATTTGTAGAGTTTGTTCATATGTTGTACTGATACACAACTGTCCCAGGTTAGGGGGAGGGTTGGGAGCAAACATGTTTAACCCTGCCACATTCTGTATGTGCCTGTCCCAAGTCAGGAGCCTGTAAATCAGTGGTTGTTGTTTGTTGCTGTATATAATGTTTGTTTTTTTGTTCATTGTTTTGTACATAAATCAGGCTTTGTTTTCTTGTTTGAATTGTTTTACATTTGTCTTTTCAGGGCCTTTCATAGCTGACTATGCGGTGTGGGTTTTGAGTCGTGAATTATGTTAAAATGACCGTCTCTTAAGAAAGTCTTGAAAACTAAAAAGTATATGACCGTTTCATGCTTTGCCCAGCCAGACTTTTACAAATGTCCGGAATCCTTTTTTCCGTTTTGGAAGCCTTGGTTTTGACGGTGATCTATAGTTGATAACTTCTATGTCATTTTGTCTCTGGTAGAGAGTTGTCTCATTGGCAATCATACCACATCTTATTTTTATAGTAAGGAAATCAGCTGGCCTAAATAATTAAATAAATAGAGTTTGTGCAAATATATTCACAATGGACTTGTGACAAGATAAGAAAAATTTTAAGAAGAGTTTGGCATGTCATTTCTGTGTGTCATATGTTCTCTTTGAGATTATGGTTAAATAAAAAGCTCTTTGCTTTGAACTGTAAAGGTACATGGTTTTAAAGACAGAGTTGGATTAAATTTTAAGACAAAGTATTAAGTTATAAATGACTTCGAAGAAATTCCTGATTACACCTTAATCAATTTAATAAAATTTAAATAATAAAATATCTAATTATAAAGGCTCCTAAATTTGTGTCTTGTATTTCAGGTGAGACAAAGACTGGGTTACTGTCCACAGTATGATGCCTTGATTGACCAGATGACAGGACGTGAGACACTATACATGTTTGCCAGATTACGTGGGGTTCAGGAGAATGTTATACCAGAGGTTGTTGGTGGACTGATTACATCACTTCTGTTACAGAAACATGCAGATAAATTAGTTAAAGCATATAGGTAACAAGAATATAATTGTATCGATACACGCTCTATTGGTAACAATGTTTATGATATCTTTTTTTTATCTACCAGTTAAACTTGGTATATAATGGTACACTGATGTCCTGTCTGTCTGTTCATCCATGTCTCATGATAAGTCAAGTTTGCTTTATTGAATTCAGATATAGCTCCTTTACACAAAGTCTCTACAGTTTAATTTCAATATTTGCTTATAAATTAATTAGCAATTCACAATTTGATAGTTACAAGTTTAGCAAAAATATTGAATTTATTGAAATTCCCTTTTGATTTAACAAAATTTAAATTCCTCTATACGGATGTCCTATTTCATGGTTTTCAAAAGTCTGTATTCAATTCTGATGTAAGCATAGGATAAGGATGGCATATACAATATGAAAATAAGAATGAGACAACTATCCAACTAATTCCAAATAATGTAGATGTAATCAACTACAGTTCACTGTAAGGCTTTCAACAATAAGCAAAATCAATACAGTAAAGTAAGCTATATTAAATAGCTTTGACAAAACAAATGTGGAACAATACAAAAGAGAACACCAATGGCCTAAAAACAACAAACTGAAAAAATATATATGACAGACAGCAACCAACAACAACAACTGAATTACAGGCTCCTGACTTCAGGACAGGCACAGGTGGTAGGGTTAAGGAATCTCAGTGAGCTCTCAACCATGTAATAGCACACAAAATAAGACCATATTGAAAAAAGTCAGTTGAGAAGGCCTTGACCAATCAGCTCGGCACAAAGCACAAAAAGCATCTAACAAAAAGACAAAAGACATAACATAACAATCTAAGAGTACACACAGTTACTGAAAGCTTGTTCAAAATAAAAATAAGGAGATGTGGTACGATGGCCAATCAAAGCCAGTTGCAACTAATAAATAAATCATGTTTTCCAGACTAAGACCCCTTTCACACTTAAACTTTTAGATCGATTTAAACTAGATCGGTTCACTTTAGATCGATTTAAGCCCAGTTTGAACGCTTGGAATGGATCTTGAATCGGTCTAAACTAAAACACCATAAGAGGTAGTTTAGTTTGAATCGATCTAAAGTAAACTGATCTAACTTTAAATGTGAACACAAAGATGGATCTAAACTAGTACGATTGAATCGAAAATAATTTGTGCACATGTATGGCGGCAAAATTATGCCTGCAATTTTATACAAAATGGATGACCAAATAAAAGGGCTGAAAATTAACGAAAACTAAACGAACAGCAGTATCAATATTTGAACTTGTAACTCAAGTGAAACGATAACTTCATCCATTTTTTTTTGCAAGCATGTGTATCAATATATTAGTTTGATTAATAATTCTATTTATACATAGTGTTTACAACTTCACGGGTAATTAGGTCAGATTGATTGCATTTTTACTGTTAGTGTGAACGCAGTAGTTCATATTAGACCGATAGAGATTGTTAGGATTAAAGATAATGTGAACGCTAACTATAAAAAGAAGATGTGGTATGATTGCCAATGAGACAACTGTCCACAAGAGACCAAAATGACACAGAAATTAACAACTATAGGTCACCGTACGGCCTTCAACAATGAGCAAAGCCCATACCGCATAGTCAGCTATAAAAGGCCCCGAAATGACAATGTAAAACAATTCAAACGAGAAAACTAACGGCCTTATTTATGTACAAAAATGAACGAAAAACAAATATGTAACACATAAACAAACGACAACCACTGAATTACAGGCTCCTGACTTGGGACAGGCACATACATACATAATGTGGCGGGTTAAACATGTTAGCGGGATCCCAACCGTCCCCCTAACCTGGGACAGTGATATAACAGTACAACATAAGAACGAACTATAAAAATCAGTTGAAAAAGGCTTAACTCATCTGATGGACAAAAATACAAGTGGACGTGGCAGGGTACTTGTACATCCCAACAACAAAAAGACACTAGGAACAGATCTGAGAGTACTCGCAGTTATCTGACAGCTAGTTCAAAGCCACTAACAACTAATAAAAAAATCATGCATCTCAGACTAAATTATCAATCCGTACACATCCAACATCCAATGGATTTAGTGTAAAGATGTCATAACAGAGAAAAACATGACCTTGTGCAATGCCAAGATACAGGTATCGACAGATTGTAGATCCATGAATGTGTATATGTATATAACATACTAGTAATATTTAGTTTGCTTTTAATTTACTGATAACAAAATCAATATTTATACCAATAAAAACAATATTCAATGATCTTATTACAGTGTTGAATTGGTAACCTTTTTGGATAAGTTTATTTAAAAGAGCGATAAGTTTACAAGGATCATTTCTAAATTTCCGGGCATGGTTAACAACATTTCCGTAAAAATGAGGATGTGCTATCCCGTTTGAAATAAGTTTTCTACAGGTACAACCAAACTTCAAAACCAAATCTTTATATCTATGGAAAAATTAAGTAAAGGTTTTAAGTAATTTATGGTAACGATATCCCTGGTTTAATAATTTACCAGTAATTCATAGATTACGTTCGTTAAAATCAAAAACGTCACAACAGACACGGGCATAGCGAACGAGCTGTGAAATATAAACACCGTAAGATGGTGCCAAAGGAACATCACCATCTAAAAATGGAAAATTAACAATAGGGAATGAAAAATCATCCCTTTTGTCGTTAATTTTAGTGTGGAGTTTAAAACCGAAATATCTAAATCTAGGAAAGGACAGTTATTACCGTTTAAATTTGATTTATTTAAAGTAAGTTCCTTGGGGTAAATTTCAGCAGTATATTGAGAAAATTCTTGATTATTTAACGAAAAATATCATCAAGATAACGGTAAGTGTTGTTGAATTTATCAATTAAATGCAATTTCGACGGATCTTTACTAGTTTTATTTAGATCGAATCAAATTTAGATTGATTAAAAAATGCTAGTGTGAATGGGGTCGTTATACAAATTATTTTTTTCTTTCAGTGGTGGTAACAAAAGGAAATTGAGCACTGCCATAGCATTAGTTGGCAATCCTCCTATAGTATTTCTGGATGAGCCAACAACAGGGATGGATCCAGTAGCCAGGCGACATCTATGGGACGTTTTATCCAATATACGTGATTCTGGGAGAACGCTTGTATTAACATCACATAGGTAAAAAGATTGAGAGGTCCAATTTCAGTTACAGTTGCCATATCAGTTGTACTTTTAAGGAGTAGCTAGATTTCATGTTTTATAGAAAAAAATGAATTCCATTACTTTAGTTTAGAGGAAGATATTGTTCAAGTTCATACATATCATAGATATAATTTTAAATATTAGACAAACCTTGATTTTCATTTCTCCTGTTAAGTGACCATTGAAATTTAATTTCCGTTTTTTTGTTTCGCTTCAAAGAAAGTTGCTCTTTTGGCGGCGGAGGCAACGGCGCAGGAGGATCGTCATCAATTGTTAAATTTTCTGCTTGAGTCAGTTTGATAGGAACTACTTGTTATAGATCAATGATATTTTGTATAAAGTTACATTACTGTCAGTACATATCAGTATGACTGCTATTTGGAGGCCCTGCCTCAAGGTCAAGTCCAGCGACTTTCAATTAATTAGCAATCTTGCTGTCCATCAGATTCTTTTTCTGAATTTTCTGCAGACAGGCGAGACATTTCTCTGTGTCAAAATTTTATCTTATTTAAAAGTTACCTCTGAAATTAAGGTATCCATGGAAATTTAATGTAGTAAAAAAATGTTGGGTAATAACAGTTTTTTGGTGCCATATCATATGAAAGTGCTTAAAAGATTCTATCAGCTGAAATTTGAAATTTCCAAGGTAAAGCAAAACACAAAGCATACACTAAGTATCAAATGAAAAGGGGTCAATGTGACATCTTTATATTTTAGTATGGAGGAGTGTGAAGCCTTATGTACTAGACTGGCTATCATGGTCAACGGACAGTTTAAATGTTTAGGTAGTCCACAACATCTAAAGAACAAGTTCGGTGAAGGGTATTCTCTACTAGCCAGAATTGGAACACCATCAGATGGCACTGAACCAAATATTCAACCATTAATGAGATTCATCAAAGAAAAATTTCCTGACAGTGAAATTAAAGATGTTCATCAAGAAATGATTCATTATCATGTTAAAGACACAAAATTGACGTGGGCCAAGATATTTGGATTAATGGAACAAGCAAAGATTAAATACAATATAGAAGACTATTCTGTTAGTCAAACAACATTAGAACAGGTTTTCATTAATTTTGCAAGGTCACAAATTCCACCAATAGAAACAAAATTACGATGTTGCCAAAAGTGTTCTATTGTTTGTGGTTTATGTTGTTGTAATAATTCTTGAATTGTTTATTTTTTTTATTGCTGACTGTGATACATTGTGTAATAACTATATGTCTGAAGAGTATTAAAACATTAGTGATTTTTAGAAATAGTACATTGTACTGTCATTCATGCATGAATTTTATTGGATCAAGTGGAATATATAATTTTAGAATTAAGAACAAAGACTGATTTTTTGCAATTTTGTTGATTACACGTTGATTGTATAAAAGAATTAAAGTTTTTAACACATAAACAATATATATTCATAATTTTAACTCAATTTTTGTACAACCGCAAAATTTTTGCGGTCGTATATTGGTATCACGTCGTCGGCGTCATCTGAAGACACATTGGTTTCGGACAATAACTTTTGTTTAAGTGTATGGATTTCTATGAAATTTTACCATAAGGTTTATGACTACAAAAGGAAGGTTGGGATTGATTTTGGGGGTTATGGTCCTAACAGTTCAGGAATAAGGGGCCAAAATGGGGCCCAAATAAGCATTTTTTCTAGTTTCCAGACAATAACTTGTGAAATGGTGTATGGATCTCTCTGAAATTATACCACAAGTTACTATATCACAAAGGGATGGTAAGAATTTGCTTTGAGGGGTTATGGCTCAAATTGTTTAGGAATTAGGGGCAAAAAAGGGGGAAAAACAAGGGTTTCCAGGTTAATGGACAATTACTTAAGTAAAAAACATAATTTTAAAGCAGTGTAAGGGAGGTAATTCAAACACATATTGTCAAATTACCTCCCTTACACTGCTTGTAAATTATTTATAAAGAAATGTATTGTCTTTAGGTGATTAGCTGTCAATTTATTTTTAGAAGTTACTATTTTAAAATGTTCAATAAAGGTAATTTAATTATAGCCATGATTATGTATGTATATATTTTTAGATATTACTATTTAATGTTGCTGATGGAGGCTTTTTAATTTTTGGCATGATTATGATGTCATTTTCTATTTTAAAATTTATTTAATTTTAGCCATGATAATGTATGTGCAGGAATTTTATTTTTAGATATTACTATTTAATGTTGCTGATGGAGGCTTTTTAATTTTAGGCATGATTATGATGTCATTTTCTATTTTAATACTTTTATGATGTATTTAAATGGGTTTTTATGGTTGCAAAGTCCTAGCTGTCAATTTATTTTTAGAAGTTACTTTTAAATGCTGATGAAGGAATTTTATTTTTAGATATTACTATTAAAAGTTGCTGATGAAGGTTTTTTAATTTTAGCCATGACTATGATGTCATTTTCTATTTTAATACTTTTATGATGTATTTAAATGGGCTTTTATGGTTAAAAAAAAGCATTTTTCTAGTTTCCAGACAGTAACTTGTGATTAAGTGTATGGATCTCTCTAAAATTGTACTACAAGGTTCCATACTACAAAGGAAAGACTGCAATTGAGTTTGATGCTTAAAGGGGGATTCAAAAAGTTTGGGGGGAAGGGGGGTTTCTAATTTTTTTTTTTTAAAGGGTTCATTTTTTTTTCAAAATTTTCAAAATTTCAAATTTTGAAAAGTTTCAAGAAGAAATCTTCAATTGCGCAGTATTGCACATTAGATTTTAAAGATCTTTGACCACATTTATTTTGTGTCAGAAACCTATATTATGTCAAAAATTTGATCACAATCCAAATTCAGATAATATCAAGCTTGAATATTGTGTCCAAATTTGCTCCAACTGTTCAGGGTTCGACCACTGCGGTCGTATCAGGCTGCGCTCAGCAAAGCATTTTATTATAATAGGTATAACTTTAAATTTTGATAGGATGTAATATTAGGTAGTTAAATTGATAAACTGTTGAGAATAATTATAGAAAATTTATGTAGTGCAGCTTTTGTAAAATGGATCTCCAATTTTGGGTCTGTTCTTTCTTAAAATTTGCAATTTATGGTAATTTGAGATTTCAGAAGCCCATGATGGTCAGAATTTAGACATACTTTCTGTTTTCTGAATTTCTCTAAATCATTTTATTATCTCATAATCTACAAAACAATAAAATTTAGCTCACTGTGCAGACAGTTTTACTTTTCCTTGTCGGAAGTAAAACGGCATTGGGGCAATGAAACTTGACAAAGAGTCAATGATTAGCAGTTTATTATCCCTGTGGATTTTAAGATAATATTTGGTACATACTGATATAATAATTATTCATCATTCTTGTAATTAAACTCGATTGTAAAGTTGGATTGATTTGAATACAGGAAAAACTTATTGTTCATTAAAGGACTGTTCTATTTTGAACTGTGGCACCTAAATTTCTTTAATACTCCTATTCAATCATACAGATAGTGCAGATGATTGTGAATTGTATCTCAAGTTATAAGTAACATACTTATATATATTGTGTTCCCATGGTACCATAACAGTTTGAGTTGAACAGTTCGGCATAGTTTCAGCAATATTGTTAAAGATATTTGTAATATTTTGTATGTGTTCTTTGTATTTTTTCTCATCTGTGATAAAATAAACAATTCCACCTATCTTAATAACAATTATCTTTTAACAAACTCAAAGGAGTGTGTTTGATTTAAGGCCATTTTTAGCCACTTTATTTGAAATGAGATATTATTTAAATGATGTATGATAAGTCTGTATTTGATTGAATTAACACAAAAAAAATTTAAATACTATTTTCTTCTAGTAAAAACATAATACAAATTCCTTTCTGTCAACATAAATTTTGATTAATTGATGTTTTTTTTTTTAAAATCATGACATGCAAGTGATATTGGCCACAATACAGGATCAACAAACCAAGATGCCTTTTTAATATGGTAATTTGTAAGGTAACACATGTACAGTTAGATTAATTTTCTAAAATGTTTGAGAGATTTATATGCACTTGACAAGGGATGCATAAATACATTTTCTCCAATATACAGACTGGTCAGTATAATTTGTGATGTAGCTCTTTTCCATCTTTTTAAACCAGTAAGATCTGAACCTTTACATAATAAAAAAGAGAAAATTCCTTCCAGTTCAGTTTTCAGTTAAAGGAATTAATGCAATCAACATCAGCAACGTTCTTAATCACAAGTAGGTAACATCTAAAATTCCACTTTATTTTCAAAATCAGTCTGTTCCTATTGTATCCTACAGTTACGCCAAAACCAATGCACCTAAAGTATTTAACTATAAGCATGATAAGTAAGCATTGCATGACCTTGACTTAGAAGAATACCTAAAAAACCCTCTGACATGTGACTATTCCCACTCGCCTTATATTAACAGCCCCTCTAGCCATGTTATTACTGGGGATCTAAACATGATTCAACATGAACATCTCTGAAAGGTAATATTTCATTGTCGTAAGTTCAGAGAACCCCAACACATCAACTGGAACCATAACTTCAAAAATATTACGGATTCCATTGAGGACTACGCAAGAGCATGTGCTAAACGAGAAAACATTGAATTGGACACTTTGTCAGAATGGGTCAAAACAACAAAACAATCAGGTCTCTGATAAAATGTCGAACTTATAAGTTGAAAAACTGTGTGAATGATCAACCAAAGTCTGTTTTCAAAGACTAAAGAAGCTGTGAAATGTCTATCATCTCTTCATGATAAATATGTTGTTGTTCCTGCGGACAAAGCTTCAAATAATATTGTCTTTGTATGTAAATCATACTTCTACTAGTAGTGTCTTGTAAAAGAATTAGGAACAAATGAGCACTCAGGTATCCCACATACAAAAACATATCATTTGACAAGGATGAGATTTTGGCAAATCATAAGTTCTTCATTGCTTCAATGAACATTACATTGAACAGCAAATCTGAGGACTTACCTTTTTAGCTCACCGGGGCCCGAAGCTTATGCCATCACTTGGCGTCCGTCGTCTGTTGTCGTCGTAAACTATTTAAAAAATCTTCTCCTCTGAAACTACTGGGCCAAATACCTTCAAACTTTAACTAAATGTTCCTTAGGGTATCTAGTTTATAAATTGTATCCGAAGTTTTGATCCATCGACAAACATGGCGCCATGGCTAAAAATAGAACATAGGGTCAAATGCAGTTTTATCGACCGCAAAAAATTTTGTGGTCGTATATTGGTATGACGTTAGCGTCGTCGTCGTCGGCGTCGTCGTCGTCCGAAGACGCATTGGTTTCGCCTCTAACTTTAGTTTAAGTGAATGGATCTCTAGGAAATTTTACCATAAGGTTCAATATCACAAAAGGAAGGTTGGGATTGATTTTGGGGTTATGGTACCAACAGTTAAGGAATTAGGGGCCAAAAATAAGCATTTTTGTAATTTCCAGACATAACTTGTGTGTTAGTGTATGGATCTCTCTGATTTTGTACCACAAGGTTCCATATCACAAAGGGAATGCTGGGATTGATTTTTGGGGGTAATTGCCTCAAAGTTTTAGGTATTAGGGGCCAAAAAAGGGGCAAAAAACAAGCATTTTTCTAGTTTCATGACAATAACTTGTGTGGAAGTGTATGGATCTTTCTGAAATTGTACTACAAGGTTCCATATCACAAAGGGAAAGCTGGAATTGAGTTTGGGGGTAATTGCCTGAAACGTTTAGGAATTAGGGGCCAAAAGGGGCCAAAAATAAGCATTTTCTAGTTTCAGACAATAACTTGTGTTCAAGTGTATGGATCTCTTTGAAATTGTACTGCAAGGTACCATACCTCAAAGGAAGGCTGGGATTGAGTTTGGGGTGATGAATCATAAGGGGTTCAAAAATTTGGGGGATTTTTTTTCCTTTTTTTCCTTTTTTTTCTTTAAAATTTTCAATTTTAAGTTGGTTATTCTGATTTATATTTAAAAGCAAATAATAATGATATGGCAGGAGATACACACCAAACAGGATGTGTAAATTATTATATAATAAGTATTGTGCAATAGCAAGAAATTTTCAATTGCACAGTATTGCAATAGCAAGAAATCTTCAATTGCACAGTATTGCGCAATAGCAAGAAATATCCAATAGCACAATATTGCGCAATAGCAAGAAATTGTCAATTGTACAGTATTGCGCAATAGCAAGAAATATTCAATTGCACAGTATTGCGCAATTGCAAGAAATATTCAATTGCACAGTATTGTGCAAAAGAAGATACTTTGTATAAATTGCTTATTTCTTGACCAATTTCAATGGGGTTTTATTCTTGAAATCTTGGGGTTCTTTAATATGCTGAATCAAACCGTCTATTAAGTTTTTGGATTTTGGGCCCGTTTTAAATTGGTCCACATTGAGGTCCAAAGGGTCCAAAATTATACTTTTTGATATCATCAAAATTGAATTATTGGGGTTCTTTGATATGCGAATCTAACTGTGTATTTAGATTCTTAATTTTTGGGCCCGTTTTCAAATTGGTCTACATTAAGGTCCAAAGGGTCCAAAATTAAACTTAGTTTGATTTTAACAAAAATTGAATTCTTAGGGTTCTTTGATATGTTGAATCTAAACATGTATTTAGATTTTAATTATGGGTCCAGTTTTCAAGTTGGTCCAAATCGGGTCCAAATTTAAACTTTGTTTGATTTCAACAAAATTGAATATATGGGGTTCTTTGATATGCTGAATCTAACCATGTATTTAGATTTTTGATTTTGGGCCCGTTATCAACTTTGTCCACATTGAGGTCAAAAGGGTCCAAAATTAAACTTTGTTTGATTTCATCAAAATTGAATTATTGGGGTTCTTTGATATGCGAATCTAACTGTGTATTTAGATTCTTAATTTTGGTCCCGTTTTCAAATTGGTCTACATTAAGGTCCAAAGGGTCCAAAATTAAACTTAGTTTGATTTTAACAAAAATTGAATTCTTAGGGTTCTTTGATATGCTGAATCTAAACATGTATTTAGATTTTTGATAATGGGCCCAGTTTTCAAGTTGGTCCAAATCGGGGTCCAAAATTAAACTTTGTTTGATTTCAACAAAAATTTAATATATGGGGTTCTTTGATATGCTGAATCTAACCATGTATTTAGGTTTTTGATTTTTGGGCCTCGTTATCAACTTTGTCCACATTGAGGTCTAAAGGGTCCAAAATTAAACTTTGTTTGATTTCATCAAAAATTGAATTATTGGGGTTCTTTGATATGCCGAATCTAACCATGTATTTAGATTTTTAATTTTTGGTCCCGTTTTCAAATTGGTCTACATTAAGGTCCAAAGGGTCCAAAATTAAACTTAGTTTGATTTTAACAAAAATTGAATTCTTAGGGTTCTTTGATATGCTGAATCTAAATATGTATTTAGATTTTTTATTATGGGCCCAGTTTTCAAGTTGGTCCAAATGGGGGTCCAAAATTAAACTTTGTTTGATTTCAACAAAAATTAAATATATGGGGTTCTTTGATATGCTGAATCTAACCATGTATTTAGATTTTTGATTTTTGGGCCCTGTTATCAACTTTGTCCACATTGAGGTCAAAAGGGTCCAAAATTAAACTTTGTTTGATTACATCAAAAATTGAACTCTTGGGGTTCTTTGATATGCTGAATCTAACCATGTATTTAAATTTTGGATATTGGACCATAATAGGTGAATGTCCATTTTAAAAATTTTTAAGTTCTTAGACCACATTCATTCTGTGTCAGAAACCTATGCTGTGTCAAATATTTAATCACAATCCAAATTCAGAGCTGTATCAAGCTTGAATGTTGTGTCCATACAAGCCCCAACTATTCAGGGTTCGACCTCTGCGGTCGTATCAAGCTGCGCCCTGCGGAGCATTTTATTGGCTTATATATCAAAAACTAAAGCTTTTAGAGCAAATCTGACAGGGGATAAAATTGTTCAATTGGTCAAGATCTATCAGCTCTGAAATTTTCAGACGAATCCAACAACCCATTGTTGGGTTGCTGCCACCGAATTGGTAGTTTTAACAAAATTTTGCAGTTTTTTGTTATTATTTTGAATATTATTATAGATATATATAAACTGTAAGCAGCAATAATGTTCAGCAAAGTAAGGTCTACAAAAAAGTTAATATGACCATAATTGTCAATTGACCCCTTAAGGAGTTATTGCCCTTTAAAGACAATTTTACACAATTTGTTCATCAAGTTTGCTAACATTTAAAAATCTTCTCCTCTGAAACTACTGGGCCAATTACCTTTAAACTTTAACTAAATGTTCCTTAGGGAATCTTGTTTATAAATTTTATCCGAAGTTTGTATCCATTGACAAACATGGCCGCCATGGCTAAAAATAGAACATAAGGGTCAAATGCAGTTTTTATACGACCGCAAAAAATTTTTTGTGGCGTCGTCGTCGTCCGTCGTCGTCGTCGTCCGAAGACACATTGGTTTTCGCACTCTAACTTTAGTTTAAGTGAATGGATCTCTAGGAAATTTTACCATCAGGTTCAATACCACAAAAGGAAGGTTGGGATTGATTTTGGGGGTTATGGTACCAACAGTTAAGAAATTAGGGGCCAAAAAGGGGCCAAAAATAAGCATTTTTGTAACTTCCAGACAATAACTTGTGTGTAAGTGTATGGATCTCTCTGACATTGTACCACAAGGTTCCATATCACAAAGGGAATGCTGGGATTGATTTTGGGGGTAATTGCCTGAAACGTTTAGGAATTAGGGGCCAAAAAAGGGGCAAAAAATAAGCATTTTTCTAGTTTCAGGACAATAACTTGTGTGTAAGTGTATGGATCTTTCTGAAATTGTACTACAAGGTTCCATATCACAAAGGAAAGCTGGAATTGAGTTTGGGGTAATTGCCCTAAACGTTTAGGAATTAGGGGCCAAAAGGGCCAAAATAAGCATTTTCTAGTTTCCAGGCAATAACTTGTGTTCAAGTGTATGGATCTCTGAAATTGTACTGCAAGGTACCATACCTCATTGAAGGCTGGGATTGAGTTTGGGGTGATGAATCATAAGGGGTTCAAAAATTGGGGGATTTTTTTTTTCATTTTTTCTTTAAAATTTTCCATTTTAAGTTGGTTATTTCTGATTTATATTTAAAAGCAAATAATAATGATATGGCAGGAGATACACACCAAACAGGATGTGTAAATTATTATATAATAAGTATTGTGCAATAGCAAGAAATTTTCAATTGCGGTATTGCGCAATAGCAAGAAATCTTCAATTGCACAGTATTGCGAAATAGCAAGAAATATCCAATAGCACAATATTGCACAATAGCAAGAAATTGTCAATTGTACAGTATTGCAATAGCAAGAAATATTCAATTGCACAGTATTGCAAATTGCAAGAAATATTCAATTGCACAGTATTGTGCAAAAGAAGATACTTTGTATAAATTTCTTATTTCTTGACCAATTTCAATGGGGTTTTATTCTTGAATTCTTGGGGTTCTTTAATATGCTGAATCTAACCGTGTATTAAGTTTTTGGATTTTGGGCCCGTTTTAAATTGGTCCACATTGAGGTCCAAAGGGTCCAAAATTAAACTTTGTTTGATTTCATCAAAATTGAATTATTGGGGTTCTTTGATATGCGAATCTAACCGTGTATTTAGATTCTTAATTTTTGGTCCCGTTTTCAAATTGGTCTACATTAAGGTCCAAAGGGTCCAAAATTAAACTTAGTTTGATTTTAACAAAAATTGAATTCTTAGGGTTCTTTGATATGCTGAATCTAAACATGTATTTAGATTTTTGATTATGGGCCCAGTTTTCAAAGTTGGTCCAAATCGGGGTCCAAAATTAAACTTTGTTTGATTTCAACAAAAATGGAATATATGGGGTTCTTTGATATGCTGAATCTAACCATGTATTTAGATTCTTAATTTTTGGTCCCGTTTTCAAATTGGTCTACATTAAGGTCCAAAGGGTCCAAAATTAAACTTTGTTTGATTTTAACAAAAATTGAATTTTTAGGGTTCTTTGATATGCTGAATCTAAACATGTATTTAGATTTTTGATTATGGGCCCAGTTTTCAAGTTGGTCCAAATCAGGGTCCAAAATTAATCTTTGTTTGATTTCAACAAAAATTGAATATATGGGGTTCTTTGATATGCTGAATCTAACCATGTATTTAGATTTTAGATTTTTGGGCCCCGTTATCAACTTTGTCCACATTGAGGTCAAAAGGGTCCAAAATTAAACTTTGTTTGATTTCATCAAAAACTGAACTCTTGGGGTTCTTTGATATGCTGAATCTAACCATGTATTTAGATTTTGGATATTGGACCATAATAGGTGAATGTCCAATTTAAAATTTTTAAGTTCTTAGACCACATTCATTCTGTGTCAGAAACCTATGCTGTGTCAAATATTTAATCACAATCAAAATTCAGAGCTGTATCAAGCTTGAATGTTGTGTCCATACTTGCCCCAACTGTTCAGGGTTCGACCTCTGCGGTCGTATCAAGCTGCGCCCTGCGGAGCATTTTATTGGCTTATATCTCAAAAACTAAATCTTTTAGAGCAAATGTGACATGGGGTAAAATTGTTTAATTGGTCAAGATCTATCGGCCCTGAAATTATCAGACGAATCGAACAACCCAATGTTGGGTTGCTGCCACCGAATTGGTAGTTTTAACAAAATTTTGCAGTTTTTTGTAATTATTTTGAATATTACTATAGATATATGTAAACTGTAAGCAGCAATAATGTTCAGCAAAGTAAGATCTACAAAAAAGTTAATATGACCAAAATTGTCAATTGACCCCTTAAGGAGTTATTGCCCTTTAAAGACAATTTTACACAATTTGTTCATCAAGTTTGCTAACATTTAAAAATCTTCTCCTCTGAAATACAGGTGAGCGATTCAGGCTCTTGAGAGCCTCTTGTTTGTATTGGATACCTAAGCTTCACAAAATTTCGTACAAACAACGTTACATTGCTGGCTCATCTGCATGTTCTACAAAGGAATTGTCCATTAGATTGACAAAAATTCTGTCCGCAGTGAAAGAGGGTCTTCAGAAATACTGTGAAACTGTTTACTCGCGTAGTGGTATTGACCATATGTGGATTCTAAAACACTCTATAAAGAACTTCTGGATAATTTTTCGATCTTTCTCTGAAATTAATTCTATCAAAACTTTTGATTTTTCAACCCTGTATACCACCATTCCCCATGTGAAATTGAAAAATCGTCTGATAGAAATAATCCACAATGCTCTAAATTTATTACTTTGGGATACCATACGGCATATTTTGTTTATAGTGAACTAAAAGGTAAAAACATGCTACAAAGAGGAACAAGTGATCAGTATGCTGGAGTTTCTTAATGACAACATATTTGTTGAATTTGGAGGTAGACTTTTTCAACAAATTGTCATCATTCCTATGGGAATGAACTGTGCGCCTCTCCTTCCCATCCTCTTCTTATTTTCATGAGTTGGAGTTCCTTCAGACTATTGTCAAAAACAAGAAGATCAAAAAGCCAGATCATTTAATTTCACATTTAGATATATTGAAGTTGTTCTTTCCATTAACACTCCAAACTTTACTGATTGGGTTCCATTAATATATCTTCCAGAACTAGAAATTAAAGAAACAACAGACACGGCTTCCTCCACCTCATTTTTAGACTAATACCTTGAATTTGACATAAGTGGTCATCTCAGTACCAGAATCGATGACAAATAAGACGATTTTAATTTTGAAATTATCAATTTCCCCCACCTTAGTAGCAATATACCAACTTCACCTGCATATGGGATATACATTTCCCAACTCATCCGGTATTCAAGAGCTTGCAGCTGCTACTCAGACTTTATAAAACGTCACCAGTGTCTGAGCAGAAAGTTGATGAACCAGGGTTGTGTCAAAGAACGTCTTGTCCTTTTTCTAAAAAATTTGTAAGGGTTCCATGGAACCCAGTGTCTCGCCTACTTTTGTAGACTGTATTTAATGTTAACTGGAAGAAAAACTAAGTCCATTTATAAGTAAAATACGGAAAAACAGGAATTTTATTTTTACAAAATTTACTTCTGGATACTATCTTATGATCATAAACAAGCTTCTGTCCAAGTTTGGTACAAATCCAGGATAGTTTAAGAAAGTTATTAAAATTTCAAAAACTTTAACCACAGAGTGAATATTTGTGGACGCTGCCGACGCCGACGGAATGTAGGATCGCTATGTCTCGCTTTTTCGACTAAAGTCGAAGGCTCGACAAAAAGCTCATCATTAGATACCAAGACCTTGTTGATAAATATTCAGTATCAACTCCACAAATAATACATGATTATCTTGATGTATAGATTCTAGGTACTGATGTTGTTTATCATCTTAATTACGTGTTATAGTGTTCTTTTATTTCTCTTAGTAAATTATTAACTGTTACCGTTAGTCCATTTTTGGTAATATCCTTTTGGTGCGGCTCAGTACTTATGAATCCCGCCAATGTGTTGTTGTGCTGTGGTCAATTTTGTCGAGCCTGCGAAATTTGGGTTCAGTCTGTGGTTAAAGTTTTTTTGGACATCAATAACTTTGTCAAACCTACATGGAATTAGATGAAATTTGGACAGAAGCTTGTTTATGACCAAAATATAGTATCCAGAGCAAAAATTTGAAAATATTTATTTTCATCTTTCCATATTTTACTGATAAATGGATTTAGTTTTTTTTACAGTTAACATTCATATTCAGTCTAAGGTTAAAGTTTTTCAGTCATCAATAACTTTAATAATGGAATTTTATGTGACTGTCATACAAGTGAGAGGTTAAGCTAGCTATAAAACCAGGTTTAATCCAACATTTTCTACATAAGGAAATGCCTGTAATATGACAGTTGTTTTCCATTCGTTTGAACTTTTGATTTTGCCATTTGATTAGGGACTTTCCGATTTGAATTTTCCTTGGAGTTTGGTATTTTTGTTATTTTACTTTTTAGATAAGAGATTTAAGGTGTTTCTGAGACACATTATGTTGACTCCATGACCTCTTGTATTTGTTCATACTTTTAATGCCTAGCAAAAAAGAAACAAATGACAATTATGAAATTGGATTCAACCTGCCTTTGAATAAAATAAATGACCTCTCACATCTCTGCTACAACTATTTGGTTTCTTTTTGAACTGTGTGTTTTCTTATCATGAATTTTTTAAGCAAGATAATTTTGGCAAATTTTTATAATCTTATTTTTTGAAATAATTATCTCAGTTGTAAGGCAAGACACACATCTGAAAGTGTATTTTTTTTAATGTGTCGCTGAAGGTGGACGCAGGTCTAGTAACCACTCTACTGCATCCATCTGTACGAAAGAAAAAGTTTTTTTTGGCTTCTATGAAAGGGAATAATTTTATATTTGGTCTGCAGCTTGATAAAGTAGAGTTGTAGCGAGTAACCACTTTCTGTTTGCTGATAGTTTGAAATTTTAGAACACTCGTTGTACAGGAAAGATTTTCAGCAAACTTTTCTTGGCTCCTATTGAAGTAAATGAATTTAATATTTGGTCTGGGAATGACCAGTTATGCTCCGGTATAAATGTTACCTCAATCAATTGCATGCAGTGATGCAAGTACCCATTCCAGACCAGATTTTGGTCTTGTTGTTTCATGGAATTGCTGATTAACTATTTGGTACATTGTCATTATCTTAAGAGATACATATCAATTTGAGTTTCATTCTTGTTTGAAGATTTTTGTCGGAGTTGTAGCTCATTGATATAGAAAATTGTGACATATTGCACACTAATGATACCCTCTCACTTAAGTATTTGGTAAATAGGAAATTAGAAAGAAATGGATATGAAAATAAAGGACATAGTATAGCATGATCACATAAAGCCTGGTATATAATTTCAGGAAGCTCTTATTTGTAGTTCTCTTGAAAAATGTGATGAAAATTTTCATACATAGCCAGTATGTGTTAGAATATACAAGTATTCTGTAAACAGTAAATTGATCAGTGATTGATTTTTAAAAAAAGGCAACACATGACATAGCATGTTCACAACAAGCCTTATAACAAATTCAGGGAACTATTAATTGTAGTTCCCGAGAAAAATGTAACGAAAATTTAATACATGGCCATTGTATGTTAATATATCCAAGTTCTTATTTGTAGTTTCCTAGAAAAATGCAACAAAAATTTTATACATGGCCATTAAATATTAGAATATATAAGCCATAATCTGAAAATTTATCACATGGTTTTGCATTTTCACATATATTCTGATACTGAATTTCAGGAAGCTCTGATGTGTGCATGGTTCCTGAGTAAAATGTGACAGAATCATAGCTATAAATACAATAGATATAAGAAGATGTGGTATGAGTGCCAATGAAATGACTAGATAGGAAATTTGTCTTTTTGTTGAAAATTTACATATTTGTGCTCTATTCATGACGTCACAAATAGCACTCATTTTGATGTACAAAAATTCAATGAAAAAAGGTAAATTTCCATTGATCTTATGGACAGGAAACATAGAGAACCTGTGTTGACCCAAAAAATCTTTTAACATAATGTTTGTTTTACATTTTACATATCTGACTTGAATATTAAGTTTTTGTTGACTCCTGTACTCCTTTTCCTAAGCATTTAATTTGGTTGAAATCTGGAAGATTTTGTCAAATTTGCAAAAATCTCTATTTTTGACCTATTTGGGATGTAAAAATCAAGGCTTTAAAATAAAACTTTGACAAAAATAGTTCTAATTAACTTTCTCACGTGTTTTTTCGTCAACTTCAAATTTTTTTTTATCTTGTAACATTGAACCTTATAATTGGAAAGAAATGGATTTGTAAATACATGACATATAGTATAAGTATGATCACCATATTTGGTCCTTACCAAACTTATTATTAGTTGTTATTGGCTTTGAACTAGCTGTCAGTAACTGTGAGATACTCTCAGATCTGTACTTAGTGTCCTTTTTATTTTTCTGCTTTGTATCGATCTGATGAGTTAAGCCTTTTTCAACTGATTTTTATAGTTTGTTCTTATGTTGTGCTGTTTCACCACTGTCCCAGGTTAGGGGGAGGGTTAAGCACTCATAAACATGTTTAACCCCGCCACATTCTTTATGTGCCTGTCCTAAGTAAAGAGCCTGTAGATCAGTGGTTGTCATTGGTTCATGTGGGTCAAATTTGTTTTCTCATAAATTATTTTGTTATAAATTTGGCCATTAGTTTTCTCAATTGAATTGTTTCATATTTTTTATGTCCGGGCCTTTTATAGCAGACTATAAGGTATGGGTTTTTCTCATTGTTGAAGGCCGTACAGTTGCCTATAATTGCTTACATCCATTTCGTTTGAACTTTGGTGGATAGTTTTCTCCATTGGCAATCATACCTCATCTCCTTATTTTTATATTACTCATTTCATGGGATAGATGGACAAATGGGTAAAACAAAATAGGAACAGGAGTATCATAAATATCACTTTTCCATAGAAATAAAAACCTTGATTCCTCTGGAATTGGCTTGGGCTGGCAGTTGTTGAAAATATCGGCATTTCTAAATAAACATTCTGAAGTGATAATGCTAAATGGCAGTTCCCTTCTTCATTAACATCAGTTACATTAAACCACTCTTTCCTAATATGAATTCTAAATTCACCAGATCTTGTTCTCAATTGAATGTGTGTCCCGTATATGTGTCAACTTATACAAATGTTCCACCTAGCACATTGTATTACATATGCAATACCTACAGAATGCCTGTTTATTAATAAATTGAAATTCTTCCAATAAATCCTTAAAAATTAACTTACTTTTTACAATTTTTAAATCTAACTATATTTGTCATCTGATCATTCCTCAAGATATTAAAAGCCCTATGTGCCATAAAATATGACTTAGTAAAAAGACAAAGAAGTTGTTGGTCATATAAGGTACATATGATGAATTTCAGTCCATTTATAGTTGTGGGTCATTTAAAGTATGCAAGAAGAATTTCAGTCTATTTATAGTTACTCTGACTTGGTGATATTCAAATCAGTGCTTTACCATCTTGATCCATTCCAGACAAGTTAAATTTTGAAACCAAATATTTTCCAGAATTTTATATAAAAGCTCTTGTCACTTTAACCAGAGGTCTTTTCTTTTACATGACATTATCAACCAAATTTTAGATACAATTGAATAATAGCTTCAATAAACTGTTGACACAAGAGATATGTCTCCTCTATAATTTTGATAGTAAAATGCAAATGTTGAAATTAATGGCAAAACTTTAACATGTAAAATATGCAAAATATTCCAAGTCAACCATGATTGAATGTACAGGGCCAAACAAATTCCATTGGAATAAGATATGCCAATGCTAATACAACTGCATACTAAATATTCTTGACTTATCATTAGTGGTTACCCTTAAACTGTGACCTAGTCACAAACTTTAACATGTAAACTATGCAAAGTTTTAATGTCGATACACCATGACTGAGGGGGTAGGGCCAAATAATCTCCATGGAAATGAGATGAGCCAATGCCTATACAACTGCATACCAAATATCATTGACTTACCATTTGTTGTTACCCTTTAATTGACCTAATCACAAATTTTTAACATTTAAACTAAGCAATAGATGTTAAGTCAGTAGATCATGTATGAGGTTGAGGGGCAAATAATCTCCATTTATTTAGATGTGCTAATACTAGTACAACTGCATACTAAATATAATTGACTTACCATTAGTAGTTTCCCTTACACTGACCTAATCACAAACTTTAACAAATAATTGACTACAGCAGCCAGAAAACAGCACACCTAAGTCTCTCTGAAGTGAGACAAAATTATTTCTGAAACTGAAATGCTGATAACCACACAGGCACCAATCATAACATTTAAAAATAAGCCATGTTACATATAATTATAAATCACACAGCAGAAATAAAACGTTGTTTATTAATAAATTTTAAATGGCACATTCCATGAACAATAGCTATCATCTGAAAAGATTTTAACTAAAGAGGATACGTACGGGTAACAGAAAACAAAAACAAAAATCCTACAATTAAATGTATTTTCAATCTTTTGAGATTTTTCAGTATGAATTAAAGTTTTCTTTGTAAACAAATTAACAAGAGTAAAATGATTTACATGAAAATCGCTTTAAAACAAGGAATATTTGAATTCTGGAAAATTAATAAGAAATGTATGATGAAAACTAACCCAAATAAATAAGGTTAGCCATGCACGCATGGCTAAGGTTAATATTACTTTCACTGATATTGCAGTATGAACTAACTAACCCCCTTTAGCCATTGGGTTAGTTTTCAATATAATTACTTGTTTTAAACATGTCAACTCCTGAGAATGAAACTACAAAAATGTTGGTCATAGTTCATCAGTAAAGTACCTGGCTAATTTTGAAATAATGAAGGTTGATTTGATGATATTGAATGAAAGAACCTTAGTGAGCGCGCTCACATACCCCACGTCCCCACATTGTCATTGGAGAAATAAAATAAGTGTAAGAAAAAAAAATTAAATCAGAAAAAATAATTTTGGACCCTTTTGACCTCAATGTGGACAAAGTTGATAATGGGGCCCAAAAATCAAAAATCTAAATACATGGTTAGATTCAGCATATCAAAGAACCCAATATATTCAATTTTGTTGAAATCAAACAAAGTTTAATTTTGGACCCGATTTGGACCAACTTGAAAACTGGGCCCATAATCAAAATTGAAAGACATGTTTAGATTCAGCATATCAAAGAACCCTAAGAATTCAATTTTGTTAAAATCAAATTAAGTTTAATTTTGGACCCTTTGGACCTTAATGTAGACCAATTTGAAAACGGGACCAAAAATTAAGAATCTAAATACACGGTTAGATTCGCATATCAAAGAACCCCAATAATTCAATTTTGATGAAATCAAACAAAGTTTAATTTTGGACCCTTTGGACCTCAATGTGGACCAATTTAAAACGGGGCCCTAAATCCAAAAACTTAATACACGGTTAGATTCAGCATATTAAAGAACCCCAAGAATTCAAGAATAAAACCCCATTGAAATTGGTCAAGAAATAAGCAATTTATACAAAGAATCTTCTTTGCACAATACTGTGCAATTAAATATTTCTTGCAATTGCGCAATACTGTGCAATTGAATATTTCTTGCTATTGTGCAATACTGTACAATTGACAATTTCTTCCTATTGTGCAATATTGTGCTATTGGATATTTCTTGCTATTGCGCAATACTGTGCAATTGAAGATTTCTTGCTATTAGCAATACTGTGCAATTGAAAATTTCTTGCTATTGCACAATACTTATTATATAATAATTTACATATCCTGTTTGGTGTGTATCTCCTGCCATATCATTATTATTTGCTTTTAAATATAAATCAGAAATAACCAACTTAAAATGGAAAATTTTAAAGAAAAAAAAAAAAGGAAAAAAGGAAGAAAAGGGAAAAAATTTCCCAATTTTTGAACCCCTTATGATTCATCACCCCAAACTCAATCCCAGCCTTCAATGAGGTATGGTACCAATTGAATCATAATTTCCTGTCAATATGCACATCTACATAGTATGTCCTTATTATCTACACAGTTTCATGAAATTCTGTTGTGTGGTTTCAGAGGAGTTGCGATGACAAACTGTTGCAGAAGTACATTGAAGCAAATAAGTTCAAAGGCGTAACTCCTGGAAAAAAATTGAATCGAATTTCCTGTAGATATGCACATCTACGTAGTATGTCCTTATTATCTGAAAAGGTTTCATGAAATTCTGTTGTGTGGTTTGAGAGGAGTTGCGATGACAAAAGGTTGCAGTAGTATATTGGGCAAATAAGTTCAAAGGGGCTTAACTCCTGGAAAAAAAATTGAATCGTAATTTCCTGTCGATATGCACATCTACGTAGTATGTCCTTATTATCTGAAAAGGTTTCATTAAATTCTGTTAAGTGGTTTGAGAGGAGTTGCGATGACAAAAGGTTGCAGTAGTATATTGGGCAAATAAGTTCAAAGGGGCGTAACTCCTGGAAAAAAATTTAATCGTAATTTCCTGTCGATATGCACATCTACATAGTATGTCCTTATTATCTGAAAAGGTTTCATGAAATTCTGTTGTGTGGTTTGAGAGGAGTTGCGATGACAAAAGGTTGCAGTAGTATATTGGGCAAATAAGTTCAAAGGGGCGTAACTCCTGGAAAAAAAATTGAATCGTAATTTCCTGTCGATATGCACATCTACGTAGTATGTCCTTATTATCTAAAAAGGTTTCGTGAAATTCTGTTGTGTGGTTTGAGAGGAGTTGCGATGACAAACTATTGCAGTAGTACATTAAAGTAAATAAGTTCAAAGGGGCGTAACTCCTGGGAAAAAAAATTGAATTGTAATTTCCTGTCGATATGCACAACTACATAGTATGTCCTTATTATCTAAAAAGGTTTCGTGAAATTCTGTTGTGTGGTTTGAGAGGAGTTGCGATGACAAGAAACAGGACTGACGGATGGACGGACGGGTCAAAAACATTATACCCTCCGCAACTCGTTGCGTGGGGTATAATAAGTCACTACTGATAGAAAACATATAAATAAATCTCAACATCAATTACAGACACTATATAATAATATGTTTATTTTTTGTATCATTGGAGGATATATAAATCATGTTCCCTCATGAGACACTTGAAATGTTTGTTTACGATTCTTTGGTAACAAGTGATGATGTGGTCTGGAGTTTTATGATGCCAAACAACAATTTTTTTTAATAAATCCAGAATTAATTCCAATATGTTAACCCTGTACATCATACAGAGAAAAGAAAAACAAAATCTGGTTTCCAACGTTGTATCAAAATGTTTCTATAGCCCTTGTAAATGGCCATCTATTTTGCAATTTAGAACTCTTGCATGAAATGTCAAAATTTAAGCTGAGTTTTCTATGCATCTGGTGCAGAAAAATTGGTACCGTTTATGTTATTACTACCACTGAGTCGATGCCTCTGCTGGTGGACTGATAGTCCCCGAGGGTATCACCAGCCCAGTAGCCAGTACTTTGGTACTGGCATGAAAATACGGATTTTGTATTATTAAAATTTGCTGTTACAAAATTTTGGAAATTATTCAAAATTAAGGAATGTATCTCCCTCATGCAAAGCTCTGATTCCTTTCCCAGCTTTGGCTATACTTTTTGGTCCTTTTTGGTTGTAGCTCTTCATATTTTTAATAAGCTTTGGATTTTCGAATATTTTGGCCTCGAGCATCACTGAAGAGACATTGATTGTCGAAATGTGCATCTGGTGCAGAAAAACTGGTACTGTTTATGTTATTAAGTTGATTTATGTGATGATAAACATAACCAAGATGATTATAAATATTTGATCAATTCTCTTGAACAAATCTGCATTTTCCACGTAATGCAATCCTCTAAATCTACACAATAATAAAGGTGAGACTAAATGTAACTTACACATGAACATGTATACACTGAACAGAAAATAAGTTTAATAAAAAATTTGTAATGGGTTCCATGGAACCCTGTGTCTCGCCTGCGACTGCTGCTGTCAGTGTAAAATGTAATATTGCCTTAAAAAGTGAGTCCATTTATCAGTAAAATACAGAATTTAACAAAAAAATTAAAAGTTTTTCTTTTGATGCTATTTCTTGGTCTTGAAGATTAGCTTCTGTCCAAGTTTCATAACAAACCATGAAGGTTTACAAATTTATCATGTCAAAAAAATCTAATCCAAGACTGTCTGTAAATGTTAACTGTAATAAAGAAGTGCAGCTATCAAAAAAAATACTAATAAACTGTTGACACAGAGATATGTCTCGCCTATCGGCATAAAATTCAGAAAAAGACAATCTGATGGACAGCAACATTGCTTATTAATTCAGTCACTGGACCATGATCTAGTGGGCAGGACCTGAAAATGGTTGACAAACTGAGATGTACAGACAGTAATGTAACTTTATAGAAAATATCGTTGTTTATTGTAGGTAGTTCCTATCAATATAACTTAAGCAGAAAAACTTAACATTGAAATTTGCTAATTAATTCAAGTCACTGGACCATGTCCTAGGGGGCGGGGGCCTCAAAATAGTTGTCAAACTGATATGTTCTGATAGTAATGCAACTTTATACAAAATATCATTGATCTATCACAAGTAGATCCTATCAAACTAACTTAAGCAGAAAACTTAACATTGAAAATTGCTAGTTAATTCAAAGTCACTGGTCCATGTCCTTAAAAAAGTTGTCAAACAGATATGTACTGATAGTAATGCAACTTTATATTAAAAATCAATGATCTATCACAAGTAGTTCCTATTAAACTAACTTAAGCAGAAACCTTAACAATTGTTGATGCCGAAGCCGGAGCCAGAAAAGCAATCCCTATGTCTCGAGTTCCGCAACAGGTGAGACAAAAATGTTATTTTCAAAAGTTTGGTTCAGACTTATTATTATTCATTAAAAAGCTTCTGCCAAAGTTTCATAAAACTCTATGCAGGTTTGACAAAGTAACTGATGTGTAACAAATTTTAACCCCAGACTGTATCGATTTGTGAACTGTAAAAAAACTAAGTCCATTTGTCAGTAAAATATCGAAAAAATAAAAAGAAATATTTTCAAAATTTCACTACGGCTACTCTCTTTTGGTCATAAACAAGCTGCTGTCCCAATTTCATAAAATTCCAGGTAAGAAGGTAGGAAGATAGGTTTGACCAAGTTATTGATGTCTAAAAAAAAACATTAACCTCAGACTAAATCTGAATGTTAACTGTAAAAAAACTTTGTAAAAAAACTAAGTCCATGTATCAGTAAAATACGGAAAAATAAAATTATATATTTTCAAAATTTTGCTCTGGATACTGTATTTTGGTAATAAACAAGCTTCTGTCCAAATTTTATAAAATTCCATGTAGGATTGAAAAAGTTATTGATTGATGTCTAAAAAAACTTGAACCACAGACTGAACTTAAATGTTGACCACGCCGATGACGGAATCTAAGATCGTTATAACTCACTTTCGCAGGCTCGACAAAAAACATAATTTTAATGTCCCCCGCACTGCACACAGTTTATCTGTCCAAGGGCAATAACTAAAAAAAACTTTTGGTCTTTAAGACTTTATAAATATCTTAAAGAAATGAAGGCTTGAGAGCAAATGCAATGCAATTTCTGATATAATTAATATTTTCAAGGGGCAATACTCTTTTAAAAATAGTTGATCGTCACTGATTTTGGAAATTGTCTGAGACATTGCTGATATATAATATAATATAAATTTGATAAAAATCTGGCATAAAATTGTACACATGAGAGCGTTAAAAAGACCAGATGGACGGATGCAAGCTATTTTTATGTCAGCTTATCACTGAAGGAATTACGAAAAAAAGTGTTGTTTTTTTTTTGAATATTTCTCCTTCATGTAATTGCCTCAAAGTTTAAATCTTTTATGAAACTGGAAATGTTATGCCAAAGCCTTTAATCTCTTTAATCAATTTAATTAATATAATGTTATTTTTTTATATAGTTGATAGATGATAAAAGTCAACTTGCTTAGGCAAAACTTTGGAAAATCTAAGGTAAAGTAACCTGAAACTAGTGTTTCACTTGAACAGTTTCTATTTTTTAAAACAACTATTAATTTATAAATATGCTTCCATAAAGTTCCAATTAGAATTTATATCCTGTAAGAAAATGCCCCAACTGATTGACAGATGAATGGTTTTTCCCGTAAAGAATATGTTTCCCAGCATTACATAAAAAATATCATTAATCTGTATTAAACAAGTAATATTTTTTATAAATTAAAAATTTTATTCTGCTTTGAGCATTTATTAATGCATCTTACTTTGTATTGTAGTTTGAATACACCCTCTTTTAACCAACTATCAAATAATAAATCTAGGAAGGAGGGGGTGAGAATTTGACACTGCTTTGCATCATAGGGTCATTGGACATTGATCCATTCACACTGGCCCTGAGTATAATAGCTCAGTTTTCATAAGGACAATTTAAGAATGGCCAAATAAATATTTGGTACCATTTTGGCTTAACTGTCATAAATGATTTAATCTGGTTGATAAATATTTGATGAATGTGATGAAATAAAAAATAGCTCTTAAAAACGTAAGTATTAATATGTACAGATAACATTTTATTATGTACAGATATTTGATTGAACTACCCGTCATTTTTTGGAATTTTAATCCACATCCAATATATTTCAAAAATTTGAAAATATTAAGAATACAAAATTTATTTCATTTAATTTTGTTTTTGTAGAACTTTAAATAGCAACATAGAAGAACCCTCAGTAACTTCTATACAAAATCTAACTATAGCATGTATAGCATCTTAGTAATTTCTAAATGAATATACATGTATGTTGTCAACATTATACTTTGTTGTATTATAATACTGTGTTTCACTAACAATAGCATTAATAAAATGCAGCAAATTTTACAGCAAAGTTTGAAATGTAACCCCAAGTCCTGACACTACAGAAAATCTCGATCCACTAATATTAGTTTTTCAAGCACTTTGTTTAAGGCAGTCACTGTGGGTGAAGATTTAAAATGTTCTAAAAAACTCTTTCCCTCCTCCAAACACTGTGTTAGTTGTGGGTCCAGTGGAATACATCCTGTAAAAATAATTAATATTCAATAAAATCTACTGGTAACTAAATTTTTGAGGATAGGACTGGTAAATGGTAAATTCATAGGAGTTGAATAACACCTACTAATCACAGCGTACATGCACATTTTAAATGACTCCGTCCGTTTTTTAAACCAAGAATATATATTAAAGGCTATATTTGATTAGACTTTATTTGCTACCAGATGTGTGACTTTTGCATATATATACCAAATGTGTGTCTTTTATCCATACAAGACTGGTGAATTTTCTGTTTCCTGTACATAAATATGCTAATTGTATGCACTTTATAATAATTCTTTTCTCTTGTTACTCTCCCTCTGCTAGAATTCAAGGAATTGTTAATTCCCCCAAAAGTTAATTAAATACATTTATCAATTAACATTGAAAGTATACCTGAATAAAAACATCTGTCGCCCATTTAGTGAATCACACCTTAATAAAATAAAATGCTCCGCTGGGCGCAGCTTGATACGACCACAGAGGTCGAACCCTGAACAGTTGGGGCAAGTATGGACACTACATTTAAACTTGAAACAGCTCTGAATTTGGATTGTGATTAGATATTTGACACATCATAGGTTTCTGACACAGAATAAATGTGGTCAAAGAACTGAAAATTTTGAAATTGGTATTTTACATATTATTTATTGTCCAATATCCAAAAACTAAATACACGGTTTTATTCAGCATATCATAGAACCCCAAATATTTATATTTTTGATGAAATCAAACAAAGTTTAATTTTGGACCCTTTGGACCTCAATGTGGACCAATTTGATAACAGGCCCCAAAATCAAAAATCTATATACAAAGTTAGATTCAGCATATATATATCAAAGAACCCTATATGTTCAATTTTTGTTGAAATCAAACAAAATTTAATTCTGGACCCTGATTTGGACAGATTCAGCATATCCAAGTTGGAATTTAAATAATTTATTTATTAATGGACAATATGAGCTAAGTTTTTTAAGGGGTTTGCTTCTCAAATTTTTGTTTTATATATATCATTCTGAAAATTAATTTATACAGAATAACAAATAAACCTACCCCAAGTTCTTCAAAAAATTTACCAAAAAAAAAATGAAGAAAAACCAATTTCCAAAATATCATTCCTCATTAATACAGTCCTACATTTATTCACAAGAAATCACATAAAACGATGATGAATTGAAAATCAGCTTATCAGCCACACCACTTAGAAAACACAAAATTTTCAAATAAATTTGTCACTCAAATTAAAAGTGTGCTAGTTGACGAATAACACATGTTTTGTTTTCTTGATAATAGGTGGTAATTGCTGCATGAATGAATTAATAGTAAATACACAACACTTAATCATATTCATAAATGTGAATATTTAGTTAATTACAAATGTAAATATGTAATACAAATTGTATGTAGTTTTAAAGGAAGAAAATAAAATTTCAATTTCTTTTAAAATAATAATAATAATAATAATAATAATAATAATACATGTAATAATAATAATAATAATAATAATAATACATGTAATAATAATTTTTTAATTAAAGAGGGTTACACAGTTAGCTGTAAACTAATCTTCCTGGGGCCCTCATAAAATACATATAATTATAACAAACAAAGAATTGCAGAATAATCAAACAAATACACACATTAGCTATTAATTAATACATCACAAACTTCCTTCATTCTTTTAATATTTAATTTTCATGATTAGTTATAAAAATATTAAAATAAACAAAATTTCAATTAACTTCATTAAGTGGTAATACCAGAAACTGGACACAATCATCTCTACAAACTCAGTTTTTTTGTTTTAAACATCTGTTTGTTAAGTAATATTATCTGTCCCTTTATCAGCATGAGATGACATATTTACAGCTCTAATTAACCATTTTATAATTGAGAGAAGATATGAAACTTTCATTCTGAAGGGTTTAGATTCAATCTTTAAAATATATTAAAATTACCTTTAATTATATTCAAAATATTCAATAATGAAGAGTAAATTTCAAACTATATTTATACATGATTCGATGTTATATCTATAACTAAGACTCTACTTATTATTTCTATTTATCGTGCAATACAGCTTTGTATTTGAATTGTGATTATATATTTGACATAGCATTGTTTCTGACACAGAATGAGTGTGGTCTAAGAACTTAAAATTTTGAAATTGGACATTTATCTATTATGGTCCAATATCCAAAATCTAAATACAATGGTTAGAATCAGCATATCAAAGAACCCCAAGAATTTAATTTTTGATGAAATCAAACAAAATTTAGTTTTGGGCCCTTTGGACCTCAATGTGGACCAATTTGATAACAAGGCCCATAATAGAAAATCTTATTACACCGTTAGATTCAGCATATCAAAAAACCTCATGTATTCAATTTTTGTTGAAATCAAACAAACTCTAATTTTGGACCCCTGTTTGGACCATCTTGAAAACTGGGCCCAAAATAAAAAATCTTATAACATGTTTAGATTCAGCATATAAAAACCCTTGAATTCAATTTTTGTTCATGGTATGGAACCTTGTGGTACAATTTCATAGCAATCCATAGACACTCAATTTATTGTCCAGACACTAGAAAATCCTAGTTTTTTTTTGGCCCTTTCCGTCCTCAATTAAATAAAAACAAAAAATTTGGGCCATGACCCCAAAATCAAAATCAACCTTCCTTTTGAGGTATGGAACCTTGTGGTCAAATTTCATAGAGATCCATACACTTTTACACAAGTTTTGTCCTGAAACAAGAAAAATGCTTGTTTTTGGCCCCTTATTACTATACTGCTATGAAAATAACCCTAAATTTCCTATTGTGGTATGGAACCTTATGCTAAAATTTCATAGAAATTCATACACTTGTTGTGAACGCTTATTTTGGTACATGATCATTGTCCGGTATTTAGATAAACCGCGATGTTTTGAATATAAAACTTAGTGGTGAGCGTAGTTTAGTCAATTTAAAACTATAGGATTGAAGTGATCAAGTTGGACTTTATTACTTTTTATTATTGCTCAAGCCTCAGAATGTTTAATTAATTAGAAATGCATACTTTTAATGAATTCACCAAAGTTCATTACTGGCTTTAATATACGAGTTATCCTTTCTTGAATGGTAAAGATTTCAAACTAGGAATAAATCATGAATAACACGGTTAAATGTGTGTTCATTGTTGATTGAATATGTTAAATATTGTACGATAAATTAGCTGAATTGACTTACATTAGTCTGTGTGTTATTTTAGTTACTTCCAGTTTCCTATTGATATAAATTCCACGAGTTTATTGGATTAGCAGGAAATATGGCGTGGTTTGACGTAATCTGTCACTTTGGAAAACAAACTTAGTAAGCAAAATTTGACTTCCCAGCTAATCGGATGTTTTTCTGATCGCAAAGCCTTTTTCTAAATTAGGGATCCATTTAGATCGATTATTCTTTTAGCGAAAGGTTGTTTGAGTTGGTATGTGTATTTTATTTACAGAGTTCCAGGAGATATTTTGTCATAAAATGGTGAAATCCTTGACTGATATTTTCTGGAGTCTGGGTCAATATTATTTAAAACTAGGGGGTTTCCACATTTATATTTGGCAACCTATTGATATTCTATTGATATTTATAAATATTTCAGCGTTTATTTTAAATTTGACACAGATTATTTGATTATTTAATTGTTGTAAATAGCTAAATTGAGATTGATTGTAATATTCTATGTTTTCATGAAAGTCGAAAGAAATAATAATGATTTAGAAATTGCAGAACTTTCTAGTCTTTTTATTTTCATTTTGGATAGTTTTGACAAATTGCTCGCAAAACGCATACATTCAAAATACACTTATACTCAAGTTATTGTCTGTGAACCAGAAAAATACATGTTTTTGCCCCTTTTTGACCCCTTATTACTAAACAGCTATGAAAATAACCCCCAAAATCAATCCCAACTCTCCTATTGTGGTATGGAACCTTGTGCTAAAATTTCATAGAGATCCATACACTTATACTCAAGTTATCGTCTGTGAACCAGAAAAATGCTCGTTCTTGGCCCTTAATTACTAACAGCTACGAAAATAACCCCAAAGTCAATCCCAACCTCTGATTGTGGTATGGAACTTAGTGCTAAAATTTCATAGAGATCCATACACTTATACTCAAGTTATTGTCTGTGAACCAAAATGTCTTTGAACGACAAGAAAAATGTTTGTTTTTGGCCCCTTTTTGGCCCTTAATTACTAAACAGCTAAGACAATAACCCCAAAATCAATCCCAACATTCCTATTGTGGTATGGAACCTTGTGTTAAAATTTCATAGTAATTCATACACTTATACTCAAATTATTGTCTGCGAACAACGATGCAGACATCACCATTGCATAATACCGAATGCAAAAATTTTGCGGTAGTATAAAAATATCAGTCAATCCAAACTGAAGTTTCTTCATTTCTTCAAATAAGACTTTTTAGGATCATTAGCGTACTTATTAATTGCAATGCTCATCTTTTGAACATACAAAATTTAGTTCAGATTGAAAAGTGTGCAACCAGAAAGCTTAAAAAAGTTTGAATATAAATTTGATTGTGACCGTGAACAACAATCACAGTAGCTACATATGCCTGATTCTGTAATTCAATTTAAACATTGTACCTTGACACAAAATGTACAATTCTTTAAGATAAAGCCAGTGAATTCCTAAACATTTACATACTCCCATCCCCAAGTTAAGAATCATATAAAGCAGGTATGCAATGATTGACCTGCATTAAGGACAACCAATCATGTGATATGCTAGCCTTTGAATATACACACTGGTAAATTGAATGACAGGTGGTTTTACCTTTGAACCATTCAGATTGGGGAACCAACAATGGTAGCAAGTTAGATAATCATTGAACAATTCGCTTTTCATTAGAATTTGGAGTTTGAATATTTTTAATGTTTCAACACAAGAAGATATTTTTAGTCCTCACAAAAATTATTTGTTTTAAAGAAGCATTTAACAATATTGTCATTCCAAACGCAGACCCAATTGGACCTGTTGCAACACATCAGCAAACTTCAAGGAAACAAGTATGATACATTTTTTTAAACGGTTCCCCTTCTCAATTTTTTAATATACAGTCGAACCTCGTTGTGTCGAACTCGGTTGTGTCGAAAACTCGGATGAGTCGAAGTAATTTCTCGGTCCCGGTAAAATTCCCGTTTGATCAATGCATAATTACCTCTGATGAGTCGAACTCGGTTGATTCGAATACTCGGTTAAGTCGAGTAAATTGTATAGTCCCGTCGAAGTAAAATTAATGTAAATTGACCCCGATGTCTCGAACTTCGAAAGTAAGAATTTTCGCAAGATGCAGACCTTATGATAACAACTCAAATCAGATGTATTTTTGATGTCACCTAATCATTTTCAAAAGAGATTAAAGCTGGGTAAACATACTTGTTTGTATAACAATTAAAATGACATGTTTATGGTGACCGCTAATTAACACCTTTGTTGATCGTTCAAGCGGAATGTTAGTGTTGAACATTTTTCACCTGAGATAAAAACGAAACGAATTTAAATGACCCAAGCCGAGATTAAATGAATCGGTAGATTTAAAACTCATTAATTACAACAGATAAAAGGATTAGGACAATTTTAATTAATTCATGATAATTTAATGTAAAGCAGACGACCTCATCAGAGACCGTTCAGAACTTATTTCGTGCCGCGAGTGATTTCATAATTTATAGCGACTGACCTTTGTAAATATTTGTGTAGACTATTGATTTTATTTGTGCATGATTTGTATGATTGTATCTGTACTTGTGTTTTTAATTATTACGAAGAACCAAAAATGGAGATTGAATACACAATCATAAAGTGTCATATCGAAAAAAGGAACACTGTTCATTGTATCTAGTTTACACAAATCTCATACCGTATTTCATGCGTTCAAAATTTATGTCGACACACTCGACCTCGGATGAGTCGAATACTTTGGTCCGGTCCCTTCGACTTCGACACAACGAGGTTCGACTGTATCTTCAGAACAATAACTTTGAAAATCTGCTTTCTAATATTAGCACATTAGTATTGGTAGTCCAATTAAAAATCAATTTTGCTCACTTTTCCAGTAAAATGAAACTTTAAATTATCGAATTTATATTTATTTATACAAATGAAACATAATATCTTTTTTTCATGTTTTTTGTGAATTTTCCATTTAAGATCTTAAAAGCATATTGAGATTAATCTAGAGATACTTACCTAAGAAAGGAATATGGTACTTCTTAGCCAGGGATTCTCCTCCACCTTTTGAAAATACATTTGTACACTCCTATAAATAAAACAATAATTCAACAAAAGTGAAAGCTTGAGAGAACTGTCCTTAGACCAGTATTAGAGAGTTTTAATAAAAATTTTCATTTTAAGAATATAAGTTGTGGAAAAGACTGGCAGTAAAATGAACAACTGTTAAAAAATGATAAACCATTTGTCCTATTTTCCTTACATTGTCAAAATTATCTGAAAATGATAGAACTGAGCTACTTCTTAGGAAAAGATAATTCTATTGTTTAATTTCTTCCTTCAAAATCACACAGATGAAAGAATTCCCTTGTGTTCATCAATATAACAAAACAATATATTCTTATCTTTTTTAACAGAATATGGACAGAAAAGAAATCTACCATACACATTTTTTAATTAAAACACAACTCACTCAAATATATGTGATTCAGTAGGAGACAATACAAATCTTTTCATATTCTACTTACTGAACAATGAGGACAAACAAAGCCACTCATATTTTCGATAAGACCAATAATGGGTATATGTGTCTTTTTACAGAAAGTTAACTCTCTAACTACATCGCCCACAGCTACTGCCTACAAAATATCAAATAGAATTTAAACTAACATACGTACTTCATCTGGAAAAAATAAGAAAACGCATTATAAAGAATTCTCCAAGAATCTATAGCATCTTAAACAAAGGATATCCAACCAATTGCATACTGTTATTTTCATGTTGGTATTAAAATAAGGAAAATAACTACTGAAATTATGAATGCTGGTTTTTATTATTGCAAACCTGAAACTGCTGCATTCTTCGCATTAATAAAAACAGTTTATGAAAAATAAGTAATGGAAGATTAAAAGGCTAGATATCATAGATCAGCAAGAAACTAACATCTAGAAAACTACACTCAATTGCTCCTCAGCTGACTCAAAGCAGAGTGTCACAATGAACTTCATTTTGATTGCTGAGTCAACAATCATGACTATATATCATAACATAAAATACCTTTTGTCGGTTCAGCACCACAACAGATTTATAGGGATTATGACATTTTAATTGCTATGTACTGGCTTTTATAATAAAGTTATTTCAACTGAACAACTAAAGTGCTATTGAGTGTATATACTTCATGCTTCCCCAGATTGCTGATACTGATTTTTTTCTGAAACTTATTTGAAATTACTGTAGCTTTTCACCACCAAAAGAGTTCAAAAGAAGACTATTCACAATGCCCAGGTCAGACCTCAACCACAAAGTTAGACCTTGGAGCATGTTACATACTTGTGGTGTTGTAACAAGAATAGCTCCATCTGGATTATAAGCCTTCAGGTTATCAATAACTGACAGATGTTCATCAGATGATCCTGGTGGTGTGTCAATGATTAGGTAGTCAATATCTCTCCATACAACATCACTCAAAAATTGCTTTATCATTGCTGAAACAAATCCAAAATAGCACCAAAACATGAGAAATATATAGGAAATATTATAAAAGTAATACTATGAAAGTACTTTTATTTGTGGGATACCATTTTTTGTGGTTTTCTTGGATGGTTTTATCTACTAATTTAAGTGTCCAACGAAATATAACATCTGTTATCCAAATCAAGACGTGGAAAGATCCCTGTGTAGGTTCCACTACATGGATACGGCCATATGATTTAGAGAATTCATGGAATGTCAGCAAACGCATTATGAATTATATACAACTTCAGACAGAATTTTACCCATTTAATCTTTAAAAAACCTAAACTGTAGGACTTTTAACCTTTTCATGAAAAAAATAATCTGAACAATGAAAGTCGAACTTCTGGTGATGATATGGGATGATGAAGAGTTCATAATATGTCCTCATAATTCTCATACGAAAACAAAAAAATAATTTCATACTGACTTTGCTTTTAACAATAATAATTCTACAATTCAAAGTACATTTGTAGCATTTTTTAAGAAACCGTTTTCTTTAATTGACATATTTATGGCCCAATTAACACCTTTGATGATCGTTAATCTGTTGATCATTCAACTTCTGATTACACGTGTGCTAAAATTGCAAGATTTACTTAGCAATTTCCTTCAATTCTTGACAATTTGTAAGCATTGATGAATCAGCTTATTCCCGAAATCATTTAAAAGTTTCAATAATCTTCGTTTCTGATGGCTTCAAATTCTGCACTCAATTTTTTTTACAGAAAACTAAAATCCACAAATTTAAGAACCCACAAACATGTAAATTTTGCTCAAACCACAAAAATTGATACCCATGAATAAAAGTACTTTCATAGTAATTATCAACTGGTAGCCAAATTATAGCCATTAGGTTATTCCTTATTTCTTTTGAAATATATCACATTTTTGTCATCTAATGGCCTTTTATAGCTTACTATACAGTATGGGTTTTTTTCATTGTAAAGGAAGAATGGTAGTTTTTCACATCCCTGTTCTTTAGTTCAAGTGGAAAGTTGTCTAATTGGAAATCATACCATATCACCTTGGTTTTATATTATGTGCTAAGGTGGCCTAATGAAGTCAACAATCAATCTATTATTTGGTTAGTTTTCCAAGAATCTAAACAAGCTCAAGGTCTAGGTGTCATTATTTCAACATTTATGAATGGTACATTGTATGGACAGATCGTAGAAAAACAAACATTATGAATATAAATACAATTCATTCAAATCAAATTACATATTGTGATACAATTTATTCTCTTTTAAGTATGAAGGAACGTACTTTTTTTAATATGTTTTGTATGTTTTTTTAGTTTCTTCTTACCACCCGAAAGTACAAAATAACAATGTTTTCTCTAGTTTAATATGATCTACCGGTATAAGGTTTAATCAATATATTTGAAAATTCTGGAGAATTAAAGACAGGTCAATTTCAAATAAGATTGGCAGGAAAATAATGTGTGATGAGTTTTTATAAAGAAATAAATGGAGAATTGAATGACAAATGCCAAAAAAAATATGAATGGAACAATAAAGAATTACCAAAAACATTTTGTGAGATGTATCCTTGAGAGTACTTGGAATGCTTACCAAAGTTTTAAATTCATTTCCTAGGAGATTTCTAAGGACAGGGGATACATTGGAAATAATTGCTCCTTCATTGTGAACAAGAGACTCCCAAGAGCCTGAATTGCTCACCTTGTAAAAAATATGCCGTTTTGATATCTATTTTTTTTCTTTTATTGCAATCAGTTGTGTTTGCTTATTCATATACCGTATAGCGGGTTATTTTCGCGGGGTGTTTATTTTCGCTTATTTTGGCGGGTCAGGGGAAATCGCGAAAATAAATTCTGTGAAAATTTATGCATACGTTCGATACTTTCTAATAGCTATAGCGTTTTGTAAACTATCTATTTTTTCCCGTTCAACAGATCAATAACAGTTCATGTTAATTTAAACAACATAAATGCCAAAGGCCATTGTTCAGTTGCTGTCAGGTGTTTATTGGTTACATAATAAAATAGATAATAATATAAGAGTGTTTAGAATATAGCAAAGTGCTCTCGACCAATGAAATTGTAGGATTTGATGCCTCTTAATTGTGAAGAATGAATGTAAATCATGTTCTTAGTAAGGGATTATCCTATTATTTGGGTCTATTTACAGTTCAAAACAAAGAGTTTCTATAAATGAATTACAACTGCCCGAAGCACATTTATCAGATTGATTGAAACTGACTAAACGTTGAATTGTGAAACAAACAAAAAACTCAAAATAAGTTGAAGTTTACTGGTGCAGTAAAATTGGTACCGTGAATGTTATTTTGAAAATATTAATAACTTCAAATTACTAAAAAATTAAACAATATCAAAGCAATGAAAAAAAAAAAAAGCTTTAAAATAAAAAATAACCTAAATATTTAGCTTTCGAAAACTTTGATTACTGGATCAGCGGTTGGGAAGAATAGTTATTTCCATTATTCCGATAAAATAAAAAAGAAAAAAAACAGGAATTTAATTTAGGTTTTGAACATATTAAAAACTTTTAAAGGCATTTTATTTGAACATTTCCCTGACATAATGAAATAGTATTTGATGTAAAAAGCCTGACCAAAATATTGGCTGTGAAATAAAATTAAGTTGTAACTCAAATGTAATAATTGATTTAAACTGTAAATAAAAAAGGATAATTCCTCACTAAAATATTACATGACTTACATTCATACTCACAATCAGGAAACATATACAATTCCTACCATTTCTTTGTACTGTTGTGTCATCTAATATCTATAACGCATTTTTAAAAAAATATTTCCCAAATGATAAAAGTCCTTACATCACTAAAACTAATCCATAAATGAGATGCCGAAAAAGGAAGTCATGCATCAATTATAAACATTGTACTGACAATGAAACTAATTCTTGAATACAACCATGGAAGTAATATTTAAAAGGAATAACAACGACTAATTAGCATGTATTAATGGCATGCAGAGCTCTGTACTAAAGTCATATGATTTTATCCAATTATAGTCTCAGCGGCAAGACCCCTTTGGTTACTATCTGGAATGGGGACCCAATTATTTCCCCCATTACTTCAATGCAATTTTATCCAAATTGAGGGTCAGATTTTTTATTCCCTAAATAAGACTTCAAAATTTCAGTTACTTTCTCATACTAGTAGCCCCCTTCATGGTTTCTGGGAAAATTCTTGGGTGGTCATGACCGGCATTTAAGAGAGCAATACTGTTTTGAGTATTAATAGGGTCATTTTACTAACTTCCTAGTTAAAATCTAAATTAAAATTTGGACCATTTACTCAGATAATCATCCACCCTATACATTTCAGAATCACTTAAAATTTAGCAGAATTTGAAAGTTTAATGAATACCCTTTAGATATACTACAAATTTAAGCATCTTTACATAATTTTCATCTCGGTACAATATCCCATTTAAAAGATGGTAGATTTATTAAGGGACTTCATTCGTGGGTACTGGACTGGTATCCTGTAACTGGGATCCTATTCCTATCAAAACAGATAATCATAGCCAGAAACAAGAAGCCACCCCTTCACACAAAAAAGAGCACATTTCAGTCAAAATTCCAATTTAACAAAAGTCAGCTCAAAATAATTTATTTTCAAGCCATGCCACTTTTAAGCTCTATCAGAACTTTTGATGAAGGACATGTTATACAAAATCATTTTCTTTGTATTATAAGCACCAAAAACTTAAATTTTAGCTTCAGAGATATGCAAATATATGTAAATGAGACATCTTAGATGTATGTATACAATGGCTTAAATCTCCACTTTTCTTCAACTTCAACCAAAGAAAAAGAGAATCAGGCATAGATATGTGAAGAATACTAGTAAAATGCATACATGATCAGTGACAGAATTCAATATTGACATGTAAACCTTATGAAAGAGTGCTTTGGACTATGCTACAATATGACAAAATTTTTGTGCGTTGTTGTAGAAACAACAAATATGCTTTACTTTGCCATTTTTTTTGCAAAATTTAAATATATTATGAATGAAAGAGTCAGATAGGCAAGTCTTGCAACACACAAGCCTATTTTCATGATTAGAAAATAATACACTCTCTTTAAATATTGGCTATTTAGATGAAAATTGTCAAAATTTAGCTGATTTTTCATTGACCGCCTCATATAAAATTGCACATTACAGACAAAGTATGACTTTCAGGTACAAAACTAGGACTGTCTGACCCTAACTACATATAAAGCTTACTACAGAATTGACCAGTTTTATTTATTGCTATATTTCTTAGTCCAAAATTGTCATTTTGCATCATTTTGTTGATGCGGTATCAAATTACGCACACTTTATACTGTTAAAATGATAATAAATGAAGCGTAAACTGTACTTTTAATGAAAAAAGGAATAAAACTGCACAATCTAACACTGCCTATCATCTGAAACATCTTTGCAGCCAATATTATGAATTTTAAACTAGATATCTACTCAAACTAAGGAAAATCATGTATTTCTTTAATATAATTACATAATAGCCTGTAACCTGACACCAATATGATAAATTTGAAAAATCTTTATAATTCTCCAATAGTTTGTCAATATCTATCAAATAAACCACAATTTGAAGATTTTTATGCTTAATTCCATCAGGTGTACCTTACCCTTGACAGGAATGGGGACCCAATTATTTCCCCATTACTTCAATGCAATTTTATCCAAATTGAGGGTCAGATTTTTATTCCTAAATAAGACTTCAAAATTTCAGTTACTTTCTCATACTAGTAGCCCCTTCATGGTTTCTGGGAAAATTCTTGGAGGGTCATGACCGCATTTAAGAGAGCAATACTGTTTTGAGTATTAATAGGGTCATTTTACTAACTTCCTAGTTAAAATCTAAATTAAAATTTGGACCATTTACTCAGATAATCATCCACCCTATACATTTCAGAATCACTTAAAATTTAGCAGAATTTGAAAGTTTAATGAATACCCTTTAGATATACTACAAATTTAAGCATCTTTACATAATTTTCATCTCGGTACAATATCCCATTTAAAAGATGGTAGATTTATTAAGGGACTTCATTCGTGGGTACTGGACTGGTATCCTGTAACTGGGATCCTATTCCATCTGTGATACCGCGGTTGTAAAATGGCATCTGGAATTTCTTATCAGTCACGTGATTTCATCGAGTCTGGTAATTATAAATCACCTGTGTTAAATCCCTAGTTTATTAATAACAAGGTGGCGCTGTATTATATAAAACTTCTACCTTCAGAAAGAAATAGAATGATGTAAAAAACTTGAAAATGTTATACTATTGTTTCAGAAAAAGGGAGAAGGTTTGGTACCATTAAAACGTTTAATCCCGCTGCAAATGTTTGCACCTGTCCTAAGTCAGGAATCTGATGTACAGTAGTTGTCGTTTGTTTATGTAATTTATACGTGTTTCTCGTTTCGTTTTTATATATACTAGACCGTTGGTTTTACCGTTTGAATGGTTTTACACTAGTACTTTTGGGGCCCTTTATAGCTTGTTGTTCGGTGTGAGCCAAGGCTCCGTGTTGAAGGCCGTACATTGACCTATAATGGTTTACTTTTATAAATTGTTATTTGGATGGAGAGTTGTCTCATTGGCACTCACACCACATCTTCCTATATCTAGAATTGTTTAAACTACAACAGTTTAACATGGACAATTATATTTATTTTTGCATATTTTTGCTTTTTACTGTTTGTTTTAAACTGATCTAAAAGTGTTTTCCGGTTAAAAGCGAATCACGAGTAAAACAGGTAATAACGATGACGCGATCAGGTTTCACATGATGTTGAACAAAATAATGTAGACAAATGTAGACATAGAATATTTTACTGTTGAAATGTGCCAAGTTTATCGAGATTTATAAAAATATTTACTTTCAAGTAATTGATTACATTATTGATTTTTGATTTTGATTTGTGGTGTTTTAACCCACTTTTAAGCACCGCTTTTGGGCTATTTCGTGGCAGCCAGTTTTTATTGGTGGAGGAAGCCGGAGTGCCCGGAGAAAACCACCGACCTTCAATAGGAAAACTGACAATCCTAGCCAATTTTAAGCACGAGCTTTTGGGCTATTTCGTGGCTATTTCGTGGCGGCCAGTTTTATTGGTCCTTCAATAGACCTTCAATAGGAAAACTGACAATCCTAGTCAATTAAGATTGGAGTCGAGTGCACCTGCACGAGCGGGTTCGAACTCACAACCTCAGTGTTGACTGGCTAGTGATTACAGTAGTAACTACTTAGACCACTCGCCACCGAGGCCCCATTACATTATTGAAACTTGACAATTAAAATCGGGATGATAAGTTCGTAAACATGTTAAATTTATATCTATTTTAAAAAGTGTTTACAATTGAATACTAATATTAATGTATGAATTCGTTTATGTACAAATTAAAGAATCTTTATAGAAATGTTAAAATTGTGAAATTTAAAATACACGACCAAACATGAGCCACGTAAAATCAACCAAACAAAATGAGCTCAACATTACGCTATATGTCTAACTTTCAAATTATTTTATATGAATTGTTTTAAATATTACAAATTAAAGAATAGAAATGTTTAAAATTGTGAATATTTAAATTGCCTGGTATACACGAAAAAGACTTGGATTATTCATAAATAGAATAGAAAATCAACATTGAACTACTGACTATATCGGTTGCGTAGCGGAATGTAACGAGTGAACTATTAGTTACTTAATATTTTTTCCTATATGTCTAACCATAAATTATTTTATATGAATTCGTTTATGTACAAATTAAAGAATAGAAATGTTTAAAATTGTGAATATTTAAATTGCCTGGTATACACGAAAGACTTGGATTATTCAGTATTTAATAAAAGGGGTAGAAACATATTTTCGAACAATCATATAGGAAAATAGACTAAAATACAATCATCTTCTTAACTTTCAGAAATGGCTTTTAATTAACTGGTTTTAAATATTAAAACTGAAAATGATCCACCCTTTTCCAAATTCCATATGTGATAACTGTCGGCCTAAACTATTAAGATCGAAAAAGACATAAATAGGAAAAATAGACTAAAATCAACATTGAACTACTGACTCTATCGGTAGCGTACAGCAGCGGAATGTAACTATTCGGGTTACCGTGAACTATTCGGGTTACTTCGTGCGTATATCGACAACAACGGTCTATTTGTAATTTTCCGGAACACGACTATTTGTAATTTTCGGGAAAATGACCAAAAGTGTCTGTGATTTGATCCAACATGCCTGTGAGTCAATTACCATGCCATATATTAAACCAATTAACGAGTTATCGGCCATATATTAAACCAATTAACGAGTTATCGAAAGATGGGCGGTAACACAGATGAAACCTTTGAAGTGACGACGTTGTTATTCCTTTCAATATTACTTCCATGATACAACCAATCAAGACATCATTTGAGCCTTGAGCACTTTACAATATTCTAAGTTTGTAAGAGAAGGATAATCCCTTACTTCATGAAAAGTACTCACTAACACTCGTACTTAATCATGAAGAAAGGGATTATCATTCTCTTACATATACAAGGAACGCTGTCAGGTATTTTATCCTTATTAATTAGTGTCAAATTATATAAGAGTTGCAAGTCACTCATGATATTTCATAATCTAATTAGTACATCAAAGGTCCGGTCAATTTCGTAACTAATCAACCGTAACATTTACAAGATGTTTGTACACCTGTGACAAATAACTATGTACCGGTATTCTATTGTTTAACTGTATTAAAATATATCAATAAATAAGACGTCATGCAGGTAAAACAATCATTTAACCATACCAATAGACCCTTTTTTGTCAATTTTTACAACTTTTTAACTGCAACCATTTCAGTATCCACCAAAATATCTAGTTGGGATTAAAGAAACCGCCAAAATAAAAACCGCCAAAATTTTTCGTATACTTTGTTGCCCCTAAATCGCGAAAATAACCCGCTATACGGTATCTTATTTAGTGGCATTCTTGTGGGTCTTGGATTGATTGATCATCATAGTTTTGACAAAAATGCAAAAAATTGAATGAATTCAAGGAAAATAACTTCTATAACATGTATAAGGAATATCTTATCTGACTTCTATCTGTCAGTTGACACTTTGACCATGATAAAATTGGGAATGGAAATGGGAATGTGTCAAAGAGACAACAACCCAACCACAGAACAGACAACAACAGAAGGTCACCAATAGGTCTTCAATGCAGCGAAAATTCCCGCACCGGAGGCGTCCTTAAGCTGGCCCCTAAACAAATATATATACTAGTTCAGTGATAATGGACGTCATACTAAACTCAAATTATACACAAGAAACTAAAAGTAAAATAATACAAGACTAACAAAGGCCAGAGGCTCCTGACTTGGGACAGGCGCAAAAATGCGGCGGGTTAAACATGTTTATGAGATCTCAACCTCCCCTATACCTCTAGCCAATGTAGAAAAGTAAACGATAACAATACGCACATTAAAAGTCAGTTAAAGAGAAGACCGATGACTGATTTGTAGATCTTATTGTAATGAACATTTTTGACTTTTGACTGTGTCGTTTTTTCTATTATAGTATGTGCAAAAACTGCAAAAATGGAAAAAAATCATATTTCAAGGACAATTAATCTTATCAGGGGTCAATTGATGATTTTAAACATGTTGATGTATTTTTAGTTCTTATGTTGATAAACATTTTTGTCATATATTGTTCTCTATCTATCTTTGTTTCTGCAAAAAATGCACAAAATGGATAAAAATGGTCCTTCAGAGGCCACAACTAAAAGAAGTCAGTTGACAATTTTGCCCCTCCTGACTTATTTGCAGATCTTATAGTGCTTAACATCTTTACTATTCAAAAATTCTTCCTATCTTTAATGGTTTTTGCAAAACTGAAAAAATGGAAAAAAATATCTCCTATATGCGGTCAATTGACAGTTTTGGCAGAGTTCACTTATTTGTAGATTTTACACTTGTATTTACAATTTCTCTCTACCTTTCATGGTTTCTTAAAAAAAACATAAATGAGTAAAATTAATCTTTCAAGGGCAATAACTCCTATTGACAATTTTTCCATTTTGGCAGAGTTTACTCGTTTGTAGATCATATTTTACAAAATTATTATATTTAAATTTACCTGTGTACGGCATTTTGTCCCAGGTAAGAGTTGTCTTAATGACACTCTTCCTACATCTTTTTTATTACTACCTGTAACGTCTATGTTATATAGGCACCTACGTTTCAATATTGTATTTATATTGTGTAATAGATCAAACTTATTCGTTCAGTGTATGTTTACTTGTTTTTGTTTAAATGTCTTTTTGATCGAGTTAAGGTATTTCATTTGATATTTTATAGTGTGTCTTTTATGTTGTAATGTTACACTACTGTCTCAGGTTAGGGTGAAGGTAGGCACCTGTTAAAATGTTTAAACCCGCTGCATTTTTATGCACCTGTCCTTAGTCAGGAGCCTGTTGTTCAGTGCTTGTTGTTTGTTGGTGTGGTTCATATGTGTTTCTCGTTTTTTATATAGATTAGACCATTGGTTTTCCTGTTTTAATTGTTTTACACTAGTCATTTTGGGGCCCTTTATAGCTTGCTGTTCAGTGTGAGCCAAGGCTCCGTGTTGAAGGCTGTACTTTGACCTATAATTGTTAACTTTTTATAAATTGTGACTTGGATGGAGAGTTGTCTCATTGGCACTCATACCACATCTTCTTATTTATTTTGTTGAACATTTTTACCATTGATAAAAAGGCAAAAAGGGTAAAAATCTTTGCTTAAAGACAATAACTCCCACAAGGGGTTATTTGATGATTTCTGCCAAGTTTTCACATATTTGTAGATCTTATTGTTTTAGTCATTTTTAATATTGAAATTTCTCTGTATCTTTTATAGTTTTCAAGAAAACTGTAAAAATTGCAAAACATGACATTCAGGGGCAATAGCTTCAAAAATGGGATGTTTGATTTTTCTGCAAATTACACAGATGATAGACCTTGACCTGCTGTTAATTATTATTCATGTCAGCTTTACTGCTTTAAATTTTGAGATATAAGCCAAAAAAACTGCATTTCACCCCCTATGTTCTATTTTAAGTAACAGAGGCCATGTTTGTTAACAGATCAAATCCCTAAATAATTTTTTAAAACTAAAACCCTAAGGAACATTCAGGTAAAAATTGATAACATTTGGCCCAGCAGTTTCAGAGAAGATTTTTTCAAAAGTTTTTGATGATGGACAGACAGACTGACTGATGATGTGATAGCAAAATCTCACATGGCCCATCAGGCCAGGTGAGCTAAATCAATAGATAAAGAATAGTGTCCCAATTCCTCCTGCCAAAGAACATATTTTATCAGTCCAAGGGCAATCAATAGCTCAAATAATTTTTTTTCTTCATATAAATTTTTTAATAAACATCTTACGCATAAAAAAATATATGCTTGTGTCCTGCCTCCAAATTGAAAAAAAAGGTAGGTAGTTAGGAAATACATTTTATTTATTTTTTTTCATTTAATTTTTTTAACTGAGAAACAGGTAAATTTCAGAAAGAGGATACTCAAAATCAATACCAAATGAGCATTACTAAAGTTTTTAGGAGAGAAGAAAGCTAGATACATAATTTTTATTTGGTAATGGTCTGATTGATTGTTGGTTGCTTAATGTCCAGTGGCAAATTTGTCTGATTGACATTTTGTTTGCATTTGGAGGAGACAATATGAACTTTTCCCCAAATGCATGAAAAAAAATAGGATCAGAAGGTCTGAGACAGGGACGGTAGGGAGGTAGGAAACAAGCATATATTTTTTTGGCCTTACAAGAAATGTAGGCATGAGATCACTTACAATGCATTTTCCATATATTATAAGTTAACATTTGATGAGCACTGTGATTTTCGAACTTTTCCAAGATGATTTAAACCTTTGATATAAATTTCATAAAATCCTACAAGAAATATAGGCTTGATAGAACATACAATGCAATTTTCCATTTGCTTTATATTTCCAAGGGGATAACCATTTTTAAAATATGCTGATTGGCGCTTAATTGCAAAATCAACCATGACATTGGTGATGAAAAAATTTAAATATGCAGGCTCACACTACTTGAAGTGGGGAGATTTGAAAGAGAAGTGCTCGTTTGCTCACGGCGCTACAATGTGTTTTTTTCTATAATATAAAGGGCCATATATATCTTATTTTTTTTTATATTCTTCAATTCATACCTGGGTATACAATTAAAGTAACAGTTCAAATTTAAAGTTGTTTAAGTTTATCATATCTAGTTGCACAATTATATTAGTCCTCTTGTCAGAAACTACAAACTAAATATCTAGCACTAATAAAAAGAACTTTTTTATCAAAAGGAAAAGAAAGTATAATATATCAATTAAAATTCATTTAAAAAACTATTGTTTTTCATGTTTATGAAATTCAGTGTTTCTCATTAAAAATATATAAATTTAACAAAGTTAAGCTGGGACATAATATTAGTATAATAGTCCCAGAGTTAAGCAACTTTAATTAATAAACTGAAACAATGCAAATACATGGAAATATATACATTAATCAAGTAGATCTAACCAAAAGTCTGTTAATGCGTAATTTTTCCTTTTGGGATCAATATTCTTCTGTCAGATGTGCCATTCATGCGCCCATAGTTATTATCGTAAGAATACAGATTTCTGTCATAACTGGTCCATTTCCGATAAATCCCAATTCTGATCCGTAGTTCGTACAAATATTTCAATGGCGGAAGAAGAAAATTTACAAAAATCAACGATGTTTGACAAGCTATTTGGAAAGGAAAATGACGTTTTTAATGCAATAAATGGATTAAACATTTACTAAAGGCAACTTTCATCACGTCCTAATGAAGTAACAAACTTATTTTGCCGAAAGTTAGAATGATTTGATGAACGCTCTCGAGTAACAAGTACGGAAGTGATAATAAATTGCTTCACTGAGCACAGCTGGATACGACCCTAGAGGTCCAATCCTGAACAGTTGGGGCAAAAATGGACACAATATTCGCGCTTGATACAGGTCTGAATTTGGATTGTAATTAAATATTTGACACATAATAGGTTTCTGGCACAGAATAACTGTAGTCAAAGAACTTAGAATTGGTTATATGATTTGATTTGAATTTATATTTAATTTTTTGCTTTTGTGCAATACACTATGCTGTTGCGATTGACCCCCCTTCAAAAAAAAAAAAAATTTTTGAGCCATAACCCCCAAAGCCAATCCTAACCATCCCTTTGTGGTATGGAAACTTGTGGTATAATTCAGAGAGATCCATACACCGTTCCACAAGTTATTGTCTGGAAACTAGAAAAATGCTTATTTGGGCCCATTTTGGCCCCTAATTCCTAAACTGTTAGGACCATTACCCCCAAAATCAATCCCAACCTTCCTTTTGTGGTTATAAACCTTGTGTTTAAATTTCATAGATTTCTATTTACATTTACTAAAGTTATTGTCCGGAAACCAAATGTCTTCAGACGACGCTGACAACGACGACGAAGACGTGATACCAATATAGGACCGCAAAATTCGTATAAAAAATTGTCTTTAAGAAATAACATGCAACCAACTGTAAAGCTTAAACCAGGGCTTCCAAAATTATTTTTAGCCAGCCGGACATTTTATATATTATCCTGATTTTAATCCCTTAAGACTAAATAAACAAATGGCAATTATGGTAATTAGTTGCCAAGTTGGCCATCCCAATGATTGACATTAAAAAAAAACGATATTAAACTTTCTTTGATTCAAATTCGAAGTTCTGACTAAACTGTTAAATTGGCAGTGCATCATTCAAAGTGTGCAACATCAGCGTACTTATATCTGCCTTAGACTCTTTATTTATGCAAAATATCCTTGTCAAAAACTTTACTTTCGTTTTTAAATCTAATACCAGATGTTGTCGTGACAATGGTAAAACATGGACCAGAGACGGATTCGTAAATTCTGTGTACGTTTGCAAAGCATGAATGAGTGTAAGTAGCTCTTTCTACGTTATTTCTTCAAGAAAATATTCGAAATAAACGTGAGATAAAGGTATCAATGACAATTTAAGCATTTTTTTAAGAAATTAGGATGCATAATTAAATTTCACACCTGCGCACATGCGCACACGTGTACTAGTTCAAACAGAGACATGGCTCTGGTTCAAACAACGTGGTTATGACGATTTTTCATTTTCATCTTTTTAATTTTTTCATCAAATCATATTTGTAAACGTATTTCTGATAATTTAAATCTTTTTGACTAAATTAATAGACTGATCAATGTCCGCTTCAAAATAGTTTACCTGTCACCTGAACAGGTAAATTTCAGCTGTTCGACAACTAATTAGCCTTGATTAAAATGAGAAGGTATTAATGTAGGGGTTGTTTTGATAGTACTTAATGATCATGACACTTTTATGACCGGAAATGTGTGGCTGTTAAAGGCAAAAGTTGGGTCAAAAAGATCGTGAATTATGTTAAAATGACCGTCTCTTAAGAAAGCCTTGAAAACTAAAAAGTAGATGACCGTTTCATGCTTTGCCCAGCCGGACTTTTACCGGACATTATACAAATTTCCAGAATATATGACTGTTTTGGAAGCCTTGGCTTAAACCTCTTTTCTAAAGAAAATAAATCGTTAATGTCTTTGAATTTCTTTACTTTTAAATGAAAAATTTCTATTTCATCGACTTTGAAAAAATTGAAAATTGCCGAAGTTGAAAGCAACTGAAAGCGAGTATTGTGAACAATAGGGTGACTAGATATCACTTTTGACAGTCGGGGAAAGCGAAGTGACGGATGAGAAAGACACTTTATCGCCCCACTCGCCTGCTAGTGTGAGCCCTGAATATGGCAAAGAATTTTAAGTGTGAGATTGCTTACAAGACCAAATGGATGGAAAGACAAATGTAAAGGGCATAACTCCTTTAAATATAATTCATTTGCATTGATTTTCAAACTCCTCTAAGCAATTGCTGATATAAACCTTTGATATAAATTTTATAAAAAATCTGGCAAAAATTGTACATGTGAGTGTGCTTTATATACCAGACAGACAGATGCACACCACATATTTCTATGTCCCCCTCACTGCATTGAGGAGGGGGTCTATAAGAGAAGAATGGAATCTATGATAAGAATCTTATAAATGTATACCTTTATACTATGAATGACAATATAATTTCTATGCAAAATAACTTACCGGTTTTCTTTGGCCCTCTCCATACAACAGCATCGTCTTTACCGTCTAACAAAAAAGCAATTGACATTACACCTAGCTGTTGTTCCTTATCAACATAAACAGGTAACCACCTAGTGTGACAAAAATTAAATTAATTAAATGGTTTCTTTCAAATCTTTCAAATGGTTAAAAAAAGGTATGATTCCATTGCAAAATATATGATATATTTTGAGCTTGGTTTGAGCTTGGTTTCACTGCATATTTTAGGTTATTCAAGAAGTGATTTTAATCTTCTGTAATACCTACATAATTAAATTAATCTACTTATAGTTGCTTTTCATGGAAACATTTTCATTATATTTTAATTGATTCTAGAGGTAATCCATAGATCAAGGTAATCAAGGAAGGGCTGGGTAAACACACAACTACTTCATTTGTGCCTGCCTCAATTCAAGATTCTTCTCAAAGATTGTCACCGTCTGTTAAGAATAAAAACTTTCTCTAGAACAGTAGTTTTCAGAGCATATCATGCTTATTGTTCATTGTTGGACACCATAGGCCAACCTCTATATGTCTATTTTGGAAAAATTCCAAAAAGCAGTTGCAGTATTTTTAAGATAAAAAGGTGTCAGTATTATATTTTCCTGCATTGAGCTCATTCTCCAAAGTCACTGAGTGAGTCTAAGAGCAAAATGTTTTATGAGAAAGATGAGAGCAAATACATGGTATATAATGTGTTCATTTGGTTTAGATTATGCTGACTTTATTTCATCACCAGTAAAATTTTGTTTCTGACGTGAAAGGCCAGCAAACCTTTACACAAAATATTGACATAGCTTTTTGAACTAGAATTGTTTTTAAAAAATAAACACAGTAATTTGTATCACTGTTTAATTGTGTAACATACCCTTCTGGACACTGATGAATATCTTTGCCTTCCACAGCAAACATTTTTGGCACACTTGGACCACAAAGGTCTACATCTAATAGGCCAACCTGTTAAACACATTTAAGTATTCTCTTTATCAAATATATTGGCAATATAAACATGATAAATAAACTGTTGACACAGAGATATGTGTCACCTTTTTTTAATTTTGGTAGTATAATGCATTTATTGAATCCAAATGGCAATATTTAAACATGTAAACTATGCAAAACAATCAAAGTCAATGAACCATGAATTAATGTGCAGGACCAAATAACCTCCATGGAAATGAGATTTGCCAATGCTTATAAAACTGCATACCAAATACCACTGACTTATAAGTGGTGCCCTTTACACTAACCAAAACACAAACTTGAACTTGTCAACAATGTAAAATTTTCAAAGGCAATGAACCGTGGTGAGGGCATGGGGCCATATAATCTCCAAGGAAAAGAGAAGAGACTTGCAAAAGATAGTACAACTGCATACCAAAAAGTATTGACTTGACAATTAGTGGCTCCTCTTAAATTGATCTAATCACAAACTTTAACATGTAAACTATGCAAAACATTCAAGTCAATAGACCATGACTGAGGGGAAAGGGCCATATAATCTCAATGGAAATGAGATGTGCAAATGCTAATGCATCTACGGGCGCATTGCATTTGCGCCAATTTTTACAAAATCCAATCTTTCATTTGCACCAAAAAATAAAAACTATATTTGCACCATTTTACAGTTAACATATAACAGAAAAGTTTAAAATTTTCATTGCTACATCGTGAATAAGATTTTTTTTTAGAGTATTCCCCCTGGGTAACTAAGGAAGTTAATACTCATTTATAATATAAAACTGATAATCACTTAGGTTTAATTCATACCTGTCAACTGACCCGGATCCTGCAGGTGTGACCTGAGATTTTCACAATTCTGAGGGGCACCCGGGACACCCGCCGTGTGGCCAATTAACCCGCGAATTCGGAAAATAACCCGTTTTCACCCTGATTCCCAAGCCTTCAGACTAATTGATTTTCATTTGAAATACCGGCAAATTCGTAATTTTTCCTGGACAACAAGTTCAACTAGCTGTGTAAACTCAAATCAAGTGACCCATTCCAGTGCATGGCTTCACTTGACAGCTTTGGTGTCAAACACACTGCTAATTAATACCAATTACCTTAGCTTTAGGTCGTAAATAATTTGTGTATTTCAAAGTTGTTTTAAAAACAATATGAGTTACTTCCCCTTTTTTGTCAATTCACAATATACTCCTTTAACTTATGTTTTTTGTAAAAGATTAAATCTAAAATGAATTGAATGCAAAACATATCAGAATAATACTTTTACTTATTTTTCTATTTTAGAACAATTAAAAATAAAAATTTTGAAAATTACATTTTCATCTATACCTCCTTTAATTGTTTAACTTTATTTTATTATACTTTAATATCGACTTATGTTATGTTATACTGTTAAAATCTGCACAAATGTATGTAATGAAAACACAAATGGCCACATTGTATGTCATGGAATGAATATGAAAAATAATTAAGGCAATGTAACACATATTCATCAATGGCCTTCAAGTGCTATGAAATAATAATATGTATATAGATTCTTACATTGATACCAGTGGATTATCGGATTTATCCAATCGAAATAGTTAAATTATCAATTTTAAAGTCTGAGCCTTGGCGAGGACTTCAAAATTTATAATTAAACTATCAAGATTGGATAAACCTGATAATTCACGAGTAACTATGTAAGAATCTGTTTCTCTAATGATTAAAAAATACGTTTTCATTTTTTGTTAAACCAAAACCCCCTTCAAGTGCCTTCCACATTTCACAAAGTTGTCAATTTCATTAACACCTGTTAGCATATTTTGAGCTGATAAAGGTTATGACCCTTAAATTCATCCAATCATCTTCTGAGATCACCGGCAACCACACGTTGATTAAATTTTTTTATACAATGAGTGCAGAAAGGTATAAATTGTCAAAGAATTAGAGAAACAATTTTACATAACCATGTGGACATGTTTTGGAAACTTTGATAAACATAACAAGAAAAATGTCCCCTAAATACTGAAATTCAGCTCGAAAAAAAGTTTGTACGCGTTATGACCTGAGATTTCATTCTTCTATATTTTCATTGTCATAGGTTATAATTAGATATAAGAAGATGTGGTATGAGTACCAATGAGACAACTCTCCATCCAAGTCACAATTTATAAAAGTAAACCGTTATATGGCCAAAGTAAGGTCTTCAACACGGAGCCTTGGCTCACACCGCACAGCAAGCTATAAAGGGCCCCAAAAATACTAGTGTAAAACCATTCAAACGGGAGAACCAATGGTCTAATCTATATAAAAAACGAGAAACGAGAAACACTTAAGAACCACATCACCAAACGACAACTACTGAACATCAGATTCCTGACTTAAGACAGGTGCAAACAATTGCAGCGGGTTTAAATGTTTTAATGGTACCAAACCTTCACCCTTACCTGAAACAATAGTGTAACATCACAACATAGAAAGAGAGACTTGCAAAAGATAATACAACTGCATACCAAAAGCATTGACTTAACATTAGTGGCTCCTCTTAAATTGATCTAATCACAAACTTTAACATGTAAACTATGCAAAACATTCAAGTCAATAGACCATGACTGAGGGGAAAGGGCCATATAATCTCAATGGAAATGAGATGTGCAAATGCTAATGCATCTACGGGCGCATTGCATTTGCGCCAATTTTTACAAAATCCAATCTTTCATTTGCACCAAAAAATAAAAACTATATTTGCACCATTTTACAGTTAACATATAACAGAAAAGTTTAAAATTTTCATTGTTACATCGTGAATAAGATTTTTTTTAGAGTATTCCCCCTGGGTAACTAAGGAAGTTAATACTCATTTATAATATAAAACTGATAGTCACTAAGGTTTAATTCATACCCGTCAACTGACCCGGATCCTGCAGGTGTGACCCGAGATTTTCACAATTCTGAGGGGTCACCCGGGACACCCGCTGTGTGGCCAATTAACCCGGGAATTCGGAAAATAACCCGTTTTCACCCTGATTCCCAAGCCTTCAGAATGATTGATTTTCATTTGAAATACCGGCAAAATCTTCATTTTTCCTGGACAACAAGTTCAACTAGCTGTGTAAACTCAAATCAAGTGACCCATTCCAGTGCATGGCTTCACTTGACAGCTTTGGTGTCAAACACACTGTTAATTAACACCAATTACCTTAGCTTTAGGTCGTAAATAATTTGTGTATTTCAAAGTTGTTTTAAAAACAATATGAGTTACTTCCCCTTTTTTGTCAATTCACAATATACTCCTTTAACTTATGTTTTTTGTAAAAGATTAAATCTAAAATGAATTGAATGCAAAACATATCAGAATAATACTTTTACTTATTTTTCCATCTTAGAACAATTAAAAATAAAAATTTTGAAAATTACATTTTCATCTATACCTCCTTTAATTGTTTAACTTTATTCTATTATACTCTAATATCGACTTATGCTATGTTATACTGTTAAAAATCTGCACAAATGTATGTAATGAAAACACAAATGGGCACATTGTATGTCATGGAATGAATATATGAAAAATGAATATGAAAAATAATTAAGGCACTGTAACACATATTCATCAATGGCCTTCAAGTGCTATGAAATAATAATATGTCTACAGATTCTTACATTGATACCAGTGGATTATCGGATTTATCCAATCGTGATAGTTAAATTATCAATTTTAAAGTCTGAGCCTTGGCAAGGACTTCAAAATTTATAATTTAACAATCGAGACTGGATAAATCCGATAATTCACGAGTAACTATGTAAGAATCTGTTTCTCTAATGATTAAAAAATACATTTTCATTTTTTGTTAAACCAAAACCCCCTTCGAGTGCCTTCCACATTTCATAAAGTTGTCAATTTCATTAACACCTGTTAGTCCAATCATCTTCTGAGATCACCGGCAACCACACGTTGATTAAATTTTTTTATACAATGAGTGCAGAAAGGTATAAATTGTCAAAGAATTAGAGAAACAATTTTACATAACCATGTGGACATGTTTTGGAAACTTTGATATACATTACAAGAAAAATGTCCCCTAAATACTGAAATTCAGCTTGAAAAAAAGTTTGTACGCGTTATGACCTGAGATTTCATTCTTCTATATTTTCATTGTCATAGGTTGACAGGTATGTTTAATTAGATATAAAAAGATGTGGTATGAGTACCAATGAGACAACTCTCCATCCAAGTCACAATTTATAAAAGTAAACCGTTATATGGCCAAAATAAGGTCTTCAACACGGAGCCTTGGCTCACACCGCATAGCAAGCTATAAAGGGCCCCAAAAAAACTAGTGTAAAACCATTCAAACGGGAGAACCAACGGTCTAATCTATATAAAAAACGAGAAACACTTATGAACCACATCACCAAACGACAACCACTGAACATCAGATTCCTGACTTAGGACAGGTGCAAACAATTGCAGCGGGTTTAAATGTTTTAATGGTACCAAACCTTCACCCTTATCTGAAACTATAGTGTAACATCACAACATAGACAGACACACTATAAAATATCAATTGAAATGGCTTAACTCAATCAAAAGACATATTAACACAAGTGAACATTGAGCATTTTTGCGCCTGTCCCAAGTCAGGAGCCTCTGGCCTTTGTTAGTCTTGTTATTTTTACTTTTAGTTTCTTGTGTATAATTTGGAGTTTAGTATGACGTCCATTATCACTGAACTAGTATATATATTTGTTTAGGGGCCAGCTTGAGGACGCCTCCGGGTGCGGGAATTTCTCGCTGCACTGAAGACCTATTGGTGACCTTCTGTTGTTGTCTGTTCTGTGGTCGGGTTGTTGTCTCTTTGACACATTCCCCATTTCCATTCTCAATTTTATACACTGAACGAATAAATTTGATCTATGAACTATATAGTGTTCACATGTTTGAGGTGTCAAGATGGACATTGTCAATTCTGAGACAAACAGGCCATTAGTTTTTCTCAACTGGATTGTTTCATATTTTTCATGTCAGGGCTGTATATAGCCGACTATACGGTATGGGTTTTTCTCATTTTTGAAGGCTGTATGGTTGCCTATAATTGCTTTCATCCACTTCATTTGAACTTTGGTGGATAGTTGTCTCATTGGCAAGCATACCACATCTCCTTATTTTTATATAGAGGAAATTCTATAATTTTTTATGACCACACATATGGATATCCAGAGTACATGAGTACATCCAAGCCGTTGATTACAAGTCTTGTGTCAGAACAAACTTTTGGTTTCACTCCAGTAAATAGTGCTTTTTTTTAGGTTTTATGATCTCGTTAATTTATAACAGAACTGTGTTTTAACATCATTATGGAAAGTCTGTTCTTAAGAACGTAGCAGTGTATAGTGCTTTCATTATGGTTATGAAGACTGGTTTCGGAGGAATATGTTTTAATATTATGCAATCAAAAACTGTGTTTTAAAGATATTATTAAAAGTCTCTTTTGAATAAAACTATGTTTATACTATTTATCTGTATTATTGGTGCAAATGAAATGTTTTATGTGGGCGCAAATGAATGCTTATTTTGACGCAAAAGCAAAGCATTGGCATCTACATACCAAATACCATTGATCTACCACTAGTGGTTCCCCATAAACTGTCCTAATCACAAACTAATACATTCTTGACACAGAAGCTGACGCTGCCACCTAAAACAGCATACCTAAGTCTTGCTTTTTGACTCTATCAAGGCTAGACATAAATTAAACCACAAATGACACTTTGATTAGTCCAAGAAATGTTATTTCTACAAGTCATTGGTATGATTTTGTAGAGGAAAGAGATGAAATAAAATGACTTCCCAAGAAAATTATTTTAAGATTAATATGGAAAGTTCACAACAAATTGTTGACACAAAGATATATATCGCGCCTGTATGTTATTTTGATAGTACAATGCAACTGCTGATATTACATGATTGCTAAGTTGTAGCAAAATATCCCATGTGCTGTACAAATTAGGAATTAAATGTGTGTCACACTGTGTCATTGCAGTACGGAAATCAAAATACGGTAAAAGTCCCATAACTTCCATAAAAATGGTCAGATAAACAAGATGGTACATGTATATTATGATCAACTACAGATCACAGCAAACAATCCTACAAACTTTGGCTACAAAGTATGAGAGCTTTCTGTCAAATAGTCTCAGAGGAGTTGCTTTCACAACACAAGGTGATCCTTCTGCAATACTCCAAAAATAGTCCCAAAACTCCTTGAAAAAGGTCAGATCAAAGTGACAGTATAATATGATCAAATACACATGATGGCAACCAATTCTATCAAATGCAAAAGGTTTCTGTAAAACAGACTCAGCTGAGTTGTGTTCACAAGGTGTTGTTGTTACAATACTATAACAAATGATCTAAGTCCAACAACTCCCATAAAAAAGTCCAATAAAAATGGTTATACGACTCAACTTAACATGATGGCAAACAATAGTACTAAGTATGAGAGCTTGTCAAATGGTCTCAGAGAAGTTGCATTCACTAGGTGTTATTGTCACAATACTCCAAAAATATTCAAAGTCCTATAATTCTGTAAAAATGTTCAGATCAAAATGAGAGTATAATATGGTCAACTGCACCTGATGGTAAACAATCCTTCCAAGTATGAAAGTTTCTATAAATTGGTCTCAGAAGAGTTGCATTTAGAAAGTGTTATTGTCACAATAATGAAAATTATAGAAAAGAGTTCAAATGATCAAGGACAATATCTGAAACTTTTGAAAAATATATCAGAGAAATGTAAGCTTGATCTAGAGCCCTTATAATGCAATTTTCCATACATTTATATATTTCCAGCCAGGGGAAAAACTCGCCACCACCACCACAGGATTGTAATCCCTGCTCATAGATCATGTGTAGATAATTAATGCTCCTGGATCATATCCAAAGGTTTTATGCTCCTAGATCATGTGTAGATGTTTTATGCTCCTAGATCATGTGCATTTTGCTTTGCATACCTAATGAAGGTTATTCTATTAAACTTGCCAAAAAAATGTGTCAATGAACGCTGGCAGTTTCCTATCAATACATACAATAAAACTGGATGTTATAAAATTATTATTATCAAGATATTCACCAAATCTTACTTTTTTGCCTTTTTGTTTCAATCCTACTGCTAATTGTGTAGCCACTGTACTCTTCCCAACACCTCCTTTACCAGATAATACCAAGATAACATGTTTAACACTTGACAAATGGTCTGACAGATTCACTAATAAAACAAAAATTTAAGTTATTTTAATGCATGTTTAAATAAAAATGTATTTATAAATGGGGTTTTATATCTTTATAAAAGCATAGTCAAAGGTTTGAAATTCAAAACCTTCTAAATTCAATAAAAAGCCCTGTTCCCTTATGAGTGATGAATTCATATCATTCTGATGATATAAACTTCTATAGTCTGAGAGAAATCCTACTGTAAAAATAGATCCTACAAATTTTAATTGTTTCACAAAAATTCTAAGTGCATGAATCAATTAATTTTGGAGTTTCCACATATACATGTACACTGGGGAGATGCATGTTTGGGCTAATTGGTGTAACATTTGGGCTAAATATATGCTATGTTCTGGCCAATGGCAAGTCAAGATTTTGGCTAAATTTTAGAGTCGACATTTGAGCTAATCCTCCCATGAAAAGGCAAATTTCATGTATTAAAAGTATCTATATTTTAATCGGTGGCTGAGTGGTCTAAGAAGTTGAACTATTGTTTTGCCAGCCTGTCAACAAGGATGGTTGTTCTCTCCGAACCGATATCATTTTAATTATATTATAATATTCTATATAAAATAAACGACATTCTATTTATAACATTTTCTTGTTTTATGTACTCATTCTGTTAGCCAGACAGTGTCTGCTCCCTGCTCACCATATGATTGTGACAGTTAAATTTTGGGTAAGACAAGTCATTATCCCGCTAAATACCGTTTAAACTATTTACACCGTGAAGGTATAAAACAGCTAAGTTAAGATACAAATAATAAAGAACATCCAATAAATTTTAAGATTGGTTTTTGTTTTTTAAATTTAAATCTAACAGCTTTTTAACACTGTAATATTGCGATACTTATAGATTATCATTGGTTATCTCAACGAGATTGAATTTCTCGCTTGAGCCGGTACGGCGAAAGTGAGAAAAGCAATCAAGTTGAGATGACCAATGATAATCTGATTATCGCTGTTTTACCTATGACGACGTTGTTAATTTCATTGACAACGGGCACGTGGACCCTTAGTTTCTAGCGATAATTTTTCATATCACTCGACTCCACTGAGAAAGAAAATTATCAGTCAGCAAGATCAAAGGAAAATTTCGTAAAATAGCGATAATGTGATATTATCGGATCCTCACTGTAAAATCATTCCAATTAAATGGTGTAAAACTTCTTTTCTTTTCAAACTAGCATATTTTTATAAAGGTTGTATTTTCATTTTGTTTGTTCGTATTCAACATCTTATATATATTAAATATTGATATTCATAAATTCTACCTGTTATTTACCTGTATAGGTTAAAAAATAATTAGCCCAAATGTAAACTTGACTTCACAATTTTTCACCCAAATGATACCATGGTCACTCCCATGAGTTAGCCCAAATGTCTTAAGCCCCTACACATTGTACCTTAAGATTAAGATAACCTATGGAAAATGTGGCTATTTGAAGCAAAATTGCCTGATGATATAACATTGTTCCTGACAAAAATATTTAAGATCATCACCAGAGAGAGGTTGTTAGTATAATAAACATTATACTTCCAAACCGTTTAGATTTAAATTTCACATCTAAATTGAAATTGTACACATGTATTTCTTTAACCATATATCAATTAAGTTTCAAAGTCATATGAAGGTAAGGTAGGGTTATCGTTTTTATTTCTATATAATTGTCAAGTCTTAAGTTTTTATAAATGTACTACTCCTTATAAAATGTTTTACATTTCTATGAAACAGATATAAATTTGAATCAAAACTGTTAATATTCATTAAGATATGTGAAGTAAAAATATGTTGTCAATAAGATTCCATGAATAATCTATTTTCATATGAATTAGTGATTGGACTGTCTTATATCCCTTTAAAACTTCAAGAAAACATATTTCAGATAAAATATATTTCTCTGAGAATTTTAATATGGATGAAATGACAACTCAAATTTAACATTATTATCACAATTCAAAAATCACTATACTACCTTTCATATGCCTTTACAATTGATATACATGTATTTTTAAAGCACTACATTTATAGGATTTCAATGACAGATGTGGAACTCAAATCTAATAGGATTAAAAAAATAAATGGAGATGTGTGTCCCCATGGACACAGATGATGCCCCCGCTTGCATACAACATTATAAAGGGACATAACTCAAGAACGATAAAAGTGATGCTACCCAAATTTGTACTTGATCTGAGTTTTAAGGTAATAAGTATTGTGTATAGGTTTCATAATGTTTGGTTGGGGCAAACTTAAGTTACAGAACGGAAACTAAAAATTCTGCAATTTTTCCATTTATGAAGGGGCATAACTCTAGAACGGTTAGAGTGACGCTACCAAAATTCAAACTTGATCTGTATTTTGTGGTAATAAGCATTGTCAGAAGTCCATTACTAGACAAAGTGTGCAAGCTGTACTATATAGTAAGGCGATCATGATGTCCCCATTATCAGTGGAAAGCCCCATAGGTGGTCCTCCCAAATCTCGTTTTATAACTATGGAATCATGGGTACAAATATTATCATCATACAGATAGCTGTTAATTAGTCTTCTTGAGTGTTTGATTAATTATCAGTTTGTTGTAAATGAAGTGAGCCGACTTAGTGCGGTGGTTTCTTATTGCCAGTTATTTAACTTCATTTTAATTCAACATTTAGAAAATGATATAAAATTTTATAAACGAAAACATTGGTACCATTTTTCATCGCCAAAAGGCAAATCAGAACTATAAAATCTGCCGTGTCGGACTAAAAATCATCTATTTAAAAGATATAGTTATAATTGCCTCTTTTTTTAAATAGAACGTTGTGTTGACAAATTATGTCTCGGTTATTTATGGCATCAAGGATGCTAGTTACAGTGATGTATAAGCAAAAGACGGGGTTTTTCTTCGCTTCTACTGAAATACATTTGTCAAAAATATCCGACCATTTGTTGCTTCAGATGACTTCGAAACAATTTCGAATTTCAAAAGTCTCTTATTTTTTAGCTATTTTAAATTAAGAGACATACTTTTTTCCTGTCTGTCCGTCATTACGTTCGCCATCATAAGATGTATACGTGAGTCAGTGTTGCAATGTGTAATAGTCCTTTTTTGTCGTTTTATACTTACAAGACTGAAGACATCTGTAGATCATGCAGATTAAAGTTTTGATTTATCGTGTGTAGTTAGCTTAACGTTCAGTGGCAAATATATCATGCATATCCCATCAAAGAGTTGTCGCAAGTGTTATTTAAGATCAGAGATCATAACATTCAACCTGAATACGCAAAGTACTGGATTCAAAGTCCTTCGTCCGACCTGACGCGGCTACTTTTAATGTATAAATCCCACCAGGGACAGTCTATACTATACAGAAAGTCCCTGATCCCACACTTGTAAGAAAGGGTTTTACTGTTAGAACCGGACAATTCTTGGGATCACTTTATTTCTTTACGGCCCAACTTAACCCTTGAGATTGATTTAGTATTTGAACAAATTAAATCAAATTGTCCTACAGCTAGGTTTTTGAAGTAAGACTTCGTCATATTTCAGTATGAAGTATACTTACATAAAGAATATAATTATATTTATTACTCAAGTGTTTATAAAGATCGTGATCGGTACTTTTCCTACAATTTTAACCTATAAAATTTATATGTCGAACGCACGTGTTGTGAACTGCATTTCAACATGTATTTTAACGGATAAATGTAACAATATCTGAAATGATAACATTGTTCGTCCACACCATCATCCGAGCATAGTATTACCGTCAAGATCTCAGTTACGCAAGATCAAAGATTTCCGATATAGAAGAAAAGGCATATGATTATTTTGCACTCTTTTTTCAAAATTGAGGTTACAATTTGTTAATTTTGCTAAAAATGGTTATATCTGCAGAATTCCCATGTAACTTTAAAAAAAATCTTATTTCTTGAAATTTGTAAATAGTAATAATATTCCTTAAACAAATATAATAGAATGTTTATTCCAATCCAACTCATTCCTAATCCAGTGTTACTTGTACTGTATATGGATACACAATTCCCCGACATGATTTTTCCTTGCCAACTTTTTAAAGGCAATTTTTTCACAATTAACTCTAAAACCAAACGTTTATTGTATTAAGAAGTGAGCTTTCTTATTCCGGCTGACATTTTTTCTACGGTTATAATATGGCATCTAGGATCTGCTATTCATTAAAACGTCAATGGTCAAACATTATTTTCAACTGTGTGCTAATTAAGTTATAGGGTGTTTTGCATAAATTATCTCTACCCAGAATGCTTCGCAAAAAATTGGCCATTGATTTTTGTTACTATTAATAGCAATCTCGCTTAAATCCCGTTTCAATCACAGTTGGAAGTACGGGGACAACGTGATCGCCTTACTATATAACGGGTTGCACACTTCATCTAGTAATGGACTTCTGGCATTGTGTATACGTTTCATTACAATTGGTTGAGGCAAACTTAAGTTAGAGAATGGAAACTAAAAATTTTGCAATTTTTCCATTTATGAAGGGACATTACTCTAGAACGGTTAAAGTGACGCCACCAAAATTCAAACTTGATCTGTGTTTTGTGGTAATAAGCATTGTGTATAAGTTTCATAACATTTGGTTGAGGCAAACTTAAGTTAGAGAACAGAAACTAAAAATTTTGTAATTTTTCCATTTATAAAGGGGCATAACTCTAGAATGGTTAAGTGACGCCACGAAAATTCAAACTTGATCTGTGTGTTATGGTAATTAGCATTGTGTATAAGTTTCATAACATTTGGTTGAGGCTAACTCAAGTTAGAGAACGGAAACCAATTTTGGGACATACGTATGGACGGACAAGGGTAAAACTTAATGCCCCCTCAGCTACGGCAGGGGCATAAAAAATGAATTTACATATAATTTTGATTACACTGCACTTGCTTCTTACTAACAACCTTTTACTAGCCATGACCTGAACTATTTTACCTGTTGATCAGTTGGTAGAGATGAATTCAACTTCAGTGATTGTTAGTAAATAGCCATAACGTAAATCTGATCTAACTTAAATAACTTATATTCTAATATGACGTTCTTCAAACGCAATGAGTACACACCAGTGGAAAAAATATGAATATATTGTTTGGGCTGTTCCGATCATACTCCCACATCATATGCTTTTTTAAGAATGAGCTACTCGACGCCATTGAATGATGACGTAAGAATATAAGCATTTTACAGGAAAATGCACGATTGTGAAACCGAAAGTCATCAAAACAAGGAAACATAAACAAACGCTGATAAAATGTGTTATAAGCCAATTTTTTTACATATAAGTAAAATTATCATTTAAATTCATCCAAACCTATCTAAATACATTATTGTAAATAGTTTAAGCATGTCATTAGTTCAGTTTGCTCCGTTCTTTTATGTCAATATATAAATATTTGCCTTCACCTAGAGCGCTTTGACCCAAAAGAATTTCTGTATTTGTCCTATTAGAATAGAAATAATTCATGGGGGCTTGAATTTATACTGATTTTACCACAGGTTTGCCCTTTATGCAGATATTTTACCCCTCGCTATCGATCGTGGTAAAATATTTAACATTTATAAAGGGCCAACCCGTGGTAAAATGAATCATTTCTTAATAATCCAATGTCAATGACTTGATTGTTAGTGTATTGGACACTATAATAGCAATTTCAACATGACTACCTTAGCTTAACATGCTAAGTCATGCTTAATGGGAAATTACAATTGATAATTATAAAAGAAATATATATGTACAATTTCAATGATAGATGGGGATTTCAAATCTAAACAAGGAATTATTTGAATCTGGAATAATTTTGAATTCTGGAAAATACATAAGAAAGGCATGATGAAAACTAACCCAATTTAGGAGGGTTAGCCATGCATGCATGGCTAAGGGGGTTAGTTTGTTCATACTGTAATATCAGTGAAAGTAAAAATAACCTTAGCCATGTGCGTCATACATTTCTTATCAATTTTCCAGAATTCAAAATTATTCCAGATTCAAATAATTCCTTGTTTCTAACAGGATTGTTAGTATGCTTTCATTTTTCACTTTTTCCCACTAACATTGATAACTGGACTGTGGTTCACTCACTGAAGATTGCCATATGTTTACATTTTTATTACTGTGCATGTCCTAAAGGCTTTGCCCTTTCACAATACCAATTGCTTAAATGTTTTAATAAACAAGCATTCTGAGAGTATTGCATGGCAATACATAGTCCCCTACCGGTTAAAAATTCATTATACTGGAACAAAATGCTAACTTATTCTATAACTTGTCATGGTGTAAACAAATAGAAAATATCAAGTCAATATCTTCAAGCATGACTAAAAACAGTGTGGAAAACTGAATATATGAGAGAATTTTTTCAAGTCCAAGGACCATAACTCTGCACAAAATTATCAGACTGAAACAAAATTTGAACTTGATCTGTAACTTGTCATGATAAAACTATATACCAATTGTCAATCAATATCTTCAAGCATGATGAAAAAAAGTGTGGAAAACCTATAACACTCTAACATTAGATATTATGTAATACAATGTATATCTATTTTCAAATACAATCAAACATAATTAATAGTTCCAAATATTTTTTCTTTCATTTGTCACAAACTAATATAGATTTGTAACTTATCTATGAAATGTCAACAACTTTTATCTACACAATGTAATGTAATGAAATATATACTTTAATAAAAATAGATTATTATCTAATTAAAGGATTTCACTAAATAAAAAAAATATATATATACATGTAGCATTCAGAAAATTAGTTTATACAAAATAACATATAAACCTGCAACAAAATTCCTCAAACAATTTACCAAAGAATGTCATTTAAAAAATGAGTTATCTCCCTTTGTACAGATATATGGTTTAACAGTACTCTAACATTAGTTATGGATTTTTTTTATGGACCATAACTCTGGACTAAATCATCAGACCGGAACAAAATTCGAACTTAATCTATAACTTGTCATTATAAAACTATATACCAAATATCAAATCAATATCCTCAAGAACGAAGAAAAAAGTGTGGAAAGCTAAGTTGCAGGACTGACGGATAGATGGACAGACAGACGGACAGAGTGCAAACCTAAAGTCCCCTTCGACTTCGTCGGTAGGGGACTAATTAGTTTAAATTCATCTCTACCAACTGATCAACTGGTAAAATAGTTCAGGTCATTGCTTGTGAAATGTTGTTAATATAAAGCCAGTGCAGTGTAATAAAAATATACTTTCACATATTGTTTTCAATCCTATTGCCGGTAGATTTGATTTGATGAAACAAATTGTAATTGGATCAGAATTTTAAATGAACTGCAAAAGATGGAAGAGTTACACTTTTTTTTCAAATATGAACCTGAAGTTTCCCATCTAGACTTGTGTGTTAAATCAGAAAGTAATGAGTAATTTGTAGATAACAAGTAAATCATTCTTTTATGTTTCTAAATACGGTAAAATTTTCAAATACTGTAGGCTAATTGATACCCTAAACATTTACATGTTAATGACCAGTGTATTTTATAATACACCCAGCAGCTGATACCTACCTTCTGATGCTAAATGTATGCTGCTGGTTGTAGGGAGGAGTGGTGATGAATAGTCACTACCTAGCCGCCTTTTTTTAACTGGGACAGACATTTTAGCTACCTCGTTATCTGGAGACAACAAAATATATCTAGTTTTATTGGTTCTATTTGACTATAAGGGGGATTGGCATTCTTTTCTATTAATAATTTCTTAATACCAAGCCAAACAAAAATGATTTTAAACATGACATCTTGTTTTACTGTTTTTTTTTAATATAAAGGGATTGGCATTCATTTCTATCAATAATTTCTGAGCTCCACAGCCAAACAAAAATGCTATATAGTATTAGTATTATTAGATCTTTAATTGAACACCATACATTACTTTTTACCTATCTTTAATAGATATAAGAAGATGTGGTATGAGTGCTAATGAGACAACTCTCCATCTAATGTATGAATACCTTTAGAAGCTTATAGATAAAAATCAATATCATGAATATAGATGTGATCATTTGTTCATTTGCAAAAATGATACTTAAAGTAACAATTTTTATGAAATCTGCATGCAAATTCAATAAAAATGTGTTTTTTCAAGTTGGTAGTTGTTGCTGATGTTTTAACACCAAATAATATCTACTTCAGAAAAAATAGGGCAGGTGAAAATAATTCTATGAAAAATATTTTACATCTAAACTTCACTTTTGTGCTGTGCATGTACTGATTTTGTGTCATGGATGGATACCCCATAACCTCTGATTTCTATTTCATGTCTGCATATGGAAATGTTCTGATCGTAAACAGTGCTTAACCAAAGAGTCTGGCCTTAATATCAGATTTAAAATGTCCATTAAATACAAAGGCATGAAAATTTAGGGTACAATCAGGCAGATAGCCAGTTGAAATTAAACAAAAGACATGGCACTCTTTATTAGAGAAGGAAAAAAGCCTAATTACCCAGTTGAAATTAAACAAAAGACATGGAACTCTTTGTTAGAGAAGGAAAAAAGCCTAATTGGTATTTTTGAATTGTTTACATCTGTTTCTATGGGCTTTAAAAATTTAATAAAGGTGCATAATTTAGGATTTTATGCATCTTATATACATGTTTTTACTTAAATTATAGTATGGAGCTTCGAGATATTTCTAAACTTTTAAATTATAGACACATTTTCATAAAACAGTCGATTGTGGTAGACGTGCAAATTATACAAGTGGATCTTTTTTGTGCATAAGCATAAATTGATTAAATTCTGCCTAAAAAAATTCCACAGAAAGATAATAGATTGATCTTTGTAGAGCATTAATTTGCATCTCTGCCCCCAGCGACAGTTTTTTGGGAAAAAATACTTAAAATGGGCAATAATTTCATCGAAAAAAGAGAAAGTCCAGTGCAACTTTTAATGTTCGAGCGTGTTTGAGTTGACTAATCTGTCTTGAAAACGTATAAAGCAAAAATATTTGATACATCATCTTGCTTCAGATTCTAATATTTTTATATATTTAGGCTACAGGTTGATATAATAACATTAAAAATTCACAGTACTAAAAAATGAAATATATGGGTCAGTGAAATACCTTTCTAATGAGTCATAACAATAGAGTAGGTGTGTTCGAAAAACAAATTTTCACTAAAAGTACTTGACGACAGATTTTACAAGTGGATCTTAAAAATGCATAACTTCAAAAAAACTTCATTTTTTGTGTGTATTATCTAAGGTAATTAGTCTTCAACCTCTTAAAATTTTTAGTCTGCCCTTCCACGAAATATTTAATTAGAATTTCTTTAAATGTTTTTGAACTTTCAAAAATTCCACCTGACAACCGATCAGACAATAGTTTTAAGTTGAATAAATGCAGAAAAGTACATTGAATGCAACTGGCATATATATATAAGGATCGTAATGGTGCTATGTGGATAAATTTATCGGTTTTCAAGAGCTAAATTGGCAGCGCGTCATCCCTACAATGGCTTCCATTTTTCATGTTTTTATGATTGTAAAAATAAGCTGGCGTAATGGGGAGATAATTTTGACAAAGTAGAATCCTGACTGCAATTACATGTAGGAGGGCAGGACGGACACACTATATTTTGGCAGGCTTTATTATTGGTCTCTTTTGACATTTCAAATATTTCATATTTTAATATCTTTTTGGTCCTCATTTTACTCTTGTCTGAGGGGGGGTCGGACCTTTATCGGGACTCCGGGATCGGATGTTTTTAAGCTCGGGATTGATCCTTTCGGGATCAGGGAATTCTTTTTTCGAATTTTGGGATGTCAGGATTTAAATTTCTTTAAATTCGGGACCTCAGGATTTCATGTTTTTAAGCCCGGTATTGTGGGATCAGGACCCTCCGACCACCCCCTCATCTGAAACAAACTATTGAATTTAAATGAAAATGTGTCATTATCCCAGGTCAAACAGGGCAGTTCATATGTAAAAAGGAAATAGGAAACTTACAGTACTTGTTTATTGTAAAGTTTTCAAGTAACAATCAAGGCTTCAGATTTGGTGGGAACAGAGACATATATATATAGACAATATTTATAAGCACAAACACATTTACATTAAATGGTTATGGCATATAGTATTGAGACAATAAACTGACAATAGTTAAATTGACTATAATTATATTAGAGTGACAGTGGTATTCACAGGGGAAATAAAAGACCATAAATATGTGTGTATCGACAGTTAACACATCATGAATGTTCATGTACAAAAAACAAAAATAAAAATTAGGATACATATTTAAAGAAATATAAGTTATACAGATGTTCTCAATAAAAAACAATCATTAATATACTTTATGGTGAGTTTTATAATGACTGGCAGACTGCTATTTAAAAGTGTGGTCATATGCCTCAAGTGTTATAGCTGACTGCAATTTAATAAAATTGAAATTAAGATTTTATTAATATTTTGTATATAGGTGTCCCTCAATGATATATAGCATGGACAGACTGAGAAGAAATGGTATTCATCCTCAATTTCTTGTCTATTACAGGATAAGCAAATGCGTTTACTTTTTTCGGTGTTGGTATAACGCCCCCTTTCAATTGCTAGGGAATGGGCACTGAGTTTAAGTTTACTGAAAACTGATCTGTCAGTTTTGAATTTACATATATCAATATACAGGGCCTTTTTCCAATTTTTTAGTCTTACAAAAGAAATTTAATTTTTCACATTTATGGATAGAACAATTCATAATTTGATATGCCTGGTCAAAGATTCTTTGTTTGATAGTATTTATGTAATATTTTAAATTAATAGTATCAAAAGTAAGATGGCCAAAACCTAATTTATTTAACCAGTCTTTTACAATGTTAACCCATTTACTTGTTTTCTACATTATTATATATTTTATAGACTACAGAATTAGGTGAGTTCACAATGTGGTTTAGAAATTTTATAGCTGAAAGCTGAATTTTTAAGTACAAAGGGTTCTGTTTGTCTCAGCTAGACAAGCTACATTTGTTGTTTTGCACTGTACCCCTAAAATTTCTTTAATAAATTTTATATGTAAATGTTCAAATGGATCTGAATCTTTGAACACTTCGCTTACACCCCATACTTCACTTCCATAAAGAGTGATTGGGACAACTAAAGTATCAAATAATTTTTCAAGCATATTGCAAGAATTATCTAAAGAAACTGTTTTTTAATTTTAAACCAAGCCTTTCTTCCTATATATATATGTCTCTGGTGTGAACAACTGATTTAATCATATTTAATGTTATTCGTATCTGAACTGTTAGATCTATTTAAATATTAATAATGCAATGATTATTATGATTGCCTTGAATATGTATGTCAAATTAGATTTCAGGGTATAGAAGAAGAATTTTCTCAATAAATCTCATCTAGGCATTTCCTACCATTTGGACTAGCCATTGAAATAGATTCGTCTAAACGTTTGGTGTATTGCGGAACCTTTCCAGGCTTATCTTTGAAATGATACAAAAATTGAAGCGTCTGAGTAACGCAGACGTATAAAAAATATAGACGCTAGACAGCTTCTCTTAAATTTTTTTGGTTTAATATGGAGGCCTTTGACAGTAGCTTGTACTCAATAGCTGTAACTGCAACTGTAATTCTTCTCTTTGCATCAACTATTTATACATTAAGAAATATTTTGAAAATTTGGAGAAAAGGAGCACCATCTCCAGTCTCCTCAGAAAAGACTATAAATGCAACTCATAATGTCGACCGCGATGAAAGTGAGGGAGATGAAAATGACAAAATTATTTTTGAAGGTACAATTTAATCATTACATCTATAGTTTAAGTAATCATAATGCATTAAAAAGGCATTGTCTAAAACGAGCAAGTAGCTGAGCGGTCAATCATTATGATCATATTCTACGGTAGAACCAGAGACGTATTTGTATTATATGTCTCTGGTAGAACTAGAAGTAGAAGAAGTGAAGACCTGTGCCAATAATTTCAGCACCTTTTGCCAATTAGTCTCATAGATTTACCCCCAAAAAACAACAAGTACAAATCACTTAAGGTTCATGTGGACCCTTTAATTTGGAATCCAGTTAAGTTTTAAATTTTCTAAAACATACAATGCATTTGAATTTTATTTATCTAGGGCATGCTATGCCTTAAAACTTTTCCAGATGAACAGGTTTGTCTGTACTCAGAGTAAATTTTGAGGTGAAAACGCAGCCATTTTAGCCCAAGGGTCCACATGAACCTTAAAGGAGCAACAGAGGTGTAGCACTGCTATAATTATTTGTCGGTCAGAGCTTAATAGACATAAACAAGTCTATTATTGTTTCCAACTTATAGAAGTCAAATCATGTATTTTTGTGTTTACAATTTTGGACTTGTCTACTGAGCTTGTCTAAGTCTAGTCCAAATAATTTGAGGTCTTGAACATGTTGAAAGGCTATTTTAATTTTTTTCTGTGTCGCCTTCTCTATCTGTAATAAATCTTCACCTCCAATATAGGAGATTGAGGAAATCCTCATTTAAACCATAACCTAAATTTCTTTAAATTGGGACCTCTGGATTTCATGTTTTAAGCCCGGATTTGGGATCAGGACCCTCCGACCCCCCCTCATCTGAAACAAACTATTGAATTTAAATGAAAATGTGTCATTATCCCAGGTCAAACAGGGCAGTTCATATGTAAATAGGAAATAGGAAACATACAGTACTTGTTTATTGTAAAGTTTTCAAGTAACAATCAAGGCTTCAGATTTGGTGGGAACAGAGACATATATATATAGACAATATTTATAAGCACAAACACATTTACATTAAATGGTTATGGCATATAGTATTGAGACAATAAACTGACAATAGTTAAATTGACTATAATTATATTAGAGTGACAGTGGTATTCACAGGGGAAATAAAAGACCATAAATATGTGTGTATCGACAGTTAACACATCATGAATGTTCATGTACAAAAACAAAAATAAAAATTAGGATACATATTTAAAGAAATATAAGTTATACAGATGTTCTCAATAAAAACAATCATTAATATACTTTATGGTGAGTTTTATAATGACTGGCAGACTGCTATTTAAAAGTGTGGTCATATGCCTCAAGTGTTATAGCTGACTGCAATTTAATAAAATTGAAATTAAGATTTTATTAATATTTTGTATATAGGTGTCCCTCAATGATATATAGCATGGACAGACTGAGAAGAAATGGTATTCATCCTCAATTTCTTGTCTATTACAGGATAAGCAAATGCGTTTACTTTTTCGGTGTTGGTATAACGCCTTTCAATTGCTAGGAATGGGCACTGAGTTTAAGTTTACTGAAAACTGATCTGTCAGTTTTGAATTTACATATATCAATATACAGGGCCTTTTTCCAATTTTTTAGTCTTACAAAAGAAATTTAATTTTTCACATTTATGGATAGAACAATTCATAATTTGATATGCCTGGTCAAAGATTCTTTGTTTGATAGTATTTATGTAATATTTTAAATTAATAGTATCAAAAGTAAGATGGCCAAAACCTAATTTATTTAACCAGTCTTTTACAATGTTAACCCATTTACTTGTTTTCTCTACATTATTATATATTTTATAGACTAAAGAATTAGGTGAGTTCACAATGTGGTTTAGAAATTTTATAGCTGAAAGCTGAATTTTTAAGTACAAAGGGGTTCTGTTTGTCTCAGCTAGACAAGCTACATTTGTTGTTTTGCACTGTACCCCTAAAATTTCTTTAATAAATTTTATATGTAAATGTTCAAATGGATCTGAATCTTTGAACACTTCGCTTACACCCCATACTTCACTTCCATAAAGAGTGATTGGGACAACTAAAGTATCAAATAATTTTTCAAGCATATTGCAAGAATTATCTAAAGAAACTGTTTTTTTAATTTTAAACCAAGCCTTTCTTCCTATATATATATGTCTCTGGTGTGAACAACTGATTTAATCATATTTAATGTTATTCGTATCTGAACTGTTAGCTCTATTTAAATATTGATAATGCAATGATTATTATGTATGCCTTGAATATGTATGTCAAATTAGATTTCAGGGGTATAGAAGAAGAATTTTCTCAATAAATCTCATCTAGGCATTTCCTACCATTTGGACTAGCCATTGAAATAGATTCGTCTAAACGTTTGGTGTATTGCGGAACCTTTCCAGGCTTATCTTTGAAATGATACAAAAATTGAAGCGTCTGAGTAACGCAGACGTATAAAAAAATATAGACGCTAGACAGCTTTTGTTAAATTTGGTTTAATATGGAGGCCTTTGACAGTAGCTTGTACTCAATAGCTGTAACTGCAACTGTAATTCTTCTTTTTGCATCAACTATTTATACATTAAGAAATATTTTGAAAATTTGGAGAAAAGGAGCACCATCTCCAGTCTCCTCAGAAAAGACTATAAATGCAACTCATAATGTCGACCGCGATGAAAGTGAGGGAGATGAAAATGACAAAATTATTTTTGAAGGTACAATTTAATCATTACATCTATAGTTTAAGTAATCATAATGCATTAAAAAGGCATTGTCTAAACGAGCAAGTAGCTGAGCGGTCCATCATTATGATCATATTCTACGGTAGAACCAGAGACATATAATACAAGAGTTTTGTATTATATGTCTCTGGTAGAACTAGAAGTAGAAGAAGTGAAGACCTGTGCCAATAATTTCAGCACCTTTGCCAATAAATCTCATAGATTTACCCCAAAAACAACAAGTACAAATCACTTAAGGTTCATGTGGACCCTTTAATTTGGAATCCAGTTAAGTTTTAAATTTTCTAAAACATACAATGCATTTGAATTTTATTTATCTAGGGCATGCTATGCCTTAAAACTTTCAGATGAACAGGTTTGTCTGTACTCAGAGTAAATTTTGAGGTGAAAGCAGCCATTTTAGCCCAAGGGTCCACATGAACCTTAAAGGAGCAACAGAGGTGTAGCACTGCTATAATTATTTGTCAGTCAGAGCTTAGACATAAACAAGTCTATTATTGTTTCCAACTTATAGAAGTCAAATCATGTATTTTTGTGTTTACAATTTTGGACTTGTCTACTGAGCTTGTCTAAGTCTAGTCCAAATAATTATGAGGTCTTGAAAGGCTATTTTAATTTTTTTTTCTGTGTCGCCTTCTGTATCTGTAATAAATCTTCACCTCCAATATAGGAGATTGAGGAAATCCTCATTTAAACCATAACCCAAATAAAATCACTAAATACTGTGCGTGTAACTTTAAAGTATTTATAGTTAAACATAGACTTTGAAATTCATCAGTGTTTGTAGTCCCGTGAGAATTTTGATAAGGACCAGTCAGAAGTCTGGAGTATTTCAACCTTTATACAACTACAGAATAGGATGCATTGGACACAAGGACTGACAAACACATGATAAATCTTCCTATGACGGAAAAAGGAAGGCATCATAAGTCTGAAAATGACAGACTTGTTTAAGTCAATTTATACTTCATAAAACAGGATGAAAACACATTATTTGACTTTGTGGTGGTCAAATACATCACCTATGACTATAAAATCTTTTCTGAGAATTTACAAGGACCTGAGCTATCTACAGGTGATCTGATTGAACAGTTTTTCATGACATCTTAGTTTTTTCCAGTTTTATTGGTTATAAATGGTTGCACCAAAAATGAATTAATATTGTCTCCATTTTTTTTAGAATCAAACTCATATTTTTCTTCAGAAGACAAAGCACTGGCTAACAATATTGTGTCAATTTCATGAAGATGCTTGACCTTTTTATATTTGTTCATGGGTCTTGAAATTAACCAATTTTCGTAATTTTTTCGACTTCAAGAAGTCATTAATTGCAACATTTTGATACAGGTCAAATATTTTTTGCCTACTACACAAATTGACTTGTTGAAGTCTTATTTTGTTTTAAAATAAAGGGAGAGAACCCATGAAACATGACAATTACATATGTAAGACCCTACAAGTCAAAAGCAAAATTAGACTTATTCATGTCTGAGCTCTGACTGTTGGTATGGCAAATTCATAAGCGCACCTTAAGGAAATGTTGAAAAAGCCTGAAAATCTGTGCTTTCTGAATGTCAGTTCTGCCAACTTTTCATGAAGCAAATGCGTGAGATTTGGCTAAAATTGTAAAGATCAAAGAGAAAAAACAATAGATCAAAGGAAAATGCCGCCAAATAAGCATGAAAATGCGTGAGACTTGGCAGCCCTGGAATGTATTTTATTTTCTAATGTTTTTGGGGGTACAATGTATATTTAATTATTTGTGTGTGAAACCTCAGCTTGCCAACTTGCCAAAGGCGTGTAAGAATCGTATATTGCGAGCACTGATACTTGGGAACTCGCAAATATGGTGAGTGGTATAGAATACTTCAACTTTTTGGCCAGAGAAAAATTTTAAAGTATGATAGTTGCCAGGCCTTAAATTGTCCAAGGTTCAAGAATTTCAAGACTGTTGAACTAATTTCAATGTGCAGTGTTACTGGAAATTTTATTCCTTACTCAGTTTTTTTATCACAACATTATTATGATGACCTCTACACTTCATTGAATCAGCATGCTAAAACCTATTATACAATCCCCACCTCACTGATTTTAATTTCTTGACATGACTAAAATAAATGTATAAATGCATACAGCATTACAGTGGGCATGCATATATTATCAGTGGGTTACAAATAAATCATTTCATAATTTTGTTACTTTCCTTTGTTCCATGTATGTTTATTATAAGCAAAATAAAGGATGGACATTGTATTTGTTGACCAATAAAATAAATAAAATGACTTGATACTTTGGAAGTACATGCAATTAAAAACGCCATTTTTTTATACTGCTGAATGTTAACAAGTTTGATCTGGAGGCAAGTTTTGAAATAGCAATTTCAAATTCAATACAATATTAGCAGATTACGATAGTTTTTTTTTTTAAAGGGGCATTACGCCTCACCTGGACCCGCACCTGCACCTTGAACCAAATTGACTGCTAATAGCGAAATATTATTTCTTTATTCCACTTTTATAAATATTTGAAGAAAAAAAATAATCATATTTTATTTTTTGTCTATTCGTAGCTAATGCCGCTTTGTCCATATAAATGGGGTACTTTTTTTTTATTTCTTTAAACGATCCTCCTTTGTCAAATTTGAACATTTTGCAATGATTGTCATGATTGTCATACATTTTAGTTATATTTGGTACATAAACTTTCAAATGAGTTTAAACATGCTAAAAAAAAAAGAAGACATCATGGAAACAATCAAAACCATATTAAAGTCAACGAAAAACAGACATCATGACAAAAAAAACAGAGACAGGAAATTTTGAAATATCATCTTGTTTTTAGAAATTTTAAAAATCATTTTATCTGTAACACAATCTGTGGAGGAAAATCATTTCAAATGGCATCTCATTAAAGCAGCAACCAAAAACAGGGGCTAAACTGGGGTGCTCTGGAAGAGTCAGCAATGTCGTTCAAGGGACTTTTATTGGCGTATAAAGCAGCTGTAACTAAATGATATATGTATACATGTATATGTGATATATATATAAAAGTCTGAATATTAGTCAACGATCTTTCCCACGAGGGCGCTGGATCGTTACAAGTAACGATACATGTACACAATAAATAAATTATATAAACGCCTAAAAAGTGTACAGAACAACACGAATAACAAAAAAAGGAAACATTAAATGTAATTATCTATAAATATTTCGGATAACAGATATCCTTCATCAGTATGATTATGATGTAAAATGAATCATATCAATCTATTCTGATTAAACTATAACAATCTTGAAATTTATACAATAAAACAGTTAAAACCAAACATCATAGAGACGCTTGTACAATTCTAAAATTTCAAAAATGACTTAGGTTATATAGCTATTTACAACAGAGACTGCAAAGATATGCTTCAAATAAAAATAGTAATGTGTGATATGAATTGGTACAATTCTAAAATTTCACAGGTGACGACAGTTAAGACATTACAACAACGATAGCGTGGACATACATTTCCAATAAACAGCACTGACTGATCTACGCTGGTATAATATTTCAAATTTGACAGCAGTAGAGTAGTACAACAGAGGCTGTGTATTTATCCATCCAAAATAAATAGCAGTTTGATAATGATTAAAACAATAATAATAAATTTTGGCAAAGGTTAAATAATTGAATGTGACTGCTTACTTGTTCATCCCTCCAAAATGAATAGAACCAAGCAAATTTAAACTGGTATAATTACAAAAAATTAAGGAGTTGACAAAGGTAAAGAAATAGAAACAGAGACTGTGTAGTAATAAGTAATATAACCCAAAAATAAAGCACTGCACGAATTCGAACTACATCTTTTCATTTACCCCATTTGGTGCTAAAGTTTTTAATTTTCTTATCCAAAATCTTTCCCGAGTGAGTCTATCCTCCCTAGACCAAGCAGTGTTGTGGTCTATGATTGTAATGGTCAGTCGATTGAGATCTGCCTTAGTGTGTCCAGGGGATCTCAAATGTCGACTGAGAGGGAGGTCTGACTTGCATTCGTAGTGTGATATATATATATACACTGTATTTGTTTGATACATTGTAGGTGGAGATGCACCAGAAGTTGATCCTATGCAATATTGTGAACATATACAGAGTGAAGTAAAGAAAGCTAAATTTAGAGTGGCTGAGAAAAAGATTGGAGAAACAATGACAGCAGAACAAATAGCTGAAGAAAAAGAAATGCAACGAAAACAGTTGGAAGAAATATTTAGACTTATGCAGGAGCAAAATGACAAATTTGGAGTCAACAGTGTAGAAGACATACAGAACCAGATGAAATTGTATGCATGAGTTACAGCTTTAAAAAATCATGGAGTTTTAATGAATTTTTTTATTTATGTTGATCTTATTGGCAGACTTATTTTAAGAGACCAGCAATAAAAGAAAAACTTTGATGATGGAATTATGATTTTGAAATAAGTATAACAGATTTTTCCAAAAGTTTTCCCTTAATCTGAGTGAGTAGTACTGGTTTCTTGCAATAAAGACATAACATGCAATGTTTTTTAGCTCTAAGTACAAATATTTTTAACTTTTCAATCAAGATTGTTAATAAATAATATATATAATTAATGAGAAAGAGACCTCATTTTAATTAGTTAACAAATTTGTACAATATTTCAGGAACTTTAATAAGAATATCCATAGGCGAATCCAGAGGGGGGCCCGGGCCCCCCCTTTTGTGGGAAAAATTTTGTTGATTATATAGGGAATCACTGAAGCATGACTGGAGCGGGCGCCCCCCCCTTTTATGAAAAGTTCTGGATCCGCCACTGATATCTGCTTCTAACCACTGCTCTTTATTGCAAGGAACCAGTACAGGAGGGTAACAATATATATACAATTTGAATTATAGGGTCAATTTCAGGATTTTAGAAAGGATTTCTTGGAAAGGGCCTGTTTGTTACATATAACATTTTTGTAACTTTTGCATGGTTAAATCAAATGAAATGTGAATATCCCACCAACATATTTTATTTCTTATACATAATACATTAGAACAAGATATGATATATTTTTATAGTTTAATTATAGTTTTCTTCTTGTTACTTTTGCAGGTGGAATGAGATAATTTTACTTAAATCCATACAGAATATGAATCGGAAAATAAAAGCTATAAACAGGCCTGAGGGCTATGTGAGCTATTGCCATCACTTGACATCAATCGTCGCCACCATATATTTTTTCTACGATCTTCACCTCTGAAACTACTGAACCAATTTCAACTAAACTTGGAGTGAATGATCCTTATGGTACCTTTCATACAGTTTTTTTTTTTTTATTCTGGTCAGTCAACAAACATGGCCTCCATGGCTAAAAATACAACATAGGGATAAAATGCAGTTTTTGGCTTAAATCTTGTAAGCAGTAACAGCAAAACTGACCGTGTAAAATTGATCAGCAGGTTAAGGTCTATATACTAGAAAATTTCAGACAAATCGGACAACCCAATTTGGAGTTATTGCCCCATAAATAATATTTTTCATGAATTTCTCAGTTTTTGGTAGTTATCTTGAATACTATTATAGATAAAGAGAAATTTTAAACAGCATCAGTCAAATAACCAAAATTATCAATTAACCTCTTATATTACAGACTTATTGCCCTTAAAAGGTGATTTTTACCAATTTTTTTAGTTTTTTGCTGAAACTATAATAGAGAGAAACTTTTAATGGCATGTTTAAACATGCATTAATATACATTAAAAGGCTTATGATCATTGATGCACGATCTACACAGAAAAAGTCCAGGTGATTGATTCAGACTCTTTAATAGGAGCCTCTTTTTAGGTTTGCTAAGTTATTGTTTTAATTTGTAATGGCATGAGTGATTCATGAAATTATTAGCAGATAATTCATAAAAGTTAATGTTGTTTGTGCTATCATAAACTACTTAAGATTTAAGCTGAAAGTAAAGGGAAATACAGGAAAGATTCTTCCTTAGAATTTTGGGCCACATGCGGGCCACCCATTTCATATCAGAAAAAATCTCAATGACAGCTACTAAAGTTTTGATTCTTTTGTAATATGAGCAGCATAAATAGTGAATAATTGAATAACTTTAAAGTTTCAGAATGTAAAGGAGTGGATAGTCACAGTAACTGTTTGTTCATACACCAAAAATGAAAGTAACTGTTATGTTGTAGGTTGAATATCCATTGTTTAAGCCATACTTAACTAATTTTGGTGTACATCCAAGTGTTTACCTGGAAGGCTTTAGCTCTTGAAACAGTGATTTGTCTCAATTTTGTCCGGCGACTTGTTTTTGTCACGTTTTAAGGTTTACTCTAATTAATTTTTCCTTTCTATTTTACTTAAAGATTTTTACACTGACATTATGCATAACACAACTCTCTTTCATATATATATTTACAAAATAATTTTTGTAAACAAAATTGTTTAAAACAGGTTCACATACACATTTCAAACAAAAATTAAGTTTTGCAAGCGTGTTCAGTCGTAATTTTCAAAACAAAATTCAAAACATTTCAGCTGATATATCTAATATACAAAAGGTATACAGTATATGGTGTAACCATAATGTGGTTCAGATTTAAAGTTATAGACGCATTACAATTTTGTACATTAAAAAAATGAAATCAAAGAACATTTCCAAATGCTTGAAAGGGGTTACATGAATGATTTGATTCTGAAATATTTCAAAGGAAATATTTGGCCTAAAATGTTTTTAAAAGCACATAACATACTTCATTTCATACCAGTCTTGTCCAAAATCTTTCTGAGTTATTATGACAGGTAGTTCTTTGCAGATGTTTAGCTTTGTGTCTAATAGAAATGGTTGCATTAGATATGAGCATGGTTGAGCATTGGGGGCAATTTTAGTGCACTTTTTAAGCATTCCAGTGTGTTTATACAATATTGTGATATTTAATGTTGTAGTTTTACTATATGTTATAGATGTGTTCAATTATATAAAAATGAATATTGTATGTTTTATATAATTTTGTAAAATCAAAAATTATTATGTGCTTTTATTCATATTAGATTGTTGGTCAATGGCCAAAAGTATGAAATTAATTACTGTAGATTCATTATTATTTATAGGGATTTTATGGATTTTGTGGGTGGAGACAAACCACGAATGTAGATGTTCAACATAGTATAAATTTTCTAGGCTATAGGCCAGGCATGGGTAAAACAAAGTCCTACTACAGGCTTGTATGGAAACTTTGGAAAAACCACAATCAAGTATCCACAAAATCCAGTAATCCATAGTAATTGTGATTCAATGATCTTTTGCCATCCCTTTGTGTCAATCGTCTGGTGTAAACTTTTAAAAAAAATCTTCTCCTCTGAAACCACTGGATCAAGTTCAAGCAAACTTGTACTGAATGATCCTTAGGGTATCTAGTATAAAGTTTGTGTTTTTTTATTTTTGTCCATCAAGAAACATGACCCCCATGGCTAAAAATATAACATAGGGGTAATGCAGTTTTTGGCTGATATCACAAAAACTAAAGCAGTTAAAGCAAAACTGACCTGGGTAAAATGATAAGCATGTTTAGATTATATGGCCCAAAATTTTCAAAACAATCAGACAACCACATTTGAAGTTATTGCCCCTGAAATAATAAATTTTACGAATCTCTCTGTTTTTGGTTATTATCTTGAAAACCTGTTATAGATAAAGAGAAATTGTAAGGGGTACGAATGTTTTAATCACATACTATTAGTTAAGAAAATTAAGCTTCTCAATGACCAAAATTAGTGTTTGTGAAACTTCTATATATCCAATGAAATTATTCCTGTAAATTGTGTGGTAAATATTTTGTCAAAATTTTATGAAAATTAAATAATAAAAAATAACTGAGCCAAATCTATTTTAAACAAAGTGTTTGGTACCCTTTTAAACAGCAAAAATGTTCAGCAAATTAAGATCTACAATTAAGTCAACTGACAGAAATTGTAAATTGATCCCATATAAGAGTTATTGCCCTTGAAACAAATTTTATAATATTTTCATGTTTTTTGCTATGATAGAGAGAAACTTGAAGTGACAAAAATTATCAGAAAAGGAAGATCTACAAATATGTTAACATGACAAAAATTGTCAATTGATCCTTTATAGGATTTTACCAAATTTATTAGCTTTTTGTAGAAACTATGTTAGAGAGAAACTTTAATTTTAAATAGCATCTTTAAACATGCACTGATATACATTAAACAGTAAAATAATCATTGATGCAAGATTTACACAAAATTTATAGTTGAGCGATTCATGCTATTATGAGCCTCTTGTTTATTTTCTATGTTGTATCTCTTGTCACATTTTCCACAATAATAAACATATCACAAAAATATCTGAATTTACTCAATATAAATTATGAATGATAAGCAGATTCAACAAATTTCTTTTACTTCAAATATAAAATATATAATATTCATGTCTGCAAATTATATATGTACAGTTCTGACTATAATATATTGTTTTTAATATATACATAGTTCTAGTCATTTAATTGTTACAGTTTATAAAGTTGAGTCAGTAATTTTATGTATATGTATATATTTAAAGATTGTTAATAATGGTGGCATTTGTAATTTTGAAATTTTATTTATGAAGTTTTGACATTGTCAACAGATATTTCTTTATACAAGACAATGAAGAATATCTACAGAAATACTTGTACAATGTAAAATGTATAAGTTTGAACAAAATAGGTCAACATTACTTCTGACAACCTCCTGCAGGTAACAAGTTTCTTAAGAAAAAAACCATTAATTTGTGGATATTTATATACAGAAAATAAATAAGCAAAAGATGTTTTCATCAGATTTAATACATATATAATATCTATTTAATATGTAATGCCAGCAAGGTATACATTTTCTACATATCAGATAAGATTATAAGGGTTAAGTTGTGCCTTAGTTATGTACTAGAATTTTTTTTTTATAGAATGTTAAGCTTTGCATGTTCTTAAATAGTTCATCATAAGGAATTTGATAATTTAATAGAAAGGAGCAGGTTTGGTAAGGCATTTGTTTTGCCCCAAATATTACTGGTAAATCCTTTATTTCAAGATGAAAAGTGTTTCAAATTGATGCATATGTGTAAGAAAGTGAAATGGGATGGTTTTTTGTCAAGTTTTCATACAAAGCTCTGCCAGTTACATCCCTTATAGGTTGATTGAAAATAGAGAGTTTTGTGAAAATTGACAAAATCTTCTGGATTTCAACCACAATATGGCCTAGGAAACATAGAGCGTAGGGCTTGACAAACTAAATATTCAAGTCAGATAGTTCATTTGTTATAACAAACACATTGTGAAAAAATGTTTGTTGAATCAGTCTGCACCAAAATCTTTTCCAACAACTAGTCCAAGACCAATATTCCAACATTTTTCTTATGTGTCTAAACAAAGTTTTGCAAATACCTACTTATCCTATATAAAATTTTACTTGTCTGAGGCATCTAGTGGCCAATGGTGCAGACTAGTTGAAGCATGCGCTCATTTCCATTCCAAAACACCTGTTGAAGTTTGCATGTTTTCATAGAATTTGGTGCAAAATTAAATTAAAAGATAAAATTTTCAAACAAAAAACCGTTTTCCTGTCTAGTCATAGCTTTGATACATTGTGATTATGGCTGTGAAATCCTCATTTAAAAATTAAGCTAGAAATAGGGGCCTTATTGGGGCCTTATCAATTTACTCCTTTGGGCTATTTATGTTCATTTCTTGTCCAGCAAGTCCCAGAGTATGCAGCTTTGTTGTTTTGACATTTTCCAGCATTCATTTGCTCCAACATCATGAATTTATTTTCAACATGTTCCACTGATTTGAAATAAGTTATCTAATCATCATGGTTTTACACAATGTATATGTCAGTTAGTATCAAAGGTATGAATTATTTGTGGGTATTTTAGTTTCCTTTGAAAAGCATTTTTTTTATGTAAATGTGAAAATTAGTGAAAGTTTTCAGTTGGCACCTTTTGATTTTGTCCTATCCTGCAGCCTTTTCACAAAGATTTTTTTAGTATAATTATGCCTAAGATTATTTATGAAAATTTTTAAAGGGCTGCTGATTTTCAGACAGATTTTAAAAACTACCATCTGTAAAAATAGACGTGTGCATCACCCAATTAAGCTTTTTAGTATTTAAATAAAGGCTATTCTGTGTACCCAGTACTTTCAAAATTTTGATTTAAAATGTCCAGTTTAATCCATTCCTGTTTTTTTTTTCTGCCAAAGCACTGAGATTGTTTTTCTTTATTTATAATCATTTACATAAAGTTAACAAGACTTGGGAACTGTTAGTATTTCAGAATATTTGATTAATCATTTGTCAAAATTTATAAATAGTCCTGTTCTTTTTAAATATTAAATGAAAAAGAGAAACTGAAATCATTCCACTATTAAAGGATATTTTGTTATATTGAAGGATTAAAAGAGGTCATTGTAAAAAGGTCTGAATTATTTTTTCTATTTAATTTTCTTTCGTAAATTTTTACAGGAAAAGATGCACATCATTTAATTATAAATTTTGCATAATAAACACATATCATTTAATCTCTTGAATTTTTAGTTCTTTTATATTTTTTTGTCTGGGCTTAGTTTAATAGTTTGAATCTCAGATGTTAATTATGAATGTTAGAATTTTACCTCATGTTGAACAAAATAGTTTTGTGATGTTGAAAAATGTTTATTGATCTTCATTATCACTCTGTTGTGAAAGAAAACAATAAAGAAATTTTTAATGAAGTCTTGTATTTGGATTTTCTTACAGTATCAGGAACTTAAAAGACCCCATGATTCAAGAAAACACAAACAACAGAGGTTCTATGCAGTTTAAACAACTTGACTGGCAAACACTTGAAAACTGAAAAAATTTTGTGGTAATTTTTAGACTGGAATATTATTCACGACTAAAATATCTATTTTGTTGATCTTGTATTGCTGATCATTTTTGTCGAGCCTGCGACATTTATGTCATGAAAGCAGGACATAGCGATTCTAGATTCTGTCGTCAGCGTCAGCGGCGTTAACATTTAAGTTCAGTAAGTTTTTTCAGACAATAATCACTTTATCAAACCTTCATGGAATTTTATGAAATTTGGACAGAAGCTTGTTTATGACCAAAGAAAATATCCAGAGCAAAATTTGAAAAAAAATTATTTTCAATTTTCAAAATTGAATTTTGGAGTTCTTTGAAATGCTGATTCTGACAATGTACTTAGATTTTGGATATTGGACCACAATAGATAAATGTCAAATTTCACATATTTCAGTTCTTTGACCACATTCATTTTGTGTCACAAACCTATGCTGTGTCAAATATTCAACCACAATCCAAAATTAAGATCCAAATTCAGAGCAGTTTTTAAGCTTAAATGTAGTGTCCATACTTGCTCAACTGTTCAGGGTTCGACCTCTACAGGAAAATCCGGTTTGCTGTCACTCTGACAGCCTCTTGTTTAATACTTTGAATAAATTGCTTATTTCTTGGGGTTCTTTAATATGCTGAATCTAACCGTGTATTTAGATTTTGGATTTTGGACCACTTTTTTAAATTGTTACACATTGAGGTCCAAAATTAAACTGTATGATTTAAAAAATTGAATTCTGTGGGTTCTTGGATATGCTGAATCTAATCGAGTAATTTAGATTTTCGATTTTGGGCCAGGCTTTCAAATTGGTCCACATTAAGGTCCAAAGGGTCTAAAATTAAACTTAATATAAAAAAAATGGAGATGTGGTTTTGATTGCCGATTAGACAACTATCCACCAAAGTTAAAATGAAGTGGATGTAAGCAATTATAGGCAACCGTACAGCCTTCAACAAAGAGAAAACCCATAACGTATAGTCGGCTATAAAAGACCCCAACATGAAAAATATGAAACAATTCAATTGAGAAAACTAACATCCTAAATTATAACAAAAACAATTTACAATAAACAAATATTACAGACATGAACCAAGGACAACCACTGAACTACAGGCTCTTGACTTAGGACAGGCACATAAAAAATGTGGCGGGTTAAACATGTTTGTCAGCGCTCAACCCTCCCCCTAACCTGGGACAGTGGTGTAACAGCACAACATAAGAACAAACTATAAAAATCAGTAGAAAAAGGCTTAACTCATCAGACCGATACAAAGAAAAACATCAAACAAAAACACAGACAGGACATGGCAGGGTATATATCTATCCCTCAATTTATTTTGGACGGTGGACAATATTTAGGCCCTTTTTTCAGAAATTTTATAACCTGTCGGTCTTGAACATTGTTGAGGACCCCTGTAATTACATTGCCATAGGGATCATATCTAAACTTCAATGTTTCACAGTCTCATGTTGAAGGAGCATTATTTTCTATACTGACGTCTGATGTAACGACGTATAATTAAAAATTGAACTTCTTAAGTTTGATTTTAACAAAAATTGAATTCAAGGGTTTTTGATATGCTGAATCTAACTGTGTATTTAGATGTTGGCTTTTTGGCCCCATTATCAAATTGATCCACATTTTGGAAATTGTTGTCATTTTTTTGGTAAATTTTTTGAAGAACTTTGTGGTAGGTTTGTTTGTTATTCTGTATGAATTTATTTTCAGATTACTATATATATATATATATATATATATATTATATATTTATGAAGCGAACCCCTTTAAAAATTAGCTTATATTGTCCATTAATAATTTTTGGTGTACTTGGATATTATGGTCCATTAATAAATAAATTAAACTCTTGGTGTACTTGGATATGCTGAATCTAACCTTGTATTTAGATTCTGGATATTGGACCATAATAGGTAAAATCCAGTTTCAAATTTTTCAATTCTTTGACCACATTCATTCTGTGACAGAAACCTATGATGTGTCAAATATGTAATTACAATCCAAATTCAGAGCTGTATCTAGCTTGAATGTAGTGTCCACACTTGCCCCAACTGTTCAGGGTTCCACCTCTGCAGTTGTATTGCAGTGCCCCGCTGAGTATTTTATTCATAAATTTTCAGTGTGAATAGATCTTTTAGTGCTGATCAATTTTGCAATGATGGATATTTCAGGGGCAATCACTCCAAAAAAGGTCAACATACTTTTTTTCCAATTTTCATCTTGTGCTGAACCTTATTGTAACTTTAATCCTAGCTCCTATAGTTTTCAGGATAACAGAAAATAACTGCTAAAAGTTTGGGGGGAGGGGAATCAAAAGAATTAATATTTTAGGGGCAATAACTCCAAAACAGAGTTACAGATTTTTTCAAAATTTTCACCTCGTCAGTTTTTCTCTTATTGCTATGGTTGTCTCGCCTTGACGGAGTCAAAAAGCGAGACATAGGTATGCTGTTTCCGGCATCGGCAGCTGGCAGCGTCAACAATGTATTAGTTTGTGATTAGGTCTAGTTCATGGTGATCCACTAGTGGTAGGTCAATGATATTTGGTATGCAGTTGTATTAGCATTGGCACATCTCATTACCATGCAGATTATTTGGCCCTGCCCCCTCAGTCAAGGTCTATTGACTTTGAAACTTTTCATAGTTTAAATGTATTAGTTTGTGATTAGGTCAATGATATTTGGTATGCAGTTGTATAAGCATTGGCATATCTCATTTCCATGGAGATTATTTGGCTCTGCCCCCTTAGTCATGGTCTATAGACTTTGAAAATTTTGCTAAGTTAGCATGTATTAGTTTGTGATTAGGTCAGTTCAAGGGGAACCATTAGTGGTAGGCCAATAATAATTTGTGTTCAGTTGTATAAGCATTAGCACATCACATTTCCATGGAGAATATTTGGCCCTGCCCCCTCAGTCATCGTCTATTGACTTTGAAACTTTTGCTTAGTTTACATGTATTAGTTTGTGATTAGATCAGTTTAAGATGAACTGCTAATGTTAAGTCAATGATATTTGGTATGCAAATGTATTGGCATTTGCAAGTATCGTTTCCATGGAGATTATATAGCCCCACCCCTGATCATGGTTCATTGACTTTGAAACTTTTACATAGTTTACAAGTTAATGTTTGTGTTTAGGTTTGTTTAAAGGGAACGACTTATAATAAGTCAATGGTATTTGGTATGCAGTTGTATTAGCATTGGCACATCTCATTCCATGGAGATTGTTTAGCCATGTACCTTCAGTCATGGTTCATCGACTTTGAATATTTGCATAACTTACATGTTAAAGTATTGCTATTTTAATTTCAACATTTGCATTATCAAAATAACAAATAGGCGAGACATATCTCTGTGATAACAGTTTATTTATGAGATCCTAACAAAAACTGTAGTTTGATCCCTATGTTCTATTTTAAAACACTGCAACGATGTTGGTTGGTAGATAAAGCAGACAGATTTTGGTTTCAATTCATTGAGCAGTTTCAGAGAAGATTTTAAAATAAAAGTTGACCGACAACCGACGGACTATGAACTCAAAATTTGTCAAGATAGCCGAAATTGTCAGTCAACTTCTTTTAAAAGTTATTGCCTTTTAATGATGATTTTTAGCATATAATGCAAAATCTATCAAAAGATACAGAAATACTGTAAACAGCGAATAAAATTAGCAAGATAAGATCTACAAATGAGAAAACACAAATTTTAAGTTGACACCTGATAGAAGATATTGCCTTTAAATGATGGGCAATGTGGCTAAAAGAAGAACATTGGGGTAAAATGCAAGTTTTGTCTTATCTTCAAAACTGCTATAGATACAAAAAAACAGATAGGGGCAAAAATGTTGAAATCTACCTTCTGTTTAGTTACATCTAAAGTGTCTTCTTATTGGATTTATTTCACTTAAATGTCAAATTTTACATTTTTTCCCTTTTTGCTAATTATCTTGAAAACTTTAATAGATAAAGAGAATCTTTACAAGAGGCTCTTTAGAGAATCACTCACTTGGAATTTTTTGTGTAGATTTTGCATCTGTTTACTGTATACTAATGTGTGTTTAAACATGCCATTTTCTCTCAATCTATCAGTTTCTGCAAAAACTAAAAAAATGCTCAAAATAGTCTTTCAGGGGTAATAAATCCAGTAACGAATCAATTGACAATTTTAGTCATTTGACTTATTGGTAGGTATATAAAAATATGGAGATGTGGTATAATTGCCAATGAGACAACTATCCACCAGAGTTCAGATGAAATGGATGTAAGCAATTGAGAAAAGCCTAGATCCTGTAGTTTTTTTTAACATTTTTGCTGATTGGAGTTTCTCGCTATCTATCATAGTTATTGCAAAAAATGAAAACTAGACAATGGACCAGCTCGCAAAAAAAGCTTGAAGCCATTCTTATGAGTGGAAATTTTCAAAGTCCAAAGCCCGCAATTTCAGCAGAGCTGAACCAAACATAACCTTGATATGTAACTCATCATAGTAGACTCATATACTAACTAGAGGCTCTCAAGAGCCTGTGTCGCTCACCTGTATTTACTGATGCTTTGGAAATTATGTAAAATAAGGTTAAAATCATAATTAATAGTATTAGATATTACATATTATAATGATATCTAAGATAATAACAAAAAACTGCAAAATTTCTGTAAAATTACTAACTATGGGGCAGCAACCCAACAAGATGTTGTCATATTTGTCTGAAAATTTCAGGGCAGATAAATCTAAATCTGATGAACATTTTTGCCACTGTTAGATTTGCTCTAAATGCTTCAGTTTCAGAGATATAAACCAAAAACTGCATTTTACCCCTATGTTCTATTTTTAACCAAGTCGGCCATGATGGTTGGAAGGCGGAGTCATCAGACAAATTTTTTAAACTAGATACCCTTATAATGATTATGGCCAAGTATGGCTAAATTTGTCTCAGTAGTTTCAGAGAAGAAGATTTTTGTAGAAGATTACAAAAATTTATGAAAAATTGTAAAAAATTGACTATAAAGGGCAATAACTCCTAAAGGGGTCAACTGACAACTTATTTGTAGATCTTACTTTGCTGAACATTATTGCTGTTTACAGTTTATCTCTATATATAATAATATTCAAGATAATAACCAAAAACAGCAAAATTTCCTTAAAATTACCAATTCAGGGGCAGCAACCCAACAACAGGTTGTCAGATTTGTCTGAAAATTTCAGGGCAGATAGATCTTGACCTGATAATCAGTTTTACCCTATGTCAGATTTACACTAAATGCTTTGGTTTCAGAGATATAAGCCAAAATCTACATTTTACCCCTATGTTCTATTTTTAGCCATGGCAGCCATCTTGGTTGGTTGGCAGGGTCATCGGACACATTTTTTAAACTAGATACCCTAATGATGATTGTGGCCAAGTTTGGTTAAATTTGGCCCAGTTGTTTCAGAGGAGAAGATTTTTGTAAAAAGCTAACGACGACGGACGACGACGACGGACGACGGACGCCAAGTGATGAGAAAAGCTCACTTGGCCCTTCGGGCCAGGTGAGCTAAAAATCAGCTCAATATGAGAAGGCGTTTAGAAAAAATGCGCGTATAACTGTTATTTTCACGAAAAAGTCCAAAGCCTGTAATTTTGGCAAAAATCAACAAAACATAAACTCATTCTGTAACTCATAATAGTAAACTTGCATACTAAAAATCAGCTCAATATGTGGAGACGTTTAAAAAAAAACATGGTATAACGGTTTGTTGCAGAATGACGGAACGACGGATAAGTGTAACACTATATGGCCCGGACCTAAGTCGACAGGGCCGTAAAAAAATTGTCTTTCAAGAGTAATAACTCCTGTAAGGGATCAATATACAATTTCAGTTGACTTATTTTTAGGTCTTACTTTGCTGAACATTTTTGCTGTTGAAGTTTCTATCTATCATAGTTTCTGCAAAAATTAACAAATTGGTAATAACTCCTACAAGGGTTTAAGAGTGTGATCATGTTGACTTATTTGTTGGTCTGTCTTTGCTGAACATTTTTGCCATCCAAAAACAACAAAAAATGAGAAAAATCATCTTTCAAAGGCAATAAATCCTATAAGGAATCAATTGACATAAGACATTGTCTTACAGTACTGAGTAAATGGACAGTAGGTAGATCTCAACATCCTGAACATTTTTGCCTCTAATTTCTCTCTAGCAGTTTTCAAGATAAAAAACAAAAATTTGCATTTTACACTTGTGTTCTTTTTTAAGTAATGTTTGTCGTGTTGGTTGGCAGACAGGACCATCAAACACATTTTATTAACTAGATAGCCCAGTGATGATTGTGGCACAGTTTGGTTACAATTGGCACAGAAGTTTCAGAAGAGAAGCTTGTTTTGTTGATGTCTCATTGACATAGTCCCCAAATCTCCTCTTATTCGTAGTTAAAAGTCAGGGTATATAAACTCTCCAATGCTACATATGGGGACTGGGATCGGCATCAAATTGGGACAGCAAATTTTGTAACTTAGTAGGTAGGTCAGTAAAAATTGTCAAATATGTAACTATTTTTGGGTAAAGATTGCATGAAATGCAATTAGAACACTTAATGGTACTAACTTGATATCAAATCTTCCAAGGTTTATCACTACCTTTGATAGTTGAAATAAAATAGTGCAGTGAAGTGATCATTCATTAGATCCTATCCAGTCAATGCCTTGCAGTTTATTAATGATATGTTATACTTAGATATTTAAGTTACAATATGACCTGTATTTGAATTACCATATAAAAATAAGGAGATGTGGTGATTGCCAATGAGACAACTATCCACCAAAGTTCAAATGAAGTGAATGTAAGCAATTATAAGCAACCATCAGCCTTCAACAACAAGAAAAACCCATACCGTATGGTTGGCTATAAAAAATATGAAACAATTAACTCATCAGATGGATACAAATAGAAATACATCTTACAAAAACACAGAATGGACGTGGACGGGTACTTATACATCCCAAAAACAAAAAGACACCAAGTACAGATCTGAGAGTACTCACAGTTACTGACAGCTACTTCAAAGCCAATAACAACTAATGAAAAAAATCATGTATCTAAGACTAAAATATCAATCTGTACACATCCAAAATCCAATGGATTTAGTGTAAAGACGTCATTAACAGTCAGAGAAAAACATGACCTTGTGCAATGCCAAACTATCTATAGGTATCGACCGATTGTAGTACCGTGAAAGTACATATGTGGAATATTAAGTATGGTTTTAATTTACTGATAACAAAATCAATATTTATACCAATAAAAACAATATTCAAAGATGTAATTACAGTGTTGAATAGGTAACCTTTTAGAATAAGTTTATTCAAAGGATTGATAAGTTTTTAATACCCGGATCGTATCTAAATTTCCAGGCTCGGTTTACAACATCTCTGTAAAATTTAGGATGTGCTATTTCTTTCGAAATAAGTTTTCTACAGGTACAGCCAAACTTGTCCAGAAAACTTTTCTTTATTGAAAATTACTAGGGATGTCAACGAGTACTCGAGTATTCGAGTATCGCTCGGTAGTACCAAGTATAGATAAACTGTTATCACAGAGATATGTCTCGCCTTTTTGTAATTTTGATAATGCAAATGTTGAAATTAAAATTGCAATACTTTAACATGTAAGTAATGCAAATATTCAAAGTCGATGAACCATGACTGAAGGTACATGGCTAAACATGTACAATCTCCATGGAATGAGATGTGCCAATGCTAATACAACTGCATACCAAATACCATTGACTTATTATAAGTCGTTCCCTTTAAACAAACCTAAACACAAACATTAACTTGTAAACTATGTAAAAGTTTCAAAGTCAATGAACCATGATCAGGGGTGGGGCTATATAATCTCCATGGAAACGATACTTGCAAATGCCAATAAATTTGCATACCAAATATCAATGACTTAACATTAGCAGTTCATCTTAAACTGATCTAATCACAAACTAATACATGTAAACTAAGCAAAAATTTCAAAGTAAATAGGCCATGACTGAGGGGGCGGGAAAAATATTCTCCATGGAAATGAGATGTGCTAATGCTTATACAACTGAACCCCAATTAACATTGGCCTACCACTAATGGTTCCCCTTGAACTGACCTAATCACAAACTAATACATGCTAACTTAGCAAAATTTTCAAAGTCTATAGACCATGACTAAGGGGGCGGAGCCAAATAATCTCCATGGAAATGAGACATGCCCATGCTTATACAACTGCATACCAAATATCATTGACCTACCACTAATGGTTCCCCAAAAATTGACCTAATCACAAACTAATACATGTTAACTATGAAAAGTTTCAAAGTCGATAGACATTGACTGAGGGGGCGGGGCCAAATAAACTCCATGGTAATAAGATGTGCCAATGCTAATACAACTGCATACCAAATATCATTGACCTACCACTAGTGGTTCACCATGTACTAGACCTAATCACAAACTAATACATTGTTGATGCCGCAGCCGCCATCGACGCCGGAAACAGCATACCTATGTCTCGCTTTTTGACTCCGTCAAGGCGAGACAAAAACCAAAATGATACTTGACTAATTGGTTTCCTGTTAGAATATTGCTGTTTTCTTTATATAAAATTTATCTTCTTGAGAACCTCTTTCATAAAACTAAATAGGCATCACTGATTAATCATACTAGTAAATAAAATACATTTTGTTTCAAATGCTTGTGCTAAATTGTCATTTAAAATGCCTCTGAAAATACGTGGGCTATACCTAGGGGAAAACTTTAAACCAAACATGTCTTAACCATTCCGTCACATCGGTACCGTCAGAGCAAATATTTTCGTCTGCAAGCTAGACTGTAATTTACAAAGTTAGCAAAACCGACTGTCCCCAATAAAAGTTGAAAAGAAAATGTTTCCAAATAAAATAAATTTGTTGCATCCTCTGGTGACCCTCAGTGAACAGTCAAACTTCTAATCTTTACGCCTTTGTAAACATTAAATGTGTTTTCTTAAGGATTACCAAATACTATAGTTTGATATGGTTTTTCCTTGTTATAATTTTTAAAAAGGTGTTCATTAAATTATATTGATTAGATTATTGTTTTTACTTAATTAGTACTTGTAGGTAATGAGCTATTAATTATGGTGTGTAGTTCCTTGTCCTTATGTAGATGGTTTTTCATCAACAAACAAGTGAACAACAAACCATAGAATATAAAGTACGTAGTTTTGTGTTTCAGTGTTGTAGATATATTTCTGAGTGAGTACTCGAGTATCACTTGATAAAACCAACAAGTACTTGATTAGTAATTGTTCACCGAGTTGACATCCCTAAAATATACATCAGTAATTCATGGTGAGTGAATCTGTTATAAAAATAGCTAACTATAAATGAACAATCATGAACAAAGAAAGAATAACTCCAACTCAAATTTATAATTTACCTATCTAATTAATATTCAATGTTTTATTTTAAATTCACAAAATTGCAAAACGCAATCTTTAGCTTTCTGTGCTCACAAGCACATTGATTAAAAGCTGTTTTAGTAAGTTGAATGTATTCCACAAAATGCACAATATAAGACGTATTCACAGGACTATTTAAGCTGTTTTAACAACTAGAGGCTCCCAAGAGCCTGTGTCGCTCACCTGATTCTACTTTGGTTTTGGAAATCATGTAAAAATAGACAAAAATCATAACAGATATCCTAATAATAATTGAGGCCAAATTTGGTTTAATATTGGCCCCGTAATTTAATCAAAAGCAGAAGACTTTTGTAAAGTTTACAGAAATTACCAATAAATTCATTGAAATTGTAGAAAATGACTTTATAAGGACAATGACAAATCAGCTACAAAGTAACAACACTTGGTCAGCACCTCAAAAGAAACATTCATACCATGTTTGGTTTCAATCCATTCAGCGTTTTTCTAGAAGAAGACATTTGTATATATTTCCCATAGGGTCCTTTGTTAAACTAAGTCCCCCAATGGCAGCCATCTTGGTTGATGGATTTGCTACAAAGTAACAACACTTGGTCAGCACCTCATAAGGAACATTCATGCCATGTTTTATTTCATTCCATTTAGTGGTTCTCTAAAAGAAGACATTTGTATTTATTTCCCATAGGGTCCTATGTTAAACTAAGTCCCTATCTGGCGGCCATCTTGGATGATGGTTCGGCTTCAAAGTTACAACACTTGGTCAGCACCTCATAAGGAACATTCATGCCATGTTTTATTTCATTCCATTTAGTGGTTCTCTAAAAGAAGACATTTGTATTTATTTCCCATAGGGTCCTATGTTAAACTAAGTCCCTATCTGGCGGCCATCTTGGATGATGGTTCAGCTTCAAAGTAACAACACTTGGTCAGCAATTCAAAAGGAACATTCATGCCATGTTTGGTTTCATTCCATTAAGTGGTTCTCTAAAAGAAGACATTTGTATGTATTGTCCATAGGGTCCTATGTTAAATGAAGTCCCCCCACTGGCGGCAGTCTTGGATGATTGATTGCCTACAAAGTTACAACGCTTGGTCAGCACCTCATAAGGAACATTCATGCCATGTTTTATTTCATTCCATTTAGTGGTTCTCTAAAAGAAGACATTTGTATGTATATCCCATCGGGTCCTATGTTAAACTAAGTCCCTCGCTGGTGGCCATTTTGGATGATGGATCGGCTACAAAGTAACAACACTTGGTCAGCACCTCCTAATGAACATTCATGCTATGTTTTGTTTCATTCCATTCAGTGGTTCTCTAAAAGAAGTCATTTGTATGCATTTCCCATAGGGTCCTATGTTAAACTAAGTCCCTCACTGGCGGCCATTTTGGACGATGGAACGGCTACAAAGTAACAACACTTGGTCAGCACCTTGTAAGGGTTCTCTAAAAGAAGTCATTTGTAACATTCATGCTATGTTTTGTTACATTCCATTCAATGGTTCTCTTCCAAAAAAAGAAGTCATTTGTATGCATTTCCCATAGGGTCCTATGTTAAACTAAGTCCCCCGCTGGCGGCCATCTTGGATGATGGATCGGCTACAAAGTAACAACACTTGGTCAGTGCATCATAAGGAACATTCATGCCATGTTTGGTTTCATTCCATTCAGTGGTTCTCTAGAAGAAGTTCAAAATGTAAAAAGTTAACGACGGATGACGGACGCCAAGTGATGAGAAAAGCTCACTTGGCCCTTAGGGCCAGGTGAGCTAAAAAAAGGTATTGCATGAATGCACAGATAAGGTATTCACAGGACCAAGTTTGCTACATAATATGTACAGAAATAGTAGAACACTCACGCAATATATCAGGATTTCCTTCAGATTCAAAATTTGCACTTCGCTTCTGCTTGTTTGAACTTATAAATGTCATGTCATATTGTGTAACATAAGTTGTCACATTGCAAGGAAAACAATTTTGCCTTCTGAAATTTTATGATTTAACAGTTATTAAACTACATGCTCTTGTGTTGCTCACCTAGGTCTATGTTCATCTTCAACAATGGACACTCTCCAACCTTTAAGACTAGAATAGAATTCATTTTGTTGATTTTGTATTGCTGATAATTTTTCTATTTAAAGTTTCTCTCTATCTTCTTTAGTTTTTGCCAAAAATTAAACACAAAAGAAAGCAACTCTATTAAGATGTGGCCTGACGACATCAGCCATGTTGATTTACGTGTAGATCTTGTCTTGCTGATCAATTTTGTTATTCAAAGTTTTTCACAATCTATTATAGTTTACAAGGTTATACTCAAAAACACTTAAAATTGGTAAAAATCGTCATTAAAGAGTAAGAACTCAAATAATGAGAGCCCTGTTAAATTATTTGAAGATCTGGTCTTGCTGATCATTTTTTCTGTTTAAATTGTCTATCTATATATCATAGTTTTCAAAATAAAAGACAAAACTTGCTTTTTACCTCAATGTTTTTTCTTAGCAATGTTCGCCATCTTAGTTGGCAAACAGGGTCATGGGTCATTTAAAAAAAAAAAAACATGCCCAAATGATGATTGTGGCCATGTTTTGTTGAATTTGGCCCAGTCTTTTCAGAGAAGATTTTTGTAAAGTTAACCGACGAGCTAAAAATTACTCTGTAGATAAACTTGCATGAGGATATGGTTCTGTGTTTGACGGACAATAGATGCAAATGATGATGACATAAAGTATAGACACAGAGATATGTCTCCCCTGTCAGCAGAAAATTCACAAAAAGACAATCTGATGGACAGCAACATTGCTAATTAATTTAAAGTTGCTTGACTATCACCTAGGGAGCTGGGCCTCAAAATAGTCATTAAACTGATATGTACTGTTAGTAATGCAACTTTTTAGAAAATATTATTGATCTATCACAAGAAGTTCCTATCATTCTGACTTAAGCAGAAAACTAAACATTGAAAATCACTTGACAATGACCTAGGAAACAGGGCCTCAAAATAGTTTTCAAACTGATATGTACCGATAGTAATACAACTTTAGAGAAAATATCATTGATATATCACAAGTAGTACCTATCAAACTGATTTAAGCAGAAAACTTTACAATTGTTGACGCCGCCAACGATGATGCAGGAAAAGCAACAATTATGTCTTGCCAATACTTTCGTAGAAGGCTAGACAAAAAACCAGTTGTAACGTTTGGGATGGTGATTCATGTGCAAGAAGGGGCTGGGATTGACCTTCATAGAATATGGTCCAATTACATACAATCTGGCATTATATATCATGCATTTAGCCCAAATGAGCTTTTTACATATTTATTTGGCACTTAAAAATTATTTGAGTATGTTATGATTGTTATTTGATGGTACAGCTTGGATCAGTATTGGTGAAAAACAAATAAAATCTTCTAGACATCTCCTTTCCAATACGCCTAGTGGTTTCAAGAACACCTGCTCCTCTCCTCACCTGTCAAACAAAATTTTAAATCAAATTTTTGAACATTTATCAGGCATGATAAATAATTTTCATGATCAATATTTTTGTTTCTTTTCCCAAAATATATATACAAAGGATTTTTGTCACGATATCCCAATAGCATGAGTTCGAATCCTAGCGAGGGAAGAACAAAACAGTTGCTTCCACAAATTGCAATTTAACATTGTTGTGCTGATATTTAGAGTTAATACAAAGGATTTTAATATATAATTAAATTAAAAACCATTTTTATACAGATATGCAATTTAACCTTCATAAACAAAAATTGTGTCAGAAGATAACTCATCTTACACAGATTCCAAAAATATAAAGTTCGCATTCCTTTTCTTTGAAATAAGGCAGATGATCAGCTACTTCAAGTTTCTTCTGATAACTTACTTTTCACTGATTCCTCAAAAAATATGGTTTATATGTATTTCCATGTAAAATAACAGAGATAAAGGCTACTTCTGGTGTACAATATGCTACTTCCAATATATAGTACCTTTCATTACACAGATTCCAAAATATATAGGTTTCTATACACTTTTGCTTGAAATAAGGGAGATAATTGGCTACTTCTGGTGTCATATGATAGTTTTCATTACTCTGATTACAAAAATATATGGTTTCTATATACTTTTGCATAAAATAAGGGATTTAATTAGCTACTTCTGGTTTCCCAATGTTACTTCTGTTCACACAAAATGTTGATTCACACTGATTCTGAAAATGTATGGTTTCTAGGTACTTTAACATGAAATAAGTGCAAACAAGAGTGGCTGTGCATATGCTGAAATGTCTCACCTGTTTTACTTATCACTGAATTCATGTTGAAAGTCTGTAATATGAAGGTTTTACTACAAGTATCATATAAACTTAACATAAGTTCATATTTTATGAAAATGAGGTCACGGTCAGATGAAGCATGCAAGACAGACATGTACACCTTACAATCATTCTATACACCAAATAGAGTGGTCCTATCGCTAATAGTACCATAGAAACAGATGAAACCACAAATCTTAACATTCCCCAATAAACCATAAAAATGGTCAAGGTCATATGAACCCTGCCAGACAGACATGTACACCTTGCAATCATTCCATACACCAAATATAGTTGACCTTTTGCTTATATATATATATATATAGTATCTGATAAACTGACAAAATTATGAACACTTATCATTGACCAATGAACCATGAAAATGAGGTAAAGGTCATTTGAACCAAGCCAAGACAGACATTGATTTTATGTTGATTGTCCTAAATATAAAGCTTTACGACAACTATCACATAACATGATCCAAGATTAGATAAACAAAACTGGAAATACATGTACACCTTACAATCATTCCATTCACCAAATCTGCTTTAAATATAGTTGACCTATTGCACATAGTATCTAATAAACAAACTTAACCAGGAAAACTTAACATTGGTCAATGAACCATAAAAATGAGGTCAAGGTCAGATGAACCCTGCCAGACAGACATGTACACCTTACAATCATTACATGCTTTAAATATAGTCGACCTATTGCATATAGTATCCAAGAAACAAACTTAACCAGGAAAACTTAAGATTGACCAATGAACCATGAAAATGAAGTCAATAGAAGATGGTAATGGCCAGACAGGCATATACACCTTACAATCATTCCATACACCAAATATAGTTGACCTTTTGCTTATATATATATAGTATCTGATAAACTGACAAAATTACGAAAACTTATCATTGACCAATGAACCTTGAAAATGAGGTCAAGGTAATTTGAACCTAGTCAAGACAGACATGTACACCTTATAAGTGTTCCATGCACTAAATATAATTGACCTATTCCTTATAATATCTGAGAAATAAACAAAACAACAAAAAACTTAACATTGTCCAATAAACCATGAAAATGAGGTCAAGGTCAGGTGAAACCTGCCAGATGGACATGAACACCTTACAATTATTCCATACATCAAATATAGTGGCCCTATTGCTTATAGTATCTGAGAAATAGACCAAACCACAAAAACTAAATATTATGACTATACAGTATGGGATTTTCTCATTGTCGAAGGCCATACATTTGCCTATAATTGCTTACATCCACTTTATTTGAACTTTAGTGGATAGTTGGCAATCATACCATATCTCCTTATTTTTATATTGTCCAATGAACCATGAAAATGAGGTCAAGGGCCGTTGAAATCTGCCAGTCTGACATGAACACCTTACCATTATTCCATAAACCAAATATAGTTGACCTATAGCTTATAGTATCTAAGGTATGGACTTGACCACTTAACTTTTACCTTGATCACTGATCCATGGAATGAGGTCGACGTCAGGTGAATCCTGTCTGACAAGACATGTAGAAGTTGCAAGGAACCGATATACCAAATACATTTATCCTATTACTCATAATAAGTGAATATTACAAAAATACTAAACTGAACCATGAAAATGAGGTCAAGGACAATGGACATATGACAAATGGAATCTTGGTAACATAAGGTATCTGCACACAAGGTATGAAGCATCCAGGCCTTCTGAAATATAAAACCTTAAACAAATAGTTTACGCCATTGCTACCGCCTCCGGATTGTAAAACCTGTCTCGCATACTGCTACTTTTGTCACAGGCGAACAAAAAACTACTTCCGGTTTACACAAGATCACTTCAAGTTGACATTTTTCAAGGTCATATGGTGTCCAGCCTAATGCAAAAGACAATTAATGGCTTTAATATGTAATAGTATGAAGTTATAGCAAAGGTAAAAAAAAAATAAAATGTCAAATTAAACTTTGACCTTGACCTCAATTTCAAGTTCAAAGGTCAAGATTCTCATATCAAAGGATTCCAGTACATAATATATTTGCTTTGTATCGATCTGATGAGTTAAACCCTTTTCAACTAATTTTTATATTATGTTCTTATACTGTGCTTTTACACCACTTCGCTAGGTAGGGGAAGGGTTTGGCGCCCAGAAATATGTTTAACACTGCCACAGTCTGTATGTGCCTATCCCAAGTCAGGAGCCTGTAAGTCAGTTGTTGTCGTTTATTGCTGTATATCATATTTGTTTTTCGTTTATTGTTTTATACATAAATCATGACAAGTTTTTTTCTGAATTGTTTTACATTTATCATTTTGGGGCCTTCTAAAGCTTGTTATGTGGTATGGGTTTTGCTCATTGCTGAAGGTGACCTATAGTTGCTAACATCTATATCATTTGGTCTCTGGTGGAGAGTTATCTTATTGGCAATCATATCACATTTTCTTATTTCTATATTGTTAGAATTTATCCTACAAAACAGCTTATTCTTGGAAATTAAAGGGGGAAAAACTTCTATAAAAAGTTCCCAGAGCACTGCAAACCAAATGCATTGGTGTAGCATCATGTTGCAAATTACAATTTGCCAAAAACTTTGTCGTTAACTTTTAAGGTTTTATGACCTTGACCTAATTGTTCTGCTTTTTGACTAAGGACCTCAGATCAAATGCCTCTAGATTTCTATGACTTTTGGTTGATGAGTTACTCCAAAATAAGCCTCGTTTCGAACACAAAAATGGAAAACTAAATATTTACCAATGAACCATGAAAATGAGGTCAAGGTCAGAGAACCCTGCCAGACAGACTTTTTCTTTATATGCTATTTCTTGATCTTGAAGAAGCTCATTTCCAAGTTTCAGAACATTCCATCAAGGTTTAACGTAGTGGACTTGATGTGAATGTTAATTACTAAGAAAAACAGGGTCCACTTATCAGTAAAGAATGGAAAAATAAAAAATATGTTTTCAAACTTTGGATTTAGACATAATCTCTTAATCATATAAATGCTTCATAAAATTCCATGAAGGTTTGACATAGTTATTGATGTCTGAAAACTTGAACCTTAGAATATAATCTTGTAAATTTTAACTGCAAAAAAAAAAAAATAAATAGACTGAACCTAAATGTTAATGGAATGTAAGCTAAGCAAAATATCAAAGTTAACAGCCTCCATATATGCTAGGTTGGATGCTCAATTAAATAGTGTTTATCAACCTTAAATAATTTGGACAAACAAGTAAGTACCTTAAATATAAACCTTCCTTTGAATTACTTCACTATGAAGGTAACACAATGCTATCTATTTTCTGTGGTCTATTTTATGTTGATAGTACATGAACATGTATCCTTTTTGAAACCATGAAAGTGTTAACATGCATTCACGTATGAGTCATCCATATTACATCTGTTAGATATTCTGAATCATTGAATAGCACATTGCCAAGCAACAAATGAAAACTCATATTTGGTTATTGGAATTCGCAAAGACAAGTTGGTTTCCACCAAGCAGGCTAGGGAGAGTAGCTGATTAGAGACATGTGCCTACAGAAATCTGACCAAAAATTAAAAGGAATACAACTTCACCTTCTGTGGCAGGGTCTGTGCAATGTGGGAAATTAGCAAAAGTTTAACAATGACTGTGACCCTATTTCTGTGAAGGACAAACTAACAGACATGGGGAACAATATATTTCAAAACCACATCATAACAAGGGGTTTAATTGTTTACAAGTCATGCAGGAGCTGTTTTTCATATGCTCTGATATCTGAATGAGATAAATAGCTTTAAATATAGAGAATTTCCCTCAATTGGTTTCATTGTTTGCTGTGTACTTCTATTCGTTACGCAATATAATGGTGTTGATGGCAGATCTTTAATAATTTCATATTAATTTATTCATAATATTTATTTAAAACTTTTACAACCTTGGGACAATTTATAGCTTGACATATCACAGATACCTATTGTATATTGTTCTCGACTGCATGTTGTTCTTTAAGTGTCTTTTAGTTATTTGCTCTTATTGGTTTGCTGTGTCACTGACATACACCCAACATCTCCTTTTATTCATATACAATACATTCATGTCATTGACATACACCCAACATCTCCTTTTATTCATATACAATACATTCATGTCATTAAAAAAATATTTACCACAATATTATCTAAGACTTTTACTCCTTCTTCTTGTGAGGAACACATAGAGTAAGCCTACAACAAAAGAAAACAATTACTCAAAGAAAGTTGAATTTGACATTTGATTTACAGTGACTTGATTGTAAGTATTTCTTCACATTTATTGCATTGTATTCAAAACTCTGACTCAATTGCAGTCTGTTTCATCAAATCGAACTGTTCAACTGGTCAGAAATTTTATCAAACTGCTGTAGAGGAACCACAGTCAAGTCATTGATGGGCAAAGTAGTAATGTAAAGCATACTTACAATCCCTGAAGACTTGAATTCCACTTCATGGTTACTATTAATATGTTGTTTAAAACTTATATGGAAATATTTATTGTATTGGGCCATTTGAAAGGTAAGGTAGTAACTTTTGAATTGCTTTAAAAATGTCCAAATAATGTTTTCATACTATTCCTTTTAAAGCATCTTCTATAGTTACAAGAATCAGGCATGTTTGATTTAAAACATGTAATATTCAGTAAAATATATATGTGAAGTTTTAATATATTGTCAATAAGTTTCCATGGGGAGATAATCTAATATCAAAGATCTTTTTTAATACAAAAACTTTGGTCTTGTATTGTCCACAGTGTTTTACCTAATGTAATGGTAATAAACGAACATAATAAACTAAACAAGAATGTGTCCATAGTACACGGATGCCCCACTCGCACTATCATTTTCTATGTTCAGTGGACCGTCAAATTGGGGTCAATATAAAAATGTAATCAGTCTCTTGTTCAGATTTGGTGTTTCATACTACTGCATTGTGTTTTGTTTTAACTAAAAGGTCCTTAAAACATTAATGTGATGAATAATCTTAACAGTATTTTACTAAAGGACGCTACTGTTTCACTTTTAAAGTCATATTCTTTTGTAATAACTATTAAGTACGGATTTTCTGCATACTCTCACCATATTTGTTTGCAATTTAAACATTCTTTTCCTATTTCAGGTTAAGGACTAACTCAACTTTTCCAATTCTTTTAAAAGAGGGTAAACACAATTAGTTACAACAAACTAATCTTCCCTGAGTTCCTCACTTACAAATTACAATACAATCAAAAACAGATATTTACTCATAGTTAATTTACAGTCAAGTAGTTCAATGTATTATTATAAACATGATTAAAGATAGAACTGTTCAAGAGGTACATGTAGTAAAAAATCAACAACAAAAAATAAAATAAAAAAAAAAAAAATAGACAAAGTGATGCCCCTGCACTCCACTCTGAAGTAACTGTATTATAACAAAGTCAATGTAGGACTTTCTTTGAGATATTATTGTGTCTGGGAGACACAAATGATGCCCCTGCAGATGCAAAGTGTTATTTTAAAATAAGTTCAACTATCTCCAAAAAGAGCAAATATTAATAGAAATCAAAACCCTGACCACATGCACACCTTCAATATATGTACAAACAGCCAGCAAAATGAAAACTTCCTAGCATTTAAACTGTAGGAGGAGTTATCTGGAATAACTATATACCCATAATGGGACGGACAGAAGGACAGACAGACAGACAGGGGTAAAACAATATGCCCCCAAACTTTTAGTTGCGGGGCATAAAAATATACAAATCAAAATAATACATTGTATAAAACAGAATCTTATCATACTTTCTATGCATTTCCATTTGTTAATTAAACTTTTTGTTGTTAAATGATTTGGTGTATTTAATTTGTTGTTTAAGAATCAATTATTACTATTTACCTTCTAGTGCATGTTTGTTTTCATTATTTCATCAAAGTTTTTCTCTTGCACTTGCACTGTGCGATAACCTAAGTTCTAACGAGAGATCTTGTAGTAAAGGTCACTGCATACCCAAAATATCAGCGAATTAGAGTATGGGCAGACAATAATTTTAGTTTTTTTAAAGCGGGGGTATAAAAACAGGTTGCTAGAAAACTAAAACTATTCTGCAAAATTTGATATATCAAGGACAAAGATAAAAAAGGAAAAAAAAAAAACTGTTACCTTCATAAGTAATTGTGGAGATGGGTATTCAGCTATAATAGCCTCTGCCATATCAGGACTAACATTTTTGAATTGCAGAAGCTGCTGCTTCCAGACCTTCAGCAAACCCTGACCAGATTTATCTACCTTGACACCAGTGGTGCCATCTTCATGAAAGGAAAATATGGAGTCCAGTCTATCTTTCCTGTAAAAGAAATTTTATATGTGACAAAGAATTTTGTATGAATAATACTAATACTTTATCACTCACCATTTTTGACAGGTTACCTCAAAGAGTCACCTTGTAGGACCTACTTCACTCAACCTAAATTCTATAAAGTAAGGTTTGTGTCATAAAAAATATTATTTTTCTTCTTCAAACAACAAATACTGTGAAAGTACTCTTATTAGTGGGTATCAGTTCATGGTAAAAAATTGAGTAAAGAATTTGAAGCCATCAGAAACGAAGTTTCTTGAAGATAATCATATTTTGTTTAATGATTTTTGGGACATTGTAAAATATGGTGTTCATTTTCACTTATTTGTTCCTCTTTCATTACTGACAACATTCAACAAATTTTTAATTAAATAATTGCTTTCGGAAATAAGCTGATTCATCCAAGCTTGTGTAATCAGAAGTGATGACACTTATTAACCTGAGATCAAATGATCAACAGTATAAAGATCATCACAGGTATTAATTGGGCCCTAAACATATCACTAAAGAAAACGGTTACATAAACAAATGCTACAAATGTACTTTGAATTGTAGAATTTATTCTTATAAAATAAAAAAGCAAGCCCAATATGAAATAATTTTTTTTCTTATGAGAATTATGAGGAGATAAACTAGAGGCTCTAAAGAGCCTGTGTCGCTCACCTTGGTCTATGTGCATATTCAACAAAGGACACTCTCCAACATTGTAGACGAGAATAGACTTCATGACAAAAATCTCTATTTTGTTGATCTTGTATTACTGATCTTTTAGTCTGTTTAGTTTCTGCTCAAAACACAAAAGAGGGTAAAATAAAATTCTCATTTAAAGCCAATCACTCCTATGAAGAGGACGGTCTACTAACTATATCAGCAAAATTTGACTTTTTAATAGATCATGCCTTGCTGATCATTTTTGTGATTTAAAGTGTTTATTTATCTATTATAATTTAAATCATATAAGGCATAACGGAAAAAAAATGTTTCTCTCTATTAAAATATCACAGTTTTCATGATAATATGCAAAAATGAAAAAAAATGGTAAAATTTGTCATTTATGGGCAATAACTCCTATAAGAATTTGTCTAACAGTTTTAACGTATATGGACAATTGGAAGAGCTCATTATTCTGAACATTTTGCACCTTTCAGATTTTCTCTATTTATAACGGTTCAAAAAACTAGAGGCTCCAAGGACCCTGTGTCGCTCACCTGATATTTTTATTTACAATTGATGCATGATAAATGCAACTGTTGTACTGTCGTTTAGTTTCAGAGATATAAGACTAAAAAGTGCGTTTGAAACCTATGTTTTATTTCAGCCATGTGTGCCATGTTGGCAGGCAGGGTCATCATACACAGTGGTCCCTGGATATCCTAGTGGTGATTTAAACCAAGTTTGGTTTAATTTGACAGTAGTTTCAGGGAGAATTTTGTAAAATTTATCTAACAAGAAATGCTAAGTGATGAGAAAGTTTGTTGTGAAGTTTTGTTGTTGCGCAACCCCCCAAAAAAAAAAAGGTAATATAAAATTATCATTTAAGGGCAATCTTTCCTATTAATGATTTCTGCAAAATTCAGTTGATTGTGCAAGGGTTGTATAGCCAGCTGAGGTCGTTAAAACTCTCATTTGTTGTTGCAAAATTCAAGTGGTTTTTGAATTGCTTTGTTGATCTTTTTGTATTCAACTTTAAACAACAAAGTACAACAAATATGATGACTGATACTCATGACACTGAAAATATGGTCTTCATTCTTGTGAAGAAAATGGTAAGGTTTGAAATATTTCTTAAATATTAATTCAATACCAATACTTTAATTTGTATTGGATTTATCCCAGGAAATGAGAACAAGGGACACAATTAAATTCAATGTTTTTCCTAAACTTCTGATAAAATATAAAATGAAGAACTATATTTTTTAATGAGAATTTTTTTTTTAATAGTTAATTGATAATTTGAACAATATTAATTAAGTTTTAGATCTTGCATGGTTGATTAATTTTCTCTCAAAATTTCTGATATTCTATTAAAGTTTTAAATATAATATGCATACATGTGATGGACTGTGAAACTCAGATCAGGAGATTGGGAAATTTTGGTCAGGAGATTAGGACTCAGATCAGGAGGTTTTTTATCGACATAAATTTTGTCGTAAATGTAACTGTATGATGTAGAAATTGTCTTTTAAAGTGTTTTCTTATCAATTTTCCATCAGAATGTAATATGTTTATAGTACCCTTGTTGCCTTTCTATTTGAATGATGTCACATTATTAAAAAAAAATATTGAGAAGAATCTGTTTCTTGTTTTGTTTTGTTTTTGATAATTAATTGTTCACTGCTTGCAAATAAATCATTATGACCTTTTCTTTGTGTATAGAGTTGTATTCTTGTCTCCATCTCCTAATATTGGTAACTGTATAGACAAATAAGAAAGAAATATGCTATACATGTATATTTATAACATGATAAATTAATTAAAAATAACAAACAATAACAATAGTATTATTATGATAGTCATATTTCTAGAAAGCTTAGGACTCAAACAGTGTAAAATAGTTTGCTTTAATAAGCTGAATCACTGATATTCTACTGTACTAACAAGTATTATTTAAACATATGTCAATGTCAGGGTCTGGTAAGAATTATATTTGACAAGGAAATTTGTACAGGCAAAATTTAAAACTTTTATATATTTCCTGAACATAGGTCAGACTTACTATATATATTTCAATTTAATCCTTGAAAAGAAGTCTAGATTCCTAAAATAATTTATAAATTTATATTTTTTATTTGTCTCAAAATTTTAATTCATTTAATTACCATCCTCTTATGATTGATTGATTAAAATATTATTCATTTATATTCTTTTTGAATTTACATTTTAAAAGAAAAATAAGTTAAAACAGGATAAATCAAAGGAAGTAACCAAAATTTATTTTTCAATACACAAAGTTTTTATTACACAACGGCAGTTAGTCAGAGGTAAACATCGTTGATTACCAGTATGTTTGACACCCAAGCTGTCAAGTGAAGCCATATAATTATATATCTTCTTTGATTTACAGGTAAAATTTAACACAGGTGTCAATTACACCGTATGGTAGTAAGAAATTATCAAAAATGGAAGCTTAAAATTTTCATTCATGAAATATTTCATACACGGGATTTTTTTCTCCTTAACGGGAGGACGGGAGGAGACCCCTGAAAACGGGATTATTGTACTCCCGTCGGGAGGTTCACATGTATGAATATGAGGCAGGCATTACCTGTGACAGGGGATGAAATCTGTATAAATTAGTGTAGGAATTCAAGCAACATTTGCACTTCGGAATCTGTAGAAAATGAAGCCAAAGTACTGAAACATATCTGACATTCGACCTATTGTTCGGGATTATAGTTGTGACATCATTTTCAATGTAACGAAAGAAACACCATCATCAGGTATTAATGTGTTTTTTTTTTCATGTTATAGAATTATCAATTATTTTTATTGCCAGTTCATTAGTAGATTGTTCTCTATATTGATTTTCTACTGCAGTTTCAGAAAAGAAGATTACAAAAGGAAAACATTTTGTAAAAACTTACCAAAATTTACCAAATTAATGAAAATTGTTAAAAATTGACTATAAAGGGCAATAACTCCTTATAGGGTCAACTGACCATTTTGGTCATGTTGACTTATTTGAAGATCTTACTTTGGTGAACATTATTGCTGTTTACAGTTTATCTCTATCTGTAATAATTTTCAAGATAATAACCAAAACAGCAAAATTTCCTTAAAATTACCAATTCAGGGCAGCAACCCAACAACCATTTGTCCAATTCATCTGAAAATTTGAGGGCAGATAGATATTTACTTGATAAACAAGTTAACCCCTGTAAGATTTGCTTTAAATGCTTTGGTTTCAGAGTTACAAGCCAAAATCTACATTTTACCCCTATGTTCTATTTTTAGCCATGGCAGCCATCTTGGTTGGTTGGCTGGGTCACCGCACACATTTTTTAAACTAAGTACCCTAATAATGATTGTGGCTAAGTTTGGTTGAATTTGGTCCAGTAGTTTCAGAGGAGAAGATTTTTGTCAAAGATTACAAAATTTACAAAAACTGGTAAAAATTACTTTAAAGGGCAATAACTCCTTAAGGGTCAACTGACCATTTTAATCATGTTGACTTATTTGAAGATCTTACTTTGCTGAACATTATTGCTGTTTACAGTTTATCTCTATCTGTAATAATTTTCAAGATAATAACCAAAAACGGCAAAATTTCCTTAAAAATTACCAATTCAGGGGCAGCAACAAAACAACCTGTTGTCCAATTCATCTGAAAATTTGAGGGCAGATAGATATTTACTTGATAAACAAGTTAATCCCTGTAAGATTTGCTTTAAATGCTTTGGTTTCAGAGTTACAAGCCAAAATCTACATTTTACCCCTATGTTCTATTTTTAGCCATGGCAGCCATCTTGGTTGGTTGGCTGGGTCACCGCACACATTTTTTAAACTAAATACCCTAATGATGATTGTGGCTAAGTTTGGTTGAATTTGGTCCAGTAGTTTCAGAGGAGATTTTGTAAAAGATTACAAAATTTACAAAAATTGGTAAAAATTACTTTAAAGGGCAATAACTCCTTAAGGGTCAACTGACCATTTTGATCATGTTGACTAATTTGTAGATCTTACTTTGCTGAACATTATTGCTGTTTACAGTTTATCTCTATCTATATAATAGACAAAAAAAAATCTTAAAATTACTAATTTTGTCCGACCCAGGGCAGATATGTTCTATTTTTGCTCTAGCCATGTTGGCCATGTTGGTTGGTACGGACACAATTTTAAACTAGATACCCTAATGATGATTGTCATGGGACAGAGGAGAAGATTTTGTAAAAGTTAACATTTTAAAACTAGATACCATGTTGGCCATGTTGGTTGGTAGGCGGGGTAATGATGATTGTGGCCAAGTTTGGTTAAAAGATTACAAAAATTTACAAAAAATTGTTAAAAATTGACTATAATGGGCAATAACTCCTGAAGGGGTCAATTGACCATTTTGGTCATGCTGACTTATTTGTAGATCTTACTTTGTTGAACATTATTGCTGTTTACAGTTTATCTATCTATAATAATATTCAAGATAATAACCAACAAGAGGCTCTCAAGAGCTTGAATCGCTCACCTGTTATTTTTTGCTTAAAATCTTTCCACAATGATAATTTTGCTTTTCAATATATATTAATGAGTGTCTTAAAAATTCCATTTAAATGTTCTTTGTATCTGTCATATTTTCTTCAAAAGCGAAAAAAATGCATTTTACCTCCTATGTACCATTTTAGTCATAGTGGCTATGTTTCTTGACGTACAAGGAAATAAAATACAAAATTTATACTAGATATTCTGAAACTCATTCAGCCTAAGTTTTGCTGAAATTGATTCAGTAGTTTTAAAGCAAGCAAACTAGATGAACAAATTCAGAAAAATTGTCTTTAAAGGGCAGTAACTCCTTAAGGGGTCAATTGACAATTTTGGTCATATAAACTTTTTGTAGATCTTACTTTGCTGAACATTTTTGCTGTTTACAGTTTATCTTTATCATTAATAATATTCAAGATAATAACTAAAAACTTCAAAATTTCCTTAAAATTACCAATTCAATGGCAGCAACCCAACAATGGGTTGTTAGATTCATCTGAAAATTTCATGGCTAATAGAACTTGACCTAATGAACAATTTTACTTCATATCAGATTTGCTCTAAATGCTTTAGTGTTTGAGATATAAGCCAAGACCTGCATTTTACCCCTATGTTCTATTTTAGCCATGGCGGCCACGTTTTTTGACGAAACAGAAAATAAAACACAAACTTTATTCTTGATACCCTAAGGATCATTCAGCTTAAATTTGCATGGAAATTGGTTAAGTAGTTTCAGAGGAGAAGATTTTTTAAAGTTAGATAACATGATAAACAAATTGTGAAATATTGTCCTTAAAATGCAATAACTCCTTAAGGGGTCAATTGACAATTTTGGTCATATCAACTTATTTGTAGATCTAACTTTGCTGAACATTTTTGCTGTTAACAGTTTATCTTTATCATTAATAATATTCAAAATAATAACCAAAAACTGCAAAATTTCCTTAAAATTACCAATTCAGTGGCAGCAACCCAACAATGGGTTATCAGATTCATCTGAAAATTTCAGGGCTGATAGAACTTTACCTAATGAACACTTTTACCCCCATGTCAGATTTGCTCTAAATGTTTTGGTTTTTGAGATATAAGCCAAAAACTGCATTTTACCGCTATGTTCTATTTTTAGCCATGGCGGCCATGTTTTTAGACGAAACAAAAATAAAGACAAACTTTATTCTAGATACCCTAAGGATCATTCAGCTAAAGTTTGGTAAGAATTGGTTCAGTAGTTTCAGAGGAGAAGATGTTTGAAATAGTTTACACCAGACGGACGACGAGCACGACAGACGACGACGGACGCCAAGTGATGGCAAAAGCTCACCGTTCTAAAACTTTTCCTTAAAATAACCAATTCAGGGCAATGCTGAGCTAGAAACTGCAAAACACCAGGTTTCCTTAAAATAACCAATTCAGAAACAATTAATACTATCTTCATTCCACATCAATTTACCTTTTCCCTCATCATGGTTTTTCTTCCCTTTAAAATGTGTAGTTGCTGGATTTCTAATGAAAGGTGTCACCGTTTAGGTCACTTTATACAGAAAAGATGTAGACAAAAAATTAGAGTACGGAGACAATTATTCAAAAAGAGTACATTTTTGAAGATTTAGATTAAATAAAGGATTTTCTTTGAAAAGAATGTCTATATGCACATGTTTTATAGTAAAACTTGGCCATTCAAGAACATATAACATATTCAATTTTTGGATAAATTTGAAGTATTATATGACTTTAATGTTGACTATAAAACTATAGGATCTAAAGAGCCTGTGTCATTCCCCGGCATCTTCAACAATAGCCATTTTTGGTAAAAGTTATTATGAAAAGGCAATAACTCTATAAAGAGATAACTGACAATTTCAGTCATGTTGACATAATTTATGTAGATCTTGTCCTGCTGAAATTTTTGCTGTTTTTGCTTTTTAAAGTTTCTATCTACATTTGTATCTATAACAATTTTCAAGATAATAGGCAAAATCCCCCAAAATGGTAAAAACATATTTAAAGGGAAATAACTCTAATATAGAGGGACTAAAGGTTTCTGCCATTATGGATTATTTGTAGATCGTGTCTTGCTGATAATTTTTGTTATATAAAATGTCTATCTATCTATAATAGTTCTCAAAATAATAGACAAATTTGCAATAAACTGGGAAAAATAATCATTGTTGAAGACTGTACAGTGACCTATAGTTGTAAACTTCTATGTCATTTGGTCTCTGGTGGAGAGTTGTCTCATTTGCAATCCTTCCACATCTTCCTATCTTTATATTCAAGATAATAGAAAAATTTGCATTTTACTCCCACGTTTTATTCTTACCCTTCTCAACCATCTTGGTAGACAGAAAGGGTCATGGGACATATTTTTTTAACTAGATATCCCAATAATGATTGTGGCCAAATTTGGTTAAATTTGGCACTGTAGTTTCAGAGGAGAAGACTTTTGTAAAAGTTAACGGACAATAGATGCAAAGTGATGAGAAAAGCTCACTTGGCCTTTCTTAACTTGTGTTAAAAATCTTTAACCATAGACTAATGCTAAATGTCAATGCCACCAATGAAGATGGAATCAAGGATTGTTATGTCTCACTTTCACAACATAAATGTTGCAGGCTCAACAAAAATGGTGACAAATGAATGCCCGCTGATCAACATTATACATTATGAACCAATCCAATTTTGAAAGAAAAGACATTTGCAACACTATATAACCCATCAACTGATTGACAAGGGCATAAATTTTTTGGGGTTTTTATGGAGAACTAAGAAGTAACTTCTTAAACAGTCAAATAATGTACATGAACAACTAACTTTGCAGGTTTTTCTGCTACAGCTTTAGTGTAAGTCTTGATAAGGTCCGTTATTTCATCTGTAGTCTCCAACATCTGTACCACACAACCTGTCTGAAGCTGGACCTCAGCACAGGCCTGCAAATAAAATATCAACACAGTTTTCCTCCAGTACTTGTTCAATATGTAATCTTAACTCTGGAACAAGCCTAAAACACAAACTGCTATTCAAGGACCACAAAAACATGGACTGAAACATTAAAAAATTTTCAAACCTTTTTATGTTTTTATATAAATGAATGAGCCTATGTTTTTTTTTTTTATCAACAATTGATAAAAATTTCTTACATTTCTGTTTTTATATAATTGAACGAGCCTATGTTTCTTTTATCAACAATTGATAAAAAATTCTTACAGTCAAAATTCAAATGGATCCAATTATTTATATGATTGATTGGTTGTTGCTTGCTTAACATTCGGTGGCAACTAGATATCATTGAGATGGGAGCCATCTCGGTGGGCCTCGCTGTGAATAATGTGTGGTAAAAAAATTTGTATCTTTATCATTGGACATGGGGTTGTCAACTGAAACCAGTCTTTGACCTTGACCTTTGATCTAGGAAGTTGTACATACATTATGACACACCCTCTGGTGTTGGTTAACATACATGTCAAGTATAAACTTTAAAATCATAACGGTTCTCTAGATATAGAGCGGACACAATTTGTTACGGACTGACGGACAGACGGACAGACAGACTGATCACTATAGGGCGTCCGCCATTCGGCAGGGCCCTAATTATTTAATGCATATTCAGGATGAGAACAATCTAACACTCAATACAATAGGTGGGTTCTGAAAGATGAGACGAAAGTTAAAAACAACATACATGATAGATCTGGTTGGAATAAAACCAACAATTTATATAGCCATTGCTTTCTATGTTAAATTCTGCAATTTCAAGCATTCATAGTTATTTTGTCTTAAGTTCAAACAAAGTGACAGTCATTTAATGTCAAGACTAAATCTTTTTCTGGCTTGTGCTGAAAAATTCAACATACCTTTAATTGCATATTAGAGTTCACTGGTTCTCAATAGTTTGGTAGTACAAAAAGAGCCTAGAGATTTTGCTCTAAAGATTTCGCCTGGTGTCGCTGACAATCCTAGTCAATTAAGATTGAGTCGAGTGCACCCGCACGAGCGGGTTCGAACTCACAACCTCAGGTCTACCTTGGTCTATGTGCATATTCAACAAAGGACACTCTCCAACATTGGTGACGAGAAAAGAATTCATGACAATAATCTGTGTTTTGTTGATCTTGTATTGCTGATCATTTAGTCTGTTTAGATTCTCTCTATCTTATCTAGTTTTTGCTCAAAACACAAAAAAGGGTAAAAAAAATCCTCATTTAAGGACAATCACTCCTATAAAGAGTGACAGTCTACTAACTATATCGGCAAAATTTGACTTGTTAGTAGATCTTGCCTTGCTGATCATTTTTGTGATTTAAAGTGTCTATTTATCCATCATAATTTTTATCATATAAGGCAAAACACAAAAAAAATGGTAAAAATCGTCATTAAAGGGCAATAACTCCAATAAGGAGTCGTCAGATTTCCACCATATGTCTTAATTGTAGATCTTGTCTTGCTGATCATTTTTGCTTATTTAAGTTTCTATCTATCTATTTTAATTTTTAAGACACAAGGCAAAATCGCTAAAAATTGATTAAAATTATCATCCAAGGGGAATAACTCTAATAAGGAGTAGACTGACGATTTGGACCACAAGACTTATTTGTCAAACTTGTCTTGCAGGTCATTTTTGCTTCCTCGAGTTTCTATCTATCTATTATAATTTTTAAGATATAAGGCAAAAACGTAAACAAGAGTGCACACGCTGAAATGTCTCGCCTTCTTTACTAATCATTGATATTATGTTGATAGTCCTAAATATAAAGCTTTATTACAACTGTCACATAAACTTAACATTAACCAAGAAAACTAAACATTGACCAATGAACCATGAAAATGAGGTCAAGGACATTGGACATGTGATTGACGGAAACTTCGTAACATGAGGCATCCATATACAAAGTATGAAGCATCCAGGTCTTCCACCTTCTAAAATATAAAGCTTTTAAGAAGTTAGCTAACACCGCCGCCGCCGGATCACTATCCCTATGTCCAGCTTTCTGCGACAAAAGTCGCAGGCTCGACAAAAATTGGTAAAAATCATCATCAAAGGGCAATAACTTTAATAAGGAGTCGACTGACGATTTCGACCTCGAGACTTACTGTACAGCGGGTTATTTTCGCAGGTGTAAAATTTCACGATTTAGGGGCAACAAAGTATACGAAAAATTTTGGCGGTTTTTATTTTGGTGGATTCTTAAATCCCAATAAAATATTTTGGCGGATACTGAAATTGTTGCATATAAAACGTTTTAAAAATTGAGAAGCAAGTGTCTATTGCTATGGTTAATTGATTTTTTAACCAGAATGATGTCTTATTTATTTATTATGTTCTGATACAGTTAATGAATAGAATACCGGTAACTTAGATATTTTTCACAGGTATACACATTTCTTTAAATTTTACGGTTCATTAGTTACGAAATTGACCGGACCTTTGACGTACTTACTAATTAGGTTATAAAATTAGCAAGTGACTTACAACTGTTATGTAATCTGACACTAATTAATAAGGGTAATTACCTGATAGAGTACTTAACACTTTTAATCCATTTGTCACTAATTGATAAGGGTATACACACCTGACAGTCATTTTATAAAATACATGCCCTTTGGAATTTATGTTGTTAAAACTAACCTATACCGTTATTGACCTGCCGACCAGAAAAAATAGATCGTTTACAAAACGCTTTAACTATTAGAAAGTATCGAACGTATGCATAAATTTTCGCGAATTTATTTTCGCGATTTTAATTCATCCGCCAAAATAAGCGAAAATAACCATCGCTATACGGTATTTGTAGAACTTGTCTTGCTGATCATTTTTGCAATTTAAAGTTTCTCTCCATCTATTATAGTTTTCAAGATAATAGGCAAAAATGAAAACAAGAGTGCACACGCTGAAATGTCAAGCCTACTTTACTGACCATTGATTTTATGTTGATTGTCCTAAATATAAAGCTTTACTACAACTATCACATAACATGATCCAAGATTAGATAAACAAAACTGGAAATACATGTACACCTTACAATCATTCCATTCACCAAATCTGCTTTAAATATAGTTGACCTATTGCACATAGTATCTAATAAACAAACTTAACCAGGAAAACTTAACATTGGTCAATGAACCATGAAAATGAGGTCAAGGTCAGATGAACCCTGCCAGACAGACATATACACCTTACAATCATTACATGCTTTAAATATAGTCGACCTATTGCATATAGTATCCAAGAAACAAACTTAACCAGGAAAACTTAAGATTGACCAATGAACCATGAAAATGAAGTCAATATAAGATGATAATTGCCAGACAGGCATATACACCTTACAATCATTCCATACACCAAATATAGTTGACCTATTGCTTATAGTATTAGAAAAACAAACCAATAAACAAAAACTTAACATTGAGCAATGAACCGTAAAAATGAAGTCAAGGTCAAATAAAACATGCCAGACTGACATGGACATCGTAAAATATTTTCATATACCAAATATAGTTGACCTATTGCATACAGTATTAGAAAAACAGACCAAAACTTTAACCACTGAACCATGAAAATGAGGTCAAGGTCAGATGACACCTGCCAGTTGGACATGCACCTTACAATCGTTCCATACACCAAATATAGTAGACCTATTGCTTAAAGTATCCGAGATATGGACTTGACCATGAAAACTTAACCTTGTTCACTGATCCATGAAAGGAGGTCAAGGTCAAGTGAAAACTGTCTGACAGACATGAGGACCTTGCAAAGTACACACATACCAAATATAGTTATCCTATTACTCATAATAAGAGAGAATTTAAGAATACTATAAATCTTTACTTTTTTTTCAAGTAGTCACTGAACAATAAAAAAGAGGTCAAGGGCAATGGACATATGACAGACTGAAACTTCATAACATAAGGCATCTATATACAAAGTATGAAGGATCCAGGTCTTCTAACTTTTGAAATATTAAGCTTTTAAGAAGTTTGTTAATGCCGGCATGGCCGCCACCTCCGGATCACTATCCCTATGTCAAGCTTTCTGCGACAAAAGTCGCAGGCTGGACAAAAAATGGTAAAATTTGTCATTTAAGGGCAATAACTCTTATAAGAAGTCGTCTGACAATTTTGACGGATATGGACAATTGGTAAAGCTCCACATACTGAACATTTTTGCTTATGTCAGACTTTCTCTATTTATACAGTCAAGGGTGTCAGACTTTCTCTATTTATACATGTTATAACGGTTTTCAAAATAAAAGACAAAACTTGTATTTTACCCCAATGTTCTATTTTTAGCCATGTCAGCCATCTTGATTGGCAGGCGGGGTCATCAGACACATTTTCAAACTAGATACCCCAATGATGATTTTGGCCAAATTTGGTTAAATTTGGCCCAGTAGTTTCAGAGAGTTTGTAAAAGTTAACAGATGAAGATGGACGCGGACACCAAGTGATGAGAAAAGCTTACTTGGCCCTGTGGGCCAGGTGAGCTAAAAAGGTGTTCTGAGCAACAGGACAATATACCCTCCTATTCAAATTTCATTCATTCAATTATTATCCAAAAGAAAAAATGTTCTATAGTCCTTAAGCTTTCATTTCATACCAAAATTATCCTAATATTTTACTTATAGACTTAGGTTACAGCTCTGCTTAGGAATTATTTTGTTTAACATATGTACTACTTTCTTGTATGTTCTATCTGACTGGGCCGAATTAGTGGTTCATTATATACCTGGAACTCTTTTTAGAGAAAACTAACAATATTTGTCAATTTTTACAGGTCAAACAAATACCAAATTTGGTCTTGTATTGTCTGTAGTCTTTTACTCCAAAATCAAAATTGCAAGGCAGGGGTGCATATTGAAGAGTACTGTAAGCAAGAAATACGAGAAAAACTTCATTTTGTGATGTTTGTTTAAGATCCCCAATGTTTGTTATTGAAATTGTAGAGGTCACCCACCCTTATTTCTTTTCACAATTCTAATAGTTTACCTAATCCATTTTAATATGCTATTTTAATTTAAAAATCAACCATTATCTGATAAATACCAAAATTAAATGCTTCATTACAAATTACAAATTTCTCATTTCTTTTCATAGAATTGCATATAAACGTAAACTGGAATCTGCTTGCTTTTAACGCTATGAACAAGTGAAGTAGTCAGCCAGAAACCAGCTGAGTGCATAATAAATTGTTGTAAAATTGAGTCTTTCCATTTATGGGGAAATGGACACAAGAAATTGACTGCAACTAGTTTGCTCTGTTATTCTTGAACTAACATAATAAACTGTTAACACAGAGATATGCCTCGCCTTTTTGTTATTTTGATAATGCAAATGTTGAAATTAAAATAGCAATACTTTAACATGTAAGTTATGCAAATATTCAAAGTCAATGAACCATGACTGAAAGTACAGAGCTAAATAATCTTCACGGAAATGAGCTAATGCTAATACAACTGCATACCAAATCCCATTGACTTATCATAAGCCGTTCCCTTTAAACAAACCAAAACACAAACATTAACTTGTAAACTATGTAAAAGTTTAATGTCAATGAACTGTGATAAGGGATGGGGCTATATAATCTCCATGGAAATGAGACTTGCAAATTCCAATACATTTACATACCAACTTTCAACAACTTAACATAAGTGGTTCATTTTAAACTGATCTAATCACAAACTAATACATGTAAACTAAGCAAAAGATTCAAAGTAAATAGACCTTGACTGAGGGGTAAGGACCAAATATTCACCATGGAAATGAGATGTGCTAATGCTTATATAACTGTATACCAATTATCATTGACCTACCACTAATGGTTTCCCTTAAACTGACCTAATCACAAACTTATACATGTAAACTTAGCATAAGTTTCAAAGTCAATAGACCATGACTGAGGGGAGGGGCCAAATAATCTCCATGGAAATGAAATATGCCAATGCTGATACAAGTGCACACCAAATATCATTGACCAATAACTAGTGGTTCCCCATAAACTGACCTAATCACAAACTAATACATGTAAAATAAGCAAGTTTCAAATTCAATAGACCAGGACTGAGGGGCAGGGTCAAATAATCTCCATGGAAATGAGATGTGCCACTGCTAATACAACTGCATACCAAATATTATTGACCTACCACTAGTGGTTCACCATAAAATAGACCTAATCACAAACTAATACATTGTTGACGCCGCCGCTGCTGCCAGAAACAGCATACCTATGTCTTGCTTTTTGACTCCGTCAAGGAGAGACAATAAACTACAAAATTTAGTCGGTCATTTGTTCAGATTTGGTGTTTCACACTGCTGCATTGTGTTTTGTTTTAACTCATTGTTGCCAACTCACATGATATTCGTGTGTAATACACGCTTTTTCAACGGTTTACACACTAAGATTTTGTCACATGGCGTGTACACGCTTTTTCGTTGTTTTGATTTTTTGGTTGTCAGTGATATCACGATTCTCGTTTTTTTTTATAATTAGACAATAAATACCAAAAATTTCTAAGTATTCGTTGGGTTGCCATTGTTTATTTTTCGATATGGACGAACAACAAACGCCTTTCAGGTAAGTTTGTGAATAGTTTTTAAGGTTTTGTGACTGTCTTTCTTTCAAATTCACTTTGGGGAAATGTCCAGCAGAAAGAGGTCGCTTTCGGGACCTGTACTGTCGTCTAAAGAGTCGAGTGCTAAGCGAAATGATATGTGTGTATGTACCAAAATAGTTGCATGAACTTACTACAGGTTTACTAGTAATGACATAATAAGTCAAATAAAATATGTTTATTTTCCTAATCAAAGGGCCATAAAAGGCATATTAATTACAAACTATTTAACATCTTAAACATTTTCAATCATTTGCAATCATAACATGTGTGAGAGGAGAATTAGCCAATTCAGTATTTGATAAAGCATTCAATGGTATTCAAATTATAAAATTATTTTTCTTTTTCAGTTTCAAATCTAGCCAACATATTTCCACAGGCCATTGGGGATGTGAATATCACAGAACTATTGGATCAGTACCAGCTGTCTTCTCCTGATGAACTACCCAGCTTTGAATAGGAAATAGCAACATTCTGGGGAGCAATGGCAGACATAGATGACATTTTAATGAAAAAAAACGTTATGACATTTTTTCAAAGCTTGTTAAAGCTATTTTAGTTCTGCCAAATAGCAATTATGACTGTGAGAGAGCATTTTCAGTTATAAAGAAGATTAACACTGAATTCAGATCAGAACTCAACAATGATACATTGTGTGCATTGTTATCATGTAAATTTAACCAAACTGGCAGTTGTTTTGAATATAAGCCTAGTTGTGTTGTTTTGAAAGCTGCAAAACAGGCCACTGTTGAATACAATAAAAATTTACACTAGATTATTGTTTTTTTATACTAACAAATTTGTATTTTGTTTATATTAAAAAGTCCACATCTACGTCACGCGTTTTCACACGCTTTTTGACATGTCACATCATGTCATGACATGATTTGTCATTGTCAGAGGTTGGCAACTATGTTTTAACTAAAAGGTCCTTAAAACATTAATGTGATGGATAAACTTAACCGTCTTTTTCTAAAAGACGGCACTGTTTTATTTTCAAAGTCATATTCTTTTGAAATATCTATAAAATATGGATTTACCTTATACCTTCACCGTATTTGTTTGTGATTTACATATTCTTTTCCAATTTTAGGTTAATGACAAACAACTTTTCCAATTGTTTTTGTGTGTGATGATTTTGGGTTATTTCAACACTCTTAAAGTATTCTAGACTCATTTACTAGCATTTTCAACTTCTACTTGATAATGGAAAATAAGATTTTCCATGAAAATACCCACCAACAATCACAATTTGAAATTACAGGAGTTTCACTAGATGTTTTCAACAAGTGACAAAAGTTTTTTCCTGAAATTGCGTGGTGAAAAAGGGTTTGCAGACAATGTACCCATATGGATTAAACATGACCAAATATGGTTACTATTGTGAAATACTGTAAATTCAGGAAATTTAGTAAGCATTTATTATTGCACTTGTTGAGCTATGTAAAATAACATGAGACAAATAATTGCAATGAGGAAATGCTGCAGACCAATTATGCTATGATTATTAAATTTGAGTTTTTGTTTTTGCAACCTCTCCTGTTGCAATTTTCAGAATAATAAAACATCGCAAAAATTTCTGAATTTATAGTACATGTGTATTTAGATTACAAAGGCACTCAAATTTGAAGAAATTCAAAATTCACCTCTTCAACATCAATACGTGATACAATAGTATTAATATTCTTCTTCTTCTTTGTAGTTTGTGAACTTTCTCCTGTGGCTAGAACAGCTTCTCTATGTTGTCTTTGCTTAATGGTTTTCAAATCACTAAAAAAAAAAGTCATGAAAGAAACCATTGACAGTTATATTTTAGCATGCCAGACATCCAGACATGCATTTTGTTTACATTTGTTTTATAGGTGTAGCTTGAATAAAAAAGTTGGTAATAACAGAATTGTAAAGTTACTTGTATTACAATCAGGCAATATAATACCTTACAAAGTGTAACATTATTTCAAAAGCACCAATGAATAAAAAATATGTATCATACCTGTCAACCTCTGAAAATGAAAATGCAGGTCATGACCTGCATTTAAGAAGAAAAAGTCAGCTCATAACACTTACAAACTTTTTTCAGCTGAATTTTAGTATATAGAGGATTTTTTTTAATCATTCTATAACATATACCAGTTTCCTACAAATATATATAATTTATGTTTTCATTTTAACTTCATTGTATTTGTAAAATATTTATTATTAATCAAAGATCGATAAAAGCAATGCCCTCTAGTTGTTTCTTTCACACCATTTTTTATTAATGAATTTTATAAATCCCAATTATAATAAGAAATCAATTATAGCTAATGTGCTCCTATACATAGGAGGAAGATACAGAGAAAGAAGAATTTACTTTTGTTTACATTCTGTGCAATTTGTAGAGCACATGGATTTGAAGTAAAACAGAAATACAATACAATACAAATATGTTTATTATAGTCACATTGTGTATGACAAAAATATGTAAAATATTGAAATATTTCAATTAAATTACACCTGGCCCAATAGACCTATGTCACTTTAAATAGATACTAGTATTAATTCAGATAGACAGCAGGAATTTTATATACATGTTAATTGTTTAAATATAAGTGTTGTCTGCGTTTTGTTAATGACTGTTCTAAGTATTGAGCAGTTTTTCGAAAGTATTCAGACAATAATAAATTTAACTTTTCACTGTTATTTAAATTCAATACGGTTTCACTAAGTCCAGAGAATAGTTGATTGTGTAGTCCATTGTAAAATTAATAAAATAAATGGTTAAGAATAGTTAAGGGACTTGTATCTCTCCAACAGATATATATAAAGAATTGCCAATTGTTCTAAAATGATTTTAATAAGATAATTGATATTTACAGACAACAAATTTTATAAATCAGCACATAAAAATGTATGCCAAGTTTGACTGGCTACAACCTTTCTGGGGTACAATAAACGAGATAATAAGCAAATTGTTATTACCTTTCAATCAGAAGTATCAAAATTATGTTTTGATAGATGTAAATCATTCAATTGAGAGCAAATGATCAAACTGCATGTCCAGGAAGAATTTCGAATTTGCCGTTTTCTTAGAGGAAAATCTAGCATTTTAGACATTAGAAGTCTAGATCTCCTGGCAGTGGAATACATGTGAAAATGGGTCATATGATGAAATCCGTATTATTTGATGACCTGGGCTTGTATTGAAAAAATTTGGATATGACTAGAAAAAATTGGGTCAGTTGAAAGGTATGAAGTGTAATATAACAATAAAAATTTCCCCTATGAAAAAGTTCAAGATATAAAAACTGTAATCATGAATAGAAGTGTAGTGGGATATACATCAGAAAATCAGCAAATTGATAACAAAACCAGAAAAGACATCTACAGTCAACTTAAGATCTCAAGCAAAACACTTGTATCTTTACCATATATATCAAGCACAGCCCACTACCCTTCTGTCCTTACAACTTTGTCTTGACTTTATTATTTCCTCCTATTGAAAATATAAGGTCTTTATATATGCAAAAGTTTTCAGAATCTCCAGATTTCCATTTTATTAATCTGTCATATGCATGATGTTTGTGGTTATTTGAAAAACCATTAAATCCTTTATTTACTTTTAAGTAATATGTTTCAGATTTTGGGCATACCATATCAAATGAATATATATACCTTTTGAGGAGTATTTAAAAACAAAAATTTGGGAACAGATTTGGCATCCCTTAAAAAAAAAAAACACTTTCAAAATAAATGAACTATACTTAAATTTTACCGGAAATATTTTTCCAAACCAATGACAGCAGGTGTGATGGAAATTTTTGGTTGCCGTTGTTGTACAATCTGTATATACTGTAGTAAAGTTGTCTTCCCTTCAAATCCACCCTTAAATAAAAATACATGACATGTAAGAATTAATTCATTTGTAAATATTTGGTATTCTGAACTTTTGTAACATATTTATTCAAGAAAGTAAATTTATTTGTGGAGGGAAATCTTGGAGACTTATTTCCAGTTTATTATGTCCCTCTGCAATGTGAGGGGGGTCGGAGGGGTCCTGATCCCAAATCCCGGCTTAAAACATGAAATCCTGAGGTCCCAATTTAAAAAATTAAATCCCGACATCCCGAAATTCGAAAAGAAATCCGGATCCCGAAAGGGTCAATCCCAAATCCCAAGCTTAACCCTTCGCGGCGAGTGTATCCTTCAGGATACACAATGCGCAAGGGCGGATGTATCCTTGAGGATACACGATGCGCAGGGCGAGTGTATCTTTCAGGATACATACATATTATCCCAATAAAAGCCGCGATTTTACGCTATTTACCGTTCTTAACAGTTAAAATCAATGTTTCAATTAAAATCTACGATATCTGAGGATATTATTTCAGTTCTTCAACAGCTTTAATAACATCGTGAAAGGTAAATAAATCAAATCGGAAAATTTTATTTTCTAAAATTAGAACCGAAACACGTTCTAAGGTCATGTGGGGTTTCAAATGGCTTCTCTCGATAACGAGGAGTGGAAGTACAGCTGTTTTCAGTGTTTTGATGAAGCCCTTTATAATTCTTAGGTAGTTTTAGATATATAATAAAATAAATGGTTCAATATATCTTAAAGAATTATGACAGCGATCTTTTAAAGCCTTTAATTTTCCTCACAAATCGGAACAAGACCAGTAAGATTTTCACGTTCATGGCTTTGCTACAAAAAATTCTTGATTTCGAGGGAAAGAGATATGGCTTGGAAAAGCTGGTTCTCGGGTGACACATACACTTTGCACGAAATTGATAGTAATTACTGAGTGAAATTTCGTCTGCTAGTATTGCAGTGTAAAATGTCGTCTCACGAAGCTGATGTCGAATTAGCAGGTTCAGTGAAACTTATGTAATTAATGCGGACAAGTATTCTTATTTGATGAGGAAAGGTTAAAATTGGTCAAAATAGGCTGGGAAAAATCATCATAGATGACAATGAGGGCTATAATCAGTCTAATCATGAGAATGCCAAAGGCCGAAAAAGGGGTTCAATATTAATAAGTGAGGAGATGGTGGTGATGGGTGGTACGATGAGTTTAATAATGTTGAAAAGGGCTACCACATATATTTTCCCTTGTGGTAATACTGGGCAAAGTCATGTCATGGGTGCTGAAAAGAAGGTTTTGATTTCTGGCAACTTTATATGGGCAATCCTTTTCTTGAATGCATACTAAATCAACAAAACTGATAACTAAGCTTTTGGCTGATTTTGTTATTTGTTATTTGTTCTTATGTTGTGCTGTAATACCACCATCCCAGGTAAGTGGAAGGGTTGAGCGCTCACAAACATGTTTAACCCTACCACATTCTGTATGTGCCTGTCCCAAGTCAGGAGCATGTAGTTCACTGGTTGTTGTTGGTTCATGTCTCATTTTGTTTTTGGTTAATTGTTTTGTTATAAATTTATTCTATGACTCCAGGGACTTAGGTATATAGCAGACGGGCTGAAATCCATGACTTAACAGTAGCAACTATGACATTGACGATCTGACGGATGCAGCAAGTAATGACTTTATTCATTGTTAAATCTGTATTCTATTTTCTGTGGTTTATCGATAATGATTCATGTACCTTGTTTAGCTAGTTGATTCTTGTTTAGGTGTTCCTCATGATTAAGTAAACTGTGACTTTGTTAGAACTCCTCTTTTAAAAGGTGTTCTTGGTGATTCTTTTATACCCTGTATTTGTAGCTCTCTTGTTTAGGTGTTCTCTGGTATTCTTTTATACCCTGTATTTGTAGCTCTCTTGTTTAAGTGTTCTCTGGTATTCTTTTATACCCTGTTTTTGTAACTTATTTCTTAACATACTCCTGCAGTGTTGACAACCTTGACAATAAACATTACCTTCAGACTTGGACATTCCTATAAGATTGAAACAGACAATCCAGTACAACCAAATAGTATATCAATGAGTTTGCTGCTGACAACAAGATTATTTAATTTCTATTTTTATTAATAAAATATATAAATAATTTGGCCCTTGGGAGTCAAGTACTCAGCAAAGGGAAATTTAGCTCCAGGCCCTGTCGACGACACTTGGTATAAATGGACCAAGCCCCATGGACATGGACACTCCGTCAACCAACCGGAACCAGATGAGTTCCTATAAGGGATGAAGCGTTGCTCCATCTCATAGCAGGTGGCTACGATAAAGAGAGAAATAAATATAGATGTATTACATTTAATGACTTGGGGAAATGAGAATTAGACCAGTGGTCAATTTCGAAGGAGATTTGAAATTGAAGAAAACCACTGGTTTGCTGAGACTGCTCCCATATACAGTGAGTAGTTGAAGGTTATTAAAGGGAGGTGGGTGGGTATTTTGTAACTTTATGATAACTAATGTATGACTTTCCTGTCAGCAGCAAAACTCAAACTAAACAACTACCTAGCATCCTGGGGAAATTTGAGAAGGGTATGTATCACTCCTTTGCCTTATAACCAAATAAGGAGTGATCATGCAGCCAGAGGCATGTCAGTACCATTCATGTGCTACACACATGCAAACTATGATGTGTCATCAATAAACAATGCTTATAATAATATAAGCTTCTATTTATTCTATGACTCAGGGACTTAGGTATATAGCAGACGGGCTGAAATCCATGACTTAACAGTAGCAACTATGACATTGACGATACGACGGATGCAGCAAGTAATGACTTTATTCATTGTTAAATCTGTATTCTATTTTCTGTGGTTTATCGATAATGATTCATGTACCTTGTTTAGCTAGTTGATTCTTGTTTAGGTGTTCCTCATGATTAAGTAAACTGTGACTTTGTTAGAACTCCTCTTTTTAAAAGGTGTTCTTGGTGATTCTTTTATACCCTGTATTTGTAGCTCTCTTGTTTAGGTGTTCTCTGGTATTCTTTTATACCCTGTATTTGTAGCTCTCTTGTTTAAGTGTTCTCTGGTATTCTTTTATACCCTGTTTTTGTAACTTATTTCTTAACATACTCCTGCAGTGTTGACAACCTTGACAATAAACATTACCTTCAGACTTGGACATTCCTATAAGATTGAAACAGACAATCCAGTACAACCAAATAGTATATCAATGAGTTTGCTGCTGACAACAAGATTATTTAATTTCTATTTTTATTAATAAAATATATAAATAATTTGGCCCTTGGGAGTCAAGTACTCAGCAAAGGAAATTTAGCTCAGGCCCTGTCGACGACACTTGGTATAAATGGACCAAGCCCCATGGACATGGACACTCCGTCAACCAACCGGAACCAGATGAGTTCCTATAAGGGGATGAAGCGTTGCTCCATCTCATAGCAGGTGGCTACGATAAAGAGAGAAATAAATGTAGATGTATTACATTTAATGACTTGGGGAAATGAGAAATTAGACCAGTGGTCAATTTGAAAGGGTCCAAAAAGTCAGGTGTGAAACAGCTGAGTGACCCCAAGGTAATAAATGGGAAAAATTGGGTTTAAGGAATGAAACCTTCAACTAAACACTGTGGAATTGTATTAAACACAATTTAAGCTGTACATAGTTTAATTTCCAAATTAATCGAAACTTGTTGAAGATTGATTAGAATTTTATAGAGCAATAGATGACTTAGGGCTTACACGAGAGAGAACGGAAGTTCGTAACTGCCAAAGGTCATTCTTTAGAGAATGAATGATCTGAATTGTAGTATAGGGAGGGAGCTGGCCCAACAGCTTGGGAGGGCGTGTAAGCCCTAAGTCATCTATTGCTCAATAAAATTCTAATCAATCTTCAACAAGTTTCGATTAATTTGGAAATTTTATTGAACAATAGATGACTTAGAGGCTTCCACGAGACTTTAGAGTTCTACATTCTAGATCATTCATACCAGGATATATGTGTAGGCAAATTCTTGATAATAATAAAATTTTTAGTAATGTACTATTCTATTATTCCAACTATATATACAATATTTACATTTATAACAGAATCATAATACATGTTATTATTTGTTTTCCAATAAGCTATCACTTAATGTTTGTGTTTGAATAGGTTTAAAATAAAATTTGTAAAAAGTTTGTGCTCCAACCAGCTGTTTTAAGTATATTGTTTAATGGAATCCCATGTGCTGCAGCACTGGACGATGAAGCTGATCGACAGCTATGTGTCCCATACACTTTTATATCAATTCCTGCTTTTCCTAATAATTGTTTTATCCAACGTGATATTGTACTTTTTGTTACAGTTTTAAAAGGTTTAACACATGAAATAAAAAGGGACTTTTCCTGTCCCCTGAGTTTTGAAGTTCTTTTCAAATATTCTTCCATGGCTACAATAACACATAGTTTATAATCATCATGTCTATTAAATTCCAATGGTCCAATGTGCTTTCCTGGTTTGGACTGTTTAACTAAATCTACTATGTACACTTTCATGTTGTCATTAGAAATAGTAATATTATTAAGTTTTATCAAATGAACAGTTTGACAGCGTTGCGCACTAAGCAGCATAAGCAATAATGCTAGCTTTTGTGATAGTTGTAATAGTGTTAACTCCTCATTTGCTGGTAATGTTTTCAAATAATCTAAAACTATATTTACATCCCATGTTTCTGTATATTTAGGAAGAGACGGTCTAGCATTGAAAATACCCCTCATATATCGAGTTACTAGTTTATGTTTTCCAATGTCTATCCCACTTGTCACAGAACAAATTGAAGATATTGCTGATTTAGCAGTGTTGATTGCACTGTAACTTAATCCACTGTCATAAAGTGATGATAAGAAGGACAACACAGTGTTTATAGATGGATCAAGTGGATCAGTTTGTTTTTTATTTGAAAAACACATCCATCTTTTGAAATAAGTCCCATATTGTTTCCTGTGGATTGTCTCCAAGATTGTAAAATGATGTCAGCAGTGAGTGTTGAAAGTCCTTTATTTTCCAAGTTTTCCCGGATAAGATAAAAGCTCCCAGTCGGAGGTTTGAAACTGGATGAATCGTTTCAGATCCTGAGGTAGAAAGAGACTGTTTTTCGGCAGGATGTAGGATTGTTGGCTGATCTGATGTAATAATTGTGGAAACCATATTTGTGTTGGCCAATACTGCTTTGTCTAACTTGTCTTTGATGATTTTCTGGATCACCTGTCCGATGACACTGAAAGGAGGAAAGATATAATAAAAATTATTACTAGTCCACTTTATAGTAAAAGCATCAATTGCTATTGCATGTGGGTCTGGCTTATATGAAACATATTGAATTTTTCTATTGTTAAGCCTACTAGCAAATAAATCTATATCCATTGTCCCTACAGTACTCTGTAATTTTTCAAATAATTCTGTTTTTAATGTCCATTCCATGTCGTCATTCAATTTCCTTGATAGTTTATCAGCTTCTATATTCAGCTTACCAGCTATATGTGCCACACTAATCCATAATTTACGTTCTAAACACCAAAACCATATTTCTTTTGCTAGAATATGTAAATTTGTAATTTTTCCTCCAAAATTTTCAATATAAGAAATAGCTACTGTATTATCTAAGTTCATTCGAATATGCTTTTGTGAAATATTTCCAGCCAATGATTGTAAAGTTAAGAAAGCTGCCTTTAGTTCTAAAACATTAATGTGCATTTCTCTCTCTTCTGCTGACCAAAACCCTTCTGTTTTCTTTCCAGTAGTTTTATTAATTCCACCCCAACCAGTTTTACTTGAATCACTGAACAGTATAATATCAGGATCATTTTGCATTATTGGTTTGTAACTAGAAGGAAGATGGTTTATCCACCACTTGAATATTGTTTTCACATGAGTTGGTAAACAAATAATCCTATCATAATTACCATAAAACATTTTTAACACTTTCTCTTTATATATTTCTAAATCTTTGTAATACAATTGAGCATATTGTACACCTGGTTCACTGGCAACCATTTTTCCTATAATTTTAGCAAATTTTGAATAGTTATTTCCTTAGAATGCAATGCGTCAAAACATAGATCCTGTAAATTTAAAATTCTTTCTTGTGTCAACCTAACTGTCATATTTCCAGAATTAATTATAAATCCTAAAAATTATTTCTTTTCTTTTGTTGGTGTAAACACAGATTTCTTTGGGTGTACTGTAAAACCTAAACTGTCAACTAATTCCACAGTATGTTTTACATTGCTCTGACAGTCCTCATAAGTGCGTGCTATAAGTAAGCTATCGTCTATGTAAGGGACATTTATATGACCCATTTTATAAAAAGAATATACTGGTTTTAGTAATTTTGTAAAATTCTTGGACTTGTTGATAATCCCTGTGGTAATACACAAAATTGATAAGCGATATCATTCCACATAAATTTTAAGTATTTGCAATCTTGTTCATGAACTGGTACACTAAAATAACTGTCTTTTAAATCAATCGATGCAAAGTAATCATTTTGTTGTATGTTTGTTAAAGCTCGAACCAATGTTTCCATTTTAAAATGAATTTTTGACACACTTTCATTGAAGTTTTTTAAGTTCAATATCATTCGAATTGTATTGTCTTTCTTAGGGCGAATAAATATATTAGAAAAATATTCCTCTTTTTCTCTTTTCAATGCTTGCCTAATAATACCCTTTTTAAGAATTTATTAACTTCCATTGTGATCAACTTGTTTTCTTGTTCATTAAATACAATTGGAGATGGTCAAAATTTTGTTTTGGGATTTTATCTAGTTCAATCTTGTATCCCTTCACTGCATTTAATATAAACGCATCACTTGTTAACTTTTCCCAATTTTTACAAAAGATTTTAATTTCCTCCTGTAAAATTGTCTACTGTGTTTATCACTGTTATATTATCACTTACACTTAACGCTTGTCTTTGTTGTGAAATCCGGCCTTCATCTTCTTGTTCTTGTTGCCCTTCTGTACATGTATTTGTCCAGAAGTTTTTGCATGCTTTGGTTGGAAATAGGGTGGTGGTTTTTGCCATGGAGGTCCTGGACGTTTCTCCACTCTGCGTCCCTCTAAAAAAGAGTCATTAAAGCTTAGTTTATTTATCCTCCTGTCTTCTTTTTCAAGGTCCTCCAATTTTGTATCTAAATTGTCCCCAAAAAGGTACTCTGTAACTGGTGTGTCCACATCTGTTACCCTCCTATATTTAAGGGGAACTCCTGGCGTTATTAGCTGTTTGCGTTTTCTATTTGAGGTATATATGCCATGAGTTAACATTTTAAACATGTCTTTAGTTGTGTTTTTTACCTCATTCATGTCCCCTCCAGATTTCATTACATTCAGGGACTTGACTACCATTAGTAGAGTAGTTGTCATGCATTTTTGCACATTTTGTAGTGCCAAATCTGGATCCCTTTGCCTCTTACTTTTGAACCCTCTCCAAATCTCTTTGTTTACTTTGGGAACCTGTAGTCGTTTACAGTTTTCTGGAACCAAATATAGTTCTTCTAATTTTGTTAGTGTCTCTGTTTTCATTGGCTTATTTATAGCCTGGTCCACTAATTTTGCCATCTGATTATCAATACTGTCCCCAAATTTCTTTGGTTCTTCATACATTTTTTCTAGTTCGTCTAGAAATGCCTTATTCTCCGCATCGTCATTAGCGTCAACAATATCATCAATATTTAACTCATCGTCGTCATCGTCGGATATATCTTCCAGGCCATTATCCGACAGATCACTTTCATTGTTATTGTTTATAAGGTTAACCTCATTGTCATCTTTATCCTTTTGTGTATTAGTGTTTGATTTTGTCTTATGAACATTTTTCTGCATAACCGCGTCCTGCACAGTAAGCATATTTGCAGCCAAATTGGCAATGATCTCTGTATGAGATTCTATCTGCCGTTTGTTGACATCGGCCATGTTCGATATTTTATCCCACAATGCTTGCATTGTAAGGTCATTCAGTTGACCTTTCCCCTATATTATTAATAACACTTGGTCCTGTTTCATCAACATCTTGTTGCACAGACCTTTGTGGTGTTTCACTGGCTTTCCCAGTTTTACTCGATAAATCTCACGAGTTCTTCTCTTGATTGCATCTATCATTTCCTCATCTCGAGGAGAATTGTCCATCTCGGACGTGTGGCCTTGTTCGGCCGTCACCTTTAATATAGCGTAACGTTAACTGTTTTCATAAATAAATTCAATAAATTCTTCCGTTTAGAAATACATCCACACGTAAAATTCACTTCAAAAGAAACACTGTTAGTTCCTGCACTAAATGTACTATTTTCCTACACATACGAAACTCTTAATTAGTTAATAATTGTAAAAAACTTTGGTGATTTGCTTTTAAGAATTGACCAATGGCGTCACGTGACCGTAATGACCTTTGGCAGTTACGAACTTCCGTTCTCTCGTGGAAGCCTCTAAGTCATCTATTGTTCAATAAAATGATATAACACACAACTGACTAATTCATGAAAATAAATGTGTAAGAGTTAACATGTAATCTTAGTGCTACATAGATTTATATATATATACATACATAATATGCATAATAACTGTAAAAATTTAACTGTTACAAATTTGTTGCTGTGCATTCTTAATAGAAGATTTATCTGTTCTAACATAGCGACAATAACTATCAGAACTCCATCTACCCAATGTTTTAATTAAGTGATCTTCAATATTAGCTTTACCAGCACTGGTTGCTGCACCTATACGAAAAGAATGTCCATTATATAGGACGGCTTGGTATCCACAGGCTTCTAATAAAATTTTTAAATTTGTAATAAAATATTTTCTTTCTAAAGCTGAAAAATTTTCATTAATGAACAATGGATCTGAAAGTGCACATTTTCCTTTAACTGATCTTAATTGTAAGTAGTTCTTTAAAGTTGTATAAGGGCATAGGATATTATTTAGCCTATGCAATTGTATATCAATGCCTTTCCTAAAAGGATCTGTTTTGACTGCTTTAGGTGAAGAATTGCAAAATCTTCATAAAATGTAACATCAGAAACACATAAATTAGATTCTGAATCAAAGTTAGATGCATTATCTACAGTAAATTCACCACAACGTAAAAAACCATGAAATACTACAATACAAACAGTTTCAAACATTAAGTCTATAAATTCTGAAAAAAGCCTCTCTTCAGTTTAACACATTTGCTTTAGTATGTCAGAAGTAATTGGAAATCTTGGCCTGACTGACTGTTTTGTGAGCGTTTAACCGACTTTAGAAATAAAGAGAGTCGAACCATTGATTTGTGGTCTCTGTCTGATGATTGAAAGGGTGAGGAATATCGTCCTTGAGGCACGTGTATCTAATACCACAAATATACAGCTTAATAGTAGAATATTGTAATTTCAGAATTTGAAAACAATGACCAACGAAATAAATTAAAAGTTCTTCAGATATGGGAGGTAATTTGTTCCCATTCAGGTTGACCCCATTTAAAAGTAAAAATGTTTTGAAATGGTTATATCCTGTCTCATAAACAGCTCTTGTCCTCATAGCTACTGCATTAGACCATAGTTTGTTGACTCACGGTGTTTGTTAAGACCACATTACTTCTGACACACTTGGGCATATATGAGGGTGCTGCTCTGCCTGTGGAGCCAGTTTTCGGAAGCGAGTCATCTGAAAACGAGACAAAGCATCAGAAATTTGGTTTATATGACCAGGTACATGTTTAGCACTAAAATGAAAATTAAACTTAGCTGCACACCATGTTAGTTGACGCATAAGTTTCATGATTTCTAAACATTTAGAGCGTGCCTTTCTGACAATAGCAACAGTAGCTTCATTATCACACCAAAATAATATCTTTTACAGGGCCAGAGGTGGCCCCATAACAATGCTGCTACTACAATAGGGTATAACTCAAGGAAAGCCATTGACAAATTTTCAGTTAAAGTAGGTAAATTAACAGGCCAATAAGAAGAGAACCATTTGCCTTGAAAATATCCCCCAAAGCCTATTGTAGAAGCAGCATCTGTATATAATTCAAAGTCATAACTGGAAGTGAAATAACAATCATGAAACATAGTGATACCATTCCAGTTTGACAAAAATCTCAACCAAAATTCTAAATCTATCTTACATTCTTTAGTTAAATGTACAAATTCATTTAAATGTTTAACAGTAGTTGACAAATTAATTAGGTACGACAAAAAAGATCTGCCAGGTAAAATAACTCTTGTGGCAAAATTAAAATGTCCTAACAACTGTAATAACTGTCTCTTTGTACAAGATGATTTTGACAACAATTTGGAAATAAACTCACATATTCTCTGTACTTTAATATTTGGAAGTCTTGCTTCCATTTTGTTTGAATCTAAAATAATACCTAAATACTCTAGACAAGTAACTGGTCCTTCAGTCTTGTGTTTGGCTATTGGAATATTTAAACGTTTAAAAATGGTCATCATTATAGCCATGCTTCTTTCACCATCTTCACTTGGGTGATCAGTAGTAAGAAAATCATCAAGTAGATGAAAATGTTCTTAATCTTATAATTTTCTCTGCAATATGGCAAATTGCCTGTGACACTGTGTCAAAATTTTACGACTAGACCGGCAGCCAAAGTTAATCTTACATAATAATAATAAAAGACTGCCATTTGAAACAAAATAAAGGCCACTGGGATGGCAAGTAAGGACAAATTTTGAGCGCGTCGGATATGTCATATTTACATAGTGTACTGTTCCTTCCTAATTTTAGAATAATTCTTATAGCATCATCAATTTTAACATAAGACATGGAACATTCTTCTTTATCAATCATGTCATTTATACTTAGAAAACTGTCATTGTCATGTGGAGATGAAAGATCTAAAATCAAACGTTTCTTCCCAGAGTATTTTTCTTCAGCAACACCCAGTGGACTAACTCTATAATTTGCAAAGGTAAGGACTGAAAAGGTCCATGTACAAAGCCTTTATGGCATTCAGTTTTAATTAACTCTGATACAACTAAAACCTGAGACCTTGCAGAAAAATTATTTTACACTCTTTAGATTCTGAAATTTCCCTTGAACTAAACAATCAAAACCTTGTCTCAGACCATTACATATAATACAAAATTTTTATCAGGATGTGATGATAACTCTTCCTCCAATTTATCAACATTTACTGGTGTTGAAGCTTCACAAAAGAACTTTTCCTTGGATAGTCATCCTGAATTTGGTTTCTCCAATTTATTTCCTTGGAGGACACTGAAGATGTTGAAGAATGAACAGGCACATTGCTATTAGATTTCCTACAGGTTGCGGCACCATGGCCTGTTGCACGACATTTTGTACACTGGTGGAGGAGATAACACACTTTCCTATAACAACCTTTAGGATTATTGAAATTATTGCACATTTCCGACCTTCATGAAATACTCTTGAACGACCTTGCTTGTCTGGATTGTAGGTTGCTAGATGAATATGATCTTGAAGAGGAATTTTCAACCTGGACTGATGATTGCAATGGGCAGTATTGTGTAGCATGATCAATTAAATTACAGATTTTACACACGTTTACTGAGGATCCTGCTGTTATCAAAGAAAGGATGTCACGATCGCGAAGGCTCCAATCGACCTTAACATGCCTTTCCCTCAGAAGTGCTGCTGCCTTTGCTGTAAAAATTTTATGATAGTCATAAAATTTTGGGCCATAAAATTATTAATGTTAATAATGTCAGCTTCATAGGCATCTAATTCATCCCGACGGTCTGGGTAGGCACCACATAATTCTTTTGAATTTTCCAAAAGCTTGAATAAACTCTTGGATTGATAGATGCCTGTTTAATCTTGGGTCTGCTTTATTTGCTAAATTGACAGGCACCCCATCTGCAATTATGGAATGGTTTACAGGAGACTCAAAATTGGGAATAAGGAGGCGCCTAAGTTTACATCCTTACCCTCAATAATGCTCCTTTGTAATGATGGAGCCACAATATCCACATTTGAGAATGCATCAGATCGGACTCCAGCTGTAGGACACACAGTTGTGGACAAGTATCCAAGAGATGGTGTTGTTGACAGTGGCAGTATTAGGCGGTTCTGTACGGATCCGTGCACGGCTAGTGGTACGTCCTCCATATTTCTATTCTGGTACCACTGCGCTAGATCAAATTTCTCTGCAGGACCGCTTCCGTACTTTTTGGTTGGCGATAAGGCTGACTGTCTGTTGGAGACCTGGCGCATTGTGCTACAGACTGCGACACTATACTGAATGATTGGATAATGGCAGCCATGTTGTTACCACCGATGCTGTCGAACTGCGCACTTCCGGTTGATTCGTTGACATCGCTCCGCGAACTACTTTCATCAGCTGTTGGATTACGCAATCCGTCGGTCACATTCGCAGTACTGTCTGGGGCTAAGGCTGAGGCACTCCGGGTGTTGTGCTATAGGATTCAGCACGACATGTTCTGGATCACTAACATGTTCCTCGTTCTGGGCGATATTACCGTTGCTATTTTGGCGATCTTTATTTTCTAAATAAAATTGTTTAAGAACGGTTTTAGCAACATTTTTGGGTACAACAATCCCCAACTGCTGCAGTTTTATCCTAAGTTGCTGTGACGTCCAATTGTCTGGATTATTTAAGTCCAAATGTCTATTTGAATACGGTTGATTTCTTGAATTTCGTCTGGAAGCCATAATTATTAAAGTTCAATATCTTTGTAACAGTTCTGAAAATGTTCTTTGAAATTGCTAAGTGAAAGTGAATGTTAAATATAGCAATTTTTTAAAACACAAAGTTTCTTGTAGTATGATAATCGCAAAAGTCCAATATCGAAAGTTTCTTTTAGTTCGTACTCACATATATGAAGATTAACGCAAATGTCCAAAAACTGAATATTGCAATAACATACGGATATTAACACCTAGTTAATATTATACTTGAAAAATATTTTGTAACTTTATGATAACTAATGTATGACTTTCCCTGTCAGCAGCAAAACTCAAACTGAACAACTACCTAGCATCCTGGGGAAATTTGAGAAGGGTATGTATCACTCCTTTGCCTTATAACCAAATAAGGAGTGATCATTCAGCCAGAGGCATGTCAGTACCATTCATGTGCTACACACATGCAAACTATGATGTGTCATCAATAAACAATGCTTATACATAATATAAGTTTCTATTAGCTATATATATACAGGCAGTTAGTTTTCTTAGTTGAATTGTTTCATATGTTTCATGTCTGGGCCTTATACATGTATGGCTGACTTTACGGTATGGGTTTTCTCATTGATGAAGGCCATATGGTTGCCTATAATTGCTTACATCCACTGTATTTGAACTTTGGTGGATAAGTGTCTTATTGGCAATCATACCTCTTCTCCTTATTTTTATATTTACTACAACATTCAGCAAAGGCCAAATGACAACAAAATGCCTTGGTCTACAAATCAGAAATGAAAGCATTTCTTGGTCTTGCATACCAAATGGGAATACAATGTAAGTTGCATACCATCTTCTAAGTTGTATTGGTTATCAGATCCAATAGTGGTCACCGAATATTTTCTTGTACAATGATCAGGAAGGGTATACCTATATTTTATGGTACCTTCATTTCTCTGACCATGTAAATGAAACATGATAAAGTGAACAAAATGTTGATCCTTTCTGTAATATTAAATCTGTTGTTTCATAAGCCATGTGTTGGAAGGACAAAAAAAATGTATCAATCTTGTTAACTTTATATAATATATATATTGGTTAAGTTAAATGTGTAGTAAATGTTGGCCAGTTCGCAAGATAAGAGGTTTAACTACCCCTTTGTCATTGTTGACTACACTTCAAATATGTGTGGCTGACCAATACATCTAGTATTATTGTTATCTACAGAAAATCTTGCAATGGCTCAAAAAAATCTGTTTCAGTTTACTTGGGATGGTTACATTTAATGCCTGCATATTATTTACCATTCATCCAACATAACATTTCTTCAGTTTTCTTGTTTACTGGTAAAAGGACTGATAAATAGATAATGTGCTCGGGTATGCAGATGAAGGCCATTACTACCCCAGACCAAAGATAAGTTCACACACATGCCTACAAACTGGAACAATAAAGGGAGGTGTCAAGTCTGCTGTATTTTGTTCTTGTTGGATGTTAAAAGTTATTGTTGAAAGTTCAAAATTTAGTTATCAAATTTTCTAAGTTAATTGTAATACTGATTATATATGGAAAGAGATTGCTAATTTTTTTTATCAAAATCTAAAGTTTTGTGACTTAATATGGGGAAAATGAAACTGCACTGAATTATCAAGAAAGGATGAAACTTATGCGTACACATGTAATAAGAGTAGAAATTGATTTTGTAAGTGATTATTCTTCACATGATTATAATGAATATATATGATAACTAAAGTATCTTCATAATGAAAATGGTTATTTAATAAATTTTAATACTCAGTGATTTAAAACTTTGCAAAATACACAAACAGAAAATCCATGAACAAAGCTGTTGCATATTGGTAATAGAAAAGTTGAATAAAGACCTAACCTTTCTAAAAAAAAAAACGACTACAAATGTACTTGTATATAATGGTTAATGATCCTGGTAATTTATCTATTTATTTTTTATCTATTTGTAAAAGATAATCCTGAAATTCTTTTTTATTACAGAGTGTTTTTGTGTGTGTGTGTTTGTGTTTGTAAAGTATTGCAATCTATACCAGGAAAATACAAAAAATCATAACTTATTTGTTTAATTACACTTTTATCCGCGTTTACAATTAACAACGTATCCGTGGTATCCGTATATCATGGCACTTTGAAAGCAGTAGTCGTTCGTCGATTGTCAGAGTTGTCTTTTCATCAATACAAATGGCTGTCGGAAGCGAAAAGTCAAACGGTCATTTTGTGAGAGATAAAAGCTTCATTTTGCTATAAACAATGTTTAAATGACAAAAACGATTGATAAGATAAATAAGAAGACTAGGTAATAGCGATTTGCTGAATATTATCCGTTTAAACACATTTTCACGTAAACAAGTTCATCCGAAAATCGACATTTTGGCAACATTGAGCTAACAAGGTAACAAAATCGAACTTTCAAGCATTGTAATGACATTATTCTTTGTTTTAATTTTAAAAGACTAGGAAAATCTTTTACATAGCAATCATTTGAACTTCCGTATCAGTTGTTTTGGCGATCTGTGCCTGCGTTCTCGAGTTGCAGCATGTTTTTCAAGAAGCAACTTTTCTTGAAGTTGAAGCACCGGTCACGAAATTAATTCGGGCTGGGGAATCTGGCGTGCAAATTTTCCTCGGCCACAGAAACCCACGGAAAAAATTAAATCAGTAGTGAAAGTGTTAAAACACCCGATCCCGATGTCCGAAAAGGTCCTGCCCCCCCTCCAATGTGCTTTGAGATGTAATATCATTGACATTACACACACATCTCAATTATTCCTATTTTTGTCACTAGACCTTTAGTTACCAACAATAAATCGATCAATCACTTATTCTTATCACAAAATGTATGATACAGATCAGTTGGATTTTGTGTTGTCGATCTTTCTATATTGGCCATAACAATCCGAATTTTGAAATGTTGTCTATGTATTTCTTTTTGTTTGACTTAAGGAATTTCCCCTGTGTTAAATATAGTTAAATATATTCAAAACTGTATAGAGAAGTTGTAAAACGGGTTATTGTTATTTTGGATTTAGATATATTGGTTATATATGCATGTGAAATCCTTGGGTGGTTTAAAGGGTGGGGTTCAGTTATATTATATAAAGGAATTGTTGAGCTGTCAGTTCATCAAATGCGCTCACAGTATCTACAATGTACAGTACAGTTTATCGTTTATTGTCATATTTATGAATATTGATCATGTAAGAGTTTAAGTTCATTAAAATAAAATGTGTTGGACAATTTTGTTGTATGCAAATGTCAATTTGAATATTGTTATTAAACTATATTAGTCTATTATATTATTAAACATTGTTTGCAAGAGAAAAGAACAAGTTACTGCGATCAACCAAATCTACATTAGCGTTTTGTCTTATTCTTACGAAGGAATTTAGTAAAGAAATACTTTAAATTCGGAAGAGCATGGCAAGGGAGAAGTTAAATGAACAGCACGTCTAGGTAGTATTTATTGCTGCTAGATAGATAAGTACCTGTTTTGAATTTTCAACCATATGGACAAAGTCAGAAACAGGTAAAATGATTAAGGCTTCATCTTCTGTTACTTCTCTCTTCACAGTTTCAACCTAGATAACAAAAGAAGCTTACAAATCATGTAAGTGTGGGAAGTTGATAACCTCTAATTATTTTAAACAATGGCTCATAGTTAAGCTGAAATTATTTGTTAAAAAAAATTTAACATATTCACATGTCAAAATAGAAAGAAAAGTTTGAAAACAATTGAAGACAGCTTTATACTAAAAAACATGAAACAATTCAGAACATCATTTTGAAATTGAATAATAAAGTTTTAAAGTACAGTACAATTTTTAACTTCTATTTATATTTACCATTGAAGTTTGTATAAATTTCACAAAAACAAAATTCGAGAGATCAAAAGACACTGACAGGACAGAATAGACATTGGTCATCTCTTGTAGATTTGTTTTACATTCTTCAGGCTTGTTATTCATAATGTTATGGTGTGTTATACCTGTGTACCATTTTCTATCCATTCTGTCACCATTCTCTTCCATGATATAGTAAATGGAAAGCCCTGTTCCTCTGTAACACAAGGTACCTTTAATTCTTCTCCCACTTTAAAAATGGCTGCTCCTAATCCACAATCATTTATAATGTGTGGATCTAAAACTATTTTCATAAACTGAAAAAAAATAGTGTGATAGACATCTAGCTAATGATTCCATCATTCATATCCCACTGTTAGAGATAGACATCTAGCTAATGATTCCATCATTCATCCCACTGTTTCAGATAGACAAATAGCTAATGATTCCATCATTCATCCCACTGTTAGAGATAGACAAACTTGCAGTTTGGTGAAAGTTTTTGCTCCATGTTGTAGGAATCAACTTTGATATGAAAAACTGTAATAAAAGCGCTTTACTTTGGCTTCAGGTTTTTTAATTAATGTGTAGTGTCATGAATTTAAACCACATATATTGTATATCTTTTCTTTTCAATTTCAGTTGATTAGGCCAATTTAAATTGATTGGAGGACTTTCATTCTGCCTACCTCAATTTTTTTTATTTTAAAAATTTACAGATTTTGATCATTACATTTACTGGTAACAGCGTTGATAATTTGGTTTCATACAAACTTTCCTCTTGCAAAACATTGACATGGTTTTCATATTTCTTCAAGTAGTTTATTAGAATAATTAAGTTGATCTACAATGACAAGCTACATAACGAGTAGGAGAGATTGATTACAGGAAGGGCCTGAAATATTTGGATTACGAGTCATTAATTAGTGTTGTCAACATGGTCAAAGAACACAAATCAGGGTACGTCACAAATTTCAGTACCATGGATTCTTTATTTAAACAATAATTTTGTGTCAGGAATTTTTTACCATAAGCCCACATGAATGATATCCAAAGCACAAATATCATGACACACATTGGTATGAAAAAATGACTGGAGTAAAGAAATCAAGTTGAACCAATTACAAACTTATGCAATGTATTACCAGTACACTGTTTTTGATCAAATGAAATTTGAGTACAGAACATCAGCCAAAAAAACCCAAGACCCTCTAACCAAGGCACTCATTAGTCATTAAACAACTTCTTCTCTTGGTTCAGTTCATGTTTAAGGAAGTTGATGCATCTTACATAAGAATCTTCAAAGCATCAACCCTAGTACTTTTTCACCAAATACTTGGTCTACAATGGTCTATGTTCCCTCTGTACTCAATATACTTGTTTTCCATACCAATGTGTGTTGTTATTCTTGCTCTTTGGATATCATTCATGGGGGTTTATCAATCTGATGTGGATGGTTATCACTGCAAATTAGATGGCAGTGCCCATGGTGTTCCTGAAACACTGCTTCATTTTATGGGCATTACAAACAGCTCAGCAAGTTAAAGAAAATTGATGCAAGTAGCCTAGAAGAGAGCATTCTTCCACATTTTTGCTACTGACTGAAAATTGGTTTCTAAGGTAGTCATAATAGTGGTTGCTAATCAGAAATATTATTTCAGGATTTGGAAAAAGTTGAAAAAGTGCAGAATTCTTATTATATACTGTAAACCAACTAGTTTTCGCGACTTTTGTGAGTAGAAAAATAACGCGAATATAAATCGTTGCGAACACGTAAAACTGGGATCTTTCATTATTTAACTACATCAAGTAAATTTGAAAATCGCGAAAATTAAATCGCCACGAAATGGGCTAGAAAGGACTTGATTTTCATATGATGAAGACATAATCTTTCAATCAGTTTAATTGAGGTCTGGAGCTGGCATGTCAGTAACTGCTAGTAGTCCTTTGTTAATTTATGTATCATTGTCATTTTGCTTAGTTTCTTTTGTTATCTATTTTGACAAACTGAGTTTTACTGTGCGTATTGCTGTGTGTTTGTTTATTCTACATTGGCTAGAGGTATAGGGGAGGGTTGAGATCTCACAAAACATGTTTAACCCTGCCTCATTTTTGCGCCTGTCCCAAGTCAGGAGCCTCTGGCCTTTGTTAGTCTTGTATGTTTTTTTAATTTTAGTTCATTTTTATGTTTCTGAGTTTAGTGTGACATCCATTTTCACTGAACTAGTACACATTTTTGTTTAGGGGCCAGCTGAAGCCCACCTCCGGGTGCGTGATTTTCTCGCTGTGTCGAAGACCCATTGGTGGCCTTGATTCTTATGTAGTGTGAGCCCTGATTTGTGTAAAGTATTTAAAAGATGAAAAGTTGGTGTTTTGCCGCATTCAGCACTGTTGGCTATACTGTGGCTCCCAGTTTTTATTGGTGGAGGAACTAGGAGTACCTGGAGAGAATCACCCACCTTCACCAAGAAAACTGGCAATCCTAGTCAAAACCTCAGTGTTGGCAGGTCTAGTGATACTGTAGATGAACTACTTAGACCACTCTGCCAACAAGGCCCCAAAGATGAAAAGAAGATTATACTTCTAAATAATTGTTTTCATACTTCATTTGTACATATTATTTTCAAGTGGCTCCCATACCTCTAATGATTGATTCCAAGCCCCATTTGTTTCTTTCTTTCTCCTTGTATTTTTCTAATTTGAACATTCTTTTTCTTTTCAAGCTGGACTTTCTCCCGTTCTAATTTCTTCTGTTCAGCAAATTCTTTTTTCAACTGAAAAGAATTAACATCCATAGATTAACTAAGAGATTAAAACTTTCTATCTGTTTATCAATGTTTACTGTATGTTAATACTGTACAAAGTATCAACATATATGAAAGAAATATTTTACAAACTATGCTATAAATAAATGCTTTTGTTTATAATTTAGGATTTTAGTGGTAGATATTTGAATTAGTTTCTGTTAAAAGCTTTCATAATTTAAAAATTCTGGGACAGGTTAGAGCATGCCAAAATGTGTTTACATCTTGTCCATCATTGTAGACTATACGGTGATCTCTAGAAGTTTAAATTTGTTGTTTGTTTAAATATATATATGTAGGACTCTGAACTGCGATGGTCACGCTGATGTGCGATGGTTTAACACTGAAGTGTGTGTTTGATCATGCCGTAGTTAGATGGTGGCATTGTGACGCTAAATTGTTGATAGCTAAGCGGTGGTTACACTGAAGTGCGATGGATCATATTTTCAATGTTTTTCATGTTCACATCTCGATGTAGAAGTCAATTTGTTTGTTAGAAGTAGCTTTTCGCTTTTTTTATGTAAAATATCGAGAGTATAACCTGTTTAGTTCAAAACAGTCATGATAAATAGTCACTGGATTTTCAGTCCTCACTGTGACGGTGTAGTGTACATTATACTTTGTAAATAGCTTCGACAAAAAAAAAGCACTTGTTCATACAATTTGTAATTGATTGATTGATTGTTGGTGTTTAACACCATTTTAAGCGCCACAAAATTGGTGGAGGAAGCCGGGTGCCGGAGAAAACCACGACCTTGATAGGAAAACTCAATCCTAGTCAATTAAGATTGAATCGAGTGCACCCGCACGCAGAACTCACAACCTCAGTGTTGACTGGCTAGTGATTACAGTAGTAACTAAGACCACTTGTTCATTGATGCTACATACAAAAGTTATTTTCCTTTAAAACCATTACCAACTTCAACATGTTCAATGACTGAAAAAAATGTGGTAGTTATTTGAAATACAAATACTTCTTGGTTTAGTCAAGATAAAACAAGCGAAAAAATGTATACAGCTGCTGTGAATCAGAACAAGGTATAAAATAGATCACCGATGTTTTTTACTGCAACTGGAGAAAATATTGATCGTTTGGAAATTTATTTACTAAATGTTTCAAGCTCTCATAATAATTGAACATCTGTAAATTTTAAACTAGCCATTTTGCATCTTATAGACCATCGCACATCAGCGAAAGGACTATCAAACTAAGGCGCAGACCATCGCACCTCTGAGTCCTACATATATATTACTTGTTTTGGCCAAAAAATCAAATGCTTAAGGATTTCTAGCCAAAGAACTATAGGATCTATAGGATCGAAAGGTGAAATGTCCCGCCTGCTTTACTAACCACGATCCATTTTATGTTGCAAGTTTTTTAAACAAAGGTTTATACTACAAGTATCACATAAACTGAAATATTATCAATAATTGATGACAAATGAGGTCAAGGTCAGATATAACTTGCCAAACAGACACGTACACCTTACAATACATTCAATATATCTCGTATTTACTATAGTATCCAAGAAACAGACCAAACCATGAAAACTTAACATTGACCAAAGAACCATGATAATGAGGTCAAGGTCAGATGACACCTTACAGTTATTCCATGCACCTTATATAGTCAACCTAATGCTTATAGTATATAATAAACAGACTGAACCAGGATTAGTTAATACTGACCAATGAACCATGAAAATTAGGTCAGGGTCAAACAAACTCTGCCAGACTGACATGTACACCTAAAAATCATTCCATACACCACATTTAGTTGATATATAATATTGCTTATAGTATGTGAGAAGATGAACTTACTATGGAAACTTATCATTGACCAAGGAGCCATGAAAATGAGGTTAAGGGCAGATGATACCTGCCAGACAGACTTACTGTGTTACAATCATTCCATACACCAAATATAGTTGATCAATAGCACATATAGTATCGAACAAGACCAATACCGGATGTGAACCTGTAATGCTGCATGCAACTGATTGAGTAACAATTATACTTAAGCGTAACTGATTATTCATGATCAAATTCATTGAAGCCAAGAAAACTTTGACGAAAATTTCCTTGTACATTAATGAGTGTTGTAAATTTCAAACTATTGGCAAACAGGAAATAGCTGCACTGCGGATGTAGAATTTGCTTACCACAACTCCTGATGATTTTCAATCTGCAACACTGTATTATGAAGCCACACCAGATATTGGTACTAGCTGAAGCAGAGAGAGGTTGTAAGATTTTGTAATCACAAGTAAGCATTCCAATTTTCTCATGCATTTGTTATTATTGAAAGTGTCTAAAGATGGTATGTTGGGAATTGACCTCTTCTCAAAATCATTTAGGCATGTTATACATCAGTCTAAATTAAATCTGGAGATAAAACTGCATCTAGTACCGGAAAATAGATCAAGAAAAGAAGCTTCTAAAAATTGGATATTTCTTCCTTTTTTTCAATTATGGCCCACTGTTACATGTAATACACAAGACCATAATTTTCATAACTTGTCTTTAAAAGTTATGTAAATCACAAAAACAAAGTTTCGTTAGTGTACGGCAAGTTGCGTGTTGCATGTACGGCAGCTTGGATTTACAACCTCTCTCCACTTCGGCTAGTTCCAAGATCTGCTCCCATACTGTGTCCAAACCAAATATAAAATCATTCCTTTCCATACCCGTACAATGAGTGTTGTAAAATTTCCAATTATCAGCAAACAGGAAGAAGCTGCATGGTAGAAATTAAATTTGCTTACCGGCTAGAACTCAAAATTATGAAGCTGCCAGCCAAGTATTACAACATTCTCTTCCATAGAAGGCAAGAAAAGTTTGATGAAAATTTTCCTTGTACAATGAGTGTTGTAAATTTCAAACTATCGGCAAACAGGAAGTGGTAGCACGACAGACAGATGTAAAAATTGCTTACCCACTACAACTAAATATCATGAAGCTGAAGACTAAATATAAAATCTTTCCCTTTCATAGGGGCTCAGAAAAATTTGACAAGTTTTCTATCCAAGACCTTTTGGACTGACGGACGGAAAGAGTAAAGCAGTTACGAGACCTGCTTCAACGTTGGCAATGCTGATAAAAACAGACCTCCTTTCTGAAATAGAAAGCTTTATATAAAAAGTTTACACCGATGCCCCTGCAACCAGATTGTAATTCCTATGTTTCACAATGGAAGACAGTAAGTAGTTGACACATTTTGCTTGTTTCCTGCCTCCCGACCGACCCGCCTCAGACCCTCCGACCCTAAATTTTTTCAAGCATATATGGTAAAGTTGTCTGTATCTGTCAGAAATAAAAGAAAAGAACACATCTCGAACATTTGATTAAACTTGATATTTATTTTCAACAGATCTTCTTGTTCAGCTACAAGAATAAAGTTCTTTTTTTTTTCAGTTTATACATGTTAGCTATATGAAATATACATGTATTTAAAAGGGAAAATAAATATTATAATTATTCAAACTAAATTAGCATGACTGTGTGTCTTAGCAATATTGAAACACATCTGCAGATGTCGGCTAAATGTCATTCACTGAATCGGACAATTACCAAATAAAAATGATGACAGTTTTGAGTATACTCTGTTCTGAAATTTACCTGTATCAGTAAAAAAAAATTTTAAATTCCTACCTTCATGTACCTACCTTAATTTTTTCAACTTGGAGGCAGGAAACAAGCATATAATTTTTTTGGCCTTACAATGTGCAACAACAGCAAAAATATTTTGGTGAAGAAATTCTCCAAAAAAGTGTTAAGAAAATCATAAACACAACCTGTTTAGGCCTCAATTTTTGCCTACTAAATCACAATCTCCTTTTATTTACCTAAGTAGTACATTTGGTAGTCTAGCTAGCTTTTTGGACTTAAATAATATTCATGATTAAGTGGTGTTTTGAACTACAAAATAACAGACACTATAGTCAAAGGAAACATGAATTGTAAATGTCTGCATGAGATTAACAGTTCTTGTTTTCCATATTTATCAGTGAAAACTTTAGTTTGATAGTTCTAAAAAGTTTTGTTGGTTTTACAAAATATTGATGTCTGGATATATATCCAACTTTAAAAAATGTGGTCCTTGATATTTTCTAAGTAATTGTTTTTTCTGTAGCTGTTCAAAATAATTTATGCTTTTACACAAAAACATCAATAATATGTACACTGTTGCTCACATCAAAATGCGTCCAAATAATGTATACACGGTTACTCTACCTGAGCTTGCCTCTTTCTGTCCTCAATTTCTTCTAGAGTTCTTTTTCGCTTGATTGGTTTGTCAGATTTCTCTAACTCCGGAAGATTTAGCTCTACAGTTTTGTTCTTGTTCACACATTCAGTTGTATTTAAAGTATTAGAGGTTTTACTATAGTCCTGATTACTTTTTTCAGATAAATTTGTATCACAAGAATTTGATTCCTTGCTCATTTCATCATCTATATCGCAACATTCAATAATTTCAATTACATTTTTTGTATGCATATTTTTAAAACTTTCTGTCAGTGTCAAGCCTGAACTTTCTCGTCTCTGATCATACTGATCACATTTTATACTTGTTCCCATTAAATTACCAACCAATCCATTAGAAGTAAATGTTGATTGCTTCCCAAGCAAACGTTCTTTCAACGACAAAGTCTCAACCATTTCAACATCATTTTCAATGTCAGAACTATCTGACAGAAAATCATTTTTACTGTAAGGAATTTTCCTGGCATGTCTGCTACAATCTTTTCCCTTGTTATTTGATGACATTTTCATACAACCTGGTTCATTAGAATCAAGGACAATAACAATGTTTTCAGGCTGTATATGTTGTTTCAAGGATAATGGTGGAAGCTCCTCATCAGAATCAAAATCAGTGTTTTGGAGTCTGTTTACCTGAAATATGAGTGTATATATTGTGAGTTAAATCAAATAGCAAGGGTGAATTCAAGGCAATAAACAGGGTTTGACATTAAAGGTTGTACAATTGCCCAAGACAAGTGAAAGTCATTCCTGGGCAAGTAAAAGATGTGTATTTGTCTGATTGGCAAATAAAAAAAAAATAAAAGGTTGAAAACAAGGAAAAATACCTAATTTAGTCTCATTTATTTCTTTTTTTATCAATATATCATCCCAATCACCCTCAACTACATCATTAAATTCTTTGATTTTTAGTAGACCTAATTGAATGGCTACAGGGTAGATGTAATAATTGCTTACTCACTACAACTCAACATTATCAAGCTACAGATCAAATATTAAATCATTCCCTTTCATAGAAGCCAAGAAAACTTTGACGACAGTTTTCTTTTGAACAGACAAATAGACAGAGTTGACGGTTACTAGACCTGCTTCTGCCTTTGGCAACGCAGGTAAGGATCAGTTGTTAGGGGCTAAACTCATCCGATCAAAACAAAGCACAAAAACAACTAACAAAAACACAAAAGACACAAAGTACAGATCTGAGAGTACTGCAGTTACTGAATGCTAGTTCAAAGCCAATAACAACTAATAAAACAAAAGCACACATGCTGAAATGTCTCACCTGTTTTACTTATCATTGAATTTATGTTGAAAGTCTGCAATGTGAAGGTTTTACTACAATTATCACATAAACTTGACATTATCAAAGTTCTATGTACATAAGGTCATGGTGAAATGAACCATACCAGACAGACATGTACACCTCAAAATCATTCAATACACCAAATATAGTGGTTCTTTTGCTAATAATACCTGAGAAACAGATCAAACCACAAAATCTCAACTCTGACAAATGAACCATGAAAATGAGGTCAAGGTCATATTAACCCTACCAGACAGACATGTACACCTTACAATCGTTCCATACAACAAATATTATTGACTTATTGCTTATAATATCTGAGAAAAAGACCAAACCCACAAAAAAACTAAAGTGTCCAATGAACCATGAAATTGAGGTCAAAGTCAGATGAAACCTGCCAGTCAGACATGTACACCTTACAATCATTTCATACACCAATTACAGTTGACCTTATGCTTATAGTATCTGAGCTACAGACTAGACCATGTAACTTTAACTTTCTGACACTCATCCATGAAATGAGGTCGAGGTCAGGAGAACCTGACAGACATGTAGATATTGCAAGAAACCCATATACCAAATATAGTTATCCTATTACTCATAATAAATGAGTATTACACTTGACAATAAACTGAATTTTTTTTCAAGCAGTCACTGAACCACGAAAATGAGGTCAATGATAATGGACATACACTACAGCTCAGGTGGATTTTGCTTTGTCCACCTGCCCACATTGGGAGTGAGCACCGGGTAGGCAAAATTTCTAGCTTGTCCACTCTGCCCACCCATAGGAGTGGGCATGCAATTTCTATTGTTGAATCAAAAGACTTGCAACTACAATCAATTGAAAAAAGCAGTTAAGCATTTGTAATCAATATTTTTACAAAAAAAAGAGAATATAACTAGAGTGGGCACAGGTGAGCTGTCCACTGTAGGCAGGTGGAAAAAGTAAAATCCACAAGGGCTGTTGCGTACATATGACATAGGGAAACTTCGTGACATAAGGTATCTGTGTACAAAGTAAGAAGCATCCAGGTCTTCTACCTTCTGAAATATAAAGCTTTATGATACAAAAAGTTTGCACTGTCGCTGTTAAAGATTCTTTCCATCTGTCATAGTTTCTGTAAAAAAACTTTAAAAATTCATCTTTCGAGGGCAATAGCTCCTATAATAGATTAATTGAGGATTTCTGTCATGTTGACTTATTTGTAGGTCTGATTTGGCTGAACATTTTTGCTGATTAAGTTTTTGTCTATCTATCATAGAATTCTGTCCTCGACTCAATGGTAGATCCTACTTTGCTGAACATTTTTCCTGTCCAATATTTCTCTTTATCTATAATATTTTTCAAGATAATAACCAAAAAGGAGAAAATTCATAAAAAATTATTATTTATGGGCAATAATGCCAAATTAGGTTGTCCGATCCGTCTGAAAATTTTCTACTAAATACTACATAATGACCTGCTGATCAATTGCTCTAACAGCTTTAGTTTTTGAGATATAAGCCAGAAACTACATTTTACCCCTACAAGTATGATCTATTTTTAGCCATGGCGGCAATGTTTGTTGACTGACTGGAATAAAAAACAAATACAACATACCATACGAATTATTCACCCCAAGTTTTGTTGAAATTGGTTCAGTAGTTTCAGAGATCTTTGAAAAAGTTTATTACGATGGAAGACCACAAGTGATGGCAATAGCCATGATAACTCACCTGGACAGGTGAGCTAATAAAAGGCCAAACTGAGTTATTGGCATCACTATCACATTATTTGGCAACAGCTATATAAGGTGCAACACAGTAGTTAGACCAAGATAAGAGGCACTTTGTGGGAAAAATGTTTAGTCTGACAGCACAGAACCTGTAAAAAAAATGTGAAACCCCCTCCCAAAAAAAGACAACATTGTCCTATTATTTCTCTATGTTTAAGCACCCCATTATTATCAGTGGGTTTTTTACTAGAGTAAATAGTACGTAAATAAAATGAAATTAAAGGAAGAATTTGTCTAAGGAAACCACTCAACTTGCATATAATACGAGACGATCCTTTTTGAGAGCATTTGATGTCACTGCTAGTTTTTATAGTGTTTTATTGTTCTAGTCTTAGGTCATGTAGGTATTTTTGTGCTACAGGTGTGTTATTTTCAATTTTTCACTGTTTTGTTTTTATTTCTTATGTAATAAGTTCTTTTGTGTCCGGTGAATTTCTCAGTTCTTCAATAATGCTTTGGTTCTTTTACTTCTAATCTCTTTGTTAGGTTTACTTGTTTATTTAGTAAACTAAGCATTTATGACCTTAATAGTAGTTGAGCCAAAATCACACTTTTTGTTACAAATTAACTACCTTGGATGGTGAATTAACCAGGTCCAATTTAGTACGTACAGAATTGACTATACCGGGTACCGTTTTGATCAGGTGCTGATTTAACCAGGTGCCGAAGTGACTAGAATTCCCTGCATGGGTATAGGGTCTGTTTGCCCTGGTTTCATTCAGACAATGGCACATAGAGTCCATTCGTTCACCCTATATTTTTTCAAATATATAAATATTCTTGTATTTAGGTTTTCGTATACCTATGCAGATACTTAATTGGTAAATATCAAAGTAAATGAATATAAATATCCTGCGACTATTATACTAATATAGTATAATAATCCCAGATATATCTCAAAATTCACGACAAAAATGGAAATCATTTTAAATTAATTACTTGTTTTCAAGCAATGATATTGGCTTGATTGTAATGTTACATTTGTTATTTTTTTAAATTAATTTTAATAACTTAATAGTAGAATGCTGATTAGGTATAATTATGAAGTTGTCTGATCTCACTGATTGCTACCTTAGGCTTAAATTAAAATATTGTTTGTTTGCAGTTTACCGACCGACCCTTGAAAATCTCCCGACTGTGAAAATTTTATTGCTTTAAATTTGAAGAAATTATTTTAAAACTTCTATTGCCGAGATCCGAAATTCAGGTCCTTTCCGAATTGATTTAAGTCTAGGGCGTTTACGCTTTAAGTTCGGTTTTCTTGCCTTCCGCTCAAGCGCTCATGTGACCGCTTAATGATAAAGCACATGGAAATTGTTCACAGGTATCCATGAAGTTTTGGAGGAGTACTTTACGCTGTCGACTTCTGTCACTTTTAAGACAAATAACAAACAAAAAAGTTTAATAGTAAACTGTTTATACAGATTCAGGCACATGGAATGATGTCTTTGATGATATCATTGAAGAAGATGCAGCGGATATTTACAACCGACACGATAACTCATCTTTGTCAACTTTCTGTCTCAAACAAATCGGGTTCAGAATCTTTTGAGCCTGACTTTATGGAACCAATTTCAGTGGTTAAACAATTCGACAGCAGCTTGAAGTATGTCATATTTTCTATAAATCGTTGTGAAGAAGACAAAGATGAAACCACTCCTCCGTGAATATATGGTTACCTGTAAACATGCCTGTACGGAGAAAGAGCTCATTTAAAATGTAAATGGATAGAGACCATGCCAAATCAATGAGAAGCAACCCAAACTACACAAAGATGTAGAGAAAATGAATGATTAGCTTGAAAAATAAATATACTCTCCTATATTAAATCTATCTTCGATTGCAATGAGTATGCTCCTTTAGGATAAGGGGGGCTGCCCCACTCATTGTAATTATTCTCTTTCTTACAATATTAAATATACCCAAACTTTGTGACCTGTCACTGTGTGAATTGAATTAAAACATGTTCTTAGGAGCTATGCTGCCAATTTTTTTATGCAGTCAAACATTTCAGTACATACCATTTACTTTAATGGGGTGCTATGGATTTCACCCCAAACTAGTAAGTTTTCTTTGATTTTCATTTAAGCCTGGCATCAACATATCTTTCAAAATATAATCTTATTACATATGATTAAATATTGTTAGAAATATGAAAACAGTCTTTTTTAAGTTGCCCTTTATTTCAATTGAGGAAGATTCAATGGCTGATTTTTTTTAATTAAAAATACACTCTTTAATACATTGTCTTATAAATCTTTAATATCTAAATTTTTCTGATGAAAATACTCTACTCATGAAAACATTCTAGTCAAGAAGCATATATGTCCGTGAATATATTTCTTTAAAACAGTTCTAGTCATTCCTTGTTTATAAGTGTTTCAGTATTTAATAATACCATATTTTATGTCATAAATTGAATTAAAGTTTTAGTTTTAGTTAAAAGTTGTTTTTTTTTTTTATCTGACAATGCCTGTTCATTCCATGTTGGTTTTCAGTGTTTGTTGTTTTAAAATAGGTTTTTTTCTTAACAAGAAACTTGGTTTGTGTAACTGCTTGTTTAATTGTTTTGACTGATAAAATAAAATATTTTTCCTACCTACCGACCCTTCAGTCTGAAGGTACAGTCGGGAAACTACAAACAAACATATTTTTAAGGTTGGCCTTAATTGTCTTTGGTGGTTTAATAATGAAAATAACATTGTTTTAAGTATAAACTAGTCACCTTGGAATGAGTATAGACAAAATATAAGAGTATAGAGTATATACAAATTGTGAGACATTGAAGGGATTTTATTTTGGGAGCTTTGACATGCATATTCATGATATTCAGCTGCAGCAGTAAATTAGAAGACTTATTTATTGAAAACAATTGTGAATGTCTGTGTTTTTATGTTTGTGATGTATTTCCAAAACATTGGAAATTATGAATGTTTAGTGCTGAATACAGTACAATATAAATATTCTACAAAATTTTCAACAGTACAAGCTATAACATACTCTATTCAAATACTAAATTATACCATTATACAACAATATAATGCAACAAAATAAAAAACAGGTACAAATGGACTGAATTTTCCAGAATGCAGTGTGGCCAGTTAGCCTGGCATCCTGGCCAAACCTCCTTTATGTGTCAGTATGGCCAGGCGTAATACCATCCATGTGACCACTTTTCAGCATTAAGTACTGCACATGAGCCCGTTATATGAACAATGAATGATCAACATGGCACTCATACCACATCTTCTTATATCTATGATCAATTGGATGTTGTATTCCACCTGGCTCTAGTGGAGCAGTGAGTCAGGAATCCAGGTCCATTTGCCCAAAATCAGGTTCGCTACAATTCATATTTTCACCGTACATGATAGTAGATAGATATAAGAAGATGTGGTATGAGTGCCAATGAGACAACTCTCCATCCAAGTCAAAATTTATAAAAGTAAACCATTATAGGTCAAAGTACGGTCTTCAACATGGAGCCTTGGCTCACACCGAACAGTAAGCTATAAAGGGCCCCAAAAATTACTAGTGTAAAACCATTCAAACGGGAAAATAGTGATCAGTGTTCTCCCCAGGCCAATATGACGCTGCGGTCCCGCAGCGCCTTCAAAATAATTTCGTTGATCCCGCAGCGCCTTAATTGGCCGCTGTTCCTTAATACTTGATCCCGCAGCGTGTTAATTTTCACATTTTAATTATAAATGTTGGTTAAAATTGTCAAGTTGCTGATTACCGATGAGAGGTCGGTCAATGTTGCGCAGTAACTGATAACTAGGAAAAGTCTCTGATTTACCTGTTCCAGCCTTATCAGACCATGTAATCAGGTTATAGCGTAAATGATCATCAAGAAGATAGATATTTTAAGTAGAAAATGAAAGTTTTTAAAAACTTCAGGGCAAAAATTGAAGAAATAGATCGCAAATACCAAGGATTTGTATTCTTGCAAATACGTTGTATTTACGCATCGTCTGTGTGCGATACTTTACCATTTTAGTAACAAATTTTTTCATTGGTCGAGAAGAAGAATCTATTTAAACACGACCAATGAACATAAAAAACGGAGGAATATACCAGAACAGAACATGATAATTACACATGATAAATTTGAATACACATTACTAAAGAAATTTACGATGAAATTTATGAATGAGAGTATTTGAACGTCAAAAAAGTAAAATAAACTTTTATGAAAGATAACAGGAGTAATTTATTTTATTAGAAAGTGAAAAATTGTTGCTTGCAAGTAAAATTCATCTGTCAACTGTCACGTTTTAGATATAAAATAATTTTTTAACATTGATCGTTAATTCGTCCATCGAGAAATATATGTACGGAATCGCTGCAGCATTTGTATAATGTCACTAGTAAAGAATTTCACTGGTTTTAACTTTCACGAATTTGTCAAGTTTCGTTTATATCTACCTGCCAAAGAAACGGTTTGACAATTATACACATGGAAGCGTAATGTCAAACTATACGGACACTGGTCATCTGGTTCATTACAATTTTTTTGTTTTAAAAAGTTGTATACCAAACATCTTAAACATAATCAATTTTAATGCTGAATCAACATGTTCTTTGCAAAGAAAAAATGGGTTAAGCGAAAGGCAGATGATGTTTTCAACCCTAAAAGTAAGAGGATAAAGACTGAGGAACAGGCTGTCCAACAAAATTATAAACTGTCTTGTTACTATATCTCTAGAAGGAACAGAGAGTAAAGAAATAAATATTTCTGAAGCTGTTCAGCATTGGAAGGCCCAGAAGAACATGAGGATTTTTCTTGAACTATATATACATTTTGACTTATTTAATTGACTGTGATATAAACATGATAAATGCTTTTTGTGTTTAAAATGAATTTATTTCATATATATATTCTTATTCTTTATCATGTTTATTAATACTGTGCATTATTGCATGTAATGATTTATGACCGATTGCTTCAGTTCACAATAGTTCACTCTAAACTAAAGTTACGCGCCCTTGAAATTTTGCGCCTTAAAAAATTTCTGGGGAGAACACTGGTGATAGTATCCTTTTTAAAGGTTTTGTGTTGAATAATTTTTTAATTGTTCTAGTTAGTATATTGCTATAAAATAAAGATAATATTTGTTTTATATTGCTTTAAAATAAACAGGATGGAGAAGATCTTCATAAATGGGTACTATCTGCATTTATGGGTATTATACCCAAAATCGGGTATCAATCGACAGTTATAAAAACATGATAGCTGTCATGTGAAAATATTCATATAAATGGCAACATTTCCCTTTAAGACCATAGTTCAAATGAGAACTGAATACAAAGATAATGTCCTCTACTTTTTGAAGGCGGTTAACTTTTATCCTGATGATAGATCAGTCATGGCGTCTTCAGGCAATCAAATGTTTGCCCAATGACAGAAATTATCCGTAAATCCAAAGTTTATATTTTTATCACTGAAAACTGATACCCGTTTTGGGGTATAATACTTTATGAGGATCCTCCCCAACCTGATAAAGGAGGGAAGGAATGCCCTTTACCGTCAGGCATCAAACGGTCATTTTCAGCTACAGTTAGCGTCAAATTGGTTAAAATTTTACTGTGATTCGTCAAAATATCCTTATCTTAATTCTTCAGAGGTCTCAATAATTATTGTTACCGTTATTTTTGGTGTTTTGGCCAAGTTCATCACAGTATATTTCCGCCCCAAAAACATCTATGATATGCTATTAACACAATGTCGAACACATACATGTACCAGTCGACTGGCATATATTTCCGCCCCAAAAACATCTATGATACGTGCCCCTGTGAGTTCATGCATTCATCTAAGACTTGTAAAAAAAGATGGAGGAAATACCCCACGGCTATCAAACTCTTCACAATGGCATTGCCACCACATTAAAAAAATAACAAATTTTTATTCATGAAAGTATAAATATTTTGACCATGTTGACAATACACATATCTAAAAAGCATCTAATAATTTAACCTGTATTTGTATGAAAATAGGGTGCGAACGAACCTAGGGGCGAACATGTGAGGTGTGAACGTGTAGTGTGAAAATGGACCCAATACCTTGAGCCAGGAGTCGGTTTCACAAAAAAACTTAAGACTAAGATTGATCGCAAGTCATGAACAATTCAGTATACTTACGATCAATCTTAGTTGTAAGTTTTTTTCTGAAACAGACCCCAGGATCCTAGGCTATGTTACAGCTGGGACATATCTAATATATAGAACTTATCGCTATTTGGAAATCTGCTCCGCTTGTCCTGGGCAACTATTGATGTCATACTGAGACTACTATAATACGTGTTATAGTAGTCTCAGTGTCATACAACAATCACTTTTCCATTGTGGCGTCAGATATTTTCTATTGACGTATTGTAAGTTTGACGTCAAAATTTTACGGGAACCATTGTGATGTCCAGTAATGGCGGACAAATAGAGATAAGGTGTAGAGTCTACAGCGGCCCTAGACCGAATTCTAATTTTTTTTACCATATTACAGTATACATTATTACATTTCCATCTAAAATACTATTTATTGTGGTATTGACGTCTCCTGTGATGGAAAGGTTATGTCTTATATAGTCTTCGTCTGCATCAGGACACAACAAAGAAACTTGAGCTACGTCCTCGTCGGAAATGTTTATAGACATTTTAAAATTAACTTTCCCGCCAAAAAAGAGTCAGAGAAAAGCCAGAGAATTCCGAAAATGCCAAGATGTCAGCTTCCATGAAAACAATCTCTGCTTGTGTTTGCCGGAATGTTAAGAGTAATTTAAGCTTTATAATTTACCTTGCGTTAATATTTTTACAGATCAAAGTATCGTATATCTAGTTTTATTTGAAAATTGTATACTACATTGAATCACAGGGGCTTGTGTACCACCTACAGATTTTGTTCATTTTTTTTCATTATTCAGGAATGGAACTTTACCATTTGATAACCTTAAGCTAGCTTTGATCCTTTGTCTTCGGGTCTTAAAATAAGCCTACTGACCCTCATCTTTTTCTTTGAATATACAATAAACCATCAAGCAGGCTGGTGATTATCTTGGAATGTACTAATGCAATTTGTCATCCAGTAACAAATATATATATTCATTATACATTGCGCTGCTGGATATCAGCCTAAAACAAACTCGGCGTTGTTTTGGTTTTCTTTTGTTTACTATTTTGATGTTATTTCTTCACAACGGCTGCTTTCAGTGCCAGATTGGTCAGCTTGGCAGCCCGCTAACCTCGATGATGGAGTACTGGTACATGTAGATGAGTCTCGGACGTAGTATTAAAGATGACAGGAAGCATTATCAGGACCAAAGTCGTGAGACAGTGAAATGAAGGTCCATCATCTAACACCTCGGATACAGCCCTCGGACGTCAGTCGGCATAACATTCCCCCATCCACAATGGGTTATGGAGTGCATGTTGACGCGGGAATTTACGCACAAAACAAACGTTTACTGTACAGTGTTGGATTGGTTTCTGTCGTCTAAAGTTGTAAGTCGTTGATCCATCTGAAAGTAAACCCTCATCGAAGATAGCGGGTAAAGGAGAGCTGACCCAGCACGTCCGTTCAGCTGTAATGACTGAGACGTGACTGTGATGTGATGAGATGAAACCTGATTTATCAAGGTCATACTTATTATATAAATTTTAATTCAAGCCTTGAAAAGAAGTATAAAACCCTCAAATAGTTTCCAAATTATTATTTTTTTTATTTGTCCTAAGACATTTCAAATCATTTAATTACCATCCTTTTATGATTATTTGTTCAATTTATATTTCATTAGTATTCTTTTAACAATTACCATTATTTAAAGGAAAGTAACTTCAAACAGGATAAAACAAGGGAAGTAACCAAAAATTTATTTTTTTAAAATACACAAAGTTTTTATTACACCGGCAGTTAGCCTGAGGTAAAAATCGTTGATTACCAGTATGTTTGACACCCAAGCTGGCAAGTGAAGCCATATAATTATGCATGTTAATTGATTTACAGGTAAAATTTAACTTCAGGTAATGTCAGTTACACCGGGTATGTTTGATACTCTCGGGTTTTTACCCTTCAATAATAAACATCGTAGTAAGAAATTATCATTCTTGAAATATTTCATACACGGGATTTTTTTCTCTTCAACGGGAGGACGGGAGGAGACCCCTGAAAACGGGATTATTGTACTCCCGTCAGGAGGTTCACATGTATGCCATTAATTGTCCCCATAATCATTGGTATCAAGATCATAAAACAGTGTTTTAATACAATTTGCCCAGTTTTCCCATTTATTACTATTTGCTACTAATTCGATTCTATGGGTGATTAAAAAGGTGTCAACAGTACACGTGCCAGTTATTAGTTTAAATTAAGGTGATTAAAAACGTGTCACCAATACATGTACGTGGCAGTATGATGTCATATTCTCAGTTCAACCAAATAAGTCATGCGTATGATAAATAATTTTTTAAAGGACACTAAAATAAGACCAAAGAAAAGCCAAAATAATGGTAACTTTTCATTGTCAACTGAAATTAGTCTTACTTTTCTTTTTATATCTAGATAACGTAACTTATATTTCTTGCTTGTAAAATAATCAAAATAAATCATTCAGTAATTCTAACTCATAATTTATCTAAAATAAAATACTATAATTAATTTCAAATAAAGAAAATAACATCCATTATCATACTTATATTCTTCTAGTAGTCCGAGTTTGCTATAATCCGATTTTGTGAGGCCAAGTTTGTTATAGTCCGAGTTTGTTATGGGCCGTGATATCAGGGAGTCATACATTATACTTATTGAAATATAATTATGATAATAAAAACTTGTCTACGTGTGGGTAACAATATAAACTTTTATGGGTTCCAGTTTTCATCATTTAACGCCAACTTAAAATTGTTCAAAAGACCTTGCTGTCACTGTTAAATCTGACAGGTTATTCCACTGATCCACTACTCTAATTGAAAAAGAATTATTAAGTCTATGTGTCATCCTACACTGTTTCTTAAAAAGTTTTAAAGAGTGACCTCTAGTTGTATAAGATGGGGCTAAATGAAAAAGATTCATCCAGTTGATATCATCAATAATTACCATGTAAAACTTGTAGACTTGAATCATGTAGTTTCTGTCTCTACGATATTCCAACATTGTAATCCCAATGAAGTTAAGGTAATCTACATGTATCCTCATAACTTGTTTAGGTGTGGGCAACAATATAAACTTAAATGATTAATATCCTAAATGAGTTTTGTAGCACTTTGTACAGATTCCAATTTATTTAAGAATATCTTTTTAACCTACGAAGACCATACACATGCAGCAGATCTACTACAGTTTAAAATGTGAGCGACTACACATTTAATATGATAAACTTGTTTTAGGTGTTCATAGAAAATCCACAAATTTGGATTTTCATCTAAGCTAAGTTTTCAACTCCAAGGTCGCAGGAGTAATCCAGGTAGAATCCATGCTGCAGGTAGGTAGGTAGGCCGATTCGCATTATATTATATGATTCCAGGGTTAGTTGTTTTTTCAATGTGGAGATTGAAGGTTGTACATGTACAAAAATTGTATCACTTGACATTTTTCTATGCACATGCCTAGATTTTTACGCAGGCGAATTCAGCAAATGTAATGATTTAATTAGATTTGCACTTGAAAAAGTCGACCATGCTGTTCTAGCTTGACCCCTTCACCCTGATGAAAACATACCATAAAGTGACATCGTCCATATTATGTTGATGTTTTTCATGCAGACGATATTGTATTGACTCAAACAGTGCATAAACAATGATAAATTTGTGATGTTTTCAAGTGAGTTTTGTATGGAAAATGAAATTGAACACAGTAAAATAGACCATCTCGGAACTAAAGTATTAAATCTATGTTGAATTATTGGTATCACTTGGAAAATCTTGATTCCAGATTTTCTCTTCTCAAAGATGCTTATGTAACATCACAAAATCTGATCTTGGTATGGCTCTATGAAGTCAGTTCTTGAAATCATACCAGACATCAATCATATATAGCTTTACATCACCAAAAAATATAGTTTGAAAACTAACATTTGAACAAGAATTTTAAATCATATTTTATAGATTTATGGCACATTGAACTGATAAAGTATTCAGATGGTAAACTTAGGACTTGTGTTACATTTAAATCAAATTCTGGAAGAGATAATTTCTTTCCATTATGAGGAATTTTGAACAGAGAAGATGCTTAACAAAGCTCTGAATTTCATCACATAACATAAGAATTGAGTCCGAAAGGTATTAGGGTACTATTAAAATGACAAAACTTGTACCCCTAACTCAGGAGATGTGGAGGATAAATATCATATTCTATTTCAAAGTGTTAAATTTGATGATGACCGCATTCATCTATTTGAAGAAATAACTTTAATTTGCCCTAATTTTCTAAATATTAACTCAAGGGATAAACTTATATGTCTTATAAACTGCTGCTGGTAAATTTATTTCTAAAAATAGTTAATGGTGTTGATTTCCTGTCTGCTTCAGACACAAGGAGCTAGGACTGTGCGAATAACACAGTTCCTTCAGACCTTGAGCACCGTCCCTTGGTGTCTGTTGCAGAAGGGAAAGCTGCACTATTCTCAAAACCTATAGATCTATTACTGCAGTATGTGTCATTTGCTGTAAATTAGATTTAACTTTTGTTACCTTTATGTTTGTTTCTCTGTATCTACACGTACGAGGAGGTTTGTAAGAGTTCTTAAGATCACAATCCTAGAGCATCATTCCTTGGTATGGTACAATGTTCCTGTTGCAGCTAATTATAAACAATCAAATATATATATATACATTTCCAGCAAATACAAATGTACCAAAACATTTCAAAAAATAAAAAAAAATAACTACAGACAAAATTAAGTGAGAGGACATTTGCGACATCTCTGGAGTAGCAACCCTTAAATACTTTTTTATTTGACATATAATTGCCTGTATGACTGTATATCAATATTTAGTATGAAAAGAAGATGTGGTATGATTGCCAATGAGACAACTCTACACAATAGACCAAATGACACAGAAATTAACAATTATAGATCACCGTACGGCTTTAACAATGAGCAAAGCCCATACCACATAGTCAGCAATAAAAGGCCCCGAAATGACAAATGTAAAACAATTCAAACGAGAAAACCAAGGGCCTAATGTATGTACAAAATAATGAACGAAAAACAAATATGAAACACAGCAACAAACAACAACCACTGAATTACAGGTTCCTGACTTGGGACAGGCACATACAAAATGTGGCGGGGTTAAACTAGTTTGAAGGCGCCAACCCTCCCCCTAACCTAGGACAGTGGTGTCACAGTACAACATAAGAACAAACAATAAAAATCAGTTGAAAAAGGCTTAAGCCATCAGATGGATACAAATAGAAATACATCCAACAAAAACACAAAGTGGACGTGGACGGGTACCTGTACATCCCAACAACAAAAAGACACTAAGCACAGATCTGAGAGTCCTCGCAGTTACTGACAGCTAGTTCAAAGCCAATAAAAACTAATAAAAAAAATCATGTATCCTAAGACTAAATTATCAATCAGTACACATCCGACATCCAATGGATTTAGTGTAAAGATGTCATAAACAGTAAGAGAAAAACATGACCTTGTGCAATGCCAAATACAGTTAAAGACAGATTGTAGAGCCATGAATGTGCATATTATGTATGTAACAATCATATTAAGTTTGATTTTAATTTACTGATAACAAAATCAATATTAATACCAATAAAAACAATATTAAAAGATCTAATTACAGTGTTGAATTGGTATCCTTTTTGAATAAGTTTATTTAAAGGATCGATAAGTTTACCTGGATCATTTCTAAATTTCCGGTGTCATTTGGTATTTTGAACCCCCTACTATAGACCTCTAATTTCAAAAATTCGAGCTATTCTAACTCCTTTACATAGTAATAATAGTCCAATAAGTAGTTTGTATGTATTTAACATGCTGGAAAAGATGTTTTGAAAATTTTACTAAACCATGGTATTTTGACCCCCCTGCCATGGTATATTGAACTCCCTACTATAGACCTCTAATTTCAAAAATTCTAGCTATTCTTACTCCTTTACATACAGAATAATACATGGCAAAATCTGTGTCGCATGCTGTTTCACCATGAGAAACCAATATCAGTCTCGATGGCCAAAGGTTCTGAGGGCTGATATTGGTCAAGTGGTGATACAGCATGCGATACGGATTTTGCTATGTATTGATCTGTTTATCATATATTTTAACAAAATCAGATCCATGATATATATTAAAGGAGACAATCATTTGATTCTGAGGTGGGGGCCTGGCAGATTTTAGAAATAATTATGCAGGCCCTCATTTAGATAAGAAAAAAATAATCTTGTCTTTTCACACATTAAAAATAAATATTCTGGCTCCGAATAATTTTTATAATCATATGCAAAGGTATCCAATGTTAACAGAAAATCTGGAAAGAAGTATTATCAGTTGTTGCTCGAGGGATATGCAGTGAACGTTCCCCCATGCTCCTTTTCACCTAAATAAATATAATTTCGTTCATGAAATCTTTTTAAAAATTGTTTTAAATTAACTCGCTTATATTACCATTTAAGATAATGAGACTCTTCTTTTCGTGGACCCACCTTCTAAGCACAAAAACTAGTGGAGAGAGAATGGGTATTTTGATCATTTTCCAAATTTTAAGTCTGAATCAGTGTCATAAATGACCCATTTTCTCTAACAAGTATTTTTTCAGAAATTCAAACTAAATGACGTTACATTTCTTATCATGCCAGGAAATACAGCAACTGGACGTCATAGGTCAAACTTTGACGTCATTCGATGTGTGACGTCACGCCAGGTATGCGATACGGGTTTAGCTATGCGATACGGGGTATGCGATACAGGTTTAGCCATGCGATACAGGGTAGGTGATACAGACTGGAAAAAAGAACCTTTATTAGATATACAAAATTGCTGTATTTAGTACTAAATATATGATAAATAGTAATAAAACTCCAATTAATAGTCTGTATGTATTTAACATGCTGGAAAAGATGTTTTGAAAATTTTACTTAGCCATGGTATTTTGACCCCCCTGCCATGGTATATTGAACCCCCTACTGTAGACCTCTAATTTCAAAAATTCCAGCTAATCTAACTCCTTTGCATAGTTATAATACTCCAATTAGTAGTTTGTATGTATTTAACATGCTGGAAAAGATGTTTTGAAAATTTAACTTAGCCATGGTATTTACCTCCTCTTTTGGTATGTCTGATTTTAAATCTATAATTAGCTTTAAAATAATGTATAATGTTCTAATAATTATCTAGATTGAAAAAAACAGGGGGGTTCAATTTACCATGGGGGTTCATTTTACCATAGCAGTATTTTGACCCCGGGGTCAATTTTCCATGGGGTTCAAAATACCATATGACACCGGGCATGGAAAACAACATCTCCGTAAAAATGAGGATGTGCTATCCTGTTTGAAATAAGTTTTCTACAGGTACATGTACAACCAAACTTCAAAACTAAATCTTTATATCTATGGAAGAATTTAGTAAAGGTTTTAAGTAATTTGTGGTAATGAAATCCCTGGCTAAATAATTTACCAGTAATACATAGATTACGTTCATTAAAAGGTTTATTATATGAATGTCATGTTAAAATATTGTATGTTGTAAAGGATCATATTTGTTATATATGCAAGGGTACGGAAACTGTCATAATTGCCAGTCATGACCTAAACTGAAAGCTATTTGTCCTGAACTGCCATCTTATGACAATAGAATAATAACTTTATAGATGTAGTTAGTTATGGAAATGAAAATTCCTGTATGTCATCCTACAACTATTCATCTTCGGTGTCATATGATTGATTTCAAAATCAATAAGCAATCCTTTATAGAGGAGAAAATATATGAGAAGAACACATATATATATATATATATATATATATATATATATATATATATATATGATAATAATAATGTTTGTAATGCTTTTTGTTATTCAATGTTTACTTATTTTGTGTTATATCTCATCTCACTATTTTAATATGTACCACCTTTGATAAGTATTTAGTATGACGATAAATTTTCACTTCTGTACTGTACTGTGAACAACAAAATTTACTTTGTTTAAAATATTTCCGCACTAACTACAAAATTATTTTATTTTAAATGAGGATGTGTTCATACCTTGCATACAAACAAAGAGAAATTAGATTGGCAGTGAATGGCTTCTCAACATATAACTAACATATAACTGATATTTCACATGCTGGAAAAATGTTTTGAAAATTTCACTTAGCCATGGTATTTTGACCCCTACCATGGTATATTGAACCCCTACTATAGGCCTCTAATTTTAAAAATTCATGCTATTCTTACTCCTTTACATACATGTAGTTATAATAGTCCAGTAAGTAGTTTGTATGTATTTAACATGCTGGAAAAGATGTTTTGAAAATTTTACTTAGCCATGGTATTTTGACCCTGCCATGGTATATTGCCATTTGTAAAAACTCAGTAAAATAAATTCAAAATTTTACTTAGAAAATGTATCAAAACTGATTTTTAACATATTGGAACCATCAAAAGACTTAATAAAACAAGATGATCACAGTAAATTGAGCAACTACTTTAAATTTAAACATAATTTCACTTTAGAAGATTACTTCAATATTAAGAACAGAGATAAGAGAGTTATACTAACTAGATTTAGAATAAGCAATCATTGTCTCCGCATAGAGAGAGGCTGTTACGAGCGAAAAATTGATGAACATGGAAACAATATTACACTGCCAAGATCAGAGAGAACATGCCAGTTTTGTTCAATGAACTCGGTTGAAGACGAGGAACATTTTTGTTTAAATGTACCCTTTATAATAAGGAAAGAAAACCTTTCTGGATGAACTTTTACAAAATACCCATATTTATCCCAAATATCCGATAGTAATCTGCTTATTTGGTTCATGTCAAACGATAGCCTTGATTTTAACTCTAAATTATGTGAATTGCTATCCTCATTTTACACATTGAGAAACTAAATATTTGCTTAACTGAAACTTATAAAACTTATTTAGTCTTCACCAGTTCATTGTCACATTATACTTGAATTGTTTTTGTTTTTTTGTCTTTTCTGGGCAGTAAGAGTTATCCTTCGTTCCATATCTATACAATGTAGGCAACTGACTCTCCTCATAAAAAATAAAAATACATTTGTGTCTGTATTTTTATCTGTATTTTGTTTTTTATTTACATGTTGTACTGTTAAATCAATCATCCTTAATCAAACGATAGTTGTATGTGTGAGTGTATGAGTGCGAGAGAAAGGTTTTTATTTTTACTTTATGTGATTACATGCTTGTTATGAGCCCTATGATTAGGAAATAAAATATCTTTATCTTATCTTATCTTTATCTTATTGAACCCCTACTATAGACCTCTAATTTCAAAATTCCAGTTTTAAAATAATGTATAATGTTCCAATAATTATCTAAATTGAAATAAACAGGGGGGTTCAATTTACCATGGGGGTTCAATTTACCATGAAGGGGTTCATTTTACCATAGCAGTATTTTGACCCCGGGGTCAATTTTCCATGGGGTTCAAAATACCATATGACACCGGGCATGGAAAACAACATCTCCTGAAAAATGAGGATGTGCTATCCCGTTTTATAGTGTGTCTTTTTATGTTGTAATGTTACACTACTGTTTCAGGTTAGGGTGAAGGTTGGCACCTGTTTAAACGTTTAAACCCGCTGCATTTGTATGCACATCTCCAATTTGAGTCAGGAGCCTGTTGTTCAGTGGTTGTTGTTTGTTGATATGGTTCATAAGTGTTTCTGGATTCTTGTTTTTTTATAGATTAGACCGTTGGTTGTCCTGTTTTAACTGTTTCAGTCTAGTCATTTTGGGGCCCTTTATAGCTTGCTGTTCGGTGTGAGCCAAGGCTCTGTGTTAAAGGTACTTTAACCTATAATTGTTTACTTTTTACACATTGTGACTTGGATGGAGAGTTGTCTCATTGGCACTCATACCACATCTTCTGATTTATATTTAAAAGTTCTGATAAAAATGCTGCAAAAACAACATTTTCTGGTTAATTTTTGGAGACATAGACATGATAGATCTTAGTTCCAAACCTTTATTTGTTGGTCCCATATCCTTACAAGGATAATTGATAATCTTCATTAGAAGAATTTTTATTTGGGAATTTCTTCTGTTTCTAAAGATGAAAATGTAACATGAAACAGGAACATTATTTGATTAAAAATGAAATTGCAATTAAATTATTTAAACAAAGTTTTTTGCAAATTAAAGGACCCGTTATTGTCAACTCACATTTAGCTCATTTTACTCTCTGAAAAAATCTGATCTTTCTAATGAACAGCAATAAATGCAATTGTCTGCAATAGCTCTATGTCAAGGTTTTTTTTTCACACCGTATCTAAATATAATTTTAAATTATTCAACTACTTGACCAATCTTGCCACCAATGATTTCGATCACTTTATGCTCTAAGGGTAGGATTACATTTATGAATTAGGTATGTGTTAATGTGAATTCATTTTATGTGCATCTGACATGTTTCATTTGACCTTTGGTAGCCTGATATTTCGAGTTCTATGTCCTTTGAAATAAATCAAATCCATGTTTTGCAACAGGCAAGACATTTTAGTTTGTCAACTCTTGTGTACCATTCTAGATATGTACTAAAATATTTCTTTGTACTTTCAGGACATTTGCTGAAGAATTTCAGTTCACCACAGTATATACCTGCATGTACAGTGGTTAAAGCCAGTGGTATAAAGAGACCAGGAAAGGGACCAGTAGTAAATAAACCAGATTTTATAAGACCTGCTCATGGTAGAAAGGTGAAAAGATTAGATGGGCAGTTTGTACATAGAGGAGATGTGTTAGTTACACAAAATGGATTAAATTACTATCCTGGTGAAAATGTAGGTAGAAACATTAACTAGGTATTAAGTATTAGTTTTCTTACAGATTCTTATTTATGATTTCCTTAAAATCCAATTTCCCAACCCAAAGTGTTTACCATTCTTCAATGTTTTAAGTGTCAATACTTGTAAATGAGTAAGAATTTAAAGCAGTGCTCTGACAGACAATCAGGTGGAATAAATTTTTCATCTTGATGCCTCAGTACTGTCTGTGGCTAATATAAACCTTTCATGTTGATTATAACATTCATTATAGAGTAAATGAAGGTATTTTAGTGTTTTTACCACAAAGCAGTGGTTGAATTTAGGTGTTAAAATTTAGCTTTTTGTGTCAAAACTACATATACGTAATTTGCATTTTGCTGACATTTTATGAGCATGCTTGCATTTTCTCAAAAAAGAATTAATGGAGGTTAACATTTTGATGAATTACAATTTTTTTACATTTGCCTTTCTATCTCCTTGCTGAAAGAAGTTTGGGAGAGGATATAACATTTCAACTGTTCATTTGTCAGTCATGATCAAAAGTTGCAGAAAGCAAGACATAGGGATTGCTTTTCCGGCGACAACATTGTCATTGGCATCAACAATTGTTAAGTTTTCTGCTCAAATTAGTTTGATAGGAACTACTTGTGAGAGATCATTGATATTTGATATAAAGTTGCATTACTATCAGTACATATCAGTTTGATGACTATTTCCAAGCCCTAACTCCAAGGTCATAATCCAGCGAGTTTGAATTAATTAGCAATTTTCAATGTTGAGTTTTCTGCTTAAGTTAGTTTGATAGGAACTACTTGAGAGAGATCATTGATATTTAATATAAAGTTGCATTACTATCAGTACATATCAGTTTGATGACTGTTTTGAGGTCTTGCCCCCTAGGTCTTGCGCAGTGACTGAATTAATTAGTAATTTTCAATGTTAAGTTTTCTGCTTAAGTTAGTTTGATAAGAACTACTTGTGATAGATCAATGATATTTTCTATAAAGTTGCATTACTATCAGTTCATATCAGTTTGACGACTATTTTGAGGCCCTGTCCTATAGGTCATGGTCCAGTAAATTTGAATTGATTAGCAATTTTCAATGTTAAGTTTTCTGCTTAAGTTAGTTTGATAGAAACTACTTACAATATACAATGATATTTTCTATAAAGTCACATTACTGTACTGTCTGTACTTCTCAGTTTGTTGACCATTTAAAGATCCTGCCCACTAGTTCATGGTCTAGCAACTTTAAATTTTTAGCAATGTTGCTGTCCATCAGATTGTCTTTTTCTGAATTTTACGCCAGCGGGCGAGATATATCTCTGTGTTAACAGTTTATTATGTTAAGTTCCAGATCTATAAATCACACATGAAAGATCTTTTGTCAGTTGATGCATCATCTGTGTAAGCAAAGGTTCACACTAAAATGATAACAAAGGTGACCATGACCTAAATTTTACATAAAACTGCTAGGTTTTTTACATATATTTGATGTGCCCTGTGCTGTCTATCATTTGTTGTTTAGTTTTATATGTATTGTCTATCATTTGTTGTTTCTTATTGGTCTTTTGTTGGGCAATGTATGACAAATATATGTTCAAAACCTCGCCGTAATTATAAATTATGTAATTCATTGACCGCTCCCGACATGTGTAACTTCAAGGCATATTTTAGCGGCGATCCTTTCAAAATTACTTTATTTTTATCAATAGTACCGCTTAAGTAAACCTTGTTGCATTGTAAGACCCTCATCAACTGTCAAGATGAAGAACAGGAATAAAAGCCCTGTTCATTGATAATTTTCTATGTTTTCTATGTATTGTGTGCGATTTTGTCCCATGTACATTTACTCCATATCCTTTCATTTTCTATTATCAAGTTTTGCATTAAGGTTTAGATCTAAGCAACAACAAATTATAAAGGGATTTTCTTTTGTCATCATGTTTACTTTTGAATGTAAATGCTACAATTAGGTGACCTTGACCTTCATTTTAAGACGTAAATAGCTTTGTTTTAGTTTTGTGTTTAGGTTCAAATCTAAGCAACTACAAATTGTAAAAGAATGATCATTTGTCAGTTGATGCATCATGTTTATTGATGAAATCTACTGTGGATTCATTTATTTTCGTGGGTATCAATTTTCGTGGATTGAGGAAATCTTGCATTTTCGTGGATATTTAATTTCGTGGTTTTGCCAGTCTGCATACAAACCAATGGAAAATTTGCAAATAATTGAACATTTGAATTCTTGGTTGACCAGTACCTACAAAATCCATGAAAATTGGTATTCCACGAATAATAATGAATCCACAGTACATTCAAATGATGACCACAACCTTCATTAATAATTTTGATAAAAAAAATATAGGACAAGGGATTTGCTGTGATATACAACTGCTCTATATCTTTATTTAGTGTATTTTGTTTTTGGTGTATAATTTTGGTACCTCATTGTATACACCATATAAATAAAATATGATCAGGTCGTACAACATATCTCATGTTCCAACACCATGGGAATAAATATTCATTGGAATATTTTCAAATCAAGATCATGTAAGAGGGTACGATGTATATATTTTATGAATGAATAGAGATTAAGGTGTGCATCATTGAGATACCAATCCAACAACACCAAAAAGAAAAGATAATTGCCAAGTGTCTATATTATGTTATATCAAGCTCTGCCTGACACTTTCAACAAGTATTTTAAAAATGATCAGTACTGGTACTTTTTTTTTAATCAGCTCAGTAAGCCAGTGCTTTGATACTGTCAGAGATGTTAAAAAATGTGCTTCGCAGAGCGCAGCTGGATACTACCGCAGAGGTCTAATTAACCCTGAACAGTTGGGGCAAAAATAGACACAATATTCACAGGGGCGTAGCTGCTGTTAGGCACTATAGGCATGTGTCTACACATAATTTTTTCACAAATGTTTTTTTTTTTAAAAAAATAAAAAAATAATGACAATGTTATCTGTAGATGAACATGAAGTTGCAAAACTCTTTAATTATCAAATGTCATTTGTACACTAGTCTATCATCCTTAGTGAATGGAGTATTGGATAGAATTGTATGTACATAATATTAGAACTTTGGTTCAGATCATTTCACTTCTATCAACAAATATATGAATGAACCTCAACATGCTCAAAACCCTGGCATTTTAGATGCCTGATTTTTTTTTATTAGTTGTTGTTGGCTTTCAACTAACTTTCCACTTTGTCTTCATCCGACCTACAATAAAACCATTGCCAAGTGGGGCGTCCGTTTGGCTGTGCGGGATGTATGAATACGTAGTCACGTCTGGACAGAATGGGGATGTTAAATCCGATGCCTAGTGAAGAGAGAATGCCATGCTCTCTGCACATTAAGAACATTTGCAACAACTCATTGAGGGGTCCGTAGGTGGTCTGCTGAAAGGCAAAATTTCTGTCCCCATCCAATAAACCCTCATTTTCCAATGGTATTTCCAAATTTCTAGACCTTCATCATGGACGACCCCTATTACAGGACCTACCTGTTGTATTAATTGTAAATTTATTTTTGTCCTGAACATGCATAAACTACATGTATTTGCCACTGGACTGGACGTTTAGCAATCAATTAATCATCAGCTAGCTTTCAGTAACTTCAAGTACTCTCAGGTCAACATGTAATGATCATAATTATTCAAATTCCTTAGGTAGGAATTTTACAGTACAGGATATCAGAAAATATGAATTTCTTGAATTTTGTTAGATAGTATGAACAGAACCGAACTTCTGGCTTCATTAGGCATCAACTTTGTGTGTGTATGTGTTTGTGTGGCGAGGAGAGTGAAGTTTTAAGAATCAAAAGATGATTGGTCGATGCCTAGCTCAAAGGATAGTATTATTATATAGTAGTCTCAGTGTTTACGTGCCTATTTTTTAATGAATGATCGTCAAAATGTACTATCAATTGACGTATATATCAATTATCCTCAATCAGAAAGGAATAGATATGAAAATACTAAACAGGATGTACTGCTTAATTAAAGGGCTATGCTGATCTACGCTGGGCAATGCATATTGTAAATATTTTTTAGATTTCGATTGTACTGCGTAAATTCATCAGTCAGATGTTATTGTGAAATTATTTGTAATTCTTTGAACTTTTCTTCATGTATATTATGATAAAATTACCAGTCAGGGACTTACTGAAATAAGTGATTTTAAATCACTTATTTGAGTAGCAAATTGAAGTTTTGTCACAAATTGTGATTTTGTAGTTTTACCAAAATTTTAAACACATAGGTTTAAATAATATCTTTTCATTAATAAAATTGGAAAAAATGAACTTTTGCTTCTTTTATGTAGCAAGGTTTATGCCTTTGATGCTATCATTTATCTGCAAATTCTATTTTAGTTGAAAAATGCTATAATAATGGCTTTACATATTGAACTGATACTTTCTTAACAGATTTTTCCCAGCAGTGGGAGTATTTTTCCTGTAAAGTTCAAGGTTTCATCTTTCAGATTATGTAATAAAATTCTACTGTTCGCGATAAAAATTTCATTGTTCGGGGTTGAAATTAGTGGGGTTATTAAGATAATGATACTTAAATAAGTGATTTTGGGAAGGAAATTGAGGTATGATACTTAAACAAGTGATTTTAATGTCATTATCCTAGATTCAGTACAAGGTCATCACCTGAAATGACCTGGTCATCCTAGACAACACAGATGTTGGTTCTGATAATTTTAGAAACATAATTAGTCCCTGGATCATTAGTACTCTATATTTAAAGCTATAATAAAATTAAATCACTTCTTCTAGTGATTAATTTGTACTACTTAAATAGGTGATTATTAAAGAAAGACAACTCTTACTTCCAATCTTTATGGAAATAATGTTACTTGAATCAGTGATTTAGAAAATCACTCATTTAAGTAAGTCCCTGACTGATTACCAGTAAATTTTATGTTTTTGTACACAAATTTTGCAACAAAATACTGAAACCCATCCCCTGAACCCCTACCAGGACTCTGCCCTGGACCTGCTGGGGGCCTTAAGCAGACCCCCTGCCGCAATTTGTGCCTACAGTTTATTGGATACCTAGCTACACCCCTGATTCAAGCTTCATACAGGTCTGAATTTGGATGTAATTAAATATTTGACACATTATAGGTTTCTGACACAGAATAAATGTAGTCAAAGAACTTGAAATTGGTTATATGATTTGAATATATATTCAATTGAAGATTTCTTGCTGTTGTGCAATACTTAGTAAATCTGTTTTCAGACTATATACAAAGAATTAGCAAAATAAATTGTGACCCCCCCAAATTTTATTTTGGAAAATTGATAATTTCTTATAAAATCTAAATTCTTCAGGAAAAAAAAAGTACTTCAGAAACTAAGGTTCAAACAATTAGGCAAAGTTTACTATAGATGAATTTGTTTATTCAGTTTAGGTTTATTTTAATTGTCAGGTTGAGATTGAGAGAACCAACAGACTAGTAGCAATGTGTGATGGAACAGTGATGATAACTACAGAGACACTCAATCCATATCAAGACAGTCCACTGTATGCACCTGTTTCTCAAGGAACGGAAATCAAGAGAAAATTTTTCCATGTTTATCCTATTCCTTTACATGGAAAGTTTAGATTAGTGAATGAAGTTTAGAATTTTAATACACTATTTATCGACATTTGTTTGGTTTTTTTAAATTGTCCAACAGAAATTGTTCTCAGCAACTTGTTATGAATCACTGTTTTTGGCCAAACTCAGTATAGATCTGTCTAAATTCCTTTTAATTGATAAATTTAATAACACTTACCTTTTCCTTGATGATATTTTTGCTTTAAATAATCAAGAATTCACTAATTGTACTGTGGAAATATACCCAAAGGTTAATAAATTTAAAATCAACAGCAATAATTGTCGTTTTTTACCTATTCTCATCACTTGGCATCTATCTTTATCAGCCTTCGTCATCCGTTGACTTTTACTAAAAAATCTTCTTCTGTGAAACTACAGGCCCAAATTTAACCAAAGTTGGCCACAATCATCATTGGGGTATATAGTTTTAAAAATTTGTTCAATGACACTGCCTGCCAACCAACATGGCTGACATGGCTAAAAATAAAACATAGGGGTAAAATGCAAGCTTTGTCTATTATTTTGAAAACTGCTGTAGATAAAAACTAACAGGGGCAGAAATGTTCAGAATATTGAGATCTACCAAATTTCCAATTACTTCAAAACTGTCAGAGGTCTTCTTATAGGATTTATTGCCCTTAAATGACAAATTTTACCAATTTTTTTTTCATTATTTGCCTTTTATCTTGAAAACCAGTGGCGGATCCAGAAATTTTCATAAGGGGCGCCCACTCCAGTCATGCTTCAGTAATTCCCTATATAATCAACCAAATTTTCTGCCTATGAAAACGATGATATAGAAAAATTTTACATAGCAAAAATGATCATCAAGAAGATGGATAAAAAGGTTGAAATAGTCGGTCAACTTCTTATTGAAGTTATTGCCCTTTAATGAAGATTTTTACCATTTTTTTCAACTTACAAAATGTCCCAAAAAAAACTTATTAGATTAAAAAGATCTTAGTTTCATGCCTATCTGTTGGTCTCATGTCCAACGATAATTGATGAACTTTTATAAAAGAATGTATATTTGGTTCTTGTGTTTCTAAAGATAAAATGTAAAAGGTGAAACATGTAACAGGGAACATTATTTGGTCAAGATATTAATTGCAATTTAAACGAAATTGTTGACCCACTCTCATTGAATCATATTTAGCTCATTTTATCTAATGAAAAAGTGCTTTTCCTTCTAAAGACCTGTAGAAAATGCAATTGTCTGCAATAGTGCTATATTCTTTTTTGTCCACAACATACTTAAATATAATTTGAAGTTATTCAAACTACTCTTCCAATCTTTCCATGAGTGATTTCCATCACTTTGATTAATGTTGTATATTCAAACTACTCTTCCAATCTTTCCATGAGTGATTTCCATCACTTTGATTAATGTTGTATATTCAAACTACTCTTCCAATCTTTCCATGAGTGATTTCCATCACTTTGATTAATGTTGTATATTCAAACTACTCTTCCAATCTTTCCATGAGTGATTTCCATCACTTTGATTAATGTTGTATATTCAAACTACTCTTCCAATCTTTCCATGAGTGATTTCCATCACTTTGATTAATGTTGTATTTGAACCATGAATGTTAGAAACAGATTGATTGACCGTGAATGTACATGTGTTCATAACAATAGTTGGGTTTTAATTTAAATTTATTGATAAAAAATAAATATTTGTACCATTATAAATTTACGGGCTCTGAAAAAAAATATCACCGTAAAAATTAGGATCTGCTATCCAGTTTGTAATAAGTTTTCTACAGGTACAGCCAAACTTCCAAACCAAATCTTTTTATCTATGAAAGAATTTAGTACAGGTTTTAATAAATTTGTGGTAATGAAATCCTTGACTTAATAATTTACCAGTAATACACCGATTACTTTTATTGAAATCCGAAATGTCATTACAGACATGAGCATCGTCCAAAAGGGAAAACAAACATTATGGAATGAAAAATCCTCACTTGTGTCTTAAATTTTTATGTAGAGTTTCCCATGTAAAACTAGAGGCTCACCTTGGTCTATGTGCATATTAAACAAAGGACACAGATGGATTCATGACAAAATTGTGTTTTGGTGATGGTGATGTGTTTGTAGATCTTACTTTACTGAACATTCTTGCTGCTTACAATTATCTCTATCTATAATGAACTTGGCCCAGTAGTTACAGTGGAAAATATTTTGTAAAATTTACAAAATTTACAAAATTTATGAAAATTGTAAAAATTGACTATAAAGGGCAATAACTCCTTAAGGGTCAATTGACAATTTTGGTCATGTTGACTTATTTGTAGATCTTACTTTGCTGTACATTATTGCTGTTTACAGTTTATCTCTATCTATAATAATATTCAAGATAATAACCAAAAGCTGCAAAATTTTCTTAAAATTATCAATTCAGGGGCAGCAACCCAACAACATGTTGCCTGATTGGTCTGAAAATTTCAGGGCAGATAGATCTTGACCTAATGAACAATTTTATCCTCGTCAGATTTGCTCTAAATGCTTTGGTTTCAGAGATATGAGCCAAAACTGCATTTTACCCTATGTACTATTTTTAGCCATGTCGGCCATCTTGGTTCGCAGGCGGAGTCATCGGACACATTTTTAAAATAGATACCCTAATGATGATTGTGGACAAGTTTGGTTAAATTTGTCTTAGTAGTTTCAGAGGAGAAGATTTTGTTAAAGATTACAAAATTTACAAAATGGTTAAAATTGACTATAAAGGGCAATAACTCCTTAAGGGGTCAACTGACCATTTTGGTCTGTGTTGACTTATTTGTAGATCTTACTTTGCTGAACATTATTGCTGTTTACAGTTTATCTCCATCTATAATAATATTCAAGATAATAACCAAAACGCAAAATTTCCTTAAAATTACCAATTCAGGGCAGCAACCCAACAATGGGTTGTCTGATTTGTCTGAAAATTTCAGGGCAGATAGATCTTGACCTGATAAACAGTTTTACCCCCATGTCAGATTTGCTCTAAATGCTTTGGTTTCAGAGATATAAGCCAAAATCTACATTTTATCCCTATGTTCTATTTTTAGCCATGGCGGCCATCTTGGTTGGTTGGCAGGGTCACTGGACACATTTTATACGACCGCAAAAATTTTGCGGTCGATATTGGTATGCATTGAAAGACACATTAGTTTTCGCACTATAACTTTAGTTTAAGTGAATGGATCTCTATGAAATTTTACCATAAGGTTCAATACCACAAAGGAAGGTTGGGATTGATTTTGGGGTTATGGTACCAACAGTTAAGGAATTAGGGGCCAAAAGGGGCCAAAATAAGCATTTTGTAACTTCCAGACAATAACTTGTGTGTAAGTGTATGGATCTCTCTTACATTGTACCACAAGGTTCCATATCACAAAGGGAAGGCTGGAATTGATTTTGGGGTAATTGCCTCAAAATTTTAGGAATTAGGGGCAAAAACAAGCATTTTCTAGTTTCATGATAATAACTTGTGTGTAAGTGTTTGGATATTTCTGAAATTGTTCTACAAGGTTCCATATCACAAAGGAAAGCTGGAATTGAGTTTGGTGGTAATTGCCCAAACGTTTAGGAATTGGGGCCAAAAGGGGCCAAAAATAAGCATTTTCTAGTTTCAGACAATAACTTGTGTTCAAGTGTATGGATCTCTCTGAAATTGTACTGCAAGGTACCATACCACAAAGGGAAGGCTGGGATTGAGTTTGGGGTGATGAATCATAAGGGGGTTCAAAAATTTGGGGGATTTTTTTTTTCTTTTAAAATTTTCCATTGTAAGTTGGTTATTTCTGATTTATATTTAAAAGCAAATAATAATGATATGGTAGGAGATACACACCAAACAGGATGTGTAAATTATTATATAATAAGTATTGTGCAATAGCAAGAAATTTTCAATTGCACAGTATTGCACAATAGCAAGAAATCTTCAATTGCACAGTATTGCGCAATAGCAAGAAATCTTCAATTGCACAGTATTGCGCAATAGCAAGAAATATCCAATAGCACAATATTGCGCAATAGCAAGAAATTGTCAATTGTACAGTATTGCACAATAGCAAGAAATATTCAATTGCACAGTATTGTGCAAAAGCAGATACTTTAATATATAATAAAATTGCTTATTTCTTGACCAATTTCAATGGGGTTTTATTCTTGAATTCTTTGGGTTCTTTAATATGCTGAATCTAACCATGTATTAAGTTTTTGGATTTTGGGCCCCGTTTTAAATTGGTCCACATTGAGGTCCAAAGGGTCCAAAATTAAACTTTGTTTGATTTCATCAAAATTGAATTATTGGGGTTCTTTGATATGTCGAATCTAACCGTGTATTTAGATTCTTAATTTTTGGTCCCGTTTTCAAATTGGTCTACATTAAGGTCCAAAGGGTCCAAAATTAAACTTAGTTTGATTTTAACAAAATTGAATTCTTAGGGTTCTTTGATATGCTGAATCTAAACATGTATTTAGATTTTTGATTATGGGCCCAGTTTTCAAGTTGGTCCAAATCGGGTCCAAAATTAAACTTTGTTTGATTTCAACAAAATTGAATATATGGGGTTCTTTGATATGCTGAATCTAACCATGTATTTAGATTTTTGATTTTTGGGCCCGTTATCAACTTTGTCCACATTTAGGTCAAAAGGGTCCAAAATTAAACTTTGTTTGATTTCATCAAAATTGAATTCTTGGGGTTCTTTGATATGCTGAATCTAACCATGTATTTAGATTTTGGATATTGGACCATAATAGGTGAATGTCCAATTTAAAATTTTTAAGTTCTTAGACCACATTCATTCTGTGTCAGAAATCTATGCTGTGTCAAATATTTAATCACAATCCAAATTCATAGCTGTATCAAGCTTGAATGTTGTGTCCATACTTGCCCCAACTGTTCAGGGTTCGACCTCTGTGGTCGTATCAAGCTGCGCCCTGCGGAGCATTTTATTTAAACTAGATACCCCAATGATGATTGTGGCCAAGTTTGGTTTAATTTGGCCAAGTAGTTTCAGAGGAGAAGTTAACGACGACGGACGCCAAGTGATGAGAAAATCTCACTTTGGGCCAGGTGAGCTAATAAAAATATCTAATTTAGGAAAAGACAAGATATTGATGTTTATATTTGATTTATTTAAAGTAATTAAGTTCCTTTGGGTAAATTTTGGCAGTATATTTAGTAAATTCTTGATTATTTAACAAAAAAATATCATAAAGATGACGGTAAATTGATCGATTAATTGGAATTTAGACAGGTCTTTACTGAGTTTGGCCATAAACTGATATTCATTGGTGCCCATAGGAATACCTACAATCTACCACTGAAGACCAATCAGTTATTTTGCATGCACTTCTATTAGCATACCTCCTTTCCACCAAGATTATTTTGGCATTTACACTCAGTCATGGTTTTGAACGTTTGGTATAGTTTACATGCTTAAAGAATTGTCTAGTATTTCAATTTCAGCATTTGCATTATACTATCAAAACTACATACAGGCAAGACATATCTTTGTGTCAAGTTTATTTTTTGTTTTCTTAAGAGGCAGTATTTAACCGACAGCTATGGCTACCTCCAATAGCTTCCTGTAGTAGAGAGCACATTTTGAACCAGCTTTCCAATTTATGAGCGGTCTTCTATTTTTTGTTCAAGTAAGTGGTCATCTGTTGGTTAGTTTTTATTGTGCTGGATAGGACAAATAAAGGGGGGTTAAACACATTTATACTGCCTGTACTAAGTCAGGCTATGGGAACCATATGTTTAAGTGTCTTTGTTTGTACACCTATTTTCAGAGTTTGATGTTGGTGGTTGGTATGGTCTAATGTTCTGTCCAAATGTTTATTAATTCCAGTTTTCCTTTTTTATGCCCCTGCCGTAGCGGAGGGGCATTAAGTTTTACCCTTGTCCGTCTGTACTTTCATACGTCCCAAAATTGGTTTCCGTTCTCTAACTTAAGTTTGCCTCAACCAAATGTTATGAAACTTATACACAATGTTTATTACCACAAAGCACAGATCAAGTTTGAAGTTTAGTGGCGTCACTTTTACTGTTCTAGAGTTATGCCCCTTTACAAATGGAAAAATTGCTGAAATTTTCGTTTCCGTTTTCTAACAAGTTTGCCTCAACCAAATGTTACAATGCTTATTACCACAAAACTCAGATCAAGTACAAATTTGGGTAGTGTCACTTTTACCGTTCTTGAGTTATGTACTTTTATAACTTTATATGCAAGCGGGGGTCTCATCTGTGTCCCATGGACACATTCCCCATTTATTTATGTATTATTCAAAGGTATCTAGGATGAAAAATTTTGTCCTGCATTTTTTTAAGTTGTAATCTCTGTCCTGCCTTTTTATTTTTCACTCTTTTCGGTCCTGCATTTTTTTTATTAGTTTATCCTGAATTTTTTTACACAAATTGTCATCCTGCATTTTTTTTTTTTGCAAAGTTGCTCATCCTGTCATTTTTTTACTCAAAACTCCTGTCCTGCCTTTTTTTCAAATTTCATCCTAGCCCCTCCCCCATAAAAATCAAATGGTAGCTCCCTTAGAAAACTTTTGTGTACAATCAACACCCAACAGATATGTAAAACATTTCAAAGGAAATCAGTCCAGCATCACACAGCAAATTAGTAGAGCCATAAAAACAGTTATATAATGCTTTATTGAAAACAAAATAGCTCACTCCAACATAAATTAGACAATAATAAAAGACTAGAGTTTCCATGGAAACAACAACAATAATATCATAAAAGTATTGGTCAAACATCGAAAGTCATTCACCATAATAATGCTGCTTCAATGAAACTAGCTACATAGTAACACAATTTTGATTGTCTTGTTTCAATAACAGACATAGAGATACAATGGGTAGCATTATATTATTATAAAAGCAGATATGGGTATCTGCATTTCTGTAATTTAAAATAAAATGCTTCGCTGAGCGCAGCCTGATACGACCGCAGAGGTCGAACCCTGAACAGTTGGGGCAAATTTGGACACAATATTCAAGCTTGATACTATCTGAATTTGGATTGTGATCAAATTTTTGACATAATATAGGTTTCTGACACAAAATAAATGTGGTCAAAGATCTTACAAATCTAATGTGCAATACTGTGCAATTGAAGATTTCTTCTTGAAACTTTTCAAAAATTTGAAATTCGAAAAATTTGGAAAAAAAATATGAACCCCTTAAAAAATTGGAACCCCCAAACTTTTGAATCCCCTTGAGCATTAACCATCAAACTCAATCCCAGTCTTTCCTTTGTAGTATGGAATCATTGTAAGGAGGTAACTAATACAAAAAAAAAAAACAAAGAATAATCAATTCTGAGTATAAAATTTATTACCACTGAACCCTTTGATATACACTATTATAATATTATATGTATTCAAATTACAGTATTTGATGTTTCTAGAAACAGCTAAAAATATTTCATACTAGAACTAGCAAACAAATAGCTAAAGTAATTGTCCATTAACCAGGAAACCCTTGTTTTTACCCCTTTTTTGCCCCGAATTCCTAAGCAGATTGAGCCATAACCCCCAATGCCAATCTTAACCATCCTTTTGTGGTGTGGAAACTTGTGGTACAATTTCACACAATTCCATACACTGTTCCACAAGTTATTGTCTTGTCACTAGAAAAATGCTTATTTGGGCCCCTTTTTGACCCCTAATTCCTAAACCATAGGGACCATAACCCCCAAAATCAATCCCAACCTTGCTTTTGTGGTTTCAAATCTTGTGTTTAAATTTCATAGATATATATTTACTTATACTAAAGTTATTGGCAAATTTCCAATGGAGTTTATTATACTAAAGTTATTGGCAAATTTCCAATGGAGTTTATTATACTAAAGTTATTGGCAAATTTCCAATGTAGTTAATTAATACTAAAGTTATTGGCAAATTTCCAATATACATAATTTAAAAACAGTGTTAGTGAGGTAATTCAAATGTGTTTGAATTACCTCCCTTACACTGCTTTTAATTTATGTTTTGTACTTAATTAATTGTCCATTAACCTGGAAACCCTTGTTTTTCCCCCTTTTTTGCCCCTTATTCCTTAACTGTTTGAGCCATAACCCTCCAAAGCCAATTCTTACCATCCCTTTGTGGTATGGAAACTTGTGGTATAATTTCAGAGAGATCCATACACCATTCCGCAAGTTATTGTCTGGAAACTAGAAAAATGCTTATTTGGGCCCTTTTTTGGCCCTAATTCCTAAACTGTTGGGACCAAAACTCAAAAAATCAATCCCAACCTTCCTTTTGTGGTCATAAACCTTGTGTTTAAATTTCATAGATTTCTATTTACTTATACTAAAGTTATTGACGACGACGTGATACCAATATACGACCGAAAAAATTTTGCGGTCATATAAAAAATTAGTCCAATTTTCTCTATTCTAATTTTTTTGGCCCATTATTCTCTATTTTTATTTTTTAGCACTCCATAATTCTCTATTCTTTATTTTGTTTGACTATTTATCTTTATACTGTAAACCACCTAAAAATCCTCAGATATTAAGGTGTAGTAAGTTTGTCACTAATGGTCAGATCAGTCCTCAAGTATCATTCAGACTACCTAAAGGTGACAAAAATATTGGTTTGCTTTAAATTATATTTATGGGTAATTATAACCAATCAGGTTAGCCAAAGTTTTTGGTGTAGGTGGAATCTGGAATATGTTGATACAAATAATATATGTGGGGTATAAATTATTGAGTCATCAACTGAAGAACACAACATTACAACATAATTAATAAAGATCTCTTTATAAAAAAAAATATGATTGTACGAAGACATGTTGAAATGTGATGTATACAATTTCTTAATTAAAATGACTTTAAGCTAAAACAAAGAATTAAATTACCATACCAAAGTCCCATTGTTAACTGAATGAGGATGTCCAGTGTTAAAAATTCATGTCATTGTTAATATCAGAAGTCTAGTAATGGACTTCTGTTAATATTTATAATACATTCAAAATAAAATAGTACACAAATGTTTCTACATGTTTATAGATATAAGAAGATGTGGTATGAGTGCCAATGAGTTTAACATGGATAAATAAATATGTAGATGCATTTTCATACTACATGTATTTTATTTTGAATATATTTATTTATATATATATATATATTATTATTATAATCAATGATCATTCTTATAAAAGTGTCAGATCGATATGGAAAACAATACTATACACAGTATATAAACTATTCAGCTAAAAGTGTATTGTAAATACTTAATTTGTATCAAGTTCACAAGATTATAAAATAATAAAACTCGAACTTTCCATAGATTGTAAATTCTTAATGTTTAGGTAGTTCAAGATTATAGTATTATATAACTTAACTTTTCTACAAACAATGGTCAGTGTTTAATTTGTATGATGTTCAAAATTTTTGTTAACTAGAAAAGCTAATCACGCAATTTAACATAGGCTGCTCATACTGATGAAGGACATTTGTTATCCAAAATATTATTGAATATTGTATAGTGTTTCACACATATTTTTTTGCTGTTGTTGTACACTTTTTAGACGTATATATATATTATGGTGTTAGCCCTGTATAACTACTTGTTATCAGATGGAGAATGTTTGTCATAAAGTTGTCACATGTTAAGACGTGAAATATATTTATATTATGGAATATACTTTATATTAATTTGATATAAATTTTATAATAGACAATTTAATATAACTGACATTTTTCCAACCATTCTGGTTTTCATAACCATTACATCATGTTAACGAACATAAATGTTCAGGAGAAAATCCTTTTCGACTATTTTCACAAAAAGCTAGCACGTAAAATAACTTGCAAGTTGTTAACATTTCAGTACAACTTGATATCAATTTTATTGTTATAGTTTTATGACAAGAACCGTGGTATGAAATGCTGCATGTACTGACATAAAAAACAAATTACATTCATATGCATAATGGTATTGAAGAATACTGTTTAATTTGGCAGTGTTTCAGCTTTCTCACTGAACTGGTTTTTCATCTGGACAAACTGGACTTGTTAAAGGTGTTCCACTAGCTGAGGTAGGTTGTTCCCCTGATTCCTCAATCCTAGATTTCTTCAAAGTTGCAAATATATCTCTAAAAATAGATTTATATGGCGGTGGATCCTCAGCAGATGCATCTCCACAGGATGCATCTTTTGTGTGTAATTTCAACAATGTCTGAACTTCTTTGTGGGACACAGCAAGTTGTCTTTGTAGTACCACATCAAAACTTTCTCCTGTTGCTTCATTGAAGCTTCCAGATCTTTTACCCTTCCCTTGCAACAAATCTTCATACTTTTGAAATAAATTGTGATATTGAGTTTCTAATTCATTCAAAATTGAAACACTGTTTTTATCAGGATCTACTGGTGATAGTTCTTTTGTGTCTGGTGCAATTTGATTGACAGATTCGGTACTACCATATAAACTACCACCTCCATCCAGTTTAACCAGCTTCCCCTTAGAAGTGAATTCTGTATCATCAACTTCTACTTCACTCGCTATCACATTTTGTGGATCAAATTTACTTAATTCATAAGCCAATGTTTTTGTCGTCTCGAGTCTAGATTTCTGGAGGTCATCCTCCAAAATTTGAATTTGTTCTTCAAGCTCTTTGTTCTTTTTGTCCAAGGCTTCATTTTCATCCCACAATAATGAAACTTCTGTTTCTAAGTCTTCCTTTTTCCTTTTATCAATGATTTTTTGTGCCTTCATTTGTTTCATGCTGTCTTGAAGTTTCTTTATTTCAACTTCATATGGATTCATTGGTAATTTTTTAAATTGATCATTGTATGTCCATTGTAAATCAGAAATGTATATATTCTTTAAATAATCGCTACTTTCCCTTAGATTTGCCAAACTTAAGGCACGTCTGCTTTCTTGTTTTTGTTGACGTTGTTTTATTGTCTCTTCTTTTTTCATATCTTCAATTTTTTTCTGGTACTCTTCACATTTATCCTCCAAATGCTCAACAGTTGCTAATAACCTGACAGTAGATAAAAAGTTATAGTAATATAAATATCTAATCTAATCAAGCATTTCAATGCATGTTTCAGTGCTTGTTACCATTCTTAATTTTGAATGAGGGGTGGGGTGGGGCATAAATTAAAAACAATAATATTTTAATTAATTGCTAAAATGTAGTTTATATTCTGCTATTTTCGAAAATTATATAAACAAGGGTAAAACTTAATGCCCCCTCCGCTTCGGCGGGGACATAAAAAGTGGGTCCAAGACTAGGGGTGATCTCAGGTGCTATGAAAGGGTCAGCAGATACTGCTCCATAATGTGTTTTAGAAAAGAATACGAAAAAGTGGCATAGATTTATTTGTTTTCTTGCTACAAAACAAAATAAGCAAATTTACTGTACATTTCTTAATACAATTAAATTATTTGAGTTACCTCCCTTTTCATTATTTAGATTAAAGGTTTACAAATGAATTGTATTCCTGTCTCAAATTTGGTAGCTTTTATTGAAGATCAAGACTGATTGTTCAATGCTTTTTTGCAATCCAAGATAGCAGAAGACCCTGATCTACTGTAAGTTAAAAACATAGAATGTTATTTGTAATAAAAAAATATCTAAACATATTTTTAAAATCCCATAGAATGGATTTTAAAAGTCTATTACTTATAGGTATAGGGTTAAGTGTATATGGTCTACTTCAGGCCTGGCCATAAACATTTACAACAAAGGTTTTATATGAAATAAAGTTGTGTGTTGTCTGTAGCTTTCACTTCAAAGCCACTAATGAATTAAGTGTTGTCTGTAGCTTTCACTTCAAAGCCAATAATAAATTGTGTGTTGTCTGTAGCTTTCAACTTAAAGCCACTAATGTAATGTGTGTTGTCTGTAGCTTTCACTTTAATAACACTAATGAATAAGTAAGATCAAATAAAATTGTGTGTTGTCTGTTTTTGGGTAAAGATTGCATGAAATGCAATCAAAACCCTATGGTACTAACTTGATGTCTAAATCTTCCAAGGTCGATCACTACTTTTGAGATACACCAAAATATAGTGCATTGATCATAACATTCTAAACATCCTATCCATGAACATTTCCAGAAATCTATCAATGAAATATATGCTCAGATATTCAAGTTACAAAATGATGTTATACTTGATAAGAATATTACATAACTTGTGCAAGGTGCAGGAATCTAATATCTGTTCTAAAAATATCAATGATGTCATTGTTAAAGTAATCTTAAAAATTGAAGTTATCTTCCTTTGTCAATAATTGTAGTTGAATCAACTACAACCAATGCTTTATATAATATTTAATTTTACTTCCACTGATAAATTAAAGCAATATTTACCCCTGAGTGCTTACAAGCACTTTGATTTTCACTTTATTAAAGCCACTAATGAATTAGTAAGATCAAATAAATTGTGTGTTGTGTGTAGCTTTCACTTCAAAGCCACTAATGAATAAGAACGCCACGAAATAGCACAATAGTGTTGAAAGTGGCGTTAAACACCAATCAATCAATCACTTCATAGCCACTAATGTATTGTGTAATGTCTGTAGCAGTAGTTTCACTTTAAATCCACTTATGAAATGTATGTTGTCTGTAGCTTTCACTTTAAAGCCACTAAGGGAATGACCATTTAACTTCATGGGGGGGGTTATGGTTTTTTCCTTATAAAATATTCTGATCCTCAATTTGATGAAAAAAATATTGTGGTCAAGCAGATAACAAAAAAATATTGTGAATCCAGATTTTCTCCATTCCTTATAGTGTTAAATTTTGAAGAAAAAAAAATAATTTGATTGATAGCGTCGAAAAACTAAAATAAAATGTTTGCGAAAAAAAATGTCTGACTCAGACAAAAAACCATAACCCCCCCTTGAAGTTAAATGGTTTCTCCCTAATGAATAAAGTGTTGTCTGTAGCTTTTACTTCAAAGCCAATAATGAATTGTGTGTTGTCTGTAACTTTCAACTCAAAGCCACTAATGTAATGTGTGTTGTCTGTAGCTTTCACTTTAAAGACACTAACGAATTGTGTGTTGTCTGTAGTTTTCATTTCAAAGCCAATAAAGAATGGTTTGTTGTCTGTAGCTTTCAACTTAAAGTCACTAATGTAATGTTAGTTGTCTGTAGCTTTCACTTTAAAGACACTAATGAATAAGTAAGATCAAATAAAATTGTGTGTTGTCTGTTCTTTCACTTTAAAAACATTAATAAATAAGTAAGATCAAATAAAATTGTGTGTCTGTTCTTTCACTTTTAAGCCACTAATGTAATGCGTGTTGTCTGTAGCTTTCATTTTAAAGCCACTAATGAATTGTGTATTGGCTGTAGCTTTCACTTTAAAGCCACTAATGTAATGTGTGTTGTCTGTAGCTTTCATTTTTAAAGCCACTAATGAATTGTGTGTTGTCTAGCTTTCACTTCATTTTGTCTGTAGCTTTCACTTTAAAGCCACTAATGTAATGTGTGTTGTCTGTTGCTTTCACTTCAAAACCATTAATGAATTTTATGTTGCCTATAGTTTTCACTTCAAAGCCACTAATGAATTGTGTGTTGTCTGTGGCATTTATTTCAAAGACACTAAAAATAAGTATGACCAGAATCAACTCATAGTTTGCAAAACATACTTTTCTACTCTTTGTTTATCTCCCTTGGAGTCTAAAACTAGTCTTTGATTGGTTTTCTCCAACTCTTGGTTGTGTCTGTCCAATTCCTCATAAACCTTCATCCGTGAATCACAATTGTCTCTGGCAGTTTCCAACTGCTTTGATAGGAACTAAAATTAGTGAAATAAACATTAACTTTAGCCAACCATAATGGTCATAGAGAGTTGTCTCATTGGCACTCATACCACATCTTCTTATATCTATATTCAATCCAATCACTAGTGAGCACACTGTCAGCATAAATTGTGTATCATCATGGAAGTATTATATTGACCATGGTATGTCTGAATATTGGGGCTGCCCTTTATATATCAGTGCAAATGTATTCATTTCAGATTTGTTTCCTTGCACAATGCAGCAGATATATATATATATCCAAATACTAAGTTATGAAAGAGAATACAATGTTGACAAACTTTTGACTATTTTTATGGCTGAAAATTGAATGTCCTATAATATAATTTAACTATACAAAATACCTTTTTCTCAGTGTGTCCAATACTGGGAACTGTTTGGCATAGGAGTTACAAATGTAATATATTGTGGGTACCGTATTGTATATGAATGGTTATATGTAGCTTATATATGTAAGTGCCTGCATTAGTTGGCTTAATGGATTATGCATAATAGCACAGGCTTACGTCAGTAGATATTAATAATTCACCAAAGTTTCATGAAAACTGCTCAAAGCATTTTTGAGTTATTGTCTGAAAACTGGAAAATCCCCCTTTTTTAATGAATAAAATCCCATAACTTGGAAACGTAAAATCGAAAAAATTTTAAATTCGAAAGGGAGCTCACGTCAATAGATATTAACAATTCACCAAAGTTTCATGAAAACTGCTCAAAGCATTTTTGAGTTCTTGTCCGAAAACTGGAAAATTCCCCTTTTTTAATGAATAAAACCTCATAACTCGGAAACGTAAAGGGAGCTCACATCAATAGATATAAACAATTCACCAAAGTTTCTTGCAAATTGGTGAAATTGTTATTGAGTTATTGTCCAAAAACTGGAAAATCCCGAATTTTTAATGAATAAAACCCCATAACACGGAAACGTAATATCTAAAATTTATAAAAATCGAAAGGGAGCTCACATCAATAGAAATAAACAATTCACCAAAATTTCATGCAAATTGGTTGAAGGGTTTTTGAGTTATTGTCAGACATGTTGCCGACGGACAGACAGATGGAAGGACGGACGGACGGACAACCGTATACTATATTACCTCCCGTAAAAGGGCGTATAAAAAAATCATACTTATATGATTTTACCTTTAAGCCTGTATCGACACAAGTCATTTGACAACAATATGTTTGGTGTTTTAATAAAATAATACCATTTATACACCATTTCTTTTAAGGATTAGCTACGAATTAGACAAAAATTAAAAATATGTTGTTTTTCCAAACATTTATAAAAGCAGAATTGTGAAATAATATTAAATATTAGCAGTTAATTTGGTCCAATTCTGTCAAAATAAGCTCAAAAACATTGCTGGCTTGCAAGTCAATAATTCAACCTCACTTGAATCCGTATTTATGAGGCAGTCAATTTGGTCCAATTTTGTCAAAATAAGCTCAAAACATTGCTGATGTATTTTATTGGCTTGCAAGTCAATAATTCAACCTTACTTGAATCCGTATTCATGAGACCTTCAATTAAACTAGAACACACCCGCCAAATCGTGCGCATTTAGAGCGTGGTTGAAAGATTGTAAACTGTTGTAGGATGAATTTTTGTAAAAGATTTTATGACTCTGGAATTTCAAGAAAGGTATCAAAAGTCATAGGTACTTGGGGACAGGACAATTTTTGGCCCTCCCCCTTTTTTCCAAAATGCGTTATTTTTTGTTTTCTATTAATTTCAATTATTTTCGCGTTTTTTTTTGTATACTATGAACAGACATATACTATAAATAAAGTGTATTTGCTATTTACTATCAATTCCAAGTTTACTATCCACTGACTTCGTCTATAAATAAAGCTTTTGAACTTGAACTATCCACGGCGGTCACTGATATATTATGCTACAACCAAGTTACCATGCATTAAGATTTATATCAAGCTTTTCGTTTGCTTTTCATGCATCGTTTTAACATTGTCACTGATAGCACGTGCAGTCATAGTCGTTGTATTTTGTATGTAAATAAAATATGATAGTCATAATTGTTGTCAGCCAATCAAAATTATGGATTATAATTAAACATAGATATAAGAAGATGTGGTATGAGTGCCAATGCATGTAATGTCATTATTCTATAATGTTATAAATCAAATATGAGAATTTGAGTAAAATCGGTGAACATGAATTTGACAGCTAATGCCCCATTAGTGTCATGTTTTGAAATAATGGCCACTGGACCTTTTTCATTTTTAATAAATGGATGATCTTTATTGTTTACCTCAATCTCCAGACTTTGTTCATGTTTGACCTGCTGTAAATGCATCGCCTGTGTTTCCAGTTCTCTGTTGGTTTCAAGTAAAGCTTTACCAAGCTCTGCGGCAAGTTGGAGGTCTGAAATATATATACCAGAAGTTTACTTAAAGGCCGTTCCTTAAATTTCAACTTCTTAAATATCATGTTCTATGCATTTTACAAAAAGCTATTGTCATCATTTTTAATACATGTTTACAAACCATGCATAAGACAAAAGTCAATAACATCAAAAACCAATGAGTTGTGGAAGGATTACCATGTGCATCACGCGGGGCGTCGAAATTGGGCTCTATTTTTGCGGGAATTCGTGATTTACACTTATCTGAAATTAATGATTAAGTTTTCGGGATCCAGGAAAGAATGCTTTATTTTTTTCGGGAATTTCGGGATTCAGCGGTTTTTCCCCGGGAATTCGGGATGATTTGATACCCCTCCTATATCCCCCTTTCACTCATAAAATTTAGCTAAAAGGAGGTGTAGTGATGGTCCATGTGAATCGTCTAGACAGGTCCTAAAGCTTACATATTCGCATACATGACTAAGTATGATTGAAGGATTGGAGTGGCTTATCAACATTTTTAATAAAGACTTCTGGAAATCTAATATTGAAAACTACCAAAACCATATGACAAGCGTGTATGTTACAAATAACATGTAATCAATTTCTGATCAGGGTAATCTGCAGAACAAAATCTGTTTCATATGACAGAGGTGTGCCAATCAATATTTTACCTAGTTCCATGAACTGAACCACTCAACAACAACTGAAAATTTAAAAACTTTGACCAATTACTTAGGCCAAACTTCTATAAATGTTAATGTTATTCATTTATCAATTTATTAAAACAATCACCACTCCATACCATGCAAACCCATTTTGTATGTGATCAATACCACGAAGTAGCTAACAGAAGAATTGAATCATGTTCCAAGGATCAATATACAATTTATGATTTCTGCCAGCCTGAATATTGGCTTCATTAAAGCAAAATAAATATGTAAATGCTAGAGCAAACAATGGTGATAACTATGGGCATTTAAAGATGTGTATACAATATAATTTTAAGTGACAGATACAATCATATATGTGCAATATTTATTTCATTTGATTACATGATGACGCAGAGTCAAAAGCGCTGAGAAAATCATATATAGCCAAATCACAATATCGACGTGCCTAAAACGAATATATATACTCTCTTTGAATGAATATTTCAAATATTTTGTAAAATAGATTATCAAATCTAAAAAAAATGTGCAATGTCATTTTAATCGGTGTAGAACGGAGGCCCCTCATGGGGGTGTCCAAGTAATAACATAACCACACAATTTTTTTGCCAATATAAACACAATCATTAATTATTTTTTAAACAAGATAATCAAATAATCAAAAATACAGTCTTTCTATGTTGTGATGTTATACTACTGTTTCAGAAAAAGGGAGAAGGTTTGGTACCATTAAAACGTTTAATCCCGCTGCAAATGTTTGCACCTGTCCTTAGTCAGGAATCTGATGTACAGTAGTTGTCGTCTGTTTATGTAGTTCATACGTGTTTCTCGTTTCTCGTTTTTATATAGATTAGACCGTTGGTTTTCCCGTTTGAATGGTTTTACACTAGTAATTTTGGGGCCCTTTATAGCTTGCTGTTTGGTATGAGCCAATGCTCCGTGTTGAAGGCCGTACATTGACCTATAATGGTTTACTTTTATAAATTGTTACTTGGATGGAGAGTTGTCTCATTGGCACTCATACCACATCTTCCTATATCTATTAGATTATCAAATAATAATAAGTTTATTTGCAAAATACACCCATATGGGTCAAGCAAACATATCTAATACAGATGGCGAAGAATTACAAATATAAACATAAAAACATAGTTATAGATGGTAATGTAACCTTTGATGGACATGGACCTCATTTTCGCAATTCTAAAGATTGCTTTATAAAGTCACCAACTTCTGTCAAAAGCTCAGATTCAGGATTTAAAAGTTGTTTTAGCTTTAAAAGTGGTTGATAATTTGTATAATCAGGGTTTATATTATTAATCTTTAAAAATAAGTAATCTCTTAAAGTTGAGTTCAGTTTGCAATATAGAAAAAATGGTATTCATCATCAAGTTTATTACAAAGTTTACATAACCTTTGATCTCTGGGTACATTTTTATATCTTCCCATTTCAACTTCTTATAATCAAATAATCATGAAATATTTGGTCTAGTAATCAAATATAATCACTATAAAAACGGCCAAGTAATCACATAATCAAAACCCCATGAGGAGGCTCAGAACGATATCAAGTTTTCTGTTGCCCGGGGAAAATAACAACATTCTTAGTGTCTGGTTCTAGTTCCAGTCTAATGTATAGCTCTAAAGTTTCAATTTTAGTTTCTCTTGCAAACTTTGTAATTCCATCAAAAAAATTCATTACTAGATTTGCATTCCAGTAAAATGTAGGAAATCTAGTTCATAAACCTTGTCATAATTTCTGTTACAGTGTGCATTGTATCGCAATTATTGTGAATTATAAAATTCAAATATTTATTGCCATACATATAAACTGTAAACAGTATTAATATCAAGTTGAGTTTTCAAATATGTTATATGACCAAACACGAAGATTATTCTTACAACATTGATCTTATACAGCTTGTTATAATGTTTGAACGATCAGACATAACCAGAAATTAGTGAACAAGATAAAATACCATTTTACATGGTACAAGAATGTTGCTATAGGTGCGATAGAAAATGTATTATTGGTGTTACAAGTAGAATAATCTAGACAAGACATATTTATAGATTAGTCGGTCATTAAGGTCGTATCCAAGGCTGACCAGTCGATTAACTACAAGTACTGCCAGAAAACAACATTTTGATGAACAAAATGTGTATCTGTATTCACGTTTAACTGTGATGTGTTAATCACGCAAACGACGAAAAGACAATCATGTGGACGCATGATATCCGTGAAAAATACGGACAGGAAATTCTGGTAAAAAAATAATTGTTACCCCAATGAGTATTAATACTGAAAGAGTCAGTAGGTGTTTTGAGAGTCAGACATGATTCGCAAATTAAGTGCAGATCCCAGATGACCTTCACCTTCAAAAACATGAAGTATGAGTAAGATAGTGAGGGACTATCATGAACATAATGGTGAAAATGCATATATCGCTATCATTCACCATCTTTGTTAGCGAACGGCCAGTTTTTTTGTTTTTTTTTTTTGGGGGATCCTGACCAGCAAAATGTTGAAGACTAAAGTAGTGCATGAAACATTAATAGTAATGCAGCACTGTCTCAAAAATTAATAATCGTTCCTCACAAATGATTGAAAATAAATCCTCCCCCTCCTCCCTAAAGAATATCCTTACCAAGAGATAAAGAGGTTCAGTTTATTTTACCGCAATGCGTTTTCAATGGATTGTTGCAATGAATAGATATAGGAAGATGTGGTGTGAGTGCCAATGAGACAACTCTCCATCAAAATAACAATTTATAAAAATAAACCATTATAGGTCAATGTACGGCCTTCAACACGGAGCCCTGGCTCACACCGAACAAGCTATAAAGGGCCCCAAAATTAAAACTGTTATAAAAGTATGTCATGTTTTTATTTTTATAATCTATGCAGCTGCCCACAGAAAATTTTAGACAGATTAATTTTATTATCGTTTTATTTTTTCATCAGAAGAACGGCGATTTTGTTTTACTCCGTACCTGTGATATGACGAGGCAGTTATCAACTTCTGCCCAACAATTCCAGATTTATATTTACAAATGAGTGGACATTATCCACAATTAAGAACAGGACTGTCACGTATTTGTATTGCTTTTGTCTCGTGCTTATCGACCCAAAGCGTGACTGGGGTATAGAAACAGTATTACTTGGGCCATTGGTAATTAATACTTCCATGCTTAGACTTTGAATGCCTTGTTCGGCAGTATGACTCATGCTGTCAGAAAAAGTGTCGGTATGGCTATGAGGGATGTATAAGTAAGCAGCAACATCCGTTTGAAATGGGGTCTTGGAATCCGATTCCCGGTATTGATAGCTTACCACATGCACTCTCTGTATGTAAGAACTCTTGCAAAAACCCTTCGTGGAGTTCATAGTGGCCTGTTACAACCGAGGCAAATAGTCTGCCCTTATCCAACGTGCCATCTTATCTTTAAACAGTAGCAGTCTTAATTTTCCCTCAATCCGGTCTTCCACTTTGCAGTGTTTATAATTGTTCGATGTATTGTAAAATGTGTTCTCATACAAAACATCCATGTAATATTTGCGACTGGATGTTGAGTAAACAACAATCAATTATGGGTAGTCTTGACGGTAGACAATGACGCCTTTAAGTTATCGTGAGAGATGCGAGAAGGACGGATGTGTCAGTTAGAATCCGCTGGTATTTAAAATCCCAAGTATTTTTATCCAAACAGACTACAAACCATAAAATAAATCTTCTTAAATGAAAACACCTATACCTTAATGATGTTAAATTAAGTGATCCCAAATTCCACAAGGATTTTTATAATGACATTTTAAACAATTTATATTGATAAATTGCTTGTATAGTTGAACAAAAATTCCCGTCTATGATAAAAATGGTAAAAATGTTTCAATGAACATATAGTTTGCGGAGTGTGAACAAAACTGACATAAAAAACAAAAAGTAGATCTAATTTTGGATCATATTTGCCATACCTAAATTTTACAGTTACACAAAAGTAAAAACAAAAGTAAAAAAAAAACGCGTTATCATTATGTCAAACACCATTTTAACGTCAATAATAAAGGAGACAGACTTGTATCATTGAAGATGAATGAACAAAGAAAATGTGATAAAATTGACGATGCATAAAGAAAATGTGATAAAATTGACAAGTATTTATAATAATTAATCACTCCTTGGAAATAACGGTAAAAGAAAAATACTAAAACTAGCTTGTTTGGAATGATTACAATAAACCATATAAATGTCATCTTTGAGAAACTTACTTCGGACACCCGCGGGTAGCAAACTATTTCCCACGCTTACGGGTAATAGTCTTCTGTCGGTCGTGTAACATATAGTATTAGACGGCGTCCGGTCGTTTAGTAGCTCTACAGTGAGGCAAAATACACACGTACAAAAACTCGAAATTAATAATACATTATATCATAGCACGAGGCAAACTGAACTTACAATCATGTAATTTTGAAACCAGCAAATATCAGGAATATCAGATTTTTTTTTTTTTCATTTTTTTTTTATCATGAATATTTATGATAACCGATTAGTATTGATCTTTGTTCGTTGCTGGTGAGAATAAACTGCTTCGCCGAGCGCAGCTGGATACGACCGCAGAGGTCCAACCCTGAACAGTTGGGGCAAAAATGGACACAATATTCGCGCTTGATACAGGTCTGAATTTGGATTGTAATTAAATATTTGACACATAATAGGTTTCTGACACAGAATAACTGTAGTCAAAAAACTTAGAATTGGTCATATGATTTGAATTTATATTCAATTTTTTGCTTTTGTGCAATACACTATGCTGTTGCGAATTGAACCCCCCCCCCCCCCAAAAAAAAATTAATTTTTACCCCTTTTTTTGCTTTTGTGCAATACACAATGCTGTTGCATATTTTCACCTCCCCTCTTTTCCCTTTTCAACAAAAATTCTTTACCTCAAGATATGGTCATAATCCCCATTCAAATTCAAATTTCTAATGGAGTTTGCAACCATAATTACCCATTTAAATACATCATAAGAGTCTTAAAATAGAAATGACATATGGCTAAAATTGATATTAATTAATAGTAACTTCTAAAAATAAATTGACAGCTATAAATCACCCCAAGACAATCTACATTTCTTTATACATAATTTACAAGCAGTGTAAGGGAGGTAATCGAATCATACACAACATTTTACTTTAAGTGTGTTTGGATTACCTCCCTTACACTGCTTTTAAATTGTCTAAATTGTCCATTAACCAGGAAACCCTTGTTTTTCCCCCTTTTTTGCCCCTAATTCCTAAATGGTTTGAGCGATTACCCCCCAAGTCAATCCTAACCACCCCTTTGTGGTATGGAAACTTGTGGTCTAATTTCAGAGAGATTCATACACTTAAACACAAGTTATTGTCTGGAAACTACAAAAATGCTTATTTGGGCCCCTTTTTTGGCCCCTAATTCCTAAACTGTTGGGACCATAACCCCCAAAATCAATCCCGACCTTCCTTTTGTGGTTATAAACCTTGTGTTTAAATTTCATAGATTTCTATTTACTTATACTAAAGTTATTGTCAGGAAACCAACTGTCTTCGGACCACGACGACGACGACGACGACGACGACGTGATACCAATATACGACTTATAAAAATGGGGATGTAAAATTTGTAATAAATAAATTCAAATAAAACATATTAAAAATTTAGCAAGAAGCTGAGAAACTTGAGTTAACATATAAGATCGACGTGACAGTATGACACGTGTCAATTGTTTAAAACTTCATTCATACTGAAGAAGAAACGGTAGAAGAGGAATTGGTAGATTGAGTGGAATTGAATCCATTCGTTAACACAATTTCAGTCGACTGACGTCATTAACGTGTGGAATCTGCGATCTGAACACGGAAAATTATGGTAAAGCCTAGGAATATTACATGTACTTGTAAATTAATGTAATAATATTACGTGTGTTATTGGCCACTTATTAGCACTGGTCAATATAAACCGGCGATATTCGACCATAAACTCATGTTCGTAACTGTCTGTCTAAAACAACATCATTGTAATTGTCTATCTAATTGCTATTCTACATATAATACGTTATAATACAGTTTTAAGGACAGTTTTGTTCATCTCCATTTCTTAAAAGTCATGGTCACTGAGGAGAGTGGACTCAACATTTGCATGATATATATACATGATTATGTAAAGTACGTCTAGTACTCTTAATTTTCTTGTAATGTATTATACTGTGTTATTTTGTTACTTTTTTATGCAATCAACCTTATAGGGTTATAACTGTGCATTTATTTGAAAAAGATCATTAGACATTTTTCGAACTTAACGGTTTCCCAAAATTGCGTCATGGTCACCAATAGTTCAGTGCTATCGTATACGATTTGAACCCCAACGGTGCAGCTATTGGAAATCAAACATGCGACATGACGCTCCTAGCGATCGGTTAAAATATCACAAAAACATAACCCCAACAAACTATGGTCTGCTGCAATCTAAATAGTGCCCTATGTATATCAGTTATTGAAACAGTTTAAAACTTTGATATGGACGTATATTCATTCAATTGTCAACATGGTCTATCCCTCCTGTGTGGACTATCAGATATTTTTCAAATCAGTTCTCACGGTCGCCCTTTATGAACCCTGCCTTTATTTTGCCTATATACCTTCAAACAACAGATGTCAATCACAGTCATTTGAAAACAACAATGAAATGAAATAAGAAAGTTCGTTGTATCTGTGTATGGAGAGGGTGACACGGTGGTGCTCATTTATTTGCTTTTTTTTATTCCCCCTTTCTACTTTTTTTCCTTCTTTTTCCCAGAAGCCACTTTTTTTACCCATTATATCCCATGCACATCCCCACCTTTTTATCCCCTACATTCTACACCCAAAAGCGTGTAAAACCCCCAACCCCAACCCCTTTTTACTGCATGGTTTCTATGTCATCTTGGGTTTTATTTTATTGTTAGGTTGCAGTCTCATAATATCAGCGGCCTCGACTTATTTCCCAAAAATCTCAATGAATTCAAAAATATCGAGAATGTTCCATGTGAATATAGCGTATCTACTAACTATAATTATATTATTAAGCTTTTTGTTTTACTACGTACCTGGGACTATTACTCTTAGTATAATAGTCCCAGTACGTACTTTTAACTTATATCTTGTCACATTAATAAATAAAAAAAATAGAAAATTGACTTCAAGTTACCCATCTCCAAAAAATGAAACTAAAATGTCTGCACCTACGACATGACTGAAAGAACAATACAGGTGCCCTCTCCATCACGATAAAGAAATAAACTATCTTACTTCATAGACTAACCAGTACATAGCCACCATTAGCCATTTCTCAAAATAGTACACAAACATTGTATGGTAGTACTGACACCACAGAAGTGATCACAGAAGTGATGAATAATTTTAAAGATTGTCGTAATTATCATTTATCTCAAGACAATTATTCACAAGGACATGTTGCCATTTTGAAGAACACTATAAAGATTATAAATACCTTAAAGATCATATAAATGCAGAAATACTTTTAAGGTTTGAATATTTAATTGTATCAAGTATCTATTTACATTGTACTTGTAATCAGCAAGAGAATGTGACCGATAAAAACAGTGACATACATTTAAATGTTAAATAAATGTATAAACAATTTTTATAATTTGCCAATATAAGGAAATATATTATAGATTACTACAAATGCAAATACACGATAAGATATGTTAATGTGCTATGACACATTGGATGCTGAAGTTGAACCTACCATTTTGGTACCAATCCTGGTTTTCGTCTGCTTCGTCCATTAAATCCTCCGTTTCGTGCATTTTTAGGTCTATATTTCAATTATCCATTTATCTGCAAATTCTCGTCTTTAAATTGTAATTAAACATCACGAACAGATGTGTATAATAAATAAACAACGTGGCATGCTCGTAGGAAATTCTGATGGATATCTAATTTTACCAAGGCTATCACATGACTGATCATGTGACATCCATGGTTTGGAATGTTATGTAGGCTATGTACAGTGATTCGACCAGAGAATTATTTACTTGTTTTTTTATAAGTCTCTGGTTCGACTATGAAGAATGGTTGGACGTGTTTAATCACTTAGTCTATCTGTTCCTCCATTTTAATCCTTTTAACAATTAACATTAATTTTAGTGTATATAAAAATTAATCAATAAAAATATTTATATTCCACGCGACATTTCGGTTTACCCGCGGTAAAAACTAGAGGTTTTAAAGAGCATATGTCGCTCACCTTGGTTTATGTGCATATCAAACAAAGGACACTCTCCAGCATTGTAGACGAGCATAGACTTCATGACAAAAATCTCTCTTTTGTTGATCTTGTATTACTGATCTTTTAGTCTGTTTAGTTTCTCTCTATCTTCTTTAGTTTTTGCTCAAAACACAAAAGAGGGTAACAAAATCCTCATTTAAGGGCAATCACTCCTATGAAGAGTGACAGTCTACTAACTATATCGGCAAAATTTGACTTTTTAATAGATCTTGCCTGGCTGATCATTTTTGTGATTAAAAGTGTTTATTTATCTATTATAATTTAAATCATATAAGGCATAACGGAAAAAAATGTTTCTCTCTAAATATCATAGATTTCATGATAATAGGCAAAATGAAAAAAAATGGTAAAATTTGTCATTTATGGGCAATTACTCCTATAAGAATTTGTCTAACAGTTCGACGTATATAATATATATACAATTGGTAGAGCTCATTATTTTGAACATTTTTGCTCCTTTCAGATTTTCTCTATTTATAACGGTTCAAAAACTAATAGACAAAACTTGCATTTTACCCCTATGTTCTATTTTTAGCCATGTCGGCCATGTTGGTTGGTAGGCGGGGTCATCGGACACATTTTTTAAACTCAATATCCTAATAATGATTGTGGCCAAGTTTGATAAAATTTGTCTCGGTAGTTTCAGAGGAGAAGATTTTTGTAAAAGATTACAAAAATTACAAAATATTGTTAAAAATTGACTATAAAGGGCGATAACTCCTTAAGGGTCGATTGATCATTTTGATCATGTTGACTTGTACGACTTTGCCCCCAGCAGAGCTATAGAAAAACAGTACATTAATGGGTGTTACACGGACACTTTTTAGATGATACACGGACACTTTTTAGTTGTTACACGGACACTTTTTATGAATAGAATCACTCGTGCATGATCAGTGAGTTCATGGGCACATTAAATTTCAAGTAGATTTGAACATTTTGTTTCACCGACATATTTCCGGTCTTTTTTATTAAAATATTTACGTTGGCATCAATAACTATATTTTTTTCAAACAATTCCAGTATATTACCATTTATATCAGTACACTTAAGGGATTGACCAGTTAACTTCAAAAGGGGGGTTATGGTTTTTTCCTAAAAAAAATATTCTGATCCCCAATTGTATGAGAAAAAATATATTGTGGTCAAGCAGATGAAAAAATAATGTTCTGATTCCTGATTTTCCGAATACCGTATATAATAGTGCTAATTTCGAAAAAAAATATTTGGGTGATAGCGTTGAAAAACTAAATAATTTTCTTACTCAGAAAAAAAACATACCCCCCTCTTGAAACTAAATGGTCGGTCCGTAAATGTTTTTTTTTTTTTCAATATATGGACATGAATAGTATTCTGGACACTGCTGAAAGTAAAGAAACGCTGATACCGACGTTTATATTTCAATAAAAAAAACAACAGGAAATATATATATATATCAAATCTAATCAAAAGATAAAATCCCTATCAACTCACCAATGCACGATTGGTCCTATAAATAAAAAGTGTTCGTATAATACATGTTTAAATAGGCAGCAAATCTTGAGGAAAATCATTCAACTTATGTCACCAATTTTGGACGGTAAGCTGCGATTGGATCATATTGTGACACGTGATTAATCCTGATCAACACTATCAGAGACCTATAAAAACCTATTATAATTAAGCATGAAATTTTTTTTTTAAATTCAAAATATATACCTAATATATATATCTAATAACAAGACAAAATCCATTTTTCATAACATTTCATTCACTAATGAAATAGGAAATTCATCCTTTTGATACATTTATATTGTTATTAAATTCATATATATTGAATTCATAGTATTGAATTCATATATTTGGGAGCAAACGTACGATTTTTATTATTTTTTTTATAGGGGAATGGATGATGGAATGGCACATTCTGCATTTTTTCAACAAAAAAAGGATCAAGCCTGTTTATTTTAAATTTATTTTACCCCTCCCCTTTCAGTTTTTCCCCAAATAAAAATCAAATGTTAGCTTGCTTACCTCTGAAATCTTTTTCATACATTACTTACTTGCGAAGTTGCATTTTAAAAGTCTCAAATGTGTACGACATTCATCTTTTACTTGACATGGTTCTTTTTTATAAAATTATTAGATTCTTGAATTTCTTGAGAAAAAAACTCTCGGCTGAAGGGAAGTGAAAAAAGTTTGTTTAAACTGTAACTTACATTAACTGGTATATGGCCATTTAAGTTTCTAATCTGTTTAATTTTGCTGCCTCTTCTAAATGCAAAAGGTACTACTTCCTTCTTGAAACGTCGTACAAGTCAGATACAAAACAAAGGTAACACAAAAACAGGCCCGAAACAAACTGCCGTATAGTTCTTCTGCACTTGTAGTCAGGTCAAGGTCCTCGGCTATCGCCTCGGACCTTCACCTGACTACTCGTGCAGAAAAACTATCCGGCAACAGTTGTTACCGGCCTGTTTCTTTGTTACCTTTGTATTGTATCTAATACTTATTTGTAGATCTTACTTTGCTGTACGTTACTGCTGTTTACAGTTTATCTCTATCTATAATAATATTGAAGATTATAACCAAAAACTGCAAAATTTTCTTAAAATTATCATTTCAGGGGCAGCAACCCAACAACGGGTTGTCTGATTTGTCTGAAAATTTCAGGGCGGATAGATCTTGACCTGATGAACAATTTTACCCCACGTTAGATTTGCTCTAAATGCTTTGGTTTCAGATATATAAGCCAAAATCTACATTTTACCTCTATGTTCTATTTTTAGCCATGGCGGCCATCTTGGTTGGCGGGCCGGGTCATCGGACACATTTTTTAAACTAGATACCACAATAATGATTGTGGCCAAGTTTGGTTAAATTTGGTCCGGTAGTTTCAGAGGAGAAGATTTTTGTAAAAGTTAACGACGACGACGACGGACGACGGACTCCAAGTGATGAGAAAAGCTCACTTGGCCTTTTAGGCCAGGTGAGCTAAAAAAGGATACGTTTTTCGATAAATAGCTTAATGTCGACTTCTACAGAGTCCCTACAGACACTTCCAATATAAAAAAAAGGAATGCAGAAGAGTATACAGACAAGAAAAGATAGCTCAAAAAGTAGTATTAACGACCATTAACTGAGGGTCGGAAGGACCTCAGTTTCGGGTCGTCGGGATTGAGCCGTTTGATTCGCAGGAATTCGGGAATAGCCAGTACATCTTCGGGAATTCGTGATTTAATTATATCGTAATGCGGGAACGGACATATTATTTCAACGGAAATTCGGGATTAATTTTTACCGGGGTGGACATTTTTCACACCATTACCACTTAAAGCAAAAATACCTACAAAAATACAATAGCGTCGAGATATCGGTACAATCAAAGAGAAAGTGTAACAAAATTACGTCATGGGCAACATATTATCATACTTAATTAATTCTGAGTCGTCTTGTTTTACAGTCCCTGCGTGGAGTCAATGTCTTTAAGACATGGTCCCTTCTTTTCCAGAGCCAGATCTGTCGGGAAGGAAGACAATTCGGACTTGATACGAGTGGGAGAACACGTTTAAAATGTGTTCGTTAGCGTACTGTTCGTCAGGAAATGCAGCATATAAGTGTGGTACACTTCCACTTAATATGTACCAAGAGTCGGTCTGCAAAGCCATTACTACAGTGATATTTGATCAAATATACGGCGATGATGATGATGAGAGTCTGAAAACGAGACAGACGACGAGATCTTATCAACTATTTCTGACAAAATATATAATACGAATACATAATCAACAGAATTTCAATTCATGGTTAATCGGAATGTGTCAAGATCAGGAAGGACACTATATACGGGGTAATTCATCCAGGCTATTTCACTATTACTAATTACTAAAGAAACTTTTATTGAATGTTAATATGGTTAACGCATTTTTATTTTTTCTATTCCCGTATATATATATATATATATTCTTGTACATTTTTTGGCTGATATACATTTCATTAACACAACTGATACTTTGGCCAGCCTCTACAGTGCGTAGAGCGATCTTTTTTCTCCAAATATATATTTAGACGTTTATTTTTACGAAAAGTAAAGAACAAAAGAAGGTACGATTATATGTTGGATTTGCACATGTACATAGAAAACAAAGTGAAAACCGGAACCGTATTTACCCTTATTCTATTGTCAAGACTATTTTTAAAATTTCTATGGTTATGTATCGCGATTTTAAATAGCATTCACTTTTAATTTCACAGGAATTCGGGATTGATTGATTATTTTCACGGAAATTCGGGATTTTGGCATATAATTTTGTCGGGAATTCGGGATGAGACCCCCTCCTACCCCCCTCCCCCTTCCTTAACTGTGTGGGAGTTATTTTTATGCAAGCAATATGCATACATGTACGCGTTTGATTGACAATCATTCAAATTTGGTTGACTCTGGAACATAATATATATACTAGTATAATAGTCCCAGATTGACTTATCATTTTTAAATATTTTTTTATTTGTCGGGTGTTTCAAGAGACAAGTACAGATATGCTGTACTTGAAAGACCGTGCTCAACTCGAGTGGAAGTGTGCTGATTGCACTGAAGTATTTTTTTCTCACAATTATCACACTGAATTTAATATATTGAAACAGCTTTGTCTATTTGTGACTATGAAAATCATTTTCATTTATCCAGTGTATGTAATGTGTGAATCCTAAAATGTCATTTTTACTGTATCCGTGATGAATTTCTGATGTAGAATGATAAATAAACAGACGACAAATTCAAGATTTTTGAATAGAATAATAAATAATATATAATGTGTATTGTTTTTATAAACTCATTATATAGGTATGAGATGCGGACGGGTTTTCATCGCGCCTACAGCCATCCAGGTGCAAAATTAATACACAAATAGATAAATATTAAGAATAGTTCACGAACAGAGCGTGCAAGAGATTTAAAAGTAGCAGTTAAGTTTCATTTGCAGAAAAATGTACCTTTTAACATAATTATTAATGTTGTTTAACTTAAAACAGGTTTTGTTATTCAGCTTGTTGATATTGAATTAAATTCCACTATGCTGTTTTCGTTATGCGATTAATATTTACTGTCGAATAATGATACTAGACTTTCATTTTCACTGTAGGGCGATTCATTTCAATTGTATATGCGATGCATTTTCACAGAAGGAAATTAATTAATTTTCATTATATAAAGTCTTAATTCAGCCGACTCTCTAACAAAATTTATGAAGTCAGAAGGATTGATTATATATGCATTCTTAGTGAGTGAAAGTCTGAGGTAATATATCAATAAATTCCTTAAACATGGTATTTATTGCTAATATAGTCAATTCTATTTTCTCAAATAATTTGTCCTGATCTATATGTAGGATAAAATGTATTTTTTCCTATGACACGTCATCATTAAATACATATATCTTGGACAGTTAGGCCAATCCACGTCACCTTAAAAGCAAAGTTTCTGTTTCGGTCTAAATCTACATCGCATATTAATAAATTAAACGTCATTAGTGCTAATTTCCTAATTGCTTGTAGTTAAAAGGTGTGGTTGGCCTTGATTGTGTAAATGTTGCCTAAGCATTGTAATTAAGATTGAGCAAACGTTTATACAAACAAAGCAAGCAAGCCAACCAAACCTTTAAACTACAAGCGTTTGGGAAATAGCTCTAATGCATTTAAGATAACAAAGAGCATTCACAGAACGATCTTCATTTCACGATTGAACGAGTGGAAACGTTTTCATCTTGCACAAACAATTGACGCTTGGATGACTGGATAATTGATATTTATCATGCCATTGTGTATAAATCTTATACAGTAAAGAAAGTTCGAGCAACAGTCGAGTCACCTTAAATATGCTTGAATTTTTTATAAGTCGGTGTTACAAATAAGCCAATACGCAATTGTGAGAATACAAAGAAATATTGAAAACAGTTTATTGTTACATGTTTAAATGGTTCTATACCACGGGGTATAACCGCCTTACAGTTGATTCCGGACGTTAATCGCTACATCGCGAAGCAATGTTGGTAGATATACCGTTCTTATATTTACACCAAAGACTAATTGACTAACTGTAATGTTAATGAAAACAAAGTTTACTGCTCCTGGCAGCATTGTATATCATTTATATTACATGAACACCATGTGACTATTTAAATAGACAGGTCTGTGAATTACTTGTAAACATCGCGAAACAAACACTATGTGTAACTCAAACTTGATTAAACTACAAATAGAGCATAGTTGGTTGGCTCTTTCACTAAATGCGACCGTATATTTTGTGCTTTGTTGTTGTTAAAATACATAATACGAATGAGAAACCCGTTGTTTTATTTTATTTGAAGACATTTACTTGAAAAACTGACCTCAAAATTTTGACACAATACGATTCATTCTCTTTGTAGTTTGTTTTCTTTCTTTAGTACCGTTCGTTGTACATTCTTGTACTGTTCGTTGTACAAAAGCCTATCAATACGGTAGAAATATGTATGACACGGCGTGACAAATGTTCAAAGCTTTTTTAAGCGAGTTATAAAATTTTTCAAAGAAAATTCGTCGTAGAAAAACGTTATATTCATGAATTTTCTGCTCCAGTAAATTTTCGGATCCATGACAAGCTAATAGCAAACTCACCAACAATATTTGAATATCCATGATATGAACTTGGTTATACCCGTGTATATTCAAGTAAGCATCTACGACTAGCTTGCATTTCAAATTGTAAATATCATCAATATTAAAGTCACTTAAAAACTATTTTCAGTTGTTGTATGTCGAATAATCATATAAAACGACAATGAAAATTCATCGCACTTCCAAAAATTCCACATCAGAAATGATTGCACTTACAGTGATAATTCATCGCATCTATTTAAAATGAATCGCATTCAGAAATCAATATTATGGATGCTGCTGCTTAAATAACACTTTTTTGGACTTTAATCCTGTTATTATACATTAAAAAGTTATATTCTAATGAAATTCTGTTAAAACATACATTCAAATCTATTATTTTGTATTTTCAAAAAGAAAACAAATGCAGTTTTTCCCATCATCCTTTATTCTACAATAGACATACTCGCATACAACAGTGAAAATGAACTAACTGGATTCGCACTTTATATACACTGATTTATCCATCTGTGTAAATTATGTGTGGTATACATCGATGACACAACAATCGAAGGAAAAAATAAACCGATAAGATTTAACAGAAACTATCGAAGTCAGTAATTTATATATATATAATACGTCTAAATATAAGACTACTTTACAACAGACGTTCTCCATCGGATAACGGTTCGTAACCCGTGGTTATACAGGGCTAACACATATATATATGTAATTCGTCTCAAATTTTGCCCAATACAGAAGGCCGAGGGGTTTGAATCCCGCTGAGGGAAGAACTTAATATTTGCTTACGCAAATTAACAGATCTTACAATGTCATTCAATCCAAAGACATGCTATATATGTTCTACAATTAACTCATAACATCCGTACTATAATTGAAATAAATAAATAAATAGATAAATAATCTTTAGTTATTTCAAGAGGATAATCCCATTAGTTATAACTAATCTCCCTGAGAGTCCTCAAAATAATAATAACATATAAAGTACATACAATATTATGATGATATATTATACACAATATACAATTTAATATAGATATTAATGGAAAAGCATATTAATTTGCACAATTCATGAAAAATTTGTAACATTTTGTTTTAAAAGATACAATTAAGTGTATTACTCATCTTTATTTCATTTGGTAAACTCTTCCATATTTGAGAACCAGAATATATAAATGTTTTCTTTAAAAAATTGTTTTTGGCTTCGGAAGATTTAATAGTTTTTCATCAGCTGAACGTTAAATTATAATTTTGATTATCAGTAAAATGAAAGTTTTCTTGTAAATGAAACAAAACCAAATTAATGTAAATATAGATATCTGATTTCGTAACCTCATATACGAGCAAGCGAGTTAACAAAGATCTGAATTTTAATTAGATTGGAACAAATCTTGAAGTTATAGAAGACATAGAACATAATCCATACTTTGGAGCGGAGCTTGACAACCAGCTCCATTGGAATCACCACTTTACCTCCAAGATCAAGTACAACAATTAAATTTGGTAAGAAGAAATTTGTATCGATGCTCTCAAGATATCAAACAACATGTTTATATTGTACTGGTTATACCACATCCATAAGACAGCAGTTCAGTATGGGACCCTTACCGGAAGAAGGACACCAAAAAGGTGGAAATGATCCAACACAGAGCGGCAAGATTTTTAATAGACTACAGTTACCAACCTGACTCAGTGGCAGCAATTTTACACTCATTGACTTGGCCTACACGTGCAACAAGAAGAACAGTAAACCGCTTTATCCTATTTCAGATTATAACCACCAAGTCGCCACCGAAATTCCACTGTATTATCTTTTAAACGTCATATTAGAATATCGATTCATGCTTTTTAACCTGCACCAACCATATTTTAACAGTTAACTAGTACATATAATTTTTCCGTTGATCACACCTTGTACAGCACCTGTATGCACTTGATGACAGCATCAGCGTGTGAAATTTTCCTTTGCCGAGTGAACGAAAATAGAAGATCATAAATAAAGAATAAACTGTAACACTATGAAAATATTTTACGTGATGGGTATATTAAGCTGAAAGTATTTCTTTTTTTTTCAGTCAGCCTACAACAAAAGAAGGAATGAATGCATGGCATTAATGTTTATCCACCAGAGCATATCCCAGATGCCCTATCCTGCATGGTGGTTAGACGACAAAGCCAACAATCCAGCTGTCGATAAAGCTTTGGACTATATCTACAACACCTGGATCGTCCTCACCGTGTAGACTACTGGTCCGTGTTCAAGTCATCAAATCGCATTAACAATGATGTGACAGTATCAACACCAGCGTTAGTATACCAGGGATGCAGTACCATTCTATTCACTGGTGACAGTACTGTTTACAGAAGCGTCAGATCTACCTCTCCAACTGAAGATGGTGTCAGAAGGCAAGCTTCAACGGTACCATTTAAAGCACAGTAAACTAAGGACCATGGTGAAACATTTTTACGATAAAAATCTGCTATCAACACCTACTTCTCCAAATAGCAAATAAAAGCATTACGATTCTACTACACAATTTATTCATATTTTATATTACAACGTCATAAACAGTGCAGGAATTCTAATTGTATGGTTGAGTGCGAAACATTTGCTTCATTTTACCAAAACACAAAACTTCCAAATCGACGACATGTATGGATCTATGCTACCAACATCAGTATCAGGCCAGCGAGGCTACACATGTCGCTGTTAATACTAAGGTCTCAAGGTTGAAATATAAACAAGGCACTGGCTAAGATTACGTTGAAATGTAATAACAATAAAAAAGTTATTGTTACATTGACACTAATTGCCGGAATGCTAGGTTGGGTAAGGACCACCAATTCAAAATCCCTATCTATCCAACTAAATTTTGCAATTTTCACAGCTTTTTAAATATTTTACCTTAAGTTTAACTTCATAGAAACCAGGTATATCCTGAATTGTACATGTATCACCTTTCTACATAGATATAAGAAGATGTGGTATGAGTGCCAATGAGACAACTCTCCATCCAAGTCAAAATTTATAAATGTAAACCATTATAGGTCAAAGTACGGTCTTCAACACGGAGCCTAGGCTCACACCGAACAGTAAGCTATAAAGGGCCCCAAAAATTACTAGTGTAAAACCATTCAAACGGGAAAACCAACGGTCTAATCTATATAAAAACGAGAAACGAGAAACACTTATGAACCACATCAACAAACGACAACTACTGAACATCAGATTCCTGACTTAGGACAGGTGCAAACAAATGCAGCGGGTTTAAACGTTTTAATGGTACCAAACCTTCACCCTTTTTCTGAAACAATAGTGTAACATCACAACATAGAAAGACACACTATAAAATATCAACTGCCAATTTTCAACCTATGTTTAAAGTAGCGAAATACTAACGTTCGGAAGACAAGTACTGGCTCAAAATGGTCTACATATATTTCTCTTTCAACAAAAGTTTCATTTCTGCAAATTTGTTGGTTAGTTTAAGTAAACAATGACATCAAAAGCACTATTTTTTTTGTCAGAGAAGGATTTCTTTTACATACGATCTAAATTTGAGTGGGCGAAATGCATGGTGGTCTGACGCATGATTAACGAACCGGTTACTTACGAACGTAGCAATAATATTTGTGTCTACGATTACGTTGTGTTATTGTTACGTTAATGCACTTCAATGAATGCTGGGACTATATAGTAATATGTATTAAAATACAACTTGAAACTTTTATTCGTAAACACTGCAATGCTACAATATTGCATACATTTTTTTTAATTTTATGTACAATGGCATCTTCTACACATCAAGTATGTGCGTTTTGGTGAAGCATGTTTTAGTCCGATGCATTTTTGGTTAAACCTCTCTAGGCAGCCATCACAAACGAGTGATGCAGCAATGTGCACGTCGGTTTTGCAGACTAAACAGTTCCATTCTGCAATATCCCTTTTTTGAAGTTATAGTAACTTCTCTCTTGAATGTCCGTAGTACATGAAACAGACATATCAGCAATGGTACATTTGGGATTTCTTCCCTGATTACATCTCTCTCAATCATGCATATCTTGGTCACTCATTACGCATCGAATCTGGGACCAATTTTCGTTGAACTTTTTGAAGAGTTGTGTCATTTCTTTTATAGTTTCGCGAGATTTGTCAGAAACTATCTAGAATGCTATAACCTCGCTCTCGTGATATTTGGCATTTTTATCTGAAAAGTGCTAAAAAGACAAAAACACAATGGTTTAGGTCAGGTACATCAGGTTTTCAGAATTATTTAACAATTTCATAACAAAAACGAGACAAGAGAGTTCGAAAAGGTCAATCGTGCAGACGTATTATATTCATAAAACTAGCAAAGATATCGGTGGGAAAAAACGCTATGAACTTGAAGTCTGTGTCGCTTTAAACTTCACTTTTACCACACGAATTTAATTATTTAAAATTCGCATTGATATTTATATAGGAAGAAAAAACTTACCTTTGGTTTGGACGTACTCCACCTGATTTTGTAACGAAATTACGACCTCCATGGATACAAGCATACAGAAGTTCGCAGTATTTTATTTCACTGCTGTCAAACTTTGCTTTTGATGTATCAATTTTTCGCGAACTGCGTTTTTATAACTGTATAAAATTTGATTCTTGATATTGTTTAGTTTTGATTCAAACGCATCCAAAGTTTTAAATTGTTCACCCAAAACAAATTTGGTAATATGAATCACTTTATCCATTGTTCAAAGTATAATGACAGTAATAAAGTTAGGCGTGCAGTTAAATACATAGAAGTGAACACTTTTCTTCTAAACATCGAACCATACAAAAAATATGCTCGATGACCCCGCATAGCAACCACTGTGACATGGCCGACATGGCTAAAATAGAGCCTCTTCTTTTGGTTTCCCGAACTGTCTTTCTTGGGTGCCGAAATGTCTTTCCCGGGTGCCGAGGTATCTATAATTTAAACAAATCAACTTAAATACTTATCCACACATCTGACAGTCAAACTAAAACAATGTGTCCCTTTTATAAAACAGCCCTATTTCCCTGAGAAAATTATAGACTTTGCCATTGCTTTATCTGAGGGGACACCCGTATCTTTGCCATTGTGTACCCGTTATTGTTTTTTATCTGAATTATTAAGTTGGAGGTTGACTTTACCTCAGCAATCAGTGGACTTTGCAAGGAGTCATTGTATCATTTGTGAGCTTTGCTTGCCAGTAACTCTAGTTATTATTGTTTGAAACTCCAAGGGGCAACTTTAATCCAACATTATGAAAGATAAATATTTGTGTATATATGACTGTACACAGAGTAGAATTAGAAATGTCACTTGCTTCTTGGCATCTGCTAATAATGCATAGGTATATACATTTGTGCATGATTTGCTTCTTATGCATTGTCGCACAATCTGAAGGCCCGACTGTGCCACCTATGCATATTCTTAATTAGACTGGGTTAAATACACTCTCTGTATCTGTATCTGTATTTTCTATCTTCTGCCAATCTAGGCACTACTCCACATCGGAGTAATAGGCAACTAACCACCAGTATATTAAAACGATCCTACACAGTAAAACTATTTACAGTTCTATCACCAATCCTCCACCAATAAGGCAAATTGTCAAGGTTTATTTTCACTAAGATGTTTTTATCTGCTATGAAATCTAATGTCTACTAAGCAGAATGTCTATTATCTACTTTAAAAAATCAGAATCGCAGGGATTTTGAAATATTTAAGTATCAATGTCTGATATGAGAGCTTCGGAATTCAGCTGTGTGCAGTAGAAATATGGATTGACTAGAATTGTTGCAATGTCAAATGATGCGTCTACTTTATGTCCAGCAAACAGCATACTACAAATGCTTATTACACTACAGCTCAGGTGGATTTTGCTTTGACCATCCGCCCACATTGGGAGTGAGCACCGGGTGGGCAAAATTTCTAGCTTGTCCACTCTGCCCACCCATAGGAGTGGGCATGCAATTTCTTTTGTTGAATCAAAAGACTTGCAACTACAATAAATTGAAAAAAGAAGATAAGCATTTGTAATCAATATTTTTACCAAAAAAGAGAATATAGCTAGAGCGGGCACAGGTGGGCTGTCCACTGTGGGCAGGTGGAAAAAGTAAAATCCACAGGGCTGTTGTGTATTTCTAAAATGAGTGGTTTTCGTATGCACTCTAGTTCTTCACATATCAGTGGCGGATCCAGAACTTTTTATTAAAGGGGGGGGCACTGACTGCCATAAGAGGGACCGCTACAGTCATGCTTCAGTGATTTCTATATAATCAACCAAATTTTTCCCACAAAGCCCCCGGATCCGCTTATGCATATCAACAGGAAGTGACTCACGGTTTCTTCATTCTTCTTGCACATCAAGCAGGTTCCATCTGGTGTAGTTTTGTTGAAAACAGCTCTTTTCGCCTGTAAAATGTACGTTCCAGTTAAGATTTTTAGTCGGACTGGTATTCTAGAGATGTCTCTTATATTGGCTGACAAGGTTCTTGCTATTGCCTACAGTACAGACATTTGCCTACATAGATATAAGAAGATGTGGTATGAGTGCCAATGAGACAACTCTCCATCCAAGTCAAAATTTATAAATGTAAACCATTATAGGTCAAAAGTACGGTCTTCAACACGGAGCCTAGGCTCACAACAGTAACAGGGCCCAAGCACGGTCTAATCTATATAAAATAAAACGAGAAACGAGAAACACTTATGAACCACATCAACAAACGACAACTACTGAACATCAGATTCCTGACTTAGGACAGGTGCAAACAAATGCAGCGGGTTTAAACGTTTTAATGGTACCAAACCTTCACCCTTTTTCTGAAACAATAGTGTAACATCACAACATAGAAAAACACACTATAAAATATCAACTGAAATAGCTTAACTCAATCAAAGGACATATTAACACCATTGAACATACACTGAACAAATAAATTTGACCTATGATACAATGTAAATTCAAAATATATTATTTTTAAAGATTGGTGTAAGAGTACCAGTTTTCAAGTTGTTTGATATATAACAGTGCTGAAATGATGCGTTGATGACTTTAAGCAATGTGCTATCAAGTTTTTCCCGTCCGAATAGGAGACATTCTGCAGTAATACCAAAAATGTCAGCTGACTTGTTTCTATTTAATTTATGTAGGGCTTTTTCGAACTCATCTGTAGTTACTTCTTCATGCTTGTAGACATCTAAACATATTTGAATAATTTGAAGATATTCAGAGTCAACCAAATCGAAATAGTCTTGATCAAAGTTCATTGGATCTGATTATTTTGTTAAGTTAGCAAAATGGGTCTTCCAACCTTCTAGAATATTGTTGTCACCTTTAAGACTGGTTTCACCTACTTGAAGTTCGTCAATGAATCGATTTAATTTCCCACTTTCCTTTTTTTTTATGAGCGGATAGAAAAGTTTACTATCCATTGTTCTTGCATCAATGAGTTTTTGTCTATCTGTTATTCGAAGTTTCGCCTTTTCGGCTCTGCATAGTTTTCTAAGGTCATAAGTTGTTTTTTTTTTCTTTAAAAGTAGAGGATTTGAAGGAATTTCTGGTCTGCCGTTGATTTTCCATTCGCAGAAAGCGTTTTTCTTTGCCTTTATTGCCAAATAAATATTGTGGGTTATAAATTTCATTTTTGGTTTACGTTTTTTTTCCTTTCTGAGGTGGTACAATATTATAGCTGTTAACGCCGTTGATGCTGGTAACTGCCTCATCAATCTCTATCGGGTCATTTATTGTAAAGTCACACTTATCAAGTTTATCGGATAAAACCTGTTTGTATAAATCTTTGTCAATTTTATGCCAGTCTATTTTACGAACAATTTGTCCTGTATTACTTTTTATACCTTGCGTAGGTTTCATTGAGAAACAAAATTTAACATTGGCACACACTGGATAATGATAAGAAATGTTACTTGTTATTTCTAGTCTTCTAAGATGCAAGATGTTGTCACTAAAGTGCTCAGGATACGAGACATAATCAATTGCCGTACAGTCTTTACCGTTTGAATGTATAAATGTCTTTCCGACGTTCTGGGTTTTCAACTTACTTTCATTTATGAATTCAGAAATATATTTGCCTCTTTTGTTGTTTGAGGTAACTAGTAGGTTTTCATTTAAATCTCCACCAATAATGATTGTATGTGTAAGTCCAAATGATTGTATAATTTCGTATAATATATCAATCCATTCCTGAAATTCAGCTGTACTATTGTTTGAGCTTCTATATGCAATATCAATAGATACAAGTAGTAATTTGTTAGTAATTCCTTTCATTTCGACACATTGAATTCTTTGGTTTCCAATAGGCAAAGGGGTGATCAGATGATTCACTTCTTTCTTCCAGAGTATTGCAACCCCTCCGTATCCTCTTGGCATATGTGATGGAGGAAGTGGATCTCTCTCATCTACTGATTTTCCTATACCAATAAGATTTTCATTTAATTCATTTAGTAGGTTTAATTGGCAGTTGAATAACCAATGCTCTTGTATCAGACATTTATCAAAATGTTTGGTAGCTTCAGCAAATCAAAGTGCTGGATAGCACCTCTGGGAAGTTTGCAACTGTAGATGTGTATTATTTCAAATAGTTTATAGATGTGTATTATTTCAAATATGTATTTAATCACAGCTTTGATGCTTTTAACTAAACCATTTTCTTTTCAGCAATTATCAAAAATCACTTTTTGTCATATGTTTGTTATATAAAATTTTGATATTCTCTATTGCAACCTTAAACTGTTGTTCTAAAATAATCAAATATACAATAAGCTCTGTTAATTTCTTTATGTGCCCATGCCATATCTAGGGCCTGTGATTTTATAGTATTTTTTTCCATTTGTAACTTGGCATAACCCTAACCATAACAGTAAAATGACGGCACCAAAATTCAAACTAGATCTTGGTTTTATGGTTAAAAGTATTGTGTATAAGTTTCGTAACATTTGGTTGAGGCATAATAAAGTTAGAGCAGGGAATTGAAAAAAAAATTTGTATGTGTTCCGCGGAACCCAGTGTCTCGCCTACTTTTGCTGTTAATCGCAGGCTCAACAAAAATTAGGAAAAAAATAAATAAAAATATTCCTCTCTATACTATCTTTTGATTGTAAGAAGCTTCTGTCCAAGTTTGGTAAAAATCCAGGATAGTTTATGAATCTAATAATTGTTTTAAAAAATTTAAATGCAGACTGTATGTAATGTTAACTGGAAGAAAAGCTAAGTCCATTAATAAGTAAAATATGGAAAAACAAGAACAAAATTTTAACTAAATTTCCTTCTAGATACTAGCTTTTGATCATAAACAAGTTTCTGTCCAAGTTTGGTACAAATCCAGGATAGTTTAAGAAAGTTTTTAAAATTTTAAAAACTTTAGCCACAGTGTGAATGTAATGTTTCCTGGCAGAAAAACTAAGTCCATTTATAAGTAATATAATGAAAAAATGGATTTTTTTTTTACAAAATTTACTTCTGGATACTATCGTATGATCATAAACAAGCTTCTGTCCAAGTAGAAATCCAGGATAGTTTAAGAAAGTTATTAAAATTTCAAAAACTTAAACCACAAAGTGAATATTTGTGGACGCCGCCGACGCAATGTAGGATCGCTATGTCTCGCTTTTTCGACAAAAGTCGAAGGCTCGACAACAATCACAATTTTAAATTTTAAAGGGGCATAACTCTAGCACAGTTAAACTGACACCACCAAAACTCAAATTTAATCAGTGTTTTGTGATAATGAGCATTGTGTATAAGTTTCATAACATTTGGTCGAGACAAACTAAAGTTAGAGATCGTAAACAAACAATTCTAGCAACTTTTCCATTTGTTAAGGAGCATAACTCTAGTATTGTAAAATCGACGCCACCAAAATTCATCTTGACCTGTGTTTTGTGGAAATAAGCATTGTGTATAAGTTTCATACAATTTGGTTTAGGAAAACTAAAGTTAGAGAACAGAAACCAATTTTGGATGTACGGACGTGTGTACAAGTAAGGGACGTACATACTTACAGAAGAAAAAGGGTAAAACTTAATACGGTGGGGACATAACAATAGCAGTATGACGACAGGAATAAAAAGCTAATATACACAAGATTCATAGAGGTGCTTATAACCCTGTAACACATTTTATATTTGATGCTGTGAAATTTAGCATTGAGGCAATAACATTTGAGATTTTTGGTGCGTCATAATTATTTGGACAAGCACTAAGAGTAAGAAAGTCATTTTGCTATTACATGGACAGATCATTTAATCATGTAAGAAGTAAAATCACAAAAAATACTGAACTCCGAGGAAAATTGAAAAAGGAAAGTCCCTAATCAAATGGCAAAATCAAAAGCTTAATCACATCAAACGAATGGATAACAACCACAGGCACTTGTCTCAGAAAAAAAAATTCCTATATACCTTAATATAACACAAGGTACTTAACTCGCATTTTTGAAAAATGTCAGTCGGTCGCGAAATTCCGTTATATGCCGATTTCTCGGTTGTCAACCCCACTAAAACTTGTTATGTCGTAAATCTAAATTGATTTTTCTACACAATGGTGTATAACATGCCTACTTTTGTTGTCGGGATGCGGGATCATCCGTAGCAATCCTACCCAAGTATGTCAATCGTGATTATTTCGTCTACCGACGCCAAATTGGAAACATACGTCTCGCAGTAAAAGGTATCTTCCCACTATCTTTATATATCTCGGTTTCCGATTGGTCAAATTTTATGGGAAGGTCTAAATGTTTCTCGGAGTTATCTGATCTTTTTTCATTTCATACGTGAAGTCCAGATAGAGTCTGAACGACATTGACGTAATGGGAAAATTTGTGTCTAAAAAAAGAAATCGTAACTTATTAGACATACCACAAGTAACACTTGTTATGTTTTTTTTCACGGTATCTTATACAATTTTACTAACTGGGTGATAAGTTCTATTCAGACAAAAACTAACAGTTTTTTTAAAATAATTTTTATAATTAATCATTTACTGCGAGTTTTGTGTTTCCAATTTGGCGTCGGTAGACGAAATAATTACAATTGACATACTTGGGTAGGATTGCTACGGATGATTCCGACAACAAAAGTAGGCATGTTATACACCGTTGTGTAGAAAAATAAATTTAGATTTACGACATAACAAGTTTTAGTGGGGTTGACAACCGAGAAATCGGCATATAACGGAATTTCGCGACCGGCTCACATTTTCAAAAATGCGAGTTAAGTACCTTGTGTTATATTAAGGTATATAGGAATTTTTTTTCTGAGACAAGTGCCTGTGATAACAACTGTCATATTCCTGACTTGGTACAGGCATTTTCTGATGTAGAAAATGGTGGATTGAACCTGGTTTTATAGCTAGCTAAACCTCTCACTTGTATGACAGTCGCATCAAATTCCATTATATTGACAACGATGCGTGAACAAAACAAACAGACACAATAGGTAAAAATGTCAAAAATAGGGGTACAGCAGTCAACATTGTGTTATCATCTTAATCACTATAAAAACAAACAAACAAATGTAACGAAGAAGCACAAAAAGGCATACATCAAATTTAACATCCTCATTTTGCTTTTTTATTATACGATTTTATTTATCTATGTAAAATCCCCCCATAAAGGATGGAAGGTTTTAAGTTCTGGGGTAAAATCGAGCGTTTGAAATTCGCACAGGTAGACATAAAATAAGTTTGTCGTTCAAAGTATGACGGGATATATAAGTACAGTCACGTAAAATGGATATCACAAAAAACAGACTTAACACTAAAAGTAATATTAATAAATAAAATAATATTGTGGTTCAAAGTATGACGGGATACATAAGTACAGAGTAACGTCAAATGAATATCACAAAAACAGACTTAACAGTAAAAGTAATATTAATAAATAAAATAATTTTGTCGTTTATTTGTTGTAAATAATTGCTACAGCACTTGTCTTGAGTTATTCTAAGTAGAAGCTGACTTGTCTGCCTTATCCTTGTAACGATTTGTGTACAAATGTAATTGTTAATCGTAACACTGAGGAGGCTGTAATATGTACGAACTGTCGTTGAGTCAATGTTTTTCAGCTGTCAGCTTGATCCACGTGACTGAGCATGCTGGACGAGTGAAGGTCCTTAAATACAATGTGAAATAGCTAGTATTTAATTAGCGGAATTTAAAAGTTTTCAAATGTGTTTGGCATCAAAACCTTCCGATCGATGTTTTGACAACTCATGTACTTTTCTATCATAGCCGGTATTTACCTTTACTCAGCCTTGGCGTGCGACATAAGCCATATGATTATCGATTATTTCTGTCACCTTTGTATAATTGTTCAATCAAACTTTTATCACTTGTCAAATATCCGACGGCTTGGTCAAAATATACACATGTTGCATTCAGTAATGTCAGTCATACGGGATTCTTTCGATACACTCGGGCTTTTACTTTATATTTAATAATAAACATTTGTAAATATCGTACGTAGTAAAAATTGCGCGGGAAAATGTTCATTCATGAAATATTCATGAATTAAACGATGTTTCGCGTAGATTTCTTTTAATTTTCTCTTCAGCGCATGGAAAATCCGCGAAGTAGTGTTTGTGATACTCATTTTGAAAATGAAGTTAAATTCAGCTGAATTGTCGGTGAACATTCATTCCTTTTTTATTCAAGCTGTAATCTTTTCAAAAGGACTCAAAATTTCAAAAGCATCTTCCTAGAATCAGTATTCAAACACTAGTACTACATTATCTTGGAGCAGAACATTTGCGATAGTCTGTCACCGGAAGTTCGAGGCCGACGCCTTACGAAAGTATTGCTATAGCAAACTTCCCAAAAATGGTCCACGGCATGTTAAAATGTTTTTACAGTTAAAAGTTAAAAGTTTGACAGTTTTATGAATTATATCAGAAGTCCATTACTAGGGGAAGTCTAGGAATGGACTTCTGCTTATATCTACATAAATTACATTATGTACAATCTGACTGTTCTTTTGTGTACTCTCTGTTGCATTAAACTGGGAACAGTATATATGTTCCTGCATTAATCAGCTGATTCGGTGATTTTGGCCAATTCTGGATATAAAATGGTTGTCTGATTCATTTGGAGTAGTATAAAAGATAGGTTGTCAAGCTTTACAATTTTGCCTTGAGGTAGCATGCATGGTTTTGATGTGGTGGAATATCAGGTTTAAACTGTTGTAATCTTGGGGTTGTCCTTATTTTCCCTCTGCCGGTATGCTGTATCTCATTTTTCTGTGAAATTTGTAGTGGAGTAGTACTATATTGAGTATGGTTTTCCTCAGATCCGTTAGTATAGCAAGTATCAACATGATGTTGTATTCTATTAGAGTGGTTGTTATCACGGTGTGAGCTTTTTGCTGTTGGTGTTGAAATGATGTTTTGTGAACTTGGTTGATCTACGTTGGAATTATTTCTGATAGGCTCTGAGAAATCAGTTACTACTACTGGGTTATCTTTAGCATGATCATTTTGTGAAAGTAAATCAAGTTCATTGTCAATTTTTAACATTATGTAGTTGGTAGAACAGATAACATGGTGTACACAGTAGACAAATGTGGTGATGTTAAGGAAAGAGTAGATAATATGGTGTAATTGGTAGGAAAAAACTGACGTAGAGAAACTAACATGGTGTCATGGGAAGAACAGATTACAAGGTAAGATTGGGATAAAGCAAACAACTCGATGAGGTGGGTAAAATGGATAACATGAGGTGATTCGTAGGGTATCAGGTCGTTCCTGCCCCAAGTCGATCCGATCTTACTATACAAATCCTTGGCATTATCAAGCTGCAGACCAAATATTGACAGACAGACGGACGGAGTCAAAGGTTACTAAAACTCATTCCGCCTTCAGCTGTGCAGATAAAAATAACATGGTGTAATGGAATGAGTAAATAACATGGTGTAATTGATAGAACAGATAACAAGGCGTAATGGACAGAACCGATAACAAGGTGTAATGGGTAGAACAGATAAAGTAATTTTTTGGCAGAAAAGATCACAAGATGAAATTGGTAGTACAACTGAAATGGCATAACAGCTATAACAAATAACATGAGGTAATTGGTAGATTAAACTTTTAACACAGAGATATATTTTGCCTTTTTGTTATTTTCATAGTAAAATGCAAATGTTAAAATTAAAATAGCAATACTTTAACATGTAAGTAATGCAAAATATTCAAAGCCAACGAACAATAACTGAAACTAAAGGGTCAAACAATCTCCATGGCAATGAGATGTGCCAATGTTAATACAACTGTATACCAATATCATTGACCTACCACTAGTGGTTCCCCATAAACTGACCTAATCACAAACTAAAACATGTAAACTAAGCAAAAGTTTCAAAGTAAATACATCATGACTAAGGGAGCAGGGCCAAATAATCTCCATGGAAATGAGATGTGCCAATGCTAATACAACTGCACCTAGTGGTTCTCCATAAACTGACCTAACCATAAACCAGAGACATATATATATATATATATATATATGTCTTTGCATAAACTAATACATGTTAACTAAACAAAAAAATCAAAGTCAATAGACTATGACAGAGGGGGCAGGGCCAAATAATCACCTTGGAAATGTGATGTGTAAATGCTAATACAACTGCATACCAAATATCATTGACCTACCACGAGTGGTTCTCCATAAACTAAACTAATCACAAGCTAGAACATTGTTGACGCCGCCCCGACACCAGAAACAGCATACCAGTGTCTCCCTTTTTTTCTGTGACAAGGCAAAACAAACACTCGACAAAGATACCAGGCTTCATAAGACTCATCAGTGGTGCATGAATCAAAACTGAGTTGAAAGGTCAAATAAATACAAAGTCAAACAGCATTGAAAATCAAAAATTCCAAAAATTTGTACCAAATACGACTCAGACTTTTTTGCCTGGAGGTAGAAAAACCTCTGTGTTTTGAATAATTTTTTTACATTTTAAAAACAGTATATCTACAGAAATTGAACATATCAATGCTATTCCTTGTCAAAACAAAACAAAGTGATGATTACTGGGCAGTTGATAAATTCAGGGAAGACACTTCCACCAGCAGTGGCATCCACCCAGTGATTGATGATCAAGATGAATGGCTGCTTTACATCCAGCGGCAAATTAATATGCATATTCAGGACGAAAACATGTTAATGTACTATGAATATTAACCCTGCTTTGTACTAGACGGACATGCTGAGCCGGATTTTTAACGTGCTAGTTCACTGGGCCTTAATGCCCCTACTCCTTTGATAGCATTTTTGTATGCATCATTTCATGAAATAGCAATAACAAATAAAGAATTTGTTTTCCATTGTTCAACAATTGCAATAATAAATGGATGCAAAATTTTCTTAATTTACAGTATATCAGCTTAGGAGTCAGTGCTTCAGTAGTGGGGTTATTAACATCTTGGCTAGCCAAGGGTTACGATCCAGTCCCCTCCTGGATCATAACCTTTGGCTTCCAAAGATGGGTTATTAATAACATAAAAGAAAATTCTTGGTAGATAAATGAAGAAATTATTACGAAACTAAGGTTCCAACTCCCTAAGGCAAACTTGAACTTAGTTGCATTTTGATATTCTTTTTTTTTTATTTGTTTTGGTCATAAAGGCTCCTCAGGTACTTATACAACCTTGGCTTTTAATTTTTGAGTTTGAGCTTTGTTTGAATGCACCAAATTTATACAATATTACAAATGTACTTTCAAAATCATATAACTATTGGTAAATATATAAGAAAAAAGACAACAATAAAAGTTTCAAAGGAATGTTTTATATCATACATATATTAAGAATATATCAACATCTGAAAAATAAAGGGTTTACATATAATTGAATATTGCACTAACATTATGGACAGTTAATGTACAAAAAAAACACAAAAGATATCCAGAGGAAGAACACTAGCCCTACACTGGAACAAATAGATCCACACATTGTTATATCTTCTATCAGCACTCTGGGATATTTATAAATCTATCAATATCATTTGACAAATAAATTGGGAACGTGTCCATCGGACACAGATGATGCCCCTGCTTGCATATAACGTTATAAAGGGACATAACTCAAGAACCGTAAAAGTGATGCTACCGAAACTCGTACTTGATCTGAGTTTTGTGGAAATAAGCATTGTGCAAAAGATTCATAACATTTGGTTGAGGCAAACTTAAGTCGGAGAACAGAAAACGAAAATTTCAGCAATTTTTCCATTTGTAAAGGGGCATAACTCTAGAAAGGAAAACTTGACGCCACCCAAATTCAAACTTAATCTGTGTTTTGTGGTAATAAGTATTGTGTTTAAGTTTCATAACATTTGGTTGAGGCAAACTAAAGTTAGAGAACGGAAACAATTTCAGGACATACAGATGGACAAGGGTAAAACTTATTGCCCCCTCCTCTACGGCGTGGGGCATAAAAACACCCCAAAAAAAATGGCTTAATTGTAATTAAAGAGCAATAACTCCTAAAAGAAGTTGTCTCACAGTTTTGACTTTAATAGCTATTAGGAAGATCTTAAAATTCTGAACATTTCTGTCCCCGTCAGATTTTCTCTTTCCATAGCAGTTTTCAAGATAAAACTTGCATTTTACCCCTAAGTTCTATTTTCAGCCATGTCCGCCATGTTTGTTTGCAAGTGAGATCAACGCACACATTTTTAAAACTAGATACCCTAATAATTATTGTGGCCAAGTTTAATAAAATTTGGCCCAGTAATTACAGAGTAGAAGATTTTGTAAGTTATTAATCAAAAACGCAAAAAATGGTAAAATTTGTTGTAAAGAGGCAATAACTCCAATAAGGAGTCCTTCTGACATTTTTTGCCATGTTTGACTTATTTGTAGATCTTGTCTGTCTAATCATTTTTCCTATCTAAAATTTCTCTCTGTCTATTATAGTTTTCAAAATAATAGGCAAAAATGAAAAAAAATCGGTAAAATTTTACATTTAAAGGCAATAACTCCTATAAGAAGTCATCTGACAGTTTCTATGTAAATGGACAGCAGGTAGATCTAAACATTCTGAACATTTCTGTCCTGTCAGATTTTCTCTTTTCATAGCAGTTTTGAAGATAATAGACAAAACTTGCATTTTACCCCTATGTTCTATTTTTAGTCATGTCCGCCTAGTTGGTTGGCAAGCGGGGTCATGGGACATGTTTTTTGAACTACATACCCTAATGATAATTGTGGCAAAGTTTGGTAAAATTTGGACCAGTAGTTGCAGAGAAGAAGATTTTTGTAAAAAGTTAACGACAATGTTAACGATGACAGACGACAAGTGATGAGAAAACTCACTTGGCCTTTCGGCCAGGTGAGCTAAAAATGTATTCTTTTTTAAATAAATAACTTGCAACAACATTTCAAGGTTTACTACTGTATAATTATTCATATAATTTAAGATTTAGAAAACTTAACAATGACCATGTCATACATGGAAACAAATCTACTATTTGCTTTGCAAGAAACTGTAGATTACTTTTTGATATAATTAAGAAAACTATTCAATCTCAGAAAAAAGTCTGGGGTATTTAAAACTTAACAGACAATCATGAAAACTGTAGCTTGTCCTTGATCAAAATGGAAAAGATTTTAAAAATTGCACCTTTTCCAAGAACCACTGAAAATCATTCGGGTAAAGGAATGCATGAAGCCCTATAATGCTTGTGTCTTGAAACAAAAAAAGTATTCCCTTTCTTGATTCCTTAAAGGTAACAATAAAGAAACTTTTCTGATAATACAAACATTAAATCTGCAGTTGTTTTAAAAAATAATATCATAGCAAAGGTGGGTTTTATCAGTCAATGTTAATATCCGTCAAGACTGTGAAATGTACAACTCATCAATCTGTACATTTCCAAAATGAGATGAGATTCTGTATCTGGCTAAATCTTTTCTCGTTACCATGCCAATCACCTGAAATATGTTCATACATTTATTTTTATATAGAAATATGTCGTCTTCAAGACACTCTCAAATGCACTTTACTTTTAGGTAAAAATATTTTGCTGTATATGCGTGTTTGTGTGTGCATATTTTAAATATCTGAATAGTTTGAATAGTGGCAACAATATGGTGATTGATCTCTGAATATAGCTTTTATACACAAGTAATATCAACTTTAATACAGGATATACACAAGTTATTTTGAACACAAACAAAAGTCTACAATGAGGCTGTATCACTCACTTGGAACCTATATATTATATTGAATTAGGTTCATGTAAGATGTTAAAAGCATGGTGTTTTGCTAGTTGAAAGTGCCTACAAAATGCAGAACACCTCCTTTGAAACTGATGAGTTCAATCAGAGATGTTCCATACCTAGCTTAACCTGGTTTAACATGTGTGCATTCTTAAAATGTTAAAAAAAAAGCCCCAAAACTGAAATAAAATCATTTTAGGACCCCATGCAGGATATTTGCAAAAATTGGTCAATCTGAATCATATTTAAGCTCTTGTTCTTCATCTGAGCATCATTTGTAGAGGACCCTTCATTCATCCCTAATGCCAAGTTTAGTTAAAAAAGTACTTTCAGAGAAGATGATGAAATTGTGATTTTCATTACGATTTCAATGGGAAACAATGTGCCACCAATACCACAATGTTTAATCCTTATAATTCTCAACCAAAACATTTATTTTTTTTTTCTTTCTATAATTTCAACTTTCTTGGAACCCCAGGATTCAATTCATGTGTTTGCGGCATGAATATATTCCCGGAAAATGGATGACAGGTAATGAAATTATTTTCGACAACAAGGTCTATCAAAGTGTTAACCAAAGAAAGAAATTCTAAAAGACCAATCAGATTCAAATATTTGTAGATATGCAAATCATATAAGAATCATTTGGCTCTAAATTATGTTGTTTTCACATAAGAAAATGAATGAAAATTGCATAACTGTTTGTTCTGTTTTAAATATATACTCAAGTCTCGATTTCATTTGTTCATTTAATTAATCAATGTTTAAGTTTATCAATGAGTAAGTATTATGAACAAACCTTATTATTTTCATTAACTACTACCAAATGTCTAAGTCCAAGAGCTCTAAATAATCTGAATATTCTTGGAAATGAAGAATTCTGAAAAATAAAGAGGTTCATATTAATGAAAATATAATGCAGAAAAAAGCACACAATTTTTTTGTTTTTTTTTTGGTGTAGTAAGTAACCATGCAGAGAAACTTATCAGCCAGAAACTGTCAAACTATTGCTTAATGATATGTTCTAATAAGCCCAAATAAAAAAAATCTAAATTACAATCATTTCTGGTATTCTAGCTACATGTACTATCTTTTCTACACAATAGTATAAGTACAAGAATCATGCAAATAAAATGAAGAAAAGGGCTTATTAGCTCATCATCAGTATATCATTAGAAAATAAAGAGATATGACACTATTTCTAGAGTAAAACACAAAAACACCACACAAAATGTTACCCTTAAAAATGTTGTCATGCACTAAACCCCCCATGGTTGTTTTCAAAAGTTGGCAAATATGTAATCCCTGTCATGTATTTTTTCATTTGAAATCTAATTAATTGTATTATAAGGAAAGAATATTCAACATGGAAGCAGTTCATTTCTATAGAAGAAACAGAAGAAAAAATTATAAAAAATGACACTATTTGCTCTTATAGTGCGTAAAAACCAGAATGCGAATGCTGGAATGTATCTCCTGATTTACTGATCATGATCAAATGCTGGAATGTATCTCCTGATTTACTGATCATGATCAAATGCTGGAATGTATCTCCTGATTTACTGATCATGATGGAATTTATTTTGAAAGTCTTTAAGATAAAGGTTGTACTACAATGTCCACCTAAACTTAACATTATCAATGATCCATGAGGTTAATGTCATATGTACTCTGCCAGACAGACATGTTAACTTTACAATCATTCCATTCTCCAAATATAATTTACTTATTGCTTAGGCAAGGGTTTTTTAATTAGTTGGTTTTCAGATCCCCCCAACCCAATTTTTCTGATTTTCATAAATTTCTAAATTTATTATCCCTGAAGCATAAATGAGAAAATGAGAATGTGTCCATGGGACACAGATGCATCAACTTAAAATAAATATGCAAGAGTCAATGTACTAATTCAAACCTATTGGAAGTTTTGTTGTCTTTGAAACTTAATGACATTTGTTTCTATGTATATGTTGAGTGCACAAAAAGCATCTTTGTCAATTTTCATTTATAAAGGGCATAACACAAGAACGGTGAAAATGATGCCACCTTAAATTTGGTGTTGATCTGTGTTTGGTGGTATTCAGCATTTTGTATAAGTTTAAGAGCATTTGGTTGTGGCGAAGTAAAGTTAGAGTGTAGCAACTGCAAATTCAGCAGTTTTTCCATTCATAAAGGGACATAAATTTGATTTGTGTTTGGTGGTAATAAGCATTGTGTATAAGTTTCAAGGCATTTGGTTGTGGCAAAATAATTTAAGAGTGTGGAAATGACAAATTCAGCAATGTTTCCATTAATAAAGGGACACAACTCCAGAACGGTGAAAGTGACGCCACCCAAATTCACACTTGATCTGTGTTTGGTGGTAATAAGCATTGTGTTTAAGTTTCATAATATTTGGTTAAGACAAACTATAGTTAGAGAATGGAAACCCAATTTCAGGACGTACATACATGTGCATTTTTGTATCATATTAAAACATACACAGAAATGATAACACTTCGTCTGTTCTTAAAGATAAATTCTAAAAGTGATCTGTTGTTTGAGTTCTTAATATAAAATTCTAAAAAATAAACAATTGAACAGATCTGAAAAAGTTGTTTACAGCCCTTGCTTGCATGGTCAGCTCGTTGCTTTGAATTTGCTCTTATCAAAAAGACAGTCAAGCAGGAGGCAGCCATTTTGGTTTTACATGAGTTGATTTTGTTTCTTTACTATTTTAGGTGTTGTTAAGTGCTCTTCATAACGGCTATTTTCAGGGCCAGGTCGATCAGCTGGGCAGTCCTCTGACCACATAAATGTATTACTGGTAGATGAATTGTAAATGTCTGCAGGAAAGCCTGTTCAGGAGCACTGAAGTGCGACAGTAACATGTATGTCCATCACTCGTCACCACCGAATCAGGGCCCTCAGTCATTAGATGGCAAAACACGTCTCCATCCACAATGGGTTTTGTAGTGTATTCTGACATGGACCATTTTTGGTAGCTGTATGGCATTGAATTAGTTTACTGTAAACATGAAATAGTATGTCGTTGAACCATATGATCAGAGTTACATGTTGTAGTTTTCGGATAATCAAGAGCTGATCAAGCATGTTCGTCCAACTGTAAAAACTGAGACGCCACTGGATTGTGATGTGATGAGATGGATTAAATCTGAGATGCCCTTTACAATAAGTTTGTTTTCCTTTTTTGTCATAATTCTGTAAGATTTTATTGTAAACCATTTTTGGATAAGCTGTTTCATCCTCATATATGATATGGAACTGGAAAGTTGTTAAGTAAAAAGTAACCGAAGAAGACTATAATTTGGAATTTTCTTGTTTCATAGGTTGAACAAATTTTTTTTCATCCATTCTAATATCAAAAGCAGGTTACCTAACAAAAAGGACAAAACCAATATATGCAATTTCCATGACACTGGACAGATGTACTTCAAGGATGGAAAAAATGTTATTTTCATGCAACTTGTTTTTGCAATTTCTTTTGCATGCTTTCCTGTTAAAGCTCCTTATTCACTGTGTTTTGTGAAAATTGATAGAAATCAACGTTAGGCAAACTTCAATCAATCAAAGAACATAATCTTTGTATAACTGGTAAATTATTAAGTCGTCGATTTCGTATCACAAATTACTTATAACCTTTACTAAAATCTTTCAAAGATACAAATATTTGGTTTAGAATTTTTTAAGCAGATGCTGAAACATGACAATTAACATATGACAGATGGAAACTTCAAAAGATAAAGCACCTGTATACAAGGTATGAATTATTCAGGTCATCTACTTTCTGAAATTATAAATCACAAAATCATGTGGACAAACAAAAACATAAGATGAATCAAAATTCAGTTCTCGATATTATTCTAAACGGTATTGTAAATTTTCAACAAAATAAATACTTTAAGCTCATTTCTTCACTGATTTTATTGAAATTTTCACCATTAAACCCAAACATATTTTAGAAAAATTTTCATAGTTATATTTACGACCAAGTTTTCAAGAATTCATAAGTTTAACATGAACATTATGTTTTGGGGTCACAAATAACTATATAATACTATTGTGATATCACAATTAAAGTTTGCATTTAAATAATCAACTCTTGGAAATTTAAATGTCAAAATAACAAGCATTCTGTGAGTATTGCATGGCAATACATAGTCCCCTCCCGGTTAAAAATTCATTGTAATGGAACAAAATTCTAACTTGATCTATAACTTGTTATGGTGTAAACTATATAACAAATATCAAGTCAATATCTTCAAGCATGATGAAAAAAAGTGTTGAAAACTGATTATTAAAGTGAATTTTCTAAGTCCAAGGACCATATCTCTGCACAAAATCATCAGACCGGAACAAAGTTCGAACTTGATCTGTAACCTGTCATGATAAAACTATATACCAATTTTCAAATCAACATCTTCAAGCATAACGAAAAAAGTGCGGAAAACTGATTATTTGAGTGAATTTTCTAAGTCCAAGGACCATAACTCTGCACAAAATCAAAAATGACATGAGCTCCCTTTCGATTTTTATAAATTTTAGATTTTACGTTTCTGAGTTCTGGGGTTTTATTCATTAAAAAAAGGGGGATTTCCAGTTTTATTTCCGAGTTATGGGTTTTTTTTCATAAAAAAGGGGGATTTTCCAGTTTTCGGACAATAACTCAAAAGTGCTTTGAGCAGTTTTCATGAAACTTTGGTGACTGTTTTATATCTATTTAAACAAGACGAAAAAAAAGTGTGGAAAACTGATTATTTGGGTGAAATTTCTATGTCCAAGGACCATAACTTTGCACAAAATCATCAGACCGGAAAAAAATTCGAACTTGAACTGTAACTTGTCATGATAAAACTATATACCAATTATCAAATCAATATCTTCAAGAATGACAAAAAAAATGCAGAAAACTGATTATTTTAGTGAATTTTCTAAGTCAAATGACCATAACTCTGCACAAAATCATCAGACCAGAACAAAATTCGAACTTAATCTGTAACTTGTCATGATTAAACAATACACCAAATATCAAATCAATATCTTCAAGCATGAAGAAAAATATGTGGAAAACTGATTTGCCAGACTGATGGATGGACAGACAGACAGACAGACAGACAGACGGACGGAGTGCAAACCTAAAGTCCCCTTCGAATTCGTCGGTAGGGGACTAAAAATTATGTGACAGTAATTGTAAGTAATGCAAATATTTCTGAGATTAGTATTGAAAATTTCATGAATATTTGAGAAGAAATGAGCTAAAACAAGTTATTTTTTCAATTATTGATTTATATAAATGCTCATTTCAGGAGCAGTGGCAAATAAAAAAGTGGGACAGAAGAATGAATGAACCGTTGGACACCTCCATTACTATATACCACCAGGGCTGCAAAAAGGAGGGGATATAACTATGGTCATACCAATATTAGAGAATATCTTAATATTAAACACAACTATAATATGGTGAGATAGACATTTTACCTTAATATAATTATTAAACATTGTTTCCTAACTTTGCCTAGGAAATACGTTGTTAAAGGTCATGCTACAAATATTCAATTACATCTTGGACTTTTAAGCAATCATGTGGTAAATTATGGCACAAAATCCTAATGTATCAGAACTTTCTGCCATTTTCCGTATGAAAACCATAAGATGAAACAAAATTTAATCAATGGTGAATAATATGATACAGAAGACATTTCAGTAAAATAATTGTTATATGTCTTTTAAATAACATTCACTGTCCATCATATTTGGAAACAATATATTTTAAATAATTGTTATATGTCTTTTAAATAACATTCACTGTCCATCATATTTAAAAGCAATATATTTTAACTTACATGTGAGACTGTATATGCTCCAGGATTCATATAAGGCTGTAGATCTATTGTAAATTCTCTTTCATGTGGAGATATATTAATTTGCTAAAAAAAAAAGAGAAAACATTTAAAAGCAGCAGATCACTTATATCAAATAGACACCTACATATTGAACTTTTTCACTCAAATTTTTAATTTCAAATGCTGAAGTAAAATTTTATAATGCTTAAAGTATACACTGTGTTTGCATATGTGGAACAGGAATGTTTTGTTATGCAAATTCTTATTTTTTATTGTTATTTTCTTCCTGTCCAAAACAACTTTATTTACTAGAAGAGGCTCCCAAGAGCCTGAATGGCTCACCTGGTAAAAGAAATATGTAATTTTGATGTTTATTTTGTTTCCTTTATTGCAATCAGTTATGTTTACTTAGATTTATAGATCTTATTTAGTGCCTAGAAATGATAATTGCTTTTACTGTTTACATTTCATACTCATCTATTAAAAGTTTTTGAGATAAAAAAAAACATCATTTAATGGCAATCAATCCTATAACTAGCTGACAATTTGACCATGTTGACTTACTTGCAGATCTTATTTTGCTGATCTTTTTGGTTTTTTAACTTTCTCTCTTACTCCTATAGTTTTTGACAAAAATGCAAAAAAATGTGCTTCGCTGAGCCCAGCTGGATACTACTTCAGATGTCCAACCCTGAACAGTTGGGGCAAAAATGGACACAATATTCAAGTTTGATATAGGTCTGAATTTGGATTGTAATTAAATATTTGACACATTATAGGTTTCCGACACAGAATAAATGTAGTCAAAGAACTTGAAATTGGTTATATGATTTGAATTTATATTCAATTGAAGATTTCTTGCTGTTGTGCAATACACAGTGCTGTTGCACAATACTTAGTAAATCTTATTTTCAGACTATATACAAAGAATTAGCAAAATAAATTGTGACCCCAAATTTCTTTTTGGAAAATTGATAATCTTGAGGAAAAAAACATTTTTGAAGAAATTTTCTTTTTGTAAAATGTGGTACAATTTAAGAGAGACATCCATACACTTAACCCTTTCAACGCTACACAAAAAAATAGAAAAATGGCTGCTGTTGCTGCATTTTTTTTGTGTTCATTCATTAAAACAGTATATTTCAGACTGCTGTATCTTTTTTATTATTAGAGATACAGACAAAGTGGGTGCATGAAAAATGCTCAGGAGAGCATAAATTGTAATGTTATGCAATTATTTTAGTAAAATTTTCATCAAGCTACCTGCATTTTCAGGTAATTAACAGGTAAAAGGTGTAAATTATTGTATTTGTGTTGAATTTTGAATAAAAACAACTTTTAATCTTCATTTATTTTGTTGTTTTATCAGCCATATAATAAAGAAGACACTAGTTGCTCGATTCCGTAGCGTATTTGCACCCTAACAACGTATAATGTAAATGTGGCGCAAATAAGTGGCTCTGTCCTCAAAATTTTCAGTCAACCTCCGTTTCCCCCCTTTTTCTACGTCTTGTAAAGATTGACCAAATCATATTTCCCACACGAATTGAATGTAATTAACACACTGAGATAACGGGAAACCTTTTAACTATTCCTCGTTGTCAGTTTTGCCATAGAAATGCTGAAATATTTCCATATTTACAGCGTCTTTTTCGATTTCCGCCATTTGCATTTGTCAAAATATTTTTTTCATTTTTCTTCTACTGCATGAATTTACCATTAAAATTCCCGTGATTTCAAGCGCAAACGGAACCTTGTATATCCTCGATTCATACGAGGAAAAATTAGAGAGGAGCTGAATGAAAACCGAATGGTTACGAGTCTGACGAAAACTCCATCGTAATCGCGACATATGCTGCGAACAGCAGTGGCGGGCGGCGTACGTCATCGCGGCATATGCCTTGTGTTTAAATTTCATAAAATTCCATTCACTTATATTAAAGTTATTGTCCTGAAACCAAATGTCTTCGGTGGACAACCACAACGAGGACGACATGATAGCAATATACGAACACAAATTTGTTGCGGTCGTATAAAAACTAGATAAAAATCTTCATTCAGGGATTACATCTATACAGAGTCTGTTGACAGTATCAGCAATGATGACTGATTTGTATATCTTATTGTGCTGAACAGTTGTACTTTTTTACTGTTTCTCACTATCTATTATAGTTATAGTTTGTGCAAAAACTACACTTTTAAAAATAAATCATCTTCCAAGGGCAATAAACCTAAAAGGAGTTGGTTGACAATTTCGGCCATGTTGACTTATTTGTAGATCTTATGCTGCTTTATATCTTTGCTTTTTTCTCTCTATATAAAATGATTTCTTCAAAATATGAAAAAAAAAAGAATAAAATCTATCTTTCTATAAGGGGTCAATTGACAATTCGTCCATGTTGACTTGTATGTAGATCTTATTGTCCTGATAATTTTTTTTTATTTCTGTTATAGTTTTCATGATAATAACCAAAAATGTGAAATTTGCAAGAAATTGACATTTCAGGGGCAATAACTTCAAAATGGGGAGTCCTATTTTTCTGTAAATTTTACAGAATTCATCTTGACCTATTGGCCAATTCATTCCCAAGTCTAATTTGCTTAAACTGCTTGAGTTTTAAGATATAAGCCAAAAACTGCATTTCACCCCTATTTTTCGTTTTTCAGAAACAACAGCTATGTTTGTTGATAGATAAAATCCCCCATACAATTTTTAAACTTGACACCCTAAGGAATATTTAGGTAAAGTTTAGTAACATTTGGCCAAGTAGTTTTTAGATGAGAAGATTTGTTCTTGAGTTTATGACTACGGATGCCAAGTGATTATGGCAAAAGCATCAATAATTATTATTTTATTATTATAAAATTTTTAAATTATTGTCGAGACCACATCACTGAAGTCTTCATAAAAAAAAGAAAACTGTAAGAAAAATTTTGTAACAACTCACATGTATAGGTATAAACCTAGGATAGGCATCCCTAAAATCTTTTATATTCAATATTGATTTCACATCTTGTACATCTTCATGCTCTTCAAAAGCCTACATAAAAAATATTACATATATATACGTAAAATGAACAAAAAATATATTACAAATATAATTTAACTAAAATTATGTAAAGTATAACTATTTCTATATCTTCAGACAGAAACTGATAACCAGTAAAGGCCGCCTTCGCAGAAATTGTAAATGTTGATGGAACTAAATGTCAGGGTTCTACAGTAAGGGTTGTCAGATTGACAGTTGAAACATGTTCTTTGGCAAGTTAAAGCTGTAGTGTACTTGTCTGATTGGTTAATAAAAGATTAAAGTTAAAAAACATGGAAAACTACCTATAAATCTAGCCTTATTTTCTTTTTATCAACAAATCATATTTATCAGTCAGGATAATATTGACAATTTACTTATTTTCAGTATAGACCCCGTAATTTCCATTTCTTACTGAAGCAAATTTTATGCATGAAAAATCAGAGATGATTCTGTTGTTGACACATATTTAGATTAGACCTAATTATTTTAGAATAAAGAGCTGTCGCTTTTTCAAAGAATAAAGTTCCATAACTTCTCAATGTCATACCAAAAATTAATAAAAATCTGAAGGGAGGTTTTATTAGTCCCCTACCGACGAAGTCAAGGGGACTTTAGGTTTGCACTCCGTCCGTCCATCCGTCCGTCTGTCCATCCGTCCGTCCGTCCGTCCGTCCGTCGTCAACAAGTCGGACAATAACTCACAAAAGCTTTAACCAATTTGCACTAAACTTTGGTTGATTGTTTATATCTAATGACGTGAGCTCCCTTTCGATTTTCATAAATTTTAGATTTTACGTTTCTGAGTTATGGGGTTTTATTCATTAAAAAAGGGGGATTTCCAGTTTAAGGACAATAACTCTAAAATGCTTTGACCAGTTTTCGTAAAAACTTTGGTGAATTGTTTATATCTATTGACATAGGCTCCCTTTCGATTTTTATAAATTTTAGGTTTTTTATTATGGCCCCTCAACAAAGTTGTCGGGGCCATATAGTTTTACCCTTGTCTGTCATTCCGTCATTCTGTCATTCCGTCATTCCGCAACAAACCATTATACGGCATTTTTTTCTAAATGCCTTCAGATATTGGGCTGATTTTTGGTATGTGAGTTAACCATGATGAGTTACAGATCAAGTTTAAGTTTCGTTCCGCTCCACTAATTTTTGCCGAAATTACGGGATTTGGACTTTGATAAATTGTTGAAAATCACAGTTATACGGACTTTTTTTCTATACGCCTTCAGATTTTGCGCTGATTTTTGATATGTGAGACTACCATGATGAGTTACAGATCAAGTTCATGTTTCGTTCTGCTATGCTGATTTTCATGTCGTTTCAACACATCTTGTTAGATCTGCAGTACATCCACTTCCTGTTTGCTGATAGTTTGAAATTTAATTACTCTTTGATCAAGGAAATTTTTCATCAAACTAGTATTGGTCTTGAGAGCTTGATACTATCCACGCATGCTTGTGTCCACATGTGTTGTTGAAATTGCAGATTTTTCAACTTTTTGAGACGGGGCCACTATGTCATTCCGACACATCTAGTTTCCAAGTTATGGGTTTTTTCATAAAAAAGGGGGATTTTCCAGTTTTCGGACAATAACTCAAAAGTGCTTTGAGCAGTTTTCATGAAACTTTGGTGACTGTTTTATATCTATTTAAACAAGACGAAAAAAAGTGTGGAAAACTGATTATTTGGGTGAAATTTCTAAGTCCAAGGACCATAACTTTGCACAAAATCATCAAACCGGAACAAAATTCGACTTGATCTGTACCTTGTCATGATAAAACTATATTCTAATTATCAAATCAATATCTTCAAGCATGACGAAAAAAAGTGCGGAAAACTGATTATTTGAGTGAATTTTCTAAGTCCAAGGACCATAACTCTGCACAAAATCATCAGACCAGAACAAAATTCAAACTTGATCTGTAACTTGTCATGATAAAACAATATACCAAATGTCAAATCAATATCTTAAAGCACGAAGAAAAAAAATGTGGAAAACTGATTTGCCGGACTGACGGATGGACAGACAGACAGACAGATGGACGGACGGACGGACGGATGGACGGACAGACGGATGAACGTCGGTATACCATAATATATCCCGTTTACGGGCATATAAAAACTATTAGGAATTTGAGATACAATAATTCAGTCAAGATCACTTCAATATTTTTAAACCTCAAAGAAAGTGAAATTCACTAAAATAAAAAAATATATATATATACAAATTAAACCCTTATTTTTTTCTGAGAGCTCTCTCTTGATCAATCACAAATGAGGTTTTTATTATGTCCATATTCTGTATTCTGACACAAATATGAGTACGAAAAATGCAACAGTACAGATTCAACTAGCCAGATGGTATGGTAGCTTAAACTGAGCTGGGGATATTTTATTAAACTTGGAATTTTGTAGACACAATAACCTGAACATTATGAGTTAATGTTAAACTCTGAATAATTTAATTTTGGATGTAATGCGTCTTCTGATTGGCTGACGTTGTTTTGTTTATCAGCTCATAGACATAATTTTGTCATGTGACGTGACGTCATCAACGTTTTCATGGTTTACTCGGTTTAAAATGGAATTTAGAATTAAATTATAAGAATGACTGTAATATTTTTCTGTCTATTCGAAATAACAAAATGTGGTGCACACTTTAAAATAACCCGCTAAGCGGGTTATTCAGTGTGCACCATATTTTTGATGCTATTTCGAATAGACAGAAAAAATATTACAGTCATTCCTTAAATGTTATTTTAGGAAATGAAACTCAGAACATTACTAATATTGATCTTTTCCAGTAAGAGAAAAGATTTTCCATGCCAGATTATATACAGTCAAGTATTGTAAGCATGCATACATATTGCACCACAGAGTTGCAATAAGGAAGTGTATTTAACTCCATTGATAGGTAAAGAAATTGTCAAGACTCTCAAAGAAGACAAAAGTATAAGAATTTTACAGTTTTACAAAATTTTGTCACCTGATAAGCCATGTTTTGATATTGGTTGATTCTGTCCCTTGTACAGGTTTTTAACATCAAATATACCCTTTATAATCTTGCACAAAACTTAAACATGTGTCACTTATATAAACATGAAATAGTATGAATATCTAATAATTTCAGTACTATTCATAACTGTTACTATTTTCAGGTTTTGTCTTTTTGGTTAAAAATGCATGGTTTCACTTCACTAAGAAGGAAATTGAAGATAACACTATGCATACCTTCATTTTCAATAAAACTATAAGTTGTGATCTCAATATAACACCTTTGTATGTCCCAAAACTCTCAGCCTCATCCTGGAAAGACTAAAAATAGAAACAGATTCTTACACTATGGATGTACATAGACAAATTTTATGGATTGGAGAGAAATCTGTTGTGTCATGGAATCAATTGTATTTTGGATTTAAAAACATGACGCTATACAAAACTATCCAAATTTTAGAATTGGTTTGAAATTTGCTTTTGTGGTTTTAGAAAAACATTATATCTGTGAAAATCAATTTTTCATGAAAATATTATTTAACTTTGATGAATGACCAGGAGTAGACAAATGATTATTTTTTAAGCACTATTAGAAAATCACATTCATGAATTTGAAAAAAAAAAAATTTATCAAAACTACCACATTCACAGCAAAAATACTGAAAGTTATGCAGTTGTTAATTTTGCCACCACAGATAACAAATCTACATTACATAGAGGAGGATAACAGGAGTAGCCAAAATACAGCTCAGTTCAACAGGCCTTGTGGTCATACAAATTTTTAATATGAATATTGTACTCAGACTCAGAAATCAACCAATCAAGTTACTGGATTTAATGTTTCAAACACAAATTTATTACTCTTGAGTACTGTGTCAAGTTTTATGACTGTAAGGCAGGATCAAATCAACTGCCAACACCGACTTCTCCCAAAAAACATACATAACAAAACAAAGACAAACAACAAAGAACATGGTTCAGATAGCCTGACTTGGTTCAGGCACCCTATGTGGTGGTTAAACCTGTTTTGGATGTGCATAAAATTACTTTACAATACCAACCTGTTCAACAAAAGGATCATAATCCTCCACTACTGGAAATCCATTGTGTGTCTCTGACTTTAGAACATCTATAATTCTGCCAACTGTTTCTTTTGTTCTAAATACTGTTACAGGGTGGCTCATCACTTCACTGAAATGAAAACAAGGACTTTAAATGGTTTTGTGATTCTAAATATTATTACAGGGTTGTTCATATTCTCACTGAACACAAAACTTGATTATTCATTATCTTCTGTTTGCCTTCTAAGTACTTTTACAGCATGGATCATCAATGCAGGGAAAAAAGAAAGCAGGTAAACAAAATTATTCTTTGGTTTGAAATACTATCTATGAGTTTAAATATTTCTCATCAAGAAGAAGAAGTAATGTTTTTCACAAAACTGACTGAGCTAGCTGGCTATTTCTTGGTTAACCGTTTAATTATTTCTATTATTTCATTAAAGATGTTATACATACCTCTACACAGGTAAATTTTGCTTACATGAATTTCACAAGAATCTCAAATGAGCTTTTACACACAAAAAAAAAAAGTATTTTTCATGATTTTTAATTAAATTTGAAAATTTAAATGTTATTTGAATAACTTTATTTCTAAAATTCATGTGAATTTTACGTGAAAAAAATCATGTGATTTTCACATGAAACTCGCATGCATGATCTGATTTCATGTGAGTTTCACGAATAAGCTCATTTCAGGTGAGATTCACATGAATTTAAATTAACATGAAATTGCCCTGTGTAAGTACCAAACACTGCCTTACATAGCTCTTGCCAAAATTAATATTGTGCAGCATAACTTGTAGCCTTAAGGCTTTTAATTAAATCTTCATTCTTAATATAGTCCATACCTTGCTCTTTTAGTGGATAAAATAGAAGATGGTTCCCAGCCAACCAGTGGAACTCCTTGCATATGAATATGCATATCATAAATTCCCTTTAAAAAAATAATACAATTATTTTTAAATGTATATGTCATCATTTGTTTTGTTTCTTTCTGTCTTATGTGCAAATGACACAATAATTATTAAATACAATATCTAAACAAAATTTTTTTTAAATGAACTTAATTTAACAATATCAGAAAACCACAAACATTTTGCTGCAATATTATAATCAAAGTGCTTGTGAGCACTGAAGGGCAAATATTGCATTAATTTTGCAGTATGAACTTAACTGTATAAAGCATGAAAGTTGGTTCAACTACAATTATGGACAAAGGAAGATAACTCAAATTTTAAATATTACTTCAACAATGACATCATTGATATTTTTACAACAGATGCTGGATAATTGGTGCACCATGTACAATTTATGTAATTTTCTTGACAAGTATGGTTATATACATAAACATAATTTTGTAACTTGAATATGTAAGTATACATTTCATTTATACATTTCTTGATATGTTCATGAATAGGATGAATAGAATGTTGTGCTCACTATGTTTTGTTTATCTCAAAAGTAGAGATAGTCAAAATATCAAGTCAGTCACATACGGGTTTTGATTGCATGAAATGCAATCTTTACCCAAAAAAGACATGAACATCAAAATTTCTTGTTCTCATTTAGAAACCCAGGTATATTAGAGATTTTTAGCAATACCTAGTTTGTTACAAACAGAGTTACAAAGAGTCCTTAGATTGCAATGGTCTACTTACCTCATTAAAAATATCCCCCACCCATTTGGCAACCATCAACACAATCATAACAGGAAGACCAAAAGTAATGTTCCCAGAAGCCTCCATTATAATGACTGTCAGACTAATTGTCATTCTCACTATGCCTCCTGTCAAATATTATACATTATTAATAACACTGTCAGACTAATTGTCATTCTCACTATGCCTCCTGTCAAATATTATACATTATTAATAACACTGTCAGACTAATTGTCATTCTCACTATGCCTCCTGTCAAGTATTATACATTATTAATAACACTGTCAGACTAATTGTCATTCTCACTATGCCTCCTGTCAAATATTATACATTATTAATAACACTGTCAGACTAATTGTCATTCTCACTATGCCTCCTGTCAAGTATTATACATTATTAATAACACTGTCAGACTAATTGTCATTCTCACTATGCCTCCTGTCAAATATTATACATTATTAATAACACTGTCAGACTAATTGTCATTCTCACTATGCCTCCTGTCAAGTATTATACATTATTAATAACACTGTCAGACTAATTGTCATTCTCACTATGCCTCCTGTCAAGTATTATACATTATTAATAACACTGTCAGACTAATTGTCATTCTCACTATGCCTCCTGTCAAATATTATACATTATTAATAACACTGTCAGACTAATTGTCTTTCTCACTATGCCTCCTGTCAAATATTATACATTATTAATAACACTGTCAGACTAATTGTCATTCTCACTATGCCTCCTGTCAAATATTATACATTATTAATAACACTGTCAGACTAATTGTCATTCTCACTATGCCTCCTGTCAAATATTATACATTATTAATAACACTGTCAGACTAATTGTCATTCTCACTATGCCTCCTGTCAAATATTATACATTATTAATAACACTGTCAGACTAATTGTCATTCTCACTATGCCTCCTGTCAAATATTATACATTATTAATAACACTGTCAGACTAATTGTCTTTCTCACTATGCCTCCTGTCAAGTATTATACAATATTAATAACAATTAGACACTGTCTTGTTTTGAACTGTGAACTTTTGTATGGCTGTGAAACATATCTTACATGTAATCTTGCATTCACAACATGACTAACATGCATAATCAATTTGCGATGACCCAAAACAATCAAGTATGAATGAGCTTCTGTCCAAATTTCCTAAAATTCCATGAAGGTTGGACAGTTATTTATGGTTAAAAAAAAAATTTAACCACAGACTGAACCTAAATGTTGACTCTGCCACCGACGGGATCTAGGATCGCTTTGTCTCGCTTTCGCGACACAAATGTAGGACTCGACAAAAATTGAAAGGATCTCCCTTTTATCAATCCCAACAATAATGTAAAGTTTTAAAGAAATCAATATAGGCTACTGGAGTTAGTGCATGACATTTATTCAAATGGTTAAAGTCCCATAAATCTTGAACAAAAATGACATTTCACTGTAGATCTCAACAGTGTGATCATTCCTGCCACTGTCAGATTTTCTCTATCTTTAGTAGTTTTCAAGACTGTTGACCCAGAGATATGTCTCGCCTGTTGGCATAAAATTCAGAAAAAGACAGTCTGATGGACAGCAACATTGCTTATTAATTCAAAGTATCTGGACCTTGACCTAGGGGACAGGGCCTCAAAATAGTCGTCAAACTGGTATGTACTGATAGCAATTCAACTTCATACAAAATATCATTGATCTATCTCAAATAGTTCCTATCAATCTAACATAAGCAGAAAACTTAACATACAGACATACATTTTTTACAAGGACTAATTATTAAATGGAATAAAATGCTCCGCAGGGCGCAGCTTGATACGACTGCAGAGGTCGAACCCTGAACAGTTGGGGCTAGTATGGACACAACATTCAAGCTTGATACATCTCTGAATTTGGATTGTGATTAAATATTTGACACAGCATAGGTTTCTGACACAGAATGAATGTGGTCTAAGAACTTAAAAATTTTAAATTGGACATTCACCTATTATGGTCCAATATCCAAAATCTAAATACATGGTTAGATTCAGCATATCAAAGAACCCCAATAATTCAATTTTTGATGAAATCAAACAAAGTTTAATTTTGGACCCTTTGGACCTCAATGTGGACCAATTTAAAAACGGGGCCCAAAATCCAAAAACTTAATACAAGGTTAGATTCAGCATATTAAAGAACCCCAAGAATTCAAGAATAAAACCCCATTGAAATTGGTCAAGAAATAACCAATTTATATTATATATTAAAAGTATCTTCTTTTGCACAATACTGTGCAATTGAATATTTCTTGCTATTGCGCAATACTGTACAATTGACAATTTCTTGCTATTGCGCAATATTGTGCTATTGGATATTTCTTGATATTGCGCAATACTGTGCAATTGAAGATTTCTTGCTATTGCGCAATACTGTGCAATTGAAGATTTCTTGCTATTGTGCAATACTGTGCAATTGAAAATTTCTTGCTATTGCACAATACTTATTATATAATAATTTACACATCCTCTTTGGTGTGTATCTCCTACCATATCATTATTATTTGCTTTTAAATATAAATCAGAAATAACCAACTTAAAATGGAAAATTTTAAAAGAAAAAAAAAATACCCCCAAATTTTTGAACCCCCTTATGATTCATCACCCCAAACTCAATCCCAGCCTTCCCTTTGTGGTATGGTACCTTGCAGTACAATTTCAGAGAGATCCATACACTTGAACACAAGTTATTGTCTGGAAACTAGAAAATGTGTTTTTGGCCCCAAATTCCTAAAAGTTTAGGGCAATTACCCATAACTCAAACCAAGCTTTCCTTTGTGATATGGAACCTTGTAGTACAATTTCAGAAAGATCCATACACTTACACACAAGTTATTGTCCTGAAACTAGAAAATGCTTGTTTTTGCCCTTTTGGCCCCTAATTCCTAAAATATTGAGGCAATTACCCCAAAATCAATCCCAGCCTTCCCTTTGTGGTATGGTACCTTGCAGTACAATTTCAGAGAGATCCATACACTTGAACACAAGTTATTGTCTGGAAACTAGAAAATACTTATTTTTGGACCCTTTTGGCCCCAATTTCTAAACGTTTAGGCAATTACCCCAAACTCAATTCCAGCTTTCCTTTGTGATATGGAACCTTGTAGTACAATTTCAGAAATATCCAAACACTTACACACAAGTTATTGTCATGAAACTAGAAAAATGCTTGTTTTTTGCCCCTTTTTTGGCCCAATTCCTAAAATTTTAAGGCAATTACCCCCAAAATCAATTCCAGCCTTCCCTTTGTGATATGGAACCTTGTGGTACAATGTCAGAGAGATCCATACACTTACACACAAGTTATTGTCTGGAAGTTAAAAAAATGCTTATTTTTGGCCCCTAATTCCTTAACTGATGGTACCATAACCCACAAAATCAATCCCAACCTTCCTTTTGTGGTATTGAACCTTATGGTAAAATTTCATAGAGATCCATTCCCTTAAACTAAAGTTAGAGTGCGAAAACTAATGTGTCTTCGGACGACGACGACGACGCCAACGTCATACCAATATACGACCGCAAAATTTTTGCGGTCGTATAAAAAGTAATGTTTAAAGTTAATGAAAATGTATCAATCAATTTATTTAAACTAAGCTTTGCCTTTAAGAATTTATTTTTCAAGACGGCATGCATTTAACATAGACATTAAAAAATATTCTTGAATTTTTGGCACACATCGTAACTTGCTCAAACATAGCTTAGACGTTTACAGAAATCGTTGTGAAAACTTGAGAATTTTCTTGTGTGCTTTCCTGTGCAACAGTTTTATTCTTTAAAACTGATGTTTTCCTATGTCTGTTAAGAGAAGAATATTGAGATTTGCCCCCTCCACACCATGGATTTGACTATTTAAGGACTTTGAAAAAAAATTGGGAGTAAATATAAGTAGTCTCCATAAAGAACAATTTGTGCGGTGGTCCAAATTTTTGAAAGCTATATTTTCATCAGAAAATCATAAAACAAGTTAATTCCACCTATATCACAGAATTACAAAACTGTTTATTGACATTGACTGAAATAAAGAAAAATTAAAAGATAAATTATGTGTCATTGAACAGTGAAATCTCCCCAAAAAGTTTTGAGGGGATAGATCCAAAACCTAGTTCAATGTATACCATTTTATCTGCTTTCAAAGCCATTATCAATGATTATGATGTGTAGTTTCAGAGGAGTTAAACATGATAAAAAGGAAACATTTTTAAACCAATAGTGAAGGTATATTTCTTTTAATTACAACAGGTCAAAGATCAATCTATTTATTGGTTGTTGATTGAGTCATGTCCTGGGAAAAATATTGCATACTCAATTCATGGAAAAAGACCTTGTATAGAGAGGATGAAATGACTGAACATCAAGTGACATAAATTTTAGAAATTTGAATTATTTGTAGATCTTATCTTGTGATCTTTTTTGACGTTTCAATTGTCGATTTATCTATTAATTTTCAAGATAATATGCAAAAGCACAAAAAAATTGGTAATAAAATGCTTCGCTAAGCGCAGCTGGATACGACCGCAAAGGTCCAACCCTGAACAGTTGGGGCAAAAATGGACACAATATTCGCGCTTGATACAGGTCTGAATTTGGATTGTAATTAAATATTTGACACATAATAGGTTTCTTACACAGAATAACTGTAGTCAAAGAACTTAGAATTGGTTATATGATTTGAATTTATATTCAATTTTTTGCTTTTGTGCAATACACCATGCTGTTGCGTATTGACCCCCTCCTTTATTTTGCAAAAATTTGAAGATATTTTCTTTTTAATTTCTGAAATCTGAAATGAGAAAAATTACCACCCCTCCCCAAATTTTTTACCCCCTTCTTCCAAAAAAAAATTCTTTCCCTCAAGATATGGTCATAATTGCAATTCAAACTTCCAATGGAGTTTGCAACCATAATTACCAATTTAAATACATCATAAGTTAAAATAGAAAATGACATACATAATCATGGCTAAAATTAATATTCCTTTAATAGTAACTTCTAAAAATAATTGACAGCTAATCACCTCAAGACAATACCACATCTTTATACATAATTTAAAAGCAATGTAAGGAAGGTAATCCAAATTTTTTTATTAATACTTTAAATGTATTTGGATTACCTCCCTTACACTGCTTTTAAATTGTCCATTAACCAGGAAACCCTTGTTTTTCCCCCTTTTTTGCCCCTAATTCCTTAACGGTTTGAGCCATAACCCCCCAAAGTCAATCCTAACCATCCCTTTGTGGTTTGGAAACTTGTGGTATAATTTCAGAGAGATTCATACACCGTTCCACAAGTTATTGTCTGGAAACTAGAAAAATGCTTATTTGGGCCCTTTTTTGGCCCCTAATTCCTAAACTGTTAGGACCATAACCCCCAAAATCAATCCCAACCTTCCTTTTGTGGTATTGAACCTTATGGTAAAATTTCATAGAGATCCATTCACTTAAACTAAAGTTATTGTGCGAAAACCAATGTGTCTTCGGACGACGACGACGACGCCAACGTCATACCAATATACGACCACAAAATTTTTTGCGGTCGTATAAAAAATGACATTAAAGAGCAATAACTTCAATATGGGGTTGACTGACAATCTCTGCCATTAAACTTATTTGTAGATATTGCCTATCTTTTAAAGCTTTTAAGATATTAGACAAAAACGCAAAAAAATGGTAAAGTTCATCATCAAAGGGCAATAAATCCAATAAGGAGTTCTCTAACAATTTCCGCCATGTTGACTTATTTGTATATCTTGTCTTGCTGGTCATTTTTGCTACAGTGTTGAACATTCTGAACATTTGTCAGATTTTCTCTGTTTATAGCAGTTTTCAAGATAATAGACAAGACTTGCATTTTATGTTCTATTTTCAGCCATGTCAGCCATGTTGGTCGGCAGACAGGTCATCAGACACATTGTTTGATAACGAAATTTCACAATATTGTCTTTTTCTTTTATTTTCATTGTAGCTCCTCTTGGCCATTCATTCACTTCGAGTTTAGAAAACATATTATAATTTAAGGTTAGATTTACGAGTTTGGCTAGTGTATGGGTAAGGTATGTGTAAGACTTAGTTTTAAAAGAAAGGTTATATTTGGTTAAGTCCATTTGGTTCGAGTTCCATCAAGAAATAAAGCCAACCAACCCCTCCCTAATTTTTGTTTTGATAATTTGTTGTGTAAGCATTTTTTTATTTTTTAGGGAAATTTCATGGTCATTGATATTGATATTCCATATTGTTTCATTATCTAATAGTCCAAGTAGGCAGACCCAGACAGTGCAAGAACAACTTCTGAGATGGTCTAAGCTCCTCTTATTCTTTGTTTTTCCTAAGACAAGCAGTCAACAACGACATTCAATAGTGCAATAACTAAAAAAAACTTCCTGTTAATGAATACATCTAAAATAAACAGGAGTAAACTCATTCTACGAATCAAAGGAAAAATTATATGTTTCAACATTATTTAAATGGTTGTATTAGTATCCCTGTATACCAAGCACTTCCTTGTGTGCAATTTGCAAGATCTATGTACTTCCTTTTCATGCTTTAGCAATAAGCCTGGATTAATTGTTAAAATTTATTGATATTTTGTTTTAAAATTGCCCCAAATAATAACAAGTAATTTATATTATCACATGGTAAAATACTTCTAACTACCAGAAGAATGTACATCACTGCATCTAGAACCAAAGCCAATAAACACTTTCGTTAAAACTCACATTCTCCGTTCCAGTAATTCATTTGATTATTGAAACATTGAATTATCAACTGTTCATGGTAAAATATGAGTTTTTACACCAAATAGTAAACTGCATTATTTGTGTTTTTACTGTTTGTGCATCTAAAACTTACCAAGTTGTGCTGCAGCTCCAAGTAATGCATACTTTTCAAAGGTCACCCATTTCTAAAAATCAAACAACTTATTAAATTATTTGATTGGGATCATTCACATAATCTTTGAACCAATGATGATTATTTATAAAATTTTGATTACCATAACAGCTTTTTTTAAAGAATTTTTCAGTGCCTATATTCCTATAGAAATTGATAAGATTTTACAGTATAATCATTAGTTATCCCAATCTGCACTGGACAAAAGATATTATAACATCAGTCAAACTTGCTATAAAGGTCACCTATATTAAGTGAAATTGTGTCTTTTTTGTCCTGCTGTAGTATAACCTTCACATTTTGAACCTCAATTAATCTCTCTCATAAGGTTAGTTTTCTCTGGTTCAAAGGGTGACCTTTATATACAGGTTTGGATGTATTTAAAAAAGACAAGAGTGCACATGCTGAAATGTCTTGCCTGCTTTACTGACCATTTATCTTATGTTAAAAGTCTTAAAGATAAGGTTTTATTACAAGTATCACATAAACTTAACATTCTAACAGATCCATGACAATGAGTTCAAGGTCAGATAAATCCTGGCAGACAGACATGTACACCTTACAATTATTCCATACACCAAATATAGTTGATCTTTTGCTTATGGTAATTGAAAAACACACCAAAACACAAAAACTTAACATTGACCAATGCACCATGAAAATGAGGTCAAGGTCAGATAATACCGCCAGACAGACATGTACACCTTACAATTATTCCATACACCAAATACAGTTGACCTTTTGCTTATGGTAATCGAAAAACAGACCAAAACACAAAAACTTAACATTGACCAATGAACCATGAAAATGAGGTCAAGGTCAGATGAAACCTGCCAGACTGACATGTACCCCTTACAATCATTCCATACACTATATATAGGTGACCTACTGCTTATAGTATCTGAGAAACGGACCTTATCAAGTAACTTCATCCTTAACTCTTTATCTACCACTGACGGATATATACGCATTTTTTATCACCATTCTGTCCGCAGTGACTGATAAATCCGCTTGCATAATCAAGCGTGTATTCGCAGTGACTGATAGATCCGCTGTAAACATACACTTGCGCAGTCCCGGTGACGGATATTTCCGTTAAATATACCACTGTTAAAACCCTTAAGATTGGACAAAACTGTTGGGGAATCCCGAAATGAACCAATGAAATTCAGTTTTACAAATGAATAATCTTTCAACTCGTACATTCCTTTTCTATAAAACGTGTGTGTTTACATTTAATTATGATGAATTTTACACGTGTTCGGAATGCGATTAAAACAATGGCGGATGAATGGGCTTCTTTGTTCAAATCTTATAGCAAAAGTGAAGAATTTGAAGGATTTATGCAATTAGAAAGCAAAATTGGACAGTTGGAAGTATAGGAAGGGATAATTAAGCTTGTCGGAACAAGATTGCTAGTCTTCCGAGGATGAAGAAGCCAAATATGAACAAATAATTTGAAAACTTTTTACGTCCGTTTACGGCAGCTTTCAAGCTTGATAATGAAAAGAAAGAAATTGATTTGGTATTTGTTTCATTTTTCAATTAATATACAATAAATACTGATTAATTAAACATTTAATTAGAGTACTCATAACACAGCCTTAACAATTTGTGAAAAATTCTCTCACTGCAAATTATCTCTGGTAGTTAACCTACAATTCAGCTGCAGTAGCTAACTAATCAGCAGTGTGTAGTAGTGAACTGTAAAGGTACCTGTGGTAGATAAGAAGTTAATCAATGATCAATGAAATGAGGTCAAGGTCAGGTGAACCCTGTCTGATGGACATGTAAACATTGCAAGGAACCCATATACCAAATATAGTTATACTATTACTCATTATAATAAGTGAGAAATTCACGACATAAAAAAAAATGGGGAATGTGTCCATGGGACACAGATGATGCCCTTGCTTGCATATAACGTTATAAAGGGACATAACTCAAGAACGGTAAAAGTGACGCTACCCAAATTCGTATTTGATCTGAGTTTTGTGGTAATAAGCATTGTGTATAAGTTTCATAACATTTGGTTGAGGCAAACTTAAGTTAGAGAACAGAAATGAAAAATTCAGCATTTTTTCCATTTGTAAAGGGGCATAACTCTAGAACGGTAAAAGTGACGCCACCAAAATTCAAAATTGATCTGTGTTTTGTGGTAATAAGCATTGTGTATAAGTTTCATATCATTAGGTTGAGGCAAACTAAAGTTAGAGAATGGAAACCAATTTTAGAGACATATGGACAGACGTACAGACGGACGAAGGTAAAACTTAATGCACCCTCCGCTACAGCAGGGGCATAAAAATTTCAAGCAGTCACTGAACCATGAAAATGAGGTCAAGGACGATGGACATATGACAGATGGAAACTTTGTAACATAAGGTATCTGCATACAAGGTATTAAGCATCCAGGTCTTCTACCTTCTGAAATATAAAGCTTTATACAAATAGTTTACATCGCTGCCACCACTGCCAACACCGGATAGTAATACCTAATGGGCTATGTCTCGCATACTGCGATAAAAAGTCGCAGGCAAGACAAAAACTGTAGCATGTGTAACAAAGGTTTGGGAATCTGTTTCAATTTTAAACAAAACTGATAAATTTATCTTCATACCTCTACAGCTTATCTCAATTCATACTGAAAACAGTTTATCTACGGAACAGCTATTGAACATGATGGATTACTTATAACAAGACCAATACCAGGTCTGGACCTGCGTTGCTGCATGCAATTGAATGAGGTAACATGCATTACGGAGCACAACTTATCATTCCCAGACAAAATATTAAAATCATTCCTTTCAATAGGTGACAAGAAAACTTTCCTAGTACAATGAGTGTTGTAAAATTTCAACTATCGGCAAACAGGAAGTGGCTAAAAGGCAGATTTAAAAATGGTTTACTCCCTACAACTCAACATTATCAAGTTGCAGACCAAACATTAAATCATTTCCCTTCATAAAAGCCAAGAAAACTGTGATGAAAATTTTCCTTGTACAATGAGTGTTGTAAAATTTCAAACTATCAACAAACAGGAAGCGGCTAAACAGAAGATGTAAAAATTTGCTTACTCGCTACAACTCAACATTATGAAGCTGCAGACCAAATATTAAATCATTCCCTTTCATAGAAGCCAAATAAACTTTGACGAAAGTTTTCTTTTGGATGGACAGAGGTTACTAGAACTGCTTTTGCTTTCGGCGACGCAGGTAAAAATTAGGGATAACTAAATGTTCATATATCATACAGCTGTATGGAAGTCAGTGGAGGAAGCCTGGGTGACCTGGTAAATCACATTTTTTGGCAGGTATCCATAAATTCTATCATATATCTATATATCCAGCCATCTAGACATCCATAATAAAGAAAGTTAACCTAACTTACAGCTGTTGGGCTGATGTAATGTAGAAGTATGGCAACCAAACGACCCCATCCAGCACCAATAAGAAGACTTGGTATAAAAAGTCCACTTGGAACAAAAAGACCATATGTCCACAAGGCAAGGAAAAAACACATGGAACAATATAAAATCAATGTGGTTGGTTGATAGGTCTCTGATATAAAATAAATAACATAAGTATTATATATACAAATAACATAAGTATTATATATACAAATAACATAAGTATTATATATACAAATAAAACAAGTATTATATATACAAATAACATAAGTATTATATACACAAATAACATAAGTATTATATATACAAATAACATAAGTATTATATATACAAATAAAACAATTATTCTTCAAGAAATAGAGAAAATTCAATGCAATTATGTTATAAAAATATTTCTTTCAAAAAGGAATGAAAAAAAAATAATGTTTTGCTATGTCCCACAAACCATTGTTGTGACATTCTCATATACTGGTTTAACAGAAGTTGTCAATAGGCGATGCTTTCTCCTATTTTTAAAAATCACAAAGTTAATGTTTTGCAATGAGAAACCCAAAAAGTCATTCTTTTAAAAGATTTAAATGAATTAAGCACATGGGCAGAACATACATGTAAATTAACAAGTTTTACTGAAGTTATTTTGTAGTTGCTAGCAAGGTATCGTTGATGAATAGTGATTCCAATGTGTTCACACTGCTATGCAGGCAACATATCAAAATTAGGGCTGTGTTCACACCAAACGTCATGACTATAAACCTGTTTACATTTAGTTTCATGTAATGAACATTACATTTGTTCTCATCTGTACACCGGTTTGTGTTACATGTACATGTACATGAGAATTGTTTACACTGTTCTACATGTACACGTAATTTAAATGTACATTACATAGAATTGAAAGAAGCAAAAATTGTTTGTGTTTTATTAAAGTATTGAAGTAATAAAATGGTTTGTCCCTCGAAGATAAATGGTTGGTGCCTTAAGAAAATCATTCTACTGATTTAGAGTACTTTGAGAGTTTTAAAAATGTCAGGATTACACAAGCTAAAGAAGCATAACAAAAGGTGAAAAAAGGATTTTGAAAATAAATATTCTGGACTGGTACTAACTGTAAAAAATAACTTTGCCCAAGACAAGTGAAAGTGATAGTTGTGTACTAAAGGTGAAAACAATTTTTTCAACAGGTGTAAAATGAATATCCGCCAAAAAAAATCCCCAAATCAAAAGGTGTTCCTCTAAGGCTATTTAAATTTAATCATGCTTGTAGCTGAGAAATTTTTTTAGTTTTTTGTCATATAAATAGTTAAATAACTTAATACATAATATTATAATAATAATTTTTATTCAATATATGCATCTTCTTTCAATATTCATAATAAAATTCTCGTTCTTAATTTAAGAAATAATTCATTCATGCCATGCTCTATGCTCATTTCAACATGGGTAGGCATTTTATTTGTCAATATCTTTATACCGAGTGTTAGCGAGGTGTAAAACGTTGACCAATATAATCCCTGCTCATGTTAAAATGAGCACAGAGCATGGCATGATGGAATTATTTTGATTCTAATAGGAAAATTTAGAACTTTTGTACTTCAAAGGGTACATGTTTGAAAGATACCCATTTTGATTTTATGAAGCCAAAATGATATAGAATATCAACCGTTTCATGATAAAAATGAACAGATACATGTAAACTTACTTTTAAAATTATTTTATTTAATTTCTTAGCGAGCAACATCAACACAAATGTCCATTTTGTTCTCCGTATTGTTCAAAATACAACCGACGTTGCAATTTCAATTGTGACGTCTATCATGTGCAGGCTATGTTCTATTGAAATAAGCAAAAGTAAAAGAAGAACGTCATATCAGAAATAAAGTTTTATGTACACTTTAACACACACAAGGCCTACATTGACTATTGACTGCATGTAGTCAAAACATGAATTAAACTACATGTCAACATTGATTTTTATCAATGGGAACGTAGTAGATTTTAGTTTAAGTGTTTAGTACACTTACACCACACTGAGTTTATCTCAATGTGAACACAGCCTATGTCAGGACTAATATTAAATGCATGTTGGTCAATGAAGATTTCCAATGATATGATATTATTAATTTCTTTTTAAAAACAATGCATGACTTCAGCAATTCATTGGTTCAAAAGTTATTTATCATATCAGCAGAATTATAAGTGCCAAAATGATCATTCCATATATAATATTTATTAGCACCTGATGAATTATGTTCAAAAAAGTAATTAAGAAGAATTCAAAGATAGATATGTTAAAATCAAAATTGATCATCCAAAGGCTTTAAACTGATGTTACTTTTTTGTGCTTTGTGCCAATCTGAAAAGTCAAGCCATTTCCAACTGATTTTTACAGTTTTTTTTTTCATATATTGTATTGTTACACCACTATCCCAGGTAAGGGGAAGGTTGAACATTCACAATTTCACATCAACAAAAAACCTTAAGAAAGTTTTCTAATTCATTACCTGGCAAATCATGGAATAAACTTTTCACACTTTCCTCTGGAGATCTGAACATCACTGAAGCCATAGAACTAAACTTTCCATCAGCACAGAAGAACTGTAAAAAATAATGCATAATACATAATATTAAAGACATTTTTCATATCCATTAAGAAATGGTGATTACAATACAAAAGAGTGATGCTTACTATGAGATAAGATATAACCATAATTTTATTAAACTGGTGATTTAGACGATTTCCCATGAGAGAACAGCCAGGTGGCACTGTCCAAGGTCATTGCGGTCACGTTGTTGTCCGAGGTCGTCGTGCATTTTATGAGCTTGATTAGTTTTTCGACTTTTCACCTGTTGTATATTTTGATGGATTTTTGAATTTTCTCTTTATTGATTAACATTTTTGATTGATGGATATTCCGTAATTTTTGTGTGATGGCTTAAAATGGTGTGGATTTATTGGATTAACACTGCTATTGACTAAAGTGGTCAACAAAATGGCGGAAAATAATATAGATCAATCGACGTCCGAAAGGAACAATTTTGCGAAATGGTGAAACGTCGTACAAAAGAAATTTATAAAATTAAATCAGGAAAGGTTTCTGAAACGGTGGAAACCACGATACTGATATTAACACTAGAAGTGCAATGAATAGAAGTTCAGATACAATGCGCATGCCCGCGGAAGTGGTATTCTGCGCATGTCCGGGAACCCGGAAAGTGAAAGTGAAACTAACGGGAGTGAAAATAATAACAGTCCAACAATGAAAGACATGATGGACAAGTTTTCCAGCATGGAAAAATCTCAAACAGAGATTATGGCTAATTTAGCCGTGAACATTCTGCAATTGCAAGACAAAGTCAGTGGCAAAGAGTTGAATAAAGCTAAAACTCATCCACAAAAAGAGTCCGATAGGACAGTAACTGTCAGTGCTAGTGACATTCCTGAATTATCAGACATAGCAGATGACGATATGGAGTCTGAGGAGGAACAAGATGACCAAGATGTTGGTTGTTCTTTAGACCAAATGCTAGATGAGGTAGACAAAGACTTCTTTCTAGAGTTAGAGAAAGAATATGAAGAGGACAAAAGTTTGGTCCTGAGATTGACAGTGCTATGGCAAAACTTGCTGAAACAGCTATTGAGAAACCGTTAAAAGACGAGGAGTATCAAAAGTTAACAGACAAATATTTGGTGCCAGAAAATTGTAAAAAGATAAAGGTATATTTTCAGATTATATGTTATATTGCTGTAGATATAAGTATAGTTAAGATTAAAGCAAAATATAGCAAAGAAGTATATCTATATATTGAACGATAATGGTTTTGAGACTGAAGTTCATTTTAATCAACGGTATTATTAATTCTATTATCATGATTAAATGGTCAAGCATTTATGAATGCTCAATTGATTTTTAGGTACCTCTGGTAAACAGAGAATTATGGAAGGTGTTAAAACAAAACGAGAAGGAGATGTGGCGATGCAAAGGTGACTCAGACATGTAGTTCAGCATTAGTAATGGTACTCAAGGCTTTGAACATTATTAAGACCAAAGGGACATGAGTGAAACGAAACCCATATTCAAAGATTTGTTTAAAGTTCTAACTCATGGGATATGTATGGCAAACAGAAAAGAAAGCAGATGATAAGGCCTATAGTCCCACGAAAATACAGGAGATTGTGTGAAGTAGACACACCTGTTACAGAATTTTATTCGGTGACAACCTGGATGAAAAAGCAGACAAACTGGACAAAGATGACAAAAGGTCAGACAAGTTATCTATGGAATCAGGAGGTGGTTTTTAGGAAAAGAAAGCACAATTGGTCAAAGGACAGTCATTGGGGTCCGCAAAGACAAAACTGGCCAAAAGACAAATTCTGGCCAAAGGACAAATTCTGGGCAAAAACAAAAGAAACTAAAGAAACCAAAGACAATGCATTAAATGCATCTGTAAGTACTTGTATGTTCAAGTTACATGTATACAATACTCAGATAATTTTATTGGAGGACAGATTTCAATATTTATTCACAACTGGGATTTACTAACTTTGGATAAATGGATAAGAAATGTTTTAACTGGTTATACTATTGAATTAGACAATATACCATTCAAATAACTATTCCTAAAACAATTGAATTTAACGAACACTAAAGTAATTTAATTCAGAAAGAAATTGAAAAGTTTTAAGGAAAGAAATTATTGAAAAGTGTCAAATACATGTAATGATACTCATGGATATTATTCTAACATTTTCATTAGACCAAAAAGGATGGTAGTGTTAGAGTAATTTTAAATCTCAAATCATTCAATGATAATGTTGTCAAAAACATTTCAAAATGGAAACTTTGCACACTGCTATTAACAACATTAAACTAAACCAATATATGGCTTCAGTTGACATGAAAGATGCGTATTATAGTGTGCCAATACAAGAAAGTGATAAAAATATTTAAGATTTAGATGGAAAATGATCACTACCAATTCAAAGTACTTCCACAAGGGTTATTGAGCAGCCCAAGGATTTTACCAAATTGTTAAAACCTGTTTATAGAAAATTACGTGAAATGGGACACGTCAATGTGCCTTATATTGATGACAGTTTGTTATTGGGTGATACATATCATGAGTGTTTGAAAAATATTGAAGATACTGTTACTTTACTAGATGGATTAGGATTCACAATTCATCCTGAAAATCAGTATTTTACCTACTCAAGAAATTGTTTTCTGGGGTTCATTATAAACACATTAAATATGACTTTACAGTTAACTTCTGAAAGGAAAGAGAGTTTAATAGAACAATGTAAACTGCTTCTCTATCAAAAGAAAGTAACAATCAGAGATTTAGCACAAGTAATAGGAAAATGGTAGCTAGTGAACCAGGAGTGAAATATGCTCCTTTGTATTTCAAGGATTTAGAACATTTTAAAGATAAGTCCTTGAAAGGTAATCAAGGCAATTTTGATGCGATTATTGAGTTGGATATTAGAAGTAAGGAATTACTTCATTGGTGGATTGATAATATTATGTTCAGCTACAAGTCAATGTCTATTTCACAACCTTCAGTTATTTTTATAGTGATGCTAGTAAGACTGGATGGGGTGGTTTTAATAAAACCTACCAATTGACTAATAATGGTTTTGGACTCATGATGAAATATTGGAACATATCAATTTTTAGAATTGAAAGCAGCTTTATTAACATTGCAATCATTAGGACATATGCTTCATGATACACATATACGTTTGTATGTTGATAACACAGTGGCAGTGTCTTATATACACAATTTTGGGGACGTATACCTTCTTTGCATAAACTTACTAAAGAGATTTGGCACTGGTGTGTTGATAGGAATATTTGGCTAAGTGTTGCACATATTCCAGGGAAAGACAATGTTACAGCTGACAAATTGTCTAGAAAACTTAATGAGGATATGGAATGGATGTTAAAACCAGAGGTTTTGAGATAGTTGAACAAGTGTTTGGCAAAATAACAGTTGACTTGTTTGCATCTGGCATTAACAAACAAAACAACGGTATGTGTCTTTTTGCCAGATTTAAATGCAATGGCTGTTGATGCTTTTACTTTTCATGGACGAGTTCTGATGTTTATTATATTTTCCTCCTTTCAGTCTTCTGGGAAAAGTGATGCAGAAGTTAATTACAGACAAAGTCAACAAAGCATTGTTTGTAGCACCAATTTGGACAACTCAAGTATGGTTTCCAATTCTTCTACAACAGACTTGTCAACAACCATACTTACTACCACAAAAAGTTTAGTACTTCCAGGAAATCTACAAAACTACATCCAGTGAAAATCTTCAACTTGGGATTTTTGTGTGTCAGGAACATCTCAAAAGTAAAGGAGTTTCAAGCAATGTTGCCGACATCATTCTACAATCATGGAGATCTAGTACATCACAACAATATAAATCATATCTCAAGAAATGGAAATTATTTTCAAGTGAAAGGAAATCAATTTGTTTGATCCCCTACCAAGTATTACTTGAGTTCTTAAATTCATTATTTGAACAGAATGTAGGTTACAGTGGTATAAACACTGCTAAATCAGCTATTTCAGCATTGTGTAGTTTAGTTAGTGATAGAAATATTGGTAAAGAAACTTTAGTTAAAAGGTTTATGAAAGGTGTTTTCACTAAAAACCTAGTTTACCAAAATATAGTAAAGTTTGGGATGTTAACAAAGTATTAACATATTTTGATAAAATACGGACAATGAACAGTTGTCTTTATTAGAGTTATCACAAAAACTAGCTATGTTGTTTATGTTATTGAGTGGACAAAGATGTCAAACTGTATATAAATTAGAATTAGATAATGTTCAAATTGAAGGAAACACAATGGTTGCATATGTTAGTGAATTGTTAAAACCTTTAGTATTTGATAGATATATTATCAATGAAAAATTGTGTATTTTGAGAACTTATGAGGAGTATGTAAGAAAAACAGAAACTCTTGAACAAAGAACAAAAGTGTTTATTTCTACTGTTAAACCTTACAAACCTGTCACAAAAGTACTATTGCTAGATGGGTAAAACTGTTATGGAAAGTTCTGGAATAAACATTGAATATTTTGGTCCACATAGCTGTCGTTCAGCATCAACCTCAGCTGCATTAGGTCAAGGACTTAAATTAGACACTATTATGAAAAGTGCAGGGTGGAAATCAGCAAAACTTTTCAAAATTTTATAATAAAATAATTATTACTGACAATGAAAGTAATTTAGCTCAAAAGATTTTACCATCAAGTAGCTAAATGTAAAATGTTTTGTTTTATGATATATGTTATGATCATGATGATGGACATTAATGTACAAATGTATATATGTTTATTAACAGATATAATTACTTGAAATATTTGGTAATAACATGGCCTAAAGAAGGTTTTTCAACAATTCAACGTGGATTGATGATCTAGTTGTGCTCTAAAATCTCATGGGAAATCGTTTATATCACCAGTTTAATAAAATGTTTCAATTAATCGAAACATTTGAAGATTAATTATAATTTTATTAAACTGGTGATATAGATTTCACATGCCCACCACTTGGGATTTTCTTGTGAAATTGTACCCACCCTAAAATACAACTAGATCCTCAAGCTCTAAAGTATGACCTTGGACAGCGCCACCTGGCTGTTCTCTCATGTGAAATCTATATCACCAGTTTAATAAAATTATAATTAATCTTCAAATGTTTCGATTAATTGAAACATTTACTCATATCATGCTCCACAATATTGGGTACAGTCAGTAATTGTTTTATGTCATATCTTAATGTATTTTGTGATTTGGAGAATTAGGGGCTGATGGCAGATCTTTGATATTTTCAGTTTATCTAATTTTTACTATTTTCCAAAGACCCAAGACACATATTAGAGCTTGACATATTGTATATAAACCTGTCTATTGTTGAAGACTGTATGTTGTCCTCTAGATGACATATTGTATATAAACCTGTCTATTGTTGAAGACTGTATGTTGTCCTCTAGATGTATATCATATGGTAATCTATGTTTTATTATATAATTAACCACATCTTGATCTTATTCATATCTCAATATCATAAAATTGACAAAAGAATGAGAAACTGTATTGACTTCCTTTCATTTTCAAACGTAACAGAATAATGATGACAAAAATATTTTTTCAATAAATACACATATATTTTACAGCTATTTCAGGGACAATTTTAATTTAAAAAATATGAACACTTTTAGTGCTACATTTTCCCCGAATTTGCAACATTCCTTCACAAACACTAGTAAAAATAAATTGCAAATTGTAGTGAGATTAATAAGTCCCTCTTCACAAACCTGAATTCCATTCTCTTGTGATTCTGAACTCTCCATGACCTGGCAGTCATTATCAAAATATAAGCAGACATAGAAAGCTGTTCCTGTACATAGAGCAACTATAACTGCTTCTAAAACTTGCAAGTAAACTTTGGTTATATATCTACAAATAAAACATTTTTTTAGTTCATCATTTTTATCTGGGCTATTACAGCTAAACATATTAAATAGTCATTGTTCTACTGATGAAGTCCATAGGCTGACCTCTGGAAACATATTAAATAGACACTTGTCTACTGGTGAAGTCCTTAGGCTGACCTCTGGAAACATATTAAATAGACACTTGTCTACTGGTGAAGTCCTTAGGCTGACCTCTAGATGTCTTTTGATTTTGTGTTGTTGGGTTGATGTATCATTGACATTTATCCAAAAGCTCTTTATTCACTGCTTTTTTAATGTAAATTTTTCAAATTCAATTACCTGTACATACTCGAAAATAATTCAGGAATATGTGATCCAGAATTGGAAAGTACCCACTTATAAGCTAGATCTAGCAACTTGAGGAAAAATCCAAGCCAGACAAAGGTGGTCTGAAATCAAATTTCCAGTTAAAAAACTACAGTGGTGAAAGCTATTTAGCCAAACCTACATAATTCTCTGAATAAATAGTTTTCATTAAAAATAAGAAAATGCAGTACTGACTTAGTGCTTTATTTGTTCTCTGTGAGCCAGTTTCTATCACTTTGTATTGGATTTCCCACTGATTTCATTTTGTGTATGGATTTCTTCATGGACACAAGGTTTGTGTGTAATTCCTCAGATGAACTAAAAACCAAACTAGAGGCTCTTTAGACCTAGGTCTATGTGCAATTTTACATCTTCAACAATGGACATTCTCCAACATTGTACACTAGAATATAATTAGACCAAAATTTAATTTTTTCAGTTCACAGTATTCTCACTACCTTCTATAATTTTTCCCAAAACACGAAAAAGGAGAAAGATTAAAGAGCAATAAGGAGTTGACTTATGATTTAAGCCATGTTGACTTACTTGTAGATCTTATCTTGCTTATCATTTTTATATATTATATATTTTTATATTTTTGCTATTGTTAATCTTGTATTGCTGATCTTTTTTACTGTATTTAGTTTCTCTTCTCTATCTATTATAATTTTTAAGATAATAGGCAAAAATGAAATTTTTTTGCAAAATCGTCATTAAAGAGCAATAACTCATCTAACACTGTTGATGTAAATGGACAGCAGGTAGATCTCAACATTCTGAACATTTCCGCTTGTTTGGATTTTCTCTATCTAACACAGTTTTCAAAATAATAGAAAACATACATTTTACCCCTATGTTCTATTTTCAACCATGTTGGTTGGCAGGCTTGGTCATCAGACACATTTTTAAAACTAGATATCCAATGAGGATTGTGGCAAAGTTTGGTTAAATTTGGCCCAACAGTTTCTGTGGAGTAGATTTTTGTAAAAGTTAACTGATCACAACATGGATGATGGATGCCAAGTGAAAAGAAAATCTCACTGGGCCATTGGGCCATGCGAACTAAAAATGAAAAGGGATAACACTGTACCAAATATAGTAAAGTGTCTATATATATGTGAATTAATCTATGCAATTATAGATTTTCACAATTTTAACTGTTTAAAGTCTTATTAAATAAATAACATAATAATAAACTGATGACACATAGATATGTCTAATTTTTTTGTAATTTTGAAAGTATAATGCAAATGCTGAAATTAAAATTGAAATATTTAGACATGTAAACTATTCAAAGTCCATGAACCATGACTGAAGGTGCAAGGCAAAATAACCTCCATGGAAAAGAGAAATGCCAATGCTTGTAAAACTGCATACCAAATACCACTGACTTATCATATAAGTGGTTCCCTTTAAAATAACCTATACACAAACTTTAACTTATAAACAATCCAAAAGTTTCAAAGTCAACAACCCATGATGATGATTGGGTTCAAATAATCTTTAAGGAAATGAAACTTGCAAATGCTTTTACAACTGCATACCATATATCATTGACTTAACATTAATGGTTCATCTTAAACTGATCTTATCAATATTGATAAAGAAATTTATTGTTTATATTGAAAACCCCAAATTATCCATTGAATACCCTTATTAAGTGACAAAAGTGTTGTTGTCAATTAAGGTGTGAAATTTATCAGTAATAGGTGTAAAGTAGACTGTAAAGTGTTGTTTATGATCATGAACTATATAATTAGCATTCCATGATTTTACAAAATAACTAATCATCACAATAAGAAAGTTCCATGAAGTTTACTTGTAAATCAACTGATTAAATTGTTAATTCTACCATTTTAGAAATTATTTGTAAAATATTTTGGTTAGTGATGGTTTATATTTTAATTTATAGCAGATATGTGATTTAGTCATACTCTACAAAATCATTGACACCACAAGGCAAATTAAACATAAAATAAAATGGGAAAGAAGAGAAGTACATCTTTATTGTTAAGAACAGTGATAGCATCATTTAAGAAGAGAGTAAACTATATTATGATGAAAATCAAAATGCATCATTCATAATTTCATTTTAAATATTTGCATGCATGACACACACACTTGTTATAATTTCATTGCTTGTCATGTGATTTACCAACATCAGCATCTGCTTGCTGTACTGAAAACCCACACACTTGGACAAATGCCAAAAATAAACCTACTTATATGAGGGTCATGACTGAATCCCTAACTTTTGAAACTGTAAAAAGGGCAACCGACTTATAAGCCAACCTACTTTTACTGGATATGTACCATATTGAAGTTTGCTTTAACAACAATTCAGCCTGGTAAAAATACCACTTATTCAAGTTTTGGGTAAAGTCAAAGGTACAGAAATATTTACAGCATACCCTTATACTTACTTTCTTCTAAAAATGGTCAGTTTGCAGTTAATATGGTTAAATAAAGCACCAAGAAGTCCACCTAAAAAACAATAACTACCAATTATAAATGTACTGAGCCATCAGATAATCAGAGTAATTAATAGTTATCACATGACTTGTGTTTGTTTGATAGGGTTTAACATCACTTTCTATCCATTCATACAATTCATTGTCTCAGACAATGATGAATTATATGTAATATTTTTAAAACATTGTTGTTTGTTAACAAAATCTGAAACAATTAGTATCCACACAATGGATAGCCTTATTTTATTTGATAGGCTATGAAATAACTCACAATTCAATAGATTCGAAAGAAAAATTTTCTAGCATGTACTTTATTGTTAGAGAAACTAGAGCACCCTGGGTAAACTGCTGATATTCACTGAGTAACTGACAAACTGTATCACAAACAAGGAGATCAGAATCTTTCCATTTTGCAAATGGTTAGAGCAAGTCAAGACCTACTAGCCATAGGCTGAAGTGAAATTTATCAATATGCTTGATTCCAAGCATCATCATTCCATTGAAGCATTTGGTTTTAGATGATGTTTGTTGGGCATAAAATCTAAGTAAGTATGTTGACCAAAGGGATGAATATCTGTATGGGGATAATTTCCATAAGGCAGCTTAGATAAATCGGATAAATGAGAAAAATAACATATATTCTGTACGGTTGAATTATGTACATAAATAAGATTATAGACCGATACATGAAAAATGTAAAACGTACACAATGATCTTGTCAGTTCCAGGATGGATGGATCCAGTTTGATAAAAAAACATTATATGCAAATTATTCAGCAAATATTGGAATATTTTTATCAAAACTATTCTGCAACTACACTTTTTTCATACTTTAATGTTATATTCATTTATTTTTTTATATAGGTTGCAATGAATTAACGTGATAAATAAATAAATCTGATGATTTCACTCCTCTGACGTCAAGACGTTGTAGATGACGTTGCATCCAAACAACTGAGAATGGGTAGAAAAAGATATGTTTCCTTTTATTTTCTTCTTTATTTGCATCCAAAAGTCCATGGCCAATGTAATAAAAAGAATAACTAATTCAAGAATTAAAATATTTAAAAATATTCAACTGGTGACCGAACAATACTGATTATTAACTCAAGCACTACGTGCAATGTGAATTGATGTGTTGTTCTGTCACTCGTTGAACATTTTTCTATATTTGAATTCTTGGATTAGCCATTATATAAAGAAATTATAAACTCACCTACAATACCCATTAAAATAAATATTGGTATTTCTAATCCTCCATAGGTTGTTGTCTACAAATAATTAAAAATAGAATAACTACTCTTATCACTGAACCTCCAATAGAAGGTTAATTACTTAAAGGTAAATTATATATACACACTTTAGCTACAAAAATTCAAGATGATCCAGTATGTAGAAATTATATTATTGTTATTTTTGGTGATGTTGTACCCTACATTTGTTACCAGAACACAATATATATATATATATATAACTAACTAAACATCAGCCCAACAATGTTAGATCTGTAAATTTTGGTTGAGTTCACAAATTTTTGTTCTTCCTCTAGAACGGTTGGGACAAACTAAAGTTAGAGAACGAAACGAAAAATTCATTCAAACTCATGCTATATATATATATATATATAACATAAAACTAAAGTTAGAAAACGGAAACAAAAATTTGTACATAAAACAAAACAATAATGTTGCTTTTTTACATATAACAAAAAAAATGAATCATTTATTCAATGATAAATGTAGAAGAACTTGGAAGGTTCTTAAAAACAATCACCAGTATGAAGAAGCAGTGGTGATTCAAATAAACTTCAGAGAGCAAATTTTTAAAGTTCTAATTAGATTTGCATCGCATGTGGTTTTGAGTCCCTCCTCCCTATTTTTCAAACAAATGTTTATAGAATATGTGTTGAATGGACATTAAAAAACAGTTAATGTAATGAAAATTCAAAATACATAAAAGCTACTGATTTTTCACTGAATTTATTGACTTTCAAAAATTACATTTAGATCCAGAATAGTTTTTTCATTAAATATTCAAATTTAAAAACTTGTATCTCTGAATTTTATGGCACACCAATGTTACAACACATTATAAAACATAGACTAAAACACACACAATAGTTTCTTTTTACCAACTTACAATTTCAAAATGACATAAATAAGTAATTATATATACACAGATGTAAATACATCAATGTGTTATGCACTCAAATTCATTTTATTAGTACAAACTAATATACTTACTAATAAATGAAAAAAGTATCTGTCATATTCAAAGAAATAACAGTTTTATAAAAAGCAACATTTCTATTGGTATACAACTATTTTAAATATAAAATGATGTGAAAGGAGAAAAAAATTAATTCAAGGAAGTAAAACTGCTACAAACCATTTTTTATTTAATGCAGTATTTAACACACTTTTTCTCAGGGTTATCAATGTGTTACTGGGGCCGATTAATTCACAAACTGAATATAAGTTTTCTCAATTGAATTGTTTCATATTTTTCATGTCGGGGCCTTTTATAGACAACTATACAGTATGGGTTTTTCTCATTGTTGAAGGCCGTATGGTTGCCTATAATTGCTTACATCCACTTCATTTGAACTTTAGTGGATAGTTGTCTCATTGGCAATCATAACCAAATCTCCTTATTTTTATATAAGTTCAGTTTGTGAGTCAGTGGCCCAGATTACACAACAATAACCTCAAAAAATTTGTGTTAATCCTTATATTTCTCAACCTAAACATTTGACTATTTTTTCTTTCAACCTTTTTGGAACCCAAGAATTCCATTCATTCCATATCATGCATGAATATATCACAGTTAAATTGACATAGTGTTTACATAGATTACAAAAGTAGTTTCAGCAACATTGTTTATCAAAGTGTAAACCAAGGAAAAAATTTGAATGCACCAATCTAATTAGATTATTTGTAGATATGCAAATCGTATAAGAATTATATCATTTGTAAATTTCTGTCTTTAGTCATCATGCTCAAAATTTTTTACAAAGGGGCCACCACATGATCTTTTCAATAATATCCATGAACATTTTTGTCAAGCATCCTAAAAATTAATTTGTTCTTTTCACATTCTTTATGTAACTTGAGACAAAGATAACATAAATAACTTTTTTTTTATTTGGAAAGCTTTCAAAAGGATTATTAAGGTTTAATATTGGTGCATAACTACACACTTGTGTATATGTAACATTCAGTGATCTTTGCAATGATTTAAGGCAGACATTCATGAAATTTGCCAGACAATGCCTGCGAAAAGAATCATTTTGGAAATAGTGGTCTACAGACATTTGTAGGTCTTCATTATGTATATAAGCTATAGTTTCGTTTCTTCTTCAAGCTGTTTCAGGTGTAAATATCATTCTATAGGCCAATTTCATGGTTGTGTGGTCTTTCTAGTGCCTTTCAACTGAGAAGTACCATATTCTTTTTGAAATCTGAGAATTAAACTTGCCATGTGTCAGAGTCAGAGGGTTTCCTGGATGTCAAAATCAAATTTTGTGTGTAAATTGATTAATAAAATACAAATTACTAATTTGACCACAACATTTTGGTGGTACACTACATGGAGCTTTGATTAATAAAAAGTTTATACTAAATCTGATGGCTACTGAACTCACCTCAAATTTTCCAAAATTGAAGAGACCAGGAGAAGACAGGTCTAATGGATGTCCCTTCACAAAACTCTGTACAACGTTTAATGTAAATGTTGACAACATGGAGGCAAAAAACTGAAAATATATTAATATTCATCATTTTGTAGGTTGTTTCCTTCAATCGTCTACTTACCAATTACAAATTTTATTCTGTTATCACACAATTTTAAATATGAATTGTTTCCCTTTGCCATTTGAAGATTGGTTCTAAACCAGACAAAATGGGCTGCTACCCATGCAAAGCATGATAAGTTGAAAGTGATATATAGGCAATTTAACGAAATTTTTACCAAATTTTTATGAAAAATAACTATTTACATCAAAACTTTTAAACTTAAAAGATAAAATATAAAATGCTTCGCTGAGCGCAGCCTGATACGACTGCAGAGATCAAACCCTGAACAGTTGGGGAAAGTTTGGACACAATATTCAAGCTTTGATACTGTCTGAATTTGGATTGTGGTAAAAAATTTGACATAATATAGGTTTCTGACACAAAATAAATGTGGTTGAAGATCATAAAAAATTTGAAGTATTGTCTGATATAATCAATGTAAAAATGAAAAAATTTTAGAAAAAAAAAAAAAAATAAAATAAGGCAAAAATCCCCTTGGAGTAATGACCCCCAAACTCAATCCCATCCTTCCCTTTGTGGTATGGAACCTTGTAGTACAAATTCAGATAGATCCATACACTTAAACACAAGTTATTGTCTGGAAATTAGGAATGCTGGTTTTTGGCCCCTAATTCCTGAACGTTTGGGGCAATTACCCCCAAATTCAATCCAAGCCTTCCTTTTGAGATATAAAACCTTGTTGTACAATTTCAGAGAGATCCATACACTTACACACAAGTTATTGTCAGGAAACTACAATAAACTGCTTTGCTGAGCGCAGCTGGATACTTCTGCAGAGGTCCAACCCTGAACAGTTGAGGCAAAAATGGACACAATATTCAAGCTTGATACAGGTCTGAATTTGGATTGTAATTAAATATTTGACATATTACAGGTTTCTGAATAAATGTAGTCAAAAAGCTTGAAATTAGTTATATGAATTGAATTTATATTCAATTAAAGATTTCATGCTGTTGTGCAATACACTGTGCTGTTGCGCAATACTTAGTAAATCTGTTGTCAGACTATAAACAAATAAAGGGAGGTTATCTTAATAGATATAAACCAGGCACGAAAGTTTAATGAAAACTGCTCAAAGCACTTTAAAGGTATTGTCAAAAAACTGGAAAATCCCCCTTTTTTTAATGAATAAAACCCCATAACTTAAAAACGTAAAATCTAAAATTTATAAAAATGGAAAGGAAGCTTATGTCAATAGATAAAAACAATTGACCAAAGTTTCTTGCAAATTGGAGAAAGCATTATTTAGTTATTGTCCGAAAACTGGAAACTCCCTCCCTTTTTATAATAAATGAATAAAATCCCATTTCTCTGAAACGAAAAATCTAAAATTTATGAAAAACGAAAGGGAGCTTTTGTCAATAGATATATACAATTCAACAAAGTTTTATGCCAACTGGGTAAAGCGTTTTTGAGTTAATGTCCGACATGTTGACGACGGACGGACGGACAGACAGTCAACGGTATACCATAATACTTCCCGTAAACGGCCGTATAAAAATGCTTATTTTGGCCCCTAACTCCTAAACTATCGGTACCAAAACCCCCAAAATCAATCACAACCTTCCTTTTGTGGTATTGAACCTTCTGGTAAAATTTCATATAGATCCATTTACTTAAACTAAAGTTATTGTCCGAAACTAAATGTGTCTTCGGACAGCGAAGACGACGACGCAGACGACAACATACCATTATACGAACCCAAAAACATTTTTGCGGTTTTATAATAATTAAAATATTTTAAATTAAAAACTTAAAAAGATTACACACATTACACAGATAAACTTGCTTTCTGTGCTAGCTCTTCATTGTCAATGAAATATTATGTCAAACCTAAGGGAAATAACTTGTTCAAAAGGAATTTTAATTACTGGGTCAATTAAGGAATTGGCAAATATACTCCTCTAACTTGACATGCTGCTTTCCCTTTGATAAAATTCTTGATATATCTATACTTAGCGCAGACTCAAAGATGTACATATTAATGGCTGTTACAGTTTATCATCCTCTTAAATCCACTCGTATCATAACTTATGTGCAAACACATGTGTCAATTTCACTGTTTTAAAACCTACAGAATTGTTATTCCTATTTTAATGCATAACAAAAAGAATGGATACATTAGAGCTGGAAAAAATGTTTAAAGTAACAATAAAATAAAATTTTGCAGAATTCCTTGAATAATCTTGGCACATTAATGTCATGTTTAAAATGCCCCAAGATAATTCATGGAATTTCGCAGAATTTAATTTAAGTCAAACAACTAAAACTCTCAAGCTGATGGTTATTCTGCTTCTTGAAAGATTCTAGTTTTGGATAATATCTATTTAAAATGGAGTTTTAAGATAGGTTTTATTTCATTTTCTTTTCTATTGCAATATTCACACATTTATGGGTTTCAGCAAGTCAACACGATTGGTCACTCATTAGTTACCACATGTCAACTGTGGATTTGACGTAAATAGTAGCTGACAAAAAAAATGTATATTAAAAATTGTTAATTTTTGGATTGACAAAAAACAGCAATAGAAGTGCTATTACTTTGATTTGGGTTTTGTCAAGTGTGTATAAGGATTTTGTGTCTTGAATTTTTTTTTGTGATACTTTTTTATATACTTATCCTATATCATTATTTTCAATAAACCTCAGTAATGTCTAGGTATATAACTAAAATTTAGATTGTCTATTTTATATTTTGTGTCCTTTTTCCATAATTTATAAGATAACTTATAATTCATTTGCTCAAACATACAATTCTCCAGGTCAAAGCTTGATTCCAGAAACTGGCCCCTTCCTCCAAGCTAAACAAAACACCTCCAACTGGAGCTCCAAAGGCAGCAGACACACCTGCAGCAGCACCCCCTGATACAAAATCTCTCTTTTCATGGTCAGATCTAAACATTTCAAATATCTGAAATATAAATATTCAAGCTTAGCATATTTGTGTATGACAGAATAGGAAAAATAAAAAATCTGTATAGTGAAATATAATTAACCATCAAGATTACCTCCGAAAACTGCCGATAGTCATTCAACCCGACATAAACATAAACAAAAATGTAAATAGACTGAGAAGTATGTGGAGTTGTGTAATTACGATTTTTCCAGGTTTGTTTGATTTCATGTCATAGATTTAAAAAATGTAAATCATGGTTTTACCTGGATATGAATGATTTGTGGTGGGCCGAATTGGTCAAAGAAATCTTTTTTTATAGTGGTTACCTTGTTTCACTTTTCAATGCTGACATTCCTTTCTTTTCAATAACTAAACATGCTTAGGGCATGCGTAACCCATCTTCAGCTAAAGGTCAAGTTAGAGTTGCATGAATACGGGTTCAACTGAGGTTGAATTATTGACTTGCAAGTAAATAAAACATTTCTGATGTTTTCGATCTTAGTTTCATCAAATTAAACCAAACTGACTGCTAATAGTGAAATATTACATTGGTCCCCAAATTAAGTCCTGTATATTACACAACACAGGAATATAACTGTTTGAAAACAAAAAAAATCATATTTTAATTTCTTGTCTAAATGGCAACTATACCCATTTAAGAACTTTATTAGATAGAGAAACTGTTAGCTGGACAAATTAGCAGCAAGATAACATCAATCAAATAGGGGAGCATAGATGAGTTTGAGGATTGACTTCTTAAAGGAGTTACTGCCGCTAAATGATGATTTTAGCCCCTTGTTCAATTATCTTGAAAACTATAATATATAGAGAAACTATAAACAGTGAGAGAAGATGATAAAGATTTCAAGAAAATCATTGGAATTATTGGTCCTGAAATAACTTGAACAGCTTTTTAAATATTCCTGTGTTGTGTAATATACAGGACTTAATTTGGGGGACCAATGTAAGGTATAAAAGAAGTCAAATTCTAGACACTGATGAGAGATAAAAATTGTTTGTGGGGTATGTTCATTTTTCATCAACCTACAATAACCTTTTATAGTTTATGACTGCTCTGAAACAACCCAATGGATTGAAGTTTAACACATTTTAGTTCTACATCATGTATAATACACTCCAAAAAATCAAACCTTAAAATCAAAGAGGAATGTACTGGATTTGCCCTGAGAAATACCAGCAGCTATCACTGCTCCAGAATGAATCATTGGTCCTTCCTGTAAAATTATGAAAACATAAAACAAAATAAAATAAACATACAATGTGAATTCAAAATATTCTGTAATTACTGTAAATTCAGAAATTTGAGTGTGCATTTATTACTGCAATTGACAATACCGGTAGATTTATTTTTTGCGATTTCAGAAAATGCTGCTAAAAATAACGCTTTCAAATTCTAAAATGTGAGTTTTTAGTGTTTTAAAAACCTATCCCCTAAAAATCTTCCCAATGATAAAAACATCGCAAAATTTACAATAATAAGTGTTCAAATATGGTACATTCTTTCAATTATCTATGTTTGTATCTAACATTCTAATATGACGTCCTTATAAAGCTTTGTAAACAAAGCCGTGTTCTAATTAGCACAAAATATGTTTGACACATGCGTACAAACTGACTGCTTACATTCTCGTTTATTTCATTTTTATCCTAATAAAATATATATATTTTAGTTGCTTACATAAAATTTTATTATATATTGTTATTAAAACATCATATATTTAACCTGCTATTAGTTTTTAAACTTATTAAATATGAAAATGTAATGTACATCATTCATGGGGAGTAAACAGGAATAACCAAACATTCCTAAGGTATTTTCGTACGCTTCAACTTATAAAAATACAATATTTGTCCTATGAGAATCAAAATAATTCCTTCATGTCATACTCTATGCTCATTTTAACATGGGTCAGCATTATATTTGACCATATTTTTCACCTTGCTAACGCTCAGTGTAAAATATCGACAAATATAATGCCTACCCATGTTAAAATGAGCAAAGAGGAATTATTTCTTAATTAGAGATTTGTACAAATGTATATGAAACAAGTAATATAACTATCATGAAATTGCTTAAGGAATGTGGCGTATAAATATTTGCATACGCCTTGAGTAATTTAGTTTTCTCACATATAAATCTATCAATTTTCAATTTTCGAGCCATTCTTTCATCTAGAAAAATTCACTGATCAGAATCAACACATTTGTTAAAATGAGTGAACAAGAATCGCCTATATGAATTGAAAGCAGCGAAGAACATAAAGGGTCTACTTGATTTTCACCTGAGGATGTATTAGTGCTGTTCAGCCAGAGCCTATATTTGACATTAAAAAGGCATAAGGAAGAGCTCTTCAAGGAGATGAACACATGAACTGAAGCTAAAGAAGCTGAAAGTATTCCTCTGGTACAACACTTATGAGAGACAATCTAATTTCAACGGGGAACAAATTGAAGATCTAAAAAAGACCCTTAATTTTTTTTTGATAAAGACTCTCCAGCAATAGCAATTCAGTATTTGGAAAAGTGTATCCAAGCCTTGATGGAGAGAAACAAGATACTATGTTTGATACCATAAATAAAATTTATCAATTTTTAAAATCTGTTCACTTTTACAAAGTATCAGGAACTACTGATTCTTTGTGGAATGTTTTTGTTTTGTTCTTGCAGGGAGAAACTGCATTTATTCATTAAAAGGTCTGCCTGGATAACTGTACAGTATTTCATGCAGAACAAGTTGTCTGACACATCAAGTTTAAGAATTCAATTTATGGGTTAAGTTTACTGTTTGAGACATGTACAACCATGAATATTCATGGTTCAAAAGTTGTATTGAAGTTGCCAGGCTAAATGTTTTACAATCAACAAATATTTAACCCATGGTTGGCCATGATCATTCTAATGTGTCCTAATTTTGATTTTGTTATTGCCCGAATGGTAATAATGTTATATAAGAAGAAATTCAGACATTTTTTATGGCATTAAATGTTTAAATCCTATTTATATATGACAAACAGTTCATGAATTTTTATGAACAAAGAGTTTTGTTCATGAATAATTCATCATTCACTAGCTCATGAACATTCTTGTCCATTTGCTGTTCATCAATTGATCATTAACAGTTCATGCATCTTTTATGAATGATTCATCAATTATGTTCATGAGTCATTCATTATCAATTCATGAATTATGTTCATGAGTCATTCATTATCATTCATGAGCAATTCATCAACATTTTGCAGGGGAAGTCCTGTTTGGGTTCTTTTGCACGCATGACGCAAGTCCCGTTTGGGCATTGTTATGTTTGATTATGTTTTTGATGTATTTTACAACCACAAGTCTTGTTTGGGCCCTCTCACACTTATGATTTAGTTGGATTTTGTTTTTATTATTATTTAAATATATTAGGTTTTGTTTAGTTTATATCAAAATGGAGATTTTACTTTTTCGTGAATACTGTCATTTTTTTGAAAGATATATCCTGTTTGCTATCAGATTTTTAGTGGTCTATTATTTTTCTCTAATTTAATTCATTTACTAAATAATTAATTTTATTTAAATTTATTTTTCAGTTTAGATTCAAACATTCACATTAGGAATCCTTGAAGCAATTTTCAAATCCTGACTTGAAGGTTCTAACATTTTCATTATCTTCAGTAGTTTGTGCTTCAAAAAGAAAAATACTTTAAAGAAATGTAACGGATACTTGAAAAGATTCAAATATTGGTGCTTAAAGTACAATTTACAGTTTTTGCCTACCTCCTTTTGTACTGTTACTAACTATCTTAACTACCCCAGGATATTATTCAGTCTGGAGTTTATGCTTCCGTTTCAAGCACAGTATTTTATTCAATCAAGCGGGAGCACAATCTCAATTTTTAAAGCAGTATGTTAAATGACAATTGCTAGATATGGTACTAAGGTGGCATAAGATTGAAATTAGGCCTTTGAATAGAAAAAGAACACATTACTCCTACGATTTTAAGATATCATAATTTGCCAGATTCAACAAAAACAACAATTTACCAGGGTTGAGGATTTGTACTATGTTACAACTGGATTTTGCAGGTTTTTTAAGATACCACGAGTTAGCACACATTCAGCCTTCTGATTTAACTTTCCCAGATTCTTATCTACAAATCAACAAAGTAAGATGGATAGATATCTACAGGGTAACATGACATTAATTTCTAGAACAAACACAGATCTTTGTCCAGTTTCTATGCAGAATTATATTCATGTTGCAAGTTTGCCCTTTGGAAGCGACAAATTCATCTTTAAAGCTTGTTTTATTTCAGGCTATTGATAAGCATAAGCTAGCCTGTAAAAATTGTCATAATTTTGTAGATTTAGAAAGATCCTTCCTTCCTTTGTTTATGTCCTTACTGATCAGTGCAATTTTTCATGCCTTATTTCTTTTGTTTTATTTGCACATTATTAAGACAATTTTTATGTTTATATGAGCATAGTGAAGTAAAACATACATTCATTTTTTTATTGTGGCGTATAAATAATTGCATGCGCATTGATTAATTCGGTTTTCTTGCATATAAATTCTTTGATTTTCGCAACATTCTTTGTCGAGAAAATTCACTGATCAGAATCGACATGCATTCATAATGTGTGAATTCCTAGAATTATCTTTTTCCAATTGAAGATTTTTATATATGTTGACCTGCGACCATTTATTAGGAGTTTTGGAGACCATACTTTACCAGTCAAGGGTCTAACTGAAATAACTTATTAGAGAAAAAACATACATGTCGTTATTGTGGACTAAAATATCAAATCAAAGTGCTGGATAGCACCTCTGGGAAGTTTGCAACTGTAGATGTGTATTATTTCAAATAGGTTATAGATGTGTATTATTTCAAATATGTATTTAATCACAGCTTTGATGTTTTTAACTAGACCATCTTCTTTTCAGCAATTATCAAAAAAATTTTTTCATTGTTTGTCATTTAAATTTTGATATTTTCTATTGAAACCTTAAACTGTTGTTCTAAAATAATCAAATATACAATAAGCTCTGTTAAATTTCTTTATGTGCCCATGCCATATCTAAGGCCTGTGATTTTATAGTATTTTTTTCCATTTGTAACTGGGCATAATCCTAACCATAACAGTAAAATGAAGGCACAAAATTCAAACTTGATCTTGGTTTTGTGGTTAAAAGTATTGTGTATAAGTTTTGTAACATTTGGTCGAGACACACAAAAGTTAGAGCACGGAATTGAAAAATATTTGTAAGTCTTCCATGAACCCGGTGTCTCGCCTACTTTTGCTGTTAATCGCAGGCTCAACAAAAATAAGGAAAAAGTTAATAAAATATTCCTCTCTATACTATCTTTTGATTGTTAGAAGCTTCTGTCCAAGTTTGGTAAAAATCCAGGATAGTTTATGAATCTAATAAATGTTTTAAAAATTTAACTGCAGACTGTATGTAATGTTAACTGGAAGAAAAGCTAAGTCCATTAATAAGTAAAATACGGAAAAACAAGAACAAAATTATAACTAAATTTCCTTCTAGATACTAGCTGTTCATCATAAACAAGTTCTGTCCAAGTTTCGTACAAATCCGGGATAGTTTAAGAAAGTTATTAAATTTTAAAACTTTAGCCACAGAGTGAATGTAATGTTTCCTGGCAGAAAAATTAAGTCCATCTATAAGTAAAATACTGAAAAATGGATTTTTTTACAAAATTTACTTCTGGATACTATCGTATGATCATAAACAAGCTTCTGTTCAAGTTTGGTAGAAATCCAGGATAGTTTAAGAAAGTTATTAAAATTTCAAAACTTTAACCACAGAGTGAATATTTGTGGACGCCGACAATATGTAGGAAAGTCAAGGCTCGACAACTATCACAATTTTAAATTTGTAAAGGGCATAACTCTAGAACAGTAAAACTGACGCCACCAAAACTCAAATCTAAACCGTGTTTTGTGATAATGAGCTTTGTGTATAAGTTTCATAACGTTTGGTTGAGACAAACTAAAGTTAGAGATCGTAAACAAAAAATTCAAGCAACTTTTCCATTTGTTAAGGAGCATAACTCTAGAATTGTAAAATCGACGCCATCAAAATTCAACTTGACCTGTGTTTTGTGGAAATAAGTATTGCGTATAAGTTTCATACAATTTGGTTTAGGAAAACTAAAGTTAGAGAACAGAAACTAATTTTTGGATGTACGGACTTATGTACCAGAAAGGGACGTACATACTAACAGAAGAAAAAGGGTAAAACTTAATACGGTGGGGACATAACAATAGCAGTATGACGAAAGGAGTAAAAAGTTTATAAACACTAGATTCATAGAGGTGCGTATAACCCTGTAACACATTTTAAAGTTGATGCTGTGAAATTTAGCATTGAGGCAATAACATTTGAGATTTTTGGTTCGTCATAATTATTTGGACTAGCATTAAGAGTGAGAAAGCCATTTTGCTATTACATGGACAGCTTTTTATTTAATCATGTTGCTACAGCACTTGTCTTGATACACTGAGTTATTCTAAGTAAAATCTGACTTGTCTGCCTTATCCTTGTAACGATTTGTGTACAAATGTTATTGTTAATCGTAACACTGAGGACATGGGCTGTGATATGTACGAACTGTCGTTGAGTCAATGTTTTCAGTTGTCAGTTTGATCCATGTGACTGAGCACGCTGGACGAGTGAAGGTCCTTAAATTCACATTGGAATGTGAAATAGCTAGTATTTAAGTAGCGAATTCAAAAGTTTTCAAATGTTTTGGCATCAAAACCTTCCCATCGATGTTTTGACAAAACATTAGAAAATGAAAGGATATGGAGTAAATGTACATGGGACAAAATCGCACACAATACATAGAAAACATAGAAAATTATCAATGAACAGGGCTTTTATTCCTGTTCTTCATCTTGACAGTTGATGTAGGGTCTTCAACAATGAACAAATCATTCATACCCTACAACAAGGTCAAGACGGCCCTAAGCGTCGACTTAAGAGGTACTATTGATAAAAATAAAGTAATTTTGAAAGACATCGATCCCGCTAAAATATGCCTTGAAGTTACACATATGCACTTTTCTATCATAGCCTGTATTTACCTTTACTCATCCTTGGCGTGTGACATAAGCCATATGATTATCGAGTATTTCTGTCACCTGTGTATAATTGTGCAATCAAACTTTTATCACTTGTCAATTATCCGACGGCTTGGTCAAAATATAAACATGTTAAAAAGTACGTTGCATTCAGTAATGTCAGTCAGACGGGATTCTTCGATACACTCGGCTTTTACTTTATATTTAATACTAAACATTTGTAAATATCGTACATAGAAAATTACGAGAAAATGTTCATTCATGATATATTCATGAATGAAACGATGTCTCGCGAGATTTCTTTGATTTTCTCTTCAGCGCATGGAAAATCCGCAAGTAGTGTGTGTAATAATCATTTTCAAAATGAAGTTAAATTCACCTGAATTGTCGGTGAACATTCATTCCTTTTTATTCAAGCTGTAATCTTTTCAAAAGGACTCAAAATTTCAAAAGCATCTTCCTAGAATTAGTATTCAAACACTAGTACTACATTATCCTGGATCAGAATATTTGCGATAGTCTGTCACCGGAAGTAAGAGGTCGACGCTTTAGGAAAGTATTGCTATAGCAAACTTCCCAAAACTGTGATAACATATGTATGTTACATGTTTCAAAGAGGCAATATACATCCTTTACTTTGTTAAATTGTATACAAGTTCTACTGGTATAATTATTGTCTTTATGTATACTAAACTTTAGAAAGATATAACAGTCATGACAGTTTATAATTTGCCAATCATGTATAGTACACCTATGTTATTACAGAAAATATATGCCTGTAATAACTAAAGGGTGTTATTACAGCTTTCCTACATCTCTTCAAAGCCATTTCTCAGACATATATCACAATGTATTTTAATTCATTGTAAGAAATAATGATCATGCAGAGCATGTAATGAGGTTTTGAGCAAGCTTCCCAGTAATTCCCAAGTGTCTCATTTTATAAGTTACATGCCTGTAATAACTAAGCCTTATTATTACAGCTTAGTGTATCCCTTAAAACCCTTGTCTCATTGATTTACCATGGTTGATCAAAATGTATTAATTGAATTAAAAAATTAATTATCAAGGATATGCATTAAGTTTCTGCACAAAGTTTCAAGAAATCTCAAGAGCCCACTAAAATAAAAATATATTCTGATATATTAACTACTAACAAACATATGTTACTACAGATTAAAAAATAAAGAGCAGACAACTCATGAAAGTATCTGTAATAACACATGTATGTTATTTTTCTCTAATAACTTATTCAAGTTAGACCCTTGACTGTTCACAGTTTACAGATTTTCATCTTTCATTTTTATTATGAAACTGATCAGTGCGATTTTCTCCGCCACATTTCTTTTTGTTTTATTTACACATTATTAAGACTATGTACGTATCAGCATAGAGAAGTAGAACATAGGGTATTTATTTATTTTCAAAAATAGTGATCCTTTCAAGAATCATATGAGAATTATATGGTGCAGATTAGTGAAATTTTTCTAGATATACTGTGTGCATGTTTGTATGATTTACATCTATTCTTTGTACTTCTATATTACAATCTTTTTTAAACAACTCTGAAATATAAATACTGACCTTTCCTACAATGAGTCCACCAGACACGGCACATATTACACCTACAATTTTAATAACAATTGTCTTCAGTCTGACCACTTGTGGAACTTTTACACCATTCAAGAAACATTTTATCTGTGGGATTCCACTACCAGAGGCCACCGGCTATAAACAAATAAATATAAATCATTTTTTAAACTGGCAAAAATAGAGCCTCAATTTTCAAAATTCATTTAAATTGATGAAAAAATTGTAATGGATTTTTATATGACGATCTATATATCGTAAACCAGTATAATCACAGCATATCTACCTTTAGCGCAAACGCATTAAAACACAAAATTGGCTGTTCTGCATTATGCCAATCTCATTTATACGACCAGGTAAACTCAATATGTAACAGTAAAACCCATGTTTAACTTAGACCAAGCTTCAAATACAGTTATCTCTATTCTAATGCAAAAAAAAAAAAATATACAAAAATCAGTCCATTTCAGTTATTATTTTGCTGTAAAATGTCATAAAACGAAAATTCCGCGAAATGATGTTATCGTCTTAGGCAACTAAACAAGGGGACGTCATATGTATGCCTCTGGTGTCAAATCTAAACACCAGACATTTAAGGTTTCTTGTACACCTAAGAATGTAATAAAATTAGATAACAAGAACATTTTAAGTGAACAATGTGAGTTTTTTTTATTTATTATCAAATGATATAGTATTATTAATATTATTATATGGGGTAAAACGGAACAGCCAAAACAGTATGGTCGGTATAGGGCTTTCACGGTTGACAAAATTACCGAATGTATTAGAATCGAAATAATTCATGGCAGCCGTAGTTATGGCTCGGGATAAAATAATCAGATATAAATGCCCAACCCATGGTTAAATGAAAACAAAACTACAACTGCCATAAATTATCTCTTAATTTACAGCCAACAATTTATAATTTTGGGAACCTTTTTAATTAACATTCTTCTAAAGTAAAATTGTTTTCCTGCAACAAAAAACCAATTTAATTTTGCTCTCAGCCTCCATTTGAAGCAGCAATGTAATTATAGGTTTAAGTACAGCTGTCTTTATAAACAGTAAGTTGGCTACATAACTGCCTTCCTTGAGTCTATTAACAATATAAAGAAACATTGATATTTGTCCTTGAAATGATTTAGATTCACTGCTAAACCTTCAGATTTACTGTTAAACCTTGATATTTGTCCTTGAAATAATTCTAAATTTCCTATTATAGTGTTTGTAACTTAATGATCTTATACAACAGTACAGTATGACTTTGGTGTTTGCTAACACTAGGTTTACTTTTATAATGATTTGTAAGCTACTCACAGCAAATTTGGCAGTCAGGAAGGAACCAATCAATATAAGAAATGCATTACAACATATCCAAATCAGCAAGGGTACCTCTAAACAGAATGATTCTAAACAAGTAGCTATGTCTTAGTTCAAATTAAGGAAATTTTATGAATGTGAAGATGTCAAAGTAATTTTTGGGTATTCCATTTATAAAGTTATTACCTCAATGTATCTTGGAAATATTTCATTTTTGTGTAATGATACAGAACAACCTTATGATCACTTATCTACAAATTAACTAAGTCTTGTAAGATCCTATGAAGATGTGGGCAGTCTATAAGGTAAAGGAAGATTTGGGTAAATGTGCAGATTACATTATCTGATAAAGTTAGTGAAGGATTACATGCATAACAGGACCAGAACAAACTTATCGTGATATGAATATAAACCCGGTTTTGTACTTAATTAACACATTGAGTTGAATTTTAAACTTGGTAATTAACAAGGTAACAGTCCACAGGAAGATATGTCACCCTACCTCTTACTTAATTCTGACTATAGAGTCTGAACCAACCAGACTTTGCTCTTACTCCTAAATGCCACATACTTAGAAGAGATACATCAAATGTCACTTTTCAAGTCTTGTTTGACCTAACTGAGGATTGAAACCACAACACTTTGCTATCAAGGCTGTCACACTATAGAGAACTTTTTTCAGGTTAAGAAATTAAGAACAAATTGCATAAGCCCTACAACATTAACATTATTGCAAGCCATGGAATACTATAATGACTCATTCGACAGTTATCTTTATGCATAAAATTTGGTTTGAATGTTTCACTTTTTTTTTTTTAGTACTTTAAGCCAGTTATACATATAACACTTTTACAGCTGTTTTTTTTTTCTATTGACTCCTGATACATGTTATTCCTGTAACTTCCCTTTAGATGTTAGTACAATTTCTGAACATTTTGACCTTTGAGAGTACCGGAAGTTTAGAACAAGTAATAATTTTACATACTTGTATCTATTATTTTTATAAAAAATAAAATATGTTAGATATATCTGTAAGGATACAATCTTTAATATATCCAAACTTTAATTGTGTTGTCTGTATGACACACACATCTATTAAACAGGCAACAAGTCCAGTTAATACACCTATCATACCCATGATCAGCCATCTTAAAAACTCAGTTTTTATGTAATCCTACAAGAAAGATAAAAAAGAAAATTAAGATAAAACTATAGCAGAATCTGGAAATCTTTTTTGGAATGCTTTACACACATCGCTTGCTTCAGAATCACTGGTAGAAGAGAATTTTCATTTTGAACCTGACAGGGACAAGTAGTGAGACTTTCAAGAGACAGTCTTTATAGCTTACAATACTAATCTGCATGTATGTTACAATAAATGTTTCATACATGTTTATTTCCTACAATTTAAATAATAAATAAAGTGTTTTATCATATATTTGTTTCGAAACCATTGAGTTCTGAATATGTAATTAAAGCTGAATTGCCTAATTCATATTGCTGCCAGGGGCATATATGGGTTTCCCATCTATTCTCAATCAGAGAGCTTTATCTGCCCTCACTTGCAAAATCCATATAGGCCCTCCTCTGGTTTGGAGAGTCATTTACAATCTTTAAAACTTACTTGATCATAAATTAACACTACTGTTTATTAAACTGTTGGAACAGCGCTGCATTCAAAGAAAATAAACTCATCTTTATAATGTTTATTATCAAAGTGACGTCCTTTATTATGACGTCATTGCTAGAAACAATATGTCTTTGTTGATTGTTGGAAAAGACCAGATGTGGTTACAGGAATTGTATTGAGGAATTATTGGATCATTATAAAATGCGAAAATAAAATAATCAAGAAAGATAAACAATAAATGGGGAATGTGTCCATGGGACACAGATAATCCTTATAAAGGGCCACAACTCAAGAACTAACTTAAATTAGAGAACAGAAACAAAAATTTCAGCAATTTTGCCATTTTTAAAGGGGCATAACTCTAGAACAGAAGAAGTGACACCACCAAAATTCAAACTTGATCTGTGTTTTGTGATAATAAACATTGTGGATAAGTTTCATAACATTTGGTTGAGGCAAACTAAAGTTAGAGAAACCAATTTTGGGACGTACAGACGGACGTACAGACGGACAAGGGTAAAACTTAATGCCCCTCTGCTACGGCGGGGGCATAAAAACAAATTAAAAACCAAACAAATAAAATAAATACATAGTCTTTATTCGATTGCTTATTCTATTTTTCTAGTTCTAATTTCCATTTTATTTATTTAAGAGTTGATTCCCTTACCTTGTTCCTTTTCAGTTTACTTTTGCCTATTTTAAAGAGGTACTAAAACGCTAAAATCATGTTTGTCTTATTCTAGAGTACGTAATTAATGTTTAAGAATGCAAAAAACCCGATAAAATTTCATCTTGTAATCATCGAGATATTTGCAAATTACTGTCAGTTTGTCATTTGAACACCTGAACGATTTAGTAAAACACGCCACTACAACTCACTACTAATACCCAACGGAAGTGACGCACAGTGGGTCACCCCTGATCAAATACGTGCGTTATATCTTATGTAAACAGATCACGGCTTGCTTAAGTAAAATAACAGTTTTGATATATATCGGTGACAATTATTACATTGAGAATATTGTTATACATTAATCGAGGCTTGATAATTGCATAAATATTTTAAACAAATGTTTTTCATTAGAAAAGTATTGAAAAACCAAAAGCACAACTTGCCAGAATATTCATCATGTTGAATATGGACGGTATTTGGAAGAAGACAAATCAACCTTTTTTTCTATAAAATATTAACATGTGCATCCTAAAGTGACGGTAGAAGCAGAAGTAGAACCGTGCATGTTGTTTTCTATGGCGAAAAACGGCATTCAAAATAGGACACTCCCGACACGTGCTTCCAAAAGACGATGGAGGGCGTAACTTGTTGATTTGTTAAATTAAACTATGTGGGTTTTTCTGAGCTACAAATCAATAAAAATTCTCTAACTTACTTAGTTACCGAAGGACTTTAGTGACAGCAGCGCATTTCAAAATTATATAAGTTTATAATCCAGATAATGTGGAGAATTGAGTACTGTCAGTCACAGTAATCTGCTTGACTGGTTTAGCAAAAACCTGAATATGCATTGATTAAGCTTTTTCATTAAAAATAAATTACCGAATAGACCTGTAATTAACCTATACGAGATTAACACAGATTCAGATTCAATATTTTATTTTAGTCTCACCACATACAAACATAAAATGAGATTCACATAAATAAACATAAAACATTAAAACATTTGCATTGTATGCACCAATCTTAAAAAGATTTATGAGAGACTTTTATGACACAATATATACAAATAAACACATTTTACACATTTATATTTAAAATTTACAGTATACATTTATACTAAATGAGAGTAAAACATTTGTTTTTTAAGAACTAGTGAAATAAAATACTGTTTCTTTAATAAAATACTGTTGCAGGTTTTGGCAACTATAGCAGCAACATTGTCGTTACTAAATAAAATATAAATTTTCACTATCTGATAATAGGTTAAACGTTCATTAAAATGTAAAGCTTCGTGTATCATGATTTGTCTTAAATCTACATATAATGGGCATTTTAAAATGACATGAAGTTCATCTTCAACAATAGAGCTACAATTAAAACATGTCCTCTCGTGGACTTCTTTTCTTTCATATCTTCCAGTTTCTATTTTAGTGGAGCTACCCACATCTAAATTTAGCAAAAGAACTTCTGTTTTTTATTGACATAATATTTTCCAAATATTTTTCAGTACAATAGTTACTTTTAAACAATTTGTAAGTCCTCAATTTACTTCCCTCTGCATATGCAGCAACTCTTGTACACCAGTTTGACTTAAATTTATTAAAGACATCTTCCTCAATTTGTTTAATACAATTTTTGTTCAATACATTTAATTCAAAATTACAATATTGCTCATAATTATACAATTTTAACATCTCTATAACTCTGAAGCTCCAGTTCTTAATTTTAGTATTACACTTTCATATGGACCACTTAAAATTTTAAAATTTATCCTGTGTGGGTCCATTATGGAACACCTAGCCCAATGTCTAACACATCAAACAAATTTTAAATCGACTGAAATCAGTATAAGTATATATGATGGTCATAGACCTTATGTAAAAACAATGTTATATTTGTCATATATATACATGTACTAACGTTATATCAGACCTCAGCATCACGAGCATAGTCCTACCTACGGACGAATGTAGGATAGAAAGTCACAGTACAAAATTCACAATTTAGTTATTAGTTTATTCTTTTTTTTTAATATTAGAAGATATTTGTCAAAATATTTTTTGTATTTTTCTAGAACTTTTTATATATGGCAACTGTGTAAACAAAATTTATTCTGAAAAAAAACAATAATGAAAAAATAATTGTAAAGATAACAATTTGTTAAAGTGGCTTGGTACTTAAATGGTTTCATTGTGACATAGTGCAAATAAATTTATCCTTTTCATGCATAAAATTTGACATCTATTCATTACTCAAGGTTTAAATGAACTATTTCATAAATTGAAAAAAGGAATATATGCAAGTAACCTAAAAAATTGTCGAAATTTTTCCTATGTTTTCAAACAAAACTAAACAAATAGTATGTGTGACTTTTGTACTAACACATTTGCTACTTTCTGTCCTGTAACTTTCAGTACGTTTGCCATAGAGACAAATTATACAATTATAATCTATGTCTGTGTCCTAAATCACAGTCCTATTTTATATGTAAATATATATTAATTTTTTTTTGTTATTAGAAAATAAGACATAAAACTTATTTCGTAGAAATATAAGAGCAATAGAATTATTAAAAATGGTTAAGATATCTAAGAGCATTTAAAACTACAACAAAAACCACTGATATAATTTTTTAGAAAAAGGGGTGTGCATTCCCAAATTACTTGTGTCCTAAATCCTAAATGTTTTTTTTTTAAAAAAAATATACCATACTGCTTTTAAAATATTGACCTTTTCTTTCATTTGAAATTTAAGCAATGACAAATAGATAACCAAACAAGAAAAATATTAATCCTCTCGATCTGGTAATTAAAACAGTCCGTACTTTGACACTACTGATAAGTAAACATCCTGTAAGGTTATAAAGATCAAACACTAGCTATTATCCCTCCACTCAGGTAATTAACAACATGGCCATGTAGAAATGCCACCTGTTGTTTATAAAGTGATAAACTTTATAGTTTGATAATTAACATTATTAAAAAGGAATTGCATATACCCAGTTTTTTTAACTTGCCAGTAATTATTTTTATTACATGGAACAGACGCCTCTACCGCTCTCTACCGTCATATCTTGTCAAGATATTATGCAACTTTACGTACATGTAAATATAAAACATATTTTTCTCGACTCAATAATTTTTTTAATTAAAAGCTAGAATATAATATATTGACCGTCAATTTGTCTCAGTTCTACGATCAGGAACATTGTTTTCAGTTGAAAACTCAATGTTGAATCACCCCAACCCCATACCCCCTTTTTATATTGAAACACGTTATAAATACACTTCCCTTCTGAAACATATTTTGTTTCTTTTGACAAATTGGTCATAATGAAGAATGAACCTTGAAGGGGTAGCGAAATTCATTGACAGGGCTTTAAATCAACGATCAGAAGAAAGTTCATTTATTAAACAACGCTCAGATAAGCCGAAGAAGTGACCCACAGTGCGTCACTACCGGTAGATTTGGTTTTAGTGCTGTTTCCGGAAGTAGCGTTGATTGGATTTTCCTAAGGTAAAATAGTTGAACTTTACACGCTATTATCTCTGTTATTAGTGGACCAAATTGCATCGGGTTTTTGCATTTTTATCAATTATTTCGAACTTTAGATAATAATTACTTGTTATGTGCGTTTTAGTACCTCTTTAAAGCAACAATAGTTTGTGTATACAGCTGTTAAGTCATAGGGTTATTTCGATATTTTTATAAAATATCTCTCAGAACTCTAATTAGTTTTATCTCTTTTACTTTGGTATTTTCTCAAATAATATAACCCTTTTCTTTCAGTCTCAAATATTAAGTTACCTTATTTGTATTATTTTGAGCATCTCCTCAAACAGGTCATTTTCAACGATGTCATAATCCAGACTCTGGAAACAGAAAATTTATTATTATTAATATTAATATATTACTGTATAATTTATGTTGCTCTTTTTTTCTTCTGTGAGGAAATATGGGAAACTGATCAGAATTAAACTTTTTATTAATAGTAGAATTCTATATCTTTCACCAAAAACTACAATACACTCTCCTAGAAATATTGACTCTCTAACAATAGTTGAAAACAAACATTTTTGCTTATGTATTTTTCCTGTCCAAAGTCACTAGCCTGTAATTCAGTGGTTGTCGTTTATTTCTGTAATATCAAATTTGTTTTTCGTTTATTATTGTGTACAAAAATCAGGCTGTTAGTTTTCTCGTTTGAATTGTTTTACATTTGTCATTTAAGGGTCTTTTATAGCTTACTATGCTGTATGGGTTTTGTTCATTTTTGAAGCAGTACGCTGACCTATAGTTCTTAACTTTTATGTCATTTGGTCTTTGGAAGAGGGTTGTCTCATTGGCAATCATACCACATCTTCTCATATTTATATGTATTGAAACTGTAATTAGTTTAGACAACCATTACTTCACCCTTATTCATTTGCTGTTATTTAAACTTGTTCCTACAATTTCTGGATCAGTTTTTTTTAGGAGGGATAATTGATTCCATTTTATCATTTCTTTTTTTCTTTCTTAATTTTATATCCATTCTTCATTAAATTTAATTCAGATAACCAAAATTCAAAAGCATGAATATGCTATTGTCATTTTATCTTGCATGGCTTAGTCTTCTCATTTAACACTTATAATTTGTTAATTCAGAGACAGTTAAAACTAGAACTGTCCATTAATCTGGGCTCATATCCCTTTCCTGGATTGATTCAGGTATAATAGTGACTGAAATACAGGGAATCAAAGAAGGTGACAAATATAACATAAAATTTTACTTGTGTTTTATTTGATTTCGTCTATGATGCAAGTACATCCTACATCATATAGATATAATTAGCCATCTTTGAGATAGGGTCAAAATTTTCTTTGATCAAAACGACACGTCTCTGGGAAAACTCAATGGATTGAAGCATTCTACCCATATGGACATCTGTATATCAGGATTTAACAATATATCAAGTTTCTTGTAGATACATTAAAACATGTAGAAGGAGTTGTGATAAGGTCAAGTGTTATGCCAAAAATTCTAAAGGTGATACATTAACACTAAAAATAAAATTCTCCAATAGGCGCAGCTTGACTGCAGTGGTCCATCCCTAAACAGTTGAGGCAAGTATGGACACTACATTCAAGCTTGATACAGCTATGAATTTGCTCGTGATTAAATATTTGACATAGCATAGGTTTCTGACACAATGAATGTGGTCTAAGAACTTAAAAATTTGAAATTGGACATTTACCTTTTATGGTCCAATATACAAAATTTAAATAATGGTTAGGATCAGCATATCAAAGAACCCCAATAATTCAATCCTTAATGAAATCAAACAAAGATTAATTTTAGAACCTTTGGACCTCAATGTGGACCAATTTAAAATGGGGCCCTAAATCCAAAATCTAAATAACAGATAGATTCAGCATATTAAAGAACCCCAATTTTTGCAAGAATTCAAGACTTTGAATTAAACCCCATTGAAATTGGTCAAGAAATAATCAATTTATACATAGTATTAGAAAAGTATTATTTTTGGCACCTTTTCTCTATACGGTTTGGGCCAAAACCCCCAAAATCAATCCGAAACCTTCCTTTTGAAGTATTGTAACCTTGTGGTACAATTTCATAGAGATCTATACAGTTATGCACAAGTTATTGTCCTGAAACAAGATTTCTTTTTTTTTTTTTTTGCCCCTTTTTGGCCCCTAATTCCTAAACAGTACAAACAATAACCCAGAAAACAATCCCAACCTTCCTTTTGTGGTATGATCTTGTGGTACAATTTCATAGAGATCCATACACTTACACTTGTGTTATTGTCTGGAAACCAAATGTCTTCAAACGACAACGTTGACACTGACAATGTCATACCATTATATCATGTATATGACCGCAACTATAAATTCTCAATCAGTACATCCTACCCACATGTACAAAAGTTCAAAGGGGCATGACTAAAAAATCTCTATGCACCAGAACATCCTACCCACACACACATTTGTATATAAGGATCTTACAATTTAGGTAGTTTTATGTTGATACAATAAATCATGTTGGAGTTGTGATGCAAGGTTCAGTTCTGCCAAAATTATTAAGTTTAAAATTCTGTCAAAAAATTCAAAGTTGAAAGGAGCATAACTAACAAAAACTCAATGGACCGAAAAATCCTACGCACATGTACATCTACATATTAGGATCTAACAATGTTCAGTTTGATGTAGATCAGATAAACCATGTAGGAGTTGCAATGACAACATTGGTTTTGAAAGGGTACAAATTTCTAATGTGAAAGGGACATAATTCTAGATAAACTTAAAAATGAATAAAAATTCCTTCTCATGGTAACGTTTGTATATATCCCGATCATTTATTTTACAAAGTTTTAAGTGAAACAAACAGAATATAATGAAGTTGGTCCAGACAGACAGACAGACTCCTATAAACTTCGTTTGCAGGGATATAATTCTAAAATCTTCTCTGTTTTAACCCCCTCAAAAAAATAAAAGAACATCAAACTAAATTGGTATAAACTCAGTTCAAGTCAGTTGCAATAAAAATGGCAAACACAAGGATTGACCAATCAAAAGTTGACACTTATATGATAATTGGTTTGATCAGCGATGAGAAAACCTAAAATTTTATAAAAAAAAACAGCTGATATTGTGAAAATCAAATGTCAGCAGAAAACCGTTGGTAGTATTATAAAAATAAATTGTTTGTGTATTGTTTGAAGTAGAAATGAAGTATTTTATACTAGGAACAGGATGGTACCACTCAACACACTCATATGATTATAACAATGTACATCTATGATCTAACAGATAGATTAAATAACACTTTATCTGTTAATCTAAATTTAACAATAATCAGAAATCATGTGAACAATGACATGGTATTTCCTGGTGGTTCCCTTGTTTCACTTTTCAAGACATTCTTTTCTTTTTAATAACTGAACACTGGGGTCAAATTAAAGGTTGCATAAATAATGATTCAAATGAGTTAAAATTATTGACTTGCAATGTTTTCAAGCTTGTTTTGACAAAATTAAATCAAACTGAGACATTTTTTTTTCAATATTAAGCTTTTATATGTACATTTTTGTTCATGTATAACTGTCTGAAACAAAACAAAATCCTATTTTATTTTTAAGTCTAAATCTTAACTAATGCCCCTTTAATGTTTTTTTAAATGCATGTTTACCAGGTTATTTGATGAGTGTGTTCAAAAACAAACCAGCAATAAATAAATTTGGTGTATTTACTGTCTTCTGATTGGTTAAAAGTATTACTTTTATTTTCAATGTTGTCAATTTTTATGGTGACACACCCACTCTAACATTGTGTATTCATACGCCAATGTGTGTGTACGTTGTTATTGTTAATATAAATAATATAAAAAGTTCTTTGAGCCTTATTATTGATAGACATTTATTTATAATGAATGGCAATAATTTATTTTGAATTATTGAACCATAAAATTAATTTTGACTCTTCACATTTACATAATCCGCTTCACGGATTATTCAATGTGAAGAGTCAAAATTAATTTTATGGTTCAATAAATTCAAAATAAATAATAGCCATTCATTAAATAAAAATCATACAATTTTGCTCATTTATTTATTCGCACAATACAAACTGAGTAAAAAAAATGCAAAACTGTTTTATGACTATGGTCTCATTTCTGCAAGTCATATCATTTTGTATTAAATTAATCAATAATTTATATATTTTATATATATATGCTTACCTCATACTTTCCAGACAGTATCTTTTCATCAGGTATATGTTTAGGTACATGTGTTTTACGGGGCTCATTGATACTACTAGTCACTTTATTGACTCCTTGTTGAGATGAAGAAGAGGTATAAGATGTCTGAAAATAACATCACTGATGACTGTAAATTCAGAATCTTTTGTGTGTTTATTGCAATTGTTGAACAAAGGACAAAAATGTGAGATTAATTATTGTGATTTATATCTAAATAGTGTTTTCTCAGTAAAGATGCATCATACAAATATTTCATTATGATCATTAATAAACTGTTGACACAGAGAAATGTCTTGCCTTCATGTATAAATTTTGATAGTAAATGCAAATGTTGATATCAAAATACTTTAACATGTAAACTATGCAAAACATTCAGTCAAATAACTATGACTGAGGGGCATGGCAAAATAATCTCCATGGAAATGAGATGTGTCAATGCTAATACCATTGTATACCAAATATCATTGACCTGCCATTTGTGTTTCTTCTTAAACTTACTTAATCACATTAATATGTAACTATGCAAAGCAAATAGACCATGACTAAGGGGGAGGGGGTAAATAATCTCTGTGGAAATGAGATGTGCCAATGTTATCACAACTGCAAACCAAATATCATTGACCATAAACTGACTTAATACATTGTTGATTTTATTATAACCAACAAGACACATGTATATATGAACTTGATGTGTGAGAATGCAGTTTTTTTTGTCTTTGTGTCATTTGTATTAAATATTTGATTTGCTGTAATCAACATTTGATTTGCTGTAATCAACACCAAAGATCCTGGTGTTAAAGTTCATGCATGTAATTGCTGGGAACTAAAACTTTCTGACAGATTACAGACCCATACAATAAATTTGATATATTCTATTCTTCATGTTCTTTGAATATGTCATTTTGATTCATTTATTTTCGTGGGTACAAGTTTTCGTGGATTGATGAAAACTTGATTTCATGGTTTTGCAAAGTCTGCATACAAGCCTATAAATATTTGTTATACGTTGCACATTTAAATTCCTGGTTAACCTGTATCTTTGAAATCCACAAAAATTGGTATCTTATGTATAATAATGAATCCACAGTAAATTTAAATTGATTTGTCTAGGCTTTTTTTAAAACATTACTCCAGGTAAGTAATTTATTATTTTAATCTGAAAAACAGACTTAGACTGTGACAGCATTATATGTACACAAAAAACAAGTACCATTGTGAATTTTATTTTTCAAAGCAAAGTGCAAATATTGGTTAATTGAACAATAACACAGTTCTCAATTAGGCTAGTCAACGAGTCCTTCAGGACTCATTATTTTCAAACTGGTGATCAAGATTGTAAAATGTTTGATCAATTGAGCACACATTTTCATAATTTTATAGCAAAAGTTTAAGAACAATCTAAATAAGATGCCATTTTCTAACTATATTTTGTCATGGAGAGTGAAATGATAAATATTATAGCAATAAAGTTTCTCCTCACTATATTGGAATCACCATGGCAAAAAAAGACGAGTCCCTGACTCGCCCCCAAAAATCCTTAGTGAATACCCTGCAATAAGTTTTTGCTTCTTTCATATGCAGGAGCTTGGAAATATTTGTTGTGATCACTGATCCCCGAGCATGTGAAATTGTAAATTGTACTTGTCCAGAGGAAAAGTTACTTGCCCTGATTTCTTAATGAATTTTGGAATGAAGAAGATGTATTTTACTGTAAACATGTATGTTTCTAAAACAGTTTTGAAACACAATGAAAATGGTATTCATGGTCTTAAATTCTTTGTTTGTATGTTAGAATGGTAAAAAGATAAGTAGAGTATACACCAATGTGATAGAAACCAACCATTAAAACAACTTTAAACTGAAGAATCTAGAGGCTAATTTTGCATTGTTTTCGATGCTACCTTACACGAACCTAGGAGATTATATCATGATTTATATTTTCTTCACTGTGACCCTGTGCTAAGTTTTTAAAGTTAATGAAGAGATAAAAACCAAATTATTGAATTGTTCTTTGCACCCCCCACATTTCCCCCCAAAAAAACTTTTGAAAGGCCAATAGTAAATTTGAGATTTTTTTTTAGATAACTAAGTGAAATCTAAACATTGTAGAACTTTAAAATCCTCTATTCTGTTTATTTCCATACTATTTGTCCTTGGCGCTTCTGATTTCTGTTTCTTGTCAAAACCAAGTTTTTGGCTCTACAACTTTATTTTTTATAAGACGCCTCTTTTCCATTGGTCAACTTCCTAGCAATGACCTATCTGAAAGATGCTTATCAAACTCAACTGATAGTTTAGTTTTCATTCTTGAGAAATCAGAGCTCAAAATTAATAATGACGATTTCTTATGTATTGTTGCTAAAACCTGATCAACAATCCTGGTTCAATCGGAAAAAAAATTGCAGAATATTAATGAAACCTGGGTCCGCATACTTATTTTTTGTTGTTTGATAATCGATCTATTTCTTGATCATTGACGTTTTTTTACTTAAACATGCTGCTTTTGTCTTGTTATTTGATATATTTTCTACTTTGATGAATAAATTTTGAGGATTTTTCTATATGATTTTATAAATCATCATTGTCAAGCAACATTTTTTTTTACTTGTCCACGGGTAGTCCAAATAATTATGACGTCTTGAAAGGCTATTATATTTTTTTGCTTTGACGCCTTACACTTGTAAGGCATCAAAGCAAAAAAATATAATAGCCGTTAGGCATCAAAGCTAAAAAATATAATAGCCTTTCAAGACGTCATAATTATTTGGACTAGTCCACAGGCAACAAAGACACAAAAAATTGCTTGTCCTGTCTGACAAATGTACGAGTCAGGCGAGTCAGGCATAGCATTTCAACACATATAAAATATAACAAATGCAAACTGTTTCATCTTTAAGAAACTTCTTTTTTTGGATGTGCCCCTTGATTTGATTTTCTGACTGACAAAATATTTATCTTATGGCATTCAAAAATTGTGTTTTTATTTTAATATGTTTTTTTAATATTATCATAAAGTTGCCTCTAATCTGAGACTACCAGACACATGTTAAAGTAGTCTCAGCCCTAACCAATTATTTTGTAATTTATAGCCATGAAACCCATTGAAGGCAAGCAAGATATATTTCATATTACCAAAAAGTTTACAGAATCTTCCACCAATTGTGTTGAACCATAAGATGTTGTATTGTTATTTTTGAGAGCACAACCTATTTCAGAAAGTTCAATGTATTCTGTGCATCGTTTTCCAATCAATGACATTTTCTCTGAACACTTTCAAACTGTAGTCTAGATTTAATGAAGATATCCATGCAAGAAGTATACATTTGTTTCCTTGTATCATACATTTCATATTTTTTTGTCAGTTTATTTCTTAGATTTGACTGATAAATCTTTGTTTCCCGCTTTTAAGCAGCTAGAGGAAAAGAAAACAAAAACCGACAAAAATATTGTGACTCATTAGACATTAATTCATAATTTGAATGCGAAACCGAAAGTATGGTGGAGGAAACCAACTTATATTCAGTTTTCCATGAAAACAGATTTTTTGCTACTTTAAAAAAGCAAGACCTGTTGTTTTAACATCTTTTTCTGTGGTTTCAACAGAGATGATTGTTCGTTGACGTCTTCCGCCATCCTTCTCACGTGTTGTTTGTGTTGACAAAAAAATCTAAAATATCTAGGGTAGGGGAAGCTGCCGAGGTCTGCCGATTGAAAATTCATTGATTGGGATAAAGAAAAGTCCCGAGGTCCTACTTATTAAAAAAAATGTACTGCAAAACCGACACAGGAACCGACATAGCCTCGATAAAAATGATAAGGTGAATATTGAAAGATTTTTACTTGTAATAAAGCTTTATAGAATATAACAATGATCCTGGAAAACCTGTATTCCAATAAAAAGGAAAATATTCCACGCTGCAAACCAAGGTATACCGATACCTACTTTCAAAACACTGGCCCGCCAGTAGATAAGCATGTCACAATAAAATATAGAAACTTCAATAAATTTAATCAAGAAAAATATATAGAAGATTTAAAGGCTAAAACTTTTAATGAAACGCTTTATTTTGATGTTGATCAAGATCATGCATTGGATGCATGGTACTCTAAATTGTTTGTGGCAGACAGGATTATTATGTAACGTCACCGTACCCAAATTGCACCTATTAAGCAAAATTAGCAGCGAAAATCTTTCAAGTTTTCTTACGAACTAAACAATTTGTATTTTTTTATTATTTGACATTATGCACGTCTTTCAAATAGGTAAATATATTTAAACATTCACAAAACGTTCACAGTATATATCAACAGATGAAGCATTCACTGGAAAAAGTAAAATTTACGGAAAGGTCGCCATGCGACGACCACAAAAAGTCGTCTTTTAAAAAGGAACAAATAAAATATGTTACGAGCACCCATTTCTTAAAAAATGAATAAGCATGGACTAATGTCAGATTGTTCTAAATATTTGAAGAAATATAACAAAACATCTCTTATTCGATTTTTAAGGATGTGAATATAAGCATGGATGCAGTTTGGGTACTACTCATTACAGAATCAAGGATCGTTTGGAGGTCGGTTCAAACCCATTTTTCTATTATTCAATATGAATTCAAAATTAAATTGGTGGAACTATATAGTAAATAAGGATACATCTACAAAATAAACACGGAATGGAAACTTTTGTCTAGATCATAAATAAACGTAGGTGAAAAAACTGTCAAAGTAGCTGCAATTTGGGTACCCTCACGTTAACGTTAATTGTTATTTCCCTTGCAGTTTAAACTCCAAATTTCATATTTCTTTATTTAATCATTTATATGATGCTTATTCAGTACATATTTGTTAAATTGAATAGATATTGATATTTTGAATTCATTGGTTAAAAATATTTATTTATATTCTAAAGTTTAGTATTTGCATCGTCGCAAATCATTTATAACCTTCTTTGAAAAACTTGTACATTTTATATAATTGGTTTGAAATTTTATCTTGGATTGTCTACCGACCGTGCAAGGGCTTAATAGCCAGTCAAGGTCGTTAAACACCCCCAGTAGTAGTTGGATTGTCTACCCGTGACCGCCAGTCAAGGTTGTTAAAACTTCCAATAATGCATCGTCTGAGGGTTAATGTTCAGACCAGTCAAGGTCGTTAAATGACTCCATTTCTATTATTGTAGTAGTTGGATTGTTTTCAGCCGACCGTGCAACATCGGTTAAATCAGTTCACAAACTAAAACAAGCTGTGGTCCGCATCCCCGAAATAAACATGCTCCAATAATAACGTAAAGAGTAAAGAGAAAGTCTAAACTCTAAACTGAAGTGGTTAAATCAGGATATAAATCAACTACGTGCTAAACGAGACTTTTATCATAAAAAGAAAGATTTTAAAAACTCATATGGCAAGTTATATAGAAACAAGCTATCCCCCCATATTAATAAATGTAAAACTGACTGTTTTTCCAAGGCTGTATACAGTCTAATTCAAATACTAGTGAAATCTGGAAATATCTCAAAGATTTAAACGCAGAGTCAAAATGTCAAATAAAAAGCGTTACTTTTCAAGGATCTGAGGTCAATGAACCAGGAAAAGTTTGTGAACACTTTAATGAGCATTTTGGTACTGTACATAGCTGAATCAAGTATTCCTAACCCCAAATCAAATTTCGAATCCCCAAAGGTAAAAGAGTTTATTGAAGAAAAAGTTGGGGACAGCTTTTTTAAATTTTATTGTTTATCTCCAATAGAAGTCTTTGATTAACTATTAAAAGTTAAATTAATAAATCTGTATGATGTTGGACCTAAAATTCTTATAATAAGTGCTCCAATAATATATAGGTATTTTTCTATGTTGTGATGTTACACTATTGTTTCAGAAAAAGGGTGAAGGTTTGGTACCATTAAAACGTTTAAACCCGCTGCATTTGTTTGCACCTGTCCTAAGTCAGGAATCTGATGTTCAGTAGTTGTCGTTTGTTGATGTGGTTCATAAGTGTTTCTCGTTTCTCGTTTTTATATAGATTAGACCGTTGGTTTTCCCGTTTGAATGGTTTTACACTAGTAATTTTTGGGGCCCTTTATAGCTTACTGTTCGGTGAGAGCCTAGACTCCGTGTTGAAGACCGTACTTTGACCTATAGTGGTTTACATTTATAAATTTTGACTTGGATGGAGAGTTGTCTCATTGGCACTCATACCACATCTTCTTATATCTATATATTAAATTTCAATCGACCCTTACATGTGCAAGAGTATCACCAATAAAAGTGGCAACGTTAAAGATATGAATAACTATAGAGAAATATCTGTACTTCCAATTTTATCAAAGATTTTTGAAATGATTACAATGGATTATTTATTCCCAAATTTACAAATATTTAATAGAATTTGAATTGATTAATAAGTATCAGTCTGGGTTAAGACACGGCCATTCCTGTCACTCAGCTCTAATGACAATTGTTGAAGAACCGTTAACATGAATCAAGGGAATTACACGGGAGTTGTATTCTTAGATTTTAAAAAAGCTTGTGATATTGTAAATCACTCAATTTTATTATCAAAATTAGAGATGTATAAGTTTGATACTCTTTCCTTTCAATGGTTCGAATCGTATTTATCAAACAGGTATCAAAAAGTAAAAATAAACAACAACATATTTTCAGGTAGTAAAGAAGTACAATTTGGTGTACCGCAGGGTAGAATTCTAGGCTCTCCATTATTTCTTTTATATATTAATGATCTCCACCTTCACGTAAATCACACAAAGCCTGATTTGTATGCGGATGACATAACACTTAAATACTCCTCAAATTCCGTTAATGATATATGTGATTAACTTAATGACGAGATAGCAACTTTTAAAATATGGCGTGAAAATAATAATATGATTTCAAATATTAAAAAACCAAATCTATGTTAGTCGGATCATATAGGAAGCTTCAGAGCATACGAAAAACATTAAAGATAGAATACAGTGGAATTCTTTTACAAAATGTAAACAATGAAAAATTTAATCGATGATTGTCTTTCGTGGAATCAACAAATAAACAAAGTATGTACTGTAATTTCAACTAGACTAAGTTTACTAAATCGATTGAAGTATTATATTCCACTAAAAGGTTTATGTTTATTTTATAATGGATATGTACTTCCTCTCTTTGATTATTGCTGTACAATATTGACAGAAATAAGTAATTCAAATATGGAAAAAATGTTAAAATTACAAAAAAAGGGCAGCCAGAATAATTCTTAACAAAGCATATAATACACCATCAAAAACTTTATTCAAACAATTAGGATGGTTAACTTTTCAAAAAAGAAGCAAAGGAGTATTAATGTATAAGTGTGTAAAAAGTATTGCACCTGATTATCTGTATCAATTATTTAACAATAACCAAAATGTCAATTCAAGATATTCTTTGCGTTCATCAGACAATAATTGTCTTTTCATACCACTTCTGCGAACAAATTTTTATGAAAAAGACATACTCCTGTCGAAATAAGAAAAGATAGAAAAAATAGAACAGTTCAAGAGAGGCGAAAGATATCAGTGGGACATTCAAACTCATAAGTCGAAAATAAACTGACAACGCCATGGCTAAAAAAGAAAAAGACTAACAGACAAACAATAGCACACAAAACACAACATGGAAAACTAAAGACTGAGCAACACGAACCCCACCAAAAACTGGGGGTGATGTCAGGTGCTCCGGAAGGGTAAGCAGATTCAGCTCCACATGTGGCACCCGTCGTGTTGCGCATGTAAGTACAAACCTGGTAATAAGTCTAATTCAGTATGTCACATTCGGGAAAAGGGGGACGGGATTGTAGTTACGACATTAGGAACATATCCGCTATCATCTGTGAAACGGATATTCCATAATGGTCAACCAATTCGTAATGGTGTCCGTAAAACTTACGAAGGGATGATTTCAACTTCACCACTTGGAACTCTTGGTTTAATAGCTTCCTTGTGAGCAGCAACCCTCTATCAAGGAAATATTGATAAAATAACATAAGCCCTGGAATATCGTATCATCTGGGGATATATACTCCGTATGCAGGCGCTGCTGGAATGTTGCTACATAGAAATGGAAAGATCACAATTGGGAATCTGAAATCATCTCTTTTGTGGTAAAGTTTTGTTTTCAACCGACCCTCATTGTCAATTTCTAGATATTAGTGAAGATATGAGGCAGACTTAACTGTAGCTGTTGTATCCTTTATCTCAAGTTTGATGGGATAGTACGTCAACATAGTCACCAAATTTTGAATTATTTAGCGAGAGAACTTCATCTATACAGCGGAAAGTCAAAAGTTAATGGATGCTGCTAACTTCTTTTCTTTTTTCCTAAGAAGTTCCTGTACGAAGTCAGCCTCGTATGAATAAAGGAACAAGTCGGCAAGAAGAGGGGCACAGTTTGTTCCCATAGGAATGCCGATTGTTTGTTGAAAAACACGTCCTCCAAACGTAACCAATATGTTGTCAATCAAGAAATCAAGCATCTTGATAATGTCAGTTTCAGAGAATTTTTTGTTGGAATCAGAGTAATATTTTACCAATTAGGATTTATCCCTCACTAAGACAAGATACTTGTATCTACGTTGGCCATTCTTTTTTTATGAAACAAAGCAGGACCAACTCTTTCAATTTGTCTTTTAGTTTGGAATGGGGAATACTTGTGTAAATTGTAGAAAAGTCAAATGTTTTAATACTATTGCAAGATGAAAGAATCTTAGATTGTATGTACTCTAAAAGATATTTGGAATTTTTTAGTATCCACATCTGATTCAAGCCACCTCTAGAATAGGTAGTTTCACAATAACTTTAAAGCCCGACTTTGATTGCTGATAAAATTTATGTTAATAATTTAGAAAGCGGTTTCGTGGAGCACTTGGAAGACCCAGCAATATACCGTTGTGTGTAAGGACACTTGTGTATAGTTTAGGTATCCAAAACAGTGATGGAAGATCCAGTTCTTCATCTTTGGTTGAAATTCCAAAGGAACATAGAACAGACCTTTGATTATACAGGATAAGTGTCGTGGGGTATATGTTGAGTTTCCAAGTGAATTGTCAATACCTAATTCATTTATCAAGCAGTTTATGCTCCGTGTTGAAGGCCGTACTTTGACCTATAATTGTTTACTTTTTACACATTGTGACTTGGATGGATAGTTGTCTCATTGGCACTCATACCACATCTTCTTATTTATATGTTATGTTATTAACACACAAAAACGATGTTGTTTGAGGCTTTATCTGCGGGGACAACAACATATTTGTCATGGAGGTATGGCAAGTGTTTTGCAACATTTGGGTCCATGTTTAAAGATTGATGTAGCATGGGTATTAATAGACCCATTCAGTTTCTCAATTCTGATTTGTATCTACGACCTCACAGCCTTAATCCATTCGGAAAGAGTATCTTACGTCTTCTTTCTCGCGTTTAACCCATTGCATGGCATAATCCTTGACTGAATAATTCTTAACAAACAAGTAACAAACAAATTCGTAACTAAACAATTCTTATTCAAACAAGGATTTGTACAAATCCTTGGTTCAAACAAAGGTATCACAATTTCTTGTTTTTAGTACAAATGTCACGGAATAGAAGTTCCTTCATAATATAAGTTCCAAAAGGAAAAAATATTCTGTAATATTATTTCCACAGGAATAAATGTTACAATATAAATTATGTTCCTAACGGAATAAATGGTATAGAATATTTGTTCCAACAGGAATAGATATTATGACATTGTTTATAACAAAGTTTCCAGTGGAACTTCTGTTAGGCGGAACAAATATACGTTGATACAAAAGGCTTATTATCAGATTCATATACAACATGTAAAACCAACGAAATAATGATTATCACAGAAATTAATATATATTAATAAAAAATATTTTTTAAATCAGGTTAGGGATCAGCAATATTTAATTTATGCCTGTATCCCCTGTGAGTATAACAGTAGAAACAATGTCGGACGAAGAAGACGACCCGATTGAACATGAGGTGACAAAACATTGCATTTTAATCTAATGACAGGTTCAGTTATGAAGTTTGTTATGAAATAGTATAATTGCGTTACATATTTATCTATAAAATGCTCGAAAAATTTGACAAAAATGAAATGTTATCCTTTGGGATCGTTTTTTGGGAAAAGGGGGAGGGGGAATGTTAGTTGAATGATGAAGTTGAAGAAACTTCATCATAAATTAATAAAGCAGACATATTTTACCGCACTATATCATTGATCCTTTTTAAAAAAAGAAGGTGAGGTCTCAGAGTAATCCACATTTAGATGAAGAAAATCAGTTCAAGAGTAAAGCATACTGGCTTTACTGCCCTGTAAATTTAAATATGATCTGTAAACTAATTGATCCTGAGAATAAACTTATTCTTCAAGGTTATTTTCTTCTTCTTTATAATTCAGCACTCCATCAACATACTGATGATAACATGCCGGACACTGATGTCACTATGTCACTTGTGCATGGGATATATAATTTCTATTTACAGTTAAATATATACAATTAAAAGTTCACAGTAATTTTCTTTTTCTTCTGTTTTTGTACTATATATTTTGGTTAAAACTATATACATCGTAATTTGAATTTATATGTGTAGATGTTTGTTGAGAACAGATATTGGGATCTATTCTCGGAAACAGTCTAGTGTATACGTAGTACATTTTACTGCAGCTACAGGTAGAAGGTTCCATTGTTGTATTGTTCTTGGATAAAATGAGTATTTATACGAGTCTTTAGATGCTTGTATTGGTCTGTAGGAATGATTGTGTGAATTTTGTCTTGTTCTTGTGTCAGGTTGCAATTGGATGAGCAGGTCTGCTGGATAAATAGCTACAAGATGGTGTATTATTTTATAGAAAAGATGATGCATGTTCTTATTCGCCTTTTTTCTAGAGTTGTCCAGTTTAGAGTTTGTAACATTTCAGTGACGGAGCTGGTGTTGTGGTATCTGTTGCAAGTGTACCTAGCTGCCCTGCGCTGGACCATTTCAAGTTGGTTTGTTTGAGATTTGGTGTGTGGGTCCCAGACGCAGCTACATAATGTACTGTATTCAAGCTTAGGTCTAACCAGTGATGTATAATATGCTCTTTCTTTTACTGTTTTGGAGTTGACCTTTAGATTTCTCTTGATAAAGTTAATATGGTTAAGCTTTTGTGTGGCTGAAGATGTAACTAATATTATTAATATACATGTGTATTTGTTCCATTTTAAGTCTGTTTGTATTGTTACGCCAAGATATTTTGTGGATATTTTCTTTTTGCAGTATATGTTGGTGGAGAGTATAATCAAATTTTATTGGGTTTTCTTCGTTGTTATCTGAAGGACTGTCAAGAGCACTTGTCTGGATGGAAAGACATGAGCCAGTCCTTCTCCCATTTTGCTGCTGATGTTATGTCTTCTCGCAGTTTTTGAGTTTCTTCTTTGTTTCTTTTTGTTTTGTATATTATGCTGTCATCTGCAAATAATCTTAGGGTGCTATGTTTTATATATTCATTGAAGTCATTTATGTACACAAGGAACAGAATAGGACCCAAAACTGTTCCTTGGGGAACGCCAGATGCAGGGCTTCCAAAACGGTCATAGTTTCCGGACAAGTCCGATAAATTATATAAATGACTTGTTGTGCCAAGGCTGAAACGGTCATTTTAATATAGTTAAGAAAAAAACGGACATTTTTATATAGTTCAGAAAAAAATTGAAGTTTATGCGATCTTTTTGACCTGACCTTTTGCCTTAAACAGCCACACATTTCCGTTCATATAAGTGACATGAATAATAATTACTATCAAAACAAACCCTACTATAATACCCTCTGATTACAATCAGGATTAATTAGTTCTCTGACAGCTGATTTAACCTGTTCAGGCGACAGGTAAACTATTTTGTACCGGACATTGATCAGTCTAGTATTAAAAGTTATTTTCTTAAATTTCAGCGGTTTGTATCTAATTAATTTAGATAACAAGATTCAGATTACCAGAAAACGTGATTTGATGAAAATTTAAAAAAGTAGTAATAAAGGTTTTAAGAGAAAAATCGTCAGAACCACGTTGTTTGAACTAGTACACTCGTGTGCATGTGCGCAGGTGCGAGATTAAATTATGCATCCGAATTTTCAAAAATGCTAAAAAATATCATGGATACCTATATCTAACGTTCTTGTCGAGTCTTTTCCTGTAGAAAAACGTGGAAAGATCTACTTAAACTCAATCGTGCTTTGTAAATGTACACGGATTATATGTATCTGTCTCTGGTCCGTGTTTTACCATTGTCAAGTCAACATCCGGTAATAGGAAAAGTACTTTTTAAAAACGAAAGTGAAGTTATTGACAGTGTAATTTTGCACAGATATTAATACTCTGATGTTGCACACTGCGAATGGTGCACTGTCAATTTAACAGTTAGTGCCAGAACATCGAATTTTTATTAAAATTCAAGTCAAATACCGTTTTTGTGCCAATCATAATGGATATGATGCCCAACTGATTACTATGGTTGCCTTTTGTTACTAATTATATATAAGTCTTAAGGGATTAAAATCGGGATAAGATAAAATGTCTGGCTGGCTCAAATATTTTTTGGAAGCCCTGGCCAGATGTTACATAAATTTTGTCTGATTGTACACCATTAATAATGACTGTTTGTGTGCGGGATGTTATAAGGAAATCTTCTATCCATTTTAAGGTGTATTCAATGCCATAATATTTAAGTTTGGAGAGAAGTCTTTTGTGAGGAACTTTGTCAAATGCTTTGGTAAAGTCCATCACAGTTATATCAGTTTGGATGTTATTGTCATTGTTTTTTGCCAGTTCTTGTATGAATGATACCAACTGAGTTTCACATGATCTTGATGCTCGGATTCCATGTTGAAGGTCGTATAAGATTTTATTATTTTCCAAATGATCCATCATACTACTGGCTATAATATGTTCCATGATTTTACAAAGTATGCAGATGAGTGATATACATTGTAGGTCTATAATTTATAGCATTGTGTTTATCACCTTTTTTAAATACAGGACAAACATTTGCATATTTCCAATTGTCTGGGATTTTTCCTGTGTCTAGTGATTTCTGAAATATGTATGTAATTGCGGTTGAGATGTCATTACTAAGCTCTTTCAGTACTTTTCCGCAGATTTGATCTGGTCCAGTTGCTTTGTTGGGATTGATCTTGTTCAATAATTTTATGACACCCTTCTTTGAAATAGTGATGTTTTTCATTTTTGGATAGAATGATTTCTCATTATCTGGTATTGGTTCACTTGATGTTTCTTCAAAAACTTTTTTTTTTTTTTTTCAGTAGTCAGGCTTTTACATTCCCTGTACATCACCACCTGACTATGGTGTTAAGGGTTTTGATAAACATGATAAATAATTGTCTACATTTTTTCTACTACTGTCAATATATATTATATGAATATCAACATTATACCTATTAAACCGAAAAGGGGAAAAGAACAATCACACACACATACACACTCTTGCACTTGCATTTACATAACATACGTCAACTTGTGTATTGCAAAGATAAATCTGCTCTCTATAAACTGTAAGTTCCATTTTTTTATATGATTTGAATCAAAAGTAATTGTTACTAATCGGTAAAAATGTAATCTACTGGGGCCCAGAATTTTTGAAAAAATTGTGTGGTACCATTTTACTTTGCTATATAATGTTTATTTCCCTGATATTTTCTTATTTTTGCTATTAGCTCTATAATTTATAATGTATAATACTCGGTTTCTTTTCATACATTTACATTTGTATATATAGTTCTTTGCAATTATAATCATCAAATTCAAAAGTAAACTCTCATTTTGAAGGCCAAGAAAAATGTGTTTCGTAGATACTGTAATGTTCACAAAATATTGTTTCAATTTTCGTGAAAAAGATTGCCATATAAATTGTGTTATTGGACATTCATAGGACAAATGCTCCATGGTTTCATTAGAAAATGTACAAAGCTTTGAATCTTTAAGTTTAAATTTATACAAGAAAGTATTGGTTGCAATTATTCTATGCAAAAATTTGTATTGAAAAGTTCTTAAATAAGTGTCTTTACAAGATTTTCTTAAAATAATATAATATTCTGACCAATCTAGAATAAATTTATCCTTAGAAAGTTTAGGTGATAATTAAATGGCAGTCATAACATGTCAATGAACCTTTATAGGATTGTAGTATGTATCATTTTTGTCCGCGCAACATATAAATACAGGGCACCCCACGGTCTGTCCATTCATCGCTCTCGCGTGTACAATTCTTTCCAGATTTTTATAAAACTTATATCATAGGTTCATATCAGCAATGTCTTGGATAAGTTCGAAAATCAGTGCCGATCAACTATTTTTATTAAAAGAGTTAGGCCTCTTGGAAATATTAATTATATAGAAAATTTCATTGTTAGCACTCTTGTACAGTTCTTGCCACTTATATCATAGGTTTATATCAGCAATGTCTCAGATAATTTCGAAAATCAGAGCCTATCAATTATTTTAAAAGAGTTATACCCTTGAAATTGCATTGTATTTGCCTCAAGCCTTCATTTCTATAAGAAATTTATAAAAAAAAATTAAAGAAAAAAGAAGTTTTTGCCCTTGGATAGATAAAATATAAGCCACGTGGGGGGACTTTATGCACTTTGAATGCTTTACTGTGTTTTTTTTTTTACAGCAGTTTGTTAAAATTTCTAATTATATAACCAGTTGAACAGTTGAATTTGATGAAACAAATTGCAATTTAGTCAAAATTTTCATTGAAATGTTACATAGATATAGGAAGATGTGGTATGAGTGCCAATGAGACAACTCTCCATGCAAGTAACAATTTATAAAAGTAAACCATTATAGGTCAAGGTACGGCCTTCAACACGGAGCATTGGCTCACACCGAACAGCAAGCTATAAAGGGCCCCAAAAATTACAAGTGTAAAACCATTCAAACGGGAAAACCAACGGTCTAATCTACATAATAACGAGAAACGAGAAACACATATGAGCTACATAAACAGACGACAACTACTGTATATTAGTCATTGTTAGTGGACTCGAGTCACTGAAATTAAATATGAAAATAAGGAGATGTGGTATGATTGTGAATGAGACGACTATCAACCAGGGTCCAAACGATGTGGATGTAAACAACTGAAGGTCCCCTTTCCATCTTTAATAATGAACAAAACCCATATATGGTATAGCTATAGTCAGCCATAAAAGGTCCCTATATGACAAAATGAGAAAAAATTCAATAAGAAAACCAACAACTCAATTTTTGATAAAACAATACATGAAAAATTGAAACAAAATGTTCATTTTGATGAGCAATGATATACATGTAGTTTATATTTTGCTTTCCAGATTGATGTGTACCTGTCCAAAAGTTTGTCAGATAACTTGTTTCTGCTTCAGGTAATTGCATATAACTTTTGTCAGATACTGTGAAAGTACTTTTATTCGTGGGGAACCAATTTTCGTGGTTTTCGTGGATGACTTTATCCACGAATTTAAGTGTCCAACGAAATATAACAACTGTTGTCCAAATCAAGACATGAAAAGATTCCCATGTAGGACTACCGATATAATCTAGAGAATACATTGAATATCGGCAAATCTGAGACTACTATAATAGTCGTCTCAGGGCAAATGCACTATGAACGACAACTGCAGGCAGGATTATACCCATTTAATCTTTAAGAACGTAAACTGTACAACTTCTGATCTTTTAATTCTCATAAAAAATATTTTTGATCGATGAAAGTCAGATTTCCGGTGATGATATGCTATGATAAAGTGTTCATTTTATATCCTCATAATTCTTGTACAGGAAATAACAATTTCATGCTGGGCTTGCTTTTGATAAGAATTAATTTTACAATTCAATGTACATTTGTAGCATTTGTTTATGTAACTGTTTTCTTTAAGTGACATATTTATGGCCTAATTAACACCTTTGATGGTCTTTAATCTGTTGATCACTCGATCTCAGGTTAATTAGTGTCATCACTACACGGGTGCAACAATTTAAATGTTTACTTTGCAATTTCCTTCAATCGAGACAATTTGTAATATTCGTTTCTAATGGCTTCAATTCGACACACTTTTTTTTTTTTTTTTTTTTAGAAAACTAAAATCCACGAAATTAAAAACCCACGAACATGTAACTTTTGCTATAACCACGAAAATTGATACCCACGAATTAAAATACTTTCACAGTAACTTGTTTCTGCTTCAGGTAATTGCATATAACTTTTGTATGTTCAAGATTCATAAGATATTATATCTTGAACTTGACATTAATTTTTTTTACCTTATTAATTTGGTATATTTTATTGTCTGAGTACTTACTACAAGATGAACATTAGTATATGTGTGACTTAGATTTACATGTTGGGTGCTGTCTCATTGACATATACAAGTATGGCATATTTATATGTACATATTACATGTTTAAAGGAGAAGGTTATCTCACAAATTAAGTTATGCAAAACTCTAGAAGTTTAGTACTGGTAATCAATCAAAGAGGCAAACTTGTGATAGCACTTAAGTTAAATACCCTTTAATGTTTAATTTAATGAAAATGCAATAAATTTTGGGAATTATTAATTTTTTTAATACTTTAATTTTATTTGCATCTCATGGTTACATAGTTGTCCAATTAAAAATAAGAGATGCAGTAAGAATGTCAATAAAACATGTTCATGTATCCACCTGAGACAAAAGGACGAGCATGTAAGCAACTATAGGTCACAGTATGGCCTTCAACAATGAGCAAAAGTAAATCCATCCTGTAGTGTAAGCTATAATAGGCACCTGCATGACAAAATGTGCAACACTCAAAAGAAAAAAAAACAATGGCATAAAGAACTGTCAGCTTAGTAATTACTTCTTATTTACTTCCTCACACAAGTGATACATTTACCCACCAAACCATGGAAAACACTCTGTTCAAAGAGTAGGTGTTCACTCATCTCTCCCCATTTTCTGGGAACACACCTGATTGGCTGAGGCCCTGGAAAAGAGTGAAACTGCAATAAATATATGCTTACAGTGTTCTCCCCAGGGCGTCAACAATGTATTAGTTTGTGATTAGGTCTAGTGTATGGTGAACCACTAGTGGTAGATCATTGATATTTGGTATGCAGTTGTATTAGCATTGGCACATCTCATTTCCATGGAAAATTTGGTCCTTACCCCTCAGTCATGGTCTATTGACTTTGAAATTTTTGCTTAGTTTACATGTATTAGTTTGTAATTAGGTCAGTTTAAGATAAACCACTCATGTTAAGTTAATGATATTTGGTATGCAAATGTATTGGCATTTGCAAGTTTCATTTCCATGGAGATTATATATCCCCACCCCCTCATTATGGTTCATTGACTTTGAAACTTTTACATAGTTTACAAGTTAATGTTTGTTTAAAGGGAACTCCTTATGAAAAGTCAATGGTATTTGGTATGCAGTTGTATTAGCAATGGCATATCTGATTTCCATTCAGATTGTTTAGCCCTGTACCTTCAGTCATGGTTCATTGACTTTGAATATTTGCATAACTTACATGTTGAAGTATTGCTATTTTGATTTCAACATTTGCATTATCAAAATAACAAATAGGCGAGACATATCTCTGTGTTAACAGTTTATCTTATAGGTTATGTTATGGATGTGATGCTATAATTTTTAGAAACAAGATGGTATTTCAAATTTCCCTGTTTACCAGGATGCTAAATGAAATATTTGGGGAGAACACTGGCTTACTTTTTCTTTCGCCCAGAAATATATTTTTTTGTGAGGAATGGGAAGGGTGTTCTTTGACTTGCTTGGATTCAATGCTTTTGTCAATTCATTCAGACCACAAGGCAGTTTAAATAAAGTCTGAACATTTGTCTTGAAAAAGGCACAAAAAAAACTAAAAGGTGTAATGTTGCCAATTTACCCACATCAAAGCATTGGTGATCTCTCACTTCTCTCTGAAGTCTCCCTGTTAGTCTTCACTTCTCCCTGTTTGACTCCCCAAAGTTCTGAAGTGTGGTGACCACTAAGTGATCGCGCGACTAAAAATGCAAGATTCCCACTTAGAGAATAGAGATATATACATGATGGAATTAATGTCTATTCGACAACAACCCATAAAATACAAAATTAGCCACAAAGTAACTTGTGTTGTTATTAATTGGTACGATCTTTTCACTTTTCCAAAGATTTGCATATAAGATCTCAGAAAGGCTAGTGAACTTCAAAGCTGACTTGCTCACCTGGCCAGTTTTATAGTTTTTTATTTCTACCCCTTTGACCCATTTTACTTGAGACAAGATTTTACTAGGTAGCTGAATTACAATGTACAGAACTTGGCCTTGGAACCTGTCATAGAAATAATACAGTTACTGACTGTTTTTGTTTGAATAACACAAGTTTAAGTTTAAATCAATGGAAAACTCTGTAGTTTTTTACTGGCCTGCAACAAATGTTGCAGTATGGTAGACATCACAGACAAATGTATTACTTTTTGGTGGGACAACCGTTTGCAAATAACTTCAGTATCATATCCTCAAATGACAGAAACCTGTTATGGAGATAGATTATGAAGAGACAAGAACTTTACATATTGAGTACTGACAGATTTGCATATAAATGTTACACATTAGTTTCAATCCATACCTAATAGCAAGATCAAGAGGCCTCTAGCCTAAATGGCCTTCATAGGGAATTAACAAGCAGACAAACAGCTCTTACTTATAATTTGTATATGCATCATAGATTCAAATACTGCTAATTTCAACTACATTTACAAAATTTTCAGTACCCAATCAGACCAGCCCATTTGAATTACGACAAAATTGAACACTTAGCAGCTAGAGTTAAACCACAGCAGAAAAAGGTAAATTATATAAGATTTGGTACTACAAATTGAAAGTAACAAAAATACTTTTCATCATCATGACTTAAACTTAGGCTAATTGAAAGAAGAATCCATGAGCTACTGCATGTACTGCTTGAACACATGGTTACTCACATTACAAATAAAATAATATGTGTCGTTCCAGTGACATTGCTCTAAAAAAAACCATAGGTACAGTGTAAGTTTTTTTTTTTTTTTTTTTTTCTATAGAATATACAGTGGATAAATTGTGAAACTAACAGTGCTTACACTTAAAAATGGCCAAAAAGTTGGTGTGGGGGCTCAAAATTAGGATAGGGGAAACTAGAACTACACATATTATTTTACTTGGCCTTAGAACCAGCATTCTGAAAAGACTAATTAGTAAAGATTGTTTTATGTATTTGCTAGGTCATACTCATTAAATGTGGTGTTGCAAATAAAATCACAAGAAGCATGTAGCTAAGAAAATTATACGTTCAAAATGAAGTTTTAGCTTAGCATTTGCACAGTTGTTCATATTGACTTTTACAAATAGAGTTCCATCCAATTACCAAATTAGGAAAACAAGCAATTTTAAAAACACTAAGAACCACTGCAGTCTGTAATCTTTGTTTCGAAATTATACATTAATATGGATTTCAAAACTATTTTATGGTAAGAATGATTTGTGGAATGCAACATATTAAAATTAAAATGATTTTGATGACACAAACATGCAATTCCTCAGGATTTAACCATACTTTTTGAGTCGAAGACAATAAATAAATATATATATATACTATAAATTTAAATATGATTATGAGTTATGAAAGCAATATGATTTAAGATACAAGTTTCATTTGATTATCAAGTGGCAGTAAATCATTGTATTTAATATTTTATACTATTAAAAGTGTTTTAACATAGCTGATCATGATTATACCAGTGATATTTGGTATGAAATTATTTCGTGACTTCTGATAAAGGATCCAATCTTGTTTTTGTTTAAAAATGAGGAACACTTGCACACAGGGGTACTGTTAAGTATACAGTAAATGCCTTTTCAAGCACTTTCAGGCTATGTTTTTTTGTCTCTGCTGTAGTATGCAAGACATAGGGATAACTAATGGATGGTAGCAGGCGTGTAAACTATTTGTATAAATCTTTATATTTTGGAAGGAAGAAGACCTGGATGCTTCATACCATGTATGCAGATACCTTATGTTACAAAGTTTCCGTCTGTCATATGTCCATTGGCCTTGACCTCATTTCCATGGTTCAGTGACTGCTTGAAAAAAAATTATAGTTTTTTTGTCATGTGAATTTCTCACTTATTATAAGTAGTAGGATAACTATGTTTGGTTTATGGGTTCCTTGCAAGGTCTACATGTCTGTCAGACAGGGTTCATCTGACCGCGATCTCATTTCATGGATCAGTGATCAAAGTTAAAGCTAAGTGATTGGGTCCGTTTCTCGGATACTATAAGGGAGTATAAGCAGTAGGTGGTTTATATGTGGTGTATGCTATGATTGTAAGGGGTACATGTCAGTCTGGCAGGTTTCATCTGACCTAGACCTCATTTTTCTGGTTCATTGGTCAATGTTAAGTTTTTGTGTTTTGGTCTGTTTTTCCAATACTTAAAGCAATAGGTCAACTACATTTGGTGTATGGAATGATTAAAAGGTGTACATGTCAGTCTAGCAGGTATCATGTAACCTCTACCTTATTTTCATGTTTTATTGGTCAGTGTTAAGTTTTTGTGTTTTGGTGCTTTTTTCAAATACTATGAGCAATTGGTCAACTATATTTGGTGTATGGAATGATTGGAAGGAGTACATGTCAGTCTGGCAGGATTTATCTGACCTTGACCTCATTTTATTGGTTCATTGGTCAATGTTAAGTTTTCCTGGTTAAATCTGTCGCTTAGATACTATAAGCAATAAGGTCAACTACATTTGGTGTATGGAATGATTTTAAAGTGTATATGTCTGTCTGGCTTGGTGTATCAGACCTTGACCTCATTTTCACAGATCATTGATAATTTTAAGTTTATGTGATACTTATAATAAAACTATATATCTTTAGGACTATCAACATAAAATCAATCATTGTAAGTAAAACAGGTGAGACATTTCAGCATGTGCACTCTTATTTAAGCTATTCAATTGAATAGTATATTTTCAAACTTCAGTAGTTTTAGCTACCATGCAAACTTAGCTTGTTCCATGAATGTATATGTATTAATGAATTATTTCTATGTTCCTGAATCTGTTTTAGGTGGAATTCGACTTAGCTGTCAACACTTCAAGTACCTACTATGCAAAAAGTAAAGGTGAACAGATTGCCCTCAATGTGGATGGATCATCAAGAGGGGATCAAGGAGGGTTTTATAGAAGGTAAGAGAGAAGATAACCAAGTGTATAATTAAGTTGTTATAAACAGCCTTTGTGTATAATTAAGTTGTTATAAACAGCCCATCAATGACTGCTTGCACTAGCCTCTATTTTATAAAATCACAGAAATTTTCAATAACTTGGAACATTTTGTATGAGCCTAAGAAATTTTTTGAAGTATTTCAGCTATTTCAGTTATTGCAGTTTTTGCAGTTATTGTTAAAGAGTTAGTTAACAGTTTTGAGGTATAGCATTTATTCATCTATTTCTGACAATTCACGAATTTTCTTATTACACAAATACAAATACAAATAATTTTATTGACTAATCACAGTGCCCATTTCATACACAAGAAATGAAAATGACAGGCTCTTACTGCTATAGAGAAAGCATTTTCTTTTTCAGTGATAAGATGGACAAGCAGATTCTAACCTCATCTCCTTGTTCTGGTGATATAGGAAGATATGGTGTGGGTGTATTTAAAGACGGTAAGAATATAAAGGACAAATATTAAGGAGATGTGGTATGATTGCTAATGAGAGGACATCTTTGGGCTTGTTTGGCCCTGTAAATTCAACAAAAATGTTAAAGAATGTAGGATGGTCATTATCAACCAAATTCTTCAAGCTTCAAAAGAAAGATTTTCAGAAAAGTGGAATACTTGCCAAGCCTTGATTACACAATTTGTTTGTTATATCTTAAAAGTGACTTCACAATTGATTATCAGACTTTTTAACAAAATAGGCTGATTTCAGAAGCATTTGGATAAATTAACATAGAGCACAAGCAAATTTTTCTTTGTCATTGAATAAATAAACACAAAGAGAAATTACTATGTAACTATCTTATGGTGTGTAGGTTGTGCTGCATGTTATTTCTGAGCATGTGTAAGTCAAATATTCACAATTTTGCTGAATTTTCTGTCATTCTATGGCTGTAAAACCCATAAAAATAGAATATTTTAAACCAAAACTACACAGTTTGATTAAAGTATATATATTCCAACATTTTCCTTTGAATTAGAGACATTTGATTCTCCTTTAGAAAATTTTTTTTTTTTATAGAAACACTTATTATGCCCCGTCCGTCACTGAAACTTATACACAATGCTCATTACCACAAAACACAGATTAAATTCGAATTTGGGTGGTGTCACTTTTACTGTTCTCGAGTTGTGCCCCTTTATAACGTTAAATGCTAGCTGGGGCATCATCTGTGTCCCATGGACACATTCTCCATTTATTTTTTAAATGAAATATCGTGATGAAACCTGATGAAATTGACATAATCAAGATGTTTGATTTTTTTTATTGACAACATATTTGTAATGTTTGGAGGACATGTTTATCAACAAACCATTGCATTCCTATAGGAACCAACTGTGCTCCTTTTCTATTGACTTATTCCTGTATTTATATGAGGCAGACTTCATACAGGACCTTCTTATCAAGAATGAAAAAAGCAAGCATTATTTTTACCTTCACCTTCAGCTATATAGATGATTTCGCTTTAAAAAAAGTTCAAATTTGGTGACTATCAGGGTTTCCGCTGATGGTCGCCATTTTCGCATTTTAAAGTTTGTTATTGGCGAAATAAATATAACAGTTTCGATTCATCCATCTTGTTTACTTTTTTCAGGTTTCTCAGACTTTTTCCCTGATCAGACAATACTGGGAATTCACCTAGCTTGAACTTGTTACGATTTTGATAGAAAATCAATAATCAGCTAATTGCATTTTATAGCTATCGGCAACAATGGATTATAATGAATAAAGGTGTTGATTGTATTGTTTAATGACATGGTTTGGTTAAATGGCATCACATGTCACTTAAAGGATTTTTTTACAACTTTGATAGTTTTGAAGTTGGTTATTTACAAGCGACGCACATGTTTGGGGCATAGTTTTACGTCAAAACTTTTTCTTTTAACGATGGTCCGGAAAAAAAAAATTGTTAAGAAGAAAAACATTCAAAAGAAGAAAAATCTCAGTCTTTAGTCTGTATCCTTCAACTAGACGGGAAGTATCGATAAACTTATTGTAGATGAATCCCGTGTTCCCCAGCAGAAGTCAAAAATGATGATTTCATTATCTATATTGCAGTTTTACAGTATCTTTAAAAAAGTTAATGTTTGTTATTATTGAGTGTTTATTTATTACAATGTAGATTAAACAATAGATATTAAGAATTATAATAGACAACAATGTGACAAACTGATTTTTTTTGTTAGAAAGAAGGAAAATTTTAAACGAAAAATATATGTTTATGTTAGTTGGCGAAAAAAAAATTTGACCCAGGGGAAACTCTGGTGACTATGTTCAATGCATCTAGGGCCCTAGGTGGACAAATGGTCTAAGTAGTTCATCTACAGTTACCACTAGCCTGTTAACAATGAGGGTGCATTCAACCTCTACCTTAACTGACTAGGATTGCCATTTTTCCTGCTAAAGTCAGCGGTTCTCTCTGCCAACCCTGGGTTCCTACACCAATAAAAACTGGCCAACAGGATACACATGTAGCAAAGAGTGCTGAAAGTGGCTTTAAACAAAGGTTCCAAGTGGTCAAGTTAAAGACATCCACTGATGCCTTCATGAGTTGGTAGACTGTTATTGTAAATCTGTGTCACAGATTACCACAGATATGTTCCAACTGTGGTAACCACAACATGTCCTCTTTTCCTTGATTGTGACCTCACTGAATGAGACATTTCACTGAATTTGTACTCACAATGAGCAATATGGCGTATGCCACTAGTGGAACAAGATCTGCTTACCCTTTAGAAGCACCTGAGATCATCCCTAATATTTGTTGCTCAGTTTTAAGTTTTCTATGAAGTGTTCTGTGGACTATTTTTTTCTTTTCCTTGTTTTTTTTTCATTTTTTGCTATTGAGATGTCAGTTCCTCTTAGACTTATGGATTTTATTTTGCCTCCTGTATCTTTCGTCTTTTTTATGCATCTATTCTCATCACTTGACTTTTGTTATCCTTGTCACTTAACTTTAACAAAAATCTTCTCCTCTGAAACTACTTGGCCAATTCGAACCAAACTTGACCACAATCATTTTTGGGATATCTATTTCAAAAAAATTGTGTCTGATTATCCCTCCTACCTACCAACATAGTTGACATGGCTAAAATGGAACAGAGGGGTAAAATACAAGTTTTGTTTTATTTTGAAATGCTATAGATTTTAGGGGCAGATATGGTCAAAAGTTGAGATCAACCTACTGTCCATTTACACCAAAACTGTCAGATGATTTCTTATAGGAGTTATTGGCCTATAAGACAATTTATTTACCATTTTTTATTTTGCCCGTTGTCTTGATAAGTATATTAGAAAGAGAGTAACTTTTAATGGCAAACATGATCAGTCAGACAAGATATAAAATTAATTCAACATGATCAATATCTTAGGTCAACACCTTATAGGTTGCACTTTGTAAATACAGCTGATTCACAAACCATGCCTCTCTTGGGGAGATATTTGATATTCATAGATATTTTGTTTTGTTTACCTATTGGTTCCCAGATATGATCTCCATGTTTCATCTCATAGAGACACAACCTGGGAATTTTACTGGTATAAATACTGTTGGATATCAGACAAATTGAATTCTCAGGATGACTCAAAGTAAAGGGAGATGTAGTACAGAATTTTAGTCTTAATTTAAACTCTATGAAGTTCAAGGCATATAAATGTTGAAAATATGCCGCTCAACCCTATATTTTGACCCAATGGCCAGTCTGAGCTTGTTGTCACTAGGTGTCTGTCGTCATTGTCATGATTGTGGTCATCAACTGTTAACTTTTGTAAAAATATTCTCCTCTTAAACTAATAGGCCAAATTTTACCAAACTAATCATCATTGGGGTATTTAGTTTTAAAAAATGTGTCTGATCACGGGGCCTGCCATGACTGACATGGCTAAAAATAGAACAAAGTGGTAAAACAAAAGTTTTAACTATTGTCTTGAAAACCACTATAGATAGAGAAAATCTGACAAGAATAATAAGATCTACTTACTGTTCACTCTTACATCAAAACTGTCAGGCAACTTCTTTTATGAGTAATTGCCAATGAATGACAAATTTAAGTGAATGGATCTCTATGAAATTTTACCAAAGGTTCAATACCACAAAAGGAAGGTTGGGATTGATTTTGGGGTTATGGTACAAACAGTTAAGGAATTAGGGGCCAAAATAAGCATTTTGTAACTTCCAGACATAACTTGTGTGTTAGTGTATGGATCTCTGACATTGTACCACAAGGTTCCATATCACAAAGGAATACTGGGATTGATTTTGGGGTAATTGCCTCAAAATTATAGGAATTAGGGGCCAAAAAGGGAAAAACAAGCATTTTCTAGTTTCATGACAATAACTTGTGTGTAAGTGTATGGATCTTTCTGAAATTGTACTACAAGGTTCCATATCACAAAGGAAAAGCTGGAATTGAGTTTGGGGTAATTGCCCAAAACATTTAGGAATAAGGGCCAAAATAAGTATTTTTCTAGTTTCCAGACAATAACTTGTGTTCAAGTGTATGGATCTCTCTGAAATTGTACTGCAAGGTACCATACCACAAAGGAAGGCTGGGATTGATTTTGGAAACTCTCAAAATTTGATTTTTCATTGTTTGCCTATTATCTTGAAAATTATAATAGATAGACAGAAACTTTAAAAAGCAAAAATGATCGACCTACAAATAACTCACCATGCAGAAATTGTGAGTTGGAGTCTTATTGAAGTTTTGCCCTTTCATTATGATTTTTACCATTTTTGCATTTTTGACTATTTTCTTGAAAACTACAAAAGATGGATAGAAACTTTAAAAAGCAAAAATAATCAGTAAGACAAGATCTACAAATTAGTCATCAAAGATAAAGTTGTCAGTTGTCCTCTTATAGGAGTTATTGTCCTTAAATGACAATTTTTACCATTTTTGGTTTTTGGGCAAAAACTATAGAAGTTATCAGAAAAAATATCAGCAATACAAGTTCAACAAAACAGAGATTTAGTCATGAATTATATTCTAGTCTACAATGATGGAGAGTGTTCATTGTTGAAAATACACATATACCTAGATGAGCAGCACAGTCTAGTTAGATATTCTAAAACCTGATCACGCTTAGAGTGGGTGGCGCATATTCGCCTTGGACACATTTTCGCCGTTTTGCTATTTTTTCTGTAAAATTTGTGTGCCTTTACCCAATACTTGCCTAAATAGATGGTAAAGGTTGTTTGTAATGTTACAACTGTTGATATTCCTCTTTACCCCGTTTCCAAGGTTATTCGCACATATTGAGAAATACGCAGGTGTTTTTAAAGGATTTTGGCAATTATGTAAGATTTATATGGCAATCATGCGCAGTCTTAAAGTAAATATTTGTGAGAAAAATTGTATAGGAATGATCTCTCAAGTTAATTCATGTAATTGCAAACATTCGTTTTTATAGTATACCAGGATAATGAGGATGGTCATATCATACATTGCAGCGAAAATGTGTCCCCCATGGTACACGAACAACTTGATTTCCTCTGGAGTTTGCATTCGTTTTTAGAACAATTAACCAATGTTTTGAAGATAATTTCTTTGTCAAACATTTTTTTCATACAGTTAAATTTCTGAAACCTTCATAAAAAGTTCCAAATATTCGAATGTAGGTCGGATGTAAGTGGAAATGAACGAATTATGCGGCGAATATGGGTCTCTCACTCTACAGATAATAAAATCAGACACTTGTATAAACGATGCATAAATATAGAATTTCATGTCAGGCCATAATCTTGCTGGCGAAATGACGATTTAAGTCGCCAAAGAATTATGAAAATCTCTAAAACTTGTCTGCCGACTGACTTCATAGCGAAGTCAAATCGCTATCAAACTCGATATAAGGGAGACAACTTGTGATTTACAAGTCGCACAGGTAAACAAAAAATGCGATTGACAATGAAAATCAAGATTTTCGAAACAACCAAGGACTAATACTGTCAACCATTAAATGAATAAATACAACGGTGACGTTGAACATCCTCGGATTTTACATTCAAAACTATTAAAACGGGAAACTGAGTGTCTGTTTGAGTTATCATTTTACGATGATTTTCATCTGAGGATGTTTCGTAATCACTCAGCTGATTAGTTTTATTTTTATTTATTACGAGTTGATCAATTGTTCCATTCAGTATGTTAAGGGGTGGGAATTAACGGGTGATTTTTTTTATCATTGATTAAAAATTGAAATATAAAAGGTAGAAAGGCAGCTGATGGATAATGTGATTGCAAACGTACGACACATGGCCAGCTTGTGATCAGCAGTGTGTTTTTGCACGACCAACTTTTAATCTTTCATAAAAAAAAAAATGATAGAAATTAGCTCTTTATCGGTTTATTAATAGGTGATTGACAGATATCTTCATTTATAGGCTTAAAATCCTTCACGAGAATCTCAATTTACAACTGACATGATGTCCTGGACACTCAATAATGTTTTACAAAATAATGACAAGTGGTGATATACATTAAATTGCCCAGGAATTTAAAAGTCATCAGATAAACAGGATACTATTAAACAAGAAGACCTCATTTTGTGTGTCTCTTCCTTCCACAATAAATTAATCATTATGCCTCTGTGTCCTATAGGTACCATGCATAGTCGCATTTGTTATCCTCGCTTATGATTATTCCGTTTGGGCTATTTTGGTAGGAAAACGAAAATAAAGGCGTCTGGATATTGTTTCCGTCATCGGACAGACTTTTAAGTCATAGAAAAGACTTCCATTTGGGACTGATTAAATTACACATAATTTGCATAGGTACTTGGGGACAGGACAATTATTTTCGCCTTTTTATACGACCGCAAAATAAAAAATTTTTGGTCGTATATTGGTATCACGTTGTCCTCGTCATCTTCGTCGTCGTCAGCGTCGTCCGAAGACAGATGGTTTCAGGATAATAACTTTAGTATAAGTAAATAGAAATCAATAAAATTTTAACACAAGGTTTATAACCACAAAAGGAAGGTTAAGATTGATTTTGGGGGTTATGGTCCCAAAGGTTAAGGAATAAGGGGCCAAAAAAGTGGCCCAAATAAGCATTTTTGCAGTTTCCAGACAATAAATTGTGTTTAAGTGTATGAATCTCTCTGAAGTTATACCACAAGTTTCCATACAAAAAAGGGATGGTTATGGGGGGTTATGGCTCAAATCATTTAGCAATTAGGGGCAAAAAAGGGGGAAAAACAAGGGTTTTTATGTTTAAGGACAATTTAGACAATTTAAAAGCAGTGTAAGGGAGGTAATCCAATCCATTTAAAGAATACTGTTGTATATATGTTTGATTACCTCCCTTACACTGCTTGTAAATTATGTATTAAGAAATGATGATTGTCTTGAGATGATTAGCTGTAAATTTATTTTAGAAGTTACTATTAATAACTATTAATTTTAACCATGACTGTATGTCATTTTATATTTTAATATTTTATGATGTATTTAAATGAGTAGTTATGGTTGCAAACTCCATTAGAAATTTGAATTGAGATTATTTTTGGAATAAGGGAAAGGGGGAGTTGAAAAAATTTGGGGGTAAATAAGAATTTTTCGGAGGCTACAATTTTTCTCATTTCAGATTTCAGAAAGTAAAAAGAAAATTTTTTCAAATATTTTTTTTGGGGGGAGGGGTTAATATTCAACAGCATAGTGTATTGCACAAAAGCAAAAACAAACAGTAAATTTTTTTTTTGGGGTGGGGGGTCAATACGCAACAGCATAGTGTATTGCACAAAAGCAAAAAATTGAATATAAATTCAAATCATATAACCAATTTTAAGTTCTTTGACTACACTTATTCTGTGTCAGAAACCTATTATGTGTCAAATATTTAATTACAATCCAAATTCAGACCTGTATCAAGCGCGAATAATGTGTCCATTTTGGCCGCAACTTTTCAGGGTTGGACATCTGCGGTTGTATCCAGCTGCGCTCAGCGAAGCAATTTATTCTGTATACTATGAACATACATATACTATAAATAAAGTGTATTTGTTATCTACTATCAATTCCAAGTTTACTATCCACGGTCACTCATATTTTTCTGGAATTTTGAAATTAAATTGAGGCAGATGCACATGAGATTAATGCATGATAATATTATAATATATAATTAAAAGAAAACAAAAAATAACGGATTTTGGTAAAAAGGAGGAGGGCTAATAACAAATTATCCTGTCCCCAAGTACCTATGACTTTTGATACCTTTCCTAAAATTCTCCAGTCATAAAATCTTTTACAAAAATTCATCCTACAATAGTTTACATACTTTCAACCACGCTCTAAATGCCCACGATTTCGTGGGTGTGTTCTAGTAAGATTAAAACTGTCAGCAGGTTAGCCAAAAATGTGAGAATGATTAAGTCAATAACTGTGGGGCTTAAATTTATTATTAGGCTCTGTGTCTTATACTTCAGTTTCAGTCATATAACTTGGAGTATTTATCTAGAAATCTTGTGAGTTTTCAGATTTTGAGATATAACCTTAACTATGTAATAAAAAGTCCAAACATTGGTGGTTACTATGGTATTTGTTCACCATTAGTAAAGCATGTATATCATGTTTTGGTCTTTTTGTGGCATACATATAGTACATAGAATTAGTATTCAAATAAACCTGTCATGTAGTTGTATATAGAGTTCAGTTTATGACCACATCATGAGAAGTCATGTCAAAATAGATTATTCCAACTTATGTTTCATGCTTTATGGACCTTTTTCAGGTGGCAATCTGTAATTTTCCAAAAATCTGTTCTTTTTTCCAGGTGAGCTACATTTATCACCCCTCCATGCTGTAGTGCAAATGAGACCATCATTTAACTACTTAGACAAAGCAGATGACAAAATCAAAACAGAAGCTGCTGCAAGGGAAGCTGCAGGTATTGTACACTAAGGCTTCTGGCATTTGCCAGATTAAAAAGAAAAGTTGGGAAGCAAGAATTCCAAGGGGAAAATCAAAAACCATTACTGGTGATCAAAGTCCACAAAACACTACACAGACGTAAAAAGTTTTGATGAAATAATAAAACAAATTTCATTGTTTTTAAATTGACTTCATGTTGAAATAACTTTACCTCTATGCTTCATTAATGACATATCCTCAAGTTATTAATTGTCAATTATCAATTGTCAACATCATGCATGTTAATATAGAAGGGCACTTTTGAAATATTCTGCATATTGATTAGAAAATTAAGGAGACATATATATTTGGTTTATTTAAGTTTTCATACAGGAGGTCTAGAATGATTTATTTTACTTCAAGCCATTAAGAATCTGTCACATATCAATTTTTCATATATATTTTTGAAAGGAGTAGGGGTGAGGCAATAAGGCCATTATTTGGCATAACTATAAGGTCAAATTGAAAAAAATACCATTTATATTCCTAAAATCATCTTAACTTTACTATAAAGGTACAAGAAGTTTAGAAAATAAATATAAATTTCACATTTACGGAGTTACCATGACAGCAAACCATGACGAAATTTGTATATTTTGTAAAATTTCTTGATTTTGCATATTTTACATCAATTATAAATATATTTGGGATTGGAAAAGAATGTGCGCACCAAAAAAACAATTATATAATTCATGAAATTATGGTAATAGCTAAAATTATTTTGTTGTTTCTTGCATTGGCTGCACATAAAGTTTCCACAAGGAAAATGAAGATGAAAAACTGCATAGATTCAGCAGTTTTCTTCGTTTTAAAACGTAATTGTGATATTGTAACATCAAAAGTCTTGTGTAATTCATTTATATTTCTTTATCTTATGCTTATTTTAACATTATGTGCAATATAAAAATAGTTTTCAAAAACTTTATTTTCTTGGGCCCTCCTTTACAGTCAAGCTTTGTTATACATACATTTGCATATTTCATAGTAAAAGAAAATGTAGTCTTAAAAACATTAAAATATAATCATGTGACACAAAATTGAAAACAGAAAATGTCAAATTTTAGGAGATATGTCTCAGGATGAAGAAGATGAAGCTAAGCCTGTGACTATGAAGTTTGCTCGTCAAGAGACAGAGGAGGCCAAAGCCAGGAGAATGAGATCTTACGGATATCTACAGAAAAAGAGGAATGAGGAATCATGGATTCATTTAGAATATCATGGTGTAAATGTGGGTACATAACAAAAACATATTATTTATAGTAATTGAAAAGGGGGTGTTGGGAAGCAGTTATATTTAGATTTGATGGATGGTGGTTTCTTCTGACTACAGATTTAAAGAACCTTATAAAATTAAAACAGAATTGTATTGTAATTAAGTCGCCTGATTTCCAAATCATTTTTATCGACCGCAAAAAATTTTTGTGGTCGTATATTGGTATGAACGTTAGGCGTCGTCGTCGTCGTCGTCGTCGTCGTCGTCCGAAGACGCATTGGTTTTCGCACTCTAACTTTAGTTTAAGTGAATGGATCTCTATGAAATTTTACCATAAGGTTCAATATCACAAAAGGAAGGTTGGGATTGATTTTGGGGGTTATGGTACCAACAGTTAAGGAATTAGGGGCCAAAAAGGGGCCAAAAATAAGCATTTTTGTAACTTTCAGACATAACTTGTGTGTTAGTGTATGGATCTCTCTGACATTGTACCACAAGGTTCCATATCACAAAGGGAATGCTGGGATTGATTTTGGGGGTAATTGCCTCAAAATTTTAGGAATTAGGGGCCAAAAAAGGGGCAAAAAACAAGCATTTTTCTAGTTTCATGACAATAACTTGTGTGTAAGTGTATGGATCTTTCTGAAATTGTACTACAAGGTTCCATATCACAAAGGGAAAGCTGGAATTGAGTTTGGGAGTAATTGTCTGAAACGTTTAGGAACTAGGGGCCAAAAGGGGCCAAAATAAGCATTTTCTAGTTTCAGACAATAACTTGTGTTCAAGTTTATGGATCTCTCTGAAATTGTACTGCAAGGTACCATACCTCAAAGGAAGGCTGGGATTGAGTTTGGGGTGATGAATCATAAGGGGTTCAAAAATTTGGGGGGTCTTTTTTCCTTTTTTTTCTTTAAAATTTTCCATTTTAAGTTGGTTATTTCTGATTTATATTTAAAGCAAATCATAATGATATGGCAGGAGATACACACCTAACAGGATGTGTAAATTATTATATAATAAGTATTGTGCAATAGCAAGAAATTTTCAATTGCACAGTATTGCGCAATAGCAAGAAATCTTCAATTGCACAGTATTGCGCAATAGCAAGAAATATCCAATAGCACAATATTGCGCAATAGCAAGAAATTGTCAATTGTACAGTATTGCAATAGCAAGAAATATTCAATTGCACAGTATTGCGCAATTGCAAGAAATATTCAATTGCACAGTATTGTGTAAAGAAGATACTTTGTATAAATTGCTTATTTCTTGACCAATTTCAATGGGGTTTTATTCTTGGACTCTTGGGGTTCTTTAATATGCTGAATCTAATCGTGTATTAAGTTTTGGATTTTGGGCCCCGTTTTTGAATTGGTCCACATTGAGGTCCAAAGGGTCCAAAATTAAACTTTGTTTGATTTCATCAAAAATTGAATTATTGGGGTTCTTTGATATGCCGAATCTAACCTTGTATTTAGATTCTTAATTTTTGGTCCCGTTTTCAAATTGGTCTACATTAAGGTCCAAAGGGTCCAAAATTAAACTTAGTTTGATTATAACAAAAATTGAATTCTTAGGGTTCTTTGATATGCTGAATCTAAACATGTATTTAGATTTTTGATTATGGGCCCAGTTTTCAAGTTGGTCCAAATCGGGGTCCAAAATTAAACTTTGTTTGATTTCAACAAAATTGAATATATGGGGTTCTTTGATATGCTGAATCTAACCATGTATTTAGATTTTTGATTTTGGGCCCCATTATCAATTTTTCCACATTGAGGTCAAAAGGGTCCAAAATTAAACTTTGTTTGATTTCATCAAAAATTGAATTATTGGGGTTCTTTGATATGCGAATCTAACCGTGTATTTAGATTCTTAATTTTTGGTCCCATTTTCAAATTGGTCTACATTAAGGTCCAAAGGGTCCAAAATTAAACTTAGTTTGATTTTAACAAAATTGAATTCTTAGGGTTCTTTGATATGCTGAATCTTAACATGTATTTAGATTTTGATTGTGGGCCCAGTTTTCAAGTTGGTCCAAATCGGGTCCAAAATTAAACTTTGTTTGATTTCAACAAAATTGAATATATGAGGTTCTTTGATATGCTGAATCTAACCATGTATTTAGATTTTTGATTTTGGGCCCGTTATCAACTTTGTCCACATTGAGGTCAAAAGGGTCCAAAATTAAACTTTGTTTGATTTCATCAAAATTGAACTCTTGGGGTTCTTTGATATGCTGAATCTAACCATGTACTGTGAAAGTACTTTTGTTCGTGGGGTACCAATTTTCGTGGTTTTCGTGGGTGTCTTTATCCACAATTTAAGTGTCAACAAGTATAAAGACTTGAGCAAAGTCAAAACACGGAAATGTAACCTGTGTAGGACCGAACTTGGATACGAGTAAACCAACAATAAAATAATTTGAGTGCCATTACTTGTATTTTTCCTATATGAATGCAGAGAAACCTAAACAATTGAAAGCTGTAAACCCTCCATTCAGCAATTGTTTTACTTTTATTTCTAATACAAAAGTGTGTTTAGTGTATTGAAGTCGTATTTCCGGTGATGACATGTGATCTTTTTTTCGATATTGAAGTGTTCATCTTATACCTGGTAATGGTTCTGAGTCAAATAAAATAAAAATAAAATAAGTGAGCATGATTTTTATTTCATCAGAATATTCATGTCTTAAACATTTAAGCACTAATTCAGACAAAAATACTTATAATAAATAAGTTATATGTAGTAAGATATCAAAGATAGTAAAGCACTAATAAATTACAGTTCAAATAAAATAAAAAATATCAGTTCAACAAAATAAAAGATCAATGTCACTAGAGCACTATAAAGTCAAATGAAATGTTCACAATAAACCGGCCTTGCGGAAACCTAGCTGGATTAAATCCTTACGGGTTGAGATCTTGTTGTGTGATGACACTATCCAATTTGCGTGTATTGGCTTAAGGACGGACGTTCTCATGTTGACTACAACGTTGTCGGGTGCAATTTCCCCAGTACTGTCTTCTTGTTCGTTGATTTGGTGGATAACCTCTGCTGAATACCAGTCGTGAAAATGGGATTTTAGCTGTTCTTTATACTCTCTGTTGACTGAGAGATCTAGTGGTTGCAGTCTATCAGTTGCTGGTACAAACAGAGGAATTTGATGGCATGCTGCTGGTACAAACAGAGGAACGATGTCGTTGGCTTTGAGTAGATCTAACAGTCTCTCACCACGGTGTGCCTTAAAAACGTCGAAGATGGCGATAGCTTTCTGTGTTGTTGAGTTGTTGAGTGGCATAGAGTCTCTGATTTCATCTACATAGGGCACTATGACGTTGTTGACGAACTGTATCATAGTGTCCTCGTTGCTCCAGTGTGTCTCTGTGCATGTGACATCCCAGGTTGACGGAAAGTCGACTCCCTTTGGTAAACAACGGTCAGTTTTTCCTGGGTAGATGAGTTGTGGTGGGAGAAGATCGCCACTCATGCTGACTGCAAGTAGAAGGGTAATCTGGCGCTTGTCGTCTAAGCCTGAAATGCTGATCTGTTGAGTACCCTCTTTCTCCATGGTCCAGTCGCCGCCTGGTACAAGCTGACAACCTGTCTGGTCCCAATTGATGATCAGCGTGTCTGGGATGTGGTGTTTTTCTCTTACATTGTTGATTTTAGAGATGTACTCCTGGCGAATTTCGTCGAAATCATTGGGTAGGTGTTTACTGCTTTGGTTCCTATGTTTGACAAATCCTATGCGACGGAGTAGTGACTTGGCGAAGCTGCGTGACCACCGTAACGTTCTAGACGATGACGAGCAAATTTGGTGACAATTGCGTGACTTGGGCGGCTGCTTGTAGTGTGATGTGACCACCGTGGATGCGTTCTTGTAATTGGTGATGCTTCCTGTGACTAGATGTCACCACCGTAACGACGGAACCCGGTATAAATACATTTTTTTATTATTCCTGGAGTAGATAATAATTTTCTATGACGATGACGAGCAAATTTGGTGACAATTGCTTCAGCAGCGCCATGACGATCCTTGCGTTGATGACACCAATTGATGAACTTGTACGGATCCAGTCCTGTACTTTGTGTGTCTAGGTCACCAGGAGTAAGGGATTCCTTGCGTTGATGCGAGGAATACGGTAGTGTGACAAGTTCTGTACCAACTGAAACTGAAATACGAAATTAAATAAATTAAATTATGTAAAAATTGAAAATTATTTTTAAATTTGAAAATAAAATTGATTTCCTTATGAATTTTACTTGAAGAAAGTTTACCGTTATCATTGATTTTAACTGACATGATTATGACTCAATTAACACCTTTATGTCTTTAATCTGTTGATCATTTAAACCCCCTGGCTATACAAGTGACAATAGGTGTGAAAAATCAATACTAGTGTGTTTACCTAACAATTTCCTTCTTATAGCCAATTAACATTGTAAGAAACAAATTTGAACGTTTTTTCTTGTACTGTAACTTGGTCTATTGAACATGAACTTTACACTTTCACCCTCTTAGACAATACGCACTTTTGATAATAAAATTAAAAGTTAAAATTTACCATGGTCCATTGAACGTGCTACCCTTTTTTATTCAAATTGACTACGAATATTTATAAAAATATCTTTTATTTCCAATTGCCTGGATAATAAAGTGTTTGCTTTCAATGCAATACCAATTTAATTTTTTTCTAAAAACTTTATTATTGGAATTTATGTAAATGTTCATTTGCGAATTCAACCTTTTTTCAGACAATGGAGCAGTTCGGTTTATTATTCAAAGTTTTATTAATAAATCAAACATGACAACAATTTCAAATATCGCACCTTTCTTCTTTAATTTGACGTAGGTGTCTCTCATACTACGGATTGTAGTTTCACTGACTTTTCTACCAAGGTCTGAGGTAAACTTTCTCGAAGCACGTGCTACCCCGTTGTCTACTGCATACCGGGCAATCTTTGCACGAGTCTCGTCGTCGTAATTGTTGTAGTCGCCTCTCTTTCTTTTGCGTGACGGTGCAGATACAACTGTATCAACTGCATCATTTGCTGTCTGAACAATCAAAGCTTCTTGTGTAGAATTGCAGTCAGCTGGGTCAGGTAAACCTGGAGTAACTGGTGTCCGGGTCTTAACAGAGCCCGTTTTCAACCACTGAGTAAGCGACATTTTGTAAACTGACTAGTCAATTAATTCCAGTGCTATTTAATGCAGATTGAGTAGCTTGAGTAGCTTGGGAGAAACTCAAATTCTTGATATGAGCAGTTTTAAGCTTGGGACAATTCTTGATGAGGCTCATTGTCGGCATTTTAATATATGGTTAATGACCCAATATCATCAGATTAATTTTTTTAATCATTTTAATTAAAAGGTACTCGGAAATAATCAAACTAATTAATTCGTAAGTAGGTATTTATCATTTAAGTAATAACTTATAGTGACAGAGAAAAAATATACTAGTATACACTTTAACAATTCTGACGACTATTACAGAATAAGTTGCAAACATATACTCCCTGTAGTTTAAAATGAACACTTTATTCTGCTACAATGTAAAGGTCATAAATTATCACGCAGTCATATGAAACACAATCTCGTCATGCTGGATGCTACGTTTACGATAGCTGTCATAATTTCTTATCACTTTTACTATTATTTTTTTTTCTCAAAAATCTGAAATCCACGAATTTAAGAATCCACGAACATGTAACTTTTCTTCAAACCACGAAAATTGGTACCCACGAATTAAAGTACTTTCACAGTATTTAGATTTTGGATATTGGACCATAATAGGTGAATGTCCAATTTAAAATTTTAAGTTCTTAGACCACATTCATTCTGTGTCAGAAACCTATGCTGTGTCAAATATTTAATCACAATCCAAATTCAGAGCTGTATCAAGCTTGAATGTTGTGTCCATACTTGCCCCAACTATTCAGGGTTCGACCTCTGCGGTCGTATCAAGCTGCGCCATGGAGCATTTTATTCAATTTTGAAAGATGGAATTTTGACATTCAAGTTTCTGTATGTTTTCAAGATATTGTGAAGGACATACATCTACATAAAAGTAAACAGTAATGAAAAAGGAAATGCTATTGGAAAAAAATTCTTATGGCTTACAATTATATTTGCTGTGTCTTGTTACAACATCTTCTTTCTTGCAGTCTGATTTAGCTGAAGCAGAAAGGTCACAGTTACATGCCAGCAAAGAGGAAGAGGTTTCTGAATTCTGTGTCAAACCAGATGAGTATTTGAAGATGTTGATGCCACCCTCAAGTGAAACAGAGAGGTAAACTTAGTTCCTACTACTAGATTTTGATGTGGTTTTTGGGAAGTTTGCTATAGCAATACTTTCCTAAGGCGTCGGCCTCTAACTTCCGGTAACAGACTATCGCAAATGTTCTGCTCCAAGATAATGTAGTACTAGTGTTTGAATACTGATTCTAGGAAGATGCTTTTGAAATTTTGAGTCCTTTTGAAAAGATTACAGCTTGAATAAAAAGGAATGAATGTTCACCGACAATTCAGGTGAATTTAACTTCATTTTGAAAATGATTATTACAAACAATACTTGGCGGATTTTCCATGCGCTGAAGAGAAAATCAAAAGAAATCTACGCGAGACATCGTTTCATTCATGAATATTTCATGAATGAAGATTTTCCAACAATTTTTACTATGTACGATATTTACAAATGTTTAGTATTAAATATGAAGTAAAAGCCGAGTGTATCGAAAGAATCAGTATGACTGACATTACTGAATGCAACGTACTTTTTAACATGTTTATATTTTGACTAAGCCGTCGGATAATTGACAAGTGATGAAAGTTTGATTGAACAATTATACACAGGTGACAGAAATACTCGATGATCATAAAATTATGGATTATGTCACACGCCAAGGATGAGTAAAGGTAAATACCGCTATGATAGAAAAGTGCACGATCGGAAGGTTTTAATGCCAAAAACATTTGAAAACTTTTGAATTCGGTATTTAAATACTAGCTATTTCACATTCCAATGTGAATTTAAGGACCTTCACTCGTCCGCATGCTCAGTCACAAGGACCAAACTGACAGCTGAAAACATTGACTCAACGACAGTTCGTACATATCACAGCCAATGTCCTCAGTGTTACGATTAACAATAACATTTGTACACAAATCGTTACAAGGATAAGGCAGGCAAGTCAGCTTCTACTTAGAATAACTCAGTGTATCAAGACAAGTGCTGTAGCAACATGATTAAATAAAATCTCTCCATGTAATAGCAAAATGACTTTCTTACTCTTAGTGCTAGTCCAAATAATTATGAAGAACCAAAATCTCAAATGTTATTGCCTCAATACTCAATTTCACAGCATCAACTTTAAAATGTGTTACAGGGTTATAAGCACCTCTATGAATCTAGTGTTTATAAACTTGTTATTCCTTCGTCATACTGCTATTGTTATGTCCCCACCGTATTATGTTTTACCCTTTTTCTTCTGTTAGTATGTACGTCCCTTACTTGTACATCGTCCGTACATCCAAAAATTAGTTTCTGTTCTCTAACTTTAGTTTTCCTAAACCAAATTGTATGAAACTTATACATAATACTTATTTCCACAAAACACAGGTCAAGTTGAATTTTGGTGGCGTCGATTTTACAATTCTAGAGTTATGCTCCTTAACAAATGGAAAAGTTGCTTGAATTTTTGTTTACGATCTCTAACTTTAGTTTGTCTCAACCAAATGTTATGAAACTTATACACAAAGCTCATTATTACAAAACACTGTTTAGATTTGAGTTTTGGTGGCGTCAGTTTTACTGTTGTAGAGTTATGCCCTTTACAAATTTAAAATTGTGATTGTTGTCGAGCCTTCGACTTTTGTCGAAAAAAGCGAGACATAGCGATCCTACATATTGTAGGTGGCGTCCACAAATATTCACTGTGGTTAAAGTTTTGAAATTTTAATAACTTTCTTAAACTGTCCTGGATTTCTACCAAACTTGGACAGAAGCTTGTTTATGATCATACGATAGTATCCAGAAGTAAATTTTGTAAAAAAAATTCCATTTTTCAGTATTTTACTTATAAATGGACTTAATTTTCTGCCAGGAAACATTACATTCACTCTGTGGCTAAACTTTTAAAATTTAATAACTTTCTTAAACTATCCCAAATTTGTACCAAACTTGGACAGAAGCTTGTTTATGATCAAAAGCTAGTATCTAGAAGGAAATTTAGTTAAAATTTTGTTCTTGTTTTTCCGTATTTTACTTATTAATGGACTTAGCTTTTCTTCCAGTTAACATTACATACAGTCTGCAGTTAAATTTTTTAAAACATTTATTAGATCCATAAACTATCCTGGATTTTACCAAACTTGGATAGAAGCTTCTAACAATCAAAAGATAGTATAGAGAGGAATTATTCAATTTTGAAAGATGGAATTTTGACATTCAAGTTTCTGTATGTTTTCAAGATATTGTGAAGGACATACATCTACATAAAAGTAAACAGTAATGAAAAAGGAAATGCTATTGGAAAAAAATTCTTATGGCTTACAATTATATTTGCTGTGTCTTGTTACAACATCTTCTTTCTTGCAGTCTGATTTAGCTGAAGCAGAAAGGTCACAGTTACATGCCAGCAAAGAGGAAGAGGTTTCTGAATTCTGTGTCAAACCAGATGAGTATTTGAAGATGTTGATGCCACCCTCAAGTGAAACAGAGAGGTAAACTTAGTTCCTACTACTAGATTTTGATGTGGTTTTGGGAAGTTTGCTATAGCAATACTTTCCTAAGGCGTCGGCCTCTAACTTCCGGTAACAGACTATCGCAAATGTTCTGCTCCAAGATAATGTAGTACTAGTGTTTGAATACTGATTCTAGGAAGATGCTTTTGAAATTTTGAGTCCTTTTGAAAAGATTACAGCTTGAATAAAAAGGAATGAATGTTCACCGACAATTCAGGTGAATTTAACTTCATTTGAAAATGATTATTACAAACAATACTTGGCGGATTTTCCATGCGCTGAAGAGAAAATCAAAAGAAATCTCACGACATCGTTTCATTCATGAATATTTCATGAATGAAGATTTTCCACAAATTTTTACTATGTACGATATTTACAAATGTTTAGTATTAAATATGAAGTAAAAGCCGAGTGTATCGAAGAATCCAGTATGACTGACATTACTGAATGCAACGTACTTTTTAACATGTTTATATTTTGACTAAGCCGTCGGATAATTGACAAGTGATGAAAGTTTGATTGAACAATTATACACAGGTGACAGAAATACTCGATGATCATAAAATTATGGATTATGTCACACGCCAAGGATGAGTAAAGGTAAATACCGCTATGATAGAAAAGTGCACGATCGGAAGGTTTTAATGCCAAAACATTTGAAAACTTTTGAATTCGGTATTTAAATACTAGCTATTTCACATTCCAATGTGAATTTAAGGACCTTCACTCGTCCCGCATGCTCAGTCACAAGGACCAAACTGACAGCTGAAAAACATTGACTCAACGACAGTTCGTACATATCACAGCCAATGTCCTCAGTGTTACGATTAACAATAACATTTGTACACAAATTGTTACAAGGATAAGGCAGGCAAGTCAGCTTCTACTTAGAATAACTCAGTGTATCAAGACAAGTGCTGTAGCAACATGATTAAATAAAATCTCTCCATGTAATAGCAAAATGACTTTCTTACTCTTAGTGCTAGTCCAAATAATTATGACGAACCAAAAATCTCAAATGTTATTGCCTCAATACTCAATTTCACAGCATCAACTTTAAAATGTGTTACAGGGTTATAAGCACCTCTATGAATCTAGTGTTTATAAACTTGTTATTCCTTTCGTCATACTGCTATTGTTATGTCCCCACCGTATTACGTTTTACCCTTTTTCTTCTGTTAGTATGTACGTCCCTTACTTGTACATACGTCCGTACATCCAAAAATTAGTTTCTGTTCTCTAACTTTAGTTTTCCTAAACCAAATTGTATGAAACTTATACGCAATACTTATTTCCACAAAACACAGGTCAAGTTGAATTTTGGTGGCGTCGATTTTACAATTCTAGAGTTATGCTCCTTAACAAATGGAAAAGTTGCTTGAATTTTTTGTTTACGATCTCTAACTTTAGTTTGTCTCAACCAAATGTTATGAAACTTATACACAAAGCTCATTATTACAAAACACTGTTTAGATTTGAGTTTTGGTGGCGTCAGTTTTACTGTTGTAGAGTTATGCCCTTTACAAATTTAAAAATTGTGATTGTTGTCGAGCCTTCGACTTTTGTCGAAAAGCGAGACAGCGATCCTACATATTGTAGGTGGCGTCCACAAATATTCACTGTGGTTAAAGTTTTTGAAATTTTAATAACTTTCTTAAACTGTCCTGGATTTCTACCAAACTTGGACAGAAGCTTGTTTATGATCATACGATAGTATCCAGAAGTAAATTTTGTAAAAAATTCCATTTTTCAGTATTTTACTTATAAATGGACTTAATTTTTCTGCCAGGAAACATTACATTCACTCTGTGGCTAAACTTTTAAAATTTAATAACTTTCTTAAACTATCCCAAATTTGTACCAAACTTGGACAGAAGCTTGTTTATGATCAAAAGCTAGTATCTAGAAGGAAATTTAGTTAAAATTTTGTTCTTGTTTTCCGTATTTTACTTATTAATGGACTTAGCTTTTCTTCCAGTTAACATTACATACAGTCTGCAGTTAAATTTTTAAAACATTTATTAGATCCATAAACTATCCTGGATTTTACCAAACTTGGATAGAAGCTTCTAACAATCAAAAGATAGTATAGAGAGGAATATTTTTATTGACTTTTTCCTTATTTTGTTCAGCCTGCGATTAACAGCAAAAGTAGGCGAGACACTGGGTTGCTGGAACACTTACGAATATTTTCAATTCCGTGCTCTAACTTTAGTGTGTCTCAACCAAATGTTACGAAACTTATACACAATACTTTTAACCACAAAACCAAGATCAAGTTTGAATTTTGTGCCGTTTACTGTTATGGTTAGGGTTATGCCCAGTTACAAATGGAAAAAAAAAACAAAACTATAAAATCACAGGCCCTAGATATGGCATGGGCACATAAAGAAATTTAACAGAGCTTATTGTATATTTGATTATTTTAGAACAACAGTTTAAGGTTTCAATAGAAAATATCATAATTTTAATGACAAACAATGAGAAAAAATAATTTTTGATAATTGCTGTAAAGCAAATGGTTTAGTTAAAAACATCAAAGCTGTGATTAAATACATATTTGAAATAATACACATCTATAACCTATTTGAAATAATACACATCTACAGTTGCAAACTTCCCAGAGGTGCTATCCAGCACTTTGATTATAGACTGCAAACATTTTTTTGGGTTCGTATAATGCTATGATGTCGTCGATGTCGAGACACATTTGGTTTCCGGACAATAACCTTAGTTTAAGTGAATGGATCTCTATGAAATTTTACAAGAAGGTTCAATACCACAGAAGGAAGGTTGGGATTGATTTTGGGGGTAATGGTACCAACAGTTTAGGAATTAGGGGCCAAAAACAGGCATTTTTGTAGTTTCCAGACAATAACTTGTGTGTAAGTGAATGGATCTCTCTGACATTGTACCACAAGGTTTCATATCACAAAGGGAAGGCTGGGATTGAGTTTGGGGGTTATTGCCCCAAAGTGGGGGTCAAAAAGTTTGGGGGGGGATTTTTTTTTTCAATTTTTTTAAGGGGTTCTTATTTTTTTTTTTCAAAATTTTTCAAAATTTTTCAAATTTAAATAGAATTTTAAGATCTTTGACCTCATTTATTTTGTGTCAGAAACCTATATTATGTCAAAAATATGATCACAATCCAAATTCAGACAGTATCAAGCTTGAATATTGTGTTCAAATTTGCCCCAACTGTTCAGGGTTCAACCTCTGTGGTCGTATCAGGCTGCGCTCAGCAAAGCGTTTTATTGTCATATGAAGTCCTTTCTGCAGCAAAATAATATACAATATATGTACACTGTCAGAAAATATTTAATTTGTTATACCCTCACAAACAAAGATTTTTGGGGGAAGAGTGGATATAGGAATCACCATGTCTGTCCATATGCCTTCAGGGGTCACCACAGGCTACTTAAGGGTGGTTCTCATCCACCCTTAAATTTTAGCACCACCCTTGAATAGGTGACCTTTTGCAAGTTTAAATTCCCGTTTTTCATCCCAGTTGACCCTCTTTGCAGAACTTACCTGTTCTTGTTTTGAATATGCATGAAATATTTGTCATTTGACATTAGGGAAACAACCATCAATCAATTAATCAATTAAAACATACAATAAAGAATCAAGGGAGTAAAAGCTTGTAATGCAATTATAACAGGTACAGAAGACCAGAACAATACTATATCATACTGTTTTAAAGGAATATCTGGTAAAACATTTATAAATATTTCAGTGAAAAACCAGCCATGCCAAGTAATGTGTTGTCTCTTATACAGTTACGTACAATGCCACTTGCAGACCAAGTTAAAACATTACTCACAAACGGTAAGTTTACTAATACTTGTTTAAAAGAATTTTTTTTGTGATTAAATAACACTATGCAAACTATTAGATAATCTACAAAAAAATAAGGTAACTCAAATGTAAATATATAATCAAGTTTGTACAGGCTAAATTTTTTTTTAGTTTTGTTGAGCTTTGGACATTAAAGTCGCGGAAGGGAGACATAGCAATCCTTCATTCTGTAGTTTTCGGCAGCGGGTTCAACATTTAGGTTCAGTATGTGGTGAAAGTTTTTGTAGACATCAATAATGTTGTTCATTCTTCATTGAATTTTATGAAACTTGGACAGCAGCTACCGTATCCAGAGCCAAATTTTGGAAAACATTTTTTTCCCCCTCTTTTTCGTATTTTACTGGAAAAAAGACCTAGATATTGTAAAGTTGACATTGATACTCTAAGGTTAAAGTTTTTTCAGTTATCAAAAACTTTGTCAAACCTTCATGGAATTTAACGCAAATTGGAAAGAAGCTTTTTTATTATCAATGGACAGTATTCAGAGCAAAATAATGATTTTTTTTTTTTACCTGTTTCTTAATGATGAAAGGATTTAGTATTATTTTTTTTGGCAGTTTACATGTAGATACTGTCTGGTGTTAAAATTTGTTAGTCATCAATAATTTTTCTAAACTTTATACAAAAAATGAAAACAACACGTTATTAATTTCATGTGTCTAAAGCGCTTTTCTGGATTTACCTTCATCAGGAATGCTCAAAGCAGAATATTTAAAAGCCGAGGATGTATAAGAACCGAAACAGTTGAAGAGCTATATAACCAATAAGTACTTAAAAGATAGCCAAATTCATCTAAGGTCAACTTTGCCTGAGGGAGGTTAAACCTTAGTTTCTTTATACAGTGTAACCTGTCTTATCCGACACACTGGGGGACCAGATAAAAATGTCGGATTAAGCAGGGTGTCGGAATACTCAGGTTTTTTTCTGCAAGGATAGGCATATTTTGGGACCATGAAAATGTGTCGGTTAACGCAGGATGTTGGAATACTCAGGTGTCGGATTAGGCAGGTTACACTGTAATTTTAAAATTTTTAAACGGACAATTTTAGAAAGGTTTGTTATTAATCATGTCAGTACCGAAGTACTGACTTCTTAGTTGATGATACCCTCGGGGATTGATAGTCCACCAAGCAAAGGTATCGTCCCAGTGCTGTAAAAAATGAAAACATTACGTTATTAATTTCATGCTTCCGAAGCGCTTTTCTGTATTTCCCTTCATCAAAGCCAAGGATGTAAAAGAACCGAAACTGTTGAAGAGCTATATAATCGATAAGTCGGGGCTCGACAATAACGCTTGTCCGATTGTCCGGTACCAGAGGAAAAAAGGTCGGACAAGTAAACGCCATATCAAGCTTGTCTTGTCAGACAGGACAAGTAAAATCATTCTGTAGAAAATAAATTAAATCCAACCTTGATGATCAAAGTAATAAACAAAAAACAAGAAAAGAATATACAAACAAATATTAATTTGACATGTTTACTTGCGATCAATAATTTAAAACTGGTTCTTTGTCAGATACTTTATAACAGATAAAACGCATACTATTCTCGGAAACCAGTCTTACCGATCGGAATCAGCAGTGCGCTTTTATTCTGTTGCTTTATAATAAATATATGATAAATTTTATTTATCATATGTATTTTTAAAATAAAAATGAAATTATTGACCATAAAATTCATAAAATCATATTTGATCAAATTTAGACCAAACAATATTTGATTGTGTTTGAATAAACATTTTAATATATTAAAAACAAAGCTGATTGTAGTAAGGCATTAATCATAATAATCAATATTTTGTCAACTTAAAAGACCAGGATACAAACCAAATGAGTGTAGACTGACAGGCCTACCAGACTGTGCCTGATGTGCAGAGTCTGATGAGACTTTGGCATTGATGAAAACTAGAACCTTAGTCCTGTGATTAGACATGACTAGATTCAGTTGTTCTCGACTCATATTTTTGAAAAGGATATAAAAAGATATAAATCAAATTCTGTTCTATTGTTTTAATTCATTTTGTTCACTGAATCAACCTAAAATGCAAAAAAGGTTAATATAAAGGTTTTCTTTTTTTTTTGACAAGTTACAATTCCATTCGGACAAGTAAGTTTTGGTTTGTACTTGTCCTATTGGGCAAGTTGAAAAAAAAGTTATTGTAGAGGCCTGTAAGTACTTAAAAAAATAGTCAAATCCATGTAAGGTAAACTTTGCCTGAGGGAGTTGAAACCTTAGTTTCTTTATAATTTTATAATTTTTATAAAGGGACAATTTTAGAAAGGTTTGTTATTAATCAGTTGTATGGAACTTTGGCAGAAGCTTTTTTATGATTTAAAGAGAAAATGTTTAAAGCAAAATTTTGAAAATATATTTTTATGCCCCCGCTGTAGGGGAGGGGGCATTAAGTTTTACCCTTGTCCGTCTGTATGTACGTCCGTCCGTACGTCCCAAAATTGGTTTCCGTTCTCTAACTTGAGTTTGCCTCAACCAAATGTTATGAAACTTATACACAATGCTTATTACCACAAAACACAGATCAAGTTTGAATTTTGGTGGCGTCACTTTAACCGTTCTATAGTTATGCCCCTTTATAAATGGAAAAATTGCTGAATTTTTCTTTTCCATTTTCTAACTTAAGTTTGCCTCAACCAAATGTTATGAAACTTACACACAATGCTTATTACCACTAAATACAGATCAAGTTTGAATTTTGGTAGCGTCACTCTAACCATTCTAGAGTAATGCCCCTTTATAAATGGAAAAATTGCAAAATTTTTAGCTTCCGTTCTCTTATTTAAGTTTGCCTCAACCAAATGTTATGAAATTTATACACAATGCTTATTACCACAAAACACAGATCAAGTTTGAATTTTGGTGGCGTCACTTAAACGGTTCTAGAGTTATGCCCCTTTATAATGGAAAAATTGCTAAATTTTTAGTTTCCGTTCTCTAACTTAAATTTGCCTTAACCAAATGTTATAAAACTTATACACAATGCTTATAATCACAAAATACAGATCAAGGGTGAATTTTGGTGGCGTCACTCGAACAGTTCTAGAGTAATGCCCCTTTGTAAATGGAAAAATTGCAAAATTTTTAGTTTCCGTTCTCTAACTTAAGTTTGCCTCTACCAAATGTTATGAGACTTACACACAATGCTTATTACCACAAAACTCAGATCAAGTTCAAATTTGAGTAGCGTCACTTTTACAGTTCTTCAGTTATGTCCCTTTATAACTACATGATATGCAAGCGGGGGCATCATCTGTGTCCACATGTGGACACAATCCACATTTATTTTTTCATTTTCAGTATTTTTCTGGGCTTAAATTTTTTTACATGATAAATTTGTAAACCTTCATGGGTTGTTATGAAACTTGGAACAGAAGCTAATCTTCAAGATCAAGAAATATCATATGAAAAAAAAGTGTAATTTATAAAAAAAAATCTGTATTTTACTGATAAATTGACATACTTTATATATTACAGTCAACATTACAATTTTACACTGACTGCAGCAATCGCAGGCGAGACACAGGGTTCAAGTAACCGTTAATGAATTTGTAGTATTAAAGTCTTATGAAACAAGTTTCTTGTAATTTTAATGTTATAGAAATATTGAACCAATGAATGCATATATATATACTAAACCAAGTTCTGCATGCATGTTTTTTTTATATTTATTACAAAACTATAGCTTATTATCGACAAATAATATTTCATTCAATGATGGTTGATAAGAAGCTCATTAACTTTCGAGTGTGTTGCCGAAGTTTACCGGGTCGTGACATTGATAATCGATCAACACAGAGCACGTGAAGCTCGTGACAAAAAGTAAATTTTTAGAGCCATGATATTTTTTTTATTTTCCATGCGTTCCCATTTGTTAATTAGACTTTTTCTTAACAGTTGTTAAATGATTTGTTGTATTGGATGTGTTCTTTAAGAATCAGTTTACCTTCTAGTGTTTGTTTGTTCACATTCTAACGAGAGGTCTCGTGGTTAAGGTCACTACATACGGGATAATAACGGTACTGGAAGACAATAATTCAATAGTAGCACATCTATGAAGATTTTACCAATATAAAGGATTTTCTTTTATAAGAAAGTTCACGTACACTTGCTTTATAGTAAAACTTAGCCATTCAAGTATATAAAACATATTCAACTTTTTTTTAAATTTGAAGTTTCGTATGACTTTAATACTGTGGAATCATTATTATTCTTTGGATACCAATTTGTGAACCACAAATTTAAATGTGAGCAAAGACAAATTATATCTATATATGTTTGACTGCAGATTTTGGCAAAAGTAAACAACATCAAGTATCCACAAAAATACAGTTTTTCCTCAATCCACAAAAATTGGTACCCACTAAAATAAATGAATCCACAGTAAACATAAATTATTTTATTTTACAGCCAAAGTAATAACTTTTAGTCAGTTGATAACATTACTACCTCAGGGAACAGATCCTGGTGCTGCATTACGATCACTTCATCAAGTAGCTGTACTAGTACAAGGTTGTTGGGTTGTCAAGAGGTGAGTATGACTTCAGATTACAAAGTGTGATGCATTGATTAATACAACCCAAGCAAACAAAGTACAGCTTAAGGTAGATTGCTAAACTAAAAACAATAGAATTTTCAAATACTTTGCATAAATGAAGTTTATATCATCCTTTTTCAAAATATATTAAAAAGGTATGAGTCTTAGAGATATTTTTCAAGCTATAGGTTTTGCAAAATTGAAAGATTTTGGATAATAGATTATACATGAAAATACAGTTGCCTGTGAATAGAAAGAAACCTAAAATAGAATTTTTAAAATGAGATTTGAGAAGATAGCTCTTTTCATGTGCTTTTAGAAAATAAAAATAAAAATTGGGGTCACAGGTCACATTTTCTTGCTACAAAACAAGATAGGAAAATTTACAAAGCATTCTTTTATAAAATAGAATTATTCTGAATTATCTCCACTTAGATTGCAAAGTTAAATAAATTGAATCATACCAAAGAAAATATTCAGTGTTGGTAAAAACAGTTGTAATAATACGATAAATCACATAATTTTCTTCATTTAAACGAATTGCATTCCTGTCTAAAAATTTGCAGATTTAATATAAAATGTAGACTGATTGTGTTCTGCTATTTACAATCCAATATGAAGGTAAACACCTAGGGTTTTAATATATTAACCAGAGAATAATTACTGATATAAACACAAAGTGTAACTTAACAAAGGTTTTGATGTATTGACCAGAGATTTATACAACCCCAGCAATCAAAGGCAGCTTAACAAAGGTTTTGATGTATTGACCAGAGATTTATACAACCCCAGAAATCAAAGGCAGCTTAACAAAGGTTTTGATGTATTGACCAGAGATTTATACAACCCCAGCAATCAAAGTACAGGTTAACAAGTTGATACAACCCCAGAAATCAAGGGCAGCTTAACAAAGGTTTTGATGTATTGACCAGAGATTTATACAACCCCAGCAATCAAAGTACAGGTTAACAAGTTGATACAACCCCAGCAATCAAGGGCAGCTTAACAAAGGTTTTGATGTATTGACCAGAGATTAATACAACCCCAGCAATCAAAGTACAGGTTAACAAGTTGATACAACCCCAGAAATCAAGGGCAGCTTAACAAAGGTTTTGATGTATTGACCAGAGATTAATACAACCCCAGCAATCAAAGTACAGGTTAACAAGTTGATACAACCCCAGAAATCAAGGGCAGCTTAACAAAGGTTTTGATGTATTGACCAGAGATTAATACAACCCAGCAATCAAAGTACAGGTTAACAAGTTGGTACAACCCCAGAAATCAAGGGCAGCTTAACAAAGGTTTTGATGTATTGACCAGAGATTAATACAACCCCAGCAATCAAAGTACAGGTTAACAAGTTGATACAACCCCAGAAATCAAGGGCAGCTTAACAAAGGTTTTGATGTATTGACCAGAGATTAATACAACCCCAGCAATCAAAGTACAGGTTAACAAGTTGATACAACCCAAGCAATCAAGGGCAGCTTAACAAAGGTTTTGATGTATTGACCAGAGATTAATACAACCCCAGCAATCAAAGGCAGCTTAACAAAGGTTTTGATGTATTGACCAGAGATTTATACAACCCCAGCAATCAAAGTACAGGTTAACAAGTTGATACAACCCAAGCAATCAAGGGCAGCTTAACAAAGGTTTTGATGTATTGACCAGAGATTTATACAACCCCAGCAATCAAAGTACAGGTTAACAAGTTGGTACAACCCCAGAAATCAAGGGCAGCTTAACAAAGGTTTTGATGTATTGACCAGAGATTTATACAACCCCAGCAATCAAAGTACAGGTTAACAAGTTGGTACAACCCCAGAAATCAAGGGCAGCTTAACAAAGGTTTTGATGTATTGACCAGAGATTAATACAACCCCAGCAATCAAAGTACAGGTTAACAAGTTGATACAACCCCAGAAATCAAGGGCAGCTTAACAAAGGTTTTGATGTATTGACCAGAGATTAATACAACCCCAGCAATCAAAGTACAGGTTAACAAGTTGATACAACCCCAGCAATCAAGGGCAGCTTAACAAAGGTTTTGATGTATTGACCAGAGATTTATACAACCCCAGCAATCAAAGTACAGGTTAACAAGTTGATACAACCCCAGCAATCAAAGGCAGCTTAACAAAGGTTTTGATGTATTGACCAGAGATTTATACAACCCCAGCAATCAAAGTACAGGTTAACAAGTTGATACAACCCCAGCAATCAAGGGCAGCTTAACAAAGGTTTTGATGTATTGACCAGAGATTAATACAACCCCAGCAATCAAAGGCAGCTTAACAAAGGTTTTGATGTATTGACCAGAGATTTATACAACCCCAGCAATCAAAGTACAGGTTAACAAGTTGATACAACCCCAGAAATCAAGGGCAGCTTAACAAAGGTTTTGATGTATTGACCAGAGATTAATACAACCCCAGCAATCAAAGTACAGGTTAACAAGTTGATACAACCCAAGCAATCAAAGGCAGCTTAACAAAGGTTTTGATGTATTGACCAGAGATTTATACAACCCCAGCAATCAAAGTACAGGTTAACAAGTTGATACAACCCAAGCAATCAAGGGCAGCTTAACAAAGGTTTTGATGTATTGACCAGAGATTTATACAACCCAAGCAATCAAAGGCAGCTTAACAAAGGTTTTGATGTATTGACCAGAGATTAATACAACCCCAGCAATCAAAGTACAGGTTAACAAGTTGATACAACCCAAGCAATCAAAGGCAGCTTAACAAAGGTTTTGATGTATTGACCAGAGATTTATACAACCCCAGCAATCAAAGTACAGGTTAACAAGTTGATACAACCCAAGCAATCAAGGGCAGCTTAACAAAGGTTTTGATGTATTGACCAGAGATTTATACAACCCAAGCAATCAAAGGCAGCTTAACAAAGGTTTTGATGTATTGACCAGAGATTTATACAACCCAAGCAATCAAAGGCAGCTTAACAAAGGTTTTGATGTATTGACCAGAGATTAATACAACCCCAGCAATCAAAGTACAGGTTAACAAGTTGATACAACCCAAGCAATCAAAGGCAGCTAAACAAAGGTTTTGATGTATTGACCAGAGATTTATACAACCCCAGTAATCAAAGTACAGTTTAAGAAGTTGATACAACCCAAGCAATCAAGGGCAGCTTAACAAAGGTTTTGATGTATTGACCAGAGATTTATACAACCCAAGCAATCAAAGGCAGCTTAACAAAGGTTTTGATGTATTGACCAGAGATTTATACAACCCCAGTAATCAAAGTACAGTTTAAGAAGTTGATACAACCCAAGCAATCAAAGGCAGCTAAACAAAGGTTTTGATGTATTGACCAGAGATTTATACAACCCCAGTAATCAAAGTACAGTTTAAGAAGTTGATACAACCCCAGAAATCAAGGGCAGCTTAACAAAGGTTTTGATGTATTGACCAGAGATTAATACAACCCCAGCAATCAAAGTACAGGTTAACAAGTTGATACAACCCAAGCAATCAAGGGCAGCTTAACAAAGGTTTTGATGTATTGACCAGAGATTTATACAACCCAAGCAATCAAAGGCAGCTAAACAAAGGTTTTGATGTATTGACCAGAGATTTATACAACCCCAGTAATCAAAGTACAGTTTAAGAAGTTGATACAACCCAAGCAATCAAAGGCAGCTAAACAAAGGTTTTGATGTATTGACCAGAGATTTATACAACCCCAGCAATCAAAGTACAGGTTAACAAGTTGATACAACCCCAGAAATCAAGGGCAGCTTAACAAAGGTTTTGATGTATTGACCAGAGATTTATACAACCCCAGCAATCAAAGGCAGCTTAACAAAGGTTTTGATGTATTGACCAGAGATTTATACAACCCCAGCAATCAAAGTACAGGTTAACAAGTTGATACAACCCCAGAAATCAAGGGCAGCTTAACAAAGGTTTTGATGTATTGACCAGAGATTTATACAACCCCAGTAATCAAAGTACAGCTTAACAAGTTGATACAACCCCAGAAATCAAGGGCAGCTTAACAAAGGTTTTGATGTATTGACCAGAGATTTATACAACCCCAGCAATCAAAGTACAGGTTAACAAGTTGATACAACCCCAGAAATCAAGGGCAGCTTAACAAAGGTTTTGATGTATTGACCAGAGATTTATACAACCCCAGTAATCAAAGTACAGGTTAACAAGTTGATACAACCCCAGAAATCAAGGGCAGCTTAACAAAGGTTTTGATGTATTGACCAGAGATTAATACAACCCCAGCAATCAAAGTACAGGTTAACAAGTTGATACAACCCCAGAAATCAAGGGCAGCTTAACAAAGGTTTTGATGTATTGACCAGAGATTAATACAACCCCAGCAATCAAAGTACAGGTTAACAAGTTGGTACAACCCCAGAAATCAAGGGCAGCTTAACAAAGGTTTTGATGTATTGACCAGAGATTTATACAACCCCAGCAATCAAAGTACAGGTTAACAAGTTGATACAACCCCAGCAATCAAGGGCAGCTTAACAAAGGTTTTGATGTATTGACCAGAGATTTATACAACCCCAGCAATCAAGGGCAGCTTAACAAAGGTTTTGATGTATTGACCAGAGATTTATACAACCCCAGCAATCAAGGGCAGCTTAACAAAGGTTTTGATGTATTGACCAGAGATTTATACAACCCCAGAAATCAAGGGCAGCTTAACAAAGGTTTTGATGTATTGACCAGAGATTAATACAACCCCAGCAATCAAGGGCAGCTTAACAAAGGTTTTGATGTATTGACCAGAGATTAATACAACCCCAGAAATCAAGGGCAGCTTAACAAAGGTTTTGATGTATTGACCAGAGATTAATACAACCCCAGAAATCAAGGGCAGCTTAACAAAGGTTTTGATGTATTGACCAGAGATTAATACAACCCCAGTAATCAAGGGCAGCTTAACAAAGGTTTTGATGTATTGACCAGAGATTTATACAACCCCAGTAATCAAGGGCAGCGTAACAAAGGTTTTGATGTATTGACCAGAGATTAATACAACCCCAGAAATCAAGGGCAGCTTAACAAAGGTTTTGATGTATTGACCAGAGATTAATACAACCCCAGTAATCAAGGGCAGCTTAACAAAGGTTTTGATGTATTGACCAGAGATTAATACAACCCCAGTAATCAAGGGCAGCTTAACAAAGGTTTTGATGTATTGACCAGAGATTTATACAACCCCAGCAATCAAGGGCAGCTTAACAAAGGTTTTGATGTATTGACCAGAGATTTATACAACCCCAGTAATCAAGGGCAGCTTAACAAAGGTTTTGATGTATTGACCAGAGATTTATACAACCCCAGTAATCAAGGGCAGCTTAACAAAGGTTTTGATGTATTGACCAGAGATTTATACAACCCCAGCAATCAAGGGCAGCTTAACAAAGGTTTTGATGTATTGACCAGAGATTAATACAACCCCAGAAATCAAGGGCAGCTTAACAAAGGTTTTGATGTATTGACCAGAGATTTATACAACCCCAGTAATCAAAGTACAGGTTAACAAGTTGATACAACCCAAGCAATCAAAGGCAGCTTAACAAAGGTTTTGATGTATTGACCAGAGATTTATACAACCCCAGCAATCAAGGGCAGCTTAACAAAGGTTTTGATGTATTGACCAGAGATTAATACAACCCCAGCATAATAATGACATATAAAAAAAACACTGGTTCAAATAAAATGTCATTTGCTCCACATGATGTTCAACCTTTTCTCAGGAAATTATTATTATGCCTGACAAATCCATTGTTGCTTTCATCCATAGCACCTCAATACACATATGGTTCACTTAACAATTGAAATGTAAGTACACCAAAAATTTTACCTTTGAACTGAGGACAGTTTACAGCTTGCACTTCCAAATATTCAAGCTTTGGGTATCATAACCATTAATTCAAACATTTGTCTACAAAAAAATCAACCAAGATACACTAATTTTTTCAAATAAAAGCCACAGAAAAAAATACTGGAAGAAATTAACTAATTTTACTATTGGAACTATGTTTGTAGACCATGCCAATAGCAAAGGATTTTAATTGTGGTCAGAACCCTATTTATAGACCAACTTTTTTTCATGTCCAATACAAATGCATACAGAAAAAGAAAAATGTGTATTGAAGAAGTTTACCAACGAATTTGCCATCTGAAGATGTATTAAAAGAGTTACAACACATAACTAATGACACCAACCATGTACACAAATATCTTATCAGTAGAAGGCGATAAGAAAAGTTACCCTGGCAATGTTCATTTTTCAAAGTTGAATAATTTGTTATTTGTTGAATATCTTTATGAAATGAAATTTAGTATGATGAAATAAGTTTTAGATTTTAACACATTGTCCATTTAAATTTTTTAAAGAGAAATGAATTATAAGAGAAATACCATAAAAAAAAATTAATGTTAAAAAATCCATTGAAAATAGAAATCTTTTTTTCAGCATAACTCTCTCATGTAAAATTCAACAAACGTATTACAAAGAAAATAATTTTTCAAAATCTTCTCAATTTCTTACAACTTAAGCAAATATGATCTTTTTAAGACAACACCCTGTTAAATTATTTGTTGCAAAAACATTTGTCGCAGAAAGCTCGACATAGGGATAGTGATCCGGCGGTGGCGGCAATAGCAAACTTCTTAAAAGCTTTATATTTTAGAAGGTGGAAGACCTGGATGCTTCATACTTTGTATATAGATGCCTTATGTTACGAAGTTTCCGTCTGTCACATGTCCATTGTCCTTGACCTCATTTTTATGGTTCATTGACTACTTGAAAAAAAAGTTAAGATTTTTTGTAATGTTAATTTCTCTCTTATTATGAGTAATAGGATAACTATATTTGGTATGTGAGTACCTTGCAAGGTCCTCATGCCCGTCAGACAGTTTTCACTTGACCTCGACCTCGTTTCATGGAACAGTGAACAAGGTTAAGTTTTGGTGGTCAAGTCCATATCTCAGATACTAGAAGCAATAGGTCTAGCATATTCAGTGTATGGAAGGACTGTAAGGTGTACATGTCCAACTGGCAGGTGTCGTCTGACCTTGACCTCATTTTCATGGTTCAGTGGTTAAAGTTAAGTTTTTGAGTTTTGGTCTGTTTTTCTTATACTGTATGCAATAGGTCTACTATATTTGGTGTATGGAATGATTGTAAGGTGTACATGTCTAGCTGGCAGGTGTCTTCTGACCTTGACCTCATTTTCATGGTTCAGTGGTCAAAGTTAAGTTTTTGAGTTTTGGTCTTTTTTTCTAATACTGTATGCAATAGGTCAACTTTATTTGGTGTATGGAAATATTTTATGATGTACATGTCAGTCTTGCAGGTTTTATTTGACCTTGACCTCATCTTCACGGTTCATTGCTCAGTGTTAAGTTTTTGTGGTTTGGTCTGTTTTTCTAATGCTATAATCAATAGGTCAACTATATTTGTTGTATGGAAGGATTGCAAGCTGTGCATGTCTGCCTGGCATGGTTCATCTGACCTTGACCTCATTTTCATGGTTCATTGGTCAATGTTTAGTTTTCTTGGTTAAGTCTATATCTTAGAAACTATAAGCAATAGGTCAGCTATATTTAGTGTATTGAATGATTGTAAGGTGTACATGTATTTCTTGTTTGGTTTATATGACCTTGACCTCATTTTCTTGGATCATGTTAAGTTTATGTGATAGTTGTAGTAAAGCTTTATATTTAGGACTATCAACATAATATCAATGATTAGTAAAGAAGGCGAGACATTTCAGTGTGTGCACTCTTGTTGTTTTCAATAAAGAATACAAATTATACATTTCAAGTGGAAAAGGAATGCATATTTATACTCAAGTTTCAATATGAAAAGTAAGAATTCTTGTCATGCATGTCTGTGGTTTTTTTTTTCAAATAAAGTAAACAATGTCCTTTTCAAATTTCATTCTGAAAATAAATTCAAAATTGAATTCAATTTCATTTAAGTTTCAGTGAATATATGATATGATAGACTGACTTATCCCAAACAAAACATGTGGAATCAACCAATATGGAAATGATGGCTGTTTAATTTGAGAAAAAAATAATTCGGTAAAGAATTGCCCAGCTTATACTGCAAGCAGTGTGCCTACAACTGTGGTCACTTAATACTTAGTAAATCTAGAACATGTATCAAACGTTACTTGAAGGCATATTACATAATAGGGACAATAAATAGTTTGTAACTAACGTTTAGCAGCAAACTTCTTTAAATGATTTTAAATTGTCGTCATCAAAAATTCAATCTTCATCTTATTAAAAAATGGTAACTCCATGGCAAACGACCCAAAAATCATGCTTCACAAAAGATTCCACTCCGTGGAATAATGTAGTAAAGAAATTACCTTTTTAATTTATGGAACTATATTTGTAAAGAGGAACCCAACTTTTAAGTCATCTCAAAAAGTTTCCCTGATCCTTGTTTCAGACAACAATCATTTTCCTTTGCACATGTTCTTCAAAGTGTCGCATTCATACTAGATTCAGGGCATCAACAAAGTTGTATGATTTGTTTTACAGCATTTACATGCAATATCGAGAACAATTTACAGAATGGAGCAGTTTCAAATTGAAATGATTTTATTCACTTTAAACTGTTTCAGATTTGGTCATGTCCAGCAAATATCACCTGTTTCCTGACCCTTGGCCTGGAGCCTATAGTTTGAAACAAAAACAAGTCAATATTTATAAATGCTTGATTATAATGGGTTACAACTGTGATGCAATAACACGTTTGTTTCAATTGAGTATAGTTCCTAGTCATGTCAAACTTAAATTGTAGATTGATATTCTATTCATTTGTATTATTAAAGTGTTAAGTAGGGTGGCACAGAAATAGTTGGATGGACTGTAAGATTTTCAAACAAACAAAAAAATTATTGTACATCTATTTGGTCTGACAAGTGGAAGACTCATCATGCAACCATATCTTTATAGACTACTTCAATAGATCATTTATGGGTATAATTGACTTTTAATATATATTACAGTGAAATTCTGTACCCAAAGGAAGCCTGCAGTCCACATAGTGGTGTTTCTGGAGAACATCTGAGTAAGGGTAGAGATTATGTGGTAAGTTTTTTTGATAATGTAAAATAAAAAACATGCCTTACAATTACTTCACTGCACTGGTTCATGTAATAATTGTGAAAGTAACCCCAAGGTTTGGGGTTTTGAAACATGGTCACCTGGACTTTTCTTGAATGTTAGGAAAACTATCACTATGGGACTCTGTTTGGCTGTTGGGGGATGTATAAATATGCAGCCCTGTTTGGCTGTTGGGGGATGTATAAATATGCAGCCCTGTTTGGCTGTTGGGGGATGTATAAATATGCAGCCCTGTTTGGCTGTTGGGGGATGTATAAATATGCATCCCTGTTTGGCTGTTGGGGGATGTATAAATATGCAGCCCTGTTTGGCTGTTGGGGGATGTATAAATATGCAGCCCTGTTTGGTTGGGATGGAGAAAATCTGACAACTCATGTAGGGGAATGCCATGCTCTTTTCATGTTATGAAACCCTTTCAACAACTCTTTGTTGGGTATATACAGTGTTGTGCAATAAGTACAATCTGTAGTTAACAAGTAGATACAGTCTGGGGTTAAAGTTTGTTACACATTGATTACTTTGTCTAAACTTCATAGAATTATATGAAACTAAGGCAGAAATCTTTAAAGTTAAGAAATAATTTCTGAAGCAAAATTTTGAAAATATTTTTCTTTTCATTTTTCAGTATTTTACTGACAGATGGGCTTAGTTTTTTAAAGTTAATATTTACAGAAAGTATTGGATTATTTTTTTTTTACTTTATAAACTTGTAGACCTTCATGGACTGTTATGTTATGAAACTTTGATAGAAGCTAATCTTCAAGATAAAAAAAATAGCATCAAAGGAAAAGATTTTTTTTTTTTTTGTATTTCTGTGCCCTTAATAAAAAAACATTTTCATAGAAGATGCATGTAGGCACAACTGTGCACTGCAAAAATTATCAGCAATACAAGATCTACGAATATAGATTAACTGATTGCAATAAAGCTAAAGTTTACTTCAAAAGGACATATCTTTACCAGGTGATTGATTTAAGCTCTTAGGTGCCTCTTGTTTTTAATAGAAATTGTGACCAAAACAAATTAACGTTTGGGTCCAAAATCACTTGTCCCAAGTTTTGATGGCTGCCTTGAACTGTCCCACTAGTTTCAAAATTTGCTGGATCACAGCTCTGATAATGCTTTAATTTAGCTATTAACAGCAAACCTAGTTTTTTAAAACTGGGGATCCCTATTCCATGCTTGGCGCTGAATTAATTCATTTGCCTTTGAATTATATGCCTAAGCAGTAGATTTCACGTTCTTGAATTTATAGCATGTTTGTTTTTCTTTGTATGTACTTTCAAATTCAAATAACCTAAAAAATATGCATAAAAACGTTTGGATGCATTTTAATCTGTCTTTAATCCTGTATTGAATGGCCTTAAACTAAACTTAATCCTGTATTGTATGCCTTTAAACTAACTTTATATTAAAAAATTGTATTTTCACATTTTTGTCTGCAATCATCCTTGAAATTACTCATTTCATCAAATTTATATACTTAAAATTTATTACATCTGCCACATTCATATTACACATTCGGCATTTACTGAAGGTAGTTTAGTACAAGTCATCCAAAACGATCATATTTGCCGGAAAAATATAAATTTATCGGATATTGTCCGTCTGGGCCAAGCATGAAATGGACATCCTATGTAGTTTTCCATTTCAATGTTCATGTGATTCTGAAAAATCAACCTATTTGACTTGACCTTGTGCCTTAAACAGCCACACTTTTCCGGTCTATAATCCCCTCTCATTACAAGGTTTATTAAGTGTCTAACAGGTGAGATTTACCTGTGATCATCTGTGTCAGGTAAACTATTTGTGCTGGACATAGATCAGTCTTTTTGGAAGTTATTTTTCTCTGACTTAAGATTGCCTCAACCAAATGATATGAAACTTATATACAATGCTTTTTACCACAAAACACAGATCATGTTTGAATTTCGGTGGCGTCACTTTTATCGTTCTAGAGTTATGCCCCTTTACAAATGGAAAAATTGCTGAATGTTTTGTTTCTGTTCTCTGACTTAAGTTTGCCTCAACCAAATGTTATACACAATGCTTATTACCACAAAACTCAGATCAAGTACAAATTTGGGTAGTGTCACTTTTACCCTTCTTGAGTTGTGTCCCTTTATAACATTATATGCAATTGGGGCCATATCTGTGTCCTATGGACACATTCCCCATTTCTTTTATTTAAATTAAAAACATTCCTGGTCTAAATCTAACCACTTTTTAGCAAAACATATTGAGACTATCAGAAAAATATATTTAAAACAATAAGATCATAATTTACACGCAACAGGTAAACTATTTTGTACCGGACATTGATCGGTCTGTTTATTTAAAAGTTTTTTTTTTTAAATTTCAGCGGTTTGCATCCAATCAATTTAGTCAAAAAGATTTAGATTATCAGAAATATATACATGAACATGATTTGATTAAAACATAAAAAAGGTAGTAATAAAGGTCGTAAACAAAAAAATCGTCAGAACCACGTTGTTTGAACTAGTACACTTGTGCGCATGTGTACAGGTGTGAGGTTTAATTATGCATCCAAATTTTTCAAAAATGCTAAAATTATCATTGATACCTTCATCTAACGTTCATTTCGAGTATTTTCCTGAAGAAATAACATGGAAAGAGCTACTTAAACTCAATTGTGCTTTGTAAACGTACACAGATTTTACGTATCCGTCTCTGGTCCATGTTTTACCATTGTCAAGTCAACAGCCTGTATTAAAACATGTGTTTTTAAAATCAAAAGCAAAGTTTCTGACAGCGTAATTTGCCACAAATAAAGAGTCTAAGGCAGATATTAGTACGCTGATATTGCACACTTCGAATGATGCAGCGTCAATTGAATAGTTTTTCGTCAGATTATCGAATTTATATCAAAAGTCAAGTTTAAAATCATTTTCAATCATTGTTTATATGATGCTCAACTGATTAAAATGCTTGCCTTTTGTTACTAAGTCTTAAGGGACTGAAATCAGGATGAGACAAAAAATGTCAGGCTGGCTCAAATATTTTTTGGAAGCCCTGGTTTAGTACTCTTTAGGCTAGATTATTAATCTGTTTGGTAGCTAGTGAACATTGATTTAGGAATATAGGGTCAAGCTGGTAAACCTAGATTCAGGAAAAACTAGTATGAAGCTAGTTGACCTAGGTTCATCCTGGTACAGAGATGTAAAAATCATTTGAAAGATTTTAAGATTTCAACAAAATAAATGATTTATTTAACAGATGTGGAGATTTACTCAGTCAAGAGTGGTTACAAGAAAAGATATAGCATCAGTAGTCAAGGTAAAATATAAATTTCAAAATTATTGATAAAAATATAAAAACAAGACATATCATAACCCTAGAGTTTTAAAAGAAGCAAATTTACAAAGAAGAAAAGTTCAGGTATAACTTTTAATCAAACATTAAGGTCTGAAATTTTCTTCATATCAATGTTGTAAAAAGAATCTGTAAATTTAGAAGTTAATAATGCGTGCATTTATTATTGCAAATCCTTGACATCAGAAAAAAATGCGAAATCTAATTTTAAAATGCTATTTCAAAAATTTTATGGAGGAAAGTCAGTTCTGAAATGATGAATGCGAATTTTTATCATTGCAAACCTGATACATTCGCATTTTTTCACAATAATAAAGACATCACAATGATATCTAAATTTACAGTAACTAATCTCAGAATTTGAAAAAATATATACATGTAAATTATACAATTATTGATGAAACAAAACTAATAGTACAATCATGACAATGAAATGATTTGAGCATTCAATAATTAAGGGTTTTTCAGATTGTTTTTTGTAGGGGGAAAAGGGGGAGGGGGTATTTTGGCCATTCTTATATTTTCCCAAATTGTTAGTATTTCTTTTGTTTAACTTATATCCTACCACTTTCTAAAAAGTTGCCAGCAGAAGATGTGAAGGATATTCTTGAACAGATGTCACGTATCAGAGCCAACTGTGGATGGGAATTCTTATTCCAGTATGATCATGATTTTGTTTCAAGGTAAGAATTTTACTTTATTGCAACCCAAGTAATAATGCTTTATTTTGCAGACAGGTCACCTTATTGTTTTAGTTAAACATTGTCCGCTTTATTCAATTTATTGTTTAGATTTGAGTGTTTGAATTAGCATGAGATGTTCTGTTCACATGGAAAATTGAAATCTTGTTATTATTTTTGTTGAACTGTGGTGCCTTGGAAGGTCTTAGGACAAACATTGCACAAGTTATCCATTGAATGGGTTATTGTTGTTGCCAATGTTGATGTTACAACATCTAATGTAATCATTTTGGGGAAAAAATATGCAAATCCTCAATATTTATTAAAGTGATTTATAGAAGGTATAAATAAGTTGTTCATGTGGAAAAGGTGGTCTGGATAATATTAACTCAGTTTTAATTACCTGTAGTAAAACATCTTTCATACATAAACTGTAAGTGTATTTATTGTTATCTCTTAATTATGCCCCTACTTTGATGGAGGTTTTAATGACTGGTTTGTGTCTGTCCATCCATATTTCCATCCATCAGTCCCATGAAAATTTTATCACACTTTTCTTAAAAAAAGAATAATACTTCATAGTTGTTTTCTTTACATGTTAAATTGAATAAAAGTGCAATGAAAATTAAGGCAATAGAAACATGATCTGCTCACATGAACAGTTTTATATTAGTTTTTATATACAGCTCTTTCTACTCACATGAACAGTTTTATTATAAGTTTTTATATATAGCTCATTGCAACAAGTTGAATAGAATGCGTGAAAATAGTGTTTTTGATTATGATATTACAGGAATCCTGAAATAGTACACAGACAAAAAGCGTTCTGGGATTCAAAGTATCAGATTTTATGCAAGCAGTTGAAAATTCCAAAGGAACATGAAAAGAAATTTAAAGATAAAGGTAACAGTTATGTAATGAAACAGGGATCACCACTGGCTATTTTATGGTACTGCTCCTCCACCCTTAGGTACAAGTTATGTAATGAAACAGGGATCACCACTGGCTATTTTATGGTGCTGCTCCTCCACCCTTAGGTATAAGTTATGTAATGAAACAGGGATCACCACTGGCTATTTTATGGTGCTACTCCTCCACCCTTAGGTATAAGTTATGTAATGAAACAGGGATCACCACTGGCTATTTTATGGTGCTGCTCCTCCACCCTTAGGTACAAGTTATGTAATGAAACAGGGATCACCACTGGCTATTTTATGGTGCTGCTCCTCCACCCTTAGGTACAAGTTATGTAATGAAACAGTGATCACCACTGGCTATTTTATGGTGCTGCTCCTCCATTCTTGATTTTTCATCATCAGTCTTGATTTTCTGACGGAATAAACCTTGAGTTTTCAGATTAATATTAGATAAGCTTGAAAATTAATTCTTATTCAGTATTATTTTAAAATAATATATTTAATTTTTTTTTCATGTCATAAAAGTTAAAAACCTACAGTTATATGTATGTAAGAGTTTTTTAAAAGGTACAATTTATAAAATTAATTTTTAAACTTTAGCCTTGAAAAGGACAAGGTTCACTTTTACCAAAATATGGCCTTGAATTTCAGCTTTATCATATATTATTAAAAAAGGTCACAATTTGATTTTAAATGGAAGCTGCTAAGTGAAACAAATCTCTTCATGAAAGTACATTATAGGCTTCAATGTCAACAAATTTTTGAGATGTTTGCATTTCCAAAAACTGTTATAAATTATGGAAAAATTGGACCAAAACTGATATTACAACACAAATAATGTATAATTAATAGGCATTAGTTTGCAGTTCACAATGTGATGTGGCAAAAAGAAGTTATTTTTTATTAATATTTATTTCTCTTATGGTTGCAGCCTGTTTTCTATTTCTTGCCTGAAGAGATATTTCTTGTATTACACTGCACGGAGTGTGATATGAAAAATGCTTTAATTTAATTGGCCTATCAATCATGAGATGATATTTCAACATTTCCATTGGCTATTCATTAGATTATTCAAAGGTTAAGACAATGTACATTTCGTCCATGGCAACTGACATATGTGATTTCTTCAATAAGATACAAAACACTCACACTTTTCCCCTGAAAATATTCTTTATGTCAATTTTTTTTACATTCTGGGGCGTACAAAAAGTTTTAAAATGTCTGATGTTAAAGTTCGACACCAGAACAGGACATATGACTTCATACTGGTATGTGCAAAAGGCTAGATCAACATTTCATGGATTTTTTTATTTAGCACAATGAGTGTTAACCATTAAAGAAATAAATTTTACAACTAGTGAGAATTGGATATGGCTTGATATAGTATAACGAATAATTGGTTAGGCAAAACTGAAAATTTAGTGACTTTTGACATTGACATACAATAAGCTAAAATTTATCTACTGGAGTATTGCTCATCTTTCTGAAGAACTCCAGTAACAAATGCAACTATACACAGTTATTGCTGTATTGCTATATCGAGTTTTTTTTAGCTCACCTGGCCTAAGCATTGGAGTATCTAGTTTGAAAAATGTATAGGATGACCCTGGTCGACATGGCAAAGAATAGAACATAATGGTAAAATGCAAGATTTGTCTTTTCAAAAATGTTGAGAATAATACGATCTACCTACTGTTCATTCAGATCAAAACTGTCAGTCAACTTCTTATAGGAGTTATTACCCTTATACTCCTCATGAACTTTTTATTGGAAATATCATAATTTTGAATTGTATCCAACTATTGAGCCTCCTCATGGGGTTTTTGATTATGTGATTACTTGGCCGTTTTTATAGTGATTATTTGATTACCAGACCAAATATTTCATGATTATTTGATTATTTAATAATCTAGGACTGTAATTTTGATTATTTGATTATCTTGTTTAAAAAAAATAATTAATGATTATGTGATTATATTGGCAAAAAGTTTGTGATTATGTGATTACTTGGACACCCCCATGAGGGGCCTCACTATTAAGAATGTTGATTTGGAAAAAAAAAAGTTATTTAATGCAAAATATATTTCATTCTGCATTTCTAGATTCAGGTATACCTGGTTTGGATAAGCCCACAAGGAGAAGGAGAAATTCCTCAAAGGGATCACCAAGGAGGAAAAGAACATTGAGTGGCCGTTCAGTGTCAGATCACAGTGACATTGAACCAGATATCAAAATGGACTCTGAAAATAGTGCAGATGAAGATATTCCTACTCATCATGAACCAATGGAAGTAGCTGAAGTAAATCATGTGACTAATGGATCAAATATTCCATCATTAACTAATTGTGATAAAACAATTTCTAAGCCAGTGTCTAAAAAATTTGATGAAAAGAGGACCGAGTTATTGAATTTTGTATGTGAAAAACTACAAAGTAGATTTATTTTAAGTATTAATGAATTACGACGTTTGTTAAATATACGATTGACACAATGCTCAGCTGGATATATATTAAACTGTGAAATTACTGATCAAATGTTAGAGGAAGCTTTAGATGAATCGGGTAGTCTAAAATTAGAGAATATGGTTAGTATTAAAACTTAACTTTTCATTCTACCAAGGTTCAGATGAAGTTGATGTTAAGTGTAAGTTAACACTAAAGTAGATGCATAACTCAGTAGAACAAATTATATGTATCATTTACACTAAAGTAGATACATAACTCAGTAGAACAAATTATATGTATCATTTACACTAAAGTAGATACATAACTCAGTAGAACAAATTATATGTATCATTTACACTAAGGTAGATACATAACTCTGTAGAACAAATTATATGTATCATTTACACTAAAGTGGATACATAACTCAGTGGAACAAATTATATGTATCATTTACACTAAAGTAGATACATAACTCAGTAGAACAAATTATATGTATCATTTACACTAAAGTAGATACATAACTCAGTAGAACAAATTATATGTATCATTTACACTAAAGTAGATACATAACTCAGTAGAACAAATTATATGTATCATTTACACTAAAGTGGATACATAACTCTGTAGAACAAATTATATGTATCATTTACACTAAAGCCCTACTAAATGAAACCTTAGTATATTTTGTTTAAAAATTTGTATTTGTTAATACATACAATCTCAAAGCATAATCACAGAGTATCTTCCATATAAATAATCATTTGTAAACTCAGAAGTTTGTTACTTGTGCAGACAATTTGGACGTTTTTGCTGTAGATTATTCAATGATGATCATGACCTACACTGCAAAGAGACTGTCCCCCAAAACATTTATCTAATTAAGATTAGACTGTATAAGCAATATTTATTTCATTGATTTATTGTTTTGAATTTTGTTTGTGTATTTTATCTTTAGATATAATGTATGCATTCTCTTTTCTTGATTTTAGTGGCCACCAGGGACACCGGAAGAATCACTATATGCCTTAACTTTTACAGGTGATAAACTGGATCCAGTAAGTAGGATTATTTTGGCAAAACAGTTACAAACAAAACAAGTTACAAAAAACATAAAGAACAAATAAAAGATATAACAAAGATACATGTATTTGTAAGAGTCAAATCTTTCTCCAGCCTTAAATCTGTGTCCAGTGGCATCATAACACTCAAATCTATGGCCCTATGTCCAACCTCAAATATGTGTTCTGTGATTTCATTAAACTCAAATCAGTGGCTCTTTGGTTGTTCAAATCTGTGTCCTTTTTATAAGGTTGATTTTCAGTAATGTGACATGACTTTGGACAGGCACATATAAAATGTGGTGGGGTTAAAGCAGAGAAAAAGGGTTAATGTGCAGAGAGCATGGCACTCTCTACATAAGGCATCAGATTTTATGTCCCCGTTCTGGCTGCATATTTTTACATCCTGGACAACCAAATGTATGCCCTACTTTGCAAAGGGTTTTACTGCAGTTGAAAAAAGACCCAAATTCACCATATTTCTATACCCCTTGTTGCGTTTCGGGTGATATATAAATAGGGATACTCATAAACTGTTTTGTAATTTGAAGAGGTATAAACAGTTTCTATACTGTTTTGTAATTTGTAGAGGTATTAACAGTTGCTACACTGTTTTGTAATTTGTAGAGGTATTAACAGTTTCTATACTGTTTTATAATTTGCAGAGGTATTAACAGTTTCTTCACTGTTTTGTAATTTGAAGAGGTATAAACAGTTTCTATACTGTTTTGTAATTTGTAGAGGTATTAACAGTTGCTACACTGTTTTGTAATTTGTAGAGGTATTTCAGTTTTCATCTGACCTCTACCTCATTTCATGGATCAGTGAACAAGGTTAAGCTTTCGTGGTCAAGTCCATATATCTGATACTATAAGCAATGGGTCTACTATATTTGGTGTATGGAATGATTGTAAGGTGTACATGTCCAACTGGCAGGTGTCATCTGACCTTGACCTCATTTTCATGATTCAGTGGTTAAAGTTAAGTTTTTGTGTTTTGGTCTTTTTTTCTAATACTATATGCAATAGGTCAACTATATTTGGTGTATGGAAATATTTTACGACAGGTTTTATTTGACCTTGACCTCATTTTCACGGTTCATTGCTCAGTGTTAAGTTTTTGTGTTTTTGTCTGTTTTTCTTACACTATTAGCAATAGGTCAACTATATATGGTGTATGGAATGATTGTAAGGTGCACATGTCCAACTGGCAGGTGTCATCTGAGCTTGACCTCATTTTCATGGTTCAGTGGTTAAAGTTAAGTTTTTGTGTTTTGGTCTTTTTTTCTAATACTATATGCTAATCAACTATATTAATGTATGGAATGATTGTAAGGTATATATGTCTATCTGGCAGGTATCATCTGACCTTGACCTCATTTTCATGGTTCATTGGTCAATGTTAAATTTTCATGGTAAAGTTTGTTTCTTAGATACTATAAGCAATAGGTCAACTATATTTAATGCATAGATTGATTGGAAGGTGTACATGTTTGTCTGGCATGGTTCATCTGACCTTGACCTCATTTTCATGGTTCATTGGTCAATGTTAAATTTTCATGGTTAAGTTTGTTTCTTAGAAACTATAAGCAATAGGTCAACTATATTTTGAGTATTGAATGATTGTTAGGTGTACATGTATTTCCAGTTTGGTTTATCTGACCTTGGCCTCATTTTCTTGGATCAAATTAAGTTTATGTGGTACGTGTAGTAAAGCTTTATATTTAGGACTATCAACATAAAATCAATGATCAGTAAAGTAGGCGAGACATTTCAGCATGTGCACACAGGCACTCGTCTCAGAAAAAAAAATTCCTATATACCTTTATATAACACAAGGTACTTAACTCACGATTTAGAAAAATGTTTCTTGGCTGTCAACCCCACTAAAACTTTTGTTATGTCCTAAATCTAAATTGATTTATCTTCACAATGGTGTATAACATGCCTACTTTTGTTGTCGGAATCATCCGTAGCAGTCCTACCCAAGTATGTCAATCTAATTATTTCGTCTACCGATGATGGATTGGAAATAAACGCGTCACGTCTCTTTATATATCTCGGTTTCGATTAGTCAATTTTATGGGAAAGTCTAAATGATTCTCGGAGTTATCTGATCTTGTTTCATTTCATACGTAAGTCAAGAGAGAGTCTGAATGACATTGACGTCATGGGAAATTTTGTGTCTAAAAAAGGAAACTTGTAACTTATTAGACATACCACAAATAACACTTGTTAGATTTTTTTTCACGGTATCTTATACAATTTTACTATCTGGGTGATAAGTTCTATTCAGACAAAAACTAACAGTTTTTTTGAAACAATTTTTATAATTAATCATTTACTGCGAGTTGTGTGTTTCCAATTTGTCGTCGGTAGACGCAATAATTACGATTGACATACTTGGGTAGGATTGCTACGGATGATTCCGACAACAAAAGTAGGCGTGTTATACACCATTGTGAAGATAAATCAATTTAGATTTACGACATAACAAGTTTTAGTGGGGTTGACAGCAGAGAAATCGGTATATAACGGAATTTCGCCACCGGCTGACATTTTTCTAAATCGCGAGTTAAGTACCTTGTGTTATATAAAGGTATATAGGAAATTTTTTTTCTGAGACGAGTGCCAGTGCATGTGCACTCTTGTGTAATTTGTAGAGGTATTATCAGTTGCAACACTGTTTTGTAGTTTGTAGAGGTTTTAATAGTTTCTGTACTGTTTTGTGATATGAAGAGGTATTATAAGTTTCTACACTATTTTGTAATTTGTAGAGCTATTAATCTAATTTTATTATATACAGCCCATCAAATCAGAATTTTTGTTTTTGTATTTCAAGTTTTCATAGAGTTATCTGTCTGTGTACTTTGAAAAACATGAAGAATGAGTGCTTTAGACATCACTGGTATGAGACATGTACATGTATGCTTAAACAATTTTTTGAATCTTCTTTTTTTAGGTTAGAAAAGTTCTCCTGTCAATGTTTACAACAACTTACAAGACAACACGAAAATTTTTTATAAAAAAAGTTAAAGAAGAGACAGATATTGATTTAACAGAAAATGATGCAAAACTTTTATTAAGTGTAAGTATTGCAGTTTTAGATTAAATTCACAACATCTACAAATAAGTCAACATGACCAAAATTGGTGATCCACTTTTTATAAGTGTAATTGCTCTTAAACAACAACTTTTTCTCATTTTTGGCCATTTTCTTGAAAACTATAATAGAAAGAGGAAAACTGTACACAACAGAATTGATTTTTTAGGCTGGTTCACCAAAATGAAAAATCATGCATTTCATTTTTATGTTTAATCATTTTGTGTTGGAAATGTAAGATATAGAGATTATGTTATTGTTTTGAATGCTAGTCAATGATATTATCCCTGGACCAATGATATTGGCCTTTGATTGATATTAGAGTCTCAAGGAACAGTTGTGGTAAATGATGTTTTTGAATAACCTGTGTTTATTGTATGCTCTCAAGACTTATGGTCTCCAGCATACCTGATCAATAAAAAAATATGTCGTGCATACTGTTATCAGTATCAATCCTTTGTATATCACATTAATTTCAACTATCATTAAAAGTAATTGTTTAAGAACATTTAAAGTTAACTGATGGTGTGTCTTTGTATTGATGCAAATTGAATCCTTTTCATTATTTCTATTAAACATGAATTGGTAAGAAACAAAGTTTACATGTGTGTTTGGCTTAAAATTTTGTTTCTGTATTTCAGGATTATTGTATCAATAAAGGCAAGGGGGTTACATGGTATTTGAAAGGAACACTAATACCAGACTCATGACATCATTGGAAAAGGAATAAGAATAGATTATGATTTATGCCAACGTGATAATTACAGGCTGTGTCCAGATGATCAACCATCACATCCTGTTTTGGCGAAAAGTTTGCTGTTTCATGACTTACCAGTGCTTTATGTGGAATCATTTGGACAGAAAACAAAAATCCATGATATTGGCTGGCAATATTTTTTCCTAAGAAATAATAACTAATTTCATATTTCTGTATATATATAATGTATGTCAAATCTCATTCAAAAGTGACACAAATTGTTTTATAGTGATTGATTGATTGTTGATTGCTGGTACACATGAGGAGATTAATGTGATGATAAATATAAGGAGGGAGATGTGGTATGATTGACAATGAGACACCTATTCACCAATGTCTAAATGATGTGGATGTAAGCAACTACTGGTCACTGTGCTGCCTTCTGCAAGGCACACAACCCATTTCATTTAGTCTGTTATAAAAGGCCAGACATAACAAAATGTCAAACAAAAAACCAATGCCTGAATTTATGACAAAACAAAAAACCATTATTACAGACAGCAACTAACAACAACCACTGATTTATAGGCTCCTGATTTTGGACTGGCACATAAAGAATGTGGAGAGGTTTTGACATTTGTGAGGGCTCAACTCTACCCTAACCTGGGACAGTGGTTTAACAGTACAACATAAGAAAAGGCTGTAAAACCATTTGATAATTGCTTGACCCATCATATTGGCAAAAACCACAAAATACAGCTAATGGGGATTCATTTATCAGTTTTGTAGATCTTGTAGATTGAGGAAAACTTATACTCACAGTTACTGGAAGCTAGTTCAAAGCCAATTACTGAAATTTAGAAATTAATTCGTTCATTTATTATTAGGAATACCTAATTATGGGTACAAATGTGAGATCTAATTAATATGTGTGCAAAAACTACTGAAATTATGAAATTGCTAGCCTGATACTGTCGTAGTTTGCACATTGATAAAACCACTTAAACAAATTCTGAAGAAATAGAACAACTTATAAATAATATCCTCCCGACTTTAGTATCGATCAGTTCACATCCCATAACGTCATGAACAGTCTGAGCATGACCTTGTGTAATGTCAAAATAAACATTCATGTTGAAGTAAAGACAGAAAATAGGACCAGACATTTCTACATAGACATAGTACTATATATGTCTCTGGTTTTCATAACTGTATAGTAATACTTTTTAGTTAGATAGTAGTAAAATTGATTACCTTCTTCAAAGGATCAATGAGTTTACATTGGTTGTATCTAATAGTATACTACTAAAATAAAGTGTGTACTGGATTTGTTATTTGACACATACCACTGAAAGGATAATATATATGTGTCTTTAGCACTGCTCTTTTCCTAAACGTGTACTGGATATCTAAAGATTTTTTGACAAAAGGAATTAAACACTTTGAGAATAGGGTCAAATATAAAGGTAGTACCAGTGACATATAATACCACTATATAAGTCTCTGGTAATATACAGCCAAGTGTATAGTATACTGACAGAAAAATTGCTTCTAGAAAAAAGAGACTGTGATGACTACAGACCAGACTGACGCATAGACAATTTGAACAAAAAGAGATCTAATTCTCAGTTCATCTTTTCAAAAAACTATCACAAATATAAGGAAGAGATGTGTATTTTCAATGTTGCACCCAACAAGATACGTGATGTCTCCGATAGCATTTACTTCATATCCTCTGTATAGCATCAAGATTGATGATTATGCATAAAGACGCAGGTATACAGATTTTCGGTAAACAGAATACCGCATGATCAAAAGCTAGGTGTGTACAATGGTGTAGTTACTGTAGGAAAAAAGAGGCAGAAGATACCAAGGGGACATTGAAACCTCAAAATAAGTCAACGAGAAACTGACAAGACAATGTCAAAAACAAACAAAACGACAAATTATACCTCAAAATTAGTATCTAACTTGTACAATAAAATGAATCCTGTGTGCCAACCTTTTTGTCTACTTGCAGATGTTTTTATGAAACATTTAGTCAAGATTTTTACTGTGGACTGCAGTAATGCTAGATTTAACTGACTAAAAGCTTCCGCCATCACTTGCTGTCTGTCATTGGCTGGCATAAACTTCACCTGAATGTTCCTAAGGGCATCTCGTTTGTAAATATATCTTGGGATTGGATCCATCAACAAAATGACTGCTTTGCTTTTAAAAAACAACAGATGGGTCTGCATATATTTTTGGGTGTAAAAATGGCATGAAATGCATCAAAACCCTTATGTCACTGGCTAGATAATTATATATTCCAAGCCTCATCTCTACTTTTGCGAGTTCAAACAACATAATGCAGTGAGGTGAACATTCTTTGGATTATTATTCATGCCCATGTCAAGCAATTGAGTATTTATTTATACTCATTCAAGATACAAAATTGTGGTCAAGGTGTATGAATCTATCTGTTCTATAAAAAAAAAGTTGGGGTTCCTTTTATGGACATTGGAAGATAACTCCAATTCACCATATTTCCCAATGTTTTCAATTGCAATTAATTGTATGTCTGACTTTAAGTTCACGTAACAAATTTAAAGCAATCTTACCCTACAGTGCTTATAAACACTTTGATCGGTTTAAGTCTCGAAAAACAAAAATAGATGGAGAAAAAAATATCACATCAAAAGACTCCAAAGCCATATCTGTTTTCATTTGTTTGTAATTGTCAATTGACTTCCTTTGAGAAATATTGCCCTTAAATGATGATTTTTACCAATTTGGGGTGTTTTTTGCTATTTTCTTTAAAATCATAATAGATGCAGAGAAACTTTGACAGCAAAAATGATCAGCTATACAAGATCTACAAATACTTAATGACGACATTTTTTGCTTTTTTTGATACAACTTGAAAAGAAACTTCCAACAGCTAAACTTGTCAGCTAGACAAGAACTACAAATAAAAGCTCGATAGAACTTCTGTTATGTCCTTTTTGTAAACCATTGCCAACTCTAAAAGCATATTTATTTACTGAATTTGTAAATCGATTTCTTATAGGACTTATTATCATTCAATGACTGATTTTACCCATTATGCCTTTTCAATTATCTTCAAAACTATAATCGAGGTAGAGAGAAACTATAAACATCAAAACAGTATCTATAGATAAAAGCAGAGACATATAATACAACATGTATTATATGTCTCTGATAAAAGTCAACATGACTAAAATGGTCAATTGACTCCTTCCAATTTTGACCCATTTTTGTGTATTGGGTTATTTTCTTGAAAACTATAATAGCTTGACAGTAATTGTAAAACAAGCAAAAAGTAAAATCACAAAAAATACTGAACTCCGAGGAAAATTCAAAAAGGAAAGTCCTCAATCAAATGGCAAAATCAAAAGTTCAAGCAATAAACAGAGATATTTATTAAATGTGCACATCCTTGTGAACTGTCGATCAACACAAAAGACTGATTTTATATATAATGTTTGCACATATTTACAACTCTTTGTCCAATCAAATTGCTTGAATATATCATCTAAGTTTCATAGTGCATACCATTTCCATGTACTAAGTACGCTTCATAAGGGACTAAGAATTTTTAAGCTGCCGCGAACATAACAAAAACTAAACAAATGCGAAAAACATATATATGGTTTTGTAAAATAAAATTAATATTTGTTAATTAATTCAAAATTCAAACTTATAATTTAATCCAATTTTCAATATGGAAATGATTGTTCTAATAGTTTCATGAGAATTATCATTGTTTTTCACAGAAACCCACCTTTATTTAAGTTGGTATGTTTGTCTTGCTTTGACAAAGTCATTAAAAGCGAGTCTTAGGTTGCTGTTTCCAGCATCTGGGGCAATGTCAACAACGTATTAGTTTATGATTAGGTCAGTTTATGGAGATATATTAGTGGTAGGTCAATGATATTTGGTAAACAGTTGTATTAGCATTGGCACATCTCATTTGCCATGGAGATTATTTGGCCCTGCCCCCACAGTCTTGGTCTATTGACCTTTGAAACTTTTGATTAGTTTACATGTATTGTGATTAGGTCAGTTTATGGGGAAACACTAGTGGTATATCAATGGTATTTTCTATGCAGATGTATTAGCATTGGCACATTTTTTTTCCAGATTATTTGGCTCCTCCCCCTCAGTCATGGTCTATTGACTGAATATTTTTGCATACTAGTAGTTTACATGTTAAAGTTTGTGATTAAATCAGTTTAAGATGAACCACTAATGTTAAGTATGTTGTATAAGCATTAGCAAGTCTCTTTTCCATGAGAGCTGCTTACCCTTCCGGATCACCTGAGATCACCCTGATTTTTGGTGGGGTTTGTGTTGCTTAGTCTTTATTTTTGTATGTTGTGTTTTGTGTACTGTTGTTTGTATTTTTGTCTTTTTCTTTTATTGCCATGGCATTGTCAGTTCATTTTCGACTTATGAGTTTGAATGTCCCTTTTGTATCTTTCGCCTCTCTTTTCCTGGAGATTATATGGCCCGCCCAATCATCATGGATTTTACTTTATAACTTTTGCATAGTTTACAAGTTAAAGTTTGTGTTAAGGTTAGTTTAAAGGAAGCACTTGCTTGTGTTTATGTTAGTTTGAAGGAATCACTTGGTATTTGGTATGCATTTTTTAAGCATTGGCATTTCTCATTTACATTTGTGAGGGCTCAACTCTACCCTAACCTGGGACAGTGGTTTAACAGTACAACATAAGAAAAGGCTGTAAAACCATTTGATAATTGCTTGACCCATCATATTGGCAAAAACCACAAAATACAGCTAATGGGGATTCATTTATCAGTTTTGTAGATCTTGTAGATTGAGGAAAACTTATACTCACAGTTACTGGAAGCTAGTTCAAAGCCAATTACTGAAATTTAGAAATTAATTCGTTCATTTATTATTAGGAATACCTAATTATGGGTACAAATGTGAGATCTAATTAATATGTGCAAAAACTACTGAAATTATGAAATTGCTAGCCTGATACTGTCGTAGTTTGCACATTGATAAAACCACTTAAACAAATTCTGAAGAAATAGAACAACTTATAAATAATATCCTCCCCGACTTTAGTATCGATCAGTTCACATCCCATAACGTCATGAACAGTCTGAGCATGACCTTGTGTAATGTCAAAATAAACATTCATGTTGAAGTAAAGACAGAAAATAGGACCAGACATTTCTACATAGACATAGTACTATATATGTCTCTGGTTTTCATAACTGTATAGTAATACTTTTTAGTTAGATAGTAGTAAAATTGATTACCTTCTTCAAAGGATCAATGAGTTTACATTGGTTGTATCTAATAGTATACTACTAAAATAAAGTGTGTACTGGATTTGTTATTTGACACATACCACTGAAAGGATAATATATATGTGTCTTTAGCACTGCTCTTTTCCTAAACGTGTACTGGATATCTAAAGATTTTTTGACAAAAGGAATTAAACACTTTGAGAATAGGGTCAAATATAAAGGTAGTACCAGTGACATATAATACCACTATATAAGTCTGTGGTAATATACAGCCAAGTGTATGGTATACTGACAGAAAAATTGCTTCTAGAAAAAAGAGACTGTGATGACTACAGACCAGACTGACGCATAGACAATTTGAACAAAAGAGATCTAAATTCTCAGTTCATCTCTTCAAAAAACTATCACAAATATAAGGAAGAGATGTGTATTTTCAATGTTGCACCCAACAAGATATGTGATGTCTCCGATAGCATTTACTTCATATCCTCTGTATAGCATCAAGATTGATGATTATGCATAAAGACGCAGGTATACAGATTTTCGGTAAACAGAATACCGCATGATCAAAAGCTAGGTGTGTACAATGGTGTAGTTACTGTAGGAAAAAAGAGGCAGAAGATACCAAGGGGACATTGAAACCTCAAAATAAGTCAACGAGAAACTGACAAGACAATGTCAAAAAACAAACAAAACGACAAATTATACTTCAAAATTAGTATCTAACTTGTACAATAAAATGAATCCTGTGTGCCAACCTTTTTGTCTACTTGCAGATGTTTTTATGAAACATTTAGTCAAGATTTTTACTGTGGACTGCAGTAATGCTAGATTTAACTGACTAAAAGCTTCCGCCATCACTTGCTGTCTGTCATTGGCTGGCATAAACTTCACCTGAATGTTCCTAAGGGCATCTCGTTTGTAAATATATCTTGGGATTGGATCCATCAACAAAATGACTGCTTTTGCTTTTAAAAAACAACAGATGGGTCTGCATATATTTTTGGAATGCATCAAAACCCTTATGTCACTGGCTAGATAATTATATATTCCAAGCCTCATCTCTACTTTTGCGAGTTCAAACAACATAATGCAGTGAGGTGAACATTCTTTGGATTATTATTCATGCCCATGTCAAGCAATTGAGTATTTATTTATACTCATTCAAGATACAAAATTGTGGTCAAGGTGTATGAATCTATCTGTTCTATAAAAAAAAAGTTGGGGTTCCTTTTATGGACATTGGAAGATAACTCCAATTCACCATATTTCCCAATGTTTTCAATTGCAATTAATTGTATGTCTGACTTTAAGTTCACGTAACAAATTTAAAGCAATCTTACCCTACAGTGCTTATAAACACTTTGATCGGTTTAAGTCTCGAAAAACAAAAATAGATGGAGAAAAAAATATCACATCAAAAGACTCATTTGTTTGTAATTGTCAATTGACTTCCTTTGAGAAATATTGCCCTTAGATGATGATTTTACCAATTTGGGGTGTTTTTGCTATTTTCTTTAAAATCATAATAGATGCAGAGAAACTTTGACAGCAAAATGATCAGCTATACAAGATCTACAAATACTTAATGACGACATTTTTTGCTTTTTTTGATACAACTTGAAAAGAAACTTCCAACATCTAAACTTGTCAGCTAGACAAGAACTACAAATAAAAGCTCGATAGAACTTCTGTTATGTCCTTTTTTTGTAAACCATTGCCAACTCTAAAAGCATATTTATTCACTGAATTTGTAAATCGATTTCTTATAGGACTTATTATCATTCAATGACTGATTTTACCCATTATGCCTTTTCAATTATCTTCAAAACTTTAATCGAGGTAGAGAGAAACTATAAACATCAAAACAGTATCTATAGATAAAAGCAGAGACATATAATACAACATGTATTATATGTCTCTGATAAAAGTCAACATGACTAAAATGGTCAATTGACTCCTTCCAATTTTGACCCATTTTGTGTATTGGGTTATTTTCTTGAAAACTATAATAGCTTGACAGTAATTGTAAAACAAGCAAAAGTAAAATCACAAAAATACTGAACTCCGAGGAAAATTCAAAAGGAAAGTCCTCAATCAAATGGCAAAATCAAAAGTTCAAGCAATAAACAGAGATATTTATTAAATGTGCACATCCTTGTGAACTGTCGATCAACACAAAAGACTGATTTTATATATAATGTTTGCACATATTTACAACTCTTTGTCCAATCAAATTGCTTGAATATATCATCTAAGTTTCATAGTGCATACCATTTCCATGTACTAAGTACGCTTCGTAAGGGGACTAAGAATTTTTTAAGCTGCCGCGAACATAACAAAAATTAAACAAACGCGAAAAAACATATATATGGTTTTGTAAAATAAAATTAATATTTGTTAATTAATTCAAAAATTCAAACTTATAATTTAATCCAATTTTCAATATGGAAATGATTGTTCTAATAGTTTCATGAGAATTATCATTGTTTTTCACTGAAACCCACCTTTATTTAAGTTGGTATGTTTGTCTTGCTTTGACAAAGTCATTAAAAGCGAGTCTTAGGTTGCTGTTTCCAGCATCTGGGGCAATGTCAACAACGTATTAGTTTATGATTAGGTCAGTTTATGGAGATATATTAGTGGTAGGTCAATGATATTTGGTAAACAGTTGTATTAGCATTGGCACATCTCATTTGCCATGGAGATTATTTGGCCCTGCCCCCACAGTCTTGGTCTATTGACCTTTGAAACTTTTGATTAGTTTACATGTATTGTGATTAGGTCAGTTTATGGGGAAACACTAGTGGTATATCAATGGTATTTTCTATGCAGATGTATTAGCATTGGCACATTTTTTTTCCAGATTATTTGGCTCCTCCCCCTCAGTCATGGTCTATTGACTGAATATTTTTGCATACTAGTAGTTTACATGTTAAAGTTTGTGATTAAATCAGTTTAAGATGAACCACTAATGTTAAGTATGTTGTATAAGCATTAGCAAGTCTCTTTTCCATGAGAGCTGCTTACCCTTCCGGATCACCTGAGATCACCCTGATTTTTGGTGGGGTTTGTGTTGCTTAGTCTTTAGTTTTGTATGTTGTGTTTTGTGTACTGTTGTTTGTATTTTTGTCTTTTTCTTTTATTGCCATGGCATTGTCAGTTCATTTTCGACTTATGAGTTTGAATGTCCCTTTGTATCTTTCGCCTCTCTTTTCCCTGGAGATTATATGGCCCCGCCCAATCATCATGGATTTTTACTTTATAACTTTTGCATAGTTTACAAGTTAAAGTTTGTGTTAAGGTTAGTTTAAAGGGAAGCACTTGCTTGTGTTTATGTTAGTTTGAAGGGAATCACTTGGTATTTGGTATGCATTTTTTTAAGCATTGGCATTTCTCATTTCCATGGAGGTTATTTGGCCCTGCACCTTCAGTCATGGTTCATTGACTTTGAATGTTTTGCATAGTTTACATGTTTAAAACTTGCCAGTTTAATTTCAACATTTGCATTATACTATCAAAATTACAAAATGCTTCGATGAATGAGCATAGACTCTGACCATTCAGTTTTCTTGTGTGGAGGGCATGTTTGTTTTAATAAATTGTTTGATTCTTAATTTATTTTTTTAAATGAAGAAAAAAATGGGTTCAGACTGGAAGAGAAAAATATAGTTAAGTTTCCATTGTGAATTATGAAAAATAAATATAACAGTGAGGTTACTTTAAAAAAAAAACATTACTCAATAAAAGTGTCCTGAAAAAGAAAATGACATTAACGGTACTACGATTTATTCACATTACAACAATTAATATCTATTCAGTGAAGCTTGATGCCAAATTTTCAAAATCCAAAACCTAATACAAACGTTGAAGAGCCTGATAAATCAAAAAGGACATAAAGTAATAGCCTAATCAGTAAAGGTGCGCTATGGGTTCTGTTTGGCCTAAACTTTATTATAAAATCAGCAAAATTTGCATTAATATAATTGATATTATGTGAAAAGTAAAACTGTAAAGAATTTCAAAAATTGTGAAAATTAGTCAAGATTTGTCAATCGAAAGATAACATTAATTTGATGATTTTTTTCACAATAAATGACAAAAACATGAACATAAATTAGCCCTCGTTACAGAGGAGGAAAATATTTAGGCAGGGGTCTAGGAAGGCGACCCTAACCATTTCATAGTGCAAAATACCAAGACTTATTTTGCTAATTGACTGAATAGGATTTTCAGGACAAGATAATGATACTTATAAAAAAATGATAATATGATAGAAAAAAATGCTTTTAGCTTGTCATGTTGAAACAATCAACAGAGTAGACAAACTAAAACATCTTGGTATTACAAGAAATGACAAAAGCAAAGTAAACACTGATGATAGACTGAAAACTGGTAGACAAACCATATATGCACTTCTAGGATCTGGCCTGCATGCACATACAGGAATGTGCCCGCTAGTACTCTGCAAAATCTGGAAAACATATATATGTAGTCCCAAGATATCTCTATGGTCTGGAAGTACAAATATGAACAAAAGCTGCATATATGAGCTAGAAAAACTACAGAGAAAAATATTTAGGCAATTCCTAAGTCTACATGAAAGGACTGCATCCTCTGCCCTCTATATTCTTCTTGGAGCAGAACCAATTGAAACAATCTTGGACAGAAATATGCTTTCTTTATTCTATACAATCTCTTGGCTTGAAAATGGAATAGAAAAGAAAATTCTGGAAATTGGAAAAGACTTCACAGAATCATTTGTAAACAGAATAGAAAAAATCTTAAAATAAATACAGTTTGCCAAATCCAAAAGATATTATAGAAAACCTGCCATCAAAATACAAATGGAAAAATACGATGAAAAAAGCCATAAATAGATACTGGTCAAATATTTGGAAAGAGGAATGCTTAACAAAAACAACAATTAAATACTTGTCAATCCAACAAAACCCTACTAAAAACCCACACAAAATTTGGAAATCTGTCAGAAACAATCAGAATGACATTGAAAAGCAGAGGTCAATAGTAGGCTAATAACTGGAACCTATATGCTTCAATCATCTAAAGCAAAATTTAGTAAAAATCAAACATCAGGAATATGTGAACTCTGTACCAAAGCTGAAGAGGATATTAAGCTTTTTTGCTGGAATGTGAATCTCTGGAGAGTGTTAGACAAAACCACATTAACAAACTTCTATCTTAACCGTGCTGAATGGGAGAGGTAGTAAAGCTAATTATAAACAGGAGGATGTGCTTCAAAGTATAAGTTATCAACAACTATTTTATCTTATCTAACAACAGGTGACCTGATAGACATAGAAAATCATTCTCAAAATTTCTGTTACCAAATGCATAAGAAACACATCGAACTTCAATAACAATGATACATTAATCAGAGGCTGAATTGAAACTGTTGAAACAACTAAGTACTTTTCTTCAAAACCCACAACAATGTGAATTTACATTTAAACAGCATCAATATTACTGTATCGGAATATCCTATAGCAATAATACAGCTAATACCCATGCTTACATACTAATACAATGCATATACAAAATAGGAAAGAAAGATGGACCAAGCATTCTGAATGGAATGCCAAGCTAACTGCTCCCATCTATATATAAAAAGAAGATATAAGATATATATATATACAAGTCTATATTGAAAACAACGTTCAAACCTATGATTGCGTTGGATAAAAACCGCAATTTTTATACGTGTGCATGCACAACAAATTTCTTGGTAGAGGGACAAACAACATTTTCCAAAAGACCAAATGAGTGAAAAAGTATATTTTAACAAAACGCATTTGACTAGCAGGTCGAACAACTGATGTTCTTAAACCCTGCTGACTGCCATTGGCGATTGCCAAATAAACGGATCACCGATGTAATAAATGGATCTTAATTATAAATTTAATACTAAACAGAAAACAATAAAGTTGCGGAAAAGATGGTAAAATAAGTAGTAAAATAAGTAAACAGTTCCAGTTCTGTTTACTATCAGAACTGGAACTGTTAACTTGTTTACTTATTTTATGAATATATATATCTGCACATGTGAAAATTATTTTTTACGCCTATATATATATATATACAACTCGTCTAAACATCAGCCTAACAATGTTAGATCTGTAAATTTTCTTTCGCAATTTTTGTTCTTCCCTCGCCGGGATTCGAACTCATGCTACTGAGATATCGTGACACCCAATCGCCTACACTGTATCCGACGCGCTAGACCACACGACCACCTAGGCTTCACAAAATAAAGCTTTCGGTGGCCGGGTGTTACCTTTCCTCGTCAGTTTTAATCTAGCGTCGTTATACAGTACATGATATATAAGGCATGAAGATGGAATTGTTACAGATCAGCTGAAATATCTATTGTAAAGGATCCTACAAATTAATGCAAGATACAGTCACAGAAATAATTATATTTATAAGTACGTCTGAACCAGTGACAACTCTACAACAGATTTCTCCATCGGATCACCAGCAGTGATGGTGATACATGGCTGTGTACATTTTGTATATACAACTCGTCTAAACATAAGCCCAAGAATGTATATATATATATATATGACTATAGATCTGCTGCTTGCATCTAATTATATGCTTAGATCTTGGCAGGGGGTCACCATATTTCCAAATTTTACGACATATCATAAATTTATAGTTACTGATATATTTTATCTCGTCTCAAGCTGATACCATACTGACTTAATTTATTCCCCTTTCTTTCTTTGTTATACGACCGCAGTTAGTATTATGTTATGGTGTTATCTGCGTCTGAAGACATTTTGGTTTGCAGACAATAACTTGGAGTATAAGTTCATGGATCTCTATGAAATTTAAGCACAAGGTTCCATACCAGTAAAGGATGGTTGGGATTGTTGTTGAGGCTATTGTCTTTGCGGTTTTGTAATTGGGGGCCAAAACAGGTTAGTTTTACTGGTTCATGGAAAATAAATTGGTTCGCAGACAATAACTGTAGTGTAAGTGTATGGATGTGTAAGAAATTTTAGTACAAGGTTCCATACCACAAAAGAGGGGGGTGACACACTTTTGGGATGTGGGATATAGGGTGTAAAAAAAGTGGGATCTGGGAAAAAGAAGGAAGTGGGATATGACCATAATGTGGAATGTGGGAAAAACCCACAAAAAAAGGAAAAAAAAGAATGGTGACAGATTTGTTACTCCAGATACACTTGAATTTGCTGTTTCGTTTTCTTCAGTATGTACAGAACTTATGAAATAAACCACATCTTTGCCATATCTATACTTCACGAATCCAGATTCTTACTACAAACGCCCTGAAGGATTGGTGCCTTTTAAGGTAGTTGTGAAAATGCCAAAGATCAAAGGAATCAAAATCACTCCATCGGATCACCAGCAGTGATGGTGATACATGGCTGTGTACATTCTGTATATACAACTCGTCTAAACATAAGCCCAAGAATGTATATATATATATATATATTGCTGATAGAACACTCTTGGATGATTTTAGGAAGAAATATCTGCAAAGCGTAAAACAACTCTCTATTAGACAACAGAACAAATTCACCAAATTCAAAGCAGGAACACTTCCATTGTATGCATATCAGAAAGAGACACAAAGTGTTGATACAATTGACTTTGAACTAGAGGCTCTCAAAAGCCTGTGTCGCTCACCTGTGTCTACTGTGTTTTTGTCATGTAAAATAAGGTTAAAATCATAATAAATAGTATTAGATACCTTAATAATGATTGAGGCCAAGTTTGGTTTAAATTGGCCCAGTAGTTAAATTAAAGCAGGTCATCCTATTTCAGTCTTACAATAGTTACTGAAGACCCCTTATCATTATTTAAATTAGTTTTCAAGTTGTGACCATTTGAAATTTTTTTTTTACAATTTTACCTTAGACTTCTATAGAAAACCCCTATGTTCTATTTTATTAGCTAAAACTGCATTTTACCCTTATGTTCTATTTTTAGCCATGTCGGCTATGTTGGTTGGCAGGCGGGGTCATCGAACACATTTGTTAAACAAGTTACAAAATGATGATTGTGGCCAATTTAGGTTAAATTTGGCCCAGTAGTTTCAGAGGAGAAGATTTTTGTAAAAGTTTAAAAAAAATTACGACAAATTGTTAAAAAATTACTTTAAAGGACAATAACTCCTTAAGGGGTCAATTGACAATTTTGGTCATGTTGACTTATTTGTAGATCTTACTTTGCTGAACATTATTGCTGTTTACAGTTTATCTCTATCTATAATAATATTCAAGATGATAACCAAAAACTGCAAAATTTCCTTAAAATTACCAATTCAGGGGCAGCAACCTAACAACGGGTTGTCTGATTCATCTGAACATTTAAGGGCAGATAGATCTGATGAACATTTTTACCCGATGTCAGAATCGCTCTAATTGCTTTAGTTTCAGGGATATTAGCCAAAAACTGCATTTTACCCTTATGTTCTATTTTTAGCCATGTCGGCCATCTTGGTTGGCAGGCGGGGTCATCGGCTCATTTTTTAAACTATAGATACCCCAATGATGATTGTGGCCAAGTTTGGTTAACTTTGGCCTAGTAGTTTCTGAGAAGAAGATTTTTTATAAAAGTTAACGATGACGGACGACGGACGACAGACGACGGATGCCAAGTGATGAGAAAAGCTCACTTGGCCCTTTGGCTCAATTGTTGATTGATGAAAAAGAAACTGGTGAACAAGCATCACTTATAAATGTTACTTCTGTCTGTTGAAGTGTGGAATCTAATCAACAATAAAAAAGAAAGAAGGATATGCGACTTAATCATCACCTGTTGTACGGACGATGTACGTGGGGATATGTTTGTAAATTCTCCAGGAAACCCCTTTATTTATAAAACTATTAACTGTATGACAATTAGCATAGACCATGTGGTGAAGGAACTATATCTGAATTCACATATACATGTTAAATCAAATCAAATAAGTATATCTGAACTTCTTTATACGAGGAACTTATTGGAAAATCCCAGGATAAAAACAGCAGCGGTGACGAACATGATGAAGACATCAACGCAGTTATGGGGATAACACAATCTCCCGGGACTCGACAAAGACGGACACCAATTATTTAAAAGACTATTTTGCTTAAAAAAATAATCAATGATCATCAATCAATGTTTTTTAAAATTTATTATTAGCCATTTCAGATCACTTTGTATATTATCTTGTCCCGGAAGATTGTTATATCTCCATATCTATGTTGCTGTCTTCATCGTGTTTGAATTTCGTGACTGCTTTTTTCGTACAGGGGTTTTCCAATTACAGTCAATAAGTTCCTCGAAAAGAATTTTAGAAAAACTAACAGTGTTTCATTTGAATTCACGTTTAGCTTTACATTCAGAGCTAATTCCTTCACCACATGGTCTATACTAATTGCCATACAGTAAATATAGTGTTACAAACAGAGGGGTTTCCTGAAGAATTCACAAGCTTCGTCCGATTTGAGAGGTGTTTGTTCCATGGTTTTGCATATATTTAGGTGGCATTTCTATGTTTTTTATTGTTGATTAAACTGCATACTTCAAAAGACAGTAGTATCAACGTACCAATTGGAATCATTATTGGTCATGCTTGTACACAAGTAATTCTTGTTCATCAATTAGCAATTGTTCATCAATTGTATCACCCTTTGTGTCTGATATGACGATTCCCTGCTTTGGGTTTTGTTCCGTTGGTTTTGTGTTCAGTTAGTTTTGTGTTCTGTTAACTAAACGGGAGTTGCTTTAAGCATTGAAGGCATTTATTTTCATAGTCATCCAGGAGTGCTTTATCACCTTTGGTGATTTTTTCCTATTATTTTTTTCACAAAAGCCTTAAATGACATTGTTTCCCGAGGTTGTAGTAAGAATCTGGACCAGTAAAGTATAGGTAAGGCAAACGTGTTTATTCATAAGTTCTGTACATACTGAAGAACAAACAAGACAAGAAGACAGCTCTGGATGGCTCCAAATAGGGCAGTATGGAAAACCAAAATCTGGGATTTGGGAGGATTGGGAAAAAAGTGGAAAATGGGAAAAAATGGTTTAAAAAGTGGGAGGTGGGAAAAACTTCCCAAAAAGAAGGATTTGGGAAATGAACCCCTGTGTCACCCCCCTCACAATAGGAGGGTTGGGATTGATTTTGGGGGTTATTGTCTTAGCTGTTTTGTAATTAGGGGCCAGAAAGGTGCCAAAAACCATTATTTGTCTGGTTTTAAGACAATAACTTGAGTATAAGAGATATTTCTTTGGTCAAAATTTCAACACAAGGTTCCACACCACAATAGGAAGGTTGGGATTAATTTTGGGGGTTATTGTCATAGCTGTTTAAAAATTAGGGGCCAAAAAGGGTCTAACAAAAACAATTTTTTGTCAGGTTCACAGACAATAACTTGAGTATAAGTGTATGGATCTCTATTAAATTGTAGCACAAGGTTCCATATCACAATAGGAAGGTTGGGATTTATTATGGGGGTTATTGTCGTAGCTGTTTAGGAATTAGGGGCCAAAAACAAGCATTGTTCATGTTTTAGGACAATGATTGGTGTATAACAGTATAGATTTCGATGAAATTTTACCACAAGGTTCCATACTTCAAAAGGAAAGTCTAGATTGATTTTTGGAGGGTCATGGCATATACCGTTTTATAATTTGGGGTCGAAAAGGGGCCGAAAACAACTATTTTTCTGGTTTGCAGGCAACAACTTGAGTATAAGTGTATGGATTTTTATTCAAAAAGACAGTTTAGCACAAGGTTCCATATCACAATAGGAAGGTTTGGGATTTATTTTGGGGGTTATTATAGTAGCTGTTTAGGATTTAAGGGCCAAAAAGGGGCCTATCAAAAACAATTATTTGTCTGGTTCACAGACAATAACTTGAGTATAGCTGTATAGATCTGTATTAAATGTAAGCACAAGGTTTCATTCCACAATAGGAAGGTTGGGATTTATTTTGGGGGTTATTGTTGTAGTTGTTTAGTATTTAAGGACCAAAAAGGGGTCAAAAACAAGCATTTTTCATGTTTCAGGACACTAATTTGTGTATAAGAGTATGGATTTCTATGAAATTTTACTACAAGGTTAATTCCATACTTCAAAAGGAAAGTTGGGATTGATTTTAGGGGTCATGGTCCAAACTGTTAAATAATAAGGGGCCAAAAAAACTAGGATTTTCTGATTTCTGGACCATAACTGAGTATAAGTCTATTTGTTGCTATTTAATTGTGCCACAAAGTGTTATGCCATTAAATAAAGTTTGGGATTGATTTTAGGGGTTATGACCCTATTGCACTGTTTAGTCAAAAGGGGCCAAAACCAATACTTTGTATAAATTGCTTGTTTTTTAGCAATTTCAATGGGGTTTAATTCAAAAGTCTTGAATTCTTGGGAGTCTTTAATATGCTGAATCTAATTGGGTATTTAATATTTTGATTTAGGGTCTGTTTTTGAAATGGTCCAAAGGGTTCAATATTAAACTTTAATATGCTGAATCTAATTGTGTCTTTGGATTTTTTTAATTTTGAGGCCTGTCTTCAAATTGGTCCACATTAAGGTCCAAACGGTCCAAAATACAACTTTTTTTTTTAAAAAAGAATTGAATTTTGGGATTCTTTGATATGCTGAATCTAAGCGTGTATTTACATTTTTTATTTGGGGCATGGTCTGCCCACATTAAGGTCCAAAGGGTCCAAAATTAAACTTTGTTTGATTTAAAAAAAAGAATGGTTGGGGTTCTTTGATATGCTGAATCTAAGTGGTATTTAGATATTTGATTTTGGGCACAGTATTCAAGATGGTCCAAATTGGGGTCCAAAATTGAACATTGTTTGATTTCATCAAAAATTAAATAGTTTGTGTTTTTTGATATGGTCAATCCAACAGTGTTTTCGATTTTTTGATTTTATGCTTGGTTTTTAAAGTTGGTCCAAATCTGGGTCAAAAATTACACTTTGTTTGATTTCTTCAAAAATTAATTCATTGATGTTCTTTAATGTGTGCAATCTAACAGTGTTTTAAATTTTTGATTTTGGGCCCGTTTTTCAAACTGGACCCCATAAAGGTCCAAAGTATCCAAAATAAAACTTAGTTTGATTTTAACAAAAAATGAAACAATGTGGTTATTTGATATGCTGAATCCAACCATGTATTTTAGAATTTGAATATTGGACGATAATTGGTAAATGTCCAATTTTAGAATTATTTAAGAACTTATACCTCATTCATTCTGTGTCAGAAACTATGCATTTATTACATATTTGCTCAGAATCTAAATTCAGAGATGTTATTGCACAATTAACAGAAATTTTAAGTTGGGTCATAGTTGAAAATAGATATAACATCATATCTAATTTTAGAGAACTATTTTTGTGGTTTACATCATTGGTTCATGGAAAATAAATTGGTTCACAGACAATAACTTTAGTATAAGTGTATGGATGTGTAAGAAATTTTAGCACAAGGTTCAATACCACAATAGGGGGTTGGGATATTAAATAGTTAATCAAACTCTACATTTATAGATTTATTATAGAAATTTTAAATTGAGTCATTGTTTAAAATAGATTTGCTGATTCAGATATATTAATTGTAGTGATAATTGTGTATGCATTGTGTTCTATTTAAAGGTTGTTAACATGTTTGAATATTTTCTTATGGTTGAAAATTCCCTTGGAAATTAAAATAGACCTTTTTCCATCTGTTGAAGTGGAAGTTGTATGTAAGTGAAGTTTTTAAATACAGTTGTGCCATACATTATGCTATGTTAAATCTTAATAAAAAAGTTATTTTTTAGATATTAATCTATTTTATTATTAAAAGGATATATTTCATTATTATACATTGTGTAGATAAAGATGTTGACATTGATAGATAAGTTGCAGATATTAGTTTGCGACAAATGAAAGAAAAATAGTGGGAACTATTAATTATATATATAAAATTTGATTACACTATAAGTGTTTTTATACGATCTAAAATTTATTTGCCTTCTTTAATTTTTGTTGTTGTTTGTTTTCCAGTATGATAACTGTGAAATATCATGCCCAGACTGAAAAGAAAATCTATATTAATGATAAGAAATGATCGAAAAATAAATTACACAATTATAATTGGAGTGACAGATTTATTTGAACATTTTGTGTTGTTGATGATAAGCTCTGTAGGACGGTTTAAATATAGTTTGAAATTTACTGTTCATTATTAGATATTTTGAAGATAATTACAGATAAGTTTTATATATTTTTTAAAGACATTGTATTAATGATAAATGATATTTTGGAAATTATTTTTTTCTTTCGTTTGGTAAATTGTTTGAAGAATTTTGTGGTAGGTTTGTTTGTTATTCTGTATAAACTAATTTTCTGTATGCTATATATATTTTTATGCCCCTGCCGTAGCGGAGGGGGCATTAAGTTTTACCCTTGTCCGTCCGTATGTCCCAAAGTTGGTTTCCGTTCTCTAACTTTAGTTTGCCTCAACCAAATACTATGAAACGTATACACAATGCTGATTACCACAAAACACAGATCAAGTTTGAATTTGGCTGGCGTCACTTTTACCGTTCTAGAGTTATGCCCCTTTACAAATGAAAAAACTCAGAGTTTCTGTTCTCTAACTTTAGTTTGCCTCAACCAAATGTTATGAAACTTATACACAATGCTTATTACCACATAACTCAGATCAAATACAAATTTGAGTAGCGTCACTGTTACTGTTCTTGAGTTATGTCCCTTTATAATATGCAAGCGGGGGCATCATCTGTGTCCCATGGACACATTCCCCATTTTTTTTTATGAAGCGAACTCCTTTAAAAACTAAGCTTATAATGTCTGTTAATAAACATGTATTTAGATTTTTGATTTTGGGCCAGTTTTCAAGTTTAGAGGAAGCTCATACGAAGTAAAGAAAAGAGGTTAATTTTACAATGGCCGAGTGCATCTCATCTTTTTAGAACTGAAATAGTGCCTATCAAGTTCCCCCACTGTTTCAATTTTATGTATATATGTGTAGAATCGAAAGGCTGCTCAGCCTAGACTCACTAACGGGCGATCGTATCCATGTTTTAGAGGGAAAGGAACGTTCACAGCAGCACTGTGAACTACAATAGCTGCTCTAGGTCTTTGGTTTCGTTACGTTAATAACATTTTCTGCTGTAATGAAAGAATCAAGGAGTAATTTTCATAAAATCATACTGCCTGAAATAATGAAATGATGTTGCAGTTAAAGTAAATAAGTATCATGAGATGTAAGAAATGATATCATACTTAAAATAGTGAAAAACAGTGCATTATATTTTAAAGAATGTTCTGAACTCAACAACTTAGATATTCGAAAATTTAGTATCTATGACCCCCTTTTTCTCTTCCTTTAATCAAGGATTTGTATAGTTACTATACAAATAGTTGCTTTAATTCCGACATGCTGGTCCTTTTATATCCTCAAACTTCGTTTGCAAACAAAATTGAAAAACATGTTATTCCGTTCCGTTCCAATAGTATCATTAGCCGGGGGCTATTGGCATTTTTCGGAACGAAAAAAGTAAACTTCATTTATTGTATGTCTTGTTGGTTTAACTTCGTTGTTAACAGTCGTTTTACTGATTAAAAAAGTTAAATCACCAAGACAACAAATAAATGAAGTTGGTTTGTTTCGGTCCGTTCCGAAAAAAAAAGATAAGATTATTACCTATTGCTCATTACCTTAAATAGAACTTATGACTTGCCATAGCATCGATCTCGGGATAAGCTTACACTGCTCCTTACCTTTAATAGAACTTATGACTTGCCATAGCAGGCCCGAGAACACAGTTATTTCGTAGTGCATTTCTTTTAGACAATAAATTCAAATTAAAAAATCGCACCTGCTCTATCTCAAAAGATTTTTACAGTGTAGTGTACTACTATTGGGACAAATAATATCAAAATTATAGAAAAGTCTACCAGCTCTAACTCAAAATATTGACAATTCTATGTTAAGGGGTCTAAAATTCAGTTTGACAGCTTCAGACATACTAGTTTTGACCTTTTGAACTGGACCAAATCACTACTTAACATAAAGATTCAGCACCCAAACTTTTTAACATGTAATTTCATCCCTTTACTTAATATTTCATGCATAAAATATAAAGAAATAAATTTGGAAAGTGTATGAAAAAATTTGCAAGTTATACACTGTCCACACTAGGGACTATATTTGTAGACAACGAAAATCTAAGGACGATAACTGTGTCCTCGGACCTAATAGTATAGAAAGACTAGTCCAATTCTAATAAAACTTTGCATGACCTAAGCTTAGGGAATTATAAGATAGTTGGCTAAGTTTCATGGCCATAGGATATATATCATAGAAACTATGGCTATTTTAATATTGAAATTTGATGTTTAATTTTGACGTTTAAATCAAATAATTTCAACTATCAAGATTTGGGCTTGAAAAATTTAAATATTGCAAAAATTTGCTTTTTAAATGCTCTTAAATATAATATATTAAGTATTAAAAGCAACTGAACACTCATTTGATTTATCAGATTTATTACAATTATTCAAAAGTCAAATTTATATGAGCCTGTACCTGAAAATTGAGATTTTCAAATTAAGGGGAGCCTTACATAAACATGCATTTTTTTCAACCAATTTGAAGTTTTTGAAGTTGTTTTACCATAAATTATTCTTCCATATATATTAAATGTACTTTAGATGGAAAGAAAAGTTACAAAAAGCATACCACATGAGTATAAAATGGTCTTAGGTCATGTAAGACTGAACATTATTTAGAGTCAATTTAGGCCGTAGCACATATTTACATATAAAATTGCATACAGAAGCTATAAGAAATAGAAATTTGTTACTTTTTGCTCATTTCTATGCTGAGATGCCATGATACAAGAAGTCTAATTGCAAAAGGACTCTTGCATTCAACTTTTTTGGAGACAGTATGGTCTGATGCACAGTTTTTTCACTTTTCAATGGAAAACTTGCATGTAGTTTTAGTCTCAACTGGCATATATTTGAACCACATGCTATCCTACAGCAGAAAATAAAGGTAGTATATGAAATGGATGAGGTTCACAGATCATGGTCAAGTGCTTTTTTTACAGATTTAGTGAAATATTTATGATGGACTACAAATTTTATGTACAAAGCTCTTCACATTTCACATACATCAAACAGGCCGCTCGACCAGAGCCTAAATACAACACATTTTGCACATTTTTTCTGTGATAATCTACTTTTCTCTATATTCAGAGTTCACAAATGGTTAATAGAATTTGAATTAATCATAGAAACACAAATATCAAAGCATGAAAAGCTGTCAGAATAGAAAGTCAGCATGCTTCTTAGGCTTAAAATGGAAACTGCTTTAAAATGCTTATTTTAGTCGTATAATGCCAAAATGGGACATTTTAACAGAATTTCTTTCAAATAAAGATTTAAATCCTTTACTTTTATTGAGTTTGACAAATTGAAACCAGTAAACCATTCAGGAAGTTGCCAAAGTACAGAATCTACATTTCCTGAATTCATCTAATAGTATAGAAAGACTAGTCCAATTCTAATAAAACTTTGCATGACCTAAGCTTAGGGATTTATAAGATAGTTGGCTAAGTTTCATGGCCATAGGATATATATCATAGAAACTATGGCTATTTTAATATTGAAATTTGGATGTTTAATTTTGACGTTTAAATCAAATAATTTCAACTATCAAGATTTGGGCTTGAAAAATTTAAATATTGCAAAATTTGCTTTTTAAATGCTCTTAAATATAATATATTAAGTATTAAAAGCAACTGAACACTCATTTGATTTATCAGATTTATTACAATTATTCAAAAGTCAAATTTATATGAGCCTGTGCCTGAAAATTGAGATTTTCAAATTAAGGGAGCCTTACATAAACATGCATTTTTTCAACCAATTTGAAGTTTTTGAAGTTGTTTTACCATAAATTATTCTTCCATATATATTAAATGTACTTTAAATGGAAAGAAAAGTTACAAAAGCATACCACATGAGTATAAAATGGTCTTAGGTCATGTAAGACTGAACATTATTTAGAGTCAATTTAGGCCGTAGCACATATTTACATATAAAATTGCATACAGAAGCTATAAGAAATAGAAATTTGTTACTTTTGCTCATTTCTATGCTAAGATGCCATGATACAAGAAGTCTAATTGCAAAAGGACTCTTGCATTCAACTTTTTTGGAGACAGTATGGTCTGATGCACAGTTTTTCACTTTTCAATGGAAAACTTGCATGTAGTTTTAGTCTCAACTGGCATATATTTGAACCACATGCTATCCTACAGCAGAAAATAAAGGTAGTATATGAAATGGATGAGGTTCACAGATCATTGTCAAGTGCTTTTTACAGATTTAGTGAAATATTTATGATGGACTACAAATTTTATGTACAAAGCTCTTCACATTTCACATACATCAAACAGGCCGTTCGACCAGAGCCTAAATACAACACATTTTGCACATTTTTTCTGTGATAATCTACTTTTCTCTATATTCAGAGTTCACAAATGGTTAATAGAATTTGAATTAATCATAGAAACACAAATATCAAAGCATGAAAAGCTGTCAGAATAGAAAGTCAGCATGCTTCTTAGGCTTAAAAATGGAAACTGCTTTAAAATGCTTATTTTAGCCGTATAATGCCAAAATGGGACATTTTAACAGAATTTCTTTCAAATAAAGATTTAAATCCTTTACTTTTATTGAGTTTGACAAATTGAAACCAGTAAACCATTCAGGGAAGTTGCCAAAGTACAGAATCTACATTTCCTGAATTCATCTCTTAGGCCCGAGAACACAGTTATTTCGTAGTGCATTTCTTTTAGACAATAAATTCAAATTAAAAAAATCGCACCTGCTCTATCTCAAAAAGATTTTTACAGTGTAGTGTACTACTATTGGGACAAATAATATCAAAATTATAGAAAAGTCTACCAGCTCTAACTCAAAATATTGACAATTCTATGTTAAGGGGGTCTAAAATTCAGTTTGACAGCTTCAGACATACTAGTTTTTGACCTTTTTGAACTGGACCAAATCACTACTTAACATAAAGATTCAGCACCCAAACTTTTTTAACATGTAATTTCATCCCTTTACTTAATATTTCATGCATAAAATATAAAGAAATAAATTTGGAAAGTGTATGAAAAAATTTGCAAGTTATACACTGTCCACACTAGGGACTATATTTGTAGACAACGAAAATCTAAGGACGATAACTGTGTCCTCGGACCTAATAGTATAGAAAGACTAGTCCAATTCTAATAAAACTTTGCATGACCTAAGCTTAGGAATTATAAGATAGTTGGCTAAGTTTCATGGCCATAGGATATATATCATAGAAACTATGGCTATTTTAATATTGAAATTTGGATGTTTAATTTTGACGTTTAAATCAAATAATTTCAACTATCAAGATTTGGGCTTGAAAAATTTAAATATTGCAAAAATTTGCTTTTAAATGCTCTTAAATATAATATATTAAGTATTAAAAGCAACTGAACACTCATTTGATTTATCAGATTTATTACAATTATTCAAAAGTCAAATTTATATGAGCCTGTACCTGAAAATTGAGATTTTCAAATTAAGGGAGCCTTACATAAACATGCATTTTTTCAACCAATTTGAAGTTTTTGAAGTTGTTTTACCATAAATTATTCTTCCATATATATTAAATGTACTTTAAATGGAAAGAAAAGTTACAAAAGCATACCACATGAGTATAAAATGGTCTTAGGTCATGTAAGACTGAACATTATTTAGAGTCAATTTAGGCCGTAGCACATATTTACATATAAAATTGCATACAGAAGCTATAAGAAATAGAAATTTGTTACTTTTGCTCATTTCTATGCTAAGATGCCATGATACAAGAAGTCTAATTGCAAAGGACTCTTGCATTCAACTTTTTTGGAGACAGTATGGTCTGATGCACAGTTTTTCACTTTTCAATGGAAAACTTGCATGTAGTTTTAGTCTCAACTGGCATATATTTGAACCACATGCTATCCTACAGCAGAAAATAAAGGTAGTATATGAAATGGATGAGGTTCACAGATCATTGTCAAGTGCTTTTTACAGATTTAGTGAAATATTTATGATGGACTACAAATTTTATGTACAAAGCTCTTCACATTTCACATACATCAAACAGGCCGTTCGACCAGAGCCTAAATACAACACATTTTGCACATTTTTTCTGTGATAATCTACTTTTCTCTATATTCAGAGTTCACAAATGGTTAATAGAATTTGAATTAATCATAGAAACACAAATATCAAAGCATGAAAAGCTGTCAGAATAGAAAGTCAGCATGCTTCTTAGGCTTAAAATGGAAACTGCTTTAAAATGCTTATTTTAGTCGTATAATGCCAAAATGGGACATTTTAACAGAATTTCTTTCAAATAAAGATTTAAATCCTTTACTTTTATTGAGTTTGACAAATTGAAACCAGTAAACCATTCAGGAAGTTGCCAAAGTACAGAATCTACATTTCCTGAATTCATCTGTTAGGCCGAGAACACAGTTATTTCGTAGTGCATTTCTTTTAGACAATAAATTCAAATTAAAAAAATCGCACCTGCTCTATCTCAAAAAGATTTTTACAGTGTAGTGTACTACTATTGGGACAAATAATATCAAAATTATAGAAAAGTCTACCAGCTCTAACTTAAAATATTGACAATTCTATGTTAAGGGGTCTAAAATTCAGTTTGACAGCTTCAGACATACTAGTTTTGACCTTTTGAACTGGACCAAATCACTACTTAACATAAAGATTCAGCACCCAAACTTTTTTAACATGTAATTTCATCCCTTTACTTAATATTTCATGCATAAAATATAAAGAAATAAATTTGGAAAGTGTATGAAAAAAATTTGCAAGTTATACACTGTCCACACTAGGGACTATATTTGTAGACAACGAAAATCTAAGGACGATAACTGTGTCCTCGGACCTAATAGTATAGAAAGACTAGTCCAATTCTAATAAAACTTTGCATGACCTAAGCTTAGGGATTTATAAGATAGTTGGCTAAGTTTCATGGCCATAGGATATATATCATAGAAACTATGGCTATTTTAATATTGAAATTTGGATGTTTAATTTTGACGTTTAAATCAAATAATTTCAACTATCAAGATTTGGGCTTGAAAAATTTAAATATTGCAAAATTTGCTTTTAAATGCTCTTAAATATAATATATTAAGTATTAAAAGCAACTGAACACTCATTTGATTTATCAGATTTATTACAATTATTCAAAAGTCAAATTTATATGAGCCTGTACCTGAAAATTGAGATTTTCAAATTAAGGGAGCCTTACATAAACATGCATTTTTTCAACCAATTTGAAGTTTTTGAAGTTGTTTTACCATAAATTATTCTTCCATATATATTAAATGTACTTTAAATGGAAAGAAAAGTTACAAAAGCATACCACATGAGTATAAAATGGTCTTAGGTCATGTAAGACTGAACATTATTTAGAGTCAATTTAGGCCGTAGCACATATTTACATATAAAATTGCATACAGAAGCTATAAGAAATAGAAATTTGTTACTTTTGCTCATTTCTATGCTAAGATGCCATGATACAAGAAGTCTAATTGCAAAAGGACTCTTGCATTCAACTTTTTTTGGAGACAGTATGGTCTGATGCACAGTTTTTTCACTTTTCAATGGAAAACTTGCATGTAGTTTTAGTCTCAACTGGCATATATTTGAACCACATGCTATCCTACAGCAGAAAATAAAGGTAGTATATGAAATGGATGAGGTTCACAGATCATTGTCAAGTGCTTTTTTTACAGATTTAGTGAAATATTTATGATGGACTACAAATTTTATGTACAAAGCTCTTCACATTTCACATACATCAAACAGGCCGTTCGACCAGAGCCTAAATACAACACATTTTGCACATTTTTTCTGTGATAATCTACTTTTCTATATTCAGAGTTCACAAATGGTTAATAGAATTTGAATTAATCATAGAAACACAAATATCAAAGCATGAAAAGCTGTCAGAATAGAAAGTCAGCATGCTTCTTAGGCTTAAAATGGAAACTGCTTTAAAATGCTTATTTTAGTCGTATAATGCCAAAATGGGACATTTTAACAGAATTTCTTTCAAATAAAGATTTAAATCCTTTACTTTTATTGAGTTTGACAAATTGAAACCAGTAAACCATTCAGGAAGTTGCCAAAGTACAGAATCTACATTTCCTGAATTCATCTGTTAGGCCGAGAACACAGTTATTTCAGTAGTGCATTTCTTTTAGACAATAAATTCAAATTAAAAATCGCACCTGCTCTATCTCAAAAGATTTTTACAGTGTAGTGTACTACTATTGGGACAAATAATATCAAAATTATAGAAAAGTCTACCAGCTCTAACTCAAAATATTGACAATTCTATGTTAAGGGGGTCTAAAATTCAGTTTGACAGCTTCAGACATACTAGTTTTTGACCTTTTTGAACTGGACCAAATCACTACTTAACATAAAGATTCAGCACCCAAACTTTTTTAACATGTAATTTCATCCCTTTACTTAATATTTCATGCATAAAATATAAAGAAATAAATTTGGAAAGTGTATGAAAAAAATTTGCAAGTTATACACTGTCCACACTAGGGACTATATTTGTAGACAACGAAAATCTAAGGACGATAACTGTGTCCTCGGACCTAATAGTATAGAAAGACTAGTCCAATTCTAATAAAACTTTGCATGACCTAAGCTTAGGGAATTATAAGATAGTTGGCTAAGTTTCATGGCCATAGGATATATATCATAGAAACTATGGCTATTTTAATATTGAAATTTGGATGTTTAATTTTGACGTTTAAATCAAATAATTTCAACTATCAAGATTTGGGCTTGAAAATTTAAATATTGCAAAATTTGCTTTTTAAATGCTCTTAAATATAATATATTAAGTATTAAAAGCAACTGAACACTCATTTGATTTATCAGATTTATTACAATTATTCAAAAGTCAAATTTATATGAGCCTGTACCTGAAAATTGAGATTTTCAAATTAAGGGAGCCTTACATAAACATGCATTTTTTCAACCAATTTGAAGTTTTGAAGTTGTTTTACCATAAATTATTCTTCCATATATATTAAATGTACTTTAAATGGAAAGAAAAGTTACAAAAGCATACCACATGAGTATAAAATGGTCTTAGGTCATGTAAGACTGAACATTATTTAGAGTCAATTTAGGCCGTAGCACATATTTACATATAAAATTGCATACAGAAGCTATAAGAAATAGAAATTTGTTACTTTTGCTCATTTCTATGCTAAGATGCCATGATACAAGAAGTCTAATTGCAAAAGGACTCTTGCATTCAACTTTTTGGAGACAGTATGGTCTGATGCACAGTTTTTCACTTTTCAATGGAAAACTTGCATGTAGTTTTAGTCTCAACTGGCATATATTTGAACCACATGCTATCCTACAGCAGAAAATAAAGGTAGTATATGAAATGGATGAGGTTCACAGATCATTGTCAAGTGCTTTTTACAGATTTAGTGAAATATTTATGATGGACTACAAATTTTATGTACAAAGCTCTTCACATTTCACATACATCAAACAGGCCGTTCGACCAGAGCCTAAATACAACACATTTTGCACATTTTTTCTGTGATAATCTACTTTTCTCTATATTCAGAGTTCACAAATGGTTAATAGAATTTGAATTAATCATAGAAACACAAATATCAAAGCATGAAAAGCTGTCAGAATAGAAAGTCAGCATGCTTCTTAGGCTTAAAATGGAAACTGCTTTAAAATGCTTATTTTAGTCGTATAATGCCAAAATGGGACATTTTAACAGAATTTCTTTCAAATAAAGATTTAAATCCTTTACTTTTATTGAGTTTGACAAATTGAAACCAGTAAACCATTCAGGAAGTTGCCAAAGTACAGAATCTACATTTCCTGAATTCATCTGTTAGGCCGAGAACACAGTTATTTCGTAGTGCATTTCTTTTAGACAATAAATTCAAATTAAAAAATCGCACCTGCTCTATCTCAAAAGATTTTTACAGTGTAGTGTACTACTATTGGGACAAATAATATCAAAATTATAGAAAAGTCTACCAGCTCTAACTCAAAATATTGACAATTCTATGTTAAGGGGTCTAAAATTCAGTTTGACAGCTTCAGACATACTAGTTTTGACCTTTTGAACTGGACCAAATCACTACTTAACATAAAGATTCAGCACCCAAACTTTTTAACATGTAATTTCATCCCTTTACTTAATATTTCATGCATAAAATATAAAGAAATAAATTTGGAAAGTGTATGAAAAAATTTGCAAGTTATACACTGTCCACACTAGGGACTATATTTGTAGACAACGAAAATCTAAGGACGATAACTGTGTCCTCGGACCTAATAGTATAGAAAGACTAGTCCAATTCTAATAAAACTTTGCATGACCTAAGCTTAGGATTTATAAGATAGTTGGCTAAGTTTCATGGCCATAGGATATATATCATAGAAACTATGGCTATTTTAATATTGAAATTTGGATGTTTAATTTTGACGTTTAAATCAAATAATTTCAACTATCAAGATTTGGGCTTGAAAATTTAAATATTGCAAAATTTGCTTTTAAATGCTCTTAAATATAATATATTAAGTATTAAAAGCAACTGAACACTCATTTGATTTATCAGATTTATTACAATTATTCAAAAGTCAAATTTATATGAGCCTGTACCTGAAAATTGAGATTTTCAAATTAAGGGAGCCTTACATAAACATGCATTTTTTCAACCAATTTGAAGTTTTTGAAGTTGTTTTACCATAAATTATTCTTCCATATATATTAAATGTACTTTAAATGGAAAGAAAAGTTACAAAAGCATACCACATGAGTATAAAATGGTCTTAGGTCATGTAAGACTGAACATTATTTAGAGTCAATTTAGGCAGTAGCACATATTTACATATAAAATTGCATACAGAAGCTATAAGAAATAGAAATTTGTTACTTTTGCTCATTTCTATGCTAAGATGCCATGATACAAGAAGTCTAATTGCAAAAGGACTCTTGCATTCAACTTTTTTGGAGACAGTATGGTCTGATGCACAGTTTTTCACTTTTCAATGGAAAACTTGCATGTAGTTTTAGTCTCAACTGGCATATATTTGAACCACATGCTATCCTACAGCAGAAAATAAAGGTAGTATATGAAATGGATGAGGTTCACAGATCATTGTCAAGTGCTTTTTACAGATTTAGTGAAATATTTATGATGGACTACAAATTTTATGTACAAAGCTCTTCACATTTCACATACATCAAACAGGCCGTTCGACCAGAGCCTAAATACAACACATTTTGCACATTTTTTCTGTGATAATCTACTTTTCTCTATATTCAGAGTTCACAAATGGTTAATAGAATTTGAATTAATCATAGAAACACAAATATCAAAGCATGAAAAGCTGTCAGAATAGAAAGTCAGCATGCTTCTTAGGCTTAAAATGGAAACTGCTTTAAAATGCTTATTTTAGTCGTATAATGCCAAAATGGGACATTTTAACAGAATTTCTTTCAAATAAAGATTTAAATCCTTTACTTTTATTGAGTTTGACAAATTGAAACCAGTAAACCATTCAGGAAGTTGCCAAAGTACAGAATCTACATTTCCTGAATTCATCTGTTAGGCCGAGAACACAGTTATTTCGTAGTGCATTTCTTTTAGACAATAAATTCAAATTAAAAAATCGCACCTGCTCTATCTCAAAAGATTTTTACAGTGTAGTGTACTACTATTGGGACAAATAATATCAAAATTATAGAAAAGTCTACCAGCTCTAACTCAAAATATTGACAATTCTATGTTAAGGGGTCTAAAATTCAGTTTGACAGCTTCAGACATACTAGTTTTTGACCTTTTGAACTGGACCAAATCACTACTTAACATAAAGATTCAGCACCCAAACTTTTTAACATGTAATTTCATCCCTTTACTTAATATTTCATGCATAAAATATAAAGAAATAAATTTGGAAAGTGTATGAAAAAATTTGCAAGTTATACACTGTCCACACTAGGGACTATATTTGTAGACAACGAAAATCTAAGGACGATAACTGTGTCCTCGGACCTAATAGTATAGAAAGACTAGTCCAATTCTAATAAAACTTTGCATGACCTAAGCTTAGGGATTTATAAGATAGTTGGCTAAGTTTCATGGCCATAGGATATATATCATAGAAACTATGGCTATTTTAATATTGAAATTTGGATGTTTAATTTTGACGTTTAAATCAAATAATTTCAACTATCAAGATTTGGGCTTGAAAAATTTAAATATTGCAAAATTTGCTTTTAAATGCTCTTAAATATAATATATTAAGTATTAAAAGCAACTGAACACTCATTTGATTTATCAGATTTATTACAATTATTCAAAAGTCAAATTTATATGAGCCTGTACCTGAAAATTGAGATTTTCAAATTAAGGGAGCCTTACATAAACATGCATTTTTTCAACCAATTTGAAGTTTTTGAAGTTGTTTTACCATAAATTATTCTTCCATATATATTAAATGTACTTTAAATGGAAAGAAAAGTTACAAAAGCATACCACATGAGTATAAAATGGTCTTAGGTCATGTAAGACTGAACATTATTTAGAGTCAATTTAGGCCGTAGCACATATTTACATATAAAATTGCATACAGAAGCTATAAGAAATAGAAATTTGTTACTTTTGCTCATTTCTATGCTAAGATGCCATGATACAAGAAGTCTAATTGCAAAAGGACTCTTGCATTCAACTTTTTTGGAGACAGTATGGTCTGATGCACAGTTTTTCACTTTTCAATGGAAAACTTGCATGTAGTTTTAGTCTCAACTGGCATATATTTGAACCACATGCTATCCTACAGCAGAAAATAAAGGTAGTATATGAAATGGATGAGGTTCACAGATCATTGTCAAGTGCTTTTTACAGATTTAGTGAAATATTTATGATGGACTACAAATTTTATGTACAAAGCTCTTCACATTTCACATACATCAAACAGGCCGTTCGACCAGAGCCTAAATACAACACATTTTGCACATTTTTTCTGTGATAATCTACTTTTCTCTATATTCAGAGTTCACAAATGGTTAATAGAATTTGAATTAATCATAGAAACACAAATATCAAAGCATGAAAAGCTGTCAGAATAGAAAGTCAGCATGCTTCTTAGGCTTAAAATGGAAACTGCTTTAAAATGCTTATTTTAGTCGTATAATGCCAAAATGGGACATTTAACAGAATTTCTTTCAAATAAAGATTTAAATCCTTTACTTTTATTGAGTTTGACAAATTGAAACCAGTAAACCATTCAGGAAGTTGCCAAAGTACAGAATCTACATTTCCTGAATTCATCTAATAGTATAGAAAGACTAGTCCAATTCTAATAAAACTTTGCATGACCTAAGCTTAGGGATTTATAAGATAGTTGGCTAAGTTTCATGGCCATAGGATATATATCATAGAAACTATGGCTATTTTAATATTGAAATTTGGATGTTTAATTTTGACGTTTAAATCAAATAATTTCAACTATCAAGATTTGGGCTTGAAAATTTAAATATTGCAAAATTTGCTTTTAAATGCTCTTAAATATAATATATTAAGTATTAAAAGCAACTGAACACTCATTTGATTTATCAGATTTATTACAATTATTCAAAAGTCAAATTTATATGAGCCTGTACCTGAAAATTGAGATTTTCAAATTAAGGGAGCCTTACATAAACATGCATTTTTTCAACCAATTTGAAGTTTTTGAAGTTGTTTTACCATAAATTATTCTTCCATATATATTAAATGTACTTTAAATGGAAAGAAAAGTTACAAAAGCATACCACATGAGTATAAAATGGTCTTAGGTCATGTAAGACTGAACATTATTTAGAGTCAATTTAGGCCGTAGCACATATTTACATATAAAATTGCATACAGAAGCTATAAGAAATAGAAATTTGTTACTTTTTGCTCATTTCTATGCTAAGATGCCATGATACAAGAAGTCTAATTGCAAAAGGACTCTTGCATTCAACTTTTTTTGGAGACAGTATGGTCTGATGCACAGTTTTTTCACTTTTCAATGGAAAACTTGCATGTAGTTTTAGTCTCAACTGGCATATATTTGAACCACATGCTATCCTACAGCAGAAAATAAAGGTAGTATATGAAATGGATGAGGTTCACAGATCATTGTCAAGTGCTTTTTTTACAGATTTAGTGAAATATTTATGATGGACTACAAATTTTATGTACAAAGCTCTTCACATTTCACATACATCAAACAGGCCGTTCGACCAGGGCCTAAATACAACACATTTTGCACATTTTTTCTGTGATAATCTACTTTTCTCTATATTCAGAGTTCACAAATGGTTAATAGAATTTGAATTAATCATAGAAACACAAATATCAAAGCATGAAAAGCTGTCAGAATAGAAAGTCAGCATGCTTCTTAGGCTTAAAATGGAAACTGCTTTAAAATGCTTATTTTAGTCGTATAATGCCAAAATGGGACATTTTAACAGAATTTCTTTCAAATAAAGATTTAAATCCTTTACTTTTATTGAGTTTGACAAATTGAAACCAGTAAACCATTCAGGAAGTTGCCAAAGTACAGAATCTACATTTCCTGAATTCATCTCTTAGGCCCGAGAACACAGTTATTTCGTAGTGCATTTCTTTTAGACAATAAATTCAAATTAAAAATCGCACCTGCTCTATCTCAAAAGATTTTTACAGTGTAGTGTACTACTATTGGGACAAATAATATCAAAATTATAGAAAAGTCTACCAGCTCTAACTCAAAATATTGACAATTCTATGTTAAGGGGTCTAAAATTCAGTTTGACAGCTTCAGACATACTAGTTTTTGACCTTTTGAACTGGACCAAATCACTACTTAACATAAAGATTCAGCACCCAAACTTTTTAACATGTAATTTCATCCCTTTACTTAATATTTCATGCATAAAATATAAAGAAATAAATTTGGAAAGTGTATGAAAAAATTTGCAAGTTATACACTGTCCACACTAGGGACTATATTTGTAGACAACGAAAATCTAAGGGCGATAACTGTGTCCTCGGACCTAATAGTATAGAAAGACTAGTCCAATTCTAATAAAACTTTGCATGACCTAAGCTTAGGATTTATAAGATAGTTGGCTAAGTTTCATGGCCATAGGATATATATCATAGAAACTATGGCTATTTTAATATTGAAATTTGGATGTTTAATTTTGACGTTTAAATCAAATAATTTCAACTATCAAGATTTGGGCTTGAAAAATTTAAATATTGCAAAATTTGCTTTTTAAATGCTCTTAAATATAATATATTAAGTATTAAAAGCAACTGAACACTCATTTGATTTATCAGATTTATTACAATTATTCAAAAGTCAAATTTATATGAGCCTGTACCTGAAAATTGAGATTTTCAAATTAAGGGAGCCTTACATAAACATGCATTTTTTCAACCAATTTGAAGTTTTTGAAGTTGTTTTACCATAAATTATTCTTCCATATATATTAAATGTACTTTAAATGGAAAGAAAAGTTACAAAAGCATACCACATGAGTATAAAATGGTCTTAGGTCATGTAAGACTGAACATTATTTAGAGTCAATTTAGGCAGAGCACATATTTACATATAAAATTGCATACAGAAGCTATAAGAAATAGAAATTTGTTACTTTTGCTCATTTCTATGCTAAGATGCCATGATACAAGAAGTCTAATTGCAAAAGGACTCTTGCATTCAACTTTTTTGGAGACAGTATGGTCTGATGCACAGTTTTTCACTTTTCAATGGAAAACTTGCATGTAGTTTTAGTCTCAACTGGCATATATTTGAACCACATGCTATCCTACAGCAGAAAATAAAGGTAGTATATGAAATGGATGAGGTTCACAGATCATTGTCAAGTGCTTTTTACAGATTTAGTGAAATATTTATGATGGACTACAAATTTTATGTACAAAGCTCTTCACATTTCACATACATCAAACAGGCCGTTCGACCAGAGCCTAAATACAACACATTTTGCACATTTTTTCTGTGATAATCTACTTTTCTCTATATTCAGAGTTCACAAATGGTTAATAGAATTTGAATTAATCATAGAAACACAAATATCAAAGCATGAAAAGCTGTCAGAATAGAAAGTCAGCATGCTTCTTAGGCTTAAAATGGAAACTGCTTTAAAATGCTTATTTTAGTCGTATAATGCCAAAATGGGACATTTTAACAGAATTTCTTTCAAATAAAGATTTAAATCCTTTACTTTTATTGAGTTTGACAAATTGAAACCAGTAAACCATTCAGGAAGTTGCCAAAGTACAGAATCTACATTTCCTGAATTCATCTAATAGTATAGAAAGACTAGTCCAATTCTAATAAAACTTTGCATGACCTAAGCTTAGGGATTTATAAGATAGTTGGCTAAGTTTCATGGCCATAGGATATATATCATAGAAACTATGGCTATTTTAATATTGAAATTTGGATGTTTAATTTTGACGTTTAAATCAAATAATTTCAACTATCAAGATTTGGGCTTGAAAAATTTAAATATTGCAAAATTTGCTTTTAAATGCTCTTAAATATAATATATTAAGTATTAAAAGCAACTGAACACTCATTTGATTTATCAGATTTATTACAATTATTCAAAAGTCAAATTTATATGAGCCTGTACCTGAAAATTGAGATTTTCAAATTAAGGGAGCCTTACATAAACATGCATTTTTTCAACCAATTTGAAGTTTTTGAAGTTGTTTTACCATAAATTATTCTTCCATATATATTAAATGTACTTTAAATGGAAAGAAAAGTTACAAAAGCATACCACATGAGTATAAAATGGTCTTAGGTCATGTAAGACTGAACATTATTTAGAGTCAATTTAGGCCGTAGCACATATTTACATATAAAATTGCATACAGAAGCTATAAGAAATAGAAATTTGTTACTTTTGCTCATTTCTATGCTAAGATGCCATGATACAAGAAGTCTAATTGCAAAAGGACTCTTGCATTCAACTTTTTTGGAGACAGTATGGTCTGATGCACAGTTTTTCACTTTTCAATGGAAAACTTGCATGTAGTTTTAGTCTCAACTGGCATATATTTGAACCACATGCTATCCTACAGCAGAAAATAAAGGTAGTATATGAAATGGATGAGGTTCACAGATCATTGTCAAGTGCTTTTTACAGATTTAGTGAAATATTTATGATGGACTACAAATTTTATGTACAAAGCTCTTCACATTTCACATACATCAAACAGGCCGTTCGACCAGAGCCTAAATACAACACATTTTGCACATTTTTTCTGTGATAATCTACTTTTCTCTATATTCAGAGTTCACAAATGGTTAATAGAATTTGAATTAATCATAGAAACACAAATATCAAAGCATGAAAAGCTGTCAGAATAGAAAGTCAGCATGCTTCTTAGGCTTAAAATGGAAACTGCTTTAAAATGCTTATTTTAGTCGTATAATGCCAAAATGGGACATTTTAACAGAATTTCTTTCAAATAAAGATTTAAATCCTTTACTTTTATTGAGTTTGACAAATTGAAACCAGTAAACCATTCAGGAAGTTGCCAAAGTACAGAATCTACATTTCCTGAATTCATCTCTTAGGCCGAGAACACAGTTATTTCGTAGTGCATTTCTTTTAGACAATAAATTCAAATTAAAAATCGCACCTGCTCTATCTCAAAAGATTTTTACAGTGTAGTGTACTACTATTGGGACAAATAATATCAAAATTATAGAAAAGTCTACCAGCTCTAACTCAAAATATTGACAATTCTATGTTAAGGGGTCTAAAATTCAGTTTGACAGCTTCAGACATACTAGTTTTTGACCTTTTGAACTGGACCAAATCACTACTTAACATAAAGATTCAGCACCCAAACTTTTTAACATGTAATTTCATCCCTTTACTTAATATTTCATGCATAAAATATAAAGAAATAAATTTGGAAAGTGTATGAAAAAATTTGCAAGTTATACACTGTCCACACTAGGGACTATATTTGTAGACAACGAAAATCTAAGGACGATAACTGTGTCCTCGGACCTAATAGTATAGAAAGACTAGTCCAATTCTAATAAAACTTTGCATGACCTAAGCTTAGGGATTTATAAGATAGTTGGCTAAGTTTCATGGCCATAGGATATATATCATAGAAACTATGGCTATTTTAATATTGAAATTTGGATGTTTAATTTTGACGTTTAAATCAAATAATTTCAACTATCAAGATTTGGGCTTGAAAAATTTAAATATTGCAAAATTTGCTTTTAAATGCTCTTAAATATAATATATTAAGTATTAAAAGCAACTGAACACTCATTTGATTTATCAGATTTATTACAATTATTCAAAAGTCAAATTTATATGAGCCTGTACCTGAAAATTGAGATTTTCAAATTAAGGGAGCCTTACATAAACATGCATTTTTTCAACCAATTTGAAGTTTTTGAAGTTGTTTTACCATAAATTATTCTTCCATATATATTAAATGTACTTTAAATGGAAAGAAAAGTTACAAAAGCATACCACATGAGTATAAAATGGTCTTAGGTCATGTAAGACTGAACATTATTTAGAGTCAATTTAGGCCGTAGCACATATTTACATATAAAATTGCATACAGAAGCTATAAGAAATAGAAATTTGTTACTTTTGCTCATTTCTATGCTAAGATGCCATGATACAAGAAGTCTAATTGCAAAAGGACTCTTGCATTCAACTTTTTGGAGACAGTATGGTCTGATGCACAGTTTTTCACTTTTCAATGGAAAACTTGCATGTAGTTTTAGTCTCAACTGGCATATATTTGAACCACATGCTATCCTACAGCAGAAAATAAAGGTAGTATATGAAATGGATGAGGTTCACAGATCATTGTCAAGTGCTTTTTACAGATTTAGTGAAATATTTATGATGGACTACAAATTTTATGTACAAAGCTCTTCACATTTCACATACATCAAACAGGCCGTTCGACCAGAGCCTAAATACAACACATTTGCACATTTTTTCTGTGATAATCTACTTTTCTCTATATTCAGAGTTCACAAATGGTTAATAGAATTTGAATTAATCATAGAAACACAAATATCAAAGCATGAAAAGCTGTCAGAATAGAAAGTCAGCATGCTTCTTAGGCTTAAAATGGAAACTGCTTTAAAATGCTTATTTTAGTCGTATAATGCCAAAATGGGACATTTTAACAGAATTTCTTTCAAATAAAGATTTAAATCCTTTACTTTTATTGAGTTTGACAAATTGAAACCAGTAAACCATTCAGGAAGTTGCCAAAGTACAGAATCTACATTTCCTGAATTCATCTGTTAGGCCCGAGAACACAGTTATTTCGTAGTGCATTTCTTTTAGACAATAAATTCAAATTAAAAAATCGCACCTGCTCTATCTCAAAAGATTTTTACAGTGTAGTGTACTACTATTGGGACAAATAATATCAAAATTATAGAAAAGTCTACCAGCTCTAACTCAAAATATTGACAATTCTATGTTAAGGGGTCTAAAATTCAGTTTGACAGCTTCAGACATACTAGTTTTTGACCTTTTGAACTGGACCAAATCACTACTTAACATAAAGATTCAGCACCCAAACTTTTTAACATGTAATTTCATCCCTTTACTTAATATTTCATGCATAAAATATAAAGAAATAAATTTGGAAAGTGTATGAAAAAATTTGCAAGTTATACACTGTCCACACTAGGGACTATATTTGTAGACAACGAAAATCTAAGGACGATAACTGTGTCCTCGGACCTAATAGTATAGAAAGACTAGTCCAATTCTAATAAAACTTTGCATGACCTAAGCTTAGGGATTTATAAGATAGTTGGCTAAGTTTCATGGCCATAGGATATATATCATAGAAACTATGGCTATTTTAATATTGAAATTTGGATGTTTAATTTTGACGTTTAAATCAAATAATTTCAACTATCAAGATTTGGGCTTGAAAAATTTAAATATTGCAAAATTTGCTTTTAAATGCTCTTAAATATAATATATTAAGTATTAAAAGCAACTGAACACTCATTTGATTTATCAGATTTATTACAATTATTCAAAAGTCAAATTTATATGAGCCTGTACCTGAAAATTGAGATTTTCAAATTAAGGGAGCCTTACATAAACATGCATTTTTTCAACCAATTTGAAGTTTTTGAAGTTGTTTTACCATAAATTATTCTTCCATATATATTAAATGTACTTTAAATGGAAAGAAAAGTTACAAAAGCATACCACATGAGTATAAAATGGTCTTAGGTCATGTAAGACTGAACATTATTTAGAGTCAATTTAGGCCGTAGCACATATTTACATATAAAATTGCATACAGAAGCTATAAGAAATAGAAATTTGTTACTTTTGCTCATTTCTATGCTAAGATGCCATGATACAAGAAGTCTAATTGCAAAAGGACTCTTGCATTCAACTTTTTGGAGACAGTATGGTCTGATGCACAGTTTTTCACTTTTCAATGGAAAACTTGCATGTAGTTTTAGTCTCAACTGGCATATATTTGAACCACATGCTATCCTACAGCAGAAAATAAAGGTAGTATATGAAATGGATGAGGTTCACAGATCATTGTCAAGTGCTTTTTACAGATTTAGTGAAATATTTATGATGGACTACAAATTTTATGTACAAAGCTCTTCACATTTCACATACATCAAACAGGCCGTTCGACCAGAGCCTAAATACAACACATTTTGCACATTTTTCTGTGATAATCTACTTTTCTCTATATTCAGAGTTCACAAATGGTTAATAGAATTTGAATTAATCATAGAAACACAAATATCAAAGCATGAAAAGCTGTCAGAATAGAAAGTCAGCATGCTTCTTAGGCTTAAAATGGAAACTGCTTTAAAATGCTTATTTTAGTCGTATAATGCCAAAATGGGACATTTTAACAGAATTTCTTTCAAATAAAGATTTAAATCCTTTACTTTTATTGAGTTTGACAAATTGAAACCAGTAAACCATTCAGGAAGTTGCCAAAGTACAGAATCTACATTTCCTGAATTCATCTCTTAGGCCCGAGAACACAGTTATTTCGTAGTGCATTTCTTTTAGACAATAAATTCAAATTAAAAATCGCACCTGCTCTATCTCAAAAGATTTTACAGTGTAGTGTACTACTATTGGGACAAATAATATCAAAATTATAGAAAAGTCTACCAGCTCTAACTCAAAATATTGACAATTCTATGTTAAGGGGTCTAAAATTCAGTTTGACAGCTTCAGACATACTAGTTTTGACCTTTTGAACTGGACCAAATCACTACTTAACATAAAGATTCAGCACCCAAACTTTTTAACATGTAATTTCATCCCTTTACTTAATATTTCATGCATAAAATATAAAGAAATAAATTTGGAAAGTGTATGAAAAAATTTGCAAGTTATACACTGTCCACACTAGGGACTATATTTGTAGACAACGAAAATCTAAGGACGATAACTGTGTCCTCGGACCTAATAGTATAGAAAGACTAGTCCAATTCTAATAAAACTTTGCATGACCTAAGCTTAGGGATTTATAAGATAGTTGGCTAAGTTTCATGGCCATAGGATATATATCATAGAAACTATGGCTATTTTAATATTGAAATTTGGATGTTTAATTTTGACGTTTAAATCAAATAATTTCAACTATCAAGATTTGGGCTTGAAAATTTAAATATTGCAAAATTTGCTTTTAAATGCTCTTAAATATAATATATTAAGTATTAAAAGCAACTGAACACTCATTTGATTTATCAGATTTATTACAATTATTCAAAAGTCAAATTTATATGAGCCTGTACCTGAAAATTGAGATTTTCAAATTAAGGGAGCCTTACATAAACATGCATTTTTTCAACCAATTTGAAGTTTTTGAAGTTGTTTTACCATAAATTATTCTTCCATATATATTAAATGTACTTTAAATGGAAAGAAAAGTTACAAAAGCATACCACATGAGTATAAAATGGTCTTAGGTCATGTAAGACTGAACATTATTTAGAGTCAATTTAGGCCGTAGCACATATTTACATATAAAATTGCATACAGAAGCTATAAGAAATAGAAATTTGTTACTTTTTGCTCATTTCTATGCTAAGATGCCATGATACAAGAAGTCTAATTGCAAAAGGACTCTTGCATTCAACTTTTTGGAGACAGTATGGTCTGATGCACAGTTTTTCACTTTTCAATGGAAAACTTGCATGTAGTTTTAGTCTCAACTGGCATATATTTGAACCACATGCTATCCTACAGCAGAAAATAAAGGTAGTATATGAAATGGATGAGGTTCACAGATCATTGTCAAGTGCTTTTTACAGATTTAGTGAAATATTTATGATGGACTACAAATTTTATGTACAAAGCTCTTCACATTTCACATACATCAAACAGGCCGTTCGACCAGAGCCTAAATACAACACATTTTGCACATTTTTTCTGTGATAATCTACTTTTCTCTATATTCAGAGTTCACAAATGGTTAATAGAATTTGAATTAATCATAGAAACACAAATATCAAAGCATGAAAAGCTGTCAGAATAGAAAGTCAGCATGCTTCTTAGGCTTAAAATGGAAACTGCTTTAAAATGCTTATTTTAGTCGTATAATGCCAAAATGGGACATTTTAACAGAATTTCTTTCAAATAAAGATTTAAATCCTTTACTTTTATTGAGTTTGACAAATTGAAACCAGTAAACCATTCAGGAAGTTGCCAAAGTACAGAATCTACATTTCCTGAATTCATCTCTTAGGCCGAGAACACAGTTATTTCAGTAGTGCATTTCTTTTAGACAATAAATTCAAATTAAAAAATCGCACCTGCTCTATCTCAAAAGATTTTTACAGTGTAGTGTACTACTATTGGGACAAATAATATCAAAATTATAGAAAAGTCTACCAGCTCTAACTCAAAATATTGACAATTCTATGTTAAGGGGTCTAAAATTCAGTTTGACAGCTTCAGACATACTAGTTTTGACCTTTTGAACTGGACCAAATCACTACTTAACATAAAGATTCAGCACCCAAACTTTTTAACATGTAATTTCATCCCTTTACTTAATATTTCATGCATAAAATATAAAGAAATAAATTTGGAAAGTGTATGAAAAAAATTGCAAGTTATACACTGTCCACACTAGGGACTATATTTGTAGACAACGAAAATCTAAGGATGATAACTGTGTCCTCGGACCTAATAGTATCGAAAGACTAGTCCAATTCTAATAAAACTTTGCATGACTTAAGCTTAGGGAATTATAAGATAGTTGGTTAAGTTTCATGGCCATAGGACATATATCATAGAAACTATGGCTATTTTAATATTGAAATTTGGATGTTTAATTTTGACGTTTAAATCAAATAATTTCAACTATCAAGATTTGGGCTTGAAAAATTTAAATATATCAAAAATTTGCTTTTTAAATGCTCTTAAATATAATATATTAAGTATTAAAAGCAACTGAACACTCATTTGATTTATCAGATTTATTACAATTATTCAAAAGTCAAATTTATATGAGCCTGTACCTGAAAATTGAGATTTTCAAATTAAGGGAGCCTTACATAAACATGCATTTTTTCAACCAATTTGAAGTTTTTGAAGTTGTTTTACCATAAATTATTCTTCCATATATATTAAATGTACTTTAAATGGAAAGAAAAGTTACAAAAGCATACCACATGAGTATAAAATGGTCTTAGGTCATGTAAGACTGAACATTATTTAGAGTCAATTTAGGCCAGTAGCACATATTTACATATAAAATTGCATACAGAAGCTATAAGAAATAGAAATTTGTTACTTTTGCTCATTTCTATGCTAAGATGCCATGATACAAGAAGTCTAATTGCAAAGGACTCTTGCATTCAACTTTTTGGAGACAGTATGGTCTGATGCACAGTTTTTCACTTTTCAATGGAAAACTTGCATGTAGTTTTAGTCTCAACTGGCATATATTTGAACCACATGCTATCCTACAGCAGAAAATAAAGGTAGTATATGAAATGGATGAGGTTCACAGATCATTGTCAAGTGCTTTTTACAGATTTAGTGAAATATTTATGATGGACTACAAATTTTATGTACAAAGCTCTTCACATTTCACATACATCAAACAGGCCGCTCGACCAGAGCCTAAATACAACACATTTTGCACATTTTTTCTGTGATAATCTACTTTTCTCTATATTCAGAGTTCACAAATGGTTAATAGAATTTGAATTAATCATAGAAACACAAATATCAAAGCATGAAAAGCTGTCAGAATAGAAAGTCAGCATGCTTCTTAGGCTTAAAATGGAAACTGCTTTAAAATGCTTATTTTAGTCGTATAATGCCAAAATGGGACATTTTAACAGAATTTCTTTCAAATAAAGATTTAAATCCTTTACTTTTATTGAGTTTGACAAATTGAAACCAGTAAACCATTCAGGAAGTTGCCAAAGTACAGAATCTACATTTCCTGAATTCATCTCTTAGGCCGAGAACACAGTTATTTCAGTAGTGCATTTCTTTTAGACAATAAATTCAAATTAAAAAATCGCACCTGCTCTATCTCAAAAGATTTTTACAGTGTAGTGTACTACTATTGGGACAAATAATATCAAAATTATAGAAAAGTCTACCAGCTCTAACTCAAAATATTGACAATTCTATGTTAAGGGGTCTAAAATTCAGTTTGACAGCTTCAGACATACTAGTTTTTGACCTTTTGAACTGGACCAAATCACTACTTAACATAAAGATTCAGCACCCAAACTTTTTAACATGTAATTTCATCCCTTTACTTAATATTTCATGCATAAAATATAAAGAAATAAATTTGGAAAGTGTATGAAAAAATTTGCAAGTTATACACTGTCCACACTAGGGACTATATTTGTAGACAACGAAAATCTAAGGACGATAACTGTGTCCTCGGACCTAATAGTATAGAAAGACTAGTCCAATTCTAATAAAACTTTGCATGACCTAAGCTTAGGGATTTATAAGATAGTTGGCTAAGTTTCATGGCCATAGGATATATATCATAGAAACTATGGCTATTTTAATATTGAAATTTGGATGTTTAATTTTGACGTTTAAATCAAATAATTTCAACTATCAAGATTTGGGCTTGAAAAATTTAAATATTGCAAAATTTGCTTTTAAATGCTCTTAAATATAATATATTAAGTATTAAAAGCAACTGAACACTCATTTGATTTATCAGATTTATTACAATTATTCAAAAGTCAAATTTATATGAGCCTGTACCTGAAAATTGAGATTTTCAAATTAAGGGAGCCTTACATAAACATGCATTTTTTCAACCAATTTGAAGTTTTTGAAGTTGTTTTACCATAAATTATTCTTCCATATATATTAAATGTACTTTAAATGGAAAGAAAAGTTACAAAAGCATACCACATGAGTATAAAATGGTCTTAGGTCATGTAAGACTGAACATTATTTAGAGTCAATTTAGGCCGTAGCACATATTTACATATAAAATTGCATACAGAAGCTATAAGAAATAGAAATTTGTTACTTTTTGCTCATTTCTATGCTAAGATGCCATGATACAAGAAGTCTAATTGCAAAGGACTCTTGCATTCAACTTTTTGGAGACAGTATGGTCTGATGCACAGTTTTTCACTTTTCAATGGAAAACTTGCATGTAGTTTTAGTCTCAACTGGCATATATTTGAACCACATGCTATCCTACAGCAGAAAATAAAGGTAGTATATGAAATGGATGAGGTTCACAGATCATTGTCAAGTGCTTTTTACAGATTTAGTGAAATATTTATGATGGACTACAAATTTTATGTACAAAGCTCTTCACATTTCACATACATCAAACAGGCCGTTCGACCAGAGCCTAAATACAACACATTTTGCACATTTTTTCTGTGATAATCTACTTTTCTCTATATTCAGAGTTCACAAATGGTTAATAGAATTTGAATTAATCATAGAAACACAAATATCAAAGCATGAAAAGCTGTCAGAATAGAAAGTCAGCATGCTTCTTAGGCTTAAAATGGAAACTGCTTTAAAATGCTTATTTTAGTCGTATAATGCCAAAATGGGACATTTTAACAGAATTTCTTTCAAATAAAGATTTAAATCCTTTACTTTTATTGAGTTTGACAAATTGAAACCAGTAAACCATTCAGGAAGTTGCCAAAGTACAGAATCTACATTTCCTGAATTCATCTCTTAGGCCGAGAACACAGTTATTTCAGAGTGCATTTCTTTTAGACAATAAATTCAAATTAAAAAATCGCACCTGCTCTATCTCAAAAGATTTTTACAGTGTAGTGTACTACTATTGGGACAAATAATATCAAAATTATAGAAAAGTCTACCAGCTCTAACTCAAAATATTGACAATTCTATGTTAAGGGGTCTAAAATTCAGTTTGACAGCTTCAGACATACTAGTTTTTGACCTTTTGAACTGGACCAAATCACTACTTAACATAAAGATTCAGCACCCAAACTTTTTAACATGTAATTTCATCCCTTTACTTAATATTTCATGCATAAAATATAAAGAAATAAATTTGGAAAGTGTATGAAAAAATTTGCAAGTTATACACTGTCCACACTAGGGACTATATTTGTGAACAACGAAAATCTAAGGACGATAACTGTGTCCTCGGACCTAATAGTATAGAAAGACTAGTCCAATTCTAATAAAACTTTGCATGACCTAAGCTTAGGGATTTATAAGATAGTTGGCTAAGTTTCATGGCCATAGGATATATATCATAGAAACTATGGCTATTTTAATATTGAAATTTGGATGTTTAATTTTGACGTTTAAATCAAATAATTTCAACTATCAAGATTTGGGCTTGAAAAATTTAAATATTGCAAAATTTGCTTTTAAATGCTCTTAAATATAATATATTAAGTATTAAAAGCAACTGAACACTCATTTGATTTATCAGATTTATTACAATTATTCAAAAGTCAAATTTATATGAGCCTGTACCTGAAAATTGAGATTTTCAAATTAAGGGAGCCTTACATAAACATGCATTTTTTCAACCAATTTGAAGTTTTTGAAGTTGTTTTACCATAAATTATTCTTCCATATATATTAAATGTACTTTAAATGGAAAGAAAAGTTACAAAAGCATACCACATGAGTATAAAATGGTCTTAGGTCATGTAAGACTGAACATTATTTAGAGTCAATTTAGGCCGTAGCACATATTTACATATAAAATTGCATACAGAAGCTATAAGAAATAGAAATTTGTTACTTTTGCTCATTTCTATGCTAAGATGCCATGATACAAGAAGTCTAATTGCAAAAGGACTCTTGCATTCAACTTTTTGGAGACAGTATGGTCTGATGCACAGTTTTTCACTTTTCAATGGAAAACTTGCATGTAGTTTTAGTCTCAACTGGCATATATTTGAACCACATGCTATCCTACAGCAGAAAATAAAGGTAGTATATGAAATGGATGAGGTTCACAGATCATTGTCAAGTGCTTTTTACAGATTTAGTGAAATATTTATGATGGACTACAAATTTTATGTACAAAGCTCTTCACATTTCACATACATCAAACAGGCCGTTCGACCAGAGCCTAAATACAACACATTTTGCACATTTTTTCTGTGATAATCTACTTTTCTCTATATTCAGAGTTCACAAATGGTTAATAGAATTTGAATTAATCATAGAAACACAAATATCAAAGCATGAAAAGCTGTCAGAATAGAAAGTCAGCATGCTTCTTAGGCTTAAAATGGAAACTGCTTTAAAATGCTTATTTTAGTCGTATAATGCCAAAATGGGACATTTTAACAGAATTTCTTTCAAATAAAGATTTAAATCCTTTACTTTTATTGAGTTTGACAAATTGAAACCAGTAAACCATTCAGGAAGTTGCCAAAGTACAGAATCTACATTTCCTGAATTCATCTCTTAGGCCGAGAACACAGTTATTTCAGTAGTGCATTTCTTTTAGACAATAAATTCAAATTAAAAAATCGCACCTGCTCTATCTCAAAAGATTTTTACAGTGTAGTGTACTACTATTGGGACAAATAATATCAAAATTATAGAAAAGTCTACCAGCTCTAACTCAAAATATTGACAATTCTATGTTAAGGGGTCTAAAATTCAGTTTGACAGCTTCAGACATACTAGTTTTGACCTTTTGAACTGGACCAAATCACTACTTAACATAAAGATTCAGCACCCAAACTTTTTAACATGTAATTTCATCCCTTTACTTAATATTTCATGCATAAAATATAAAGAAATAAATTTGGAAAGTGTATGAAAAAATTTGCAAGTTATACACTGTCCACACTAGGGACTATATTTGTAGACAACGAAAATCTAAGGACGATAACTGTGTCCTCGGACCTAATAGTATAGAAAGACTAGTCCAATTCTAATAAAACTTTGCATGACCTAAGCTTAGGGATTTATAAGATAGTTGGCTAAGTTTCATGGCCATAGGATATATATCATAGAAACTATGGCTATTTTAATATTGAAATTTGGATGTTTAATTTTGACGTTTAAATCAAATAATTTCAACTATCAAGATTTGGGCTTGAAAATTTAAATATTGCAAAAATTTGCTTTTAAATGCTCTTAAATATAATATATTAAGTATTAAAAGCAACTGAACACTCATTTGATTTATCAGATTTATTACAATTATTCAAAAGTCAAATTTATATGAGCCTGTACCTGAAAATTGAGATTTTCAAATTAAGGGGAGCCTTACATAAACATGCATTTTTCAACCAATTTGAAGTTTTTGAAGTTGTTTTACCATAAATTATTCTTCCATATATATTAAATGTACTTTAAATGGAAAGAAAAGTTACAAAAAGCATACCACATGAGTATAAAATGGTCTTAGGCCATGTAAGACTGAACATTATTTAGAGTCAATTTAGGCCGTAGCACATATTTACATATAAAATTGCATACAGAAGCTATAAGAAATAGAAATTTGTTACTTTTTGCTCATTTCTATGCTAAGATGTCATGATACAAGAAGTCTAATTGCAAAAGGACTCTTGCATTCAACTTTTTGGAGACAGTATGGTCTGATGCACAGTTTTTCACTTTTCAATGGAAAACTTGCATGTAGTTTTAGTCTCAACTGGCATATATTTGAACCACATGCTATCCTACAGCAGAAAATAAAGGTAGTATATGAAATGGATGAGGTTCACAGATCATTGTCAAGTGCTTTTTACAGATTTAGTGAAATATTTATGATGGACTACAAATTTTATGTACAAAGCTCTTCACATTTCACATACATCAAACAGGCCGTTCGACCAGAGCCTAAATACAACACATTTTGCACATTTTTTCTGTGATAATCTACTTTTCTCTATATTCAGAGTTCACAAATGGTTAATAGAATTTGAATTAATCATAGAAACACAAATATCAAAGCATGAAAAGCTGTCAGAATAGAAAGTCAGCATGCTTCTTAGGCTTAAAATGGAAACTGCTTTAAAATGCTTATTTTAGTCGTATAATGCCAAAATGGGACATTTAACAGAATTTCTTTCAAATAAAGATTTAAATCCTTTACTTTTATTGAGTTTGACAAATTGAAACCAGTAAACCATTCAGGGAAGTTGCCAAAGTACAGAATCTACATTTCCTGAATTCATCTCTTAGGCCGAGAACACAGTTATTTCGTAGTGCATTTCTTTTAGACAATAAATTCAAATTAAAAAATCGCACCTGCTCTATCTCAAAAGATTTTACAGTGTAGTGTACTACTATTGGGACAAATAATATCAAAATTATAGAAAAGTCTACCAGCTCTAACTCAAAATATTGACAATTCTATGTTAAGGGGTCTAAAATTCAGTTTGACAGCTTCAGACATACTAGTTTTTGACCTTTTGAACTGGACCAAATCACTACTTAACATAAAGATTCAGCACCCAAACTTTTTAACATGTAATTTCATCCCTTTACTTAATATTTCATGCATAAAATATAAAGAAATAAATTTGGAAAGTGTATGAAAAAATTTGCAAGTTATACACTGTCCACACTAGGGACTATATTTGTAGACAACGAAAATCTAAGGACGATAACTGTGTCCTCGGACCAGCATCGATCTCGGGATAAGATTACACTGCTCATTTCCTTTAATAGAACTTATGAGTTGCCATAGCATCGATCTCGGGATAAGATTACACTGCTCATTTCCTTTAATAGAAATTATGACTTGCCATAATTATGTCACCATGTTTGGCCACATTCATTCACTCTGATCATTTTTTTGTGAGTAAATTAATGTTTTATTAAGCAAACATAGATTAAAAGACATAACTCGGTCTATGGTTTAACCTAGTATATCTTAAAGAACAATTCGATACAACCTACAACACGATTTTTACTATGCAGCTGTACATTTCATAGCTGTTTTAAAAAAAAAAGGAAGCAGGCCAGATACATACCCACCAAAACTTGCATTAATTTAATTCAACTAGTATCAGATCTTTAAAATTTTATATCCCTTGTACTACATATGTGTTTTTATGTATCTTGCCTGACAAGAGTCTATAATTGGTTTAATATAAATGTCTATCCTATGAGTGAACACGCTGAAATGTCTCGCCTGCTTTTCTGACCATTGATTTTATGTTGATAGTCCTTAATATAAAGTTTTACTACAAGTATCACATAAACTTAACATGATAACAAAAATGAGGTCAAGTTCAGATAAACCAAGCCAGAAATACATGTACTCCTTAAAACCATTCCATACACAATATATATACATATAGTTGACCTATTGCTTATAGTATACAAGAAACAGACCAAACCATGAAAACTTTATATTGCGTAGAGAACCATGAAAATGAGGCCAAGGTCAGATGAACCCTGCCAGACAGACATGTACATCTTGCAATCATTCTATGCTTTAAATATACTTGACCTATTTCACATAGTATATAAGAAACAAACTTAACCAGTAAAACTTAACATTGATCAATGAACTATGAAACTGAGGTCAAGGTCAGATGAACCCTGCCAGACAGACATATACACCTTACAATCATTCCATACACCCAATATAGTTGACATATTGCTCATAGTTTAAGAAAAACAGACCAAAACACAAAAACTTAACATTGAGCAATGAACCGTTAAAATGGGGTCAAGGTCAAATAAAACCTGCCAGAATGACATGTACATCATGAAATATTTTCATACACCAGATATAGTTGACCTATTTCATAACGTATTAGAAAAATAGACCAAAACACAAAAACTTAACTTTAACCACTGAACCATGAAAATAAGGTCAAGGTCAGATGACACTTACCAGCTGGACATGTACACCTTACAATCATTCCATACACCAAATATAGTTGACCTATTGCTCATAGTTTGAGAAAAACAGACCAAAACACAAAAACTTAACATTGAGCAGTGAACCGTTAAAATGGGGTCAATGTCAAATAAAACCTGTTAGACTGACATGTTAATCGTAAAGTATTTTCAAACACCAATATAGTTGACCTATTGCATACAGTATTAGAAAAAACAGACCAAGACACAAAAAAATTAACTTTAACCACTGAACTATGAAAATGAGGTCAAGGTCAGATGACACCTGCCAGTTGGACATGTACACCTTACAATCCTTCCATACACCACATATGGTAGACCTATTGTTTATAGTATATGCACATACCAAATATAGTTATCCTATTACTCATAATAAGAGAGAAATTAAGAATACTAAAAATCTTAACTTTTTTTCGAGTAGTCACTGAACCATGAAAATGAGGTCAAGGACAATGGACATATGACAGACAGAAACTTCATAACATAGGGCATCTATATACAAAGTATAAAGGATCCAGGTCTTCTACCTTCTGATATATTAAGCTTTAAAGAAGTTTGTTAACGCCGCCGCCGCCGGATAAATATCCCTATGTCGAGCTTTATGCGACAGAAGTCGCAGGCTCGACAAAAATGTTAATGATAAATGATGTAGTTTATAAAATTATTTTTCAATGAGATGCAATTCTTTCAATTAAATGCCATCAACGTTTTTGTTTCAAATGCAGACAATTTTTTAGATTACTACATTTGGATCATTTGGACTGTGAAAATTTATACAAAATGTTTGTGATACATAGCAAGTGTGTTGTCTTAGATCAAAAAGAAATATACTAAAATTGTGTGTCCGATTATTTCCTTATAATACAAAAGGTTTTTATTTTGATATTTGTTAAAAAAAATTGTATATCGATGACCTTTGAAGCTATTTTAAATCAGTTTGGCACATCAAGGGGAGGTAATTGAAAAAATGAACAAACAAGGAAGTCGTAATAAATTATAATACTGCATTGTCAAGAGTAACTTATTAACTTCAGAAATATTTCATATGTTGTCGACCTTAATAAGAACACGGTGAAAATGGAATCCTGAATAGTTTATCTTTCTTATAGTTCGAAAATGGAAGGGATACTAGAAAAACCATCCGTAAGTTATTTAATATATCTATTGTCAGGTTTCAGATTAAAATGCACGCACTTTGTGTGTTAAGTAATTGAATACAGTATAAGAAGGTATTAGATATATTAAAATTGAAAGTTTTAGATTAGAATACTGTGATATATATTTAAAACATTTGAACTGTAATAGATTTTAATATACTAACACAAAATATTTGTATCTACAAACGTATTAAATGCAGGGGCGGATGCAGCCATTTTAAAAAAGGGGGGTCCCAACCCAGGATAAAGGTAGGGTTCCAACTATATGTCCCCATTCAAATGCATTGATCGTCAAAAAGGGGTTCCAACCACCGGAACCCCCTCTGGATCCGCCACTGCAAATGTAAGACTCTTTTGAACGTACACGAGAATGATCAAAATATGTGTGGGTTATTGAAACGAAAGGAGGGGGAGGGTAACAAATACTTTTTTTCTGGAATTTTAAATCGTGTTTTCTCTGAATCCTCGAAATAGAATATCTCATTGACAACATGGGAATATGAAATAAAAATCCTAATTGTAGATTTTAAATTGCTCAGTTAAAAGAGGCACCTGCATAAGTGATTTTTTATAGGTGGCGACTAGAGGAACTCATAAAACGGATGGTCGATTTTAGATTTGATTTCTGAAATAAAATTCTCACATGATTGAACCGTTTAACGATTATACGTATTAAGTTGTTTATTTATTCGGGAAGGAACATATTTTAATCCAATACACACGGAAGGTAAGTCTTTTTGTGTATCCTCAGGTGTATAATAGTTAAAATTCGTTTTAAATTTGTGTCTGAATGATAGGATCTGAGGTCATTTAATGGTTTGACATGTACTTGTTAACAAAACAAAGCATCTGACAAAGTATGTACGATCAGGTATCTTTAAAATATGTATGTAATATGTACCTGTACAAGTGGTAACGTGTCTGTTACGAGAGGGTTACATCGATACAACCCAGTACACGAATAAAAACCCTTCAAATAGCAAGTGATGTAAAAAGAGATTTTTTTATTGCAGATTTTTATCCATCAAATAAGCTGTCCTGGTAATCAAAAGAATTTTTCAGATATTGAATTTTACCCCTAACTATATTCTGTGATCTAAATGATTAACAGATTATTGGTAACTAGTATCTATGTATGAAAAAATAGATGTGCTGTGAGCACCAAATATAAATATAAGAAGATGTTGTATTATTGCCAATGAGAAAACTCTCCACCATGGACCAAAATGACGTAGAAGTTAGCAAGAATGCTCTCCATATAATGTACTTTACCCTTAAAATCTCTTTGATCCTAAATAAAATAGGAAATACACAATGTCAGTTCCTAAAATCTCTCTGATAATTTTATACAAATCCATTCACTGATCATTTAGGATACGACCATTTGATATAAATCTTGTATTTTCGCAAAACCAGTAGGTGAAATTTGCAGGCGCCACGGATTGTCGTACGTACGCAGATGATACTCCAGTTTATCAAATCATAAGACCGCAAGGAGACTGGTCTGATCTGTCCAAACGTCTAGAAAAATGTTTGTCTGATATTGGGGATTGGATGAGTGCCAATATGCTGAAACAGAATTAATTATCTTTGCACCCAAAAATCAATTGAAGCATCTTTCCGATTTCCGTCTGACATTTGATGGAACTGTGTTAAGCGACTTTTCTTGTGTGAAAAATCTGGGAATGTACTTTGATAATACCATCAGTATGGAACATCAAGCCAGTGCGATCACTAAGGCTTGTTTTAACCATATTCGGAATATTGGCCGAATTCGATCTTTGATTTCGGTTGAAGCCTGTAGAACACTAGTGTGCTCCCTAGTTACATCAGGGCTAGACTATGGCAACGCATTGTTGTATGGTACTTACACCAACATTATCAGTTAAGCTACGACATGACCAAAACACAGTAGCACGTTTGATTACACGAAAAAGGAAATTTGACTCAATTACGCCTGTTCTTATCTCATTACACTGGCTACCTATTTATTACCGCTGCCAATATAAACTTCTGTTATATGTGTACAAAGCACAGCATGGCAAGGCTCCTAGCTACCTTCAAGATCTAACTACGCCGTACAAACCTACCAGATCCCTCAGGTTTTGCTTTTACATCATCCAAATGACGTCCGAACAAAAAGCTACGGCGAGAGGCGTTTTGACAAGGCCGCGCCTACACTCTGGAACGGTTTACCATTGTCCTTGCGGAGTGTGGATTCTTTAAACGTTTTTAAAAAAACAACTCAAGACTCACTTCTTTCGAACTGCTTTTAAGGATTTCTTGTAGATTTTTGATACTTTAATTGACTGCGTTAATTTTAGACTGTTTTGTATATTTTAGGGTTGATGCATTTTTCAATCTTTATCTCCTTATTTGATTCGTATTAGTTGGTGCTTTGTATTTTATGCTTTATGTGTTTTTGAATTTTATTTATGTTTAGATGTGAAGCGCTTAGAGTAATTGTTGTTATTATATAATGCGCTCTATAAGTATTTTATTTATTATTATATCCTGATCTTGTAAAAGCTAAAAATATATTACCTTGCAGAAGACAGGATGAAAATATTCTGCAACACAAAATGCAGAAATCAATCGTGTACAAAACACAGAAAAAAATAAGCATGCGTAGCAACAGATGAAAACTTCGTTTTCGGTCAATATAATCTGAACATGTCCATATATAACATATTGACCTCGTCAAAGTCCATAATTGATAAATATCTAACATCAGTATGATATAATTGTGTAATTTATATATAGTTTTTTTATTTCATTTGTTTGTTTGCGTTTGTTTGTAAGCCATTTGCCCATATGGGCGTCAAGTGCTTTTCAGTAAAGTAAAGTATATGTATTATTGTTACATAATATCATTTGTCAATTTAAAAGTAAATGTGTGTCATAATAATTCATACATGTACAAATGATGATAATTATTAGTCATTTAGTACACGTGAGGATTAATAAATCACTTACAGAAACATGAAGAGGAAGGTAAATTTTAAATGTTTATTGTGTTCAGACGTCAATAGTGGATATTTCATTGGCATTCATACCACGTCTCCTTGTTCTTATATTGAGTATAACAAAAGTAAGTTTTACGGTTCATTCTATCTATTGGCATACTACTTGGCTTGGTATAAATCATTTTTATCTTTACACACGAAATCTGTTGGTAGTGCGTGTACAGTAGTAAACTGGGGTGTCCAAATCAAATACCAGCTGAGAAGTCGGCTATTTCTTATTTCTATATTTCTACTCTATTTCTATCTAAAAATATTTTTGTTCATATCATTACAGAAAAGCAGGAACAAATGACGTAGTGATGACATTTTTATATTCGGGTGCTGATCATTTGCCTTGTTTTGTTGGAGCGTGACACGACTGAAGAAAAAAAAATTTGTCGCAAAATAGTAAAAATTTCCGACCCCTTAAACTCTGTGTATATAATTTGACTATTTATAAATTATAATTAAAGTCATGGTTGTCTTTGTTAGGTTTCTTGTGTCAATATGAAGAGAAGATTAGTTCTTGCATTTTCCCAGCTGCTTTTTTGTTTGTTTATTTCGTGTCACATTTGTTCCTCATATGTTATATAATATGAACTTGCTTTGATCATTTAGGATACGACCATTTGATATAAATGTTGTATTTTCGCAAAACCAGTAGGTGAAATTTGCAGGCGCCATGTAATGTCATACCATTCTTATGCAGATGATACTCAGGTTAATCAAATGATAAGACTGCAAGGAGACTGGTCCGATCTGTCCAAACGTCTAGAAAAATGTTTGTCTGATATCGGTGATTGGATGAGTGCCAATATGCTGAAACAGAATTAATTATCTTTGCATCTAAACATCAAGTGAACCATCTATCCGATTTCCTTTTGACATTTGATGGAACTGTGTTTAGCAACATTACTTGTGTGAAACATCTGGGAATGTACTTCGATAAAACCATTAGTATGGAACATGAAGCTAGTGCGATCAGTAAGGCTTGTTTTAACCAAATTCGGAATATTGGCCGAATTCGATCTTTAATTTCGATTGAAGCCTGTAGAACACTATTGTGCTCCCAAGTTACATCAGGGCTAGACTATGGCAACGCATTGTTGTATGGAACTAACACCAACATTATCAGTTAAGCTACAACACATGGCCAAAACACAGCAGCACGTTTGATTACACGAAAAGGAAATTTGACTCAATTACGCCTGTTCTTATCTCGTTACACTGGCTACCCATTCATTACCGCTGCCAATATAAACTTCTGTTATATGTGTACAAAGCACAGCATGGCAAGGCTCCTAGCTACCTTCAAGATCTAACTACGCCGTAAAACCTACCAGATCCCACAAGTTTTGCTTTTACATCCTCCAAATGACGTCCGAACGAAAAGCTACGGCGAGAGGCGTTTTGACAAGGCCGCGCCTACACTCTGGAACAGTTTACCATCGTCCTTGCGGAGTGTGAATTCTTTAGACGTTTTTAAAAAACAACTCAAGACTCACTTCTTTCGAACTGCTTTTAAGGATTTCTTGTAGATTTTTATACTTTTAATTGACTGCATTAATTTTAGACTGTTTTGTATATTTTAGGGTACATGCATTTTTAATCTTTATCTGCTTGTTTGATTCGTATTAGTTGGTGCTTTGTATTTTATGTTTTATGTTTTTTTCTGTATTTTATTTATTTTTAAATGTGATGCTCTTATAGTAATTGTTGTTATTTTATAATGCGCTCTATAAGTATTTTATTTATTATTATATCCTGATCTTGTAAAAGCTAAAATATATAACCTTGCAGAAGACAGGATGAAAATATTCTGCAACACAAAATGCAGAAATTAATCGTGTACAAAACACAGAAAAAAAATAAGCATGCGTAGCAACAGATGAAAACTTCGTTTTCGGTCAATATAATCTGAACAGGTCCATATATAACATATTGACCTCGTCAAAAGTCCATAATTGATAAATATCTAACATCAGTATGATAATTGTATAATTTATATATAGTTTTTTAATATTTCATTTGTTTGTTTGCGTTTGTTTGTAAGCCATTTGCCCATATGGGCGTCAAGTGCTTTTCAATAAAGTAAAGTATATGTTTTATTGTTACATAATATCATTTGTCAATTTAAAAGTAAATGTGTGTCATAATAATTCAGACATGTACAAATGATGATAATTATTACTCATTTAGTACACGTGAGGATTAATAAATCACTTACAGAAAACATGAAGAGGAAAGTCAATTTTAAATGTTTATTGTGTTCAGACGTCATTAGTGGATATTTCATTGGCATTCATACCACGTCTCCTTGTTCTTATATTGAGTATAATAAAAGTAAGTTTTACGGTTCATTCTATCTATTGGCATACTACTTGGCTTGGTATAAATCATGTTTTATCTTTACACACAAAATATGTTGGTAGTGCGTGTGCAGTAGTAAACTGGGGTGTCCAAATCAAATACCAGATGAGAAGTCGGCTATTTCTTATTTCTATATTTCTATTCTATTTCTATCTAAAACATTTTTTCATATCATTACAGAGAAGCAGGAACAAATGATGAAGGGATGACATTTTATATTCGGGTGCTGATCAATTGCCTTTTTTGTTGGAGCGTGACACGACTGAAAAAAAAATTGTCGCCAAATAGTAAATATTTCCCACCCTATATAATTTGACTATTTATAAATTATAATTAAAGTGATGGTTGTCTTTGTTAGGTTTCTTGTGTCAACATGAAGAGAAGATTAGTTCTTGCATTTTCCCAGCTGCTTTTTTGTTTGTTTATTTCGTGTCACATTTGTTCCTCATATGTTATATAATATGAACTTGCTTTGCATGTACTAGCAGGACATATTGTCCAGAGTAATTTGTTTCAACGATCTAAATGCTTTGCATGTACTAGTAGGACATTTTGTCCAGAGTACTTTGTTTCAACCATCTAAAACATGAAATTTATGAATAATTGCATACGTCGCGTTTCAGAATGATATTCCGCTGACGTTACTTCCTAACAGGAAAAAGACTTTGAGATCAAATACATCACATTTTGATGAAATATCAATATTAACAATTTTATCTCATTTCAGAGAATTCCTGGTAAAAAAACTAAGGTATGGAGCATTCTGGATGAATCTACTCTTTCTTTTTTCAGAGAAAACAAGGTAATTTATTTCTTTAATCTAGGTTGTGATCATTAATTAAACCCATAATATGATATAACAGTGAAATTTGGTTTGTGAAAGAATATTACTTTATTGTTAAGAGCCACAAACCGAGGTAGAATGCATGAAACTAACTGTGATATTTTATCCATGATAGATAGATTCAGCTTTGCGAAAGTGTATCAAAAAGTTTTTAAAATTGTTCTTGGAATTAAAAAAAAACAAAACGTGTAATATAGCTGTAAAGTCTGAATTGGGACGGTTCCCACTTGACTTTTTTATAAAATTCAAGTTTTATTATATTTTTGTAGAATTAACTGTCAGGAAATAAACCCTCTTGTTAAGGAAGCTTTCAAAGTAAATGAGTCTATGTCTGAAGATGGAGTATGAATACTTGGTATACTTTTGCAAAGCATTTTTTTGGCAGAATTTAATATCAATGAAGACGAATATGTTGATTTTGATAAACCTTTTAAACTAATAAAAGATTCACTTAAAAAACAATAAAACATTTTGTTAAAGAAAAGTATGATAAAACCACTTTTGAAAAACTTTCAAATATAGATATTTATTTGTTCAGTGTATGTTCACTGGTGTTAATATGTCCTTTGATTGAGTTAAGCTATTTCAGTTGATATTTTATAGTGTGTCTTTCTATGTTGTGATGTTTCGCTATTGTTTCAGGTTAGGGGAAGGTTTGGTACCATTAAAACGTTTAAACCCGCTGCATTTGTTTGCACCTGTCCTAAGTCAGGAATCTGATGTTCAGTAGTTGTCGTTTGTTGATGTGGTTCATAAGTGTTTCTCGTTTCTTGTTTCTTATATAGATTAGACCGTTGATTTTCCGGTTTGAATGGTTTCACACTAGTAATTTTGGGGCCCTTTATAGCTTACTGTTCGGTGTAAGCCAAGGCTCCGTGTTGAAGACCGTACTTTGACCTGTAATGGTTTACTTTTATAAATTTTGACTTGGACGGAGAGTTGTCTCATTGGCACTCATACCACATCTTCTTATATCTATTAATTAAATTTATTCGTTCAGTGTATGTTTACTTGTTACTGTTGATGTCTTTTGATTGAGTTAAGCCATTTCAATTGATATTTTATAGTGTGTCTTTCTATGTTGTGATGTTACTAAGTACACTATTGTTTCAGGTTAGGGGGAAGGTTGGCGCCTGTTAAAACGTTTAAACCCGCTGCATTTGTTTGCACCTGTCCTAAGTCAGGAACCTGTTGTTCAGTGGTTGTCGTTTGTTGATGTGGTTCATGAGTGTTTCTCGTTTTTTATATAGATTAGACCGTTGGTTTTCCTGTTTGAATGGTTTTACACTAGTCATTTTTGGGGCCCTTTATAGCGTGCTGTTCGGTGTGAGCGAAGGCTCCGTGTTGAAGACCGTACTTTGACCTATAATGGTTTACCTTTTCAAATTGTGACTTGGATGGAGAGTTGTCTCATTGACACCCATACCACATCTTCTTATATCTATATACTTCAAAACTTTACCTTTATAGTAGACTTAATAATGAAACTTAATTGGAAGACTACTTGCACAAGCTAACAAAATTTAGTAGTCGTCAACTTTTAACAAATTCTATACAAATGACCATAACTTGGAAATTGAAATAGGCCGATACAAGAAAATTCTAAGAGAACAAAGAGTGTGTAAAGTTTGTAAAATTTATATGACAAGAAACACTTTTTGCTTCATTGCCAAATCAGTAAAAATATTGTAAATCCCCCTTATTAAATGAAATTAAAATCCCTTATCCTATTTTTAACCAGCTTGACTCAAACTCTAAACTTAAAACTATTTTAGATCCCAATAAAGATATTTTGTCTAATGTTGTGGGATTTACAAAGCAGTCCACTGAGTTGCGAAAATGAGGTCCACATTGGTCAATTATCTATATACTTATAAAATTATTAACTTGAATCGTTTAAAACTTTATTCATGTGTGTTATGTTTCTTATGTGCATGTAATGTTTGCATTGTGACCCTGCCGTCAGGGTTTTACTTTATGCAATAAAGTACTATGAAAAGTGCTCCGCGGTTTTAACTATGGTGGTACATTACTGTGTCTTTATAACAGAGTTTAACTATGCAATACGAAGATTTCAATACATAAAAAGATGGCATCGGGAGTTCATCGTTTATAAAAGATCTTCATGTATGATCATGTATAAAACAAAACAATATTGCAATTACATGTAATAACATAGTTTCCATAAATATAACTGACAATTCTTTTACAAACCTATAAATGTACAAGCCACGTGATTGAAACTAATGATGCCGACCATCTTTACCCACATTGAACTTCCTAGGGACGGTATTTTTATTCTTGTTTTAAAAATTTTAATTTTTCCAATTTCCAACAATTTTAAAAATTCATTTCCACGTTAAAAAAAAAAGTGGCGGAAATATCAAATGGAGAATCAAAACGCAAAAGTCGAAGACAGACCAACAAAATCGTGGCAAAATAACGAAAAACGTCGAAAAGATAGATATGAATAATAAAATTTCATTTCTTTTTAGAGATCCTCCTGTATAGGTTCTATAGACCTTTCAGATATACAATTAGTCAGAATAGCCAGTAACTGTCAGTTTGAAATTAAAACAGAAAATAATTCACAAGTATATGTAAGTAACATGTGTATGTAGTTGTCTTCTTCGTTTTATTGTTTTGTTTGGTTGTTTGTCTTCTTTGTTTTATTGTGTTGTTTGGTAATTTTAAAATTGAAATAACATCAGCTTTAAAACTGCTTTGTAACACAATGTGACATAAAACTGTAATAGTTACGACGATCGCTCAACCGAATTGACAGTTTCTAGAATTTTTTTAAAGTTACTGGTCTTGGTAAGCGCCGGTTACAAAAATGACACTTATAAACGGGATGGAGATGTTTTCAGATCTTCAAATAGGAAGAATCAGTCATGTTAATGACAACAGGAGACACTGGGGATTTTAATATTATTTTCTGGTTATGCAAACATGATAACATGCATGAATGAAATTCATGAATTACATTTGTGCACCATATAAAACTAACAATCGATTTGAACTGTCACGACATACGTGTAAATCACATTTGTTCATTGTTTAGAAAATTGTCATGAGGAAGTTAATGTAATGTCGGGGTAGTTTTTTTTTAAAACACATTCCATTAAGAACATTTGCAGTATTGATAAAAAATTTTACCTAGTTATATTTAAACAATTTATGAATTGCATGCAACTTGTTTAAATATCATAACCGTTTACCTTTAACAATTTGAAGGCCTTTTCATACATATCATATAGTACTTTGTAACATCGTAGTAAGTATTGTCATGAATAATTAATGTTCACTTATGCAGTGAATGAAACACAGGCATTTGTCTCTGAAAAAATACTTATATACTTTAATATAACAATATAGTATATAGGTAAACAAAATTTCAATGTCTGTAGAGTGAGACGATAAACTTGTTTATTTCTACACGACCGCAAAATGTTTGCGGCCGTATGATGGAATGACATTGTCGTCGTATGCGTCGTCGTCGTCCGAAGACATTTGGTTTCCAGACAATGACTTGTGTAGAAGTGTAAAATGTCACGTGATATTAGCGGGAAAACCAAGAAAACCGGGAATCCAAATGAATATATCAAATCTCTTTCATTAAATTGTTTTTTTTTTATAAATGCGAAAATGAGATAAACCGTATTAAATTTATTCGCAATTTTATAATTGGACCGATTTAGAGATTCACAAATTGTTGACCTCAATTTGTCTTTTGTTTTTGTTTCGTTATAGGTTTCCGTCTCAATAACCTATAAGTTTTATATTTGACATCAGTATTAAGATAAATGGTTGCTATAATTATTGATGCGACAATTGATGTTTGATATTTAGTACAAGGAAGTATATCATAAGTTCATGCCTGGTGATTTTAATAGAATTCATTTTACTATGAGTTAGTTTTACGGAAACCGACATTTTACGCAGTATACGTGCCAACAAAATCAATTGTATTCTATTTTTCTATTAAATGTAAGTAATATTATTCTTCGTTTTACCGACAAGGAAGAACTTAATACCATTGATTGAAAACCATGTATATACATTACATTTAATGAGAAGAAAATCTTTGCATGAACGTCTTGCCTAGCTGTGAAGACGGACGTAATTAGTTTTGAAAAAAATTGTAATTTTATATAAATCATTTATTTTTGTTACTTGTCCCATTTGAACGTAAATAAAGTGCTATTTAGGGATAAACACATGTAGAGAAAATGTTTTTTTTTTCTTGACAAACAATCTTGGTTTGATCATTTGAGTATATTTTACTTCCATGGTTTGATGATTTAAGTTAACTTTGTATCAAATTAACGTCTTTCATAATCAAGGGAGCAGCATTGAAATACTTTTTTTTAAAAGAAGAACTTGTTGAAGCGAGACGGAGGGATAATACATTGTGCAATGCCAAGATACAGGTATCGACAGATTGTAGATCCATGAATGTGTATATGTATATAACATACTAGTAATATTTAGTTTGCTTTTAATTTACTGATAACAAAATAAATATTTATACCAATAAAAACAATATTCAATGATCTTATTACAGTGTTGAATTGGTAACCTTTTAGAATAAGTTTATTTAAAGGAGCGATAAGTTTACAAGGATCATTTCTAAATTTCCGGGCACGGTTAACAACATTTCCGTAAAAATGAGGATGTGCTATCCCGTTTGAAATAAGTTTTCTACAGGTACAACCAAACTTCGAAACCAAATCTTTATATCTATGGAAAAATTTAGTAAAGGTTTTAAGTAATTTATGGTAACGATATCCCTGGTTTAATAATTTACCAGTAATACATAGATTACGTTCGTTAAAATCAAAAACGTCACAACAGACACGGGCATAGCGAACGAGCTGTGAAATATAAACACCGTAAGATGGTGCCAAAGTGAATTAGTGAGAGATATACAAGTGCAGAAAGATTGAATGATGCATTATAATTGTAACTTGGGTTTTTGTTTTAAACTTTATATTACTAAGACTGCAGACCCTTCTGACAAACTTGAATTGACCATATATATGTTTGACTGTTCTTATAACTTTATATGTGTTTGGTGTCCCAAACTTTCGGTCCCAAGGGTCACCCGTCACCATTGACTGTTTTCTGCAGAATGAGGTATACACTATAAGGCTGATAATATATATTTGAACAATGCCAATATTGTTTCAGACTGCAGAATCTAATGAGAAATGCAGTGAATGGGTGCAAAAATTGTCAGAATACTCAAAATGTGCCACAAGTAATAGTGAACCGACGAAGAGGTAAGTTTTGTGTGTCAAAGAGATGTATGTTAGACAAGCGTAATTATTCACTTTAAAACATTTACATTTGACAAAGAAAAGAAAGGATGTACTGTCCAAACTTTGTTATATTAAGAATGTTCCGGATTTTTGTAAACAATATATATATATATATATATATATATATCAGCTATAGTTAGAGGGGATAAGGCGTCTGCGCAATGATATGCGGTGTTGTCGTAGAAGTGAGAAGTGAAAGTACAGGTTCCAGCCCCAGCCGGGGAGGAAGTAAAGAATAAAATCTACTCCAACATTGTTAGGTCGATTTTCTAGGCACTTTATATATAGGCAAAGGCATTATTTCCTTAGGAAATTAAATGAGGATTGCAACATTTTAGTTCAATAATGTTTTGATAAAGAAACGTTTATCAAGAAATTTCAAAAATAAAAGTCGTTTTAAAATAGTTGCACTTGAACTATTCGAACATAGGTCAGTTGCTAAAGAGGAATATTTTTGTCATGACATGCTTATTGTCGAAGTCATGTGGATCATCCTGTACGTTTTGCTGAGGTAAAGTTTGTCGTTATAGGTCATATTTCGCTACACAAAACTTGGTGTCAATTATGCCAAAATCTATCAAAAATGTTTAACATCTGTATATGGTGTTAATTTTTAGCAAAACCATCTTACTGGGACAAAAATATCAGGAGAAATCTAGTGTCTGTGTTTGCAAACTGCTAGACAGACTACATTTTTTTCAAATATTTAAAAAAAATATATTAATAAAGAGCTGAACTTCCAGTTGAACAAGTTTCGAATAAAGTTAGAGTTAAATGTCGAATAAAAGTTCATGTTTTATTCATGTTTTGTTCCAGCACACCAAGAAAGAATTCCATATTTAGCCATAGGGAAGAAATAGGCGAGCATACAGTGGAGGTCAATACAGCTAAAACTATTTTTGAAAATAAAACAAACGAGACTCAAAATAGAAGAGTTGTCTCGGGCGTTCTGTCTAAACCTTCTCAAGAACCACAGAAACCAACCAGAAAGTCAGATCCCACTAAACTCCATCCATGGTCCACTATAACGGAAGCAAAAACGCACCTGCATCATGTTAGTATTGAACGAGATACTGAAAAGAAAACTGATTCTTTGCCAAAGAAACAGGAGAATTTGAAAAATTCTGTAGAAATTAAAACGAAGATTACCACAGATTCAAAGCCGTATGAAAGTGTACATAACAGTAGTGGTCATAATTTAACAGACACTAAGTTTGGCAGTTTGGAACCCGAGGCGAAAGGGACACCTTCGCCGAAATCTGTGATGGATAGCGTTGATGGTAAAATAATAACAGACATTACTGAAGAAAATAATGAAAATATTGTAGAAGAGAAAAGTACAAACGAAGATTCGACAAGTACTGTTTCAAAAATGCCAGAAAATGCGTCCGCAAGTGATACTCCGGGCGTTTTAAAAACTGAGAACTCCGAAAACAAACGGGATTCTGGTTACAGCACAACCGTTGGTGAGGGTGACCGAAATAGTCATGAAAACAAAGTCGACGGGACTGTTTCTTCTGAAATTAAACAAGAAACCGAACAAACCAAAAACAGCAATTCATCTGTCACTGTTGAGGAGACAAACAGCAATCAAAATGATGTAAACACTTCTGAAAAAACGAAGGAGAATCAAGATGGTGATGAAGAACCAATACAAACTAGGGTTGTCATGCGCAAGTCTAGATCGGTTGTTAGTGTCAGTCATGATGATACTATTTCTGTTATTGATATTGACGATCAAGAATTTATTAGTCCAGGTAGGAGGAGAACTGGTAAAACGACACAAAAGCTAAATCCTAGCAAAAATGCGGACATGAAATACGAACCGTCCATAGATATTGTCGAAAATTCTAAAACCAACACTAATACCAATACACTGCCGATTTTTCATAACAAGAAGGAAGTTAGCGAGATAAACAATGCAAGTGAAGACGCCGTGGATGGAACAATTGGAGGAAAAGTTGAACCTGTTCCTTTGCGACACGAAATTGTCGAAAATTACATAGATATTGATAAAATAATTTGCCAAGGGAATTTTCCAAATATTCCAGTTCTGCCCAATAATGCTCCAAATAGACAAGATCTTGTGTGTTTTCATGAACTTAAAGATTTATTGGAAAGTCACGAAGAATCCAGTGATGAACATTCGGATATCGATTCCATAACTAGTGCCGAGGATCCTATTCAAAGACTCATTCGAATGGTTGAGGTCTGACGGGGTTTTTTGTAGACGGAGAACTTCAGTTGAATGCTCTTAGCATAGTGGTCTCATACTTGGGTGCTTTTACATCGCGATGACCGTGAAGTCATTTCGATGTATTGCTATCGCCTAAATTTCCATTATGCAAATTAGTTTTGGTTTTCAACCGATCTATAAAAATTATAGATCCGCGGTCATTACAAGTGAAAAAGTGCATTTTATACATGCGATTCCGTTCTGCGTTCGTACGATGTTTCAACAAAATATGGAATCATTTCAGTTGTTGATTAAGTACTGAACATTTGACTGAATTATCTCTTATTATAAATACGGTTTTATATGTTTAACTGGTGTTTAAGAAAGAGGTCAGGTGCTCTTCTTCATTCATAAAATTATCGTTCATTCATAAATTTATCGTAAAATCAAAATCACTACACAGGTCACACAGGTTATACGTAGTGTCAAATGATTACCTGTAATCTAAAAATAGACAAACTTAACTGACTCCCTTACTAATGAAAATGAAATGGACCTGAAATTTATTTCACATGTTTTAGAAATATTGAAGACAATAATAATAATAATAAATTCTTTATATAACGAAGGTAACACATTTAACAAGATCATTTTTCGCAATGTTTCCTGAAAATTAATAAATATCAAAGCAACATAGAGCTGTTTATGGTATAATGACAATTTAATATCATGTTTGTCTGTGATGACATCCACCCCCTTTTGGGGATTGCATTAGAATTATAGTTATCTCGTATCGCATGAGGATGACACATATCAACTGAGCAATTATGTTTGGGACTTAGTTTTAAGAAATGATGTCAAAGTAACATTATGAAAATATTTTTAGTAAGCTGAAATATATATTTATTTTTTACGTGACATGTTTATGTCTTGTATTGTAAGATATTTTATTTCTGTCCCGTTTTTCAACATTTGCGTCTGGAAAGTTGAAATGTTTTAACTGAATGGTTAATTTAAATTAATTATGAAAATTGTTAAAATTAAATCAATAAAGGAAATTATTGCCCAGTTACAAACACTACCAGGGGATAATCCATGATTTTTTTTTTAGTTATATGTTTCAGCACATGTATAATTAACCCCAACTTTAGCCTGGTAAACTTGTTGTCTCCTTGTGAAATATAAAACATATTAAAAATGATTTCCTGCTAAAGTCTTTTATTGATATAAAGTTAAAACCTTCTTGCTTCTCACTAGACATCACTCCAGTCCTGTCAGGTTTAATTCTTATATATGTGGATGAAAAATAAAAGTCCCCAAAACATTAACATGGCAGCAATTGCTTTTACAGCCTTTAAGGCTTTGATTTTTTACAGAAGAGTGTCCACCATGCACTTGCACTGCACTATAATAATAGTAGAATAGAATGATATACAAATAAATGAAAATTATATATACATGCAACCCTAATATTAATATAATATATAACAACAAACCAGTGTATTCTCTGGGACTATTATTAGATAACTTAAAGTATAACAGTCAAAGGTATACTGATTTGTATCACTACAATATAATAGTTATTACGGTGAGGTTGAATTTCCTGTCATTTATTCATCATCCAAGCACGAACTTGTATCAGAAAAATTTCTCTGTAAATTAACCTCAGTTTCAGGTATAGAGATGTGATCTGTTTCTGTGACATGTGCTTTTGACCATCCACAAGAACCTGCGGTCATCCGATGTTCAGTACTTCAGTAATTTGATTTTCAAATGCAAGAAATATAAGAACTGTTCATTTTCATTTCAAGACACGAAAAAAACTGCAATTTTCTTTATTTTAACTTTTATTTGATATTTCAAGTTGTTTCACTATATGTTGATAGCAATATCAGTATATACTCTCTTAGTTTTTATATGGAAATGAAAAAGAGACGTCCGAAAATGCAAACTAAACATTACTTTATTTACGTATCTTATAAACTTGAAATGGTTTTGTAATGTTTGATAGTAATGGTTGTCTTTCTCTTACTGTATATGTATATAATAAAAACATCAGCAAGATAGTTGTATGTTACGTTGTTAGTCAGGAAGTTACTGCTCACTAGTACCGTCATGCAGTTTCGAAACTTGAACAATCATGAATGTGCAATTTCTAAAATTTTAACAATGCCAAGGCCAATTATATCTGTCATTTCTTTGTTTTGTAAAGCCTGGCAGTGTTTCTGCTTAGTGCTGCTTATAGTTCTCGGTTTATCATTCATAAAACTTGTCCGTCCATCTTAGTGTCATCAGTAAATTTCCACAAAAAGTACATTTTGCAAGAGTTTACAGTTCCATAAGAGTAGTTATGATATTTAATGTCTGTTCATGAATTTGTTATATTAAAATTATGAATTTTAATATTACAAATTATAGTCACTTTTTTTTTATTGTTGTAAATAAAATTCATCCATTGAGGTATGACTCGTAACCGCTTCTACAGAAGACAGCAAAATGAAACTGGATTGGCAAACGAACACGCAAACAAAATTTCAAGCTTTACAATGTGTGAGCAGCACCATATTAACGGTTAAAGATATTGTAGATATTGGATATACATGCAATTTTATGATCAAGTGTTGAGATATTTTAATTGTCTGCTTATTGTACTATTTTAACAACCAATCATGTAGAATACTTTTTTCTTGTGATTATATGAATGTATATATTTGTTGTATTACATATTTCAAACAATAATAAAATATTATATATATATAAACCAATAAATTATTAGAATATTTTTCTTACTTGAGATCTCAATTGAATCGATCCCATGTGATGCAGCAATTATAAATACCTACACGATAGAAGGGTAAGATACAATCTCCCTGCATTGTTTTCATTCACACGGTCAAATGTAAAAGTTGTCAAGTCCTACTGGAAATGGAATATCAAACCGTCTATATCATCTATAATTAAAGTTGTTTCACAATTTTGTACATTTCCAGGGGCGTAGCTAGGTATCCAATAAACTGTAGGCTCAAATTGCGGCATGGTGGTCTGGGGCCGCTCAAGGCCCCCAGCAGGTCCAGGACAGAGCCCTGGTAGGGGGTTCAGGGGGGCGTAGCCCCCCGACGGAAAACAGTTGTCAGCATTTTAGTTGCAAATTTTTGTGTACAAAAACACATAAAATTTACTGGTCATTTTATCATGATAATATACATGAAGAAAAGTTCGAAGAATTATACATAATTTTACAATAACATCTGACTGATGAATAATTAACCGGCAGTACAATCGGAAATATAAAAAAAAAATATTTACAATATGCATTGCCCAGCGTAGATCAGTGTAGCCCTTTTATTAAGCAGCACATCCTGTTTGGCATTTTCATATCTATTCCTTTCTGATTGAGGATAATTGATATATATATACGTCAATTGATAGTACATATTGACGATCCTTCATTAAAAAAATAGGCACGTAAACACTGAGACTACTATAAAATAATACTATCCTTGGGACTACGCATCGACTATTCATCTTTTGATTCTTAAACCTTCACCCTCCCCCGGCCACACAAACATATACACACACACAGTCGATGCCTCATGTAGAAGGTCTGTTCTGTTCATACTATCTAACAAAATTCAAGAAATTCATATTTTCTAATATCCTGTATTGTAAAATCCCTACCTGCTTAGGAATTTGAATAATTATGGTCATTACATGTATATCTGAGAGTACTCGAAGTTACTGAAAGCTAGTTGATTGATTGATTGATTGCTAAACGTCCAATGTCGGGAAAATAGTTCATGCATGTTCAGGACAAAAACAAATTTACAATAAATACAACAGGCATCTAGGTCATGTAATAGGGGTCGTCCAGGATGAAGGTCTGGAAATTTGGAAATGCCATGCATTGGAAAATGAGGGTTTATTGGGTAGGAACAGAAATTTTGCCCTACTTCATACCACCTACGAACCCCTCAAAGAGTTTTTGCAAGTGCATAGAGCGTGGCATTCTCTCTACACTAGGCGTTGGATTAATGTCCTCATTCTGACCAGACGTGACTGCGTATTTAGTCATCCCGCACAGCCAAACGGACGCCCAACTTTGGCAAGGGTTTTATTGTAGGTTGGATGTACGGGGCGCCGAATGGGACTCTTGTGGTTTTGTACTCGAAATTCAATTTTGTAGGGACAAAAGTGAGTTTTGTTCAACAAAAATGAGTTTAGTTTAACAAAATTTGTAGCATACTACAAATTTAAATTTTGTCATACAAAATTATCTTTCAGTGGACAAAAGTTACTTTTGTCATGACAAAATTCATTTTTGTAACACAGACTTCATGGACTTTACTTTTGTTACCTAATTTGAAAATTGGGCGACAAAAGTCAATTTTGTATGCAAATTAGTTTAGTTTGGATTCTGAACTAATTTGCATAAAAAACTGAGATTTTGTCACAAAATTCAATTTTTTGTTTATTTTTGTGTAGACAAAATTGAGTTTTGTTAAACAGAAGTGAAAATTTAACAGACACGTCAATTTTGTGCCACAAAAGTCAATTTTGTGTCACAAAGTCATTTTGTCACAAAGTCAATTTTGTGTCACAAAGTCAATTTTGTCTACACAAAAATCAACACAAAATTGAATTTTGTAATGACAAAATTCATTTTGTCATGACAAAATTCAATTTTGTGTTTATTTTGTGTTGACAAAATTTACTTTGTGACACAAAATTCATTTTGTGACACAAAATTGATTTTGTCATGACAAAATTCATTTTGTAGACAAAATTCATTTTTGTCATGACAAAATTCAATTTTGTGTTTATTTTTGTTTTTGTTAAACAGAAGTGAAAATTTAACACAAAAGTGAATTTTGTGTCACAAAATTCATTTTTGTCCCAAAAGTCAATTTTGTGTCACAAAAGTCAATTTTGTATGCAAATAAGTTTATATTTGCATACCTATTTGACAAAATTGAAAAATGAATTTTGTCTACAAAAATGAATTTTATCATGACAAAAATGAATTTTGTCATCACAAAATTGAAGTTCTCACAAAACAAGTCTGTATCACATAGTTTTGTAAGACAAAAATGATTTTGTTATGACAGAATTGAATTTTGTACAAAACCACAAGAGTCCCATTCGGCGCCCCGTAGGATGAAGACCAAGTGGAAAGCTAGTTGAAAGCCAACAACTAATTAAAAAAATCATGTATCTAAGAATAAAATGTCAGGGTTTTGAGCATGTTCATTCAAGTAGTTGTTGATAGAAGTGAAATGATCTGGACCAAAGTTCTAGTTTTTAGTTTCTATTTATAATGACATACAATTCTATCCAATACTCCATTCACTAAGGATGATAGACTAGTGTACAAATGACATTTGATAATTAAAGAGTATTGACGACTTCACGTGCATCTACAGATAACGTTGTTAATTATTTTTTTTAATAAAAAAAAAAAAACATTTGTGAAAAAATTATGTGTAGGCACGTGCCTAAAGTGCCATACGGCAGCTACGCCCCTGTTTTCCATAAAATATACAGTTGTTCAGTGCTACTTGTTGTTGTTGAATGTATTTTGGTACACAATTGCAAATTGTTTTTGTCAAAGTTTGCATCGAAAGACAAATCCAATCATAAAGAATTAATGTGTATCCAAAAGACGAAACATAGTTTTACTTTCAATATAAATTTGGTGTCGATTAAAGATATCATTTTACATTTTTTGGATAAATACTTAAAATTTGCCAAAATCTCTCAAAATTGTTGTTTTGGAATATCTTTGGGCGTTTATAATTTCATGACCTATTTAGAAACAAGCCATTATATTGTCAGAACCTTAATGAACATACATTGATTGGGATGTCATACTATGAATTTAAGTAAAGATTGAGAGACTTTTTGAAAATGGCCCTGGTGTGAAATAAATTCAGAGAAATAGGCCCGACTCCTTTAATTGCAAAGGTGAAACTTTTCGCCGATACGATCAATAAAGAAGTCGACCATATAAAGATGAAAAGCAATAATAGAAGCTACCTTTCTTTTAAGCTGGTCCTCGACTGACTACTACACTTTGTCTATGAACAAAGTGTAGTAGTCAGTCGAGGACCAGCTCTGCTTTCTTTATTTCAGTGAGTTGGAAATGTACACACCGTAAGAAGGGTCAAAGGAACACCACGGACCATAAAAGAAAAACTAACAACAGAGAACGAAAAATCGTCTTTTTGACGTAAAGTTTTGTTTTAAATTTTTACGTGTGAAAATGATATATCCAATGTTACGGCCAGAAATCACCTTTAAACTGTAGCCAACCGAAAAGACACAAACCAATAACAAAATTTAACAAGATTTACTTAGTATTATACACAAGTTTACAAGAAATATTATACAAATTGAAATGTCAACTTAACTGTTAAAATATATGTCTGATCCTTTGTCTTTTCTTTATCCGGAATTCTTCTCTTAACTGTAACGGAATATGTCCAATAAGTTCACAATCTAGTATGATGTAGTTAACGTAAATAAAAGTGTCAATCCAACAACTCCAGAGACCTTCTTAGAATCCAAGTATATTAATGTCTGTCTAATTTCGGTGTCTGTATATATAGTTGTCACGGAAACTTCTAGAACACTGTAGAAGAGAAACTCCTAGAAAACTGTAGAACGGAAACTTCTAGAATACTGTAGAAGTTTAAATTACGCATCGTAGTTTATGATCATTCCAGAATTATTATGTAAGTCAAATAGAAAGTTCTAATCATTCCATCAGTATCTATGATTGTTCCAGTGATTTCTAAACTGCACAGTTATAACATTATTTTGTAAACAGCTGTAAATTAATATCTTAAAAGGCCACACAAAACAAATAAGGCCAAGATAAATAAACATGATAATTACAATATCATAACACCTCCCCCACTTAAAAAAGTTTGAGTGTAACGAGAACTTTTATTGAACAATATATACAAAAATATATAGTATGTATACAGCGTTTTAATCAGATCTAGATAAAGCATCTGCTATTACATTATCTTTACCTTTAATATATTTTACAATAAGATCATATTCCTGTAACAATAAAATCCACCTAGTCAACCTCTGGTTCTTGTTTCTCATTTTTTGTATGAAGGTGAGAAGATTATGTCAGTATAAACAAGCATAGTGGGATTTAAATATACATCAAAATGTTGAAGAGCAGACCACAGTGCAAAACACTCTTTTTCAATAGTTGAATAATTTGTCTGATGTTTATCCAATTTCTTGGGAAAATATGAAATAGGTTTCTCAACATTATCATCTGTTTCTTGGTATAAAACGGCTCCAACTCCTACATCACTTGCGTCAACGGCAAGTTTTAATTAATTTTTTTAAAGTCTGGAGTGATCAGAACTGAACTGTTAATTAAAAGTGATTTGCTATTCTCAAAAGCGTTTTGACAATTATCACTCCAGACGAATTTAGAATCTTTCCGTAAAAGATGAGCCAATGGTTGAACCACAGTAGCAAAATTTGAACAGAATTTCCTGTAAAATCCAATCATGCCTGAATATCTCATAAGTTGTTTTTTATTTGTAGGGGAGGAAATTTGGTAATAGCATCCACTTTAGATATAATAGGTTTCACTTGACCTTGGCAAACTGTATGCCCTAAATAATCAACAGTGGCCTGACAAAATTCACTTTTACCAAGATTAACAGTCAAATTTGATTCTGACAATCTATCAAAAGTATATTATAAATGTGTTAAATGCTCTTCCCAGCTATCACTACATACAATAAGATCATCAATATAAGCATAATAACAGTCTAAATCGTTTATAACATTATTGATCATTCTTTGAAATGTAGCTGGAGCACTTTTCATACCAAACGGCAATTTAACTGAAATAAGCCGTCTAGTGTGACAAAAGCTGATATTTCACGAGCTCTCTGTGTCAAAAGTACCTGCCAGTAACCTTCAATAAATCAAATTTGCTCACAAATTTTGCTTGCCCAGTATTATCAATGCAATCGTCTATCCTTGGAATCGGATAGGAATCAGATTTTGAAACTGAATTTACTTTTCTGAAATCAGTAACGAAACGAAAGGTTTTATCTGGTTTGGGCACAAGGAGACAAGGAGAGCTCAATTCACTGTTACTCGGCTCAATAATATCATTGTCAAGCATATATCTAATTTCTTGTCTCATAAAATCAAGTTTAAGTGGATTGAGCCGATAAGGATGTTGCTTAGTTGGAGAAGCATCACCTACATCGACATCATGGCAAACAACAGTGGCTTTGTTTGGCAAAAGATTTTTAAAAGAAAATACCAAAGTTTTCAATTTTCTCTGCGATCAAAAGTCAGATGTGCAAGTTTTGAGTATAAATTTGACACAATTTCTGAATTTTTCAATCTAACTGTGTCTTCCATAGACGTAGAATCAAAAGATGGTTCAATTACATCTGGTTTGTCATGATCGTCCTCCAATTTAACCATGGTTTAAGTGACAACTGGTTTGCTCTCACCTTCATTAGCACGTTCAAAATATGGTTTTAACATATTAATGTGACACACTCTATTTTGTTTACGCCGACCTGGTGTTTTTACAATATAATTCAAATCATTAATTTTACTCTCTATTGTATATGGACCACAGTATTTAGCCTGTAAAGGATGTCCAGGGACTGGCAAAAATACAAGTACCTTATCACCAGGCTCAAAAACTCTGTCCCTGGCATCTTTATCATACCATATTTTCATCTTATTCTGAACAGTTTTTAAGCTTTTCTGAGCAATTTGACAAGCACTATACAATTTTTCCTTAAATCTAGATACATAGTCTAGAAGATTCCAGTCAGTGTGTTCAGTAAGCCATTTTTCATTAACCAATTTCAAAGGTCCCCTTACAGTATGACCAAACACCAACTCAAAGGGGCTAAAACCAAGTGATTCTTGAACAGTCTCTCGGACTGCAAAAAGTAGAAAGTGAACACCATCATCCAAGTCCCTGTCAAATTGAAGACAAAAAGTTCTAATCATGTTCTTCAATGTTTGATGAAAACGCTCTAAGGCACCTTGAGATTCTGGATGATAAGCACTTGACCTATACTGAGAAATCCCTACCAGGTAAACGACCTGCTGAAATAAACCCGACATGAAATTTGAACCCTGGTCGGACTGTATAGATTCGGAAGTCCTACTAGCGTGAAAAATTTTATAATAGCTTTGACAATAGTTGGTGTCTTGATATTCCTTAACGGAATAGCCTCAGGAAAGCGAGTGGATGTACACATGATCGTCAATAAATACGCATTTCCAGTCTTGGTCTTCGGTAAAGGTCCAACGCAGTCAATTAGTACTCGGCTGAAATGTTCTTCAAAGGCTGGAATTGGCAGAGGTGGTGCTGGTGATATTTTCTGGTTAGGCTTACCAACAACCTGGCATATATGCGGGCATGATTTGCAGTATTGTGTGACATCAGTCTGGGCCAGTAGAAATGTTGCAAGATTTTAATGCAAGTCTTCCTTTTACCTAAATGTCTGGCCAAGGGGGTGTCATGGGCAAAGACTAATAATTTCTTGCCTATAGACTTTAAGCACCACCACTTGGTATACCACTCTCCATTCCTCCTCTGGAATAGCATCAGGGGGCCTCCATTTCCTCATTAAAATGCCGTCTTGATGGTAGTAACATTCTGCCACTTTGTCTGCTTCCTCCTGTGGTTGAGCACTCGTGCGGAGCTGAAGAACCTCAGGGTCTTTATTTTGCTCTTCCACAAACTTTCTTTTGTCTAATGAATGGCTGTTCACGTCTGGCCATGGCATAATTACTGTGACATACTTGTCACAGTAGTACTAGATGGTCTTACTATGGCCTTTTCTGAGCTACCGGGACCTTCAATGTTGGCAAGGAAAGTGCCAGAAATGTCCATATAATCATACTGGTCTTCTTGTAAATCCTCATTTGGTTGTTTTCTTGCCATCGCCCTAGTAACAACACAAGCTGGATACAGTTCAGCATCATCTTCAGGTGATTTAACACCCACCACCAGTTTACTGGTAACAATTGGTTCAGCAACCAATTTGTTCCTAGCTAGATCATTTTCTAGCATATAATGAAACACCATCACCCACAACAACTGGTCCAGTAATTAAATCTGACTTCAGATAAGGGACGACTATTTGATATTCGGGAAGGGGAGTCAGGCGGATTTGTTTTGGATCGGTTATTTATTTTTGTGGACTAAAAGGACAGATTATTTATTTTCTGCACTGTTGAAGCATGATTTTTCATTTTCATTAAAACAAGGGACTGATTATTTATTTTCACAATTATATATTTATAATATTTGAAAACACACAATTTTTAAATTCATTTTTTCATTCTTAAATAAATAATACATGTATCATGTGTACAGTCAAGTCATTATGTACCATTAAATCAGAATTAATCCTCCTTCTGGACATGCTGGAAGTGAATCTTCTGAATTCCCAACTGCATATATTGCATACGTACAAGGTATTAAAGCTGGACTGTAACTAGCCTCTTTTAAAAGTAATGGCAAACATAACTGCCGAGCGGAGCGAGGCGAAAAAAATTTCGGCGAAGGGTTTGGGTGCAGCTGAAGGCCCCAAGAAGCTATAGAAAAATGATGCAAAATCATGCAATCTGCGCGTTTCCCAGACCCTTTCTTAATCTGAAACACAAGTTCTGTTTTAATTATTTTTTCAACAATATTTTGGTCTCAAATCAAAATATATAGATTCAGTGTAAGACTTATAGTTTTTAGGGACAATATCAAAAGACCAATATGTAGGATAAAGTAAAAAATGTAATTCACATAGTTAAGTATGTGGCTGCTATTGTTTTTTTTTTATTGGTGTTTTGGCTTGCAGAAAATCTTTCATACCTGTCAATTATTTGTTTCTTTTTCAAATTAAGTTAGGAGGGGGCTGATTATCATTGAGATAACTATGTCAAGTAAGTTTTTATAACACATTTCAATTACAACTTGATGTAGTTCCTAACTGGGATACAATTTAAAGAAGTTTGTAAAATTAGATAAAAAGTCGTTAAATAAAATAAAACTCAAGTTTAAAACTAAATTACTAAATTACAAATGGAATGCAACACTAAGAGAATAAAGAAGGGCAATCAATGAACAAAAGACAAACCCGGGAACAGATAAAACACAAAACAACAAACAATAGATAAATAACACTGAAAACTAAAAATAAATGAGAAACATGGATCCCGAAAAACGGGGGCGACGTCAGAGGGTTAACAGAACTTGCTTCTTGCAAGACACTCGCCGTGAAAAAAATTTGATATGAAGACAAGCTTTTGTTTTTGAAATTTCCTACATGAGGCGTTTGCCTTAATCAGAGACTATTATATGTCTCTGCCTTAATGTAGTTTCAGCCCTGTGATAAAAGGGAGGTAAATGTTCCTGAGACACTATACCTCAAGTTAAATGAAACCCATTTTCAGACATTTCAAGTACATTAATATTTATACAATGTATTATTGAAAGATTTGGGAAGTCTTTCCCGAAAAAAAATATGAAAAAAGACGAGTTTTGGAAGAATCTGGTGCCATCTCATACATAAGAATAGCATGTATTATAAAATGGCTTAAAAATCCTGCCGAGTTGTTTATTTTCAAACTCCATACCCTGTAACCATGGTAACAGAAGTCTCCTCGGACAAATGCAACACACCTTCTAACAACAAAGTCTGAGAAGCTCCAGTGTCCCGTAAAATCTTAATGGGGCGAGGAGTAGTACTGCGTACTATCAACAATAAAAACAAACCCATCAGACATAAAGGGTATACAATCCTCCCTGTCATCACAAAAACTTGACTTAAAAGCCTGACTCGCAGGACATTCCAACTTAATGTTTTAATAAAATGCTCCGCAGGGCGCAGCTTGATACGACCGCAGAGGTCGAACCCTGAATAGTTGGGGCAAGTATGGACACAACATTCAAGCTTGATACAGCTCTGAATTTGGATTGTGATTAAATATTTGACACAGCATAGGTTTCTGACACAGAATGAATGTGGTCTAAGAACTTAAAAATTTTAAAATTGGACATTCACCTATTATGGTCCAATATCCAAAATCTAAATACATGGCTAGATTCAGCATATCAAAGAACCCCAAGAGTTCAATTTTGATGAAATCAAACAAAGTTTAATTTTGGACCCTTTTGACCTCAATGTGGACAAAGTTGATAACGGGGCCAAAAATCAAAAATCTAAATACATGGTTAGATTCAGCATATCAAAGAACCCCATATATTCAATTTTGTTGAAATCAAACAAAGTTTAATTTTGGACCCTGATTTGGACCAACTTGAAAACTGGGCCCATAATCAAAAATCTAAATACATGTTAAGATTCAGCATATCAAAGAACCCTAAGAATTCAATTTTTGTTAAAATCAAACTAAGTTTAATTTTGGACCCTTTGGACCTTAATGTAGACCAATTTGAAAACGGGACCAAAAATTAGGAATCTAAATACACGGTTAGATTCGGCATATCAAAGAACCCCAATAATTCAATTTTTGATGAAATCAAACAAAGTTTAATTTTGGACCCTTTTGACCTCAATGTAGACAAAGTTGATAACAGGGCCCAAAAATCAAAAATCTAAATACATGGTTAGATTCAGCATATCAAAGAACCCCATATATTCAATTATTGTTGAAATCAAACAAATTTTAATTTTGGACCCCGATTTGGACCGACTTGAAAACTGGGCCCATATCAAAAATCTAAATACATGTTTAGATTCAGCATATCAAAGAACCCTAAGAATTCAATTTTTGTTAAAATCAAACTAAGTTTAATTTTGGACCCTTTGGACCTTAATGTAGACCAATTTGAAAACGGGACCAAAAATTAAGAATCTAAATACACGGTTAGATTCGGCATATCAAAGAACCCCAATAATTCAATTTTTGATGAAATCAAACAAAGTTTAATTTAGGACCCTTTGGACCTCAATGTGGACCAATTTAAAAACGGGGCCCAAAATCCAAAAACTTAATACACGGTTAGATTCAGCATATTAAAGAACCCCAAGAGTTCAAGAATAAAACCCCACTGAAATTGGTCAAGAAATAAGCAATTTATACAAAGTATCTTCTTTTGCACAATACTGTGTAATTGAATATTTCTTGCAATTGTGCAATACTGTGCAATTGAACATTTCTTGCTATTGCGCAATACTGTACAATTGACAATTTCTTGCTATTGAGCAATATTGTGCTATTGGATATTTCTTGCTATTGCGCAATACTGTGCAATTGAAGATTTCTTGCTATTGCGCAATACTGTGCAATTGAAAATTTCTTGCTATTGCACAATACTTATTATAAAATAATTTACACATCCTGTTTGGTGTGTATCTCCTGCCATATCATTATTATTTGCTTTTAAATATAAATCAGAAATAACCAACTTAAAATGGAAAATTTTAAGAAAAAAAGGAAAAAAGGAAAAAATAAATCCCCCAAATTTTTGAACCCCTTATGATTCATCACCCCAAACTCAATCCCAGCCTTCCTTTGAGGTATGGTACCTTGCAGTACAATTTCAGAGAGATCCATACACTTGAACACAAGTTATTGTCTGGAAACTAGAAAATGCTTATTTTGGCCCCTAATTCCTAAACGTTTCAGGCAATTACCCCAAACTCAATTCCAGCTTTCCTTTGTGATATGGAACCTAGCTTGTAGTACAATTTCAGAAAGATCCATACACTTACACACAAGTTATTGTCATGAAACTAGAAAATGCTTGTTTTTGCCCCTAATTCCTAAAATTTTGAGACAATTACCCCCAAAAATCAATCCCAGCATTCCCTTTGTGATATGGAACCTTGTGGTACAAAGTCAGAGAGATCCATACACTAACACACAAGTTATGTCTGGAAGTTACAAAAATGCTTATTTTTGCCCTTTTGACCCCTAATTCCTTAACTGTTGGTACCATAACCCCCAAAATCAATCCCAACCTTCCTTTTGTGATATTGAACCTTATGGCAAAATTTCATAGAGATCCATTCACTTAAACTAAAGTTAGAGTGCGAAAACCAATGTGTCTTCGGACGACGACGACGACGACGACGACGACAACGACGCCAACGTCATACCAATATACGACCACAAAATTTTTTTGCGGTCGTATAAAAAGTTTTTGACTGATAAATTTTGGTCCAAATGATATTTTATCGTGATTTTTATAAAGTTAAAAATAGATTTTTTTTCTAACAATAAAAGTCAAATTGGAGCACATAAGTGTTATTCCCGGAATATGTCTACTTTTAGTAGTCCACAAATGCTGACATCTTCGCACTGGGATTTTTCAAATACACATCAGTTTAAAACAAGTGAAAACTTTCCTGTCTAACTGCAAAAGGAACCCTTTATAATGCTGTGAATACAAGAAAGGAGGATATGTTTCACCGACTCCGTGAAGTCACGGTATAGTTCGCTTGATGATGTTCATATATATAGGTCACACAAATCATTTCTGAATTTTCAATCTAACTGTGTCTTCCATAGACGTAGAATCAAAAGATGGTTCAATTACATCTGGTTTGTCATGATCGTTCTCCAATTTAACCATGGTTTAAGTGACAACTGGTTTGCTCTCACCTTCATTAGCACGTTCAAAATATGGTTTTAACATATTAATGTGACACACTCTATTTTGTTTACGCCGACCTGGTGTTTTTACAATATAATTCAAATCATTAATTTTACTCTCTATTGTATATGGACCACAGTATTTAGCCTGTAAAGGATGTCCAGGGACTGGCAAAAATACAAGTACCTTATCACCAGGCTCAAAAACTCTGTCCCTAGCATCTTTATCATACCATATTTTCATCTTATTCTGAACAGTTTTTAAGCTTTTCTGAGGAATTTGACAAGCACTATACAATTTTTCCTTAAATCTAGATACATAGTCTAGAAGATTCCAGTCAGTGTGTTCAGTAAGCCATTTTCATTAACCAATTTCAAAGGTCCCTTACAGTATGACCAAACACCAACTCAAAGGGGCTAAACCAAGTGATTCTTGAACAGTCTCTCGGACTGCAAAAGTAGAAAGTGAACACCATCATCCAAGTCCCTGTCAAATCGAAGACAAACCAAAAGTTCTAATCATGTTCTTCAATGTTTGATGAAAACGCTCTAAGGCACCTTGAGATTCTGGATGATAAGCACTTGACCTATACTGAGAAATCCCTACCAGGTAAACGACCTGCTGAAATAAACCCGACATGAAATTTGAACCCTGGTCGGACTGTATAGACTTCGGAAGTCCTACTAGCGTGAAAAATTTTATAATAGCTTTGACAGTAGTTGGTGTCTTGATATTCCTTAACGGAATAGCCTCTGGAAAGCGAGTGGATGTACACATGATCGTCAATAAATACGCATTTCCAGTCTTGGTCTTCGGTAAAGGTCAAACGCAGTCAATTAGTACTCGGCTGAAATGTTCTTCAAAGGCTGGAATTGGCAGAGGTGGTGCTGGTGATATTTTCTGGCTAGGCTTACCAACAACCTGGCATATATGCGGGCATGATTTGCAGTATTGTGTGACATCATCCTTAAGTCTGGGCCAGTAGAAATGTTGCAAGATTTTAAGGCAAGTCTTCCTTTTACCTAAATGTCTGGCCAAGGGGGTGTCATGGACAAAGACTAATAATTTCTTGCCTATAGACTTTAAGCACCACCACTTGGTATACCACTCTCCATTCCTCCTCTGGAATAGCATCAGGGGGCCTCCATTTCCTCATTAAAATGCCGTCTTGATGGTAGTAACATTCTGCCACTTTGTCTGCTTCCTCCTGTGGTTGAGCACTCTTGCGGAGCTGAAGAACCTCAGGGTCTTTATTTTGCTCTTCCACAAACTTTCTTTTGTCTAATGAATGGCTGTTCACGTCTGGTCATGGCATAGTTACTGTGACATACTTGTCACAGTAGTACTACGTGGTCTTACTATGGCCTTTTCTGAGCTACCGGGACCTTCAAAGTCGGCAAGGAAAGTGCCAGAAAGGTCCATATAATCATACTGGTCTTCTTGTAAATCCTCATTTGGTTGTTTTCTTGCCATCGCCCTAGTAACAACACAAGCTGGATACAGTTCAGCATCATCTTCAGGTGATTTAACACCCACCACCAGCAACCAATTTGTTCCTAGCTAGCTAGATCATTTCCTAGCATATAATGAAACACCATCAACAGGGAGATTAGGACAAACACCCACAACAACTGGTCCAGTAATTAAATCTGACCTCAGATAAGGGGACGACTATTTGATATTCGGGGGTCAGGGGATTTGTTTTGGATCGGTTATTTATTTTTGTGGACTAAAAGGACAGATTATTTATTTTCTGCACTGTTGAAGCATGATTTTTCATTTTCATTAAAACAAGGGACTGATTATTTATTTTCACAATTATATTTATAATATTTGAAAACACACAATTTTTAAATTCATTTTTTTATTCTTAAATAAATAATACATGTATCATGTGTATAGTCAAGTCATTATGTACCATTAAATCAGAATTAATCCTCCTTCTGGACATGCTGGAAGTGAATCTTCTGAATTCCCAACTGCATATATTGCATACGTACAAGGTATTAAAGCTGGACTGTAACTAGCCTCTTTTAAAAGTAATGGCAAACATAATGGCTGAGCGGAGCGAGGCGAAAAAAATTTCGGCGAAGGGTTTGGGTGCAGCTGAAGGCCCCAAGAAGCTATAGAAAAATGATGCAAAATCATGCAATCTGCGCGTTTCCCAGACCCTTTCTTAATCTGAAACACAAGTTCTGTTTTAATTATTTTTGCAACAATATTTTGGTCTCAAATCAAAATATATAGATTCAGTGTAAGACTTATAGTTTTTAGGGACAATATCAAAAGACCAATATGTAGGATAAAGCAAAAAATGTAATTCACATAGTTAAGTATGTGGCTGCTGTTGTTTTTTTTTTTATTGGTGTTTTGGCTTGCAGAAAATCTTTCATACCTGTCAATTACTTGTTTCTTTTTCAAATTAAGTTAAGAGGGGGCTGATTATCATTGATATAACTATGTCAAGTAAGTTTTTATAACACATTTCAATTACAACTTGATGTTGTTCCTAACTGGGATACAATTTAAAGAAGTTTGTAAAATTAGATAAAAAGTCCTTAAATAAAATAAAACTCAAGTTTAAAACTAAATTACTAAATTACAAATGGAATGCAACACTAAGAGAATAAAGAAGGGCAATCAATGAACAAAAGACAAACCCGGGAACAGATAAAACACAAAACAACAAACAATAGATAAATAACACTGAAAACTAAAAATAAATGAGAAACATGGATCCCGAAAAACGGGGGCGACGTCAGAGGGTTAACAGAACTTGCTTCTTGCAAGACACTCGCCGTGAAAACAATTTGATATGAAGACAAGCTTTTGTTTTTGAAATTTCCTACATGAGGCGTTTGCCTTAATGTAGTTTCAGCCCTGTGATAAAAGGGAGGTAAATGTTCCTGAGACACTATACCTCAAGTTCAATGAAACCCATTTTCAGACATTTCAAGTACATTAATATTTATACAATGTATTATTGAAAGATTTGGGAAGTCTTTCCCGAAAAAAAATATGAAAAAAGACGAGTTTTGGAAGAATCTGGTGCCATCTCATACATAAGAATAGCATGTATTATATTTTTTCAATTCAATTCAAAGTTTTATTGCCATATAAACTTTACAGTTTGTGACATATAACAACAACAAAAACAAATGAAGACAATAACTAAGTAATTTTATTATAAAATGGCTAAAAAATCCTGCCGAGTTATTTATTTTCAAACTCCATACCCTGTAACCACGGTAACAGAAGTCTCCTCGGACAAATGCAAAACACCTTCTAACAACAAAGTCTGAGAAGCTCCAGTGTCCCGTAAAATCTTAATGGGGTGAGGAGTAGTACTGCGTACTATCAACAATAAAAACAAACCCATCAGACATAAAGGGTATACAATCCTCCCTGTCATCACAAAAACTTGACTTAAAAGCCTGACTCGCAGGACATTCCAACTTAATGTTTTAAAAAGTTTTTGACTAATAAATTTTGGTCCAAATGATATTTTATCGTGATTTTTATAAAGATAAAAATAGATTTTTTTTCTAACAATAAAAGTCAAATTGGAGCACATAAGTGTTATTCCCGGAATATGTCCACTTTTAGTAGTCCACAAATGCTGACATCTTCGCACTGGGATTTTTCAAATACACATCAGTTTAAAACAAGTGAAAACTTTCCTGTCTAACTGCAAAAGGAACCCTTTATAATGCTGAGAAAGGAGGATATGTTTCACCGACTCCGTGAAGTCACGGTATAGTTCGCTTGATGATGTTCATATATATAGGTATAATTGTCACAAATCTTGTAACAAATCATACACAAATCATACGGTAGTATGGTAAATTTAGAAAAGTTTACACAGCCTGACATTTTAGATGATCATACAGATACTTTCCATGCTGATGATCATCCATGTTGTTCCTAGTCTGTTCTGACCAGAAAATGTCCTCGCCTTTTGACTGTACCGCTAGTATTTTCTGCAAGCACAGATCGTAGAAACCCGACACACATCTACGATATACTGAAACAGACGAAGGACTCCAAAACATAATAGAAATATCGGACCAAAAAATGACATTTAGAAAATAAAATTTTCAACAAAGGCCCTTTACTACAAGACTAGCATTTCGGTAAAAAAATTAGAATTGAATGTCATGTCTTTTCTTTTGGGAAAATACTGCTGCTTTCTACTTCAAGAACTGAAAACAACGTTCGATTCAGCCAAACTACATCGTAGGTTAGAAAAACATTATTGAAAATCAATCATCATACCGAAAAAGAAACATCAGAATGAATCAAAGGTAGGGTTCAGTAGTTCAATCTAAATGTACGAAGCCATTCAAGCAGCTAGCCATTTAAAATCTGGATAAATAATGTCAAAAATTGAAACTGATAATGAGACAATAACTATGAATGAAGACCAAACATAACATTTAGCCACTTTAACAGTTCCTAGTTAAATGCAGTCCTTAGATATATCAAATGGGACTTACCCAACACCATCTGAAATATTCCCACAACACACTCCTTGCTTACCTACGAAGTTTTTGTTGTGGATAATTGATTCTTAAACTTACAATGGTGAGGGTAATGCTTATGAACCTTCTGACGACAAGATGGGAAAATCCTGTTAATAGCAAATGTATAGTTATATTAAGTAGCTAACTTTTTTTTATCCCATTTTATCTTGAGTTGGTATTACAACTACACAACTACACCATGAGTTCGGATAAAAAAATATGATCGACAATAAAAATTTCCATCCATGGCTATTATGAATCATATTCGGAAGTATGAAGATATAACACTAGCTTAGAATATTTGGAAATAGGCAGAATCCAAAGATGTCATTTGAAGAAACAAGGTATGTTTAGCATAATGCAGCCAAAACGTTTAATCAGCAATTGTATGATGTTGCCCAACAACAAAAATGGTCTACGGCAGACATTTTATACTCCCACTTTAATAGAATATGAGGATTTCATGGGCTTTCATCTTTTATATAGCAACAGTTGGTAAGTTATAAACTTCAGCTGGGCTATATGACTTATGCTTTGACTCTGGAATTTATGCTCAAATACAGTAAACAGTTTCTTATTCGCGAATAGTTTAATTGTAGTGTTCCAGAATTAACACTGCCCTATGAGGCTTCATGGCTCCTTTATTTAAAGCATTTTTCAATAGATTCAGAGACATAAACTGTATAAAAAGTAATACAACAAACGTGTCGAAGGAATTCCTTGACTGTCATAGCTCATTTTTTGTCTCATCCAAAAGCACTGAAGGCATTGAAAATCTCTTTACTGTTTTTAAAGATAACATATTTGTTTGAAGAATTGAGAACACAAACCGGTTTTCTTCGAGGGACATTTGTCATCAGATATTCTTCGATGCATTATTTTAACATACAAGGGTAAAGAGCTTGAAATAAAAGTTGAGTATGCTACACACAGAATTTAACTTGTACAAGAATTTCATTATGTGGAGGGTCTGTGGGATGTAGGAATCATCTTACTCAACAAGCAATTTCTGAAGAAGACGACGATGAAAACGATGTCTGATCAAAATATGTAAAGTCAGAAATATTGGAAAAATTATTTCTTATAAATATATTACAGTAGAACTTATGGAGGGTGGATACAAATTTGACTATGCGGAATGTTTAAACCCATGGATAAGCAATGAGAAGCCCGAAGTTCTGAAAATGTTGTGTACTTTGCATGTTAAAGGATCCTTGAAGCAACTCTTTCTGAGGGGTCCAAAGTAGGCTGCTGATGTAACAAATCCTACCCATACAATCGCATTAGTCCTAACAAAAATATACGCTAACCTATCAGTACTTCATTTAAACTATTTTATTTAGTTACCTAGTGAAATATTTGCCGCTGGCAACCGGTATATAATTAAACAGAATCAAAATTATTCGATCTTTTATAAGAAACTGCTTAAAATTCAGAAGTATACCTCTAAATGTACAGGTTATATAAAAAATATCAATTGAAAACCATTTCCTGTTTCGTCGTTGGCTTTTTCTTGTTGCTCACCTACATTTCCCTACAAAGTTGGCGTTTGTATAACCTAAAGGCTTTAGCTAATACGCTTACAAAACAACGTTTGAATTTCACATATAATGCATTTTATGAACATTTAAATTTTAGTTAATTGTAAAGAGCTGAAATAAAATATTTGCTGTGAGATAAAATTTAGTTGTAACTCAGATTTTGAATTTATTGATTTGAATCGTAAATAAACAAACTGAAGACAATTCCTCATTTTTATTATTATACATTATTTACATTCATACTCACAATAAGGAAATTTATATACTTTTTAACAATTTCATCTACTGTTGTGTCAACTAACGTCTAATACACAATTTATTAAAATTTCCCCAAAACTGAGAATACATGATAAGTCCTCACATCAATAAGACTAATCCATAAACGAAATGCCTAAAATGGAAGTCATGCATTAAGTATATGTAAGAGAATGATAATCCCTTTCTTCATGATTAAGTACGAGCGTTAGCGAGTACTTATCATGATGAAAGGGATTATCATTATCTTACAAACTTAGAATATTGTAAAGTGCTCAAGGCTCAAATGATCTCATGATTGGTTTTATTCACGAGTTTGTTTCATTGTCAAGTCAATGTTTATAATTAATGGATGACTTCCCTTTTAGGCTTTCATTTATGTATTGGTCCTAGTGATGTATGGACTTACTTTTGATTTGGGAATTTTTAATAAATTGTGTTTTAGACATTAGATGACACAACGTTACAATGAAATTGTAGAGATTGTATAAGTTTCCTAATTGTGAGTATGAGTGTAGATTATGTAATATTTTAGTGAGAAATTATCTTTTTGCTTATTTACAGTTCAATTTAATAAATTCAAAATCAGAGTTACAACTATATTGTATTCCACAGCCAATTTTATTCCAGCTCTTTACAATAAATACTACCTAATTAATTAAAAATTTAAATGTCGAAAGAAATTGCTTTTTATAGGAAATTCAAACGTATGTACCAGTATTTCGGAAACGAATTTTCTTAACTAACTGCGAATACAGTAACGGGTGGGGGTAGGAGGGGGTCCTGATCCCGAAATCCCGGGCTTAAAAACATGGAATCCCGAGGTCCCGAATTTTAAAAAATTTAAATCTCGACATCCCGAAATTCGAAAAAAGAATTCCCGGATCCCGACAGGATCAATCCCGAAATCCCGAGCTTAAAAACACCCGATCCCGGAGTCCCGATAAAGGTCCTACCCACCCCCCTCAGTAACCTGAGTTTTGATAATCGTAATACATGTAGCTGAAGATTTAGGTTATATTTAATTTTAATTTTTAAAAGTTTTTGTTTTTGTTTTTGTTTTTCTTCTTGATATTATATTTTTTTTGTAATTTGAAAGTTCTAAATATTCACATTATAACACAAACGGTATCAATTGTACTGCACAAGTAAACTTCAAACTTATTTTGATCATTTTTTTTGTTTTTTAACATTCAACTTTCAATCAATAATCCTTATAAATGTGCTTCAGACAGTTGTAATTCATTTTGTAGAAATTCTTTGTTTTGAACTGTAAATAGGCCTAAACAAAAGGATAATCTCTTACTAAGAACATGATTTACATTCATTCTTCGCAATTAAGGAACACCAAATTCTACACTTTCATTGGTCGAGAGCACTTTGCTATATTCTAACTATAAACATTGCACTGACAATGAAACGAATTCTTGATCAAACACCAATCAAGAGATCATTTGAGCCTTGGGCACTCATCAATATTCTAAGTTGATAAGATAATGATAATTCCTTTCTTCATGATAAGTACTCGCTAACGCTCGTACTTGGATTATCATTCTTCAATTTCCTTTAGAAAATAAATTTTGATTTATATTTTGCTCGTTTCATGTAAGTCATGATTCATAGTTGCATTAATATAAGATACACAATGATGCACAAACATAACATTTGCACTAAATTGTTATTACTGATGAATGGGAGATAACTCAGGATAAATATAGCATGATAACATTTCTTGTCTTGAAAGTTTTGATATGAGTAAATGAGGTATAATATACCGTATATGGAAGATATTTATTATTCCTTACAGTTAACAGATTATACTGTGATAACTCATCATGATATCTTGGATATCTTGCTATGTAAAAGATTTTACGTGTTTTACAGTATGGTAAAAGTTACATAAATGATATAAAATAAGGAGATGTGGTATGATTGCCAATGAGACAACTATCCACCAAAGTTCAAATGAAGTGAATGTAATCAATTATAGGCAACCATACGGCCCTCAACAATGAGAAAAACCATACCGTATTGTCGGCTATAAAAGCCCCGATATGAAAAATATGAAACAATTCAATTGAGAAAACTAACGGCCTGACCTAACCTATAACAAAACAATTTACGAAAAACAAGTATGACACAGATGAACCAATGACGAATGTAGGACAGAAAGTCACAGGACAAAGGTCACAGACAAAAGTCACAGACAATAAGTCACAAAACAAAAAGTCCGAGGCACAACTCACTTTTGACATTAGTTTTCTTGGAATAAGAAAACACTAATATTTTTAAATATATGTTTCTATTTTCTTGGACTTTTATATATAAAGCAACTTTGTAAACAAAATTTATTCTAAAAAAGTCAATAATGATCAAATAATTATTTAAAAAAAAAAAAAAACAATTAGTCGAAGTGGCTTGGTTCTTAATTGGCTTCATAGTTCCAAGAAATATATCCTTAGCATGATTTAAATTTCATAAATCTTCATTCATCAAGGCTTGTGAACAATTTCCTTAACAGTAAAATGAATATATGTAATAAAAGATCTTTCTCTCAGTATATATTCAAACTGTTGAAATGTAAACAAATTATTTGTGACTATTTGTCCTGTGATTTTTGTCCTATCAAATTTGTGATTTTCTGTCCTGTGACTTTCCTCTGCATGTAATAGTTTCAACTTGAAATTTTGAAATATCACAATGAAATTAATTTAATTTATTTTGTTCCTTTTAGTCAAGCAAGTGTTTTTATGGTCTAATTAAAATCCTCCGGCGCTCTCAACTCACATATATTTTACTGTTAATGTCTATAACGTTAAGGGCATACGATACAGTTTTGATCCCGTATTTAAATTTTGATGAAAATTTGCATGTAGGCTATTTTTACCTGATTAAATCAAATATGTAATAAAAATATTCCTTCATGTGCTACTTTTGAGTAAATTGAGGTTCAAATTTCAGATATTTCCTCAAAATACGGATTTGTGGACGTATTTTTCCTTTCGATAGAAATACATAACTTTTTTGTTTTAAAAGATAAACACGATCTGTTTTTTGTTAAATTATTTGTAATTTATGTGTTATATAAATATTGCATAAATTTGTACATTTTATTTTTACAAATAACTCAAATTTATCAAATGTTCATGAATGTAGGAAAAAACGTCATTTTTTGCTGTATATTAATCAAATTTAAAAAATTGCACTATTTACGTTTTCATGAAAATTGGTACACATAATCATCTTACGTAATTAAACCAAATGTCATTTTAAAAAAGAGGGGTCCATGAACTCGTTTTCAAGTTAAATCAGTTTGAATGATAAAAATCAGCCGAAAACTGCATCTTTTCCCGATAAGTCACCGTTCGACGTCGCGAAAATAACAATTTACGTTAGCAACGTCATAACCTCCCTGTAACTGTATCGTATGCCCTTAAGCTCATTGCACACACTTTCGTATTAATTTCAAAACTTTTCTACCAGGGAAAAAAAAAAAACACATAAAAAATACCTCTCCTAACTGCAACGGAACTCGCTTTGCAATTTTTTTCTGGCGGGAAAACAATAAACAGCTATGTATACACAACTATCAGAATATTGAAATTGATGTCAGGTATTTACAATACATTAGAAATGTTCTGCTAAGAAGACTTTATATTTTTCTTAGTTTTCTCAACAACCATGTGGGGTTTGGATATGAGAGATGATAACAGACTATAGTGATTCAAAAATCTTTGATAAAAAATTACCGTTCTATTAACAAGGGACACAACTCAAATGTTGTTGGTAAAAAACACGGGGGTCTCAACATGGGATTTTGGGTACAGTTGTGCAGCTGGAATTTAAAAATTCATATATTGAATAATTGTGAAATCCCTACCTATACTTATATTTCATAGCGAAATCATAACCCATTCATATATTTATCAGCTCAAATAGTACCTAAATATATCACAATTGGTCAATTACTACCTATTGATATATTTCCTCGGTAAAATTGCACCCCATTGATATATTTGACGTATCAAAAAAGGGGCCCATTCCAGCGGCACATATGTATATACCTTCATATAGGAAGAGACACCCCCCATGGTAAAAAAAACACTAAAAACATTAATATAGAAGTAATATCACAGGGCCTATGTAAGAAAAGAAGAAATTATTTCTAATCTCAAAGAATAATCAAAATTTTGTCTTACAAATTAAAGTTCAAAGCTTTTACAATATTGTACATTTATTTTTTTTTTTGTAGTAGACTAGATTTATTCCATAGGAACTTTTTCCCAACAAATTTGATGTCTATGCTTTGAGTGTCTATGTAACTAAGGGGTGTTACACACGGGAGTATGGCCTATGTCATTGACAGATTTAACATCATCCCTTGTAGTCCAAATAATTATGATTCCTTGAAAGGCTACATTTTGTTTGCTTGGCCCCTTCCAACTATATTGGTTGAAGACAATTCAGAAAACCATTAATATATTGAATGCATTAACATTGCTGTGTATAATGTTAATACTGTCAAACCCTAAAATAAACGACAGGCATAGCATATTTAGTGATACAAGTATACCCATTTCCAGTACTGCCAAGTTTTCATGAAGCAAATGCGTGAGAATTGGCCAAAATTGTAAAGATCAAAGAAAAAAAAAAATAGATCAAAGGAAAATGCCGGAAAATAAGCATGAAAATATGCGAGTCTCACGCTAATTGTGTGAGACTTGGCAGCCCTGCATTTCAGAGGTGGATTTAGGGGTGCCCGGCCGGGCCCCCTAATTGAGCTACTTTTATGGTTAATGCAGACACTTTTTAGCTGTTCCACTCCAAAAGTTGCCAGCCCCCTTTAAAAATCCTGGATCCGCACCTGCATTTTTAGGATTACTGTTCAAATGTAATGGCAATCTGTCACAAAGTGCTACAGAATTGAAAAAAAGCTAAAAAAGTCCTTATTTAGAATTAAGTCTTATACATTTAAGTCCTTGAACAATCTGGTCTGTTAAAGTAACATGCAATCTTTTTGATTCTTTAATAAAACCAGTTTTGACTTACAACTTAGAGGTAACATATTTAGACACATAAATTACCTTATACAGAGCTAAAATTATATCCTTTAAAATTGGGAAAGAAATTGACATTATAGATTTTACAGATTTAAAAGTCCTATAGAAAAATTACATTTGGCATTTTGTAAATTTGTATTTGCGACCAGAAAGAATGCTTGCAATTAAGCAGTAAGATGAATTAATTCAAGGAGACTCTCATTAGAACATTATAAAAAACAAGCTATAATATATTTAGAAAGATTTATAAATAAGCTGGAGAGTTGTCTCATTGGCACTCATACCACATCTTCTTATATCTATTAACCCAATTTTACAAGAAGCGTATGAGTCGAGTCTGATGGAATATACACTTGGTATACTGTAAACCAACTTATTTTTGCGGATTCTTTATTTCTCGTTTCACACTTTCTAGTCCTCTTCGCAGCAATTTAATTTCGCTATTTTCAAATTCACGGTGTAGTTAAACAAGAAAAGGTCCATGTTTTACATATATTCGAGACGATTTATATTCGCATTATTTTCCTTTTCGCTGAAGTTGCCAAAATAAATCGCTCGCGAAAATTAGTTGGTTTAAATTTGCCAACAGTATTGTAAATGAAATTAATTTTGATACTAAACAGTTACAACAAAATACAGAAGAAAAAAATCATTTACAGCACATTGACTTGAGTGTGTAGGTAAAGGTAGTTTAGCTTGCTAGCTGAACCATGAAATCATTATTAACTAAGGTACTACCTTCTTTTGGGTGGAGTCAATAGTTAAGCAGGGAACCAATCAAAAGTAATGACAGTGAAAATAAATATTGTGAAACCAGTTTTACAAGTTTACCCCTAGTAGTAGGATAACTGACTGTGCGAGACCCTAATGGGTAGTCAAGGTCTTTAAACACCCCTAGTACAAGTTAGTTCAAAAATATATTTTCAGGTTTGATGTGTGTTTGATTTGCAATTTCATTTCAACCAGTTTCCTCTGTTCATTTATAAATAGATGGGTAATTCTACATAACATTATGATTTAATTCATGCATATATAAAAAAAGCCATTAATGTATTTACGTATTGACCTTTTTTATGGTAGGCATTTTTGTTGTATTTTTATTTCAGTGTTTGCATCTGCACTATGTTTAGTGTTTTTCTCTTTGATTTTTTTTAATTACCCTGCTGCATGTACAGTGCCTTAGAGTAATTTTTATTTTTTATATAGGGCGCTTTATAAATTCTCATTATTATTATTATTATAATTATTAAAACTTCTTCTTCTTATCGTTCGCCTTTACACTTGAATACCAGTCTCCTCAACAAATCTGGTGGTCTTCTGTAGGGCATCCACTGTTCCATATAGCTTCTCTTTGAATAGTGTTGGTGAATGCCATATCTTATCTCTCAGTGCCTGATGGATCTTGCATGACTGTAAGAGGTGTGCAGTATCCTGCTCTGCTTCTCCACAAGGACACATTGGAGATGGAACAACTTTCATGAATTTAGATATAAGAAGATGTGGTATGAGTGCCAATGAGACAACTCTCCATCCAAGTCAAAATTTATAAATGTAAACCATTATAGGTCAAAGTACGGTCTTCAAATTTGTATAGATGTTGATTGAGTCTGTTGTGTCCTGTCCTCAGTCAGAAGATGGTAGTTTGGTCAGATCTTGTTAGCTGGTGGTAACTGTCTTGTTGCTGATGGGTGTTGAACAGAGATTTGATGATAGTCTTCATCTCTGTGTAGCAGACTGGATTTTCTTTCAGCACCATGCTTTGCTAATTTATCAGCTTGTTCATTACCCCAAACTCAACAGTTAGAAGGGATCCTCTGTAGTACTGTCATCAAACTTTTGATGGTGTATAAAGCTTGTTCAAGTTGAGGTAGCTTGTCGTTTGTCACAGCTTGTAGCACAGAGAGGGCATCAGTTAGGAATACTTCTTGAGTTGTGTTATCAACTTTGTTTTTGATGGAGTGTGCAACATGAATAAGGGCGTCTTCTTCAGCTTTGCAGTTTGAACAATGTAGGCCTGTTGTATTGCCTCTGATAGTTGATCTCTGTTGGGGTACTTAATGTATATACAGCCCTCCTTTTAAAACTTAGAACAGGGGACTAAGTAAATAAACTCGGTTCCTATATATACATGTATAAAAAAGTCATTATAGTTAGATAGAATACCCAAAAACAAGAGTATGAATCTAAGACATCTATTTTTTCACTGCAAATTTTATAATAAAACTGACCTTATTCACCTTATATTTCTTTTGACTAAAATCTTATATGTAGAAACTCTGAGTTTCCACATGGACTTTAGTGATAAGATGAAACGTCAATCAGGAATTAATGTACAAAAGTGTTTATTATATACATTTATGATAGCAAGTAACATACAAAGTGTAATACAAGCTAAGATTGTTGAGAGCAGATCTATATGTACCTGTTGGTTAGGAGTCTAAGTAATGACCTTGCAGGAAGGTGTCCAAGCAAATATTAAGAGTAGCCCTCCTTCATAATTATTTGAGCTACATATTTTGACAGTCAAAATAATTGGATATTTCAATTCATTTTTTGGTGACTGTGAGTAATTCAATCCTTTTGAGTCTGTCAAAACTTCATAAAAATATTGCTAATAAAATAAAATGTGTAATGTTAACGGCTGACTATCCATTAAACATATAATAAAAAGGCAGTGTAATGTTGAATTTTCTGTGACATATATATCTCCCTTTGCTAGGATACATAAAAGGAGTGAATGTGTAATATCAGGCTTAAGTGTAGTAACTCCCACAAAACAAGCTTCAGTTTCCACAGATAATTGGATTTATTCTATACTGAAATAAATCATATCATTACACAAAAGTTAGTTCAGGACATCTGAATTAAGTATACCTTCTGTGCATGATATGTCACATTCTGACAAAATATCACAAAATGACAAGTTAAAGTTTTAAAGAAAGAATATATATGTATATACTGGGTAATATGAACTGCATTTGATTTTACATACAAGTTTTTTATTTCAGTTCTTTAGAGGAAGGATTAAATAATGTGGAAATTTCAAGAACATTAAATCAAATCAGTTTGGTTGTACAAAATAATCATAAGAAAATTTGAGTTTTCTCCTTTAACTGTAATAATTATAGACATTGTTATGGTTAAATGCATATTTATCTGAACTAAATATTTCAAAATTAGGCCTAGTTTTCCATATTTTAAATAGTTTACATGTTTTAAGAATAAAACAACAATTTTCAATTTATATTATGGTGATGATAAGAAAATTAAAAACATGTTCTTATTTACCTTGAAAGACTATAACCCTAAAAACACACATTTTCATGTTTTTGTATGTTTTGAACAATAAAATAATGGAAAATAATGAAATTGATCAATAGAATAGTTTGTATATATAAAGCTTGAAATTTGCACTTATCTTGTTTATGTAGCCTAATGGCACTATTGTGAGCATTTATATTAAGTTACTCACCCTTCAATCCCCCACAAAAAAAAATCAAAACTTAAAAAGCAAGGGGTTCTTTTTCTGTTGAAGAGTTCCACCATAAAAAGATTGCTATTGGCACCTGGCTTTCACCAAACAGTTCAGTTAATGACTATCATGTGATTATAAAATTGTAAATTAAGAAATTAGAAGTGTATTTATAAGAAGCATTTGTCTTTGCATTGATATATATATGTAAGAGTCAAATCTATGTCCAGCCTCAAATCTATGTTCTTCATTTCCTCAGATCTGTGTCCTATGACATCATGATACTAGAATCTATGGCCCTTTGTTCAGTCTCAGATCTGTGTCTTGTGAATTTATGGCACTAAAATGTGTGGCTATTGTTTGTTGTAATCTGTGTCTTTTTCATAAAGTTGACTTTCAGTAATGTGACGTGACTTTGGAAATGTACATATAGAATGTGGCAGGGTTGAAGTGCTCAACCCTCCCTTTACATGGGTCAGTTGAAGTCAACATAAGAAAAAAATTATAAAAATCATTTGGAAAGGACTTGGCTCACCAGATCAATCGATCAGCACAAAGCACACTATAAAATCAAGAATTCAAAAGAAAAAACTATAGTGCCTAACAAGATTTTGTGAGGTAGACGAAATTGACCTTAAAACGATCGTATTGAATTTTAATGTCCAAAAATAGGCAGATTGGACATGTTAAATTAACTTTATTTACTGACTACTTTTGTTTAGGATTAATTGTAATTATAACATTATAATGAGACTGAAAAATGGTTTTTTTTGTTAAGATAAACAATAATTTTACCTGGCATAGCTGTGCGTAAAATGTTTTTCTGCATTTCTCTTAGAAAAATGACTTGTTTAATGGAATAAAACATCTGATTTGTAAATTTTATCTTTTTCTCTGGAATAGGCTATTAAAAAATAATTTATCTACTTTATATGTGGAAAATTTTGTGAAAATATAAGAAGTGGCAATTCTTACCTTTCATACCTTTAGTTTCATTGATAAAAAATAATATGGACTCGTCCAGTGTCCACTTTGAAGGTCAGTTAAGTTGCTGTACACATTCATGCATGTTCTGATTTAATCAATATACATGTATGAAAAAAATAAACAGTTTGAAGATAATAACTTAATCTATCAAATTGCATAAGATTCAATAACAATGACCGGTCCACATCATAATAAGTAATAGGGGTAAACTGGGAAGGGAGAAAATGACAGATATTTTAAGTTCATTTTTTGCAATACAAATAAAAATTGTCAACCAAAAGTTTTGCTTTAATTTCAAAAACATGTTGTTCTGTATTGGTATAGTTTTCAGATTTTTCATTTGTATTTTTAAGGCAATAGAAAGTTTGGGCTTCAAAAGTCTACACAATTATTGACTTTATACAGAAAATTCACCTTTTAAAAACATTTAATGTTTCACAATTAATACATGGATACAAGGTAAAATCATTTTTAAAACACTGCAAAGAATTTCGTTCTGATTGGTATAGTGGTATTGTCATAAAGTGCGTTGAAATGACCCATGGTATAGCAAATTCCCTCACAAAATGTTATCACACACTATAAGATATATGACACAAGGAGACAATCAATAAGTGCTCAAATTTATTTTACTGTTTGGCCTTCAATGCTTGTTTAGAGAAGAACAAGTTTTCATATTTTTCATGTTTTCTCTATTATTTATTTGATTTAAAAAATGTAATAAAAGCTTGATACTAACTTAAGGCTAAATCATTAAAGTGACTGAAAAAGTATAAAGTTGTTACATTTTTTTATTTTGAGAAATTGTAAGCTTCAATGTACATAGTTCAACACAAATTTTCAATAGCTTTTTCTTTGACAACACAAATTTTTCCTCAATGATGTTTTGATAAGGGTCGTCCTGTTATTCCAACACCCCATTGGTCCACCACCTAGATAGTCTGACACCCCATTGGTCCACCACCTAGATAGTCTGACACCCAAATAGTCCAATAGCCGTATGTTATTGAAAATTCACCTCATAGATCAGTATTGACATTGTATTCATTGGAGTACTCTTTTCCTTTATATATTGGAAAAATGGATAATGAAATACTAATTCTGCATGGTATCTTGAAGAAATACCACAAGTTTCCAAAAAGGTATGGAGTGCTTTGCAGTATTAAATTTAATGTAAGCTTAAATTGTTTTTGTGATTTATGAATATATTACAGTATTCATATTTTTAATTATTATTTTTTCAGATACTTTTGTTTGGATTTCACTTACATCATTATTAGTAATATGATGCAAATTGCGATCTGACAGGGAATATGCTCCGTTCGAAGGTACACGAATAAGTGACTGTGATAGGATAATGTAACATAAAATAGTTTAACTAAAAAATTATTCATTAGACGAAGGAGGTTATATTCAGATCTCCTTGATTAGACTGACACGCTATACCATTAATTCTCATTGAATATTTTTATGCTCCCGCCGTAGCAGAGGGGGCATTTAAGTGTAACCCTTGTCCGTCCCAAACATCCCGAACGTGCCATCCGTCCCAAACGTCCCCTAAATTGGTTTCTGTTCTCTAATTTAAGTTTGCCTCAACCAAATGTTATAAAACTTATACACAATAATTATTACTACGAAACACAGATCAAGTTCGAAATTGGGTGGCGACTCTTACTGTTCATGAGTTTTGCCTCTTTATAAACATAAAAATTACTGAATTTTTCATTTCCGTTCTCTAACTTTAGTTTGCCTCAACTAAATTTTATAACACTTATACACAATGCTTATTACCACAAAACACAGATCTAGTTCGAAATTGGGTGGCATCACTTTTACCGTTCATGAGTTATGCCCCTTCATAAACATAAAAATTGCTGAATTTTTCATTTCTATTCTCCAACTTTAGTTTGCCTCAACCAAATGTTAAAAAACTTTTACACAATGCGTTGTTACCACAAAACACAGATCAAGTTCGAAATTGTGTTGCGTCACTTTTACCGTTCATGAGAAATGCTTCTTTAGCATATAAAAATTGCTGAATTTTCCGTTTTCGTTCTCAAACTTTAATTGCCTCAACCAAATGTTATAAATCTTATATACAATGCTTAGTATTACCACAAAACACAGATCAAGTTCGAAATTTTGGCGTCACTGTGACCGTTCTTGAGTTATGCCCCTTTATAAATGGAAAATTGCTAAATCTGTCGTTTCTGTTCTCTAACTTTAGTTTGCATCAACCAAATGATATGAAACTTATACACAATGCTTATAATCACAAAACGGTCTTAACTACATGAATCCTGCATCTGTATGTGGAAGTTGACTCATGCATATTTACAAGCGGGTGCATCTGTGGCCCATAGACACATTCTCCATTTATTACTTTCTCTTATAAATTAAATTACTTCTGTTAGGTACAAAATAATTTGATATCATCACCTAAGTACACAGCAAGAGTAATCCAAAACTTAATGTTTTAAATTTATCATGTTTGGAGGACCACATCTACAATGATGCATGGCCTTAAATACTTGTGTGTTGGTTGTTTTTGTGGTATTGTTTTTTTAAGTGTCGTTTTAGACTATAGGATAAAACATTCGCTCAACTAAAAATGAAAATTTGAAGAACAGTCCTCAGTAGTGCAGATTGATGTTGTAATGCAATATAGTTTAATTGGTCCAAACTGAAAACTATAATTTAACCTTAAAAAGAGTAAGGGTTATCCTGGTTTAATCTGTGCATATCTCCTTTCCTCTAAACTGAATGTAAACTATACGACATAAAAAAAACTTCGAAAATTGGTAAAGAAACACATTTTCAAAAATGTAACAAAAATAAGACTGCCTGAACCAATTTATTATTTCAGTTTCATAAAAAACAATCTCATTAATACACAGATCTCTGATTTTGTATATAAGACGACTAAGTGATTTACTATAGAACTTAATTTTACTCAGATTTCATAACATTTAGCTTTCGTTAAAGTTTCACTGGGTAAATCCAAAAGAACTCCAGTCTTTTTCAACGGATATTAGTGAAGTCATTTTTGACAAGAATATTAAAACTTCTGATCAAAGGAAATGTAGAAATTACTTTAAATTCATGGCCATTGCTTTTATATTTTATTTTTCCTCCTTTTGTTTCCAAAGAAAGATGCCAAAGAACATTCTTTATCTATGTGTTCGTTAAGTTGTTATATAGTAGTGTTTTCTTGTTTTTGTAAGTGAATTTAGACTTCCGACTTCAGAAATAAACAGTTTAGAACTGTTTTTGTTGCTTATTCTTCCTAATTTTTTCAACAATTACAACCAGGCTTTTGTAAGGATAGGTACATTTTTAGCTCACCTGGCCCTGATCTTTTCTCATCATTTGGCATCTGTCGTCATTGTCCATTAACTTTACAAAAATCTTCTCCTCTTAAACTACTGGGCAAAATTTAACAAAAATTGGCCACAATCATCATTGGGGTATCTAGTTTAAAACTTGTGTCTGATGACCCCACTTACCAACCAACTTGGTCAACATGGCTAAATAACTAGAACATAGGGGTAAAATGCAAGTTTTTTCTATTATCTTGAAAACTGCTTTTCATTTAAAAATGAAAAATATGGTAAAATTCTTCATTTAAGGCAATAACTCCTATAAGAAGTTATCTGTCAGTTTTGATGTGAATGGACAGTCGGCATATCTCAACATTTTGAACATTTCTGTAACCTGTTAGATTTCATTTTTCTCATCACTTGTTGTCCATCATCGTTGATCGTTAAATTTTACAAAATCTTCTCCTATGAAATAAGTGGGCCAAACATGTCCATAATCATCATTTGGTATCTAGTTTAAAAATTGTGTCCGATGCCCCTGCTTGCCAACCAACTTGGTCGACATGGCTAAAAATACAACATAGGGGTAAAATACAAGTTTTGTCAATTAATTTGAAAGCCGCTATAAATAGAGAAAATCTGACTGTGACAGAAATGGTCAGATTGATGAAATCTACTTGTTCATTTGCATTAAAACAGTCAGACAACTTCTTATAGCCCTTAAATGATGAATTTTACCAAAATTATTCATTTTAGCCTATTGTCTTAAACTCTAATATAACTGTTGACAGAAAAAAATGTCCGGCAATACAAGATCAACAAAAAATAGAATTTTTTATATTCTAGTCTACAATGTTGGAGAGTGACCATTGTTGAGAAGCACATAGGCCTAGGCAAGCGTAACACAGTCTTTTTAGAGCTTCTAGTCAATGCTAGTCGTATTTAGTTAAATAAATCTTTCAGTGAAAAACATATACATATCTAAAAGAAGCATATGGATTGATTGGTTATTAGGTGGCAGTTCAATAGCAAATATAACACTTATGTGCAGGTTGGTTACATGTTTTATACATCAAATCCAACCATTCCAATTATTGCTTTAAAAATGCAAACCTAGGATTAATACGAAGATATACACAATTCAATATATATTTTATTTGATACCATGCTTTTACGAGACGGATGATCTGGGTGATTTTTAACATTTTGCTTACTGTCCTCTTTATAACACAAATATAATTTTTCTGTTGGGTAGATAGGGAAATCCTTAACCGTCAGTAATTGTTGTCTCCACTTGAGTAAAGGAAGCATATTATTTTAAATTGAATTTGTGTTCATGTTCTTCTTCTTAAATTCTCTAATTTGATTGTAATACATCAGCAAGCATAGTATGATTGATTGATTGTTGGTTGTTTAACGTCCAGTGGCATAGTATGCATTTTACTTTTGTTTCTGAGGCTGTAATGCATTATAAAAGATTCTCTATGGACAAACATATGAATTGTTAATTTTGAAATGCATATTATTGCTGTATATTACAGATAATTGATATATAATTATCACCCATGGAGAAATAATTACAGTCAGACTGCCATGCTGTAATGTCAACATATGATCATCTCTCACTGTATTGTAAACATTGGTCATTTTTGGTGAAGTGCTAACCAGTGTACATGCATTAGAGATATATATACTTCAGGAAAAAGGTATGTACTATGAACAAATGGTAAAAAAGCAAAAAGAAATGGAAATTAGGGCACATCGAGGATGCAGGAGCATCACTTTGTCTGTCCGTCTGTCTGTCCACAAATTTTATAAATGCAAAAACTACAAAAGTATAAGTAGGAGGCCAATAACAATTTGCACAGTTGTTGTGCATAATATGTAGATGTGTATATCAGGTTTTGGTGTAATTAGGCTCATTGATTTTGGAAAAAAACATTGTTTTTTTTTAAATCAAAAATTTTGAGAAAAACTTTATTTATAGTTTTGAGAAATGTCTTTTGTAAATGCAAAAACTCCAAAATTATAGGTAGGAGGCCAATGAAATTTTGCACAGTTGTTGTGCATAGCATAACATGCATAGTAGGTAGGGTAGATGTGCTCATTATGATTTGGTGAAATTTGGCTCATTCATTTTGGAAAAAAAAATGTTTTTTGTTCAAAAATCAAAAATTTTGAGAAATATCTTTTGTAAATGCAAAAACTCCAAAAGATTAGGTAAGAGGCCAGTTGTTGTGCATAATATGTAGATGTGCTTCATATATTTTGGTGCAACTCTGCTCATTTGGAAACATTCTTTTTCTGAGAATGATTTTTTTGGAGGATTAAAATGAAAAAGGTATGGGTTATGGGTTTTGCTCATTGTTGAAGGCCATATGGTATAACTTCTATGTCATTTGGTCTCTGGTTGAGGTTGTCTCATTGGCAATCATACCACATCTTCTTATTTTTATTTCATTTTTTATTACAAGATGATTTTCTGTGTCAAAATTATTGGTTGCCTACTATTTCTGAAAATGCCCACCAAAAACATAGTGCTTAGATTTTAACAAAACATATATTAATCAAGAACACATCCAGTATTAATTGCTGGTGTCAAAATTTATGAAACTGGACAACTATCAACATTTGCTTTGTATGCATGACAGTCTCTTTGTCACTCATAAAAATGTGCTAGCGGGACCTTTGCTGACATGTCAGTTTTCTAGTTCCTTTTTAAAAACAAAAGGAGTAAAAGAACCAATTTTTACAAATATCATTCAGTAACCACATGGTTATTTTTCATACAAGAAAACAGTTTTGTCTCACATGCAATGAATGTCACAGAATGCAAGACATAAAGAATGCTTTATATTTTGAAAGGTAAAACACCTGGTTATTTCATATCTTGTATGCATATGCCTAATGTTCTTATGCCTAAGGTTTTGACTTCATTTTTATGGTTTTTGTCTCGCCTCAATGGATTCGAAAAAGCAAGAATTTGGCATGCTTTTTCAGGCAGTTATTTAGTTATTAGGTGAATTAAAGGGAACGAATAGTGGTAGGTTAATGATATTTGGTATACATTTATATTAGCATTGGCACATCTTGTTTCTGTGGAGATTATTTAGCCCTGCACCTCAGTCATGGTCTATTGACTTGAAACTTTTGCTTACTTTACATGTATTAGTTTGGGATTAGATAAGTTTAAGGAGAACCACTAGTAAATTAGGTCAATTATATTTGGTATGCAGTTGTATTAGTATTGGTATCTCAAATTTCCATGGATATTTTTCTCCCCTCAGTCACGGCTCATTGACTTCGAAACTTTTACACAGTTTATATGTTAAAGTTTGTGTTAAGGTCTGTTTGAAGGGAAACACTTATGATAAGTCAATGGTATTTGGCATGCAGTTTTATTAGCATTTGCACTTCTCATTTCCGTGGAGGTTATTTGGCCCCGCTACTGTGGTCATGTTTCATTGACTTAGAATATTTTGGATAGTTGACATGTAATGATGTTAAAGCAATGTCATTTTAATTTCAACATTTGCATTAAACTATCAAAATTACATAAAGGCAAGGCCTATCTCTGTGTCAACAGTTTATTTTTATCTCATTATTTTTTTTATAATCATTGCAAGGTATACATGTCCCTTAGTTATGATTCATCTGACTTTGATATAAATATAAGAAGATGTAGTATGATTGCCAATGTGACAACCCTCCACCAGAGACCATATGACATAGAAGTAAACAACTATAGGTCACCAAATGACCTCATTTCATGGATCAATGATCAGCTTATGCTTTCATGGTGAAGTCCATTCATCAGATATCATTAGAAATAGGTCAATTGTATTTTGTGATTGTTAGGTGTACATGACAGGGTTCTTCCTACCATGATCCAATTTTCATAGTTGATGGGTCAACATTTAAGTTCATGATTGGTTCTATTTCTAAGATACTACAGGCAATAGGTCAACTTATTGGGTGTATAGAATGATTGTCCATGGTGAGAGGTTTAGCGCTATAAAACCAGGTTCAATCCACCATTTTCTACTTAAGAAAATGCCTGTACCAAGTCAGGAATATGACGGTTGTTGTCCATTCGTTTGATTTGTTTGTGCTTTTGATTTTGCCATTTGATTAGGGACTTTCCGTTTTGAATTTTCCTTGAAGTTCAGTTTTTTTGTGATTTAACTTTTTATTGTAAGGTGTAAATGTCCTTCTGACAGGGTTAATCTGACCTTGACTCATTATCATGGTTGATTTGTGAAAGTTGAATTTTGTGATCAGTTCTGTTGTTAGATACTATGAGCAAAGGTCAACATATACTTTGTATAGAATGATTGATTGTAAGCTGATGTAAACAACAGTCACTTGGACATCTTCCAGTTTGTGTCAAGAGTCGCAAAAACAAAGGTCATCAGATGAGCTGAGGAGGGAAAAGTTTAGAAAATGAACATTTTGAAATTTTGATAGTTAATGATTCAATTTTTGAAACACAAATAAATCATAAAATGCTTTGTTTGAAGTGTTTACGATGGTTTAAAATGTCTCTCTGAAAAGTTTTATTCACAAAACATGGTTCAAACATGGCCCCAGATAGCTTCAACTGGTTTGTTACATCATGAAAAAGTTGTGTAATTTTGTAACTTATATGGATTTGAATAAAAGCGATAAGGTGTATAGTCAACTATATTTGGTGTATACAATGATTTTAAGGTGTACATTATAGAAAATAATGAAATGTGATATGATTGCCAATGAGACAATTATATACCAAAATAAAGAGTCATTTGACTTGGATACAATTGTCTGTCTGACAGACTTCATCTTACCTTGACCTCATTTCATTGATCATTGATATAAATGTTAAGTTTATTTGATACCTGAAGTAAGATTTTAATCTTAAAGACTTTTAACATAAAATTCAATCATATGGATTACCCAACTTAGGAAAGCAGGTGAGATATTTTGGCTTATATATAAGGCCTAAAAAAAAAATCTGTGTTTCGGTAACCCGACCGACCCTGTTTTTAGCCCCGACCCTAATTTTTATTGGATCTTCAAAAAAAAAAAAAAATTTGTATCAACCGACCCTGATTTTGACACAGTCTTCTGTTAATCGACATATTTATTTATCTAACTTGCTTCTTCTGGCACAGAAAGCCAGTAAAACATTTTATTTATGTCAAAAGGTATTCCAAATAGGTTAAAATCAAAGAAATTTGCACAGCAGGTGGAATAGGATCCCAGTTACGGCAACCAGTCCGGTACCCACGAATGTAGTTCTTAAAAAAATATATAACTTTTATTTAAAATGGTGTAGTTTTATTATTACACAAGTTCTGTAACTGAATGTAGATTTATTTGAAAGGGTAGGCTTTCTAGCTTGAATTTCTGTAAAAATTTTGATTGATTTAAATGTAATCAGGCGTCGGTACATAGAGTAAATTGCCTTAATTCTAGCCTTTATTCTTCCCCGGATGTAGACGGACTGACCCTGTTGTCAATCAAAACAAAATTTTGCAACGGAATGCCGGTCATGAGGCACTGAGATTGTACTTAGAAACTTGAAACAAATGCCTAACATGAAACAGAAGTCCCAAGGTGGCTATCAAAATTATTTATTGGACAGCACCCCATTTATTTACTATGATTTTCAATGCGTTTCAAGGGGCAAATAACTGGGTCCCGTTCCTGTCAGAGGGCATATTTTGAACACTTCAATCTGCAATTGTAAGCTTATTTTTGAGTTACATGGATGAAATTTGGCCAGAAACTTCAAATTCAATAAGGAAAACAATGGTGTAATTATTTTAAAATTTGAATTAAACTTTTAAATTAAATTTAAATTTAAATTTATGAAATTTTTAAAAGTTTGTTTTTCAATTTAAAGTTTCAAAAGGGGTCACAGTAAGGTCATTTTGTTGGTATTATGTATTCATACACTTGTAAGTGAACCACTAGTAATAGGTCAATTATATTTGGTATGCAGTTATATTAGTATTGGTATCTCAAATTTCCATGGATATTTTTCTCCCTCAGTCACGGCCCATTGACTTCGAAACTTTTACACAGTTTATATGTTAAAGTTTGTGTTAAGGTCTGTTTGGAGGGAAACACTTATGATAAGTCAATGGTATTTGGCATGCAGTTTTATTAGCATTTGCACTTCTCATTTCCGTGGAGGTTATTTGGCCCCGCTACTGTGGTCATAGTTCATTGACTTTTGGATAGTTGACATGTAATGATGTTAAAGCAATGTCATTTTAATTTCAACATTTGCATTAAACTATCAAAATTACATAAAGGCAAGGCCTATCTCTGTGTCAACAGTTTATTTTTATCTCATCATTTTTTTTATAATCATTGCAAGGTATACATGTCCCTTAGTTATGATTCATCTGACTTTGATATAAATATAAGAAGATGTAGTATGATTGCCAATGTGACAACCCTCCACCAGAGACCATATGACATAGAAGTAAACAACTATAGATCACCAAATGACCTCATTTCATGGATCAATGATCAGCTTATGCTTTCATGGTAAAGTCCGTTCATCAGATATCATTAGAAATAGGTCAGTTGTATTTTGTGATTGTTAGGTGTACATGGCAGGGTTCTTCCTACCATGATCCAATTTTCATAGTTGATGGGTCAACATTTAAGTTCATGATTGGTTCTATTTCTAAGATACTACAGGCAATAGGTCAACTTATTGGGTGTATAGAATGATTGTCCAGAGTGAGAGGTTTAGCGCTATAAAACCAGGTTCAATCCACCATTTTCTACTTAAGAAAATGCCTGTACCAAGTCAGGAATATGACGGTTGTTGTCCATTCGTTTGATTTGTTTGTGCTTTTGATTTTGCCATTTGATTAGGGACTTTCCGTTTTGAATTTTCCTTGAAGTTCAGTTTTTTTGTGATTTAACTTTTTATTGTAAGGTGTAAATGTCATTCTGACAGGGTTAATCTGACCTTGACTCATTATCATGGTTGATTTGTGAAAGTTGAATTTTTGTGATCAGTTCTGTTGTTAGATACTATGAGCAAAAGGTCAACATATACTTTTGTATAGAATGATTGATTGTAAGCTGATGTAAACAACAGTCACTTGGACATCTTCCAGTTTGTGTCAAGAGTCGCAAAAAACAAAGGTCATCAGATGAGCTGAGGGAGGAAAAAGTTTAGAAAATGAACATTTTGAAATTTTGATAGTTATTGATTCAATTTTTTGAAACACAAATAAATCATAAAAATGCATTGTTTGAAGTGTTTACGATGGTTTAAAAATGTCTCTCTGAAAAGTTTTATTCACAATACATGGTTCAAACATGGCCCCAGATAGCTTCAACTGGTTTGTTACATCATGAAAAAGTTGTGTAATTTTGTAACTTATATGGATTTGAATAAAAAGCGATAAGGTGTATAGTCAACTATATTTGGTGCATACAATGATTTTAAGGTGTACATTATAGAAAATAATGAAATGTGATATGATTGTCAATGAGACAATTATATACCAAAATAAAGAGTCATTTGACTTGGATACAATTGTCTGTCTGACAGACTTCATCTTACCTTGACCTCATTTCATTGATCATTGATATAAATGTTAGGTTTATTTGATACCTGAAGTAAGATTTTAATCTTAAAGACTTTTAACATAAAATTCAATCATATGGATTACCCAACTTAGGAAAGCAGGTGAGATATTTTGGCTTATATATAAATAAGAAGATGTGGTATGAGTGCCATTGAGACAACTCTCCATCCAAGTTGCAATGTATAAAAAGTTAACAATTATATGTGAAAGTACGGCCTTCTTGTTTAAACCTGGCAATAGATTGATTCCACGAACTCCATCTCTCTAAGGCTAGCACCAAAGCAGTTCAACTGTGATGATATGTGAAGCCTTTTGATTCTGTAATGTAAAACGTTGTCTCTCTGAAATTTAAAAAGTTGTATCAGTATCTGAAATGTGATTTTTTATTAAATTAATTGATCTCTGAAATATAAAACTACCAAAAAATCAGCAGATTGTAAAATGTTGGAAGAAGATACCCATATTTGTTTTTTTAGCTCACCTGGCTGGAAAGGCCCAAGTGAGCTATTCTCGTCATCACTTGGCGTCCGTCGTCGTCATCGTTAACTTTTTACATTTTGAACTTCTTCTACAGAACCACTGAATGGAATGGAACCAAACATGGCATGAATGTTCCTCATGAGGTGTTGACCAAGTGTTGTTACTTTGTAGCTGATCCATCATCCAAGATGGTCGCCAGCGGGGGACTTATTTTAACATAGGACCCTATGGGAAATACATACAAATGTCTTCTTTTAGAGAACCAGTGAATGGAATGAAACCAAACATGGCATGAATTTTCCTTATGAGGTGCTGACCAAGTGTTGTTACTTTGCAGCCGATCCATCATCCAAGATGGCCGCCAGCGGAGGACTTAGTTTAACATAGGACCTTATGGGAAATACATACAAATGTCTTCTTTTAGAGAACCATTGAATGGGATGGAACCAAACATGGCATGAATGTTCCTTATGAGGTGTTGACCAAATGTTGTTTCTTTGCAGCTGATCCATCATCCAAGATGGCCGCCAGCAGGGGACTTAATTTAACATAGGACCTTATGGGAAATACATACAAATGTCTTCTATTAGAGAACCACTGAATGGAATGAAACCAAACATGGCAAGAATGTTCCTTATGAGGTGCTGACTAAGTGTTGTTACTTTGCAGTCGGTCCATCATCCAAGATGGCCGCCAGCGGGGGACTTAGTTTAACATAGGACCCTATGGGAAACACATACAAATGTCTTCTTTTAGAAAACCACTGCATGGAATGGAACCAAACATGGCATGCATGTTCCTTATGAGGTGCTGACCAAGTGTTGTTACTTTGCAGCTGATCCATCATTCAAGATGGCTGCCAGCGGGGACTCAGTTTAACATAGAACCCTATGGGAAATACATACAAATAGATATAAGAAGATGTGGTATGAATGCCAATGAGACAACTCTCCATCCAAGTCAAAATTTATAAAGTCAAAATTTATAAAAGTAAACCATTATAGGTCAAAAAAAAATAGATTGTCTTTCAAGGTGAAAAAAGTTTGTCCAGAAAAAATCGGGTCTTGAATGTCTTCTTCAAATGTCTTCTTTTAGAGTACCACTGAATGGAATGAAACTAAACATGGCATGAATGTTCCTTATGAGGTGCTGACCAAGTGTTGCTACTTTGTTGCCGATTTACTGTTCAAGATAGCCATCAGGATATTTAATTAAATAACTGGACCAATATTAAACCAAATTTGGCCTCAATCATTATTTGGGTATCTGTTATGATTTTTATCTATTTTTACATGATTTCTAAAAACCAAAGTAGAGTCAGGTGAGCGACACAGGCTCTTGAGAGCCTCTTGTTTACTGTCCTTTCATTTCAAAATTGTTAATCCCTAAAAATGTTGCACATAAAGATGATTCTGTACAAGTAATTGGTTTTAGTGAAGAAGATTTTTTAAAATATCATAAAAACAATGGTGCATGCATTGCGAATATTTAAGCCACCAAGTGATGGTAATATCTTACACAGGCATTTTGGACCAGATGAGCTATGTTTAATGTATATGTATAAGGTCCTGTGTATTTTTAGATGCCCATCATGGAGGGAAGTATCTTGATATATACCATACAGCTACAGACATTAAGTGTTTGTTACCCTTGACCAATTCAATATAAAAAAAAATTCTGGTCTGATGTTCCAGGTTTGCTTGACTTTTAACAGTCATATTTTAGGCAATATTTGTATGCCTTGGGAAATCCTCATGCAATTTTTTCTTAAAGGCCATTTTACTGAATTCTGATTAAAAACCTAAATGTTCCATTTTATTCATGCAACAATTTCTATTTACAGCTGATTATTTCTTTATCTGCAAGGCTCAACACAGAGATACAATCAGTTAAAAATGAGTGAAATATATCTATAACTGTATAGAATGCATGTAAAAAGCACTGTAAATATGCAATTTTCCACTTTAAAGAGCCTTCTTGAAAATCTGTCCACAGAATTTTGTTTAAAAATGACATGTTATTGCTGGTATATGCTGAAGTTCACAGTTTTTCTCAAATTTTAACAGGAATCCTTTGGGGAAGTAGTCTTTTAACGGAAAAAGGGTTACCAAAATTTTGGTTTATCATCATAGACCTGGACCTTAATTCCTCTAATAAACAACTAGTAAACAGGTTACAAGTATGGTGAATGTTAGCTTGTTTTTAATTTTGAAAATTTTCTGGTTTGTCATTAATTCTAGTGTTATGGGACTTTTTAACAGTCATATTTGACACAATATTTATATGTTTTTCTACTGAGCCATTTTATTTGCTTCTAACTAAATGCCTTCTAAATATCCCATTTTATTTTTGCAACAATATCAATATGCACAATAAGGGCATATCATGTGCTCTAATAGCCCGGCTGTTTATTTTTTCATACATCACTCAAGTTTAAATGATTTAGACATAAAAAAACAAAGCCATATGATTTTCATGTCATTTGAATTGAAATGTTCACAATAATGGTATCATTATTGTTTTACAAAATTCTGTGGACAGGATTTCAAGAAAACTATTTAGATTAACATAAAAAGCCAGATTTATGCGACCTTTCACATTCATTATAAACATTTTTTATTTCATTCAAACTTTTTTATTGATTATATTAATGAAGCATGTATTATTGTTTTCAGATGCAGCCTTTCATTAGTTCTAAATGCATAAAAATCTGAAGTACCTCCCAATGAATTATACTTAATTGTTTGCCTGATGTTTGGAGCATAAGAAACTTGTTTCAAAAGCCATGACTCTTTAGCACTTGCTATCAATGAATAGTAAAAGTTCAAAGATTCAAATATTTAACTGATTTCCAAGTATTTTTTTGACACTAAGCTGTATTGGATCAATACAAAATTAAGAGGATTTTAAATTGAATTACATATACTTTGATAGTTATCCAGTAAGCAGACAATTCTTACTTTTCTTATATAGTTTATATAATAAACTGTTTTGTTAGATGTTTTAATTTCATTTTGGGTTTTTTTCTGTTCAGGAGTTCGAGTTCTTTAATACATGTATTGAATTGAAAATATTTTTAACAAACAATGTTTCAGTCATAACCAAGAATAATGAATAATTTTTTTCCTGAGGAAGATAATGTTTAATTTATTGAACAGGAAGCAAAATTAATGCTCTAAGGAATTTTGTCTCCAAAACACAGAGAAATTTAGTAACAACTGGATCTTTCTGGAATCCCTTGCACAACTGTTCTGTTAGAATGTATGTAAATAAGATAAGTGTTATTAGTTTTCATATGATACTGTCAGTTGTATATAATTAAGGCCTGTATTAATTGCACATTTGCTGAAATATCAGATTTGCATAGACTTCCCAAAATAATTCTTATCAAAAACAAAGTATTGTTACTAGAGGATCCCATCCATCAACCTAGTAGTGGCCTAGCATTATCTAGGAAAATAGGAAAATATAGACCAAGGTACTGGTACTTATCTCAGATATAGACCAAGGTACTGTTACTTATCTCAAATATAGACCAAGGTACTGTTACTTATCTCAAATATAGACCAAGGTACTGTTACTTATCTCAGATATAGACCAAGGTACTGTTACTTATCTCAAATATAGACCAAGGTACTGTTACTTATCTCAAATATAGACCAAGGTACTGTTACTTATCTCAGACCGAAAGCAAACTGAAAGTCTCTTCAACCAGAAACAATTGATAATGATTCATTTGTCAGGAAGATTATGTTAATATTCATTGCTTTTTAGAAAAAAATCTGAACATAATTCCCAGTTGAGATTTGCCTGTTAAGAGCAGTGATGCCAATTAGACATAATTATTTTGTGGAGTGCTATCAAGTTCAAGCTATGAAGAATGTGGTAATATAGTGTTAAAGGTCTCTCACCTTCCTTTAAAAAAAAAACTTTATACATTATGATTTTAGGACTGAAGGAGTTCACATGCCAGACACTTTTATCAGCGATTTTACATAAGACTGGTTTCTTGAATTTTAAGTTTAACAATATACCAATTTTCTTTAAGATTGTATACAGAATTTGTCAATTCCATGAAATCATTAGTATCTAGGAAACTTCAATTTTACCTTAATCCTCTAAAAATGGTACCCATTATAAATGATTCTGCACTGCTTGAACATGTAGCCTCTCACATCCCTGCAAACTTAAATGATATAGGCGTGCAGTATAGCCAAGAAAAATCATTTTTGTCGAGCCTTCGACTTTTGTCGAAAAAGCGAGACATAGCGATCCTACATTCCGTCGTCGGCGGCGGCGGCGGCGTCCACAAATATTCACTCTGTGGTTAAAGTTTTTGATATTTTAATAACTTTCTTAAACTATCCTGGATTTCTACCAAACTTGGACAGAAGCTTGTTTATGATCATAAGATTATATTCTAAAGTAAATTTTGTAAAAAAATTCCATTTTTCCGTATTTTACTTATAAATGGACTTAGTTTTTCTGCCAGGAAACATTACATTCACTCTGTGGTTAAAGTTTTGAAATTTTATTAACTTTCTTAAACTATCCTGGATTTCTACCAAACTTGGAAAGAAGCTTGTTTATGATCATAAGATAGTATCCAGAAGTAAATTTTGTAAAAAATATTTCATTTTTCCGTATTTTACTGATAAATGGACTTAGTTTCTCTGCCAGTTAACATTACATTCACTCTGTGGTTAAAGTTTTAAAATTTTAACAACTTTCTTAAACTATCCTGGATTTGTACCACACTTGGACAGAAGCTTGTTTATGATCAGAAGCTAGTATCTAGAAGGAAATTTTGATAAAATTTTGTTCTATTTTTTCTGTATTTTACTTATAAATGGACTTAGTTTTTCTTCCAGTCAACATTACATACATTCTGCAGTTTAAGTTTTAAAACATTTATTAGATTCATAAACTATCCTGGATTTTACCAAACTTGGACAGAAGCTACTTACAATCAAAAATAGTATAGAGAGGAATATTTTTATTAAATTTTTTCCTCATTTTTGTTGAGCCTGCGATTAACAGCAAAAGTAGGCGAGACACTGGGTTCCGCGGAACCCTTACGAATTTTTTCATGTAGTCATGCTTTCATCTCCTGATTAATAGTGGATTTGTGAATTTTAAACTGATATATTCCATATAATATCAGACCCTATATTGATAGTTTTCTATTAGAACTATATAGACATGCTGACATAGTCTCCAAAAAGCCTTATAAATGGTAGGAAATCTACAAATATATAAATCTTCAATCAAAAAAAGATAATTCTAGGAAATGACACGTTATGAATGTATTCTGATCACTGAATTTTTCTTGCTGAAAGAATCAGTGGATTGGGCTGTGCAATCAACCTGCTTACTGAATTAAGACTTACTAGTGTGACCATACAAACAGTTCAAATGTCAATTATCATGTTCTAGGATACCAGTATATGTACTTTGGGGTTTGTGAGACTCAGTCAAAATGGTAGTCTCCAAAGCATATGCACTCGCTATAAGTTTGAATAAAGTTTCATTGTATCATGTTCTTAAGCTAGCCACGTAAAAAATAAAAACATTTGTTCTACAGTTGATATGTTATTGAATGGAAGTTATATCATATTTAAACATTATAATTTGCTGCATTTGTATTACCTATCTTGGTTTAACTTGAACAGAAGTGCTAGAAGTTGAAATTTTTGAAAGCCAAAAGTAGTTTGACCACAAAAAGGTGCACTGAAGAATGTCCAAAAACCCTCCTGGATCACCTCTGTCTGATCAATTTAGAAAATTAATAAAAAATTTGAAGAAAATGGTTTTATGTTAGAATTTGGTATATCTATATTTGGATTCTTATACATCTTGTTCTGAATAGTTCTTGGAAAATAAGGTCCAAAGTATGAATCATCAAAGTAATTGCTTGTGCTGATTTTGAATAAACAGCTGCGCCACGATCGCATGATACGCCCGTCGTTTTGTGTGTGAAGTTTTATGCAATAATCATAAATAGTTTCTGAGATACGGCGAGACATGTGAAAACCCCCCTTTTTTCTACAAAAAACTCAATAATTCTAAAAGGAAATTTTGAATCATCACCAAAAAGTATACAGATCTTAAGATTAATATAACTAAGAAGTGTGTAAAGTTTTAAGCAATAATCATAAATCGTTTTTGAGATATGGCGCGACATATCAAAACCCCCTCTTTTTTTTCAAAAACTCAATAACTCCAAAATAAAATTTTGAATCATCACCAAAATGTATACAGATCTTAAGGTTAATATAACTAAGAAATGTGTAAAGTTTTAAGTAATAATCAAAAATTGTTTTTGAGATAACGGCGCGACATGTAAAAAAAACCCTTTTTTTACAAAAAACTAAATAACTGTAAAACAAAATTTTGAATCATCACCAAAAAGTATACAGTTCTTTAGATTAATATAACTAAGAAGTGTGTAAAGTTTTAAATGATAATCTTAAATCGTTTTTGAGATATGGCACGACATGTGAAACCCCCTTTTTTTACAAAAAACTCAATAACTCTAAAATTGAATTTTGAATTATCACCAAAAAGTATGTAGATCTTTAGATTAATACAACTAAGAAGTGTGTAAAGTTTTAAGCAATAATCATAAATCGTTTTTGAGATACACGGTGTGACATGTGAAAAAATCACACCCCTGTTTTAGTGACAAAGTCCCGTAACTCAAAAAGTTTTAATCTTATTTTCACCAAAAAGTATACAGATCGTTTGACCATCATAAGAAACAACTAAGTTTAGTTTCATGAAATTCGGATAAGTTGTTGTCAAGTTACAGTGCGACATGTTTACGCCGGACAGACAGAAGGACAGATGGATAGATGGACAGAGAGACGCCGGACATTTGTATACCATAATACGTCCCGTCAAAATTTTGATGGGCGTATAAAAACTGTGAAATTAAAATTTTCAGTTGCAGTCACTTATCTTACTCATCAGTTTACAGTAGAACACAACAAAAAAAAACTAGTGGACTTGAGAATAAAATTTGATTTTAACTGAAACCTGATGCGTATTTATTGGAAATACTATTTAAAAGATGCGAACAATCCATTTGTCCAAATGAGTATCGTCGATCTATTAAAAGCAATTAAATAGACAATAATAAACAGCTAAAATTACAATTGAGTAATACATTGCATACTGTTGATGATCTCACTAACTATCTTAATTTTCTAGGAATTAATTCAGTAACACTATTCTTAGTGATACATACAATAAAAAATCACATACACTATTTTAATTAGCTCTGTTGTCCATCCCTAAAGAAAGTAATTATCATTATTATAGCAAACATATGGCCAATGTCTTTTGTCTGTCCCTGTCGGTTAACTTTCAGAGTTGTTATCCTTTCCTAAGAAACTTGGCAGGATTAAATTTTGTTTGAAGAATCCTTTGAAAAAGTGGTAAGTTTGACAAAATTAATTCTGAATAGTAGATTATTTTATTTTCACTGAAACTACAATGCTAAAACTTTTGACATTATGCGAGCAATTATTAAGGGACTCTCATGCTAGTCTTTTGGCATGTAAGATGACTTTTGTTCTATAAAGGTTCAAAGTGAAACTGGTTAATGTTTTACTTTTTTTTATTTAACTTTTTGGCTTAAATTTCAACCACAGGAAGCACAATGCTGCTTATGGGGTATACATCTCTCAGTTGTGAATTTATTCCAGAGGTTGGTCGTTGTTTAACTCAGGGTTCTTAAAGAATAAGTTGAAGTTGAAGTCTTTTCAAAAGATTTTTCAGACCCCATCATGACTTTATTGACTGCTAAGTAAATCTGTATTACAGATGATTACAAATATCTTCATATGTATTATCCACAATTCCATTCTCCTTCCCTTTCCAGCTATGTGACTATCATAAAATGGATAACATTGAGAACTGAGATTTTGACTGATACATGTAAGATTTACCAATATACCTAATTAATTTAATGATTTTTGTGCAGTATGATGTCAATAGCCCAAGTAAACAATATACATAAGCCAAAAGAACAATAATACATAAGCCAAGTGAGCAATAATACGTGAGCCAAGTGAGCAATAATACATAAGCCAAGTGAGCAATAATACATGAGCCAAGTGAGCAATAATACATCAGCCAAGTGAGCAATAATACATAAGCAAAGTGAGCAATAATACGTGAGTCAAGTGAGCAATAATACATAAGCCAAGTGAGCAAAATACATCAGCCAAGTGAGCATAATATTCTTGATTTTGGTGATTTTCAACAATCCCACCATAACCTAAAGAATTTGAATAAGTTTTTTTTTATTTATTTCATAGATTAATATGTATTGCTTAACTTGAATTGCTAAAATTTTATAAAACTGAAAATTCAGAAATGGTTGTGATGTTTTTTATTAATTCGGAAAAAGTTAGTGGATGGGATTCGCAAAAATAAAACCTCGAAGTCTAAATTTGATAGCTATAGTTTTATACAGCATTAATTATCTGAATTCACAGTTTGTGTGCATTGTTCAACAAATTTTATAATAGATGCACACAAAAAAATCTGAATCTACAGTATTTCCATTTCTTTTGCACAGCTCATAACTTTATTTGCTTTAATGTGCTTGTTGCCTGAACTAGTATATATATTTGTTTAGGGGCCAGCAGGACGCCTCAATTTCGCTGTATTGAAGACCTATTGGTGACCTTCTGTTGTTGTCTGTTCTGTGGTCGGGTTGTTGTCTCTTTGACACATTCCCCATTTCCATTCTCAATTTTATTGTTGATTTACTTTCATCATATCAAGGGAACAAGTGGAAGAAAACTCCCCCGTACCGTCAGAACCAAATTTAAGTGAAGTCTATAACTTGTATTTAAATAAAGAATTTATTGAACATATCCCTGCATATCTTTCAAAATAGAGATCAATTCTAATTACCAGTGGAACAGAAACTGACATACTGTTAGACATATTGAAATCAATTCCTGTTATATACATTTGTCTTTTGAATCATCCGAGATATCATGTGATTCTGTATAATGGATGAAGATTTCATTGGAAGATGTCATGTTTTGTAAAAGTGAAAACTGCCCAAAGTTATTGCTTTTATTTATATTTTTTTTCAGACCAGTTGAAGATTGATCAGCCTGAAAGTGAAGAAGAATTAATATTTGATGGTTTAGTTCAGGACATCCCATACTATGCAGTAGGTAACCAATGTAAACAAGGTTTTGGAAATTTCTTTTGGTATATAATCCATAAAAAATTTTAAGAATTCAGATAGATATGAAGAAAATTAAGGGATCTTGTCTTCAGGTTTCAAGCTGCCTTTTCAAAGTCCAATAAGTGGACGGAATTGATTAGAAACAAAATAAGACATCGGGCAGATACATGGGTTCTAAAAAAAATTATTAAAAGCAATTAGTAGAACATAGTAGAACATTTTATTGTTTGAAAATATCCTAAAACCATTAAATTTAGATTGATTGCTGATTGCTAAATGTACAGCAACAATTATTATTCATTTTAGCTCCTCTGGTCAATGGGCCAAGCTAGCTAATCTCATCACTTGGCGTTGTCTGTCGTCGTCAGTTAACTTTTATAAAAATGTTTTACTCTGAAACTGCAGGGCCAGTTGAAACCGAACTTGGCCACAATCACCATTGGGCTATCTAGTTTTTGTAAATGTGTCCTATGATCCCCCTGCCAGCAAGACAGGACCTAAAAATACGTCAACATGGCCAAAGTTGCCCTTAAATGAGGATTTTTGTCTTGCTTCGTCGAAGTCAAAAAAGCAAGACTTAGGTGTGCTGTTGCCGGCATAGGCAGCAGTGTAAACAATGTATTAGTTTGTGATTAAGTTAGTTTTATAGGGAACCACTAGTGATAGGTCAATGATATTTGGTATGCAGTTGTATTAGCATTGGCACATCTCATTTCCATTGTAGGGGCCTCGGTGGCCGAGTGGTCTAAGTAGTTACTACTGTAATCACTAGCCAGTCAACACTGAGGTTGTGAGTTCGAATCCCGCTCGTGCGGGTGCACTCTACTTCAATCTTAATTGACTAGGATTGTCAGTTTTCCTATCGAAGGTCGGTGGTTTTCTCTGGGCACTCCGGCTTCCTCCACCAATAAAAACTGGCCACCACGAAATAGCCCAAAAGCGGTGCTTAAAAGTGGCGTTAAAACACCAAAAATTAAAAATCAATCAATCATTTCCATTGAGATAATCAGTCCCACCCCCTCAGTCATGATCTATTGACTTTGAAACTTTGTTTTGTTTACATGTATTAGTTTGTGATTAGGTCAGTTTATGGGGAACCACTTTTGGCAGGTCAATGGTATTTGGCATGCAGTTTTATAGGCAATGGCATTTCCCATTTCCATAGAGGTTATTTGGCTCTGCACCTTCAGTTATGGATCATTGACTTTATAGATATAAGAAGATGTGGTATGAGTGCCAATGAGACAACTCTCCATCCAAGTCAAAATTTATAAAAGTAAACCATTATTTGAATGGTTTGCATAGTTAACATGTTTGAATATTGCCATTTTTAATTTCAACATTTGCATTTTACTATCAAAGTTATAAAAATCAAGACATCTCTGTGTCAATAGTTTATTACTAACTTTTTTGTATTTTTATGCCCCTCCTACGAAAGTAGAGGGGCATTATGATTTTCGGTCTGTGTGTCCGTTCGTCCATCTGTCCCGCTTCAGGTTAAAGTTTTTGATCAAGGTAGTTTTTGATGAACTTGAAGTCCAAGCAACTTGAAACTTAGTACACATGTTCCCTATGATATGATCTTTCTAATTTTTATGCCAAATTAGAGTTTTGACCCCAATTTCATGGTCCACTGATAAAAAAAATGATAGTGCGAGTGGGGCATCTGTGTGCTATGGACACATTCTTGTTCCTATTATCTTGAAAACTATAATAGATAGATAGAACATTAAATGGCAAAATGATCAGCAAGACAAGGCCTTCTAATAGCTTAACTAGTCAGAAAGCTTTGGCCAATTCCTCATAATAGTACGGAATTTTCCCCTAAATGACCATTATTAGCATTTTTTGTGTTTTGCTGATTATCTTGAAAACCATAATAGATAAAGGGTCACTAAAAAAGGTAAAAATATCAGCAGGACAAGATCTTTAAATTTGTCAATATGTCTGAAATCGTTGGTCAACTCTCAATGTAGGTTATTGTCCCCTAAATGACAATTTTCAACTTTTGCATTTTTACTTAAGCTACAACAGTTAAAGAAAAACTGTAAACAACAAAAATAATAAGTAAGACAAGGTCTACAAATATATCAACATGGCGAAACTGTCAGTCAACTCCTTATAATTGAATAGGATAAAAAGAAATTGATATATAATATGATAAACTGCCAATAATTATATATATTGTATTTATATATCTTCAAAATCATATCAGGGGTAAATTATTGATGAATGTCAAAGGATACAGTGTGAAAGTATTAGACTAGAACCTATCCTGATCATAATGTTAGGTTTGAGTACTTCATCTCATCACTGGTAAGCTAGCTTCATACTGCTATCAGATGAAGAACAGCAGTAAAAGTTTTGTTTGTTTGATATACAGTGATATACAGTTATGTTTAGTATTGCATAGAAATTGTTTAATACATTTATCCAATATTCAGTTTAAACTATACAAATATATCCAGTCTACATTTACTTTTTTTTTAAATAGTAAACAAAAGTCAATGGAAGAAATAGACAAATTAGAGATACCTACATACCATAAAGAATATTCATTGACTAAAATAGTGATAATCAAAATCAACATGAAATGTTTATTGACTCAACCAAAAAAAAAAAAAAAAATCCCAGAAAAACTAGGAGTAGTTATGCAATGTGTAGCACATTATATTTTGTCCAGAGTATAATATTTTTAGTTCTGATAATTGTCTATATTGGACATTTATAATTTATGACCAGAAAGCTTTCAAGTTCAGAATTTTATACTATTTTAATATTCCCTGATGGATTTTGACTGGAATGGTATGTCATAAACAATTAAGCTTATTATTTCAAATTCCTTCATCATAACAATATTAAAGATATATATTTGATTATTTTAGCATGCAGTGATAGAAGATTTAACACAGAACAACCAAGAATTTAATTTGTCAGAAGATAAGTCAAAGACACGACAGACACAAAGCAGTGCAAGGTAAATTCAGAGTACAAAATCTCTGTTTACTATAGTATATCCTGACTGAGCCTTAGAATTATTAATCAGGGGGTTAAACAAGGTTTTTTTGCCCCATTGCGGCAGAGGGGGCATTAAATGTTACCTTTGTACGTCCATACGTACGAAAATTAAGTTTCCGTTCTCTAACTTTAGTTTGCCTCAACCAAATGTTATGAAACTTATACACAATGCTTATTATCATAAAACACAGATCAGATTCACATCACTTTTACAGTTCTCTAGTTATGTCCCTTTATAACGTTTACGGTTGTATGCAAGAGGGGGCATCACCTGTGTCCCATGGACACATTCTCCATTTATTTTTTCATAACCGAAAAGAACCCCTCCCAAACACTCCTTGAAAAAAAAAAAAAAATCTGATACCAAAAAGATAATTTTAGAATAAATCTGTTACATATGATTTTTTATGCTATGCTATTTATATATATATATCCTGCTTGATTGTTTAGCTGTGTACAAAAGGAAATCATCTCTGTATTTACCAGTGTTTTCACAACAATAAATTAAGTGTAAATTATACACATATTAACAATGGTTAGTCACTATTGCATTGAATTGTGAAACTTTGTATCAAAGATCTTTACAACTGTGATAATAGAAGACAAGTTGCTTTCTTTAAAAAAGAAATGCAATGGTAAACCCAAAATGCATGTTTGGTATTAAATATTAGATATTTTTAAGAAAAGAGTTAGTTTCTAGGCTTAATAACAAATTAATGATTTTGTGCTTATAAAAAGAAATGCAATATGTGAAACTTAATAGCTGTTTTTTGGGGAATTTGAGATACACAACAGCCTGTGTTTGATTTTGCTTTTTCCACCTGCCCACCCGTGCCCACTCTAGCTATAATCTCTTTTTTGTAAAATATTGATTACAAATGCTTATCTGCTTTTTCAAGTGATTGTACTTGCATGTTTTTAGATTAAACAAAGAAACTACATGCCCGCTCTCCTATGGGTGGGCAGAGTTGACAAGGTAGAATTTTGCCCACCGGTGCCCACTCCTTTGGTGGGCCGGTAGACAAAGCAGAATCCACCTGAGTTGTAGTGTATGTTCAAAGTTATTTGAACAAGGACTTGTTATTGTATTATTAAGATCCTTACACCAGCTCTGCAAGGTTTTAGTGATGCTTAGGGTTGTAAGCATTCGTAAATATAGCTCAACATGCAGACTTCTTATACGTTCAGGTATTTCACATCCAATCTTTTATGGTAATATTCTTAATAAAGCACTAAAATGTCAGTATTCACCTCAGAAGCTAACAAAACCTTTAAATAGACTTATTAAGAAGGGATATAGTTACGATACTGTTGTCAGGTCATTAAAGATTGCATATTTTGGCTTTAATATTGATTCACTTATAGGGTCTTTGCATCGGAACTAAACATATTTATTTAAAAACCAGTTGTTGGCATGACACGGATTATGCTCTTCTCATATATTTTATGATGGTATGATACTAAACCCCTAACGGGAGGGATTGTGCCTGATATCCATATGATGAAGACATAATCTTTCAATCAGTTTAATTGAGGTCTGGAGCTGGCATGTCAGTTAACTGCTAGTAGTCTGTTGTTATTTATGTATTATTGTCATTTTGTTTATTTTCTTTTGTTACATCTTCTGACATCGGACTCGGACTTCTCTTTAACTGACTTTTAATGTGCGTATTGTTATGCGTTTACTTTTCTACATTGGCTAGAGGTATAGGGGGAGGGTTGAGATCTCATAAACATGTTTAACCCGCCGCAATTTTGCGCCTGTCCCAAGTCAGGAGCCTCTGGCCTTTGTTAGTCTTGTATTATTTTTACTTTTAGTTTCTTGTGTATAATTTGGAGTTTAGTATGACGTCCATTATCACTGAACTAGTATATATATTTGTTTAGGGGCCAGCTTAAGGGCGCCTCGGTGCGGAATTTCTCGCTGCATTGAAGACCTATTGGTGACCTTCTGTTGTTGTCTGTTCTGTGGTCGGGTTGTTGTCTCTTTGACACATTCCCATTTCCATTCTCAATTTTATTGGCAATTTAAAGTTGTGTGATTTGTGCTATGAAAAGTTTAAGTTCTTACAAATAAACAAACTAAATTGAAATTTAAATTAAAAAAAATTAACATATACAAACTGAATTTATCACTGAATACCCTTTGTTAAACATGAGTTTGTTTTAAATTCACAATTATGAAAATTGTAAGGTGTTCCTTTTTATATTTGAACATGTTCTTTCATTAACTTTTAAAAAAGTGTCTTTTACATGGTATAGTTACATTAATGTTTTATGGTATGTATGTAAAATTTTTTAAAACAGGTATATTCATAAGCACATGTCTTTGTCAGAAGCATGTTGTTTGAATTGTTATAACAGTGTTTTGGTACCCTTAGTAGGATGCAGTTCAAAGTGAGCCAAATATTGAAGGCTGTATTATAACCTGTAATTCCTTACTTTAACTACACTGTATCTTACTGGAGACTTCTCTGGTATTCCTACCACTTTAAAAACACATTTTCTCTCTGACATTTGATTATTTCATTAGAATAATCTAAATATTTTAATTGAACTGAAGTAGCCTTTTAGGTTTCTTATATTGACCTATCCTTCTTCTCTTATACTAGTCTAGTCATTAGGGTGCACTGTATAACCTACTGATCACTGAGATGGTTTGTATTGAAAGAAAAAATGTAACCTGTAAATTTACATTTTGCCTAATTGTACCACATTGTGTCAATGACATTCATACCACATCTTCTGAATTTTAAAGCGAATCTGTTTTGAATGAAAATTAATTGATTTCAAAATTGATTTTTTTAACTCAAACCAGCTGAATCTAGAGAAAGTAATCTCCAATTATATATGTCATTCAATGTCAAGTTTCTTGGTGCTTCTATGTTTGTTCAGTGTGAGCCAAGGCTTCGTCGGTGTTGTTGAAGGACGTACATTGACCTATAATGGTTTATTTTTTTAATTGTCATTTGAATGGAAAGTTGTCTCATTGACACTCACACCACATCTTCCTATATCTTTTAAGTGAAAGAAAAGTAAATGCAAAAACAAAGCAATTTAATACCAATAACATTTTATTTTAAACAAACATGGCAAGTTTATTTAAGATAATACAAAAGCTCAGGTATAACAAAATAATAAAGATTCATATAACCTTTCAAAATTAAGAATCTTTTGAAACTTTCAGACACACACAATGTATCAATTTATATGCAAAGATATTACTTGAACAAACTTTGATTTTGAAATTTGAAATTAATTGGAAAGGTGTTTAAGTAAGAAATTGGCTAAGATATTGTTTTTTTTGTGTCCTTGGTATTATTATAAAGTGCACTATAAAGTACAAAATATTAACACTCAACAATTAAAGGGTGTACTTAAGCAAAAATAAGTAAATCACTATCGTAATGTACACCCCTATAAAATTGCGATTCGAAATTTTTGGCATGTTTATAAGTTGTTTAATGCTTCATTTTTAAACCGATTTTATTCTAATTTCAAATACTTTTACAGTTATAAAATAAAATGAATAATTCAATAAGTGCCCAATCAATTATGAAGGAAAACATAACATTTAATTGCAATAAAATGCAATTACATAAAATACAACCTAAGCTTGAAATCATTAAAAAAATCCTCGTTACTGCTAAAAGTAACTCTTTGATAATTTAAAAGGTTTAAGAACAACTATTTAAGGAAAACAATAGGAATAATTTGTTTTTGGCGTGCTAACTCGCAAAATTATTAATGGATTTAAAATACAGTGAATTGGAAGACACCTTCAATGTCGTCCCTCCTCTGTGTACCTCCGTGGGAGAAAAAGATTTTTATTGTTGCGAGCAACCATTTGAAGAAATATAACTGGGTATAATAAACTTTTAACTAAGACAGGAACATATAAATTAATTTATCTTAAACCGGCGTTTTGCATTTGCGCCGATTTGCATTTCATTTGTAACGATTTCTTTTCTTTCATACCAGTTTTATACGACAGCATGTCATATGCAAGGTTTCCGTAAGTAGTTAACGACTAAAAAATTATAAAACGTTATTATAATACTGAAAAAATCATTAACCTCGCAAGATTTTCTATGTTATTTTTTTAGTATTTTTTTCTAAATTAGATTACTAAACAATCATTTGAAAAGGCTATTGTCTCATTCGTAAAGTTTACATCTCACTACACCTGCTTGGACTTTACAATGTAGCTATTATGTCAGCAACAAATGGTAACAACCAGCGTCGCTCTATAGGTTGCACTTTGTAAATACAGCTGTTTCTCAAACCACGCCTTTTGGGGAGATATAGAATATTCATAGATAATTAATTTTGTTTACATACTGGTTCCCAGTTATGATCTCTATGTTTCATCTCATAGGGACATAACTTGGGAATGTTACCAGTAAGTATACATATGCATATTGTTTATGTTGAAATCTGTGGTAATCCTACAGTCGAGGTAGGGATAGTTAAGAAATTTAGTGTTAGTTTAAACTCTTAGAAGTTCGGGCATATAAACGTTGAAAATATGCCGCACAGCCCTATATTTTGACCCTTGAAAAAATTGTAGTGCATATGAACTTTCCATTTTAGGATAGGATTTTTCAAAACTTCATAGTAAAAGTGGTACAGTTTTAGCCGTAAAAGGAGTTCCTAAGGAAATTGCATTGTCAATATTTACAGAAATGCAACCTACATAATTAAGAATCTCTCAGTATCAATTAAAAATAATTTTATACTCACTTACTGTCTTGTTAACTAATTAATTAGTACAACAACCGATTTGTTTTGCAAGGCTAATTTAACACCACAAAGAAACACATACAACCCATACACCGTAGCGATTATATAAGACATCAGAGGAAGTTTAGTTTACACAGTTATGAGAACTGTTGACCAGGAGCTTTTAATTAATTTATAGAGAACGCGTTTATATCAGTACATTATCAAAATGATCACACAAAGCTTTGTTGCTTTTGATAAAATTTAAAAAAATTATCATTAATAAAACAAACTTCAAAATTTCATAAAATTATTTTACATGCATAAAAACCTAAATATCAAATTTATACATAATCTATTAAAACCGAAAATTCATTATCTGATTGTTTTCACAAAAATAATTATTTTGTTTTTATAAAGAGGAACATTTTAAAATTAATTACTACAGAAGTGATAATTAGTTCCTGGCTAAGGTAACTATAAATAGAAAGTATTTGTGGCTAAGGAAACTATAAATAGAAAGTATTTGTTCTTATCTCTATCTGCATCTGTCATCACTCGGTATCTAAAATAGACATTTGATATCTTATCGCTTACCCTATTAAGTCTACCGAAATTGCATGCATGATTAATTTTAAGATTTATGATCGTAATTAAAGCGGCACTTTTAGGGTGCAATTGTTACTAACTAAAGTTTTGAAAACGTTTTGAGGCGTTTGTTGTTATTTTCTAACTGCTACAGAAGTAGAAACATCGTTTAATAATTCTTTTCTGATCCTATTTGAACTTTCAATAATTCATGCTCATGTTGTTGAAAACATACTTTTATAAACGTAGAAAAAAAATTCGTTTAAACAGGTTCAAGTTAGAAACAAATTAATGTTTGCATGTATTGTATTAACAAACAAAAATGACAAAACATTTGCATAGTCAAGTGTATTTTTTTAATATATTTTAGTTGTAGGTTTCCGTTTTATTTTATTTTTCATATTCAATATCTATTTAATTACATTTTAATAACCAATTTTTTTATTAAAGTTGCAATATTTAATCACAAAAATAACTGTAATTTAATCATATGCAAGAAAGACTTCCCTTTAATTTCGTTATAAAAAATAAATAGCTTGCATTTTACATCATGTACATCTTCCTAAACTTAAAATCTAAAATAAAATGCTACTAAAACTCTTTCTGAAGATTTTATTTTAATTATTCTCGTTCAGAATATAAAGCGCATTGTTTACATGAAATCTTATCTCATATCTAAACACAGCTGGTTTCAACGTTTGACTCTAATTAAAATACTACGCATGTAGGTTAATATTAGCAGCTTGTAATCGTGTGCAAGAAAATATTATATCATAATAAATTTCAGATCATACGTAAAATATCTCTATAGCAACTTAAGATGCTAATGCTTATTCAACAGATTAGTAAGCTATTGCGCATGTATTTGAAAGGTGGTCATAGAAAGAACAGAAGTGTTCGAATAACATCCGGTGTTCGAAGACTACATCTATCGTCCAATATATACTCGTAAACCCTCAGGGTTTACGCAATAATATTCTTTATCCTCAAATGATATAGTAGGAGTTGTTTCATAAAAGTATTTCTTTGATAAAAGCTTAGTGGGTTGATGTATGGTGGATGCTACTGGTTTTGTTATGAAAATTCTCAACTCGAGGTTGAAAATAGCACAATTTTATCAAGGTCCAGGCCAAAAAATTTGGAGTACAATTATCATACTCAGACTCAGAACTCAAATAATCAAAATACTTGATATGGTGTTTTGAGCACATATTTTGTACTGGGAGAACTGAGTAAAGTTTTATGACTGCAGTCCCAGGACTTGAAATGAAATCAAGAAAGATTTAGTTTATTTGTATGTTTGTGTATTGCACCACTTTCAGAGACCTTGGCTATATCATGGCAGCCAGTTTATTTTTGTCATTTTGTTGTGGTTGCAAGACAAAGCTCTCCTTCATTCCATCTTTGGCTTCAGCAAACATTTAAGTTCAGTCTGTGGTTAAATTTTTGTAGTTATCAATAACTTTGTCAAACCTGCATGAAATTTTATGAAACTTGATCAAAAACTTTTTTATGATTAACCCCTACGCCCCCAATCCTGCCTGTAGTCGTGATGGCAACCACCATTCCTTGATGGCCCTTATGACCCTACATACTTTTTTAGAACTGCCCCAGCTGAACTGTCTTAACAGCAGGGACTTCAACCATGCAATTCATGGTCCATTAACTCCTCTCAGATGTGTGTTTATGAAAATATGGCAACTTTAATGGCCTTTTTAGAGTTCAAAATCGGAAAAACGTGAAAAGTAGCCAAAATCAGGTGGGGTTGGGAGTCTTTTGATGGCCACTATGTTACTAGTACGGGCTGTAGGTATTAACTATTATCATAAATACATGCATAGGTGGTACAGGAACACAAGGAGGTATAATATGGCCAAAAGAAATCTGGTCTGTAAAATCTAGGTCACCGTTTTGTCAGAAATCTGTGAAAACAGACATTTAGGCAGACCTGGCTTGCCAATAATAATTCCCCAGCAAGACACTCAAGTCACATTTACTTCCAGTCAGTATGGATGGACTGCTGTAACTATAAGGTAATACTTGAATGACAAATAAACACAGTTTGGTCAATGTTCACCTCTCAAGGTCGTATTAAAATCGAAAAATAGACTGAAAATGACCATTTTTCAGTAGGGGTGGGTTCAAACCCACCAGAAAATATACCACCTCCCACCCCACCCCCACCCATGCCATTCGACCCCAAATCTCAGTACATAGTTTAATAGATCAGCATCAGCTACAGCATCAAGAGTCTACTAATTTGCATATAATTTGCATATGTTTGCAAATTTTCGAAAATGTTTGATTTTCCAGAAATCTCTTGGGGTCGAATGAGTTAAGAAATAATGTCCAAATCCCAATTTGGAAAATATGTTTTTCAGTTTTCAATTTTTTACTGATAAGTGGACTTCTTTTTTCCTGGCAATTAACATTTACATAGTCTCAGACTACATTTTTTGAACATCAGTAAATTTGTTAAATCTTTCAATGGCATGTTTTCAAACTTTTAAATAAGCTTCTTCAAGATCCAGAAATAGCATCTGAAGAAAAAAGTTCAATTTAAAAATTTTGATTTCCTGTAATTTACTGATAAATGGACTTACTTTTGGTGACCAACAAAAGTCCAACATTACACTTTTACACAGACAGAAGCAATCACAGGTGAGATACAGGGTCCTGCAGAACCCTTACAAATTTTTGATTTAGGAATCTGAAGTAGCCAGAGAGAAGCATGGACCTCTGGCAGGAAAACCATCAATCCTTGTCAATTAAGATCGGAGTAAACACCTCACCATGACCGGGGTTCGAACATCTCAAAGTTCACAACCTCAAAATTTTCAGGCTGGTGAGGCAGTTTCAAGAGAAATTCTGCCAGGTCTTGTGCCTATCATTATGAAATGTAATGAATTAAAAATATTTTGACCATTGCATTTATGATTGTGGAGTTTTATTTGCCTATATAATTAAGTTCTGGGTTACATTTTGGCAGGAAATCTTGTTGGAGAGTTGAAGAAAAACATATTTGCATTTGAACCTGAAAGTGTAAATAGTTTTCAGACTTTTGATTGCTTTTTGTCCGCTGCGCAACGTGTTGTGGGGGACATAGAAATACCAGGCGTGCGTCCGTCAATCAGTGTGTCCGTCCGTCCGGTCTTGTTAGTGCTCTCATGTGTACAATTCTTGCCAGATTTTTATGAAATTTATATTATAGGTTTATATCATCAATGTCTTTGACGAGTTAAAAAATCAGTGCCAATCAATTATTTTTAAAAGGGTTATGCCCTTGGAAATATTAATTATATGGAAAATTGCATTGTTATCGTTCTCATATGTTCAATTCTTGCCAGAATTTTATGAAACTTATATCATAGGTTTATATCAGCAATGTCTTTAGACACTTTCAAAAATAAGTTGTGATCAAATATTTTATGCCCCTTGGAAATATTAATTATAATGGAAATCACATTGTATTTGCTCTGAAGCCTTCATTTCTCTAAGATATTAATATAAAGTCATTTAGAACAAAAAAAAGTGCTTTTTTAGTTATTGCCCTTGTACCATGGATACATAAAATATGTGCAACTTGGGGGACACAGGAACTCTGTTCTTTTATTCCAATAAATTTCATCAGAAAATTGTTAAAGGAATCAGATCTGTCCTATTTTCATGTCCCTGCCAAGTGGTCCCTTGAGTAACCAGGTTGTGATATTTATAGTGGGAAACAAGTATATTATATTCTGAATATATTTAGATGGAAATTGCATACAAAAATTTTAATACGGCAATGGTTTATAATGGTTTATAATGAAAAATTTATCCCATTTGAAATTAGACAAAGAATTAGAGAAGTATTATATGAAACCTGTAAAATATGTATCCCAGTGAAAAAATGCTTAAATGAAAGTTAAAACCTTACCAATATATGATTTTTAATCAAACTTCAAAATGTCACCTGAACTGATCTAAACCAAGAGAATCATGCCTTCAAAATGTTTAAAACAAGTTTTATTTTAGGAAAAAGATTTCCTGTTTAAAAATTGGTGCAGATTTGTGGCCAAAAATCTGTCACGGAATAAATGAATAAACATTTTTTAAGTAAGGAAAATTTTTAAAAATTACTTCAGAATGAAAATGGCACATCTAGTAATTCTATACATAAATAGCAAACACCTTCATGATGTCAAATGTGACCTTAAAAAGTATAGAGTAATTATTTTATAAAGTACATACATGTGTAGTCTATTTAATTTATGAATGGAACCACCTAATCTCCTTTTCAATCTATTACTGATGACAAACACCAATGAATACAAACATTTATGGGGTTTACTTACCTGTAAATAGTTGTGGTCAGATTAAACAAAATCTCTCCAAAGACAATTTGTCTATGATAATCCTATAACAGGTATTCATGTGAAATTATCATACAAAGCTTAGTGGACCTTTGTTTCATGGAATAATTTTTTTTTGTGAAGGATTTATATTGTTAAAGAAATTATCAGGTACCTTAAATAAGTAAACATATGTATGTCAGAAGATAGACGCTTGTATTTTATGTTGGTCATCAGTGTAATTTTTGGGATGCTGATTTCAAAGTTCCTGTAAAAACTTAGGACAGTAAAATTTTATAAAGACATGCTCATATGAGTTTTAGAAACTTATACACTCTTCAGATGACATTATTGTAGGAAGAGATTGGATTGAGAGAATTTAAAATTTAGAATGAGAACTTGGGAGTACATGTAAAAGGGTGTAAATGAATAAAGATACTATGTCTGACCAATGATAATTGATTATCAACACCAGGGAAACCATATGCCTGGCCAGCACCTTTTATTAAAGCATAATCAGGTTTTTTCTGCAGAACTGTGAAAAATTTTGAATTTTGTATATGGAAATTGGATAATGTATATTTATAATTATAATTTTAGAAAACAAGAATTCAAACTTTCAATTAAAAAATTCAGTTCCTCCACTGTTCTAAATGAGGGAGATTATACTGAATATGAATAAGAGGAGATCATGATAGAGCAATCCAACAAGAAAAAGAAGACATTAGGAGGTTAAACATGCAGTCTTATATATATATTACTCGTAACGATCTAGTGCTCTCGTGGGAAAGATCGTTGACTAGTATTCAGACGTTTTATATATATATATATATAGAAGTCTATAAAAAGGACCAACCAGTAAATTCACTATGTACCGGATCATCTAGAATAGATGATACTGTGCAGATAAGGAAAAAATTATATAAGTCTAGAAATTTGCACAACGATACTAATATAAGATGGTATTATACAAAGATGTTGTTATTAAATCGTGATGACAAATATTTCGGCTTAACAAATAGCCTTCGTCGGTGTAAATAATTTTGACAAATAAATATCAACTATATATATATATATATATATGCATTTTCCATTTGCTAAGCACTGGTATTTTACATATATATAATTTTTGTTACCTGGCGGTACCTTCATTTCAACTACAAATCACATCATTGATCTTTAAAGTATACCATGAGATGTATTTTTTGAAATATTCCCTGGGGGTATTTCATGTTTGCCAGATTATCTTTCAAATAACATAAGCAATAGAAATATATATTGCTCACAGCATACATCTAGTTTAAGCAAGATTTTAATATGCAGGCAAAAATAATATTTCCAATAATGACATTCATTTTTTCAAGTTCTGTGGTCAATTTGTTAACCTAAAAAGTAAATTTCTAAGGTAAATGATATGGAAAAGAAGAGGAGAGATGGTGATTCAATAATCCCAACACAAACTTGAAAGAAACCAAAAGCATAGGATCATGTACATCATGTCAAAGTCACAATGATGCCTTAAACACAGCAAAAGCTCACAGCTCACTGCAGTTGAAAACAGCCTCTAGCATATTTTTTTTACAAGAAGCAGAAAGGGGTCTAACATTGGAAAAATAAAAAAAATGTTGTTGTTTGTTATTGATGATAGCAAACCATAACTTAAATATAGAAAAATTCTAATTCAAATTGAAATTTTTAGGATTAAAACAGAAAACAATAACTCTGTTATCAGTGCGTTAAGTTTTTTGACCATACACTATAAGTATGTCACAATATATAGTATAATTTATATAATATACATTTTATAGATCATTATCGTATTATAAAACTGTTATGCTTCATAATAAAAGTGACAAACTCATAAAGTTCTCAATCAAATTCCACTGGAACTGATCAATATATGTGATCATGCACATACTTATATTTATACCTTTAGGGGGGAGACTTAAATACTATATGGTTAGAGATATATATATATATTTGCGCAATATGAATTAATAAGGTAGTATTCCTCAGAGCATGTTGAAAATGGGTAAACATTACACAAAGATGATTTCTATAACCACTGTATGAGAAAAGAATGAAATTCCTAAAAGAGATTATGTCCCTTATTAAAATAAGGATAAAAAATAAGTTAAAAAAATAAAAAGTAGAAAAATAGGGACAAGGTTAGTAGTAGAATAGGAACTAAGATAAGTAGGAGAATAGGGACAAGATGAGTAGGAGAATAGGGACAAGATGAGTAGGAGAATAGGGACAAGATGAGTAGGAGAATAGGGACAAGATAAGTAGGAGAATAGGGACAAGATGTGTAGGAGAATAGGGACAAGATAAGTAGGAGAATAGGCACAGATAAGAAGGAGAATAGGGACAGATAAGTAGTAGAATAGAAACAAGATAAAGTAGGATAATAGAGACAAGATAAGTAGGATAATAGGAAAAAGATAAGTAGGAGAATAGAGACAAGATATGTAGGTGAATAAGGACAAGGTACGTAGGAGAATAGGGACAAGATGAGTAGGAGAATATGGACAAGATACATGAGAGAATAGGGACAGGATGAGTAGGAGAATGGGGACAAGATAAATAGGAGAATAGGGACAGATAAGTAGGAGAATAAGGACAAGATGAGTAGGGGAATAGGGACAAGATAAGTAGGAGAATAGGACAGATAAGTAGGAGAATAGGGACAATATGAGTAGGAGAATAGGCACAGATAAGAAGGAGAATAGGGACAGATAAGTAGTAGAATAGAAACAAGATAAGTAGGATAATAGAGATAAGATAAGTAGGATAATAGGGACAAGATACATAGGAGAATAGGGACAAGATAAGTAAGAGAATAGGGACAAGATAAGTAGGAAAATAGGGACATGATAGTCAGGAGAATAGAGACAAGTTATGTAGGAGAATAGGGACAGGATAAGTAGGAGAATAGGGACAAGATACATAGGAGAATAGGGACAAGATAAGTAAGAGAATAGGGACAAGATAAGTAGGAAAATAGGGACATGATAGTCAGGAGAATAGAGACAAGTTATGTAGGAGAATAGGGACAGGATAAGTAGGAGAATAGGGACAAGATAAGTAGGAGAATAGAGACAAGATACATAGGAGAATAGGGACAGATAAGTAGGAGAAGGAAAAGATAGGGGAAGAAGATACCAAGGGGGTAATCAAAACCCATTAGTAAAAATTAAACTAAAAAGACTGACGAAAAAAATAGTCCATTCTCAACAAAGCATAGCACAGAGAGCTAACGATTTAGCAACATGAGCCCACCAAAAATTGAGGTTTGACTTTGGTGTTCTGGAAGAATCAGCAGTTAATTAAATGTAAAAGAGGAGACAGACAGAGAAAAAGGAAGAGTCTTGTATATGTTATATTTTTTACTGATGTGATAAAAAGATTTACTAAAAAATGACAGTATGATTACAAATGATATAAGGAAACAATTATTTATTTATGATGTTAGTGACGCAGTTAGAAAAAAATGAACCAAAAAAGAAATCTCAGAGGTGTTAAAATCTACAGACATAACATGTTTAGTACATTAAACTATCAAAATATAGCTAATAAGTTATGAACTAAACACTGTACAGGTAACAACTATATTGATACATAGCTTTCATACCAGGTAAATAAGGTTTTACTATAAGATTAAAAACAAACAATCACATAGTACACAAAACATAGGTAAAGAGATCCCAGGTGTACCAAGACTGGGTTATTGGAATGACTTTTAGATGTTTGATAAGGGCATGACTTGAATACTGGCCAATTTCAATTTTAGAAAGAAACATTGTTTCAGTATGGAATTTTATAATTGGATGTATAATATATTTCTATAAGGTAAGGTTGTTTTGCACATATTCTTCAACCTTATACTTCTTGGTCAATTACTTTTTTAGTTTACTTAAATCTGTAAGTTTTGAAAGAATCGATGTAATTAAAATTAAGAGTATCATGAATTTCCAAATTTATTTCTAGTTTTGAAGATATAATTTGAAAATGTTAAACATTTAAAGGTCAAGAATGAAAGGTTCACCAGTTACCTTCATAAAACTTCCTTCTTAAGTTTTACAATCATTAAAATTGTGAACAATTGGATTCTTATATAGTGTATATTACTGTATCTGTATTTTGTTTCAGTATTATTAGTATCATCATTAAATTTCTTGGTAATGTGTTCAAAAAGGATAAAATAGATCAAGTGTTGTAATATCTGTGTGTGTCAGTAAAAGATAACCATATGATAGTAATGTTGTGACACTTCAATTTATGATAAAATCTCTTAAACTTTAAAAACTGCTTAAACTAGCACTCAATCTGTGATACTTTGTCCCTGCTTTAATCTATGGAGGTTGATCTGGACCATTGAGGGAGATGAGATATGATAATGTTTAGGATGGTTAAGGATTTTGTGGAGTATATACTGTGTAAATTCAGACATTTTTGCAATGTTATTATCATTGTAAATATTGGGAGGGAATCTGTTTCTTAAAAAAAAAATCTCAGACCATAATTTATATGCAGCATTTGTCCATTGATGAAAAATTAATTAATGCATGCAAACATTTCTGAATTGATAGTAACTTACATTTACTTTCACCTTTCTATAGTATACTTCTTGGTACCTTTGATGTCCTTTGTTCCGGTTTTTAGATTTTCTGTATTCATACTCCCCAGACTCCAGACTCCAGACTCCAGACTAACCCTTAGTTTTATTGCCATTCAAAAAAATTATTCAAGAAATGGCATTTATTTTGATTGAGTAGTCTGCTACAATTCCTATTTCTGCTGGATTATTCAGTCAGATCAGAATAATATTGACCATAATCCAGGAAAAAAGTTGTTAGAACATTAGAAATTACAAATGTACCATCATTCATGCATGAAATGTGTGGTGTAAATTGGGATAGGACATGGAGAAAACATTGAATTTTCCTGAATGAGGAACAATATGTGAAGTTTTGTTGCTGATTTTAATGCCTTTTTTGTCCAAATATTTATATTCTAAGATGTTTGAAGAAAATAAAAGTACCCAGTATATATATATCCTACTGTACCATGATTTTTGATTGACAGAAATATACATCTGTAAATTGATTCCCACCCTGGTTAATCACCTTTAATCTCCATTGAACACCTGTTTTCTAATTTCTTTAATCTTGCACAATGCCTTCAGGTTTCACTGTGTAGGTGTTCATTTATGTAAATTACCTGAATATTTGACATTTCCGAAATGTTTTTGATGGATGATATATTAGATAACATCAGCTAATAATCAGGTACATACAGACTTAATATTATTTGAATTGAATATGAATTAAAATTATAACAGGCTTTGACTTTGTTTAAGTACTGGAACACGTAATTTGTCAAAAATCTAAATTCTTTGTTTTGTTTTTTTAATTGACCTTTGCTTTGGATATTGTATACTGATGTAAAATTTGCCAAAAATCTCATATTTTTTGCTTTTTTATTGTTTTAAAAAGCTTTCATGATGAATGTTTATCGTTTGTTGGGGTATGGAAAAAGGCGGTTGATTAATCATTTAAATATATATTTATACTAACTAAAATCATTTTTTTGTTCATTTACTGTAAAGCAGGATAATGGTAAGTGTATTTCTGCTACCAATAGCTACAGTAAGATTCAACATTGGAAGAGGACCCATTCTCAGTTGGTGTCTGTATCTTCATTCATAAAATGATATTTCCATGATATAAGATCAATTCATACTTCCTTATAAACTACTGAATAAGATTGCCATCAGACTGATCATTCATCTTTTGTTAGGAATCTGATTTTAGGAATTCTAAGATGGTATTTAACTTGGGGTGAACATGGTGAATATTTAATCTCCTGTAAAGTAATATAATCTGAAATAAACGTTTCTAATCACCTTTTCTCTAGTGTTTTGCACTGGAGACTTCAATGGATTACATATTTGAAATCTTTCTTTTCTCCTCCCAACCTTTTTCATTGATTTCCATCAAACTTTTGCACTTTTTCAGTACAAAAACCATAGTGTATTTGAAGGATGTTAACCAAACTAAGGTTTCTCCTCTGTTGCTGTTGCAGCTTTAAATCTTATAATTGGTTACTACTTTCAGGATTCCTATGTAGTGATCTTAAGTTTGAATGAATACAATCTGTATTTTTTTTTTATTTTGTGTCATCATTTAGAATTTATTAAAGGGAAATAAAGCAGACCTGTTATTAAAGCCTTGAATTCTAGGGACAGGGGGTATAAGTGGACCCAAGGTTCTTCTGAATCTGTGTTTTGTAGTTTCATCATTTAATGAAACTGATGTGTTCACAGTTTTTGTATTTTTATTCCCGAGCTTGGTTTAAGTTGGAGGCTTCTTTACATCCTTAAAGGAAAGGTTATTTAGTTGATGGCTGCTTATCATCCATTTAAGGAAAGGTTGTTTGGTTGATGATAGCTTCACATTCTACAAAGAAAAGTTTGTTGGTTGGTGAGGACTTAACATCCATTTAAGGAAAAGTTGTTTGGTTGATGATGACTTAACATCCTACAAAGAAAAGTTTGTTGGTTGATGAGGACTTAATATTCATTTAAGGAAAGGTTGTTTGGTTAGTGGTTGCTTAACATCCATTTAAGGACCAGTTATTTGGTTGATGGCTGCTCAACATCCATTTAAAGAAAGGCTTTTATGTTGATGATGATTTAACATCCATTTAAGGAAAGATTGTTTGGTTGATGATGGCTCAACATCCTACTAAAGAAAGACTGTTTGGTTGATTGGTGCTTAACATTCATTGAAGGAAAGGTTGTTTGGTTGGTGATGGTTTAAAATCCATTTAGGGAAGTTTGTTTGGATGATGACTGCTTAACATCCTACTAAGGAAATGTTGTTTGGTTGGTGATGGCTTATCATCCATTTAGGGAAGTTTGTTTGGATAATGATGGTCTAACCTCCTACTAAAGAAAGGCTGTTTGGTTGATGGCTGCTTAATATCCTACTCAGGAAATGTTTGGTTGATGATAGCTTAACATCCATTTAAGGGAAGATTGTTTGTTTACGGCTGCTTAGAGCTATTTTCCTAATGCTTGTAGTTTGAAGGTTTGGTTGGCTTGCTTGCTTTGTTTGTATAATATTTGCTCAAGCATTGTAATTAAGATTGACATCTGCAATCAATAGATAGGCTGGGCTTCAGCTTGTATACATTACACTCTGCATTTTACTTAACATCCAATAACATTATACAAGCTGAAGATCCTCCTAACTGTTGATTGCAGATGTCAATCTTAGTTACAATGCTTGAGAAACATTTATACAAGCATTAGGAAAATAGCTCTAACATCTGTTAAAGGAATGGTTGTTTGGTTGATAGCTGCTTAACATCCCAGTAAGGAAAGGTTGTTTGGTTGATGAAGGCTAAACATCCATTTTAAGGAAAGATTATTTGTTTATTACAGCTTAACACCCGTTTAGGGAAGGGTTGTTTGGTTGATAGCTGCTTAACATCCTAGTAAGGAAAGATTGTTTGTTTACAGCTGCTTAACACCATTTAGGGAAGGTTTGTTTGGTTGATAGCTGCTTAACAATCTAGTAAGGAAAGATTGTTTGTTTACAGCTGCTTAACACCGTTTAGGGAAGGTTTGTTTGGTTGATAGCTGCTTAACATCCTAGTAAGGAAAGGTTGTTTGGTTGAAGGTTAAACATCTATTAAAGGAAAGATTGTTTGTTTATTGCTGCTTAACACCCTTTTAGGGAAGGTTTGTTTGGTTGATAGCTGCTTAACATCCTAGTAAGGAAAGGTTGTTTGGTTGATGAAGGCTAAACATCCATTTAAGGAAAGATTGTTGCTGCTTAACATCCATTTAAGAAAGGTTGTTTGGTTGATGATGGCTTAACATCCTACTGAGGAAAGGTTATTTGGTTGATGAAGGCTCAACATCTATTAAAGGAAAGCTTTTAAAAAAAGTTCCTATCTTGTTCATTGATAGTCAAGATGAAATAGTTGATGTATATACATATAAGAGTAAAAGATAAACCTGGAATTATCTTATTCCTTTATTTCCTTATTCTTAGAAATTACACCTTTAAAAGGTCATAAATAAGGTCACATTTGTGACATTAAAGGTATACAAGTTTAACCTTTCAGAAAGGTGCTTTGCAGTATAGTTAATTAATGTCAGCTTTTGTTTTTGTGGGTTTTTTTGTGATTTTTAGAGAAAAAAGAATAATTTTTTTTCAAAAGTATTAATTTTTATTTTTTTATTTGCGGATACTTTTAGGGTTCCAGTTTCATATTTGTATTCAGTTATATGATGCAAAATGCAACCTTACAGGGAATAGCCTTTATCTGAGGGTCACAAATACAGGACTGTGAATGGAAAATATAACATAAAATAGTTATAAAATAACAAATTATTGAGGTTATATTCGGATCTCATTGATTAGACACACAATGCTGTTAATTCTGACTGATTAATTTCACTCTCTCTAATAAATTTAATTACTTCAGTCAGGTACGAGTAAATTGATACTCTCTACTTCATCATCACCTTAAGTACACAGCTACAGCAACTCATAAAATGATGCTTAAATTTAACCATGTTCCAAAGGTTACTGATATACACTTGTGAGTTGGTTGTTTTGTTGTACTGTTTTTTTAAAGTGCCGTTTTAGACCCATTCTTTCTAAATTGTAAAATGTGATAGTTTATAACATCATATAACTCAAATTTAACAACAAAGTTGAAAATGTTTTATATACTGGAATGATTGAAGTTTTGTTATAAAACACATGTACATAGACTTTCTTTTAAAAGAAAATCCTTTATTTTATCCAAATCATTAAGAATGTACTGCTATTGAATTATTGTCTTCCCATACTTTAATACACCGACAGCTTTGGCTTATGCACTGACCTTAATCATGACATCTCTTGTTAAAAATTCGGCAACTGCTCAGCGCAAATGTGAAGGAAAAATCTGTGATGAAAGAAAAGGTAAACAAATGTGAAAAGATGATATTATTATAATAATTGATTCTGAAAGAAAAACTTTATATATACAAAATCATTTAACAACTGTTTTGAACAAGTTTGATAAACTAATGGCAATGAAAGGATAATTTAATAGAAAAACTAAGCAAATTGCTCTATCATATCACTAATTTTTCACATGCACCATGAATTTGTGGTGTTTGTTTATCAAGGTGAAGATGATACATCTACGGCACAAAAACCAGAGAGTTAATTAGTAGTCTTAAGTTTTTAGATCAATAATCAATGAATGAAATATGTTTTTTTCAATTATGCGTCATGCATTCGTATAAATATAAAAAAGACGTACACAGAGGACTTGGTTTAATATACATGCATGTATTGGTATCAATTTCGACTGTCAAAGCTTATCCAGCAATATGTGATTCTACAACAACATATTCATTGATCTGGGCTCGAATACCCATACTGTCAGATTATCTGTATATTATTTCTGTCATCCTCCCAATATTATAACTCATTCTAGCCAATGGAATCTTATTAAGCCACACCAATAAACAACCAATCAGAGCTAACTGTTGTTTAGTAATAATTTCAAGATGGCATGTATATCAACTGAAACAAATAGATAAAAGCAAAAAGGATTCCAATTTACGGATATTTTTCATCAATTTATATACAACTGTACAGGCATTGCAACCTCAATTGTACCCTTGAAATTTCATATTATAATTGTAAACAAATTTTAAATAAAACAGCACTACAAATGTTTAGAAACAAGGGTCACAGATTGTTGTTTATCTAACAAAGCATAAACAAATGAATTCCAGGTCTTCATGTAGACATTAGGGTGGGGATGGATGCATTGTATTTTGACTTGTAAGTGACCTTTTCTAAAACATTGTATTTTAGACCCTCATTGTACTGAACATACAGATCAAAGAAATATGATAATCCTATTTGAATTGATTGCTTTTTCATTGGAATTTATTTGAATACACACAAGGTGTATAAAGTAATGTCAATATTTGTTGAATAATTGTTTAAACCACAGTAAAAATCTGTTACAGTGGTATCAAGCTTCACAAACTTTCATTTCTTTCCTATGCCAGTGCCTTATTTGGAGGAGAATCTCTTTTCTGTTTTCCTTTTGTCTGTATGTCCATTTCCTTCCTTCACAGGAGTTTAAGGGTTCTCTGTACTTTGAATTAGAATGAACAGAAGTTAGAGATGTGAAATTTTCGATATTTTTTAAAAGGTTATTAAATTTATAAAGATAACTAGTTTTTTATATCCTAGAAAATTCCATAAAAATAAAGAATATAATTATGATTCTACATTTGACTTTAAATTTCAATGAAAAATTGCACATTTTTTATTGCCCATTTGTATTTACATTTATTTCACATATTTTCATGGTTATTGGCTGAAGTTCCATGTGTATTTTTTAAATATTCTGAAATGCAAGTTTTAGGCCTAGATTTTCATTTTCATTTTTTTTTTCTTCTATATTCATCTCCTTCCATCATAAACAGATAACAAAAAATTGAAAACAACACATTTAATAATTTCATGCGTCCGAAGCGCTTTTCTGGATTTACCTTCATCAGGAACGCTCAAAGCCAAACATTTGAAATCCGAGGGATGCATAAGTACCGAAACAGTTGAAGAGCTATATGACAAAAATACCTAAAACAAATAGCCAACTTTACGTCATTGTCCTGAAATTCATGACTATCAGACTTTCGTAATTTTCTTTCTTTTTAATTCTTTTTTCATTTGGATTTATTTTTGGCTTGCTCTAAATATATCCGAATAAAAAAAGGCTAAATTACAAGACAAAATTTATTAAATCACATAGAGAAGAGAAGATGTTTGGTCATTTATCGTGTTGCTAATTTTATAAATAACCTTAGATAGATGTCATAATTTGTATAAAGTACACAAAGAAAAGCTTGTGATATTTTCTTAATTTGTTGATGTAAATAAGAATTACGTAAGATTTGGCTGTAGGTTGAAAGAAATAATGAACCGATTCATTTAATTGTTTGAGGCAGATATTTTCCTTTGATTATTCAACATAAAACTGATTTTTTTCTCTCACTTGTATGGAAATTTATCAAAAAACCTGACAAATTGTCAAAGAAAGAGGAGTAGTCATCCATTTGTGTCAGAATTAAGTTGGTCATTTTCCAAACTTTTAACCAGTGTTTACATTTTTTAGCATTGTGTTATAAAAGAAAGTGATAAAATTTGTTGTCTGGTGAAAAATTATGCATTTTTATTTGTAATTATTAACAAGTAAGAATGCATGTCTGCATTGTCATATTTCCAAAAAAAAAAGAATAGACATTTAAGTTGCTCTTTGACCTGGAATATATTTTGGTTAAATATGTAGACTTAATTGTTCCCCCAAGGAATGTATATAAAGAATGTATATATTTAGTCCTTATGTATATACCAATTTCAACCTATGTATGCCAATAATTCTTCCAATATAAATTATTTGAAATTTAGTTTTTGTTGATTTATGAATAAAGGAACTATCCAGGTTTTGGTTGCATTGTTTAGTAATTAATTTTTGTCATGTTTAATTTGGACAAAATAACATCAAGATTAAAGTAATAAGTAACTTGTAGATAAACATAAATGGTTAATATATGAATAACCAGATTGATAAATAAACAAAAAGTTAGATAAAAGAATTTTTGAAATTGATTAACTTGTCTCATTTATGTCTAGTGCAAGAAAGTGTTAATTCATACACCTGTTTGAAATGTTTAACTCATAACTGTGGTATTGTCTATCCTTTTGATGTTTATATGTGACATTAATATGTGCTTTAATTAGCAAACTGGATTAAAAGTGATCAGATTATTTGTTAATTAGTTTGAGTTGTTCAATTAAATATATGCTTAATTAAGTAAGATTTGATTTCCTTTTACAGCTTCACCATATAACTATCAGCTGTTAAACAAGAAATCTTTGTCATAGCACTGGAGATTACATTTATCATGGATAATATTACTGGAAGTATTCAATGGATGTAAAATTAATAATATATTCATAACAGATTATGTGTGTTGAGTTTATAATATTATAGTTTTAACAAGGATCATTTCATTCAAAAGTGACAACCTCAGTTTGAAAATAAAGGTATGTTCAATTTGATAAATATTTTTATTTGTATATCATTCTTAAATATAAATGGAAAAAACCAAAGAAGACATACCTTTTGTAAAAATAGATTAATTCTGCAAATCTTTGATACATTATTTCCTGTGACAAGGATATAATACATCATAATGTATATGATTACTAATTATTTTGATAAATATATTAATATTAATATATGTATTACATGAGTTGATTTTCCACCACAAAAGCAGGATATCAATGACACGAAAAATGGAATCTCAGTAAAGAGGTTATATTGCAAGAATGAACAAGGGGTTATTCAGAAATTAAGTAATTTAAGTTATCATGGTTATATATGGTAAGTAACTTTTTTGGAAAATATTTTTAATGTGATGGGGGAGTAATATTTGCTAAATGTTTCTCTAAAATTGAATTCTTTTGGCATGTTTTTGAATATTTTTGCCAAAAAAGACTTTCTGGTGTATAAATTGCCAAATTTATTTGGTGAATATAATTTTACAATATTTGAAAAGATAAAATATCTATAACATTACATATGTCTGGACATGAAATTAGATGGCATGGTATATACTTAACAACAGTTACTGCCATGACTGCTTTATGATGGTATGGTATATACTTAACAACAGTTACTGCCATGACTGCTTTATGTAACTGAATACTGAAATATGTAATAGGTCTTTGTTTAGTGGGATTGCTTAACCTTAATGGTACATTTCATTATAATGTTGTAAAAGATATATTATAAGAAACTATTTTATTGCTACAGTGACAATTTTCTTGAATTTCATGGCTAAATTAAACAAAAAATGAATGTTACTACCCATATTTCACAAGACACCATAACTATGCATTGGGTTGATGGCTTTCAACCTACTGGAAGCACTTATATAATTTTTTATTTCTGTCAACAAATCAAGAACATACTGTATCAAAAACTTTTCAATCTGAGTTTTCTAAAAGTTATAATGTTAAAGATTATTTATGAAACAGAAACAAGATCATATGATATATTTTCATTGATTTGTTACATGCCAAGTCTAAATCCAGGAATTCAAAAGCAATGAACCAAAAATATTTCCTCAAACTACAAAGTGCACACATATACTGATAAGACTTCCTTTTGATCCCCCTTTATGTATTTCTATACTGATTCTGTCAACAGAAATTATTTCTTTTATTTGGAAATGAATCCATAGAAAAAAGTTGTTTTATTTGAAATTACTAGGAGTATCATGGCAATACTGGAAAATACTTCTTGATTTTTGTGAATTAAAAAAAAAATTGTCAATTCAACATTTAACTATGTAAACAGGATACCTGTTTATTCGAGCATGTAGAGATACATTAGTTGAGCTAAGTAAGAAAACTATTGGTTGGAAAAAAAGTTTGATAGTTTCACAATTTACAGTATCAGTTACATTGATTTTCTACTTTCTGTTTTATTTCAATCAGTTATTTATTGTAAAACATTTAGAAATACTTGACATTTCATGTTATCATGGTTTGTCTATTTGTTAACTACTAATTGCACCTCATCAATATCAGTAAATAAAATAACAGTTTCTATGATGATTTCAATCAGGAAAATAATTTTTATGTTGATAGCACTTGGTTTAGTTTTACCTTGGAACTAATCATTTGCATGTTGAAAAGTCATTTGTCTGTTCATAACAAGATTGAGATGAATCCAATTTCAACAATGCTACAGGTATCTATACATACATGTACGTATCATTAGTTGACCTGAACAAAAACTAGCTTGTTTGGAATATTTAAACAAGGGGGATAACTCTACTTATTTTATAGTATCAGAGATGTTGATGTTCAATGAGACATTGACATGAGTCAACTTTTACAGCTCCTTAAATATATTCTGACCTTTTTAACATTTGAATGGGAAACTTAATAAATTGAATAGTCAGTCTCTGAAAACATATAAATTTTATTTGGAATGGTCAGATGAAGAAGAAGTTTTTGACAGTCACTTTAAACCGAGTGTGCAGAACAGAATATAATTTTTGAAATCTTGTCAGTTTAGTTGTAAGAAAATCTGATATGTTGTGATTAGTCTGTGGTATCTTGAAATGGACATACATATGATTGATTTCTGTATAATGGTAAGCATTCTGAATTCTTATTACATTTTATTGAACATTTCTTTACAAATGATATATTTATTGACAGATAAGCTTAAAGTAAAGAATGAACCTAGCTTGCATCAGCAATTCTTTTTTAAGATGCATCTAATATTTCATTTAAATTGATATAACAAACATTTTTGCTGAAAATTATTGGAAAATATTACTTTCAATAAGCCATGACATATCATGTTCAATATGTTATGATAAAGTTAAAAATGTCAGAGAGAAAAGTTTACCTTTATTAATATCAGCTTTTTAGACGTTATTACATAAATTGTTTATATAGTTATAGGTTATTATGTTTTTATAAGAGTGGTAGCCTAACCTTTGCTATGCCATGATAGATTTCTCCACATCTTGTTGAAATTCTTGACTAATTGACAATTCAAATTACATTGTACTAAAAATTAAAACCTATCAAATATGTATTCATCTATGTAATACTCAGACTGTTTTACAAAAATTTGGGATGCTAAATCTCTGTGAAATCTTCACCTATAATACTAAAAACAGATAATAACAAAACACATCATTTTCAGAAGACAATTGATTGAATGCTAGCCAACTTTTATTTTGGGTGTAAACATTTTAAGTCTAACTTACAAATGATAGACAAATCTGTGTTCCTAATTAAAGATTTACTGTTAAAATTAAAGTCCTAAAAAATCATATGTATATATGTTTGACTAATTTTAAGAAATTTAATGAATCAATATCTTAAATGTTAAGATACCCTTTAACGAAAGTTCAAGTGTTGAAGTTAACTTGTCTTCAGTTTTTGAATTCTTTAACAGTGAGATCATAATTGTCTGAACTGCATGTAGCATGAAATGTTTCACAAAATAAACTTTATACTTTTCATGTGCTTCACTAGATATGGAGAAAAGGTTGTTAAAGAGAGGAGAAACAAGTCTTACATATAGTTTGAACTTTGGGATAAACTTTTAAAACAAAGCCTTAATCTTGTTGACTTGATAAATTACAATTAATAATGTAAGTGAGAATGCATAAAGTATGAAACATCAGTTTTTTGGACCATTTGTTTTTAAATTTCAATAGCCTTAAGGTAAAGGGTGCAGCTGCAGAATTCAAAGTCCTCTTTATTTAAGCCTAAGTTTAGAGCATGATGTTTATTTTCAGCTAACAATTTTAAGTAAGACATGCTCATTATTGGAAATTTAGCAACTTTAAATAATCAGTTTGTCTAGAAACAAGAAAGGTCTATGAAAAAGTGCAATATTCAGGGTTTTGTTCAAGACCTGCATGACTATAGATGATACTGTTATTTAGATATGATATGGTCAGTAAGGTCAAACTTAATGAGAAGGGAACCCAACAACATTATAAAACCAGACGTTTTGATCAGGGTTACAAGTGTGAATGTTTAGTTCTCAAATATTTGTTTTACCTGTCACAAGCTATAATGTGTCAGTCTCAATTCAGGAACTTTGTTTCTGTCTTTTATCTCTTATGATGTTTTTTTGTCCTTTAAAGAATTCTGGTGTTGATGGAAGATCTTCTGAATCAGTAGTCTCATTTAAATTTATTCACAAATTAGGATGATTTAGAGGTTGACCATTTGTTGACCTCCAGATTTCTTTGTGTAGGGTTGCTGTCTTGTTGGTCTTTGTCCTATATCTCTTGTTAATCATATTTAAAGGTCAAAATACAGCTTTTAATGATAAACAAGTGGTCATACCATATGTCAAGGCTATTAATTACATAAAGTCTACAATGTTATTAATGAAATCAACAGAGTCCACCAAATTTACTCTATCAGCCAGGATTTTCAAAAAAGGGGGTGGGAACAGTAAACTGAAGAGAAAATGGACTAAAATCCTCATTTTGGTCAAATCAAGTCTAAATCCAGGAATTCAAAAGCAATGAACCAAAATATTTCCTCAAACTACAAAGTGCACACATATACTGAAAAGACTTGCTTTTGATCCCCTTTATGTATTTCTATACTGATTCTGTCAACAGAGAGGATTTCAAAAGAAAATATTTCAAGTACATAAATAGCAATAACAAGAAAGGATGATGAGCATGGCAGATTATAACTTCATCTCAGGTTTTAGATGTGGAGATAAACAGAACACTCACTGTGCTTACGTCTTTCCATGTACTGGTACTGTAAATTCAGAAATTATTGCATGCATTTATTATTGCGATTTTGTCATTTTGGACTAAAATGCGATTTTAATTTTGTGATATTGAGAAAATCCTGTTTAATTATATAGAAAATTTCAAAATGCGAGTTTAAATTATTGCGATTTTAACCCTGTCGCATTTTCACAATAATAAAAACATCGCAATAATTTCTGAATTTACAGTAGTTATTTTTGTGTTAAATATATTCTGTCATAGGAGAGGAATAGATGACCCTCTGAAATCCTTCCTTAATCTATCACTGGAAAGATTGTAGGATCTGGGATAGAAATTTTAGATGTGTCAGATATGGAAACATTATTGTAGTAAGTATTAGATACACCTATGAGAGCGTTAGCCTGATATGGTGTATCTAATTTACACCAAGATATTTTGTCAATCAATGCAGAATGACAGTTTTCAATAATATAGGAGGTGGTCTTTCAGGGATTTGACCATATGTTATTGAAAAGCATGATCAATGCAGGGTATCCAATTTCTTTTAACAACATCTTGGTGTAAAGTAGTTTAGAGTTTGTGAGATTGAGTTATAAGAATGGAAAAAACTCTTAACTGATATTAGAACAAAGCACTGAAGGTTAATTTAGATAGACTGAATCAAATGACATTTAAGGATTATCCAAAATAGGATTATAAGAAGATGAAACAAGTAATCTTTATCTCCGTTATCCCTCTGTCAACAGTCTAAAATTACAGCTTTGTGGCAAAATATGAAACACTTTAAAGTGGCAAGTAGTATAACATGGGACACATCAAAGTTAGTATTGTGAAAATTTTAAGTCTACAAAGTTGTTATGTTTTGGTGGCAAAATTTGAAATTATTACTTTATTTGGAAATGAATCCATAGAAAAAGTTGTTTTATTTGAAATTACTAGGAGTATAATCTTGGCAATACTGGAAAATACTTCTTGATTTTGTGAATTAAAAAAATAAAATTGTTAATTCAACATTTAACTATGTAAACAGGATACCTATTTATTCGAGCGTGTAGAGATACATTAGTTGAGCTAAATAAGAAAACTATTGGTTGGAAAAAGTTTGATATCCTCACAATTTACAGTATCAGTTACATTGATTTTCTCCTTTCTGTTTTATTTCAATCAGTTATTTATTGTAAAACATTTAAAAATACTTGACATTTCATGTTATCATGGTTTGTCTATTTGTTAACTACAAATTACACCTCATCAATATCAGTAAATAAAATAACAGTTTCTATGATGATTTCAATCAGGAAAATAATTTTATGTTGTTAGCACTTGGTTTAGTTCTACCTTGAACTAATCATTTGCATGTTGAAAAGTCATTTGTCTGTTCATAACAAGATTGAGATGAATCCAATTTCAACAATGCTACAGGTATCTATACATACATGTACATATCATTAGTTGACCTGAACAAAAACTAGCTTGTTTGGAATATTTAAACAAGGGGATAACTCTACTTATTTTATAGTATCAGAGATGTTGATGTTCAATGAGACATTGACATCAGTCAACTGTTACAGCTCCTTAAATATATTCTGACCTTTTAACATTTGAATGGGAATCTTAATAAATTTAATAGTCAGTCTCTGAAAACATATAGATTTTGTTTTGGAATGGTCAGATGAAGAAGAAGTTTTCGACAGTCACTTTAAACCGAGTGTGCAGAACAGAATATAATTTTGAAATCTTGTCAGTTTAGTTGTAAGAAAATCTGATATATTGTGATTAGTCTGTGGTATCTTGAAATGGACATACATATGATTGATTCCTGTATAATGGTAAGCATTCTGAATTCTTATTACATTTTATTGAACATTTCTTTACAAATGATATATTTATCGACAGATAAGCTTAAAGTAAAGAATGAACCTAGCTTGCATCAGCAATTCTTTTTAAGATGCATCTAATATTTCATTTAAATTGATATAACAAACATTTTGCTGAAAATTATTGGAAAATATTACTTTCAATAAGCCATGACATATCATGTTCAGTATGTTATGATAAAGTTAAAAATGTCAGAGAGTAAAGTTTACCTTAGTTAATCTCAGCTTTTAAGACGTTATTACATAAATTGTTTATATAGTTATAGGTTATTATGTTTTATAACAGTGGTAGCCTAACCTTTGCTATGCCATGATAGATTTCTCCACATCTTGTTGAAATTCTTGACTAATTGACAATTCAAATTACATTGTACTAAAAATTAAAACCTTTCAAATATGTATTCATCTATGTAATACTCAGACTGTTTTACAAGAATTTGGGATGCTAAATCTCTGTGAAATCTTCACCTATAATACTAAAACAGATAATAACAAAACACATCATTTTCAGAAGACAATTGATTGAATGCTAGCCAACTTTTATTTTGGTGTAAACATTTTAAGTCTGACTTACAAATGATAGACAAATCTGTGTTCCTAATTAAAGATTTACTGTTAAAATTAAAGTCATAAAAATCTTATGTATATATGTTTGACTAATTTTAAGAAATTTAATGAATCAATATCTTAAATGTTAAGATACCCTTTAACGAAAGTTCAAGTGTTGAAGTTAACTTGTCTTCAGTTTTTGAATTCTTTGACAGTGAGATCATAATTGTCTGAACTGCATGTAGCATGAAATGTTTCACAAAATAAAATTTATACTATTCATGTGCTTCACTAGATATGGAGAAAAGGTTGTTAAAGAGAGGAGACAAAAGTTTTATATATAGTCTGAACTTTGGAATAAACTTTTAAAACAAAGCCTTAATCTTGTTGACTTGATAAATTACAATTAATAATGTAAGTGAGAATGCATAAAGTATGAAACATCGGTTTTTGGACCATTTGTTTTAAATTTCAATAAGCTTAAGGTAAAGGTGCAGCTGCAGAATTCAAAGCCCTCTTTATTTAGGCCTAAGTTTAGAGCATGATGTTTATTTTCAGCTAACAATTTTAAGTAAGACATGCTTATTATTGGAAATTTAGCAACTAATAATCAGTTTGTCTTGAAACAAGGAAGGTCTATGAAAAAGTGCAATATTCAGGGTTTTGTTCAAGACTTGCATGACTATAGATGATACTGTTATTTAGATATGATATGGTCAGTAAGGTCAAACTTAATGAGAAGGGAACCCAACAACATTATAAAACCAGACGTTTTGATCAGGGTTACAAGTGTGAATGTTTAGTTCTCAAATATTTGTTTTACCTGTCACAAGCTATAATGTGTCAGTCTCAACTCAGGAACTTTGTTTCTGTCTTTTATCTCTTATGATGTTTTTTGTCCTTTAAAGAATTCTGGTGTTGATGGAAGATCTTGCGAATCAGTAGTCTCATTTAAATTTTATCACATATTAGGATGATTTAGAGGTTGACCATTTGTTGACCTCCAGATTTCTTTGTGTAGGGTTGCTGTCTTGTTGGTCTTTGTCCTATATCTCTTGTTAATCATATTTAAAGGTCAAAATACAGCTTTTAATGATAAACAAGTGGTCATACCATATGTCAAGGTGATTAATTACATAAAGTTTACAATGTTATTAATGAAATCAACAGAGTCTACCAAATTTACTCTATCAGCCAGGATTTTCAAAAAAGGGGGCACAGTAAACTGGAAGAGAAAATGGACTAAAAATCCTCTATTTTTGGTCAAATAGCCCTAGATCATTAACACCAATAACTGCAAAATGAAAATTATACAGGATCAAGCATACACCTCAAGAATTGGGAGGCATTTTTCTGTATCCACTCAGCACTAGATAATAAATTAACTTCAATGTACAACAAATGATTAGTAAGTGGTAACATCACATATCTTATCTTGATTGTAATGATTGAAGATAATAGCTATCCTAAGGTTGTATTTCATCAAGGTAGATTCTTTGATAAATATATTTTTACTTAAATGTTCAAGCTTCAAAAATGTTTATGTATTAATCTAATAATATAATCTGATATTCCTGTATACGATTGTGTTTGCTTGATGTATAATCTGTTTTTGAACTTAAATGAAAGTTTTTTTTTTATTTTACACAACATAAGAGATCTCTCAAAAATCAACCCTACTTAAAATATAAAATGAATAAAAAAAATGATGGTACCTGTTAAACCATTTCTTTTAAAATTTGAGATGGAAAATGAACCATGCACTCCTCATTAAACATTGTCATTACAGAGACATCACACCCAATCCCCATTATTTATTGAAACTTTCAAAAGAGTGACTCTTCCAATAATATAAATACATAGGGTACAGCATAGTCTGGCTATCAATACTTTTCATTACTTGGAGAATTCAAAATTTGTGTCGATTTCAAATCTTGGATTGATTCTGTTAAATTCATTACACTTTTTATGGTTTAAGGATAAGAGCTTGCCATATTGTATAAACACCTGTCTATTATTACATGTCTTGTGATTATTTTTGTCTTTGGGTTTATGTTTCATTGATGTATGCACCCTATTTCCACTTCAAGCTTTTAACAAATTATGACAGGAGATTAGCTCCGTAAAAGAGTTTTACATGTATTTGAAAATAATAGTAACCACACTTATTGAGTTTTACCACTGTGATTACAGTAATAAATCTAACATTTTTACATAACATTTAAACTTTGACCAGCCAGATTATGTTTGAATTGTAAAAGTATATTATGAGAAAAGTCATACTTCATTTTTTTATGTGTAAATCTGGAGCTATGTCTAAAGTGATTGGGTTATAACCTTGAACTACAGAAAAGTTACATTGACATGGAAATTGAATGAACTGTGCACTTCATTGATTCAACCTTTAATTTAAAGTCAAATCAATTGATCTTTTACAAAAGGACACAATATTTATTTATACTTTCTTCCCCTGTGGTGAAAATATTCAGCTTTAAAAAGGTTCTGAAATGCAACTGTCCATTTTCAGATGTTACAAGTTCAGTTTGCAACATAGTTGGGAGTTATAGTTTTGTAAGGGAACAAAGGACTTACGGCATTCTTTCCAGATGGTATAGTGTTTTTGGTTTTTATAGTTTTTAGATAAAGCCATATTAAATACCTTATTTAAATACCTATTTTGTTTACAGAAACTATCTGTACCATCTGCCCTGTAACCAGTGCTTTTTAACTGGCATGATTTAAATAATACATGCATAATTTGAATTGCAAATGTCAGTTTATAAATTATGCAATTTTACTACACTGAAGGATTCAAATCCTTTAAGCTCAGATAACTTATGAAAGATTTGCTTTTCTGTTCAGGCCTTTATGGTTTTGAAGCTTCTGAAAATGGTATATATTTGGCTTTCCAAACATTTGGTGTCAAAACACAACTACTGGTAATGGATGTTATTCCAGTAATGTGCTGTGCATGCTATAATAAGAACTTTTTTGGATGTTCACCTAAGGAAAAATTAAACCCCTGACGAAAGAAGTATCTGCACTGAGGATGGATTTAGGAATCTACATCCACATTAAGGTGAAGAAAATATACTGAAATTTAGACCTTCCAAAATATCCTTTTGATTGATAAACTTTTACAAAATTATATCATTGGACAGTCTAAATTTCCTTATGATAGCCATAAAATAACAAAAAGGTATCTGTTAACAAAAATTGAAATTAAGTGGGAGAGTAAGTAAGGATGGTTTGTTTCAAAGTATTTAATAACACATTTGAATAAATTAGTGCAAGATTAATGTCTATGTTTTTATATATAAAAAAACATTTGATAGGTAAAAGAGTATGTAAAGCCTAAAAAGTAAAGGCTAGGTTTGACCTAATTATGATTGCAAGATAAAAGGATTACCTTTAGGGTAGTTTCATTATCTTGTAAAGAAACAGGACGAGACACAGTAGATCACAATCTAAACAAATTACAGGAAATATACTTTTATGGTAATGATACCCCTCAGTTAGAGTTAAATTTATTTTTAATTTTTTGGGGAAAAAGTCTTGTGTAGGTTAATTATATCAGTCTTAGATCTGGAAGTCAACAAGAAAATAGTAAGAGCCAAGAAAAAGGTATTTATTACTAATAATTTCTTCATGAAAATAATCAACTATCTAATGATAAAAGAAATGCATAAATTAGAGCATGAAATTTAAATAGAGTTTTAGTGAAACTGACCTGAAGTGTCAAGTGAGCTATTTATACCATTTGGTGGTCGTTATCTGTTGACTTTTACAAAAATCTTCTCCTCTAAAACTACAGGGCCAATTGAAACCAAAGTTGGCCACAATCATCATTGAGTTATCTAGTTTTAAAATGTGTTGGATGATCTTGCCTGCCAACTAACATAGCTGACATAGCTAAAATTAGAACATAAGGGTAAAATGCAAGTTTTGTCTATTCTCTTGAAATACACTGATCTTCTCCACAAGGTTGGAGAGTGGTCATTGTTGGAGATGCAGATAGATCCAAGTGAAGTGACATAGGCTCCTGACTTTAGTGCCTCTAGTTTTAATATTTGATAGAAATTTATCGTTAACATTTTGGTAGGAAATTTAGAAAAAAGAATTTCAGGTTAAGACATTTATTTATTTTGTTTATTATTGAATTTATATCTCACTAATAAATTCTGGAAATCAAAATGGTGGTTTCCCTTAGTTATGTACCAGTGAATCTTAAATTTTACCCTTTGAAATAAATGATGTCCAATTAATGTTGGGATTACAAATAAATTGCATTACAATTCGATATGTAATGCCATTTATCAGTGTGGATAATTGAGTATATTGAAGATCACTGGTGTTTTTGTCAAGCCTTCGACTTTAATCGAAAAAGCGAGACATAGCGATCCTACATTCCGTCGGTGTCGTCGTCGGCGACGTCCACAAATATTCACTCTGTGGTTAAAGTTTTGAGATTTTAATAACTTTCTTAAACCATCCTGGTTTCTACCAAACTTGGACAGAAGCTTGTTTATGATCATAAGATAGTATCCAGAAGTAAATTTTGTAAAAATAAAATTCCATTTTTCCGTATTTTACTTGTAAATGGACTTAGTTTTTCTGCCGGAAATATTACATTCACTCTGTGGTTAAAGTTTTTAAAATTTGAATAACTTTCTTAAACTATCCTGGGTTTGTACCAAACTTGGACAGAAGCTTGTTTATGATCATAAGATAGTATCCAGAAGTAAATTTTGTAAAAAATAAATCCATTTTTCCTTATTTTACTTTTAAATGGACTTAGATTTTCTGCCAGGAAACAACACATTCACTCTGTGGTTAAAGTTTTAAAATGTTAATAACTTTCTTATACTATTTTGGATTTGTACCTTACTTGAACAGAAGCTTGTTTATGATCAAAAGCTAGTATCTAGAAGAAAATTTTGTAAAAAAAATAAATCCATGTTTTCCGTATTTTACTTTTAAATGGACTTAGATTTTCTGCCAGGAAACAACACATTCATTCTGTGGTTAAAGTTTTTAAAGTTTTAATAACTTTCTTATACTATTTTGGATTTGTACCAAACTTGGACAGAAGCTTGTTTATGATCAAATGCTTAAGTATCTAGAAGGAAATTTTGTTTTCTTCCAGTTAACATTACATTCAGTCTGCAGTTAAAGTTTTTAAACATTTATTAGATACATAAACTATCCTGGATTTTTACCAAACTTGGACAGAAGCTTCTTACAATCAAAAGATAGTATCAAGAGGAATATTTTTATTGATTTACTTCCTCATTTTTTTTGAGCTTACGATTAACAGAAAAAGTAGGCGAGATACTGGGTTCCGCGGAACCCTTACAAATTTTTTATTCTTCTGTGCTGTTTTGATTTTGATATTTACTCATATTTTAATTTGGAAAAAATGTTGATCAAGCTAATACATGTAGACCAATCAGTATATAAAAATAAGCATTCTCACACCGGGTATCGTGATACGATATCTGCAGAGGGGTCCCATGTAAAATTTGGAACTGATTCCCACAGAGGATTATGAGTAAAATTTCTAAAGCATATAACTTTTTGTCCCCACATGGTGCTTTGTGGGGACATAAAAATACCAGATATCTGTCTGTCCTATCTTCTCAGCGCTCTCACATGTTCAATTCTTGCCTATATCATAGGTTTATATCAGCATTGTCTCAGACAATTTCGAAAATTAGTGCTGATTTACAATTTTCAAAAGAGTTATGCCATTGGAATTATTAATTATATGGAAAATTGCATTGTTAGGGCTCTCATGTGTACAATTCCTGCCAGATTTTTGTGAAACTTATATCATAGGTTTATATCAGAAATGTCTTGGACCATTTCAAAATCAGTGCTGATCAAATATTTTTGAAAGAGTTATGCCTCTTGGAAATATTACTTATATCAAAAATTTCATTTCATTTGCTTTCAAGCCTTCATTTCTCTAAGATATTTATAAAAATTATAAAGAACAAAACAATTTTTTTTAGTTATGGCCTTTGGACAGATAAAATATGTGCAACACAGGGAACATTGGAACTTTGTTCTTTTATTAAGATGTGATTGAAATGAGTCAAAATTTTGAAACAATATTTCTGGATTTGTAAGCATGAAATTCTGTGAAAATGAATATTTCCTAAATTTTGATTTTTGACTTCTCCAAAAACCATGTTTTCAACCCCAAAATGAAAAATTTGGCCAGATTTGTAAAACTGAAGATACATATATCTTTTCACTGAGAACAATGAAAATGACTGATGTTCGGTTTCTTAATATGATTTTTTTTCTAATGACCAATTTGAAATTGACTATAATCTCAGACTTGTAAATTTTGACTTTTATGGTTGAAATCCCAATTGTCTAAAATGAAATTTTCTTGTCTTTCAAACCATGGATTAATTTCAAGATTAGACTTAATGTCCTCTAGTGTTATGCAAATTTTCACAAAAACCAGAAACTAGAAAGTTGACTTTTCCATTTGGGAATATAATACCACCATTCTTGAGTGTGTCAATGTCATAACATGTGGAAGTATACTTGTATACAGGACATTGCATGCAATTTCTTCTTGTTAACTAATTAAATGAATGTGATGATCTTTTAAAATCCAAATAAATACTTGTGTTAGTCCTGTAAAAAAAAATAAGAAAATGAAATTAGTCTAAACAAATGATGCTGACTTAAATATTCTCAATTTTGACCCTAGAAAAATTAAAAGTATTTCTTTTACATTGGTTTTTCCATGAATTTTGCGCTTATCCCTATAAGAAGTTGAAAGTATTCAAGTTCCTATCCCATCACCTAAATACTTGTGTAAGCGTGCACTACTTTAAAAGTATACGGAAACCATCAAGTGTTTCCTATCCCCTCAAAGGTAGTATTTATAAACAAAAATACGTTTTATTTTCATTCATACATGATTTTTAAGGTATGTGTATATCAGTATACTTCTACAAATAAATATTTAGGACTGATTTATTAAATATTGGATGTTGATGTGCTCTTTCCTTTTGAAGATATTTTTACATTGATTTGTAGTACTTGTAATATTTTTTATTTCACTAAAATTAAAAGAAAACCTGTTTATATAACAAATAAGATGAAAGAAATTAAGAAAATAAATAAGTTAAAAGACTAATTAAGATGTGATAAATTGAATACCAATTCAGAATCAATTTTATATCATTATTCCAGCAGAGAAACTTTCAACATGTTCAATGTCATTAGATTACTGAACTCTTTTTAAAAATGGCTAATTATTTTCAGAAAAAAATAGAAATCTTATTTCTATTTCAATATCAATTTAGCAAGTGATTTAATTTTGATATGATATTTAATAATTTATTGAAATAAATATTTGCTATGCCATTCAAATTATTGAACTCACAAATGCTGAATATAAGCCAATATGTGGCTTGCAGATTGCTTAGCTCTATCCTCATCAACTAACATCCTTTTCAAGAAGTCGTTTCTGAAAGCCTGTGTTTGGTGTAATTTATATTTTGATGTGAGTTACTTGACTTGGTAGGACTGGTTTGCTGCTATAATGATGAGTAATGGTAAAAGATATAAAGTCTAAAATTGTTTATAACCTGAACTTACAATCAAGTTTTGTTTCAAGTTAATTGAAGAGACCTTCTGAAGTTGTTAAGAAATCATATTAAAATCAAATATTACTTGGAAATTGTTATAACATCAGAAAGGCTATATTGCTCTTCTTTGCAAAAACACAGTATTACCACCCAGGAAGGGAAAATAATATCAAAAGGATTTCAAGGTCAAATTCAGACTTTCAAAAACTACCGTCTGGAAAGGGCTACACTACAAGTAAACTAAAATTATCAAAGAGGGGTTTCTCCAACCTAAATTTTGAAGACTATAGTACCAATATCTGACTCAGTAATAAAACAGCATATTTTACTATATTCATTTTCATTTCATATATTGCTTGATCAATATAAAGCAATTTTGGACTTTGATGTCATTTGAGAAAAAGTACAACATATGAGGCACATTGTTGTGAACTTACTTCTTTATAATACAAACGGGTCCGAGCGGGTAAAATCTTACATGGGTGTTCACAACAAGTGTTTGTCTCAATAAACAATTACCACAACTTTGTACACGGCAGTTACGTTTTATGCAAACAACATGTAAAAATACAATGCTTTATTATCAATACACAAAAAATATTCAATAAGTTTATTCACACAGGAATACCCGAATAAATAATAACAAATAAACAATCAACGTATTAAAATTCCTCAAAATTATGGAATTACAAGACTTTAAACATTGGTTGAAAATTGCCATATAGAAAAATGATATGTACAATTCAGAATATGAAGTTAAACTTAAGGTAAAATATTTAGAAAGCTGTGAAAATTGAAAAATTGGTTGATTATATAGGGGTTTTAAATTGGTGGTCTGACACCCAAATACAATCTAAAGGATGCACTTTGTAAATACAGCTGATTCACAAACCATGCCTCTTTTCGGGAGATACTTAATATTGATAGATATTTTTTGTTTTGTTTGCCTACTGGTTACCAGATATGATCTCCATGTTTTATTTCATAGTGATACAATTTTACCAGTATAAATACAGTTATGTCAGCGGTTAAAATTAAATTCTTAGGAAGACTCAAAGTAAAGCAGAATTTTAGTATAACTTTAAACTCTTAGAAGTTTGAGGCAAATAAAAGTTGAAAATATGTCACACTACCCTATGTTTTGACCTTTGCAAAAAATTGTTGTGCATGTTAACTTTCCATAATGGGATATACATAGTAAAATGTGACACAGTTTTAGCCGTAAAAGGAGTTTCTAAGGAAATTGCAATGTGTATATTTACAGAAGTGCAACCTAAACACAAGGTCTTATAATAATATATAGACTGTTATTACTCAAACATTTGTCAATATTCCATTTCATTAACTTATAATTTCAACTAATTGAATATTTTATTGCAGTTACTCAGCTTTTAGTGAAACCGTTACATAAAGTTACATTCTGTGAGGGAAAATTATTACAAACCTTTGTTGATTTCTATTATTGGATGGCACCTTTTTGAAGAATTATATTGCAAATCATTTAATACAAGGATTTATTGCACACTGTCTTGTTGTTAAGATCTTCAAAAATATTATGTATTTAAACAAATAGATAATATTACTTCATTACTTCCATATCTATGACAAACGAGACGATTTTAATTTTGAAATGATAAATTTCCCCCACCTTAGTAGCAATATACCAACTTAACCTGCATATGGGATATATATTTCCCAACTCATTCAGTATTCAAGAGCTGCAGCTGCTACTCAGATTTTGTAAAACATCACCAGTGTCTGAGCAGAAAGTTAATGAACCAGGGTTATGTCAAAGAACGTCTCGTCCTTTTCCTAAAAAAGTTTATCAGAAGATACCAAGATCTTGTTGATAAATATTCCGTATCAACTTCACAAATAATACATGATGGTCTTGAAGTATAGATTCTAGGAACTGACGTTGTTTATCATCTTACTTACGTGTTGTAGTGTTCTTTTCATTTGTCTTTGTATATTTTTAACCTTTACTGTTTAGTCCATTTTAGCTCACCTGGCTCGAAGGGCCAAGTGAGCTTTTCTCATCACTTGGCGTCCGTCGTCCGTCTTCGTTAGCTTTTACAAAAATCTTCTCCTCTGAAACCACTGGGCCAAATTTAACCAAACTTGGCCACAATCATCATTAGGGTATCTAGTTTAAAAATATGTCCGATGACCCCGCCAACCAACCAAGATGGCCGTCATGGCTAAAAATAGAACATAGGGTAAAATGTAGATTTTGGCTTATATCTCTCAAACCAAAGCATTTAGAGTAAATCTGACAAGGATAAAACTGATTATCAGGTCAAGATCTATCTGCCCTGAAATTTTCAGACAAATCTGACAACCTGTTGTTGGGTTGCTGTCCCTGAATTGGTAAATTTAAGGAAATTTTGCAGTTTTTAAGAAATATTCAATTGCACAGTATTGTGCAAAAGAAGATACTTTGTATAAATTGCTTATTTCTTGACCAATTTCAATGGGGTTTTATTCTTGAACTCTTGGGGTTCTTTAATATGCTGAATCTAATCGTGTATTAAGTTTTGGATTTTGGTCCCGTTTTAAATTGGTCACATTGAGGTCCAAAGGGTCCAAAATTAAACTTTGTTTGATTTCATCAAAATTGAATTATTGGGGTTCTTTGATATGCCAAATCTAACCGTGTATTTAGATTCTTAATTTTTGGTCCAGTTTTCAAATTGGTCTACATTAAGGTCCAAAGGGTCCAAAATTAAACTTAGTTTGATTTTAACAAAATTGAATTCTTAGGGTTCTTTGATATGCTGAATCTAAACATGTATTTAGATTTTTGATTATGAGCCCGTTATCAACTTTGTCCACATTGAGGTCAAAAGGGTCCAAAATTAAACTTTGTTTGATTTCATCAAAATTGAATTATTGGGGTGGTTATTATCTTGAATATTATTATAGAAAGAGATAAACTGTAACTAGCAATAATGTTCAGCTAAGTAAGATCTACAAATAAGTCGGCATGACCAAAATTGTCAGTCGACCCCTTTAGGAGTTTTGCCTTTTATAGTCAATTTTAACAATTTTTCGTAAATTTTGTAATCTTTACAAAATCTTCTTCTCTGAAACTACTGAAACAAATTTAAACGTACTTGGCCTTAATCATTATTATGGTATCTAGTTTAAAAATTTGTCCGATAACCCGCCTTCCAACCATCATGGCCAACATGGTTAAAAATAGAACATGGGGTAAAATGCAGTTTTGGTTTATAGCTCTGAAACTAAAGCATTTAGAGCAAATCTGACAGGTGGCAAAAATGTTCATCAGATTTAGATTTATCTGCCCTAAAATTTTCAGACGAATCTGACAACCCGTTGTTGGGTTCCTGCCCTGAGTTAGTAATTTTACAGAAATTTTGCAGTTTTTGTTATTATCTAAGATATCATCATAATATCTAATATCTAATACTATTAATTATGATTTTAACCTTATTTTACATGATTTCCAAAACATCAGTAAATACAGGTGAGCGACACAGGCTCTTGAGAGCCTCTAGTTTGTAATATCCTTTTTGGGGTGGCTCGGTATTTATACATCCCGCCATTGTGTTATTGTACTATGGTCATTTTTTGTATTCTTGTCTTTCATTTTTGCTTATATGCTTTGTCTATAGTGTCTATATGCCATTTTGTTTTAGTTTATTTACACAGTTGTTTGTTTTTATAGTGATTAAGATTATAACACACTGTTGACTGCTGTACCCCAAGTGAGAGGTTTAGCTAGCTATAAAACCAGGTTTAATCCACCATTTTGTACACAAGGAAATGCCTGTACCAAGTCAGGAATATGACAGTTGTTTTCCATTCGTTTGATGTGTTTGAGCTTTTGAATTTGAATTTTCCTTGGAGTTCAGTATTTTTGTTATTTTACTTTATTCAGTAAGAACAGACTCTCAGTGTTAGTAACATACTTGTAAATGTTTATTTGTGACCATGCATCAGTAAAGTATAGACTTAAAACCTTTGCACCATGTAATGATTCAAATTGTGGTTGTCATGCAGCTGAAATTTCGATATTAAAACATGTGACAAATGCATTTTTGTTTTGATAATTAACAGCTCAATTTTGGACAAATTCTTTGACCAAATAGTTGTGAATTCTTGATTGTTCCTAACACCGAAACTTGATTCCTTGATATGCCATTAAAGCAAAGAATATAAAAGCCTTGCACATATGGTATGCTTGAAAATAGCATAATGCTATTAAATATTTACTCAATAATTCTATTGGCTTTTCCCCTGAAAATTATAACATTCAGATTATAAATTGATTTTGGTCCTTAAATAACAAATAATAGTTGGCATTAATATACATAGAAACATTTGCCGTATTTACCTTTTTGCTTGAATTATTAATAGGCATTATAATAATGCCCAGTGATGCGCAATATTCATAGTACTACGCTTTATTGTATGTGATAGACACATAGTAATTAAATTCATCTTCTCACTGCTTGATGTGTTTTGCATCTCTCCAAATAAGAACTGGAGATACTTATAAACTTGATATGTAAATGTGTAGCTGGAATGTTCTTTTTTACTTAAGGTAGGTATGCTTTCAACATTTTTCCGAATGAGATTAGTTTAAAATATCCTTGGTTTTGGAAATTGGTCGGCCTAATATTGCAAGGATGTTACAATTGGTTTTTTGACCTTAGTACACAATATTGTAACATTAATCGAAGATAGTTGTTTTTGTGTGAAATATGATGTCAGCTTATCTGATGGAGCATATATACTGTAGCTTTTCTATGAGTGGAAATTTATTTTAGAATTGAATGCTGCTTTTTGTAATTTTATTTGGGTTTAAAAGCCTTAACCAATGCACATTTTATATGATTATCACAGAAGCACTGCGCTTCATACTAAAAATATGTGCACGTCCAACGCTTTTACAACTGTATAAAATTATAAAAAAGCATGCAATTCATATAGATATAATTTTTTTTCTACAACTATAAAATAACCAGTTAAATCAAGCCTTTCGTTTGTTTTTTCTATGCATTGTTTTAAAGTTGTCATGGATAGCATGTTCAGTAATAGATATTGTATTTCATATAGAAATAAAATTTAAAGGAGCAATAGCTACGAGATATAAAAAAATATTAAAATATGATTTTGTTTGTTCAATCATTAATGAAAGTGAAATAGTGAAACAATAATTCGCTTCATGTCACCTTCAGTGTAACCCCTAGCTGGAGATGGGTTACGCATGTATTCAGCTATTAAAAGGAATAAAATGTCAACATTAAAAGTAAAACAAGGATGAACCATTTGGTTGACTGATTCGATCCACAACAAAACTCAAATGATGATAAACATACTTTTTAACCTACAATATGAAATCAAACAGACCTAGAAAAATCCAATTGCACGTGTCTATTTATATTTATATTTATGTGTATATCGGGTTATATGACCATTGGCAATCTTCGGAGGTCATATCGATGGTTAATTAGATGACGTCTAGACAAAAATTCACACGAAATGAAATGCTGATACATATGATCGAGTCCATGTATTGTTAAAATTGTTTATTTTAGACTTTTGTAATTTGGACATAATTTTGGTATGTTATAAATCAAATTTGAGAATTTTAGTCAAATCGGTGATCATGAATTTGACAGCTAACCCTTTAACTTATGGAATGCCTCAACTAATCAAAATTACTGAATTGTATGAAACTTCTATGTGATATAATTATTTTGTTATTTTATGGTGTGACCGAGTTTGCTGTCTTACATGTTGCTGTTATTCCTTTGTTGACGCAATGAATTTTAGTTGTAGTTTACAATTCCTTTTCAACTATTAGATAATGTTCTTTGGCTCAAACGAAATTTGGTATTGATTTTTGGGGATTGTGGCCCCATGTGTTAGTAATATCAATTAAAAATATAAATTTCTGAAATACCAATGAAAATTGGCCTATTGGGTTATGTTATAAAGATATTGATTTAATATTAAGCAGCAGCAATCTAGATTTTAATAAATTAGGATGATACATAGAAGTTGTATCTGTAATATAATAATGGTAACTCTTCTTAATGATAACAAACACTTATATGGTAGGAGAATTAACTGTCATTGTCCTAAATTGTCAATACTGTCATGCATGTCTTTTTTGTATGCTCATTCAATTATCTCCATAAAAAGCTTCATAAATGAGTTGCAGCTGATATTTATAATAAATATTAGTATTTTGTTATACTCTTAATTGTTATATTTTGTAAACATATTTTGGTTTATTTTGCAAATTTTTTATGCATTATTGCCATCAAAATTCATTGTAAAAATCCCTGCAAGTATTTTCCTTTCAGTTTGTGGTATTATATCTTATCCTTACAAAGCTATGTGGGGTCAATTTGCAAAATTGTTCTTTTTCAATGTGCATAGAAGCTTTCGTTTTTAATCAACTTAGACAGATTTTTTTTGTGATTAGCTTTTCTTACAAGAGTTTTTGCCTAGAACATTTTTCTTCTTTTTTATAAATACAAAAGGTTTTATTTGTTTGCTTTCAAAGGAACTAAACAAAAAATACTGACACTAAAATTTAATTTTTTGTAGGATTGTGTAGTGTTCAAAACATTTTATCCTGGAAAATTGCAAAACAAATACTAATAGTCACATAAAAACACTCACTTTTAAAGCGTGAATATGCCTAAAAATCATCTTGACTTTAGGACTAGTTACCAGGATATATTTAACTTGGCAAGTCGACTTGTCGAGATAAATATGTTGACTTATCTTGATAATTATCTCGGCAAGTTGATATAAGATAAGATTAAGTCGACTTGTTGAGATAATTATCTCGGCAAGTCGACTTAATTATCTCAGCAACTCAGCTTCACGACGTCAGAAATAAGCCTCTATACTTAACATTATTTCTTTTAAGGGTTAAGTTGTTTCAATTATAAATAGAATAAGAAAGATCTCATAAGTATGTGTAAAATCATGGAAGTATTATATTGACTTTTTACTTCGAAGAGAACTTCTTTGTTCAGACATGGAACCTGTTGTATGATATCTGTTGTTGGTTCCATGAAATTTGAAAAGGGAATAAGTTACATCTTCTGCATTATCATATGTCCCTTGACAGAACAAGAAAATCTATATTTATTGGATATCACTACACTTCATTAACATCATACAAAATACTATTTCCTGGTCTTTCTCATTCTAGTTGAAATCTGCTGATTGAAAAAATGTTTTGCTTTACCCTATATATTGCTTGGAGAAAAATCCTTAAATTCTCACATTTTCTACGATCCATAAAATCTCGAACCTACGACTTAAGAAAATAGAAAATGCCATATGGAAAGTATGCAATATCTTCAGACTTATATATGGAAGCATATGGTACACCCTTGTAAAGTTATTTTGTTGCAAATAAGTCGAATTATAAGTTATATTGTGTGTTATAAGCTGGAATCAAATCATTATGTGGAGTCAACTTGTCGAATGATGAAGAAAAATTGCATTACAATGTCGACTTGCTAGAATAAATAACAAAGTCATAAGAAGTCGACATGTTGAATTCAACTTGTTAACTGATTAAGTCGACAACTTGCTTATTTGATGATAATGTAAAACCACGTGACCATTTTGGCAAAACATAAGTCTATTTTAAATCGATGTCCATATCAGTCGTTTTTAAATGTGCTTCTGATGTTTGAAGCTATCCATTGAGTTCAAGTTCAAATTAAAGTTCGAGTTGATGTTCAGAGTTATTTGTTATAAAAGGGGAACGGCAGTCAAATATCAGAAAAAAAGTACTAAAAAAATAACAATTTTTCGGACATAAGGGGGATATACCCACATCACTTAGTCCGGCTGTTATTTTCCTTAGTTCTCCAATGGAATCAGTATTATAATAAATTCGTTAAGGATTCCACGGAACCCTCTGTTTCGCCTGAGATTGCTGCTGTCAGTGTAAAATTGTAATGTTGACTGTAAAAGTTCATATCTCTGTAACATACAAGATTTAAAAATAGTTTGTTTTCTGTAGATTCTTTATCTTGATCTAAAGATTAACTCCTATACAAGTTTCATAACAATTCATGGAGAGTTACACATTTATCAGGACAAAAAGTTTTATTAACTGCAAAAAACCAAACTTATATAAAATAAGAAGATGTGGTATTATAGCAAATAAGACATCTCTCCACCACTTACCAAATCACGGAGAAGTTAACAACTATATGTCATTGTATGGTCTTCAACAATGAGCAAAACCCTTCCGCATGGTAAGCTATGAAAGATCCCGAAATGACAAATTTAAAAAAAAAAAGAAACGAACGATCTTAATGATTTAAGACACCGACGCCATTACCGACGACGGAATAAAGGTTTGTTGTGTCTCACTTCCGCGACATTAATCAAATGACTTGAACTTTATTGTCAACAAATGAAACAGTTTTAATCAACTCACACTCAAGTTACAGGAAACGACGGATAATATATGTTCCAATTTTCGTAACCAAATTCCGTCCTCTTTTCCTCGAGGATGACCTACCACATTAGACCAAATCACTGGGTTTGTAATTTCACGAATAACACGAGAGGTGACTCACGTTGAGCAGGGTCAGCTTACTCTACCGAGCATCGAGATCTCGCGGATTTTGATGAATTTATATTGGCCAGTAATACCGATTTATTGAGTAAGCCAGCTGCAACTGATTTTATAGTTTTGTTGTGCTGTTACACGGCGGACCCATGTTAGGGTTAGGGTTGAGCGCTCACAGACATGTTCAACTCCGCCACATTCTTCATATGCCTGTCCCAAGTCAAGAGCCTGTAGTTTAATGGTTGTGGTTGGTTCATGTGTTTCATATTTGTTTTTCGTAAATTGTTTTGTTATAAATAAGGCCGTTACATTTCTCGTTTGAATAGTTTTACATTTCCACGTGGTTGCCTTTTATAGCCAACTATACGATTTGTTGAAGACCATACGGCTGCCTATGATTGCTGATATCCTCTTCATTTAAACTCTGGCGGCTAGTTGTCTCATTGGCAATCACACCACATCTCCTTACTTTATTAAGTAATGGCGTCGGCGTCTTCGTCATTTAGATCGTCAGGTTTCTCGTTTGAGTTGTTTTACATGTCATTTCGGATTCTTTCATAGCTTACTATCAGTGCGGTAAAGGTTTTGTTCATTTTCTTATTTTCATTTAGTTAGCGGGTCCTTCAAGTGCACTTCCTTTGTATATTATTCACTGCGATTCTACAAAGATACTACGGCTAGGAACAGGACAGGTTTTTTTTGCAGTAAATAAAAAACTGTTTTATCCTGACAACATGGACAAGTTAATAAACCTCCATCAATTGTTATGAAACTTGTATAGGCGTTAATCTTCTAGATCAAGATAAAGCAGCTAGAGAAAAACTTTTAATTAAATTTTGTATGTTACAGAAAAATGAACTTTTTAACGTCAACATTACAATTTTACACTGACACCAGCAATCTCAGGCGAGATAAAGGGTGCCGTGGAATCCACGGATTTATTATGATACTGGTTCCGTTTGAAAACTAAGGAAAATAAACGGCTTGACTAAGTGGTGTTGGTATATCCCCCTTATGTCCGAAATATTGTTATTTTTTTAGAACTTTTTTCCTGATATTTGACTGCCGTTCCCCATTTTCATACCAAATAGCTCTGAACATCAGCCCGAATTTTAATCTGAACTTGAACTTAATGGATAGCTTCAAACATCCGAAGCACATTAAAAAAACGACTGATATGGACATCGATTTGAAAATAGACCTATGTTTTTCCCAAATGGTCACGTGGTTTTACCACATCATCAAATAAGCAAGTTGTCGACTTAATCAGTCAACAAGTTGAATTCAACATGTCGACTTCTTATTACTTTGTAATTACATGTATTCTAGCAAGTCGACATTGTAATGCAATTTTTTCTTCATCATTCCGACAAGTTGACTCCTCACAATGATTTGATTCCAGCTTATAACACACAACATAACTAATAATTCCGACTTATTTGCAACAAAATAACTTTACAAGGGGTGTACCATATGCGCTTCCATACTTATATCATATTCAATCCTTCAGATAAAAATTAAATATTTTAAAAATCATATGGAATTGCAACCTTTTATTGAAGATATAATACTATTGATAAAAACACAGTTTTCTTTATAAATTGTATAATAATGATAATTGAAAAAAAATGAATTTGTGTTTATTGGTTTAAATGAATACAAATTGCACATCAGTCTTATGAATTTGGCTCCGGGATTCAGTGTAATTATTTTCTGCAGGTATATACAAAAATGAAAAATTCTTAATATTTTTTACAGAACATACTTTTGGTTAGAAAATGCTCAATATTTTTGGTTTGCCTGTGCCAAGGGTTGTATGCATTTTGAAAATGCTGAACACCCTGGCTGTAAATAGTTTAGCTTGGGTGGTTGTTATTACACCTGGGTAATTAACCAATCAGATTGCAAGATTCTTAAGGCATAAGAAATAAAAGAGCTTCTTCCTTGATGGATGGTTGTTTTCCAGTATTTATTTTAATTGTTGTCTCATGTAAATCCTCGTCTTGAATATGTCTGACTATGTGTTTTGGGTTTTACTCATTGTTGAAGGCAGTACAGTGACCTACAGTTGTTAATTTCTGTGTCATTTGGTCTCTTGTGGCGAGTTGTCTCATTGGCAATCATACCACATCTTCTTATTTTTATATATCACCTTATGATCTTTTTTCCGGTTATACCTGAAATCCTTATTTACTTTATCAAACAGTTGTTGGGGTTTTAATTTTGTCCATTTCTAGATAGATATTTAATCATGAAATTTAAAACCTCAACAAAAAATTAACCACAAAAGAACCTGAAACCACAAAAATTTATCCCCACAAAATCAATTTTACAACAAAACTTTCACTCCCACGAAAAATAAAGTTAAGACTTATTTACATTTTTAATGAAGATTTAGTTGGGTTTATTAATCCAATTTATTTATAATAAGTTACACAATTTCAAGATGTTTAGAAAACAGTTTGTTTCTTGTTTTGTGGAAAATGAGAATTCAAATATCTATGAGAGTATATTGATCTAACTTAAATTATGCAGAATATACATATCAACCACATTAGATAGTTGAAGCTGTCTCTTTGAAAAACACATCATATTTGCATTAAGAGGAATAACAAATGGCAGACATTATTTGAGCTTGGATGAACAGAAATTGACTTTTGTAAACTTATAATATAATTGACAAGACTATATTTGGTATAAAAAATAAGCTTTCAAACCAAAAATGTGTAAAGCTGCATGTATATAATGGGTTTCTTGCAGAAAGAACCAAAATTGATTTTTATTTTATTCAATTTATGCATGCTATTCATTTGCTTTTGTACATCATTATTTTATTTTAGTTGTCAGGTTGGGTGGTTTCTCAAGTCCTTGGGTTTTTTTTTTTTGCTTTTGGTTCTTGCTTAGTATCAACTTTTAATGTTCTAAACTGATATTGCAAAATGAAAAAAAACAAACAGTGAGTTGTCTAGACTAACTGACATTTGCCACAAAGATATTGTAAAACATAGCTGAATATTTCCTGTAATGTAATGGGAGATAACTCTAGTTATCTGAGATTAGTTGTTGGTTTCTACTGACCAGCATTAAAGACATATTCATGACAAGGAAGTAAAACAAACAAAACAACAATTCCGACGTGAGGTGGAAAAGGGTTGTTAAGGTTTCTACTGCCACTTGAAAGGGAGGGCATTTTAGGTAGTTCGAGAATTTTGAAATACCAAAGGGTACAAAGGGACTGCCCATAATAGTTTGACAATATTTTTCACTGGACATATATGTTTTTTGGAATATTAATGCACCCTGTAAAAAGAAAACAAACTCCTTTAGGGAGGATTTTACCCAAGGACATGTGTATCAAAAGAAACAGTTTTTTCTCCAGGGACCCTAAAGCTTATAAAGTGAATGTATCAATTATAGCGCATAGGGATTAGTCAATCTTGCAAAATCAGTACTTTGCAAAAATTCAGGTTTTGATCATGCAGTCAGTGTAAAATTTATATGGGCTTTTCATATTTAGTTTCTCTATGATGCATTTATATTTTGTACTCAAAACACCTATGATGAATATTAATTAGCATTGATTTTGAAACCCATCCTATCTCTTTGATATTGACTGCACCTATTACCTCAGGACCGTTCTATGTACATGTACCTGCAATGTCTATTCCAGCTATGTTAATTCCACCATCAGTAAAGGTTAATACAATAAAATGTATAGATTTATTGCTAGAAGGGGAAGGAAGCTTGTAATGGAACAAATAATATAAAGTTTATGATCAGTTGCCAGATTACATAATTTGATCAACAGTTAGGCCACAATTATATTATTTGCTTAAAATTTTTATTTCATTTACAGTTATGTACATTATCGCTATTTTGTGTATTTTTCCTTTAGTCTTTTTTGTGATAATTTTTCATATCATGCTACTCGTTTGAGATAGAAAATTATCCTCAGAAACTAAGGGCGCAGTGACGTTGTCAATGTAAACATCAAGAACATCATAGGCAAAATAGCCATAAACAGATTATTTATGATCTTTCAAACTCCAGGATGTTTCTCTGCCACATCTCATCCCTGAGCTATCACCCTTTGATGAGATTGTAGCTGAGAAACACCCTCTTGTTTGAAAAACCATTGATAATCTATAATTATTTGTCATCTGACAATAGTTTATGGAATAAACTCATTGCTTTTTTTCTAAAAATATAAACTTTGAGGTCAGCTTAATTAGATTAATTATCGCCCCTTATATGTAAGAATATCATGTAAATGAAATGCTGTTAATTTGGATATTTTAATTCAGATTTCAGAACAATATAAAAGCTGTCTGTTATATATTATGTTGCAGACTAGTATAATATGAAAAAAACTCCATCAATATTAAGACAATTTGTGTTTGAAAAGAGATTTAAAATGAATGAATGGGATATAAAAAAAACTAGGAAAGTCATAAGAAGTTTTAAATCATCTGAAAACCTGTGTAAAAGGGAATATAGGCTGAAAATCTGAGAATTAAAGTGTAGTGGCCTTACTATCAAATTCATTCATAAAACTTCTGTATAAGTGTGGGTGGTTGGAATGTTTGCTTTTGAATTGCATGCAACCACAATAAATTTAGCACTTGTAGATTTCATGTCAAATAAAAAAGATTAGCAATACATTTTATGGCATTGATTTCTCATAGGTAACTCTGTTAATTTATTAAAATACTGGATAGTTATGATGAAAGGTGTTTTATGAGTATTTAGTCTAAACATTGGGAATATTGAATTCTTGTGATCTGATGACTGTATTGATGTTTATTTTCCAGAGGCAAATTAAAGATGATGTGGGGCAAATGTCAATAAGAAAGCAACCCAAGACCACAAATAACCAAAAATCATCTACATGTCAACATACAGTCTGTAACAAAAGACAGGTGTCTATAAAATATGTCTAAATAAGCTATCAATATGTACAGATTTCAACATGATTACAGAACAAAAAGTAATAGTTTTTTTCTCACAATTAAACCTATCACTCAACCTGGACTCATTTTTCTGACTCAGAGATGACCAAAAACAATTTGGGTCCATTACTATTTAAGTTTGAAAATATGAATACATGTATAAGAGATTTGTAGGGTTAAATGTTAACAAAATAGCAACCAGCCAACACTAATTCACTACATAATAAACTTTTATGACATCTTTACACTATTTAATCCATTGAATGTGTACTGATTGATATTTTGTCTTTGAAACATGGTTTTATTATTTGCTGTTATTGGCTTGGGTTTTAAGCTTTCGGTAACTGCAAGTACTCTCAGATCAGTGTTTAGTGTTTTTGTTAGTTTTTGATTTGCTTTTTATCTATCTGATGAGTCAAGCCTTTTTCAAATGATTTTTATAGTTTGTTCTTATGCTGTGTTGTTGCACCACAGTCCCAGGTTAGTGGGAGTGTTGGGCCACAGCTAACATGCCTGCCATATTCTGTATATACCTGTTCCTAGTCATGAGCCTGTAATTCAGATGTTGTTGTTTGTTATATATATCATATGTGTTTTTTGTTTATTGATTTGTACATGAATTAAGCCATTGGTTTTCTCATTTGAATTGTTTTAAATTTTGTTACGTGTGGCCTTTTATACCTTGCTATGCAATATGGGTTTTGCTCATTGTTGAAGGCTGTAAGGCTACCACCTATAGTTGCTAACATCTAAGTCATTGGATCTCTGGTGGATAGTTGTCTCATTGGCAATCAATACCACATCTCCTTATTTTATATTCTAAAGATTAACATTTAAACAGCCATTAGGGGCAAGTACTTACTTATTATTTTGCAAACTCGAAATTGAGTCATGTTGATGAATTAATTCAGCAGTCTTTCAGAGATCTAACATCTTATGTAAAATTCCATAAAAATGTATGAATTGACCCTAAGAACTAAGGTTATAACTTAACCAATTGCATTAGTTTTCCAGAGAGTAGTCCTAATCTGATATCGTGAAATTATATCCTTGGGGTTTTATAGTTGGCCCGTTTATAAATTTGAAGTGAAACTTTCTCAGAGAAAATATTTCTGCATACTGTTAGTATATTCCTGTTTATCATTATCTTCTTCATGTCCATTTGTACAGAAAGGTTGATTGAGTACAAGTGTTATTTTCCAATATCAGATAAGGATACAGGGATGGATAAAACTCAGTAAATATTGGAACTCCAAATATGCTGTTGTAAGTGATTTTTTACTGGATTGATTAATGTTAAAGGTTGTGATTGTTAATGGGAGTGATTGAAGACTGATGGAATCTTAGTCATTTAAACATTTCTAGGTTTTAGTTGATCCATCATTGCCTATACTTGCTGTTGTCTTGAAGCAGCAGAAGTGTAATTTTCAAGGCAAATCAGAAAATAAAAAAGTTTGCATTTCTTGACAGGACAAGGAAAAAAGTGTTTTGAAGTCTTATATGGGAGGGGAACCAATACAACATAACCACTCCCCAAAATCACGGTCTACCTGTGATAATCATAGTTATTGAAGATTAATTAACTGCTTGCCACCTCTGCCTCAGCTGGCAATGTTTCAGTTTTTGTTTAGAACATAAACAAGTTAAAGAAAACAGGTTGAACCATTCCCAAACCAAACTGGATATTTATAGGAGGCTTGTCTTAAATTGATGCAAGCATGCTGCGTACAAACCTCTTAAATAGTTATTTAAATTTTTGCATGCATTTATTATTGCCATTTTTTAAGAATTGGCATAACTGCCAGATTAATTGATGGAAAATCTGCATATAGATATATATATATCGAATTCAGAACATGAGTTCTTATCATTACGGTATTCTTCCAGTTGCATTATTTGCATTAACGATAACCTCGCAATAATTTCAGAATTTACAGTATTTCATTCTAACTAGTTGCAACCTATTAGAACTTGCAGAACTTTCGACAAGCAAATTATATAAATGCAAGCATTTTTATGCCCCACCTACGATAGCAGAGGGGCATTATGTTTTTCGGTCTGTGCGTCCGTTCGTCCGTGTGCCTTCCATCTGTCCTGCTTCAGGTTAAAGTTTTTGGTCAAGGTAGTTTTTGATGAAGTTAAAGTCCAATCAACTTGAAACTTAGTACACATGTTCCCTATGATATGATCTTTCTAATTTTAATGCCAGATTAGAGTTTTTACCCCAATTTCACGGTCCACTGAACATAGAAAATGATAGTGCGAGTGGGGCATCCATGTACTATGGACACATTCTTGTTTCTACTATCATTTAAGCTTAATTTTTTCATTGCAAGATTCTAGCTGCATGCAATTAGGAGTAAGACAATTTTGACTGATACTGAAATAAGAGTGCATGTTGAGTAGTTGGAAGATCTTTATTCAAACATGCCATCTACCTACCTGCTTTTACAAAAGTATAATATAAGAAGTCAATATAAGCCATTTGGTCCTACAGATATACTGAACAACTTTGAATATTTCTTTTCTATTAGAATTTCAAGGCTGAATCCTATTGATAAAAATTAACTTATGCATATTTTGGCATAGTTATTTAGTATTGAACCACCATTTTTAAGAAAAACTTTAGGTCTTAAATCTATTAAAAAGTATAAGGAATACAGTGTTAGTATGTATTTTTTTTTCAGGAATGCTGAATCCCAAACTAGACACATGAGTTGAAGAATGATTAAGAATTTACCCTTGGTTATAATACTTGGATTCTATGTTTTAATATATACAGGTAATATAATACAACACAAATTATGTAATTATACCCTATACAACAAAGTTTTTTACCATTCTGTCTGTAATCACTTTGTTGGTGCTTGTTATAGCACATTCATTTTTCTGAAGGGAAGAGATATGATAAGAGCCAATTATTTACAAAAATAGTAAAATTCAATTCTTTAAAAAGTATGTTAATTATGATGATAGATTAAAGAAAATGTCACTTATGATGTCCCTGTGAAGTCAAAAACATGTTTCAATTGAGATTTTGAGGGAATAAGTCAATTTTACCCACAATTTTCCAGAATCAGTAGCCTTACCCAGAAAGAATTTTTACTTTTCTGAACATCTTCGAGCTAGATTTTTTTTTAGTGTATCAAAGTTGCTCACATTTAGATATTTAATGACAAGATCTCAAAATGAGGGTATTTTGGCAGTGTTTACATTTCCTTCTCAATTGTAAGAATTTCAAATGCTCAAAACAAAATATTTCTTATTTTAAATGTTCAAATTTAAAGTATGTTATTGATAGATTTATAGTACCTTTACGGACTATCTCCTTTAATATTTTTTTGAAATCAAGACCAGTCTAGATGAGAAGTACCAGACAAAATTTTGTAAAAGATGATCAATTTGTTTTAGTGAATTTGACAGAAACGTAAAACTTACCTTGCAGTATTTCATATTTTGAAGAATAAGTCTTGCAACGATGTTCAACTTTTCTATATAATAAGAAGATGTGGTATGATTGCCAATGAGACACTATGCTCTCCCAAAAAAATGAAGCTTAAATATATAGTTGTTCAAAACATAGAATTAACAAATGAAGATTATATGAAATAGATTACCTTAAAGATGTATTTGCACTTTAATAATTACTTTATACACAGTATTTGTCATCAAACAGAAAAAAATATGATTTACCTAATGTCATCAAACAGAATTTACTAATTAACACATTTATGTTAATTCATCAGTTGCGCTTTTTTGCATATTATGAAGAACAGTCATCTTTTCCATTTTAATAATCAATATTCAAAAGCAAACACAATCCTTGATTTCAATATCATTCAAAAAATAGAAATAAGAATTTATGCATAGGCGACATTAGTAAAACTTCCTTCATCCTTCTTAACTAACCAATTGCATTAGTTTTCCAGAGAGTAGTCCTAATCTATATCGTGAAATTATATCCTTGGGGTTTTATAGTTGGCCTGTTTATAAATTTGAAGTGAAACTTTCTCAGAGAAAATATTTCTGCATACTATTAGTATATTCCTATTTATCATTATCTTCTTCATGTCCATTTGTACAGAAAGGTTGATTTAGTACAAGTGTTATTTTCCAATATCAGATAAGGATACAGGGATGGATAAAACTCAGTAAATATTGGAACTCCAAATATGCTGTTGTAAGTGATTTTTACTGGATTGATTAATGTTAAAGGTTGTGATTGTTAATGGGGTGATTGAAGACTGATGGAATCTTAGTCATTTAAACATTTCTAGGTTTTAGTTGATCCATCATTGCCTATACTTGCTGTTGTCTTGAAGCAGCAGAAGTGTAATTTTCAAGGCAAATCAGAAAATAAAAAGTTTGCATTTCTTGACAGGACAAGGAAAAAGTGTTTTGAAGTCTTATATGGGAGGAACCAATACAACATAACCACTCCCCAAAATCACGGTCTACCTGTGATAATCATAGTTATTGAAGATTAATTAACTGCTTGCCACCTCTGCCTCAGCTGGCAATGTTTCAGTTTTTGTTTAGAACATAAACAAGTTAAAGAAAACAGGTTGAACCATTCCCAAACCAAACTGGATATTTATAGGAGGCTTGTCTTAAATTGATGCAAGCATGCTGCGTACAAACCTCTTAAATAGTTATTTAAATTTTTGCATGCATTTATTATTGCCATTTTTTAAGAATGGGCATAACTGCCAGATTAATTGATGGAAAATCTGCATATAGATATATATATATCGAATTCAGAACATGAGTTCTTATCATTACGGTATTCTTACAGTTGCATTATTTGCATTAACGATAACCTCGCAATAATTTCAGAATTTACAGTATTTCATTCTAACTAGTTGCAACCTATTAGAACTTGCAGAACTTTCGACAAGCAAATTATATAAATGCAAGCATTTTTATGCCCCACCTACGATAGCAGAGGGCATTATGTTTTCGATCTGTCGTCCGTTCGTCCGTGTGCCTTCCATCTGTCCTGCTTCAGGTTAAAGTTTTTGGTCAAGGTAGTTTTGATGAAGTTAAAGTCCAATCAACTTGAAACTTAGTACACATGTTCCTATGATATGATCTTTCTAATTTTAATGCCAAATTAGAGTTTTACCCCAATTTCACGGTCCACTGAACATAGAAAATGATAGTGCAGTGGGGCATCCATGTACTATGGACACATTCTTGTTTCTACTATCATTTAAGCTTAATTTTTCATTGCAAGATTCTAGCTGCATGCAATTAGGAGTAAGACAATTTTGACTGATACTGAAATAAGAGTGCATGTTGAGTAGTTGGAAGATCTTTATTCAAACATGCCATCTACCTACCTGCTTTTACAAAAGTATAATATAAAGTCAATATAAGCCATTTGGTCCTACAGATATACTGAACAACTTTGAATATTTCTTTTCTATTAGAATTTCAAGGCTGAATCCTATTGATAAAAATTAACTTATGCATATTTTGGCATAGTTATTTAGTATTGAACCACCATTTTAAGAAAAACTTTAGGTCTTAAATCTATTAAAAGTATAAGAATACAGTGTTAGTATGTATTTTTTTCAGGAATGCTGAATCCCAAACTAGACACATGAGTTGAAGAATGATTAAGAATTTACCCTTGGTTATAATACTTGGATTCTATGTTTTAATATATACAGGTAATATAATACAACACAAATTATGTAATTATACCCTATACAACAAAGTTTTTACCATTCTGTCTGTAATCACTTTGTTGGTGCTTGTTATAGCACATTCATTTTCTGAAGGAAGAGATATGATAAGAGCCAATTATTTACAAAAATAGTAAAATTCAATTCTTTAAAAAGTATGTTAATTATGATGATAGATTAAAGAAAATGTCACTTATGATGTCCCTGTGAAGTCAAAAACATGTTTCAATTGAGATTTTGAGGGAATAAGTCAATTTTACCCACAATTTTCCAGAATCAGTAGCCTTACCCAGAAAGAATTTTTACTTTTCTGAACATCTTCGAGCTAGATTTTTTTTTAGTGTATCAAAGTTGCTCACATTTAGATATTTAATGACAAGATCTCAAAATGAGGGTATTTTGGCAGTTTTTACATTTCCTTCTCAATTGTAAGAATTTCAAATGCTCAAAACAAAATATTTCTTATTTTAAATGTTCAAATTTAAAGTATGTTATTGATAGATTTATAGTACCTTTTACGGACTATCTCCTTTAATATTTTTTTTGAAATCAAGACCAGTCTAGATGAGAAGTACCAGACAAAATTTTGTAAAAGATGATCAATTTGTTTTTAGTGAATTTGACAGAAACGTAAAACTTACCTTGCAGTATTTCATATTTTGAAGAATAAGTCTTGCAACGATGTTCAACTTTTCTATATAATAAGAAGATGTGGTATGATTGCCAATGAGACACTATACTCTCCCAAAAAAAATGAAGCTTAAATATATAGTTGTTCAAAACATAGAATTAACAAATGAAGATTATATGAAATAGATTACCTTAAAGATGTATTTGCACTTTAATAATTACTTTATACACAGTATTTGTCATCAAACAGAAAAAAATATGATTTACCTAATGTCATCAAACAGAATTTACTAATTAACACATTTATGTTAATTCATCAGTTGCGCTTTTTTTGCATATTATGAAGAACAGTCATCTTTTCCATTTTAATAATCAATATTCAAAAGCAAACACAATCCTTGATTTCAATATCATTCAAAAAAATAGAAATAAGAATTTATGCATAGGCGACATTAGTAAAACTTCCTTCATCCTTCTTTCCAATAAGTCACCAAGTTGTGTAACGTACAGTCAATATTCCAGAATTTTAGCTGTCTAATCATTATATGGGTGTATCAAAAAGGTATGAGGTAGGTGAAAAAGCATATCTGGGAAAAGGGCAGTAACATTCATATTCCCAGGATAATAAGTATTAAGCACTTTCGGAAATTAATCATTGAACTGTAATCTGAAAGTCACCTGGCAGGTAGTAAATTGTCTTTTCAACAATACTCCAAAAATCTAAATGTACAAGTTGTAAAACAATATAGATTTTTTTTTTTTAATTCTAGCTAAGTAATCTGAAGAATAAGAAATAACTTGTTTGCTTAAAGTTTACATGCATATTCAGTATGAGAACAAATAAAGAATAAATTCAGATTCTGCATAGTTGGTAGATAAGAATGAAAGGCAGACAATAAAGACTTCTATAGAAAAAGGGTAGGTTTGATAGAGGCTGAAATTTTGCCTTGTAGCATGCCACTTACAGAACACTCAAAGTTGACATGAGGGTTATCAAAAGTACAGCGTGTGTGTGTTTATTTTACATATAATTCAATGTAAGATATATTGTGTGTCCTTTGGTATTAAAATCTGTAATTAAAATTTTAAAGTGTCAGTTCAAAAACTTCAGCTTGCCCACCTAACTAAAAATGTTCTTTTTTGGTAACCCCCATATTTCTATATCTAATGTTTCTTTCACTCAATCATTGAGTTACCTTGAATGCCATAGATAAATAGCTTAACTTGTTCTGTAAATGATAAAGGACTGACTATCATTGAAACTATGGAATATCATCGGTGGCCTTATGTAAGAGTGACTTTCACAATGCTAGTCACATGTGAATATTGCATTCTATATTTTGAACCTTAGTTACATTTGGTTAAGTTTGTATTTTATAAGATACGAGTACATGATTTGTTTTCCTTTAGAATGTTTAATTATGAATTTATCACTGCATGGTGTAAGGAAATTCAGTTAATTTATGATTCAAAATTGCCTGCTGCCAACTATAAGTGTATGCAAGTCATCAGGAAATTTTACAGCAAAATTTATAATACAGTTATCTTGAACCATATTATTTAAAAACCACATACATCTTCCTGTCACACACTAGACCTCAAATCCTCAATGAGATTATTATGGGCCTTTTTATTAATGAGTTTCTTTACTTTTTTTTTTGTAAAGAACTTCCGATAACAATACTACATTTAAAACCACAAAAGTGTATAAAAATTTTAAAGCCTAACCTAGCATTATTTGTTTTATTAGTAAAGATACTCTAAAAGTTATTTAAAAGATTTTTACAATTGATTACCTAGTTTTTTTTTTCATTGAATCATAAATACTTCACATTAGATGTAAAGTCAATTTCATTCAGCCAAATTGACGTGAAAAAGATTTTCTTGTTTTGATCAGTTTCAGTATATTGATTGCTGATTCATAAGAATTTTTGCTCATTCATGCAAATGACTTTTTTCCACGGCCCATTTATGATCATGACTATAGAGAATTATGTCAGTTAGATGTAGGCAATACTTTGCTATATATACTAATGTAGTTTTGAATTTGGAAAATATTTTTTAATTTAATAAAAATGAAGATTTTTTATGATCATATACGCTTTTGGATATTGATATTTGTTGAAAAAGTTTTGCTATGTGCTGGAAGAGGTATTGGTCTTAACTGTGACCCCTTCATAGGTAAGAAATTAAATGTGATATAGACACTTTGGTAGGTTTACATATATATGTATTGGTCACATATGCAATGTTTAGAATATTGTTTAGACTATTTAGTTCTTTTACAAAATGTGAATCAATTCAATGATTATTGATGACAGAATTTATAAGCTCTCTTGTCATTTTGACTTTTGACTTTTTCCAGAAGTAACACTTGTTCATAGTTTTTTACACAATCATTGGGAGGGAAAAATAACAATTTATTTTGGATTTTGAGAATTGCTCTGATGTTTCAAAGATTACCTGGTAGGCTTATTTGGCTTTATTTCTGCTAAATTGTCCTTTTTAGTAAGGTATAATACACACATGAATAACTAGTTAATTTCCCAGGGGTTCACTGATTACTATTTTTATGCAATAAAAAAAATTCTCTGATCTTTTTTAAACTTTTATAGCATTATTTCACCTTTTATTCTTATTTTATGGATGTAAGGATATAAAAGGTAATTTATAGTAAAATTACTTTTTAAAGAAAAAGTAAAAGTTAAAGGACAATTTCTTTATTGATTTTTACTTCATATTTTAAAATTTGTTTAGTAAGTGTATATATTTTTATGCCCCTGCCATAGCCCGCCATAGCGGAGGGGGCATTAAGTGTTACCCTTGTCCGTCCCATCCGTCTGTCTGTCTGTCCCGTCCGTTTGTCTGTCCGGTCCATCCGTATATCCCCAAAATTGGTTTCCGTTCTCTAACTTAAGTTTGCCTCAACCAGGTGTTATAAAACTTATACACAATGCTTATTACCACAAAACACAGATCAAGGTCGAAATTGGTTGGCGTCACTTTTACCATTCATGAGTTATGCCACTTATAAACATAAAAATTGCTGAATATTTTGTTTCCATTCTCTAACTTTAGTTTGCCTCAACCAAATGTTATGAAACTTATACACAATGCTTATAATCACATAACGGTCTTAACCACGTGAATCCTCCATCTGTACGTTGAAGTTGACTCTATGCATATTTACAAGTGGGAGCATCTGTGGCCCATAGACACATTCTCCATTTATTTAAAAAGTTAATTAGATGTAAGTTACTGTACATGTATTTTCATATTAAACAATTTAAAATAAGAGTATGTTTAATAACACTTGTTCATGCCATAAATTAATTATTATAAAAGTGGAAAATGACAAATATGGCCTGATTTCTGGCTGCATGGGATGACACTATTTAATAAAATATGATGCTTCCATGCATAAAACGCAATATCATCTACATTACACAGTGGATGCATTATTTGTTGGATACCAATTTTTCGTGGATTTCTTGTGTATAGGTAAACCACAAATTTAAATGTCTCCACAAAGTACACATTTTCTATAAGATGTAAACAGACAAATCCACAAAATTAGATATCCATGAAGATACAAGTTTTGTTTGTTTATGTGTTACATATTTGTTTTTCGTTCATTTTTTGTACATAAATAAGGCCGTTAGTTTTCTCGTTTGAATTGTTTTACATTGTCATTTCGGGGCCTTTTATAGCTGACTATGCGGTATGGGCTTTGCTCATTGTTGAAGGCCCTACGGTAACCTATAGTTGTTAATTTCTGTGTCATTTTGGTCTCTTGTGGACAGTTGTCTCATTGGCAATCATACCACATCTTCTTTTTTATATTTCCTTTATCCACGAAAAATGGTATCAATGAAATTAAATGAATCTGCAGTAGTCGATTTGTAATGTATACAGTATATCCGGTATTTGACCATAATGTGCTCTATTCATTTTGACAAATTAATCAGCTCCATATAAGAATACATCCTAAATAAATTTTAAAAATTGGTAGCAACATGGAATGTTTCAATAACTGATTGATTGTTTAAAGTGGAATGTCACTAATAATAGTATTTTTGAATAATTTTCAGAGGGCTGTGGTAGAACTCCTTCTCAACCATCACCACCAGCAACTACACCTCAACCTAGTGAAAACTCTACAATACCAGAAAATCACAGATTATCATGTACAGAGAACGAAACATATCAGACAGCATGTCTGAACGGTGGATCATGCTTTGCCACATATGTAGAGTATAGGACCATACAGTGTGCGTAAGTATTTTTTTAGGACTATCATTATGTGTTAAACAACAGGAGAACTTGTAGTACCAACTGCAGATTGAAGATTCATTCATACTCAAAACTGATATATAATGCATGTCCTGAAAAAAAAAATCCTTTGCTGTTGTGTTTTCAGCTCAACCACTAAGCGGCCAGATCATAGGGTTATCCATGTTTATCTGTAGTGATTTCTTCTGTCTTTCATTCCAAAATCCCACAGTTTACACTGATGTATGGTTTATAAGTGTATACATGTGTATACATGTTGTTTTAATCTTGGTTTATACTGTCTTTTCTTGAAATTGAAAATACAAAAAAAAACATATTTTTTATGACCTATTTCTTTATGTAATGGTTGAACCCAAAGGGTTGGTTTGGGGTATAGAATTCTGCTAATACAGTAAACATAGACTGCTCCTATCCAACAGGAAGACCAATGGTACAACAGTGTTCATTTGATTTGGCAGGATATATAAATAGGCAGAGAAGAGCAATGATTGCTGCACTTTATCTTAAGGGTCAGACATAAATCTTTAATCATGAATGGGAAACTTGGATCTCTAAGTAAGTTACTACCATCAGCAGAACGTGTACAAACTGCGTACAAACTGTCAGTATGTTGAAGATTTTACTATAAAAAACCAACTTATTTTTAAAAATGTTTTGTTTGTTTCTTATTGAGTTAGTTGTATGATTTTCAGGTGTCCAAAGAAATATGTAGGTGACCGTTGTCAGATGATAGATCCTACCATTATATTTGGTAGTAAGTATAAATTATTGTTTAAGTTGTTTGGCAAAGGATGTCATTATCATTATTTATTTACTTTTTTCTAAAATACTTGTTAACTTTATATGATTTGAAAAACATTAAATGAAGCAAACTACTTTACATTACAGGTATGTTGTGATTAAACAGTGGTTGATTCGGTATTTTCAAAAAAGGTAGATCCTGCAGGGGCCTACCTAAAATGTTTGCCAGAAAAGGAGGACTGGCTGTAAAATAGAAATATACTGAAAAACACAAATGTTTTGGTCATAAGGGGGGATCTGATAAGTAATGATAATTTCAATTTGCTGCACAGTTAAGCAAATTTCAAGTCATTAGGCAACTACAGATATCAATAAGCCAGAGTTTCCAATCTAGTATGTCTTTATGGAGGCTGAATCATAGGGGATCTTCATATTATGCAAAAAATTAAAAATACACTGAACTTAATTGTACAAAAATGCACCCTTGAAAAAATAAAACTTGAAGCTAAGAATAAGTGGATTACATCATAAGAAATGTGCAAAAATAATTTAAACTTCATTTATGTGGTAGTTACAGTGAATTGAGTATTTATTGGAGTTAAAAACAAATATTTGAAGTTAATGATAAAATGTCTTGAAACAAGCACTAAAAAGAGAAACTCGGTTAAACTATTACAAGCTTCTTATTAATGTTTATATCAAATGCATATCTATCATAAACTGTCCAGTCCAATGAAAGAATTGAGTGGTCTAATCACACGATTTTATAGTATATTTTTCAATTGATAATTTGGCCCCTCAAAATTATATTTGTTTTGATGATTCCAAATTGACCTTACAATTAACAGTCATAGTTGATTATTGATTTTGTATAGTAAACATCAGTTACTAAATACATCATTATGTGTCAGATATTGTCTTGACCAATTTATCTGAAAAAACTATAAAATTGATGAATCAATTAAAGTAATGAAAACTGGGTGGGGACCTCACATGTTGTACTTTAGTTTGGTTCAAACTTCAAAGGAAGATGGGTGACACATGCAATTATTTAATTGAACATTTACCAGAAAAGTAATAGCAAGCATGCAACTTGTGATAAAATATTTTTTCCATTCTCACCATGTAAGTTATGGTCAGATGAAGTTCAAGGATATGTTTTGTTAGTCTGTTTTATAAACAGGACTGTATGAAACGATGTGATGTCAGCTTCAAAACACATATCATATCATATGAAGGAAGATAATTCTCCTCACTTGTTTTTATGATTGAGTTTATAATGTTAGGTGGTATAGAACACATCCTTACATCGCTTAAAATTTTAATAAATGGAGTGTATACAGAAAAACAGAAAAAATAAAAGCAGAAATATTTATTTACTGTCCAACCTACTTCAGATGCAATACAAGATGAAATGTGGCTTTAAAATTAGTCTGAAAATATAGATAAATTACATAAATGTTTAAAAAATAGTCATACTTAAGCTGCATTTTTAGTTGTTACAAGCAGAGTGTTTCTTTCAACTAAAATGTATGTTGACCACTAGAGGTTCTGGTTTTCTGTTGTTGTAGGGTAGCTTCTCCATTTATTCATTATTCAAATGTTGATACAATGCTATTTTGTATTCTATTTCTCTTGAGCTGGATATTGTTTGTACAGTTTTGAAATAAAACATTAAACTACACAGTTTTGTGTGAAATGGTAACCATTTGATAAAGTTTTTTGTGACATTGGTGTATATTTCCAAACTTCCTATAATCTGAGACAATAGATAGGTTTCGATATGACTCAGTTTGAGTTATTTCTCTTGGTCAGCATTTTTGAGGGTTAATGGATGATTTCTTTTTTGACTGACAAATTAAATGAAACATGCAATACAACCAATTCTGATAAGAGATTCTTAGTAGATCATATTGAAGAATCAAGCAAGGCTAAATGAAATTAAAGTATTTAGAAACCAGCTTTTTCTAAAATCTAGCAGTCAGTATAGCAAGTTGAATTTGGCTGATTAATGAAAGAATTTGTGTAAATAGACGTCCATCATGGCGTCAAAAGGGAGTAATTCTTGCTCAAATTGTGTCAATCAAAGCCTATCTATAGCATGAAATGTACTTTGTGTTTGGAGTCTACCAAATGGTAAAATCCATATACATATTTACCTGTTAAGACTTCACAAACTATTTGGAATTTATTACAAAAATTATTTATAGTAAAGATTTTATCAATAATTTTTTTTTATTTTGTAGGAGAAAATGAAGAGAAAGTGACAAAAGCAGGTTTAGCTGCAGGATTAACAGCTCTCATCTTATTTTTAACAGTATTAATATTTATACTCATTTGGCACAGGCGGTAAGTGCCCTGTACAGTTGTGAGAAAAAAAGCACCTATAGTCATTTTTGAATCTTGAGGAATTGGAAAATATAAAATGATGTAAACTGGGTAAAAGATGTAAGAATTATTAATAAAAACAAAAGTAAAAGGCATTAGTGATGAATGAAAATATAAATATTTCACCAAAATGCACCTTTTTTGAACCAATATATTTTTGTTCAAAGGAGTTGTCAATGTTTTCAAGAAGGAAACAAATCTTTAAATTCATTGAAACAGCTAAAGCTGGAACAATCTACAGTTGGAGATTTTAACATTGTTCATGGCAAACTGAAAGTAGACAAGTAATTGCTTGATATTGTAAAATGGAGACATGGTTTCAAAAGTTAAAGCTAAATATAAAATATCTCTGTCAGTATTCCTTTTTATTTTGAATAGTGTAATACTATATAAACATACTGCCCTTGGATGAAGGTGTTAGGGTAGATTAACACACGAGGTAAGAAATTATCACCCAAGACTGATAATTTTTTCACCGAGTGTGTTAATCACCCTAACACGTTCATCCAAGGGCAGTATGTTTTTTATCATACTGAATGCCATATGATTCAAGTGTGCACTATGTTATTAGGACAATTGTAAAAAAATTAATTTAAAAGTCATAAATTAAGATAATTTACTAATAACAACAACAAAGCGAAGGAAATGATATAGTATTAAGAATCGGTAAACCTCGGCCAGAGCGGGTGTTAATTGTTCCAGATCTGCAAACTTCAGGCTCAGCGGGTGTTTATTTTAGGCATTGACACCCGTTGCTATTATTATCACATGTTGCTATGGGTGGGCGGGGATTATGAAAGATAAGTGAAAATTAACAAATGTCATGTGTCCAATGAAATGAATAGATAATATAAGAAATTTGCATAAAGTATAATAATGGTAACTATTGCATATCATAAGAATAAGATTATGTAGAATATTTCATAACGATTTGTATGTTTTTTAGATACAAAAGAAGAAAAGATAGAGAAAAACAAAACAAAGAAAAACAACTTATACAATATAATAATGGTGATCTCAATAATGGCAATTACAAGGTTTGTTGTTATTGTACATGCATGATTTAAGAGTAAAACCACTTATCTTGGTCTTTACATACTGGTAATTCTACTTGCCTAGAGTATGAGTCTACTGTATTATTATACCCCACGCAACAAGTTGCGGAGGGTATAATGTTTTTGACCCGTCCGTCCGTCAGTCCTGTTTCTTGTCATCACAACTCCTCTCAAACCACACAACAGAATTTCACGAAACCTTTTTAGATAATAAGGACATACTATCTAGTTGTGCATATCGACAGGAAATTACAATTCAATTCTTTTTCTAGGAGTTACGCCCCTTTGAACTTATTTACTTTAATGTACTACTGCAACAGTTTGTCATTGCAACTCCTCTCAAACCACACAACAGAATTTCATGAAACTGTGTAGATAATAAGGACATACTATGTAGATGTGCATATTAACAGGAAATTATGATTTAATTTTTTTTTCTGATACAATTTTTTTTTCTTACACTTATTTTATTTCTCCAATGACAATGTGGGGAATGGGGTATGTGAGCGCGCTCACTAAGGTTCTTTCATTTTATCATGTAACTGTATTTAACTAAAAAAATAACTAAAAAATGTATATATAATCAGAAAGAACAATGAATCTAAATGTTAAAACTTCATCCCCACTTTTCTGGTAATGATATTGACGTTTGTTCTGACATCATTTGTTTTTTTTTCAAGTTTATTGACTTCGTGTATTTTGAAACAATTGTTAGAAGGAGATAACTGATTAATTTTTCATGATTTCATTATTATTAAATTTTTCATAACTTGCTTACTTAAATATAAGGTGTCAAGAGCGCAAATATTTGTAATGCATTTTCCATTGGATACCAGTGGTGTTTCATTTTTTATTTCTTGAAGAATAAACAAACTACGAAAAAAATTTGTAGCAGTTCTTGTTACTAGAAATGTTAGCATTGTATTACATTCAACAAAATATATGTTCATGTGGCAAAAACTGACATAAAATGCAGTTGGAAAAAAAACACCAATTTTTTTCACTTACCGGTAATAAGAAAGGCAATTTTTAATGGCTCCTTCATAAATACATTGAATATTTTCCTACACTTTGTTCAATTTGACTTTAATTTTGTATTTTTTTAAAATCTAATTGAAAAAGCTTTCAATTAAAAATAATTCCAACCTTGTATCATCCAATCAGGTGTCACACAAGATTTTATTCTGAGTACCATCTTTACCATTTAATTAAAATGTAAACAAACAATTGCACTCTTGTAACCATAATACTTATTTAGTGCTAATGTTTTATAATACGAACATGCATTCAGTATATTATATTAATTTACATGAAGTTTATTTATTACAGCCTGCCTTAACTAGCAGAAGCAGAGATAGTTATGTTGAATCAATTCCATTAACTTCTTTACCTTATAATGTAAGTAAATCTACTAGCTTAGAATCTGGAAAACTTCATACCTATGTAATTCTGACTCAAAATGTAACAACAGCCAATTATGGTGACTATAAGTGATATAATACTAAGGAAATGTTGTATGATTTCCAAATAGACAACTATACATCAGAGACCCAAGGACTAGGATGTAAACATATAGGTCTTCAACAATGGTCAAAACCCATACTGTATAGCTAGCTATAAAATGTCCTGAGATGACAAAATGTGAAAACCAATGTCCTGATTGATGAATATTTATAAATTCCAAGGAGAAAACCAAAGACCTGAGCATGTTATCCTATATACTTAAAATGACAAGAAATGGGATAGATGAGAAAATAATCACAAAAATCAAAAGTTGAAGCTTACTGGATGGAGATGAGCATAAACACACTTCATATGGAGACTTTTGAGAAACAGTATATAGAGTTTAAAAGCAAAGTAAAAAAAGAAATGTATATGCAAAAACAACAAGATTTTACAATTTATAAATTATTAGTTATGATTTTTTTAATGCAGCTCTCACACCCAACATTAGTTCTAAGTTATAACACAAATATATATTTAATAGAATGAGTAGATTGTAAGTATATTAGCTTGTTGACAAATTTCACATATTGTCTTAGTACATGCATATGTCACTGAAAGTGTGTCTAATAAAATTGCTCAACTAGACTTGCTGTGTACTTTAAGGTTTTATCACTTTATAACCTTTTTTTCAATGACAATAATCTGTTCTATAAACTTGTAAAACACATGATGATCTTCTTATGCTTTCTTTGATAAAAACAACTTGTTATAAATAATTGGGTATTAGTTGTTGTGTCCGCAGCTTGTAATTAGCTGTTTATTTTATGCTACAACATGTGTTGAATACAATTGATCATATTGTAGATGAGAAAATTACTAACATTGAATTGGGAGCTTTCTAATTAAAAATACTGCACATCTGTAATGGTGGTAATCAACCAAATAAAGAAACCTATTATAATTTTTGTCGAGCCTTCGACTTTAGTCGAAAAAGCGAGACATAGCGATCCTACATTCCTTCGGCGGCGTCCACAAATATTCACTCTGTGGTTAAAGTTTTTGAAATTTTAATAACTTTCTTAAACTATTCTGGATTTGTACCAAACTTGGACAGAAGCTTGTTTATGATCATAAGATAGTATCCAGAAGTAAATTTTGTAAAAATAAAATTCCTATTTTTCCGTATTTTACTTGTAAATGGACTTAGTTTTTCTGCCAGGAAACATTACATTCACTCTGTGGTAAAAGTTTTTAAAATTTTAATAACTTTCTTAAACTATCCTGGATTTGTACCAAACTTGGACAGAAGCTTGTTTATGATCATAAGATAGTATCGAGAAGTAAATTTGTTCAAAAAAAATTTCATTTTTTCCGTATTTTACTTATAAATGGACTTAGTTTTTCTGCCAGGAAACAATACATTCACTCTGTGATTAAAGTTTTTAAAATTTTAATAACTTTCTTAAACTATCCTGGATTTGTACCAAACTTGGACAGAAGCTTGTTTATGATCAAGCTAGTATCTAGAAGGAAATTTTGTTAAAATTTTGTACCTGTTTATCCATATTTTACTTATAAATGGACTTAGTTTTTCTTCCAGTTAACATTAAATACAGTCTGCAGTTAAAGTTTTAAAACATTTATTAGATTCATAAACTATCCTGGATTTATACCAAATTTTGACAGAAGCTTCTTACAATCAAAGATAGTATCTAAAGGAATATTTTATTGATTTTTTCCTCATTTTGTTGAGCCTGCGATTAACAGCAAAAGTAGGCGAGACACTGGGTTCCATGGAACCCTTACGAATTTTTTCAATATAAAGCTTTAAAGGAGCCACCATACATTTGATTTAAAACAAATAAATTGTTAATTTGCCAATACTGCTTTATTTAGCCTATAAACATTACTATGAGGTCTCTTGAAACTTTCACACTGCTATATTTTTCTAAATAATCTGGCATCAACAATGTATTAGTTTGTGATTACGTCTAGTTTATGGTGAACCACAAGTAGTAGGACAATGATATTAGGTATACAGTTGTATGATATAGTATTAAGAATCGGTAAACCTCGCCAGGCGGGTGTTAATTGTTCCAGATCTGCAAACTTCAGGCTCAGCGGTGTTTATTTTAGGCATTGACACCGTTGCTATTATTATCACATGTTGCTATGGGTGGCGGGATTATGTAAGATAAGTGAAAATTAACAAATGTCATGTGTCCAATGAAATGAATAGATAATATAAGAAATTTGCATAAAGTATAATAATGGTAACTATTGCATATCATAAGAATAAGATTATGTAGAATATTTCATAACGATTTGTATGTTTTTAGATACAAAAGAAAAGATAGAGAAAAACAAAACAAAGAAAAAAACTTATACAATATAATAATGGTGATCTCAATAATGGCAATTACAAGGTTTGTTGTTATTGTACATGCATGATTTAAGAGTAAAACCACTTATCTTGGTCTTTACATACTGGTAATTCTACTTGCCTAGAGTATGAGTCACTGTATTATTATACCCCACGAACAAGTTGCGGAGGGTATAATGTTTTACCGTCGTCCGTCAGTCCTGTTTCTTGTCATCACAACTCCTCTCAAACCACACAACAGAATTTCACGAAACCTTTTAGATAATAAGGACATACTATCTAGTTGTGCATATCGACAGGAAATTACAATTCAATTCTTTTCTAGGAGTTACGCCTTTGAACTTATTTACTTTAATGTACTACTGCAACAGTTTGTCATTGCAACTCCTCTCAAACCACACAACAGAATTTCATGAAACTGTGTAGATAATAAGGACATACTATGTAGATGTGCATATTAACAGGAAATTATGATTTAATTTTTTCTGATACAATTTTTTCTTACACTTATTTTATTTCTCCAATGACAATGTGGGAATGGGGTATGTAGCTCACTAAGGTTCTTTCATTTTATCATGTAACTGTATTTAACTAAAAATAACTAAAAATGTATATATAATCAGAAAGAACAATGAATCTAAATGTTAAAACTTCATCCCACTTTTCTGGTAATGATATTGACGTTTGTTCTGACATCATTTGTTTTTTAAGTTTATTGACTTCGTGATTTTGAAACAATTGTTAGAAGGAGATAACTGATTAATTTTCATGATTTCATTATTATTAAATTTTCATAACTTGCTTACTTAAATATAAGGTGTCAAGCGCAAATATTTGTAATGCATTTTCCATTGGATACCAGTGGTGTTTCATTTTTATTTCTTGAAGAATAAACAAACTATGAAAAAATTTGTAGCAGTTCTTGTTACTAGAAATGTTAGCATTGTATTACATTCAACAAAATATATGTTCATGTGGCAAAACTGACATAAAATGCAGTTGGAAAAAAACACCAATTTTTTCACTTACGGTAATAAGAAAGGCAATTTTAATGGCTCCTTCATAAATACATTGAATATTTTCCTACACTTTGTTCAATTTGACTTTAATTTTGTATTTTTTTAAAATCTAATTGAAAAAGCTTTCAATTAAAAATAATTCCAACCTTGTATCATCCAATCAGGTGTCACACAAGATTTTATTCTGAGTACCATCTTTACCATTTAATTAAAATGTAAACAAACAATTGCACTCTTGTAACCATAATACTTATTTAGTGCTAATGTTTTATAATACGAACATGCATTCAGTATATTATATTAATTTACATGAAGTTTATTTATTACAGCCTGCCTTAACTAGCAGAAGCAGAGATAGTTATGTTGAATCAATTCCATTAACTTCTTTACCTTATAATGTAAGTAAATCTACTAGCTTAGAATCTGGAAAACTTCATACCTATGTAATTCTGACTCAAAATGTAACAACAGCCAATTATGGTGACTATAAGTGATATAATACTAAGGAAATGTTGTATGATTTCCAAATAGACAACTATACATCAGAGACCCAAGGACTAGGATGTAAACATATAGGTCTTCAACAATGGTCAAAACCCATACTGTATAGCTAGCTATAAAATGTCCTGAGATGACAAAATGTGAAAACCAATGTCCTGATTGATGAATATTTATAAATTCCAAGGAGAAACCAAAGACCTGAGCATGTTATCCTATATACTTAAAATGACAAGAAATGGGATAGATGAGAAAATAATCACAAAATCAAAAGTTGAAGCTTACTGGATGGAGATGAGCATAAACACACTTCATATGGAGACTTTTGAGAAACAGTATATAGAGTTTAAAAGCAAAGTAAAAAAAAATGATATGCAAAACAACAAGATTTTACAATTTATAAATTATTAGTTATGATTTTTCAATGCAGCTCTCACACAACATTAGTTCTAAGTTATAACACAAATATATATTTAATAGAATGAGTAGATTGTAAGTATATTAGCTTGTTGACAAATTTCACATATTGTCTTAGTACATGCATATGTCACTGAAAGTGTGTCTAATAAAATTGCTCAACTAGACTTGCTGTGTACTTTAGGTTTTATCACTTTATAACCTTTTTTCAATGACAATAATCTGTTCTATAAACTTGTAAAACACATGATGATCTTCTTATGCTTTCTTTGATAAAACAACTTGTTATAAATAATTGGGTATTAGTTGTTGTGTCCGCAGCTTGTAATTAGCTGTTTATTTTATGCTACAACATGTGTTGAATACAATTGATCATATTGTAGATGAGAAAATTACTAACATTGAATTGGGAGCTTTCTAATTAAAATACTGCACATCTGTAATGGTGGTAATCAACCAAATAAAGAAACCTATTATAATTTTGTCGAGCCTTGACTTTAGTCAAGCGAGACATAGCGATCTACATTCCTTGGCGCACAAATATTCACTCTGTGGTTAAAGTTTTGAAATTTTAATAACTTTCTTAAACTATTCTGGATTTGTACCAAACTTGGACAGAAGCTTGTTTATGATCATAAGATAGTATCCAGAAGTAAATTTTGTAAATAAAATTCCTATTTTCCGTATTTTACTTGTAAATGGACTTAGTTTTCTGCCAGGAAACATTACATTCACTCTGTGGTAAAAGTTTTAAAATTTTAATAACTTTCTTAAACTATCCTGGATTGTACCAAACTTGGACAGAAGCTTGTTTATGATCATAAGATAGTATCGAATAATTTGTTCAAGAATTTCATTTTCCGTATTTACTTATAAATGGACTTAGTTTTCTGCCAGAAACAATACATTCACTCTGTGATTAAAGTTTTAAAATTTTAATAACTTTCTTAAACTATCCTGGTTGTACCAAACTTGGACAGAAGCTTGTTTATGATCAAGCTAGTATCTAGAAGGAAATTTTGTTAAAATTTTGTACCTGTTTATCCATATTTTACTTATAAATGGACTTAGTTTTTCTTCCAGTTAACATTAAATACAGTCTGCAGTTAAAGTTTTAAAACATTTATTAGATTCATAAACTATCCTGGATTTATACCAAATTTTGACAGAAGCTTCTTACAATCAAAGATAGTATCTAAAGGAATATTTATTGATTTTTCCTCATTTTGTTGAGCCTGCGATTAACAGCAAAGTAAAGAGACACTGGGTTCATGGAACCCTTCAATTTTTCAATATAAAGCTTTAAAGGAGCCACCATACATTTGATTTAAAACAAATAAATTGTTAATTTGCCAATACTGCTTTATTTAGCCTATAAACATTACTATGAGGTCTCTTGAAACTTTCACACTGCTATATTTTTCTAAATAATCTGGCATCAACAATGTATTAGTTTGTGATTACGTCTAGTTTATGGTGAACCACAAGTAGTAGGACAATGATATTAGGTATACAGTTGTGTAAGTATAGGCACATTTCATTTCCATGGAGATTATTTGGCCCTGCTCCCTCAGTCATGGTCTATTGACTTTGAAACTTTTGCTTAGTTTACATGTATTAGTTTGTGATTAGGTCAGTTTATGGGAACCACTAGTGGTAGGTCAACGATATTTGGTATGCAGTTGTATAAGCATTGGCATATCTTATTTCCATGGAGATAATTTGGCTCCACCTTGGTCATGGTCTATTGACTTGGAAAATTTTGCTGAGTTTACATGTATTAGTTTGTGATTAGGTCAGTTCAGGGAACTATAAGTGTAGGCCAATGTTAATTGGTATTCAATTGTATAAACATAAGCACATCTCATTTCCATGGAGAATATTTGGCTCCTCCTCAGTCATGGTCTATTGACTTTGAAACTTTGTAGTTTACATGTATTAGTTTGTGATTAGATCAGTTTAAGATGAACTGCTAATGTAAAGTCAATATTATTTGGTATGCAAACTTATTGGCATTTGCAAGTATCGTTTCGATGGAGATTATATAGCCCCACCCCTTCATCATGGTTCATTGACTTTGAAGCTTTTACATAGTTGACAAGTTAATGTTTGTCTTTAGGTTTGTTTAAAGGGAACGACTTATAATAAGTCAATGGTATTTGGTATGCAGTTGTATTAGCATTGGCATATCTCATTTTCATGTAGATTGTTTAGCCATGTACCTTCAGTCATGGTTCATCGACTTTGAATATTTGCATAACTTATGGGTTAAAGTATTGCTATTTTAATTTCAACATTTGCATTATCAAAATTACAAAAAGGCAAGACATATCTCTGTGATAACAGTTTATTATGTGGATATGTTTGATTATGTATTTTCTGTGTATTTTATAGTATTCACTTCTTCTTTTGCAGCAAACAGAAGAAATCCATAAAAAGAAGAAAAACGTTACAATTAAGTCAAAACTCTAGTTTTCAGACAGTGATAGTAAAATTATTAGCGTCTATTAAATACATGGATGATGATGAGATGGTGCTTCTCCTGAATTTGTATAGCATATCAACACATATAACATTTCATTTGATCTGAAGCATGTCATGTGATATTCTCCATTTAATTCATTCTCCATTTAATGTCAACAAGTGAGTTGCACAAGTTTGTCAAAAGCAATAGTAATTTTGCAACTTCATGATTTCATATCAAAGTTATTTATAAGAGGCATTACCAGCATCATAACTTAGCAACAGCATCAAGGGGATAATTCATAGATGTTCATGCAGGAGATAACTGGATATTTGACTAACTTATTGGTATGAAACACAGAAATTCATTTTGCATCAAAGTGATATACAAAAGACATTTCAACACTGAACAGTGATAGAAAAGTTCCTACGGTTGAATTTCATTTTACCATTGCACCAGAAAATGTTATGTTTCTGATTTAAAAGTGAATGAAATTATATTTAGTACACTTTTATTTGGCTGTTTAGCTATCTGTTTTGGCACAGGTTAGTATTTTGTCTGATTTCTTGATAATTATCATAAATTTCAATTTTTTTTAAAAGATTTAGATATGGTGAATGGTTGAAGGTTTTACATACCATGCTAGAATTTAGTCAATAAATTATGCAAAATGAAAATGAAAATAAAAGCCTGCCATTCTCTGTTAAAAAAAGAAAATCATAGGTATGAATTTAAAAATGCATTGAAAAAAAGGAAAATTTTTAGATCGATGCTAAAATAGTGACAAATATTTAAAACCTGAAATTACATTTATTATGATATATCTTACACTCTGTAAATACATTATTATTCTGACATAACCTTGATATGGTTGGTCTGTACAATTCTAAATATCTACACTTGTTCAGAGAGACTTTTATCAGTTTCATTTTCTCGATTTATCCAATAGAAAATTTTATGATAGCAGCCATTTCATTTAAGTTAAATTCATTATAATTTATTTTCATTATATATTATCATTTCAGTTCATTGTAAAATAGTTCATCATGGTTTATATTTAACAATACATTTGTACAATGTTTCATGAGCAATTTTATCAATAGCATTTTAATACAAAGTCACTGCCATAGTTTGTTTCTGATTATTATGGTAAGATGCATTTATTTATGTCCATTGGTTTTTTGTACAATCTATGTTTGTTTTTAATAAAAAGATCTTGGAAAAATTATTATCAACATTTTTAGTCATTAGCTCATCTGGCCGAAGGACCATGTGGGTAATTGTTATATTATTTATATCATCTTTTGCTAACTTTTATGTTACAATTCATGCAGGAACCAAAGTTGTGTGATATCACACTTGAAATGTGTTAAGGAGAGGTTTATTTCCTCTTATTTTGGAAGTAAGATAAAATCATGAAGATATTCCTTAAAATCCGGGATACTCCTAGGAGTTGTGAAATCTTAACTCCTCAAAAATAATCCAATCTGCATTATAGGTTTCTTTTAGGAGACTTTTGATAAAATGGTTTATATTTTGATTTGTGTTTTTCATTACACTTGGGAGTCATTAGGGCTTTGTTAGATTGGTCAAAACTTGAATGTTTTTTTTTTTTATTTCAACCGACTGAGGACAAAGTCATTTTGAAATATATAAAATAAAAATCTAAAACTCAATACTTTGTGACACAATATTAACAACCAATCAAGTGAATTTCTTCTCTATTTCTGTTGTATTATTGATAATAATAATAATAACAATTGTAGCCGTTGTATGAAGTCTATACGAGGATATTTTGACCACTGGAACAAATATTACAGTATTTGTTCCTAACAGAATAATGGGTATTTGTTACAATAGGAATTAACAAATGTATGACATTGTTTATAACAAAGTTTCCAGGGAAACTTCTGTTAGGCAGAACAAATATACATTGACAATCAAACACTAAATTTTGGTTATGATCTGTATGAAAAATGGTGTTGCTTTACACTAAAACAATTTATTCTGCAGTTGAATTTAATATCAAAGTATTTACCATATTGAGAAGTGATTCTTTTAGCATTGTACAAAGATTTAACCTGTTTCAGAAGTTATGTGTCTCTTATTGTCATTAAAGACAATACAACAAAATTAATACATTTGTTTTCTGCTCATGAACATCAATAATTTTCTATCATTCTGTATACTAAAATTTATTGTGCCATGTTTGTATAAAGCTTTATAATTTAGAAGGTACAGTTGGAAATCTAGTGACAAAATATTACCTCCCCTGTAAACACTGAAAACTAGATCTTTTCAATGTTTGTCCCGTTTTAGCAAGGACGCCATCAATTATAAATTCACAGGAAAAAGCTCTGGTAAATAGTAAAAATAGTAATAAATTAAAACAAAAACAAAATTTCCATTTAATGTTATCATTTCCCTCCTTAAATAGCAAACGACGAGTTCGGCTGGCTATAGGAGCTTGATGTAATATTGGTTTAAAATGTTGCTATGCAATTAAATTCTTGGAGTACCAACTTCAATTTATATTTCTACTGGCTGTATACCTCTGGAACATGCTTATTATCCGTATATATATGCAAATAGATAGCGATGTTCAGGAAAAATTTCAAAGGAATCGATTGATATGCAGCAAAGATTAACACTTTTGTAATTGAGTTACTAAGCAAATTCAAACAGACCTCATCCCGATGTAAACATTTAATGTGAATAGATCAAGAAGACCGCAAATACCTGTACAAAAATCAAGACGACCTTTTCTTAAAATTGTATAAAAAAGTAGTAAAAAACATACCTACTTTATTAAAATATTTATCTGTAATTTTTTGAACCTGCACAGACAGACTTTAGAATTGTTATATTCACGAAAAGACAATATTTCTATAATTGAATGTTCACGTGACAAGGGCAGACCAGTGTACTCGCAAACTTAGATGTGAAAAATAAGTATATTTTGGGAAATTGTAACATGCTAAGTAATTTGTGGAACACCCTGAAAATTGGTGACCCAATGTACATCAGGGGCAGATCAAGCCATTTTAAAAAGGGGGGGTTCCAACTATATGTCCCCATTCAAATGCATTGATCGTCCAAAAATGGGGGGTTCCAACCCCCGGAACCCCCCCTCTGGATCCGCCACTGTACATGATTTTGTCCAATTTTTTTTTATCAACATGCAGCAAAGATTAACATTTCTTAGACTTCAGTTTCACAAGCTTTTAATGCAATTATCTCAATATATATTGAACATTATACATCATGTATTTGCATTTGCATGTATATTTCTAATAACACAGTTTAACAAATAATTTCTTTAAAATACTGTCTGATCATGCATTCAGAACATCTGCTGAATACTTTTTGTCTATGTAAAAGAGGTATGGTTCTAGAACCTACTCATTTTGTCATGATAAAGTTGTAAATGCTCCTCTTATTGGAACAATAATTGTTAATTTGCCAATACTGCTTTATTTAGCCTATAAACATTACTATGAGGTCTCTTGAAACTTTCACACTGCTATATTTTTCTAAATAATCTGGCATCAACAATGTATTAGTTTGTGATTAGGTCTAGTTTATGGTGAACCACAAGTAGTAGGACAATGATATTAGGTATGCAGTTGTGTAAGCATAGGCACATTTCATTTCCATGGAGATTATTTGGCCCTGCTCCCTCAGTCATGGTCTATTGACTTTGAAACTTTTGCTTAGTTTACATGTATTAGTTTGTGATTAGGTCAGTTTATGGGGAACCACTAGTGGTAGGTCAACGATATTTGGTATGCAGTTGTATAAGCATTGGCATATCTTATTTCCATGGAGATAATTTGGCTCCGCCCCCTTGGTCATGGTCTATTGACTTGGAAAATTTTGCTGAGTTTACATGTATTAGTTTGTGATTAGGTCAGTTCAAGGGGAACTATAAGTGGTAGGCCAATGTTAATTGGTATTCAATTGTATAAACATAAGCACATCTCATTTCCATGGAGAATATTTGGCTCCTCCCCCTCAGTCATGGTCTATTGACTTTGAAACTTTTGCTTAGTTTACATGTATTAGTTTGTGATTAGATCAGTTTAAGATGAACTGCTAATGTAAAGTCAATATTATTTGGTATGCAAACTTATTGGCATTTGCAAGTATCGTTTCGATGGAGATTATATAGCCCCACCCTTCATCATGGTTCATTGACTTTGAAGCTTTTACATAGTTGACAAGTTAATGTTTGTCTTTAGGTTTGTTTAAAGGGAACGACTTATAATAAGTCAATGGTATTTGGTATGCAGTTGTATTAGCATTGGCATATCTCATTTTCATGTAGATTGTTTAGCCATGTACCTTCAGTCATGGTTCATCGACTTTGAATATTTGCATAACTTATGGGTTAAAGTATTGCTATTTTAATTTCAACATTTGCATTATCAAAATTACAAAAAGGCAAGACATATCTCTGTGATAACAGTTTATTATGTGGATATGTTTGATTATGTATTTTCTGTGTATTTTATAGTATTCACTTCTTCTTTTGCAGCAAACAGAAGAAATCCATAAAGAAGAAGAAAAACCGTTACAATTAAGTCAAAACTCTAGTTTTTCAGACAGTGATAGTAGAAAATTATTAGCGTCTATTAAATACATGGATGATGATGACGATGGTGCTTCTCCAGAATTTGTATAGCATATCAACACATATAACATTTCATTTGATCTGAAGCATGTCATGTGATATTCTCCATTTAATTCATTCTCCATTTAATGTCAACAAGTGAGTTGCACAAGTTTGTCAAAAGCAATAGTAATTTTTGCAACTTCATGATTTCATATCAAAGTTATTTATAAGAGGCATTACCAGCATCATAACTTAGCAACAGCATCAAGGGGGATAATTCATAGATGTTCATGCAGGGAGATAACTGGATATTTGACTAACTTATTGGTATGAAACACAGAAATTCATTTTGCATCAAAAGTGATATACAAAAAGACATTTCAACACTGAACAGTGATAGAAAAGTTCCTACGGTTGAATTTCATTTTACCATTGCACCAGAAAATGTTATGTTTCTGATTTAAAAGTGAATGAAATTATATTTAGTACACTTTTTATTTGGCTGTTTAGCTATCTGTTTTGGCACAGGTTAGTATTTTGTCTGATTTCTTGATAATTATCATAAATTTCAATTTTTTTTTTAAAAAGATTTAGATATGGTGAATGGTTGAAGGTTTTACATACCATGCTAGAATTTAGTCAATAAATTATGCAAAATGAAAATGAAAATAAAAGCCTGCCATTCTCTGTTAAAAAAAAGAAAATCATAGGTATGAATTTAAAAATGCATTGAAAAAAAAGGAAAATTTTTAGATCGATGCTAAAATAGTGACAAATATTTAAAACCTGAAATTACATTTATTATGATATATCTTACACTCTGTAAATACATTATTATTCTGACATAACCTTGATATGGTTGGTCTGTACAATTCTAAATATCTACACTTGTTCAGAGAGAGACTTTTATCAGTTTCATTTTCTGCGATTTATCCAATAGAAAATTTTATGATAGCAGCCATTTCATTTAAGTTAAATTCATTATAATTTATTTTCATTATATATTATCATTTCAGTTCATTGTAAAATAGTTCATCATGGTTATATTTAATACATTTGTACAATGTTTCATGAGCAATTTTATCAATAGCATTTTAATACAAAGTCACTGCCATAGTTTGTTTCTGATTATTATGGTAAGATGCATTTATTTATGTCCATTGGTTTTTTGTACAATCTATGTTTGTTTTTAATAAAAAGATCTTGGAAAAATTATTATCAACATTTTTAGTCATTAGCTCATCTGGCCCAAGGACCATGTGGGTAATTGTTATATTATTTATATCATCTTTGCTAACTTTTATGTTACAATTCATGCAGGAACCAAAGTTGTGTGATATCACACTTGAAATGTGTTAAGGAGAGGTTTATTTCTCTTATTTTGGAAGTAAGATAAAATCATGAAGATATTCCTTAAAATCGGGATACTCCTAGGAGTTGTGAAATCTTAACTCCTCAAAATAATCCAATCTGCATTATAGGTTTCTTTTAGGAGACTTTTGATAAAATGGTTTATATTTTGATTTGTGTTTTTCATTACACTTGGGAGTCATTAGGGCTTTGTTAGATTGGTCAAAACTTGAATGTTTTTTTTTTTATTTCAACCGACTGAGGACAAAGTCATTTTTGAAATATATAAAAATAAAAATCTAAAAACTCAATACTTTGTGACACAATATTAACAACCAATCAAGTGAATTTCTTCTCTATTTCTGTTGTATTATTGATAATAATAATAATAACAATTGTAGCCGTTGTATGAAGTCTATACGAGGATATTTTGACCACTGGAACAAATATTACAGTATTTGTTCCTAACAGAATAATGGGTATTTGTTACAATAGGAATTAACAAATGTATGACATTGTTTATAACAAAGTTTCAGGAAACTTCTGTTAGGCAGAACAATATACATTGACAATCAAACACTAAATTTTGGTTATGATCTGTATGAAAATGGTGTTGCTTTACACTAAAACAATTTATTTTGCAGTTGAATTTAATAAAACTGTTTATTTCTACTAAATTGGGAACAAATAGAAAATTTTCCCCCAAAAAACAAAAATTAAAATCTCAAAGTATTTACCATATTGAGAAGTGATTCTTTTAGCATTGTACAAAGATTTAACCTGTTTCAGAAGTTATGTGTCTCTTATTGTCATTAAAGACAATACAACAAAATTAATACATTTGTTTTCTACTCATGAACATCATTAATTTTCTATCATTCTGTATACTAAAATTTATTGTGCCATGTTTGTATAAAGCTTTATAATTTAGAAGGTACAGTTGGAAATCTAGTGACAAAATATTACCTCCCCTGTAAACACTGAAAACTAGATCTTTTCAATGTTTGTCCCGTTTTAGCAAGGACGCCATCAATTATAAATTCACAGGAAAAAGCTCTGGTAAATAGTTAAAATAGTAATAAATTAAAACAAAAACAAAATTTCCATTTAATGTTATCATTTCCCTCCTTAAATAGCAAACGACGAGTTCGGCTGGCTATAGGAGCTTGATGTAATATTGGTTTAAAATGTTGCTATGCAATTAAATTCTTGGAGTACCAACTTCAATTTATATTTCTACTGGCTGTATACCTCTCTGGAACATGCTTATTATCCGTATATATATGCAAATAGATAGCGATGTTCAGGGAAAAAATTTCAAAGGAATCGATTGATATGCAGCAAAGATTAACACTTTTGTAATTGAGTTACTAAGCAAATTCAAACAGACCTCATCCCGATGTAAACATTTAATGTGAATAGATCAAGAAGACCGCAAATACCTGTACAAAAATCAAGACGACCTTTTCTTAAAATTGTATAAAAAAGTAGTAAAAAACATACCTACTTTATTAAAATATTTATCTGTAATTTTTTGAACCTGCACAGACAGACTTTAGAATTGTTATATTCACGAAAAGACAATATTTCTATAATTGAATGTTCACGTGACAAGGGCAGACCAGTGTACTATAAACTTAGATGTGAAAATAAGTATATTTTGGGAAATTGTAACATGCTAAGTAATTTGTGGAACACCCTGAAAATTGGTGACCCAATGTACATCAGGGCAGATCAAGCCATTTTAAAAGGGGGTTCCAACTATATGTCCCCATTCAAATGCATTGATCGTCCAAAAATTGGGGGGTTCCAACCCCCGGAACCCCCCCTCTGGATCCGCCACTGTACATGATTTTGTCCAATTTTTTTTATCAACATGCAGCAAAGATTAACATTTCTTAGACTTCAGTTTCACAAGCTTTTAATGCAATTATCTCAATATATATTGAACATTATACATCATGTATTTGCATTTGCATGTATATTTCTAATAACACAGTTTAACAAATAATTTCTTTAAAATGTACAATTGTTATTGGGAAATAACTTTTGATCAGTATTGTCACCTGCATTGTTTTATTATTGATTTTCTCGACTTTTTCATAAGAAGAGTGAATTTTCTATTGTTTTCCTTCACTAGATTTCCCACTGGGTAGAAGGCCTTGATGCTTCATACCTTGTATGCAGATGCTTTGTGTTACAAAGTCAGCGATAGTTTGAAGTTTTTTTGTCATGTGAAATTCTCACTCATTATGAGTAATAGGATAACTGTATTTAGTATATGGGATCCTTGCAAGGTCTACATGTCTTACAGACAGGGTTCACCTGACCTCAACCTCATTTCATGGATCAGTGATCAAGGTTAAGTTATCCTGGTCCCAGAGACCATAAGCAATGCAGGGGCGGATCCATCCATTTTTAAAAAGGGGGGTGTTCCAACCATATGTCCCCATTCAAAAGCATTGATCGTCAAAAAAAAGGGGGGGTTCCAACCCCTGGAAACCCCCCCCTGGATCCTACACTGCAATAGGTCAACTATATTTGGTGTATGGAATGATTGTAAGGTCTACGGTCTGTCCAGTAGGTTTCATCTGACCTTGATCTCATTTTCATAGTTCATTGGTCAATGTTAAGTTTTGTAATAAGGTCTGGGTTTCTCAGATGATATAAGCTATAGGCTCACTATATTTGGTACTAGGTCTACATGTCTGTCTGACCTCTGACTGGACCTGATCTTGACCTCATTTCCAAGAATTATGTTAAGTTTATGCAGTACTTGTAGTAAAACTTTCATATTACAGACTTTCAACACAAGTTCAATAACAGTAAGTAAAGCAGCAAAGACATTTCAGCATGTGCACTCTTGTTATTCTTTAAGAATTTATTTCAACTTAAATCTATGCTGGTTACTCATTTTGTGTAAAAAAACTTAACATAATTATTATTTTACAACGTTTTGATTTTTGGCATACAAATTCTTACAACCAAATAACAAATGTAAAATTTGTGTTAATCTTTCCTAGGTAACAGTCAAACCTTTTTTTTAATAACATACTATAATTTTATTGGACAAATAAAGATGTACAAGTTATTTTATGGGATATATTTTTCTATGAAGTGCAATTTGTGTAGTATATGAATATTTAGTTGTGATATCCTGTGTTTGTTATCACAGAATATTTATATTCAAATCCATGTAATATTAAACTATTTATTTCATGTTAATTTTGTTGTCTCTTTTACAGTCTGCTCCAAAGCAGCAAGGTTGACTTCTCTAACACGACTGGGAATTAAAAGGATGTTTTTATCAGTTATTTAACTGATTTCAGTTTCTTTGCTTCTTGACTTGGTAAAAGCTGATAGACAATTACATTTTATGGTGTTTTCAGATAAAAGTAATGATTTTCAGACAATTTTATTTCAAAGCAAAGTCATTCCTGGAATTGTAAAACAAAACACTGAAGGCCATGCAGTGACTTATATGTAGTTTCTAACTTTTACATTAATTGGGATCTTGTGCAAATTTGTCTCATTGTCAATCATACCATATCTTTTTATATTTAAGCATTGATATTAAATTGAAAGATAAAATAGATATATGTGTACATCCAATATCGTAAAACATAATTTATTTCTCTCACCATGCAATTGGACAAACACTTGGAAAGCCTTGTTTTGTCCTGTTACTAAATTTGGACTAATGAATTATATACTTTCCTACAATAGATATATTTGATAACAACAATTTGTCCTACGAGATATTTTCAATGTAGTGCTGCACACTAAGTTAATTTTTATTTGATCTTTCAATTGAAAGTTGGGAAAGATTTAAGACATTACTATAATTAAATCTTTACTTATAGTCCTAAAATGTTAGCTCAGCTTTCTATTTCCTTTTCCTATTATCTGGGTTTTTGGGATTTTTTTGGTTTTAATTTTTTGGAGAGGGAGGGGGAGAGTTCCCTACCAAATTCCCAAATAATGTGTAAAATTTGTATGTGATTAAATTTCAAGTTGATAAGACTTTAAACTCTTCCTATAGACTTTTCAAGAATTCGAACATTGGTTTAAATTGACTAATTCATAATATGTCTACAAATGAAATAGTTGCTTGTATATGCAACCTATCTTATAGTCTGACTGATTTAAATGAAACTTTCACATATTCTCATTGTTTCTGTATAAATGGTATGAATTTGTGAGCTCTGCTGAGTTTTCTAGTTGTTAAAACATTCTTTATTGTTGTATGTTTTTTTTGTAATTAAGACCAAAATATTTATAAAATAAATAACTTTTCTTACAAAATGTTTTTTTGTTGTCACTTTCTTACCTAAAATGTGGAAAAGTTGTATTTTCAATACAGCAGTATGGATGGTACTATTAAAGCTTAATATCCTGTGGCATAAAGTCCTGTCATGTTCAACAGCTCCAGACAGTGTGATCCTGTGGCATAAAGTCCTGTCGTGTTCTACTGCTCCAGACAGTGTGATCCTGTGGCATAAAGTCCTGTCATGTTCAACAGCTCCAGACAGTGTGATCCTGTGGCATAAAGTCCTGTCATGTTCAACAGCTCCAGACAGTGTGATCCTGTGGCATAAAGTCCAGTCGTGTTCTACAGCTCCAGACAGTGTGATCCTGTGGCATAAAGTCCTGTCATGTTCTACTGCTTCAGACAGTGTGATCCTGTGGCATAAAGTCCTGTCATGTTCTACTGCTCCAGACAGTGTGATCCTGTGGCATAAAGTCCAGTCGTGTTCTACAGCTCCAGACAGTGTGATCCTGTGGCATAAAGTCCTGTCATGTTCTACTGCTTGACAGTGTGATCCTGTGGCATAAAGTCCTGTCGTGTTCTACTGCTCCAGACAGTGTGATCCTGTGGCATAAAGTCCAGTCGTGTTCTACAGCTCCAGACAGTGTGATCCTGTGGCATAAAGTCCTGTCATGTTCTACTGCTCCAGACAGTGTGATCCTGTGGCATAAAGTCCTGTTATGTTCTACAGCTCCAGAGAGTGTGATACTGTGGCATAAAGTCCTGTCGTGTTCAACAGCTCCAGCCAGTGTGATCCTGTGGCATAAAGTCCTGTTGTGTTCTACTGCTCCTGACAGTGTGATCCTGTGGCAAAAAATCCTGTTGTGTTCTACTGCTTCAGACATTGTGGTTATATTGGTTTGATTTATTTTTGAACCTCAACTCTCTAAGGTATAGCAGGCCAAATCTTATTTTTCTTACATTATACATATATTTACAACAGTGAAAACAGTGAAAATAAAAAATGTGACCATAAATTATTGTGGACAATGGAACCCAAATAAATATTTATATATTTGTGTTTGAAGGAAAAGGCATGATAAGGCCATTTTTTCAGTCCCTTGAATTTGAACAAAAAAAAAGCATCATATATAATTTTTATATATATATCAAAACACATCCTCCAGGAGTTTACATCACATTAGTTGGTTAGACAGACATTCTTTAGTGCAAATCTGCAAAAAACTGCCAGAATAAGCCCATTTTGAGATTTTATCATTAATATTTAGATATGAGATGTATATAAAGGCCCTACCTTAAAAGATATTTTGCAATTAGAATTCTTGAACAAAGAGGTTAATTTTAGTAAAATATCTGTTGATTATTGCTCATATCTAGTATTCCCAAAGTTGAAAATCTATGTATAAAATAGCTGTTTTAGGTCAAATATGTCAATTTTAAGATTCATCCCATCCAATTTATTAATTTTTAGAAATTGCTTATAATTTTGAAAGGATTGAAGAATTTGACTATGTTTGTAATTTGAGGGGCCAGATAATGGCTCTTACTTATACCTTCTCCTTTATATAATTGGAATCAGCTTGTTTTTGAAGTGGGAAGCGATGAATGCTATTACAGGTTTTAAGTCCTAAGGAAAGAGGTATGACAAATTTCCACTGTAGGCATCATGTATTTGTTTCACTCACAAAATCTGCAAGTTTTCAGTTGAATATTGATGAGTCTATATGATTATCGTAAACTTTTTAAAAAAATACAACATGTTTCTATATGGAATTTCAGGCGTCGTATTTTGTTATTTAAAGTCATTTTGATACATAATTATAATTTTAAATGTTTTTGTAAATGCATTAAATGATGTAACCAGAGACATATAATATTATATGTCTCTGATGTAACTAATCAAAATGAAATATGATGTACCATACAATTTACAACTTAAGTTCTAACTTGATTTTGGTTTTAGTTATGTAGTGACAGTTATAATTAGTATAAACAAATACATCCGCTATTAATTCTAAACTGTTATACTGATAATTGACACTGTGACAACTTTCTATGTATCTATCATTTCGACCACACAGCAGTTAATTATCTGCACATGATTTAATAAGGTTTTTGTTAGGATTATAATCATTCCTGTAACTGTAGTTCGATCGTTTGAGTTGTATAATAAATATTAGTTATTACTTCGAGTCTGCTTTCATATATGTAGCATAAGATGCCACAAGTTATGAATATCTTTCTTTTACATTTTTGGTTACCGGGGGTAAATATTCATATTTTGCCAAATCCTGTCAAACTTGTGTTTTTGGGCTATTTGTAGGCATTCAGAACTTAATCAACTATTTAGAATTAGCCATAATATTGTACTCAGATTCTTAAAGTACTTACATGGAGCTGTGAAACTGTTTTCTTACATACCTTTTGAAATTGCCTATTGTGAAATAAATTGAGGGGACATTGGCACCACCTCTTTGATTTTACAGTCAAATCAATCTTTGATATGAATTCCCACATGCAAATGCATGCACTCACACAATATAGACATATGGTTTTCCAAAAGAGAAGGGTATCTATGATATATATGTAGAGATCTAAATACATGTAGAGTATTAAAAAGTAAAGTTATGTTCTCTATGATGTTAAGATTTTAAAGCATAGATAAAGTTGAGAAGGAGCTACATAACATTCCAGAGCACATTAGATAACCCCCACTGTTTGGTGGATCATGTTGCTCAGTCTTAAGTTTTTTATGCCCCACCTACGGTAGTAGAGGGACATTATGTTTTTCGGTCTGTGCGTCCGTTCGTTCGTTCCTTTGTTCATTCGTTCATCTGTCTGTCCCAAGATAGTTTTTGATGAAGTTGAAGTCAAATCAACTTGAAACTTAGTACACATGTTCCCTATGATATGATCTTTCTAATTTTAATGCCAAATTAGAGTTTTGACCCCAATTTCACGGTCCACTGAACATAGAAAATGATAGTGTGAGTGGGACATCCGTGTACTATGGGCACATTCTTGTTTATGTAATGTTTTGTTGACTTGCTTTTCTTTCCCTCTTTTGTTTTTGACCATGGTGTTGGCAGTTTCTCTTCCCTCTTGTTTTTGGCCATGGTGTTGGCATTTTCTCTTCGGATCCCTCTTTGTTTTTGACCATGGTATTGGCAGTTTTTTTTCCCTCTTTTGTTTTTGGCCATGGTGATGGCAGTTTCTCTTCCTTCTTTTGTTTTTGGCCATAGTGTTGGCAGTTTCTCCTTGTGTTGAATGTCCCAATGGTATCTTCTGCCTCTTTTCATAGTTATATGATTTTTTCCTAAATTTATTATTAAATTATTTAGAATAGGCCAAAAAAAGACAGAACATTTAGATGGCCTCAGCTCAGTGGATATTAATGACAGCTAACAAAAAAAAATCTAGTAAATTATTAAAAAAAGTGCAAGTTATATAAATGTTTGTGCAGTCAAGTGTTTGTGAACTTTTTCAGTGGTATAGGATTACACTGAAAGGTGTGTGTGTGTGTGTGTGTGTGTGTGTGTGTGTGGTGGTGGTGGGGGGGGATTAACAAACTTTTGAAAGTGAATAGCAAAAAAAAATAGTCTAGAATTTAGACTGTTTTGCCTGGGCTCTTACCCCCTGAATTTTAGCAGGCACTTTATTTCAATTTCTATATTCAAGCAAACAAAACAATTTTTCCAATAGACGGAATTCTCAATATTGCAAAAAGTCAATAGATGCATGTTAATCTTTTGTGTTGAATAATGATCCTCCGACTTTAACTGATAAAATTCTAAAAAAAGGAATTAAGTTTAACTTTTGAATACATTTTAAACTATTTTAAAGGCATTGTATTTGAACATTTCCTGACATAATGAAGTAGTATTTGATGTAAAGGACTGGACTAAAATATTGGCTGTAAAATAAAATTTATTTGTAACTCATAGTTTGAATTTATTGACTTGAAATGGAAATAAAAAAAACGCTAAAATATTACATGATTTACATTCATACTCACAATCAGGAAACATTTCTTACCATTTCATTGTACTGTTGTGTCATCTAATGTATAAAACATAATTTATTATATTTTCCAAAATTATAAGAAGGTCCTTACATCACTAAAACTAATCCATAAATGAAATCATGCCTTAAAAGGAAGTCATGCATTAATTACAAACATTGCACTGACAATGAAACTAATTCTTTAATACAACCAATCAAGAGATCATTTAAGCCTTGAGCACTTTACAATATTCTAAGTTTGTAAGAAAATGATAATCCCTTACTTCATGATAAGTACTCGCTAACGCTCGTACTTAATCATGAAGAAAGGATATCATTCTCTATATACTAAAACTTTCATATTACAGACTTTCAACACAAGTTCAATAACAGTAAGTAAAGCAGCAAAGACATTTCAGCATGTGCACTCTTGTTATTCTTTAAGAATTTATTTCAACTTAAATCTATGCTGGTTACTCATTTTGTGTAAAAAAGACTTAACATAATTATTATTTTACAACGTTTTGATTTTTGGCATACAAATTCTTACAACCAAATAACAAATGTAAAATTTGTGTTAATCTTTCCTAGGTAACAGTCATACCTTTTTTAATAACATACTATAATTTTATTGGACAAATAAAGATGTACAAGTTATTTTATGGGATATATTTTTCTATGAAGTGCAATTTGTGTAGTATATGGATATTTAGTTGTGATATCCTGTGTTTGTTATCACAGAATATTTATATTCAAATCCGTGTAATATTAAACTATTTATTTCATGTTAATTTTGTTTTCTCTTTTACAGTCTGCTCCAAAGCAGTAAGGTTGACTTCTCTAACACGACTGGGAATTAAAAGGATGTTTTTATCAGTTATTTAACTGATCTCAGTTTCTTTGCTTCTTGACTTGGTAAAAGCTGATAGACAATTACATTTTATGGTGTTTTCAGATAAAAGTAATGATTTTCAGACAATTTTATTTCAAAGCAAAGTCATTCCTGGAATTGTAAAACAAAACACTGAAAGCCATGCGGTGACTTATGTGTAGTTTCTAACTTTTACATTAATTGGGATCTTGTGCAAATTTGTCTCATTGGCAATCATACCATATCTTTTTATATTTAAGCATTGATATTAAATTGAAAGATAAAATAGATATATGTGTACATCCAATATCGTAAAAACATAATTTATTTCTCTCACCATGCAATTGGACAAACACTTGGAAAGCCTTGTTTTTGTCCTGTTACTAAATTTGGACTAATGAATTATATACTTTCCTACAATAGATATATTTGATAACAACAATTTGTCCTACCAGATATTTTCAATGTAGTGCTGCACACTAAGTTAATTTTTTTATTTGATCTTTCAATTGAAAGTTGGGGAAAGATTTAAGACATTACTATAATTAAATCTTTACTTATAGTCCTAAAAATGTTAGCTCAGCTTTCTATTTCCTTTTCATATTATCTGGGTTTTTTTGGGATTTTTTTTTAGGTTTTAATTTTTTTGGGAAGAGAGGGAGAGTTCCCTACCAAATTCCCAAATAATGTGTAAAATTTGTATGTGATTAAATTTCAAGTTGATAAGACTTTAAACTCTTCCTATAGACTTTTCAAGAATTCCGAACATTGGTTTAAATTGACTAATTCATAATATGTCTACAAATGAAATAGTTGCTTGTATATGCAACCTATCTTATAGTCTGACTGATTTAAATGAAACTTTCACATATTCTCATTGTTTCTGTATAAATGGTATGAATTTGTGAGCTCTGCTGAGTTTTTCTAGTTGTTAAAACATTCTTTTATTGTTGTATGTTTTTTTTTGTAATTAAGACCAAAATATTTATAAAATAAATAACTTTTCTTACAAAATGTTTTTTTGTTGTCACTTTCTTACCTAAAATGTGGAAAAGTTGTATTTTCAATACAGCAGTATGGATGGTACTATTAAAGCTTAATATCCTGTGGCATAAAGTCCTGTCATGTTCAACAGCTCCAGACAGTGTGATCCTGTGGCATAAAGTCCTGTCATGTTCAACAGCTCCAGACAGTGTGATCCTGTGGCATAAAGTCCTGTCGTGTTCTACTGCTCTAGACAGTGTGATCCTGTGGCATAAAGTCCTGTCATGTTCTACTGCTTCAGACAGTGTGATCCTGTGGCATAAAGTCCTGTCGTGTTCTACTGCTCCAGACAGTGTGATCCTGTGGCATAAAGTCTAGTCGTGTTCTACAGCTCAGACAGTGTGATCCTGTGGCATAAAGTCCTGTCATGTTCTACTGCTTCAGACAGTGTGATCCTGTGGCATAAAGTCCTGTCGTGTTCTACTGCTCCAGACAGTGTGATCCTGTGGCATAAAGTCCAGTCGTGTTCTACAGCTCCAGACAGTGTGATCCTGTGGCATAAATCCTGTCATGTTCTACAGCTCCAAACAGTGTGATCCTGTGGCATAAAGTCCTGTTATGTTCTACAGCTCCAGAGAGTGTGATACTGTGGCATAAAGTCCTGTCGTGTTCAACAGCTCCAGCCAGTGTGATCCTGTGGCATAAAGTCCTGTTGTGTTCTACTGCTCCAGACAGTGTGTTCCTGTGGCAAAAAATCCTGTTGTGTTCTACTGCTTCAGACATTGTGGTTATATTGGTTTGATTTATTTTTGAACCTCAACTCCCTAAGGTATAGCAGGCCAAATCTTATTTTTCTTACATTATTGTTATGAACAGAAAAATCAACTTTTAATTGTAGCCAACAAAGACACAAATCAATAATAAAATTTAACAAGATTTATTATACACAAGATTACAAAGTATTACATAAAAGAAATGTCAACTTAACTGTCAAAATATATGTCCAATCTTTTATCTTTTCTTTATCCGAAATCTTCTCGGAATCCACAGAATATTATATCCAATTGGTCACAATCTAGTATGATATAGTTTGTAAATAAAATGTCAATCCAACTGCTGAGAATGTTGATGTCTATCGATGTCTATCTCTAAATCTCTATATTCAACTAACTTTTGGGTCTGCATTTAAATACTCAAACGGAAACTTCTAGACAATGCTAGAAATATAAATTACGCAGCTTTTGTTATGATCATTCTGGAAACGTTATGTAAGTGAAATAGAAAGTTCTAATCATTCCATGAGTATCAGTGATTGTTCCAGTGAATTCTAAACTGCATAGTTGTAACACAATGTATATTATTTTGTACACAATGTATACAGTAGGCCACACAAAACAAATTAGGCCAACTAAATAAATATGATAGTTTCAATATCATAACATTATACATATAACAGTGAAAACAAAAATGTGACCATAAATTATTGTGGACAATGGAAGGCAGTTTAAAATAGATGTTAAGTGATCCCAAATAAATATTTATATATTTGTGTTTGAAGGAAAAAGCATGATAAGGCCATTTTTCAGTCCCTTGAATTTGAACAAAAAAGCATCATATACAATTTTATATATATATCAAAACACATCCTCCAGGTGTTTACATCACATTAGTTGGTTAGACAGACATTCTTAAGTGCAAATCTGCAAAAACTGCCAGAATAAGCCCATTTTCAGATTTTGTCATTAATATTTAGATATGAGATGTATATAAAGGCCCTACCTTAAAAGATATTTTGCAATTAGAATTCTTGAACAAAGAGGTTAATTTTAGTGAAATATCTGTGATTATTGCTCATATCTAGTATTCCCAAAGTTGAAAATCTATGTATAAAATGGCTGTTTTAGGTCAAATATGTCAATTTTAAGATTAATCCCATCCAATTTATTAATTTTTAGAAATTGCTTATAATTTTGAAAGGATTGAAGAATTTGACTATGTTTGTAATTTGAGGGCCAGATAATGGCTCTTACTTATACCTTCTCCTTTATATAATTGGAATCAGCTTGTTTTTGAAGTGGGAAGCGATGAATGCTATTACAGGTTTTAAGTCCTAAGGAAAGAGGTATGACAAATTTCCACTGTAGGCATCATGTATTTGTTTCACTCACAAAATCTGCAAGTTTTCAGTTGAATATTGATGAGTCTATATGATTATCGTAAACTTTTAAAAATACAACATGTTTCTATATGGAATTTCAGGCGGTATTTTGTTATTTAAAGTCATTTTGATACATAATTATTATTTTAAATGTTTTGTAAATGCATTAAATGATGACACGACCAATAATGAAGAGAAATCCACAATTTTAGTGTATACCACATCATTTAAACGTTAAGCATGGTAATCAATTCAACTTTCGAACTTCAAACCTACCTTAGACAATGAAGAAATGAATCAACTTTATATTAAATTTAGTATTTCATGCGAAATATATTTTTCAAAATGAAAACTAAAACACCAATCAAGTGTTATGCGTTTCTAAAGTCTGTCAGTATATCTGAATCTGAATTATACTATCCAATTTTTAAATTAATAAAAATCATTTAAATCAGTTGTTTTCCATACAAACTAAAGGAAGCACAGCTATACCTCTGAATAAAATCAAACACTCTAGACAAAGAAAACTATAGACCTGTAAGTATATTGTCCATGATTTCAAAACATTTGAGAGGTCTATAGAAACTCAACTTGTTGAATATTTAAACCCATTTTTCACATTTTTCTGTCAGCTTTTGAAAAGGATATGGATGTCAAAGATGTATTAAAAATAATTGAAGACTTGAAAAAATGCTTAAGATCAAAATAAATATAAGCAGCTATATTAATGGAGTTGTCCAAGGCTTTTGTTTTCCTACCATGGCCCTTCTATATATTTATAATTACACCTTATGTAAGAATCCTGGGTTTTGATTGGTTGATAGCCAGTGTATTTTCACCAATTTACTGTTATCAAATGAATATCGTTCATTTTTAACTAGAGGGGTATATGCAAAAGGATATGCCTTTTTACCCTCTCTGCCGTGGTATTTTTAACATTCGGTGTAATTATAAACAGATATAAGATGTTCTTGGAAATTGTAAAATACCAGTCTTGAGAATGAATTTCCGCCTTCGCTGAAATTTAACATTCTCTCGACTGGTATTTTTCTCAAATACCCCTCCTTAACATGATATATCTGTTCAAAATCCTATGGTGTCTCTGCTTCTTCTATTAAACTTTTGGAAAGTTAATACATGCATACCTAAAAGAAAACCGTGTGTTAAAGTAAGTTCTAATTCAAGCTACTGGCAATTAATGTTTAAAGTGGTGTCACAAAGGTCTATATGGAGGCCAACATTATTTGATATATTTTTTTAAATGACTTAATTTGTCTACTTCATCAAAAAAGTGAACTCTATAATTATGCAGATGACAACACCATTTCCTATGCAGATATTGACCTAGATAAACTAATTAATACTCTAGAAGATAAAAGCAAAAATTTTGATTAATTGGTTCTCAAAAATAAAATGAAAGCTAATACGAAGAATTTCAAGCCATACTAAAAAAAAAAAAATAAAGACAAAACTCAAATTTTATTTAGAAGGTATTGCAATAGAATGTAGAATGAGGTAAACTTTTAGGAGTACCGGTACTATAGACTTAAACTAGTTTCAATGAAATGACTCTTTAATATGTAAAAAACATACAAACAGCTAAATTTATTAAAAGAATTGGAAAATTAGTTTACTATTCTTTCATAATTTTCAACTTTAATTATGGCCCACTAGTTTCCACTATTGTGGGAGGTAAATACAAAGATTGACAAAATTCAAGAGAGAGCAGGGATGTATACCCCAAGTCAATCTTTTTTTTTTTTTTACCCAGAGCAGAAAACACGTTTTTTTTTTTCATCGCCAATCACGAACACAATTATTTTTTTCAGCATATATTAAAAACATTTTTTCTACACTTTTATATTTTAATGTTGTTTTAAAATATTATTTTAACTTGAATTTATGTGTTTACTTTATTTGATATATTACATGTACATGTATATCCCAAGCCAATCAGTTTATATCTTGTTTCTTGCCTGACTGTTTAAAAGGCCAGGAGAGCTTTATAACAGTATGAGTGTCAATGAGACAACTCTCCATCCAAGTCACAATGTATAAAAGTAAACAATTATACGTCACAACGGCCTTCAACATGGAACCTTGGCTCACACGAACTGCAAGCTATAAAGGGTCCCAAAATCATGTATTTGTTTCACTCACAAAATCTGCAAGTTTTCAGTTGAATATTGATGAGTCTATATGATTATCGTAAACTTTTAAAAATACAACATGTTTCTATATGGAATTTCAGGCGTCGTATTTTGTTATTTAAAGTCATTTTGATACATAATTATTATTTTAAATGTTTTGTAAATGCATTAAATGATGTAACCAGAGACATATAATATTATATGTCTCTGATGTAACTAATCAAAATGAAATATGATGTACCATACAATTTACAACAAGTTCCAACTTGATTTTGGTTTTAGTTATGTTATGAATATCTTTCTTTTACATTTTTGGTTACTGGGGTAAATACTCATATTTTGCCAAATCCTGTCAAACTTGTGTTTTGGGCTATTTGTAGGCATTCAGAACTTAATCAACTATATAGAATTAGCCATAATATTGTACTCAGATTATTAAAGTACTTACATAGAGCTGTGAAACTGTTTTCTTACATACCTTTTGAAATTGCCTATTGTGAAATAAATTGAGGGACATTGGCACCACCTCTTTGATTTTACAGTCAAATCAATCTTTGATATGAATTCCACATGCAAATGCATGCACTAACACAATATAGACATACGGTTTTCCAAAAGAGAAGGGTATCTATGCTATATATGTAGAGATCTAGATAGAGTATTAAAATGTAAAGTTATGTTCTCTATGATGTTAAGATTTTAAAGCATAGATAAAGTTGAGAAGGAGCTACATAACATTCCAGAGCACATTAGATAACCCCACTGTTTGGTGGATCATGTTGCTCAGTCTTAAGTTTTTATGCCCCACCTACGATAGTAGAGGGCATTATGTTTTCGGTCTGAGCATCCGTTCCTTCGTTCCTTTGTTCATTCGTTCATCTGTCTGTCCCAAGATAGTTTTTGATGAAGTTGAAGTCAAATCAACTTGAAACTTAGTACACATGTTCCCTATGATATGATCTTTCTAATTTTAATGCCAAATTAGAGTTTTGACCCCAATTTCACGGTCCACTGAACATAGAAAATGATAGTGTGAGTGGGACATCCATGTACTATGGGCACATTCTTGTTTATGTAATGTTTTGTTGACTTGCTTTTCTTTCCCTCTTTTGTTTTTGACCATGGTGTTGGCAGTTTCTCTTCCCTCTTTTGTTTTGGCCATGGTGTTGGCATTTTCTCTTCCCTCTTTGTTTTTGACCATGGTATTGGCAGTTTCTTTTCCTCTTTTGTTTTTGGCCATGGTGATGGCAGTTTCTCTTCCTTCTTTTGTTTTGGCCATGGTGTTGGCAGTTTCTCCTTGTGTTGAATGTCCCAATGGTATCTTCTGCCTCTTTTCATAGTTATATGATTTTTCCTAAATTTATTATTAAATTATTTAGAATAGGCCAAAAAGACAGAATATTTAGATGGCCTCAGCTCAGTGGATATTAATGACAGCTAACAAAAAAATCTAGTAAATTATTAAAAAGTGCAAGTTATATAAATGTTTGTGCAGTCGAGTGTTTGTGAACTTTTCAGTGGTATAGGATTACACTGAAAGTTGTTTGTGTGTGTGTGTGTGGTGTGTGTGTGTGTGTGTGGGGGGGATTAACAAACTTTTGAAAGTGAATAGCAAAAAAAAAAATAGTCTAGAATTTAAACTGTTTTGCCGGGGCTCCTACCCCCCAGAATTTTAGCAGGCACTTTATTTCAATTTCTATATTCAAGCAAACAAAACAATTTTTCCAATAGACGGAATTCTCAATATTGCAAAAAGTCAATAGATGCATGTTAATCTTTTGTGTTGAATAATGACCCTCTGACTTTAACTGATTATCTCCTAATTCATATCTTAAAATTACTATAATATAAAGATTTGCCTCCTCCCCTTAGTAACATGTAATCACTCCCCCTTTTAGTTCCTCGATTCACTATTAAGTAAGCTAAGCGAACCAAAACAGGTTTCTGTGAATGACCTCTTCTGTTTCAACATTTCATCAAGAAATATAAAACAAATGATATTATAAACATTGTATAAAATACATTAATTTAATATGTTATGTATAGGTGAGATTTTGGCTTGATTAAGAAAATAGGCAAGGTCTTGCTTTTAAAATTTGAATTATTTAAAACTAATGAAAGAATAAAAAAAGATAATGTTAAAAATAAAAAAAGGTCTACACTGTGAAGTTTTAAGGAAAAGGGACAACCAACACATTCCGTTTACAAAAGCAAGAGTCACATGAGAATAAAGTTATAGTCAACTTCTCTAGTCTGGTATTGGGGAAAGGTGTCAGTTTCTAACACAAAGTCTTGTCTGATCGAAATGTGAAAATTCATTGAATGCATTATCCAGTCTTCAGACAATGCAAAACACATTTTACTAAACTTTTCATAGCAAAAATGATCAACAGGACAAGATCTACAAAATGACAGCAAAACAGTATCAACAAATATTTCAACAAAGGCAAAAATTGTAAGTAAACTGCTATGATAGAAGAATCATCAGTTGTTAATTGACAGAGACAAACTTCATGGAGGTTATATTGACAAACATATAGCTATGGAAAGAATGTAACTTTAACACACTAATGAGTGTTATAAAGTTAGTTGTTATATTTTATATTATTCACGCAATATTTCGCTAAACAAATTAGCTTCATCCGGTGTGCATCTCTCAAGGTAAAATCGGGATGCATGACAAAAAATATTTTGTAGCTTAAACTACACAAAATTTGAGTAAAAGTTTAACAAAATGTATTGATGTTCTATAAAAATATATGTTTGTAAATTGTCTAGAATATATAAAATATTTTTGCCGCTTATTGTACATAGAATTCTTAAATCAAAACAAATAGTTTTAGTTAAATAGAATGAAGTTCAGGATTTATTCCTTTGGTTTTGGGTAGAACTGTTTTCATCTCTCTCATTAAGTCCATCAGGTTCAAGAGTACGTAGCTGATGCATCCAGAACCTTTCTCTCTGTTTTCTCCTTTGGGAGTCCCAATTTTGGTTTACCTCAATTATTTGAAAGGTGATATTTTCAAAAGTATGCCCTGTTCTTTAATGTAGTAACTGCATCAGTTTATTTACAAACTGATCCACACCTAGATAGATTGAATGTTGATTGTTGCTATTTTTATACACTATATATATATAAAGGATGCAGTGGAATCTTATAGAAAACAAGGAAATTTGGTTACTAAAACTAAAAAGAAATCTTTCAGAAATTATTTCATGGAAAGATGTGTAGGAGGACCAAGCAGCAAGGATTATTGGCCAACAATCAAGGTCTTCTTAACCAATAAAGGGTCATATTTTTCAAAAGATCTTATCTTAGGTGAAGACAACAAGAAGTCCCTAAAACTTCAGAGCAGGTAGTCATAACTCGTAACAGACCATCTTTGGACCCGGTCAACCTGTAGTTTAACGTTACGTCATTTCAATCAAATTATGCAACGTCATTTGCAGCACAGTATAACGGCTACAACGTCAGTTTTTTACCAAGTCAGTGGATGTCATGGCAGGCAAATTTACATCAGCAATGTTTCTTGTATGCTGAAATGCCACATAATCCACTTTATTATTGTTTATAAAGGTTTCAGTGTACACCACATTACTGCAAAAAACAGACTGAAGTGGGTGGAAATGGGCAAAATCAGGAGGAAAACTTGACTAAAAACATTCTCAACAGCATTGGTTAACATTTCTGTCAATCATTTAGGGAATTTCAACAGCTGTCTTTGCCTTTGAGGATTGACACGACCAATAATGAAGAGAAATCCACGATTTTAGTGTATACCACATCATTTAAACGTTAAGCATGACGTAATCAATTCAACTTTCGAACTTCAAACCTACCTTAGACAATGAAGAAATGAATCAACTTTATATTAAATTTAGTATTTCATGCGAAATGTATATTTTCAAAATGAAAAACTAAAACACCAATCGAGTGTTGCGTTTCTAAAGTCTGTCAGTATATCTGAATCTGAATTATACTATCCAATTTTTAAATTAATAAAAAAATCATTTAAATCAGTTGTTTTCCCATACAAACTAAAGGAAGCACACGCTATACCTCTGAATAAAAAATCAAACACTCTAGACAAAGAAAACTATAGACCTGTAAGTATATTGTCCATGATTTCAAAAACATTTGAGAGGTCTATAGAAACTCAACTTGTTGAATATTTAAACCCATTTTTTCACATTTTTCTGTCAGCTTTTGAAAAGGATATGGATGTCAAAGATGTATTAAAAATAATTGAAGACTTGAAAAAAATGCTTAAGATCAAAATAAATATAAGCAGCTATATTAATGGAGTTGTCCAAGGCTTTTGTTTTCCTACCCCATGGCCCCTTCTATATATATTATAATTACACCTTATGTAAGAATCCTGGGTTTTGATTGGTTGATAGCCAGTGTATTTTTCACCAATTTACTGTTATCAAATGAATATCGTTCATTTTTTAACGCCGCCGGGGTATATGCAAAAAGGATATGCCTTTTTCACCCTCTCTGCCGTGGTATTTTTAACATTCGGTGTAATTAAACAGATATAGCATGTTCTTGAGGGGTATTTGCGAAAAATACCAGTCTTGAGAATGAATTTCCTCGCCTATCGCTCATGAAATTTAACATTCTCTCAACTGGTATTTTCATAAATACCCTCCTTAACATGATATATCTGTTTAAAATCTATGGTGTCCCTGCTTCTATTAAACTTTTGGAAAGTTAATACATGCATACCTAAAAGAAAACCGTGTGTTAAAGTAAGTTCTAATTCAAGCTACTGGCAATTAATGTTTAAAGTGGTGTCACAAAGGTCTATATGGAGGCCAACATTATTTGATATATTTTTTTAAATGACTTAATTTGTCTACTTCATCAAAAAAAGTGAACTCTATAATTATGCAGATGACAACACCATTTCCTATGCAGATATTGACCTAGATAAACTAATTAATACTCTAGAAGATAAAAGCAAAAATTTTGATTAATTGGTTCTCAAAAAATAAAATGAAAGCTAATCCAGAAGAATTTCAAGCGATAGCTAAAAAAAAAAAAAAAAGACAAAAACTCAAACTTTATTTAGAAGGTATTGCAATAGAATGTGAAAATGAGGTTAAACTTTTAGGAGTACCGGGTACTATAGACTTAAACTAGTTTCAATGAAATGTTTCTTTAATATGTAAAAAAAAACATACAAACAGCTAAATTTATTAAAAAGAATTGGAAAATTAGTTTACTATTCTTTCATAATTTTCAACTTTAATTATGGCCCACTAGTTTGCACTATTGTGGGGAGGTAAATACAAAAAAGATTGACAAAATTCAAGAGAGAGCAGGGATGTATACCCCAAGTCAATCTTTTTTTTTTTTTACCTTTTTTTTCATCGCCAATCACGAACACAATTATTTTTTCAGCATATATTAAAACATTTTTAAAATATTATTTTAACTTGAATTTATGTGTTTACTTTATTTGATATATATACATGTACATGTATATCCCAAGCCAAGTCAGTTTATATCTTGTTTCTTGCCTGACTGTTTAAAAGGCCAGGAGAGCTTTATAAATAAGGTATGAGTGTCAATGAGACAACTCTCCATCCAAGTCACACCCAGAACAGAAAACATGTTTTTTTTTCATCGCCAATCACGAACACAATTATTTTTTCAGCATATATTAAAACACATTTTTGTACACTTTTATATTTTAATGTTGTTTTAAAATATTATTTTAACTTGAATTTATGTGTGTTTACTTTATTTGATATATATACATGTACATGTATATCCCAAGCCAAGTCAGTTTATATCTTGTTTCTTGCCTGAGTGTTTAAAGGCCATATTTATTGTAAGACTTCAGTGAGTTTTGATAGATTGGGTATTTGTTTATTCTCTAGGTTTTACTAGTTTACTCTATCTTCTTTATGTTAATTGGTTAATAAGTCACATGTCTTTTTGGAGGAAATTCTTTTGTTTAGTTAGAATTTACTTATATTTTGAACCAAGGAATTGTATATTTAAAAGGATTGGAAACGCGGCTCGAGATCAATCGAGACTACAGCGGATCTATAATCCATGTCTGACTCCTGACTCGGTCGGAAGTATGATGAACAATATAAAGAATCATGACGGAGGTTCATTCCCTGTCATACATGTATATGTCGGTCATCTAAATTCACTGGGTCATCTTGCTTGAGAAGATATAAAGGAGAGGAAAAACCCAAGTCAAGTATAAACTACTATTCCATGTAAAAGCTAAGGCCTTAGGTATCCTTTTGATTACTTTTCGGACATACGTTTGCAATAAATTCTTATGAAAAGGTCTTTAAATTTGCGAGTGTTTCATCCGGATTACAAAACAAAAAATACAGTGTTTTGATTTTTTTCCACAAGCTCGACAACCATGAAAGGCAAAACGAAATAGTTGATATCATTATGAAGCTGAAACTTTATTCTAGAACTTTGGCTAATTTTTATGTTTCTGGTAAAATTTCTAAATTTTCTACGATTTTCCAAAACTTTTGTTTAGAATTTCATTATTCTGTCAAAACTTGTCTTTCAATCTGGCAGCGTAATACGATTGTTTTTCAAATGTTGAAAAGTAGAAAGAACAAAGTGACAACATGAGATATCATTTTAAAGAAGAAACATTTTCCTACAATTTGGTCTAAATTACGAATGCTTAATGTTATTGGTATATTGTATATGATTTTATTTCGAAGCATACTGAAAATGTTAAGTAGTGCGTCAAAAAAATACACCAACACACTATATTCTGGTAAGGGTTAAATAACTCCCTGAAATAGACATGGCAATGAAATAAAATTCAAAAGCTTAATCTTTTTCTATAACATGGTGTTGGTTTTATGAAAATGGTGCTAGAAATGAATTTTCTGTGATTGGGCCACTCGATATCCTCGGAATCAAGAATTTCGGAACGTCTCGAAATTTTTCGATCATTTATACAGGTATAGTTATTTATGTCCTTGATACGGTCGCTCTAAGACTATGGATAGGCTACCATGTGGCATTGTATATTTCAACAATCAAAGTTCAATTGTAGATTGGAAAGTAAAACAATAAAGACTAGGTTGCATTCAAAAAATCATTTAAATGTTAGAAACTATTTGCCTTCTGACAAAACATATGTGTTTTTTTAATAATGTGAATGTTTTATTAAATATCAAGTATAATGATAACGCAATTATATAATTCATTCTTTGAGACGGTCCCTCTACTCGTTGTGTTTGTAGTATTTAATATAGCGTGCTGCTGTGCATTGTTACAATAAACCTGGGAATAGTTTATTGATAATTATGACCCAGAATAAACTGATTATTTCTGAACTTTTATCATTTGGTAATTTATATTTCAATCATAGCATGAGAAAATGTCGGAAAGCATGAAGAAAATTAAGAAAACGATATTTCTGTTAAAAATATTTATCACTTTCGGAAACACAGTGGTCGGAAAGCAGAAAGATAATCAACCAAAATGAATTTTTCGTAAAAAAAATATCTAATTTCATTAATAGATACTACCAGACTATGAAAATATTCATTGCTAAGTTTAACCTGAGACTGAATTAATTGTAATATATACGCGTGCATTTGAACAGTCATTACATTTATGACTGAAAATTATATGTAACTTATCAGCACCAATGATCAGGGATGCGTACCAAAAATTAGCTAAATATCTAAATTTTAAACGGTCGTAAATGAAAAAATACTTGCACGTTCTCAATTCACAAGGATTTTAAATCCTTGCATCTCACAAAAACGTAATAATAATTTACAATAATCATAACAAAATCTAATTACTTTCATAATTTTAATTATTTAATACTGTTTTAGTATGGATTTATAAGTCTTTGCTTATATTTTATATATAGAGGAATGTGAGACTTTAAAAAGAGATTCATTTGACAAATAAAATGTCCATCCGTAAATGCTTGACGTTTGTGTTTATAGATATTATATTCTAAATTTTCGGAAAAACTATATGACAGGAACGTATGTTTATTATAAAATTTCATTTCTATTTTTGTTCGTTTTTTTTTAATAGTTCAACCTCATAGCATCTAAATATTTGTACTTTGATACGGTTTTAAGAATTGTATTCATTGTGTTGACCAGCTATCCAACACGTCTTGATTCATTCACATTATACATCACCCTGTTCACACGCACACTTTCGGTTTGCGTTCACAAAAATTCCGGATAAAATGTCAGTGAATCTCAAAACACTTCAGTTAGGTAGTTTGACATCCGAATTCAACTATTAGATTAATATATGTGATGACGCAAATGTGTATTCTTATCCTGAGTGTCAGTGCGTATGCTTTCTATTTACTATTTCGTGCGCTAAAATACCGCGTGCATGCATCAATATTAATTTCACTCGCGAATGCGAATTTTCGCTTTTCTTATCTAAATTCAGGACACGGCAGTAAGTGCTTGACATGTGACTTTCAAGCACGGTCATCATTACTAACGGTATTCTGACCTCTAACTGTTTCTCTTTTGTTTTCTTTTTTGAGTCACTGTCCTGTTATAAACTTTGACATTTTCGAAATGCTTAGCTAGGGATTTTCTACCCGAGGAATAGATTACTTAACTCTGTACTTTATTTGGCCTTTTTAACTTTTTTCATTTGAGCGTCACTGATGATTTTTTTTGTAGACTTAACTCGCGTCTGGCGTACATCATTTTAATTCTGGTATCTTTTTATATCTACATATCTTTTTATATAAATTGGTTCTTTTGAGAGTATGTTCAGGTATTCATAAAACATATGAAAATAAGATATTCTTCAAAACCAAGTTTCCCTGTAGAATATTTGAATTGATTTAAGTAAAATCAGGAAATCCTTAACATTTGAGATGTTTTATGAGACCAAAATAAGTCTCTATATAAGAGGGCTCAATGAATTGCATGCCACAGGTTTTCACCGCAAATGGAAATTGGACTTTAAATTTATCTTTACAACATCTACCATGAGTACAGACAGCTTCAATAATGAGTTGAGAATATGACGACATCAATGGAGGAAACAAAATATAAAGATATGATAGATAAAATAAATGTACCCAGAGTATAAAGCAAACTGAGTGCTTAAATTTATATTGCGATTGGTTGTGCAATTTGCATAGGACATCCGGTTTGTTAAAATTGGAATTTGCGAAAGGGTAATCATTGGAAAAAAATGATATTCATTCCCTAGTAATAAATAAAATAGTCGAGCTTTAAAATTGATATTCAAATAGTAGCTGTATATATACACTTTCAGCTGACTTGTGATTGTACACAAAATTGCATATTTTTAATAAAGGTGTTTTAACATCATCATTGTCTTATTCTATTTCACAGTCAATTATTTCAATTCAAAAGCAAACAAAAATTCAGCAACAATCTTTTGGTGACCCGGCAGTCAGCGGTCTTAGGTTCATGTATTGCTTTTCTTTTTTAAAGAAAGCAACTTGTTTTTTGTTCGCTTTGTTTTTTTAAGACTTAACATCACCGATTGTGATAAAAAACAATTTGTATTATAAGTATAGTTAAATTCTCTGCTGAACTGTAGACTTTTAATTTTTTGTTTCATAGACTACCCAAGGACGTATATTATTTATATATTATAGTATATTATGTTAGTTATACGTCCTTGGACTACCGGAGTACTGCAACATTCTTATCTTTACTCTTTACTTTGACAGATTTGAAATTGTGCATAAGTTCTATCTGATCTTTTGTTGGTTTGTGTTGTTATGATATTGTAACTATCATATTTTTTTAGTTGGCCTAATTTGTTTTGTGTGGCCTGTTATATATTTTTACATTGTGTACAAAATAAAACACAATGTGTTACAATTATGCAGTTTAGAAATAACTGGAACAATCATTGATACTCATGGAATGATTAGAACTTTCTATTTCACTTAGGGAGCTACCATTTGATTTTTATGGGGGCTAGGACGAAAAATTTTGTCCTGCATTTTTTTTAGTTCAGTGTAATCTCTGTCCTGCCTTTTTATTTTTCACTCTATTCGGTCCTGCCTTTTTTTATTAGTTTATCCTGGCTTTTTTTACATAAATTGTCATCCTGCCTTTTTTTTTTGGCAAGTTGCTCATCCTGCCTTTTTTTTACTCAAAACTCCTGTCCTGCCTTTTCTTCAAATTTCATCCTAGCCCCCCCCTCCCCCTCCCCCCATAAAAATCAAATGGTAGCTCCCTTACATAACGTTTCCAGAATGATCATAACAAAAGATGCGTAATTTAAACATCTGGCGTTATCTAGAAGTTTCCGTTTGAGTATATGTATAAGTATGCAAACCCTAAAGACATAGATAGACATAGAGATAGACACAGACATCGATAGACATTAATATTCTCAGCAGTTGGATTGACACTTTTATTTACAAACTACAACATACTAGATTGTGACCTATTGGATGTAATATTCTGCGTGGATTCCGAGAAAATTTCCGGATAAAGAAAAACAAAAGATCAGACATATATTTTGACAGTTAATTAAGTTGACATTTCTTTTTGTGTAATACTTCTTGTAAACTTGTGTATAATAAATCTTGTTAAATTTTATTATTGATTTGTGTCTTTTGTTGGCTACAATTAAAAGGCGATTTTCTGGCGTAACAGAAATTGGGGGCTGGTGTCCGGAATAACGTTAATATCTTATTAAAAAAAAAATCAGTATTTTTATTAGAACTAGCCAACAAAATTCTACAAAATGGCATTTGATGCCGGTAAATTTTTGAAAACGCAAGACCTGGAGGGGTTTGATAATTTAAAGAAAGAGGAATAAGTGTTGCTTGCTAAACATCTGAAATTAGACTTTAGAGTATCTATGAGAAAACAAATCATAAAAAATTAAGTAATAGATAAATTACTTGACGCAGAAATTTTAGGTGAAGAGGCTCTTGAACTTAAGGTCGAAAATGTTGACGCTATCAAATTAAAACAGCTTGAATTAGAACATGAACTTAAATTAAAACAACTGGAAAACGAAGTTAAATTAAAGCAATTGGAAAAAGAAGATGAACTAAAATTAAAACAATTGGAAAAAGAAAAAGAAGAAAGGCAGGCAGAACTTGAAATGAAGGAAAGGTTAGAGATGGAGAAGATGAAAGAAAAAGAAAAAGAAGATGAATTTAAATTAAAACCGGCAGAACTTGAAATGAGGGAAAGGTTAGTGATGGAGAAAATGAAAATTGAAATGGTCAAAGAAGAAAGCAACACTAAAGTCCAGTCGAAATCAGAACATTTTGATGCAGCAAAAAATATACGTTTGGTTCCCAAATTTTGTGTTGATAAATTTTTTCCACAGTTTGAGAAAATTGCTCAAAATATGAAATGGCCGAAGCCTTTTTTGGACTACAATGCTGCAAAGTGTTTTTGAGGGCAAGGCCGCTGACATTTACTCAGCACTTTCATCAGAAAATAGTTCTGATTATGACAAGCTTAAGGTTAAAAAAGAAGTTTTGAAAGCTTATGAGCTAGTGCCAGAAGCAGATAGACAGAAATTTAGGTCTTATAAAAGGTTTGATTCACAATCCTATGTTGAATTTGCTAGGGAAAAAGAAGATCTGTTTGATAAATGGCTTACGTCAAAGAAAATAGATAAAAATTTTGATAATTTAAGACAATATTGATGTTATTAGAATAGTTCAAGCAGTGTGTTCATTTAGACTTAAAACACATTTAGATGACAAAACTGTTGAGACATTACAAGATGCAGCCGTTATATCGGATAATTATACTCTTTCACATAAAAGAAGTTTCAAAGGTCAAAATTTTAATACTTCGAGTGGAAATTACAAGAATCAAAGCACTGAGCGTACTGATAGTAAGCCTGTTGCACAGAATAAGAGTCAGTCTAGTTATAATATGTCTAGTCCAAAATTTGATACTTTTGAGAAGAAGTCACTGACTTGTGCTTATTGTAAGAAGAATGATCACCTGATGGCTGATTGTTTTAGACTCCAGAAGAAGAATGAAAGAGATAATAAGCCCAAGACCAGTGCTTGTACGACACCCGTGTTACCAATACGTTATAATGTCCTGCGAGTCAGGCTTTTAAGTCCAGTTTTTGTGATTACATGGAGGATTATAAACCTTTTATGTCTGATGGGTTTGTTTCTATTGTTGATAATACTACTTCTCAGCCTATTAAGATTTTACGGGACACTGGAGCTTCTCAGTCTTTATTGTTAGAAGGTGTGTTGCCTTTGTCCGAGGAGACTTCTGTTGGTGCCTCCGTTTTGTTACAAGGTGTGGAGTTAGGTTGTATAGATTTTCCCCTCCATCGTATTTATCTGAAGTCAGATTTGATAACTGGACCAATTGTTGTGGGTGTTCGTCCTAGTCTCCTGTTGAGGGTGTTTCATTATTGCTAGGAAATGATCTAGCTAGGAACAAAGTGGTTGCTGAACCAATTGTTACTAGTGAACCGGTGGTGGATGTTAAATCACCTGAAGATGATGCTGAACTGTATCCAGCTTGTGTCGTTACTAGGGCGATGGCTAGAAAACAACAAAATGAGGATTTGCAAGAAGACCAGTTTGATTACATGGACCTTTCTGACAACTTTCTAGCCGACATTGAAGGTCCTGGTAGCTCAGAGAAGGCCGTCATAAGACCACCTAGTATTAGCAAGAATGTAATTATGCCATGGCCAGACGTAAACAGCCATTCATTAGACCGAAGGAAATTTGTCGAAGAACAAAATATAGACCCTGAGGTTCTTCAGCTCTGCAAGAGGGCTCAACCACAGGAAGAAGACATTATTGGTCTTTCCCATGACACCCCCTTGGCTGGACATAAGGTAGACTTGCATAAAGATTTTGCAGCATTTCTACTGGCCAAGACTTAGAAATGATGTCGCAGAATACTGCAAATCATGCCATATATGCCAGGTTGTTGGTAAGCCTAACCAGAAAATACCACCAGCACCACTTCTGCCTATTCCAGCCTTTGAAGAACCTTTCAGCTGAGTACTCATTGATTGCGTTGGACCTTTACCGAAGACCAAGACCGGAAATGCGTATTTATTGACAATCATGTGTACCTCCACTCGCTTTCCTGAGGCTATTCCGTTAAGGAATATCAAGACACCTACTATTGTCAAAGCTCTGATCCAATTTTTCACGCTAGTAGGACTTCCAAAGCTTATACAGTCCGACCAGGGTTCAAATTTCATGTCAGGTTTATTTCAGCAAGTCGTGTACCAGTTCGGGATTGCTCAGTATAGGTCAAGTGCTTATCATCCAGAATCTCAAGGTGCCTTAGAACGTTTTCAACAAACATTGAAGAACATGATCAGAACTTTTGTCTTCAATTTGACAGGGACTGGGATGATGGTGTTCACTTTTTACTTTTTGTGGTCCGAGAGGCTGTTCAAGAATCCTTTGGTTTTAGTTCCTTTGAGTTGGTATTTGGTCATACTGTAAGGGGACCTTTAAAGTTGATTAAGGAAAAATGGCTTACTGAACACACTGACTTGAATCTTCTAGACTATGTATCTAGATTTAAAGAAAAATTGTATACTGCTTGTCAAATTGCTCAGAACAATTTAAAAACTGTCCAGAATAAGATGAAAATATGGTATGTTAAAGATGCAAGGGACAGAGTTTTTGAGCCAGGTGATAAGGTACTTGTATTTTGACCAGTCCCTGGACATCCATTATACAAGCTAAATATTGTGGTACTTATACCATAGAGAGTAAAATCAATGATTTGAATTATATTGTAAAAACACCAGGTCGGCGTAAACAAAATAGAGTGTGTCACATTAATATGTTAAAACCATATTTTCAGCGTACTAATGAAGGTGAGAGTAAACCAGTTGCCAATTTAGCCATGGTTAAATTGGAGAACAATCATGACAAACCAGATACAATTGAACCACCTTTTAGTTCTAAAACTATGGAAGAGACAGTTAGATTGAAAAATTCAGAATTTTTTTCAAATTTAGATTCAAAACTTGCACATCTGTCTTTTGATCGCAGAGAAAAATTAAAAGCCTTGGTATTTTCTTTTAAAAATATTTTTTTAGATGTGCCAAACAAAACCACTGCTGTTTGTCATGATGTCGATGTAGGTGATGCTTCTCCAATTAAGCAACATCCTTACCGGCTCAATCCACTCAAACTTGAATTTATGAGACAAGAAATTAAATATATGCTTGACAATGATATTATTGAGCCGAGTAACAGTGAATGGAGCTCTCCTTGTCTGCTTGTGCCCAAACCAGATAAAACCGTTCGTTTCGTAACTGATTTCAGAAAAGTAAATTCTGTTTCAAAATCTGATTCCTATCCGATTCCAAGGATAGACGACTGTATTGATAACATTGGACAAGCAAAATTTGTGAGCAAATTTGATTTATTGAAAGGTTACTGGCAAGTCCCATCGACACAGAGAGCTCGAGAAATATTAGCTTTGTCACACCAGATGGCTTATTTCAATATACTGTAATGCCGTTTGGCATGAAAAGTGCTCCAGCTACATTTCAAAGAATGATCAATAATGTTATAAAAGATTTAGACTGTTGTTATGCTTATATTGATGATCATATCGTATGTAGTGATAGCTGGGAAGAGCATTTAACACATTTATATGATACTTTTGATAGATTGTCACAATCAAATTTGACTGTTAATCTTGGTAAAAGTGAATTTTGCCAGGCCACTGTTGATTAATTAGGGCATACAGTTGGCCCAGGTCAAGTGAAACCTATTACGGCTAAAGTGGATGCAATTACCAAATTTCCTCCTCCTACAAATAAAAAACAACTTATGAGATATTTAGGCATGATTGGATTTTACAGGAAATTCTGTTCAAATCTTGCTACCGTTGTTCAACCATTGACTCATCTTTTACGGAAAGATTCTAAATTCATCTGGAGTGAAAATTGTCAAAACGCTTTTGAAAATAGCAAATCACTTTTAATTAATAGTCCAGTTCTGATCACTCCAGACTTTGAAAAAACAATTTAAACTTGCCGTTGATGCAAGCGATGTAGGAATTGGAGCTGTTTTATATCAAGAGACAGATGATGATGTTGAGAAACCTATATCATATTTTTCTAAGAAATTAGATAAACACCAGAAAAATTATTCAACTATTGAAAAGAGTGTTTTGCACTGTTGTCTGCACTTCAACATTTTAATGTATATTTAAATCCCATTGTGCATCCATTCTTGTTTATACTGATCATAATCCTCTCACCTTCATACATGAAATGAGAAACAAGAACCAGAGATTGACTAGGTGGAGTTTATTGTTACAGGAATATGATGTTATTGTAAAACATATTAAAGGTAAAGATAATGTAATAGCAGATGCTTTATCTGGAACTTATTAAAACACTGTGTATATACTATGTATTTTTGTACATATTCATGAAAAGTTTTTGTTACACTCAAACTTTTTTTAAGTGGGGGGGGGTTGGGGTTATGATATTGTAACTATCATATTTATTTAGTTGGCCTAATTTGTTTTGTGTGGCCTATTATATATTTTACATTGTGTACAACATAAAACACAATGTGTTACAACTATGCAGTTTAGAAATAACTGGAACAATCATTGATACTCATGGAATGATTAGAACTTTCTATTTCACTTACATAACGTTTCCAGAATGATCATAACAAAAGATGCGTAATTTAAACATCTAGCGTTATCTAGAAGTTTCCGTTTGAGTATATATATAAGTATGCAGACCCTAAAGACATAGATAGACATAGAGATAGACACAGACATCGATAGACATTAATATTCTCAGCAGTTGGATTGACACTTTTATTTACAAACTACAACATACTAGATTGTGACCTATTGGACGTAATACTCTGCGTGGATTCCCGAGAAAATTTCCGGATAAAGAAAAAACAAAAGATCAGACATATATTTTGACAGTTAAGTTGACATTTCTTTTTGTGTAATACTTCTTGTAAACTTGTGTATAATAAATCTTGTTAAATTTTATTATTGATTTGTGTCTTTTGTTGGGTACAATTAAAAGGCGATTTTCTGGCGTAACAGTGTTGCTCAAGGTAATTTTCAGTGCAGTGCTATGCGGGCTGTTATTTTCTTTTCTTTTGTTATTTTTTTTCCACTGTAGTACACGACCTTGTCATTTTTGTATTGCCCATTGACATCTTCTGCTTCTGTTTGCTTATTTTAAGCTACTTTGGTCATTCTAAAGATTTAAAATAAACCTTAACCACTAATATCTCTTTTGGTTTGTTTTAATAGGATAGTGTCTCATTCCTTGAATTTGTTATACAGGAATTCATTTTAATATCAGTTTTTTTATAAGCAAATAAACTGCTAGGGCTCTTCACACAACTTATCATTAGAACGCATCAATAGGTACATACATGTATCAAGTCACTGATATATAAATATAGATAATGTGCTTTTGAACTACACAAGAATTCTTAAACATACATAGATGTGTTCAGAATATTTTTGTTGTTGGGTTGTTGTCTCAATGACATATACACCACATCTCCTTTTACTCATAGCATCTGTACCTTTTCAATGTACTGCAGAAAATATTTGCATACACATTTTTCAAAACACGAGAGGTGATTTAGTGATCATAGAATGAGAACATGTAAAACTGAAACAACACAGCAGATAAATACAAACAAGCACCGTTGTATAAAAAGGACTGAAACAAACATAGATGATAACCAATATGAACCCATAAAGACTAGTGTACCAGTAGAGTGAACATTTCTTGCTTCTTGTTCAACATCTTTTGTCATTTCATGTAAACAATTAAATATGTTACTTTCCATATACAAGTAGAGGAAGGACTTTGTGAATCGAAATATTTTGCTTTTTAGTACTGTCAAGTTATATATTCACAGGTGTGTTGTGGCTCTAATTCACCAACTAAAGTTGATCTACTAAAACTATGAAAAAAGAAACGAACCGCAAAAACTTAACAACGAACCATGAAATAAAAATGATATTGATTTTGGTAGGCTGAAACCTGCCAGAGGGCTATCAGTATGTACGCCAATTATAAATGAAGGCGGCCTAGTTTAAACGGACCCATTCACGAAAGCTGAACCTTGTTCACTGTTCCATGAAAAGAGTTCCAAGGTTAGGAGAATCTTGTTTCTGAATGATAGATCACATAATGTCAGAAAGTAATATTTGGCCATATCGAAAAAGCCAGTCTGAGATAAATTTCCTAAAAATTGTTGACACAGTCACAGATATGTCTCTTTGGCACGACATATCTACTTAAGTCGAAGGTATGTCGTTTCGGATGAGTGTTATTTGGTATGAAAAGGGGGGACGGCAGTCAAATATCAGAAAAAAAAGCACTAAAAACGGACATAAGGGGGTTATCCCAACATCACTTGGTCAGGTCGTTCATTTTCCTTAGTTCACAAATGGAATCAGTATTGTAATAAATTCGTGGAGGATTCCACGAAACCCTCTGTCTCGCCTGAGATTGCTGCTGTTAGTGTACAAAAGTAAAGTTGACAGTTTATTTTTCTGTAACATACAAAATTTAAAAACTATTTTTTATCCGTATAGATGCTTTATCTTGATTTAAAAGATTAACTCATATACAAGTTTTATAACAATTCATGGAGATTTACAATTTTATCAGTACAAAACTGTAAAAAAACAGATTGTCCTGTTCCCTAGTATCTATGTAGAATCGCAGTGAATTATACACAGAGGAAACGCATGGGAAGGGATCCGCTAGCTAAATAAAAATAAGAAGATAAGCAAAACCTTTACCGCATAGTAAGCTATGAAAGAATCCGAAATGACTTGTAAAACAACTTAAACGAAAAACCTAACGATCTAAATGACGAAGACGCCGACGCCACTACTAAATAAAGTTAGGAGATGTGGTGTAATTGCCAATGAGACAACTAACCACCAGAGTTTAAGTAAAGAGGATGTAAGCAACCATAGACAGCCGTACGACCTTCAACAATAGTCGGCTATAAAAGTCCACCACGTGGAAATGTGAAACAATTCAAATAGGAAATGTAACGGCCTAATTTATAACAAAACAATTTACGAAAAACAAATAAGAAACACATGAACCAACGACAACCATTGAACTACAGGCTCTTGACTTGGGACAAGCATATGAAGAATGTGGCGGAGTTAAACATGTATGTGAGCGCTCAACCTTACCTCTAACCTGGGACCGCCATGTTACAGCACAATAAAACCTAAAAATAATAAGTCGGTGCAGCTGGCTAACTCAACAGATCGGTATTATTGGCCAATATAAATTCATCAAAATCCGGCGTAGATCTCGATGCTCCAGAAGAGTAAGCTGATCCTGCTCAACGAGAGTCACCTGTCGTGTTATTCGTGAAATTACAAACCCAGTGATTTGGTCTAATGCAATAGGTCATCCTCGAGGAAAAGTGGACGGGATTGTGGTTACAACAATTGGAACATATGTTATCCGTCGTTTCCCTGTAAGTTTAGTGTGAGTTGATTAAAGATGTTTCATTTGTTGACAACAAACTAAGTACAAGTCATTTGTTTTTTTTTTTTTTTTTTACATTTGTCATTTCGGGATCTTACTTTGCGGTAAAGATTTTGCTCATTTTTGAAGACCATACAGTGACATATAGTTGTTTTAAACTTCCCCGTGATTTGGTATGTGGTGGAGAGATGTCTTATTGGCTATCATACCGCATCTTCTGATTTTTGTATAAGTTTTTTTTTTTTGCAGTTGATAAAACTGTTTTGTCCTTATAAATTTGTAAATCTCCACGAATTGTTATAAAACTTGGACAGCAATTGTTATATCGACACAGTCATGTTCAAAAATAACCCTTAAGCATATGTGTTGCTGATTTGCTGTTTAATTGATTCTTGTTCAGACTTCTGAACTTATTAAATTTTAACAAAATTTTCTCAAGACACTACCAACTTTGTGTAATCAACTCTTCCTGCAATTTCAGTCAATTCAGATAATGAAACTTCACATAATGTTCGCACATCTCAATATAGATTTTTATTTTTCAAATTACCGGTAAAAGTTACTCAGGACTTTTACCTTTTTTTCTATTTAAAAAAAATTGTTTTCAAATATTTTTAACACCTTTCACTTGAATACACATTTTGGCTGCATAATGGTTATCCAATGATAATTTCTTTTTGAAAAATTTACATCAAACATTTTGGCTTATTGTAACTTTTGCTGTTACCTTAGATTTCAAGAAATGCTAGGATAACCATTAAATATTGAAAATAAAAACTACATCTTCAAAATTGGCTCAATACTAACAAAAATTTCCATGTTTCATGTCAAAAAGTTTTGATCTTCTTTTCGGTGTTGAAATATTTATTCTTCCATGCCCGGTACTTCATGCTTAAAAATGTTTTCATCAGCTAACAAACTTTACATAGGGGAATCTTAACTCACAGAGTAGACATTAATAGATGGTTATGTTGTCTGCTCTTTGGTCGGGTTGTTGTCTCTTTGACATATTCCCATTTCCATTCTCAATTTTATGGTTAGTATAATATGGATTAGAGAGAAATGGAGGGAGGGAGAAATAGGAAGAATTGAGAGGATGGGGTAAACATTTAGAGTGTTTGTAAAGATGTATGTTTTATAGAGAGAAAGGGAAGAATTGATAGGATGAGCTGAGTAAACATTAAAAGTGGTATGTAAAGAAGCAAGTTTTGAGAGGGGGTGAACTGGGAGTGGGAAAATGTTTAATTTCTATGTAAGGGCTTGATGAACTGGTCTAATGGAAGTGCAGTTTTCTCTTTTCATTCGTGCAGTTTCTATTTTCTTCAGAAATCTGATATAACATTTTAACTTTCGAAATTACTGCTGTCTAAAAATTTACAAGTTAACAGCCTTTTTTTGTTACTGATTATGTGCTGCTTTTATATAAACAGTTTAGCACTTCTCAAGGGCTAGATAGGGTTGCAGCTGTTCGTCGAATTTAACAACCTCCTCCAACAGGTCTATATGGAATTTCAGTGATATTCTAGTTAACACTTACATTTTATGAATCTTTCTTTCATTCTGAGAAATTTTGCTTTCTAGTCTTTTCAAATGCATGCTAAGCGTCTTTTATAACTTGCTTGGTCTTAATTCTTCTTTGTGCATCTTTGCTGTCAAGTTTATCATCATATGGGTTAATATCAGTCTTTAATTTTTTTGCAGATGTTTCATGGTCTACTTCCAATAGTAAAATTAAGTCTGTAAGTCGCCAAGACATTCTATTGACATGCATCAATAATTTACAGTATTGATTTCCAGCTGAACTTTGAAAAATGCATGATTTCACCACGTGTTTGGGTAGCATTGACAAGTATCTCAGGAAATGAAATTTGTTGCCATGGAAACCCTCTCTCTGACTCAATAAACCCCAACGGTGTAATCAGTTTTAGGTCCACCGTATAATGACCCCTATTGAGTATTATTGTCGAGCCTTCGACTTTAGTCGAAAAAGCGAGACATAGCAATCCTACATTCCGTCGGTATCGGTGTCGTCGTCGTCGTCGGCGGCGGCGTCCACAAATATTCACTCTGTGGTTAAAGTTTTTGAAATTTTAATAACTTTCTTAAACTATCCTGGATTTGTACCAAACTTGGACAGAAGCTTGTTTATAATCATAAGATAGTATCCAGAAGTAAATTTTGTAAAATAAAATTCCTGTTTTCCATATTTTACTTGTAAATGGACTTAGTTTTTCTGCCAGGAAACATTACATTCACTCTGTGGTTAAAGTTTTAAAATTTTAATAACTTTCTTAAACTATCCTGGATTTGTTCCAAACTTGGACAGAAGCTTGTTTATGATCATAAGATAGTATCCAGAAGTAAATTTTGTAAAATAAAATTCCTGTTTTCCGTATTTTACTTGTAAATGGACTTAGTTTTTCTGCCAGGAAACATTACATTCACTCTGTGGTTAAAGTTTTAAAATTTTAATAACTTTCTAAAACTATCCTGGATTTGTATCAAACTTGGACAGAAGCTTGTTTATGATCATAAGAAAGTATCCAGAAGTAAATTTGTTTAAAAAATTCATTTTTGCGTATTTTACTTATAAATGGACTTAGTTTTTCTGCCAGGAAACAATACATTCACTCTGTGGTTAAAGTTTTTTAAATTTTAATAACTTTCTTAAACTATCCTGGATTTCTACCAAACTTGGACAGAAGCTTGTTTATGATCAAAAGCTAGTATCTAGAAGGAAATTTTGTTAAAATTTTGTACCTGTTTATCCGTATTTTACTTATAAATGGACTTAGTTTTTCTTCCAGTTAACATTAAATACAGTCTGCAGTTAAAGTTTTTAAAACATTTATTAGATTCATAAACTATCCTGGATTTATACCAAATTTTGACAGAAGCTTCTTACAATCAAAAGATAGTATCTAAAGGAATATTTTTATTGATTTTTTTCCTCATTTTTGTTGAGCCTGCGATTAACAGCAAAAGTAGGCGAGACACTGGGTTCCGCGGAACCCTTACGAATTTTTATAATAATAATCCAAATAGGAAATAAGAGATTTTAAATCTCTTTCTTCTATTGTTTTTTTTCTATATGATAAAAATAACTACTATATATACTACCAGAGACATATAATACATTGTATTATATGTCTCTGATACTACATATGAAAATTAGGTACGAGTTGGTAAAAATACGAGTCAGTAAAAATCGGGTGTTTGAGTACGAGTTCACATGGGTCCTATGTACAATTCTTTGAGCGTAATTCTCAGATGTTTTAATATTACACAAATAACATTGCTCATGACTGTTATTTCCTTTTTTTTAAAACTTAACACAGTAAGATGTGTGTGCTCCAACGTTGGAGGGATTTACGTGAAGAAGAAGAAACAGTAACGTCACTCCCGGAAGTCCATTTCATGTTTATGTTTTATGGTCTACAAGAAAATCTAACAATAATTGATAATTTTACAGATTCTATAAACAATGGGTGCTTTAACAAGCCGACAGGCCAACGGAAACGAAGATATAGACACTGCTTGTAATAACGTGTATAGATACCCACCGAAATCAGGTAACAAAAACACCACGTTTAGGTCAGGAATAACCATAATTTTGTCATTGATCATTTAATTGGTGCAATTCACGTATAGAATCCACCATTTGACAGATTATAGAGTCAAGAAAATAAAGGTGAACGTGATAACATCATTTTGAATCCTTGAACTCTTCAGTTGAATCTCGTATAAAAAAGCCTAAGGGACAGCTGGGCCTTGTTGCTAAATTGACTGTGTTTACACCACAAAATTTACTCTGAGTATAAATTTTGTCACACAATGAACACTAAACTAATACATGAACAGTAGTTAATTCAAGTATCAAACTTAATAGATAGAGCTTTTCTTTTTTCTGGGTTGAATCAATGAATGAAGTGAAAAACTGGTACTTGGTAAAAGTGGTAACCCAACTGGAATTTGCCAGAAATTTACTGAACCAGAAATCTTTTTCACATATTTATGTTTTATGTATTTTTCTACAAACTTTTATTCATATGATGCAGCCTAAAAAGTTTATCTCATGTATGTAAAGGTTTTTGTTCTAATATAAAAAAGAAGATGTGGTATGATTGCCAATGAGACAACTGTCCACAAGAAACCAAAATGACACAGAAATTAACAACTGTAGGTCACCGTCGGCCTTCAACAATGAGCAAAGCCCATACCGTATAGTCAGCTATAAAAGGCCCGAAATGACAATGTAAAACAATTCAAAAGAGAAAACTAACGGCCGATTTATGTACAAAAATGAGCGAAAAACAAATATGTAACACACAAACAAACAACAACCACTGAATTACAGGCTCTTGACTTGGGACAGGCACATACATACATAATGTGGCGGGGTTAAACATGTTAGCGGGATCCCAACCGTCCCCTAACCTGGGACAGTGATATAACAGTACAACATAAGCACGAACTATAAAAATCAGTTGAAAAAGGCTTAACTCATCAGATGGACAAAATACAAGTGGACGTGGCAGGGTACTTGTACAGCCCAACAACAAAAAGACACTACGAACAGATCTGAGAGTACTGCAGTTATCTGACAGCTAGTTCAAAGCCACTAACAACTAATAACAAAATCATGCATCTAAGACTAAATTATCAATCCGTACACATCCAACATCCAATGGATTTAGTGTAAAGACGTCATAAACAGTCAGAGAAAACATGACCTTGTGCAATGCCAAGATACAGGTATCGACAGATTGTAGATCCATGAATATGTATATGTATATAACATACTAGTAATATTTAGTTTGCGTTTAATTTACTGATAACAAAATAAATATTTATACCAATAAAACAATATTCAATGATCTTATTACAGTGTTGAATTGGTTACCTTTTAGAATAAGTTTATTTAAAGGAGCGATAAGTTTACAAGGATCATTTCTAAATTTCTGGGCACAGTTAACAACATTTCCGTAAAATGAGGATGTGCTATCCTGTTTGAAATAAGTTTTCTACAGGTACAACCAAACTTCAAAACCAAATCTTTATATCTACATGTACATGTATAGAAAAATTTAGTAAAGGTTTTAAGTAATTTATGGTAACGATATCCCTGGTTTAATAATTTACCAGTAATACATAGATTACGTTCGTTAAAATCAAAACGACTAACGTCACAACAGACACAGCATAGCGAGCGAGCTGTGAAAATATAAACACCGTAAGATGGTGCCAAAGGAACATCACCATCTAAAATGGAAAATTAACAATAGGGAACGAAAAATCGTCCCTTTTGTCGTAAATTTTAGTGTGGAGTTTCCCGTTTAAAACCGAAATATCTAAATCTAGGAAAGGACAGTTATTACCGTTTAAATTTGATTTATTTAAAGTAAGTTCCTTGGGGTAAATTTCAGTAGTATATTGAGAAAATTCTTGATTATTTAACGAAAAAATATCATCAAGATAACAGTAAGTGTTGTTGAATTTATCTAACATCACCAATAATGATGAATTTGAAGTTTACTAATTTCTACATCGGTAAAAGTGGTAACCCCGAACCGGAAAGTTATTCTTTCACCAAACCTTAATCTCTCTTAGTGCTTTAACTAACTTTCTTATTGTATGTTCGAAATGGAATAATTCTTCGTATGTGAACAAACATTTTTATTCACTCAAACTTTATTTTGCCTGTTATTGCAGGCATTCCAAAAAAGGGTAGTCTAAATCCTAAAGGGAGACAACTCCAATCTGAACTTTTGGTGATGATTGTTTTGCTACTGGACAACTTGGCCTCAAACAAACTCAGCCTATAACAAACTTGGACTATGACTTCAGCCAACCATTGTTTATATACATAAATAAAGTGAACAATTTGGCCTACATGTATGTTTCATAGATTGTGTTTTCTGATGCTATTTTTACTCTTTATAGACATTATTTTGTTTTACTTAATTTTTAGCAAATTTATTTACAAGTTTGGGAGATAATAAAAAACGTTTTTTGAGAAAAATGTTAAAAGTAGAAATGAAATAAGATATTGTCAAACAATATGGTTTATATTGAATATGTTGAATTGAATTTGAAGGATTAAATGTTTTTCTTCATTGGTTGTTTTATTTTTCATATTTTTTTATCAATTTATGGAGAAATTAAACATTTATCCAATGGTTATGACCTCAAGAAATGAACTTCAACAGCTACACTGGTGGGAAAGATTAAACTTTCAAAATTAATGAAATGAGAGACATTTGGTTTTTGGTCTAATAAAAAGTGACTTCTACCATTCTCAAAATGTAAATACAAAACATCCTTAAAATTACGGAAAAATAACTTGAAATAAGAGAGTTCCTTCAAATAATTAGATAAAGCTGAGTGAAAATAATGAAACGGAAGATTTACCGAGTTTGGATTACCACTTTTGCCTAGGTGGAAATCATAAAAACTGATTTTTTTGGTAAGTGAAGAACAAAAACCCACTCACACATAACATAAAAAGGCATTTAATCCTGCACCATATACATTAACTTTTGTAATAAATATATGACATTGAAAGAACACAATATATGTTATAAGATTTCCTGTTCGGCAAATTTCAGCAAATTTCTGACAAATTCAGTTAACTTTTACCGACCACCTGGAAAACCTTAGTCCTAGGTAATAGTACATGTAGTACAATGTATGTAGTCTTAATAATTATGACGTCTTGAAAGGCTATTTTAATTTTTTGCGTCATAATTATTTAAACTAATGTAGTACATGTAGTGTGATGATGTTGGGCAGGGAAAAGCAGGCACTACAACAGAACAGCCAATATGACAAAGAACTACAACATAATACAAAAAAACCCTTAGATCAAAGTTCTACTACAAAATGCATTACCAAATACAGATCTAGAATTAAAATATTTCTAGCTACATGTATATATTCTATAGTGGAAACTTCCTACATTGTATGTAGAGTTCCTCCCTAGAAAATTAGCATACACAAAGCCAATTATTATTAAATTAATCTTGAATATATTTACTGGTGGAAATCTTTTTGTACAAAATGATGAATCAAATTAAGAGACAAAAACATACAATGAAGTGTGTCCTTTTTTGTCGAGCCTGCAACTTTTCGCAGAAAGCTCGACATAGGGATAGTGATCCGGCTAAAGCGGCGTTAACTGACTTCTTAAAAGCTTAATATTTCAGAAGGTAGAAGACCTGGATGCTTCATACTTTGTATATAGATGCCTTATGATATGAAGTTTCCGTGTGTCATATGTCCATTGTCCTTGACCTCATTTTTATGGTTCAGTGACTACTTGAAAAAAAAAAGTTAAGATTTTTTTGTAATGTTAATTTCTCTCTTATTATGAGTATTAGGATACCTATATTTGGTATGTGCGTACTTGGCAAGGTCCTCATGTCTGTCAGACAGTTTTCACTTGACCTCGACTTCATTTCATGGATCAGTGATCAAGGTTAAGTTTTCGTGGTCAAGTCCATATCTCAGATACTATAAGCAATAGGTCTACTATATTTGGTGTATGTAATGATTGTAAGGTGTACATGTCCAACTATCAGGTGTCATCTGACCTTGACCTCATTTTCATGGTTCAGTGGTCATAGTTTAGTTTTTATACGAAAAAAATTTTGCGGTTGTATATTGCATGTATTGGTATGAAGTTGGCGTCGTCGTCATCGTCGTCCAAAGACACATTGGTTTTCGCACAATAACTTTAGTTTAAGTGAATGGATCTCTATGAAATTTTACCATAAGGTTCAATACCACAAAAGGAAGGTTGGGATTGATTTTGGGGGTTATGGTACCAACAGTTAAGGAATTAGGGGCCAAAAGGGGCCAAAATAAGCATTTTTCTAGTTTCATGACAATAACGTTAACTTGTGTGTAAGTGTATGGATCTTTCTGAAATTGTACTACAAGGTTCCATATCACAAAGGAAAGCTGGAATTGAGTTTTGGGATAATTGCCCAAAACGTTTAGTAATAAGGGGCCAAAAATAAGCATTTTCTAGTTTCCAGACAATAACTTGTGTTCAAGTGTATGGATCTCTCTGAAATTGTACTGCAAGGTACCATACCACAAAGGGAAGGCTGGGATTGAGTTTGGGGGTGATGAATCATAATGGGGTTCAAAAAATTGGTGGGGGATTTTTTTTTTTCCTTTTTTTCCCTTTTTTTTTCTTTAAAATTTTCCTTTTTAGTGGGGTCCAAAATTAAACTTTGTTTTATTTCAACAAAAATTGAATATATGGGGTTCTTTGATATGCTGAATCTAACCATGTATTTAGATTTTTGTTTTTTGGGCCCCATTATCAAATTGGTCCACATTGAGGTCAAAAGGGTCTAAAATTAAACTTTGTTTGATTTCATCAAAAATTGAATTCTTTGGAATCTTTGATATGCTCAATCTAACCATGTATTTAGATTTTGAATATTGGACCATAATAGGTAAATTAAAAATTTTTAAGTTCTTAGACCACATTTATTCTGTGTCAGAAACCTATGCTGTGTCAAATATTTAATCACAATCCAAATTCAGAGCTGTATCAAGTTTGAATGTTGTGTCCATACTTGCCCCAACTGTTCAGGGTTCGACCTCTGCGGTCGTATCAAGCTGCGCCTAGCGGAGCATTTTATTGTGTTTTGGTCTGTTTTTCTAATACTGTATGCAATAGGTCAACTATATTTGGTGTATGGAAATATTTTATGATGTACATGTCAGTCTGGCAGGTTTTATTTGACCTTGGCCTCATTTTCACAGTTCATTGCTCAATGTTAAGTTTTTGTGTTTTGGTCTGTTTTTTTAATACTGTATATATGCAGTAGCTCAACTATATTTGGTGTATGGAAATATTTTATGATGTACATGTCAGTCTGGCAGGTTTTATTTGACCTTGACCTCATTTTCACAGTTCATTGCTCAATGTTAAGTTTTTGTGTTTTGGTCTGTTTTTTAATACTATATATATGCAGTAGCTCAACTATATTTGGTGTATGGAAATATTTTATGATGTACATGTCAGTCTGGCAGGTTTTATTTGACCTTGACCTCATTTTCACAGTTCATTGCTCAATGTTAAGTTTTGTGTTTTGGTCTGTTTTTTTAATATTGTATGCAAAAGATCAACCAAATTTTTGGTGTATGGAAATATTTTACGTTGTACATGTAAGTCTGGCAGGTTTTATTTGACTTTGACCTTATGTTCATGGTTCATTGCTTATGTTAAGTTTTTATACGACTGCAAAAAATTTTGTGGTCGTATATTGGTATCACATCTTCATCCGAAGACAGTTGGTTTCCGGACAATAACTTTAGTATAAGTAAATAGAAATCTATGAAATTTAAACACAAGGTTTATAACCAAAAAAGGAAGGTTGGGATTGATTTTGGGGGTTATGGTACTAACAGTTTAGGAATTAGGGGCCAAAAAGAGGCCCAAAAAGGCATTTTTCTAGTTTCCAGACAATAACTTGTGTTTAAGTGTATGGATCTCTCTGAAATTATACCACAAGTTTCCATACCACAAAGGGATGGTTAGGATTGGCTTTGGGGGGTTATGGCTCAAACCGTTTAGGAATTAGGGGCAAACAAAGGGGAAAAACAAGGATTTCCTGATTAATGGACAATTTAAAAGCAGTGTAAGGAAGGTAATTCAAAAACAAAATTGTACAATGTTGTACAATGTTGGATTACCTCCTTACATTTCTTTTAAATTATCTATTTAAGACTTTTATGATGTATTTTGATGTATTTAAATGGATAATTATGGTTGCAAACTCCATTGGTAATTTGAATTGAGATTATGACCATATCTTGAGGAAAGAATTTTATTTTGGAAAAGGGGCGGGGCAATTTTTCTCATTTCAGATTTCAGAAAATAAACAAAATTTCTTCACATATTTTTTTTGCAAAAAAGATGTGGGGGTTCAATATGCAACAGCATAGTGTATTGCACAAAAGCAAAAATTGAATATAAATTCAAATCATATAACCAATTCTAAGTTCTTTGACTACAATTATTCTGTGTCAGAAACCTATTAGGCCACTTTTTTTTTATTAGTTGGTTCACAGGATTCTTAAAAAAGGAAGGGTAGGAGGTCGAAAAAAAAAAAAATAATAATGAAAAGGATAGGGTAGGAGGTCGAAAAAAAATAAAAATAAAATTGGAATTAAGACTGTTTTTTTACCAAAATCAAGAAACAAACAATGACATTACTCTATAATATAATACTAACCATGTATGCAGATCGTTTCATGAACTGTTATTAATTCTTGCTGTTTTAATTAATGTGTTGCAAGGAGTCCAATGTCAATGTAGATTGATGAAAGCATACATATATGTCTCTGATGAAAGTAAGTGCATTTCTTTTTGTTCTGTGTATTTATTTATCAAATTTAAATCAGGGAGTGATATCATAATACAATCTTATTGAGGAAATACCATGCTCTCTGCATGTCATATGCCATCATATGTGGTACATATAAACATACAATTTTTGTCCTTTTTATGCTATTTTACACTGCTAAGTATTAACTTATATCTTGAAGTGTCCTGTGATTGTCCCTTTTTATAAATGTCGAAGTGATATTGTCAGGCATTCTATGACAGTAATACATGTTCTGATTTTGTGTTGGGATCTTGTTCACCATATCCCTTCTTTATTTCAATTTAAATAAGAACAACACATGGATCTTATTTAAATTCCTACTCAATAGGACTGTTCCATTAAAACATATTAATAGGTACCGTGGCAGCAAGTTAAAAGATCCTTCCCTTTAGTAGGTACCTCATATGTTTAATGGAACAATACGATTAAATATGAATTTCTAAGAAATTGGCTAGTACATTTGTACTTCACATGGTGTGTCCAAAGGGACAACGCTGGCATCGTCAGTCAATTTGTCTTTCTTGGAAGCTTTCCCGGTGTCATTAACAAAAACGCTTTCACTAAGACATTCAAGAATAATGTCTTTTACAGTATGTAATGGTTTTGTGCAGACAAACTGCCCTAAAACATCCCCTTTCGACGGGTTTCTGATCAACACTTGAAAAAAAATTGACCTGCCGTCTACCTCCATTTTCAACTGGTTCCTTTTCACCGCATTAGATCATGATGAAATGTTGACTGAACAGGGAACCGCACGGGATTTTCCAATCCACTCCGAGGGTATTCCGACTGGAGGAAGAAAGGCCGATCTTTTTTATTATGTTTTTATTTTTATTTGTACTTCTTCAAACAGAAAAGGGTCAGCGGTATTAAAAAAAATCTTCTAAATTGTTCTTTTTTTTTTTAATTTCAAAATCGGGAAAAACAGGGTCGATGGATCCGTAAACCAACAAAAAAAAAAAAAAGTGGCCTTATGTATTAAATATTTAATTGCAATCCAAATTCAGACCTGTATGAAGCGCAAATATTGTGTCCATTTTTGCCCCAACTGTTCAGGGTTGAACCTCTGCGGTCGTATCCAGATGCATCCGGCGAAGCAATTTATTGTGTTTTGGTCTGTTTTTCTTAAACTTTAAGCAATAGGTCAACTATATTTGGTGTATGGAATGATTGTAAGGTGTATATGTCTATCTTGCAGGTATCATCTGACCTTCACCTCATTTTCATGGTTGATTGGTCAATGTTCAGTTTTCCTGGTTAACTTTATTTCTTAGATATTTTAAGCAATTGGTCAACTATATTTGATGCATTGAATGATTTTAAGGTGTACATGTCTGTCTGGCAGGGTTCATCTGACCTTGACTTCATTTTCATGGTTCATTGATCAGTATAGAATTTCCATGGTTTGGTCTGTTTCTTTTATACTATAAGCAATAGGTCATCTATATTCTGTGTATGGAATGATTGTATTAAAGGTGTGCATGTATTTCCGGCTTGGTTTATCTGACCTTGACCTCATTTTCTTGGATCATAAATGTTAATGTGATACTTGTAGGACTATCAACATAAAATCAATGGTCGGTATAGTAGGCGAGACATTTCAGTGTGTGCACTCCTATTCTCAAATAAACTTGAATAAATTATTTTTTTATGATATCGTAGTGATTATTTTATTCTTATTACTAAGTAACTTTGGTTTATATTTATAAGACAAAATAAAGATTCATTTAAAGGATACAAAATCTATATATTCAAACAAATTCTTCAATTTTCACAGCTCTCTGTTAGTATTTACTCTACCTTAAATTTAACTACATGAAAACCAAATTTATCCTGAAGTACACATGTATACGTGTATCAACTTCCTACATGCCAATTTTCAACAAATGTTTAAAGTCTTTAAGGACACATGATGTTCCTGAAGTCCCCAAACTACTAAAATCACTTGTATGTGACAATTAATTAATTGTGTGAAAGTTTAAAAATCACTCTTTCCAAAAACATGAACAAATATCAAAATGTGTTATTGACAAATTATTAAGTAGGTATTTTTTCGGATATTACAATGTACAAAAGTACAAAAACAGTTCTTAAACACCTTGATTAAGATATATATCAAAAAAATAAAGATAATTACCATGATTTCCGATAGACAATTTTCATATTACTGACTTTTGACTCGGGAACTCATATACATGTATAATTATTGAACAGGTTACCTAATTTGTGGAAGGACATTCTGGTATTCGGTCAAGTAAGAGCTACTAAAAGAAGTAAAATCAAGCTCACATCGGTGTAATTTTTGGGGAAAATAATTGCTTTATGTTTTCTATACACGACAAAATCATCAGAAATGTGTTAATTTTGTCCCCAATTTGCACGGTAAGTAAGCTTGATTTTACTTCTTTTCGTTGCTCTTACTTGATGGAGTACCAGGATGTCCTACCACAGAGTAGGTAACCTGTTCAAAAATTGTTTACTTTTAAAATATGAATGATAACAACAATAATAATGTCTCTAGTATTAGAATTTGCTATATGTTGGTCGTTCTGTGGTGTTCTGTGGTAAAAAGATTCACCTGGTGTAATCAACTCTTGGCCACAGACCACAATTAAATTCTCTATTAGTTCTTTATAACGTTTTGTTTCATTAAAAAAAATGCACCGATTCTTTTTGACAAATATTTTGTGTGTGTAAAGTACAGTACTAGTCCAAACATATATCAAACATTCAGAAATATCGCTCCCAGCATCTTACAAATTTAGCCAATACACATCCATACCCCTATGGACAAGTCAAGAGATGTTCAAAACTGTAAATATCACCTTTTGCACCTGGCCTAATCACTCTTTCCATATCAAAATCAGTTAAAATACAACATCCAAAAGTTTATTTCACCTCTCTTCTTTCATTTCCATCCCAAAAATCTAAGAATGAGTGAGGAAGGAAGAAAAAATTAAGAAAAATACACTCTTATTAAAAGGAACTATATTCGTGGACAACGAAAAGCGGGATCATTAATTGTGGTCTTTGGCCTCTTACAGTTTTCAACCTAAATCCTTGAAACTTTACTGAAAGATTGCACATACATGTGCTTAAAAGTTGTTCACCTGCATTTACAATATATATATATAAGTCTTATGGAGGAATTTTTCCAAGACTTGGAAACTTTATATCTTTCCAACAAAATTGACAAAAATTGAACATGTACCAATTTTATGAAATCAACTCTTCTGTTTATTTTCAACCGAATTCCTTGAAACATTTCATAACAATTGTACACCTATTGAAGTTGTGTTCCTCCCATTATGGGGTTGTTAACTGGATTTTCGAAGGAAATATCGGTTATTAAAATGGGGATGTACGGCGGGCGATTGGGCAGGCTGATGGGCTGAAAAGCGAGACATAGGTATGCTGTTTTAGTATATCGAGGTCTCGCCTTGACGGCAAAAGCGGCTGTTTGTGGCGAGGCGGCAACAATGTATTAGTTTGTGATTAGGTCTAGTTCATGGTGAACCACTAGTGGTAGGTCAATGATATTTGGTATGCAGTTGTATTAGCATTGGCACATCTCATTACCATGGAGATTATTTGGCCCCCTCCCCCTCAGTCAAGGTCTATTGACTTTGAAACTTTTCATAGTTTACATGTATTAGTTTGTGATCAGGTCAATTTATGGGGAACCACTAGTGGTAGGTCAATGATATTTGGTATGCAGTTGTATAAGCATTGGCATATCTCATTTCCATGGAGATTATTTGGCTCTGCCCCCTTAGTCATGGTCTATAGACTTTGAAAATTTTGCTAAGTTAACATGTATTAGTTTATGATTAGATCAGTTTAAGATGAACTGCTAATGTTAAGTCAATGATATTTGGTATGCAAATTTATTGGCATTTGCAAGTATCGTTTCCATGGAGATTATGTAGCCCCACCCCTGATCGTGCTTCATTGACTTTGAAACTTTTACATAGTTTACCTAGTTAATGTTTGTGTTTAGGTTTGTTTACAGGGAAGGACTTATGATAAGTCAATGGTATTTGGTATGCAGTTGTATTAGCATTGGCACATTCCGTTCCATGGAGATAGTTTAGCCATGTACCTTCAATCATGGTTCATCGACTTTGAATATTTGCATAACTTACATGTTAAAGTATTGCTATTTTAATTTCAACATTTGCATTATCAAAATTACAATAAGGCGAGATATTTCTCTGTGATAACAGTTTATTAATATCCAAAAGTGGTATTTTAAAATATTTTTCTCTTGTTATCATTTTATGACTAAACATAATGTCTTATCTCACAATAAAAATTGGAGTGACAGATTTGTTTGAAAATTTTCTATTTCCTAAGTGGTGATGATTATAAGCTATATTATTAGACATTTTGAAGTTAATTACATTATTAATTATTAATTAGATCTGGGTTATATCTTAGCATATGATAATCATTGGAGTGATAGATTTATTTGAAAGTTTTCTGTTTCCTGATAAGATCTGTAGGACTGTAACTATAAAGTCTGAAATTTACTAGTAGGACTGTATAAATGAAGTTTGAAATTTACTGTTCATTATTAGACATTTTGAAGATAATTAAGTCTCCCTAAACCATATATATTCTTACCCCACCCCCTTCAATTTGAGAATGTGCTTTTATCTTGTAAACGGTCGAGATCCCCACCCCTAAACCATATATATTCTTGTATGGGACAATAAAACAAATCAAATGAAATATTGGGGGAGTCCCTGGGTTCACCTCCACCACCCTTCTTTTTGAAAACTTGTAAACGGTCAAGATCCCCACCCTGAAACCATATATATTCTTGTATGGGACAATAAAACTAATTAAATGAAATAAAAGGCCAGTCCCCTGGGGTAACCTCCACCCCTCCTGTTTGAGAACTTGTAAATGGTCGATATCCCTTCCCCTAAACCATATATATTCTTGTATGGGACAGTAAAACAAATCAAATGAAATATAAGGCGAGTCACCTGGGGTCACCCCACCCCTTCCTGTTTTAGAACTGGTAAACGGTCGAGATCCCCACCACTGAACCATATATATTCTTGTTTGGGACAATATCACAAATCAGATGAAATATAAGGTGAGTCCCCTGGGGTAACCCCCACCCCCTTTTTTTTGAAAGCTTGTAAACAGTCAAGATCCCCACCCCGAAACCATATATATTCTTGTATGGGACAATAAAACAAATCAAATGATATATAAGGCGAGTCCCCTGGGGTCACCCCCACCCCCCTCCTGTTTAAGAACTTGTAAACGGTCGAGATCCCCACCCCTAAACCATATATATTCTTGTATGGGACAATAACACAAATCAAATGAAATATAGGGGAAGTCCAGGGGGGTCACCCCCACCCCCCTTCTTTTTGAAAACTTGTAAACGGTCAAGATCCCCACCCCAAAACCATATATATTCTTGTATGGGACAATAAAACAAATCAAAAGAAATATAGGGGAAGTCCATGGGGTAACCCCCAACCCCTCTTTTTTATAACTTGTAAACAGTCAAGATCCCCATCCCTAAACCATATATATTCTTGAATGGGACAATACAACAAATCAAATGAAATTGAGGGGATTCCCCTGGGGTAACCCCCACCTCTCTTCTTTTTGAAAACTTGTAAACGGTCAAGATCCCCACCCTGAAACCATATATATTTATACCCCACGCAATGAGTTGCGGAGGGTATAATGTTTTTGACCCGTCCGTCCGTCCGTCAGTCCATCCGTCAGTCCTGTTTCTTGTCATCACAACTCCTCTCAAACCACACAACAGAATTTCACGAAACCATTTTAGATAATAAGAACATACTATGTAGTTGTGCATATCGACAGGAAACTACGATTCAATTCTTTTTCTAGGAGTTACGCCCCTTTGAACTTATTTACTTTAATGTACTACTGCAAAAGTTTGTCATCGCAACTCCTCTCAAACCACACAACACAATTTCATGAAACCTTTTCAGATAATAAGGACATACTACGTAGATGTGCATATCGACAGGAAATTAAGATTCAATTTTTTTTCCAGGAGTTACACCCCTTTGAACTTATTTGCCCAATATACTACTGCAACCTTTTGTCATCACAACTCCTCTCAAACCACACAACAGAATTTCATGAAACCTTTTCAGATAATAAGGACATACTACGTAGATGTGCATATCGACAGGAAATTACGATTCAATTTTTTTTCCAGGACTTACGCCCCTTTGAATTTATTTGCCCAATATACTACTGCAACCTTTTGTCATCGCAACTCCTCTCAAACCACACAACAGAATTTCATGAAACTTTTTCAGATAATAAGGACATACTACATAGATGTGCATATCGACAGGAAATTACGATTCAATTTTTTTTCCAGGACTTACGCCCCTTTGAACTTATTTGCCCAATTACTACTGCAACCTTTTGTCATCGCAACTCCTCTCAAACCACACAACAGAATTTCATGAAACCTTTTCAGATAATAAGGACATACTACGTAGATGTGCATATCGACAGGAAATTAAGATTCAATTTTTTTTCTAGGACTTACGCCCCTTTGAACTTATTTGCTTCAATGTACTTCTACAACAGTTTGTCATCGCAACTCCTCTGAAACCACACAACAGAATTTCATGAAACTGTGTAGATAATAAGGACATACTATATATATAGATGTGCTTATTGACAGGAAATTATGATTCAATTTTTTTTTCTGATACAATTTTTTTTTCTTACACTTATTTTATTTCTCCAATGACAATGTGGGGACGTGGGGTATGTGAGCGCGCTCACTAAGGTTCTTTCATCTTGTATGGGACAATAAAACTAATTGAATGAAATAAAAGGCCAGTCCCCTGGGGTAACCCCCACCCCTCCTGTTTGAGAACTTGTAAACGGTCGAGATCCCCACCCCTAAACCATATATATTCTTGTATTGGACAATAAAAAAAATCAATGGGACAATAAAACTAATTGAATGAAAAAAAAGGCCAGTCCCCTGGGGTAACTCCCACCCCTCCTGTTTGAGAACTTGTAAACGGTCGAGATCCCCACCCCTAAACCATATATATTCTTGTATTGGACAATAAAAGAAATCAAATGAAATATAAGGCGAGTCCCCTGGGGTCACCCTCCACCCCCCTCCTGTTTAAGAACTGGTAAACGGTTGAGATCCTCACCCCGAAACCATATATATTCTTGTATGGGACAATAAAACAAATCAAATGAAATATAAGGCGAGTCCCCTGGGGTCACCCCCAGCCCCCCTCCTGTTTAAGAACTTGTAAACGGTTGAGATCCCCACCCCTAAACCATATATATTCTTGTATGGGACAATAACACAAATCAAATGAAATATAGGGGAAGTCCAGGGGGGTCACCCCCACCCCCCTTCTTTTTGAAAACTTGTAAACGGTCGAGATCCCCACCCCTAAGCCATATATATTCTTGAATGGGAAAAAAAAAAAAAAAATCATATGAAATAAAGGGTAAATCCCCTGAGGATCACCCTCGCCCCCCCTTTTGAGAACTTGTGAACGGTCGAGATCTCCACCACTAAACCATATGTATTCCTGTTTGTAATTTCAAGAAGATTTGAATGACATACAGGGTCAATCCATAGGCGTCACTTATGCATATCACAAACCAATTTGTACTGGACTTTGCTCAATGTCAGGCGACCATGGGAATGACGAATTATTGGAGCTTTGTTTGCGAGACTTCGTTACAGCAACCTGTTACAATTATTTCTTGTTACTGATACGTTTTATAGATTTTGAAAAGACATTGTATTAATGATAAATAAAATTTTGGATTTTTTTCTTCTTTTCTTTGATAAATTGTTTGAAGAATTTTGTGGCAAGTTTGTTTGTTATTCTGTAAAAACTAATTTTCTGAATGCTATATTTTTTTTTTGATGAAGTGAACTCCATTAAAAACTAAGCTATTAATAAACATATATTTAGATTTCTGATTTTGGGCCCAGTTTTCAGGTTGGTCCAAATCGGGGTCCAAAATTAAACTGTGTTTGATTTCAACATAAATTGAATATATATAGGGTTCTTTGAAATGCTTAATCTAAACCTGTATTTCTTTTCATTATTAATAAGATAATACCACATTGAGGTCCAAAGGGTCCTAAATTAAACTTTTGTTAAATGTCATCAAAAATTGAATTCTTTGGTTCTTTGATGTGCTGATTCTAACAATGGTTGAGTGTTAAATCATATCTAATTTTAGAGAACCTAGTCATCACTGGTTGTTTTTATTATATTATTGATTATAATTTGAAAAATTGCATCATATATTATTTTAGAGAACTATTTATCCAGTTTGAGTTATTTCCCTTTGCACAGAAAATGTTATGGGTAAAATTAACCTGTGTTTCAGTTCAACATAAATTAAATATATATAGGGTTCTTTCAAATGCTGAATCTAAACCTGTATTTAAATATTAGATTTTTAGGCCCAGTTTTCAAGTTGGTCCAAATCAGGATCCAAAATTAAACTTTGTTTGATTCAACAAAAATTGAATTTATGGGGTTCTTTGAAATGCTGAATCTAACCATGTATTGAGAGATTTTGGATTGTGGGCTCCTTTATCAAATTGGTCCACATTGAGGTCCAAAGGGTCCTAAATTAAACTTTTGTCTGATTTCATCAAAAATTGAATTCTTGGGGTTCTTTGATATGCTGATTCTAATATGTACTTAGATTTTGGATATTGGACCATAATAGGTATTTAAATGTCCAATTTCAAATATTTCAGTTCTTTGATCACATTCATTTTGCGTCACAAACCTATGCTGTGTCAAATATTCAATCACAATCCAAATTCAGAGCTGTTTTAAGCTTAAATGTAGGGTCCATACTTGCTCAACTGTTCAGGGTTCGACCTCTGCAGGAAAATCCGGTTTGCTGTCACTCTGACAGCCTCTTGTTTTACAATTGAAGTTGTGTTCCTCCCATTATGGGGTTGTTTTACTATTGAAGTTGTGTTCCTCCCATTATAGGGTTGTTAGTCCCCTACCGACGAAGTCGAAGGGGACTTTAGGTTTGCACTCTGTCCGTCTGTCTGTCTGTCAGTCCTTCTGTCAGTCCGGCAAATCAGCTTTACACACTTTTTTTCTTCGTTCTTGAAGATATTGATTTGATATTTGGTATATAGTTTTATCATGACAAGTTATAGATCAAGTTCAAATTTTGTTCCGGTCTGATGATTTAATCCAGAGTTATGGACCACCATAACTCTGGACCATATCTAATGTTAGAGTACTATCTGTACAAAGGGAATTAACCATAATTTTTTAAAGGACATTCTTTGTTCAAATATTTGAAGAACTTTTGGCAGGTTTGTTAGTTATTTAGTATAAACTAATTTTCTGAATGCTATATATATAAAAAAAAATTATGAAGAGAAATCCTTTAATTAGATAATAATCTATTTTTATTATGTATATATTTCAATACATTACATTGTGTAGATAAAAGTTGTTGACATTTTATAGATAAGTTACAAATCTATATTAGTTTGTGACAAATGAAATAAAAATATTTGGAACTATGAATTATATTTGATTATAATTTGAAAATAGATATACACTGTATTACATCATATCTAATTTTAAGAGAACTATTAATCATATCTAATGTTTTTTCATCATGCTTATTCGACATTGATTGATAATTGGTATATAGTTTTATCATGACAAGTTACAGATCAAGTTCAAATTTTTGTTTCGGTCTAATATTTTTGTGCAGAGTTATGGTCCTTGGACTTGAAAAATTCACTCATATAATCAGTTTTCCACACTGTTTTTAGTCCTGCTTGAAGATATTGACATGATATTTACTTTTTGTTTACACCATGGCAAGTTATATAACAAGTTAGCATTTTGTTCCAGTATAATGAATTTTTACCCAGTAGGGGACTATGTATTGCCGTGCAATACTCTCAGAATGCTTGTTTTAATTGAAGTTGTGTTCCTCCCATTATAGGGTTGTTTTACAATTGAAGTTGTGTTCCTCCCATTATGGGGTTGTTTTACTATTGAAGTTGTGTTCCTCCCATTATAGGGTTGTTTTACAATTGAAGTTGTGTTCCTCCCATTATAGGGTTGTTTTACAATTGAAGTTGTGTTCCTCCCATTATAGGGTTGTTTTACAATTGAAGTTGTGTTCCTCCCATTATAGGGTTGTTTTACTATTGAAGTTGTGTTCCTCCCATTATAGGGTTGTTTTACTCTTGAAGTTGTGTTCCTCCCATTATAGGGTTGTTTTACAATTGAAGTTGTGTTCCTCCCATTATAGGGTTGTTTTACTATTGAAGTTGTGTTCCTCCCATTATAGGGTTGTTTTACTATTGAAGTTGTGTTCCTCCCATTATAGGGTTGTTTTACTCTTGAAGTTGTGTTCCTCCCATTATAGGGTTGTTTTACAATTGAAGTTGTGTTCCTCTCATTATAGGGTTGTTTTACAATTGAAGTTGTGTTCCTCCCATTATAGGGTTGTTTTACAATTGAAGTTGTGTTCCTCCCATTATACGGTTGTTTTACTATTGAAGTTGTGTTCCTCCCATTATGGGGTTGTTTTACTATTGAAGTTGTGTTCCTCCCATTATAGGGTTGTTTTACAATTGAAGTTGTGTTCCTCCCATTATAGGGTTGTTTTACTATTGAAGTTGTGTTCCTCCCATTATAGGGTTGTTTTACTCTTGAAGTTGTGTTCCTCCCATTATAGGGTTGTTTTACTCTTGAAGTTGTGTTCCTCCCATTATAGGGTTGTTTTACAATTGAAGTTGTGTTCCTCCCATTATAGGGTTGTTTTACAATTGAAGTTGTGTTCCTCCCATTATAGGGTTGTTTTACTATTGAAGTTGTGTTCCTCCCATTATACGGTTGTTTTACTATTGAAGTTGTGTTCCTCCCATTATAGGGTTGTTTTACTATTGAAGTTGTGTTCCTCCCATTATACGGTTGTTTTACTATTGAAGTTGTGTTCCTCCCATTATGGGGTTGTTTTACTATTGAAGTTGTGTTCCTCCCATTATAGGGTTGTTTTACTATTGAAGTTGTGTTCCTCCCATTATACGGTTGTTTTACTATTGAAGTTGTGTTCCTCCCATTATAGGGTTGTTTTACAATTGAAGTTGTGTTCCTCCCATTATAGGGTTGTTTTACTATTGAAGTTGTGTTCCTCCCATTATGGGGTTGTTTTACTATTGAAGTTGTGTTCCTCCCATTATACGGTTGTTTTACTCTTGAAGTTGTGTTCCTCCCATTATGGGGTTGTTTTACTATTGAAGTTGTGTTCCTCCCATTATGGGGTTGTTTTACTATTGAAGTTGTGTTCCTCCCATTGTGGGGTTGTTTTAAAGGACATTTTTAACTTTCATGTATTTTATTCCCTCAGTGTATCTGTTCTGAATCTAAAAAAATAATATGATCTGTTTAAAAACTGTCATTTACAAAATGTAATTCTGCCGTGTTGAATAAAATTCCTTAAATTTTATTGAGTACATGTACAAGTTTAAGCTGTTTCTTTGTTATCTTTCAGGCAACTATTTTGGAAGTCATTTTATCATGGGAGGAGAAAGATTTGATATGAGTCAGCCAGAGGCTTATCTGTTTGGAGAAAATCAGGATCTCAATTTTCTTGGATCAAAGCCTGTTGCTGTAAGTTGCTTGAATTTGTATGAAAATAATAAATTTACCTTGTCATCATTTTTATGACATAAAAGGTACCAATTTAACTGCACTTGATGTCATCATTTTTATGAGATAAACAGTACCAATTTTACCGCACCTCACCTGATGATTTTTTCGACAATTAATGTCTTCAGTGATGATGGGGTTAAAGTTACTAATGTATTTGAAAGTCCAAAACCTAATACAAAGTGAAACATTGAAGATTTCCAAAAAGTACCAAAAGTACCAAATCCAATCCAGGATAAGGATTCAGAGCTATATGTATGAGGGAGATGCAGTTCTTAATTTAAAATGTTTTTTAAATTTTGTAACAGCAAATTTAAATCAAACTATACATATGCATGTTTCCCTATTTTCATGATAGTACAGAAGTATAGGCTACTGGGCTTGTGATCATGATACCCTCCTGGACTTACATTTGTACAGTCCACCAGCAGAGGTATTGAACAGTGGTAGTATTAACATTAAAGGTAAACATTTTACTGCACCAGATACCCATTTTGACAATTATGTCTCAAGTGATGCTCAAGGCTAAAATATATGAAAGTCCAAAACCTGATACAATTGTTGAGTAGCTGATAAAACCAAAAGGCACCAAAAGTAAATCTAAACCCAGACAAGGTCTTAGGATTTAGAGCTATGCAAGAAGGAGATATAGTTATGTGATGTAGATACAATGATTCATTGATTTTAGTTGAGCCTGCAATAAAAGTCCTTGATGTAAAATGTATTGATCCTACATTCCATCTGTGTCCGTGTTGTCAACATCTAGATAGTCTGTGATAAAAGTTTTTTTAAAAATTTTACAGGCTATATATAGATATTGATCTTGACGTAAACCATGCTTAACCAAAAGTGTATTCCCTTAATGTAAATGGTCAATGGTGCTAACTTAAAATGTTCATAAAATGTGTTAGGGTAGGCATGAGAGTTGTAGGAACATGTACATGATGTATGTAGGGAATCAGGGACTCAATATTTGTTTGGCCTTATTAGCTCAACATTATTTAAAATCACAGTGATTCAGTTAGAAATTACTCTGGCAAGTGTTTGCATGTAGGGAATCTCTTTGGAACATGGTGATTACTTGTTATCTAGTCTAATACTTTGATTTTGCAGTCCATTTGTGTACATTTTGGTTGACTGTTAAAGTCATTTAATACTTCATATTAAAAAAAAAATGGATTCTGTTCTTTAACTTTAGTTTGCCTCAACCAAATATTATGAAACTTATACACAATGGTTATTACCACAAAACGTAGATCAAGTTTGAATTTAGGTGGCGTCACTTTTACCGTTCTAGAGTTCTGCTACTTTACAAATGGAAAAATTGCTGAATTTTTCGTTTCCGTTCTCTAACTTTAGTTTGCCTCAACTAAATGTTATGAAACTTATACACAATTCTTAAGCTTATTACCACAAAATACAGATCAAGTTTGAATTTTGGTGGGTCGCTTTTACCGTTCTAGAGTTATGCCCTTTACAAATGGAAAATTGCTTAATTTTTTGTTTCCGTTCTCCAACTTTAGTTTGCCTCAACCAAATGTTGTGAATCTTATACACAATGCTTATTGCTACAAAACGCAGATCAGGTTTGAATTTTGGTGGCGTCACTTTTACCGTTCTAGAGTTATGCCCCTTTACAAATGGAAATTTTTCGTTTCCGTTCTTTTACTGATCAAGTACAAATTTGGGTAGCGTCACTTTTACGGTTCTTGAGTAATGCCCTTTATAACGTTATATGCAAGTGGGGGCATCTTCTATGTCCCATGGACACATTCCCCATTTATTATTACATATTTGAATTGAATAAATGAAAATAGCTTGTATGCAAATTTTCGTCAAAAATCACAGTGGGATCAAAACTGTATTGTATTAAGGCCTTAACATTAAGGAAACTCATTTCATAGGACAGGGTGAATTAAGTTATATTTTCAGTAGATTAATAAGACCAATGTTTAACTGAATCATCTCTTGAGTTCTGTGTTTCTATTACAATTTGATCTGTATATGATAAATTTTATTTTATTTTCAGTATCCTTATCCTTCATCATCAGGTAATGAACCTACCAAAACACTTAAAAGTCTGATCAACATCAGAAAGGATTCACTTCGATTTGTCAAGTAAGTCCATATATACATATATACTTGTAGTTTCCCCGAGATGATATATATACATATATACTTGTAGTTCCACAGAAAAACTAACTGTTAAATATAAGAAAGATTTTTCTTTGTCTTCTCTTGTATGCATAATTTATCTAAAACATTTAATAGCCTGTGGACCAGAAGGATTCCATTCACATTGTCTTGGTAATCCTGAAATTATATTATTATATAATTATCTCACAAGATATACAATATATATATCTTAATAAAAACTTTTATATACCACTATGGTAAGAATCCAGTTTTAGAAGTTGATTGATTAGGCTTTACAATGTATATCTGTCTCAGTTTACATGAGAAATTATTTCTTGGAAACACAACAACATCACTACACCACCTCTTTTTTAAGTTTGGTGAATTTTTTTTATTTTGCACAATACATGTATTGATACCTTTTTGTTCATTTCATTTTTTGTTTATTTCTTGAGACATGTAGCATTTTTTGATAGTACATGTCAATGTTTTTCATACATCATGTACATATAAAACTCTGTAGTTTGTAGATACACATATGAATAAAAGTAGATTTTTGTGTAAATGTTAAAACCAGGAACCTAAAAACTCAGTAAAATAAAAAGAAATCTACCCCTTTTAGATTTATTCTTATCTTGTCTCACAAATACATACTTATCGGTCGTCCCTCTGTCTGTATCACTCTGCTCAGCTCTTAATTAAAATTGCTTATCATTGCTTTGTGAGGTCAAATACATTGACTCGGCCTTAATAACTTTGGCCTGAACATATCACTGACATCATAATGAATGAGCCGATGTTGATAAGTTTGACCCGAACTTATCAAATCATCTTCCGGTTTGCTGGTGAAATAAAGAAAACCCTTGTTTCTATCATGAAAATACACAAATACAACCCGATAAATTGATTATCTGGTTGTCTGCATAATGATATTGTAAAATATCAATATGCAGACAGCCTGATAATCGGTACGTATCCATACCTTACATGTATCATGAAAAACTCTCACTTGACATGCTTGACCTGAATCTAGAAAAAGTTGAATCCAAAGAGACTGAAAGATTAGCCATCTTATGAAATACTTATAGACAATAAAGTAAGAAACCCTTGCCATTCACTTACTTGTGCCATTAATATGTGGAAGGTTTCAACTAACTGTATGAGTACTCAAATCAATGGCATAGAATAAAAGGGAGAAAACTAACACAACAAAAAACAAAGTAATATTTATTCCAGTCAGTAAAAAAGAAGTAGAAAAATTGATTTAGATAATATTGCATTTCAGGAGAACTTTAGAAAATAAGTTATCAACTTTGCCAATTTTAAAAAAGAATTGAGAGGAAAATTATTAGTCCATTTATTAACCAACTAAAGTGTTCCCTTTCTAGACTGTTACCCTTTGTAAATAGGTTCATGGAAATAGCATAATCAGGAAACATAAGTTAACACATGTGATTTATATCAGTTTATAATGGTATGCATTTAAATATTTCTTGTTTCATTTTTGTTTCCTTAAAAAGGTTGAGTGGAGAGATATTTATAATATTTAATGTTATATTAATACATTGATAGTTTACTTTATAGCAACTCAATTTATTTTCTTGTTCTTTCTACGTTAGACAGGTTTAGGATAATTTTTGCAAGAAAAGTTATGCTTGCTGCATACCTGTCAACCTCTCAAAGTGAAATTGAGTGAAAAAATATCAGGTCATAACGTGTAAAATATTATTTTTGTGTAATTACAGTTTTCAGAGATCACATTTTTTCATTATAAAACATGTTCACAACACAAGTCATGCAAGTGTTAATCATTTACTAAAAATTATTTACAAGTTTTTCTACTCATTTTTACTGCATTTTTGTTATTTCATTATATTTTTTAATTAGTTAGATAGTCATTAATTAATCAAATTACTATATTCCTGTATTTATGCAAGTAACCAGATTTGCAATTCAGAAGTTTAAGAGTCATTTTATTGAGTTCTGTCACAGCTGTCTCTAGTATCTTTATACTTCCTGTTTAGTCGTGTTAGTTGTTCATGTGGCTGTACCAGTTTTTTCTTTATATTTGATTACAAAGAAAATTAAATGGATTAATACAAGTTTCAAATTTCTGTCCGACCAATTTTTATGTATTTTGAGCTTCAAATTGTTTATCAATGTATTTTTCTCATATTACTAATATACTTCCACTCAAAGTGGGGGGCAATATTGCATTCCTCATGTCTGTCCATTTGTGCAACAAATATTTGTGTTACATTTTTCTCAGAAATTAGTGATTTGACAGCTTTATTTCAGTGGAATGACAAAGTATTAGTTTTTCAAACTATCTAATACATTGTAGTAAATTTAGATCAAATTGTTGAACTTCCTGTTAAAGAAAAATGTAAATTTTGGCAGTATTTCAAAAGTTAAATTTTGCATGTGACCCAGGACTTACCAATTCATCGGAAATTTATGATATCAATATCTCTGCTGTTAAAACTTCCTGTTTTATGGAGTAGCATTGCCATGGTTACAGAGCAGCCTTTATTAATGAATGCACAATATCTTTTGCATGTGTAAAAATTTAGTTAGTACATGTTAATTTGATGTTTAAGGGTTGATGAAGCTGAAGTAGAGGATGATCAGAAGACCACAAACAAATATAATGTAGAATTTGTCTTTGATTCTGATGTCAAATGTGCAATTACTATCTATTACTTTGCAACAGAGGAGTTTAACAATGGACAACTTGTGTAAGTTTTGTGATTAATTATGATACAGAGTTATCAAATCTGTACAACATTAAAACTATTTTTCTGAATCAGGATTGATTTATTGTTGTTTACTTAAAAATCAAGTGGCATATATATCTCATTCATATATAATAAATAAATAATAGATCAGTTTAAATAGGTAGGTTCAGTACATTGGTTTCACCAGGATGAAATGTGAGAATTTATTCAGACATCCATATGAAAATATGATACGAAGATAGGAACTGAAAATATGCCTTGCAATAGGTCACCTGATGTAATATTCTGCTTATTCATATCAGATTTGAAAACAATTCTTAGTGAATATACTAGAAGTATTTGCAGCTGTCTAACTACCAACAATCAATCGATCATACACAATATTTTATACTACCAAGAAGCTCTTTTCTTAATATGGACGGGCTTGAGAAGTGAAATTGATACTGTAGGAATGAATATCCTACTTGAATATGCATCCAAAGACAACCAATTTCAGCAGTTTATTAGTTATACTTATTAATCCTAACCAATTTTGCATTTATACTGTAAAAATGTCACAATAATTATAGGAATTTATAATATTAGTTGATTATTTATAGAATCAACTCTAAATATCCTATAAAGTCAGACACATACCATTATAAGAAAGGAGCCAATCAATTGTTCTCACAGTCAGGTCATGTGATAGAACCAACCAATTATACCGAAGAAGAGGTAAGTCCCAGCCAATCAGTTGTTCTCACAGGCAGTTCATGTGATAGAACCCACCAATTACATTGAAGAAGAGATAAGTCCCAGCCACTCAGTTGCTTTCAGTCAGGTCATGTGATGGTACCCACCAAATTTTCTGAAGAAAAGCTTGAATCAAATTATTACAAACTTAACACTGTTGTTGTGATTGGTGAATATAGACTCGATTTTGACTTTGAAAATATTCTTGTTTGTCATTCCAGAGTTATGGGACTTTTAACAGTTATATTTGACACCATATTTTTATGCCTAAGGGTATCATTGTTCATGTTTTTCTACAGAGCCATTTTATTTGCTTCTGATTAGATGCCTTCTAAATATCAATTTTAATTTACATTTAGGGCATGTCATGTACTCTTAATGCAGCTGTTTATTATACTGAAAATTCAGAATTTATTGCGAGGTTTATATTTATGCGAATAATGCAACTACTTGAGAATCACCATCATAAGAACTCGCATTCCGATATCAAATAAATATATCTGTATGTAGCTTTTCCGAAAATCACAATGATAAATACAGGCAATGATTTCTGATTTTACAGTAAACAGTCATAACAATTTGTGTGGTTTCTTCAACAATTACTATGTTATTATACCCCACGCAACGAGTTGCGGAGGGTATAATGGTTTTGACCCGTCCGTCCGTCCGTCTGTCCGTCCGTCCGTCAGTCCTGTTTCTTGTCATCGCAACTCCTCTCAAACCACACAACAGAATTTCACGAAACCTTTTTAGGTACATGTAATAAGGACATACTATGTAGTTGTGCATATCGACAGGAAATTACGATTCACTTCTTTTTCTAGGAGTTACGCCCCTTTGAACTTATTTACTTTAATATACTACTGCAACCTTTTGTCATCGCAACTCCTCTCAAACCACACAACAGAATTTCATGAAACCTTTTCAGATATTAAGGACATACTACGTAGATGTGCATATCGACAGGAAATTACGATTCAATTTTTTTTCCCAGGAGTTACGCCCCTTTGAACTTATTTGCTTCAATGTACTTCTGCAACAGTTTGTCATCGCAACTCCTCTGAAACCACACAACAGAATTTCATGAAACTGTGTAGATAATAAGGACATACTATGTAGATGTGCATATTGACAGGAAATTATGATTCAATTTTTTTCTCTGATACAATTTTTTTTTCTTACACTTATTTTATTTCTCCAATGACAATGTGGGGAAAAGGGGACGTGTGGTATGTGAGCGCGCTGACTAAGGTTTTTTCATTTCTTCAACAATTACTATGTTGTTTCTTCAACGATTACAATGTTGTTAAATTTCTTCAACATTTACTATGTTGTTTCTTCAACAATTACTTTGTTTTTTCTTCAAATGTACTGTGTGTCCTTTTCTTTTAAACACATCAACTATGTATAATTTCTAGTAATAAGTAAGATTAAATGTGGTTTCTTAGCTTGTAGTAGTTTAAACAAGACTGGTTTCTTCAACCATTAATTAAAACCATCCATTAAACAATGACACTTTTCTTCTGCCTTTTAACTTGATGTGGTTTAATCAACCATTAACAATGGATTTGTTTCCTTCAACCAATTTATAAAGAACTGATGTAATAATTATGTTTACAGTATTTCTTCAACTAATGAAAACAATATTATACAAATATGTTGCCATGAAAATACAAATACAGATTTTATGTACAATGTATTGGACAAAACTTGCTAAATTGACATATAGTGAAAAATTATATTCGTTTATGTATAATTTCAGTGGCAGTATGATCCAGCTAAGGACATCATCCCAGTGGTTATACATTGTGTAGTAGAAGATGAAGGTAATTTATCTAATAATTTAAGTCCTTTCAGTGTATTTCATTGGTCCTTTCAGTGTATTTCATTGGTTTTTATTAAAACGTAGTAGATGTTAGTGTGTCAAATTCTGTCTCCTTACATTGTACTACATTTTGATCTTTGCATCATGGAAATCATGTTTTTTTTTTGGTGTTTGTTAACTGATTGATAATGAAAAATAAATTTTGTCTTGACACCTGAAATTGTACAAATTGTAAAAGCCAAAAATAAAACTCCATTATAATAATGAAATGGAAGAATTATCTAATTACTGTAAAGTTGGAAATTTTCATCAGGGATTTATTTTTGCTAATTTTCCAATGAATATAAGATCGCTAAAAAATCTCCTTGTATAAATTATATCTTTTCATCAGATTCAAGTGCAAGAAAAACACAAAAATATAACCTCACAAACCAGATGGGCTTTAGAAATTGAAAATTTAAACTCAGTATTTTTTGTTTTCAAACAATTTGTATCAGATTGCAAACATACTTTGATATATGATCACATATAATGAAATGGAAGATCCTTTTGATTTTTAGTTCACTACATTCAAGGTCAATGTCAAAGTTACTAAAATGACCTGAAATTTATACACAAAAAATGGTTTCTGGATGCTGAATCAAATATTACACATGGGATTGCTCCATAGTTAGATATTTGGTCACATATATTAAAAGCAAGATCACTATTGACTTTGAGGTCACTACTATAGATGCTTAGATCAAATAATGTATATGAGATTTTAACCTTACTGTGATATATGGTCACATATAATAAGAGGGAAATCCCTATTGATTTAAAGTCACAATAGTACTTCTAGAAATAACCAAAAAGAATCATCCTATCTTTTAAAAGAAAATATTTAAAAAACTATGCCATCAGGTTGTTTCAAGCTTTATGGTGGGCGTTAGGTATATGAGCTTGCTCACTAAAGGTTCTTTAATTGTGTTTCAGTTTTTTTACAATTTCTATTAAATGTAATTTACAGAACATCCAAACCATGCCCATCTTACATTTGGTATGGTAGAGAAAAGTTCAGCAGACAGTGGATACATACTGAAGCCATTGAAACAAAAACAGTTTGTTGATGGGTTGTCATATCTGCTGCAAGAAATATATGGGATTGAAAACAAGCAGGTTGATAGGTCAAAGGTGAGGAAACAGTCAATTATTTGCCAATTTTTACTCCTATCTTTTTTTTAAATCTTGTATATTGTTAGAAGATCATTGAAACTAAAACAGCAAATTTGATAATGCTTTATTTTGTTCCTCCTGCTAAATGTGTGGGTATATTTATTCATATTTTATCTCTCTATCTTCTTTAATACATCTGATTACATCAAGCATCAACCTTTTTTGTTCAGTCAGTAGTAGTTTTATTATGATGAATTACATATCCTATTTCTATTTTATTCTTATTGACCCTCTGGATAAAAAAATAGCCTTTAGACTTACAAGAAAAAAGACTTAAACACAAAAATACAGTTCAAGATTTCATTCTTAAAGATTCATAGATTCATTTGAAATTAGAAACCTAAACAAGGAAGTTTTTTTTTCCATTTCAGCTTGATCCAGATGATGAAGTTGATGATAGTGGGGCAGAATGTGTTATATGTATGTCTGACATGAGAGACACATTAATTCTACCATGTCGTCACTTGTGTCTATGTAGTGCTTGTGCAGAGTCTCTGAGATACCAAGCCAGTAATTGTCCTATCTGTAGATCTCCATTCAGAGCTTTATTACAGATCAGAGCAATGAGAAGGAAACAGGCTATTCCTGTCCAGGTATAGTCATTAACAATGCAGTATCCATTAAGATCATTGGATAACTATCTTAGTACCAGTTTCATCTATTGTTTGATACCCTTGAATTATCTTGGTTTTTTAGCTCACCTGGCCCGAAGGGCCAAGTGAGCTTTTCTCATCACTTGTCGTCCGTCGTCCGTCGTCGTCGTTAACTTTTTACATTTTGAACTTCTTCTAGAGAACCACTGAATGGAATGAAACCAAACATGGCATGAATGTTCCTTATGAGGCGCTGACCAAGTGTTGTTACTTTGTAGCCGATCCATCATCCAAGATGGCCGCCAGTGGGGGACTTAGTTTAACATAGGACCCTACGGGAAATGCATACAAATGACTTCTTTTAGGGCCACTGAATGGAATGTAACAAAACATAGCATGAATGTTCCTTACAAGGTGCTGACCAAGTGTTGTTACTTTGTACCGTTCCATCATCCAAAATGGCCGCCAGTGAGGGACTTAGTTTAACATAGGACCCTATGGGAAATGCATACAAATGACTTCTTTTAGAGAACCACTGAATGGAATGAAACAAAACATAGCATGAATGTTCATTAGGAGGTGCTGACCAAGTGTTGTTACTTTGTAGCCGATCCATCATCCAAAAAGGCCACCAGCGAGGGACTTAGTTTAACATAGGACCCTATGGGAAATACATACAAATGTCTTCTTTTAGAGAACCACTAAATGGAATGAAATAAAACATGGCATGAATGTTCCTTATGAGGTGCTGACCAAGCGTTGTAACTTTGTAGGCGATCAATCATCCAAGATGGCTGCCAGTGGGGGGACTTCATTTAACATAGGACCCTATGGACAATACAAACAAATGTCTTCTTTTAGAGAACCACTTAATGGAATGAAACCAAACATGGCATGAATGTTCCTTTTGAATTGCTGACCAAGTGTTGTTACTTTGAAGCGAACCATCATCCAAGATGGCCGCCAGATAGGGACTTAGTTTAACATAGGACCCTATGGAAATAAATACAAATGTCTTCTTTAGAGAACCACTAAATGAAATGAAACCAAACATGGCATGAATGTTCCTTATGAGGTGCTGACCAAGTGTTGTTACTTTGAAGCCGATCCATCATCCAAGATGGCCGCCAGAGAGGACTTACTTTAACATAGGACCCTATGGAAAATACATACAAATGTCTTCTTTAGAGAACCACTAAATGGAATGAAATAAAACATGGCATGAATGTTCCTTATGAGGTGCTGACCAAGTGTTGTTACTTTGTAGCAAATCCATCAACCAAGATGGCTGCCAACAGGGGACTTAGTTTAACAAAGGACCCTATGGGAAATATATACAAATGTCTTCTTCTAGAAAACCGCTTAATGGATTGAAACCAAACATGGTATGAATGTTTCTTTTGAGGTGCTGACCAAGTGTTGTTACTTTGTAGCTGATTTGTCATTGTCCTTATAAAGTCATTTTCTACAATTTCAATGAATTTATTGGTAATTTCTGTAAACTTTACAAACGTCTTCTGCTTTTGATTAAATTATGGGGCCAATATTAAACCAAATTTGGCCTCAATTATTATTAGGATATCTGTTATGATTTTTGTCTATTTTTACACGATTTCCAAAACCAAAGTAGAATCAGGTGAGCGACACAGGCTCTTGGGAGCCTCTAGTTTTGAGAAAAAAAAAACCTTACTAAATTTTGATTTCTGCTAAGATGAAAAAACAACCAAAATAATACTATATATTAAATTTTTTGCTATATTAAATTTAATTTTTAAATTTCAAACAAAATAAACTCATTTTAAACACTAATTTCATGAATACCATATTTTAGCCTTTCGATAATTTATTTCATATGCTGTGTCTATATCAGTAAAGCTTTGTTCAGACTTAAAGAAAAAAACAACATTAAAGTGAATAACTTTTTGACAGGGAGACAATAATGAAGAGAACCCAGTCAGCCAGGATGGTGTACCTACTGGATATTTTGCAGTGTCATTGATAGAAGCATTGAATGGTCCCTGTAATCAAAATCTGATGGGAGATGGTACGTTCAAGTATCTCACAATTTTTTTTTTTTTTTTTCACGTCTATCTTGGAGATATAAAGTAGTAGTTATCATTTGATTTAGTTAAATTTCAGGATCAGTTAAATTCTGTATTCAAAAGTAGTTTTCATTTAAAAATTACCTAAGATAGATTTAATTCAATGCTTGTATTAGGTTTTGAACTTTCAAATGTTTATGCCTCAAGCATCACTGAAGAGACATTTATTGTCGAAATGCACATCTGGTGCATACCTGCTGATTTTCACAATTTAGGCCTGAACTACATGATTAGTTCTGCAGAATCCTTTATGAATTTTTCATCAGATCCTCGTCTATTTGGATGAAAATTTCCACTCATCAAAACATGGGATTTCAATAATCAGCAATTGAAACTTTGGGAGCATACCTTGTTTTGGAGAATGATTAGTAAACATATATCACTATAAATTTTGATAGCTTGTAAGATAATATTGATCTCCAAATTCACAACAGAAAAGAATCATCCTAAAAGTGAACAGAAAAATTATTGTTTTTTTATTGAATAAAAAAATACATTTAATTTTGTTATTTGGTTGCATTAAAGTCAAGGAAGTATTTCCAGCCATTTGAAATTAAAGTGATATTGAATCAATGATACTCTCAGCATATACATGTTGATAAATAATAGCAATGCGAACTATAATGTATTTCCAGATTATTATCCGTCTGTTAGAATGATTCCATCAAATGAAAAAGATTCACATCACAGAGATAAGAAAAGGAAAAGGTAAGTATCACAATTGTAGATCTCCATACAATGGATATTGCTATTAAGACAGGAATAAAGTTTACTGTACTAGATATATGTGATGCATATAATTATAATGGAGCTACAGATTTCTAATACTAAAGTTCCTAAGACGTTTGAGACTAGGTAACAGCAGCAGAATTAACTGAAAAGGTCAAGGGGGTTTAAATTTGCCTTAAGAATCCAGATTTCACATACTAAAAACATAATCTTAGCCAAGTTTGTGATGCCCTAAATTTTCAGAAAAGTTGCCCTCTGTTGCCATTTGATTTTGAGAATGTGTCTATCAACATATAAAAAAAAAAAAAAGATGAGACGTATATAAAAAATCAAAGCACCAAAGTTTACATTAAACTATTACAAGTTCATTAGAATAAATCTGTTAATATTTAATGGTTAACACATTTATTGCAGTTAAACATCCTGTCAGGGAATCACTATCCTTTTGACCACACATCCTGTCCCTTCCCTCTGCCAGGAAATCACTATCCTTTTGACCATACTTTGAATACTTGTAATTCCTACTTAGCCTGGAATTTATCTGTTACATATACTAAGCTTCTGTATTAAGGAAGGATTTGATGTTTGGCCTGGAACTTTTATTATTACCTTGTAAGCCATTTTAAAGTCTGCCAAGCAGTTATCCTGGTTGATGGTACTTAGTTTTTATACGACCACAAAAAGAGGTTGTATATTGCTGTCATGTCGTCGTCGTCATCCGAAGACATTTGGTTTCCTGATAATAACTTATAATAGTTTAAGTGTATGGATATCTATGAAATTTATTCAAAAGGTTCAATGTTACAAAAGGAAGGTTGGGATTGTTTTTGGGGGTGATGGTCCCATCCGTTTAGGAATTAGGGGCCAATAAGGGGCCCAAAACAAGCATTTTTCTAGTTTCAGGACAATAACTTGTGTATAAGTATTTTTATTACTCTGAAATTGTACCACAAGGTTCAATACCACAAGTTGAAGGTTTGGATTTATTTTGGGGGTAATTGCCCAAACCATTCAGGAATTAGGGACCAAAAGGGTCTAAAACAAGCATTTTTCTAGTTTTCAGACAATAACTTGTCTAATAACAGTGTCTAAATGTATGGATTGGATGTCTCTTAAATTGTACCACATTTTCACATTTTACAAAAAGAAAATTTCTTCAGATATTTTTTTTTGGAAGGAGTGGGTAAAATTATTTTATATTTTGGGAGGGGGGGGGGGCAATTTTTTTTTCCTCAAGATTTAAAATTTCTTCAAATATAAGTTTTTTTGGAAAGGAGGGGGTCTATTTTATTTCTCTAAAGATTTAAGAAATTGTCAATTTTCCAAAGAAAAATTGGGGGTCACAATTTATTTTGCTAATTCTTTGTATATAGTCTGAAAACAGATTTACTAAGTATTGTGGAACAGCACAGTGTATTGCACAACAGCAAGAAATCTTCAATTGAATATAAATTCAAATCATATAACAAATTTCAAGTTCTTTGACTACATTTATTCTGTGTCAGAAACCTATAATGTGTCAAATATTTAATTACAATCCAAATTCAGACCTGTATCAAGCTTGAATATTGTGTCCATTTTTGCCCCAACTGTTCAGGGTTGGACCTCTGTAGTCGTATCCAACTGCGCTCGGCAAAGCAGTTTATTTGTGATTAAGATCACCTTGCCTAACAGTGAGAGCTGTTGCCATGTTATTATTTTAAATTTAAATTTTTGCATTTTACTATCAAATCTACACAAAGGTCAGACCAAGGAGGTTATATGAGAAGGAGAGAGGACGAAAGACGCTAATTACACGTAAAATGTTACCGCCTTTTCTGTAAGTGGGTGTTAATTAGTTAAGATCGATTCGGTAGCAGAGGGAGATTTTGTCCTAATTACACATCCGAGTAAGAACGGATACACCAAGTGTAATAAACCGACCGAGATTTTACAAAATAAGGCTGAGATCATGGCTCAATTCTCGACAGTATACACACACATATATATATAGCCTTACTTACAAGAAGGGAAGGTTTGGCCAGGATCCCAGACTATTAAAAATACACACCGGATGTTTTCTGTTGACGTATTTCAGTCATCATTTGATCATGGTCGACGATGTATCTATAAACGATGCCTAAGTGTTGGAGCTCGAAAAAGAATTTGATCCAGAAAGATTCTGCATCTGCAAGACGCACGACTCAGTAGACCTGAATTGCTTCGTAAATGATGTATATATATGGAATTAAAGTTTAAAACATAAAATATTTATAAAAATGTGCAGGAAAAAATGTCCGTAAATAAAAGAATAGACACGCTTTCCTGTCGTAGTATCTTTATTAACACACTGACATATTTTTTTTTATATATTACAACCGTGCATGGCCTGAAAAGAGTATTGATTAAGAAGAAGTCTACACATACCATGTGTATTGTCGGAAAAAAAACATATATAGAGGGGTACCAATCTACATGCCTTGCAATCCTAGTATTAATGTACAAAATGCATGTGTAATTTTCTGACTTTTTACCGTTTTATTAAGCCAATGAAGAACTGGTTTTAACAAAACCTTAATTAAACCCATGCAGTGTATAACAAAGTATTTATTTGGCATGGTCACATTGAGAATTTTCAAAAATTAAAATTGCTATCATATTTCTTTATTTTTTTTATTTTTGCTTTGTTTTTTTTTTTTTTTGTTCCTTTGCTTTCAATGAGAGCCCGTCAATTCAAAGCGAACCAAAATTAAAATATTGGAAAATAAGATGAACCGATGCAAAAACATTTTATTTTGCACAGAAACGATTTTAATGAGAGAAAAAACTGCCATGTCCTGAAAATTAAATTGCTCCGGTCGCATCCGGTCACTTTAACTAAGGATACATCACATATTCCTTTCGAGGATATAACCTACCACTTCCCATTTCCAGGAGCAAACATGGGAAGTGAAAATCTAAGCAGCTGTATGCCTATATCTACAGCCTAATGCAATGAGAAACAAACTTTTCGCTGGCTCTCGATAAATTTCTCTTCGTTTCAATTACAAATATTCGCTCCGGTCGCAGCCGGTCACCGTAAGGAAAGTACCTCACATATTCCTCTATTTTCTATGATATTACCTACTAATTATCATGGGCAGCATCACACAGGTGAAGCGAAAATCTTTGTTTAAGGCAAGGTGGGGTTCAATAGAAATTGCATTCTTAAATTACTTTAAACCCTCATAACTTTGTCATTTCTTAGTCGATTTTCACCGTAGTTAGACGATATACTTTCGAATTTCGCGTCAACTGATATTGCACAATAAAACACATTAAAACTGATTAGTTACAATAAGTACACCTGAATTTTGATGACCCACTCACCGATTACAATCACGTGACATTAGCGATTCTCCTAATCACACGGACCGATCGCGGTAACAGCCTGGTACATCAGAGGACCATATCAAGTGGGTGATAAACATGTCGGTTTCTTTATATTTTTATCATTTTCCTCTGATCGAATTGCTATCCTGGGGATGCTAATTTTGTATCAAGCAGAGTGTTCACTCTCCTTCTCATATAACCTCCTTGGTCAGACATATATCTGTGTCAACAGTTTTTATACGACCGCAAAAAAATTTTTGTGTTTGTATAATGCTATCATGTCTTCGTGATTGTCATCGTCATCGTCCGAAGACACATTTCAAAAAGTTTTGGGGGAATTTTTTTTTCCAATTTTTTGGGGGGATTTATATTTTTCTTCAAAATTTTTGAAATTTCAAATTGTTTTAAACGCTTCAAAAAGAAATCTTCAATTGCACAGTATTTAGCAATAGCAAGAAATCTTCAAGTACACATTATTGCGCAATAGCAAGAAATCTTCAATTGAAAATAAATACAATTCTTTCAACCAATTTCAATGAGATAAATTTAAAGTCTTTAAATTTTTGGGGTTTCAACCTTGTTTTACTATTTTGGATATTGGGCCCCATTTTTAAATTGGTCTACATTTAGGTCAAAAGGGTCCAAAATTGAACTTTGTTTGATTTCATCAAAAATTGAATTATTGCGACTGTATGATATGCTGAATCTTATTGTGCATTTAGATTTTTTATTTTGGGCCCTATTTTCAAATCAGTCCGTATGAAGGTTTGAAGGGTCCAAAATTAAACTTTGTTTGATTTCAACTAAAATTAAATTTTTGGTTTTTTTTTAATATGCTGAATCTAACCATGTTGTTAGATTTTGGATATCAGACCATTCTAGGTAAATTAAATGTCCCATTTAAAAATTTTAAGATCTTTGACCACATTTATTTTGTGTCAGAAACCTATATTATGTCAAAATTTGATCACAATCCAAATTCAGACAGTATAATCTTAGCCAAGTTTGTGTTGCCCTAAATTTTCAGAAAAGTTGCCCTCTGTTGCCATTTGAATTTGAGAATGTGTCTATCAACATATAAAAAAAAAAAAAGATGAGACATATATAAAAATCAAAGCACCAAAGTTTACATTAAACTATTACAAGTTCATTAGAATAAATCTGTTAATATTTAATGGTTAACACATTTATTGCAGTTAAACATCCTGTCAGGGAATCACTATCCTTTGACCACACATCCTGTCCCTTCCTCTGCCAGGAAATCACTATCCTTTTGACCATACTTTGAATACTTGTAATTCCTACTTAGCCTGGAATTTATCTGTTACATATACTAAGCTTCTGTATTAAGGAAGGATTTGATGTTTGGCCTGGAACTTTATTATTACCTTGTAAGCCATTTTAAAGTCTGCCAAGCAGTTATCCTGATTGATGGTACTTAGTTTTATACGACCACAAAAGCGGTTGTATATTGCTGTCATGTCGTTGTCGCCATCCGAAGACATTTGGTTTCCTGATAATAACTTTAGTTTAAGTGTATGGATATCTATGAAATTTATTCAAAAGGTTCAATACTACAAAGGAAGGTTTGGATTGTTTTGGGGTGATGGTCCCATCCGTTTAGGAATTAGGGGCGATAAGGGGCCCAAACAAGCATTTTCTAGTTTCAGGACAATAACTTGTGTATAAGTATTTTATTACTCTGAAATTGTACCATAAGGTTCAATACCACAAGTTGAAGGTTTGGATTTATTTTTGGGGTAATTGCCCAAACCATTCAGGAATTAGGGACCAAAAGGGTCTAAAACAAGCATTTTCTAGTTTTCAGACAATAACTTGTGTTTAAGTGTATGGATTGGATGTCTCTTAAATTGTACCACATTTTCACATTTTACAAAAGAAAATTTCTTCAGATATTTTTTTGGAAGGAGGGGTAAATTATTTTATTTTTTGGGAGAGGGGGGCAATTTTTTCCTCAAGATTTAAAATTTCTTCAAATATAAGTTTTTTGGAAAGGAGGGGTCTATTTTATTTCTCTAAAGATTTAAGAAATTGTCAATTTTCCAAAGAAAATTGGGGTCACAATTTATTTTGCTTATTCTTTGTATATAGTCTGAAAACAGATTTACTAAGTATTGTGCAACAGCACAGTGTATTGCACAACAGCAAGAAATCTTCAGTTGAATATAAATTCAAATCATATAACAAATTTCAAGTTCTTTGACTACATTTATTCTGTGTCAGAAACCTATAATGTGTCAAATATTTAATTAAAATCCAAATTCAGACCTATATCAAGCTTGAATATTCTGTCCATTTTGCCCCAACTGTTCAGGGTTGGACCTCTGTAGTCGTATCCAACTGCGCTCGGCAAAGCAGTTTATTTCTGATTAAAATCACCTTGCCTAACAGTGAGAGCTGTTGCCATGTTATTATTTTAAATTTTAATTTTGCATTTTACTATCAAATCTACACAAAGGTCAGACATATATCTGTGTCAACAGTTTTATACGACCGCAAAAAAATTTTTGTGTTTGTATAATGCTATCATGTCTTCGCCAGAGTCATCGTCGGCATCAGCGTCGTCATCGTCCGAAGACACATTTGGTTTCCGACAATAACTTTAGTTTAAAGAATGGATCTCTATGAAATTTATCAGAAGGTTCAATACCACAAAAGTAAGGTTGGTATTGATTTTGGGGTTATGGTACCAAGTTTGGGGAGGGGGTGGGGTGGTTCAAAAGTTTTGGGGAATTTTTTTCCAATTTTTGGGGATTTATATTTTTTCTTCAAAATTTTGAAATTTCAAATTTTTGAAACGCTTCAAGAAGAAATCTTCAATTGCACAGTATTTAGCAATAGCAAGAAATCTTCAATTGAAAATAAATACAATTCTTTTAACCAATTTCAATGAGATAAATTTAAAGTCTTTAAATTTTGGGGTTTCAACCTTGTTTTACTATTTTGGATATTGGGCCCCATTTTTAAATTGGTCTACATTTAGGTCAAAAGGGTCCAAAATTGAACTTTGTTTGATTTCATCAAAACTGAATTATTGCGACTGTATGATATGCTGAATCTTATTGTGCATTTAGATTTTTATTTTGGGGCCTATTTTCAAATCAGTCCGTATGAAGGTTTGAAGGGTCCAAAATTAAACTTTGTTTGATTTCAATTAAAATTAAATTTTGTTTTTTTTAATATGCTGAATCTAACCATGTTGTTAGATTTTGGATATCAGACCATTCTAGGTAAATTAAATGTCCCATTTAAAAATTTTAAGATCTTTGACCACATTTATTTTGTGTCAGAAACCTATATTATGTCAAAAATTTGATCACAATCCAAATTCAGACAGTATCAAGCTTGAATATTGTGTCCAAACTTGTCCCAACTGTTCAGGGTTCGACCTCTGCGGTCGTATAAGGCTGTGCTCAGCAAAGCATTTTATTTGTATTTTTTTTAATAAAAACTTTATAAGAAATGTTAAACTGCAAAAATGTTAGGTAAAATATTTTATTTTCTTTTCTAACTGCCATGTAAATTAGACAAGTTAAAAGAAATCTGTTTTTATTTTTTTATCCCTCTTTCTTGTTTTTATTGAACAAAAATTGTAAAGCCTTGGAATAATACTTTATAAATGGTATTGATGATTTATGCCATAAGGAATTTCTGATTTTTCTGATACTAAATACATTTTGCTCAAATGTTTAGTAAGGGTAAAAGAGTTTAATAGTCCATATCTATTATACTGATGCCTTGTGGTCTGATGTTTCCATCTGATATTTGTCGATTAAGTTTTTGTGATTAGGTCCCTTTCTTAGATGCTTTAAGTATAAAAGTCATATATTTTGAGTATATAGAATGATTATAAGGTGTACATGTCTGTATAACAATTTTCATCTGATCTTCACTTCATTTTCATGATGTAGTGGTCCAAGAATTTTTTTTGGAAATCTTTAATTATTTAAAATTAATATATCAACTATGTAGAGTCTATAGAATGATTTTAAGGTATAAATGTCTGTCTGGCAGGATTCACTTGGCCTTGACCTCATTTTCTTGGTTCATTGGTCAATGTTAAGTTATTGGACTAAGTCTGTTTCTCTGATACTCTAAGAAATTGGTCAACTATTTGCTACTCTGCTTAGGCCTTAGAAGTCCTCTTTGTAAGTGTTTGGCAGGGTTGGAGGAAGTCCAAAGCTTATAGTGTGGTGATATTGGGTGAGCGAGAGGTGAAAACTAGGTACCTTATTTGTGTAATCAACTCCTTCAGTTTTCAACCCAGATTCCTGAAACTTCACAGGAAGATTACACATATGTAGGTGTTGTTACCTGCTATTATGAAATTGTTTGAGGATTTTTTCTCCTCTCTCCAGACTTAGTCTTTTTGTTAGCAAAATTTATGAAGGAGGGTTCAAGTTTTGTGTAATCAACTTCTACAGTTTTGAACCCAGATTCCTGAAACTTCACAGGAAGATTGCACATAGTGTGCAGCTGCTATTATGGAATTGTTTAAGGAATTTTTACATTTCATATTTCAAATTTTAAATATTTAGTATAAAGCATTCTCCATTGTTTAAGAAACATTCTGTGCAACCTGACCATTTGAGTCTTTGATCTATTTTGACCTATAATCTTTAAATTTTATTAGATAGAAAGAAACTTTAAATAGCTAAAATGATCAGAAAGTAAAGATCTACAAATGAGTCTTATGGCAGAAATCAGAAGTTGACTCCTTATTGGAGTTACATGTATTACCCGTTAATTATGTTTAATACCAATTTTTTGCTTTTTGCCTTATATCTAAAAAACTGTGATAGATAGATAAAAACTTTAAAAAGCTAATAATGATCTACAAGACAAGATCTACAAATAAGTCCAATGGCCGAAATCTTCTTATGGAAGTTATTGACTTTAAGGATGTACACCTCTGAGGAGCCAAAAAAATTGTAGAAGCGTTTTGGTCAAAAACTAAAGATGATAGAGAGAAACTGTAAAAAGAAAAATGATCAGCAGTACAAGATCAACTTAAAAGAGATTTTTATCATGAAATATTATAGTCTATGATGTTGGAGACTTTATTTTTGAGGAGGCACATAGACCTAGGTGAGCGACACAGGCTCTTTAGAGCCTCTAGTTTTCTTGTCTGCTGTCCTGCTTGTCGCATGTTGGGAAAGACAACATGATCCTACATTTCATCTTCAGCATTCACATCATCAAGATTTAGATTATGTCTGTAGTTTTATATAGACTACAATTACTTTGTCAAACATTCATTGCATTGTACAAAACTTTGTGTGATCAAGAGACAGCATCCAGATCAAAATCTAATCTTTTATTCTTTATATTTTACTGATAAATTAAACTATTTTTTTGCACTATCATTTAGATACAATACCTTGTTAAAAGATTTTAAAATCTCAATTACTTTGTCAAACCTTATAATTGAATGTTTCAAAACATGGACAGAAGGTTCTTCATAATCAATAGATAGCACCATAAACAGAATTTGGATTTTTGTCCTTATTTATTTTTCTGTATTTTACTGATAAATTGACTTAGTTTTTGGCAGTCAACAGAACACTTTTACAGCAGCAATAGTAGGCAGAAGACAAGGTTCCAAGCAAACCTTTACAATTTTGTTTTTATGTCCCAGCTGTAGTGGAGGGGGCATTAAGTTTTGGTGGCGTTACTTTTACAGTTCTAGAGTTATGCCCCTTTACAAGTGGAAAAATTGCTGAAGTTTTCGTTTCCGTTCTCTAACTTTAGTTTGCCTCAACCAAATGTTATCTATATTTATATTAGATATATATTTTCTATATGTACTTTTGTACTATTACAGACAAACATTACAAATAGATTCTGTGAAGGATTCTGTGGTGACAGCCACAATGAAACTAGACGATAAAAAGTTACTTGGAAATGAAGAATTGAAAGGAGGAAAGGAGACAGTAGAAGTGGTTAAAACTAAAGATAAACTTAAACCACATGTACCAAAGATGTAAGTATATAATCCATATAACATGAACACTTTCTTTTGCATTGAAAACTATAGGTTTCATATGATTGAGAATTGGATATTGCTTGGTACCTACTCAAGTTATTTAATTTCAGTAAAATAAAAGACTCTTTTATTTATATTATTGTTATTAAATAAAGAGTTTTGATATCAAGGAATGCCCAATTTTCAAGAGTTGTTAAACCCATTTCTCTTATGGTGAAATTTATCTTTGTGTAAAAAAGAAAATTCCACAGGTCATTATTCTTTCTTTTTTGCACCTAAATGGTTTGATTTAAACACCTTCATATATTGAGCTGATTTTTAATATGTGAGTCAACTATGATGATTTACAGATTGAGTCAACGATAGGTTTTGCTCCGCTGAATTTTGCCAAAATTATAGGCTTTGGACTTTGAAAATATTGTGAAAATAACAGTTGTAAAGACTTTTTTTAAACAACTTCACATATTGAGCTGATTTTTAGTATGTGAGTCTGCTATGATGAGTTAAAGATTGAGTTTATGTTTGGTTCTGCTCTGCTGATTTGTGCCAGAATTAAGGGCTTTGGACTTTGGTAATTCGTGAAAATTACAGTTAAACGGACTATCATTCTCAAATTTCCACTCCTAAAGTGGCTTACAGCTTTTTTTGAAAGCTGGGCAATTTGTGTCGTTCAAACACATCAAGTTTTTAATTTAATTTTATCAGCCTTTTCTTGTTTTCACCATTTACCGGTAGCTCTACATTATCAAAATTGTTGGTATTAAATTTCGAACCTGGTAGTCTCAAAAAATTGTAGTAATAGTTATTAAATCCATATCTTTATTTTTGAATGTTTTGTTGATATTTTTGATTAATTATTTTACTAGCAAAAAGTAGCTAAAAAAATCATTCACCTAATATATGTAATGGTTAATATGCATATTTGCATATTTGTTAATGGTTAAAATTTAATCTTTCCTTTTATTTTACATGTATCACAAAATCACATGTGTTGAAAATTTGTTCTTACTTTGGCAGATTCTCTCTTTTTTTTTTTTTTAACAATTAAATCATCTTTATTGCACTAAATGCTGTTTAACAATTTACTTAGCTTACAGCATTGGGCTAAGTTTCCCTGTGTATTTAAAATTATTATATATCCAGGGAGAATATATAATAAAATATATATAAATGTTAGTATTATACAATTAAACATAATACATAATATAAATAAACATCAATATAAATTGATTCATTAATTTTTTTGTCTGCTTACAAATCAGAAAAAATAACGGATCTACACCGTAACGTTTTGTGATTATTATGTGTGTTTACTTTCTCACACTTTGACAGATTCTCAGAAGATCCAGACAGTACAGATGAATCCAAGGTTGTAAATGTCTCCAATGATTACAGTTCTGATACACTTGAGAGCAAGGTATGAAAAATAGTACAGTCAATTCAGTTTGTTATTTAAATAGGATAAAAATCAGCCCTTATATGAATAAATTGGTCCTTGTATGGATAAAATCAGCATGTGCACTGATGACATTGCCAGGCTGATATTAATATGGCTCTTCTTGGTGGGGCTGTAATGGTCCAAGGGTTGTTACCCCATACAAACTTGGTGGGGCTGTAATGTTCCAAGGGTTGTTACCCCATACAAACTTGGTGGGGCTGTAATGTTTCAAGGGTTGTTACCCCATACAAACTTGGTGGGGCTGTAATGGTCCTAGGGTTGTTACCCCATACAAACTTGGTGGGGCTGTAATGGTCCTAGGGTTGTTACCCCATTCAAACTTGGTGGGGCTGTAATGTTCCAAGGGTTGTTACCCCATACAAACTTGGTGGGGCTGTAATGGTCCTAGGGTTGTTACCCCATACAAACTTGGTGGGGCTGTAATGGTCCAAGGGTTGTTACCCCATACAAACTTGGTGGGGCTGTAATGGTCCTAGGGTTGTTACCCCATACAAACTTGGTGGGGCTGTAATGTTCCAAGGGTTGTTACCCCATACAAACTTGGTGGGGCTGTAATGGTCCAAGGGTTGTTTCCCCATACAAACTTTGTGGGGCTGTAATGGTCCAAGGGTTGTTACCCCATACAAACTTGGTGGGGCTGTAATGTTCCAAGGGTTGTTACCCCATACAAACTTGGTGGAACTGTAATGTTCCAAGGGTTGTTACCCCATACAAACTTGGTGGGGCTGTAATGGTCCTAGGGTTGTTACCCCATACAAAGTTGGTGGGGCTGTAAACTTGGTGGGGCTGTAATGGTCCTAGGGTTGTTACCCCATTCAGACTTGGTGGGGCTGTAATGGTCCTAGGGTTGTTACCCCATACAAACTTGGTGGGGCTGTAATGGTCCAAGGGTTGTTACCCCATTCAAACTTGGTGGGGCTGTAATGGTCCTAGGGTTGTTACCCCATTCAAACTTGGTGGGGCTGTAATGGTCCAAGGGTTGTTACCCCATACAAACTTGGTGGGGCTGTAATGTTCCAAGGGTTGTTACCCCATACAAACTTGGTGGGGCTGTAATGGTCCTAGGGTTGTTACCCCATACAAACTTGGTGGGGCTGTAATGGTCCTAGGGTTGTTACCCCATACAAACTTGGTGGGGCTGTAATGGTCCAAGGGTTGTTACCCCATACAAACTTGGTGGGGCTGTAATGGTCCAAGGGTTGTTACCCCATACAAACTTGGTGGGGCTGTAATGTTCCAAGGGTTGTTACCCCATACAAACTTGGTGGGGCTGTAATGGTCCAAGGGTTGTTACCCCATACAAACTTGGTGGGGCTGTAATGGTCCAAGGGTTGTTACCCCATACAAACTTGGTGGGGCTGTAATGGTCCTAGGGTTGTTACCCCATACAAACTTGGTGGGGCTGTAATGGTCCAAGGGTTGTTACCCCATACAAACTTGGTGGGCTGTAATGGTCCTAGGGTTGTTACCCCATACAAACTTGGTGGGGCTGTAATGTTCCAAGGGTTGTTACCCCATACAAACTTGGTCCAAGGGTTGTTACCCCATACAAACTTGGTGGGGCTGTAATGGTCCAAGGGTTGTTACCCCATACAAACTTGGTGGGGCCGTACTGGTCCTAGGGTTGTTACCCCATACAAACTTGGTGGGGCTGTAATGGTCCTAGGGTTGTTACCCCATTCAAACTTGGTGGGGCTGTAATGGTTCAAGGGTTGTTACCCCATACAAACTTCCAGTTTCAAAATGTTTTACTCTATTGATGCATAAAATCATTGTATGGTATTTTGTAACTGTAAATGACATCAGAGGGTTTATACCATGTCCCATGTAGTGTTAAGATTTAAATAAGGAAAAATGCACAGCCTTTCTATGCAAGTTCAAGATGGGCCTTAGCACTGTTTTGGGTCAATTTCTCTGCTACATGTTGATAAAACCACATTTGAGCATTAAAGAACGCTTCTTCATGGTTATATGTACAAAATTTTACTATATTTGGCAAAGAAATCTTACAAATTATATTTGATATTGTTATAAATTGCAACACAATGTACAGAAACAATACAAAAACTTTAGACACACTGGCAGCAAATCACGAGCTAGTTTGATGATAATTTGACAGGAAATAATGTATAAATAGGACAAAGAAAGGTACTGTAAATTCAGAAATTTATGCTTGCATTTATTGATTGTTGAACATTGAACAAAAATACACAATAAATTCTTACAATTTGAGGAAATAATCCACACTGATAATGCTACTAAAATTTAAAATATTAATTTTGCTCCAGGAATTACAACATATTTAGGAAAAGTTGAAAGCATGACATGCGAACATCCTCAATATCTTCATGACAATGTTGTACAAACCGTTGCGAATACTCGTTGTTAGGAGCTACTCACTGCTTTACTCTATCTGAATTTTTTATAATAATTTAAACCACAATGTAGTTACTTTTTATAGAATAGATAGAAACAGTTTTGTTGTCCCACTTGCAACAAATAAAAATGCAAGACATTTGGATGCCGATCATGGTTAATGATCAGTGTTAAGCCTTTTGTTGTCTGGTATTTTTCTCCGATTCTATAAGCTATAGGTCAACTATAGTTGGTGTGTGGAATGATTGTAAGATGTATATTTTTGTCTATCAGGTTTCATATGACCTTGACCTCATTTTCACTGTTCATTGGTAAAAGTAAGTTTTCATAGTTTGGTCTGTTGTTCAAATGCCATAGGCGTTAGGTGAACTATATTTGGTGTCTGGAATGATTGTAAAGTATACACCTCCATCGTTCAGAATTCATCTGACCTTGACCTCATTTATATGGATCATTGATAATGTTTAGTTTAAATGATTTTGTATTAAACCTTTATCTTGAAGACATTCAATATAAATTTAATCATGATCAGTCAAGCAGGGAAACCATTTTGGTGTACGCAGTCTTGTTTTAATAAGTATGATTCAACAAAAAATTGTCATAAAACAGATTAATGCATAAACAAAAAATTGAAAATGAAATAATTGGATTGCAATCAGAGTTACAGCCAAACAAATTAAATATTCCATCCCTCTTCAGGAAAAATAGAATGGAATATATATCTGTCATAGCTTTTTATGCCTTTTAAAATTAATAATATGCTGAAATCATTTTAAAATGTACATTATTTCAGGGCACACCAGATGTTACAAAATTAAGAGTGTATGATCTGAACGAGTCTGAGGCAGATAGTGATTACGACATGAAAACACACCCTATAACAGGTACCAGATGTTCCACAGAAGATTTAGCAGATGATGAGAGAGAAGATACATCTGAAGCTGAGCAAGAACCAGAACCTGATTATGATGATGAACCAATAGGTAGTCAAATATACTGAAAATATAATAAATAGAAAGATACTGTGAACACAAAAATGATCAGCAAAAAAAAAAATTAAACTAAAATTCCAATATGAATGATACAGTTTCAGGAGAGATAGATCAAATCACTTACACAATAATGAACTCTCAACCATTGCTTTTACCTGTTTTGTGTGATGATGATGTTATAATAATGGAATGTTAGCACAGGACTTCAAATTTGAAATTTCATAATTGTGCAAAATTACCAATCAAATCTAATACAAAATAAATCTTTTATCAGAAATATTTACAAGTTTGAACCTTATTTTTGTCGAGCCTGCGACTTTTGTCGCAAAAGCGAGACATAGCGATCCTACATTCCGTGGGCGGCGTCCACAAATATTCACTCTTTGGTTAAAGTTTTTGAAATTTTAATAACTTTCTTAAACTATCCTGGATTTCTACCAAACTTGGACAGAAGCTTTTTTATGATCATAAGATAGTATCCAGAAGTAAATTTTGTAAAAAAAAAATCCTGTTGTTCCGTATTTTACTTATAAATGGACTTAGTTTTTCTGCCAGTTAACATTACATTCACTCTGTGGTTAAAGTTTTTAAAATTTTAATAACTTTCTAACTATCCTGGATTTGTATCAAAGTTGAGCAGAAGCTTGTCTATGATCAAACGCTAGTATCTAGAAGGAAATTTGTAAAAATTTATTTCCTGTTTTTCCGTAGATAACTTATAAATGGACTTAGTTTTTTTTTCCAGTTAACATTGCATACAGTCTGCAGTTAAAGTTTTTAAAACATTTATTAGATTCATAAACCATTCTGGATTTTTACCAAACTTGGACAGAAGCTTCTTACAATCAAAAGATAGTATCTATAAGAAAATTTTAATAATTTTTCCCCATTTTTGTTGAGTCTGTGACTAGCATCAAAAGTAGGCGAGACACTGGGTTCCACGGAACCCTTACAAATTTTTTCTGAAACAAGCATGGTAACCTATGTTTTATTTTATGATTTTTCAAAGTACTTTTCTAGATCTACAACATATTGCAAAATCAAAAACTCTATTGACTCACCTTGATAAGGATTTTTGATCAATTTTAACATTTTTTTAATGTTTACTTGAATGCTGTAAACAATTAAATAAAAGTAATTTATTTTTACATATTTAGCAGTAGAAAAAAGAAGGTGAAAAACTTTGTTCTTCCCTTATGAAAATACATCAAGAAAAGTAGAAAATGGCAGAAATGAATTGCACCTAAGTCAGCTATAAAGAATTAATAGTGAAATAAATTATCCACATAAATAATTTGGTTTAAAGTATTACTACAATCTGGCAATACATGATCTATAAAAGTAATATTATGAAACCATCAATTGATTCCAAAAATTTATGGCCCTTAGATAAAGAATTTTGACAAATTTATATGTTTTGTCAATTGCCTTTTGATAGCCTAAATAAATATAGATTATAGGTTACTAGTAGGCAGGGATCTAGCTGAGGTTTCATATGGCGACAAAATACCCTTACTAGCAATATTTATGGCACCACTGTTTTCCCCAAGTCAAAATTGTCATGCTTGACTAAGGGTAAATAAATCAATATAAGAGTTGAATACAGTTAAATGATGTTGTCTGTAATCAAGTACATGCTTATAATCATAGGTACTGGTTCATGTATGTTCATGTATGTATGGTTCCTTTGATAATTATACCCCCACGCCAGAGGAGGAGGGGAGGGTTTCTACTGTTTTTCCCCTGTCTGTCAGTCCTGCTCAGCTGACTGTCCAATACATGCATCTGATCAGTCAATCAATTGTCTTTTGTCTGAAAAGAGGGGAATACATTGAATTTGAGGCAAATATTTTGAAACCGGTGACAGTATTTTGATGCCAGAAATTTTTCTTGGCAACAAATTTGAAAAGGACAGCTCAGTCCCTTGGTAGACAGTAACTTTAAGTAAAACTTGATAAAAGATTTGGAGGAAGGGCGCTGAAACCACTAGGCCAATTGGAATCAATCTTTGCACAATCTTCATAGGGATATCTAGTTTAAAAAAATATCTAGTTTAAATAAATATGTCCGATGATCCTGCAAGCCAAATAACATGGCCAACATGGATAAAAAGAGAACTTTGGAAAGATGCATTAACTTAAAATCTGTCAGACAACTTCTTTGAGGAGTTATTACCCTTCAAAGATGAATTTAACCATATTTTGAAAGCAATAATAAAAAGAGAGAAACTTCGAGAACAAAAATGATCATCAAGACAAGATCCACTAAAAAGACAATTACTGCAGAAATCGTCAGTCAGCTGCTTATTGGAGGTATTGTCATTTAATGATGATTTTACTTATTTTGCCATTTTTGGTTGATGCAGAAAAACTGTAAACAGCAAATATGATGAGCAAGACAAGACATACAAATAGGTCAAACTAGTGGAAAATGTCAGATGACTACTTATAGAAGTTATTGCCCTTATATTACGATTGTTATCCATTTTTTTCTTTTTGGACAAAAATTATAGAAGATAAAGAGAAACAGTAAGATTAATCAGCAAGAAACAATCAACAAGTGGTTATAGTCATGAACTATATTTTAGTTTACAGTTTTGGAGAGTTGTCATTATTGAAGATGCACATTGAAAGAGATTAGCTACACAGACTCTTCAGAACGTTGAGTTTTGCCATGGTGTTGCCTGTTTTTATTCCACTTATGGGTTTTGAATTCCTCCTCAGTATCTTCCCTTTGAAATAATGACTTTTGAATCAAGTGGAGAAATAATATTTACTGCTGTATGATAGTAAAGAATTCAGAAAGATATAATTGTTAAAAGAATAAAACTTCATTTTTTGTAAATTTATTTAAAACAGGTAAAAAAACAGAAATGGATGCAGACAGTGATGGATATATTCCAACAAACTGTTACCCTGTTGATTCTTCACCAGAAGAGAAACCAGTCAACAGAATAACTTATGTTAAAGGTCTCAGCAAAAGCGAGGGAGCAGTCAATAAAGACACTCATGGTTATGAGCCAATGAAAGTTAGCAGTGAACTATCCTTACCTGGTACGGGGTCCAGCACAGAGGGATCAAGTTTCAGTAGTAACCACAGTTCTGGTGCACTGTTACCAGCAGGAACAGTATCTGATGATGACAAATCTTAAGATAGAATGAGGAAATATTAAGTAATCTCCCTTTGTCTGTGATCTGTGGCCAAGTTGAATCTAAGCTTGGACAACAACAAAATAAAATGTGATTATTAAAATGATTAAATGGTATACGTTATATGTACATTCATGTATGAACTTTAATTAGTTAATTTTCAACTCCTTGAAAGTGGCTGGACATTATCAAACCAAAATTGTACAGATTCTTCTTCTAAAATTGGGTACCTGCTAATTTGATTTGTTACTTGTATGATGGCTGGTTTCTCCATTACCAAAACATAGACTTTGCCAATTTCTAATATTACTTTTGGACAACAGATGATATCAAATCTCCCTTGGAAGACTGAAACATTGTGTTCAGAAGCAATTAAGTCTTTTATAGCTTTCTTAGTAACATGAAAATATAATTAGTGGATTTAGATCAACACTGGCATCAGTCATACTTCAGTTGAACGGCAAACGATTTAATGGCGTCTAAGGTCAAGACATTGGTCACGTGATAAAGGTCAGAGTTTACCTTTTTTGTGAACGTGTACACCTCGTGGTTTTACCTCGTATCGTCTTATTGTAACTCGTACATAAATAAAACTTGTAGTGTCCAAATCTTGAGTAAATAAGCTTCATTATTCTGTATACTTATTTAAGAAAGGTGTTGTAAAAGTATTCTAAAACTACGATGGAAGTGGAAATTTTTCTTGAAAATTTGCGTAGGTCTCGGAAAATCCCAAATTATTCCTTAAATGGGTTTGGTAACGTATGGAGGGTACAAAATATGAAGTAAAATCATTTTCTGGTTCTTATTTTATTTATTATTGATCCCAAATTCCCGGCAACGAATTTGTGTCAGCTTATTCGTGGCGAGCGGAGATCAAAGGAGATAACTCCGTACATGCATCGTAGGAAATTGCAAGTTCAAAACAGTAAATTGAGTAAAATTAATGATTGAAGTTATATTTCGACACTTTCTTGAATAACTATTCCATATTGCATGTTCCTTTACTCATGTAACAGCAAAATAGTTCTGTTATAGTTGAATATGACATTTTTCAAGTAATTTCAGGTTTTGAAACTTCCAAAGTACAAAATTATAGATAAGTAACTTTTCTCTGAAACTTGGACTTATAAATTGCTATACATAGTATATTCTCAAACACTCTTTTGATAGATGGAATAATAGTATTTCTTCTACTTTCTTTGTATCAATATTCTTAGAAAGCTTATGAAAATAAACTCAGTGTTAGTTCATGTAGAATGTTAATATATAATAGTAGAACAGTTTTAATATTAAATTCCCTTTAAATTAGACTTTAATTAATTCAATTTATATATATAAATAAAGTATCTAAAATAGAAAGTTTTTACTCTGGTGCATTGAAAATGTTGCACCAGAAATGAGATTAAACAAAGCCTTATCTATAGGTTCTTTGTCACTTTGTATGCTGATCATATGGAGAAAAAAGAGTGATATTATACATTCTAACACAGCATCAATTGAGAAACAATAGTTCTCTCCTCTAGACATTTTAGTTTTCAAGATGCAAGTCTTGCTTATCAATATACATATTTAAGATTTCTCTGTTAAGAGTGGCGAAATAACTTTCTGACAGATATGTTGTATGGGAATGTTTCTCTTGATATTTTAAACAGTAAATTTATGTTACCAACTATCTTTTTTTCTACTATGATCTGCAAAGGATGGGTTCTTTCTGTGTGACATCATTGATTATTAGGCTAATTATTGGTAGCCTTTTTCCTGATGTAACAATGCATATGGCAAATTCTGAGAAAAGCAAGAACCTTTCAGCAGATCCAGCTTTTTATAAAGAGTAGGGATTATTCCTATAACAGAAAAATATATATTTTGATTTCATGCCAAAAGTTATATACAAGAGGGGTTCATCAGCAGTACAATATAAATTTGCATTACATTAAAATACAATATGGATAAAAGAAAATGTAGACAATACATACTTCAAATTTGTGAATATTGAATGAAAAAAAGATAATTTGCAGTGGACAGAATTATCTTTTTTCTTATTATACCTGCTTTTATATAAGAAACTATATAAGATGTACAAGTTCTGTTTCTTGCTCTAAATCAAGAGAAAAAATTTAAAAGACAAAAGGCCAGAAAGGATTTAAAACATTATAAATTAATCAACACAAAGAAAACTGAACAAAAGCTGTAATGCAATATGATATCATGCAGTTCATATTATTTCTATTATTACAAGTTTTGGATTTTTTCTTAAATTTGAACTCAAAAGTCCTAAAATAACTGTTGAGTCCTTTAATTAAATTATTGATTGAATAATGAATGATTAGTTAAGCTGATCAGTAAATAAAGTATGAAAATGCTTTTTTAAATAAATGAGTGTTATTTATATGTCAAAGTATACTGAATCAACTTCAAATTTAAACCAAATTCACATTTAACTGCTCTAAAATACATTGGCAGTTGAAATACAAAACAAAAACAAAGCTGACTTAAATACAGTATATTCAGAATTTTTTGAATAATGGACAAAAATAAGATAATTATTATTCTGATATTAGAAAAATTCTTCAAATCAGAATGCAAGTTCTTATTACTGCGATTATCAATTTAATCACTTTATTTACTTTAATTAAAACCTCATGATAATTTCTGAATTTACAGTACTTAGCTTATCAACCTCTATGCTTAAAAAATAAGTTTCCTAGGCCTAAATGTGGTTGAAATTCTGACAATTTTGCTAACTTTTACCAAAAATTTCTTTTTATGACATAACTGGATTATTACTATTTAAGAAAAACTGCATAAAGTTGTATAATATGTATTACATTTCAGAATACTAGTTTGTCTTATCATCATGATCATGATAATTGCAATAAGTTATTATTCAATTAATTAAAAACATCAATTATTTTTGAATTGATAGCCTGGAATCAGTACATACATGTGCTTTTTATACATCTATATATTATTCATTATGGAACTTATTAAAATGAAATTTTTGCACAAGACAGTCATGGCAGTTCACAATTACAGTGGTCATTTTAAACATAGTGACACCATTAATACAATTTTATTTTTCATGCATAATCATTGCAGAACTATTTTTCAAATGATTTAATGTTTGTTAGTCATTTACTTCAAATACTTAACCTGTTCTAAAATAAAGAGATGTGGTATGATTGCAAATGAGATAACAATCTAAAACTATCCACCAGAGTCCAAATAAATGTGTCTGTTAGCAGTTATAAGTCACTTTACAAACATCAACAATGAATACAAACTTTCATTATTTATAGACAGATTAGGAAAAGAGGAATTATAGCTTTTGGCTTACTACAAGAGAATATAAGAAATATAATAATATAAATAAGGAAAATAGAGAGGACTTAGCCACTGGACTGTATATAAAGTGCTCCCTTACTAATCCTTAGAGGAGCTGCTGTATACTTAGAAAAAAAGATGTGTGAGACACTACATTTTGTAGCATTTTGGTCAATCTGCCCTATTTGCTCCAACCTATTAAAATTACTACCTATGGTGGGAATTAAACCCAAGTATTTCCATATACTCTATTTTCCTCTATGTACATATATGTACATGCATATGAAAAATATCAAATGTAAAGTAAATATGGTAATTAACATCATGATTACAGTCTCATTTTTTGTATAGGACCTAGTTTAGGAAGTCCCTGGACCTAGCCAGACATATTTCTTAAGCAAGGTGTATTATATAACTCTTGAAAGTTTTAAAATGCAATTGTAAGATTAATTATATCTGCTCTTAAACTATAATAACACAATAAGTATGTTCAGTAACAACAACGTGCAATTTAAGTAAACAAACATCAATGAACGACCACGTGTTTGTCTGCTGCGCTTGAATTTAAACGGATCAGCTTTATTTACACGAATTTTTGCTACATCAGACAATTAAACATGTCTCTTTACATTATAAGTTTTACAAAAAAAAATGTATTTGTTGTTATGACTTGTGTATGCATGGAAATATAATGAAGATAACATTGATTTTTACCGTACAAAAATGAATACACAGCATTCCTGAGGTGTGCACACAAAACACACCCCACTTTTGTTACAATGGATGGTAACGTATAGCCATTTATATAACAGTAAATGCCATTGGATAAGCTACCCTACACAATAAATAATATGCAAATTTATCCCGCCACGCTTTTGTGTCAGCTCTTGTTGTGATGGAAAAATGTAAACATTGGAATCCGCCATTTTGAGTTAGGAACAAAACTATTTTTCAATCTTGGATTAAAGGAGATTGCGCACATTGCCAGCGTATCATGCATAACCAGTCATGTGAAAATATATCTTTTAATTTGTTTTCTGTACTTACTTTTCAATGTTTGAGTTAATTTAATGTTTTAATTTCCTACAGAACGGAGCATCGTTCTCAAAATCGCCAAGAAAAATTATAGGTGGCGCTGTTTGTGGGCGTAAACATTTTACATACGGGTACTTTTGTGTCGACAGAATGACCTTTATCTGTCAGATTCAGGCGTTTGCCGTTCAACTGCTTAGTGTGTGAAAGATGACCAAGCCTGTTACTAATAATTTTAATGTTGCACATTTTTGACCTATGAATGATACGGTCTGCTTAGAGCCTTTACTTTGCTGACATTGCAGTATCTAAAAAACAGAAAACGAATTATACATGTCTTATGTTAATTATATTCATTATATCAGCTCCTTATTTTATACTGCAAATATCTTTAAAAATTAACATTTGAATTGATGAAAATTGGGTATGTAGATTTGGTACTTCAATCATTGACTGTAAATGATTGGATTGGACCTGTCTCTCAGATATTGGCTTCAGGGGTTGAGTTCAGTGATTGATGTGCTGCTGTTTGATACTGAGTTGTAAAAGGACCCATTTCTTAACTTTATAAAATAATTTAAGAAGATGTGGTAGATTTGTCAATAAGTCACCTATCCACAAAAGACCAAAGGACAAGGATGTGCAAACAAATACAGGTCACTTTAAGACCTTCAATAATGAACAAAACCCAAACTGTTCAGTATTCTGTAAACGGTCCCAGGATGATATCATATGAAACAGTTCTAAAGAGAAAACCAACAATCTGATTCATTACAATAAAATGAAAAACAAATATGAAGGATAACCATTGAAGTACAGCCTCCTGACTTAGGACTGCAAATAAAGAATTTGGATGGGTTAAATATGTATGTGAATGCTCAACTCTCCCTAACCTGGGACAGTTGTAAAACAGTGTAACAATACAACACAGTGTTAAAGTGCTAGACTCATCAGAAAACTATGATAAATGCACAGAAACTGCAAAAATATGTGGAAGATCAGATCTACAAATAAGTCAAACACAACAAAAATTGTTAATTGGCTTCTTATGTGATTGTTTTATCCTTTTATCATTTAGGCTGTCATCGTGAAAACTATAGTAGTTGGATAGAATACAGTGCACATAAAACATAGTAAGGGTCAATGTACTTAATTGACTTAAACAATTTGTTTTTAAATGTTCTCCAATTGGATCTACATTATATCTGGTTACAATCTAACTTGAAGAAAGATGGCTGCCATTGTTTGCTAATAGTTTTAATGTTGTACATGTATGTTGTTGCCAGGTATATGGCATTCAGACTCATTGGGCCCGATAGTTTTTTCTTTCAGTTTAAAAATATCATTTATAACATGTAATTGTTTTTTTTAATTTTATTGCAATGATTATAAAATGATGGTGCTGTTGTTTATTTGTATATATTATATTTATCCGTACTTTAATTCATCTTGATTAATAACCCACCCCCCAAAAAAATATTGTATATTGATATGTATAGTTTTTGCATTATTGATTTATGCATGTAGAATGTGATTCTTTATAACTACTGATTATTTTAATAATGATTGAAAAAATATATACACATGTAATTGTGTTCTGAAAAATATAATATACTACTTTTTAGATTTTTAAAGATTTTGTCTTGCCTGTGAGGAATATGGCAGAATACAAGCATATGGATTCAAATCCAGCTGTGGTAATGCCAAGGGCGTGAACCATTTATACAAAGATTTATATTAAGGAGGTAAAAGAACTGAGTAACTCATACTGGTATACATATGCCTTAATTTTCTGTCTTGCATTTGTCCATTGTCATTGACCTCATTTTCATGGTTCAGCAACATGACAAGTTGTGAAACAACAGCCTGATTTATGTCAAAATAATAAACTAACAACAGATATAACAGACAGCAACCAAAGACAACTGAATAACAGGCTCCTGACTTGAGAAGGCATATACAGAATATGGCAAGGTTAAATACCTATGCTCTCAACCCTCCTGTAACCCAGGACAATATTAAGTTTATCTATCGCAGGAATTTTTCAGTTATCATGAGAAATTTGTCAATATTATATTTGGTATATACAATGTAGAATCATTGCATTGTATACATTTTCAAAAGACAGCTATTACCTGACCTTGACTCCATTTCATGGTTGTTATCAATTTGAGTTTTTTTTTATAAGGTCCATTTCTGAACCCCATGGGTGACTACGATATGGAAATATTTTCATTTTTGGTCTTCTTTGTTTTGACTGACAGTAAAACTCTTGCGAAAGTGGGGTGTCCCTTTTGCTTTGCAGATGTATTAAATTTGAAGCCTCTTCCTGTCAGAATGGTGACATTAAATCTGATTACCGTGTATGCTCAGCATGTTAAGAACACTTGCAACAACTTTTTGAGGGGTCTGTCGGTGACAACAATCAATCAATCCATTTCTGAGATACTTTAAGCAATAGGTCATATATATTTGGTGTATTGAATGATTTGCAAGGTTTATATGTGCATCTGACCTTGATCTTATTTTCTTGGTTCATTGATCAACATCCGCCAAGTGATGAGGTCAGTTTCTCAGATACAATAAGTCACCTATATTTGTTGTAATAACATAAAACAGTACTAATTTTAATTAGAATGATTATAAGGTGAACCTGTATGTCTATCAGGGTTAATCTGACATTGACCTCATTTTCATGGTTCCCTGAAACTATTAAGTTTATGGAACCTTGATTCTAAAGCGTCAATAATAAAATCAATTACGATCATTTAAGCAGGCAAGACATTTCAGCGTGTGCACTCTTTGTTTCAGATAGTTGAGCTGCACACAAAAGTTTTAATTTTAGTTGAAAATGATATGTTGATGAAGGCAATCAGGAAATATTTACTGTTTGAAATAGTCAGTAGTTTATTTTTGTAACCAGAGATTTATATATTTGGAAAAAAATTCTTCATTTCAATAAAAATAATGTGTTTGTGAAATTTTTATTTTTTTCATTTGCAAAATTAATTGTACTTAAAGGTTATTCTATGAAAGAATCTATGGAAGGGTTGAAACTTCCTTTAAAAATACTTTTACAAATATACCTGGCCCCTATGGTAAGCTTCAGACATTACTTGGTCTGGGAACAGAGTTATCTTCCTTTGATTTTCATTGTCTACAAATATAGTCCCTAGTGTTGACAGTGTGTTACTTGCAAATTGTTTTCATGCACCTTCAAAAATTTTTCTTCATATTTGCATAAATTAAGGCAACAGTGTTTACTGATTTTCAAATCTTGTAAATAGATTAGGAACAGACAAACCAAGGTAACAAACAACAACTAAATAAGTAAGTAGGTGGATTAAGTTACTGGTAAAAAAAATTGGGTCATGAATTTTAAAGTAAAGTAGTGATATAAGGTCCAGTTGAAAAAAGGTAAAAATTGATAAAAAATAGTTTTTCTGGATCTGTCAAGCTGAGACAAAGACCCCCTTAACATAAAATTGTCCATATCTTGATTTAAGCCAAACACTTCTCTATTATTTTGTTATAATTTATCCAAAAAGTACTAAAGTGTAAAAATCTAAAGAAGAAAAAGCAGGAGGGATATTTTGATACATATATTTTTTCTAAAAAATACAAAATAACTGTATTCTATGACCACTTGGCATCCATCATACATACATTTTTCCAATTTTCATCTTTTCTTAAACCACTTTCCCAAAGCTTTTATGCATAATGTATTGAAGGTTTTCTACAAACAATCCTTGTTTGGTTCCAAAGGGATAATAAATGTAACCAAAAGAAGCAATGTTATAAAACTCTTTTCCTTTGAACTTGTATGTTATAAAAGATGCAAAAAAAGATTATATGTCCAAAATTGTAAGTTGAATTATTTGGTAGTGTAAAATTGATATCACTTAAAACAATAAAATTATGTCAGTATTTCGTAAAAATTAAACATTTGTAAATAAGTCAGGAAATCATTCAGTTATGGTAATTTATTGTTATATGCTGTGAAATAATTGTTGTCAATAAAAGCACAAAATATCAATGTTTTAATATCTATCTTAATGCCAATTTCATCAAGTCAGGTAAGTTCTATAAGTTCATACATTTTCCAAATTTATTATTGAATCCTCTGAAAACACAAAGTTATGGGTATGTAGAAGTAATCCTGTTATCAGTTCCTAAAAGTTGTATTTGTATACTCGCCAGCAGATTTTTAGCTCACCTGGCTCAAAGGCCAAGTGAGCTTTTCACATCTCTTTGCGACCTTCGTCGTCTGTTAAATTTTACAAGAATCTTCTCCACTGAAACTATTGGGCTAAATTTTACAAAAAAATCATCATTGGGGTATCTAGTTAAAAAAAATGTGTCCAAGGACCCAGCCTGCCAACCAAGATGGTTAAACATAGAACATGGGGGTCAAATGCAAGTTTTGCCTATTATTTTGAAAACTGCTATAAATAGAGAAATTCTGACAGTAGCTTAAATGTTCAGAATGTTGAGCTGTACCTTTTATCTCTATACTTCATAACAGTCAGATGACTTCTTATAGGAGTTATTGCCCTTTAGTGACGAATTTTACCATTTTTAAAATTTTTTCCTCTTATCGAGAAAATTATAATAGTTACACAGAAACTTTAAATAGCAATTTGATCAGCAAGACAAGATTACAAATAAGTCAAACATGACCAAAGTCGTCTTCATATTAGAGTTATTGACCTTTAATGACGATTTTTTCCATTTTTTCTGTGTTTTTGCCTAAAATCTGAAAAACAATAATAGATGGATTGAAACAGTAAAAAGCAAAGATGATCAACATGACAAGATGTACAAACAGGTTAACATGACCACAATTGTTAGTTGACTCCTTATTGGAGTTATTACCCTTTAATAACAATTTTCCCATTATTGCCTATTATATTGGAAACAAATGAGCCATATGGTCGAAATCTCGTTTTGGAGTTATTGCCCTTTAATTATATTTTTTTTACATTTTTTTTGTGCATTTTTTGCCTTTTATCTTGAAAACTATAAAAGATACATAGAAACTTTAAATAAGAAAAACTATCAGCAGGATAATAATATCCACAAATATATATGTCAACATTACTGAGATTTGTCAGTGAACTGTTAATAGAGTTGTTCCCCGTTAATGCTGAATTTTACTAAAAAGTGGCCATTGTTGAAGATGCAGGTGAGCGACACATGCTCTTTAGAACCTCTAGTTAATAACACTTTAACATAAAATTGAGAATGGAAATGGGAAATATGTCAAAGAGACAACAACCCGACCAAAGAACAGACAACAGCCGAAGGCCACCAATGGGTCTTCAACGCAGCGAGAAAATCCCGCACCCGGAGGTGGTCCTCAGCTGGCCCCTAAATAAAATTGTGTACTAGTTCAGTGAAAATGGACGTCACACTAAACTCCAAAACATATAAATGAACTAAAATTTAAAACCATACAAGACTAACAAAGGCCAGAGGCTCCTGATTTGGGACAGGCGCAAAAATGCGGCGAGGTTAAACATGTTTTGTGAGATTTCAACCCTCCCCTATACCTCTAGCCAATGTAGAATAAAGAAACACAATGCAATACGCACAGTAAAACTCAGTTCAAAAGAAGTCCGAGTCCGATGTTAGAATAGGTAACAAAAGAAACTAAGCAAAATGACAATGATACATAAATTAATAAAGGACTACTAGCAGTTACTGACATGCCAGCTCCAGACCTCAATTAAACTGATTGAAAGATTATGTCTTCATCATATGAAAATCAAGTACAATCCCTCCCGTTAGGGTTTTAGTATCATACCATCATAAAATATATGAGAAGAACATATCATGCCAACAACTGGTTTTAGAATAATAGTGTTTATTTCCGATGCAAAGACCCTATGAGTGAATCAATATTAATACCAAAATATGCAATTCTTAATGACCCGACAACAGTATCGTAACTATATCCTTTCCGAATAAGTCTGTTTAAAGGTTTGGTTAGCTCAGGAACATATATATTGACGGGACTTGACACTACCTAATTGTAGCCGATTTTATCGTCGGGTCATACGTAATAAAGATACGACACGGAAACGGACATGTGTTAAAAGCGTACTCGCTATTATCCTAATAATTTCTGATAATACCAATAAAATGTCATTCAAACTAGTTTTACAGTGATGCCAGTGTATCAAACTTGTATTCTGTCACTTCAAATTTGTTATAATGTCATTCATTTTATCACATAAGGGTACAGAATGCAAACAGGGTAATAAAAAAATGGCGTCGATTGCAATCCCAAATTCAAAAACATTATAAAACACTTCATATCAAATAAATCACACTTATTTTGGTAATTTTATATGACAAAATATATCTACTTTATGATAAAACTTGTATTTATTTACGATTAGCATTATGTGGTTGATTTATTGAGCAATTCCGATAGTTTTTCAGTCAGACGCCACCAGAATCCATAAATCTCGCGAAGTCTCGTGGAGTCCGAGATTTTATCAATTTTATACTGAAAAGCCTATCAGATTCATTTCCCGTTAGATATACTGTTCCCAGGTTAGCTTTTGAGGTGAATGCCGACATTTTTGTGCTTCGTAAAGAATATTACCATAAAATATTGGATGTGAAATACCTGAACGTATACGATGTCTGCATGTTGATTTATATTTACGAATGATGTCCTTGTACCGATGATAAAATTTAGTAAATGTTTTGACTAGTTTGTGATATAGTTATTACTCAATATGAAGATGTGCATAAAGCAAATTATAGATATAGTTACAGTGGAATTACCAGGCCGCTGATATTGCGCATTAACTGAATTGGTCGTAACTGCAATGTAACATACATAGAATTTTTCTACAGTCTTCCAAACGGACAGGAAATGTTAGAATTGAAAAGTTCAAGCATTTCTTAATTGCATTTAATTGAAAAATTATGGTAATTTCACTTTGTAAATCATAACTTTTTACTCAATCTTCTTAAAATGCAGATCACATGTCAACGCTTTGCTTGCAAGGTTTGTTAGCAAATTTTTCTCTCCTCAGCCGTCTGTATAAGTTTTTGAGCACTCTCTTCGTTAATGATGAGAGACTAGTGTACATTCAACATTTGATAATTTACGAGTTTTTGAAGACTTCACGTGCATCAGTAATTAGGGATATATCTCGTGATTAGACAAGGTCATGATTATCAAGTTCACGAAAAGTATGAACATTCTTAGTGGTCACACATATAACGTTGTCATTAATTTTTAATAAAGTATTTTTCTTGTGTGAATAAAAAAATGTGTAGACTATGCCTCTGTTCACAATGTCAATATAAGACTTTTTCGTTTCTTAATTCTGTACGAAGCACAACTCCGACAAACGATCTTTCTGGAAAAATGTCCTTAAAAAGTTTCGTAGAATCGAAGAGACACTATTTTCTTACATTTTATTAAAGAAGAAAAAATATAAAGCCATTTCATTTTGCCATTACTAAAGTGGTACCACTTGTGAAAGATTTCGTCTTCAATTGAAGTTGTGCTATTGGTGTATCAGATATACCTTTTTATTTTCATCTGGGTGTGTATGCGAAATGAAATGTGAATGATTCTAAAACTTTTTAGAATGTTTCTGCAATCAGCTAGCTCTCATTTTACTTAAAAGGTAACATGCTTTTAATCAAGAAGTGGAAGTTAAATCTGATAAGAACTGAAACTAGCAGTTCTTACAATCATTTTAAATATGTGGTGTAAATTCAAATGACACGTTAAGTTTTCAATGTTTTCACTTTGGGACCAGGGAACTGAATTGTATAAACCCTTTTTTGAGGGTCACCTCTTTTTAACCTATTTTCCTGCAAAGTCTGTCACTGTAGCATAATGGCGGAATATCATTAAATTTTCGTTTCAATGGTTCGATGTTAAGAAGAAAAGTATTAACTTGTATGTATTTAACTGCACTATTACCCTTATTACTGTCCTTATACTTTGAACAATGGACGAAGTTGTTCCCAAATATTCCAAATTTTCTTTGGGTGAAAAATAAAAAAACTTTGGATGCGTTTGAATAAAAAAGAAAAACAAGATTTAAATTTTATACATTTATACAAACGAAGTTCGCGAAAAATTGATACACCAAAAGCGAAGTTTGACAGCAGTGAACTTAAATATTGTGTATGCATGTATCCATGGAGACCGTAATTTCGTTTTGATATCAGATTGAGTACGTCCAAATCCAAAGGTAGGTTTTTTCTTCCTATATAAATATCAATTGGTCATAAAATCAATACGAATAATATAACTTCAATAAGGGAAATTGCAGAGTGGAACTGTTTAGTGTAAATGGACGTACACATTGCGGCAATTCGTTTTTGATGGGTACCAAAAATGCGTCGGACTTAAACATGCACACAAGAGCACAAATTATTTTGCAGAAGCTGCCGTTTTAAATAATACTAGAACACACCCGCGACATCGCGGTTCCGTGACTGAATTAAAGTACCTACGCCTTATGTTTAGCCTTTACTTTTTGTATTCGTATTGTCATCTAATAAAGTCATGCTGATTATAAGGTGCACATTTTTCTGTGCTTTAAAAATCTTTTTGTTTGAACCCGTCCTGGTTTTCTAACTACTTCTGGTAGTAAGACCCGTCTAGGCCAGACTGGGAAACTGGGAAGGCTAATGCTCACATTTAATCTGTACTGATACGGTAAGTTCAGTGTCCTACTTTACACAATATCCCATGGTGGTGCTCCCATTTAAGGAGGAAGATACAGAACATACATACATACTTAAACCGGAAACTATATGTGACATATACTATTAGTATCGGTAGCGGATTCGACCCGGAACTTGTTAATTTTTGGTTATATTAATTATTTGGAAAACAAAAAGGCCTGGAATGATGTAATTTTTAATTAACACCATTGTCCTATATTAGTTATATATAAAGTTGAATTCTTTGAATCGTCGTCTTTATGTCATGCCGGCTGACAAATTGGACCTCGTTATTTTAATATTGAAAATATTTTAAACCTGGATTTTTAGTATTCGTATTGTCATCTGATAAAGTCGTGCTGATTACATGTATAAGGTACAGTTTTTCTCTGCTTTCAAAATCTTTCTGTTTGAACCCGTCCTGTTTTTTTTTACTACAACAGGAAACTTCATGTGACAATGATTGAATTTAGTAGTGTTAATCCCTGTATAATTCCGAAGTTCGTGTGTGATTATGACCCGTGTATATAGCAAATCCCAAATGCACCTTTTGGTGGTGCGCCTGACAGGGGCGGAACGTACAGAGTAGGTAACAGGTGACATATACTTTTAGTATCGGTATCGGATTCGACACGGAACTTGTTAATTATTAGAAATATTAATTATGTGGAAAACAAAAGGGCCAGGAATGGTGTAATTTTTAATCAACACCATTGTCCTATATTAGTTGCATATAAAGTTGAATTCTTTGATTCGTCGTTTTTACCCCATGCCGGCTGACAAATTGGACCTCGTTATTTTAGTATTATAGATATATAATCTGTATGCAATAATGTACAAATGAATAGTTTACGAATACAAGCTTTTAAGTTGTTTTAGACACCGTTCGTAATTAATCGGTCCCAAACCCAACCTAGCATCCCGGCAATAAGGTCCAACGTAACAATAACTCTTTTGTTATTGTTACGTTTTCAGCGTAATCGTAATCGTAGCTAGTGCTTTAGATATTTTCTTTCTGAATGAAAAAGTAGTAACAAAAATATCGAACTCCAAGGTAAATTCAAAAAGGGGAAGTCCACCTTAATTCGTATATATATCCAAGCTGATATGATGTTCTATAGCTTTTGTTTCCTATCATGCATGACAACAATGGTGCCACATATGTTCTAATTATACCCTTTGAGAAAGACATTGTTATCATTTTCGTTGAATCTTCATTGGGTCCCAATCTGATTAAAATCTGATGTTGTGATACGCTACACTCCTTAGGGTGTAGAGAATCGTAGCGAAAACTAACAGCTGATTTTAATGAGATTAATTGGGTCCCGCCCCAGCAAACACACAACGTAAACATAACGTTATGGTATCGTTATATTTACGTTACGTTTACGTGTAACGTTAAAATAACAGTAGGAAAACGTTAAAAATAAACGTTATGAAGTAACCAATCTTGAACGTTATTTTTTAAAGTTCTTATAACGTTGGTTGAACATTATGATTATTACGTCACATTTGCAATGTTGTACTTACGTAAAGGTAACGTTATTCTATTAACGTTTGTATTTGAATGAATTTATAACGTAACATTTATACCATAGTACAACGTCTAAATAATGTTATTGAAAAACGTTAATTGATAACATTAATATAATGTTGAAAATAAACGTTATTTAGTAACCTATCTTTAACGTTATTTTTTATGTTCTTATAACGTTGGTTGAACATTATGATTATTACGTCACATTTGTAATGTTGAACTCACGTAAAGCTAACGTTATTCTATTAACGTTTGTATTTGAACAAATTTATAAGGTAACATTTATACCATAGTACAACGTCTAAATAATGTTATTGAAAACGTAAATTAATAACATTTATATAATGTTAAATTAACAAAATGATGTAACGTCTGATTACTAACCATTGTATAACTTTAAATCCCATGCTGGAATGTGACGTCATTTAACATTTTCAGAAAGACGCTAAGATGGCGTTCCATTACAAGTACTTGAAAATTGACAATTCTTTTTGTTTATGTCTTACCTATATCTGCATTTTGATTTACCAAAAGCAAAAAGAATCTAACTAATGGTAAGTACAACTAAATAATTTGCCAATCTTCTGTAGAGAATGATTCCACCTATATTAATATGTATTTGTTAAAAATGTCAATGCATGACTGCATGGTTTTATTTCTATGTCGTTGAACGACAAAAGCCATAGTTCTTTAAGAAAATTCTCGGTACAGTCGTGCAACTTTTAGAAGAACAAAATGTTTGCTAAGGTCTACAGTAATTCCCTCATAGTATTCCATGCTTTAAGATGATCACGTATTACGTTAGAATAACGTTAGTATAACGTCGAAGAAATGTATTTTTTTATGTTTTAATAACGTTCGTATAAAGTTAAAACATAACGTCTTATTTATAATGTTGAAATTACGTAAATGTAACGTTAAAATATTACGTTTTTTTCTATACGAAATTATAACGTAATATTAATACGACAGTACAACGACTACATAACGTTTTTTCAAATACGTAAATTTTCAATATTTATTTAACGTTAAATACACATATTAATTTACGTTAAATAACTAACCATTCTATAACATGATGTCATACGCTAGTATATATGACGTCATTTAAAAAAAGAAGAAAACATAGAGTGCCATTATCATAATTACAAGGAGTTTAAAATGAGCAATTCTTTGTTTACATTTAATTATTTATGCGCTTCGATCTTTACGCTAAAAGTAATTAGTTAGTGAAACATCGGTAAGTAAAACTTTCAAATTTTGTCAATTTTTTTTCAATCATACGACATGAACAGAATAAACATTGAACAATTCATGGGATCATTTTAATTTATTTGTACTTTGTCAAGACTCTATTTAATCCTTGCCGAAACTCATCAACATTGCAAATTTTAAATACGCCTATGCTTGATGGTCAGTTTATTTTGGATTAGCACATATTATAATGTAGTGCGAGTACTCTCAAATCGTACTTTCTTGTTTATTTGACCTGTTGATACTAATTGTAATGCTTTTTTTGTTATTTAATGTTATTCAGTGTTATATCTGGTCTATATACCAGCTTTGATAAGTGTTTGGTACTAATATAAATTTCCACTTCGTACTATGAACATCAAAATTATTTATTTTGTAAAAATATTTCCTTTCTCTATTGTAACTGTACACGTATACCTAACAACAAAATTATTTTCATTTACCTGTGGTTAAAGTTATTGCAAATGGCTGATATTTTTGTTCGAGCAAATTGTTTTTCTTAAATTGTTTAACATTTCATACCGATATAACATGTTACTTTTATTATTCTTCCCTTAGTTTATTTATTTTGTATTTACATTGTATCATAGGTCAAATTTATTTGTTCAGTGTATGTTCAATGGTGTTAATATGTCCTTTGATTGAGTTAAGCTATTTCAGTTGATATTTTATAGTGTGTCTTTCTATGTTGTGATGTTACACTATTGTTTCAGAAAAGGGCGAAGGTTTGGTACCTTTAAAACGTTTAAACCCGCTGCATTTGTTTGCACCTGTCCTAAGTCAGGAATCTGATGTTCAGTAGTTGTCGTTTGTTGATGTGGTTCATAAGTGTTTCTCGTTTCTCGTTTTTTATATAGATTAGACCGTTGGTTTTCCCGTTTGAATGGTTTTACACTAGTAATTTTTGGGGCCCTTTATAGCTTACTGTTCGGTGTAAGCCAAGGCTCCGTGTTGAAGACCGTACTTTGACCTATAATGGTTTACTTTTATAAAATTTTGACTTGGATGGAGAGTTGTCTCATTGGCACTCATACCACATCTTCTTATATCTATTAATTTATATCGCTTATTCGGAGACTTAGGGGGAAAATCATTTGATTTTTTTAATGTTCAATATTTTCATATTCCACTGTTCTTCCTTTTAATATATCATAGTTCAGATTTCAAATGATTATAAGAAGGGTTTTTTTCTATTACAGTATCGCATTATTTTTCTAAAGAATATTCTTGGTTTTCATTTTTTTAAAGTGTTTTCAAAGATATCTTTACTAGTTCTTGAAAGATGAAGATGCACTAGTGTCGTTCCTATTTAAGTTTAAATATATTTTACATTTAAAACCTTAGTTGCAAAATTTAATAGTATTAGTACACTTGTGTTAGTATCATAGTAAATAATACTAATACAATATGTTTTAAAAATATTAATTTGTCATTACATATACATTGAGTTATGTCATGACTGAACATTGAGATATATTTTTAGCATTTCTGGAGCAGTAGCCGTACCTTTCTGGTTACTAGTTGTGTGTTGCATATGATATAAATTGTAACACTTCTTAGTGACTGGATAGGTTGAATAGAATCTTCCACGAAAGATACAAGCAAAGAACTTGTTATCGGATAATGTAACATAAAAAAATAGCTAAGTATGCAAGGACAGTTCCAGGATGAAGGTACAGAAATTGTTACATTAGAAAGGAGTGTTTTATTAGAGTTGATAAAAGTTAATAATATTACTCAACAATGTAACTTAAAAGTTTTTCTCTATCAAATGCCATGTTATTAGTAAATGTTACAGTAACGTTAGTTTTATGTAACTATAAGAAATGTTACTGTAATGTCAGCTTTATGTAAATATATAACATAATAAGAAATGTTACTCAAACGTTCGTTTAATATTAATATATGACGTGATAATGGATGTTACGCTAACGTTAGTTTGTTGTAAGTAAATAACGTAAACAAAACGTTACTTTAACGTTAGTTTTAAGTTTCTTTTAACGTTTCTTGGAACGTTGCTTTGACGTTGCTTGGAGTCTACAAAATGACGTTAAAATACGTTCGTAAGTACGTAATTATAACACAAAATTTTACGTTATAATCACGTTTTATTAACGTTATTTTGTTTGCTGGGCACACTCATCTTGCAGAAAAATTTTAAATATGGAAAGTCTCTTATATGACACATTATATATGATTTGGATTTTGTCTCTTTTAAAAAGGGCATTAGCTACGATTTAGACAAAAAATGAAATATGATTTATTTTTATTTCAAACAATTATGAAAATGTTTCGCTACAAGAAGTCAACTTTTTTGACACATTCCCCATTTCCATTCTCGATTTTATTTGTTCAATTTTTTCAAAATAAGAACGAAAAGATAGCTGATGTATTATTGGCTAGCAAGTCAATAATTCAACCTCATTTGGATCCGTATGCATGTGACTTTCAATTTGACACTTTGCTTGAGATAATTCGGCATGTACTAAGCATGTTCAATTATCAAATAGAAAAGAAAGGTTAATCAAGGGAGCAACCGGGAAGAACCATTTATTGGACGTATTCGACATACAAAAAATATTCTTATACAGGTAAAATCGATGATTTGGATATTTGTTTAATCTTTGACATGAAAGCAAACAGAAATGGTAAAATCGTCATTATACAATTGCTTTTCTATGTATTCATTTTGTCTCGCAATCCGGCGGCGGAAACTTTTGGTATTAAGCTTTACATTTCAGAAGGTAGAAGACCTGAAGACTTCATACCTAGTATACAGATGCCATATGTTACGTAGTTCCCGTCTCTCATATGTATATGTCAGTTGCCCATGACCTCATTTTATATTTCAGCGACTGCTTGAAAACAAATTTAGTTTTAGTCCCCTACCGACGAAGTCGAAGGGGACTTTAGGTTTGCACTCCGTCCGTCTGTCTGTCTGTCTGTCCGTTTGTCTGTCTGTCCATCTGACAGTCTGGCAAATCAGTTTTCCAGACTTTTTTTCTTCGTGCTTGAAGATATTGATTTGATATTTGGTTTATTGATTTATCATGACAAGTTCAATTTTCACAATTTTAGCTTTTCTCTTTGTTCAGTTAAAGCCCTTTCCCTAGAATTAAATTTTGGATGAAATACTTATTAAAATTAGAAGATTTCTGTTCAAAGGGAAATAACTCATTTTTTAAAAGATTTTTAAAAGACGAAATGACATTTTGGATTTTTTTCCTTTTCTTTGGTAAATTGTTTGAAGAATTTAGTGGTAGGTTTGTTTGTCATTCTTGAAGATATTGATTTGATAATTAGTATATAGTTTTATCATGACAAGTTACAGATCAAGTTGGAATTTTGTTCCAGTCTGATAATTTTGTGCAGAGTTATGGTCTTTGGACATAGAAAATTCACTTGAATAATCAGTTTTCAACAGTTTTTTTCGTCATGCTTGAAGATTTTGACTTGATATTTTTATGTAGTTTACACCATGACAAGTTATAGATCAAGTTAGAATTTCGTTCCATTACAATGAATTTGTAACCTGTAGGGGACTATGTATTGCCATGCAATACTCACAGAATGCTTGTTTTTTGTTTTTGTTATGTGAATTTCTCTCTGTGATAACTATTTTTGGTCTATGGGTTCCGTGCAAGGTTTACATGTCCGTCAGACAGGATTCACCGGACCTCGACCTCATTTCACTGATTAGCGATGAAGGTGAAAGTTACATGATTAGGTCCGTTTCTCAGATACTATAAGCAGTATGTCAACTATATTTGGTGTATGGAATAATTGTAAGATGCACATGTCTGTCTTGCAGTTTTCTTCTTACCTTGACCTCATTTTCACGGTTCATTGGTCAATGTAAAGTTTTTATACGACCGCAAAAAATTTTGCGGTCGTATATTGGTATAACGTCGTCGTCGTCGTCGTCGTCGTCGTCGTCGTCCGAAGACATTTGTTCCCGGATAATAAGTTTAATAAATGAAAATAGAAATCTATGAAATTTAAACGCAAGGTTTATAACCACAAAAGGAAGGTTGGGATTGATTTTGGGGGTTATGGTCCTAACAGTTTAGGAATTAGGGGCCAAAAAAAGGCCCAAAAAAGCATTTTTCTAGTTTCCAGACAATAACTTGTGGAACGGTGTATGGATCTCTCTGAAATTATACCACAAGTTTCCATACCACAAAGGGATGGTCAGGATTGGCTTTTGGGGTTTATGGCTCAAACCGTTTAGGAATTAGGGACAAAAAAGGGGGAAAAACAAGGGTGTCCTGGTTAATGGACAATTTAAAAAAATAATATATTATGTTTGGATTACCTCCCTTACACTGCTTTTAAATTATGTATAAAAAAATGTTGTATTGTCTTGAGGTGATTAGCTGTCAATTTATTTTTAGAAGTTACTATTATTTAAATGCTGATTAAGGAATATTAATTTTAGCCATGATTATGTATGTCATTTTCTATTTTAAGACTTTTATGATGTATTTAAATGGGTAATTATGGTTGCAAACTCCATTGGAAATTTGAATTGAGATTATGACCATATCTTGAGGAAAAATGGGGGGGGGAGAAAAAAATCGGAAGGGGGGCAATTTTTCTCATTTCATATTTCAGAAATTAAAAGAAAATTTCTTCAGATTATTTTTTTTTTGCAAAAAAAGGGTGGTAAAAATTTTTTTTTTTGGAAGGGGGTCAATTCGCAACAACATAGTGTATTGCACAAAAGCAAAAACAAAAAGGGGGGAATTTTTTTGGGGCCGGGGGTCAATTCGCGACAGCATAGTGTATTAAAAAAAGCAAAAAAATTGAATATAAATTCAAATCAAATCATATAACCAATTCTAAGTTCTTTGACTACAGTTATTCTGTGTCAGAAACCTATTATGTGTCAAATATTTAATTACAATCCAAATTCAGACCTGTATCAAGCGCGAATATTGTGTCCATTTTTGCCCCAACTGTTCAGGGTTGGACCTCTGCGGTCGTATCCAGCTGATCTCGGCGAAGCAATTTATTGTGTTTTGGTCTGTTTTTCTTATACTATAAGATATAGGTCAACTATATTTGGTGTGTGTAATGATTGTATGTTGTACATATCTGCCTGTCATGGTTCATCTAACCTTGAACTCATATTCATTGTTCATTGGTCAATATTAAGTTTTCATGGTTTGGTCTGTTTCTTATATACTATAACCAATACATTATAGATCAACTATATTTGGCGTATGAAATGGTTGTAATGTTTACATGTCTGTATGAATTGATTATTCTTACCACTGGGTCGATACCTCTGCAGGTGGACTGTTAGTCCCCGAGGGTATGACCAGCTCAGTAGCCATTATTTCAGTACTGGCATTAAAATACGGTTATTGCGTTATTGAAATTTGCTGTTACAAAGTTTTAGAAAATATTTAAAAAATGAAAACAACACGTTATAAATTACATGCGTCCGAAACTTTAGATTAAGGAATATAATTATCTCCCTCATACAAAGCTCTGATTCCTTGCCCGGCTTTGTCTATACTTTTTGTCCTTGTCGGTTTATAAGCTCTTCATTTTTTTCTCGCCTGCGACGAAAAGCGCAGTATGCGAGACATAGGTATTACTTTCCGGCGGCGGCGGCGTAAACTATTTGTATAAAGCTTTATATTTCAGAAGGTAGAAGACCTGGATGCTTCTTACCTTGTATGCAGATACCTTATGTCACGAAGTTTCCGTCTGTCATATGCCCATTGTCCTTGACCTCATTTTCAAAAAATTACAGTTTTTTTGTCATGTGGATTTCTCACTTATTATGAGTAATATGATAACTACATTTGGTATATGGGTTCCTTGCAACGTCTACATGAACAATGATTGTAAGGGGTACATGTAAGAGTGGCAGGTTTCATCTGACTTTGACCTCATTTTCATGGTTCCATGTTCATTGTTAATTTTTTGGTATTTGGACTGTTTTTCAAGTACTTTAAGCAATAGGTCAACTATTTTTGGTGTATGGAATGATTGTAAGGTGTACATGTCTGTCTAGCTGATGTCATCTGACCTTGACTTAATTTTAATGGTTCATAGGTCAATGTTAAGTTTTTGTGTTTTGGTCTGTTTTTCAAGTACTATAAGTAATAGGTGAACTATGTTTGGTTTATGGAATGATTGTAAGATGTACATGTCTGTCTAGCCGGTGTCATCTGACCTTGACCTCATTTTCATGGTTTATTGGTCAATGTTAAGTTTTTGTGTTTTGGTCTGTTTTTCAAGTACTAAAGCAATAGGTCAACTATATTTGGTTTATGGAATGATTGTAAGGTGTACATATCTGGCTAGCCGGTGTCATCTGACCTTGACCTCATTTTCATGGTTTATTGGTCAATGTTAAGTTTTTGTGTTTTGGTCTGTTTTTCAAGTACTATAAGCAATAGGTCAACTATATTTGGTTTATGGAATGATTGTAAGTTGTACATGTCTGTCTAGTCGGTGTCATCTGACCTTGAACTCATTTTAATGGTTCATTGGTTAACATTAAGTCTTGTGTTTTGGTCGTTTTTTCAATTACCATCAGCAATGGGTCAACTATATTTGGTGTATGGAATAATTGTAAGGTGTACAACGTCTGTGTGACAGTTTTTATCTGACCTTGACCTCATTGTCATAGATCTTTAAAAATGTTAAGTTTATGTGATACTTGTTGGAAAACCTTTATCTTTTAAGACTTTCAACATAAAATCAATGGTCAGTAAAACAGGCGAGACATTTCAGCGTGTGCACTCTTGTTTCATAAGCTTTTGATTTTCAAATATTTTGGCCTCGAGCATCACTATCGAAATGCGCATCTGGTACCAAAAAAATTGGTCGCGTTAATGTTATTACTACCACTGGGTTGATAATTCTGCTGATGCACTGTCAGTACCCGAGGGTATCAACCGATCGGTAGCCAGTACTTCGGTACTGGCATTAAAAAATGAGCATCACTGAAGAGAAATTATTTGTCGAAATGCGCATCTGGTGCAGAAAAATTGGTACCGTTCATGTAATAACTATACTATGTTTATTTTATATAACAACTTAGTTATTCACTTTTTTTTTAAAAACTTCTGTCCCATTTTATAGGTTGTCATCTCCTTTAGTTGTAGATTTTCAAATATTTTGGACTCGAGCATCACCGAAGAGACAGTTATTGTCGAACTGGGCATCTGGTGAGAAAAATTGGTACCGTTAACGTTATTTAAAGTTTACACAATATGGAACTATTTTTATAAACAAACCTATTTTTATCCATTACTGACTAAACAGACGTAATGTGGATGCAGTAGAATGTGTCCCCGTGCTTGTGGTGATTGCCTTTAATATTTTACAATTATGGGTTGTTTGCCTGTGAGAGAGCTTTCACATGTTTATTATAACTTTATTTTTATTGTTAATTCAATATTATGGTGTTTGGATGTATAAATACTCATCCACGCTTGCTGTTTTTATTATTGCCCCCTGCTATGGTTTTACTTAGATTTCTTATAATCTCTGTTTTTGCCCTGTGTTTGTTATATGTCTGTTTTGTATTACTTAAGTCTTTGCGTCGGGCATTTTATAACAGTTTTTGTAAGAGTTCTTTTACTGCTTTGCCTATTATTTCATATTCCGTCATTGTGATTCTTATTCAATGTTACAACCTCCGGTCTTTTTTTATTTTTCCTATAACCCTATTTATATAATCATGATATTACGTAATGGAAAGAAATTCAAAAACAACTCTACTTCTAGGATATCCACGTGCTTAAAAATCGTATTTCTAATATAAATTCTACAGCAGCTTATCAAATTTATCCTACTACATTTAGCACTGTGTACAATTGTGTCAAAGGAGGCAATGCCTCTGCAGCCAGATTGTTAAACAAAAATGCACGTGGATATCCACAAATTTTCCCGTGCAATGCCAGAAAATGACTTATCTTTTTCAGATTAACTTCACACAATACTGTTAGGTCACCAGTGAACGGGAGAGCTTTTTCGCTCATCTTTTTCTGTGACATTTCCTGAAAAACCCAAAACCTTATTGATGTGGTAACTTGAACCCAGCCTAAGTGTCGTATTCAACATGTGGGACAGACGGGACGAGAATATTAAGAAATCAAGAGCACCTTTACCGCTTTCGAAGACCTAAAAATTTCAAAAGTTTGATATACAAACATTTAAATAAGCATAATCACAATCTAAAATTTATAAAATTCCAACCACTTGAAACCGTTCAGAAACGACCAGGACAATCACACAAGAAATTTGAAAAATTCCGTGAAGTTCGCGGACTATTTTGGATAAAAAGACTTCAAACTGTTTATCCTCTCGGTCTCAATGATAACATAATGGGACAGGGGAACATATCTCAAACTTCTATCGATGTCATTAATGGTCTCATGGTAAACGTAAAACCGTAATCTACGTATTAAACATCGTATAAATTATACACTTGCTTATCATCTGTTATCTATAATAAAGAATAATGGTAGACCTCAATTATTATGCAAACGTGGTCATATACCAATAAGTAAACTATATGATATTTTCTGGCGTGTGATAAAATTTCATTTTCTAGCCCGTTGTATGAAAACACCCGTATTATTACAGCCTTTTGTCATCACAGGCTGTTTCCTAGTATCGATAAACCTGAAAATCATAAATTAAAATATATAAATAGAGGTATTGATTTTATTAACTTATCTAGTATATTCAATGACTCTACAATCAATAGTAAAATACCTCCATATTTTGATAATACAGAACCACCTATTTTTTCGTATTCGTACAAAAAAACCAGCAGAAGTTTGATTTTTAATTATACGTCAGTAACATCAGACGTCAATATGGAAAATAATGCTCCTTCCACTTGAAACTGTGAAACGTCTAGTTTTAGATATGTTCCCTATGGTCATGTCATCACAGGAGACCCCAACATCGTTGAAGACCGTGAGGTCAAAACTTTTCTTAAGAAAGGACCTAAATATCGTCCTCCATCGATTATAGATTGGAAAAAGTGTCGTCAGGTCATTCTGCCTACTGTTAAAATTGATGAAAACGTGAAAATTCTGATAAAAAATCTCTAGACTGTTATTTGAATGAAATATGAATACTGTTGATATTCGTATATCTCATTTTGAAAACAATTCTGAAATGAATAATAGGGTTCATGATTTACTCATTTCTAGAATAAAAAATAAACTCCAAGTACTTGCAAAGCGGTTTGTGTTCGTACCGACAGACAAAGCAGCCAATAATGTAGTGGTGGTGTGACGCATATACTACACGGAAGTTCTCCAAAACGAAATTATAAGTTCTTCTACATTCAGGTCCGTACGCTCCACAGAGAATCAAATTGTAAACAAGCGTATCACTGCCACTACCCAGCTTAAAGCCTCTTCCGAACATTTGAAAGTCCCGACTATGTACTGGTTACCTAAATTACACAAACAACCTTTTAAATTTCGTTTCATCTCCGCATCTAGTAAGTGTTCTACTACTAATCTGTCAGTGCTTCTAACTACCTCCCTTACTATGAAAGAACTTGTTATTAACTTTTGTAATAAAGTTTATGAAAATAATGATATTAATTAGTTTTAGAGTGTTAGGAATTCTTTAAAGGTTTTAGATAAAAACGTGCTTTTTATGGTCCTTTTAACTCTGTTGACAGTTATGATTTTTCTACTCTCTACACTACACTTCCACACAATCTTATCAAGAAAAAGTTTTGAAATTTAATTAAATGGTCTTTTGAAAAATCTCATTGCAAATTTATTTGTTGTAACTCGTTGAAAACCTTCTTCTGTAACGAAAAAGGAAAGTATGCTAGATACACTTTCTGGAAATGTGGAGATATGATTGAAGCTTTAAATTTTCTCCTGGACAACATATATGTACGTTTCGGCGATAAAGTGTATCGACAAGTTGTAGGTATTCCTATGGGCACTAATTGCTCCCCTTTAATAGCAGATTTATTTCTGTATTGCTATGAATCTCAGTTTATGACCAAACTAAGTTAAGACCCATCATTGTTACATTTGGTTGACACATTCAACAATACCTACCGTTATCTTGATGATATTTTTTCGTTAAATAATCCAGAGTTCTCTAAATATAATACCGAAATTTACCCAAAGGAACTTATTTTGAATACATCTAACAAAAACAGCAGTAGTTGTCCTTTTCTAGATTTAGACATTTCAATTGCTAAAGGGAAACTCCATACTAAAATGTACGACAAAAGAGACGATTTTTCGTTCCCTATTATTAATTTTCCTTTTTTAGACGGGGATGTTCCTTTGGCTCCATCATACGGTGTTTATATATCCCATCTCGTTCGTTATGCCCGTGTGTGTAGTGATGTATGTATGTTGGCGTTTGTTTTTGTAGCAGTTCAGTGTTTATGTTGTTCCGTTGTTTTCCTCTTATAGTTGAAGTGTTTCCCTCGGTTTTGGTTTGTGACCCGGATTCGTTTTAGTTAAATCGATTTATGACTATTCAACAGCGGTATGCTACTGTTGCCTTTAGTGATGTCGTAGATTTTAACGAACGTAATCACTGCATCACTGGTAAATTATTAAGTCAGGGATTTTGTTACCATAAATTACTTAAATCATTTCCTAATTCTTTCATAGATACAAAGATTTGATTACTAAATTTGGCTGTACCTGTAGAAAACTTATTAAAAACGGTATTTTACATTCAAAATTTTACGGTAATATTGTACTAAAAGCGGGGAAATCACTATGTGATCCGTGTAAACTCATCGACCCTTTAAACAAACTTATTAGTAAAGGTTATCTTATTTAGGCTGTAATAAGATTTTTGAATATTGTTTACATTGGCACAAATATCTATTTTGTCATCAACAAATTAAAACATAACTAAATTTATATTCTTTTCCAATGTTTTTTTGGGATGTATAAATACACATCCACGTTAATTTTCTATATAGAGATTGCTTTATTTATATATAACATGATACCTATTTATTATAAGGTTAAATCCTAACTATCCTACTGCCTGTCGATACTTTTATTTTGGCATTGCACAAGTCATGTCTTCTTTGACTGTCCATGGCGTTAAAACACTAATTCCCTGGGATGTGTTTTAATTGATTTTAGTCTCTGATCCATAATTTTTTATTATTAATTGTTTTTGGCTTTTAACTAGCTTTCAGTAACTGCGAGTACTCTCAAATCGTACTTTCGTGTTAATTTGACATGCTGACACAGTTTGTAATGCATTTTTGTTATTCAATGCTTACTTATTTTGTGTTATATCTCGTCTTACTATTTTTAATATGTACCACCCTTGATAAGTATTTAGCATGACGATAAATTTTCACTTCTGTAATCGTACTATGAACAACAAATTTATTTATTTTGTAAAAAAAAAATTCCGTAATCCTAACAACAAAATTATTATATTGAAATTTACCTGTGTACGTTATTTTATTTAACGCCATTTTGTGCCAGGTTATAGTTGTCTTTTTGACATTGTTTTACTTGCCTTTTTTTTATTAATATTGTTTTTATATTGTGTCATAGATCAAATTTATTCGTTCAGTGTATGTTTACTTGATTTTGTTGATACATCTTTTTGATCGCGTTAAGCCATTTTAATTGATATTTTATAGTGTGTCTTTCTATATTGTAATGTTACACTACTGTTTTAGGTTAGGGTGAAGGTTGGCGCCTGTTAAAACGTTTAAACCTGCTGCATTTGTTTGCATCTGTCCTAAATAAAGGCAACAGTAGTATACCGGTGTTCAATAGTCATATATCGTTTAAGCGAAAACAAATCCGGGTCACAAACCAAAACCGAGGGAAACACATCAACTATAAGAGGAAAACAACGGAACAACAGAAACACTGAACTGCTACAAAAACAAACGCCAACATACATAGAAACGGACTATTTGATAACAACTGCCATATTTTTGACTTGGTACAGGACATTTTAAGAAAAAATGGTGGGTTGAACCTGGTTTTATGGCTAGCCAAACCTCCCGCTTGGAACCATAACTTCAAAATAATTATGGATTTCATTGAGGACTACGCCAGAGCATGGGCTAAACGAGAAGAAGTTCAACTGGACACTTTGTCAGAATGGGTCAAAACAATCAGGTCTCTGATAAAACGTCGCATTTATAAGTTGAAAAACTGTGTGAATGATCGACCAAAGTCCGTTTTCAGAGACAAAGAGGCTGTGAAATGTCTATCATCTCTTCATGATAAGTATGTTGTTGTTCCTGCGGACAAAGCTTCAAATAATATTGTCTTTGTATGTAAATCGTATTACTACGAGTGTCTTGTAAAAGAATTAGGAATAAATGAGCACTCAGGTAAACCCACATACAAAAACATATCATTTGACAAGGATGAGATTTTGACGAATCATATGTCCTTCATGGCTTCAATGAACATTGCATTGAACAACAAATCGGAGGACTTACCTTGTTTGTATTGGATACCTAAACTTCACAAAATTCCGTACAAACAACGGTACATTGCCGGCTCATCTGCATGTTCCACTAAAGAATTGTCCATTAGATTGACTAAAATTCTGTCCGCAGTGAAAGAGGGTCTTCAGAAATACTGTGAAACTGTTTACTCGCGTAGTGGTATTAACCATATGTGGATTCTTAAAAACTCTAAAGAACTTCTGGATGATTTTTCAACCTTTTATACCACCATTCCCCATGTGAAATTGAAAAGCCGTCTAAAAGAAATAATCCACAATGCTTTTCAACATAAAAATGGTAGCATACGCTATAAATATATTACTTTGGGATACCATAAGGCATATTTTGTTAATAGTGAACAAAAGGGTAAAACATGCTACACAGAGGAACAAGTGATCAGTATGCTGGAGTTTCTTATTGACAACATATTTGTTGAATTTGGAGGTAGAATTTTTCAACAAATTGTCGGCATTCCTATGGGAACGAACTGTGCGCCTCTCCTTGCCGACCTCTTCTTATTTTCATATGAATCGGAGTTCCTTCAGACACTTGTCAAAAACAAGAAGATCAAAGAAGCCAGGTTATTTAATTTCACTTTCAGATATATTGATGATGTTCTTTCCATTAACAATCCGAACTTTTCTGATTGGGTTCCATTAATATATCCACCAGAACTAGAAATTTAAGAAAGAACAGACACGGCTTCCTCCGCCTCATTTTTAGACTTATACCTTGAATTTGACATACACAGTCATCTCAGTACCAAAATCTATGACAAACGAGACGATTTTAATTTTGAAATTATCAATTTCCCCCACCTTAGTAGCAATATACCAACTTCACCTGCATATGGGATATACATTTCCCAACCTATTCGGTATTCAAGAGCTTGCAGCTCCTACTCAGACTTTGTAAAACGTCACCAGTGTCTGAGCAGAAAGTTGATGAACCAGGGGTATGTCAAAGAACTCTCGTCCTTTTTCTAAAAAAAGTTCATCGGAAGGTACCAAGACCTTGTTGATAAATATTTCATATCAACTTCTCAAATAATACACGATGGTCTTAAAGTATAAATTCTGCGTACTGACGTTGTTTATCATCTTAATAACGTGTTATAGTATTCTTGTATTTGTCTTTACTAATATTACTTTTACTGTTAAGTCTGTTTTTTGAGATATCCATTTGACGTGACTCTGTACTTATGCATCCCATCATACTTTGAACGACAAAATTATTTTATTTATTAATATTACTTTTACTGTTAAGTCTGTTTTTTGTGATATACATTTGACGTGACTCTTTACTTATGTATCCCGTCATACTTTGAACCACAACATTATTTTATTTATTAATATTACTTTTACTGTTAATAGATATAGGAAGATGTGGTGTGAGTGCCAATGAGACAACTCTCCATCCAAATAACAATTTATAAAAGTAAACCATTATAGGTCAATGTACGGCCTTCAACACGGAGCCTTGGCTCACACCGAACAACAAGCTATAAAGGGCCCCAAAAGTACTAGTGTAAAACCATTCAAACGGTAAAACCAACGGTCTAGTATATATAAAAAACGAGAAACGAGAAACACGTATAAATTACATAAACAAACGACAACTACTGTACATCAGATTCCTGACTTAGGACAGGTGCAAACATTTGCAGCGGGATTAAACGTTTTAATGGTACCAAACCTTCTCCCTTTTCTGAAACAATAGTATAACATCACAACATAGAAAACACACGATAAAACATCAATTGGAAGGCTTAACTCAATCAAAAACGTAAATTAACACACTATGAACGAATAAATTCGATCTGTGATACCTGAAAGTAAATACATAGTTAATAAAATATTAGGGACAACCATTCAAGGCCAAAAGCAAACAAACAAGTCCAAATAAAGCCATGGCACTACTGCGAAATATTAAACCCTTAGAAAATAATCACTTTTGAAAAACCGGTTTTCATAATATATACAGGTAAATGAAAAATAACTTTGTCGTTTTAGGTATACTTTTCTGTCTATATAAAATCTTCCAATAATTAGGAATACCAAGAAAGGTCTGTCATATAAATACCTAATTTAACACTAGATACATAAGGGTAAATATCAACAATAAAACATCCCTGTACAGATTAAAGGAGAATAATCTTGATGTTAATACAAATGTAGTACGAAGAAGTGAAAATTAGTAGATATTCCAAATAATCAAAGCTGGTATACAGACAAGATCCATATTAATATAAAATAACAAAAAGTATTAAAAATAGTATCAACAGGTCGAATTAACAAGAAAGTACGATTTGAGAGTACTCGCAGTTACTGACAGCTAGTTAAAAGCCAAAACAATTAATGATAAAAATCATGCATCAGAGACTAAAATCAACTAAAACACATCCCAGGGATTTAGTATTTTAACGTCATGAACAGTCAGAGAAGACATGACTTGTGCAATGCCAAAAATAAATGTATCGACAGGTAGTAGGATAGTGAGGAGCTACTTCTTAAGAGATAAAATTAACGTGTGTGTCTCTAAACATCCCGCCTCAAAAAGAAGATACAACTTAGTTATGTTTTAATTTGCTAATGACAAAATCGATATTAGTGCCAATGTAAACTATATTCAGAGATCTAATTACAATATTGGTACGATAACCCTTACTTATAAGTTTGTTTAAAGGTTCGATGAGTTTACACGGATCACATAGTGATTTCCGCGCTTTAAGTACAAAATTACCGTAAAATTTAGGATGTGAAATACCATTTTAATAAGTTTTCTACAGGTACAGCCAAATTTACTAATCAAATCTTTGTATCTATGAAAGAATTTAGTAAAAGTTTTAAGTAATTTATGGTATCGAAATCCCTGACACAATAATTTCCCAGTGATGCATTGATTACGTTCGTTAAAATCTATGACATCAGAACACACACGGGCATACCGAACGAGTTGGGATATATAAACACCGTATGATGGAGCCAAAGGCACATCGCCGTCTAAAATGGAAAATTAACAATAGGAAATGAAAATCGTCTCTTTTGTCGTAAATTTTAGTATGTAGTTTCCGTTAGAAATTGAAATGTCTAAATCTAGAAAAGGGCAACTGCTGCTGTTTATGTTAGATTTAGTTAAAGTAAGTTCTTTTGGGTAAATTTCGGAAGTATATTTAGAGAACTCTGGATTATTTAACGAAAAATATCATCCAGATAACGGTAGGTATTGTTGAATGTATCAACTAAATATAACAATGATGGGTCTTTACTGAGTTTGGTCATAAACTGAGATTCATAGCAATATAGAAATAAATCTGCTATTAAAGGGCACAGTTAGTGCCCATAGGAATACCTACTACCTGACGATACACTTTATCGCCGAAACGTACATAAATGTTATCTAGCAGAAAATTTAAAGCTTCAATCATATCCTCACATTTCCAGTAAGTGTATCTAGCATACTTTCCTTTTCGTTACAGAAAAGGCTTTAAACGAGTTACAGCAAATAAAATTACAATGAGATTTTCGAAAGACCATTTTATCAAATACAAAACTTTTTCTTTATAAGATTGTGTGGAAGTGTAGTGTACAGAGTAGAAAAATCATAACTGTCAACAGAATTATAAGGACCATCAAAAGCATGTATTTTATCTAAAACCTCTAAAGAATTTTTAACACTCCAAAAATAATTAATACCATTATTTTCATAAGCTTTATTACAAAAGTTAATAACCAGTTCTTTGATAGTAGTAAGGAGGTAGTTAGAAGAACTGATAGATTAGTAGTAGAACACTTACTCGATGCGGAGATGAAACGGAATTTAAATGGTTTTTGTGTAATTTCGGTAACCAGTACATGGTAGGGACTTTCAAATGTTCGGAAGATGCTTTAAGTTGGGTAGTGGCAGTGGTATGCTTGTTAACGATTTGACTCTCTGTGGTGCGAACGGACCTGAATGTAGAGGAATTGATAATTTCGTTTTGAAGAACTTCCGTGTAGTATATGCGTCACACCACCACTACATTATTGGCTGCCTTGTCTGCCGGTACGAACACAAACCGCTCTGCGAGTACCTTGAGTTTATTTTTATTCTTGAAATGGGAATATCATGGATCCTATTATTAATTTCAGAATTGTTTTCTAAATGAGATATTCGAATATTAACAGTATTCATAATTTTATTCAAATAACTGTCTAAAGATTTTTTATCCGATTTTTCACGTTTGCACCAATTTTTACAGTAGGCAGACAGAGCGTCTTTAATGACCTAACGACACTGTTTCCAATCTATTATAGATGGAGGTCGGTATTTCGGTCCTTTCTTTAGAAAAGTTATGACCTCACGGTCTTCGACGATGTTGAGGTCTCCTGTAATAACATGACCATAGGGAACATATATAAAACTAGATGTTCTGCAGTCTCAAGTGGAAGGAACATTATTTTCTATATTGACGTCTGATGTAATTGACGTATAATTAAAAATCAAATTTCTGCTCGGTTTTTTATAAGAATACGAAATAATGGGTTGTTCTATATTATCAAAATATGGAGGTATTAAGTTATATACGGAAGAGTCATTGAATATGCTAGACAAATTAATAAAATCAATACCTCTATTTATATATTTTAATTTAAGAAAATGTCGTTTATGATTTTCAGGTTTATCAATACTAGGAAATAGCCTGTGATGTCAAAAGGCAGTCTGTTTTTTGTGATATACATTTTACGTGACTCTTTACTTATGTATCCAGTCACACTTTGAACGACAAAATTATTTGATGTCTACCTTTGCGAATTTCAAACGCGCGATGTTACGCCAGTACTTAAAACCTTCCATCCTTTATGGGTGGATTTTACATAGATAAATATAACCGTATAATAATAAAACAAAAAGAGGATGTTAAATTTTATGTATGCCTTTTTGTGCTTCTTCGTTACATTTGTTTGTTTTTATAGTGATTAAGATGATAACACAATGTTGACTGCTGTACCCCTATTTTTGACATTTTTACCTATTGTGTCTGTTTGTTTTGTTCACGCATCGTTGTCAATATAATGGAATTTGATGCGACTGTCATACAAGTGAGAGGTTTAGCTAGCTATAAAACCAGGTTCAATCCATCATTTTCTACATAAGAAAATGCCTGTACCAAGTCAGGAATATGACAGTTGTTATCCATTCGTTCGATGTGTTTGAGCTTTTGATTTTGCCATTTGATTAGGGACTTTCCTTTTTGAATTTTCCTTGGAGTTCAGTATTTTTGTGATTTTACTTTTTTTTTATATGGCAATGTTCAAAATACCGCTAAAATGACAACATTACGTGACAATTATACAGTACAAATAAATGCAAGAACACTCAGGACAGATAAATACATAAATAAATAATATAATAGTACATTACAACATGTAAACCACAGAATAACAACGGAAACCTTCCATTAATTTACGACAGTACACCCGTACACCACAATAGAATTATGAACTGTGCATCACACGAATGTATCAACGCCACATAAAGTGATGTCACAGGTAAATTTCTAAAAATAGAATATAAAATTGGAATTAAGTTTGTAATGGTGTTATTTTATGTATTTTCTCACCATTACAAGAATATTAATATAGAATTGTGTTAGTAATGGTGTAATTATTTGTATTTTCTAACCATGTCGGTTTTTCTTCTAAAACAAAACTGTGTAAAAACAAATAAATCCTGTGCATATAGTTGCTTTAAACTAAAGATCATATAAATGAACTAGCTGATAAATTATCTTAAATTTTACATACAATATTGTATAAAGTTATTAAGTCATATAGGTGACTTATAGATCCAATGGGCCGGGTGTAACATTGACTATACAAACTCTTTAATTGTGTTATGTTTATTGATACATGTTCACAAGTCACTATGATAAACTAATTACTTACTTACTTACTCACTTACATATAGAAAATAGAAATTGAATTCAAACCACAAACAATCAGACATAATACAATATCGAACCAGACTTACATAAGAAACATCATAACTAAATACATGAATGTTGGATGTATAAATACCGAGACACGTCTTATAGCAATGCAATTCACAATCGACAAAAAAGTCATATTCGGAAATAGGTAACGTTCGGTACTTAGCAGACCAGACGACGTAGATGGTAAACCACAATCTAAGACGTGGTTAAAATGTCGTTAGTTAGTTAAGACACAGACACATCGTATAGATCAACCAATTCGTGATGGTGTCCATAAAATTTAGGGAGTGTCATTTTTAATCTTTCCTCCTCATAACTCTGTTGGAGCAGTTTCTGCGTAAGGAGCACACTCCTGTATATGAAGTCCGTATAGTGTGAACATACACGAGCATAACGTATCAAATGAGATATGTAAACACCATACGATGGGGCAGAGGGTATGTTACTGCTGAGAAATGGGAAATTGATAGTTGGGAAGTTGAAATCGTCCCGTTTGTCATAGATTTTAGTGTGAAGTCGTCCATCTGTGTCGATATTGAGGAAAAGATCAAGGTATGAAGCAGTCCTTCTAGTATCAGTAGTATCCTTAATTTCAAGTTCACTGGGATATATGAGATGTAAGTACTGACTGAAATATGGGTTATTCAGTGATAGGATATCATCAATATATCTGTGAGTAAAAGGAAAGAATTTCGCAAGGTGCTTTTTCTTTTTTTGTCTTTTAAAAGGTTCTGAATGAATTCTGCTTCATATGAGTACAAAACAAATTGGACAGTAGGGGTGCACAATTTATACTCATTTGAATACCGAGTGTCTGTTGAAATATCAATCCTCCAAATTTAACAAATATATTGTCGATCAAAAAGTCCAGCATTTCGATAATATCATCTTCAGTATAGTTTCTGATAGAATCAGTGTGGTTCTTCACAAAATAAAAATTATTATAACCCAAAACAAAAAAATTATATTTACGATTCCCATTTTTATAGAAAAAGCTCTGTTTAATGAGATGGTGAAGTCGATCTTTCAATTGAGCATGGGAATAGTAGTGTAAAATGTAGAAAAATCAAAAGTTTAAATGTTGCTGCAAAATTGCAGAAATTGTGATCTAAGATTTAGCAGTAGATCTTTAGAATTTTTAAGAATCCACATCTGATTGACACCACTGGTTGAATATATTTCATCATAATATTTTTTAAGGCAATCTTTTACTGTAGAAAGAATAGTAGTCAGCACTTTAGTTTAGTTTAGTTGAACATCTTGATGATTCAGCTATGTATCGTTCTTTATAAGGAGTTTTGTGAAGCTTTGGTATCCAGTATAATGACGGTAGATTTTCTTCGTTTTCTTTGATGTTAATATCAAAAGAAAGAAGGACAGATTTGTGATTTTGTAAAATTTCATCCTTTGTAAGTGATGTTAAAGAATATGTAGGATTACCAGTTTTGTTGTTTATTCCAAGCTTTTTTTGTGAGACATTCCAAGTAATGGTTTTTACATATGAAGACAATATTATTGGAGGCTTTATCTGCTGGAACAACGACATGTTTGTCATGCAAAGAGGATAAAGCATCCACAGCTTCCGGGTTCTTGAATGGGTTAGAAACCCTTGTGCTCATAGTACATCGTAGTTTCTGAATGCGTTTCTGAATGCATAATCGAATCGCTTTGATCCATTCAGACAAAGTGTCCAGTTCTGGTTCAAATGGCTCACGCTTTACCCATTTTCTGGCATAGTCTTCAACTGCATCCATCAGTAACCTGAAGTTCTTTTTCCTGTTGATGGGCTGGGGAAAACTATATTTTGGTCCCTTGGCTAACAACTCTCTTACTTGTTCACTGGTTACGATGCCAAGGTCGCCAGTAATAACATGACCAGTTGGACTATAATTGTATTTTGACGATGCCCATGAGCAATCCGGAGGTTTGGGTTTTCATATCTTTGAGGTTAAAAGCCTCTAAAACCCTCTTATTGTTGAAAATCTTTGAAGCAAAAGGCTTGGTGTAAGTATATGAAATTACAGGTATAGCTTTATTTTTGAAGTAATCAGGTATAGTTTTTTGTACAGCTTTCTGGTGGAGAATATTGCTAATATTGATAGCATCTAAACTTTATTGGCGAATTCTACTTTAAAAAAAAAACGTTTTTCGTCATCTTTGGAAGTAGTGGATACGGATTTAAATAGTCTATGGTTAGCAATGTCCATGATTATTGCAACTAATTTATATAAAACAGAATTAGAATCAATAACGGAAGTATTTTTGGCCTCTTGAAATAGTAAATAAAGTTTAGATAATGGAATGGAGTATAATTTAGTTCTGATATGGTGAATTCCTAAAGGTTTTTGAACGGACGATAACAGACTATCAATAGTCACGGTGTGAACAGCAGGTGGTGTATAATTTCCGTGACCATGACTTCTATTTCGTCGAGCAGAGGTGTTAAATAATTGTAATGCATTGACAGTACTACACCTGGGACTAGACAAAATACCTACACCATCAATTTTGTTATTGAATCCATAGGGAATGGCTGTTCCCAATTCCCTTATCCAAAAGTTTTCTCTTTGTAACCGATATGGTGTGCTCAATATGGGGTCATTTGTTGAATGACAAATTTTCTCTATAATCCGGACTTTCATTGAAGCAATAGAATGGTCAGGCTGATTAAAATGTTTATAAAGAAATTTGTTGTTATTAGGATCATTAACATAAGACCGATGGTCATTCATTCTAAAATTGTGTCTGTCGAGTTTCCCCGACATAGATCAGTCCACAAAGAGCACATTCAATACCGTACACAATATTGGAAGCAGTACAATTTAAATTCTCATGACTGTGTGTATTGTAACTTTTGATGGTCAAGTTACTTTGAAAGTAGGTATCAGATATTAGTGTATCACAGGTTTTACAGTTTTTACGGTTACATTTGGAAATAGAGCAATATTGTAAGTTGTCATTGAAATCTAAAATATCTGAATGTTTAACAGTACAAGGCCAAATATAGTCAAACTTGTCTGAATTTTTATAGTACAACGAAGAATCAGAAGACTGCACATGTGTCGTTTTCATTACATCCTTTAAGATGATCCTGGGGACACCTGATATAATCGGTGTTGTTGTGTCCTTGATAAAATCCGGATCGACACCTTTTTATCCTAGGCGACGTGTAATCCAGTCAGGAACCTGTTGTTCAGTGGTTGTCGTTTGTTGATGTGGTTCGTGAGTGTTTCTCGTTTTTTATATAGATTAGACAGTTGGTCTTCCTGTTTGAATTGTTTTACACTCGTCATTTTGGGGCCCTTTAAAGCTTGCTGTTCGGTGTGAGCCAAGGCTCTATTTTGAAGACCGTACTTTGACCTATAATTGATTACTTTTTACACATTGTGACTTGGACGAAGAGTTGTCTCATTGGCACTCATACTACATCTTCTTATTTCTAAGTAATAGTCATACCACAACTCTTTTGATAAAAAAATATGATCAAGTAAAATATTTGGAGATGAACGTACACTTGGCAACAAAAAACGCAGATTTCTGACGTTTTTGCACATTATAGGACAGGGCATGACTTGATGAAATAGACACAGATTCGAAACAATGAAAGAAAAAAGAGACTATGACGCAATATAGGATGAGATATGGACTTGATAAAAGAACACATACTTGAGGTTAAACATAGATGACTCTTATATTTTTAACCGAAAAATATAATATTGTGCCTCTCTTAAGACAATGAATCTTAATATTAAGTGACAACAATATTTGTTTATTCAAATTTAAAGAAGATGAAGTGCTTCCGAATTTTTGCACATGATAAGAGGTGTTTGGTATATTAGACATTTTCTTCTCGTCCCGCTTCAAAAGAGCAAAATATGTAATGGGACTTGTGAGAAGATTATATCCCGTCAAAAATCACCACACTATGCAAGTGCTTTCATCTGCAATTCTGGTAGTTACATGTGATCGACCAGCCTTTATCTTCATGATTGACTGAAACACATACATGCATTCCATTAACTGGCGTACATTGGAGCCAGCTTTTATATGACAGTTTCCTATCACACTGACTAAATTATGAATAAAATCCATCATTAATTAAAATTAAAACAAAAACCTTAAGCTCAAATTTTTATTGATAGAATGTACAAACATCGTTCATTCTAAATCTAAAAATACAAAATAAAAAGTAAAGATATACATGAAGATTTTTGTCTCTCAGGTATCAACTATTATGCAAACTAACAAACTCATTTGAATAAAAAACAATGGTTATATCTCATTTCAACAGACACATTAAACTGTTATAAAATCGTTTTTTCTCCATGGCTGTTGCTTCAAACGTTTGGACATTAGTCTAAATACATTTAAAAATTTGTATCAATATTGTATAAAATTTAAAAAATCAAATGTTTATTTCCATATAGAATTTAAACAGTAAGTTTGTGACAAGTACAAAAAAGTATATAATATAACTGAAAATTCACACATATATACACAATCATTTGATTACAGAGTCCCTTGCCCTCAGTTCTAATACTGTTTAATGTAGGACACCAATTTATTTACTTTTGATGGTGTGGATGGATTGACAATAAAATCACCTTTTCTTCAGCAGACAAATCTTGAACAGAATTCTCATGTTTCCAAATTACAAAAAAAGTTGTTTTTCGTTCCCTATTTAATTCCCAATATAATAAAAAAGTCTATATCTTAACTGTACCAGTAAGGAATATGACAGTTGTTTTCCATTCGTTTGATGTGTTTGAGCTTTTGATTTTGCCATTTGATAAAGGACTTTCCGTTTTGAATTTTCCTTAGAATTCGATTTTTTATCTTACTTTTACACAGACGTAATTTTCCTAAGCTGGACAAAGTTAGATATCAAACCTACATACCATCCTGACAATAAATGCAAAAACGTTACCAGAGGTGAGTCTCCACGTGGCATCACAAATTTCTTCTATTAAAAATTTCAATTATAAAACTAGTCAAATTTAAGGAAATTGGATTAGTTAGATTTAAAATGTTAATTTCAATTATTTTTTAAACCATCTAAGCTGATGAACATTACTTAATTAGGCAATATCATTTAGTTCACAACATATCAGTAAGTATTCTCCATAACATTATATACACAATTGTGGTATACCGTCGTTGACTTTCTCCATTCGCTTTCTTTTATTTTGTTTTGTTTTGTTTAATTTTTTCATTTAAAATTATATATGTTTCAATCATGTTTTAAATTTTAAATATTGTGGATCCATATACATCCTCCATTACCAATATGAATAAATCTAAAAATAACAGGCAACTAATATTCAATATTTAACACTCTCATCTGTACGGTTAAAGGATTTCCACTGCAATTCATAGTTTTAGTACACCATAAGGAGGTACGGATTAGTATAAACATTTGTGAATTGCGTAAGATTTCCAAAGTAATTTCAACCTAACATAAACATATAAGCGATCTTTCACCACTTTCATTTGTGTTTAAATAATTTGTGAGTCAGTTTCGCATGTGCAATAAGGTTTATTTTAATGATCATAAGATAGGCGTACCAAAGTGTGAATCCAAGAAAGGCCTATGTTTCATGCCTTAAGTTTTAATTCTTCATTATCATTATTGTATATAATCTCTTTCATTGTAAAAAGGTTGATTATAAGTGCCAAAATGTTTGCTTTGTGATAATGGATTACGGAAAAGTGGAATTTGACATAATTATTTATTGTCTTTTGTTTCGTTAGCCTCAGTGGATATTCTTTTTTTATAGTCAATAAAACCACATATTCATCTGATCAAAAGACAGTAATTGTTTAATATCATATGAAAAAAATGACAGAAAAATAAAAGTTTTAATCCTTCTGTTTTCTGTGGTCTTGTTTTTTTTCTAAGATTAATCATTTGAATATATTCACTAGATAAGACAATAGTTCAGGTTACATTATTGATAAATTTAATTATTCAAAATTTATTTCATGAAAGGATTCATTAATTTCAGAATAATACACTCTGAAAAACCTCTTCATTTATGGACATTTTAAAGGGGTCATTTATTATTGCAATAAAAATATTGTGATAAATATCTTTTTTTTCAAGAATCATGAGTGTGTCTTCAAAGAAAATGTCATTTTGAGTAAAAATTAAATGTATGACACTACGGGAGGGGACACCTCTTATGTAATGAGTGGTTGTGAAGATCTGCTAGAATAGGTAACTTTTTCGAGCTGAAAATATATGGCAGGTTGAGAAATTAAGTTGAAATATATCATATATATAGGGTTGCTAAATTAAATCAAAAGTTTCTGAAACTAATCAGATTTCGATACTATTCACAGATGCATTTAAAACCATAGTCGGAAATACATTAAATATTCGTCAAATCTATTTTTCTCTCCAGCGTAATCTTGATAGCTACACTATTTGTCAAATACATGAAAGGGTATGTTTTTTTGTTATTCAAAATATATGAAAAGGTTGGATACAGGATGTCTAAGATGCTCATCTCTACCAAAAAAATATTGAAGTGCCCCTCCCTACCCCGATTCTTTTCACACTTAAATATATCTATATATATATCACAGTTTATCAATGTTGATTAATTTATGACATCTTTTTTGGTGGTCTAGGTGGCAGTTTGTACGATGGGGTTGCTGGTTTATGTGTTGTGTTACTCGGAAGTGGAGCTGGTGCCCGTTTTGACATCGGACTAGGTAGTGGTGGTTTATTTCCATTGTTTTGATCATTATTTGTAGGTATATTAGGAAGAGGCCGACCGACAGATGGTGGAGGTCGTTGTTCTCTGGAAGAGGCAGGCTTGCCAATATCGGAATTTGGCAACGGAAGAGGTGGTCTATTTCTACTTGGGGAGGTGGCGTTGCAGGTTTGAAGGTATCTGACGTCCGTGGAGGTAATATCGGAGATGCTTCTTCTTCTTTTTTGACTTTTTGCAAAAACTGGTCTTTCAGGGATATTCGTTTTTCTGCACTCTAAGAAAAGAAAATTGATACATTGTAATCTTCATTTTAAAATATACATTAGTTATAATATTTACGTAAGCTTATTTTGCTATGGCTAAAAATATTTCGTACTTAAGGAAGGTTAAATCTATGTCTCCCGCTTTCCACGGCTTTTTACCGTCACTCTATTTAGACCACATTTCATAACCATGCTTACATTACCCCTCCTACTCCGGTAAACCCTTTCCCAATTTTTGGGTTATTTATTCCCATGGCTCGTCATCTTTGTCCTTTCCTCGGAAATGTACATCCATGAAATTGTTTTATTTTTATCTTTGATTTGTGGTCTGTAGTATGTAGATTAAACGGCAAGGCTTATTTTGAGCGCCCATTCTTATATGTCCTTCTTGTTATTTACAAACAGAGATACCAGGGGACGACTGAGTACAAAATAAATTGTTTAACCCCGATCCATGTGTATGTGCCGATCGAAGGTTAGGCAGGTCTTCAGTTGTAGTCTTGGTTTTAATAAAAGTGTTTTCGTGTCATTTAAAGAATTTGTTTTGATGGTATCATTAACAACTATTTTATAATGCATATATTAACGCCATTATAGACTATTGTAGTTCAGTTTGGGGAAATTTATTACAAACAGATTCAGAAAGAATCATAAAACTTCTGAAAAGAGAAGCAAGAATTATACTGAATAGGATATTTCTGTTCCATCAAATTTTATGTTTTCTGCTTTTAAATGGCGACCCTTTACAGAAAGAGTAAAATAACAACAATCAATTCTAATGTATAAAATTGTAAATGGACAATCACCTGCTTAATTATCAATGCTAATTAATAATGATGTTCAACACTACAACTTATGATCTGTCTCTACTAACGATCTATTTGTTCCAAGACCAAATACTAATTTGTATAAAAAATCTTTCCATTGATATCTAGGTGTCAGTTGTTTTGTTTGTGACGTAAGATTGTTTTATGCCCACAATCTCGTTTTATTAATATATATGTTATATTTGAATCACTTGCAACTGTAAGATTTTTATTGGTCATTCCAAATATAAATGGACTGAGATAGATAAAATAGCAAGCAATATGCATACAAAAGGAAAAAAGCAAAGAAAGAAAAGCAGAAAATACCAACGATACAGACAATTCAAAAAATAAAAAAGAGATTAAAGAAATGGTAAAGTCGACAAAAGGGACGATTTTTCTTTCCCTATTGTTAATTTTCCTTTTTTGGATAGCAATGTTCCTTTGCCACCATCTTACGGTGTTTATATATCACACCTCGTTCGCTATGCATGTGTCTGTAGTGACGTTTTGGATTTCAATGAACGTAATCTATGTAATGCTGGTAAATTAGTCGGGGATTTCGTTACCACAAATTACTTAAAACCTTTACTAAATTCTTCCATAGCTACACAGATTTGGTTTGTAAGTTTGGCTGTACCTGTAGAAAACTTATTTCAAACGAGATAGCACATCCTAATTTTTACGGTTGTTTACCAAGCACGAACATTTAGATACGATCCAGGTAAACAAGTCGATGCTTTAAATAAACATATACTAAAAAGTTACTAATTCAACACTGTAATTAGATCTTTAAATGTTGTTTTATTGGTATAAATATTGATTTTGTTATCAGTACATTAAAACCAAACTAATATTATTGTTATATAATATAGATGTGCACATTAACGGTTCTTTCTACAATCTGTCAATACCTGTATTTTGGCATTGCACAAGGTCATGGTTTTCTCTGACTGTTAATGACGTCTTTACTAAATCCATTGAATTTAGAATGTGTGCTGATTGATACTTTAGTCTTAGATACATGATTTTTTTCATTTGACTTTAAACTATATTTTAGGAACTGCGTGTACTCTCATATCTGTTATTAGTGTTCTTTTGGTGTTGTTGTATGGATGTATAAATACTCTGCCACGTCAAGTCTGTGTTTTTTGTTACTTGTTTTTCTGCTTTGTAGTATCGATCTGATGAGTTAAGCCCTTTTTAACTGATTATTATAGTTTGTTTATATGTTGTACTATTACACCACTGTCCCGGGTTTAACTCCGACACATTCTATATGTGTCTGTCCCAAATCAGGAGCCTGTAATTGAGTGGTTGTTGTTTGTTGCTTTTGATCATATGTGTTTTTTTGTTTATTGTTTTGTACAGTTCTTGTATTTTTCTGTTGCACCACTGTCCCAGAATAAGGGGGAGTGTTGGGCGCCCGCTAACATGTTTAACACCGCCACATTATGTGCCTCTTCCAAGTCAGGAGCCTGTAATTCAGTTGTTGTCGTTAGTTGCTGTATATCATATTTGTATTTCGTTCATTGTTTTTGTTACATAAATTAGGCCGTTAGTTTCTCATTTGAATTGATTTACATTTTTCATTTCGGGGCCTTTTATAGCTGACTATGCTGTATGGGCTTTGTTCATTGTTGAAGACCGTATGGTGACGACCAATAGTTAGTAACTTCTATGTCATTTTGTCTCTCGTGGAGAGTTGTCTTATTGCCAATTATACCACATCTTCTTATTTTTATATAAATTAAACTCTAGGACGTAGTAGGCATACATATTGCTCTAAAATATCAAATTATATCATGTGCTACCCCAACATCTTTTTGTCGATCAAAAGATGTATATTTTGATAAATGGTTTTACTACTTTCTAAATTACAGTATTGATAGCTCAAAAGCATGACGTAATAAAAGTTTCAAGCCAGATTCGTTGTCAATATCCATTTTAAATATTTTAATTTTTTCCCTTAAACAGTTAGACCACAATAAGTTGTAATAGAAAAATGAATGAGTCAGATAGGTAACCCCATAAAATGTATGTTGGTCTGGGCATGTCACAATGTATACCCAAGCAAAATGTGGACAATTTACGCTTTTCATTATTTAAGTGCAAAGTTAAGACATCATGATTATGTCGTCCGTCGTAGAATTTGCCATTAATTGTCCAATTTGTATTTGCATGCGTAGTGCGTAAAACATTGATAGGTCCAACACCAACACCAAAATGGCCATAAACAGAAAAAACTTAGTATATAATTTATAATCTACAAAGACACATAACATCAATAACCTGCGCCTGGTATGATACGTACCAAATGTTGTGGCCAAATACATATTAGAGCAACGATACAAAAAGAGGACAACCAAAATCTTAAAAGGTAAATAGTTTTAGTACCATTTCATTTAAATCATACTTATACCGAAAACTAATTAGTTGGCGAATGGTAATATAGAGACTTTCAAGTACTAGTAAACTGTAATAGACCGGGAGTTGGTATTAAAAGCTGGTTGATTAACAAGGTTTTACGAAGCAGTGCTTCAGTATCGGCATGCTTAACATAAGTTTTAATCTTGATAGAAAATAAGATGTTTTCGTCAATTTTGATAAGGGTTTCCAAGTAGTCTCTTAGATGATGAAATTGTAATTTTTAATAACCAAAAACAACCAATTTTGATTTAATGATTTAAGGAAAATAACAAAACTTTATATGAGGATAATTCATGCAAATGTTTGATTTTTTGTGCAATTGGAAGAATTGGAGAAAAGGTTCACAAATTTTTAATCTTTCAAAAGGATATCACAATAATTATTCCTATTGAATATCAAAAGATTTCACATTGCAGCTTACAAAGAATAGAATTTGAAAATATACCAATCGGAATCCCTTGCAATTATTTTTTTAGACTAGCAAAGAAGTATTAGAAAAAATAAATAAAAAATGCTTATTTTTAAGATCTAATTGGACCCTATATGATATAATCTCAAAGCTTGTCCGATCCCATCCCAAGATAATAAATAAATAAAGTCGATCGTTTCAATAAATTGATAAAACAATATTTTCTTTTCAGATAGATATTTGAACATTGACAAACAAGAATAAAAAAAGCAAGAGAAGTCATTTGTTATGTTAAATACGAAAGAAATTATGATTTTTCATCAATGACATTTTAAGCATTATTTTTTTCTACATAATGACTAATCAGTGACGCTCAAATCAAAACAGTTGGAAAGCCAATTCAAATAAAAAGTAGAAAAGCATTAATAACCGAAAATTCCAAAAAGTTGTGTCAAATACGGCTAAGGCAATCTTCACCTAGGGAAGAAAACCTTAGTATTTTATAAAACGATAAATAGCAATCATCTATTAATCGACATAGCTTCTTCCTTATTGCTTTCACGTAAAATATACATTGTGAACTAACAGAAAACATGCAACACATAAAACAGCACATTTTTAAAGTTTGTTAATAAGGTTGTAAGCACAATTTCCACAAAACTAAAAATGGTTAATAATGTGCAAGGCATTCCAAAACAATATATAGAGAGGCAATCAAACAGAGTTCCAGCAAATGTGGCCTGTATTGGAAATATGTACTGACTTATAGAAAAAAAAACTATGCTTATAGCCAGTGAATTAGTTTTAAACGAGGAGTGGTCAGTCACAAATTGCAAGTTTACATATATATACAAGGTTTAAAGTTTTATATTGAGTTGTATAGAATCAATGCAAATCCTACTTCGGACTTACTGCTGAAAAATAAGAATTACCTCTAAATAATATATCTGTACACTGTATAAATGTATATGTTCATGGTCACAGGAAGCACATGAAGCATGCCATGACACATAAATATAAAGCAAATGAACTAACACACACAAATAATAGTCTTCAGTATTATTTGTAAAAAAGGGCTAACTATTTCAATTAGGATGGTTAAATAACACACGGGCTAGAATATATTGAAATGCAAATTATATACGTACTCTGCGGATGTTTAAAATCTGTTAGAACAAACAATGAAAATTATAAGGGCATAACAATACTATTTAGGATGTGAGAATCTACGCAAACATGAAAATAAAAATTTGAAAAGGAAAGAAAAGCAAGTTTACTTTAAACATATTTTCTCAAAGCAAAAAGGACCAAACACATGTCTTCTCTACAGTACAATATATATATATATATATATATATATATATATATATATATATATATATATATATATATATATATATATATAACAATGAAAAATTAAGTGAGCATGCATTATAACATATGAATTACATTATATTACAAACCTGAATTGAACATATAAAAGGTGATAAAAACGAACGATAGATGATGATGACAATGTGGGTTTAACTTATGTTAATATCATACCACCATGAATCTTTTGATAACTTTATAAAGTTTAAAACTTGTTTGACAACTTGAACATTTTCGTCAAAGAAAATATTATATTTTCCCAAAAGCAAAAGTTCTGTATCTAAATTGCAGCCTCCAGGAAGACAACTTAGACTATTAAATATGGTAGCTCTTTTGTTAAAATTAAAGGAAATGAAAAGGCGTTTATCATCTCTACCGACCCATATTGACATTTTGCATCAGATATAATATAAGCCCAATGTAAATCATATATAGTAAATGAAATTTAGTCATTTTGATCATAACAGGATCCGAAAAAGTCTGAACAATAAATTATTCAGGCATGCTGAGCTTTACAGTCAATTTGCAGACTTATCCACTACGGTAAATTAAGTACTGTTCAGACAATTCGCTTGTAATCATTTCGGTTCTGTTCAAGCAGACAATTTGATGTTGATATGTTCAGGTAAATAGCAATAACTGAACAGTCTGAACATATATACTGAACAGATATTAATTGACTGCAAGCGAAATGTCTGAAAAGTACTGAATTTACTTCAGCGGATAAGTCTGAAAATTGACTGAAAAACTGAAGATGACGTAATAGTTTATTGAGCAGTCTTTTAGAGCTATTCAGATCAAAATTGGTTTACTAGTGTACAGGCAAATTAATTTGATTAAAATTGCATAGTTATAGAAAGACACCGAACATCTGAATTAATTTTCTAGGACAATACAAATAATGTAAGAGTAGATCCCGATCTCGAAAGCCGTATTTGATTTGATTTTTTTAAATGAGTCTAATTTTCGAATTGACAATTTCAGAGATTTCAATGTTTGATTGTTGACAGCAAAAATTTCAGGGTCCATGCAATGCATCGATATAGTTGAAAACTTTTCATTTGAGTGCAAACATTTATAGTTCTCCTGAAAAGCATAAGTTCTTTGTCTGAATATTTGTCTAAATTGAAGTTTATAATTATGGATGGACGGACTATCTTTTAAACTATATTGCTCACACATTGTTGTCAATATAATGGAATTGTATGCGACTGTCATACAAGTGAGAGGTTAAGCTATCTAAAACCAGGTTTAATCCACAATTTTCTAGATAACAGTTGTTTTCCAATCGTTTGATGAATTTGAGCTTTTAATTTTACAATTGATAAGGAATTTCCGATTTAAATTTTCATTGGAGTTCGATATTTTAGATATTTTACTTTTATAACATAATGGATGACATGATTACAGTCAGCAACATTTTATTACAATATATTACCTCTTTTGGTTCAGATTGTCGTCTCTGTACTTCATATACCGGTGTGTCCTACAAAACAAATATTTTCAATTTCGAAGAGATGTTTTGTGTTAGGGTAAATGATTTGCACTTATAAGCAAACAGCATTGATATTGTTTTCATCGTGTCCCCTTATATTGTACAACTGGAGCTGTTTATGATTGATCTTAATGTTGATTATTGGTTGAGAATTGTATTCATTTTATCTTGAAATTGATTGGTTTGCAAAAACATGCAAGTACTTTCAACTAAAACAAGCACGTTAATAATAAATACGATGAAAAATAATATTATATTCAAGATACTGTTACATATGGAAGAATGAATTGTTTTGAAATAAAGATAAAATATACTTAAAAATATCGATTATTCAAACTTAACCAAGTTTTAAGTCGTTTTCATGACCCTCAGAGAATTTATTTTGTAAAATCAAGAATAGGAGTTCGTAAATTTGAAAAAGAGAGGGCTTTTCTTCAACACCATATTAAAAAATAGAATTTGGAACCTTTGTTATGAGAAAAAAGAAGATGAGATGCAAAATTCACTTTTTTTGTCATATTTTTTTTTTAGCAAAAATCAGCTAGAAAAGACAAGTGAAAGATAAAAATACTAAAGGGATATTTAAACTCATGAGTCCAAAACAAACTGACAATGCCATGGCAAAACACGAAAAAAAAGACGAAAAGACAAACAACAGTACACAAAACCCAACATGGAAGACTGAGCAACGCAAACCCTACAAAAAAAAATCACAAATCTCTTATTAATTGGTTGATGAGCAATGAAGACAAAAACCATTCACAATTGATTGTCAATTATAAGAAAGTTTAAATGTGAAGATACAGAGATATAATTTCTAATAAGATTATCACATACCTCTGAATGTTTAGATATATCTACACAGCACTGTATTTGAAATAAAAAAAAATGTGTACTGCCTATTCATTTACTTTCAAATCAAAAGTTAATCAACCAAATCAACAACAAATCGTTATTTGTTTTGTTTAATTACAAACTTTTTTTATTATGTTTGATAATTAAGATAGTTGTCATTCTGCTGGTCCTGTGTGATCTCACTGACAAGTTAAATATGTTTTGTTGTTCTTTGTATTACTACGGTTCTCCTCCTTCTTAACTTGACCACTGGACTTTTAGCAACCAACAATTGATCAATATTAATTTGATATAAGATGATGATATATATGTTAGATAAGATTCACACGTTCTGTGTATTGGCAAATATTATGTCGTTGCTATGGACTGAGATATTCCTACCACATCTTAACTCTTTTTGTGATGTTAGATTTACAAACGTTTTGAAATTCATTTTACGTTGAGTCGGAGATCGAAAGACTGAATGAATTAAAGACAAGAATTCAAGATAAAGGAATCTCATCGGGTGCATGGGTTCAATCGGTCGTTTACCTGACTTATATGCGAATTTACACGTGAAATTACCAAGATTCACTACCCAAACAGCTTCACACTACTGTATGATATGTAAAAACTTATCAAAGATAACGTGTTTAAAATTAAGCTTCGTCTACATAAAACTCATCAGAGGTGATCGATTTAACAGTTGAAAAGCAAAATTAAATACGAAGTTGAAGAGCATCAAAAACCGAAAATTCCGAAAAGTTTGTTCCAAATACGTCTAAGACAATCCATGCCTGGGGTAGATAAATAGTGTTCCGAATAATTCAATATTTTATAAAAGTAAACTGTACTTACATCAATATCATCACTGTCAGATGCACTCTCCTCATGCATGCTTCCTAAACTGCTATCTCTCAAGATTGGGTACTCATTGTACTGCCTCTTGATCCTCCACTTGATGAGCCTGAACCGAAAATTTTTGTTAAAGGTTTATTCAATAAAATCTTTCCTAAAATTTGTTTCTTTGTTCTCAGGAAAAAGAAATTGTATCGAAGCTTTGGAAATGTAGTGGAGCATTTCGGTAAAAAAATCTTTTCAGTTAAAGACAAAACCATACTACATGCTATTAAAACAACTGTTTATCTTCAACAAATACTTACTTGAATTACTTATAGTGCTGTCCCGTCCTGGGGTGTGTGTTTTATGATCTCTGCCGACAGAAGGATGCTTAAAATATAATATGAGTTAAAACATTTAAAAAACTGTTAAAACAGAGACATGTCTCGCCTTTTTGTTATTTTGATAGTAAAATGCAAATGTTGAAATTTAAATAGCAGTACTTTAACATGTGAGATGTGCATTATATTTAAAGTCAATGAACCATGACTAAAGGTACAGGGCCAAAAAATCTCCATGGAAATGAGATATGCCAATGCTAAAACATATGCTTACCAAATGTCATTGACCTACCACTAGTGGTTCCCAAATAACCTACCTAATCACAAACTAATACATGTAAACTATGCAAAAGTTTCAAAGTCAATAAACCAAGACTGAGGGGCGGAGCCAAATAATTACCATGGAAATGAGATATGCCAATGCTTATATAATTGTATCAACAAATCGTGATTTATTTTGTTTAATTACAAACTTTTCAAATGTTTTTTTATCTCCATGGCAATGAGATGTTCCAATGCTAATACAACTGCATACCAAATATCATTGATCTACCACTTGTGGTTCCCCATAAACTGACCTAATCACAAACTAATACATGTAAACGAAGCAAAAGTTTCAAAGTCAATAGACCAGGACTGAGGTGCGGGGCCAAATAATTACCATTGAAATGAGATATGCCAATGCTTATATAAACTGCATACCAAATATCATTGACCTACCATTAGTGGTTCCCCACAAAACTGACCTAATAACAAAGTAAAACATTGTCGACGACGCCGCCGCCGGAAAGAGCATACCTATGTCTCGCCTTTTGACTCCGTCAAGGCGAAACAAAAACCACATACAACACAAACATCTTGTAACAGACATATTATCTCACAGCATCAATTTTCCCTGATTTATAATAAGTGAAAAAAATCCCCGAAAAATACAGATACTTCTCTGTTGTAATTGAATTTAAAAAGTAGCTGTAGACATATGCAAGGTTGATATGAGACAGGTGTAAAATTTATAAATAATCAATGTTTCATGAAAATGAATACAATTTCTAATTCAAGACTAAATATTTCTATCTTACCGTGATTTGCATAACATATATTTCCTCTGCTTGAGTTTTTTCTTGGAGAAACTTTCTGTTTTAATTTCGTAAAAATACTTTGTCGCTGTTGCAGTTGCTTTTCCGGTTTAAAGACTGTTTGATACTGGTTTCTGAGTTCTTCTATTGCCTGTTGTCGCTCTTTCAGCGATTTCGATTGGGCAGCCTTATTTCTATCCACCCACGAAGAATACAGCCTTTCAGCTTCGTCTACTGTAAACTCACCATTCTTCACGGCATTGCCAATTTCTATTAGTTCATCATGAGTTGAAGATCCTAATGTTGATGCTGTTTGAATAGCTATTTTAACAGAAGGATAACAAAATCAGGCATACAAAGTATTTTTCTGAAATGTATTACCATTGCATTATAAAGGCTTCCAACAATAACGTTGAAATACTTTATTTAAAAGGCATCTTTCACATACTATTCAAATTTAATTCAAGATTTTAACTGTCTTCAAAAGTTAATAAATTAATTAAAACATTTTGTTCATACTTAAACAAATAGTTTTTTACTCAAATCAAGTAATTGGATTTTTCACAATAATTATTGATCAGGGTTAGTATTTTTGTTAATGATTAGTAAAAACGTTATAATAAGTTATAACAAGTAATATTTTAAGAGATTCCAACTAATCTCGTTTTGATAATATTTAGTAGATTGAAGTAATGTTAATATTCATTTTAAATAATTAAAAGCATTTTCATAAGTATTCATAAGTAATAACGAGTCATATTACAAACAGTTCGAAGTGATAACCCAATTAAATGTGAGCAATGGACAGTAAAAGTGTAGCCTTTTGATTAGGTTCATACCGATGAAAGTATATAGACTTAGGAAGCAATCCGAAATACATGTTGTTTCCGTGCCAGTGCTCTTTTAGTGCATTTTCCCTTCTAAATATGCATGTGAAAATGAAAATGTGCAAGTCTTTCGTTCACCTAAGCATTGTTAAAATTTTCTAGGTCAAATCTTAATGATTTCATGCCATTCTTTAATGCAGTTAACCGAAATCAAACGACAATTTGATTCTGTTTGGCTGAACTTCCCAATCAATCTCAAATAAAATACGAAATATTTAAAAAAATTTTATATAATTTTGTGTAGTGATATGAAGCCATATAGTCAATACCTATCTAAATCAAGTAAGACACAGAAAAAAATGTTTTTATGATAAAAATATGATTAATATATAGCTGCTTTCCAATAATTTTATATTGTAATAATCCAAAATAAATACAAATAATCCAAAATAATCATTTAATTTATTCAATGTAATTTCCAAGTAGTCGAAAGAAATCCAAAATGATTACTTTATGTACTTCCAAGTCATATTTTTTTTGGAAATTGCAAGTAATCTAAAGCTTGTGAACCACACTGACACCTACATGTAATTAAGGTAGGAAGTTAGCTTTCAATGTTAATTGCCTATACATGTGTACAACTACTTATTGTATGTGTCCTGACATCAATACTCTCAATAGATGTTCGTTCACCTGAAAACCCACTTGATCAAAGTATTCCGTTACCTAGTTTCTCTAAGTTTCAATTCAGGTTTGTTTATTTGCAATCCATTTTATAAATATAAATGCTTGATTGTACTTTTAAATTGAACATACATTTTCAATTTTGGTTAATAAAATCAATCATCTTAAAACACATTCATGATCACAATAATCTCGTATGTTCCAATGTTACAATGTGTATTTATTCAATACATATTTTCTAACTCTAACAATGCATTTAAACCACAAGGCAATGAAATAGAAAGAAAATAATGTTTGTCATTAGAAAAGGTTCTAAAATAACGAGAACTGTAATTTTGGCTTTACCATGTGAATACATAATAGTGATTCCTCGCTCATTCGATGAGGGTACATCCAGGAAACCCTTCGGATGCATGAAATTTTAAAAGGTGTTATTTTCAAAAGTTAATCAACCAAATCAACAACAAATCGTTATTTGTTTTGTTTAATTACAAACTTTTTATTATGTTTGATAATTAAGATAGTTGTCATTCTGCTGGTCCTGTGTGATCTCACTGACAAGTTAAATATGTTTTGTTGTTCTTTGTATTACTACGGTTCTCCTCCTTCTTAAGATCAATATTAATTTGATATAAGATGATGATATATGTTAGATAAGATTCACACGTTCTGTGTATTGGCAAATATTATGTCGTTGCTATGGACTGAGATATTCCTACCACATCTTAACTCTTTTGTGATGTTAGATTTACAAACGTTTTAAATTCATTTTACGTTGAGTCGGAGATCGAAAGACTGAATGAATTAAAGACAAGAATTCAAGATAAAGGAATCTCATCGGGTGCATGGGTTCAATCGGTCGTTTACCTGACTTATATGCGAATTTACACGTGAAATTACCAAGATTCACTACCCAAACAGCTTCACACTACTGTATGATATGTAAAAACTTATCAAAGATAACGTGTTTAAAATTAAGCTTCGTCTACATAAAACTCATCAGAGGTGATCGATTTAACAGTTGAAAAGCAAAATTAAATACGAAGTTGAAGAGCATCAAAAACCGAAAATTCCGAAAAGTTTGTTCCAAATACGTCTAAGACAATCCATGCCTGGGGTAGATAAATAGTGTTCCGAATAATTCAATATTTTATAAAAAGTAAACTGTACTTACATCAATATCATCACTGTCAGATGCACTCTCCTCATGCATGCTTCCTAAACTGCTATCTCTCCAAGATTGGGTACTCATTGTACTGCCTCTTGATCCTCCACTTGATGAGCCTGAACCGAAAATTTTTTGTTAAAGGTTTATTCAATAAAATCTTTCCTAAAAATTTGTTTCTTTGTTCTCAGGAAAAAGAAATTGTATCGAAGCTTTGGAAATGCATTTCGGTAAAAAAATCTTTTCAGTTAAAGACAAAACCATACTACATGCTATTAAAACAACTGTTTATCTTCAACAAATACTTACTTGAATTACTTATAGTACTGTCCCGTCCTGGGGTGTGTGTTTTATGATCTCTGCCGACAGAAGGATGCTTAAAATATAATAATCTTGAGTTAAAACATTTAAAAAACTGTTAAAACAGAGACATGTCTCGCCTTTTTGTTATTTTGATAGTAAAATGCAAATGTTGAAATTTAAATAGCAGTACTTTAACATGTGAGATGTGCATTATATTTAAAGTCAATGAACCATGACTAAAGGTACAGGGCCAAAAAATCTCCATGGAAATGAGATATGCCAATGCTAAAACATATGCTTACCAAATGTCATTGACCTACCACTAGTGGTTCCCAAATAACCTACCTAATCACAAACTAATACATGTAAACTATGCAAAAGTTTCAAAGTCAATAAACCAAGACTGAGGGGCGGAGCCAAATAATTACCATGGAAATGAGATATGCCAATGCTTATATAATTGTATCAACAAATCGTGATTTATTTTGTTTAATTACAAACTTTTCAAATGTTTTTTTATCTCCATGGCAATGAGATGTTCCAATGCTAATACAACTGCATACCAAATATCATTGATCTACCACTTGTGGTTCCCCATAAACTGACCTAATCACAAACTAATACATGTAAACGAAGCAAAAGTTTCAAAGTCAATAGACCAGGACTGAGGGTGCGGGGCCAAATAATTACCATTGAAATGAGATATGCCAATGCTTATATAAACTGCATACCAAATATCATTGACCTACCATTAGTGGTTCCCCACAAAACTGACCTAATAACAAAGTAAAACATTGTCGACGACGCCGCCGCCGGAAAGAGCATACCTATGTCTCGCCTTTTGACTCCGTCAAGGCGAAACAAAAACCACATACAACACAAACATCTTGTAACAGACATATTATCTCACAGCATCAATTTTCCCTGATTTATAATAAGTAAAAAAAATCCCCGAAAAATACAGATACTTCTCTGTTGTAATTGAATTTAAAAAGTAGCTGTAGACATATGCAAGGTTGATATGAGACAGGTGTAAAATTTATAAATAATCAATGTTTCATGAAAATGAATACAATTTCTAATTCAAGACTAAATATTTCTATCTTACCGTGATTTGCATAACATATATTTCCTCTGCTTGAGTTTTTTTTCTTGGAGAAACTTTCTGTTTTAATTTCGTAAAAATACTTTGTCGCTGTTGCAGTTGCTTTTCCGGTTTAAAGACTGTTTGATACTGGTTTCTGAGTTCTTCTATTGCCTGTTGTCGCTCTTTCAGCGATTTCGATTGGGCAGCCTTATTTCTATCCACCCACGAAGAATACAGCCTTTCAGCTTCGTCTACTGTAAACTCACCATTCTTCACGGCATTGCCAATTTCTATTAGTTCATCATGAGTTGAAGATCCTAATGTTGATGCTGTTTGAATAGCTATTTTAACAGAAGGATAACAAAATCAGGCATACAAAGTATTTTTCTGAAATGTATTACCATTGCATTATAAAGGCTTCCAACAATAACGTTGAAATACTTTATTTAAAAGGCATCTTTCACATACTATTCAAATTTAATTCAAGATTTTAACTGTCTTCAAAAGTTAATAAATTAATTAAAACATTTTGTTCATACTTAAACAAATAGTTTTTACTCAAATCAAGTAATTGGATTTTCACAATAATTATTGATCAGGGTTAGTATTTTTGTTAATGATTAGTAAAAACGTTATAATAAGTTATAACAAGTAATATTTTAAGAGATTCCAACTAATCTCGTTTTGATAATATTTAGTAGATTGAAGTAATGTTAATATTCATTTTAAATAATTAAAAGCATTTTCATAAGTATTCATAAGTAATAACGAGTCATATTACAAACAGTTCGAAGTGATAACCCAATTAAATGTGAGCAATGGACAGTAAAAGTGTAGCCTTTTGATTAGGTTCATACCGATGAAAGTATATAGACTTAGGAAGCAATCCGAAATACATGTTGTTTCCGTGCCAGTGCTCTTTTAGTGCATTTTCCCTTCTAAATATGCATGTGAAAATGAAAATGTGCAAGTCTTTCGTTCACCTAAGCATTGTTAAAATTTTCTAGGTCAAATCTTAATGATTTCATGCCATTCTTTAATGCAGTTAACCGAAATCAAACGACAATTTGATTCTGTTTGGCTGAACTTCCCAATCAATCTCAAATAAAATACGAAATATTTAAAAAAAAATTTTATATAATTTTGTGTAGTGATATGAAGCCATATAGTCAATACCTATCTAAATCAAGTAAGACACAGAAAAAAATGTTTTTATGATAAAAATATGATTAATATATAGCTGCTTTCCAATAATTTTATATTGTAATAATCCAAAATAAATACAAATAATCCAAAATAATCATTTAATTTATTCAATGTAATTTCCAAGTAGTCGAAAGAAATCCAAAATGATTACTTTATGTACTTCCAAGTCATATTTTTTGGAAATTGCAAGTAATCTAAAGCTTGTGAACCACACTGACACCTACATGTAATTAAGGTAGGAAGTTAGCTTTCAATGTTAATTGCCTATACATGTGTACAACTACTTATTGTATGTGTCCTGACATCAATACTCTCAATAGATGTTCGTTCACCTGAAAACCCACTTGATCAAAGTATTCCGTTACCTAGTTTCTCTAAGTTTCAATTCAGGTTTGTTTATTTGCAATCCATTTTATAAATATAAATGCTTGATTGTACTTTTAAATTGAACATACATTTTCAATTTTGGTTAATAAAATCAATCATCTTAAAAACACATTCATGATCACAATAATCTCGTATGTTCCAATGTTACAATGTGTATTTATTCAATACATATTTTCTAACTCTAACAATGCATTTAAACCACAAGGCAATGAAATAGAAAGAAAATAATGTTTGTCATTAGAAAAGGTTCTAAAATAACGAGAACTGTAATTTTGGCTTTACCATGTGAATACATAATAGTGATTCCTCGCTCATTCGATGAGGGTACATCCAGGAAACCCCTTCGGATGCATGAAATTTTAAAAGGTGTTATTTTCAAATACTAGTCGATACCATTGCTGGTTGGTTGACTATTAGTCCCCTATTGGATCAGCATGTCAGTAGTCAGTGATTAGGTACTGACATGATTTATAACATACTATTCTAAAATTTCTCGTTGACGAATTGCGAAAACAATTAAAGAAACTAACTTTTCAATTCCATCAAGCCAAGTTGACCTTAGATGAATTTGGCCATACTTTTTAGGTCCCATTTGTTCATATCGCTCCGAACGTGTCCACGTATTTATACATCTCTAGCTTTCAAATGTTTTGGTTTTAGTGTTCTTGATTAAGGTAAACACAGAAAGCTCTTCGGACGCACGAAAGGAGAAGATATGATGATAAGATTCTTTTTACCCTTGAATTCGAAAATCAAAAAGAATTATAAATCAACCAGATACTACCCTTAAGCTGCTCATATAAATTTAGACTGTCGGACATCAGTATTTATATTTTTGAATTATGGCTTTTATATTGCGGCTTCAAACTTTTTACATTTAGTGCAACACATCAAAACTGACAACATAGACAACTTGACCCAAAACGATATTATACTACAAATTTTATTTGACATATTTGCAAAATATGTGCGAAATATCTTTCTAGGTCAAGCTGTTGCTCATACATATGTTTTGTCCAAAAAATTTGAGTGTAATGGCAGTTTTAAGTCAAATACGTAAATTTCGTTATGTTTCTGACGTCATAGTGACATCACAAGGGACCTTTTTGCACTAAAGTATTCAGATTATACATTTGTTTATCAATAAAATAAACATATATTAAAAGGCTAGATAAAAGTTTTCTTTTTTGCAATTTCAGGGACTAATAGCTCTTATCATACCTCCTTCTTTATGAGGTATTGATTTTTTAAATATCCCTGTTGTGTCTTCACTTTCTCTGTTTGGCTACATGGGAGAAGTCATTTCTCTCTAGTATTCTGAAGTATGGAGACCCCTGATACATTTTCATGGAAAGATTATAAGATGATGAACACGAGCATGCAAACATGGTCCCAACAAAATAAACGCGATGAAAGCAAGTTCTACTGAAGGGTGAGCAGTTTCTGAATCATGCTAGACATTAGCATGTTTCATTAGAAGGTCATGCTCGGGACGGAAGGAAAGGAGGAAGGTCAGTTGTCATTCAGAAAACTAAAGACCTCAGCCTTGTGGCCAATACTAGTATGCTCCTGTTTTTGAGAAGCTTTTGTATAATAAAGAAAACAATAGTTTAGAAACTCTCTGAAATATATGGACATGATAAATTTGCTATGATTTGATTCTGAGAGGATAAATATGTTTGACATTACATGCATTGGTAAAAACATTTAGGGTACCAACTATATTGCAACAGATGCCCAAATCGACAATAATGAAAAAAAATTTCAAGTCCAAAACCTTATACAAACATTAAAGAGCAGATAAAACAAACCCGGACAAAGAATCAGAGGTATGCATAAGAGAGATAAATTCCTTAAATTAAAGATTTCAAACATTTTCAATACATTGCATTACTGTCTGACATTATAAGATTACAAATCATTTGCCATAGTATTTTATATTTGGCATGTCATTTAGAAAAAGAAGTATAAAATGAGACACCATAAAGTAAGTTACTTATACTGCAAACAGCTATCAATCCAAGTGGAAATGAAATGTGAATGATATAAATTCATATTCTAAGTAGAAAAATGACTAAGTAAAGTTGTAGTCACTATTAGTAAACTCCAAGTAATTACCTCAGCTAAATCAAGTAAAATGTTATCTAGTTATTAAAAACCAAACGAAGTAATAAGGAGATTTTTTTTGTAGTAATCAACAGTAACTTGATAACTTGCATGTTCAGGACGAGTAAGTTATTGTTAGAATATTTCAAAGTAATACATTTACTAAATATGTTTTTTGAATGCATTCGTGGTCGATCCAGTCTGTAGTCGTAATTTCAGTAGCTATTCGTTTTAACCCATATTTTAAAATATGCCCTAGCTGAACTGGTTTGATATTTGCTAGTTCAATCTTACAATACGGTATAATTTCAGATCAGACGACTATACTGGTATCTAAAGATATCAGACCGCAAAAAATCACACTAGTGATTTCAGACACTGACATGTCGTATCGGTGAATTTGTGATAGTGACCGTTTGAATGTCCGTTAGGTATCCTTCGCCTCTCTTTCCAATATGAGTTCTGCTTCATATGATAAAATTGAGAATGAAGATGGGGAATGCGTCAAAGAGACAACAACCCGACAAACGAGCATAAAACAGCCCAAGGCCACAAATGAGTCTTCAACACAGCGAGAAAATCCCGCACCCGGAGGTGGGCTTCAGCTGGCCCCTAAACAAAAAAGTGTACTAGTTCAGTGAAAATGGACGTCACACTAAACTACGAAACATATAAATGAACTTAAATTTAAAAAAAAACGTACAAGACTAACAAAGGCCAGAGGCTCCTGACTTTGGACAAGCGCAAAAATGCGGCAGGGTTAAACATGTTTTTGAGATCTCAACCCTCTCCCTATACCTCTAGCCAATGTAGAATAAACAAACACACAGTAATACGCACAGTAAAGCTCAGTTTAAAAGAAGTCCGAGTCCGATGTCAGAATAGGTAATAGAAGAAACTAAGCAAAATGACAATGATACATAAATTAACAAAGGACTACTAGCAGTTACTGACATGCCAGCTCCAGACCTCAGTTAAACTGATTGAAAGATTATGTCTTCATCATTTGAAAATTAAGCACAATCCTTTCCCATTAGGGGTTTAGTATCATTCCATCATAAATTATATATGAGAAGAACATAACCCATATTATGCCAACAACTGGTTTTAGAATAAATGTGTTTATTTCCGATGCAAAAACACTATGAGTGAATCAATATTAATACCAAAATATGCCATCTTCAATGATCTGACAACAGTATAGTAACTATATCCCATCTGAATAAGTCTGTTTAAAGGTTTGGTTAGCTATTGAGGTGAATGACGACATTTTTGTGCTTTGTAAAGAATATTACCATAAAAGAGTATTAAAACAAATCGGTCAGTAGCGGTACACAATAAGTACCCATTGGTATGCTGAAATATCTTTCCTCCAAATTAACAAATATGTTGTCGATCAAAAAGTTCAGCATTTTGATGAATTCGTCTTTGTGTATTTGTTGTGGGAACCAGTGTGGATCTTCACAAAGTAGATTTTTTTCCATGACCCTAATCAAGAAATTCGTATCTACGATTCTCAATTTTGTCTCGCTTGCGCCGAAACTCGCAAAATGCGATACATAATGCGACGGCGGCACCGTCGATAACGTAAACTTTGTGTATAAAGCTTTATATTTCCAAAGATAGAAGGTATGGATTAATCATACATGAAGACGTTTAGAGATGCCTTATGTTACGAAGTTTCCGGCTGTCACATGTCTATTGTCATTGACCTCATTTCCATGGTTAAGTAACTGCTTGAACAAAATGTAGATTTTTTAGTAAAGTGAAATACTCACTTATTATGAATAAAAGGATAATTATATTTGGTATACCGGTATGGGATCCTTACAAGGTCTACATACCCGTCAATAGGTCAACTATATATCGTCTATGGAAAGATTTGAAAGTGTACATGTCCGGTTGGAAGCTTTCATCTGACCTTAACCTCATTAGGATGGTTCATTGTCACTGTTTTTTAATTTTAATTTTATCCTTTTGTCAGATATTATAAGCAATGAGGTCACTGTATTTGGTGTATGGAATGATTGTAAGGTGTACATGTCTGTCTGGCAGGTTCCATTTAACCTTGGCCTCATTATTAAGGTTCATTGGTCAGAAACCCATGTTCTCATTGAACATCGTTAATTTTGAATGAGCTTTTGAAAAATTGGATCTTTTTGCCGACTTGGTATGTCACAAATTTTGTCCGAGGAAGATATTGACATCTAATTAACTGCCTGTAAATATGGAACTATTGCTATCACAAGATAATATTTGCAGAGGAAATGAACAATGTAACATCAACGTTCACCCCTCAGGATCAGTTATTTTTCTGAGAATAAACTTAAATTGTCCATTTCAATACAGCAGGGATTGGTTTGTTATTTTTTCCCCTTTTTTGGAAACGCAAGATTTTCCAGCATTTTCATTAAAAATGATTTTAAAGCTAGCTGACTTCGCAGTCTATAATGCTTCTTAGAAATATGAATTTTTTACCTTTTAACATATTTATAATGAAATGAGTTAGTTATCAACTATTTGGCGCGTAAAATGTGGATGAAATGGATATTTGGGGCAAAACGAGTTTCATTCTATTTCTATTTGAGATGAAGGCTTTGGAAATTTTAGAAATCCAATAATTATGTCATTGGACACCTTTTTATCAGCAAGTTATTAAATTGTTTTCAGGGAGTGAAAACATGTCTTTTTCTTTTCCATCGAATTCGACTTACAAATATAAAATCAACAGGAGTTGAATTAATGTATACTTCGAATAATAAAAAAACTGTAGGCAATTGTAACTCTTCAACATAAGCAATAAGACGAGCAATGAATTTCTCCCTGTCCGATTTGACCCATAAGCTGCACTCATATTGGCTTTAGACATGTTTCTTGGCGGCATTATCAGGCACTTATTTTGAAACTATACCCTTGAATGAATCAGATCAAGTTTGGTTAAACTGTTTAAGTGGAATCAGGTTTAAAGATGTATTTAATTGTATCCATACAAATGTGACAGTAAAAATTTCTGTTGAACTTTTAACCAATCATGTGAAAAATATGAACTAATGATGAAGATACTAGAGGGATATTCAAACTCACAAGTAGACAACAAACATACAATTCCATTGCAAAAAAAAAAAAAAACCCAAGCCAATACAACGAAAAAAAAAACAACATTAAACAAAACACATCACAACACACAAAACAAAACAAACGACTGAGCAACACAAACTCCACCTGTGTCACCCGTCGTGTTACTCATTTAAGTACAAACTAGGTGAAAAGTCTAATTCAGTAATGTCAAAAACGAGGAAAAGAGGATGGGACTATGGCACCGATAATTAAAACATACCCGTCATCATCTGTTAAACAGATATTCCATAACGATCAAACTTGTGATGATATCCGTAAAATTTTCGAACAGATAACTTCAACTTCATCACTTACGCTCTTGGTTTTAATAGCTTCATTGTACTCAGTAACCCTCTCTCATATCTTTTGTCGTAAAGTTTTGTTCTCGACAGACCCTCATTGTCAATTTCTAGATGTAAGTCAAGATATCAGGCACACTTAACTGTGTATGTATGGTTTATTGTTCCAATAAAACATGAATCCTACATTTAAGTCCGACACATGATAATGCTTTCTTCAAAAGTCAGGAACCTAGTCTGTAGTTGTCTTCGCTGATATCCTACCTTGTCCATTTAGGAAATGTGTGTTGATGGCATTGTGATCTGAAACCATCTGTTTGCCCGATTAAGAACTGTGTAGATTCGGGGGGGGGGGGGGTATTTTGAACTTGAAATATAGTAGAGAAGCTGTTGTTAATTTTGTATTTTGATCTAAAGTTGTCTTTTTTGTTTTATTGTGATGTTTGGTTAATACATCACCGATACATACCTTACATGTCTTGATACTTTAAAACTATTCGTAAAAGCATTTTTTTTATTTGAAAAGCAACACCAAGGTACTCACGCTTAGAACTGATACCCATGAATTCGTCTGGTTTCATTCCACCATATTTTTCTTCTTCTTCTGTTGGTTCAGGAGGGAGGGGAACAGAGCGTATTGGTCTTGGCAAAGTCACTGGAATAGTTAAGACATATTACACATTTACACATTACACATTTGAACATTAAATAACATTGGTATAAAGGGTGTTTAGAATAATGGTTTTACAGAAAAAGTTCGTCTTATTATTTGTTGTATTGCATTTTAAAGTCATTAGCTTTTGTTTTAACTTGACAGTTTCTTCATTGCACATTTGACTTTGTAACAATTTTCCGAGATTATAGTATCCCTTGAGTTAATTTACTACATGATAATGTTGGGTAAGAAATAACCTAGTTTATTATGTTTAATATGTATAATAGTACAACCTTGTAATTCCGTTACACAAATGTATTTACTAAATGGATGTGAATACAATAATTGTTTTGATTTAATTTTTTCGGAATCGAAACTTTAATCGACATGTTTCTTGTTCGATTACTTTTGAGCACAGTGCAGCTTCAGCTCGAATATCTTACACTTACTGTATCCACATTCCAGTCCTCTTTTCCTCGATTGTGACATCACTGAATGCGACTTATCACCGAATTTTAACTTGTCATGAGGAATACGACTGGTGTAACTAATGGGGTCAGAACTGCTTATCCGTCGGGAGCACATTATTTCATTTCTAGTTTTGTTGTTAAAGCATTCGTGTTGTTCTTGACTTAGTTTTAAGAGTTGTTTTTCTTAATATGTTGTTTTCAATGTGTGTTGTGTTGCTACCGATAACATTCATGTCTATCTTTTATCCTGAAAACTTGTTTCCGTTTCAAAATTTGATATTCCTAAGTAGTTATTAAGGATAAGAGAATGTACATCTGTCAATTTTTATGAATTTAGTGATATCTTACTTATAGTTAGAAAATAGACATTGAATGACATTTTGATGTAGAGGGTTTTTGTAAAATTGTAATTGAACCTTGCTGTAGGTATGTCGTTTAGATTTTACACTTTGAGTGAAACCACTACAGGGGAATTGGCCATGCCTCTTTCATTTGTATATTTAGAGAAAACTACAACATATGTAGCCACATCCAGATTTATCTATCAAATCGGAAATGTATTTAAGGAAGCTCAATCCCATAATAAAATAAGATTTTTGATGCCCCACCATTGGTAGACGGCGCATAACAAACTATAATAAATGTTTTCCAATCTGTACGTGCGTCCGTTCGTTTGTCCGTCCCGTACCAGGTTAATGTTTTTTTTTCCATTTCTTATTTTTATATAATTTGTATATTTTCTTAATCTAAACGTTTTGAAAATCAGATTGTGTTTAAAATTTCTTTAACAGATTTTTTATGAAAAGAAATATTCCCAAATTAATGACTTCTAAAACTGATATATCGAAGATAGGCAATTTTGGATCTTTTTAAAGAAAAATAAATAGAGGGTCACTAAGATTTCAAAAACGAAATATGTCTTTACCCATCAACCCAAATGAGTTTTTTTGCAAAATATAGATAAAGTTCTAATTTGGCTGATACGTCATTGAGAAAATGAACACTGTTTCATTCAAGAATTATTCCACATGCACGTAGATGTATGAACAGTTAGATAGAAAGAGGGTAAGGCAGGTTATTGTTTCAGAGTGTTAGTTTGATTACAGCTTGACCCAAATATATAAAAATATGTACGCAATAACTCATGAATCATTAACTGCAGTTTAGTTCCGATTTTTTATTTATTTCATGGTTTTAAAATCACATTGAAAATCTCATTTTATAGAATTGTTAAAATAATCAAATAGATCAGTTCGTACTCTTTGTAATGGATCATGAAATAGTTATTATTTTAAAGGTTGATTTAGGCGAAATTCCGAATTGTCACAAACTGTTCAATAATTACATGAACATGGATTTTCTACCGAAGGAATGGATTAACTTAGCTGTATTTGGCATAACGTTTTTGAATTTTGGGTCCTCAATGCTCTTTAACTTCGTACTTTATTTTGTCATTTTAACTTTTTTAATTCGAGCGTTATTGATGAGTCTTTTGTAAACGAGACGTGCGTCTGGCGAACAACGTTTTCTGTTATCTATGATGAGTATATATATGGCTCGCGGAAAATCATAGTTTGTTTAATAACCTGTTTCACTAATGATATGGTCATAATCATAAATTAACCTTTTACAAAACTTTGATTTTTTTCGAAATACTAAGGACTTTCTACCCAAGGAATAGATTACCTTAGCTTTATTTGGCAAAACCTTTCGGAATATTGGGTCGTCAATGCTCTTCAACTTCGTACTTTATTTGGTCTTTTTTAACCTTTTTGATTCGAGCGTCACTGATGAGTCTTTTGTAGAGTTGAATAATGAAATAACACTACAGTTGAATTACAGTTTGAGCTACTAACTCCAGTATTTTGGTTAAAATATCGAGTTAGTATTCGCGATTCATTAATTCATGTCTGTGTAATCTTGGGAACTCAACCAAACAGAATTCATCAAGAGTTTTGCAATAATACCACATCTTCTTATTTTTATATTAACTTAAAAGTTCGGTGAAAATTGAATGAGTAGTTTAACAATGTGTGTAAATGTTTTGATAATCTCTTAGTACATATGTTGAACACTTTGTTAACTTATCTGTGTTGTTTGAATTTCCAATTATAAACCACTACAAAATCGATAATTATTCATCAAATTCATGTCAAGTTAACTTAAAAACGGAAAAACTTACAGGACTTTTCCTCTAATTGAATTTTTTCTTGTGTTGGTATGTTTTTAAAACTTTTGCTTCTAGAGTTATCTACAATAGATACATAAAATATTCGAGATATAATCATTGTTACGTTGAAAAATGTGTCTTCAAATTTTTAATTGAATATTACAGTTTCGCTTGTAACAAATAAATAAGTACATTTTTTTGAAACTTTCATAATTCTGACAAATTCATTAGATAAAATTAGCTGTTTATGAAAAAATCATAGCTTTCAATTTCGGTTTTATTATCAGAACTTTGAATTTCATATTACTGTAATACACTATTTTCTTTCAAATTAGTTAACTGTCACCATATAGTATTTGGTTAATACCACTGCCTGTTAAGTGTTCATTACAAAACGAGGGTTTTTCAAGTGTGATTTGTTTTACCTCCCTTTTATATGTATGAGGGATATTCACAGGGATATGGGCTCATATTTCCTGTCAGTTGTTTTATATCTCCTGAGCCGTTTGCCGAATATAAGTACATATCCCCTGTGAAGCCTTACTAACAAATATATTATACTGGAGTGTCCTGATTGCAATAAAAATTACCATTCTGGTCTCCGTTTTTGTTCACATTTTGGGCCCATATACCCTGTAAAGGTAACCTATCAAATTGCAGGATAAGCCGGAATATTTAACTCCAGTATGATATTCTGTTATTGCCTCCCTACTTTATTTTTAGTCTCCATATTGTATGTTTTTGTCTCCGTATTATATCGTATTGGCTCCCTTTGATGTCTTATCATTCTTTTATTGTTCATTTCGTTTTGATTACAGAAAATTTTATGAAGTTTCAAAAACCTTCATTATTAAAGAACATAGTTCATGCTTTTAGAAATGTTTCTTAACATGATAACAATATTTCCTCTTTACCTATTGCCTGATTCCTAGCTCTTTCTAACTCTTCTTGGTTAGAATAGTTGTTATCCATAGCCAAATGGATATAATCAACCATAGTTTGAGTTTCCTGAAAGATAATGATATCAACATTTTGGCCATGGTTGACTCATGGTTATAATATTTAAAAAATAAAAAAATATCACACATTCATGACTCTCTGTTTAAATAAATATACATGTATGCTTTATGTACACATCTCCTGATAATTGTAGATTTTGTTTTCGTAAATGCGTATTTTATAAAGTGATATATGTAATTTTATTTCTTTTACAGATTTTGTAAAACTTCATTTTAACGAAAATCTTTATAGTTTCATGAACACACAGGACATTCAATCGTTTATTCAAATTAAAGTTGAATCCGCTTCGAACAATATGTTTGCGAATTGTTCTTTCCATGAAACGACTGCATACAGCGTAAACTTCAAATCAATGACAAACTTACAAAATGTGTTCTCATATGTTCAGCTAGGTCTACGTGACCATTCAATTCGGCAAGATCAGCCGGGTCGTGACCGTCTTTATTTTCTATCTGAAAGGCGGCACTAGAACCAGGGGTATCTAATATATTGCATGTCAAATCCTCTAAGCCATGCTTGGCTGCAAAATGTAGTAATGTTGGTATCTCCTGGTCACTTTCGATTACTGTTGATAGTATAAATAATACCTCATGTAAATAAATAAACATTATGTCATAGTGATAACAAGCTCAATAGATACGTTATCAAAATATACTGGTATATTGCACTCAAAAGGTTGAAATTCCCACGTAGAAGGTCAAATGCGGTGTGTTCCTTAAATAACTTTATTTTGACAATGCAATATGTTTAATAGTTTTTAAAGAGATAACATACAATGTCTAAAATTCTACAATCTATGAAATGTGAACAGCCTTAGATACATGTCAACAGAACACTAAATGAGAAAATTCAAGTGTACAAAAAATACATTTAAAAAAAACAAAGAAGTTGAAACTTGAAAAACATGAGCATGATTTGCAGAAAAAACCCTAAAACATAGATTTATTAACAATAAGGCAACAAAAGCAAATACACTTTTAAAAGAACAGGACTCAAAAACATATAAAAAGAACTGGTACACGTAAGTAAATCAGCATCTTCATACAAGTACACAAAAACCAAATCAGCAAATAATAATGACAACAAAAACTACTCGAATAACCAGGGAAATACAACAGGTATACAAACAAGGTGAAAAAACACAAGAAAAAGAACACACAACAAACGTACTTGTATAGTAGTAACAACAAAGAAAGAAATTTAGACACACAACAAAGAAGACAATAAGGGTGAGCAAATAATAATAATCAACATAGTAATAGTTTTATTAAAACAAATATATAGGAGAGGAAGATGAAGGAAAAGTTTACCAAGAGCAAAAACAAATTAAGATAAAAAAAAATACGATGTCGAAGCAAATAAGGAAAACATAATAAATATACAAAAAACACAAAAAAGAAATAAATGTAAACAAGACAGGTAAGCACAAGAAAAAAAAAACAATAACACATATTAATGTGATCTAATTCGGTAGGTCACATTCTGGGAAAAGAGGACGAGGTTGTAGTTACGACAATTGGAACACATCCGCTGTCATCTGTGAAACGGATATTCCATAACGGTGAACCAACTCTTGATGGCGTCCGTAAAATTTACGAAGGGATAATTTCAACTTCCCCACTTGGAACTCTTCGTTTAATAGCTTCCTGTGAGCAGCAACCCTCTATCAAGGAAATCATGATAGGAAATACAAGCCCTGGAATATCGTATCAACTGGGAGATATATACTCCATATGCAGGCGCTGCTGGAATGTCGCTACATAGAAATGGAAAGTTCACAATTGGGTAGCTGAAATCATCTCTTTTGGCGTAAAGTTTTGTTTTCAACCGACCTTCGTTGTCAATTTCTAGATGTAAGTCAAGATATCAGGCAGACTTAACTGTATCTGTTGTATCCTTTATCACAAGTTCGATGGGATAAGTGCGTTCAACATAGTCAACAAATTTTGAATTATTTGTGAGAGAACATCATCTCTTTAGCAGAAAGTAAAGTTAAAGGATACTGCTAACTTCTTTTCTTCCTTACTAAGAAGTTCCTGTATGAAGTCAGCTTCATATGAATAAAGGAACCAGTCGGCAAGAAGAGGAGTACATTTGGTTCCCATGGTAATGCCGATAGTTTGTTGAACACGTCCTCCAAACGTAACAAATATGTTGTCTATCAAGAAATCAAGCATCTTGATAATGTCAGTTTCAGTGAATATTTTGTTTGGATTAGAGTGATTTTTTACAAATAGATATAAGAAGATGTGGTATGAGTGCCAATGAGACAACTCTCCATCCAAGTCAAAATTTATAAATGTAAACCGTTATAGGTCAAAGTACGGTCTTCAACACGGAGCCCAGGCTCACACCGAACAGTAAGCTATAAAGGGCCCCAAAAATTACTAGTGTAAAACCATTCAAACGGGAAAACCAACGGTCTAATCTATATAAAAACGAGAAACGGGAACACTTATGAACCACATCAACAAACGACAACTATTGAACATCAGATTCCTGACTTAGGACAGGTGCAAACAAATGCAGCGGGTTTAAACGTTTTAATGGTACCAAACCTTCACCCTTTTTCTGAAACAATAGTGTAACATCACAACATAGAAAGACACATTGTGAAACTAAATACCTGCTGTCAACATTTTAATATAGACAACAAATGGGTTTTAAATAGAGGACAGTTCTCAAAATGACATTTCTTTATATTCTACTATTGCTCTTATGCAAAACTAAGCCACCAGCAACTGGATACACTATGAGCTGATGAGTTAGCATCTCTGCCTAAAATGACAAACGTAGATAAGTAAATACCAGCAGCTCATCAGTTGCATCCAGTTTAAACTAACTTTTTTAAAACACTTTAAACCGAAACTTATATTTAAAGGGGCATTATGTACGATTCAGGCAAACCATTAAACGATGTTTCCTTTTTGTTTCAAACATTAATAAAAGCGGAATATTGAAATAATGTTTCGGTATTAGCAGTCAGTTTGATTACATTTTGTCAAAATAAGCCCCAAAACATCGCTGATGTATTCATACTATTGGCTTACAGTTCAATACTTCAACCTCATTTCGATTCATATTCATGCGACCTTTGTTGGAAATGGGATACACATGTGAGCATGTACAGTGATTGGAATAAATGTCAGTTGAAAAGTGAAACTAGGGGAGGCAGCAGCAGGAAGACCAATTCTTGTCATATATAGTTTATGACTAAGTGATCTACATTTAATTTATAAGTTTTTATATATGAAATGAGATCAAACAGAACTAACGTAAAGAAAATCGACCTTATATTGTTGCACGTGCTTACCTATACAAAAATAAGAAGATGTCTGATTGCCAATGAGACATTTCTCCACCAGTGATCATATAACGTAGAAGTTAGCAACTGTCTATTACCTGTCTATTTGTATTTAATCTTTACCTGCCTGTTAATATATATAACTATAATGGGGCCGCATGCCTCTCTTTTGTTTTCATGGGTCATGTCGATGGTGTCACACGAAACGTAGATATTTATAACGATTCCAGACATTGTATATTGTTTTCTAAGGAACCTGAATTACGTTGTAGTAAATATTAAATCAATTTTGAGAGTTTGAATACATTCGGTGGGCACAAATATGGTAGCAAATACCCCTTTGAAAGAATGGAGTACGACAACTATAATTTAATTGAGTCATTTTCGCTTTCCATTTTTGAATAACAAATCAAGGAAAAAGATAGAAAATTTCTCAAATTCCATAATCTTTTTATACATAAATCTATTTTTTTCAAATGTATACCACATCACTCATTTTACATAACATATAATATTAAATTTATCATATGAAAGCCAGGTTGTACAAATTTACAATGAAAAAAAAGATTGAGAGACACTTGTTTTCACATAAGGATGAAAAAAAACATAATGTCATCTTTAATTTATGTTTGAGGAGGTATGTATACTTTCATTAAAAAACAGCCTGATAAACATGAAGAAATCCATTTTTCATATGATTTAATATAGCAAAGACTTTACCAGTCATTCTGCTTACCTTTGGAGTTAACCCAATATATTCGACGGGCGAAGCACTTGAGTCGACTCACCCTTTTTTATCTATCATATTCACGTAGCTCAATCCTGAGTTTTTTGTATGATTTTTCACTTTTCGTCAATTTTCTTTTGGTTTTGTCTTTTCTTCATATTATCGTAGCTCAATCCTGAGTTTTTTGTATGATTTTTCACTTTTCGTCAATTTTCTTTTGGTTTTGTCTTTTCTTCATATTATCGATTTTTTTTTTATATCATAATCACGTAGCTCAATCCTGAGTTTTTTGTGTGATGTTTTGTGAACTGTGTTTGTTTTTTCTTATATTATCTGTCGGTAATGGTTTTGTCTTATCTTCAACTTGATTTCTAATCCCAACTTTGGTATCATCTTTTCATAGTTTATTTGTTTTGTTGGTAATCTGGAATATAATATTTCAAAATGTTGTCAAAGGGTCAATACATCAACTTCTTTTATAACTAAACATAGTAATTAGATATACAAAAACTCACGTTCTTGAAAGGGCATGTCCTGAGCCTGCACTTTCATCAGTTCAGCCAAGGTTCCATCGCTAGGAATACTCTTGTCGAATAGATCTAACAATTTACTATCTAGTACTTGTTTTTCATTAGCATCCACGCCTAATACTTGTGCTAAAAAGTCTAAACATTCGTATGCAGCTAGATTAGGCTTCACAATTTTCAGAACACAATCCGCTGTTTTCTCACTATCACATAATAACGATATCCGTACGTCTCCGGATTTTGGTAATGCTGAAAAAAGACTTTAATTGTGATTTGTGTTATTTAAGTTATCGTCACTTCTTGTCTAGATTCGGGAAGATTAAGACAATTGTAAAGTGTTTAAGGCCGTATCGTCGCGATATAGCCGTTTTGAGCTGAGGTGGCGTAAAACAACCACCAATCAATCAATCTATCAATTGAAAGCCGTATGTTGATATCTTATATTGACGTATGCCAAATATCTTTCGTTCATATATGATAAGGCATCATTTTGTTTGATTTAATATTATTAGCTTGAATAAGATCACTTGTTTTCTCTTTTGAATTCTTTCACATTTTGTAATTCTTATGCCTGTTAATAGCTTACTATACCATATATGAATAACTCATTGTTGAAGGTCATACGGTGTAGTTTTTTTTACAAACTTATCCTTTTGTCTTTAGTAGATAGTCGTCTCTTTGGCAATCATATCACATCTGCTTATAATTAAAGTTACTAAAGTAAGCTCAAATTATTTAAGGACGTTAAGTAAATATCAATTTATTCATTCATATATCTTTATTATTATCATTCATTTAATTTTCAGGTATTACTAGTACTACGTTTATATATGTTCCAACGTCACTTTATCGGCGAATAACATCACATAAGATGGTCGGGCAGACCGAAACGTCCTGGAAGTGGGAACAAGGTTTTATACCCGAATTTTAGAGAGGAATCCACTACTGCCAATCTTTCCTAAAACACCAGTACATAACGCCCAAAAAAGGGTTGCAATTTAAGGGACATTATTCAATATTTCTTAATTAAAATTATTATCATGATTATTCCATGTTAGTATATTATTTTAGGTTTTTCTTTATGAATTGAATTTTGAATAAAACAACGTATCACTTAAACAAATATTGAAAATTATACACACCGTGGAATGCTTCACCTATCTAATTAAGAAATAACTAAAATGTATATATTCATGGAGCGAAACATCACGTGCAACCCGAAAAAAAGTTATTTTTAAAAATTGATATGGACTACCCTTAAAGTCATATGCTTTAAGATGTAAATTTCTTGAATAAAACAATGACTTCTTTTATTTCGGTTAATATGGGGTTTAATTGGCTTTTGAAAAAAATGATATTCACTTCGATGGTTGGCCTCCGTGGATATTTTTTTTAATGTAAATTTGTGGTTTAATTGACTTTTTACACGAAAATGAATTCCTGTGACAAATCATTGAGGGATACATATGAAATGAAATGAAATGAAACGAAACAAAACGAAACGTAGCGAAATGTAATGAAATAAAATGATTTTATTGGTTATTACATACATGCATTACACGACCCCTTTCGTAAATCAGCTGTGAAGGAATTTAGTTATGAATTTGGCATTTGTGTACAAATGTGAAAGATTCATTTTGATAAATACATCCGTCCTTTTTTCTGCGGGAAATTTTCTGATATTTTTTTTCATGGTTTTGTTTAAACATAGATTTAATGTCGAGATGTATACCATTTTAATTTAAAACCGGTGTTAATGATTTTGAGATAACATATGATGCACTTGATTGTTCAAATAAAACAATGAACTTACATGGAACGCGGAAAAGATATGTAGTTTCATTGATTGATTCCTTTGCATCAACTATCTTATCAAATTCGTTGAACATGACCTGAACAGTACCACCTGGTGGTTTCTGGAATATAATCGCAACATGCTCGTTTGCCTGCAACAAAAATGAAATTAGCTAAAGATACAATCATTATGTCAAAAAGGCTCCTTCTTATGGAGTGCATATTTCTCAGTTGGTTAAAACTTTTGGTTTTGTAGTGCGGTTTCAGAATTCAATGACCGTACAATATCGATTAATAAATCTTGAACAGAATGCATATATAATCAAATGGATCAACACATATTTTTTCCAAATCTTGACGAATACACAATTGTTATAGAAATATGACTCATCTTAAGTAATGTAATAAGGAATAGCCGTTCCCAATCAGAGTTTAAAGTAATATCATTTATCAAGAGTTTGTTTGGTAAAAGCCCTATTTAGTCCCGAAATTAAAGTCCCTTCTTTTAAGATAAAAGAGTTTCAAGTTGATGAATAGACATATGTAAGAAAGTGAAATAGAACTAAGCACTAAACAAAAGAGAACCCATTTTCTCTCTTCTTTCTATTGTAGCACACGATTATTATCTATTCTTGATTAGACAGCGTAAAGTAAACATCCATCAATCAATAATCATTTTCCCTTCTCTCTATTCTTTATTTCTTTGATCCATTATTCTCCAATTTGTAAACCCAATCCAGACCCTCATAATATGCACATGATCGTTTTCTTAATTTTGTGTTTATTCAAGCACACGAAAGACAAACTTTGAAGCCTTGTACTTCACAGTATTTACTTACATTACAAAAAGGAAGTATCACTTTAAATCAACTAGATTTGAATCGTAGACTAATCGAGAAAAGAGACATTGGTTTGATATATTTGAAACAACATTCCGGAAATAACTATATATCAAGGATAAATTTAAGCGCTTTCATTTATGGTCTTAATCCTTACAATTATTAGAAGGTCTTCCACAATTAACCGGACTTATTAAATTGACAAGAACAAGTCTGCAGACCAAGAGAACTAATGATTATTTAAAGGAGCACTGTTTGAAACGAGGAAAACGAAATGACACTGCAAACTTAACAAAGTTTTCGGCGGAAATAACTGATGCAATAAAACAGAAAGCTATTATTAAGATTAAATATTTGCTAACTGTTACACAATTACACGGAAATCACAAAATGAATCAATTGTGTATTTTGGACTTTCGTCTCATTACAGGAAACCTTTTTTGAGACTTATGTTGGCAATCTAGCTAGATGTCTGACATATTTTGACTTGTTGGACGGTCATTTATATTTTTCCGTAATGATCAAAAGAGATCAACGGTTTGATAAAATAACCGAATAGTTACATTAAACATTACTACTTTTTTGCAACATATCCGCATTTTGACAATTTTTGTCCTATCGGTGGTGCTCGAAACCAAATTAAAGAAATTCCACAACATAATAGAAACGTGTAACAGCTGTAATAATTGAAAAAGAAAACAAGTATTACCAAAACCCTAAGAAGGAATAAGAGCTACATGTACGCATGAAGAAGATAAATTCCCTAATTGCTGAGGATTTTCTATAACAGGAATAGATTACCTTAGCTGTATTTGGCAAAACCTTTTGGAATTTAAGGTCCTCATTGCTCTTCAACTTCGTAATTTATATTGCCCTTTTAACTTTTTTTGATACGCGCGTCTGGCGTACAAAATTTGAAGCTGGTATCTATGATGAGTTTATTTACAACCACTGGGTCGAAGCCATTGCTTGGAGGTTTACTCCCCGAGGTTATTACCAGCCCAGTAGTCAGCACTTCTATGTTGACATGAGTTATCATTGATATGGTCAAAATTATAAATTGACTGTGTAACTTTGAATTTTTCAAAAACTGGCCTGCGTGTCAGGTGTACAAAATTATAAATCTTGTACACGTATCTTTTATGAGTTTTTTTTGGACATTTATGGTATAAGCTGTCATGTCAACTGATTTGTGTTGACTAGAAACTTATGGTTCAAACTGTCATGTTAACTGATTTGTGTTCGTTTGATACTTATTGCATAAGCTGTCATGTTAACTGATTTGTGTTCACTTGATTCTTATGGCATAAGCTGTCATGTTGACTGATTTGTGTTCATTTGATACTTATGACATAAGCTGTCATATTGACTGAATTGTGTTCACTTGGTACTTATGGCATAAGCTGTCATGTTGAGTGATGTATGATCATTTGATACGTTGTGCTTTATGTTTTTAGTGTTATTTCTAAATTTTTAAAGACTTGTCATAAAAATGTGATGTTTGCCTCATTCAAAACTCATTCTATTAATCCATTTCAATTTTTGAAACATAATGAAAAAGAATTGATATGGTATTTCAATTCATAACACAAAATCACTATGCACTATTGCTTGTTCCTAATCGGAAACGTTAGTTATTGTCCTTCCACGGTTAGATGATGCATTTAATTTTGCAAGTGAATTTGATACCACCCTTGTATTATAGACTGTTTTTCTTTTTCGCTTTCGAAGAATCATATGCTATCAAAGTAGACAAAACATTAATATACTAATTTGCATTAAAAGCAGCAAAGGTTGAAAAATGCACAATTACCTTGTATACACAGTTTGGGAAAATTTTAGCGGATCTCTTCGATTTTCTTAATAATCTTTTCTTTGGTAAAGGCTTCACTGTGTGTTGGGGCACACGAGACTGTTCCTCAAGAACATCAAAAATACTCGCTATAGTTTCAGTACATTCCTGTTTAGTTTCAAGATTCTGAAATAGTTTCCAACTTTTTGGGTCAACTGCTAATGCTGTTTGTAAGCGTGATATATCATCATTTTCCACGTAATACTGCAGACAAATTATGCACGGATGATTCACCAATATTTTTTGAAATCTTTCTATTTCCGACTCGTTGTCAAAGAATTCTATCATACAAGGACTGCATAGTACTACTACCAGTTTGTATGTAGATAATTCTGTCAAATCAGCAATCTCTCCGATATTTTGAAAGTTTATCTTTAATTCTGAATTTCCTTTAAGAAATAATCCTTCAAGGTATTCCGCAAAGTCTTCGACATCTTCACAGTTAAAAAGAACACAAATGTCTTTCATTTTTACTTCCTTAAAATGAACATCATATTACTTAGCGCAGCACCATTTTAATGAACATTATACTCCTTCTTCTTTTTTACATCACACTCTACACAAACATGATGTGGTTTTTTTTCTGGAATAGAAGGTATAATTAAGCATCATTTCAAAATATCTGTAATTCAGAATATCATATGAGGTTATGTTTGTAGTATAAATAAATATAAATCGCTCTATACTTGACATTGTCCCTTAATAACAAAAAAAAAAAAAAAAAAAAAAAAAAAACGGTAAGCATTACAGTAAAACGTTCTGAAATCCATGAGAAGGTTATTTTCATGCGCGTAAATGAACTTATTGTTAACGATTAGTATTATACAACTGTGTTCAATCATTTAATTACGACTGTTTTGCAGATTGTTTATGGGGCGATTTTTTTCACCGTTTTCTGCTTTAAAGTTCTAAACAATATAAAAATAAGAAGATGTGGTATGATTGCCAATGAGACAACTCTCGACAAGAGACCAAATGACACAGAAATTAACAACTATAGGTCACCGTACGGCCTTCAACAATGAGCAAGTTTATTCTGGGTATTTCACAAGATCTCCTCTGTAATATCCTTTTCACATTTTACATTTTCCCCTGTATGCTGGTATTTGGTATTCAGCTTATTCGTAAAACATGAAACCGAATCAGTTGAAGATTCTGGCTGGCCTCTTTTTTTCAGGATCTTGAGAACTTAGCTGATATATTCCTTTGATATGTTTTTCGTTTCGTTGGTGTCGATCGGATATTCAAAATGACCGTAAGTGGAGACTAGCTGAAATAGGAAACAAGTGGAAAATAACAGTTTCGGTTTCTTTATCAAGTTCAGAAAGAGAGATAAAAACCAATGCAGTATGGTGTAAGGAAGTTATAATGACTGTTGTTACTTTAAAAACTTTCCAGTGAAAGGTCAGATACAAGAACCACTGAATTGATTGAAACGAGATAAAAATCATTAACAAGAGTTTATACATACCAATTAAAATTTTTAAACGATTGCAAAATTGACACTGAAGGGGCAAGTTTTTCTCAAATACAGATGATGTGAAATAAAAAGAAAACATGAAGGAAAGTTAAACAGAAGACACTTGACACTAACTGTTAGGTTGGTGTCTCTGAATGGGCCAAGAGGCACACAAGCCACAATAGGGTCATCTTTGTCCAAAGATATTTTATTTAAGAGATATCTTAATCCAGCAACCAATAAACGGATTGTACTGAAATTTGCCACATGTCCCTTTGTAGGTCTATGTTATAAGTGCTGTTGAAAATTCACAATCGCCCCCTCCGTAGGTCTAAGTTAACATTGTATAGTTTGTTTGAGTTTTATAAAAAAAAAATCCTAATTTTATAAGTGGTAGCTGAATTTGCACCTCATCTTTTTGTTATCGTGAAACGAACTCAGGTTTGCCATAATTTTTTTTTTTAATTTAATAAAATCTTCCTATTAGCTCATTATAATTGATATGTTTTTCACCATTAAATCTATACAGAGGGATATAGTTTATGACAATCCAACTATACAGGGTTTATGACCACAACAGTGATTTAATTTACAATAGAAGTTCCAATCAGTCAATATAGAATTGAATGATGTTTTCGTAACACTGCATTCAATTCGTAGATTTACAGATTTTCGAAATCTAAAAAATATACTAGTATGTTACAACATTTTGAATCTGAACGTTAAACTTTGAACACAAAACTTAAACAGAAATTGTCTAGCGAGAAGAAAGCAGTATCATTCCAAGTGAAATCAATTATACGTCATATAGCTGAAATTGGCAAAGTGAAGATGTCGATTTCAAAGTAGGAATTAGGAAAATATTATGTATGTGAAGTTAGCAGCCGGTTCGTTATTCGATATTCGATATTCAATATCAAACCGGCTGCTAGCAGTCGGTTCGATATTCAATTAAGTTGAAAATCATGAAAAAAAAAAAATACTTGATAACGTTAATAGTATGATTTTCATAGTTAAGAGGACTAAAAAATTACTTAGGAAATCGTTTAATGACCCCTTCAAGCTGTCGTAAATTCTCGTTGTCCTCGAATATAAACCCTTTTGTAAGTTGCATATTTGTCTTTATGTAAAATAGATTTTTATCAACAAAACGACTTCAAAGATGTAATTTTATATATCATATGTCTTAAAATAAAAAAGAAAAACCGATAACTCTAGAAAAATTTTTAAATATAAATAGACTTATTTATGTAAAGCCAAAAAAAAAAAAAAAATACGGATATCTACGGAGGGCTTAGATTGTCACGTTTAAGCTAAAAAATGTCAAAATTTCAGAACAAAGGACACAGGGCAATGGTGAGAGCCCCCTGGTCTCTCAATCTTTCGAATATTATGCAGACATTTGGTTAATAGGTAGATACAAACGTGACAAAAAGGAATTTGGGTAAACTTCCTGTCTTCCATATTTACGGAGGGCCCAAAGTGCCAGTTTGATATTCAAAATATGTAGTGAAAACCTACCTGAGACAGCTTAAATGAGGGTGAGACCCCCCTTGGCCTTTCAATGTCCATAAAATTCAACTAAATCAAAGACTCTGTATATATAAAGGTTGCATCAGAAGCATTGCCCAGAATAATGATTAAGGCAGATTAAGAAATCAGGGGCTCTCACCATTGCCTTGTGCCCTTTGTCCTGAAATTTTGACTATTTTTTAGCTGAAAAGTGACAATCTAAGCCCTCCGTAGATATCGAAGATGACATTATTCTGGGAAATCCTTTTGATACAATCTTTATATATACAGAGTCTATTAATTCGTCGAATTTGATGGACATTGAAAGAACAGGGGGGTCTCACCGTCATTTAAGCGGTCTCAGGTAGGTTTTCGCTATATATTTTGAATATCAAACTAGCACTTTGGGCCCTCCGTAAACATAGAAGATAGTAAGTGTACCCAAATTCCTTTTAGTGGCGTTTGTTTCTACCTATTAACTAACTGTCTGCTTAATATTAGGCAGATTGAGAGATCAGGGGGCTCTCACCATTGCCCTGTGCCCTTTGTCCTGAAATTTTGATAATTTTTAGCTAAAAAATGACATTCTAAGACCTCCGTAGATATCGAAGATGACATTATTCTGGGAAATCCTTTTGATACAATTTTTGATATAATTATACAGATTCTATGAATTCGTCGAATTTTTATGGACATTGAAAGAACAGGGGGTCTAACCGTCATTTAAGTGGTCTCAGGAAGTTTTTCGCTATATATTTTGAATATCAAACTGGCACTTTGGGCCCTCCGTAAACATAGAAGACAGTAAGTGTACTCAAATTCCTTTTAGTGGCGTTTGTTTCTACCTATTAACTAACTGTCTGCTTAATATTAAGCAGATTGAGAGATCAAGGGGCTCTCACCATTGCCCTGTGCCCTTTGTCCTGAAATTTTGACAATTTTTATCTAAAAAATGACAATCTAAGCCTTCCGTAGATATCGAAGATGACATTATTCTGGGAAATCCTTTTGATACAATCTTTATATAATTATACAGATTCTATGAATTCGTCGAACTTTTATGGACATTGAAAGAACAGGGGGTCTAACCGTCATTTAAGTGGTCTCAGGTAGGTTTTCGCTATATATTTTGAATATCAAACTGGCACTTTGGGCCCTCCGTAAACATAGAAGACAGTAAGTTAACTCAAATTCCTTTTAGTCGCGTTTGTTTCTACCTATAAACTAACTGTCTGCTTAATATTAAGCAGATTGAGAGATCAAGGGGCTCTCACCATTGCCCTGTGCCCTTTGTCCTGAAATTTTGACAATTTTTATCTAAAAAATGACAATTTAAGCCCTCCGTAGATATCGAAGATGACATTATTCTGGGAAATCCTTTTGATACAATCTTTATATTTACAGAGTCTATGAATTCGTCGAATTTTATGGACATTGAAAGGCCAGGGGGGTCTCACCGTCATTTAAGCGGTCTCGGGTAGGTTTTCGCTACATATTTTGAATATCAAACTGGCACTTTGGGCCCTCCGTAAACATAGAAGACAGTAAGTGTACCCAAATTCATTTTAGTCGCGTTTATTTTTACCTATTAAGTAACTGTCTGCTTAGTATTAGGCAGATTGAGAGATCAGGGGGCTCTCACCATTGCCCTGTGCCCTTTATCCTGAAATTTTGATAATTTTTAGCTAAAAAATGACAATCCAAGACCTCCGTAGTTATCGAAAATGACATTATTCATGGAAATCCTTTTGATACAATCTTTATATAATTATACAGATTCTTTGAATTCGTCGAATTTTTATGGATATTGAAAGAACAGGGGGGTCTCACCGTCATTTAAGCGGTCTCAGGTAGGTTTTCGCTATATATTTCTTTTTTGGGCTTTCCATATATATTTCTATTTATATTTCTAAATGTTTCTAGTGTGATCGGTTTTTGTTTTTGTTTTAAGAAATTTTAGATATAAAATTACAGTTTTGATGTATTTTTATTATTTTTTTTTATATTACATTAAGACAAATATGCAACTTACATAAGCATTGATAAGGGTTTATATTCAAGGACAACGAGAGTTTAAGACAACTTGAAGGGGTCATAAAACGATTTCCTACGTATCTTTTCACTCCTTTCAACTATGAAAATCATGCTTTTAATGTTATCAAATATTATGTTTTTTTTATGATTTTCAACTAAATTTGAATATCAAACCGACTGCTAGCAGCCGGTTGGATATTGAATATCGCATATCGAATAACGAACCGGCTGCTAACTTCACATCCATGAAAATATTTGTTAGATTTTCAGTAACTATTATACATGTATATCATATGATAATATAGCTATGTTTTATATATTTATATCAATTATTCATATTTAGGAGATATATTGTCAGCTAACTTCGTTTATTGAACACCTACTGTAAATATGATCTCCTTTGATATTAAAACTATAATAAAAGTCTATGTTGTTTAGAATCATGGATAGAACACCTGACAATTTGCAGTCATTTTCAGTGTATGCACTTCCAGTGTATGTAATGTGCGAATCCTAAAATGTCATTTTTACCGTATCCGTGATGAATTTCTGATGTAGAATGATAAATAAACAGACGAAAAATTCAAGATTTTTGAATAAAATAAGAAATAATATATAATGTGTACTGTTTTTATAAATTCATGATATACGTATGAGATGCGGACGGGTTTTCATCGCGCCTACAGCCATCCAGGTGCAAAATTGATACACAAATGGATAAATATTAAGAATAGTTCACGAACAGAGCGTGCAAGAGATTTAAAAGTAGCAGTTAAGTTTCATTTGTAGAAAAATATACCTTTTAACATAATTATTAATGTTGTTTAACTTAAAACAGGTTTTGTTATTCAGCTTGTTGATATTGAATCAAATTCCACTATGCTGTTTTCGTTATGCGATTCATGTTTACTGTCGAAAAATGATACTTGACTTCATTTTCACTGTAGGACGATTCATTTCTATTGTATATGCGATGCATTTTCACAGAAGGAAATTAATTAATTTTCATTATATAAAGTCTTAATTCAGCCGACTCTCTAACAAAATTTATGAAGTCAGAAGGATTGATTATATATGCATACTTAGTGAGTGAAAGTTTGAGGTAATATATCAATAAATTCCTTAAACATGGTATTTATTGCTAATATAGTCAATTTTATTTTCTCAAATAATTTGTCTGATCTAAATGTAGGATAAAATTTATTCTTTCCAATGACACGTCATCATTGAATACATATATCTTGAACAGTTAAGCCAATCCACGTCACCGGAAAAGCAAAATTTCTGTTTCGGTCTAAATCTACATCGCATACTAATAAATTAAACGTGATTAGACCTAATTTCCTAATGCTTGTAGTTAAAAGGTGTGGTTGGCCTTGATTGTGTAAATGTTGCCTAAGCATTGTAATTAAGATTGAGCAAACGTTTATACAAACAAAGCAAGCAAGCCCACCAAACCTTTAAACTACAAGCGTTAGGAAAATAGCTCTAATGGATGCATTTGAGATAACAAAGATCATTCACAAAACGATCTTCATTTCACGATTGAATGAGTGGAAACGTTTTCATCTTGCACAAACAATTGACGCTTGGATGACTGGATAATAGATATTTATCATGCCATTGTGTATAAATCTTATACAGTAAAGAAAGTTCGAGCAACAGTCGAGTCACCTTAAATATGCTTGAATTTCTTAAAAGTCGGTGTTACAAATAAGCCAATACGCAATTGTGAGAATACAAAGAAATATTGAAAACAGTTTATTGTTACATGTTTAAATGGTTCTATATGGCAAGCCGTTCTCGTCAAAACTATGTTTAAACCATTTTTTCGAAAAAATTACACACTGAGAATTAAAAAAATCACACTGAAATTTAAGAACCTAAAATAACACACTGAGAAATCGAAATTACACACTGAGATTTTAAAATTACACACTGAGATTTAAAAAAATGAAAAACACACACTGAGAATTTAAAATTACTCACTGAGATTTTGAAAAGACACACTGAGATGAAATAAATTGAAAACACACACTGAGAATTGTTAATTACACACTGAGATTTCAAAAATACACACTGAGATTAATATGCAAATTACTAATGAATATTCATGAGATGAATAATTCAACAATTTAATATCTTGGTCTCCCGAACTCTTGTCATTATAATGAAATGCGGTTCCTACAACCAACATTCGTAATAAATTTCAAGACTTAACAACTCTTTTTGCTAACTCATATTCATAAGTTTGTTACCTATAATTCAGATTATTACTAACAGTAAAACGGGATTTTTTGCTTAAAACTGTTTATGCATGGTCCCTTTTCAAAAGTCTTTCAACTGTTACCCTGATTTCGCAAGGTAATCTTTTATATTTTTGTTACGTATATATGCTATAATAGGCAATTGGGGAAAAAATCACTGCATTGTTTGTATTTTTGCAGATTGTTCCCATGTTTTCTTATAATTTTAATAAAGTTTTTCACCATTTGGTTATATTTTGTAATGAGAATGAGTGGGTATTTTTCTTGTTCTATTGGTCTTTAATAACGTAGTTTTTCTATACGTTGTATTTTTAATGTTTTTTATAAAACATTTAGCGCCAAATTGAAGGACTAACGAGTTCTGTCCCTAGTTGTTTTAAGCTTGTAATAGATTAGATTAAGTATGCTAATTAGATATGTGCGCATAAAAAGTGCGCACAAATCTCAGTGTGTAATTTTAAATTCTCATTGTGTAATTTCAAATTCTCAGTGTGTGTTTTTCAGTTTATTTCATCTCAGTGTGTCTTTTTGAAATCTCATTGTGTAATTTTCAATTCTCACCCTTACCGAAAAATAAGCCCTGCGGCAAACATTTGCCGCAAGTTTGCAGCAAACATTGTCGCAAGCTTGCAGCAAACATTTGCTGCAAACTTGCCGCAACCATTTTACCATGCAAATGAAGGTTGCGGCAAGCTTGCTGCAAACATAATTATGCAAATTAGATTTGCCGCAAGCTTGCGGAAATTGTTTGCTGCAAGCTTGCGGCAATTGTTTGTTGCAAACTTGCGGCAAACTTGCAGGAACTACACTTATACCAATGTCATTTGTGTAGACACATTCAATTTATCTCATTCAAATTACACAGCAACATTTTTAAAAAGAATTCCTGCCTGTATACAAACAGTCATTGAAAGAATTCTTGCAAACTTAAAGATTTAAGGAAACATATACATGCATTTGAGTTTTGAAAAAGGGGGCAGAGGTCATTCTCAAATGACATCATATACCACCTGTATTAAGAAATGAAAAAGGATAAATCTCAAATGTTAGGTAATAATTGCATTACATAATTGAACTTAATTTTAATAAACATGGTACAGTACATCAGTTACAAAATTCAAACTTATAATAGCTAAAGTTTTTCAAACACACATATATAGTTGCTGTAACTTAATTATGTATGATGTGACATTAATTATTTTATTAAAACATGCAGTTCTATGAATTATTTGTACTTACAAAATTACATATTGAATATTCTATGTTATTAAACCAAAATGCCTCCTTGATCTCTTTTATGTGAAATGCATTTTCCAAACACAATCAACATGACCTAGCCACAATTTCAAATTGTTAGCTTCCAGGAAGTGCCAACTAGGCATGCCCAGTCAATATTTTGTAATTCTGGCAATGTTCTGGCAAACATATAGAATGGTCAAAGTTTTCTGCAATCTTACGGCACACATTCTTTATTGTCTTAACTTTCTGGCAATCTTACGGCAAACATTGATGTTTCTGCAAACTTGCCGCAAGCTTGCAGCAAAAAGCTGCAATGTTTGCCGGAAGTTTGCAGCTAGCGGCAAACATCTGCAAACACTATTTTCTGTGTTCCTGCAAACTTTTTGTTTGCGGCAAGCTTGCAGCAAGTCTGCTGCAAGTTTGCGGCAAACAATTCAGTTCCATAAGGGCAGTGTGTAGTTTTCAATTCTCGGTGTGTAATTTTCAATTCTCAGTGTGTGTTTTTCATTTTTTGTAATCTCAGTGCGTTTTTATGAAATCTCAGTGTGTAATTTTTAATTCTCACTGTGTATTTTTAGGTTTTTCAATCTCAGTGTGTTTTTTTTTAATTTTCAGTGTGTAAATTTTTCGAAAAATGGTTTAAACATAGTTTTGACGAGAACGGCTTGTCATAGTTCTATACCACGGGATATAACCGCCGTACAGTTGATTCTGGACGTTAATCGCTACATCGCGAAGCAATGTTGGTAGATATACCGTTCTTATATTTACACCAAAGACTAATTGACTAACTGTTCAGTTAAGTATTCAATGTTTATGAAAACAAAGTTTACTGCTCCTGGCAGCATTGTATATCATTTATATTACTTGAACACCATCTGACTATTTTAAATAGACAGGTCTGTGAATTACTTGTAAACATCGCGAAACAAACACTATGTGTAACTCAAACTTGATCAAACTACAAATAGAGCATAGTTGGTTGGCTCTTTCACTAAATGCGACCGTGTATTTTGTGCTTAGTTGTTGTTAAAATACATAATACGAATGAGAAACCCGTTGTTTTAATTTTATTTGAAGACATTTACTTGAAAAAGTTACCTAAGAATTTTGACACTGTACGATTCATTCTCTTTGTAGTTTGTTTTCTTTCTTTAGTACCGTTCGTTGTACATTCCTTTACTGTTCGTTGTGCAAAAGCCTATCAATACGGTAGAAATATGTATGACACGGCGTGACAAATGTTCAAAGCTTTTTTAAGCGAGTTATAAAACTTTTCAAAGAAAATTCGTCAAATGCATTTTCCAAACACAATCATGGATGTGCTGTTCCAGTAAATTTTCGGATCCATGACAAGCTAATAGCAAACTCACCAACAATATTTGAATATTCATGATATGAACGTGGTTATACCCGTGTATATTCAAGTAAGCATCTACGACTAGCTTGCATTTCAAATTGTAAATATCATCAATATTAATGTCATTTAAAAACTATTTTCAGTTGTTGTATGTCGAATAATCATATAAAACGACAATGAAAATTCATCGCACTTCCAAAAATTCCACATCAGAAATGATTGCACTTACAGTGATAATTCATCGCATCTATAGTTAAAATGAATCGCATTCAGTAATCAATATTATGGATTCTGCTGCTTAAATAACACTTTTTTGGACTTTAATCCTGTTACTATACATTAAAAAGTTATATTCTAATGACATTCTGTTAAAACATACATTCAAATCTATTATTTTGTATTTTCAAAAAGTAAACAAACGCAGTTTTCCCCATCATCCTTTATTTTACAATAGACATACTCGCATACAACAGTGAAAATGAACTAACTGGATTCGCACTTTATATACACTGCACTTCTAGACTGTGTTAATAATTTTTTTTACCAAAATTAGACCAAAGGGACATCTTATTTTTATATCTATTTTTATCAAGTTTGGCAAATACTCGGAAAGTAGATGTAAGAGTTTGTATACAACAGAGATAAAGATAAATATATAGTGCAACATAAACAACGTAATTTAAAAATCTAAATTTTCTAATAATTTATTATTTTGAAGATTGTATACACTCAAACGGACAATAACTAATGACAAGGTCGCTGATCACATCGGGCAATATTAGTTCAGGCTATAACGACTAGGTCGCTGATCACATCGGGAAATATTAGTTCAGGCTATAAGGACAAGGTCGCTGATCACATCGGACAATATTAGTTCAGGCTATAATGACAAGGTCGCTGGTCACATCGGGCAATATTAGTTCAAGCTATAACGACAAGGTCGCTGATCACATCGGGCAATATTAGTTCAGGCTATAATGACAAGGTCGCTGGTCACATCGGGCAATATTAGTTCAGGCTATAACGACTAGGTCGCTGGTCACATAGTACAAGATATAATATTTCGTTTGACTTCTATAAATCTTCAAAAAATAATTTTTAAAAATCAAATTTTTAAATAACGTTCTTTATTTCGTAGTATATATTTATCTTTGTGAAAAAATGATCATACACTGTTAGTTTAAAGGTATAATTAATTATGAACAACACTTCCAGGAAAGGATCACTTCAAAAATCTAAAAGTTAAAACGTTTACGATGATAAATAAAGGCAACAGTAGTATACCGCTATTCGAAATTCATAAATCGATTGAGAAAAAAACAAATCCGGGTTACAAACTAAAACTGAGGTAAACATATCAAGTATAAGAGAACATATAAATCGTTTAACACGGAAAACAAAATTGTGAGTGCGTTGTATGTTATAAATAGGTGTTGTTCAAACTAAAACAGGAAATGAATTTTCTACTCTCTTTTTAAATGCATATGTCAAACCTTTAAATGATGATTCAGAACTTGCATTGAGTTGATAATCAAAGAGAAAAACTATTTTGCGAGCCAGATATTTGATTTTGCTAAAAATGAAATTATTTTGCTTTAGATAAAAATATCTGTCAAAAATGAGACAATGTTAATGTTCTTATGAGCTGTTTCAACATTTTCTTCATGAACACGGTTAAACTAATGGGACTTGTCTTTGCGACTTACTTTCAATCTAGTTTTTTTGAATTTTCAGAGCGAGCAGAAATAAGAAAATTCATAAATAATTTCGTAGAAAGGGAATTGGCAATGAATTTAAGAACACAAGAAAAAGAGACAGCTTTGCTCTACATCGACTATCTATATTGAGAACACTATTAATGTAACAAATGATTTTCGCAATAACTGACTGTAACTAATGTAATAAGACATTTTAAAAAAAAAATTGTTCAACATCATGTACTCTTTATGGAAATCCAAGGTGTCTTGTGTAGAAATGTAATGAATAAGTAAGCCAAGCTGAAGATTTTGGTAAATGTGATTAAGTCAATACAATGGTCAATAGTTTTTGCAGATATCAAGCTCAAAGTGGTGGGAATCCAGGGTTTTCAAAAGGGGCGGAGATGCCATCTGAAAGGTTTGCCTATAAGGAGGGAAAATGTACTGACAAAAAGTCATCATAGATTCTAGGATTATTTTTTTTTCGCAAGACGCACGTTTCGTCTACGAAATACTCATCAATGACGCTCGAATCAAAAAAATTAAAACGGCAAAATAAAGTACGAAGTTGAAAAGCAATGAGGACCCAAACTTCTTAAAAATTTTCCAAGTACAGCTTTTAGTTGATAATTCATGTCAACACAGAAATGCTGACTACTGGACTGATGATACCCTCAGGGAGGTAACCTCCACCACCAGTGGTTGTAAATAAACTCATCATAGATACCATGGACCATGTCAATAGAAGTATCCTAGGATATGTCCTCAGATATGATTTAAGACATTATTTAGGATGGTATTAGGACGTGTCTGAGAAATGTCTTAGGATGTAAACAAAGCTATCTTAGGACAGTCCTAACTACGCTTGTCCTAGGACCACCCGAATACATTTATGTAATTAATAAAAATATGTAGAGAATTAATTGAAATATATTTCAATGTATTTCAGTATATCTGTAAAGGCAGGGTTGTATCTTTGATGAAAAAGAAACAAAATAACGACGCAAAATAAAGATTTAATGTAATACTAATAGATATGTTATTATATATTATATATATATTACAAATGATAAATAAATTTCATACAGCAACTAAACTTAATGTCAAAAAATTTTGTTAGAGGCTATTTTCGTGCTGCAATTTAAAATATATAAAATAGTTTTGTCCTTAGGTCCAATCGATTTCATTACATGTATTGAATCAACCTTTAATTAGTAAGAAAACAAAACAATTTTTTTGAAACCAAAGTTCAAATGTTTTCCCCATTTCAATTATTGTATTTCCATTTGATCAGGTGCAAAAAATGCTGCTAATATAGATGAAATTTTAAGCTTCAAAAAAGGGCAGCACGAATTAGTGTAAATGAGTGTAATGATATGACATCATCAAACATACTTTTTGGATGCCCATTTCAGATTATTTTGTATTAGAAAAGCAATGTTAGTTCTTCACCAAATGACCCAAGAATATCTCAATGTATTTAGATATTTGCAACAGGTTAGTTCTATTACTTTTAAAATGTTTTTTGTTCCAAAAACTAGAATTTTTATTATTTAATTTTATACGTTATGTTTAATATATGTATATGATGCTGCGGCTCTTTTCACAAAATATCTGAAGAGTAAAAGTACGCATAAGTATTACACATTTTAGTTTAACTTGCTTTGTTGTTTTTATTTCGACTAATAGGACAACGTAACTTTAAGGACTATCCTAAGACACCTATGTATAATATCCTAACTTCAGGACCAAATTTAGGACATATCGTATATTTTGAGACTTTTGTTAACCCGACTTAGGACTAAGACTTGTCCTACGACCATCTTCAGACACATCCTAGTCCTAAGACAGCTTCGTTGACACGGCCCCAGAAGATCAAAATTGTGTGCACTATAGACGCGGGTTTCGACTACGAAAGACTAATCAGTGACACTCGAATAAAAAAAAATGTTAAAAAGGCCGAAAACGCAATTGTCCGGCCATCTAGGTCCCTTGGACGATCGATAGTAAACGTTGATTGTAACTCTGGTAATATATGCAATCATACCAATGCCCCAAAATGCCTCTAATTATTTTGATCATAGTAAACCATAACTTTTTTGTTTATCTTAAGTATAACAGACTGAAAAGCTTCCTTCTACTAGAACACAACCATATGTAATGTACGGCAGACTATTAGTATGTGACAGTTTTCTTTATCAATCTCAGGTAAATTTATTTGTCAAAGTTAGGTACAATCTAGGTGATGTGAACCATTCACTTTAAATACACACGTAAAGAGATTAGTTTGACGTCGACTTATTGTGTTGTGTATATAAGTGTACCGTTTAGTTTGACCTTATCTAATATTGCTCACAATGTTAAATTATGTTTTAAGTAAGAAAACTCACCATAAACGCTTAATTCAGACAGTAAATAATTTCCATCTAGACATGAATTAGCTTACATGATTTTTTCTTATTGAAACACAAACGAGGAAGTAAGAGATATGTGTCACATGAGTAAGGGAACGGAAGGTACACTTCATTCATAAACATGTTAAAGAAAACGATGTACAATTCGTTTTATTGTAGCGCTATTTCTTGGAAAAAGATTGTTGCAATGGGCATGTAGTTAATTTTGCGTAGGTAAAACTCTAATGGATGCTATTCTCATAGAAAATTGCAATTTACATAAAACTCTGGATCATGAAAACAAAAATCAAAACCAAGAATAAATACTCTCGATCTACCATGCTTGTTTGATTAAAACTTGAACGACGATCTGTTGACAAAAATAAAGCTAGTTTTAGATATATTCCAACATAAAATTCTTAAAGATAAGTTACATAAAATCTCTTATTTAATATTTTATACAAATAGGTACACGTTCACAATCCTACATGCTTATGTCATTACAGTCAGTCTAAAGTCCGTTTATTAATAAATAGCTTGACAAATTTAAAATACTTAACTTTACTTGTTATACCATCCATTTTTTGTCTATCATTCTTCGAATATTTCAATCATTTTACAAAACAATATCACAAATTTAGTCTTATCTAAAATAAAATGACACTATACGTGAATTCATACCCTTGCAGGTACCTCTTTAAAATTATTGCATATAAGATAAAATACTTACTAGGAAGTAGTTTGAACGAAATCTTCTTCCGTCTGATTGATCATCTAAGTGTCATACACATTAGTTATATATATTATATTATTAACAAATCAATGAAAATAAAAAAATGATGCAAGAAATCATTGTTTGTAATGAAACGAGATGTCTATCTTACACAGTACTACTAGTATAGTCATTTTAGCACCTACCCACAAGACCCAGTGAGTCACTACTTTGCGGGAGTCATTAGTAAAACTACTTTTCACTTCATCTTCTGAACCCACCAGCCTGTACAAACTTTACATGAATAAAATTTCGTCAGTCTTTTCTGAAAGTTCCTTCACTGGAATAATCATACATTTTGCAAAACATTCTCATTTGATGTTGATATTTTATATATAGAGCGGGTCGTGGGTTCGAACCCCGGCCGGGTCAAACCAAAGACTTTAAAATAGGTATTTGCTGCCAGCATTACTATGAAACTACTAGGCAAATTTTAACCAAACCTGACAGAAATGATGTATGAAAGACATTCTACAATGATCTTCATTTAGCCTAGGTTCTGATCGGATAAAAAACACGACCTATCAGATGCTATTCATCCTGATTGATCTTTTTAAAAAAATCTTCGGGGATTGATGAAAGCGACCCGTAAGAAGAGTGATCTTTTAGTTATCTTCTCTTGTTGAAATAAAATTTCACAGAAACAATGGTCGGCATTATCATAGATACCAGGTGAGCGCTATAGGCTCTTAGGAGTTGTTAAATTTTTGTTTATACATGTTTAGACCAAAAAGGAACAACTGCTTGTATGTTTCAAATATTACATTCTTTTTTTTGAACGAACAAGCGTATAATACACTTTTCAAAGGAACCATAGCATTATAGGTAATAGATTTTCTGAAAAAAAAGCAAACAAAGTACATATTTAATGAGTTAACGCAACAACAAACTATGGCACATAGTGGCAGCAAAGTAAAAGCTTTATTTTTCATGGAATTTTGGGATTAGATATAAGAAAGCTTCCCTAAAAGAGTTTTGTTGTTATTGGCTGCTATTCCACATCTAGGTAATATAAACGAAAAACTGCAGAACATCAACATTTTTCTTCGTTTTCGTGAAAAATGCACTTATTGACGTAAATGTGATTTCAAAAACTTCAATTCCTTTGGCCCAAAAATAAGCCTTAAAGCCCAGCCTCTTATCAATATAAACCGAGGAGATGGTGAATGATTCGGTCTCAGCATAAATAGATATAAGAAGATGTGGTATGAGTGCCAATGAGACAACTCTCCATCCAAGTCAAAATTTATAAAAGTAAACCATTATAGGTCAAAGTACGGTCTTCAACACGGAGCCTTGGCTCACACCGAACAGTAAGCTATAAAGGGCCCCAAAAATTACTAGTGTAAAACCATTCAAACGGGAAAACCAACGGTTTAATCTAAACGAGAAACGAGAAACACTTATGAACCACATCAACAAACGACAACTACTGAACATCAGATTCCTGACTTAGGACAGGTGCAAACAAATGCAGCGGGTTTAAACGTTTTAATGGTACCAAACCTTCACCCTTTTTCTGAAAAAATAGTGTAACATCACAACATAGAAAGACACACTATAAAATATCAACTGAAATAGCTTAACTCAATCAAAGGACATATTAAGACCATTGAACATACACTGAACAAATAAATTTGGCCTATGATACAATGTAAATACAAAATAAATAAACTAAGGGAAGAATAATAAAAGTAACATGTTATATCGGTATGAAATGTTAAACAATTTAAGAAAAACAATATGCTCGAACAAAAATATCAGCCATTTGCAATAACTTTAAACACAGGTAAATGAAAATAATTTTGTTGTTAGGTATACGTGTACAGTTACAATAGAGAAAGGAAATATTTTTACAAAATAAATAATTTTGATGTTCATAGTACGAAGTGGAAATTTATATTAGTACCAAACACTTATCAAAGCTGGTATATAAGCATGAAAAGGTGTGATAAAATGAAAGTGTATCTAAACAGTTGAAATATAGAAGTAAGATCATTCTAAAATACTCGAAACTATTTATATTTCTTAGCTAGTTAACTATTTTAAATAAAATGTTTAGTTGTTAAAAAAAAAAACAGACCAATATCAATTAGCTATCCATACTACTCGTTTTCTTTCCCGTCTTGCAGAATATGTTGAGAAAAAACTTGAAACATTTTAATTTGTAGACTGTCCATTAATATCGACTTAAACGATTTTGTATATAGTTTATATAATGAATATTCTGACCTGAAAATGAAAGTTCGAATATTTCAATGCTTATATGATTAATTTGTTGTGCTATTTATAAAAGCATACCCATTGGTATTTACGAGATTGTCGTAACCTGTATCAAATGACTACACATATTAAAAATAATTGTATCACACAACACTTTCACTATCTAAATTGATAAGCTTTTAGGAGATAAATATAAAAACCCGTGTATAATCAGTATCAATTTTGTACATCAAGTTGCACAAATTCATTTATCGATGACAAATGGAGAGATCAAGTAAGTAATATTGAAACTCGGTCAAAACTACTTCTGAATTAATCATTTTTGTTTAGTGGTTTCTTTCTGTTGTTGTTGGTTTTATTATTACAATTTGTTGCTGTTTGACATAAGAAGATCAAAAAGTTGGAACAATTTGTGCAATTCAAAAGTCCATCAATCCCTAGAAATCTGCACAGACCGTAGGTTTAAAAAACATAAATCACGGAAGTACTGACAGAACAAAGTCGGTTTGCACGATTTGGGCCTACCAATCTTATTTTCCAAATCGGATTTCTATACATTTTTTGTACTTTAAACTTAAAGACCAGGAAATAATACGAATTCTATATCTATCATATCATTTGGTAATCAGATTTACAATTTTGGGGAAAATCACGACCAAGTCGCATACAGGATCTGGAAAATTGCGCATATGTGGAAAGTCTGAGAAAATAGTTATCTTTAGGAAGATTTTGGATAACTTATCTTGACCTATTTGTTTGTGAAAATTTCCTTTGTAATGAGGATTTTATCCTCTTTATTTACTGCATTTCTAACATTTTATGTATATCTTTCATAAACAAAATTGAGTAAAATGAAAATGTGGGGGTAGGTTGAGAACTAAACTTTGGAACAATTGATGGTTTCAATTTTCTCATTGTGAACTTTCTATGTATATGCAACGTCATTCTAGCAACACTAACAAATGGAGTATATATAACCCATTTGATTCTATATTCCATATCTTGCGTCTTTTACTTGATGGAGGGTTTGTTACTTACTGGGTAGCTATTAAACGAAAGGTTCTTAAAGGTAAACTTAAGTACTGTTTTGAAAGTACTACGGACATCATCACGATTTGTTAACTTGGAGATCTGTGTAACAGATACCAACGGATGTTCCACTTCTCGTTTAAGAAGTTCTAGTTTATATCGTTTTCTAGAGTGTTGTTTGATTGTTCGTAGCTTTTATACGACCGCAAAAATTAAAAATTTTTTGGTCGTATATTGGTATCACGTTGTCGTCGTCGTCGTCGTCGTCGTCAGCGTCGTCCGAAGACAGATGGTTTCCGGATAATAACTTTAGTATAAGTAAATAGAAATCAATAAAATTTTAACACAAGGTTTATAACCACAAAAGGAAGGTTGGGATTGATTTTTGGGGTTATGGTCCCAAAGGTTTAGGAATTAGGGGCCAAAAAAGGGGCCCAAATAAGCATTTTTGCAGTTTCCAGACAATAACTTGTGTTTAAGTGTATGAATCTCTCTGAAATTATACCACAAGTTTCCATACAACAAAGGGATGGTTATGGGGGTTATGGCTCAAACCATTTAGCAATTAGGGGAAAAAAAGGGGGAAAACAAGGGTTTTTATTGTTAAAGGACAATTTAGACAATTTAAAAGCAGTGTAAGGGAGGTAATCCAGCCATTTAAAGAATACTGTTGTATATATATATGTTTGATTACCTCCCTTACACTGCTTGTAAATTATGTATTAAGAAATGATGATTGTCTTGAGATGATTAGCTGTAAATTTATTTTTAGAAGTTACTAAGTTACTATTAATTAATATTAATTTTAACCATGACTGTATGTCATTTTATATTTTAATATTTTATGATGTATTTAAATGAGTAGTTATGGTTGCAAACTCCATTAGAAATTTGAATTGAGATTATTTTTGGAATAAGGGAAAGGGGGAGTTGAAAAAAATTTGGGGGTAATTAAGAATTTGTGGGGGCTACAATTTTCTCATTTCAGATTTCAGAAATTAAAAGAAAATTTTTCAAATATTTTTTTTTGGGGTGTAATATTTAACAGCATAGTGTATTGCACAAAAGCAAAAAAAAACCGGGTAAATTTTTTTTTTTTTGGGGGGGCCGGGGCAATTCGCAACAGCATAGTGTATTGCACAAAAGCAAGAAATTGAATATAAATTCAAATCATATAACCAATTTTAAGTTCTTTGACTACACTTATACTGTGTCAGAAACCTATTATGTGTCAAATATTTAATTACAATCCAAATTCAGACCTGTATCAAGCGCGAATAATGTGTCCATTTTGGCCGCAACTTTTCAGGGTTGGACATCTGCGGTCGTATCCAGCTGCGCTCAGCGAAGCAATTTATTCTATTTGCCATGGTGTTGCGCGTGTCGTTCTTCGTCATTCTTTGTGTATCTTCAACTTTTATACACAATTTATATCTCAGTCAAATTGAGTTGTGGTGATAAGCGATTTTTGAATAATGTCTCTTTTTAAATAATGTCATGTCTCTTTCAGACCTGATATGGGCTGTACGCCAAATATCAACAATACATTATATGTTATACATTGCTGATAAGTAAATTAGTATTTAATCAAGAGATGTGTATTATATGTTACGTAATATTGGATCAAAATTATATCACTTTGGAGAATGTGTCGTTGTGTTATTTTTTGTATACCAGATACCTGTATAACATTCATGAAAGACTAGATGAATTGTTGTTTTATTTGATAGATTTTTATACGCCCGTTTACGGAACGTATTATGGTATACCGTTGTCCGTCCGTCCGTCCTTCCGTCGTCAACATGTCGGACAATACCTCAAAAATGCTTGTATTTTTGTCCATCTGATGAGTTAAGCCTTTTTCAACTGATTTTTATAATTCGTTCTTATGTTGTACTGTTATATCACTGTCCCAGGTTAGGGGGAGGGTTGGGATCCCACTAACATGTTTAACCCCGCCACATTATGTATGTATGTGCCTGTCCCAAGTCAGGAGCCTGTAATTCAGTGGTTGTCGTTTGTTTATGTGTTACATATTTGTTTTTCGTTCATTTTTGTACATAAATAAGGCCGTTAGTTTTCTCGTTTGAATTGTTTTACATTGTCATTTCGGGGCTTTTTATAGCTGACTATGCGGTATGGGCTTTGCTCATTGTTGAAGGCCGTACGGTGACCTATAGTTGTTAATTTCTGTGTCATTTTGGTCTCTTGTGGACAGTTGTCTCATTGGCAATCATACCACATCTTCTTTTTTATATTTAACCAATTTGCATGAACCTTTGGTGAATTGTTTATATTTATTGACGTGAGCTCCCTTTCGATTTTTATAAATCTTAGATTTTACGTTTCCGAGTTATGGGGTTTTATTCATTGAAGAGGGGTGATTTTCCAGTTTTCGGACAATAACTCAAAAATGCTTTGAACAGTTTCCGTGAAACTTTGGTGAATTGTTTATATCTATTGAGGTAAGCTCCCTTTCGATTTTTATAAATTTTAGATTTTACGTTCCCGAGTTATGGGATTTTATTCATAAAAGAGGGGTAATTTTCCAATTTTCGGACAATAACTCAAAAGTGCTTCGAGTAGTTTTCATGAAACTTTGGTGACTGGTTTATATCTATAAAAATAACCTCTCTTTTGTTTTTTTTATAAATTTCTGATATGACATTGAGGAGTTATGGAACTTTATTCTTTGAAAAACCGACGGGTGTATCATGCGCTCATGGCGCAGCTCTTTATTATAACAATACTGTTGTCATTTAATGTGTTATATTGCAAAAGATTTAGACTAACAGTATAGAGGTTTTCTAATCATTCTTCAGAAAAGTCACATGCTCTGTTTTTATCAGATCCCATCAAAATTTTTCAAAACAATGATTTTGATTTTTTTTAGATACATGTATTTTCAAATTGGTTACTGTTCACTTTTTTTGGACAAAAATCCGAAACTAAAAAACAAAATTGCCCGATGCCATGCTTAAAGCCAATACACTTAAGAAGTCGTATTTAGATCATTATGTTTGTTGTGTCCATTCATATTACTTGCCAAAAAAACATTTCTTAATTCTCATCTGTTATCGTTTTTTTTCTTTGGATTCTTATTAAGACAGCCGATTTGTACCTCCAAATTTCTTATAAGAGTGATTTACTCGGTTAGTACAATTGTCAATGGCTAGTATAAAAATCTCGAGGTTTTATGTCTGTGATAGTAATATAGAAAGAAAATGGGAAATCTATGAAAATCGTAGTGACTAAATAGCTGGGTGCTTAACAACTGTCTAGCAGAGGGTTTTGAAATATAAGTTTTAAAACTTTTTGAGTAAAGAATGGAAATCTACTGCATGTATAAAAAGTTACAAAAAAATTAAATTAATTATTTTCTGGTTTCTATTTATGTATTGTTTTACCCAAGACTGTGGATTTTCCTGTTCAATTTTTGTTTCAGAAGTTCTTTTAATTTAGTGACCTTAAAATCAAAAACATTGATTCAAAATTATGACCAAACCGATCACGAGAGAAAATAAAAAAAAAGCAACAAAAGAATAAGCCTCAATAAAGGTCAGTGGTACAGCCTATAGGCAGAGGATGTATTGCATATACAATGTATTAATGCTGGCAGAGAACATATACTAATTAACTAAATATTTTAGATGAGAATGAAAGCAATAGGAACTTAATGAGGTACTTTAATAGATCTGAATGGAAACGTTAAATCCGATGCCCTGTGTTGATCCAGTTTAAGAATCCGTGCACCAACTCTCTGAGGGGTCCTTCGATGGCATGTCGTTAGAAAAAATGTTTGCCCCTATCGAATGTATCCTCATTAAATAGTAGACGTCCAATGTCTTCTTTGTTCATCCCGGTCTAAATGCCTTGCAGAGACTATTGTATGTATTGTTGATTTGTTGTCGTCCTTAATATGATTGAAATATTTGCCGTTGGACGTTAAGCAAGCAACAATCAAATCAATCAATTAATGAAAAGGTAGCTAAACTGAGGAGGCCAGAGATCAATTGCTCCTTTCTCATTCTGAAATATGGATAAGAGGTCAAATATGTTTTTGTCTTCCTGCTATCAATCCACTAAAATTATGATGCCAATGGATATGTTTGATTATTATAGCTATTTTCTGTCAGGTTTTCAAGAAGACCAAATTAGTTTCTTTCATGCAGACGACGGTGAGGATATTGCTGAATATATTAAAATGAAGCTTAGTTCGGAAATATACAGTATAGCTGTGACGTTATACAACATAACTTTGGGAAATTTACTTAATATTATAAAGGTGAAATGTGTACAAGTTATATTCCTGACACCGGAGGTCCATGTACAAATGCTTGAAGGAAAGATGGAGTCACTGTTATCAAACTTTATTGGTGCTTCAAATCTGATTATACTACATCATCCATTAATCGAGTTGGATAAAGAAGACAGACAGAAATCTATTAGTGATATTCTCCCTCAAAGCACCACCTGGACATTTATACCTTTAGGCGACAGTGATTATTACTTTAAGAAAGCTTTGTTAAAAATTGTAAAGATTGTTGACAAACCAGAATCGCTACCAGTTCTGAAACAATTTACATTGGCACCAACACAAATATGGAATGTAAGTTTATTCAAAAAGAACAACTAACGATACTAAATACAATTGTAATGTTTAAAAAATATGTCAAAATACTGCTCCACGAGGAAAAATTAACCGTGATTCGAAAGTAGAAAAGAAAATAATATGGAGCATCGTTTTTCTTTTACTAGTATCTTCATTTTAACAAGTATGAACTATGTGATATAGAGTATACGTCGATGTGACAGCAACCAAACGACACAAACCATCAAAAGGGTAATATAGGGTGTCGACGACAAACAAGTGTATATACAATATGAAAAAAATATATATATAGATATATGATCCGAACGCAACAATTGAATAATTTGAACTTTCATCAACAAGTCTGTTAATGATAAAAAAGTAAAGACAGTTCCTTAACTTTTTGCTTTATGAACAACATAACCGTAAAAATACTGTTGTGAAAAACCTGCAGATGAAATCATATTTCGACTTTAAACCTCTATATCTATGATAAAGTTAAGTAAAAGTTCTGACCAAATCTATTTGTACGTGATTGTTTTTTTTTTCTAAAATTTTACTGATGTTCACCTTTTCCCGAAAATAAAGTATTTCTGTTAATAAATAATATGAGGTGCGATTGTTTTTAGTTTTGCATACGTTTTCATCTGGAGTGTTCCTGATGAGTAACTATTTTAGATACAAGTGTGCTGCGTACAAATCACTAGACAAATAAGGAGATGAGGTATGATTGCCAATGAGACAACTATCCACCAAAGTTCAAATGAAGTGGATGTAAGCAATTATAGGCAACCGTACTGCCTTAAACACTGAAAAAACCCATACTGTATAGTCGGCAATAAAAGGCCTCGACATGAAAATTATGAAACAATTCAAATGAGAAAACCAACGAAAAGTGTACCATGCCCTATGAAGACGGTATCACACGTCTTATCGTCTAATGATGACGCTGCTACATACATTATTCAGCTCAGCTGGCTACTAGGGCAAAGTGAGCTTTTCTCTTTACTTGGCAACCATCGTCCGTTGTCCATCATCCGTCGTCGTCAGTCATCGTCGTTTAAGTTGACAAAAATTATCTCCTCTGAAACTACTGGGCCAAATTTAACCAAACTTGTCTTGAATCGTCATTAGGGTACTTAGTTTAAAAATATAGCCGATGACCCCCCGTGCCAACCAACATGGCCGACGTGACTAAAAATAGAACATATGGGTAAACTGCAAGTTTTGTCTATTATCTTGAAAACCGCTATGAATAGAGAAAATCTAATGGAGCAGAAATATTTAGAATGATGAAATCTACCTATTGTCTGTTGCATCAAATCTTTCAGACGACTTCTTTAAGGGGTTATTGCCCTTAGATGGCAAATTTTAACATTTTTTTTTCATTTTTGCTTATTATTTTGAAAATTATTGGAAAGCAGCAAGACAAGATCTACAAATAAGTTAACATAGTTGAAATCGTCAAACAACTCCTTATTGGAATTATTGCCCTTTAATGACATAATTTTGCATTTTTGCCTATTATCGGTATAATGACCGAAATTTTCAGTTCACTCTTTATTAGGGTTTTGCTTGTTAATGACGATTTTTACCCGTTTTTAGTATTCTTCCTCTTATCTGGAAAACTACAATTGATAATTCAACACTTTAAAAAACAAAAGTGATCAACAAGACACGATCTACAAATAAGTCAAATTTTTTACGATGTTGTTAGTAGACTCATAAGAATGATTGCCCCTACTTGACCATATTTTTACCTTTTTTTTTTCTGTGTTTGGCAAAAACTAAAGAAGATAGAGATACACTGTAAACAAACAAAACAAAAAAAACAAAAAAAAATGATCAGCAATACAAGATTAAAAAAAGATAGAGATTTTTGTCATGAATTCTGTTAAAGTCCACAATATTGTTGAAGATTTTATTGTGTGTCTTTTCATGTTGAATGTAATGTTACACTACTGTTTCAGGTTAGGGTGAAGTTTGGCGCCTGTTAAAACGTTTAAACCCGCTGCATTTGTTTGCACCTGTCCTACGTCAGGAATCTGTTTCAGTGGTTGTCGTTTGTTGATGTGGTTCTTAAGTGTTACTCGTTTCTCGTTTTTTTTTTTATATAGATTAGACCGTTGGTTTTCCTGTTTGAATTGTTTTACACTAGTAATTTTGGGGCCCTTTATAGCTTGCTGTTCGGTGTGAGCCAAGGATCCGTGTTGAAGGCCGTACTTTGACCTATAATTGTTTACTTTTTACACATTGTGACTTGGATGGAGAGTTGTCTCATTGGCACTCAAACCACATCTTCTTATTTCTAAAGACCTCTAGTAGGTGAGCGACGCAGCCTCTTTAGAGACTCTAGTTTGTTTATCTTAAAATAAATGTATTGTTTTTCAGACAAAAGATGAGGTATTCATAATTTTAAGAAAAGAATCAGCTGTAGATAAAGTAGAAGTACAAATAACGGACTTTGCATTAGAAAAAAAGATTGAAGATATCCGACAAATCAGTGCTTCAACCTTTGCGTTTAACCCTTCAGGTAATTAAAGGCTGATTTTCAGTACATTTTTTTTGCGAAAACTTTACTTAATAGAATTACAATGAAATAATCATTTATTCAGACTTTTTGTCCAAAGCTTGCAATGTCAAAGCTTTACTGGAAGACATATATTTGAGAAGGTAAAAAGGCGGTTTTCTAAAGCGATATGTTGAAATCAATTTTGCATCCTATTCATCAGATAAAAGGGAATTGATGAATCTTTGTGAAAGGTTTCCCAACATTGTATGATTTATAAAAAGGTTTTAGAGTTTGGCTTGTATTTCAGTAGAGGAGAAATTTGCCTTGATTTGTGCATTGGTAAACCACGGTTTGCTCAAATTCACAGACTGCGCTTGCATTAAAGCAATTTATTAATATTCTTTATTTACAATTTCAAAAGATGCAATCATATGCATTGCTAAGTATAAATTCTCCTTTGACATTGTTGTATTAACAATATCGATCAAAATGTAATGATAAATAAGGCATTCAAAATGTCGATGTTATTTAGGTCTAGCTCCTGGAAGGAAAAAAGTAGAAGTTTTCTTGAATGGTAAAACTGCGGGACGGAGTTACTTAGATATAAAACCCAAAACTGAGATGCTGAATCGTCTTTTACACGATGCTGTCAATCCTATTGAACTTTTATGCCAAACATTAAATATCGAAACGAGATCACGAGAATGTGTCGACCTTGAACTCAACGATATATTTACAAATGGTGGATCGAATCCACTGTCTGAATATGCTGATGAAAACTTCGATTATACTTCAGGTTTGTAGATCTAGTAAAATATTTTTATTATTAACAGATTGTTCAAAACATAGTATCGTTTTCATAACAGTGTGGACGAAACCATTTTTTGGCGCGCTCAAGTCTCCCATTGACTGGGTTAAAATTAGGTGAACGTTCGTCTGTAACGCCCACTTATCACATCGTTTATTATAGACATTTAAACTGTGGGGTCACCAAAGGTTTTCAACGCCTATATCAAATAATTCGAAAAACTAGTACAGAAAACCTTTGTGTTTTGATTAATATTGAATACTTAAACGTTCTTTGCTTGCGTTTTCGTTATGTTTTGATAAACAATTTTTATGATATAGCACGTTCTTTAAACATAAGAATTAATTTAACTAGCTTTAAAAGTTACAATAGATATAAGACGATGTGGTATGAGTGCCAATGAGACAACTCTCCATCCAAGTCACAATTTGTAAAAGTAAACCATTAAAGGTCAAAGTACGGCTTTCAACACGGAGCCTTGGCTCACACCGAACATATTGGCTATTATCTTTTTCGGACAGCAAAGCGATTTACCCATTTGCGGTTGTCTAATTTTTTCTCTTAGTTTCTTTAACTTTTATCTTGTGTAAAATTTTATTTTAGAACGAATGCATGATCAACTTTCAATTATAGTTGTGCAATTACAAAACATAGACAAAATATACTTTCGTACGGTCTATTTCGTACTTGCAAGATATTGGACAGTAAAAAGCTATTTGGACCAAGCCTTATGAAATTTGCATTTACTTCACGAAATACTAGTAGGTAAAATGTATAGTTTGGTGTATTTTGGAAACTGGAACTTTTCTGCTAACTACTATACATGTGAAAGACCCTTGGTATATATAGCAGAATGATTATGCACCGACTGTTTTACCTTCTCTGTGTGTGTGTGTGTTTTTTTTTTTTTGTGAGGGGGGATTGGGTTTTTTTCTCATGCACATTCATGAACATTAATTTCTAATCTAAGTGTCGTATTTTTTTTCGTCCCTAATTTTGAATGAAAATCAATTAGTTTTTTTCCTTTTTTTTTCTGAAACAAAGTATTTGTTTTCCTTTCCAATTTTTTTTAGAACCAATTCATTTGATTTTTAAACGGCCCAACTTACACACACACAATAATTGACGGCAGTTTATATATCAACTTCGTCCTTTTTAAGATCGCAATGAAAATGTGCATATTATATATGTATCATGCAGGAAATTAATTTTTAAAATGTGGTCAAAATTTGCTCCAGGCGGATAAAAGCAACAGCTTAATATGGATTGAAATTGAAATAATTGTTATAATTTACACAACGGTACTTTTTCCTATATAAACATTCAAAATTATTATTATTATTTTTTTTTCATTTACAACATTTTTTCCAAAGACCACATTGTGACTTCGAGATTAAGTACAACCATGAAAGCGCTTTTCCTTTTCTCTCTTTTGCTGTTAGTTTAACTCAGTTATATTTTGTGTCATGAACTGGTATTGATGTCATCTCGTATGTTTTTAAATATGAAGAAAAGGGGATCCGGTTGTATGTCAATGAGACACAAAAAAAAAAAAAAAAAACGGCAAAAAAAAAAAAAAAAAAAAAAAAACGGGCAACATTCATTCTTCAACAATAAAATACGTTACGGGAAAATAAATTTTGTAAGTAAAAGATCCAAATTCGTGAGATACAAGAATGATATATCGAGGAGTACTTCAATTTAGTTATGACTAACTATGTTTGGTTAAAGAGACAAAAAGGATCTCACACATGCGTAACAGTTTCCCGTTTATATAAAAGCATTATACAAACAAGATATACATATAGCCTGGGATCCTGGCTCACTGCTCGACAGTAGACGAAGTATTAGATTGGGTCAGGATGCCAGTCTAGATCATGAGATATACTTATAGATTGTCGTTTGTCATCTCGACGAGATTGATTTTAGAAAAGCAATCGAGTTGAGATGACCAATGATAATCTGTTTATCGCTATTTTACCTATGACGACGTTGTTAATTTCATTGCCAACGGCACGGGCTCCCTTAGTTTCTAGCGATAATTTTTCATATCACTCGACTCCGCTGAGAAAGGAAATTATCAGTCAGCATCATAGTGGCTCTTAATGACACATGATTGAACAAATATCATAGCAAAAATGCAATCAACAACACACCATAGCGTTTTTAATTTGATTGCTCTTAGACTAATACGAAAGAGTCTATGACAAAAAAAACGTGTTGAACATAGTTTTTTACTTTTCTTAACATTAGTAATTACTACACGTACATGTTCTTTATCAGTTGACAATAATAAACAAAACTTAATATTCTTTGAAGTTTTATTGTATACTTATACAGATATACATAAACAGAATGAAATACCAACATTGCTTCATTTTGCTGCTAGTTATGGTTTAGAACAGTTATGTACTACATTATTAACTTTCCCTGGTGGAAGACACGCATTGAAAATCAAAAACAACGACGGAAAAACACCATACAAGTTGGCAATTGCTGGTGAATTTACACATCTTGCCGACAATATCCTTGTAAGTAAAGAATTACTCATGTCACTTATTTAGTAAGTAAAATCATGAATCAACCAGTGTATCTGAAAAGCATAAAAGACTGAAAATAAAGAAAAGATAACTGCATTTGTTTTTGTTTCTGTGTGATATTTGAGGTACACTTGTTGAATTTTAATAAAGCTTTTACAATTTGTTGAACGTAAATATAGGTAGGAACCCTTCGATGATTTTAGACCTGTTGGTCAAAATTTGAGGTCAAAGTTGATAAGGATATCTGTACATAATTAGTATGAAATTCTTCAAATTGTTGTTTTCCAATTTTTCTTGATAGTTTTTATTTGGCATGTGCATCCAGACCTTGCACGTTAGCCAAAGAAAGGGGGACTCCTGCCCAATTCGTTTTAAGTAAATACCCTAAAAGGGTTTTTATGTGTATTGGGACTCAGGAAAAAATATTAGTAGCCATTTTGGTTTCTAGAAACCTGACTTTTTATACTTCCTGGAACATATAGTCCTTGCTTAGTTGTACAGTGTTTGAATGATAACTCGAGTATCCCACTATTATACTTATATATAAGCTAAAAAATAGCAATGGTAGAATATAGTTTATTTGTTTTTCCAAGCATACCAGTATTTTGAATCCTTGAAATAATAATATTTCTCAAAATATATGTACAGTGCGAGATTATTAGTTGGCAGTGCCACCTTTACAATTATTTTTGATACTTTCAGCTGGAATATGATGGCAAAGAAGAGAATGACAACACATCTGAAGATGTAGAGGGTAAGTTATTTCTTTATAGAATAATGTTGGGTTAAGGATGTTCGCTACTCTTGGTTTTAACTTTTTGTCAGATCTTCGGAATCTTTTAGTTTTTCTTTTCATTTCATAATTTTATTACATATAGTTTAAAAAGCCATTTTTGAAAATTATAAAATCCTTGTTATTTTTCATAGCTTTTGAAAGAAAACATGTGGTAATGTTAAATGTATGAAAAATCTAGAGAGAAGCTTTTTCCGCCAAATGTTCAATTGATTATTTCTCAAAGTTTATATATTCGTTTTTCCAGTGTGTGTTTGTGTAAAACTGATAGTCGAAATTCTGTTTCAAAATATATTTTATGTTTTTCCCGTCGTGTATATGCATGACCATACTTTGACCTATAATGGTTTACATTTATAAATTTTGACTTGGATGGAGAGTTGTCTCATTGGCACTCATACCACATCTTCATATATCTATGAAATATTTGCCACTGGAACTACACCAACAATCAACCAATCAACCATGTAAGCATCCAATCCAATTAATCAATCGATAAATTTACATCTGAAAATGACGCCAGTTTTCCACATGATAATCTTGTTTATCTAAATATAGTTCAATAGTCGAAGTGAAATCATGTAAAATTTAATATTAAAGGTTGTATTCAAACTGTGATGCTGGTTTCAATGGCGATTAAACCATAAGTCTCATGTTATGCAGTTTGCTATACACGTGTAATAGCACAATATGATTTGTGAGGAATTTGACATTGCAGTCTCTGTAATAATTATTTTATTCCCATTATTAATCAATCAGTTAGTATGAGAATCTTCGCAGGACATCAAACTTTGAAATTATTGTGTGTCGATATGCTTATTAGCGTCACTGTTTTAAACTTTAACATCTGTTACAAATCTTAAGGTAAAATTTGTTAAAGGTTCCTGTCTGGTGACTGTTATCTTAGTGTAGTGTCAGCAGATAATAACTTTGTCACGGAAGCATTGATACTAACAATACGGTGTAAATGTAATATATTTATTTGAATATTACACTAAATAAAATGAAAACGTATTTTCTGTACTAAATATATAAAACATATTAAATTGTTTGGCCTTGGGAAATCACTCAACTATCTGACGATTAATTTTGCTCCAGGACTTTGTCAGGAAGTGATTCTTTCGTGGAAAGTACACCAGCTGACAAGCCACTACGCTAAACTTGAACAACACAACTGACAAAAGAATGACAAAGCGAAGCTTCATCTGACGGCCCATGCGTGGCAGTGGACCAGTCCCCGCGTGACGGTGGGCTACAATGTTTTAAGGTGTTGAGTTGAGGTTGGGGATGTTAAATGAAAAATGCTTGGAAAATGAATGAAAATTATGAATGATAAGTGAAATATTTGAAAAGGTGCCAAGAAACTCTGACGAAATAGTGATGAGAAATCAGATGAGTCTGAGTGACCCCCAAGTATTTAGAATGATGAATCCCCCGGGATCATCTTCAATAAGTCAACAAATAACACAATAATAAGGTAAACAAAAGAAATAAAATATACATATAAAGCAACCATGCAGTTCTCCAGTCAATAAAATCGAAGGTGACTATAATATAATCAATGATAAATAGATTCAGCAAGCTGCTGTTGTGCCTGTTTTAAGCCTCGGTCACACCTTACCGGATAGCACGAACGGACGCCTAACGGATGAAAATAAAAGTTGTCCGTTGACAAAATTGTTATCCGTTGGGAGTCCGTTGATGTACTGACCGAATAAAACGAACGTGTAACGAATGCATAACGGACACACACCGGATATGCAACGTACGAGAAACGGAAACGTACCGGACAGAACGGATGTCGAACGTACATCCAACGGACGAGTACCGCATAAAACGGACACCTAACGGAAGTGTACCGGATAAAACGGATGAACAAGATATACGGAAAAATTAAAGGCGACAATAATAATACATGTAATTCGCATAAATATTCAAATGTTTCTGTGAAACTGGTTTTGGTTTGTTCTTCAAAATGCCGCCAAAGGGCAGTATCTGGCCTGAATAAGAGCTGCTTAATTGTTAAGACGAGCCCTTACTCTAAGATCGATTATGAATAATAAGAATTCATGTACCTTAAGAAATCTGACATACCAATAATTGGCATTTCTGACGCGAAATTTTCAATTGGCATTTATCCGTTTCAGATCCGTTCATCATCCGTTTTATCCGTTATACGTCCGTTTCTCATTCGTTCAACATCCGTTTTATCCGTTAAACGTCCGGTAGAAGTCCGTTGGTGAATTTATCTTCCAGACCTCAAACGGATGTATAACGGACACGTAACGGATACAAAACGGAAACGAAACGGACGAGTACCGTACAAAACGGACACCTACCGGACGTTCAACGGACATTTCATCCGTTGGACGTCCGTTCAAAGTTTTGAACATGCTCAAAAATTTCCACCGGACAGAACGGACGTCGACGGATAAAACGTACGCTAAACGGACATGCAACGGATATGGACGGACGTCTAACGGATAAGAACGGACGTTTAACGGACATGAACGGATTGAAAAAAAGTTATCCGTTAGGCATCCGTTCGAGCTATCCGTTAAGGTGTGACCGAGGCTTTATAGACGTTGGTTGAGTGCGAATATAACGCACATAGCAATCTGAAGACCAACGACCTAATGTTTTGATCATGTGATCCTCTATGTTAGCCTGACCAGCTGCGGTTCCAGCACCTATTCTAAATGAATGACCTGAAAAGTTTTTAGGATCATAACCGCATAACTCAAGAACATGTCTGATTTTTGTTATAAAGAATTCTCTTTCCATGGCTAAATTGCCAATTGATACAAAGAGAGGGTCAGTGTTTTGATAAGACGTCATAAACGTTTTCCTGATCTCTAAATATCTTTTTAAAACACGGTAAGGACAAATATGACTACTAGAATATCTATACCCTTACGGAATGGATCAGTTTTTGACTGTTTCAAGTGAAAGTTAGCAACATTGTCTGTGAATGAAATGTCTGATATACATAAATTAATTGCAGGTTCAAATTGTTCGGATTTGATAACAGTTATTTCTCCGCATCGGAGGAAGCCAAAGAAAGAAATCACGCTAGCTGTTTCTATCATGAGGTCAATGAACTTTGAAAAAACTCCCTTTCGTAATCTCTTTATAATTTGTTCAAGAATATCAAAAGTGATTTGTAGCCTTACTCTCTTGTTTTGATTTTGAGATCGTTTGACAGAATTTAAGATCAATGTAAGCCTAGGAAATGGTTTGCCGTTATATAGTTCTAAGGGATCACTACAATTTTCCTTCAAATAGTTGTACCTGATTTCACAGAGATAAAGTTTAATGGTAGAATAATGAAATTTCAGAACTGTTTGACAATGAGCAACAAAATATATGAGGATTTCTTCCGAAACTGGGGCCAAATTATTTGTAAATGTCACATTATTTAACAGTAAATATCTCTTAAAATGCATGAAACCAATATCATACACGTCCTTAGTCCTTTAAGATATAGATGTCGTCCATAGTTGTTCGACAGTTTGTTTTAACACCATATTACATCTGAGATTTTGGGACACGGTTCCGGAAAGGGGTCTGCATCTGGTGCCAGGGTTCTGAATCGTTGTATCTGAAATCGAGATAAGGCATCACTTATATCGTTTTGTAAACCTGGCACGTGTTTTGCACTAAAAAAGAAGTTGTTTGTACATGCGCACCATGTTAATTTTCTCATTAATAAAATTGAGAATGGAAATGGGGAATATGTCAAAAAGACAACAACCCGACCAAAGAGCAGACAACAGCCGAAGGCCACCAATGGGTCTTCAATGCAGCGAGAAAATCCCGCACCCGGAGGTGGTCCTCAGCTGGCCCCTAACTAAAATTGTGTGCCAGTTTAGTGAAAATGGACGTCACACTAAACTCCAAAACATATAAATGAACTAAAATTAAAAAACATACTAGACTAACAAAGGCCAGAGACTCCTGACTTGGGACAGGCGCTAAAATGCGGCGGGGTTAAACATATTTTGTGAGATCTTAACCCTCCCCCTTTACCTCTAGCCAATGTAGAATAAAAAAACACTTAGCAATACGCACAGTAAAACTCAGTTTAAAAGAAGTCCGAGTCCGATGTCAGAATAGGTAACAAAAGAAACTAAGCAAAATGACAATGATACATAAATGAACAAAGGACTACTAGCAGTTACTGACATGCCAGCTCCAGACCTCAATTAAACTGATTGAAAGATTATGTCTTCATCATATGAAAATCAATCCCTCCCGTTAGGGGTTTAGTATCATACCATCACAAAATATATGAGAAGAGCATAACCCGTATCATGCCAACAACTAATTTTAGAATAAATGTGTTTATTTTCGATGCAAAGACCCTATGAGTGAATCAATATTAATACCAAAATATGCAATCCTTAATGACTTCATAATATACAAACATTTTGATCTGCCTTTCCTTATAATCTCGACTGTAGACATATTATCAGACCAAAATAACACTTTTTTTTGTTTTCCATGAGGCGCCCCATAAAACAGCTGCCACAACGATTGGGTACAATTCAAGAAATGCCATTGAATGTTTACCGTTTGTGATGTTTTTTATTTCGGTCGGCCATGAAGAATAAAACCACTTTCCACCAAAATATCCACCAAAACCTATAGTTGACGATGCATCTGTGAATAATTCCATATCGTAATTAGATATATATGTAGAATTATAAAACATATTAATTCCAATTCTTTAGAAATCGTAACCAAAATTCAAGATCTATCTGACATTCTTTATTTAAACGCACATAATGATGTAATTCTTTCGCTTTGGTTGATAAATTGATTAGATAAGATACAAATGACCTGCCCGGTAGTATAACTCTTGAGGCAAAATTTAAATGCCCAAGCAGCTGTAGAACTTCTCTCTTAGAACAAGAGGATTTGACACTTATACTTGAAATAATCTCACAAATTCGATCAACTTTTTCCTGCGGTAAACAGGCTTCCATTTTTTGTGAATCGAGAATGATGCCAAGATATTCAAGACACGTTACAGGGCCAACAGTTTTGTGAATCGCTATTGGAACATTTAAGCGTTTAAAAATCATCATCATTAATGCCATTGATCGCTCTCCGTCAGCGTGTGGCGGATCTATAGTTAAAGGGAAACTTCGCAAAAAAATCAAAAATTGATATTGTATCGATTCTGTGTAAAAAAGCTCAAATTCATTAGTATCAAAGTTTTATTCTGCTAGATAAGAGATCACCATCGATTTTAAATTTAGAGTATCAATTCTCTGCGTGCCGCCATTTTGATATCTTCTCCGTTTAGAAACCACGATAGGTCTATAAACCACAAAGGACCAAAACGACAGTAACCTAATGTAGTCGTAATTTTTTCAATCGTACGGTTGTTTTATCCGACTTACTAACTTGATACGGAAAATGTTATTATTTTTTAAATAGCCATGGTCTGTCGTTTTTAAACTGTTTATATGGAAATTAGTTAAAAATTCAAAGTTCAAATTCATTAATTTAATGATCATGAATAAGTGTTCCGTGGAAATTATTTTCGAAAATCTAATTTGTTCATAATTTTATTATGCAATAAACTTATTTAAATAAATTTGGACCTTCCCTTATCTGATCACCAGCATGGCTAAAGGTATTACTCCCAAAGGTATTGTGAGGTGACACGTCCAGGTATTCAAGCGATTTCCTGTTGGGCTTGCAAGTTCATGCGTCGTTTCACTTCTGAGGGTATTGATCAGTGTACACGGCCGATAACTTGTAACTTTCTATTTTGAACTATCAGGTGTATAATATACATCTCTGTCTTGCGTGTCCGATAGTGATATACTAGTCATTACTTAATTCATACGCTTGCTTATAAATAACATTTCTGGTGTAAAGAATATTATTTACAAAAAATCTTAATAATTCCAAAAAAATTAAAAATGATAAAATAAAATCTATTTACATATTTTTCCACGGGTAAATTTTGGAAAATGTAAGTATATACTTGTTGTCAATAGTGAAGGACAGTTTGAAACATACAAGAAGTATTGATTTAACAAAATGTACACACTTGTCGAGCATTCGTTTATACACCTGGATAGAAAGTTACGGAACTATAGATAGTCGCAATTTAAAATATACATGTATACATTGAACATCAGAAAGAAACATACAATTTGTTTAAATTGGGGTAAAAGTTTTGTAAATAGACTAGTCCACGTATGCCAACAATATGTAATCATCGGATGTCGATGGACTATTGTATACCAAAAGAAGAAGAGAACCAATTTGATTTAAATACAGGTCGATATCTAACTTGCTTTGGTTCATCGAAGTTATGGACATAGTAAAATCACAGATTTATATTTCAATTAGATTGTTCTCGGAACAAAGGAAGAAATTCGTCATCATCACAATTGTTGGGTATAATGGATAGTTCTGAAAGTGTTTTATGCCAAATTTCCTGTTCCGATATGTATGTTATATATATGTCACTGGACGTAAACTGATTACCCCCAAGGGATGTGATTTTTTTTCCGGTAAAACTATTGAGTATCAAAGTTTCAAATTAATTTCGGGATTTATTTTCTTTCTTGGTATTCAATAACAGAAATTTAAACAATAAACTGCTTGTACCTTTTAGGGGTATTCTTGCCAGTTAAAACAGACTTATAATTATATACAAAAATAGGGAAAGATGACATCAAATTGGTTCTGTCTTTTTTTTTAAACATCGTTGGTCAAATAGCTAAAGTATTATACGTTGTGAGACGAAGACTATTTTAATGGGGACATTCCCGATTATGTATAAATTTTGTTGATGTTTTTCACACCTGAAAAGAATGTTTGTTCGTAATTTTTCGATTCCATTCCAAGAAGATCCTTAAATTTTTGTCATTTTTTTTCAAATAGCTGAAGTATTTATGCGTTGTGAGATTTAAAATATTTTGATGAGAACATTAATTCCTGAATATGTAAATAAAGATCGTTTTGGATGGACTAAATTCTATAATTGCAATTGTTAATGATCTGTTTCAAATATTCAAGGTTACCGATTCTAATTTAAAATAGCACAATTTTTAGTTCATACACTCGTGTTCAGAAGGCTTTTATTATCTATAAATTTATTCAATTAAATTAATTCAGTATTTCATCGTTACAAAAGTATCGGCGGTCATAATTCATTTAAAAGTGAGCTTACGCAAAATATAAAAATATACAACGACTATCCAGTTATTGTGCGACTTAATTACTCCACTAAATTAATTTTAATTCTTTTTTTTATATTTTCTGTGTCTAAAACCAGCACTCCCGTTTATCATTCATACGAAATGTTGTTCACACCTGGAACGGTAAACCGTGACGGCTACAATTCACTGAATGGAGATCAAAAGATTACAATTACAGAATGCTAATCTTAATTACCTTGAGTTTAACCACGAATTCAACATTCACTAAGTGTCACATAACAATACACATTCTATTTCCACAGTACAAGTAATATTTGCTGGACTGAAGCAAAAAGGTCAACACAAACAAGTATTTTTAATACACTATCGATCATGTCAGTTTCCTATGTTTGTTTAAAGTATTTGTCTGGAAAAAAATCATAAAAAATGTTTTATTGTATGATTTACTTTTATTACTAAAATTCGTATCAAAAATCGTTAAAGGAGACGTGACACGATTTTTTTAATTTTTGTTTTTTTATAATTAAATTAATAAATATTAATATTAAAACATGTTTTGTACAATTTTGCTGGTCAAAACCTGATCAATCGGATTTTTTAGGTCGAAGAATCCAGCGCTTGTCAAAATGAATGATTTTTAATTAGATAACTATCACGTGATCGTGCTTACGTCAGTGGTTACAAGCTGGGAAAATGTCTCTAACTGGACGATGTCGATACACTATGGACGGTATTGACAGCACTTTTCCCGATTACTGACAAACTACAAAGACAATTGACCTCATCCATTTGAGCCATTGTGTGTGGAAAATAACCAAGAAAAGGATATTAATTATTCATGCGAAGTGTCCAACAACGACGATTTTTCGGACAATACCGATCGGATTGTTACCATACATATGGGTTTGTCTGATGAATAAATTTAATAAACCGCTTTCTGCATTTTTTTAAAAATTTAAATAGAACTACTTTAAATCATAATTGAAAATCTAAATTTCTAATTATTGATGATCAAATTGTTCTTTTTTCTCTCTGTTACGGTAATGATAAAATATGTGTGCACCAGAAGCAGAAAAAAAACGAAAGTAAAAGTAAAAAACTAGGCGTTCGCAAAGGGTCATTTTTTATTTTATTTTTTTTTATGGTTACGTAGAGACATTTAATAGGTATAAATTATCACCAAAAGTTATGCTTCTAATTTTTTTGGTTGGAAACCATACATCACACCAAGGATTTGTATAGTGACAAATCCTTTTTCACTCTATTTCTGCATTAAGATATTCAATTAACAATTTTATTACTTTCCCCCTTTTATGTAAACAATTCAATTCAGTAGTTTATTTACGTCTCATCTTATGTATATAATTACACAATACAAAACATTTATTGGAGGCTGTTGTTTTAGTAATTAAATTTTGACACCTATAGCATACTTTACCAGGTTAAAGGTAAGAAGGCACCTGTAGTGTGGTTTAGTCACGTGTCATTTCTTTTCCCCAATTGGATATTTTGCATCAAAGAAAAGGTAAGAATTACTATATATGCAAACATTTCTAGCCGTCAGTGAAATTTGTTCTCAGTGGACCAGTGGAATAACCTGTCTCTTGACTGTCAGATTTAACAGGTGAAGGCAAGGACTCCCAGGTCTGAATGCTTTTTCATGTTTTCAGTCGGATTTAAATAATGAGAACTGGAACCTTACGCGAGGAGAAATTCTCACTATAGTAGAGGGGTCGGTAGAAGTAGAAGCTAAACTTAGGGAACGGTCATTGTTTATCAGATGAGGGGTATGTTCAAATTTTTCACCAGATAATGCCCCCCCCCCCCTAAACTTTAGGAACCACATAATGACCCTCCTCCCCTTACAACATAGCTTCAAAACTTTGACCCCCAAACAAAAATCCAATATAAGAATGTAAAAGACTTATGATTCACATTCTCGTATCATTTCCATTTTGTTTGCTTTTTGCCTAACAATTTCCTATGAAGTTATAGACTTGCAAGCATACACGGCAGGAATATTACTTTTCCATCTCAAGAAGTCAATTAAAAATGCATCTGTGATAAACATTTTTATATATCTGCATATTCTTAAAAGCAATAAAAATAAGATCTATATACAGATTGTCTATTAGTTATCAACACTGGTTAGGGTATTTAATTGGTGGTGCATAGGGTATTGTATGGTCGTACTACAGGTATTCATTAAACTTCAGGTAGTTGTACCTGTATTACTGTAACAATAATATATTCCAATCTCACATGTGCCCTCGGCAAAACCAACACCCAGGATGTACACAAAGAGCTTATGAACTAATATTGCGTAATAACTATGTCTTATCAATCCCCCATGTGGCGTGACACCTGAAGCTTCCAACTTCAAACGAGACCTGAAATTGCGAAACCCAATCACCTGTACCGTACACCTGTGACCTATGATGAACTCATGGCATGACACCCGAGGCCCCAACTCTGGATTCCTTATGAAAGTGGGCGGAAAGAAGTGTAGTTTGGGCTTGTTAAAAAGTCCCATCTTTACACCTTCTAAGTCTGCGTATCATTCGAAAAACAGAAAATATCATGTAAATATTCTTTTTAATTATGTTGTTGAATCCATCGGCATCACATATAATAATTGTTTATCACTGTCAAGCGTTTTGTTGGATAATAATCGAAACTAAATTTGCACTGTACTCATATGTCAATATGAATGAAAGGAACCACTGACGTAGTAGCCTCGTTCTGAGTGACTTCCGGGATAGAAATATGCATATTTGACAGGTCGATAAATCGTTGCATTAAAAGCTCATTAAAATACATATTTTACCAAATATTTGAAACTTATATTACTATCGATGTATTTTTTGGGAAAGTTAAGTATAAAAAAATATTTTGAATCACAAATTGAAAATCGTGTCACGTCTCCTTTAAAACATAAATCCTACAATCTAATTTTAAAAGTTGCATGGCTATCACCTGTTTTTAGTTGGTTAATAGCTACACCGAAAGTCGTCGATGCGCTTTAAATCGCGTTATTAGATGGTTAACGAACAAGACTTAAATGAGATTAATTTCACTCCCGGCATGCAAAAAGACTTAAACTACGTCACATAAGTCAGGAAGTTTGGATAAATAAAATTAATAATTCCCAATTTTCTTCTTTATTACTTTTCATATCAAAATAAAACTTGGTGAATATGTTTTTTATGGTATTATGAACATAATAAGATGATAAGTGAAAAATCGCGAATTTTCCCTTTAAGAAATCGTCTAACAGGTGTAAAATGTTATTGACCTTGTAATTGTTTGTGGCAATATAACATATTGCTTGTGACAAAGTATCGAATATAATGGGACTAGATCGGCAACCGAAAGTTAATAGCACATAGAAATAATATTTTTCCTCCCATTTAATGCAAAATAAAGGCCATTGTGAAGGTAAAATAGAACAATTTTTGAATACATTGGAAATGTCGTACTTACATAACCAGGAATTTTTCCCGTATTTCAGGATAATATCTATAGCGTTGTCGATCTTAACGTATGACATAGAGCAGATGTCTTTGTCAATTAATTCATTGATGCTAAAATGAATATCACTTTGATGAGGTGCCGATAAATCCAATATAAGTCGTTTTTTTCTTTGAATATTTTCCTTCCACAACTCCCAACGGATTCACACGGTAACTTGAAAATGGAAGTGTTTCAAAAGGCCCGTACATAAATCCATTTTCACACTCCTTCCTTAACAATTCATTTACTACGTTCGGTTGTGATCGTGCAGACAAATTATTACGACATTCAAGGGTTGGTAAACTAGTCACAGAAACTTTAGTGTCAAAACCATATTTTAAACAATTACATAAATAAAATAGAAAAGATTTGTCACTGTGATTTCTAAGTTCATTTTGTAATACTTCCACGTTAATCGGAGTAGTAGCATGTAGGGGGAAGTTAATATTTGATAGTCATTTTTCGTAACCGAAGCTATGCTTTGATGCAGGAGTACCAGTCTTAGCAACAGTGTTTTTAAAAGCGTGGTTCTTTCTATTTTTCTCGCTATCGTTATGCGAAGATTGACGATGACAGGCGGTTACGCTATGATCATAGTTACGACAATTGGAGCACATGTGTAAGAAAAGGCATCGACCGTCTTTATTACAGCCAGACATGCTATTGAAATTATTGCAAATTTCTTTTCCGTTGTGATAAAAACGCTTCCTACCACGAATATCAGAATTACCGCTATTTTTCGTTAGATGTAGGGTAGATACTCTTTTCTCTGATAATTGCAATGGACAGAATTTTGTGTCATGGTCAACCATGTGACAAAGCTTGCAAATATTTATTTCAACGCCCGCACCTATCAAGATCATCAGGTCGCGATCCCTTTTGCTCCAATCGACTTTAATTTGTTTCTCTTGAAGAAGGGTCGAGGATTTTGCTGAAAACAATTTATGGTAGTCGTAGAACTTCTGACCTTAAAAATTACTGATCTCTATGATATCCTCCTCGTAGGCGTCTAATTCAAATCTCCTACCTGGAAAAGCAGATGTCATTACACGCTTGAATTTTCCGAAGGCCTTTATGAATTCCTGGATGGTTAGTTGTCGATTTAAACGCGGGTCTGGTTTATTCCCTACATTAATTTCCATACCGTCTGCCAAAATGGTATGTGACTGGGGACTCTCGAAACTAGGAATAAGGAGAGAAGCTAAGTTAATGTCCTTACCCTGTATTATTTGTTTCTGTAATGCTGTAGAAACTATGTCGACATTGGGAAAATCGTCAGAACGAACTCCTGTTCTATTTAATCCATGAGGTAACGCATCCGGTGTGTTTTGTATCGACGGTGCGGTATTACTGGAATTGTACCATTGATGTAGATTATACGGTTTGCTAGTATCATACAGCTTCTCTGTAATCAGGGTATCGACAGATTTCTGAAGGCCTCTCACGCATTGTGACATAGTGTTAAAAGCAGCCACCAATATATTTGTGTTAACATTTTCCGTAGCAGTATTGTCAATGCTTTCACGGTTTTGAGTCTCTGTTGAAGCAGTTTGCGTATCAGATGGAAAACTGTCTGTTGCACTTAAAATATTATCGATGGCTTCTACGCGAGCATCACTGTTTTTGTTACCAATGTTTTCTGTATACAGAGTTTTAACAACGTTTAAAGTCAGATTTGTAGGCACTTTGAAACCAATTTTAGACAGTTCGTCCACCATTTCGGTTTTTGTTCTCTCAGAATTAGTTTTTGTAAAACAGTTTCAGTACTATATGGATGGAAACGGGATTTCCGTTTCGTCGGAATCCGTTTTTTACTTGGAGGCATAACTTATATCTTTGTAAACAGTGTTTTGAGAAAAAGTTTTAAAAGCTGTTGCCACAAGGAGCAATTACTAAGACTGTGATTCAACTTGTGTTTCACGTGACACATTTATTATTAAACTGCAAGCACGCAACTTTATCTAACCTATATGTTTTTTGACCTCTTAACCGATATTTAATGTCGAGTAACGGCAGAAACGGGTTAAGAAAAGTCATCAGCACCATTTAACGTCTGGGAATAATCAACTCGTCTATAAACTATGATTATACAATTCTATAATCTACCAACAAGGACATGAACCTTTCATTTATACTGCTTTTTGAGTTCCTTTATTTATATACTATCAATTTAGTACATAGATATAAGAAGATGTGGTATGAGTGCCAATGAGACAACTCTCCATCCAAGTCAAAATTTATAAATGTAAACCATTATAGGTCAAAGTACGGTCTTCAACACGGAGCCTAGGCTCACACCGAACAGTAAGCTTTAAAGGGCCCCAAAATTACTAGTGTAAAACCATTCAAACGGGAAAACCAACGGTCTAATCTATATAAAAAACGAGAAACGAGAAACACTTATGAACCACATCAACAAACGACAACTACTGAACATCAGATTCCTGACTTAGGACAGGTGCAAACAAATGCAGCGGGTTTAAACGTTTTAATGGTACCAAACCTTCACCCTTTTTCTGAAACAATAGTGTAACATCACAACATAGAAAGACACACTATAAAATATCAACTGAAATAGCTTAAATCAATCAAAGGACATATTAACACCAGTGAACACACACTGAACAAATAAATTTGACCTATGATACAATGTAAATACAAAATAAATAAACTAAGGGAAGAATAATAAAAGTAACATGTTATATCGGAATGAAATGTCAAACAATTTAAGAAAAACAATATGCTCGAACAAAAATATCAGCCATTTGCAATAACTTTAAAAACAGGTAAATGAAAATGATTTTGTTGTTAGGTATACGTGTTCAGTTCCAATAGAGAAAGGAAATATTTTTACAAAATAAATAATTTTGATGTTCATAGTACGAAGTGAAAATTTATAGTAGTACCAAACACTTATCAAAGCTGGTATATAGACCAGATATAAACCTGAATAACATTAAATAACAAAAAAGCATTACAATTAGTATCAACAGGTCAAATAAACAAGAAAGTACGATTTGAGAGTACTCGCAGTTACTGACAGCTAGTTAAAAGCCAAAACAATTAATAATAAAAATCATGCATCAGAGACTAAAATCAAATAAAACACATCCCAGGGATTTAGTATTTTAACGTCATGGACAGTCAAAGAAGACATGACTTGTGCAATGCCAAAAATAAATGTATGGACAGACAGTAGGATAGTTAGGAGTTTAACCTCTTTATAGATCAAAATGAACGTGGGTGTGTCTTTATACATCCCGTTTGAAAAGAATACAGTCTTTTAAAAAGCTTGTTATTTTGAAACAGAGGAGCAATTCTGAAAATATACATTATTTGAAATAACGCATGAAACAGAAGAACATTCTTTAATTCTAAAAATGCTTCATTTGACATTTTATTCCAAGAAGATGACAGTGGCTTAATATTTAATTCGAACTGTAATGTAATTATCCCTTTTATTAAGCGCTTTGAGGGTGCAGACAACAATTGTGCTGAGCTCCGCCTAATCACGTGGACATAAAAATTATGGACATGTCCAACGCATGCATTTAAGAACAACTGCAATGACTATCAAACAATGCTACGCATTTGCTGAAATATTTATCTTGATTCCAAACTATAAAAAATATTGAGGGAATCATTTCCGCTAAATTTGCGATTTATTATTTGACATTGACCTTTCATTTTTACTGCTTTTTAAGTTCCTTTGTTCATATGCTATCAATTTAGTACAGTCTTTTAAAAAGCTTGTTATTTTGAAACAGAGGAGCAATTCTGAAAATATACATTATTTGAAATAAAGCATAAAACCGAAGAACACTCTTTAATTATAAAAATGCTTCATTTAACATTTTATTCCAAGAAGACGACAGTGGCTTAATATTTAATTCGAACTGTGATGTAATTATTCCTTTTATTAAGCACTTTGAGGGTGCAGACAACAATTGTGCTAAGCTCCGCCTTATCACGTGGACATACAAATACAAATGATGGACAGGTCCAACGCATGCATTGAAGAACAACTGCAATGACTATCAATCAATGCTACGCTTTGCCGAAATATGTAACTTTATGCCAAACTAAGAATTTAAATCACAATAGAACATTCTTAGTATGATAATATAAAAAGTGATATATGTTATTCTGGATAATCATCGGAGATGCTATAGCATATCACTTAAATTCATTTAATCATCTTTATTCTCCATAACGTGTACATTTTAATTGGTTCTTCTTTTTTCAAACTTGCTTTATAGACTCCGACTATTAAGTCTGGTCTCGTTAACATAATATGAAGCCATTTGTGGTTAGTTATTGTTTTGCCTTTATCCGGATTTTCAAAATAATTATCCCAATTCAAATGAAATCTATGTTGGAGTTGAGATAAACAAATGAACTGAGGTAGTTTTGTAAAAGAAGTTATGACACGATGAAAAATCTTCTTTCAAGAGTTTTCGTAAAAAAACAAATAGATTTTTGTCAATTTTCATAATTATTTGCTTGTTGAAAAAGATTAAAAAAAAAACTTAGTCCAGCAATCAATCACAAAGAGAATTTCGGTCGAATTATTGGGCCGTTATTTTTTTCTATCTTTTAGTTTTTTTTTTTTTTTTTTTTGTATACACCTATATAGTAGATATAGTGCGTTAAAAAAAGGGCAAACATTCATCTAGATTTTAATTTCCCCCAAAAAACACATGACAGATACTGGTCTTATATTTAACAAATAGGTGTCTCCTTTATTTTCAACCCTATCGTAAGAAATCCGTAAGGTCACATTTCCCCCAAAAATGGCTTTTATGAAAAATTATTTTTGTAATTTCGCAATCCATCTTTTTCAAAATGTTTATATTTCTTCGAAAGATTTTTGACCTGGCAGTTAGCATCTTTAAAAAAATTTCAGTTCATTTTTACATTTGGCATCTAATCTTTATAATTTTACAATTTTTTAATTTTGTTTGAAAAGATTATCAGCCAAGTAATTTTCAATTTGAATCATTTTTGCTAGATAGGTTTCCAGTTAAATGTTCATTATGCAATGTATATGTTAAAAAATAGTTTGCTTATACATGGTTATTTTCATGTCAAAGAAAAAATATCGTGTTGTATAAAAGCAAAATAACTGACGGACATTTCAAGTAAAATTACATTAACGGTACTAATTTCTATGCACCAGATGCGTATATCGACAATCAATGTCTCTTCAGTGATGCTCGAGGCCGAAACTTTGCACTGATACGTTCAGTCTATTAAATATTTGCTCCATTAAGCTTCACTGTTTTTAAGTGCGACCTCTTTGACAGATATTACGTGAAACTTTCTATCAAAGTGGTACGAATGGGACAGAAGATTAACTTTTACATCGGAGGTGTGCAAGTTTCTAAGTAATTGAAGGTTATTTCCTAATGTTTTTGTTTATCTGGCAACGAAAATAAAGAAGCATTGCTTCAGCTTCCTAGGAATTTTGTTATATATTACAACAAAACTAAACATAACCTATTATTAGGTATCAAATAAAGAACCCACTCTACCTGGAAGTTTTACCTATCCAAAAATTATAAACCGCAAAAGGTGTAATTAACTGTCCAACTTTTAGGGAAACGGCAATATTTCTTCCTCCATAGGCGTCAATACTAATATTTTCTAAATTTGCCAATTTTCATAATAAAAACCTGGACAAAAAAACGGTCATGTGATATTAGTACTTTATTTTCGGTTCTATAAATTGAAGTCATTTGGTGACTTCGATCGGAGCTAGTTTATTGTATTCATGGCAACCGTCTTTTACATCAAATTTATCAAAATTTGGAAGCCTTTTCGAATAAATCTCTAGAAAATATTTCAATGTGTTTTCAAAATTTATTATTGTAAGAATACACACAAGTTATTCATAAATAAATAGAAAATATATCACAGCGCTCTAAAGTTGACTTCCTTCACCTCCCTTGAGTACACAAAAGGCCAACCTAAAGCCGGGAAAATGTAATACTCCTTTTCCCTTTACAGTACTCATTAACGGTCAGATACGCGTTTGATTTTGCAGCTATCGACGCCTAGCCAAAGGACAGTTTAGATACCGTCACTACTCAAGAAAGAACATACTACAGTCTCTTGACACGGACGTTCTAGTTCTTTGGTTCTACTTTTTCATCCCTAAAAAACACAGATGATATATGTTTTTTTAAAACAAACATGCGCCATATACGCGAGACGCTAGGAACCTGTTCATGAACAATGCAATTTTTTGCACCTTTAATCAATCAATGATTGCCGATAGCGTTCTGCAATTGCATGCATGATGTGGCTCCACACCGGAAATGTAGATAGCCGGTTTTCAAATGTCTTAAATAGACGCAAGATTGAAACTGTTATTGGTGAATCTCTTTTAAAAAGTGGCAATAGCGTAGACAGTGATCTGAATAAATTGTTTTTAAAACTATAAAATGGTTATGGTAATTAAGCTTTTACAATTTGGTGGCGCCTTTTACAATGTTTCATAACTTTATTCCATATGTATAATGAATATCATCATTTGGATAGCTGGACTATGCAATTTTCCATTGCGGATTTTACCTTTACGACATATGAATAAAAGGTAAAAAGAAACGGGAGGGGGTGTAGGTAAAACTTGACAAACCCCCGGCCATCACTTTTTGTGGCTGAACCAATTTAATCTATCTGGATCATTTATTTATTGCTGTTGTTTGAACGCGTAATTTCCCGGAGGAGTTGGGTATTCGTGGTTTACTTACCTCTCGTAATGTCCAATATGTTTGGTATTTCCTTTTATTGTTTTAATGTATTATTGTAAATTAAATGTTCAAATGCAATGTGTTTGCTTTGAATAGAATCGGTCATGTATATGCTTTTAGTCTAATGGTTCGCATATAATGTAATTCGAAAAATAATTTTGTAGTATTGTCTTTCTTGACATTTTTTTTCTGTGAAATTAAACTGATTTTTAAGGTCAAGGTCATTTCGAATTTTTATGGTTACAACTTGATATTTTCAGTTTTTAAGGATGTTCGCTTGTCATGTTTTGGAATTTTTGTCACATTTTCGGAATCCTCTGGTTTTATCCATGTGAATGCCTTAAAAAATTTTGCCCATTGACCCCAATTTTTCTTTTTATAAATCTTTTACATGTATAATTATAAGCCATCTGTAAAAGTCTTATAAAATCTTTGTTATTTTTTAATAGTTTTTGAGAACTTGTCAATGATAAAGCTATGAAAAATCAAGAGAGAACATTTTCCCGCCAAAATTTCAATGGCTTATATCTCGAAAACAAGCACATTGACCTATATATTTTTTTTGCTTTTTTGGTTCCTTTATTAATCCCCTATCAATATATACTAGTGTTATGAAAAGCTTGTTATTTTGAAACTGAGTAGCGAACCTCCTTAATTAAAAAGGTGGTTTTGATTTAGTTGTTATAAGAAACTTGTCTATTAATGAGGCCAAATAAGTACAAGTTTTGGTTTTTGACAGAATATTTATCAAAATTGAAATCCATCAAAACATTTATGAAGTTTACCTTTGACCAGTATGACTATTTCTAACCTTTCTAAATATATTCTTAAAGTATACACGGTATCCTCTTTCAAATGATATACAATTTAGATTTGTGTTCAAATGGGGATGGAACAAGTTGATTTCTTTAAAAAAAGAAAAGCAATACGTGAGCCCGAAACCGCTGACTGGTCACCACAAAATTGTTGCTGAATTATTGCTTGCTTTTGATTTGAAATAATTGACTGTGAATAGAATAAGATAATGATGATGTCAAACCATCTTTATTGAAAATATGCAATTGTGTGTAGATTCTTGCACAAATCAATTGAAAGCAATGTTGGATAGTTGTGAATATGTGTATATATACTGCTACTATTTGAATTTACATTTTAAGGCTGGACTATTTTATTTATTACTTGGGAGTGTACATCATTTTTTCATCTTCCTATTGCAAATCCCAGTTTCTGCAAACCTGATGTCTAATGCAAATTGCGCAAACCAATCGCAATATAAATTTAAGCACTCAGTTTGCTTTATAATCTGGATGCATTTATTTCATCTATTTTGTCTATCATATCTTCATATTTTGTTTCCTAGATGCCTTCAATTATTCTTATACTCGTTATTGAAGCTGTCTGTACTCATGGTTGATGTGTTATAGATAAATTTAAAGTCCAATTTCCATGTGAAGTGAAACCCTGTGGCATGCAACTTGTAAGAAGGTTTCGTATATTTTTCTTGAGAGTAACACACCAGCTTAATTGGGATCTCTTATATACTGACCATTATTTTGGTCTCATAAAACATCTCAAATTTTAAGGATTTCCTGAAGTTACTTAAATCAATCCAAATATTCTACAGGAGAACTTGGTTTTGAAGAATATATTATTTTCAGAAATTTTATGAATACCTGAACATACTCTCAAAAGAACCAATTTATATAAAAGGATATGTAGATCTAACAAGATACCAGGATTAAAATGTTGTACGCCAGACGCGAGTTCAGTCTACAAAAGACTCACCAGTGACGTTCGAATAGTAAAAGTAAAAAAGGCCAACTTGATAAAGTACGAAGTTGAAAGGAATTGAGGACCCAGATTTCGAAACAAAGGTTTTGCCGAGCACGTCTATTCCTGGGGTAGAAAATCCTTAGCATTTCGAAAATGTTAAAGATTATAATAGGACAGTCACTCAAAAAATAAAAAGAGAGAAACAACTAGAGGTCAGAATACCTTAAGTAATGATGAACATACTTGAAAGTCACATGTGAAGCTCTTACTGCCGTGTCCTGAATTAAGATAAGAAAAGCGAAAATTCACATTCGCGAGTGAAATCAATATTTATGCATGCACGTGTTGTTTTTTTTGCGCCAGAAATAGTAAATAGAAAGCATACACACTGATACTCTAGATAAGAACACGCATTCGCTTCATCACATATATTGATCTAGGCTTCATTATAATATTTAATAGTTGAATTTGGATGTCAAACTACTTACCTCAAGTGTTTTGACTCCGGATTCATTGCCATTTAATCCGGAATTTGTGTGAACGCAAACCGATAGTGTGTCGTGTGAACAGGGTGATATGTAAATGAACCAAGACGTCTAGGATAGCTGGTTAACATAATGAATACAATACCATATTGCAAAGATTTAGATGCTATAAGGTTGAACTATTAAAAACAAACAATAAACAAATTTATTACATACATTCCTGCGAATGAATCTTACCCGAAAATTTGGAATATAATATCAATAAACACATATGTCAAGTGTTTACTGATGGACATTTTATGTATCAAATCAATCTCTTCTTGAACTCTAACTTTCCGCTATATGAATCCGTTGACTATTAGACCTAGGAAATATTCATTCAAATTATTAATAATGTTATATGATGTTTCACATCTTTTAATAGTGAATATATTAGGAAAATTATATGCAACATGTGAGCACCAATTATCAGGGATGCACACACATAAATTAATATCTTAAATTTAAACTGTAGTGTATGAAAAGAATTCTTGCATGGTTTTAATTCACAATGATTTTTAATCCTTGCGTCTCACGAAAAACGTTATTGATATTTTACAATAATCATTTATTATTAATAATTACTACGTTAATTATTTCATACCGTTTTAATATGGATTTGTAAGCCTCTGCATATGTTTTGTATGGCAAGTTATTCATCAATTGGAAAGTTAGACTTGAAGAAGAGATTGATTTTTAAAAATATGCCCTTCAGTGAATACTTAATGACTGTGTTTATTGATAGTATATTTTTAATTTTCGGAAAAGATTTATTAATGTATGTAAATGAAATTTCAATTCACTTTGTTTTTGTTTAATAGTTAAACCTTATAGCATCTAAATCTTTGCAATATGGTGCGATTTTGTAAATCCAATTTGTCAACAATATCGGTTTCGTTCACACAAATTTCGGATTAAATGACAGTGACAAACCACTTGAGGATAGGTAGTTTGAAATCCGAATTCAACTTACATTAGATTTGAGCCTAGAATAAATATACGTGATGACGCAAATGCATATTCTAAGGAGTGCGCATGCTTTCCATTTACTATTTCTTGAGCAAGAAAACCACGTGCTTGCAACAATTTCACTCGTGGAATGTGAATTTTGTAGTTTATTATCTAAAGTTAGGACACGACAGCAAGAGTTTGACATATAACTTTGAATCGTGGTCATAGTTTTTTGAGTTACTGTCTAATTATAAACTTTGAAATTTTCTAAAAACTAAGGATTTTATACCCCAGATATAGATTACTTAGCTGTATTTGGCAAAACCTTTCGGAACTGTGAGTCCTCGATGCTTTTGAACTTCGTACTTTATTTAGCCTTTTAAATTTTTGTTTAGAGCGTAACTGATGAGTCTTTTATAGGCGAAACGCGGGTCTGGCGGCAAAATTTTAATCCTGGTATCTGTATAATCATGTTTGAACCCGCCGCATTTTTGGGTTTGTCCTAATTCAGGAACATCTAGCCTTTGTATGTCTTGTATGTTTTTAAATTTTATTTCATTTGTATATTTCGGAGTTCTGTGTGGCGTCCATTTTGCTGAACTAGTATGCATTACTGTTTATGGGCCAGCTAAAGCCGACTACCGGTGCGGAATTTTATCGCTCCGTTGAAGACCCTTGGTGGCCTTGGACCGTTTTCTTCTCTTTGGTCGGGTCGTTGTTTCTTTGACATATTCCCCGTTTCTGTTCTCTATTCTATCTATATATATCTACATTTTTTTATATAAATTGGTTCATTTGAGAGCATGTTCAGGTATTTATAAAACTTCTGAAAACAAGATTCTCTTCAAAACTAATTTTTCCTGTTGAATATTTGAATCTATTTAAGTAACTTCAGGAAATCCATAAATTTGTCAGACAAAAAGATTGTCAGTATATAAGAGGTCCTAATGAAGCTGGTGTGTTACTCTGAAGAACAAAATACGAAACCTCACAAATTGCTTGCCACAGAGTTACACTTCACATGGAAACTGAACTTTTGAATTTCTCTATACCACCTCTACCATGAGAACAGACAGCTTCAATAATAAGTATAAGAATAGTTGAAAGCATCAAGGAAACAAAATATAAAGATATGGAATATAAAATAAATGCATCTAGATTATAAAGCAAACTGAGTGCTGACATTTATAATTAGATTGATCTGTGGAATTTGCTTTAGACATCCGGTTTGCAGAAACTGGAAATTGCAATACTACTTATAGGATTAGGACTTTGTATATTAAGCTCGAAAAAAATGATGTAAACTCCCAATTTTAAAAGGTACATTCAAATGGTAGCTGTATACACTTTTCTATTTACAACTAAAATTAAACGGTGCTTTTAATTGACTTGTGCAAGCAAGAATCTACAAACACTTACAACGTTTCCATAATAAAGATATTCTAACATCATCATTACCGTATTATATTCATAGTTCATTATTTCAAATCGAAAGCAAAAAAAAAAAAAAATAACAACACGTTTTTCATGTTTTTGAGGACCAGTCTATTTTTCTTTTTTTTAAAGAAAGACACTTGTTTTTGCCTATATATTTGTGAGTTTTGGTAGCTTCTATGGGCCATTCGCATATTTCCGGAAACAAGATTCTCGGAACTTCTCGAAAATGTTCGATCATTTAAACAGGTAGTTATCTATGTCTTTGATACGGTCCCTCTATGGATAGGCTACCACGTGACATTTTATATTTCAACAATCAAAGTTCATTTGTAGATCGGATAGTACAGAAATAAAGACTAGGTTGCAGTCAAAAAATTATTATATGTTAGAACCAATTTGCCTTTTGACAAAACATATGTGTTTCTAATAATGCGAATGTTTATCAAATATCAAGTATAATGATAACGCAATGATATAATTCATGCTTTGAGTCGGTCCCTGTACGTGTTGTGTGTGTAGGTTTAATACAACGTGCTGTTGTGCAATGTGACAATAAACCTGGGAATAGTTTATTAATATATAATGTCCCAGAATAAACTGATTATTTCTGAACGTTTATCACAAGATATTTTGTACCTGAGAAAATGTCGGAAAGTATGAAGAAAATTAACAAAACGATATTTATCTTAGGTCGGAACACATTGGTCGGAAAGCAGAAAGATAATTAGATAAAAGGATTTTTCTGTCAAAAATATTTAATTTCATTAATAGATACTACCAGACCAAGAGATATTCATTAAAATTATTAAGTTTAAACTGAGACTAAATTTATCCTCAATAGAATATAATTTAAAATGTTATATATACGTGTATTATGTCCCACAGGTTTGAACAGTGAATACATTTATGAAAATTATATGCAACATATAAGCACCAATGAGCAGGGATGCGTATACATAAGTTAGTATCTAAATTTCAAACGGTAGTGAATGAAAAAATACTTGCATGGTTTCAATTCACAGGGATTTTAAATCCTTGCATCTCACAAAAACATAACTAATATTCTACAATAATCATAAAAAAAAATAATTACTACGTTAATTATTTTATACTGTTTTAGTATGGATTTATAACATATTTAACTAAGTACGACTTCACACGACTTTGGTCACGTAGTGAGCCTCCATTTTGTGTCATTTTGTCCCATATAAAATGCATAGTTGCTTCAATAAAGTTCAATTTTCTCATTAATCTGACCCGTTTTCTAACTTTTGCAACTTTATCCTTGGTATTCGAACATAATTCTACCTAAAGATGTTGGTTCTGACAGTTTAATTTTTGATAAAATTACGTCCCTGGAGATTTGTAAAAATCGTACTTTTTGTTCTCGTCATATCCACGTTGACTCAATGGTAAATCTAGCGACCCCATGTCTACTTGTACATCAATTTCACAAATTCAGTAAAATAAAAGTAATACTTTGCAAATCGATTGAGAATATTAAAATATATATCTGGCGAAATATTCTACTTAAAACAGTTTCAATCGAGGGTAAATTACGTCCCACATTGATTTAAAAAATGTAATTTTTCAGGATTTTTCAAAATGGCGGATGGGTTTGGAAACTTCGCATGTATTTTTCATGCAGAATTTGTGCTGTTTCTGTTATTTTCTTCTGGTATGTTTGTCATCTAAATTTTTTGATAAAAAATAAATTATTTCAAGTGTGAAAATATTGAAAATGTATTTAAATTTAAAATAAGTACGCAATTTTCCTTTTTTAACATTTGCATTATCTTCTATAGCATTTTTCTAGTATATAGAAAAATAATATATTCTTTTAGAAAAAAAAAAAAAAAACGATTTTCGTCTCGAAAGAAAAAAACATGCACAACAATAGATAAATCCTCTGTACTTATTAAAGTTAATGTCCCTTTAAAGTTTCTATGACCAATATGACCAATATGACCAATATACGAACAGGTTAACTCAGATGTAAGTTATAATGTTACGTAACAACAAATTGTCAGGTAATGTAAAGGAATCGTGTCAAACCAAAAGCCATCAGGTGACATTAACATCCTGCGTACACATGTATTACCAGAGTTAAGTTTGAGTGATATACACAAGTTTTCTAAAATGTACAAATGTATTTCCTTTCCCGTGTTCACTGTCGAAGAAATGTATATCATAAAGAACTTAAAGAAAATGTTAACATTATGAAAAATTCTTTGATAAGTTGATTTTTGCTTAAAAAATAACCAAGTATTAATGTTTCACGATAATTGTTTAAAAAAAAAACTCTAATTCAAATTTTGTATTTAATAGAGATTTTTTATTTCGTAGAAAATTAAACGAGACTTCATTGCATATGATTTTTGTCATTTATTTTTTAATTCAATGTTTTAAGCAAAATCCAGGCGTTAAAACAAATCAATATTGAAATTTTAACTAATGTACACAAAATATGTCATTGCATACATTTCAACAATGTATTGTATACCCGCCAATATGTATCGACAGAGTTATAGGCCCTGATTAGGACTGATATAGTTGGGTATGATGATCTTTTGATGAAATTAGATATTTTTGACAAAAGTATCGTTTTGTTTTATTATCTTTTTGCTATTCGACAAATGTGTTTCCGACCTAAAATAAATATTTTAAACTGACATATCATTTAGTTTAATTCTCTTTTCTTTTAAACATTTCCTTGCATATAATTGAAAATATCACGGGCTAAACGTTCAGAAATAATCAGTTTAATCTGGGACATAATATATTGTCAGTTTACTTTTCTCAGGTTTTTTTTTCTCAGAATTTTTTCTCTAGCACGTTGTATTTAATACTACATACACAACACGTACAGGGTCTCAAAACAAAAATTATATACAGTAATTGCTTTTTCCTTATACGGGATATTTGATAAACATTCACATCAAAACGCATATGTTCTGTCTAATGGCAAATAGGTTGGAACATATAAATGATTTTTTTCACTGCAATCTAGTCTTTACTGCTTTGCTTTCCGATTTACAACGAACTTTGATTGTTGAAATATACAATGTCACGTGGTAGCCTATACATAGAGGGACCGAATCAAAAAGACAGAAAACTATCGGTATAAATGATCGAATATTTTCGAGACGTTCCGAGAATCGTGTTGTCGAGATATCTGAATGGCCAATAGAAGCTACCAAAACTCACCAATATATAGGTGTGAACCGCTTAGGGAGTTCATGAAAAAATATGTCAAAGCACTATATAGTTCCTCCTAATTTTTTTCGAGTTAAACCATGATACTCTCTGCGGTCACAGTACCACGTGGGATTGGATCGTTACGGCAAATTTCGTGCACCAGTTATGATAAGTTAATTCTAACTTTTGTGATACATGTGAAAATATTGCATTTATTTTCAGTTTTGTTTTTGAAACGAAATGTAAACATTTATCTATAGTTGGGCAGGATTTTTCTGTATTTTTTTCTAAAGGCAATGTAAATGTATATTTTAATGTAAAGACAGTTCCTACATTATGATTTGGATGTTACTTTATACATCAGACCTTTTAAGCGCTTAGGGTTATTTTCATTATAAATCATGCCCTGTTAAAATACTATAATAATAAATGGTTGATGCTTTCAAATAAGCTAGTAATTCCGAATACATTTATGGCCCCAGTTCCCGTGTTATAACAGGAGACCTTAACATCATTCGTGACCGAGAGATAAATTCATTCCCCAGTAAAAGACCTAAATATCGTCCCCCGTCAATTATTAATTGGAATGTGTGTCGTAACATCATCCACGACTCACTCCGTACTTACTGCTCGAAATGGATAAAACAAGAAAAGGCTTACAAGAAATCCTTAGATTCTTTTTTTAATTCAGTAATGAACATAGTTGATATACGAATACAACATTTTAAAGAACATTTTACTCCTTACAACAACCAAAATAACTCTATTTCTCGTATCAAACATAAGCTAAAAGAACTCGCCAAGGAATCTGTTTTTGTCCCGGCTGATAAGGCTGCTAATAATATCATTATTGTTTGACGTAAATTACATTGAGGTTTTGCAAAAGGTAATCACGAATTCACCAACATTCCAACTGACTCCATTTTCGGAAAATGACATCTTTAACAAACATAAACTTTAAGCTACTTCTTCACAAGCAGAACCAAATACAATTTTAGGGGCCAGCTGAAGCCTCCGGGTGCGGGATTTTCTTGCTGTATGAAAGACCCATTGGTTGCCTTCGGCTGTTTTCTGCTCCTTGGTCGGGTTGTTGTCTCTTTGACATATTCCCCATTTCCATTCTCAATTTTATTGAAACAATTGTTTCTTATAATAAATATAAAGTCACCTTTTGGTTAATTTTACGAACTTTTCATGATTTGTTTACTTTAACTGAAAAGAAATATTTATTACACGAATATCTTTATTGTCGTAACCAAAATGCCTTCCTCCTTTTCTCCTTCTCTCATTTAAGACATCAACAAATACAACTTACCACCGATCTGTTACTGGTCATGAGCTAAACGACGATTGCCACAAATAAGATAAACTTTTTGAAGCATTTGGGTTTATCTTTAGGATTTGTTTGGTTTGTGTTTCAATAGTTTATAACAATAGACAATATTTATTAGCACAAACACATTTACATTAAATGGTTATGGCATACATTATAGTACAATTGAAATAATAAACTTACAACAATTTAATTTATATGTGTGGTCTTTTGGTAAAAGTGTTGCATGTCTTCCTGTGACCTAAAATTTTTGACGGCCCCTTGGTGCAAGAAATTTATCTTCTCATTCTTCATTTTTTTCTTAAGAAGGCGATGATCAAAACTAACATCTGAATGTTTTGTATTTTGTTTGTTGAATATATGGTTCAATATAACCCACAGCTCATTTTATGTTTTTTTAAAGTCTGATATCAATTTGATTATCCATTTAGCAAACACATTAAAATTTATAAAAAAATATAATTTATAACTTTTCCAAAAAAGGCATTGGAGTAATTTATAAAAATATATTGATCATAGATATTCATAATAATGCAAGACATGATCATTTTATTTTGCAGATCATTATGTTGCTATGGAAGCCATCAGGGGGGAAAGTAAGTAAATTACCTTTATGTTCCACACTTCATCTTATTCAGCGGATCTATATTCTTTATTTTACTATATTGTATCTCCTTGAACGAAAGCTAGGTTTGAGATTATTTTCATTATATCAATGCTCCTTTGATTGTGTACCCATGCATAGTAAACATCACGACTTTGAATTTGAGCGTTCCCAGTAAAGATTAACCAGGAAAAAGTAAAATAAGAAAAATACCGAACCCCAAGGAAAATTCAAAACGGAAAGTCCCTTCTCAAATGGCAAAATCAAAAGCTCAAACATATCAAACGAACGGAAAACAACTGTCATATTCTGACTTGATACAGGCATTTCCTTATGTAGAAAATGGTGGATTAAACCTGGTTAAACCTCTAACTTGTATGACAGTCGCATGTAATTCATTATATTGCCTGTGTGAGCAAAACAAACAGATATAATAGGTAAAAATGTAAAAAAATGGGATACAGCAATCAACATTGTGTTACAATCTTAAACGTCATAAAAATAAACAGCTATGCCAACAAAGGAAAACAAAATGGCATATAGAAACTCTATAGACATAACACAAGGAAATTAGCATCAAAACCCCCGTTTTCTACATTATTGAACTGTTAGAGATGAAAAGAGAAGACAGTACTATAAAACTAGACATAACATAACACCATTTAACAGATAGTTTTAACAAAGCAAATATTTAGATGATATATTCTCTGTAACAAAAACAAGTTTTTTTTCTAAATATACCAATGAAATTTATCTGGCTGAATTCTTTTGTAATAAATCTATAAGTAAAAGTGACTGATGTCCATTTTCGACCTTGATACAAACATTTCTCATAGTAATTTATTGTTTTATATATTGTTCAGCTGGTTAAGTACTTTGAGCTTGCTCTCTAGATCTGTAATGATACCCCCGCTTTAAAAAAAAGTGGGGGTATACTGTTTTTCCTCTGTTTGTCCGATCCGTCCATCCGTCAGTCCGTCCATCCGTCCCATGAATATTTTTCGTCGCATCTTTCTCAGGAACTACATCATAAGGATTTCTGATATTTGGTTTCAGGGTTTATACAAGTCAGCTATACCGTGTGATGCGTTTTCAGATTCATCACTCAACAACTTCCTGTTGACCGAACACTTACATATTTTTACACTATTAAAATTATCCATATTTGGGCGGGGTATCTTCAGTGAGCAGTAGCTCGCAGTTTCACTTGTTGTGTTCATTGTTCATTGCGATATAATTTGTTAATAAATTTGTATTTTTGTTATCATTCTGTTCAAACGTTATTTTTAAGTTTACATGTACTGATTTTTATTGTTTGTTCTTTTATGAAAGTTGTGTTAATAAACTGACCAAATATAGGCAACGGTTTGATTACCGATGTTCAAATCTCATAAATCGATTGAGAAGACAAATCACACAAACACACTAAAACTGAGAAAATTACGGAACCTCGTCATTTGTTGTCTTGTGTTATATCGTATTGGTTATTGTCTTCGCCTGCGACGAAAGTCGCAGTATGCTAGAAATCGGGATAACTATCCGGAGGCTACGGCGGAGTAAACTATTTGTATATAGCTTTATATTTCAGAAGGTAGAAGACCTGGATGCTTCATACCTTGTGTACAGATATCTTATGTCACGAGGTTTCCGTCTGTCATATGTCCATTGTCCTTTACCTCATTTTCATGGTTCAACGATTGATTGAAAAAATCTAGCTTTTTGTCATGTGAATTTCTCACTTATTATGAGTAAAAGGATAACTATGCTTGGTATCTCTGTTCCTTATAACGTGTACATGTCCGTCTGACAGGGTTCACTTGACCAATACCTCATTTCATGGATCAGTGATCATGATAAAAGTTACGTAATTATGTCCGTTTCTCAGATACTATAAGCAGTAGGTCTTTCTGGTTTTATCGGACCTTGACTTCATTTTCATGGTTCGTTGGCCAATGTTGAGTTTTTGTTTTTATATCCCCGCTTTAAAAAAGTGGGGATACGAGTATACTGTTTTACCTCTGTCTGTCCATCCGTCTGTCCGTCAGTCCGTCAGTCCGTCAGTCCGTCCTTCCGTCCCATGAATACTTTTCGTCGAATCTTTCTCAGGAACTACATTACAAGGATTTCTGAAATTTGGTTTCAGGGTTTATATAAGTCAGCTATACCGTGTGATGCTTTTTTCAGATTCATCACTCAACAACTTCCTGTTTACCGAACACTTGTATCATTTTACACATGATAGCCAAGTTGAAAATTTTCGTCACATTTTTCTCAGGAACTACAATACAAGGATTTCTGAAATTTGGTTTCAGGGTTTATATGAGTCAGCTATACCGTGTGATTCGTTTTCAGATTCATCACTCAACAACTTCCTGGGGCGGGGATATCATTAGTGAGCAGTAGCTCACAGATTCACTTGTTTAGTCTGTTTTTTTCAATTACAATAAGCAATAGGTTAACTATGTTTGGTGTATGGAATACTTGTAAGGTGGACATATCTGCCTGACAGGATTTATCTGACCTTGACCTCATTGGATGGATCTTTAAAAGATTTAAGTTTATTTGATAGTTGTAGTTAAACCTTTATTTTTAAGACTTTCAACATAAAATTAATGGTCAGTAAAGCAGGCATTTCAGCGTTTGCACTCTTGTTTGTTTTGGAGAGTTTGGTCTTGATGGAAGATCTACGATTGCGTCTGTTTGAATTATTCACTTCATTAGACTCCGGACTATTTAGAGCTAGACATATTGTATACCTGTCTATTGTCAAAGACTGTATGTTGCCATCCAAGGTTTTGGTCTGTTGGTTATTTTTTTGGTGGGTTACTGACTCATTGATGTTAACCTTTTTCTTTGGGTTGCTGCCTCATTGATGTTCACTTCACATATTCTTTCATCGAAGTTCAACCCTTCATCATGTTTACGCGCCTCTCGGGGGGTAAGTGTCATGTTTTGGTCCATCGGGAATTGGGTGTTGGTGTCAAGACATTTGACATCATTCTTTAATCATTTTAACTGGTCTAAAATCGAGGCCATTTAGAGTTTGCCTATTAATGTAGGTGCTAGTAAATTTAATGTGTATTGCTGAACATTATATGTGAATCTCCATTATTTAGTTTAATTTTTTTTTCTCGCTCATTTTCTCATTGGAGTCACTCGCATCTCCATTTAATTACAACAAAACTTGAGTGTTTCTGCTTGCTAGTTCTTGTCCATTCTATAGCAATATTTTCAAGACTTTTCTCCTCATAAATGTCTGTACTTGTAATTGTAAAAATCGGTTATGATGTTTTACAATGTAATACTTTATATTTGTTTGATTCTTTAGATAAGGAAAAACAAGTTTTACCATTGAGAAGTCGACAATTATCTGATGTTTCAGTAAGTATTCATAAACATTAAACAGTACCTTGAATATCCCATTTAAACTTTTTTTTCATATTTCAAAGTAAAAAAATATGCCCTTAAATATTTGTTTCGTTTAAAAAACGTGTGATAAACAAACAATCGACATTCATGTGTGAATTAACTGTGCTTCTTCTCGACTTGTTCCATTATACATGAGAGAGACTTCACACACAGGAACTTATCAGGAAGAATGAAAGACAACTAGCTTTATTCTTTAACGTCAGGTTTTGCTATTTAGATGATGGCATCCCACTAAATATCGCAAGATCCCATCAAACTTAAGATACACAATACCACAAATACAGTTAAGTCTTCTTCATATATTGACTTACGTCTAGAAATTTACCATAAGGGTCGGTTTAGAACAGAACTTAACGGCAAAGGAGATGATTTCAGCTTCTGAATTGTGATCTTTCCATTTCTATGTAGTAACATTCCAGCAGCGCCTGCATGTGGAGTATATATCTCTCAGTTGATACGATATTCCAGAGCTTGCCTTTCCCATCCACCATGATAGAAGATTGTTGCTTAAAAGGGAGCTATTTAACCAAGGGTTCCAAGTGGTAAAATTTTTCAAGGGACGACATCGCGAGTTTATTGACCGTCATGGAACATCTGTTTCACAGACGATGAATATATTCCTTTTGTTGTGACAACAATCACGTCCGCTTTTGCTCGAATGTAACATTACTAAATGAGACTTATCACCCAACGAGTACTTACACGAGCGACACGACAGGTGCCTGTTAACGACAACACAGATACTCAAAAATAATCCAAGAGCATCAAAAATCCCTTTTGAGAAAATTAGTGGTGATCTTATGTGCTTCGGAATAGTTAGCAGATCTTTATATACCCATATTTGGAGAAAGATCAGCTAACCAACCCGGAGCACATAAGATCTCCACTAATTTTCTCTAAAAGGGATTTTTGATGCTCTTGGATTCTTTTTGAATATCTGTGATATCGGTAACAGTCTTATCAATCCCTTTTCATAAAAAAAAGTGTTTCTATTTCAAAATTTACATCCGGTCAAGTTTTTGGGTAAGAAATTTTACACAATCGATGGTTCGGTGAAGTCTTAGTGTAATATAAGAGTTAATAACCAATCGGCCATTTCGCAATCACTTATCCCTGGAACACAGTTATTGTACATAGTCCCGAGTGTGGACAGTGTATTACTTGCAAATGTTTGCATACACCTTTCAAATTTATTTCTTCGTATTTTATGCTTAAAATATGGATAAGATTACAATGTAAATACATTTTGGTCATCAATGGTAAAGTAAAGTAGTGAAATTGTCCAGTTGAAAAGGGTCTTAAATTAGTATGTCTGTAGCTGTCAAACAGAATTCAGGATCCCTTTTAACATGAAATTGTCCATATTTTGAGTTATAGCTGATGAACTTTTTTATAATGTTGATATAATTTGTCCTAAAAGTAGTACAATATACTGTGAAAATATTATTAAGAAAGCATGATGACCGGTCCATGAAAGCTATTTTTAGCTCGTCTCTTATGTTTAGACATTTTGCAATCCAAAAGGAGTCTCAAAAAAAAACATTTAATTTATTAAACGCCTACATAAACCAATGATTCATTTCGACAATTTTAGTAAAATAAGGAGTGAGTGAAAAAGCAGTAGTTAAACGAATTTAATAATACGGAAAAATAATTTTACAGCTCGACTACACTTATGCCAATGTTAGAAAACGAGAAAAACGGAGAATCAACTCTGAGCGACGGTCAAACGTGTCTCAAGGTGAGATTTAGTTAATAGATTTGTTCTTGAAAGAATAATCACGAAAATCAAAAGACGCCCAGTATATACAAAGACAGAGTTTTTATACTTAATTTAACAAAATACCAAGGTTGCAATGCTACCAAAAAGTATGATGGTCCATGCTTGTGACATATGTCGCTTGAAGCAAAAACTACCAAATTCATCCAAACATTAGTCAAAATTATGCATTTGATCATTCGAATGAACATTCATGACGTCACAATTACACCATTATTGATGGTATGCTCCAATAAACTGATATAATGGAAATCAAATGTTTATAGAACTTTTAAGAAAACTATTAATAAAGTCAAAACAAACTATATGTTGAGTACCTAGGAATGTTTGTTTTTTTCTAAATAAACCAAAATGGAGTTATCCCCATAATGTTTACCATTTTATTTTATAAAAGACAGGCCCAAGTAGTTTTCAAGATAAAATTGTATAATTATTATTTAGATTTTTTGAAATATACTTAAAGTGTGCACATTATCAGCATTTTGTTTTACTTTAAATATAACACCGACGCAGGATTTTGAATTATATCATATTTGTTGAAATTGTGAGTTATGACATAGTTTGTGCAGCTCACTCCACCTACAATAGTTTTACAGCGCGAACTTTTATAAAATGTAGATTGTACGAGCTTGTAGTGAAGGTCTGTATATTATAGAAATTTTGATTTTCCCAATTTTCTGCACATGACAGGATGTTGAATGGTCAAGTAATCTTTTCTCAGTACTTGGCGTCCGTCGTCATTCGTCGTCCGTCGTTGTCTGTCTTACAAAATGTTCATCTAAATCTACTGGGCCAAAACTTGGAGACACGCATGATTTGGGAACAAGTTTTAAAATATATCCGATGATAACGGCTATTAATCAAGATTAATAAGAAAAAATTATTACCAAGATAAGATCTACATCTAAGTTTAATGACTGTAATAGTCCGACGACTCCTTACTGAAGTTATTGGCCTTTTAATGACAATTTTCCAATTTTTTGCGTTTTTGATTAATATCTCTGAAACATTAATAGATAAATAAATGTAAATTTAAATAAGCAAAAATGAGCAGCAAGACAAGATCTACAAAGAAGTCTCATGGCCGAAATCATCAGTGGATTCATTATTGGAGTAACGATTTTTACCTATTTTTGCGTTTTTGCCTGTTATCTTAAAAACTATAATAGATAGATAAAACAACTTAAATATGCAAACATGATCAGCAAGACCAGATCTACAAATAAGTCAGGATGGTTGAAATCATCAGTCGACTCTTTATTGGAGTTATTGCTCTTTAATGATGATTTTTACTTATTATTTTGTATGTTTGCCTATTATCTTGAAAACTATAATAGATAGATAGACACTTTTAATATAAAAAAAACAAGATCAGTAAGATCGGATCTACAAATAAATTAACATGGCCGAAATCGAGTGATAGTTCTGAAATGATGATGATTTTTTTTACCCTTTTCTATGTTGTGGGCAAAAATTAAAGATAGAGAGAAACTGTAAACAGAAAAAATGATAAGCAATACAACATAAACAAAGAAATTTTTCATGAGTTCCTTTCTAGTTCACAATGTTGGCAAGGGTCAATTGTTGAAGATGTACATAGACCTAGGTGAGCGACACAGGCTCTTTACAGCCTCTAGTGTTGGTTATAAACGAAGTAAAAATGTATTTCTGATGACTTTTCATTGGTAGTAGAATTTCGAGTTATTAGTATTATTTTATCGGTCCAACATTCGATAAACAGTTGTTAACCGGTTATGGCACTAACGACATTTTTGTTTTAATAACATTACAATTCTTACCTTCAAAAGTTCAGTTTTGAAATTTAAGCGAAACACCAACAATAAATTGTACTAAATTATGGACTAATCAATTACTTTTAATGGGCATAAAATTTGTCTTTAAGACGCAACCATTTTAACGCGAACTGTTTACTATATTAAGTATGAATATCAAAACTTGTGTGATATATGTCAATGATACAGCATCCCAACAATTAAAAATAAATAAAAAACATTCAAAGGGCAAAATGTCTTTAACAATAGACACTTGTCTATACAATATGTCAAGCTCTTAATCGTCCGAAGTAGAATGTGTCAAGCTCTTTACTCGTCCCGAGTACAATACATCATGCTCTTTATTGTCCAGATTCTTCAAAAGTTGTGCATAAATTAAAAAGACATAATCAAAGAGCTACCATTTAAACCCAATGCTATAAATAATGACAGTCATAAAACAATATTTTCTCAATTTCAAAAACAATCCTATCTAAATATCCCTGTCTGCAAACAAAATAATGTTTTACTGAATTAAGATTGTAAACAGCTATAATATGGGAAAAATATGTCATTTTCAAAAGACGGCTCATCACAAATTACAGCATACTGTACTATAGGTATACATATATGTGTATATATAAAGACTACTTTTCTGCTTAAACAATTAGATTCTGGAGAATGGACAGATGATTGTTCTGGTAGCATAACTGATACATTGGACAAGGTGAGGTCATTACATATATAATTTACAATTACAGTAAAAACATTACAAAGACTGGAAAGAAAGTGTGTTTTCATTTTTATCATGTTACTCGTATTGGTTTTTTATTTGGTAAAGAATCGCTTAAGTGTCAGTAAATTGGAAAATGCAAATATTTTATGAAATTATGCCTTTTAGATTAATTTCTTTTCGATATTAAACAAGATCAGTCATATAGGTGTGTGTTATACATGGATTTATATAATGTATTTGAATAAAATCGTTACGAGTGACTCAGTCCAATACACTGCATTTGTCATTATTAATTAAGGAAAGACAATATTTATGTTTGGGCGAAGTATTGAAAGAAAGTAGTTGAAGGATAAACAATATGAAATTTGACATTGTGATAACTTTTTATTAGCTTATACAACAAGTACATAACACAAAAGACGGAGACATTAACGTGAACTTTATATAGCACTAAAATGATCATAAATTATTCAAAATTAAGCTTGTTGTTTCAATAGAAGCTGGGTAGCAGGCAATTAAGTATTATATTTCCTTCTTTTATGAAAAATGAAGGAGACGTTATAAGCATTACTTTCAATTTTATCTCGGTGGTAACCGAGTTAAATGTCAAAATCAATGTACTGCTGTAGACAGATGAGAATAGTCAATAATTATGACCTTTTGATTATTCTAAACAATATCCAGGATGAAGTAAAAACATTTTGTATTATTTTCTGTTTTATATCATATGTATACACATTTTTTTCAGGCAGACGATGATATTACACCGACTCTTCGATCTCGAACATCTTCTAGAGTCAAAGTATGTCAACACATTACAATAATGCGAATTTCTAGGGGTAGTTTATAGGATCTTTTCCACGTTTTATCTTTGAGGACCAAAATTTTCATGTCTAAAAATGGAATATAATTCAATAATAATCGAAGTCAGTGGCCAATTAGTCTAAGTAGTTCATGTACTGTATAACAAGCTTGTCAACACCGAGGTTGTGAGTTCGAACCCTGCACGTGGCAGGTGCGTTCGAATCCAATCTTAATTGACTAGGATTGTCAGTTTTCCTGACGAAGGTTGGTCGTTCTCGCCAGGCACTTCGGCTTCCTCGATTATATAAAAAAAACAGACCGCCACAGTATGGTCAATAGTGATAAACGCGGCGTTAACACCAACAATTAATCAACCAACCAATTACAGTTGTAAAGTGTGATTAAAATGTAGTTTTACCAGTTCAAAACTGCAAGTCATATGCCCTCCCTCTTACCAGAAATTATCACACACAAACATATAAATAGCATGTAATGTTTTTACTATACGAGAAATCTTGGTTCTTCGTTTTAACTTCAACGTGACTAAGTAATTTAAGTACAAAAATGCATGTCATGAGCAAAGCCAGGTTACAATTAATAAAATTATTACGAACACCACCTATAGTTACACAAAAGAAACGTATTATATGATTTCTGTGTGCACACATGTTTATTTAACCTTTATCCAGATACAATCAAGAACACTTTTTATGTTGGTTAAAATTTCAAATTTAGGACCGAAAACACTATTTTAAAGATAAACTTGAAACATAATAGTTTTATTTGATAAACATCCAAAAATTCACCATGAAGGTCGGTTGATAACTAAAATTTACGACCAAAGCAATCACTTTAGGTTAACTTTCTATATTTATGAGCAACATCAAACATTATCTGTAATAATGTTTTCTATTTTAAATTTAGTGAACCGATGTTCAGATCTCATAAATCGAGACCGATTCCGGGTTAGTCGAAGGGTAAGCGCCCCTTCTATGTATCCATCCCCGGCCATGCGAATCTACATTCAGTAAAAATGTCAATCGGTAATAAGACACAATCAGTAAAATTACAGATCATACGACTTTACTGGTATCTATAGATCTGAGACCGCGGTAACCTGTTGCTAGTGAGTTGAGACACCGACACAACCTATCTGCCAGCTAATACGTGATGTGACAATTAAACATATGTAGCGTCGATTTCAGTCGTTCTTCATCATGTTTCAAAGTTGTCAGAGACAAAACGCAGTCTTTTTTCCACATTTATGACTCTCACCGAATATAGTACTAATTGACAAAATCAGAAAACAAAAATAATTTAAACAATTAGCTCAATATATCAACTTAGGATATTTAAAACGTTTACATGTACGCATCTTTAAATTCATCACAAAAAATTCTGAAGATTCTGAAAAGGCGCCGAAGTCGAATAATGTTTTTTTTTTTAATTTTTAATGGATGTATGAGATTTGAACATCTACTGTCGCTTCTAAGTTATCACCAGAAGCAAGGGGCGCAATAGTGTCTTATACTTTTTTTTCTATTTGTTATATTGATTCTGATTTGAGGATAGTTTTTGATTCTTTTTTTAATTCGTTCTTGACGTTCAACAGTTAGACTTGATCTAACAGTTATCGAAATAGAAAGGATTTAAACATCCCAAAAGAAATTGACACTCTTATATTTACTGAACTATCATGATAAAATGAAAGAACGTGTTGTGTTAATGTCAAAGAAACAGCAACCTAACAACTTGAACATTGAAGTGCATGTTCATGATGTTGATGTTTTATAAATGACTTATATAGATTTGAACATCGGTAAACTACTGTCGCCTTAATTTATATATAGATTGGGAGTTTTTCTGTATCAATTATTGCTTTCAAGATAATATAAAAACGCTTAAAGTTTATAAAATCATTATTAAAATTGAATAAAAATCTTTTGAGAGTTTTGATGGATTAACCAAAGATCTGATTTTCCAAGCATTTGTTATCCTGTTATATTTCTTCTACAGTTTTTATAAGATATATTTCCAGTAACTCATGATGCAGAACAGAATGTTATATCCTAACACCTGTTTTATCATCTCTAAGCTCTTTTTATCAGATTAATTGTTTACTCGTTCTCGTTTTGAATATGAATGAAATATTTTTCACTGCCCGTTAAGTAACAATTTACAGCAACCAATCAATCATACGAGTTTTACTCGCATATAACAAGTGAATTTTTATGTTTGTAGTCCCTTCAAATGTCAATTCGAATGACGAGATTATGGAACGACGAAGAGGTTAAGTTACCAGAGTCAACAAAACTGTAATTTGTGGAATCTTGCACACAACAGAAAATATTAGATACTACGATGTTTATATCAAAAACCTGATAGACATAGTAAAAAAGCATGTTATGAATTAATAAGAGCTTTATGTACAGCTAAAATGAGAAATCTTGAATGATATTTTTTGATGAACTGTCAAGAAACAACAGTCTATTGACACCACGATTTATCGTGTATCATAAAATACAGGTCAACAGTAGGACATAAAATATTGAAGTATACAGAATAATTTTGTTACATCATTTTAAGGCTTTTGTTTATACTTAATTTGGTTTCCAATGCAAATCATTAATTGTAATATTTTTTGTTGTTGTTTTGTTGCATTTATTTCATGTGATTTCCCCAAACAAATCCGAATTTTCATGACATAATATCGTGTTTTCCTGCTGGGTCAATACTTGGAAAACATTTCCATATAGAGGAAAACAACAAAGCCATATTTGAAATGGAATATATTTCCGTGTTTAATACTTCATTATAGCTTTCTAAAAACCAGATATACAGTGATTAATCAACGATCCTTAATTTTCACAATATATTTTGATTTTGAACATAGTTAGTATTAAATGAACGCGTATGAGCAATATTTTCAGTTTTATTTCCAATGAAATCGACATTCTTTTTATCACCTTTAGAACAAAAGGAATATTAAAAAAAAACAATATTTTTTTTTAAAATTATGTCAACTGTGTCAATAAAAAAACCTTTTCTTTGACATTGACAATAATATTTGTATTTCGTAATTAGAATCATTATACTTATAAATTAAATCACTTGGGGTGACAATTAAATCACTTGGGGTGACAATTAAATCACTTGGGGTGACAATTAATAAAAGAAACTGAACAGCCTGACTAATACTGCAACAATAAACGAAAAACAATTATGGCGGATAGTAACCAACGATTACCAGTGGGTTAAAGGCTCCTGGCAGTGTTTATCATGTTTTGGAGCGCTGAACCATTTGCCCAACCGGGGAAAATGATGAAACAATACGACATAAGAACGAAGTGAAAATAACCAGTTGGAAAGGGTTTGACTTATCGGATTAGTACTAAGCACTATGACACATAACAAGTAAACAAATCACGCAATGTAACAAACTAAGAGTAAACGTACTTACTGAAAGCTAGAAATAAGCCAAATATAAACTAAAACATAATCCATACTTTCCCTTGACTAAAATATCGGAGTAAGTGTCAGCCCACATAGGCATAAAGTGTTTTCTACTAATAGAGTATATGATATCAAACTCAAAACCAAAAATCATCTTGACTTTTTTTCAGTAATAAATGTGAAAGCAATAGCGATTGTAGGCCTAAAACTACACATCATGATGCAATGTCGTTGTCGGAAAAAAATATTACCGAGTAAATTCAAAAAGGGGGAAGTCCATATAAACTGACAAAATCAAATGTTAGACTACATCAACCAACTGTCGTATTCCTGACTTGGTAAAAAAGGCATTTTCCAAAAAATTGTTGGGCTGAAACTTAATTCTTTTTCCTAAATTGAGTATATGGTCTATTGCTACCTTTTGTGTTGTTCTTCCTTTTTTTATATCAATTATCATTCTGACCTTTTACAGGGCCTAATGAATAAAACTACTGAAAACTTGACGTCTGCAATTTAAAACAAACGTATAATTGTATATGAGGTTAGTTTTATTCATTTGTTAACTTATCCTACGATTTGGATATTCTTTAACATTCAGTGTGATTGTACATGATACGGTTATGCTGTTGTTATAACTACAAAAATAAATGAAAAATTTTGGGCAACGTAGCTTAAATCAAATCAAACATATAATTATACATATAAAATATCGACCATGATTTGCAAGAATTTATTCATTTTGAACATACTTTAATGAACATAGAAACAAATGCCAAACCCTGTGCTGGTAGACTCCATACACGACTGAACGTAGTGAATGTATAAGATGCATTTAGTTTGATGTTGCTTTGGTTTTCTATGTTGTGTTTTGTGTTATGTTGTTTGTCTGTTTGTCTTTTTTTATTGGTCATGACGTTGTTAGTTTATTTTCCACTTGTGAGTTTGAATGTCCCTTTGGTATCCTTCGCCTCTCTTTTAAACTGTTGGTAAACTGCAATGTCTTGTCTTTCTTCGTTATTGTTTTCTTGTGTCCCCTTGTTATATCTTCTCCTCCTCTTTTTGGCAAAATAATACTATTGTAGACTCATTAATTTTAGGAAACATTAAATAGTTTGTCACATAATGACGTGATACACGATTTTTCATTTTGATTCGTATTGGAACAGATAACGTAGGACAAAAATAAAATGTTGTGATCTGCTTTCTTATGCATTGATTTAAGTGATAAGCAGCTGCGCCAAGAGCGCATGAAACGCCCTTATCGTGCATATTGAAATAGATGCAAAAATAAACTGTGATATGAAGAAGGCATTTAAACAGAAGCAAATCAAATAACTCTATAGAAAGAAACGTACATGAGGATACCCTTAGGCGTAAAAATATTGCGTCAAATATGACTGCTTAGAGTCCCATTACTCTGGAATGACAAACCAGAAAATTTTCCAAATCAAGACCTAGTCTATATTCACCAATCCCAACAACAGTGTTGAATATAAGTTTGTAGTAATTCAAACCAAGCATACTAGATTGTTTGATTGGTTGATGTTTTTATTGGTGGAGGAAGGAAGTCGGAGTGCCCAGAGAGAACCACCGACCTTCGGTAGGAAAACAGTCAATTAAGATTGGAGTCGAGTGCACCTGCCCCGTGCGAGATGATTCGATAGCATACTTGAGCTAGTGTATGATATATAATTTTTTTTTTATTTATTTGACAAAATCCAATAACTCTGGAATGACATCGGATCTTTTTTTTGTTTAAATCGAACAATGTGCTATTTTCACCAATTCCAACAGTTGTGTAAAGTTTTTTAGTGAATCAATCCAAACATACACAAGTTATGGTACAGCATGTGTATGAATCAAAAGGAGCTTACTTTTATCATACCCCTAAAAATGTAAAGTTTTGAAGAAATCAATCCAGGCATAACTGAATTAGTGTGAGCTATGTGGAAACTTGCATTAAATGAACTGTTAAAGTCCATACACTCTAAAACGACAGCCGAAAGTTTTCAAAATCGAAAGGGTACTTCTAATGTTGTGTTAAAATTACATAAGAATTGATGAAAGCAAATTTGAGTTATAGTACAAAGTAAACGGACGGACGTACAATGGTAAACTATAATAGTCTTCGACGGGCGTATACATCTCATCAAATATACCAGGTTTGTAATTTTTCGTCTACACGAGACTCATCAGAGGCGCTCGAATCAAAACAGTTGAAAGGCCAAATCAATCAAAGTTGAAGAGCATGAAAAACCGAAAAATCCGAAAAGTTGTGATAAATACGGATAATCTATACCTGGAATAATTCAACCTTTTGTAAACGGTAGAAAATTAACATATCAATGATGTTTTATCCTAGCACAAACGTGCAGATAATCGGGCTAGTGATACTTTCGGCAAGGCTACAAAATGAAGTAAAGAATTCTAATTGAGTTAATTTCATTTTATTTGTATGTTGGTTTGAATCTTTTAGTCAGTTGTGTTGTATGTCTATGATGTATATTTACACAATTTTGGCTGCTGGGTCCCAATTATTGTCACAATAACCTATTATGTCTTAAGGTTGCTCACCCACTTTTCTTAACATCACAGAACTATTAACAACGGACATACAAATGTGTGATTTAGCTAGCTATGAAACCAGGTTTAACCCACCATTTCCTCGGAAAATACCTGTTCCAAGACCGTTGTTTTACAGTCGTTCCGTTGTTTGATGACGTTTGTTTTTGTTAGTTTTTATGTTATAGACTTCCCCTTTTTTAATTTACCTTGGACTTCGGTATTTTTGTATACTTTTTATTTCATTTCTAAGGAGAGGTTTTCTTGAATCTTCTCTGGCAAAAGTAAATCTCATTCAAAGTCAGTTTAAAAGCTAGCTGCAATTTTCAATTTGGTCCATATGTTAAATTCACAAGAAGTTTTGCTTAGTCATTAAGGCATATTAATAAAGAGTCAAAGCATTTTGACGGGACGTATTATGGTATACAAATGTCGTCTGTCCGTCTGTCCGTCTGTCCGTCTATCTGTCTGTCCGTCTATCCGTCTGTCCGTCTGTCTGTCCGGCATAAACATGTCGCACCGTAACTTGAGAACGACTTGTCCAAATTTCATGAAACTTAATATAGTTGTTTCTTATGATGGTCAAATGATCTGTATACTTTTTGGTGACAATAAGATTAAAACTTTTTTAGTTATAGGACTTAGTAACTAAAACAAGTGTGCGTGTGTTTTTTTTTTCACATGTCGCGCCGTATCTCAAAAACAATTTATGATTATTGCTTAAAACTTTACACACTTCTTAGTTATATTAATCTTAAGATCTGTATACTTCTTGGTGATGATTCAAAATTTTAATTTAGAGATATTGAGTATTTTGCTAAAAAAGGGGGAGGGGTTTTTCACATGTCGCGCCGTATCTCAAAAACAGTTTATGATTATTGCTTAAAACTTTACACACTTCTTAGTTATATTAATCTTAAGATCTGTATACTTTTTGGTGATGATTCAAAATTTTATTTTTGAGTTATTGAGTATTTTGTAAAAAAAAGGGGGAGGGGTTTTTCACATGTCGCGCCGTATCTCAAAAACGATTTATGATTATTGCTTAAAATTTTACACACTTCTGAGTTATATTAATCTTAAGATTTGTATACTTTTTGGTGATGATTAAAAATTTTATTTTTGAGTTATTAGGTATTTTGTAAAAAAAGGGGAGGGGTTTTTCACATGTCGCGCCGTATCTCAAAAACGATTTATGATTATTGCTTAAAATTTTACACACTTCTTAGTTATATTAATCTGAAGATCTGTATACTTTTTGGTTTTGATTCAAAATTTTATTTTTGAGATATTGATTTTTGTTTTTAAAGGGGGGTTTTCTCATGTCGCGCCGTATCTCAAAAACAATTTATGATTATTGCTTAAAATTTTACACACTTCTTAGTTATATTAATCTTAAGATCTGTATACTTTTTGGTTTTGATTCAAAATTTTATTTTAGAGATATTGAGTTTTTTGTAAAAAAGGGGGTTTTCGCATGTCAGGCCGTATGTCAGAAACTATTATGATTATTGCATAAAAATTCATACACAAGACGACGGGCGTATCATGCGCTCATGGCGCAGCTGTTTATTAATGTATTAGATACAAAAAAAATATTCTGAAAAAGATGAATGTTTATTCTTAGGTTACCAGATTCGCCTGAACTTTGGCAGCAAATATTTGATTCAGTATTAAATAAAAGTTGCGAAATCACTGGATTACACAATTAAAACCAAGAATTTTCCAACCCGAAGAAGATAAATTACGAGTTTCGGTGTTTTTGAAATAGATCAATCTCAAAATATTATTGCTAATTGAAAGTAAAATGGATTAGAAAAAAAGGTCGTACAGTTATCTATAATTCCCTTTCGTTTGGAGGATTATAGTTTCCGTAAGTTATCAGTTTTGTATCTAAAACATACAAAACATTAAAAAAAAAAACCAACATACATCTTAAATAACAAAGTAAATATTCTATATTTATTTTGATCTTGATAACTCTGTGTGTTGTTATTCATTTATAATGTAAGAATACTGTTTTACTGTTACAATTTTACTTGAACAGTAGGCGAAAGAATAAAATCTTATTGTTTGAACAACTGAAAAGGGGAAAAATGGGTTAAATAACTTGAACATAAGTTTGCGTGATTCATTTGAATGTTTTTAAGGAAAAATTATTCTACAAAATTTTTGGAGAGGTGCTTCAGAAATGGAAAGTTTATCAAACGGAAACAATTTATTCCTATAAAATGATTAATTATTTTGAAAACACCAATTTGTTCACAGATTTTCCTTATCCATGATACGATTGAATTGATTAGATTATAACCCCTTAAACTATATTTCTTATATGAATCATAACGCCATACAATCTTATATCGGTTTTCCTGACCATTGTGTCCTGTTTTCAAACGAATACATTATCCAAATACATCCTTTGTTGTTTTTATTGTATTCCTTTTTTTTTGTAAAGTTTGTGATCATATTATCGGTTGGTATTCCTTGCAGATTATATTGACTAATAAAACAAAACTAGTGCTGTGGAGGTTGTATACTTGAAAAGTAGTATACCAATAGTATGTCCAAACCAAGCCAAACTGTTTAGTTCATATGTTGTTATCTCCCTCATGCAAAGCTCTGACTCCTTGTTCGGCTTTGGCTATACTTTTTGTCATTTTTCGTTTATAAGATCTTTATTGTTTAATAAATTTAGGATTTGCATCTGATGCAGAAAAAATGGTAAGGTTAGTTTTAATGTAAGTCTTTTTTGTAGTAATTGTTTGTCGACACGAATAGTTGACTAGACAACGAGATTCCTGTTGAGGTAGACAGTTTGTCTATATAAGAATGTTGAAAAATGTAATCAGGTCCGGATGGTATGGAGAAATTCATCTCCTAGCTCTGAACAGTAGAGTGTCGTGCTATTTGCACTTACGGTCAAGGTACAATAAATGGGCTATGTACCAAATTTTGGTAAATATCGCAACTGAAAATCGAAAAATAGTGCATTTATCTTATTTATTTTTTGTAATTCTACTGAATGAATTCTTTCAAAACAGGTGAGCATGTGTATAGATAGCACATAAAATCGGTGAAAAACGTTCCTAAATTTATCTTGAAGTAATAAAATCTCCAAAAAAGTTTGATATGTTGTTGATGGATTAAGGAGAAGGTTCATACCACGAAAATAACCAATTCTAAATATCAAATCAATGATAAGTTTTCGATACATAAATTTCCGTCTGATTAATATAAAATATAGGGTAACCGACTTCGTTTTTGTGTATTAACTTATCTGTTAAATGGTAGGTTTTGAAAGCGTCAAACATCGACTATTAACAGCTAATAACGCGATGACGTTACGATTATTTCGACGTTTTGTGGAAAATGAAAGAGATAAATGCATTTTTTGTATGCACAAATTAACAAATTCGTTGACATTTTTATTTTCCTATTTACCGTCACTTGAGATTTTGAGAATATTCTTATCACATTTTAAAGGATCGTTACTGACCGGTTGAAAATCGGAATTTTCTCCCTGTACCAAAATACATTTTTTCCGGCATCTGTCCAAATCTCACGTCCTTCAATTGTTTCGACCATCTTTTCATCCTTGATATGCATTCAATATTTGACACTGGACATTGAGGAAACAATCATTCAATCAATCAAGAATTTTCAAAATGATGGCATAGTACCTCGTAGTGCTTCTATTGAAACTGTGGGGGAAATTTTTGTACTTTGACGTAACAGCACCCAATGTTTCATGGTACTCTAGACAAATCTTAATTATTGTTCTAATACTTCTATTTTTCAAAAATCTTCGTATTATGTCTATATCCATTATTTACATGGCATTGTGTAAACAATTTAGTTACGTCGTACAGTAATTAAGTTTATTCAGATGGAGTGTTTTGACGTATTAAATCTGTGATTAAAGAACTAATTATCTTTGTAGGAATTCATACTCGTTATCTCATGAAATGGGCTTAGATGTGTATAAATGTTTTGGTTTCCAGGATGCTCATCAAATACAACAGTGAAAATGTTGTTAACGCTTGAGGATAAGAAATTGAATATTTATTGCAAACAAACAAAGAAATAGCATTACAAAGTATAATGTACAAACAAAATATACAATGAAAAAAACCATGCAAGTTGAAAAGGAAAATTTAAAACAAATCTGCAAGTCTTTATTTTTCAGTTTAATGCCTGCTTTTAAAAGAAATAAGTGCTAGATAATTGAAGATAATGCAATTAACAAAAACAATTATCCTTAAGAAATCATACATATTCATATCATATATCATTTCCATAGATGATAAAATTGTAAAACTCATTATCTTGAATTATTAAAAATATTAGCTACTGCCTTATTTTAGTCTCCAAAATCACTGCAAAAGCTTTTCTTAAACTAAAGGTCCTTTTCCTTTTTTCTCTTACGGATGTTAGAATTATATTCAATTTCATTAATATTATTAGTTTTCAAAAATGTACAAAAACTGTGTATTTGGGTTTTTTCATTCAAAAGATTTATTTGATCTTACTGAAGATTTTACAATTTTATTTTGAGTTTAAACGGATGTATTTATTCAAAAATTAACATCAATTAGCACCCAGTACTTACTTCTAAGATTTTGTTCAGCATAGATAAATGATACAAGCAATACTTGTATTCTTCTTTAGTATTTGATATTTTTATGTTATTTATAAATAGATTTCATTGTAATATCATCTTCTCCTAGACTGAGTCACGATAGGACCAAAATTATAATAAACTGAAATATTATTATTTAAATTTACGATTTCTGTCATCTTACCAAAACATATCAAAACTAAAATTTAATTTTTTATGAATACAGACGAAAGTACCACTAAGTATAGAGTTTTTTAACCGTCTTAATGTAAAACGGATGGATCCATCATGATTTGATAAAACTGTACATACTACGATAGAATTCTGGAGTTGTAAACATAGTGTTTAATATGTAACGTATTTTTTGAAATTATACTGAAGCAAAACCGATATACTCATTTGTTGTTGGCATGTTTCACTATATTGTAATTCATTCCTTTGCAACACTGAGAAAAACATGAATGTGTTATTAGAGACAGGAACTCTCATTTTGCATAATCTATTTCACTTTCAAAGATGTAAGATGATTTGAATATTCTGTACTGAGCAGGTGACATCTTGAAGCATCCGAGTTTAATGTCGTAATGTTGACCAAGTGCTGAAGCGGAAGCACCAACACATCCAGACACGTCTTTGCTTTCGACCTTGAATTCAGTCAGCTGAACGCAAACCTTAACAGATGTGCCTTTGATTTTAATGGTTGTACACATGTTTGGTGGTGGACTCTTTACTACAACAAATAAAATAAAATTTAGAAATAAATGTGTTAAATTAAAAATAAATCCGATAAACCTAACAAAGACTTTTTTAACATAGATTAAGTGTTGTTTTTTCGTAGATAAGGTTATTTATTAATCTTGGAAATCAGAAAGAGCATAATTAATTATTTAATATTCTGATATGTAATTAAATTATTCTATATAAGTATCCTTGTATTCACAAAATTATAACAATGCATCATAAGCCCCCAAGTCACTTTCCATAGCATTTGCATTTCTATACTAAATTTCTTTTGATACGAAAGACAAAACGTAAACTCGAGACATCAAATATGCATGTTACTCAATTGATATCACATAATCGAACTTTGGCTCCATCATCTATGCAAACGGGAAAGTAATTAAAAATTATAGAAAGACAGGCAGAAAGACGGATTGTTTACATATTCTAAATTATAATATATACAAATATGCGATCGTAGTTATAAGGATTTGTTGTAATAGCAGAGTAAATACCATGAGGCACCACAAAATGATCAAGAATGGTGATCAACACTACTATATTATCCAAGGTCGTTAGATAAATTATATGTGACATGAAATAAAATTATTTAATGATCATAATTTTTGTGTAGGGTCTTGTCCGATTACCCCCGTTATACTGCTTTCGAAGGTTAATAAAGAAATTTAAAGTCCTGTTATAGTTTGGATCATATTCTAGTTGTCATCTGAGGTACGGATTGTTTGAAATATTGAAAAGATACGTTTTATATCATTTAAATTTGATGAATATGACTCAACTGTATCATTATTTTACTTTTTAAACTGAAGTAAAATTCAATAGTAGATATTCATTTCAACATTTCATGAGAAAGGTACAACAAAAAAAAAAAAAAAAAACTGTTGCTGTTTTTTGTTTCATCCGTTTATACGCTTTGTATCATTTTCAATCGCGTTCACACATGTACCTATTGAAATCTTTGGATAGAAGTGTCAATATTGACAGCTCATATGGTTACAGTGCTATTGATACAAATGCAAACAAGGTGGCAGTTTAAACGTTATTCCACCAAAATTTGTATTAGATAGGGAAGTTTTCGAACCTCACCTTTCGCCACAGAAGGAACTAAGTATATGATAAAACATCACGCAAAATAACTTTGGATGTTCTGTTAAGTCGTATTTTTTTCAGAACTGGTCGAAAGGTACCTGAATGTGACAGAAAATTAATATTTTCAGTTTATCTGAAGCCACTCATGGGATTTTAAAATTCCTATTTACTGTTTTTTTTCATTAATAAGCTTATTACCATAGGTCATGGAACATCCCCAAGAAAGTTTTACTGACGCCTTCAAACGTCAAATGCGCGATTCTACGTCAAAATTAATGTTAATCTAACCATGTGTCTGTCAGGGTAAGGATTCGGTCCCAGTACTTAAAATCTTTCAATCCTTTATGGGTGAATTTTACATATACAAATAAAATCGCATAATAAAAAGCAAAATGAGGTTGTTAAATTTGATGTATGCCTTTTTGTGCTTCTTTGTTAAATTTGTTTGTTTTTATAGTGAGTAAGATGATAACACAATGTTGACTGCTGTACCCCTATTTTTGACATTTTTACCTATTGTGTCTGGTTTGTTTTGTTGTAGCATCGTTGTCAATATAATGGAATTTGATGCGACTGTCATACAAGTGAGAGGTTTAGCTAGCTATAAAACCAGGTTGAATCCACCATTTTCTACATAAGAAAATGCCTGTGCCAAGTCAGGAATATGACAGTTGTTATCCATTTGTTTGATGTGTTTGAGCTTTTGATTTTGCCATTTGATTAGGGATTTTTCTTTTTGAATTTTCCTCGGAGTTCGGTATTTTTGTGATTTTACTTTTTTCTTCACAAGTTGGTTCACCGTTTAGGAATATCTTTATCGCATATGGCCCCATTGTGTTTCAATTGTCGTAACCACAATCCCGCCCTCCTTTCCTCGATTGTCACATTAGTGTACGATATGAGACTGGTCAGCGGATTTATATTTGCATGAACAACACGATAGGTGCCACATGTAGAGCAGAAACAATTTAACCTTCGGGAGCACCGGTTCACTCCGGTTTTGTTGGGCTTTGTGTTGCTCAATATTTAGTTTTCTATGAAGTGTTTTGCTCGTCTTTTCGTTGGATTTTGTCGTTGCGTTGTTAGTTTTCTTCAACTTTTAAATGTCCTTCTGTCTCTTTTTCATCGAAGAATAGTGTTGTTGAGCACTTACAAAAACTGCAAATATGAAACACCCAATCTTAATCGCTAAAGAGGGAATCTCGTAACTAAGAAAATCATATAACTGAATAAGCTGTATTAGTCTTTTTGACATTCCTTCAAAATATCGAATTTACAATAAGAAAACTAGACAATTCAAAACAAATTAAAACCAAATATCTGCATTAAAGTACCTTCGAATTCCTTGGAAAAATAAACTTTTCCGTCAACTTGGAGTTTAACGTCGATTTCCAAGCCTTTGTAAATCAGATTAATACACACTGAAAAGAAAGAGAAGCATGAAAGTATCGCAAATATGTGTCTTTACATCGAATTAACTCAATAATTTTGTAAGGAAGTGAAAACTGCTTACACATTTGTTACGTCACTTGTTTTCTTCTCGTTTGAAATTTACAAAGTCTTCACAGTAAATATGATTTAAAAATGAATATAAGTAGAATAATTAGGATAATTAATTAAAGTGTGAATTTTATTTCAATTGATTTACCCGTTTCTTTACCATTTAGAAATTACTCAGAAGCTTAAAAAAGCAATAGCATGTGTATCATCAACTGTATTAATCCTTTCGGTGTCACATCAACAAATTTAAAACCCCTATATATTTAACCAACATTTCAATGTATACAGCTTGCTAAAAATTTGTATCTTAAGTTTAACTTAAATAGATCTATACATATACTGAATTGTACATGTATCTCACATTTCTATATGCCAGTTTTCACCCAATGTTTAACATCTTGTATTGACAAATGACGTTCCGAAAGTCGGCTGCTACTATACATAGCTCTCTGGTTTTCTAAAAACCTACAATACGCACACTACATGGGACACTTATCCCAAAGTTGTGATTGCAAAATCCACGGGCATCTAAATGTAAGCTAAAAATGGTCCAATGTATTTTTCATTCAGCAAAGGTTTCATTAAGCCGTTTTTTTCTAGTATGAGGAAACAATTCAAAAGCATACATTTTGTCAGAGTTGGGCTATTTTCATATGCTGATTGCTTGAAGTGGTGGTGTGACACCTTTCTATACAATCATTTCCGAATACCTGTTTTGACTTTGTAAATAAACTAGCTATATTTGAATAAATTGAATAATTAACAAGAAATGATTGAATTGGATCGCTGCAATTTGAAGTAATGTTACAAACTAGGTAGATTGTTCATTACTTCAATGTACAGAAATTCATAGCTTTCGATAGAAGTAAGTAAAGATTAAAGTACTTACTAAACAAATCTTTAGATAAATTATGAAATTAACATAAATACAGATTTGTATAATCCTTGAAATAACTATAATTCAAAATTCAAAAACTAACATGGAGTATATGTATCCAATTATAACCCTTTAGTTAAACATCGATATTTCCTAAATAAATGAATAATTTGTATCAAGTAAAACTTTATAAAGTCATGTGTTCAGGCAGTGACTTGCTTATATTCCAAGTTTTCAAAATTCGTCGTTTACCAAAGCTTATACCTTTTTAGTTCAACTTATGATATGTCAATAATATTATAAATAAACTGATGACATTGAGATATGTCTCGCCTGTAGGTTATTTTGATAGTAAATCACACATTTTGAAATTAAAACGGCAATTCTTTAATTAAGGAATGACTGTAATATTTTTTCTGTCTATGAAGAAATAACATCAAAAATGTGGTTCACACTAAATAACCCGCGTAGCGGGTTATTTTAAAGTGTGCACCACATTTTTATGTTATTTCGAATAGACAGAAAAAATATTACAGTCATTGCTTATAATTTAATTCTTAATTCCATTTTAAACCGGTGTAAATCATGAAAAAACGTTGATGACGTCAAGGTCACATGACAAAATTATGTCTATGAGCTGATAAACAAAACAACGTCAGCCAATCGGAAGACGCGTTACATCCAAAATTAAATTATTGTAAAATATGCAAAACATTCAAAGTCAATAAACCATGACTGAAGGTGCAGGGCATTAATGTAAGTTGAAATGAGATCTGCAAATGCTTTTACAACTACATACTAAATATAATTTTTTCATCATAATTGGTTTCCCTTAAACTGACATTATTACACACTTTGTCGTGTTTATTGTACAAACGTTCCAAAGACAATGAACCATGACTGAGGGAGGGGGGTCAATAATTTCCCTATAAATGAGATGTAAATGAGATGTTCCAATGCTTATACAAAAGCATACCAAATATCATGGAAATGAAATGCGCTAATGCCAATACAACTACATACCAACCATCATTGACTTACCATTAATGGTTTCTTTTAATCTGACCTGATCAAAAAACTTTAACATTTAAACTAAGCAAAAGTTACAAAGTCAATAGATCATGTGGAAGGGTCCTTAGAAATGAGATGTATCACCACCAATGGTTCCCCTCAAACTGACTTATACTTGTCTCATTGGCAATAATACCACATCTCCTTATTTTTATATTAATCACAAACTTTAATAAATTGCTGACGCCGCCACCATAGACAACTTGCCTAAGTCTAATAAGAAGGTGTACCAAAAGCGCATATTACTCCTTTATTGTGTATATTGAAGTTGTTACAGGAATAAAATGGGACATCAAGAAGGCATTTAGTCCGAAACAAATAAAATGGTTCTGTAGAAAAAAATATGCATGGCTTAGGTGTATAAATATTGTGTCGAATTTGACTGTAAAAAGTCCAATAACTATTGAAACATAAACAAGACAATAGTTGTTAAGTTTGTAGTAATTTGATCCTAGCATACAAGATCTAGTGCTTGATATTTAAAATGCATTCCATTTAATCTGACGGTAAAATTTCCATAACTCTGAAATGACATATCAAATTTCGAACGGTCAGCTATGTTCATTGATATGTCAACGATTGTGTGAAGCTTCAAGTAACCTATCCAAGCAAACTCAAGTTATGGTACACTATGTGAAACAATTTGGAACAACAAACCGGAAAGTTAATTTAAAAAAATCGAAACGGAGTTCCCTTCTTTAAATCCCAATAACAGTGTAAATTTTTGAGGAAATCAATACGGGAATACTGGAGTTAGCGCGCGATATGTAAAATAAAATGCATTAAATCTAACTGTTAAAGGCTCGAAACGCTCGGATGGAAGGATGGACGGTGGGATAGACGGACGAACAATGATATACAATAATACGTCCTGTTACAAACGATCTATATATCCTTCAATAATGCATAATGTCTTACATAAACCAAGTCCTAATATAAAAATGCAAAAACAGAAATGAATAAAAAACATCACATTGAATAAAAACAAATATGAAAATTAAAGGTGGAATACTCCTGTTTTAATTATTTGACATGAAAGGAAACTATTAGATTCTACCTAGGAACACTTGTAATGGTTAGTTAAACAACTGTAGAATATATACTTTTCATCCTCCATCATTTCTGTTTTCCTTTAATTTTCAGCACATACCTGTCTTTGTGATTCCTTTCATCGTCACCGTCTTGCAACAGTTGCAACCATTAGCAGAACACGTGCAACCATCCCCTGTTGTAACAATAACCCCACTTTCAGATAATAGGTCACTAAGGGAATGATCTATTCAGGAAAGAAATAAGATACTTAGTACTAGTAAATTTTAACCACAATGGCCTCCGAAACAGAGACTCAAATCGTGTCATACCATTTGGAGTGCTTATATGATTATATTGTTGAATTTTCGTTGATTACATGTGTGTATGCAGATCGTTGTAGTTGTGAAGTCTTCTTAGTCTTTTATATATCATCAATCAGATTTTTATTTGCATGGTACACAGCCTCTTTGGAACTTTCCTAGTGTATCTCCATGTTAGTTGACGTAGTACATTGAAAAGACACCCGACCATATTCATACCTAGCATGTATCGATTGCAAACGATTCAAGTTGATTTTTACATGTTTTTATTGACGAAGTGTCGTTGAAAAAAGATCGTTCTAAATTAGAAATAAGCAACATTGTAATTTTAATCGGCTAAAAACATCTTACTCACGCACGCACCCTAAAATGACTGTTGAAACTGGCCATTTTTTCTAAACACACTGAGTGTAATCTCAAGATTCAAGACATATCAGCTCTTTGGTAGTTTTGATAAATATGTAAATATTAAAGAAACAGTTTTTATTTTCATACCTGAAGGAGGGATTTTGAAGCATCCAAGTTGGAACTTGTATTCTCGCTTGATCTTTGCGCTAAGATCCAGACACCCAGACATGCCACTACTGCTCACTTTCAATTTCGTGAATTCAATACAAGCTTTGACTTCCATTCCATGCAACGGAATATTTATACAAACAGGTGATGGATTCTTTGCTGAAAAGAAAATTTGATTTGAAAAAACCTAACTAGCAGCAGTACAGATTGAGAATACAATGCAGTGGGCTTTCCTTCAATATCAAAATAACCTTTTTTAATGATGCATGCAAAGCCAGAGAAGCTTACCCTGTCGAGGTACCAGGTCTCGCTCCTTTTGGATTCGATCAGATTTTGTTTTTACCTTGATTTGTATATTCTGAATGGAAAAATATTATGAATTTAAACATCGCTAAAGTATTATATATGGTTGTTGGCCCATGTTGATATTTTTCTCAATTGACACACTATCAGCCAGGTGCACAAGTTTCTACTCAAGTCTTCCACAGTTCCTTAATAATTCTAATAATTGGAGCTTATAAAGACTTGGTGATGACTGTCCCCCTCCCTCTGTACATGGCCCGTTGTGTTTGCTTATAGCTACCAACAAAGGAAAACTGAACGGTATTTTTTTTTTCAAAACAAGATAATTCAAATCATATATACAAAAATTAAAATTAAGCAGCATTCATTGCTACAGTGCCTGATGATATTTTGTGAGGTAGACGAATATGGAATTAAAATGATCAAATTGACTTAGGCAGACCAGTCAAAGTTTGACTTCATTTGATCACTACTTTCGTTGTTGTAACAATAAAATAAGACTCAAAAATACTTTTTTCGGAGGAGTGCTTGTACAACTCGAACCTTTCATACCATTTCTTTCATTGATAAAAATAACATGAAATCCTCCAGTGTCCAGTTCGATAGTCAATCAAATTACTGTACACATCAAAAATGCAAATAAACCGGAATCAGATAACAAGTTTTTCATTTTGAAGATAAAATTGTATTCTAAAGGTTAGATTTTTTAGATTAGAAATTTTAAACAAGATTAAATTATGCCATATTAAGTATTGGCATATTTTTATCAAATACTATTGAGTAAATCTTTTCGACTTATACGTTGTTGTAGATTTTATCACGGAAGGAGGACAGAAAAGAAAAATCATAACGATAACATTTATTCATGGTCATACAAATGGAATTTTATTATTTCTTAAATTATTTTGAACTTCAGAGTTGTCATCCCTGTCTTTATTAACAATAATTGTTACATGATTAAATTTCACACTGACATAATACACGCAGGAACAACAGATAATAACTTCAACCAAATGAATTGCGTAAGAATCCATCACAACGACAAGTTCATATCAATTAATTGGGCAGGGAGAAAAATGACAGATTTTTAAAAAACATTTTTTTTTGTAATTGCGACCCGATAATCATCAACCAACACTTTTACTGGAATTACAAAAACCTATATGCCTGTATTGGCATAGTTTTTCGATGTTTCATTAACGTATTTGTTCCAATAGAAAGTTTAAGCTTCAAAAGTCAACAAAATTATTGACTTTATTCAGCAAATTCGCCTTATTAAAGCGTTAATATATCAAAAATTAATACACAGATGCATATCATTCAGTTGTATAATTTGTCATAAAGTGCATTTAAGCGAACCGTGGAATACCAAACATCGAATTCCTTCACATTACCTTTTCAACCCTACTAAAGCAAATAGAAATTATGAAAACGAAGTTCTCGAAAACAATAAGAAAATCAATAAAAAAGGAAAATCAATAAAGAGTAAATCAATAATCGTGATATTTTTACAACATTTGCACATACGGATTTCGTACTCTTTCATAGGTAACACCTTCTCATAAGTCTTTTACTTTTCGAATAAAAAGTATTCGCAAATTATTAATAGCATTATATCTCACCTTCAACTTTTTGATGAAGGATAACCTTTCCGTCAATCGAAAGCTGGAGTTCAAATCCCAGACCCTGCTGGTCAAATACAAGGTTGACACATACTAAAGAGAGAACAAGATTATCAATAATTGTATATAAGTTCAAAAGTAATGATATTATATCTTAGTCACTTCCTTGTGTGGAAGATTTTCGATCATTGTAATTTTCATACGCATTACATTTTGTAAAATTTAGTATTAAAACGTTAAGTCGTTTGAAATGAAGATGTAGCTTGATCTTATCGGATCTTATAACTTTTTCCTTCCTCAGGAAACTGTAAGTATCTTTTTTTTGTTTTGTTCGCGTGTGTGTATTTCGTTTTTGGAATGTTTATATTTCTATAATCGTCAGTAAATCTTAAAAAAACCTTTTTGCTTCTTATAAGATTATACGCTTGAAGTTCACATATATTTTTCTAATCTTAAGTTTTTTCGACTACTATTTTGCATTGATTCTAACGTCTTAAGTACTAAAAACTATTTGCTCACTTATTTCAGCGTTTTGATATTTAGTTTGTTTAAACTGCTATGGGGAAAATATTAAGTACCTTGTTTTGTCAATGAAAGGAATTTCAGGGACACCGTTTTGCAACAGTTACAAGTTTCCCCGGTGCAATGGCATCCATCTTCTGTGGCTACTATTTCATCACCAAAAGATATTTCGTCACCAACAGGTAGTTCTTCTGCTGGCTGATCCTTTTGTAAAACTTAAAAATATTTTTCTGAATCAATACAGATGTAATGGCATTTCTATATGTTAGATATAGAGTTCAAGGACTAAGTATTTTATGAAATAACACATCAACCATGGTTTTTTTTTTCATACTTGTTGTAACCCGATCCTAAATTCTGACGGATACAGTTTTAAAAATTTTTGTACATGTATATTCCTTTTTTTCTTCTTTTTTAAGCACACTGAATATAAGACTTGTGCAAAAAGAAAAAAGAAAAAAAAAATACGTACTATTTAGTTTTCCGTAGATAACTTATCTAAAGTTTCAAATGATGTTTCAAGTTTTCATTGTATGTATCTACTAAGTAAATGAATTTGAACAAACCTAAACCATAGGATACGTCCACCAACAATGATAAAGTAACACAAAGAACAGCCAAGTTCTTCATCGTTCGACCTATACCTTTAACTGAGTTGGCTAACTCTGTTCCCAGACTTTATATTAAATAAATGCTCTTAAAAAGGAAATCCCCATACTTCCTTAGTCAATTGCAGGAAGTTATCACATATTGTATGTCTTATTATAGTCCATTTAATGACTAATGTCCTGTTGTTTTTCAAAAACATCTGCATACGTGATAATGTAGAATAAGGAAACATTTCTGATAAACGTTGTTTGACTGTTTAAAAAGTCATTTCTGAAATTTATCTGTTAGTTTAAACTTAAATGAAATTTGGACTTAGGTATTTACTAAAAATAAACCTGTTTTATAGATAGATTGAATAAAAGGAGCTGCTATGTATAAACTTTATAACAAGAACATGTTTGTCAATGACAAACTATCGTCGAAATTGCATATTTCAAATTGCTATACGTTTGGACAATCAGTGAATAAAAGTCTGATATCAACAAAAATTTTCTTTCATCGCAAAATCTTCCAAGCCTTTTCAACCCTTTCCTTAAATCAAATGGCCCTCCACTAAGAAGTTATCACATTTTTGCTTCTGTCAGATGTCTTTCTATCTATTTTGATTTTCATGAAATTGTACAATTAATGCATTTAAGTTTTTCGTTTATTGTTAGCCTAATTTCTAGCCATATGGTTGATTGACAGGAACAAAAAGATGAAACTAATACTATATATAATAAGGATTATTCAAGCAGGTGTGGTTGAATTTGGGTTCAATGATTTCAGAGGTGGAGGGAGATCTTTTGATAAGTTTAAGACGATGACTGGCGACGTAGACGGACGCCAAGTAATGTCAATAGGGCAAAGTAAGCTAAAAGAACAGATACAACTGATATTGTAAATAAAACAATGAATGTGCATGTATATATTACTAACTGTTGAAATCAGACTTTCTTTCATATAACATCTTGTTCCATTCATTATTCTGCAAAAAAATACTGTTGGGAAAATCACTATTCTCAGTTTTCGATCCATCTAGCTGGACGATACCTGGTAGCAAATATTCAACTCCTTGCTGGTGAATCATATTTAATTCGTATTCAGAGAATGGAATTTTGAAGCAACCCATCTTTAACTTTAACACTTTGATGAAAACAAAATGTACAGTTAGCTCAGTACATCCAGATAAGCCATCCTTCCCAACATGCACTTCGGAAAACTCTATACATATACTTGCAAGTTTCTTTAGCTTTTTCACGAGAGGAACTTTGAGGCAGATCGGTGGTGGATTTTGGACTGTTTAAAGTAAAAAAAAAAAAAACATTAATATAAATTCATAGTTGTTACATTAGTATTACGGTTTCGGTCAATTTCTTATTATTTCTTAAATAGTTAATTTACTACATAATAGATATAAGAAGATGTGGTATGAGTGCCAATGAGACAACTCTCCATCCAAGTCAAAATTTATAAATTTAAACCATTATAGGTCAAAGTACGGTCTTCAACACGGAGCCTAGGCTCACACTGGTGTAAAACCATTCAAACGGGAAAACCAACGGTCTAATCTATAAAAAAAACGAGAAACGAGAAACACTTATGAACCACATCAACAAACGACAACTACTGAACATCAGATTCCTGACTTAGGACAGGTGCAAACAAATGCAGCGGGTTTAAACGTTTTAATGGTACCAAACCTTCACCCTTTTTCTGAAACAATAGTGTAACATCACAACATAGAAAGACACACTATAAAATATCAACTGAAATAGCTTAACTCAATCAAAGGACATAGTAACACCATTGAACATACACTGAACAAATAAATTTGACCTATGATACAATGCAAATTCAAAATAAATAAACTAAGGGAAGAATAATAAAAGTAACATGTTATATCTGTATGAAATGTTAAACAATTTAAGAAAAACAATATGCTCGAACAAAAATATCAGCCATTAGCAATAACTTTAAACACAGGTAAATAAAATAATTTTGTTGTTAGGTATACGTATACAGTTACAATAGAGAAAGGAAATATTTTAACAAAATAAATAATTTTGATGTTCATAGTACGAAGTTAGACAGATACGTAAACGATTGATAGACTTACCTGACACTTCTTTCTTTAGTATTGGTTTTCCATCCAAAGTGACAGTTAAAAGAAATCCAATCTCTTTCTTTAGATACTTAACGTTAATACAAACTGAAATGAATTACAGGAGAATTATTGTGAAATTGTAAAAAAGACACATGGCACTTATTTCAGTAAGCACGGCAAGTATTTTTTTTTACTGGAAGATCTTCATAATATTAGTTCTAGACCAATTTTTTTTGTGAAGCCAAAGATATAACACATTTATATGATAAAAGCTAAAGGAACTAACTGAACAACCAAAATATCAATTGATAAATATATCTTCCTAAAGGAGTTGCAACTTAAATTATAATTACATTATCTATAAACTGGAAATTTACTGACAAAATGTAAAATCATTCACGTCTACTAAATCACCAGCTACAGGGCGGATGGTATTTCATAGGTCTTAAAGTATGTACCGCACTAAACATTTGGAGAGCTAAAAAATGTGGAGAGCCAACAAATATAACACATTAAAGAACTTTATATATATTGTACGATCTTGTCTCCAAAGTGAGAAACAAATCTTCCGGAGGTACATGTACATCTTTATCTTGTTTTTTTTTCCTTTCAGAGAAGTTGGTCTTAATTTCAGATCTGTGATACGCTCTTAAATTTATTCACAACCCTTCAAGACTCAGGGGGAATTAAGAACTTGACATATTTTGTAGACTTTGGTCCATTATTGAAGACTGAAAATTCGCCGTTAGATCCCTTTATTTCTCGTTTTTGTGCCGTATGTTTGGTATCTCATATGCATGACCTCACATTTCTTCTACATATTTACTGAGAGAAGTGAAACTTTATACATAAACTAAGGTTTCAACTCCCTCAGGCAAAGTTGACCTCAGATGGATTCGGCTATTTCTTAGGTCCTTTTGGTTATATAGCTCTCTTCAAATCAATTGTTTCGGTACTTATACATCCTTGGCTTTCAAATATTCGTCTTTGAACGTTCCTGATGAGGACGAATCCAGAAAAGTGCTTCAAACGCATGAACATTTATTACGTGTTGTTTTAATTTTTTATACATAATCTGCGAACTGTAAATGCACACATAAAATGTATCATTTAAATCGTTGTAGAACGGTACCAGCTCAGTGGTAGTAATTATGATAATAATGGCATGCTTGGTGGAAAACTTTTATCAGGTAAGCTTAAGACATTCAAAGAAATTTTCAAAATAACATGTACAATCTTAAATATTTTTTTTTTAAATTTCTTCTACAATAGTATTCAGGTCTGAATGATAATTCAATAAATTGGATATGTGCGTACAAATCATTTAAATTCTTTTGATATTCAAATTCAACTAGGTTTCTTGTTGTACCTTTTTCAATATTGAGGACGAGAACAAATTAACACTAAGTTCAAATGGAAGGTTCTACGAATTAGCTCGACTGGGATGAATGGAGAAAATCGGCTGCCTCTTAAAAAAGGGGATTCAACCCTCTCCTAACATAGGACAGTGGTGTAAGAGCAACTAATCGGAAAACTGCAAATAATTACAAAATCAAAGATATTGCTAAGTCCTTTGTTTTATATATATTCAGGATAACACAAATAGGTTGACAATATATAAATGATTGATAAGGGTGAAAAGTGAGTGGCCCAAGAGACAGTATATATTGCTTAATGCCAATGCACAACAAGTGCATTGTAGGGGGTCATAATTTTGCCTTATTTAAGGTAAACAAAAACAAATCCTTCAAAGATTAGTTTTAAGAAATGACAATATCCATAGATGCCCAGGAAGTAACATGTCAGCGGTCACATATATATAGGTCTCTGAACAATATTATTTATTGTTTATCTATTATTGATTTTGAAGATGTACACAGACACAGATTTTTGTTTTGTGTTAATGAGATGTCAGATTTATTAGTGAATACTTCGATATTATATATATATATTGTTTTATGCAATTTTTTTTTACAATGGAAAACATTTTTCTACGTTCTAAAAAAGTCTTTTTATATATTGCTCTTGTGCCATTAATGTGTTGATGCAACGTAAAGCAGACAAATTAATGAGATTATTAATGTCAGGCAAAAGTCCAGGACTCCGTAAATGTTTATTAACCGTAATTGTCCAAAGGGCTCATATATTTATACAGACACCCGGTAAAGTAATCATATGCATCATTGTACGTGTAAATGCGATCTATCCCCTTGCTAATTCCTGGGACATAATATATAGGTATTAGTTAGTATAATAGTCCCAGCTAATTCTTACCTTCTTTCTTTATATGTAATTTTGCAATGGACAATGTCTGACAACATCCACATGAAGCATTAACACAACGACAAGTGCCGGTAACAGGTCTGGGCTCAAATTGCAACACATTAAATGTGTGGTCTTTCAAATTTTCTACAAATGAAGAGTTTTAAGTGTACACGTATTTTAAACACAAGAAACACGATATTTGTTCAATATTCACTATCAACACTATTGAGAAGACCAAATAGTTGGTAAACCGTTTAAAAAATTTCCATTTAGTCCTGCTATCAAAAGGAAACGGAAGAATGCAACCACGGCCATATTTGGTTATAAAGCCATATCTTGACTAATTGTGATCCTTCTTACTGCTACTATTCTTTTTTGTCAGAAAATATAACAATCTTCCATCGTTCTTGTTTAAAATTTTAATTTGCTTTAATTTCTGCATTAAAAACAGGCAAAAAAAAATGTTGATAGTGAATTTTCTGTTTGTGAAAATGAATTTTGCTTCACGCATCACAAAAAAATTGCGAATGAATTTCTTGCAGATTGTTGACAAATCGTTCCCATAAGAGAGCACTTTTAACAGAAGAATGGTTATCTTTTGTCCTTCTTCTTTACAAAAGGTGGCATGTAATTTGCTTTCTTATCGCTTAAAATGTACAAGATATACGTTCATTTTTATGAATACAGGGAAAATAAATTAATTGATATAGCGTTAAAAGAAAATAATGTGATAATTATGAGATAATGTATCGAGCTTACAATGTCGGACGTACAGGTAGATTTACCTATAATGTTTTATATCGATAAAACCACGTGCTTCAAAATGGAAACCGATTTTAATACAATATCATCATTCCTATATCAGTCGGCAACGTGGTATAATTTAGCTAATGGTGCGTTACTGTAAATTTTTCGACCAAAAGCCATAAAAGTTATATCTCCTGATAGGTTTTTTGTGTTTACAGAAGTTGTTACGTTTTCATGACTTGCACGAAATTTACTTACCTAAAACACTGTCCAATGTACTTTCCGAGGCATTCCCTTCAAATTTTAAAAGCATTTTGTATTAATAAGACTAAACAATTTCAAAAGTCATATATTGTTTATGAAATGTTATAACCACAAATATATATTGACCTTAATTTGTGTGATAGCAACTTTTAGATCTTCAACACAGAGGCCTTGGTTCGTGAGTCTAATAGTTTTTTCTCTCTTTCTCTCGTTATACATATATATTAGCACAAATATTGACAACTCTACGACAATCTTCCTCCGATAGTCTAGGGTTATACAGGGTATTATAGTTCTCCCAGCTATGTTTGATCTTTTGCAAAATTTGTGTCCTCCCTTCAGCGGGATTTGAACCCATGGCACTGTTTCTTCGTTGCAGCTCCACACTGCACTGTGTCCACCTAAGCCACGCGGTCAATTTTGTTTCGTCTGCGGCGAAAATTGCGGAAGCGAGACATAGCGATTCTTATTTAGATAAAGCTTTATACAATGTCATCAATAGTTTTTGTCACGCCATTTCATGAAACTTGGACAGAAGATTTTATGATTAAGAACTAACAACGAAGCAAAATTTATAAAATATTTTTTTTGTCTTTTTCCGCATTTTACGGACTTCAATTTGTTTTGCAGTTAACACTTAATAACTTTGTCAAACATTCACGGAATGTTACGAAACTTTAACTGAAACTTCTTAAGCCGGTAGCTGGGGTGTCGACAATAGATTTTTCTTAAACTTCTGGGTCAATCTACTTTCACATTTCAATATAAAAACTGGGGGTCACGAATTTTGTTTTTTTCGTTAAAATGCATTGAAATTAACGAAATCACTGTTATTTTATATGGGTTATACATGTATAGGGAAAACTTAGTTTTTCCTTATTGAGGAAACATTAAACAATAGAATTAGTTAAAATTCAATGAGAGTATTCCTTTTCATAAAAACTTCCGAACCGAAATATTGAATAAAAATAGGGGGTCACGGACCTTATTTTCTTGAAAATCCCCAAAAAAAAAAAAAAACACAAACACAAACCCAAAATTTAGTGTCCAAACAAATTAAGTATATTTATCTGTCCTTGATTTCAAATGGATTTTTTTCTGAAAGTTTTAAATTTGTTGATAGTTTAATCTTTAATTTTCAAGTTTTATATGTTTTTGTTGTAAATTGAATGATACTTGGTCAAATATTTGTAATACAAAAAGTATTTTTGCAACATGCCCCGGAGGGATGCTCAGAAAAGACACTGACATAGCATTTTCCCGTTTTCAACTGATAGTTGTACATTGTTTTTGGCAGTCAACATTACACTATTAAACTGACGGCAGTAATCGTAGGCGAGACCCACAGTTCTGCTGTGACAGCAGCAATTACAGCTGAGACACAGGTTTCGGCAGAACCCTTTACGATATTTCTAAAATAAAACAATCATTCTTGTTAAATAATTTCCCCCAAAAAATCTACGCTAAGGATGGAAATTTCTATTTGGAAGTAAACTTAATGATCTGTGATATACATCTGACTAAAGTTCAAATGTCCCCCTTAATAATAATTTATCACTTTTCGCAAGATTTTATGACACTTTTTGTTTTCTTTATTTCAGATCATTAAAAACCTACATGAAAGCGGACGCAAACAATAGAGAAAACACAGCTTTAAATAACACAAAATATTATATAATCTATTCTTTACCTTCAGCTGCACATGACGTTGACCAAACAAAGACCAGGGAAGCGAGCGAGCAGAAAACGGCAAACCCCTTCATTCTTCACATATACAAGCACAAATAATAACAATTTTAAGATATTTTGAAAAGGGAAGTTCAAATAGGTTGACAGAAAAAATACAATGATTATATAAGGAAGAAATATACAAAAATAGATATTATATACTTCCCGTTGAGTGACTCATTAGTGCCTAGATCACGTTTAATAATGGAATTTCTGAAAATCAAACTTATCTCATACTTACGTTGCGTCAATATAAAGACAAAAAAAAAAAATATATACTAAGAGGCCATAAAGAGGCTGTGTCAATCATTCATCTGGGTCTATGTGCATCTTCAACAATGGCCACTCTCAAAAATTATAACTTGACTGAATATGATTCATGAATGAAATTCTCTTTTTTGCTGATCTGTTTTGTTGTTTATAGTTTCTCAATACTACAAGTTTTTGCCAAATATGCAAAAAGGGTACAAGCTTAATATCCGTTAAGGCCAATAACTCCTATAAGGAGTGGACTGACAATTTCAGCTATGTAACTTATCGGTAGGTCTCGTCTTGCCGATCATTTTTGCTGTTTGAAGTTTCTCCTTTGCTACCATTGGTATTACCCAAAACGCCATAAAAAGGGTAAAAATCATAATTTAAGGGCAACTCCTAAAAAGGGTTGACTAATGATTTCATGTTGACTTAAATTTCTCTTTACGGTAAAAAGGCAAAGTTGAAATAAAAGGTCCTTCAAGAGCAATAACTCCTTTAAGAAGTAAACTTTTCAATACAATTATACTAAGAATTTGAAGGGGTAACGAAAATTGTTTGCTTAATAAGGTATTTATCGGCACTAAAATTGCTAATTCGATTTTTACCTTGTTATATACCACTATCTGGGACTGCTATAACACATAGTAGTCTCAGTAGGTTGTAAACAAACGTTTAAGTAATATCGATTTCGTGGTCCAGCTTAAAAACTCACTCACATCTATTGCTCTTTATAAACACTTACAAATTTTTTTTCTTCTGTAGATATCATTTATTCAAGATTATGAGCTTGAATTACAGCACAGTCAATGGCGTTAGAATGTACAGCATCTTACTTTGAATGGTATAAAGAAGTAGCCCTCATATCTTGCCTTCAGGCCGAGTTCTTAACATAGCAACAATGTAGTATTCCTGACCAGTAGACCTTCAACACCTCTTGTTTCACAAAAGGTGATTTGGCAATTTCATATGATGTTTCTGACTTTTTACAAGAAACTGATGTGTTGATTAAGATTGTATGCTGTTGAATGACAGTTATTTAAAATTCGAGCTAACAAGGCATTTTACCTGTTTAAACAATTAGGGCAGAAATGGGCATGATTGCAGATTTCTGGCAATAGAAATGACTATTTATTACCACGTGAGAAATAATGCTAAATAATACAATCAAAACTACAAATGTATGAAGTATCAAAAGAAGGACAACACAAAGAATAAATATGTATACCTCATAACGTAATGACATTTTGTAGCAATACTATCAATCCCCAATAGTTTATGTGATTATAACACCCATATAGAAACTCTTAAGCAGAAATAGATGTATCAAGAATTAAAGAAGTAAATTCACATTACTGGTAAACAGACTTCAAAAAGATTAATCTGGGAAAGTGGGAACCACGGATTTAAATTGTAAAATAGTAAATCCTTGTGGGAACCAAATATTTATTTCCATAATACATAGAATCTATAAATCTGATAGTTCACATATTTTCACAAATTTTAATACATAGTTTACAAATTTGCATGGCGGGTTAATGCAAGCATGAAGGAGACATTTGCCCTGCTGACACACACTCACTCTCGCTCCTTTTGGATCATGCAATTACCTAGGTTTTTGATTGCGACCTTGATTTGTCTTCTCAATTGATTCATGAGATGTGAACATCGGTAAATTACTGTTGCCTTAATTTACAAGATATAAATATAAGGTGAGACAGCATTCCAATGACCAAAAAAATACCCAAATAGTATGTAAAGGTCAAAATACATACTTCAATAAAAGACAAGTGTCTACAAAATATGACGTTTTAGCTTTAAATCTTGGCATCTAATTCAACTGATCGTAGAAACCAGGATTAAAACTGTGTATGTCAGACGTGCGTTTCGTCTACAAGACACTGATGCTCTTATTGAAAAAAAAAAACTAAAAAGGTTAAATAATGTACGATGTTGAAGGGCACTGAGGACTCAAAATTCTGAAAAGTTTTGCTAAATACAACTAAGGTAATCTATGCCTGGGGTAGTAAAGCTCTAGTATTTCGAAAATTTCAAAGGTTTTTAAACAGTTAATTATGTAAATGAATTACACAGACCATTTACAGTAAAATAAAAAAATTCCCCAAATCACAAAAACATTAAGAAATATCAAGACAACCATGAATGATGTTTCTGACTTGAAATAGACACATGAACATGTAGTGGGGTTACAATAGACCTCCCTCTTTTTGTCTTGATCAGTGGAATAACCAAAGTATCCTAAATAAATGTTCATTAGCACTTAACTGATATCATAGATAACAGAACAAGCAACAATGATCATACTGTGTCAAAGAATGATTGCTGTTCATGAAAGCAAGCGTAAAATAATTAAATCATGCCATCCCAGTGGAGTCAGTAGCATTTAAATGGCAGTCATTTTGGATTTTCTAACAAAATTGTGATAAAAGTTTTTTGTTTACAGTGACATTTTATAAACATTTGAAGTAAAGGGAAGCATTGCATTTGTTCTGAAAGTCTTCAGATGTATTGCAAAATTAATTGGATTTTTTTCCTGAAATATTTGATTATTTTCTTTTGAAATACCAAGTCAGGAATATGACAGTTGTTTACCATTTGTTCCATTGATTGACAATTCAAGTGTTTGATTTTGTCTTGTTTTATGGATTTCCCTTTTTTTGAAATTACCTTTGAGTTCAGTATTTTTGTTAAAACTTTTTGAATATAACTGAGATTTGATAAAATTAAGGTTGATTTATTAGGCCAAGTGTGCAGATCAATGGATAAATATCACTGAAGATAAAACAGCACAAGTAGCAATAAGATGTCAAACGTTTTGTGGTGATAAAAATGGCCCTTTTTAATTTTAAGTATAAATAAATAGAGAATGTGTCCATGGGACACTGATGATGCCCCCGCTTGCATATAAAGTTATAAAGGGATATAACTCAAGAACCCAAATTTGAACTTGATCTGTGTTTTGTGGTAATAAGCATTGTGTATAAGTTTCATAACATTTAGTTATAGGCAAACTAAAGGTTAGAGATCAGAAACTAATTTTGGGACGGACGGACAGACATACAGAGGGACAAGGGTAACACTGAATGCCTCCTCCGCTGCAGCAGGGCATAAAAGCAGGAGGAAGGTGTCGGACAGATCAGAAATGCTCTCACACAATATAACTCATCACTGTCAAGCTGCTGACCAAGTATGAAGTCATTCTGTTTGTAGTTCCTGAGAAAAGTGTGACAAAAATATTTGCTGGAAAAAAACAGAATAAGAATGGAAAAGGTAATTGCAATGTAGACCCTTCTTTTAGAGTGGGGATATAACAAAGCCTTCCATGATAAAATTAGAAAATTCAATAGGCCATCAGATGTACATTGAAAAGATATCCTGCTTTTTTCAAATAACAGACATTGCTGTAATTCTCATATCCAGAGGCTAATATGTGATGTTTATTCATGAATATGGTTTATCAGATATCTATATGAATAATGGGAGTAAACAATTATTTCATCAGTTGGTTTTATTATACAATTATTTCAACAAATGCTGGTCAGGATCTGACTGTATAAATACATGTTCAGTATGACAGTTCTTTGACTCAGTCCAACAACTTGCTTTACATGTGTATATAACTACTGTTCCATATTCTATACCAGTGCCTGAAAAAAGAAAAAAATAAATATATCACAATACAGCATTTTGTGACGTTTCAAATTCTTACTAATGGAAAATATGATCATTGGTCAGCATTTTTATTGCCAGACTTAACGGGCGGATCCAGGATTTTGGAAAGGGGGCGTAGTATTGAAGTTCGCCGAGTGGAGCGAGGCGAAATTTTTTGGTGTCGCATTCTCTCCATCAGTTGTCTATTATGAAATGATTGGATGGATCCAAAGCTATGTACTAATTAATATCTTTGATGTGGGATTTGTCAGTAAAAATGGACATGGAAAATTATCGTTTGTTGTATGGTTAGTTAGCATAACCTCACAGATTTCTTGTTGTAAACAAGATATACGGCTATTCAATGAAATTTACAATACGACCGACACGAAGAAAGACAAACAAGTAATTTTCATCCAAATGTTTGGTTGAAATGTTTCACTCAACAAGGGAAGTGAGGGTTCCAAATCAACCAAAGGCTACGAATGAGTCTGAAATGACAATGTAGTTGTGAATAACGGTTGACACATGGAGACATATAGGCCACACCCAGCAGGCAGGTTGCAGACAGACCTTGAAAAGAGTATTCAGTATATCAGTTCGTGAAACAGACATTCCGGTCAGATATGGGATTCACATGCAACCCCAAAAAAGAAATTACGCCTGTTTTTATTCATCATGTTCATTTAAAGATAAATAATTCTGTTGAAGATATTTTTTCTAATAGCAAAAAGTGGACAAGATTATTGTTTTCAATCCAGATACGGCCAGAATTTTTGTTTAAGGCAAAAATCAGGGTCAGAATTTTTTCTCTAAAATATCTCATACTGCCCCTCAGATCAAATGGTCCGTACCTTAGACTTTACATCTAGATCTAGAGCTTACTGACTGGGGATCACTATTCGGCAATGTTATTAATGGGCTGGGGCGTGTGGGGTTAAACATGTTTTCGTAGGTAAATAATATTGCTGTTGAACTTTTTTTCATGAGAGTGTAATAGAGTATTACTTTCTGTTGGGTGGAATTGTGAAATAGAAGTCAATATGTTCTTGCTCAATACTTTGTCGCTTTGAAGGCGTCATGCTTGTCATCCTCAGCCTAAGCAATGTGTTACTGTAATTTGAATTTCAAAACGACTGAGTGGCGTTTTTCGACGAACTGGTCAACTCCACCGTGAGAATCACATGACTTTGACATAATCAATAATATATATATTACAGTAAATCGACGAAAAATATCTTTATAAGTAAAGAATTGTCACATAAAAATTAAATACACGGAAATGGCAAAGTTCATGAAGTCTAGTCTGATTAATCATTTTACAAAAAAAAAAAGTGCAAGCAAAAGGGGTGTACACCTCTACGCCCTCTGGATCTGCCACTGCTTAATTTGGATTTATATGCATTTGTGGATGCTCAAAATCACGGGAAACTTTATTTATTTGAAGCCAAACTTAAATTCATTGTTTTTAATAAAGTTTATTGTTTGATTTGGTTATCTTACTTCTTACTATGTACTGTCACTTCCTTGCTTTTTTATAGAATACAATGATATTTAAAAACAAGGAGTTGTGCACTATTCTTGCTAAATATTTTCCTTCATTATTATGACGATACCAATGCTTGTTATGCAAAATAAAAAAATCCAAGTACCTTCAAAGAGGAAGTAATTGCCTGCCAGACCTGAAAATTGCCTACACAGATCAACTCTTCATAATAAAGATCAAGACCAAATATCAAATCATTCCATTATACAGAAGCTGAAAATTATGTGACAAAAGATTTGCTGCTAATAAGGTTTTAATATGAGACAGAAGTTAGCTGTGAAAGAGGACAAAGTCTGTTAAATAGCCATTTAAATCAGTCTTACTTATTCTTTCAAAAATTGAATAAAAAAATCAATTGTGATTCTTTGAAGTGCTGATAAAATGAACAAGCACCAAAAGTTCTAATTCACTTTCACATCATTCTTTAAACAGAAGCTGAGAAATATGTTATACATGTTATAGATGGACAGAGGAATGAATGAACAGATGGATGGATGGACAGACAAGATGATTACAGTTTACCACCCTTTCAGTGATTGGAACTATAATAAAATAATTAGTACCAGTGTACAGGCAATTCTCTGCCAAATCACAATTTAAAATTGATACAAACTATTTTGATAGTTTCTTCATTATTATTAGTTAAAATTTTCTTTGTGTAACCTACTTTAGAACTATACTCTCAATTGCAAAGCAAGAAAATATTACAGTGAAACTAGACATTAGATTGGATGTTGGATGTGTACTGATTGATATTTTAGTCTTAGATACATGATTTTTTTATTAGTTATTATTGGATTTGAACTAGCTGTCAGTAACTGCGAGTACTCTCAGATCTGTACTTAGTGTCCTTTTTGTTGTTAGGGATGAGGGATGGATAAATACCCTGCCACATTCGGTCTGTGTTTATGTTTGATGTTTTTCTGCTTTGTATCGATCTGATGATTTAAGCCTTTTTCAACTGATTTTGATAGTTCTTTATGTGCTTGTCCCAAGTCAGGACCCTGTAGTTCAGTGGTTGTCGTTGGTTCATATCTGTCATATTTGTTTTTCATAAATTTTTTGTTTTGTTATAAATTAGGCTGTTAGTTTTCTCAACTGAATTGTTTCATATTTTTCATGTTGGGGCCTTTTATAGCCGACTATACGGTATGGGTTTTTCTCATTGTTGAAGGTTGTAAGGTTGCCTATAATTGCTTACATCCACTTTATTTGAACTTTGGTGGATAGTTGTCTCCTTGGCAATCATACCTCATCTCCTTATTTTTATATTAGGCAAAGTTTTGTTCAAGCTGAACTGTTTTATTTGGTCATATGAAAAATTTATGTCGCAGAACTGTAGCAATTTATGAGCATATCAACTAAGACCACACAAAAATAACTCAAACATACTTGACTAAATTGGAATTTTTTTTTTTAATTATTCAATTATTTTCTTCAGAAAATGCCCGTAACTTTAACTGTTAACAGTGGAACTCACCTTTCTTTTTGTTAAAACTAAGTTTGGTTATTAGTCCTGGCATTATTTGAAACTCATATACAAGTTCACTACCACAACTGAGGCATTTTCCTTGTGATGCTTTAGATAAGTCTGTATCAGGTTTGCTGATATACAGAGGGCTTCCATTCCATTTATATCTAAATCAAAAATAGAAAGTGGCACTTGAAGTATTAAGCTGTGATTAATGTAATTAAGTCAAAATTTGCAAACTGCTGTCAAACCTGAATTTTAGCATAGGCTGAAATTGTACACAAGACTCTAAACAATTTGTGAAAAGTGTGAATTTAAAAAAAAAAATTTCCAACAATTTGAAAAATTCAAATTATTGGCAAACAGGAAGTAGGTATCTGACAGAAGCAAAAAGACTCACATGTTACAACTCATCACAGTCAAGATGCTGTTCAAATATGAAGTCATTCTGTTTATTTATAGTTCTGAGTGTGAAGATTATATTTGTTGGAAGAAATAGATGAGCAGACAGACATGATGAATGCAATATAGCCCCAACTCCCAGATTTGAGGCTTAATACCTAACATATATCATTTTCTAAAATACAGATCAATTTCAAAACTTTGAAATAAGCAGCTATGCCCATTAAGAGTGTATGGTACACCCTTACTGTGCATATTGAAATTGTTGCAAAAAAATAAAATAAGATATTTAGAAGGCATATAATCTGAAGCAAATAAAATGACTTTGTAGAATAACATGCATGCGGTACCCTTATGCATATAGATATTGTGTCAAATATGACTGTAAAGTTTACATTCAACAACAATGGCGATCATATCACATCTTATTTTATTATGGTTAGATTTTTTAACTTCAACTGAGGCATAAAAATATTTTACCACTGTTAAATATTACGGAGGTGTGGTATGATTGCCAAGGAGACAACTATCCACCAGAGATCAAATGACATAGATGTTAGCAACTATAGGTAACGGTATGTCCTTCAACCATGAGCAAAATCCATACCACAACGCAAACTATAAAACACCCTGACATGACAAAATGTAAAACAATTCAAAACAAGAAAACAAATGGCCTGAAACAACAAACAAAAAACATATGATCATGATATACAGCAACAATCAACAATAATGGAAATACATGCTCCTGAATAGGGACAGGCACTTACAGAATGTGGGAGGGTTAATCATGTTTGTGGCACTAAACCCTTCCCCTTACCTGGGATAATTGTGTAACAGCATATCATAAGAACACACTATCATAAACTATTGACACAGAGGTATGTCTCGACTGTAGTGTGGATTCATTATAATTCTTTAGATACCAAAAGTGTGGATTTCAAGGGGAAAAGGTGAACTACAAATTTAAATGTTCAAGGAGTTATAAATTTTCTATAGGATTGTATGCAGACTTTTGAAAGACTACGAACTCAATCATCCATAAAAATAAAACTTTTTCTCTAACCAAGAAAATTGATATCCACGAGAAAAAAAAATGAATTCACAGTATGTAGTTTTTACATTTAAATGCAAATGCTGAAATTAAAATTGCGATACTTTAACAGGTAAACTATGTGAAACATTTAAAGAAAATGAACCATGACAAAAGGCACTGTGGAAATGAGATATGATAATCCTAGTACTACTTTATACCATATATTATTGACTCCTCTTAAGCTTACATAATCACAAACTTTAACATGTAAAATATGCAAAAGCTCTAAACGAGATATCTCCATAGAAATGAAATGTACTAATGCAAATGCAACTGAATACCAAATATCATTGACTTACCATTAATGGTTCATCTTAAACTGACCTTATCAAACCTTAACATGTAAATTATACCAAAGTTTCAAAGTCAATTGACCATGACCGAGGGTGCTGGCAAGATAATCTTCCTGGATATGAGATGTGCTAATGCTTATAGAAATGCATACCAAATATCATTGATCAACTCACCATTTATAGCGGTTTCCTTTAAACTGACCTAATCCATGAATTCACAAACTATATTATGCAAATTATGCTAAAATTTTAGTCTATAGATCATGACTGAGGAGGCAGGGCCAAATAATCTATACGAGACCTGTTAATCAAGGATCAAGAAATTTTCAGAAACTATTTTGTTCATTTTTGCTAACTATATTATGTAATCAGGACGCATAATTATGCACTTTTCTGAGGGTGACAAGTCTTGTCTAGGGACAAGTAAAGTCCATTTTTTAGAAGGATTGGGTCTAACAAGTAGTATAACACAGTAAAACTTGAACAAACACCAATGTCTCTAACTTGGAACACTATCACTATATGTGTCAGCTTTGTTGTAGTGTATTGCATCATTTAAGATGATATCCATAACCCTTGAAATTTGCATAAGTTAAAAGAGTGATAAAAAGGCAAGATTTACAAATAAAGTCATATAAACCAATTAACAAATTGTGTTAATTTCTTTTTGCATGTACAAATTATTGTTTGTACTATTCAAGTGGCTTCTGTCTAGATGAATGTAGTAAGTGTGTACCTTATACACAACAAGATAAATGTGTATTCAACTTGTCAACTAAATGAGGCAAAAGAAGAGAAATATATGATTCAACATTCCTTTGAAAAAATAACTCAAGTCTGTTATAAAGTTAACAATTGAATAAAATGATAATTTCATAGTTTCAAATAAATAAATAATTTATCTGAACAGAAGTTTGTACACAATTACAACAAGTCAATCAAAAACAATATCACTGTAATATTATAAGAATGACAGAATATCAATATTCAATAATTTCTATAACAAACAAATAAAAGTCTATCTAATGTTCATTAGCTTAGAGAAGCATTCAGCTTGTTGTTCTGATACACTCGTCTTTGACGGTTAGACTGCAACTAATGAAGTGCCTGTTTTGATCAAAGTCTTTAACAGGAACACTAGACCTGTGCGCATCAACTTGTTGAAAGTGTCTAAGGCTTGGACCATAGATAACCATTGGACAACGTCGACATTTATCAGCTTCAGATTATCTGCCATGAATGCAGCTCTGACAGGTTGGATGGTGACCTCTTGAACAATGTGTAGACTGTTACTGATTCTCTCCACAAATTTTATTTCTGAAATTTCTTAGGATAGGTCAACACATGCTAGGGTTAAAAGATGAACAACACAGTGCACCTCTATCAGGAAGGGACTGCTCTCTTTTAGGAACTGGGATACACCAGTGTGTTAACCAATCATGACAAGTCAGCTGTAGCATCGGATCCCATACCTTACAGTTTGGAAAGGTCAAAACCATTCTGTTATAGAAAGGCTATAAGCTGGCTGGTTATGGCAACCCTGTCGCACTGATAATGCTAATACAACTGATTATAACACATTATTGACATAAGTGGATCCCTTAAACTGACCTAATCACAAACTTTATCAATTCAAATAAGCAAATGTTTCAAAGTCAACAGACCCATGACTGAGGGAGTGGGGCCTAATGATCTTCATGGAAATGACATATGTGCCAATTCGACTTATTATCATTGACTAATCATAAGTGGTTTCACTGACCTAATCATAAACTTTAACAAATTGTTAACTCTGCCCTCTAAGCCAGAAACAGCACCCCTAAGTCTCTCCTTCATGACTTTGTTGAGGCAAGACAAAACCAGTGACAAGGGCTTGACTCATCAAATCAATACAAAGCACAAAAACAAATAACATAAATGGGGAATGTGTCCATGGGACTTGAATTCTCAGATTTGATTAACAACATACTAAAACGTAAATCCAAATTACAAAAAGTAAAAAGAAACAATTATTTTAACAATGCATGGACTCATAATAATGTATCAGCATTTTATGCGTATTCTAGACTAGACGCTATCTAATTAAATATCAAAATTACCTCCGAAGACTGCAGATAGTCATTCAATCCATTATAAACATTAATATAAATATAAATAGACAGAGAAGCATCTGGGGTTATGTAAGTATGCTTTTCCCAGATCTGTTTGATCTCATGTCATATACTTAAAAAATGTAAATCATCATTTTACCTAGATATGAATGATTTCTTATGGGCCGAATCAGTCAAAGAAATGTCAATTTTTATAGTGGTTATATGAATAGGGGTTCAACTGAGGTTGAATTATTGCAAGTGAATAATACATTTGCGATGTTTTCGATCTTATTTTGACCAAATTGTACCAAACTGACTGCTAATAATTCATTTCATTATTCTGCTTTTATAAATGTTTGAAACAATAAAAATGGTACTTATTTTTTGTCTAAATGACAGCTAATACCCCATTCAATAAACTGACCTGATTATCTGTGATGGATATCTTCCTATTCTCTTGGAAAATTTATGAAAATAATTATCAACATGAGTTGCTTTCTCATATTTTTCACCAGCACTACTATTGCCTCTGAAAGGAAATAATTTTTTATAAACACTACTTTTCATTATTTATTTGATTCTGATTTTGATTTATTTATTCTCCCCCTTTTTCATGTATCACAATATTACACTCATTTCAACTTTAAATATTTCTATATAGCATATATATATTTTGATCCAGATCTGAGATGTATTTTATAATACATGTGGTTCCTACAGTCAGTTCATGTTTGTTTCAGTGTTCTTTGGTGTTAGCATACTGTACCTATTAATTGGTTTACTAAGTTTCAACATGCCTTATAACTTTCTAGTGTAGCAGTAAACAGCTCAATGAAATTTGTCCTCAACTGTCTTAAATGTCATTTTTCAATGTTTGTTACTTTGGATCAATGTTTGTTACTTTGGAAACATGTGTTTCAAATTTCAAAAATGTTAAAAAACAAAGTAAGTCTGTGATCCTAAAAATTGAACTGCCAATGATTGTATCAATAGTTACAGGTATAAACAAACATTCATACCTTGCTGCCACCTCGTCATCAACAGCTCCTTGCTCCCTCTCATAACTTTTTAGTAACTGTTTTATATGTTTTTCCTCTGCTGAATCCAAGCTATCTTCTGGTTCCTCCAAAACACTGACATAAAATGAAAGCAAACACGGTTCGCTTGGTAAAGGATTCACATGGCTGTTAGCTGTCTCTTTTATAACTGACATCACCTCATTTAATCGGTCAGTATCAACCATATCATCTTCCCCTATGACATTCATAGAATTCTCAGTACCATCAACTTCTATATTTGATAATCCTGTTACTAATTCTTCTTCATCATTGTTCATGCTACCAGTGTTATTCACTAAAAAGCTTGATTTTGAAGGTATGTTTAAGTCTGAGCAAGTTACTAGCTGAGGATCATAATTCATATTGCTTCTTAAGCATTCTTCATTGCTTTTATCAGCAAATGACTCAGTGTTATTTGAATCTACTTGTTCTGTGTCCAATGTGTTATCAGATAGGCCATTGAGATTAGATTCTCCTCCCCAATCTTCTGCATCGGTTCCCCAATTATCTGTTTCAATACCCCAATCATCCATATCAGTTCCCCAATCATCTGTTTTAATGCCCCAATCATTATCAATTTTAGTAGATGGTACCTTTTTTTCTATTGCTTTACTTTCAATTTTGCTCAGTGTTTGTTGACGCATTACTGTCCATCTTTTTGAAAAGAAGAACAAAAGAAAACTAATAACTTAATAGGTTGCAACGAAATACATATTGAGAATGTGAAGAAAAAAATAAAGTTTCTTGCATTTTCTACTTTATTAACACATGATTAAAAAGCCAATGTAATAAAACTAATCCAAGAATTCAAATATGGAAGAATATTCAACCCATGAGGGTACAAAACTGACAATTAACTCAGACAGATGTGATATGTGCATTCATGAATTAATTTCTTGTTCTGTCACTTGTTAAAAATTTTCTATATTTGAATTTTGGGATAAATAATCCTATACAGTACGCACAGAGAGTTTGTAATCGCGAACTCTAATCACCGATTGAGTGTAGCGGTGTGACACCGCGAATCACGGATTATACTCCCAATTTCCTCCAAAGATTCTCTCCCAACACCGCGTGGCTGTTAATTGGTTTATTGCCCATCGGATGTACTGAAGATTAATGACGTGACAACATAATCGGATTAGCCAAATTTATTACCTATGTACATTTAATCGATCTTGATTGCACCTGTGTGCTTTAAAACACGGTATTAAAATGTCCTTTCTTTGACAGATAAATATGTGACATTATCATTCAAAATAAGATAATTATTCTTGTCTGTTTTGTCCTATGTCATTGTCATTTGAAATAAAGCGTACCAACGAATAAAAATACGAATAAAACACTTATTTTGTATTTTTATTATAGTCCGTCAGGTCATAATTTGTGTTTTTTCAACAAAGACGATTTTACCACAATTAGTATCTATTATGACCTACTCAGTGAGCAATATCCGGTTCATTAATTGTTCAATATATAAAAATCAACTGGCTTAAAACAAAATGTTGTTTTAACGGTAATTTGTCCAATCTTAACCCAAGAGTTAATTTATCGGATCAACAAGTGAACTCTGTTACTTTCAATTTATTTCGCAATGTAAAATATTGTTTCACTACCTCCGGTACATTACCGACTTGAATTATTTGAATTCAGAAAAGAAACTGTAAAGTGACAACTCTGTTGAACGAAGGAAAACGTTTTGTATGCAATATGCCCTATATTCATAAAACACAACACTAAGAGACATTCCCGCCCAGACACAACACAATAATCACAACCTAATTAATTATATGAAGAAGAAAAATCATGTGTTGTTTATCTCTGTTATGATCTGTTATGATCCTTTATTATTTAAAATAAAATTGGATGTTAAAAGTCCTTGTCGAAATAAAAAAAAAAAAAGTATTTCAACAATTACTATAGAATATTAAAATGAAACTATATCGTGAAAGAAATATCAAAAAAAAAATGTGGATCGGATTTTAACGATCTGCACATTTTCACAGAGGATCTCTACCAACGCCTAACAGGAACTGAACGACATGCATCGTGTTTTCATCTACCATTAATGTATATTGTTGACCATGGACGATAAATAATGTCCAGGTTTACGTTTTGTGCTGATTGAGAAACGTAAAAATAAAAGGCTGGTGTTCGTTTATTCAGAAAAGGATTATATTTTAGATTCCGGTTAATCAATTGTAAAAGGACCTTCTAGAGCCTCAATCTTAACGCACACAAATGTCAATCATTACAAAGCAAATTTAAACCATGAATGAATTTTCCCACGGTCATCCAGAAAGGTCACCTGAGTTTACTGTTACGTGATAATATTTCCGCCAAATAACAATCTCGTGGACAAAATTGATGTCACTATTTTAGCATTCAATATTGTGAGCGAAGTCAAGTTCAAAGTTCAACCACGCACTGTTGATCACTGAGATGTGTATCGTCTTCCCACGGCAATTAATTCCTTTAAAAATATTTAAAGATCACTGTCCTAAATACAACACAAAGTTTACATTCATTGTGCGTAAATGAATATTATGCAACGACGAGTTGATGCAGCTATAAAGTATTCCTGTTGTAGCCAAAATGTATTATTTATCCTACAGTAATGCTAACAAATCGTAAAGAGAAAATGTCAGAGACTTATTAAGCATAACGAATGGTGAATAGTATTTTCTTTTTACTTGCATATACAAGTTTTGAGACACGTAATTTTCTTTAAACTGCTCACATTTTATATTCAGCGTTAGTTTCCGTTTATTTTACGCAAGTATGTCTCTTTTCGTAAGTAATATAATTTACCGATAAAAAAAACGAGGTCAAAATCAGGTATAGTTTTATTTTATAGAACTTTAATGCAATTGAAAGAATTAACAAGAACATTTTGCTTTTAAATCTTTTATTTTTTCAAGCAATTATGTAATCGTAAAATGAAAACGCGTAGACTTATTAGCATAACGAATAGTGAATAATATTTTCTTTTTACTTGTATACAAAACTTTGAGACGTGTAATTTTCTTCAAACTGCCCACATTTATTCAGCGTTAGTCTCCGTTTATTTTTCACAATTATATCTCTTTTGTAAATTAAACATTTATTTACTGACAAAAAACCGAGGTCAAAATCAAATAAAGTTGTTTTAATAAAACTAATTTTAAATGTACAGTGTAATTGAAAGAATTAACAATAACGTTTTGCTTTTTAATCTTTTATTTGTTTCAAGCAATCAGATATATAACCTGATTATCAATAGACAGGAAATACAACTGTTTAATTACATTACAAATCTCACATACCTTGACTGTCGTGTGCCGGCATAGATCAGAAGGATTAGGGCAATTAATTACCTGGTGTGACACCGTCACACCGGACTGGGAGAGATGTCGCTAATACAATAAACAAAAGGTAGCGAATTTACGCGAAGTCGGAGGAATACTCCCAAATTTCTCCGAAAATTTAGGGAGGGATGTCGGAGTTTCCTGGTGTTACACCAAGAATAATTGCGTGTATGGAGTTTGGGATTACAAACTCTCTGTGTGTACTGTAATTACTAGTGTGCATCATTCTACATGTTCTAAGATAATCCTTTAAAATGCTTATAAACAAATAGTATGCATTCTTTTAAAATGAGTTTTACTGTGCGTATTGCTGTGTGTTTGTTTATTCTTCATTGGCTAGAGGTATAGGGGGGATCGAGGGTTGAGATCTCACAAAACATGTTTAACCCTGCCTCATTTTTGCACCTGTCCCAAGTCAGGAGCCTCTGGCCTTTGTTAGTCTTGTATGTTTTTAATTTTAGTTCATTTATATGTTTTGGAGTTTAGTGTGACGTTCATTTTCATTGAACTATAGTACACATTTTTGTTTAGGGGCCAGCTGAAGCCCACCTTCCGGGTGCGGAATTTTCTCGCTGTATTGAAGACCCATTGGTGGCCTTCAGCTGTTTTCTGCTCTTTGGTCGGGTTGTTGTCTCTTTGACGCATTCCCCATTTCCATTCTCAATTTTATCCTAGCTTGAATTCTAAGTTTATTCAACTGGTTTAAGTGTTTGAGGTTATTCAACTGATTAAAGTAGGTTTTTTTTCCTTGAAATAGGTTTCGGGTATTGTTTTACAAAAATATGATATCTTCGAAAAATATTGAAATTCTTTAGAAAGGTAAAGGATGTATCTAATAATATGAATAACTAGAGATATGACATCAATGATACAGCAAGCCAATGACACAAATAATCAAGTCGTGTAGGGGTCACCATACACTCTTCGACAATCGCATGAATAGAAAAGCGTCCGTACAATATGTCAAGCTCTTAATCCGAAGTCTTAAAATTTGTGAATAAATTAAACAGAAACTATCGAAGATCTGATATTTGAACGATCTATTACATTGTATTATGAACAATGATCTATTACATTGTATTATGAACAATGACCTATTACATTGTATTATGAACAATGACCTATTACATTGTATTACGAACAATGACCTATTACATTGTATTACGAACAATGACCTATTACATTGTATTACGAACAATGATCTGTTACATTGCATTACGAACAATGATCTGTTACATTGCATTACAAACAATGATCTGTTACATTGCATTACGAACAATAATCTATTACATTGCATTACGAACAATGACCTGTTACATTGCATTACGAACAATGACCTGTTACATTGCATTATGAACAATGATCTATTACATTGCATTATGAACAATGATCTATTACATTGCATTATGAACAATGATCTATTACATTGCATTATGAACACTGATCTATTACATTGTATTATGAACAATGACTACTAAAATATAAATAATTATCTCATTTGAACAATAACATGAATAAGAACTGATATATGAACCATTATCTCTCAAAATTGTTATATCAAAATGATTCAATTCTGCTTTCATAAAGCCAGTAGTCAGTTTTCTTTTTAGTATTACATGCATCATATAGCACCTTGGGATTAGAAATAGCACAGTTTACCTAAAATAAAAGCACCACATATAAAAACCATTCTTTTATTTAATATACTCAGAGAGCACCATGATACCGTATTAGTACTATAAGGCACTGGTGCTAACACTGGAGGTAAATCTTATAAGAAATTTAATACAACAAACTAACAGGAAAAAATAGATGAAAGATAAACATTCGATACCTAGTAAAAACAAAACGTTTTGCCACGTTATAAATTTGAGCCTCTCATTCATTTGACATTGATTGGACTACAACTGCCATTTGCAATCCCGATCTAGTTGCAAGAATCTTAAATACATTGAGATGGAATGTCAACTAGAACAAAAGAAATCTAAAAAGAAAGTTAACAACAATTGTGCCTTACAAAATATGATAATGACTTCTAAACCACATCAAATAAATACGAATATACTAATTTTGCAGTCATACAAATGTATATAAAAATTTGCATCCTTAGAACAATTGACCTTAGCACCTTTCTTCATACTTCATGTACTCAATGTTACTGAATAACGTGGAATGCTTTAGCTAAGAGTAAAGAAAAAAATAGGAATGTGTCCATGGGACACAGATGATGCCCCCGCTTGCACATCATATAAAGTTATAAAGGGACATAACTGAAGAACGGTAAAAGTGAAGCTATCCAATTTTGTACTTGATCTGAGTTTTGTGGTAATAACAAATGTCTATAAGTCTCATAACATTTGGTTGAGGCAACTTAAGTAAGAGAACAGAAACGAATAATTCAGCAATTTTTCCATTTGTAAAGGGACTTAACTCTAGAACGGTTAAAGCAACACCACCAAAATTCATAATTGATCTATATTATGTTGTAATAAGCATTTTGCATAAGTTTCATAGCATTTGGTTGAGGTAAACTGAAGTTAGAGAATGGAAACGAAACATTCAGCAATTTTTCCATTTGTAAAGGGCATAACTCTAGAACAATAAAAGTGACACCCCCAAAATTAAAACTTGATCTGTATTTTGTGGTAATAAGCATTGTGAATAAGTTTCATAGCATTTGGTTGAGGCAAAATAAAGTAAGAGAACGAAAACTAAAAATTTATCAATTTTTCCAATTGTAAAGGGGCATAACTCTAGAACGGTTAAAGTGACGTCACCAAAATTCACACTTGATCTGTATTTTGTGGTAATAAGCATTGTGTATAAGTTTCATACCATTTGGTTGAGGCAAACTAAAGTTAGAGAACGGAAACCAACTTTGGGACGTACGGACGGACGTACGTACAGACGGACAAGGGTAAAACTTAATGCCCCATCTGCTACGGCGGAGGCATAAAAAAACAGGGAAGACAAACAAAAATAAAATAGAGTCTAAACTGGAAAACTTCACAAAAATCTTTGGAAATCAAGTGCAATAAATGAACCATGTGCACTCATTATAGATACCAGGATTAAAATTGTGTACACCAGACACGTGTTTTGTCAAAAGACTCATCAGTGATGCTTGAATCAAAAAAGTTAAACAGGTCAAATAAAGTACGTAGTTATTGAGAGCACTGAAGACTCAAAATTCTGAAAGGTTTTGCAAAATACAGCTAATGAACATGATAAACAGAAACATGAGAAAGTTATAAAATTTAAGATTTATTTATACTTTCTCATATTGAGACTAGAAACAAAAAATATTATACTTACTTATTGTCCTTACAGTTGACACATGTAAATGCATATAGTGTCCTGTGGTATACTGAACCATCTAAAGGACAGTAAAGTTGTACAACAAGTACCATTGGTTTATTACATTCTGAACATGATGGGCTTGTTTGAGGTATTATCCAATCCTGGAAAAGATTACTGAAAAGTTATACTGCTGTAAGGATTTTTTTCCAAATCAAAAGACGTTAGGTCTCTATTGTGTATGGTGTAAATGAGTTATAACGTCATACTTCTTATTTTAGACTTTCCAAAAGATAACCCTTATTGAATGATACTGTAACCTTTCAACCTTTTTTTTAATTACGACAAGTCTTTAATTACAATTAAGTAAAAATCTATTGCAGATATTTATCATATTTTCTGAGGAGTAACAATAACTAGTAAATTTAAACAGTAAAAAATTACAACAGGACATTGAGCTTTAAACATGTCTACCATGACCTTATTTCTTTTTAATGAACCAAGGACTTCAAATCAAAAGACCCTAGGTCTTTATTACTTATGTTTTACCAATTACGAATACATTTGGCTTAAATGTTGAATACATTTGTACATAAAGGGAAATAACTCTCATATGGAGTGTCCTGATCGCTCAGTCAAAATTGTTCGAAATGTCCTGAGGATGTAACAAGCAATTTTGGAAAATATTTTTGTCCTGATCTTTTACAGTTGCAAGAAGTAGTGCTAACAAGAAAAAACAGTGGTTTAAAGATAACTCTTACAAGGGAAAGTGTATGTGGTTAAGCAGTGGGGTGCGAGACAACTCGGCCCATAGACAACTTGGAACCATCTTCAAAAAAGACAAACTCGAACTGTCTATGAAGACAACTCAGACCATCAATAAGTTATATTCAGACCGACTATAAAGTCAAATCAGACTGTCTATAAGTCAACTCGGACCATCTATAAGTTTAATCGGACCGTCTATAATGCCAACTCAGACGAAGTATAAGAAGAGAGTTTTTACTATATAAATGATTTAATCACTAAATCAGTGTCTTCAGTGAAAAAGACTGTGTCTGAAGAGAAATTCATATTTGTCTTTAACCAGTGATTTCTCTAAAAATATATATCATAAATATATTTCATAATTTTTGCAAGAAACTGCAGACATTTCTGTATTGAATGAAAAAAAATCATTCAATTTGGACAAGTAATACCTTCAGTAGAATTTTTAACAAAACTGTGTTTTTATAAGAACATGTATCATTAATTCCAGTGGCAGATCCAGAACTTTTTATAATGGGGGGGGGGCCCACTGACTGCCATAAGAGGGGGCCCGCCACAGTCATGCTTCAGTGATTCCATATATAATCAACCAAATTTTTCCCACAAAAGGGGCCAGGCCCGATCTGCTTATGAATTCAATCCAATAATTTTATATAAAAACATGTTTTTTACAACATTGTAAAAACTAATTTGTGGTTCAATTTTGATAAAAATTTTATGCTAAACTCACACAACAAATGTCACAGTACACATTTTTATGGTTATTATGAAATATTTTTATGACATGTCTTTACTGAGAAATCATTATTTGTATTCAAATATTGAAATAAGTATAATTTTGTCCTATGTAGCCATATGATTTTTTCGTGCAGAAATTCATATTTGTCTGTAACCAGTGATTTCTCTAAAAATATATATCATAAATATATTTCATAGTTTTGCAAGAAACTGCAGACATTTTTGTATTAAATGAAAAAAAAAATTATTCAATTTGGACAAGAAATACCTTCAGTAGAATTTTTAACAAAACTGTGTTTTTATATGAACATGAATCATGATGAAACAAGGATTTGTATAGTCTAACTATACAAATCCTTGGATGAAATAATAGTGGAATTTCCAATAGGCGTAACACTTTTTTGATGTATAATCATTCATTTAACTAATTCAAATGCTCTTTGAATAGTTTGTCTGAGTTATCATTATGAACAGTCCTACATGTAGTTGACTTTTCAAGTTAACTTTATAGATGGTCCAAGTTGTCTCCGGGCCGAGTTGTCCCATATTCGTGCAGAGTTATTTTGTAAATACCAATTTAACAGTGTTAATCTTAAATAATTACCAATTATTGATTTTAAATGAACTAATCACAAAAAATTGTTTATTAAAAGATTCATGAAAATATAAATATTCTGATAAATACATCTAAAACAAATCTAATAAATCAACCTGAATTTGGATAAAAACAGGGTGCGAACGGACCCGATACCATTTTACTGTCCATATTAATTGAGGTAAATCTTACGGGTGTCCACCTATTTTATTTGATGACCAATTAATTTGTAAGGAAATACATGGCTCATCAATAATTCCTAATAATACAAAGAGGTCATTTTCAGCCAAGTCTCACGCCAAGGGAAACAACTTTAGCTTTTAGTGTAGCTAAATTAAGTATATGAATTATTATCAGTTTCAATGGAATTTCAATTTCATGCATGCCTTGTGCAACAGTTTTTACTCAATTTCTGTTTCCAAACCATGAATTAGATGTTATTGAATATTCCAATATATATCTTAGAAACAAATTATTACATTTAAGAAGCGAAGCGATATATCTTCGAATCCACCATATTTCTTTTATAACGTTTCTAATGATGCTGACATCAACTTCCGTAGCAGCCGATGCTGAAATTTTCATCCAGATGTAATGCCACTGCATGATCCTCTGTTAAAGAGACTGAAAGGTTGTTGTTTCAGTGTTTGTTTTCGGTTATTTTCCCATGTTAAAAATCTATTCCAACAGTTATAGGTAGCTTTACTGCCCTTTAGGGTTCTTGACCAACTTATGGAATGATGAGCAAACTGGGCTGTGCAGAGGGTTAAAAGAAGCAACTTTTCATAATTTATTTTCCAGGATATCAGTAGTTTTCCATGTTTTATAATTCAGTCATTATATTTCACTGCTCTATGATGGTTGCATTAACGACGAAGGCCTCAGTCAATGGAAAATTGTCAATGATTCAAGAATTATAGCTCTGGATTTACCATTCTCGATCACAATGTGTTCTCCCCAGAAATTTTTAAGGCGCAAATTTCGAGGCGCGAACTCTATTTTAGAGTGAACTATTGTGACCTGAAGCAATCGGTCATAAATCATTATATGCAATAATGCACAGTATTCAGTCAGAGATATAACTCTATAGGGTTATTACAGAAAATAACTTGCATGTGTTATTACAGATACTTTCATGAGTTGTCTACTCTTTATTCCTTAAATTTTCTAAATCTGTAATAACATATGTTTGTTATTTGTAAAATTATTTCATTTATAGTGGCCTCTAGGGATCTCTTGAGACTTTCATGAGAAACTAAATGCATAGCCTTGATAACTAATTTTTTAATTAAATTAATACATTTTTGATTAACCATGGTAAATCAATGAGACAAGGCTATTAAGGGATAAACTTAGCTGTGATAACAAGGCTCAGTTATTAAAGGAATTTAACTTATTATATAAGACACTTGGGAATTACTGAGAAACTTATGAGAACCTCATTACATACTCTGGTCATTATTTCTTACAATAAATTAAAATACATTGTAATTAAGCATGATGTATGTCTGAGCAAATGCTTTGAAGTGATATAGAGAAGCTGTGATAACACCCTTTAGTTATTACAGGCATATTTTTTCTGTAATAACATATAGGTATACTATGCAAAATTGGCAAACTATGAACTGTTATATCTTTCAATAGTTAAGTATACATATAGACAAAAGTAATATCAATAGAACTTTTATACATTTTAACTAAACAAATGATGTATATTGTCCTTTGAAACATATAACATATATATGTTATCACAGTTCTTTGATTTTTAGTCCACAATAACAAATGTATGTTATTTTTCTGTAATAACCCTATAGAGTTATATCCCTGACTGGTATTAATATACATGATAAAGAATAAGAATTAATATATATATATGAAATAAATTCATTTTACAACATTGTAAAAACTAATTTGTAGTTCAATTTTGATAAAAATTTTATGCTAAACTCACACAAATGTCACAGTACACATTTTTATGGTTATTATGAAATATTTTTATGACACGTCTTTACTGAGAAATCATTATTTGTATTCAAATATTGAAATAAGTATAATTTTGTCCTATGTAGCCATATGATTTTTTCGCAGAAATTTATATTTGTCTGTAACCAGTGATTTCTCTAAAATATATATCATAAATATATTTCATAGTTTTTGCAAGAAACTGCAGACATTTTGTATTAAATGAAAAAAAAATTATTCAATTTGGACAAGAAATACCTTCAGTAGAATTTTTAACAAAACTGTGTTTTATATGAACATGAATCATAATGAAACAAGGATTTGTATAGTCTAACTATACAAATCCTTGGATGAAATAATAGTGGAATTTCCAATAGGCGTAACACTTTTTTGATGTATAACCATTCATTTAACTAATTCAAATGCTCTTTAAATAGTTTGTCTGAGTTATCATTATGAACAGTCCTACATGTAGTTGACTTTAGAGAACGTTCAAGTTAACTTTATAGATGGTCCGAGTTGTCTCCGGGCCGAGTTGTCCCGCATTCGTGCAGAGTTATTTTGTAAATACCAATTTAACAGTGTTAATCATAAATAATTACCAATTATTGATTTTAAATGAACTAATCACAAAAAAATGTTTATTAAAAGATTCATGAAAATATAAATATTCTGATAAATACATCTAAAACAAATCTAATAAATCAACCTGAATTTGGATAAAAACAGGGTGCGAACGGACCCGATACCATTTTTACTTTCCATATTAATTGAGGTAAATCTTACGGGGTGTCCACCTATTTTATTTGATGACCAATTAATTTGTAAGGAACTACATGGCTCATCAATAATTCCTAATAATACAAAAGAGGTCATTTTCAGCTAAGTCTCACGCCAAGGGAAACAACTTTAGCTTTTGGTGTAGCTAAATTAAGTATATGAATTATTATCAGTTTCAATGGAATTTCAATTTCATGCATGCCTTGTGCAACAGTTTTTACTCAATTTCTGTTTCCAAACCATGAATTAGATGTTATTGAATATTCCAGTATATATCTTAGAAACAAATTATTACATTTAAGAAGCGAAGCGATATATCTTCGAATCCACCATATTTCTTTTATAACGTTTCTAATGATGCTGACATCAACTTCCGTAGCAGCCGATGCTGAAATTTTCATCCAGATGTAATGCCACTGCATGATCCTCTGTTAAAGAGACTGAAAGGTTGTTGTTTCAGTGTTTGTTTTCGGTTATTTTCCCATGTTAAAAATCTATTCCAACAGTTATAGGTAGCTTTACTGCCCTTTAGGGTTCTTGACCAACTTATGGAATGATGAGCAAACTGGGCTGTGCAGAGGGTTAAAAGAAGCAACTTTTCATAATTTATTTTCCAGGATATCAGTAGTTTTCCATGTTTTATAATTCAGTCATTATATTTCACTGCTCTATGATGGTTGCATTAACGACGAAGGCCTCAGTCAATGGAAAATTGTCAATGATTCAAGAATTATAGCTCTGGATTTACCATTCTCGATCACAATGTGTTCTCCCCAGAAATTTTTAAGGCGCAAATTTCAAGGGCGTAACTCTATTTTAGAGTGAACTATTGTGACCTGAAGCAATCGGTCATAAATCATTATATGCAATAATGCACAGTATTAATATACATGATAAAGAATAAGAATTAATATATATATATGAAATAAATTCATTTTAAACACAAAAAGCATTTATATCACAGTCAATTAAGTAAGTCAAAATGAATATATAGTTCAAGAAAAATCCTCATGTTCCTTTGGGCCTATACCAATGCTGAACAGCTTCAGAAATATTTATTTCTGTACTCTCTGCAGTGTTCTCCCAGAAATTTTTAAGGCGCAAAATTTCAAGGGCTCGTAACTCTATTTTAGAGTGAACTATTGTGACCTGAAGCAATCGGTCATAAATCATTACATGCAATAATGCACAGTATTAATATACATGACAAAGAATAAGAATATATATATGTGAAATAAATTCATTTTAAACACAAAAAGCATTTATATCACAGTCAATTAAATATGTTAAAATGTATATATAGTTCAAGAAAAATCCTCATGTTGTTCTGGGCCTTCCAATGCTGAACAGCTTCAGAAATATTTATTTCTTTACTCTCTGTTCTTTCTAGAGATATAGTAACAAGACAGTTTGTAATTTTGTTGGACAGCCTGTTCCTCAGTCTTTATTCTCATTAGAGTTGAAAACATCATCTGCCTTTCACTTAACCCATTTCTTCTTTGCAAAGAACATGTTGATTCAGCATTAAAATTGATTATGTTTAAGATGTTTGGTATACAACTTTTTAAAACAAAAAAATGTAATGAACCAGCTGACCAGTGTCCGTAGTTCGACATTACGCTTCCGTGTGTATTATTGTCAAAACGTTTCTTTGGCAGGTAGATATAAACGAAACTTGACAAATTCGTCAAAGTTTAGACCAGTGAAATTCTTTACTAGTGACATTATACAAATGCTGCAGCGAAACATATATCTCCCGATGGACGAATTAACGATCGATGTTAAAAAATTATTTTATTTCTAAAACGTGATAGTTGACAGACGAATTTTACTTGCAAGCAACAATTTTCACTTTCTAATAAAATAAATCACTCCTCGTTATCTTTAAAAAAAGTTTATTTTACTTTTTTGACGTACAAATACTCTCATTCATAAATTTCATCGTAAATTTCTTTAGTAATGTGTATTCAAATTTATCACGTGTATTTATCATGTTCATTGGTCGTGTTTAAATAGATTCTTCTTCTCGACCAATGAAAAAATTCGTTACTTAAATGGCCAAGTGATCGCACACAGACGATGCATAAATACAATGTATTTGCGATCTATTTCTTCAATTATTGCACTGAAGTTTTTAAAAACTTTTATTTTCTACTAAAATATCTATCTTCTTGATGATCATTTATGCTATAACTTGATTACATGGTCTGATAAGGCTGGAATAGGTAAATCAGAGACTTTTGCTAGTTATCAGTTATCATGGTTATTGCGCAACATTGACCGACCTCTCAGCGGTGATCAGCAACTTGACAATTTTAACCAACATTTATAATTAAAATGTGCAAATTAACACGCTGCGGGATCAAGTATTAAGGGACAGCGGCCAATTAAGGCGCTGCGGGATCAAAGAAAAAATTTTGAAGGCGCTGCGGGACCGCAGCGTCATATTGGCCTGGGGAGAACACTGTCAGACACATCTCTTACCCAGTGAGCACTAATCAAAATCCTTTCCATGTATTTATCGTATAAAGAATTCAGGCCCTCACGAGTGGGAGAGTCAATCACAGAGAGGGACTGCATTATTTGGGTTAGAAGAATACATAAATTGGTAGCAGTTCCTGTTACTAGAAATGTCCGCATTGTATAACAGCCAATAATATATGTATGGTCATGCGGCTAAAGTTGATTTAAAATACAGTTGAAAAAAACATACAGAAATTTGTAGGTGGCAATACTATCATTTTTTATTGTTACTCACAAAATTGAAAATATATTAAGGCAGGCACTGATCTAAAAATGTTTGATTTGCAAGCAATCTGTGAAGTGAATGTAAACAATTTTTTAAATTATTATGTAAAAAACATAATTACAGGACAAGACATGTTTTTTGGCCCAACCCTATTTTCCATATTCTGTTATTTTTTTGTTTTCTTTAATTTCAATTATTTTCATGTTTTACTGTGATGTATCATGTATTAATATAAATATATACTAACATTTACATGCATTTACTATTTACTATCAATTCCTAATTTACTATCCACAGGGAAAGTCACTTACATGAATGTTTTTCATTTTGCATGTATTTATACTGGGACGGATTTGGATTTTTTTGGGGGAGGTGGGGGTGGGAGGGGGGTGTCCCACTGCATTGAGGATCATGCAATTTGTGAAGCTTGCAGTGAGGGATTTTGTACTGTCTTCATGTCCTGTAATAATATATGTGTTCTTCTTTTGTCACATAAATAATGGCATGTCTGAATTGATTAATGTGAATATAAAAACCCAATACAATCAGGAATATTGTGGTGTTAACCCTGATACATTGTATATTCAAGAGAATGGTATTGAAAAATCCAATTTGACCTTTTTTGAAGTAAAACAATATTTTTCTCAATATAAAAAAAAAAAAAAATGGTGGTTAGAAACCCTAATTTGCCAATTTTTATCTGCAGCTCTGGTTTTTGTCTCGCCTTGACAGAGTCAAAAAGCGAGACCTAAGTATGCTGTTTCCGGTGACTGCATCAACAATGTATTAGTTTGTGATTAGGTCTAGTTTATGGTGAACCATTAGTGGTAGGTGAATGATATTTGGTATGCAGTTGTATTAGCATTGGCACATCTCATTACCATGGAAATTATTTGGCCCTGCCTCCTCAGTTATGGTCTATTGACTTTGAAACTTTGCTTAGTTTACATGTATTAGTTTGTGATTAGGTCAGTTTATGGGGGACCACTAATGTTAAGTCAATGATTTTTGGTATTCAAATGTATTGGCATTTGCGAGTTTCATTTCCATGGAGATTATATAGCCCAACCCCTCATCATGGTTCATTGACTTTGAAACTTTTACATAGTTTACAAGTTAATGTTTGTGTTTAGGTTTGTTCAAAGGGAACGACTTATGAAAAGTCAATGGTATTTGGTATGCAGTTGTATTACATAGTTGCCAACCTCTGATAATGACAAATCATATCATGACATAACATGACATGTCAAAAAGCGTGTGAAAACGTGCGACATAGATGCAGACTTTTTAATATGAACATTATACAAATTTGTTAATATACAAAACAATATTCTATTATAAACTTTTATTGTATTCAACAGTGGTCTGTTTTGCTGCTTTCAAAACAACACAACTAGTTATGCACATATTCAAAACAACTGCCAGTTTGGTTAACTTTACATGTTAACAATGCACACAATGTATCATTGTTGAGTTCGGATCTGAATTCAATGTGAATCTTCTTTATAATTGAAAATGCTCTCTCACCTGCTCACAGTCAGAATTGCTATTTGGCAGAACTAAAATAGCTTTAGCAAGCTTTGAAAGAATGTCATATTGTTTTTTGTCATTAAAAATGTCATCTGTGTCTGCCATTGCTCCCCAGAATGTTGCTATTTCCTGGTCAAAGCTGGGTAGTTCATCAGGAGATGACAGCTGGTACTCTGAGAACTGATCCAACAGTTCTGTGATATTCCCATCCCCTATGGCCTGTGGAAATCTGTTGGCAAGATTTGAAACTGAAAAAGAAAAATATATTTTTTAATTTGAATACCATTGTCATTGAATGCTTTATCAAATAGTCTCCTCTCACACATGTTGTTATGATTGCAAATGATTGATTATGTTTAAGATGCATAATACTTTGTAATTAATATGCCCTTAATGGCCCTTTGATTAGGAAAATAAACATATTTGATTTGATCACTTTATTTGATCTATTTAAACTTGGACTCCCATCTTTTTTAGTACCTACACACGTATGGTTTTCGCTTAGCACTCGGCTCTTTATACGACGGTACAGGTCCAGAAAGTGACCTCTTTCTGCTGGACATTTCCCCAAAGTGAATTTAAAAGAAAGAAAGTCACAAAACCTAAAAAAATACTCACAAACTAACCTGAAGGGCTTTGTTGTTCGTCCATATCGAAAAATAAACAACGAATACTTTGAAATTTTTGGTATTTATCGTCTAATTATGAAAAAACCTGAGAATTGCGATATCACTAACGACCAGAAAACAAAACAATGAAAAAGCGTGTAATTTTGTGTAAAGTGGTGAAAAGCGTGTACACGCCATGTGACAAAATCTTCGTGTGTAAACCGTTGAAAAAGCGTGTATTACACACGAATATCATGTGAGTTGGCAACTATGGTATTAGCATTGGCAGATCTCATTTCCATGGAGATTGTTTAGCCCTGTACCTTCAGTCATGGTTCATTGACTTTAAATTTTTGCATAATTACATGTTAAAGTATTGCTATTTTAATTTAAACATTGACATTATTAAAATAACAAATAGGAGAGACATATCTCTGTGTTAACAGTTTATATTCTTATAACATGCTTTTGGATATATTTCCAGGAATAGTACTTGATCTTAGGACGAAGAAAGATGTTATCACAGACAACAGTCCTATTCTAACAGAACTTTGTATAATACTAGAAGATATCTTTACAAGGGGCTGTAGAGGTAACAATTTAGTTTTTGTCTCGCCTTGATGGAGTCTAAAAGCGAGATATGTGTGCTATTTCCAACGACCGTGTTGGTGATGGTTCCCGCGTCAACAATGTATTAGTTTGTGATTAGGTCAGTTTATGGGGAACCACTAGTGGTAGGATAATAATATTTGGTATGCAGTTGTATTAGCATTGGCACATCTCATTTCCATGGAGATTATTTGGACATGCCCCCTCATTCATGGTCTATTGACTTTGAACCTTTTGCTACATGTAACTTTACATGTATTAGTTTGTGATTAGGCCAGTTTGAGAGGAATCACTAGTGGTAGGTCAATGATATTTGGTATGCAGATGTATTAGCATTGGCATATCTCATTTCCATGGAGATTATTTGACCCTGCCCCCTCAGTCATGGTCTATAGTCTTCGAAACTTTTGCTTACTTTTATATGTATTAGTTTGTTCTTAGGTCTGTTTAAGGGGAACCACTAGTGGTACGTCAGTGATATTTTGTATGTAGATGCATTAGCATTGTCACATCTCATTTATTGGCTCTGCCCCCTCAGTCATGGTATATTGACCTTGAATGTTTTGCATAGTTTACATGTTATGTTTTTGATTAGATCAATTTAAGCAGTGGTTCCCAAGGCTTTGAGAAATCAACTGGACATTTGGTCCAGTAAACCATTCTTCTCAACTGGACCAGACTCTGTTTTGCTGGAAATTTACACATATGATTTGGACAAATGAAAATTAAAAATTTTAATGGTCATTAGGTCCAGTAATGCATATCACTTAACTGGACTAAACCAATTTTTACTGGACTTTGCCCAATATCCGGCGACCTTGGGAATGACTGGTTTAAGAGGAACTGCTTCTGTTACTAGTCAATGATATTTGGTATGCAGTTGTATAATCATTTGCAAGTCTCTTTTTCATGGTGATTGTATGGCCCCACCCCCTCAGCATGGTTCTTTAACTTTGAAACTTTTACATTATTTACAAATTTTAAAAGTTTGTGTTTAGATTATTGTAAAGGGAACCACTCATGATAAGTCAATTGTATTTGGTATGCAGTTTTATAAGCATTAGCATTTCTCATTTCCATTGGATTATTTGGTCCTGCACCATAAGTCATGGTTAATTGACGTTGAATGTTTTGCATAGTTTACATGTTTGAATATTGCCATTTGGTTTGCCAATACTATCCCTGTTTAACAGTGTGGTCACTTTTTTCTAAGCTGAACACCTTTATACTCTTTTTTTCTCATGTTTTTGCAATGACACTATATAAGTTGTAACATGTTATATTACAAGTATAATAGACCTGCTTTTGTATATAGCCCAATACTTATTTTGTAATATTTATATAATTATTATTAGACAGGATTGCTTCATAAAAACTAAATTTTTGTATTTTAAGCTTAAAATTTTTATACCAGCATCTTGTTCATTTTGTGTCAGATGTATTATATTTTTGTTTGAATGTCTATAAATAGACAGTTAGCCCATGTCACTTTTCATTCATATGGCGGAAAACAGATTTCTTTCTGAAAACAAATTTCCAAACCAAATATTTGTATCGATGAAAGTATTAAGCAAATGGCTGGGCTTCTGTACATCATAGTTTAAATCTGAGTATCTATGTGTGATACTAGTATTATAAGTATAAAATAAAACAAATTAAAACAACAAATTGGTTATGCAAGACATGGGCTAATGCTTTTTTTGTCTGGCTGGTGAAGTTTCAGCATTGAAAAGCAATAAGCTCTTGAGGTTTGTCAGAAAATTTCTACTCCTGTTTGTGTTGAGATCCGTATCTTTGAAACTTGTGGGTATAAGTAAATATTTAAAGTACAAATTATATGTTTTATTGTTTAAACAAGTTCACAACATTTTGAAGACTTTGCCATGACATCAATTCTAGGTTTTCCAGTTTTACATGTTTAAGCTTAAAGTAAATAACTGCAATTAATAAAGAAGTGGTTGTTTATGATGTGAATTGATGTTAGATAAGTGTCACTTAGACTGCAATCCAAAGATATATAGGTTTTAAAAACTACATTTCTACTGGGAAGAAGCAATTCCTGTCATCCCATCAAAAACATTAGAGTGATTTAACATGTAATTTTCTAGTTTAAACGTTAAACTGTATTTGGGAGAATTGAATGCTTCTTTAATTGTACTTTCAAAGTTTGTTTAAATGTTGACCTTGCACATATCTTTAGTGCTTAACACAGAATGAACCCTAAACAACACTTTTAGAACTAATAAAACTACCAAAAGAAGCATTAATTTCTTAAAATATAAATATATGTACTGTTTTAAATTGAATGTAAACACATTTGAATATATGTGTTATATAAAAAAGTATGGTTATCACTTTTATTTATGAATTACTTTTTCTGTCTATGAAGAAATAACTTTAAAAATGTGGTGCACACTGAATAACCCACGTTCACCACATTTTTGAGGTTATTTCGAATAGACAGAAAAAATATTACAGTCAGTCCTTATAATTTAATTCTAAATTTCATTTTTAAGTAGTAAATCATGAAAAAACATTAATGACGTCACGGTCAAGTGACAAAATTATGTCTACTAGTTGATAGACAAAAAACTTTCAGCCAATCAGAAGACATGTTACATCCAAAATAATATAATTATGATTATTTTTGCTGGTTATGAATTTTAAAAGTCAGAAAAACATTTCCTTCTTGGAAAGTATGTAATTTATGGTAACATCATTTCCAATTTAAAATAACCAAAAATTTGTATTTCATTGAATATTTAGATAAGTAGAATGCCTTCAGCAACAAAATCCAGGAAAATTAGTGTGTGGCGATTATTAATGAAGCCACAATATCTTTGTTTTCTAAACAATAATTCAAAACTGTTTAAGGTAGGGTCATTAGAAAAAAGCTATTGTCTCATAAAATATAATGCTTCATTTGAGACCTTGTACAACATTTAATCAAGGATTTGTATATACTATACAAATCCTTGATTTAATGATTTCTTGCAATTTTCAGACACATCATGGTTTAACAAGACAAATTACAGGTATTGGACATGGATTGAAAAGATTGGACTAAAAGGAAGGTAAGAATATAAAGCAATCTTAAAACTGGGTTGCTGTCACAGCTGTTTTAAACAGGTAAGTATTGGGATAAATTACATTTTGTGAATGTGAACATTCTTCAGGAGAATACCTTTTTTGATTATTTTTCTTTAGAGACTGTGGATTCGTTATTATTGTAGAGGGGTACACATTTTCTTGGATTTTGTGGATAAAGGTTAACCTCAAGTTTAAATATTCAAAGAAATGCAAATTTTCTATAGGATTGTATGCTAATTTTGGCCAAACCACAAAATTAAATATCCAAGAAAATAATTTTTTTCTTCAATCCAGGAAAATTAGTATCCACCAAAATAAATGAATCGACAGATCCAAGGAAATACTAGAGAGTAACCAAGATAAAATTGTTACTGTTATGTAAACTTTGAACTGATTTATGCCATTTAAACATTTAGGAAGTATGACCTATAAGGGAGCAAAGATAGATTATTTAATGATTTTGCTTGTGCCTGTTTCTTAAGAATGAGTGTGTTTTTAATATATTATATTTCCAACTGAATATACCAGTACTTGAATATTCACCTACAGTGGATTCATTTATTTTCGTGGGTATCAATTTTCGTGGATAGAGAAAAAAAGACGTTTCGTGGTATACGTAAATTTGTGGATCACTGATTACCAAAAAAAAAGAAAGAAAAAATCAGATACGTAATTCGTGGATTTCTTTTTGATTTTGGAGATCATATAACCTCCTTGGTTTGAACAATAATAAAACAAACAAAAAAGAAGGAATTCATTGAAAAAGTTTTGAATTGTCAAAATCCTCGCTTGGTCATTCTTGGTTAAAGTGTTCATTGAAAACTTCTATTAGAATAATGGACAGAGACAACTAATTATTTGTTTGTTTTACAATTTATAAATTCTTGTCGGAATTTTATAAGGCATTCAAAACTCTATGATTGAAAGCTCGTTTCCCTAATCACGATATAATAAACAGTCTTATAAGTAAAAGGTGTGAAAATAAATGTTCCTGTCATAAACAATATTACCTACGGGCAATATCCCTGTACTTAATCCTATTGATTTTTAATCATCAGTAAACCAACCTATGACACGGTAATTAACAACTTGCAGTTATTTTCCGTGAACAGTTTTAATCAATTTTAAAAAATAAATTATCACTGATATTCGATATATTTATTATTGATTTAATCAAATACTTGTATCTTCTTTCAATAAAAACACGTGTTATGTTACAATGTTTATCGCTAGTCAACACTATACTAGAACTGCATAACATAACCGGAAATAAACATCCGACTCCACTCCATACACATTTCTCGGGATTATTCTTCGTTGAATTCTTAAATTCGTGGTTCGCTGTGACCCACGAATCCCATGAAAATTGGTATACCACGAATAAAAATGAATCCACAGTATAGATACTAGGCTGAAAATATGTTTTAAATTGAAATTATTGTACAAGTGTATGAATGTAAATGTTTATTTCAGGTATCAGCCAGCATTTCACATGGTGATAGATACAGTAAAAGATTGTAAAAAGGTATATACTAGATCTCAAAATTGTTTTAAATTCATGCTAGTCTAAAGAACAAATTATTACTGGGTCATGGAGACGGTGTTGATGAAAACTCTAAAAGCATCTTTTGGGTTAGAAATAATTAGATAATATTAAATTGGTAATATTGCATATGAGATAACAAATGACGTAGATGTAAGCAACAATATCGTATATAACTGCCTTCAACAATAAGCATAAATTAAAAACCATATAGTAAGCTATAAAAGGCCAAAATCTTATTACTCACTATCGAATCCATGGTATTACTTTTTATTATACAGTGACATACAACTACAAAGGATCCATTAAAGATTTTAATTTGATGGTAAGCTGGGGGAAGTTTTTATATAAATAGAGTAACAGTCACAATGTGAAGCTTTAAAAGATATGTGACGAAGATTTATAATTTAATGACTCAATATTCTGTTATTCTGATAGTTTATTTGTTGTAACAGTTGCTATATATAGTATAAGACTTTTTTTATTTACAGACATGTACCTACTGTGGACGTGGCAGATTATTTATACGGTCAGCTTTATCAAAGAAAGTGCTGGCAGTTCCAGTGCAACAGATTGTTAAAGATCAACAGTTACTACAAGTAAATATATTTTCTTTCTCAAAACTTGTAAAATTAGATGTGCATAAAATATGCTTGTATTCTGCAATGGGTAATTTTTAGCTCACCGTTCGGAAGGAACTGTGAGCTTTAGCCATCACTTGCGTCTGTTGTCGTCCGTCATCTTCGTCCGTCTGATGTAAACTATTTCAAACATCTTTTCCTCTGAAACTATCGAACCAATTCCAACCAAACTTAAGCTGAATGATCCTTAGGGTATCTAGAATAAAGATTGTGTTTTATTTTCTGTTTCGTCAAAAAACATGGCCGTCATGGCTAAAAATAAAACATAGGGTAAATGTAGTTTTATACGACCGCCAAAAAATTTTGTGGTCGATATTGGTATGACGTTGGCGTCGTCGCCGTTGTCGCCGTCCGGCGTCGTCCGGCGTCGTCCAAGACGCATTGGTTTCGCACTCTAACTTTAGTTTAAGTGAATGGATCTCTATGAAATTTAACCATAAGGTTCAATATCACAAAAGGAAGGTTGGGATTGATTTTGGGGTTATGGTACCAACAGTTAAGGAATTAGGGCCAAAATAAGCATTTTGTAACTTCCGGACATAACTTGTGTGTTAGTGTATGGATCTCTGACATTGTACCACAAGGTTCCATATCACAAAGGGAATGCTGGGATTGATTTTGGGGTAATTGCCTCAAAATTTTAGGAATTAGGGGCCAAAAGGGCAAAAACAAGCATTTTTCTAGTTTCATGACAATAACTTGTGTGTAAGTGTATGGATCTTTCTGAAATTGTACTACAAGGTTCCATATCACAAAGGGAAAGCTGGAATTGAGTTTGGGGTAATTGCCTGAAACGTTTAGGAATTAGGGGCCAAAAGGGGCCAAAATAAGCATTTTTCTAGTTTCCAGACAATAACTTGTGTTCAAGTGTATGGATCTCTGAAATTGTACTGCAAGGTACCATACCTCAAAGGAAGGCTGGGATTGAGTTTGGGGTGATGAATCATAAGGGGTTCAAAAATTGGGGGTTTCTTTTTTCCTTTTTTTCTTTAAAATTTTCCATTTTAAGTTGGTTATTTCTGATTTATATTTAAAAGCAAATAATAATGATATGGCAGGAGATACACACCAAACAGGATGTGTAAATTGTTATATAATAAGTATTGTGCAATAGCAAGAAATTTTCAATTGCACAGTATTGCGCAATAGCAAGAAATCTTCAATTGCACAGTATTGCGCAATAGCAAGAAATATCCAATAGCACAATAGCAAGAAATTGTCAATTGTACAGTATTGCGCAATAGCAAGAAATATTCAATTGCACAGTATTGCGAATTGCAAGAATATTCAATTGCACAGTATTGTGCAAAAGAAGATACTTTGTATAAATTGCTTATTTCTTGACCAATTTCAATGGGGTTTTATTCTTGAACTCTTGGGGTTCTTTAATATGCTGAATCTAATCGTATTAAGTTTTTGGATTTTGGGCCCTGTTTTAAATTGGTCCACATTGAGGTCCAAAGGGTCCAAAATTAAACTTTGTTTGATTTCATCAAAATTGAATTATTGGGGTTCTTTGATATGCCGAATCTAACCATGTATTTAGATTCTTAATTTTTGGTCCCGTTTTCAAATTGGTGTACATTAAGGTCCAAAGGGTCCAAAATTAAACTTAGTTTGATTTTAACAAAATTGAATTCTTAGGGTTCTTTGATATGCTGAATCTAAACATGTATTTAAATTTAAAACCAGTTGTTGGCATGACACGGGTTATGCTCTTCTCATATATTTTATGATGGTATGATACTAAACCCTAACGGAGGGATTGTGCCTGATATTCATATGATGAAGACATAATCTTTCAATCAGTTTAATTGAGGTCTGGAGCTGGCATGTCAGTTAACTGCTAGTAGTCTGTTGTTATTTATGTATTATTGTCATTTTGTTTATTTTCTTTGTTACATCTTCTGACATCGGACTCGGACTTCTCTTTAACTGACTTTTAATGTGCGTATTGTTATGCTTTACTTTTCTTCATTGGCTAGAGGTATAGGGGAGGTTGAGATCTCATAAACATGTTTAACCCCGCGCATTTTTGCGCCTGTCCCAAGTCAGGAGCCTCTGGCCTTGTTAGTCTTGTATTATTTTTACTTTTAGTTTCTTGTGTATAATTTGGAGTTTAGTATGACGTCCATTATCACTGAACTAGTACACTGGGAAAGCCATTTGGTTAATACGCCTGCTTATTATCTAAAAATATGGACTATGGTTAAAAGATAACCAGTAATCTCTAAATATATATGTTTGACAAAGAATTAGATGTTTGACAGGGAAGTAGATGTCCGTCTTTAACTTTAGCTGTTTGCTGTATTTTTAGACGCCACCGTAATCCTCTAATACTCTTAGATAATATTAATGATGTCCTTCAATAACTCGCGTGAACGATAACGTGTGTATTATTAATTAACGTTAGCTATAGTATTGAAATGTTCCAGTTAAATTAATGCACATGATTTATCTAGTTTGACGGAATTACCTGTTCGTCCGACAAAACTGATGTGTATTGAGTTGTCAATAATAGAACCAGTGATGCGTGAGGGACGGTTATACAAACATTGTTGTAAGGAGATGAATACATAAACAATGTTTACAGAATCTGTTAAAACTAAACATCTTATTTCCTTCGCTTAAACGATGTTTTTGAAAATATAGTTACCTGTAAATTAAGACAGAAACAGATAATATAGATCTATGAGTTAGATGGTTATAAATATTTTTTCTTGGAAGCTTTTATCAGTGTTGCAGGTTTCAAACTAAGTATATAAGGGGAAAGATCGACATTCATATACGAAACGTTTTTGAGCCTGGCTTTCCTGATGAATTAAATATCGAATTCTTTCATTGGTCAATAATAAAATCTATTTAAATACGACCAATGGACAAGATAAATACACGTGGTAACATTGTAATACACAACTACAAATATTTATGAATGGAAGTGATTACATATCGATGCCAATAATTGGTCACGGAAACAAAGAAGCATATGGATAATATCACTGTTGAATAATTTTGAAGGGCTTGACTTAAAGAATTTGGCAGGTTTCTACACTGCAATACTGCAAAACGCGTATTCCTTGATTCCGTCCTCGATTCCGTGATGGACATTCATTAAAATTCAGGAAAATCCTTGATGGACAAAATGAAATTATCACAACTTGTCACCTAGATTATGTCCCTATTGATCCGCCAAGTCCGCTGACAATCTTATATTTGGAAATTACGATTTAAAATCAATTCTGATACTGAAGTTTGCTATCTTTTGTGAGTGCAAATAAGATAATTATACAAAAAAAAATAAACACGTCTTTATTTATACCAAATTTAAATTGTGTCAATTAAATTACTTGTGTAGTTTCAACATGTTTTAATTTTAATTTTGTCTTCTAATAAAGAAAGAATTGTTTTACTTACTTAAAACATGATTCCTTTATTGTACCCGATTTATGTGTTACATTGATTACAATACCTGTCAATCATTACCCGGAGAAGTTGGAGATAAAGGGTTATAAACGCATGACTGCATGTCGTAAATATCGATCAACGCACATCTGCTATTCTAAACAAAAGTCAACAGGTAAACAGGGTTAACAGAAGTGTGTGTGTGTAAATTGAACACTTTCAAAGCTTCATGGTTAAATCTTTAATTATTATTATTTCATTGATTGTTGCAAAATGATTTTAGATTTTAAAGAATATTATTGAGCAAATTTGGAAATGTATGTGTGACTCTTGGGTCGTATATACGTGTACATATTTCCTGAGAGGACATATGGAGAACCTGTAAATAGTGTATATACGTTTATTGATACAAGAAATTCTTGGTGTTCCTAAATGGAAGGATAATACTCACAGAAGAAGAAAGACCAAGCAATTTAAATTGCAAGCATCATATTTTTAAAATGAGCTTTAATGCATTAATTTCAGAAAGATAGGACTGTCTGATTATTGTCTTCGTGCGATTTTATTAAAAGTTAAAATTAAAAGTAGGATTTCGTTCTGAAGCAAATTTCGTTGGCTAGAGGTATAGGGGAGGTTGAGATCTCAAAAACATGTTTAACCCGCTGCATTTTTGCGCCTTTCCGATTCAGGAGCCTCTGTTGTATGATTTTAATTTTAATTTCTTGTGTATATTTCGGAGTTAAGAATGACGTCCATTATCAATAAACTAGTATACATTTTTGTGAAGGGCCAGCTGAAGCACGCCGCCAGGTGCGGAGTTTCGCTGCATCGAAGACCCATTGGTGGCCTTCGGCTGTTGTCTGCTCTTTGGTCGGGTTGATGTCTCTTTGACACATTTCCACTTCCATTCTCAATTTTACTAACTGGCATTTCTACTCATTTTGGACTGATTGGAAGTTTGTTGTTACAAGTCCAGTGGCAAATATTTTGTATATATATTTCTTTCTTATAACTAATGTTGTAGGTTAAAAGGTTTTATTTATTTATTGCAAAGGGTTAACTTTCCGCCTTCAAAATCCTGGGACTGTTAGGGAACAAAGAAAAATAAAAAATACTTACGAGAACTATCCCGAAATGTCAAAATGTGGAAATGAGTCAGCGTCATTTTTTTTTTTTTTTTTCATTCTTGAAATAAGAATGAATTTGACTTTAGAAGGAGCAGATGTACCAGACGTGGAAATAACTTATGCTATTCAGAAGGCCCAAGAGAACAGGAGAGTATTCCATCTTTTTTATTTGTAAATAATGTTTTCAACTTAATTATTTTAAAATTCAACGTGAATTGGTACGAGAACCGAGAACCGTTAACAGAAAACAAAAATAAAGGTATACATTAATGTCTGATATTTTGTTTCAAGTTAATCTTTATTTCTTTCAGATATTTTTAATCGGTGGTTTGTTGTAGCAATAAAATGACATCGTCTTTGTAGTAGTATTAATGCCTTCACATTTGTGACACTGTTTAGAATTATTTCCACGAATTACATCAATTAATAATTACTAACAGTTGCAATTTATATATTTATTATTTTACTGAAATGCATTTTAATTCGTTTTGTTTTACTGTAATTTTGACATCTTGCTATTCAGCATTTATTAAGTTTGGCTAGTTTCCTTTTCTGTAAATACTAATATCTACATGTAATATCATCCAAAGGTAATGGAAATCTAGAATTTTGTATAAATCCTAGATGCCGAACTGCCTAACACAGCAAGGAAGGGTTAAAGATATTACGGACGGGAAAACACGGGCAGAGGACATTTTAGTGAAAATTTTAAAATACATGGGACATTTTAGCGCATACATTAGAGCCCGTTTTAGCGCAGGATTAGTCCGTTCAACTGTATTTTCGATATCCCAGGTTGAATAATACACCACCTTACTAAAACCATGAACATGCAGTTATTTATTCTGGCTTAATGTTTAAGTTGTTTATATGTTTACTTTGGTTCACCATTGAAACAAATGTGTTAAACGAATGTGGTGGAGGAAAGCATGCACTGTATTCTTTTCACATTGTGCTGTCTTGGTTTTACAATAAAATTTAATTTATTATTTTTATGAAATGGATCAAAAATGTCAGTGACTCACTAAAATGAGCATTTCAATTTTCGCTAAAATGGTTAGGCTTTGGTGCTGAAACGTCAGATTTTTTCATTAAAATGTCCTCCACCGAAAAACACTGGATGAAAATTGTCTATGTCCCATGTCAACTAGACTGTGTTAGTAGCAGAACTAACGTACTAGATTTTCCGTCATGTATATGAGGGTATGGATGGGGTTAACAGAATAAAGGATGGACAACGGATGAAAATTTTCTGTACCCATGTCAACTAGTGTTAGTAGCAGAACTTACTACTAGATTTTTCATTACGTGTATGAGGGTCTGAATGGGGTTTACAGAATAAAGAATGGAAAAGTGCAGAATAGAAGGGAGAAAAAGTAGATTTTACAAAATAGACCACAAAGAATAGAGAATAATGGATAATGGGTATATGCTTATATGTAAAGAATAGAGAATAATGGGCAAAATTTATTAAAATATAGATAAATGACTTTAAAACAAAACCTAAAAATACTGGATTAAGATTCCCCTTTTCCAATCCAGACCCTCGTTACAAGATTCAAGATTCAAAGATTCAAAGTTATATTCAGAGTCGATATTCAATAAACTACATAAACGTATAAACTCGTATAATGGTCAAAGAAAATCTGCATAAACGAATAATTCATTGCAATAACGTTACGTTCACAACTTCATTTTTTGAATTAAAGAAAATATAGAAAGGTTATATTTTTATTTGTTTCAATTCAGTATTAAAATATTTTAAAACGCTCAATAAGTAGGTGGTTGAAAATAATCGGATCTTTAATTATCTCTCACTGATTATCTAAGTTAACCAATTGAGCATACACCAATACCTTGACATTTCTTTACACAAGGACACCTGTGGGACAGCGATGACATGTTTATTAAAGTACATCCGAGGTATTACCTGTGCAGGCTTTTTGTAGAAAGGTTCACATATAATGTCCCTGAGGCTAGTCTACATATAACGAGAGAGCATAGTGTTATATAACAAAACAGCTGGGAAAATAAAGTAGCTGATTTACTTGAGCAACGTGACCCCAGTCGGGATCACCAAAATGTTTCTAACATAATTGTATTGACACTGAAACTGCTTTTTAGCAGGTCTGCAAGAGTTACGGAAGTTTCCGATATTTATCGTGTCGCACTCGCAAAAGCGAGGTCAACGTAATGTCGATACTCGAAAATGCGAGTTTACTCACTTGAAGTGAATTATTCTCCTGTAACGATAATAAACAAAACTATCAATGCGTATTTCCAGCAATTCTACCAAGCAAAATTGTTATCTCTACTGTGAAATTATCGAGAAAACAGCACTAATTTAGATTCTCGTTAATCAATTGTAATGAACTTTCCTCAAGAGCCTCAACGCTAACGCACAACAATGTCAATCGTTACACATCAAAGTTGACCCTGAATTGACTTTCCACAGTCTGTCAGTTTTATCACTTGTGTTAGTTACATGCTATTTACCGTATGAAAATCTCGTGCAGTTGACAAAATTGATTTCAGCTCTCTATTGTGAGCTAAGTCAAGTTCAAGATCTAATTGATTACTGGCATGCAAATATATAAATGACGTGCATAATTTCGCTATTAAAATTTACTTTAAAAGTCAAATCTACTATAAAAGAATTATTTAATACATTTTAGAATTCGTTATTGAAGATATGTAATATAATTTTTTTTTTTTTTGGTGAATACTGGTCTATTCTCATCCAGGAATGTTAACATTTAAGACATTTAGCTATTATATATGAAAGTGCAATCTAATAAATGGTGGAATTGTGTTTCGACATTAAAGTTTAAAAGAATATAATAGTTTGATATATTAGATTAAAAAAATAGATAATTATTTTTTCATTGTAATAATGTTATATGCTGGTAAAATTAATTAAATATATAAACCATGGCGATTGTTAGTTCATTTTATAGGTTATCATGCACTGTACAGTTCTCTTGCAGATGTTGTGTTGTCCTCGTAAATTGTTTTATATTCACCACTTCTCTTTTAAATGTATGAAACAGTTGTTTTGCCAATCCCAAACTGTAATGCAAGATCTTTTGAGTTGGCTTAGGTGTTTTTTCATATTCCGTAATAAGATTGTACTTTTGTTTTAATGTAAGTTCTTTGCGAGACCTTTTCGCGAAGGTGTATTAAGAATGTTATCAAAATCTTATTTTCTCTTTAGGCGTACATAAAGTTTCTGCATTCTTGTTTGAATTAACTTATTTCAATGACCACTTAATATTGTTCATAAAAACAGTTCACTACAATAAGGTCACGGTTTAATACTCGTAAGGACCCTCTTGTGTAAACAAATTTGTGTTCATTGACGGCGATCAATACTCGATCATGATGTACAGTTCAATAAATTAAACCGATTTTGACAGCATTTGATAATGCAATTATGTGTAATGGAACTTCCTAATGAGATCGAATTGAATACACAGGGTCCGGTTTATAGAGGGTATTTTGCAAAGGTTATGAAAGGAAAATATTGGGACCGAATAGACAGGAATCCGTGTATTCAGGGTCCGTTTACCCAGGTATGTCTATATACAACTTAGTCCATTTTGTGTTTCGGTCACATGACATTTATAAAGAGAATATTAATTGGACGTAATAACAAGAACGAATTATGTAATTATACAGTGGCAGATCCAGAAATGCTCATAAAGGGGGAACATGGACTGTCCTAGAAGGGGCTCCAGTCGTGTCTCAGTGATTCCCTATGTAATCAATTTTCCCACAAATTAGGGGGCTCCTGGACCCGCCTATGTTAAACACACCATTTCATAAAAAGATTATCTTAAGTTACTAAGAAATATGGGGCTACAGACTCTGAAGGGGCGGGCCGAGTATTGGTCAACGTACACATTACTGAGCTGACTCTGGAACATAGTATTTTATATAGATTAGACCGTTGGTTTTCCGTTTAAATGGTTTTACACTAGTAATTTTGGGGCCCTTTATAGCATGTTGTTCGGTGTGAGCCAAGGCTCCGTGTTGAAGGCCTTACCTTGACCTATAATGGTTTACTTTTATAAATTGTTACTTGGATGGAGAGTTGTCTCATTGGCACTCATACCACATCTTCCTATATCTAATTATTCGTTTCCAAGTTTGACTGGGGTATAGAATATGTGGTATATGTGCCAGTCAGACAACTTTTCAAGACATTAGTCTGTTTTATTTATTGATATACGACAAGGTATATATTTTCATAAACAAAATATACGAAAAGGGTTTGGCACTAGATGTTTCCGTCACCCTACCAAGAAAAATGCCCCTTCCCCCTCGAGAAATACGACCTTAAATACGGAGCCTTGGCTCACACCGAAGGGCAAGCTACAAAGAGCTCAAAATGACCAGTGTAAACCATACAAACGGAAAACCAACGGCCTTATTTATATTCAAAACCACAAAAGGTAAACACACCTATAAACTACACCAGGTAAGTAAGTAAGTAAATTTTATTTAGAGTCGGTCATGATATGTACAATACAACAAAGTAAACCAAAGTACGAAACAACAGGCTCTTAACTAATGGTCATCCCTTGGACATCTTCATTTTGATAGGAATTTCGAAACCTGTTCCCACGCTGTGGCCCTTGTGGCAGGTATAAATATGCAGCAACTTAAAAGTCTTTAAGTCAAAATGACTGTTGCAGAAAGAATGTAATGATCTTTGTGTGGAAGGAACATACCTATACAAATATTTTATATGAAATGTGGTCTTTGCAAATTGAACTCTATACATTCTGTGCACCATATGTATTTACGTATTCTATGTATATACTTATTATTTGGATTTAATAACCGAAAATTAAGAAGAGAGTAAAGAACAAACCTAGTAACCATTTCCGCACCCTACTGCTTTCGTCCATCTGACACCCACTCTGATGTTCGTAACATTCTTATACTTTTCAAATTGACAGGCATGTGATTAAATTACTTATATACAACAAAAAAATAGCATACATCTATTTGACTCTGACTTTAAAATAAAAAACTAGATATTTTAAAATTAGATCGTAATATTACCAGAAAGGCATTTTATGTATAAATTCTAGTAGGGTCATCATATTATAACAATAATAAATATCACGTGCCTGTTAAGTGTGTTCATACCAAACAATATACATGTACCTGTAATCAAAAACATTTTATTAGTCCCTAATATTTATAACCTGGAACCAGGAACATGATACTGTTCCCAGCTGAAACATACTTATCGATTATAACGGCATCCTTTGTTGTAGAATGAATATAGGCTATTGACAAGTGACAAAAAATAGAAATAAAACTCAGTTAAACACATTTGTCAATTTGAACCTTTAATTTGATTAAACCACTTCCATTCATAAATTTGTAGTTGTGTATTACAAAGTTACCACGTATTCATCTTGTCCATTGGTTGTATTTAAATAGATGTGTATTATTGACCAATGAAAAAATTCGATATTTAATTCATCAGGAAAGCCATGCTTAAAAGCGTTTCGTATTTGTATGTCGATCTTTCCCCTTAGTTCGAAACCTGCAACACTGATAAAAGCTTCCAAGAAAAAATATTTATAACCATCTAACTCATAGATCTATATTATCTGTGTCTGTCTTAATTCACAGGTAACTATAAGTATATTTTCAAAAAAACATCGTTTAAACGAAGGGAAATAAGATGGTTAGTTTTAACAGATTCTGTAAACATTGTTTATGTATTCATCTCCTTACAACAATGTTTTTATAACCGTCCCTCACGCATCACTGGTTCTTTTATTGACAAACTCAATACACATCAGTTTTGTCGGACGAACAGGTAATTCCGTCAAACTAGATAAATCATGTGCATTAATTTAACTGGAACATTTCAATACTATAGCTAACGTAAAATTAATACACACGTTATCGTTCACGCTAGTTATTAAAGGGACATCATTAATATTATCTAAGAGTATGAGAGGGATTACGGTAAACGTCTAAAAATACAGCAAACAGCTAAAGTTAAAGACGGACATCTAATTCCCTGTCAAACATCTAATTCTTTGTCAAACATATATATTTAGAGATTACTGGTTATCTTTTAACCATAGTCCATATTTTTAGATAATAAGCAGGCGTATTAACCAAATGGCTTTCCCAGTGGTATATATATTTGTTTAGGGGCCAGCTTAAGGACGCCTCGGTGCGGAATTTCTCGCTGCATTGAAGACCTATTGGTGACCTTCTGTTGTTGTCTGTTCTGTGGTCGGGTTGTTGTCTCTTTGACACATTTCCCATTTCCATTCTCAATTTTATTTAGATTTTTGATTATGGGCCCAGTTTTCAAGTTGGTCCAAATCGGGTCCAAAATTAAACTTTGTTTGATTTCAACAAAATTGAATATATGGGGTTCTTTGATATGCTGAATCTAACCATGTATTTAGATTTTTGATTTTGGGCCCTGTTATCAATTTTTTCCACATTGAGGTCAAAAGGGTCCAAAATTAAACTTTGTTTGATTTCATCAAAATTGAATTATTGGGGTTCTTTGATATGTCGAATCTAACCGTGTATTTAGATTCTTAATTTTGGTCCCGTTTTCAAATTGGTCTGCATTAAGGTCCAAAGGGTCCAAAATTAAACTTAGTTTGATTTTAACAAAATTGAATTCTTAGGGTTCTTTGATATGCTGAATCTAAACATGTATTTAGATTTTGATTATGGGCCCAGTTTTCAAGTTGGTCCAAATCGTGGTCCAAAATTAAACTTTGTTTGATTTCAACAAAATTGAATATATGGGGTTCTTTGATATGCTGAATCTAACCATGTATTTAGATTTTTGATTTTGGGCCCGTTATCAACTTTGTCCACATTGAGGTCAAAAGGGTCCAAAATTAAACTTTGTTTGATTTCATCAAAATTGAACTCTTGGGGTTCTTTGATATGCTGAATCTAACCGTGTATTTAGATTTTGGATATTGGACCATAATAGGTGAATAGATATAAGAAGATGTGGTATGAGTGCCAATGAGACAACTCTCCATCCAAGTCAAAATTTATAAATGTAAACCATTATAGGTCAATGTACGGCCTTCAACACGGAGCCTTGGCTCACACTGAACAACAAGCTATAAAGGGCCCCAAAAGTACTAGTGTAAAACCATTCAAACGGTAAAACCAACGGTCTAGTATATATAAAAACGAGAAACGAAAACACGTATAAATTACATAAACAAACGACAACTACTGTACATCAGATTCCTGACTTAGGACAGGTGCAAACATTTGCAGCAGGATTAAACGTTTTAATGGTACCAAACCTTCTCCCTTTTCTGAAACAATAGTATAACATCACAACATAGAAAAACACACGATAAAACATCAATTGGAAGGCTTAACTCAATCAAAACGTAAATTAACACACTATGAACGAATAAATTGATCTGTGATACTTGAAAGTAAATACATAGTTAATAAAATATTAGGGACAACCATTCAAGGCCAAAAAGCAAACAAACAAGTCCAAATAAAGCCATGGCACTACTGCGAAATATTAAACCCTTAGAAAATAATCACTTTTGAAAAAACCGGTTTTCATAATATATACAGGTAAATGAAAAATAACTTTGTCGTTTTAGGTATACTTTTTCTGTCTATATAAAATCTTCCAATAATTAGGAATACCAAGAAAGGTCTGTCATATAAATACCTAATTTAACACTAGATACATAAGGGTAAATATCAACAATAAAACTTCCTGTACAGATTAAAGGAGAATAATCTTGATGTTAATACAAATGTAGTACGAAGAAGTGAAAATTAGTAGATATTCCAAATAATCAAAGCTGGTATACAGACAAGATCCATATTAATATAAAATAACAAAAAGTATTAAAAATAGTATCAACAGGTCGAATTAAATGTCCAATTTAAAATTTTTAAGTTCTTAGACCACATTCATTCTGTGTCAGAAACCTATGCTGTGTCAAATATTTAATCACAATCCAAATTCAGAGCTGTATCAAGCTTGAATGTTGTGTCCATACTTGCCCCAACTATTCAGGGTTCGACCTCTGCGGTCGTATCAAGCTGCGCCCTGCGGAGCATTTTATTGGCTTATATCTCAAAAACCAAAGCAGTTAGAGCAAATCTGACATGGGGTAAAAGTGTTCATTAGGTAAAGTTCTATCAGCCCTGAAATTTTCAGATGAATCTAATAACCCATTGTTGGGTTGCTGCCACTAAATTGGTAATTTTAAGGAAATTTTGCAGTTTTTGGTTATTATCTTGAATAGTATTAATGATAAAGATAAACTGTGAACAGCAAATATGTTCAGCAAAGTAAGATCTACAAATAAGTTTTATATGACCAAAATTGTCAATTGACCCTTAAAGAATTATTGCCCTTTAAGGACATTTTACACAATTTGTTTATCATGTTTTCTAACTTTAAAAAATCTTCTCCTCTTAAACCACTGAACCAATTCAAACCAAACTTAAGCTGAATGATTCTTAGGGTATCTATAATAAAGTTTGTATTCTATTTTCTGTTTCGTCAAAAAACATGGCCACCATGGCTAAAAATAGAACATAGGGATAAAATGCAGTTTTTGGCTTGTATCTAAAAAACAAAGGAGTTAGAACAAATCTGACAGGGTAAAAGTGTTCATTAGGTGATGTTCTATCAGCCCTGAAATTTTCAGATGAATCTGATAACCGATTGTTGGGTTGCTGCCACTAAATTGGTAATTTTAAGGAAATTTTGCAGTTTTTGGTTATTATCTTGAATAGTATTAACCCTTATCATGCTGCGCCCATCATATGATGGGAGTACCCAAACCACCGTTATTTTGCTCCAATGGCTCTCCATACTTTTAGAGGTCAACTTTATGATACTTATTTCGAAATTGATGCATGTTCCCTCAACCTGAGGCTATCTATTGTCATGTTTCTCATGTTTAAGTTGCATTTTGAGCTTAAATTCAAACTTGGAAAATTGAAATCGGATAAAACTGGTTTTCTGGAGGGTGGGCTTCCTTCGGTATCTTACACAGGAAGTCCAGAGGTCTAAAACTTTCAAAATAGTGTAAACCCGCAGGCATATATCTACTGAGCATAATTATTATTGAAATACGCATAGGAAACGACTACTTCTGGTTTCAGGTCCAGTTGAAGTCAAAATCAAAAAATCGTGAAATTCGGATTTTTGTCCAAATGACCTTTATTAGAATGGTGTTCCCAGATCAGTTTCACTCCAACCTAAGAACTGTTGGGGTTAATGTGTTAATTGGGGTCCACGGTACATGCAGACTACAGCTGGATACCTATATCAGCATCACTCGGTCTTCGGGGTCAAGAAATAGGACGAAAAATCGTCAAAATTGATGTTTTTTGCACCTGATGACCTACTTTGGGGCAAGATAGCTCTGAAGATAAATGAATTTAATTTCTCACCAAAGTTTAATAATATTTATTTCAAAGGATTACATCATCAATATCTTGGACAAGTTTGAAACACAGGGCCAATCAATTATTTTGGGGGGATTTATAGCCTTTGAAATGGAAATAATTTGGAAAATCAACATTGTAATGGTTCTCACTTCTGCATTTCTCATTAGTATAATAGATTTTAAAATCAACACATACAGTAACGAGTATAAAAAAGATTTTATTTTTCACAGGAGTATTACTATTCATATAACACAGTGATAGGAGATGAAATATTGTCTGGTAAGTTTAAGGGTACACTTTATATTTAATGTAAATGAAAAATGATTTGAAATCTTTTAACTGATTTGCATGATTTTTTTATGCCCTTATCATGGAGGGGCCATTTAGTGTTACCCTTGTCCGTCTGTACGTCCTTATTTTCCTTCCAATTTGGATGCCTTCACTATTACCGTTCTAGAGTTATGCCCCTTTATAAATGGAAAAATTGCTGAATTTTTCGTTTCTGTTCTCTTACTTTAGTTTGCCTCAACCAAATGTTATGAAACTTATACACAATGCTTTTTACCATAAAACACTGGTCAAGTTCGAATTTAGGTGTTTTCACTTTTACAATTCTCTAGTTATGTCCTTTTATAACGTTATATGCCAGTGGGGCATCATCTGTGTCCCATGGACACATTCTCCATTTGTATGGCCCCAGCAACATATAGTTTTACCCTTGTCCGTCATTCTGTCATTCCATCATTCCTTCATTCTGTCGTTCCGTCATTCCGTCATTGTGCATTCCGCTACAAACCATTATACGCAATTTTTTTCTAAACTCCTTCAGATATTGGGTTGATTTTTGGTATGTGAGTTAATCATGATCAGTTACAGATCAAGTTTAAGTTTCGTTCCGCTCTTCTATTTTTTGCTGAAATTACGGGCCTTGGATTTTGATAAATTGTTGAAAATCACAGTTATACATACATGTGATGGACTGTGAAACTCAGATCAGGAGATTGGGAAATTTTGGTCAGGAGATTAGGACTCAGATCAGGAGGTTTTTATCGACATAAATTTTGTCGTAAATGTAACCGTATGATGTAGAAATTGTCTTTAAAGTGTTTTTTCTTCAAATTTCCATCAGAATGTAATATGTTTATAGTACCCTTGTTGCCTTTCTATTTGAATGATATCACATTATTAAAAAATATTGAGAAGAATCTGCAAATAATTCATTATGACCTTTTCTTTGTGTATAGATTTGTTCATGTCTCCATCTCCTTATCATTGGTAACTGTATAGACAAATAAGAAAGAAATATGCTATACATGTATATTGATAACATGATAAATTAATTAAAGAAATAACAAACAATAACAATAGTATTGCATGGTTTTAAGCATTATGAAAGTCATATTTCTAGAAAACTAAAGACTCAAACAGTGTGAAATATTTTGCTATTTTTAGCTGCTTCACTGATAAACCTATGATATTATATACTAACAAATTTTATTTAGATATAAATGAAACTCAGTGAGTGTCTTGTATGTATTACAACTAACAAGGATTTTATACTGTACATTTGATTCCTTACAGTTTGAAAGGTCAGACTTACTTACTATATAAATTTCATTTTAATTCTTGAAAAGAAGTCTAGATTCCTAAAATAATTTATCAATTTATATTTTTTATTTGTCCCAAAACATTTAAATTCATTTAATTACCATCCTTATATGATTATTTGATTAAAATATGATTCATTTATATTCTTTTACAATTTACATTTTAAAAGAAAAATAACTTAAAACAGGATAAATCAAAGGAAGTAACCCCAATTATTTTTCAATACACAGTTTTTATTACACAACGGCAGTTAGCCAGAGGTAAACATTGTTGATTACCAGTATGTTTGACACCCAAGCTGTCAAGTGAAGCCATATAATTATACATCTTCTTTGATTTACAGGTAAAATTTAACACAGGTGTCAATTACACCCGTGCGGTAGTAAGAAATTATCAAATAAGGCGGCTGAAAATTTTCATTCATGAAATATTTCATACACGGATTTTTTCTCCTTAACGGGAGGACGGAGGAGACCACTGAAAACGGGATTATTGTTCTACCGTCGGAGGTTCACATGTATGGTTATACAGACTTTTTTTCTAAATGCCTTCAGATATTGCGCTGATTTTTTATATGTAAGTCTACCATGATGAGTTACAGATCAAGTTTAAGTTTCGTTCCGCTTTGCTAATTTTTGCTGAAATTACGGGCTTTTGGACTTTGATAAATGGTTGAAAATCACAGTTATACAGACTTTTTTTAAACGTCTTCAGATATTGGGCTGGTTTTTGGTATGTGAGTTAACCATGATGAGTTACAGATTGAGTTTAAGTTTCGTTCCGCTCTGCTAATTTTTGTCGAAATTACGGGTTTTGGACTCGAAAATTGTTGAAAGCACAGTTATACGGACTTTTTTCTATACGCCTTCAGATTTTGCGCTGATTTTTTATATGTAAGTCTACCATGATGAGTTTCAGATCAAGCTTATGTTTCGTTCTGCTGTGCTGATTTTCATGTCGTTTCAACACATCTTGTTAGATCTGCAGTACATCCACTTCCTGTTTGCTGATAGTTTGAAATTTAACTTCTCATTGATCAAGGAAATTTTTCATCAAACTAGTATTGGTCTTGAGAGCTGGATACTATCCATGTGTTGTTGAAATTGCAGATTTTTCAACTTTTTGAGACAGGGTTATTCGTGTCGTTCCGACACATCTAGTTTCAATTTGACTTGAAAGGGTTTAAAGTTTATTAAACATGACGTTATAAAATATCGTTCTGAGGAACCACCATCCAGTTTAATAAAATTAGCTCAGATTTTGTTAAAAAAAAAATTCTGTTTGTCATTTGTTTATTGCAATAACAAATTTTTTATAATGTCAAACATTAAAATGTCTTACAACAGAATGAGAATTAACATTGTTATGGCTCCTTCACTCAATTGCTTGAACATATGGTGCTACCTGTGTCCATCCTTCTGTCTATTTTTTCTAAAATCAAACAGTTGTCTGTAGATTTTTCATTATGCCTACAGATATAGATCAGATATTTTTTAACATATGTTATTTTTGCATTTCTTACTGGTTGACTTACTTTTGGAAGAAATTTGGACTTTCATGACAACTGCACCTGCACAGAATTTTAGCTCACTTGCCCTGAAAGGACATGTGAGATTTTGCTATCATTTTGCATCGTGCCTCATCCTTTGTAAACTTTTTCAAAGATCTTCTCCTTTGATGAAACTACTGAACCTATTTCTACCACACTTGGGGTGATTGATCCTTAAGGTATATCTAGAATAAAGTTTGTGTTTTTATACCCCGGTATACTGTTTTACCTCTGTCTGTCCTTCCCTCAGTCCATCAGTCAGTCAGTCAGTCCGTCCATCCCATGAATATTTTCGTCGCATTTTTCTCAGGAACTACTTGACAAGGATTTCTGAAATTTGGATTCAGGGTTTATATAAGTAAGTTACACCGTGTAAATCATTTTCAGATTCATCACTCAACAACTTCCTGTTTACTACTTTACTTGACAAGGATTTCTGAAATTTGGTTTCAGGGTTTATATAAGTACGTTACACCGTGTGATGCGTTTTCAGGTTCATCAATCAACAACTTCCTGTTTACCGAACACTTGTATTATTTTACACATGATAGCCAAGTTGAAAATTTTCGTCACATTTTCTCAGGAACTACTTGACAAGGATTTCTGAAATTTGGTTTCAGGGTTTATATAAGTCAGCTATACTGTGTGATGCGTTTTCAGATTCATCACTCAACAACTTTCTGTTTACCGAAATATTTCAGTGGGGGTATCATCGGTGAGCAGTAGCTCACATTTTTACTTGTTATTCCAGTCAGTAAATAAACATAATTAGCAGTTTGTTGGATAGTTGTATCATTGGCAATAATACCACATCTCCTTATTGTCCGGGGGGACATAGAAATACCGTCTGTCCGTCTGTCTGTCTGATCTTGTTAGCGCTCTGACGTGTACAATTCTTGCCTGATTTTTATTAAACTTATATCATAGGTTTATATCAGCAATGTCTTAGACGAGTTTGAAAATCAGTGCCGACAAATTATTTTTAGAAGAGTTATTCCCCTTGGAAACATCAATTATATGGAAAATTGCATTGTTAGAGCTCTCATTTGTACAATTCTTGTTAGATTTTATGAAACTTATATCATAGGTTTATATCAGCAATGTCTTGGACGAGTTCGCAAATCAGTGCCGATCAATTATTTTTAAAAGAGTTATAGTCCTTGGAAACATTTATTATATGGACAATTGCATCGTTAGCACTCTTTTTTGTACAGTTCTTGCCAGATTTTTATGAAACTCATATAGGTTAATATTAACAGTGCCTTGGACGAGTTCGAAAATCAGTGCCGATCAATTATTTGTAAAAGAGTTATGCCCTTGAAAACATTAATAATTTGGAAAATTGCATCGTTAGCGCTCTCATGTGTACAATTCTTGCCCAGATTTTTATGAAACTTATATCATTGGTTTATATCAGCAATGTCTTTAACGAGTTCGAAGATCAGTGCCCATCAATTTTTTTAAAAGAGTTATGCCCCTTGGAAACATTTATTATATGGAAAATTGCATTGTAAGTGCTCTCGCATGTACAATTTTTACCAGATTTTTATCAAATTCATATCAAAGGTATATAACATCAATGTCTCAGACAATTTCAAAATTAAGTGCCGACCAAATATTTTTAATGAGTTTTCCCAGGAAATATTAAATATATCGGAAATTGCTCTCAAGTCTTCAACTCTCTAGTAAGATAATTTTAAAAGTTTTAAAGAACAAAAAATTTTTTTTAGGTATTGTCCTTGGACAGAACAGATAAAATATGTGCAATGTGGGGGACATTGGAACTCTGTTCTTTTATTTTATATTAACTGTGTTTCTTCTTGAAAGATCCATTATGGATGTTGACCTGACTGTTTTCATAATAATGTAAATTCAGAAATTATTGCAATGTTTTAAATATTGTGAACATTGCATGGGATAAGTTTCACAAAAATAAAAATTCGCATTTTAAATTTAGAATGCATTATTTGTATGCAGCATTGCCTGAAAATACAACAATTAATCTCACATTTGTGTCAAATGTACATCAATCACAATAACAAATGCAATCAATAATTTCTGAATTAACAGTATTTTGTCTATTTCATTCAGGGAAAATATAATGGAAGAATTAATGACAATAATGAACTATTAAATTTACAGAAATTCTGATATCACTCTTACTGGAGCTTGCAGAGGTCACATTCCATTTAAAGATACATGTAAGTTCTTCATTTACTTTCAGAATGAAAAAGATAGCAGGGATTTTACTGAATTTGTATACTTTATACATGATGTAACTGGAAAGATTCAGTGTCAGAGAGAAAATGGAATTTTTTATTTTTATGAAACGTGAGAAAAGATTATGTGGAAAGTTTAAGGTGAAGAATTAAAACGACAGTAACTAAACATGTACACAAAAACAAAATATTGAGAAAATTTCAGCTACATGTATTAGAATTTGCAAGAATATAAATTAGCTATGAGGAAAAGGTGTATTGTTTTAGATAAATAATGCATTGTTTGGGCAGTAAATAAGACCCAATATTTTCCCAAAGCGTAAGAATGTAAATGCTCTTTTGTTCCGACGTTGGAAAGTTCCGGGCGGAAAGAACTAACTAGCCGAAAAGTTCCGGAGGAACTTATTAACTAGTTACTTTGTTCTTCCTCTGGTTTAAAAGTTCCACCGGAACAAAGTGACTAGTTGAAAAGTTCCAACAGAACATATCAACTAGTAAGAAAGTTCCTTTTGCCAAATTAGTCAAAACCGAACTAACAAACTAGCCAAAAGTTCCAACAGAACTTATCAACCAGTTACAAAGTTCCATTTGGAGAATTGATGCAAAGAACCACATGAGGAGGGGGTATTCTTCCCTCTCTTGAGGGTACTGTGAATACTAAATTTGCATGATAATGCAACTTATTCCGTTTTATGTGAGCTGTGAAATACAACTTAAATTTTGCATATTTGTCCCCAAAGAAACCCCTTTCAGTGCGTTGGGTATTCTTGTAAATTAATGATTTGCTCTTATATATACTGATACTCATTCTTCCCCCTCTTTCTACAAAAAGGACGAAATATGGTATATTTGGAACGATGTAACTAGTTGTTCTGTTCCGCCAGAACTATTCAACTAGCTACATTGTTCCGGGACTTTTCAACTTGCTACTTTTTTAAGGAACTTTTAGACTGCACTCGGAATAAAACAACTAGTTGGAAAGTTCCATTGGAACGAAATAACTAGTTGAAAAGTTCCGCCGGAACAAAGTAACTAACGGAACATAGTGGCTGTTACAAGAATCCCTAACATATTTATGTATTTTTTGCATCAAAATTTTTCAAGCTTCACAGTATCTATTCAAGTTTATTTGCAATTAGCATATGTTAAGCTTAATTTGTTTTTTCTTTTGATATTTTCCAGAATTCCAGTTTCTTGGACAAAACCTGGGAACTGCCTGTAAGTTGTTGGTTCATTCTTGCTCCTAATCTAAATTGGAAATTTTCTTTATGCATATGTTTAATAGCTGTCTAGATTTAAAGGTCTGAGGTCACTATTATTATCCTTTGATACTCATTGTCTGTGAATTTCTTACATCTTCTCAATCTACTCCTAATGCATGAACAAACAATAAATTGAGATCAAAGTATGCTATAAAAAAAATGGTCACTGAATTGTAATATGTAGTGGCCAGTTGAAAAAGGTTGAATTTAAGGTTGTTAGAAGCTGTCATAATGAATTGAAATAATTTTCCCAAGAAACTGCATTTAACAAGTAAAAGTTAACTAAGTTTGTGCCATGTCAATATTGTTTTTAAGTTACATTTAAGTTGATAACGAAATGCATCTTGTCTGCAGTTGTATTTTCTAACCGTATTTGTCCCAAATGTAAATTTAAAACAATAAATTATTCAAATATGGGTTAATTTTTTTGTCTAGCCTTGACAGAGTAAAAAGAGAGACTTAGGTATGCTGTTTCCGGCGAAGATAATTTGGCCCTGTACCTCAGTCATCAAAGAATGATAACTGTGCCCTCGTACCATGTCATTTTAAAATAATATTTAAAATTTGAGTTATCTTACTTTGTCCGTAATTGTAGTTGAACTACAAATATGGACAAAGAAAGATGTCTCTGATTTATAGTATTGCCTTTCAATGCTGAATACAATGCAATGTTAAATTTTAAGTTCCCACTTCAAAATGAATGCAATCATTACCATTTATATAGTGTTCACACACACTTAAATAAGATGATATACAGTCAACTTTTATCTTTCACTTTAAATTATCTGCTAAAAGACATGAAAGATCATGTCATGTCATCAGGCATGGTGACCTTTTTATACGCCTGTCAATTTTTGACGGGACGTATTATGGTATACAAATGTCCGGTGTCCGTCCGGCCGTAAACATGTCGCACCGTAACTTGAGAACGACTTATCCAAATTTCATGAAACTTAACATAGTTGTTTCTTATGATGGTCAAACGATCTGTATACTTTTGGTGAAAATAAGATTAAAACTTTTTGAGTTACGGGACTTAGTAACTAAAACAGGTGTGTGTTTTTTTCACATGTCGCTGTATCTCAAAAACAATTTATTATTATTGCTTAAAACTTTACACACTTCTTAGTTATATTAATCTTAAGATCTGTATACTTTTGGTGATGATTCAAAATTTTATTTTAGAGATATTGAGTATTTTGTTAAAAAGGGAGGGTTTTTCACATGTCGCCCGTATCTCAAAAACAGTTTATGATTTATTATTGCTTAAAACTTCACACACTTCTTAGTTATATTAATCTTAAGATCTGTATACTTTTGGTGATGATTCAAAATTTTATTTTGAGTTATTGAGTATTTTGTAAAAGAAGGGGAAGGGGTTTTTCACGTCGCGCCGTATCTCAAAAACGATTTATGATTATTGCTTAAAACTTTACACACTTCTTAGTTATATTAATCTAAAGATCTGTATACTTTTGGTTTTGATTCAAAATTTTATTTTGAGATAATGATTTTTTTTAAAAGGGGTTTCACATGTCGCGCCGTATCTCAAAACGATTTATGATTATTGCTTAAAATTTTACACACTTCTTAGTTATATTAATCTAAAGATCTGTATACTTTTGGTTTTGATTCAAAATTTAAAAAAAAGGGGGTTTTGCATGTCAGGCCGTATGTCAGAAACTATTTATGATTATTGCATAAAAATTCACACACAAGACGACGGGCGTATCATGCGCTCATGGCACAGCTGTTTATTTCATGATACCACAATAGCCAAATCAGAGGAATCCAAGTTATGTTGACAAATTAAGAACTGAGATCAATCAAGCAACATGTTGATTGTAAAATAATTATTAACTGTTGGAGCAGTATAAATAGACTTCGAATTAGAGAAATTGATTTAGAAATAATTTGCAATTATCAAAAGACAAAAGACAAACAATATGATTATGTCTGTATGTGCACAATATTTATCAATAGTCACATGTATATGTGTTCATTCATTTTTTCACAGATCTATAAAAACTTTGAATTTGTACCGTGTGGAGATCTTGGTTTGAATGTACAGTAAGTATATTCTATTGTGAGATGATTGTTTAAATATTATTAAGTGATTCCATATGGAACTTCACGGTTATTATCTCAAGTTCGCTTGGGAAGAGATTGTTGATGGATATCAAGGAAATTTTTATACAAGGATAATATACAATATAATTACTCCTTTAAAGGGTTAAATTTGTCCTGAATTGTTTTTCATACTATTAGAATAAAATGGATTTTACTATTCCTTTACAGTATTAGTTCTGGTTAGATCACTGAGTTTGTGTTTTCTAATTTGATTGAGTTTTTTGGATAACACATATACATCATGTACGTGAACATTATTTTTTCAAAAAGAAGGGGAGTTAAACAAAAAATTATTGGGGTGGGGGAGGTCAATTCGCAACAGCATAGTGTATTGCACAAAAGCAAAAAATTGAATATAAATTCAAATCATATAACCAATTCTAAGTTCTTTGACTACAGTTATTCTGTGTCAGAAACCTATTATGTGTCAAATATTGAATTACAATCCAAATTCAGACCTGTATCAAGTGTGAATATTGTGTCCATTTTTGCCCCAACTGTTCAGGGTTGGACCTCTGCGGTCGTATCCAGCTGCACTCGGTGAAGCAATTTATTCAACTTGTTTTATATTACACAATTTCAAAACAAAAAAGGGTAAATAACATTGTTAATTAATCAAACAGTTCGTTATTGTAACTTAATAAAATGCTTTAGACAAAAGTAATACAGCTTATAGAATGAACATTATTACAATAAATATTTGATGCATCAGTGTCATAATAATAAAAATCATTGTACAACATAGGATATATACATATGGTGGAGAATCACAAAATAAGTAAGGGAAAAAACTACATAGTGCATATTTTTTGACATTCAATAAAAATTTACCTTAATTATTTAGTTCTTTCACATTTTTAACTAATGCGACATGAGTTTAAAAGTTTTTTCAAATACTACTTTGTTTTTCTAACATCACTATACCTGTCACATTCTAAAATAATGGTAAGAGAACTTTTAAACTGTGCAGTATAGATAGATATTTAATGCACACCTGTACTGTGCAGAATACAGCACAGTAAGATTGAAAAGATTTGGCCTCTGTCTTATTTTTTAAAATATACAAATAAAAGATGTGCATTTTATCTTACAAATAATGCATTGTTAAAAAGCAAGAAAACAGCAATAAATCATTATTGAAGAAAGACAGACATCACCATGGCCAAAAGAAGAAAAACCAGAAACATAAAAACTTGCTATTTTACACTTTTACTCTTTTACTTAAAATCCATATTAAAATAATGTATATTCCCAAATTAATCTGATGTTATTATTATGCAAAAGGTCAAAAGGATAGCATTGCAGATAAGGAATAACCTATTAAAACATGACAGATCCACTCTGCATATATATTAGATATCAAAAGTCACTCCATGAATTTCACTATGAATGTGTAGCCCCTACTACTATTTGACTCTGCAAACCTAAATTTTTGATGAAATATAAAATCAACTTGCTTTGTATATCTTTGAAACATTACTCTGATAGTCTACATATTTGAGATATAATTAATGAGAAAATTTTTTAAATATAACAGATGTAATTAATTAGAAAATAGTACCGGTAAACAAAAAATAAAAGATGCAGATAATGGATATGACTGAAAAAAAATATTATCATATGGGGTATACATCACTGAGACATCAACCCATAAACACAAAAAAAAACCTTGTAAACAGTGGTTATACATCAGGTTGTTGATTCAGTGAAAAGACTTTATAAGTTTTTACTTTTGTATCATCTCTTTATATCTCATTGAAATGTGTTTAAACTTAAATGATTTGAGTCAAAATGCCTTACAGACTTTGTATGCATTATTTCTTTTCCTCCATTAGACAGGTTCAGGAATATTTCATTGTCAAGTCAATAAAACCAGGAAGTGTGGCAGAGGAAGATGTAAGTCTCTTATTAATAAAATAAATCTTGCCTACATTGCCTGGCAATAAGGATTTACTGTTGAAAAAAGTCTTTATCTATTTGCCAAAATACAGGTATATTTAGAGAAAAGTCAAGTTTGACCCCTCCATTGCAAATCTTTTTGATGAATTTATGAAATTATGAAATAAATGCATGCCAATCAGGGATAGATTATTGCAAAAATGATCTGACAGTTATGTGTGGCTGCATCAGTTTTATGCCTCGACAAGTTTTGACATATTTTGATGCTTATGATACATTTTTTATTTTCCATAATTTAAGGGTCAATGAATGTTGCCTTATCATAATTTCTCCTTTACCTGTAAGTTAATCTAAAAATCATTTAAAAATAATTTTGTTGTTCTTTAAAAAGGTTTTGTTTTGTTTTTAATCTTAATGCTAATACAGTTTTTCTTTCTTTTGCAGGGAAAGATAGGACCAGGGGATGTTATTGATGAGTTGTATAGCTTTGCACTTACTCCGCTAAGTCTTCCAAATGTAATATATTATATCTTTTTTAGCCACAAATTTTATTAATGTTTGTAGTACTAGAAGCTTGAACATATTTTGTTCTGGAAATAACAAATTTGAAAAAGTCTTATTTGAGGGTATGATATACATAACAAAGGTTGCATGGAAGGCACATCCAAGTGACTAATACAGTAGTCCAGTATAAGATCCCTGAAACCATCATCTTTTTATAGACGCCATTTCTAAGGTCAAGGTCAGAAATACTTTTTAAAAAAAATGAAAAATATGTGCAGAAATGGGCTTTTAGGATGTGTTATATGGGATCAAAACCTGACTTGGATATGTGGTCACATATTATAGAAGGATGAAGAGGAAGATCACTGATTTTCAAGTCATTTGGTCAAAGGTCAAGGTCATTAAAAATAGATTTATGCAAAAGAATATTACTGCCTAAAAATCATGGTTTATAGGATAGCAAGGGTATATGAGCTTGTTCAGTGAGGTTCTTCACTTATCATTTGTCCGTGGATTTTTTTAATGACTTCATGATCAATTTCACAAATGTTCTCATATTTTTACTTGATGCCCATTTAATTTCTTAAAATTACTAAAGTAAGTTGACATGGATGCTGATACTTACTAGATTTGATATGTTTGTACTCAAATTCTCTGATATCACAAATTGTTTTACTTCTTTTCAGGTACATAAATTAATGGCAAGGCATAAAGGTCTACCAGTATATGTTGGTGTCATTAAGGTAAATCTGCAATGGGACTAATGGTTTTAATATTTACTTCATTATTCATAAGGTTTGAGTTTCAGTCGATTTTATGAATATAACCACAATTTTAAGTATTCAACAAAATGCAAATTTCATATCAATGTGTAGACAAAATTTGTTAAATAAAAATACAATCCACAAAAATTGTACCATCGAACACAAATTAATCTACAGTACATTTGATGTTATTTCAATTATTTTGGTCCTTGAAATTTGCTGGGATTGGTAAGAATTGTTAAAAGATTTACTTTTGAAAAGGAGTGCAGGTATTTCAGATTTATTTAAATCATTTTTAGATAAGTTTATTTTAATAAAAAGCATCCCAGTAAATAAATAATTGATACATTTTAGCTTTGTGACAGAGCGGGAAAGTATTTTCCTCCTATTGTCCGCTTACTGGAAGAGATCAATATAGATCCCAGAACTTTACAGAAGGAGAAGGTACCAGACGATAAAGATAACAACAATTCTGACAGGAAACCAGGTCATGCTATTCTACCAGAAGAGGAGGACTCAGAGAGACCTGTTCATGCTCCTGATGGAAGGTAACATAGATCAAAAATTAATTTTTTTCTGCATTGTCAAAGGCGGAAGCAGGTCTAGTAACCACTCGACTCTGTCCATCCTTCTGTTTGTCCATCAGTCCGAAAGAAAGAAAGATAAGTTCTGTCAAAGTTTTCTCGGCTTCTATGAAAAGGAATGATTTAATATTTAGTCTGCAGCTTGATAATGTTGATTTGTAGTGAGTAAGTAATTTATACATCTGTTGTGTAAATTTTTAAGGGGTTCAAAACATTTGGGGGATTTTTTTTTTTATTTTTTTCTTTTTTTCTTTAAAATTTTCCATTTTAAGTTGGTTATTTCTGATTTATATTTAAAAGCAAATAGTAATGAAATGGCAGGAGATACACACCAAACAGGATGTGTAAATTATTATATAATAAGTATTGTGCAATAGCAAGAAATTTTCAATTGCACAGTATTGCGCAATAGCAAGAAATCTTCAATTGCACAGTATTGCGCAATAGCAAGAAATATCCAATAGCACAATATTGCGCAATAGCAAGAAATTGTCAATTGTACAGTATTGCGCAATAGCAAGAAATATTCAATTGCACAGTATTGCGCAATTGCAAGAAATATTCAATTGCACAGTATTGTGCAAAAGAAGATACTTTGTATAAATTACTTATTTCTTGACCAATTTCAATGGGGTTTTATTCTTGAACTCTTGGGGTTCTTTAATATGCTGAATCTAATTGTGTATTAAGTTTTTGGATTTTGGGCCCCATTTTAAATTGGTCCACATTGAGGTCCAAAGGGTCCAAAATTAAACTTTGTTTGATTTCACTAAAATTGAATTATTGGGGTTCTTTGATATGCTGAATCTAACCATGTATTTAGATTCATAATTTTGGTCTCGTTTTCAAATTGGTCTACATTAAGGTCCAAAGGGTCCAAAATTAAACTTAGTTTGATTTTAACAAAATTGAATTCTTAGGGTTCTTTGATATGCTGAATCTAAACATGTATGTAGATTTTTGATTATGGGCCCAGTTTTCAAGTTGGTCCAATTAGTCCAAAATTAAACTTTGTTTGATTTCAACAAAATTTAATTTATATGGGGTTCTTTGATATGCTGAATCTGACCATGTATTTAGTTTTTGATTTTGGGCCCCGTTATCAACTTTGTCCACATTGAGGTCAAAAGGGTCCAAAATTAAACTTTGTTTGATTTCATCAAAATTGAATTATTGGGGTTCTTTGATATGCCGAATCTTCCTGTTTGTAGATAGTTTGAAATTTTACTACAATCATTGTACAACAAAAATTTCGTCAAATTTTTCTTGGCATCAGTGAAAGGGAATGATCAGTTATGCTCCAGTATACATATAACCTCAATCAATTGCATACAGCAACACAGGTCCAGACCTGGTATTGGTTTTGTTAATTTTAGACAGCAGAAGTTTTGTTTTATAGTTTGTGAACCATTAATTCAATGATTTTCATTTAGTACATTCCTGGGAAAACAATGTTTCGTGATATATTAAGGAATCACTTGGTACACAATTCAGTCCGTCTTTCCATCCATGAATTGTTTAAGCTCATTTCCTTTAAATGTTTTGATCTAGGATATGGCAATTCATACTTTGTAAAATAACTTTATGATTCCAGGAAAAAGGCCTTTGAAACCCTGATCAGGATGCATGATATTTTGATTGATGAAATGTTCACTCTGTTTGGTGGATGTGTTTTTTTAGATAGAAAGTTGACCATTAGTGAAACTTACTTAAATTAAATCTAATGTAAACATGGAAAAATGCTTATTGATGAAATATTTACTCTGTTTGTTTGCAAGGGGGGAGGGGGTGTGGTGTATAATAAGGCAAGCATCAATAATTGTCCTTTTTATATCCCCGTTTACAAAGTTCTGAAATGGGTCTAGTCCCCCTATGCAGACAGCTCCAGTTTAGATTTGGGTATATCAGGTTCACACAGGAAGCTATATAAAACAGTGATGACCCCTTTTTACGGTGTATATTTCACAACTTGTTTACTTTGCCTGTTTCTGTAGTGACATTTTGGATTTCAATGAACCTAATTTATGTATAACTAGTAAATTATTAAAAAAGGGATTTTGTTACCACAAATTAATTAAATATTTTACTTAATTTTTTCATAGATACAAAGATTTGGTTTGGAAATTTTGCTGTACATGTAGAATGCTTATTTAAAATGGGATATCACATTTAATTTTATGGTGATGTTCTTTGTAGAGCCATAAATTAGTCTTGGAGAACATAATTTATTTATTAGTTTTGATTGGCTTTGAATTAGTTTTCAGTAACTATGAGTACTCTTATATCTGTGCTTTGTGTCTATTGATTTTATGTTAATAATCTTTTGGGCTCCATACTGATCTTTTGTGTTGAGCCAATGCAACTGATTTTTACAGTTTGTTCTTATCTTATGCTGTTAAAAAGAAAAGTATGAAACAGTCCATACAGGAACAACTAACGCCTGATATATATCAATTTAATTTACACAAAAAATAAATATGACAGACATGAACCAACAACCACTAGAATCACAGGATCCTGACTTGGGATAGGCAAATAAAGAATGTGGCGGGGTTAAACAAATTTGTGAGCAAGTAGTCAACCCTTTCTCTAGCCATCATGTGTAGTTAATCATATTTGACCATTTTTAAAGGAATTAAAAGAATTTTGAGCAACTATTCTACATGTATTCATATGTATTTTGTTTTAATTTTTGACAGATTGTTTTTTTTTTTTATGTTTTAGTGCATTATATAAAGCAACATACCTTGGCAATGTAGATCTTGGACCTGTAAGTTTTAGTGAATTTGTGAATCTTATACACAATTTAGAGATTGAAAATAATGTAAAGATGGTTCGTTCTATTCAAATTATGACAATTTTTGTCCTTGAATTATATATATACGTTCCTGTGATAGATTAGATTGTGACATATATAGTATTAAATATTAGGTAGGATATGAGTAAAGTTATATTGTTTATTAATTTGTTGTTTTTAAATACAAAGACTAAATTACATGTATGTATAAAAGAGTTTTCAGTAAGAAATTGCCTGGTATTAGGAATAGCTATTTGGTATTGAATTCTTTATTGTTTATTTTTAACCAGCAAAAGCTCAAGCACAGGGAAAAAACTATGCTAAACTTTGAAAATTCATGCTGCTTAAGGAGGAAAGGAAAGAACATGGGAATAAATTCACAATATTATATTTAATCACAGAAAATTCAGAAAAGTAAATGATTTATTTAACAAAAATGACAACCTTTGTAAAAGTTAAAATATATGTCTTTTAGAGCTATTTTCCTATTGCTTGTAGTTCAAAAGTTTGGTTGGCTTGCTTGCTTTGTTTGTATAAATGTTTGCTCAAGCATTGTATTTAAGATTGACATCTGCAATCAATAGATAGGCGGCGCTTCAGCTTGTATACATTATACTTATGAATGTTATTGGATATAATTAAGAGTATAATGTATACAAGCTGAAGCCACGCCTATCTATAATTGATTGCAGATGTCAATCTTAATTATAATGCTTATACAAACAAAGCAAGCAAGCCAACCAAACTTTTAAACTACAAGCATTAGGAAAATAGCTCTAATTCATTTATTTGTTTTGGTTCCAATTTTCATGCATTGAGCAAAACTATTATTTTCATTGATATTTGATTTCCTGGGTTTGCGGAAGCCTGCATACAAGCCTATAGAAAATATGTTGAACATTTAAATTCATGGTTTACCTATACCCACTAAATCCACAAATATTGTTATTACACAAATATTGTTATATTGTTATTACAAATATTGTTATTACACAAATATAGTTATTACACAAATATAGTTATTACACAAATATTGTTATTACACAAATATTGTTATTCCACAATTATGATAAGTCTACAATAAATTTTTATTCTTATTATAGGATGGTAGAGTAGACAGAATAGAAGATGGAGTCGATTTGGTGCTTAGAAATCACAAACAAGTAATTGTAAGTATACTGTTATTGTTCCCTGATGAAAAACAGAGTTGGGGATATGGAAATGCTTGAAGTCTTAACATTACAAATTTTAAAGTTTTTTAGAATTATAAGTTACAAATCTGGATTTGTGAAGCAGCAGTTTTTTCTGACTATCAAGTGGCAGTAAATCTTTGTATTTCAACTTTTTATACTTGTAAATTTGTTTTAATTTGACTAATTATGTATGTACTTCCATAATTTGGCATGAAATTTTATTGTGCTCTACAAATAAGCATCTCATATGTCATGTGTACAAGTGGGGGTACAAACTTCTATATTAAAAAAAAAACTATATGATTTGATTTGACCAAAATTTGAAATTCCATTTCAGTCATTTGTATTTTGAATTATTAAAACCTTTATTTTGAAAATTTTAATTTTTTAAAGGATCTTCATTTTTTCTCACTTTTGGGGTGGCTGCCCTTACAGTCACAAGTTTCATCTTTGTCAGAGACAGTTGTTTGTCTGTTTTAACTTGATTCATGTCGGCATGTTTAACTGGTATGCAAAAAATGAATATAAAAATAAAGAGATGTGGTATGATTGCCAAAGAGACTTCTATCCACCAGAGTCCAAATGATGCAGATGTTAGGTCGTTTACAGCCTTGAACAATGATCATATCTGTAGGATATTTGAAGTTTTCTATAAACAGCTGATTGATAATCAAAAGCTATGATTAAGTGCCTATGGAAGAAATGTATGAAAGAAGTTTCTTTTGAAGCCTGTAATAAACTCTAATATGGCATAAATTATCAAGATGAAATTGTAGAGATCGTCATTGCTTACATAGTCAAAGCTGTGTTTAATGATTATACTGTGAAAAGGGTATGTACAGCAGGGGACAGTAGTATCTGCTGAATTTTAACTTAAGCCTTTTTGATATTTGGTATATATTTATATTTAAAATCTGATTGTTTCAGGAAGTTTTGATTGATCTGAGGGAGAAGGATGTCATTGTAAGTGATGCTACCAGCAGCAATAAGGTACTGTTAAATTTTCTTGGTTTTTTTATTAAAGAAAACTGCTCCATAAAATTAAATCTGTTCATATTGTTTCCATTGTCAATGGCTGGTGATTTATTCAATTTCATGTGTACTGATTGACAAAAGTTGCTGTTATTAATCAAATCATCAGGTAAACCTGGCAAAACATTGATAATCATGCACAGCCAATCTTGAGTTTAATCATATTTTTATATAAATAGCAATTGTTGAACAGTGAAGCAATGCTAAGCAATGGTAACAATCATCTTTTTTTTCTCAGTTTTAATACGCCTGTTTACGGGATGTATTATTCTAAATACTGTAAATTCAGAAATTATTGCATGCATTTATTATTGCGATTTTTGAAGAATGGACAAAAATGCAAGATTAATTATTGCAAATTCAGGAAAATGTGCATAAAGATATATGGATCAGATATCAGAATGCGAGTTCTTATTATTGCGATGCTCACCCAGTCGCATTATTCGCATAAATAAAAACCTTGCAATAATTTCTGAATTTACAGTATTGTCAGACAAGTCAAATCGAATTTTTCTTCCATTCTATTGCTTGGCATACACATAACGATTATAAAACCAGACATTTTCAAATTGTTCAGAGTTTTTGTACGACCGCAAAAAATTTGCGTTCGTATAATGCTATCATGTCGTTGTCGTCGTCCTAAGTCACATTTGGTTTCCGTACAATAACTTTAGTTTAAGTGAATGGATCTCTATGAAATTTTACCAGAAGGTTCAATACCACAAAAGGAAGGTTGGGATTGATTTTGTGGGATATGGTACCAACAGTTTAGGAACTGGGGGCCAAAAACAAGCATTTTTGTAGCTTCCGGACAATAACTTGTGTGTAAGTGTATGGATCTCTCTGAAATTGTACTAGAAGGTTCCATATCACAAAGGGAAGGCAGGGTTTGAGTTTGGGGGTAATTGCCCCTAACATTCAGGAATTAGGGGCAAAACAGGGGCCACAAACAAGCATTTTTCTAGTTTCCAGACAATAACTTGTGTTTAAGTGTATGGATCTCTCTGAAATTGTACTACAATGTTCCATACCACAAAGGGAAGGCTGGGATTGAGAACATTTAGAAATTAGGGGCAAAAGGGCCAAAACAAGCATTTTCTAGTTTCCAGACAATAACTTGTGTTTAAGTGTATGGATCTCTGAAATTGTACTACAATGTTCCATACCACAAAGGGAAGGCTGGGATTGAGAACATTTAGAAAAAAGGGGCCAAAAACAAGCATTTTTCTAGTTTCCAGACAATAACTTGTGTTAAAGTTTATGGAACTCTCTGAAATTGATTTTTCAAAATTTCAGATGTTTTCAATATTTTTTTTGGGATTTTTGGGGTTTTTTCATAATTTTTGGGTTTTTTTTTCAAAATAAATACAAATCTTTTAACCAATTTCAGTGGGATTAAATTAAGTCTTTTTAAATTTTGGGGTTCTAACCTTGTAATTCTATTTTGGATATTGGGCCCCATTTTTAAATTGGTCTACATTGAGGTCCAAAGGGTCCAAAATTAAACTTTGCTTGATTTCATCAAAAACTGAACTATTGTGGCTCTATGATATGCTGAATCTTATTGTGCATTTAGATTTTTCATTTTAGGCCCTTTTTTCAAATAAGTCCATATTAAGGTTTGAAGGGTCCAAAATTAAGCTTTGTTTGATTTTTGGTGTTTTTTTATATGCTGAATCTAATCATGTTGTTAGATTTTGGATATCAGACCATACTAGGTAAATTAAATGTCCCATTTCAAATTTTTAAGATCTTTGACCACATTTATTTTGTGTCAGAAACCTATATTATGTCAAAAATTTTATCACAATCCAAATTCAGACAGTATCAAGCTTGAAATATTGTGTCCAAATTTGCCCAAACTGTTCAGGGTTCGACCTCTGTGGTCATATCATGCTGCACTTGGCGAAGCGTTTTATTTAACTGTGTCATAAGTCCTATGTTAAGGTACCTGGGGTGTCTAAATTTTTTGACCATATATTTTTCTTAAACTTCTGTTAAAGACTTCTGCGTCAAGAAGTAATACCACCATTGATTTTCCCCTATTAGTCTTTGTTAAATTGGCACTTTTTAAAAAATTATGCAGAATTTATCTTTGTTTCAAATCAAGAAATACTTGGCATGAGTAAAGTTTTATCCTGTCAAGTACTACAGACAAAATTTCACATAACATTTCATTGCATATAAGGTAATAACCATCACTGGAAGTTAACCAATCAAATTTTCACCCCTTTTTATCCTGTGTACAAGCTTTAGTAACCATGTAACCTCAAGTTTCCAAAATATTTTATAAAAACACCAAATAAAAAAAGAATGGTACTTTGAATCACCCAAGCTATATGTTTATGACTCATAAATTTTTTTTCTGCAATGAAATGCAGGCAGGGTTCAAATTAGCAGTGGTCCGAGGTCCATGACCTTCCACTGTTGCAATCGGACTTTCGTTTTGGTTACAAGCTATGCCAGACGTACCTTCGATTTGAAAGAAAATAAAAATTAACTTTGCCGACCTTTTTCACCATCAGTAACTCATTTCAAAGCCATATTATTATTGAAATTAAGATAATAAAATGTTTCATTCCTGACCTTGCAGACCATACACAAGGTTATAAATAGTTGCGATAGGTCACTTGACAAATCATTTAGACATTTTCGAACAAAATGAGTCTGTTTCTCATTGGTGTCACGTCTTCGAGGGAAAGCCTGAAGATGATGAACGCCGGGCTTCAACGTCTTCCTTAGGAACAAAACAAAAGAAATCAAATGAAGATCTCACTAAAGACCAAAAATACGATCGTGAAAACGGGAACGGAAATTTAAGCTCAACTGAAAATTGATCAACCGTGGCTATATTTTTATGATCGAATCAACTGGTCTAATGTTGTTTATATGCTGCCAGAAGTTCCCTACCCATGCAAAAAAAGAAAGTTCACTAGTAAGGGGAACACAAAATCTTAAAGTAGACCCAATGAAAATACACGAAGTGACACCCCAGCATTTATCTTGTTTAAAGCAGTAGATCCATGAAAGTGACCCAAATTTTAAGTCTAAAGATTTATTGTCAAACATTAATGTATTCACAAGCAGCAATTTAAGCCCGATCAGTTAAATAGATATAAGGTTTTCTTCAACACTGCATAGTGTTGCAAAAAAAGGGAAACCCTTCAGTGACTACAAATTTATTCTTGAAATCCAGAGCAAAAATGGTGTTGATGTTGCCACTTTTACATCTATAACAGATTATGGTTTAATTGTCAATGATTGAGACAACACACACACACACACAGTGACACCCTTCCCAGCACCAAAAAAAAAAAAAAAAGAATTGTTGGAATTTATGATATACAAGACAATTACATTTATCATGTTTATTGTTATATATGTAATACCACAGCGACACTGACAGTTTGGTATATATTGTTGCATGGCAGTATATTATTTGTAAACTTGTCAAATACAAATGTATGATGAAACAAGCTAACCTAGCAAACCAAAAGTAAATTAATTTTGTATCTTAATGAGAAATATTTCATGTAAAAGTAGGACCTGGGATTTAGGTTGTGGACCTTTCAGTTTGGAGTGTCAAAGGTCCCAGACCTTCAAGTACCAAATGTTGATTTGAACCCCTGGCAGGGTTAACTTCCTACAACTGTCAAATTCAAGGGAATATTTTTTTTCAACCCTTTTTCGTATGAAACCGGACGTGCTGTACTATGATTTGGTGGTATTACACCTCAATGAACTTTCAAAGTTTCAGTATAAAAACTAAGGGTCATAGACCATAGATATAAGAAGATGTGGTATGAGTGCCAATGAGACAACTCTCCATCCAAGTCAAAATTTATAAATGTAAACCATTATAGGTCAAAGTAAGGTCTTCAACACGGAGCCTAGGCTCACACGAATAGTAAGCTATAAAGGGCCCCAAAAATTACTAGTGTAAAACCATTCAAACGGGAAAACCAACGGTCTAATCTATATAAAACGAGAAACGAGAAACACTTATGAACCACATCAACAAACGACAACTACTGAACATCAGATTCCTGACTTAGGACAGGTGCAAACAAATGCAGCGGGTTTAAACGTGTTTTCTTTAAAGAAAATTGAAATTAACCAAATCACAGTTATTTTATATGGGTTTTATAGGGGAAACTTAATTTTCCCTTATTGAGGAAACAGTAAATGATAGAATTGGTTAAAACATAATGAAAGAATTTTTTTTCATAAATAGGGGGTTTTGGACCTTATCTTCTTAAAAAATCCGAAATTCACAAATTGTCCAATCAAAATTCATTATTATTATCTGCCTTTGATTTTAAACAGATTTTTTCTTAATTTTGAATCCACTTAATGACACTTAATTTTTAGCTCACGTGGCCCAAAGGGCCACGTGAGCTTTTCTTATCACTTGGCGTCCGTTGTCCGTCGTCCGTTAACTTTTACAAAACTCTTCTCCTCTGAAACCACTGGGCCAAATTTAACCAAACTTGGCCACAATCATTATTGGGGTATCTAGTTTAAAAAATATGTCCGGTGACCCAGCCAACCAACCAAGATGGCTGCCATGGCTAAAAATAGAACATAGGGTAAAATGTAGATTTTGGCTTATATCTCTGAAACCAAAGCATTTAGAGCAAATCTGACGGGTAAAATTGTTTATCAGGTCAAGATCTATCTGCCCTGAAATTTTCAGATGAATCAGACAAACCGTTGTTGGGTTGCTGCCCTGAATTGGTAATTTTAAGGAAATTTTGCCGATTTTGGTTATTATCTTGAGTATTATTATAGATAGAGATAAACTGTAAACAGCAATAATGTTCAGGAAAGTATGATCTACAAATAAGTGAACTTGACCAAAATGGTCAGTTGACCCCTGAAAGAGTTATTGCCCTTTATAGTCAATTTTAACCATTTTTGTTAATTTTAGCTCACCTGGCCCAAAGGGCCAAGTGAGCTTTCTCATCACTTGGTGTCCGTCGTCCGTCGGCGTCCGTCGTCGTCGTCGTTAACTTTACAAAATCTTCTCCTCTGAAACTACTGGGCCAAATTTAACCAAACTTGGCCACAATCATCATTAGGGTATCTAGTTTAAAATTGTGTCCGTGACCTGCCAAACCAACCAAGATGGCCACCATGGCTAAAAATAGAACATAGGGTAAAATGTATATTTTGGCTTATAACTCTGAAACCAAAGCATTTAGAGCAAATCTGACATGGGGTAAAATTGTTGATCAAGTCAAGATCTATCTGCCCTGAAATTTTCAGATGAATCGGACAATGGGTTGTTGGGTTGCTGCCCTGAATTAGTAATTTTAAGGATTTTTTCCGTTTTCGGTTATTATCTTGAAAATTGTTATAGATAGAGATAAACTGTAAACAGCAATAATGTTCAGCAAAGTAAGATCTACAAATAAGTCAACATGATCAAAATGGTCAGTTGACCCTTAAGGAGTTATTGCCCTTGAAAGTAATTTTTACCAATTTTTGTAAATTTTGTAATCTTTACAAAATCTTCTCCTCTGAAACTACTGGACCAAATTCAACCAAACTTAGCCACAATCATTATTAGGGTATTTAGTTTAAAAATATGTGCGGTGACCCAGCCAACCAACCAAGATGGCTGCCATGGCTAAAAATAGAACATAGGGTAAAATGTAGATTTTGGCTTGTAACTCTGAAACCAAAGCATTTAAAGCAAATCTTACAGGAATTAACTTGTTTATCAAGTAAATATCTATCTGCCCTCAAATTTTCAGATGAATTGGACAACAGGTTGTTGGGTTGCTGCCCTGAATTGGTAATTTTAAGGAAATTTTGCCGTTTTGGTTATTATCTTGAAAATTATTACAGATAGAGATAAACTGTAAACAGCAATAATGTTCAGCAAAGTAAGATCTTCAAATAAGTCAACATGATCAAAATGGTCAGTTGACCCCTTAAGGAGTTATTGCCCTTTCAAGTAATTTTTACCAGTTTTTGTAAATTTTGTAATCTTTACAAACATGACAAAATCTTCTCCTCTGAAACTACTGGACCAAATTCAACCAAACTTAGCCACAATCATTATTAGGGTACTTAGTTTAAAAATGTGTGCAGTGACCCAGCCAACCAACCAAGATGGCTGCCATGGCTAAAAATAGAACATAGGGTAAAATGTAGATTTTGGCTTGTAACTCTGAAACCAAAGCATTTAAAGCAAATCTTACAGGAATTAACTTGTTTATCAAGTAAATATCTATCTGCCCTCAAATTTTCAGATGAATTGGACAACTGGTTGTTGGGTTGCTGCCCTGAATTGGTAATTTTAAGGAAATTTTGCAGTTTTTGGTTATTATCTTGAAAATTATTACAGATAGAGATAAACTGTAAACAGCAATAATGTTCAGCAAAGTAAGATCTTCAAATAAGTCAACCTGACCAAAATGGTCAGTTGACCCTTAAGGAGTTATTGCCCTTTATAGTCAATTTTAACAATTTTCATTAATTTGGTAAATTTTGGTAAGTTTTACAAAATGTTTTCCTTTTGTAATCTTCTTTTCTGAAACTGCAGTAGAAAATCAATATAGAAAACAATCTACTAATGAACTGGCAATAAAAATAATTGATAATTCTATAACATGAAAAAAAAACACATTAATACCTGATGATGGTGTTTCTTTCTTTACATTGAAAATGATGTACAACTATAATCCCGAACAATAGGTCGAATGTCAGATATGTTTCAGTACTTTGGCTTCATTTTCTACATTCCTACACTAATTTATACAGACTTCATCCCTTTCACAGGTAATGCCTGCCTCATATATTTAAAACTTTAATAGAATATCAGAAATTTTGAGAGAAAATTAATCAACCATGCAAGATCTAAAACTTAATTAATATTGTTCAAATTATCAATTAACTATAAAAAAAAATTCTCATTAAAAAATATAGTTCTTCATTTTATATTTTATCAGAAGTTTAGGAAAAAATTGAATTTAATTGTGTCCCTTGTTCTCATTTCCTGGGATAAATCCAATACAAATTAAAGTATTGGTATTGAATTAATATTTAAGAAATATTTCAAACCTTACCATTTTCTTCACAAGAATGAAGACCATATTTTCAGTGTCATGAGTATCAGTCATCATATTTGTTGTACTTTGTTGTTTAAAAGTTGAATACAAAAAGATCAACAAAGCAATTAAAAACCACTTGAATTTTGCAATAACAAATGAGAGTTTTAACGACCTCAGCTGGCTATACAACCCTTGCACAATCAACTGAATTTTGCAGAAATCATTAATAGGAAAGATTGCCCTTAAATGATAATTTTTATTACCTTTTGTTTTTTTTTTGGGGTGTTGCGCAACAACAAAACTTCACAACAAACTTTCTCATCACTTCGCATTTCGTTAGATAAATTTTACAAAATTCTCCCTGAAACTACTGTCAAATTAAACCAAACTTGGTTTAAATCACCACTAGGATATCCAGGGACCACTGTGTATGATGACCCTGCCTGCCAACATGGCACACATGGCTGAAATAAAACATAGGGTTCAAATGCACTTTTAGCCTTATATCTCTGAATCTAAACGATAGTACAACAGTTGCATTTATCATGCATCAATTGTAAATAAAAATATCAGGTGAGTGACACAGGGTCCTTGGAGCCTCTAGTTGTAATCTTTACAAAATCTTCTCCTCTGAAACTATTAAGACAAATTTAACCAAACTTGTCCACAATCATCATTAGGGTATCTAGTTTAAAAATGTGTCCGATGACCCGCCCATGAACCAAGATGGCCGAGATGGCTAAAAATAGTACATAGGGTAAAATGCAGTTTTGGCTCATATCTCTGAAACCAAAGCATTTAGAGCAAATCTGACGGGATAAAATTGTTCAGAAGGTCAAGATCTATCTGCCCTGAAATTTTCAGACCAATCAGGCAACACGTTGTTGGGTTGCTGCCCTGAATTGGTAATTTTAAGAAAATTTTGCAGCTTTTGGTTATTATCTTGAATATTATTATAGATAGAGATAAACTGTAAACAGCAATAATGTACAGCAAAGTAAGATCTACAAATAAGTCAACACGACCAAAATTGTCAATTGACCCCTTATAATTGTTATAGGAGTTATTGCCCTTTATAGTCAATTTTTACAATTTTCATAAATTTTGTAAATTTTGTAAATTTTACAAAATATTTTCCACTGTAACTACTGGGCCAAGTTCATTATAGATAGAGATAATTGTAAGCAGCAAGAATGTTCAATAAAGTAAGATCTACAAACACATCACCATCACCAAAGCACAATTTTGTCATGAATCCATCTGTGTCCTTTGTTTAATATGCACATAGACCAAGGTGAGCGACACAGGCTCTTTAGAGCCTCTAGTTTGATAATTTGGCAGATTAAATTTCTAGTTTTAGATGTTTCTGTTGTATATTGAATGATACTTGGTCAAATATTTTTAAACCAAAAAGGGTATTTTTGCAACATGCCCAGAAGGAATACCCATGCGTCACCCAATCTACCTTATGCTGCATAATGTCATGGTGGAACCTGATTTCAATTTTTAGTCCTCTCTTCTGTCTCGTGATTTTAATTTTCAGGTCAGTATTGCAGACTCTAAACAATGACAGGCTTTGTATGCCATTCTTTCCCTGGAATTATGTATATTGCTTTTATATCATCAGGTTTTATGTCTATCTTCAATTCTTTTTTTAACATTGTTAGGGATCTCATGCTTACATTTCTTGAAAGATATTTATTCACAAGTTAAAAAGATAAAAAGAATTGGTTCAAGTTATTGCCCTTGGGTAGATAAAATATGTGCAACATGGGAGACATTGGAAATTTAATTTTTCTTCTTTTTTCAATAGATAATTTTACGCCAAACCTATACAGAAATTTCAGCCTGTGGAAGGAGAACTGATTTGATGAAATACTTTGGATACATTGCAGGGTAAGAGTAAACAAAGCAGAAATGTTATTTAAAGGTGCTACAATGAATCAAAAGAGGTGTGGGTGAAATTCAATGAGACAACAATCTAACAACACAAAAAAAAAGAACATCTACAGGTCAGTGTCTTGCACAATAGACAGGTCTCAATGCATTATGTCAAGCTTTAATTTGCCCAGAGTCGTTTAAATGTTTTAGATATATTTAACAAAGACTTTTATAAGTTAAACTCAATACCAAATTCAACAAAACATTTAGATTTGGTAGATTTAGAAATTGATGTGTGCATTTATTATTATGAATCAATTACAGGAAAAATGCAAGATCTAATTAATGTGATTGCAAATCTTTTGTGTAAGAAATTTATACTGAAATTATGAATGCAAGTTTTATTATTGCATTCCTGATACTGTCACATTTTTCGCATAAATAAAAGCATCGCAATAATTTCTGAATTTACAGTATAACAAAAGACAACCACTAACAGATTTCTGTCTTTGTACAGTACATGAATAAGTGGTGTTATTAAACTATATTTTTCTTATCCTAACCCTTACCCATTTTAAAAGTGGAATAATAAATTGTACATAAAAAAGATCATACAATATTACAGGAAAAGCAATTAACTCTATAATTATGGTGTAATGGATAAATTAAAAGTATCAAGCAAATTATTTCACTTACCTAGAGCTCTTAATTAATACATCATATTTTGCTTTTTCTCATTGCCTGCTGATATTTTGTAATGATAAATTAAATCAGGTTTTGTTTTGATGGAAATAAAACCCTTCTCCACAAATAATTGTTGATGGTGATGGCAACAAGTTGCTACTTGAAAAAATGTCCATGTGTCTGAAACAAATGGTTTCAGGGTGATAACTTGAGTATCCCTTCAACCATGTAAAGATATAATGTAGGAGATGAAACCTTTCAAATTTAAGGTCAAAAGGGTTAAGGTCAAGGTCTGAAAATTTTCTAAAAGTAGAAGAAAAAAATTGGAAAATTGATTCCATGTGGTAACTTGAGTTTCTCTGGCTTGATTGTAATGAAACTTATACAAAATATTGATAGATATACAGTACACACAGAGAATTTGTAATCCCAAACTCCATACACATAATTATTCCTGGTGTGACACCAGGAAACTCCGACATCCCTCCCTAAATTCTCGGAGAAATTTGGGAGTATTCCTCCGACTTCGCATAAATTCGCTACCTTTTGTTTATTGTATTAGCGACATCTCTCCCAGTCCGATGTGACGCGGTTTCTCACCAGGTAATTAATTGCCCTAATCCTTCTGATCTATGCCGGCACACGACAGTCAAGGTATGTGAGATTTCTAATGTAATTAAACAGTTGTATTTCCTGTCTATTGATAATCAGGTTATATATCTGATTGCTTGAAACAAATAAAAGATTAAAAAGCAAAACGTTATTGTTAATTCTTTCAGTTACACTGTACATTTAAAATTAGTTTTATTAAAACAACTATATTTGATTTTGACCTCGTTTTTTTGTCAGTAAATAAATGTTTAAATTACAAAAGAGATATAATTGTGTAAAATAAACGGAGACTAACGCTGAATAAATGTGGGCAGTTTGAAGAAAATTACACGTCTCAAAGTTTTGTATACGAGTAAAAAGAAAATATTATTCACTATTCGTTATGCTAATAAGTCTACGCCATTTTCATTTTACGATTACATAATTGCTTGAAAAAATAAAAGATTTAAAAGCAAAATGTTCTTGTTAATTCTTTCAATTGCATTAAAGTTTTATAAAAAAACTTTACTTGATTTTGACCTCGTTTTTTTATCGGTAAATTATATTACTTACGAAAAGAGACATACTTGCGTAAAATAAACGGAAACTAACGCTGAATATAAAATGTGAGCAGCTTAAAGAAAATTACGTGTCTCAAAACTTGTATATGCAAGTAAAAAGAAAATACTATTCACCATTCGTTATGCTTAATAAGTCTCACGGCATTTTCTCTTTACGATTTGTTAGCATTACTTTAGGATAAATAATACATTTCGGCTACAACAGGAATACTTCTATAGCTGCATCAACTCGTCGTTGCATAATATTCATTAACGTACAATGAATGTAAACTTTGTGTTGTATTTAGGACAGTGATCTTTAAATATTTTTAAAGGAATTAATTGCCGTGGGAAGACGATACACATCTCAGTGATCAACAGTGCGTGGTTGAACTTTGAACTTGACTTCGCTCACAATATTGAATGCTAAAATAGTGACATCAATTTTGTCCACGAGATTTTTATTTGGCGGAAATATTATCACGTAACAGTAAACTCAGGTGACCTTTCTGGATGACCGTGGGAAAATTCATTCAGGGTTTAAATTTGCTTTGTAATGATTGACATTTGTGTGCGTTAAGATTGAGGCTCTAGAAGGTCCTTTTACAATTGATTAACTGGATTCTAAAATATAATCCTTTTCTGAATAAACGAACACCAGCCTTTTATTTTACGTTTCTCAATCAGCACAGAACGTAAACCTGGACATTATTTATACGTCCATAGTCAACAATATACATTAATGGTAGATGAAAACACGATGCATGTCGTTCAGTTCCTGTTAGGCGTTGGTAGAGATCCTCTGTGAAAATGTGCAGATCGTTAAAATCTGATCCACATTTTTTTTCACGTATTTCTTTCACGATATAGTTTCATTTTAATATTCTATAGTAATTGTTGAAATACTTTTTTTTTATTTCGACAAGGACTTTTAACATCCAATTTTATTTTAAATAATAAAGGATCAATAACAGATCATAACAGAGATAAACAACACATGATTTTTCTTCTTCATATAATTAATTAGGTTGTAATTATTGTGTTGTGTCTGGGCGGGAATGTCTCTTAGTGTTGTGTTTTTATGAATATAGGGCACATTGCATACAAAACGTTTTCCCTTCGTTCAACAGAGTTGTCACTTTACAGTTTCTTTTCTGAATTCAAATAATTCAAGTCGGTAATGTACCGGAGGTAGTGAAACAATATTTTACATTGCAAAATAAATTGAAAGTAACAGAGTTCACTTGTTGATCCGATAAATTAACTCTTGGGTTAAGATTGGACAAATTACCGTTAAAACAACATTTTGTTTTAAGCCAGTTGATTTTATATATTGAACAATTAATGAACCGGATATTAATCACTGAGTAGGTCATAAAGATACTAATTGTGGTAAAATCGTCTTTGTTGAAAAAACACAAATTATGACCTAACCGGACTATAATAAAAATACAAAATAAGTGTTTTATTCGTATTTTTATTCGTTGGTACGATTTATTTCAAATGACAATGACATGGGACAAAAACATACAAGAATAATTATCTTATTTTGAATGATAATGTCACATTTTTATCTGTCAAAGAAAGGACATTTTAATACCGTGTTTTAAAGCACACAGGAGCAATCAAGATCGATTAAATGTACATAGGTAATAAATCTGGCTAATCAGATTATGTTGTCACGTCATTAATCTTCAGTACATCCGATGGGCAATAAACCAATTAACAGCCACGCGGTGTTGGGAGAGAATCTTTGGAGGAAATTGAGAGTATAATCCGTGATTTGCGGTGTCACATCGCTACACTCAAATCGGTGATTAGAGTTCGGGATTACAAACTCTCTGTGCGTACTGTAGGTAAGGAAAGCAGCCTGTTTATTTTGTGGTCTATATGTCAAGGACACTGTTATTAAATATAGAAAAAATGAAAGTTGGTTTCAGGATGAAATGATATGTAGCTCTTATCACTGTTACTAAATATAGAAAAAAATTAAATAGAATTGAGAATGGAAATCGGGAATGTGTCAAAGAGACAACAACCCACCCACCAAAGAGCAGAAAACAGTGGGTCTTCAATGCAGCGAGAAAATCCTGCACCAAGGCAGGCTTCAGCTGGCCTCTTAACAATTATGTTTACTAGATCAGCAAAATGGACGCCACACTAAACTCCGAAACATATAAATGAACCAAAATTAAAAAATACACAAGACTAACAAAGGCTAGAGGTTCCTGACTTGGGACAGGTGCAAAAATGTGGAGGGGTTAAACATGTTTTGTGAGATCTCAGCCCTCCCCCTATAACTAGCCAATGTGTAATAAACAAACACAAGCAAATACGCAGAGGAAAACTCAGTTTAAAACAAGTCTGAGTCCGATGTTAGAATAGGTAACAGAAGAAACTAAGCAAAATGACAATGATCAACATGAATTAACAAAGGACTACTAGCAGTTACTGACATGCCAGCTCCAAATCTCAAGTAAACTGATCGAAAAGACATGTTCATAAAGTTGGTTTCAGGATGAAAAAATATGTAGCTCTTTATAGTTAAAAACAATAATAATTTCAGTAACAATTTCATGCTGGAAAACAATAACTTTAAGTCAAATATCTATATTTAGTTGAATATTGAACTATTTTAAACATATGTAAGTGTTTTACTGTATAGACAACACTTTATCAATTATTATATGTTTTTAGAGAGACTACATGCAGTTTAGCTCGTAACTTTCTGTGTCACGTGTTTGAAGCAAGAACTGAAGAACAGGTATTTAAAGTCAAGAGACTTATTTGGTTTTAATCATCTGAAAAGTTTTAATGTAACTTCACCAAAAATAGAAACATTTGATATATGATATCAAGTATTATGACACTTTTCTTGATGTTACCATTATCCTTGTAAAATGTTTTTTTGAATTGAACCATTTAAACTAGATTGTAGTAACCTTTTGTATTTTTAACAATATATCTATTATGTCGTATTTTATGAAGGTACACGAAATCTGTTTGAAATTTCATCAAAAAGTCAAACAGATTTCTTGTACCCTCATAAAATGTTACTGATTCTGACATTGACCATCATCATTGTCGACATCATCAACACATAAGTCATTATCACAGAATTTTATTACTATTCATGAAACTGTTTGCTTTCACATGCATGCTCACAATATTATTATTGTATATATTCATATTGTGTTATGGAGAAGAATTCATAAGTATGATTTTCTTGTGCCTTATCCGTTTTGCTTTAATTTAGCCAATAGAATATCTTTAAACTAAATCTGTTATGATTGTATTTATATGAAGATTTTTTATTCCAGGCAAAATTGATTCTATGCACATTGGGTATGTATGGAGTAGAATAGTTACGTTCAAATTAATTCAAATTCCAATCAGTCTCTGCAAATTGATGTTTTTTTAATGTTAGAAACCATGATACAGAAATTGGTGTATTTTACTTAGAAAACTGAAGTCAATAGTTCCTAATGCCATGGTAGCTGATATGTTATTGGACATTTCACATATAATATGGGATTTAGCTGTGTGTGCTTAAATTTCACTTTGTTAGCGGCAGCTAAAACAAATGTGAATTTGACCGGCATAAATTTTCCTGGTTATTTCAAGATTTATCACTGTTTAAAAGTTTCATACATTATACTGTTAATTTTATTAAGTAGACACAAAATTGATATGTCTAAAAGTCAAATAACATTAAATATAAAATCAATGAAGAATGTGCATAATTGATTAAGATCTCTTTTTTAATTATAATCATTAACTGGCTGATTATACATGTCGTACCTTTTGACAACACAACATATTTTTGTCAAAACTCGTGCATTTTGCATTTAATTTAAAATAATATAAAATAAATCATCTTTTACACAGAATTTGGATAGATATGCTTTAAAGTGCTCTGTTATACCATTACAAAAATGATCAAAACCTTCATTTTTTAGCCTGCTATAATATACTTAATTTACTTTCCTTGAATCTTCTCTGAATTATGTTTTTTTTAAGTTTGTAGTACTCATATTTATTTGTTATAAATTCTCTGTCAATCAATCCAAGTTTATAATGTTTACATCTTAATTCTACTACAGTGATTTTTTGCTTAATTTCCCTATTAGCAAAAACAATACACAGTGAAAATTTAACCTGCCCATTTTTTCATCCTATCATGAACAGAAAAAAAAAAAAAAAGCTTGATATACCGTACATGTTTGAACAGGAACTACAAGGACAAATGTAATCCCTACTTTTTCAGAGGAATCTTACTTTGGTAATATCTGCTTTTTGTAATTGTAAACTGTGAACATGATTTGATATTTTTACAATTTAAAAGAGGTTATTACACAAATTTAATGACCTACTGATATTAAATGCATTTGACCCATTTTCTCGACTGAATAATTGCCAAGCTTTCTGAAGAATGGTGTAATGCAACTTTATCTGTAATGCCACGTTTTAAATGTTCATCACAACAATAAAAGACTAAAATATGGTTTGAAAGTATGCTTACTTGTTTGATTAAATTTATATGATAGATTTGATCAAACAATTTTTTAAATCCAAATATAAATGCATTGTAAGCATTTCTAGTCATTTCTTCTTTGTGATTTCAATAGATACATTCATTGATATGTCATCTAATCAAAGAGTGGTGTAACTTAACCTTATGGATGTAAGAAAAAAGGTACAAAATAAAAATGTCATAGCTTACACCCTTGTTACCTTGGTTTGTCTCTTCCTATTTGATAAACCAGATTCAAACTTCGTTAAACTACTGTCTCCTCAATTTACACCCTTCCAAAGTCTTTTAATTACTCTTTAAGCCTGTTGTTTTTAGCTGTGTTGCTCAGTGTGCAAAACCAGGCTCAAAGTATGACGAAGAGCATGGGGCAAGGAAAAGTAGCCACTAATTTGTGTAATTAACTACTCTTACAACCCAGATCACTGAAGCTGCCCAGAAAGATGGCATACACATTGAAGTTGTGCACCTGCTATTATGTAATTGTAGGAAGATTTTTTCTTATTTTCTCATCACTTGGCGTCCGTCGTCCGTCGTCGTCATCTGTTAACTTTACAAAATCTTCTCCTCTGAAACTAATGGGCCAAATTTAACCATACTTGGTTACAATTATTATTAGAGTATCTAGTTTAAAAATGTGTCCGATGACCCCGCCAACCAACCAAGATGGCCACCATGGCTAAAAATAGAACATAGAGGTAAAATGTAGATTTTGGCTTATTACTCTTGAAACCAAAGCATTTAGAGCAAATCTGACATGGGGTAAAATTGATTATCAAGTCAAGATCTATCTGCCCTGAAATTTTCAGATGAATCGGACAACTGGTTGTTGGGTTGCCACCCTGAATTGGTAATTTTAAGGAAATTTTGCAGTTTTGGTTATTATCTTGAATATTATTATAGACAGAGATAAACCGTAAACAGCAATAATGTTCAGCAAAGTAAGATCTACAAATAAGTCAACATGACCAAAATGGTCAGTTGACCCTTAAGGAGTTATTGCCCTTTATCGTCAATTTTACCAATTTTTCTTAAATTTTGTAATCTTTACAAAAATCTTCTCCTCTGAAACTACTGGACCAAATTCAACCAAACTTGGCCACAAATCATCATTTGGGTATTTAGTTTTAAAATGTGTCCGTGACCCGCCAGCGAAGATGGCTGCCATGGCTAAAAATAGAACATAAGGGTAAAATGTAGATTTTGGCTTATAACTCTGAAACCAAAGGAATTAGAGCAAATCTGTCATGGGTTAAAATTGTTTATCAAGTCAAGATCTATCTGCCTTGAAATTTTCAGATGAATCGGACAACCGTTGTTGGGTTGCTACCCTTAATTGGTAATTTTAAGGAAATTTTGCAGTTTTGGTTATTATCTTGAATATTATTATAGATAGAGATAAACTGTAAACAGCAATGTAAGATCTACAAATAAGTCAACATGACCAAAATGGTCAGTTGACCCTTAAGGAGTTATTGCCCTTTATAGTCAATTTTACCAATTTTCTTAAATTTTGTAATCTTTACAAAACCTTCTCCTCTGAAACTACTAAGACAAATGTAACCAAACTTGTCCACAATCATCATAAGAGTATCTAGTTCAAAAATGTTTTCGATGACCCTGCCCGTGAACCATAATGGCAGACATGGCTAAAAATAGTACATAGGGTAAAATGCAGTTTTGGTTTATATCTCTGAAACTGAAGCATTTAGACCAAATCTGACTGGTGGCAAAATGTTCATCAGATTTAGATATATCTGCCCTGAAATTTTCAGACAATTCCGACAACCAGTTGTTAGGTTGCTGCCCTGAGTTAGTAATTTTACGGAAATTTTGCTGTTTTTGCTATTATCTTAGATATAATACTATAAATTATGATTTTAACCTTATTTTACATGATTTCCAAAGCATCAGAAAATACAGGTGAGCAACACAGGCTCTTTAGAGCCTCTAGTTTACTTAGGATCTTAGTGATTTTTCAGGAAAATTTGCAAAACATTGTACCTATTTTGTGTAATCAACTCCAAAAGTTTTCAGATCCATGAAATTTCACAGAATAATTGCACACATATTGAAGTTGTTCACCTGCTACTATAGAATCATTATAGGATTTTTTCCAGACTTTGGACCTTTTTTGAAGCTAAGCATTATATTTTCCAGTTTATGAGTCCGTCAATCCGTCTGTTGAACTGTCTGTTCTCAGGAACAGTATCAGGTTAAAGCTTTGGTTTAAGGTCATTTACCATGAAGTTGTGGTCCTTTCAACTTGAAACTTATATTAGTACACATATTCCTTATGATCAGAATTTTTCAAAAATATGTCAAATAAGGGTTTTGACCTTGATTTCAGGGTTTGCTGAACGTGAAAATTTATTAGATTAGGCATAACTTTTGGCATAAGGTAGTTTGCAATGAAGTTGTCACCTCAAACTTGAAACTTAGTACACATGTTTATTATGATGTGAACTTAGAATATATGCTAAATTGGGGTTTTGACTTTACAATTCACTGAACATGTGAATGCAAAAGTGTTAGTGAGGCATGGTGTTCTATTACCAAAATTCTTGATCAGCAATATTTTCAAAAGACAGTACCAATGTTGTGGAATCATATCCTCCAACAATTTTTAACCCAAGTCCTTGAAACTTCACAGATAGTTTACACCTCTTTTGGTGTTGTGCACTTCCCTTTTTGGAGTTGGTTTTATCTTTTTTGACTTATTTTTTACATTTCATATTTCCATATACCTGGTATTTAAATGTATATCATAGAGCATTCTCCATTGTTTAAGAAACCTGTGCAACCCGGCCATTTGAGTCTTTAATTATTGTTATATATAAATGTGAAATTATCAGGCTTGGGTTTCTCTAAAAAAAAAAATTGAATGCCAAAATATTTCCAATGTAAGCAACCAATATTGAGAGTTAGTCAAGTCGGAAAATTTACTTTTCTGTTTTTGGAAAGATTGGAACTATTGTTCCAAGTCTTTCCAAAGGCACCGCCTCCCAAACAAAAGTGGCACATGTTAGCTACTAAATCTACAAAGTGTATACACACTGAACTATAGTTTCCTATATTTCTCATGTCTGTGTACATATGCACATATTAACTCTGAAATTTTTTTTTTGGAGCAGTTCATTCAAGAAAAGACATAATATGAAATCTAAATATAAAAAATCACCATACAATTAGTATTCAAGTAAGGTCTACATTTTACTTGACAAATCTGTGCAATAATCATCTGTTATTTATCAATAATTTAGGTTAAACTTATCAGTGATTGGGTTGAATAAGTACATAATATTTCAAAGCTCTTAACCCAAGCAAACCTGTATTTTTTTTAGTTTATTCCCCATTAAACGTCTTTTAACAATTTTAGTCATTTGAATACAGGAAGTGTATGTTTGCAATTGAGAATGAGTCTCCATTTCAATAAGATAATTTTTTTAGTTTATTTATGTTGAAAAAGTACATTTTCAATGCCCTTTTCTGGAAAATATTGAATTATAGATTGAATTAAAATACACCCTACAACTTTTAATCTTCAGTGTCATATAATCATGATAATTGTTTTCAAAATCAGTAAGCAATTCTTAGAGGAGAAAAATAGTATACCTATATTTCAACTTACAAAATGCTTCAAATACAACCTTGTTAGAAAAAAAATTGGAGACAAAAAAGATCTTAGTTTCAAGTCTATCTGTTGGTCCCATGTCCTACAAGGATAATTGATTAACTTTATTGGAAGAATTTTTATTTGGTAATTACTTCTGTTTCTAAAGATAAAACTTAAAAAGTGAAACATGTAATAGGGAACATTATTTGGTAAAAAATTGAAATGTGATGATGTGCTGTGCAAATTAAGGGACCCACTATCATTAACTCATATTTAGCTCAGTTTATCTACTGAAAGTGTTTATCCTTCTAAAGACCTGCAGTTAATGCAATTGTCAGCAATAGTGCTATATTAATGTTCTTTTTGTCCACACCATACCTAAATATGATTTGAAATTATTCAAACTACTCTTCCAATCTTTCCATGAGTGATTTCCATCACTTTGATTTTTAGGATTCCAAGCCTGAACAAGATATTTTTTCACCAAATACACCTTCCAATGAAAAGTTTGACTTGCATTGACGATTCTTGATGTGAAACTTGATTTCCTGCATGCTGTTAACTCAAAAGATACTGATACAAGTCTCTTGCATATGGAGAAGACCTTTATCATACCCACAGAACAAAGTTCCGTAGGTTATAATGTTTTTACCCATCCGTCCGTCCATCCATCTGTCTGTCTGCCTCTGTCAGCCCATCAGAATGTTCTTGTTATCGCAACTCCTCTGAAACTACACAACAAAATTTCATGAAACTTTGTAGATAATAAGGACATACTATGTAGATGTACATATCAACAGGAATTTATGATTCAATTTTTTCTAGGAGTTAAGCTTCTTTGAACTGAGAATATTGGCTACTGCAACAGTGTGTCATCACAACTTCTCTGAAACCACACAACAGAATTTTATGAAACTTTGTAAATAATAAGGACACAATATTAAGATGTGCATGTTCACAAGAAAGTTTTATTAGTTTAACTTTTGTAGGAGTTATGAGTCTTTGAACTTAGGAATCTGGTGAGATTTTGTTTGCCTAGTGACAATGTAGGGGTATGGTGTATGTGAGTGTGTTCACAAAGGTTCTTGATTTTTCTTGACTGATTTTCCGAACCTTATAAGAACCTTAATACATAGGTTAAGGTCAAGGGAACAGTAAAGGGTTTTTGTAAGTTTTGGCATACAATCTGGACAGGATAAAAGCTAACTGACAAAAATCCCTCAAAAAATCATTTAACTGTTATAACGACTAAATATTAATGAATGGACATTATTAAAAAGGGTAAACAGTTGTATAGAATGCATATACAATCTGGATATGACGTTCTTAAAATTATCATTAAAAACTCTTATTGCAAAACCTAGTACATTACATTTTCTTAAATAAATATGTTATTGTAAGATGTTAAAACCACTTTAATGTTTCTAAAACTGCTGGTCCTAATGTGACCAAACTTGACATTAATGTTTTTAGGGAAGCTAGTTTAGATTTGTTTCCAGGGATTTGATAGCAAACATGGTCATTGTTTCTAAATATAGAACATAGGGGTGAAATATCTTAAAAACTTGAGTATTTATTGCAAAACTAACATTTGGTCAAAGTTATCAACATGTCAAGGTGAATTAGGCATATATCGTATGGAGTTTTCAGAAAAAAATGGACAACCTATTTTGGAGTTACCAGTATTACTGTAAAATTTCCATTTTAGCAAATTTTGCAGTTTTGTCTTCTGTCTCAAATTTTAAAGCATTAATGCAAATATGTCAGAGTAAATTGATTAGCAGGTCAAGGTTTATCTTCTATGGAATTTTCAGCTAAATTGAACAACCCATTTTAGAGTTATTGTCCCTGAAATATAAAAATAAGGAGATGAGTTATGATTGCCAAAGAGGCAACTATCTAACAAAGTTCAAATAAAGTAGATGTACATGTAAGCAATTAAAGGCAACCATACAGCCTTTAACAATGAGAAAAACGCATACCATATGGTCGTTTATAATAGGCCCTGACATGAAAAATATGAAACAATTCAATTGAGAAAACTAATGGCCTAATTTATAACAAAATAATTAATGAAAAACAAATATGACAGACCAACGACGACTTCTGAACTACAAGCTCCTGACTTGGGACCTGGACATAAAGAATGTGTTCATTTTTAGCCATTTTCAGTTTTTGGTTATTACATACGTTATCAGTAAAAAATTACCAGAACAATAAGATCAAATAACAGTATAGATGACCAGCAATACAAGATCTACAAAAATGACAAAATGAAAAAAGCCATTGGAAGATGCTTTAGGAGTTTTTGCCATTAAATAATGGTTTTAGACTAAATTTTCCTGTTTTGGCCAACTGCCTCCAAATCTATAATAGGAACGGTAAATAGCAAAACTTTTCTGAAAAATTAGATCTATAAATAAGTAAACATGGCAGAAACCATCAATAGGAGTTATTACACTTGAAAGACTATTTTGACCATATTTTGTTTATTTGCAGAAACTGATATATATATAGAAAGAAGTGTTTATGACAAAAAGGATCAGGAAAATAAAGATTTACAAATACGTCAACATAGTCTAAATTGTCTATTGACCCCTCATAGGAGTTTAATGCCTATTATCTTGAAAACAATAATAGTTAGTAAAAAAAATGTAACCAATAAAAATGATCAGTAATACAAGATTTTGTCTTATATGCAATTGTTGCCTAGTATCTCAAAAACTATGATAGATAGGTAGAAATTGTAAACAGCAATAATTTGATAGGTTAGGGAATCAATATCTTAGAAACCTTTTGTTTTGGATGTATAATCAGTCAAGGTAGTTTTCTTAATTAACAAATACCAAAAGTGTAATGTCATTGCACTGTTAAGCCTTAAAATGTAATGTTGATGTTTTTCACTACCAACATGGTACATGTAACAGATAAGTAACAATAGAAAAACCAAAATGAAAATGAAATGTATGAAGTAACAACATATTAATTCTTAAGAAAAAATTATGAATTGGTTTTGCAGATTTGATGATTTTAAGACAATTTTAAGAAGGTCTTCACCCATTTAATGTACATTATATACAAATGAATATCTATTTTAAAATGTATTGATTCAATTTTATTTTGGAAAATAAAAGATATTTTCAAAATACTAAATGATTTTAAAAAATTTTAAATTCAAATTAAACCTGTCTAAGTTGTATGCAATATCTTTAAAAAAAATCTGTGACAAGACCCATTCACTGTAGCTTGATCTTAAAAGCAGATAGAATTGTAAGCTTGTGTGTACCTTAGTGCAAAAGATTTACCAACAAGTAGATATAATAGGTGATTTTGAACACATTTACCCACATAACCATTATATTGGCTGGCTGTCTAATCTAAATTGTAAATATGCATTGTGAAACATATTTATTACATATTTTAAGTGTTCTTGACTTTACTTTAGACATGATATTGGAACCATTATGTCTTCATAAAGAAAACCAATATCAGACCTGACCCCAGACAGATTTATAAAGAAATCTTGTAAATAAAAATTTGGAGATGTGGTATGATTGCCAATTAGACCTGCAAATATCCACCAGAGTTCAATTGATGAAGATATAAGCAATTAATGTTTGGTAAAGGACTTAATAAGTGAGGTCATATGCTCTGCTAGGAACAAATGTAACATCAAAATTAATAATAATCTAATGGAATGTATTCTTAATCATTAACAATTAATAATTACAAGGATTTCAAGACTTGCCATGATCATTTTTGGGTTTAACAGTCACAAATGCAGTGATACTCGTGAATCACAGCAGTACTGTTATTCTTATTTAAATTCAATACTTGTAAAATATGATCAACTGTAACATTGAAATATTACAGAAACACCAACTGGAATTGCACAACATTGATTCCAATTAATCCCATCATCAATTGTGGGAATTGATAGCAGTAATCATCCACGTGGTCTAAGATGTCATAATGCACTAGAATTGTGCATATAAATCTCTGCTTAAAACAAATGTCACATCAAAATATATACTCTTAATGCATATTTACTAGATATTTGTTCTTTACAGCTCAAGGATTTGAAAGAACCCACCTGTTGTTATGACAACAGTAGTAAATATTTTTAGAAGAACAACCTAGCTGACATTAGTGTGATGTTGAAAGTGTAAATCTACATAGTGTGTACCTGCCAACATTTAACATGGTGCTAAATGTGTCACATACTTTTACATACAAGAAAATTGGTTATTTTTAAAAGATAAAGAAATTAATCAAAACAATTTGTTATTTAAATTTTACATTGTTGACAAGATTAGTATGTTAAAAAAGTATTAACAAAAATACTAAATTCCAAAGTCACACTCATAGTTTATTGGTAGCCTGTTGCTTCAAAAATGATTAAAAAACCATATCAAAGATTTGATAAGCTAGTTTGAAATGTAAAAGAATTTTTTTGGTAAAACATGGATGTCTGATAGAAGTAATTAAGCTTTATAAAATCAATACAACAACAAAATATATATTCTTTTGAAATAAATCTGGAACTGGAACTAGTGCTCAAATTAATTTTTATATAAGATTAAAGTGTTTGGAGAATAAGATTAATTTTACAACTTTTGTAAAGGAGAAATGATTTGTTTTGCTCACACATCGTTGTCACCAATATAATGGAATTCTATGCAACTTTCATACAAGTGAGAAGTTTAGCTAGCTATAAAACCAGGTTTAATCCACCATTTTCTACATAAGGAATGCCTGTACCAAGTCAGGAATAAGTCAGCAGTTTTCCATTCATTTGATGTGTTTGCGCTTTTGATTTTGTCATTTTATAAAGGACTTTCCGTTTTGAATTTTCCTTGCAGTTTGGTATTTTTGTTATTTACTTTTTAGTTCTATTTATGGAATAAATTGCATTTTTGATTTTAGGGAGACTTAAATTAATTGAAATCACTTTATAATCATTTAAGTTGTACTTATTGATGCCAGTATACAAATATTAAAAATATTTAAACATTTTCATACGTGAATTGAGTACCTACATTTAATGTAGAAAATATCAAACCAAGAAAGTAATTTTGTATTATTTTCTATAAATGGCATAATTTTTTTAGGAAAATTGTCAAAATAAGAATGTTTGAATACGAATCTGGAGATATGTTCTGGCAACAGGTGTATAGTGTGGATTAAAAAAATCTTTTATTTTGGTGAATATTTATTGGTTTAAATAAAAGAGTAACTGATTTATATATGTTTTCCATTAATTTTTGTGTGCAAGCAGTAAAAAAATCATATACAGAACTGCTGTTGGCAGGTATTTTATAGTTAAAAGATTTAGGATGTTTTTTCAGTCTGGAAGGAAATACAGAACTGTTAGAGTGTGTAACATTTTATATTTTTGTGGTTGTGAACAAGTTTATATTATATTCCATTATTTAACTAGAACAAATCTTATGTCAAAGAGTTTAACAAGAATTTTTAGTTATTATGCTAATGAATAGATATATGCAAACTGTTTTTTTTTTCTCAGTTTTATGAAAACTTATGTTTTATTGTGGTAAAGCAAGTGCAGTCAAATACCTATAGACACTGGCTGGCTCGTTAGATTTCAGTTATCTTCTCTATTTGTATGTGAGAACACACATCAAGTGCAATCAAATACCGTATAGCGGGTTATATTTCGCTTATTTTGGTTAAAGCGTTTTGTAAATTATCTATTTTTCCCGTTCGACGGATCACGGAGATCGTTTGTTAATTCAAACAACATAAATGCCAAAGGCCATTGTTCAAATAAATTCCTGTCAGGTATTTTATCCTTATTAATTAGTGTCAAATTATATAAGAGTTGCAAGTCACTCATGATAATTTTATAATCTTAATTAATACATCAAAGGTACAGTCAATTTTGTGACTGATCAACCGTAACATTTACAAGGAGTTTGTATACCTGTGTAAAATAACTATGTACCGGTATTCTATTGATTAACTGTATCAAAATGGAATCAATAGATAAATTTATGCAGGAAAAACAATCATTTAACCATAACAATAGACCCTTGTTTGTCAATTTTGTCAATTTTTGCAACTTTTTAACTGGAACCATTTCAGTATCCGCCAAAATATATAATTGGGATTAAAGAATCCCCAAAATAAAAACCGCCAAAATTTTTCATATACTTTGTTGCCCCTAAATCGTGAAATTTTACACTCGCGAAAATAATCCGCTATACTGTACCTATAGACACTGGCTGGCTAGTTAGATTTAAGTTATCTTCTCTACATGTTTGTGAGTACACACATAAGGTGCAGTGAGATTAACATTCTTTGGACCCTGTTCTTGTTATGGGCATGAATTTGTTATAAATACCGATTCTTATTACTGTAAACTGGGAAATTTTTACGCCGTCTTTTTTTCACGATTTATTAACACAATCTGAATTTACGATGTCCCGGTGGCCTATAGAAATAAATTCATAAATGATTTAGAAAGTACGCAGCTTTTACGTGTATTCTAAATCAAGTGATAAAATCAATCAGGAATCTTTTTTGTCGATTCATTAATGTTAAAGTAAATAAAAGTTACATCATTAGTTAGTTACCTAATTACGAGTGTATTAAATGCTGTCAGGATTAATGCTAATTAATAGTTCTTTTGATCTGATTAATCTGTGCAGCAGATACAATAGGGTAATAATCTTAAAACTGATTGACAGGTGTCATTTCCATATTTGTAAAGAAAGGTGTTTACATAACAATATCTGTTATGTCAGATTGCTTGAGAAGTCTTCTGTTTTAATCAGATTAACTTGAGTTAAAGTTATGATTTTATCATTTAGATTAACTTGATTTAAAGTAGATGATTTTATCGGTTATACAGTGGACCACTGTATGAAACCGATTTACTAAGTAGATCTGTCATTTGTAAAATCGGTATTATACAGTAAAATCATCTAAATTTCCTATTCATATACGTACATGTTTAGTCTTTGTCTTGTGAATAGAGTTTCCTTGAAATTTTCACGATCTTTTATTTTCGTGTTTCAATTCTTACTGCAAAAATAAAATAAAACTGCCACGAATATTTCCCTGTATATAGTATGTAGTTTTATTTCATGCTGTTGCTGAATGAATTCAATTTATTTATTTTTATTAACATGCATGTTTTTCATCTTAAACCACAAATCAGATTGTTAAAAACCCAATAATAATCACTTCTAACATCAGGGTTTGATTGCTATGAATAGTTTGATCAAGTTGTCTGTTTTCATAGATATATCTTTTTAGCTCACCTGGCCTAAAAGGCCAAGTGAGCTTTTCTCATCACTTGGCGTCCGTTGTCCATCCCCATCTGTTGACTTTTACAAAAATCTTCTCCTCTGAAACTACTGGGCCAAACTTAATCAAACTTGGCCACAATCATTATTGGGGTATCTAGTTTAAAAAAATGTGTCCTATGACCCCATCTGCCAACCAAGATGGCAGACATGGCTAAAAATAGAACATAGGGGTAAAATGCAAGTTTTGCCTATCATTTTGAAAACAGCTATAAAAAGAGAAAATCTGACAGGGGCAAAAATGTTCAGAATGTTGAGCTTAACCTATTGTTCATTTACTTTAAAACTGTCAGGTGACTTCTTATAGGAGATATTGCCCTTAAATGATGAATTTTACCATTTTAAATATTTTTTTTTTGTTATCTTGAAAATTATAATAGATAAACAGAAACTTTAAATATCAAAAATAGCAAGTGACACAAGATCTACAAATAAGTCAAACATTATTAAAATTGTCAGTCGACTCCTTATTAGAGTTATTGCATTATAATGATGATTGTTACCATTTTTTTTGCGTTTTTGCCTCATATCTTAAAAACTAAATTAGATCAGATAGAAACTTTAAATAGCAAAAATGATTAGCAAGACAAGATCTACAAGGAAGTAAACACGACCGAAATTGTTAGTGAATCCTTATTGAAGTTATTGCCCTTTAATGACGATTTTGCCTATAATCTTGAAAACTGTTATACATTGAAAGAAACTTTAAAAAGCACTTATGATCAGCAAGACAAGATCCACAAATAAGCTATAGTGCCCAAAATCTTTAATCACTCGTTATTGGAGTTATTGCCCTTTAATGAGAATTTTTAACATTTTTTTTTTTGTATATTTTGCCCATTATCTTGAAAATTATAATACATAAATAGAAACTTTAAAAAGTATTGATTATCAGCAAGATAAGATCTACAAATATGTCAACATGACTGAAATTATCAATTAACTCTTTATAGAGTTATTCCACTTTAATGATGCTTTTTACAAAAAAGTGGCCATTGTTGAAGATGCAGGTGAGCGACACAGGCTCATTAGAGCCTCTAGTTTTAATTGGTATCTATATATTCCATTGTGGTAATTGGTTTTTCTTTCTCTTTCCTTTGAACATTATGGTATATAAATGTATTTTTTTCAATGATTATATTAGATTATTCTTGTTTAATTGTCATCATTTGGTGTCAGTCTTCTAAAAATTTTCTGATTCAAAAGGCATTTCAATATTCTAAACCAATGAATCATCCTTTGGGCATTATAAATATATGATGATAAAACTGTACATAAAACTTCATGCAGATAAACCTAAACTACAGTGGTGATGTGATGTTGCATTTTCTTCAAGGTAGTGTGTGATCAACCCCTCTCACTAGTATTACTGTGGTTACTGTTAAGTTAATACTAACCCCTCCCATGTAGTAACTAATAAGTTAATATTAACCTCTCCCACTAGTCTCACTGTAGTAACTGAAACGTTAATATTAACCCCTTTATAAATATATGATGATAAAACTGTACATAAAACTTCATGCAGATAAACCTAAACTACAGTGGTGATGTGATGTTGCATTTTCTTCAAGATAGTGTGTGATAAACCCCTCTCACTAGTATTACTGTAGTAACTAATAAATTAATATTAACCCCTTCCATGTAGAACCTAATAAGTTAATATTAACCCTTCCAAGTTAAGTTATTAACCCCTTCCATGTAGAAACTGATAAGTTAATATTAACCTCTCCCACTAGTCTTACTGTAGTAACTGATAAGTTAATATTAACCTCTCCCACTAGTCTCACTGTAGTAACTAAAAAGTTAATATTAACCCCTCCCATGTAGTAACTAATAATTTAATATTAACCTCTCCGCTAGTCTCACTGTAGTAACTAATAGGTTAATATTAACCCCTCGCACTAGTCTTACTGCAGTAACTAATAAGTCAATATTAACCCCTCGCATGTAGTAACTAATAATAAGCTAATATTAACCTCTCCCACTAGTCTCACTGTAGTAACTAATAAGTTTATATTAACCCCTCCCACTAGTCTTACTGTAGTTACTAATAAGTTAATAATAACCCTCCCACTAGTCTTACTGCAGTAACTAATAAGTGAATAATTGGTTTTGAAGAATCTGAACTGGAAATTAGATGCATTATTAACCTCCTTCAAACACATGTCGGATGAACATATTTTAAAGGTTATTTAGAAAATCTATATTTTGTAAGTTAGATATGGATTAACATGCCATCATTTTGGTAAATATATTAAAAAATTCCACTCTGTCATGGTTTATTATGTTTCTTTTAAAGAAGCATCAGATCAAAAGAGCCTAACCTCTATGACCCTATTTTGGAAAAAAATTCTAACACCCTTTCAAATATCTATTTGTATAATTTGATAAGTTCATTGCTTATGATGTGCAACTATACAGTAGTTATAAATAATTATATTTTTTGCTTGTTGATGTTAATGATCTCTAAAAATATTTGGATAATTTCTGAAGATAGATAAAACAGGCAATCATGTCAAAGAGCATGAATAATTATTTGTTGGATCTATTTCATAAGTGCTGAGACGATGGTCTTTTATAAAATTGACCATGTTATATTTACTCATGACTGACATTTGTTAGCTAGGTGAGGAAGACTTATTTCTGGGAACTTTTTGTTGGATCTGTTATATTTTACTGGGAAGGTTGTTTCTTTTAATATTATTTCCTTGTTTATATATATTCATGTCTAGTTTATTTATATTTTTTATACATTAAAATATATCACTTGGTTTCCATGTTTGTAACTTTAATGATTATGATTTTGATCTATCAGTCATGGAGAAAAGATCAGGGTAAAATTGCTATGAAAGGAAAAGACACAATGTGTCCAGATTTAAAATTACAAACTGACAAAAAACCTTGTACAATATCAAACACAGAAAACATTGAGTCCAATCCTCTAAAACAAAAAGACAGTTGGTCCAAAGAGTCTGTCATCCATACCCTTTCAGCAAGAAGACAGTGGGTCTAAAGAGTCAATCATCTGTTCCTCCTACAAAAATGTAGTAGGACCAAAGATTCAAACATCCAAAGTCCCACAACAAGAAGACAAAATGTCTTAAAAAGTCATTTATCAGTTTCCCAACAACAAAATACAGTAGGTCCTAAAAAGTCAATTATCAATATGACAACAAAAAACTACAGTAGGTCCTAAACAACAGTCAATCATCAATATGACAACAAAACAACAGTAGGTCCTAAACAACTGTCAATCATCAATATAACAACAACAAAACTACAGTAGGTCCTAAACAACAGTCAATCATCAACATGACAACAACAAAACTACAGTAGGTCCTAAACAACTGTCAATCATCAATATGACAACAACAAAACTACAGTAGGTCCTAAACAATTGTCAATCATCAATATGACAACAACAAAACAACAGTAGGTCCTAAACAACTGTCAGTCATCAATATGACAACAACAAAACTACAGTAGGTCCTAAACAACAGTCAATCATCAATATGACAACAAAACTACAGTAGGTCCTAAACAACTGTCAATCATCAATATAACAACAACAAAACTACAGTAGGTCCTAAACAACAGTCAATCATCAATATGACAACAACAAAACTACAGTAGGTCCTAAACAACTGTCAATCATCAATATGACAACAACAAAACTACAGTTGGTCCTAAACAACTGTCAATCATCAATATGACAACAATAAAACTACAGTAGGTCCTAAAAAACAGTCAATCATCAATATGACAACAACAAAACTACAATAGGTCCTAAACAATTGTCAATCATCAATATGACAACAACAAAATTACAGTAGGTCCTAAACAACTGTCAATCATCAATATGACAACAAAACTACAGTAGGTCCTAAACAAATGTCAATCATCAATATGACAACAAAAATACAGTAGGTCCTAAACAACAGTCAATCATCAATATGACAACAAAACAACAGTAGGTCCTAAACAACTGTCAATCATCAACATGACAACAAAACTATAGTAGGTCCTAAACAACAGTCAATCATCAATATGACAACAACAAAACTACAGTAGGTCCTAAACAACTGTCAATCATCAATATGACAACAACAAAACTACAGTAGGTCCTAAACAACAGTCAATCATCAATATGACAACAAAACTACAGTAGGTCCTAAACAACTGTCAATCATCAATAAATATGACAACAACAAAACTACAGTAGGTCCTAAACAACCATTAATCATCAATATGACAACAAAAATACAGCAGGTCCTAAACAACTGCAGTCACCAATATCACAAAAACAAAACTACAGTAGGTCATAAACAATCATCAGTATTATACTGGAGTGAAATATCCCGTTTAATCCTGCAATTTGATTGGTTACCCAAACAGGAATATGAGCCCATATCCCCTGTGACGGAAAACAAAGATTAAAATCGCAATTATTGTTAAAAACCAGGACACTCCAGTATAATATAATTGTTATTCGCCCTTCACAGGGAATATGGGCTCATAATCCCTGTCAGTGCCCTATATCCATTTTATCTGACAGCTCAGGAGATATAAAACACTAACAGGGAATATGAGGAATATGAGCCCATATCCCCAGTTAAGATCCACTTCAAGACTAATACAGTAGGTCCTAAACAGTTAATTATTTTCTGATATGGTGTAACTGTTCAGTCTTTTGTGGACGAAACGCATCTGGCGTATTTAAGCCTGGTATATATGGGAAATTTATCCATATTACATTTTGAAGACAGTAATGGTCTGATGAGCTTTTAAACTAGCTGTCAGTAACTGCGAGAACTCACAGATATGAAACGTAGTGTCTTTTGTTGTGAGAATGTCAAGGTACCCTGCCACGTCCACTCTGTGTTTTTGTAAGATGTATTTGTATCCATCTGATGAGTTTTTTCAACTGACTTTTATAGTTTGTTATTATGTTGTACTGTTGCTTCCCTGTCCCAGGTTAGGGGGAGGTTTGGCGCCTTCAAACTAGTTTAACCCCACCACATTCTATTAGAAACTTTTAGGAATTTTTGGTCTTCAATGCTCTTCAACTTCGTACTTTATTTGGCCTTTTTAACATTTGTTTGATTCGAGCGTCACTAATGAGTCTTTTGTAGACGAAACGCGCGTCTGGCGCAAATACAAAATTTCAATCCTGGTATCTATGATGAGTTTATCTATATGTGCCTGTCTTTGGTTTCAGTTGACAACCCAATGTCCTATGGTAAAGATCGTGTCCGCTCTTTATCTTGAGAACCGTTATGATTTCAAAGTTTATACTTGACATGTATATAAACCAACACCAAAGGATGTGTCATAACTTATGTACAACTTCCTAGGTCAAAGGTCAAGGTCAAAAAATTTGGTTACAGTTGACAACCCCATGTCTTATGGTATAGATCGTGTCCGTTCTATATCTTGAGAACCGTTATGATTTCAAAAGTTTATACTTGACATGTATATAAACCAACACCAGAGGGTGTGTCATAATTTATGTACAACTTCCTAGATCAAAGGTCAAGGTCAAAAACTATGGTTTCAGTTGACAACCCCATGTCCTATGGTAAAGATACCATTTTTTTACCACACGTTATTCACAGCGGGGCCCACAGAGATGGCTCCCATCTCAATGATATCAAGTTTGTTCTTATTTTGTGCCGTTACACCACTGTCCCAGGTTAGGGGGAAGGTTTATCGCCAACAAACTAGTTTTAACCCCGCCACATTCTGTATGTGCCTGTCCCAAGTCAGCAGCCTGTAATTCAGTGGTTGTCGTTTGTTGCTGTGTAACATATTTGTTTTTCGTTCATTATTTTGTACATAAATTCTGCCGTTTGTTTTCTCGTTTGAATTGTTTTACATTTGTCATTTCGGGGCCTTTTATGGCTGGTTATGCGGTATGATCTTTGCTCATTGTTGAAGGCCGTATGGTGACCTATAGTTGTAAATTTCTGTGTCATTTGGTCTCTTGTGGAGAGTTGTCTCATTGGCAATTATACCACATCTTCTTATTTTTATATATACAAAAGGAGACATAATCAACCTGAATCATACAAAGAGATGTTAAGACGTCAAATGATCAATTCATCAATCTCATATTTAAAAATGTCCTGTACCAAGTCAGGAAAATGGCCATTGTTATATTATAGTTCGTTTCTGTGTGTGTTACATTTTAATGTTGTGTTTTTGTTGTGTCGTTGTTCTCCTCTTATATTTGATGCGTTTCCCTCAGTCTTAGTTTGTAACCTGGATTTCGTTTTTATCTCTATCGATTTATGAGTTTCGAACAGCGGTATACTACTGTTGCCTTTATTCATACTACCACATCTTCTTATATCTGACTAAAACAAAATGAGACAGTAGTTCCAATATTTAATTATCCTTACCCTAAGGGGCATAGCTGCTGTTAAGCGCGTGCCTACATCATTTTTTCATACAAAAAAACTTTATTAAAAAATAACAATGTAATCTGTAGATGAATGTGAAGTCGTCAAAATTCTTTAATTATCAAATGTCAGTTGTACACTAGTCGGTCATCATTGGTGAAGGGAGTGTTGGATAGAATTCTCAGATGTTCCAGGGCACATTATATTCCAACTTGTATAGGAACTGTTAACCAGAACTTCAGATAAAATTTTAAAAGAGAATCTTCAGAAGTGGCTCCTGAACTAATACAAGAAATTGAGAAGGACAAATCGGTGAGTGAAATAGTTGAAATAATAGAGACTGTCTTAAGTCATGCAAGTACTAAATAGGATTTGAAGCTTTCTAACATTGGTTCAAATCAATTCACTTTAATTAACAAATACTTGACTAGAACCTGCAAACCCGGATATTCCTAAATTAACTCTATGTTCGCATCAAGTCATTCTGTATTTGCCCTTGAGATGATCGCGAAATGCAGGTCAGTCGATTAAGTTTAAGGATAAATATATAGAAAAAAATGTAAGGAACTATTACTAAATTAAATGAGATTTTTTTACGAGTAAGAAGCAAAAACCATTGCAAATGTTAAACGACCATTTGATAGTAAAAGTGCGTTGAAACATAACAATATATATAGACAGCTCGAAAGTATTAAGAAACAAATAGGACCCACAGGACATCGACTTATGTCGTCGTCCTTATTGTATGGTGGCCGGTTAAGGCCATTTCGCATTTTCGCGTTTTCGCCCTTCGTATTCTATAGGGCGAAAACGCGAAATCGCGAAATGGAAAAGGCGAAAACGCGAAGTCGAAAACGCGAAATATTTTTTCTTTCTGATTTCGCCTTTTCGCCTTTTCGCATTTTTCTCGTTTTCTCGTTTTCGCGTTTTCGCGTTTTCGCCTATTCGCCTTTTCGTCTTTTCGCCTTTTTGTCTCGGAAGTAATGTAATAATCTTTGAATATTGTTTTTATTGGTATGAATATTGATTTTGTTATCAGTCAATTAAAATCATACCGATAGTTTTGTAAACGCATATGCACTTTAACGGTACTATAATATATCGATTCCTTATTTTGGCATTGCACAAGGTCATGTTTTTCTCTGACTGTTAATGACGTCTTGACACTAAATCCATTTGATGTTGGATGTGTACTGATTGATATTTTAGTCTTAGAAACATGATTTTTTATTATTGGTTGTCATTGGCTTTGAACTAGATGTCAGTAACTTTGAATACTCTCAGATCTGTACTTAGTGTCTTTTTGTTGTTGAGATGTACAAGTACCCGGTCACGTCCACTCTTTTTTTCGGATACTTTTTAAATTTAAAATTACAATGAACTGAGAGTTACGCATACAATGTTGATGTGATATACTTGCGTCTTGCCTTGTATTTATGGGCGGGTTGGGCGAAGTAAAAAAAATCAGCAATAGTATGGTGATATCGGGCCGGACGCGTACGGGCGCGTGGGCGGTCTGGGAAAAGTGGGTACCTTATTTATGTTATCAACTCCTCCTGCAGTTTTCGCCCCATATACCCGAAACTTCAAAGGAAGATTGCACACCTGCAGTTATGGAATTATAAATTGTTTTTTTTCTCTCATTTTTCCAGACATTGAAACTGAGTCATTTTCAACCAACTTTATTCAACAAAATTTATGAAAGATAGTACAAATTTTAAAATTCTCTTTCAGTTTTCAACCAAGACGTCACAGAAAGATTGTACAAATCGCGTATCACCATCCTTAAGCTGATCTCATATGCTTTAGAATTGAAATTTAATCAATATTGAGGCATGTTTCGGCTTCCTCCGAAGATGAATAAAAGTTCTGACTAATTAAAGAAAGAAACAGCGCTTTTATTGCTGTTCTTCATCTCAAAGTCACAGCGATCGAGGCCTTCTAAATGGTTTCTTTTCCAACTTTTTTTACTTTGTCAAACTTTTAGGAATGTTTGGTCTTCAATGCTCTTCAACTTCGTACTTTATTTGGCCTTTTTGATTTTTTTTTATTCGAGCGTCACTGATGAGTCGTTTGTAGACGAAACGCGCGTCTGGCGCAATTACAAAATTTCAATCCTTGTATCTATGATGAGTTTATTTACAACCACTGGGCCGATGCCACTGCTGGTGGAGTTTTTATTCCCCGAGGGTATCACCAGCCCAGTAGTCAGCACTTCTGTGTTGACACGAATTATCATTGATATGGTCAAAATTATAAACTAACTGTTTACAAAACTTTGTATTTTTGGAATACTAAGGCTTTTCTACCTCAGGAATAGATTACCTTAGCTGTATTTGACAAAACTTTTAGGAATATTTGGTCCTCAATGTTCTTCAACTTCGTACTTTATTTGGCTTTTTAAACTTTTTTTGATTCGAGCGTCACTGATGGACTTTTGTAGACGAGACGCGCGTCTGGGGCAATTACAGAATTTCAATCCTGGTATCTATGATGAGTTTATTGTATTCAGTTTTAATTTGTTAGAGGGTCGCAGGGATAATTTAGTCAAATGAAAATTATGTACCCTTTAAATGAACAGTTATTACTTACTATCTTTCTTGCTATTGCCATGCCATTGCATTAGACGTGTTCAGGAAGTTATGAATAAAAAGAATGGTGGGTATTCGTAAATGAAACAACAACAAAATGACACAGAAAAGTGTACCGACAAAAGTGTAAAAAGTCGTCTAAAGTTTGAGTTTAATAATCCCATTTAACTTCGTATTTTATTTTGCCTCCCTAACTTTTTTTATACTAGTGTCACTGATGAGTCTTTTGTAGACATTAACGCATGTCTGGCGTACAAAATTTTAAGCCTGGTATCTATGATGAATTTATAAGACACGGCTAGAAATGGTCTTAACTTAAAGATATAGATGTCTGCTACACTTTCCACCCTGTCTTAAGTAATTCATATGGTAACATTTCCTCTAAAAGATTGTCTTTATGAATACCAGTACACAATTTTGTATTTTACCACACCAAGCTATTCTTTCTCTTTCTTATCCACCCTGTCTGGTATTCATTACGGTTTCTTTTTATCAAATAGAAAATTATTACTTTGCTAAAGTTATTTTGTTTATAACCTTCAAGTTCTTAAAGAAAACAAGGAAAATCTTTTAAAAAAATCTTATCCGTTTAATATAATGAAAATTATCACGTCTAGAAAAACATGCGTCATTGGCAATCAAATTCTAAATGAAATTACACGTCTGTATTCATATTTCACTTTTTTCGAAATAGAACACTATTCCGTCCATTGTCCTTTGAAATTCGATCTTAAAAACAATAACAACTAACAAGCAATCACAATAAGATAAGGAATCGTAAGATATCTCCAGGTTTTTTTTGTAGATCTTGTGGGACTTTTAAAAGTGAAAGCTTTTACAAAACGGTCAAGGCGTAATTTTGTTGAGTTGACATTTACATTTAATTTGAAGGAATACGGGAAGCCTGAATAAATATACACGACAATACTAAAAGCTGAGCTCTAACAGTAAGCGGTGTTTAATAAAGCATTCATTTCGTTTTGATGTCGGTATAATATTGCTTGAATTCCCAGTTGGATTTTTTAAAAGAATAAAAAAACATTTCCGTCTGGTGCCAAAATAGACGGCGTTACACAATTTTATTTCTTGACGTTTTCAAATAATAAAAAAACATGATTTTATCATTAATTTGTATTAAAGCTAGCCAGGTCCATTAATTTTACTTCTCAGAAGTATGTTAAAGTAGAGAATTCCAGACAATTGCATATTATCTGCTGTTAAATAAGTGTTTTGAATATGTGCTTTATTCTGATCAAAATGATATACAGAAAAATATACTGAACATAACAAACAAAACAGCAAAAAGATACAAGTGATGTTTTCTCATAAAGACATCCACTGATTGATCATGTGAATTTTTTTTAGTTATTTTTGTTTTTCAAAAGACTTGTATTATTTCATTTTTTATTGTTTGTCCTGAAGAGGTGCAATAAGGCTTTGATATTAGAATCTAGCCTGAGGGATACAGTTTTTATGTTTAAACCAGACCCAAAATAATAGTAGTTTCCTTTTCACCTTTTCTGTCAGCAATCAAAATATATACATAACACTAAATTAGAAAATTGTATTGGCTATTGCAATGTGATTTAGAAAGTGCAATACGGTTTCAAATTCAAATTTTCTAGAGGGAGATTGCTCTTGTTTTCAATAACAGCCTTTACATTTCAACATCATATAATTAAAATTGAAACAGTGACTTCAGCAAAACTTAAAATTAATGAACTCACTGCATAATATGAACATAGGTTTTATGATCTTCAAATAATAATTTAGACAGTTCCTCTGTGGAATCGTGTCAAAAAAGCAGCGTATAAGATAACAACACAAGCTGGATGTGTTGTAACAACTATGTACACATTTCCCGTCCAAGTAAATATTACATTTGTATAGAATTCAACCTTATAGAATAATGAAGTCTAACTTTTCTACTGACGATGTTCGGTTTGTAATTTGTAATAAGGTTTCAAAATTTCTTAAAAACGAATAGAATAAGTCGCGATTTTACATCAGGCTGCACATACTACTCGGATATTTTCTATCCGAAATATTTATGGAGTTTGTTGTTAATGTATACTTTTAAGACTATAATATTCGAAATTAGAATTCAGTAGGATCCAGAATCCTCGTAGTACAAATTGGAATTCCATTATATATTTCTTCGTCTGTTGAAATCTTTCAGATTTTCCTCGACTCCGTGTTTTTACAAAGTGACGTAACACCACTACTAACCGTGTATTGAAATAAACCTCATCTACTAACCCCATATGAAATATATGAAATATACACGGTCTCCACGCGGTTGCTTTTAACCAATCATATTCCTAGAAATGTATAGGAGGTACGATAATGACGAGTATCCGATTTACCAAGTATCTTTTATTCGTCAACTAATTTATTTGGATTCATATGGAATGGTCGCTAACTATGATTCTCTGCAATTAAACGATAATTACACATTTAACATATATCAGTATGTACACGAGATTTATCTGACTTCTATAAAGCTAATACTAACAATGAACACTGCCCTTTCCTGGATCTTGATATATATATCTTTAAAATTTACGATAAAAGAGATGCTTTTTCATTTCCTATTGTTAATTGTCCATTTTAGATGGTGACCTTCCCTTGGCACCATCTTATCTCAACTTGTTCGATTCACTCGTGTATGTAACAACGTATTTGATTTTAACGAAAGAAATCTCTGTATTACTGAAAAATTATTACACCAGGGTTTTCGATATTACAAACTTGTCCAAACATTTACTAAATTTTATCATCGGTACAAGGACATCATTCGTAAATATAAATCAACGTACAGTCATCTTATACGTTCAGGTATTTCACATCCCATTTTTTATGGTAGTATCCTATATAAAGCACAAAAATGTCGTCATTCACCTCAAAAGCTAACCAATCCTTTTAACAGACTTATTCAGAAGGGATATAGTTACGATGCTGTTGTCAAGGTCATTAAAGATGGCATTTTTGGAATTAATATTGATTCACTCATAGGGTCTTTGCATCGGAAATACACATTTATTCTAAAACCAGTTGTTGGCACGATACGGGTTATGTTCTCATATATTTTATGATGGTATGATACTAAACCCCTTACGAGGGATTGTGCTTGATTTTCATATGATAAAGACATAATCATTCGATCATTTTAATTAAGGTCTGGAGCTGGCATGTCAGTAACTGCTAGTAGTCATTTGTTAACTTATGTTCAAATCAGTGTCATTTTGCTTTGCATATGCACATGTAAGTCAAAATATCATTCCACATGTTTTTCAAACATTTTTGGGGTCAAAATGTACACATCCAGGAGACATCTATTGATGTGACAAGATACAATATGCGGAAACTCCTAGACTTATTTTATTTATTTGTATTCAAATAGTCTGTCACCTATTTTAACATCGAAATCGGACTTCTTTTAAACCGAGTTTTACTGTGCGTATTGCCGTGTGTTTGTTTATTCAACATTGGCTAGAGGTATAGGAGAGAGTTGAGATCTCACAAAACAAGTTTTACCACACCACATCTTTGCGCCTGTCCTAAGTCAGGAACCTCTGGCCTTTGTTAGTCTTGTATGTTTTTTTTTAATTTTGTTTCATTTATATGTTTCGGAGTTTAGTGTGACGTCCATTTTCGCTGAACTAGTATACATTATTTATAGCGGCCAGCTGAAGCCCGCCTCCGGGTGCGGGATTTTCTCGCTGTGTTGAAGACCCATTGGTGGCCTTGGGCTGTTTTCTGCTCTTTGGTCGGGTTGTTGTCTCTTTGGCACATTCCCCGTTTCCATCCTCAATTTAATCATAAGTAAACTCCATCACTCATTGATTAATTTAAATGAAGCAAACAAATATCTTCTAAGAAATTAAAAATACATGTTTCAACTAAAAAACTGCATGTGAGGTTGATATCTATTCAATATCAATAATACATTTTAAATCTGTTCAATATAAACACTCATTCAAACATTAAAAGTTTATTTCTGACAAAAAATTTAGCATTGTTTTTATTTGAATTTGCATTTTTTGTGTTTGTTTAGTTATAAAATACATTTAAGAATGTCTAATTTAAACATCGTCATTTTCTAGTTTTTATTTTTTATTTGTCACACACACAAAAAAAAAAACAAATTTTAATAGGAACAATGTTCCAAATGTTGTCAGAAATCAACTTTTACAGTTTGAATCAATATGATCAATGTTTATATTGAAAAGATTTAAATCATATCATTGATAATGAATAAATACAAAATTTACATGAAGTTTTGTGAGTTGATACATGTATTTTCATCTACTAAGAAGATAATTTTAAATCGGTAGGTAAACTGCAAATGAGATCTGTGGAAAAGTTTCATTTCTTTCGCTAGAAAACACATATATTATCCTTGCGTTAAATAATAATCAGCCCATTTATTCCAACATGACGGATATTGGCCAATGGAATTTAGGACCTATTCCTAAAAAAGGCCAAAACCCCATCGAACTCTAAACAACGTAACGTATGCCAAGGGCGTAACGTCATAAAAAAAAATAAGAAACGAGAAAACTATAATTTAAATGAGCTGTTAAATATGCGCAAATACAGGAAAATAGTAGTAAAAGAATTATAAATGAAATAAATTAATTTAGCAATGATAAATAAATAAACCCGACAAGTGGGAAACAAAATTATATCACTTGAAAGTTTTAGTAATATCTTGGACCCTACTATAAATTTAGTACACTACAGAATTCTCCTAGTGCAAATCTAGGTATCTCAATATCTACTTATGGATATTGGAATCTAGTTTTTACTGGATTTTAATTAGTATAAATCAGAATTCGGATTTTTACTAGGAAATATTGAAATTCCAATTTGTACTAGGGGATCCTGGATCCTACTGAATCTAAATTTGTGCTGTAATGCAAATGAAATGCAAGAAAAGCGAAGACTAATATATCTACATGATACTTTTGTTTTCTGCGTAAACCATTTCTGTAAGAATCATTTGGTAAAAAAAAGTTAAAATTACCGTGAAAGACCTGTATTAATTGTTGAAAGTACAAATGAAAATTGAAGGTGTACACGGAGAATAATCTTCTGAACTCATTCAATTTTCAAAAGATAATTGTCAAGCCATCTTCAACGACAGTAAATTGTACAAAAGTGTAATTAAGCTGTTGGAGAACCTGATCATCACGCTATCTTGCGAGTCAATTTGTTTTGCAACATAGGAATTATAAACAGTAAATCATGTTCGTTACCGAAATAGACATCAACGGAAACATTCTGAATTACAGCTAATTATTTTTATTAGACTAGTTTCAATAAAAACAATAGAATTCTATTACAGTGTGATTGATATCAGCATGTCTAACAATTCAAATCCATTAAATATAAAATCTGAAATACGATCATAATTAGTATTGTCTCTGTATTTAAAATTTGTTGAAAAATACTTTTTTCCCATCATTTCAATCTATAGAAGTTTCTGTAGACCACCGCCTTGTTCTTGTAATAACAATGGATAAACTTACTGTGAAATATTGTACCAATTTTACTTCACCAGATGTTTTGACAACCCAACACCTACTACACACGTACGATGAAGGGCCTGTAAAACTAACCACTCTGAAGAAAGTATTAAACCAGGTTTGAATACTCTACAATTCTCAAGATCTTGTCTAGTACATATAACTTAAATCTAAGTCTCGTTTCTTTTGCATAACAGTATAAAACCATCTGACTTTTTACCCTTTACCATACTATTCTCCATTCTGAACTTAAAAATATCTCGTTTTAGAAAGAGATGAATTATACTTCGCAAAAACCTGCTCTGAGACTAACATCTCCGAAATGCTTCATTTTTCATTGACAATCTATTTTTATACGTTTGGGGATGTGTTTTACAACAAACAACGGTATTCCTATGGAAACCAACTGAGCTCTTCTTCTTGGCGACTTGTTCCTATATTTATACAATGTAGACTTCATACAGGAGTTTCTCATGAAAAAATGAAAAGAAGCTATAATTATCCTTTAAATTCATGTTCCGCTTTATATATGAGGCCCTTTAACTAAATATTTCAAAGTTTGGTGACTATGTAGAACGCATCTATCCCATTGAACTTGAATTAAAAAAAACAAAAGATACAGTTAAGTATACCTCATATATGAGCTTGTATCTAGAAATTGGCTATGAGGGTCGCTTGAGAACAAAATTTTACGACAAAAGGAATGATCACAGGTTATAAATTGTGAAATTTCCATGCATGCATTTTAAGTAGCAACATTCTATCAGCGCTCTGCTATATGAGGTATATACTCCCCAGTTAAAACGATACCCATGAACATGTGTTTCAAATCATGATTTCCTTAATAGAGGGTTGCTGCTTAAGCTTGCAAGGAAGCTTTTGAACCAAGGGTTCCAAGTGGTTAAGTTGTGCATTAGAAAGTTTTACGGACGGCAGCAGAGTTTTACCGTTATGGGATATCTTAAAGGGTGTGTGTTGCTTTTATTTTAGTTTTCTATGTTGTATTGTGTGCTATTTTATTTGTCAATGTCTGTGTTGACTGTCCAGTTAATGTCTCGGTTTTTTTTTTTGTCCTGGAAAACATGTTATTTCAAACTTTCACATTCGGTCAAGTTTTATGGTTAGAATATTTACATGTCTCGATAGTTTTTGTATTTGGTGATCGAAATCTAAGGGTTAGACGAGGTATTTATCAATCTGCCACTGTAAGATGCTAACTGGCTATAACTCATCAATATTTTTAACAAGAGTAACTCGACGGGTGTCACTCGTGAAGCAGGGTCTGACAACCCTTCCAGAGCACTTGAGATCCGTGACCCCCAGTTTTTGGTGGAGCCGTGTTGCTCAATCTTTAGTTTTCAATGTTTCTCTCGACCTTTGAGTTTGAATGTTCCTTTTAAATATCTTCAGCCTCTTCTATACATCATTACAAGGTGTTAAATATCTTCAGCCTCTTCTATACATCATTACAAGGTGTTAAATATCTTCAGCCTCTTCTATACATCATTACAAGGTGTTAAATATCTTCAGCCTCTTCTATACATCATTACAAGGTGTTAAATATCTTCAGCCTCTTCTATACATCATTACAAGGTGTATTTGTATCAATCAAAATTTTTATGATACACTAAAAGCTAAATTAAACATCAAAATTGAAAAAAAAGTTGAATATGTTTTATATACATGAATGGCTAAGTATTACTATATATCAAGTGTACGTGATCTTTCGTGTAAAAGAAAATCCTTTATAATACAAAAATCTTCATAAATGTACTGCTATTGAATTATTGTCTTCCCGTACTCTAATACGTTGATATTTTCCCGTATGCAGTGACCTTAACAACTGGACCTTTCGTTAGAACTTCGGCCACCGTCCAGTGCGAGGGTAAACCGTGATGAAAGAATGTGTTTCGGACCATATGAGGATTTGGACCATACGCGTATGGTATTTTTCGAATAAATTCTAACTTCTTCCCAATTAAAGTACATACAGCTCATTCTCCGAACCCAAACAGCACAACTTACAAACTGAATTTCTTTACCTTTTACATATATTGTCTTGGTGTATCTGTTAAATAACCTTTGCTAGAGTCAATTTAAAGCGTCTTTATCCTTTCGAATTTTTCGTCCGTAGGTGAAACCACGACGTTTGGGGCATGAACCTTTTTTCCTTTTTTCTAAGTGTTAAAATTATTATTTCAGAAACAAAATTTATTCTAATTTTTACTTATTTTCAATTAAGTATTAGATACAATACAAAGGTAACAAAGAAACAGGCCGGTAACAACCGTTGCCGGATAGTTTTTCTGCACGAGTAGTCAGGTCAAGGTCCGAGGCGCTAGCCGAGGACTTTGACCTGACTACAAGTGCAGACAAACTATACGGCAGGTTGTTTCCGGCCTATTTTTTGTTACCTTTGTTTTGTATCTGACTTGTACGACGTTTCAGGAAGGAAGTAGTACATTTTGCATTTAGAAGAGGTAGCAAAACTAAACATATTAGAAACTTCAATGGCCATATACCAGTTAATGTAATTTACAGTTTAAACACATTTTTTTCACTTCCTTAAGCCGAGAATTTTTTTCTAAAAATTTCAAGAATTTAATAACTTTATAAAAAGAAACATTTCAAGGAAAAGATGAATGTTGTTTACATTTGAGACTTTTAGAATGCAACTTCGCTAGTAAGTAATTTATAAAAAAACAGAGCTACCATTTGATTTTTTTATTGTGGAAAAACGGAAGGAAAGCGGGGAGGGGGTTAATCCATTTAAAATAAACAGAACTGATATTAAGTGAATGAAATGTTATGAAAACTGGATTTTGTCTTGTTATTTGATATATATATATATAAAGGCATATATTTTGGATTTTTTTAATAGTTCATACATATAGGTTTTTTTTATATGTCTCTGATAGTGTTGATCAGGATTTAACACGTGTCACTATATGATCCAATCGCAGCTTACCGTTCAAAATTGATGACATTAGTTGAATGATTTTTCTTCACGATTTGCTGCATATTTGAACATGTATTACATGGACACTTTTATTTATAGGATCAATCGTGCATTGGTGAGTTGATAGGATTTTATCTTTGATTAGATTTGATTTTTTATATATATTTCCTGTCTTTTTATTGAAATATAAACGTTGGTACCAGCATTTCTTTACTTTCAGCATTGTCCAGAATACTATTCATGTCCATATGTTGAAGGAAAAAAACACTTACGGACCGACCATTTAGCTTCAAAAGGGGTATCTTCTTTTCTGAGTAAGAACATTATTTATTTTTAAACGCTATCACCCAACTATTTTCATTTTTTTCGAAATTAGACGATTATATACGGTATACGGAAAATCGGGAATCAGAACATTATTTTGTCATCTGCTTGACCACAATATATTTTTCTCATAAAATTGGGCATCAAAATATTTTTAGAAAAAGACATACCCCTTTTTTAAGTTAAATGGTCAATCCTGTAGTGTACTGATATGAATAGTAATTTACTGGAATTGTTTGAAATATAGTTATTGATGCTAACGTAAATATTTTAATCAAAAGACAGGAAATATGTCGGTGAAACAAAAGTTCAAATCTAATTGAAATTTAAAGTGCCCATGAACTCTGATCATGCACGAGTGATTCTATTCATAAAAAGTGTCCGTGTAACAACTAAAAAGTGTCCGTGTATCATCTAAAAAGTGTCCGTGTAACACCCGTTAATGTACTGTTTTTCTATAGCTCTGCTGGGGGTAAAGTCGTACAATTGATGTGAAACTGTTCTCGCTCCTATTCATACGATCTTACTGTCATCTTAATATCGTATGAACAGGAGCAAGACCATTTTAAATAACTAAAAACATTTTGAAATATTTATGAAATTTCAATTTAATAAAAACAAATTTAAATACCAAAATAAATTTAGATAATGAAAAGAAAGAGGATCAAAATTACCAAAGTTCCTGTGAGTTAAACAAGTGACTTCTTGTTTAACAGTTAATCTAGATATTTCTTGAAGTTATTTTCCTAAATCGACATGTATGGTGCTTTGTAAGGACAAGTTGATAATGGCTATGTAAAAATTATTTTACTATAATTCTTACTTGTTAGTAAAATTCACTGTATTTCATTAACTATGTAACAATGATTGCCATATTATTGAATAAGTCAAAATTTCATTTTTTGAAACTCCTATTTATCCACCTTTTCAACGTTCATCATGTCAATTAACCGTACCATACGCGTATGGTCGGACCATATGAGTATATACGCATATGGTCAGGACCGTACGCGTATGGTCCAAATACTCATATGGCCCAGAACATAAACAAACGTGCACTGGAAGGTAAATAGTAATAACTGATTCTTAAAAAAATAAATTAAATACACCAAATCATTTAACAACTGTTGAGGAAAAGTTTAATTAACAAATGAGAACGCATGGCAAATATGAAAAAAAAACATCATGGCTCTATCAATTCACGTGCTCTGTGTTGATTGTTTATGAACGCCATGATCCGGTAAACTTCGGAAACATACTCGAAAGTTAATACGCTTGCGATCAACAATCACTGAATGAAATATTACTTGTCGATAATACGTTATAGATTCGTAATAAATGTTATAAAAGGCATACAGGACTTAGTTTAGTATATATGGATGCATTGGTTCAAAAATTTCGATAACATTATAATTACAAGAAATTCGTTTTATATGACTTTATCAATTAAGGGCGTATAGATTTTTTTTTTTGAAAAATAATTTAAAAGAAACAAAAAACAAAAATACCGAACTCCAAGGAAAATACAAATCGGAAAGTCCGAACAATGTTAGATATAATTCAGACCATAGGTGACCTTTTGTTCCCCAAATTTACATACGCTTCTAGTTCATTTACTGTTCATAGGTATTTAATCTAACCAATTAAATAGCCATATTTGAAAGATGAATTAAACTTTAGGGAGTAAACTTTTTTTAGAAGTATAACACATGTGATATTATTAAGCCATTCTCAAGATCAAAACTTATTAAATCCTTTTAAAAAAAGTAACTCACACTGAGATTTGTTCGCACATTTTATGTGCACCTATCTTATTTTCATAGTAAGGATGCGTTTTCATATGTCCATGGTTACCCATTGGTAGCTTAGTGTACCTAAGCATGAAATTTGTGAGAGATAAGTCTGACCATAGGTGACTTTTTGTGCCCATAATTTACAGAGACTTCTATTTCATTAATGAGGGGAACATGTTTCTTCGCTAACATTGAAGAATAGTTGCCACGAAAGATGGCAAGTAACATTAATATGTGTTTTCAGGTGAGAATACGATACATCTATCATAGCCTTTAGTTTTACGTCCTCTGTCCAACCCTTTACTCGCACTCTCGTTTCCCAAGCCTAATTTTTCATTTAAAACACCAGTTCCCGTATTACCGATTATTTTCCCCTTTTCCATCTTTTATCTTTCCTCGCATAGTTAAGTGTATAAACGATTCAATCCGGTTTTTTTTTTTTTGCTTTTTGTGGGGATGGGATGAATTTCATACCCGAAAAGGCCAAAATAATGTGAAATATTCTCTGGTGTGCATACTTAAAAGTTCAACCTCATCCTCGCCTATTTAAGCTCCTCAAAAATAACTAATATACTGAAGTTTCAGTCGGGTGAAGAAGTCCACATTTAGCCATGTCAGACCACACACGAATGGAAGTTTATTTTAATATGATTACATTACATTTAATTGGCTGACAACATTCGAGAGGCGTTCCCAAATAAGGTTTTATTTCTCAATAAAAAGCAACATTCATGACAGCACGTGCTTTCCTTGACAACGTCACAACAATGCTTAAGAAAACAACCGAAAAATTTGGGAAACGCGTTATTTCGTGGTTGTAGCATATATAAAAAATGTAATTATAAGAATTGAATGCTTCTTTTTGTAAATTTAAAAAGGTTTTTAAAGGCGTTGTTCGTGCTCACATTTTTAGTATGAAGTGCTTCCACGTCATTTTGTTATATGACGAACTATGCATTTTGATAACCAATTGATATAATCTAAAAATAAGCAGATGTGGTACAATTGCCAATGAAACAACTCTCCTCGCCACCAGAGACCAAATGACATAGAAGTTAACAGTATAGGTCACCATACGGTCTTTCGACAATGAGCAAAACCCATACCGCATAGTCAGCTATAAAAGGCCCCGAAATGACAAAATGTAAAACAATTCAAACGAGAAAACTAACGGCCTGATTTATGTACAAAATAATGATCGAAAAAAAAAAATGATATACAGCAACAAACGACAATCACTGAATTACAGGCTCCTGACTTGGGACATGCACATACAGAATGTGTGTGTGTGTTGTGGGGGGGTGTTAAACTAGTTTGAAGGCGCCACCCCTCCCCTTACTTTGGACAGTGATGTAACAGTTCAACATACGAAAACAACTATAACTAGAGGCTCTAAAGAGCCTGTGTCCCTTACCTTGGTCTATGAGCATATTAAACAAAGGACACAGATGGATTCATGACAAAATTGTGTTTTGGTGATGGTGATGTGTTTGTAGATCTTACTTTACTGAACATTCTTACTGCTTACAATTATCTCTATCTATAATGAACTTGGCCTGGTAGTTACAGTGGAAAATATTTTGTAAAATTTACAAAATTTACAAAATTTATGAAAATTGTAAAAATTGACTATAAAGGGCAATAACTCCTTAAGGGTCAATTGACAATTTTGGTCATGTTGACTTATTTGTAGATCTTACTTTGCTGTACATTATTGCTGGTTACAGTTTATCTCTATCTATAATAATGTTCAAGATAATAACCAAAAGCTGCAAAATTTTCTTAAAATTACCAATTCAGGGGCAGCAACCCAACAACGTGTTGCCTGATTGGTCTGAAAATTTCAGGGCAGATAGATCTTGACCTAATGAACAATTTTATCCCGTCAGATTTGGTCTAAATGCTTTGGTTTTAGAGATATGAGCAAAAACTGCATTTTACCCTATGTACTATTTTTTAGCCATGTCGGCCATCTTGGTTCGCAGGCGGGGTCATCGGACACATTTTTTAAACTAGATAACCTAATAATGATTGTGGACAAGTTTGGTTAAATTTGTCTTAGTAGTTTCAGAGAAGAAGATTTTGTAAAAGATTACAAAATTTACGAAAATGGTTAAAATTGACTATAAAGGGCAATAACTCCTTAAGGGGTCAACTGACCATTTTGGTCAAGTTGGCTTATTTGTAGATCTTACTTTGCTGAACATTATTGCTGTTTACAGTTTATCTCTATCTATAACAATATTCAAGATAATAACCAAAAACATCAAAATTTCCTTAAAATTACCAATTCAGGGGCAGCAACCCAACAACGGGTTGTCCGATTCATCTGAAAATTTCACGGCAGATAGATCTTGACCTGATAAACAATTTTATTCCAGTCAGATTTGCTCTAAATGCTTTGGTTTCAGAGATATAAGCCAAAATCTACATTTTACCCCCATGTTCTATTTTTAGCTATGGCGGCCATCTTGGTTGGTTGGGTCACCGGACACATTTTTTAAACTAGATACCCCAATGATGATTGTGGCCAAGTTTGGTTACATTTGACCCAGTAGTTTCAGAGGAGAAGATTTTTGTAAAAGTTAACAGACGACGCCGGACGACGACGACGGACGACGGACGCCAAGTGATGAGAAAAGCTCACTTGGCCCTTCGGGCCAGGTGAGCTAAAAATCAGTGGAAAAGGGCTTAACTCATCAGATCGATGATTTCAAAGCAGAAATACATCTAACAAAAACACAGACCTGGCGTCTATAATAACCGTTTTTCGTGGCAACTATTTCATCCATGTTTGTGACGTAACATTTTCCTCTACTCGTACTCTCAATAGGATAGGATTCATTATCTGTATGGATTTTGTAGGACAAGAGATAAGTTATTACGTACTGAACCAGTGTCGTTATTCAACAGAAATGAGAGTTCGAATCCCATAAAGGAAAGAATAAACAGGTTTGTTTTCTGCTGAAACATCTTATTATTTCTCTTTCGATGGATTTGAATACTCTATGATCCCGCACCATAAAAACTCGTAAAAATAATGTTTACTTGCAGTTTGCATACATATTGCAGGTTTTAGATTTATTTCAATATGATATTCCTAAGTTGCACTAAATGTTCAAATATTGTTTCTAGAAAATTAAATATTCCTTACTTGAACTTTTGAACAAGTATACATAGAACAATTTATAATCTTTCATGTAAATTGTTATGATACGGCAATATTTGTAAAAGAGATTTATCACTTCATAATTTTGATTATTTCATTGTGTAGTTTGTTCAAGACTCAACTTTGAATCAAATGTAGCTTGTTTGTCTATTATAATTCGAAAAGAACACACAAAAGCTATAATAAAACATTTTCATGAAGTTTTAAATTTGAGAAACCAGTATTTTTTGGGGTGATTTCTGTTACACTATTAGTTCAAAAATAGGCTTGTTTGAAATATTGAGGTAAGTTGATTAATTCAAATCTTTTTTATCGTTAACATGTTCAATGTGTCTAAAGTACCCGGGTAAAAATGTTTAGTCTCTAATATCCGGTACGGTGACGGAACACCTACAGATAGAGAAAATGTAGGATTTCCTTTTATTTATTTGTTATTTGTATGAATTTGTAGATTATAAAAACACATATTACTATTTTCGATTGTGAGACGTAATATTTTCTTTAACCGTTCCGGGAAATAAGAAAAAATGCACGACAAATTGATGAAAAGTGTGAACTTTCCCTCGAATTTGTTTAATTTCTCATTAAATTGTGCACATTATACGGAAAGAAATGTATTGATGTTAGAAGGAAAACAAACAATTTCTTGGTAATATTATGTCATAGAATTAAATATACATTTTAACTTTTAATTTATATGAGGTGTACATCAATAATTAAGTTACTAAATTTAAAGGAAAATAAGTATGGTTCGAGTTAGCTACAAATAAAAAGTATTATACAGATAATATATAGAATGAAAAAACAAAACCGCTTGTTGATTGATACGACTTCGTACTTTATTTGGCCTGTTTAACTTTTTGGATTCGAGCGTCACTGATGAGTCTTTTGTAGACGAAACGCGCGTCTGGAGTAAATACAAAATTTAATCCTGGTATCTATGATGAGTTTATTTAAGAGATCGTTGTGACATATATATCAAGGACTCAAAACTTCAACGGTTGCAGATAATTCCAGTAACTAGTAACAACTTCAATAGTGGTGGATAAAAGCAGGGTTCATATGCATAATACATTTTAACTTAAATGGCCTTAAACTGCTTAGATTTCACTAAGAATTCCCATAAATAAGTAAAATTTTGCAAGTCGTATCCATGCTATTAGCTTGTCATGGATCCGAAAATTTACTGGAGCAGAACATCCATGAATATAACGCTTTCCTACGACGAATTTTCTTTTGAAAAGTTTTATAACTCGCTTAAAAAGCTTTGAACATTTGTCACGCCGTGTCATACACATTTCTACCGTATTGATAGGCTTTTGCACAACGAGCAGTACAAGAATGTACAACGAACGGTACTTAAGAAAGAAAACAAACTGCAAAGAGAATGAATCGTACAGTGTCAAAATTCTGAGGTCAGTTTTTCAAGTAAATGTCTTCAAATAAAATTAAAACAACGGGTTTCTCATTCGTATTATATATTTTAACAACAACAAAGCACAAAATACACGGTCGCATTTAGTGAAAGAGCCAACCAACTATGCTCTATTTGTAGTTTAATCAAGTTTGAGTTACACAGAGTGTTTGTTTCGCGATGTTTCAAGTAATTCACAGACCTGTCTATTTAAAATAGGTGTTCATGTAAATATAAATGATATACAATGCTGCCAGGAGCAGTAAACTTTGTTTTCATAAACATTGAATACTTAACTGAACAGTTAGTCAGTTAGTCTTTGGTGTAAATATAAGAACGGTATATCTACCAACATTGCTTTGCGATGTAGCGATTAACGTCCGGAATCAACTGTATGGTGGTTATACCCCTGGTATAGAACCATTTAAACATGTAACAAAAATCTGTTTTCAATATTTCTTTGTATTCTCATAATTGCGTATCGGCTTATTTGTAACACCGACTTATAAGAAATTCAAACATATTTAAGGTAACTCGACTGTTGCTCGAACTTTCTTTACTGTATAAGATTTATACACAATGACATGATAAATATCAATTATCCAGTCATCCAAGCGTCAATTGTTTGTGCAAGATGAAAACGTTTCCCTTGTTCAATCGTGAAATGAAGATCGTTTTGTGAATGCTCTTTGTTATCTCAAATGCATCCATTAGAGCTATTTTCTAACGCTTGTGGTTTATAAAATTAATAAAGTGTTCACTTAACTAAGAAAAGCTTAAATCGGAACCTTTGTATAATTTGCGTTTAATATACGTTAGGTCATCGTATAAATTCATCCGTGTAAAATTGTGTTTTCGTTATTTACATTAATTGAACAATGTATACTTTTATAGCGAAATGGGGTTATAAAGTTGGTGGTTAAAAATACGTAATAAATTAAAATATACAAACAAATGCTCACAATAGAAAAGGTTGTTTTGATGGACGAGCATTGGAAGAAAACTTTAAAGGGAAATTTCCCTATACTGTTTAAGTGACTACATGAAAAGACAAGAAGGGTTTTCGGGTAAAACAATAATAAGTACAATCAATCCCATGAGGAGAGATTCTAAAGATATCTGAAAAAAAGGGGACGACTTGCGTGGAGTGATAAATGTTAAGAGTCAAACTATTTTGAAATTGTTCTCTAGCAATTTTGTGTAGCAATCAAAACTACAATCACAGGAGGAGTCACTAAATGGCAAAGAGTTAAATACTCAAGTGTATCTTTTAGCAAATCCTTCAGCTAAAGAATGGTATATGTTATTAAAATTTTAACTTAAAAAGAGCTAAGATCCAAATTCCTTTGATTATAAGGGTGCCTATTGATAATCCGTTTTTGCCAAAATGAAAATATAAAAAAAAAAATAAAAGTAAATACTTTTAATATAATAGTATCGTTAACTAGTATCAACATCTCTGACGAATACCAAACTTCCCTTAGTAGAGAGTCGTACGTACTTTTGCTTAAAGAAAATAACAATTGTTATATCTTCAAACTAACGTCATATGAAAAGGACTGTTTTCCCACATCTGTTGTTATTTGTATACAACCTTCGGTTTAACATTGTGCATTGGGTATTATGTTTGCCAATTCATGTGTTGTCTACAATCTTCAATCTAATTAACAGGCGGCAGAGACAGAAAGCAACAAATGCTTTGAATGAAATAAATCTTTAATCAGGCATAAGTATCAAGAAAAATAGATATGACATAAGCTGATTTCATAAAAAAAACAGATAATCTGGGAAGATTGAGTGATTTAAATAGCTAGGGACAAGGTATATGTTGTATTTAACGATTGATTGACCAAACTGCCATTTTCAGTAAGTCCTAAAATTAAGTGATTAATAATCATACTTTTTTTTTATACAATATGCAAAATACAGATGTATTGTTATATTAACTGCGGATCAATTGCTACGTATTGCAGCTGTTCTGCCATGTTATACATTTATATTACTATAATTGCATACTACAGATATATTGTTATGTTCTCTGACCTATTGCTGACGAAAACTGCCGCCCAAGATAAAATTTTATGAAATTTTCAAGTCTTGTCCTTAAAAATTCTGGAAAAATCCTTAAAAACAGCCATTCATAAATCTAAGGATAAGAGTAGCTTAAATGTCACTATTAAAGCGGTTTTCAGAATAGTCTTGGCAATTTAGTCAGCTATTGTAACAGCTATAATAGTAATGACTATATTGGGTCTCATATAAATACGAGGTCACGTTAATGACCGAGGGTAAATGAAAGTTTAAAGAGGCCATTTTACAATAAAGCAATGTGTATCTATTTTATTGTTGTCTTCGGTGATAAAATTTCAAAAGTGAAACTTACTCTTGTGTTTTGAGTCAACTAATAAGAAAAGAATCCTAATTATTTTAATTCAGTTTTCATCACAACTAACATCGTATCTGTTAAATGTTACAATCGTCACATTTTAACATATCGCGAAATAGTTTTTGTTCAAGATAGAGTGCAATAAACGATAAAATGGGCAAAAATCGAATAACTCCTAAAAGTATTCGATAAAGGGTTTCGGCCATGTTTGGCATTTTGGGGATCTTGAATTACTGATCATTTTGCAAAAAGGGCTATTGAGGAAACTTGGATTAAAAAAAAAATGTTTTAGCTGAAAAAAAGGTTGACAATAAGTGATTGAATAAGATGACGACAGGCGGTAAATAACGATAAATATTTTGACGGTAGACAGCATTTGATGCAACTGCTGTATCACTGTTGTGTTCAGGTGCCGTAACTAACGTAATTATCTATTTGAGGTATTGAGTTTAAATAATTTAGGACATTTGGGAATCCGCCATGAATTGGGAAAGTAACGGCAGGTCTGCCTTATTTCAATGCTGCTGTGAAATTATTAAACTTTCATACGTTATTATCAGACGTTAAGATCTATATGTGAGTTTTTACTGTTGTGTTTTGTCAATATCAAATTAAAACACAATCAAATACCATTAACTCAATAGTTTCTTTAGATGCTGTAATAGTTGTAGCATCTTATTCATTTATCATGACTGCACAAGTTTTGAAGCTATAGTTAGATCAGAGCGATCTGCTAATTCATACTTATATTTCGTTTTAAAAAATCAAACACTTTATAGCATTTCTAAAAAAGAAGCAAATGTGGGAATTCGAACAAAACATGTACTTTTTTTTTGTAAATAGGGACGTAGATCTGAGATATATTGGACAAATTAATTCTGCTGTCATTGAAGTCATTCCACAGGATTAAGGACAGGAAATTTGGAATTACAAACATATCTTTTAAGTAAAGTTTATCATTAATTAGGATATTTTGAACGAAATGTAAAATGTAAACTATTATTTCAAAGTTTGCCTCAACATCAATATTGCATTTATCTTAACGTAGTATGAATCCGCTTTATATTATTACCTATAGAATCGATAGCTTTGGATTAGCTCTAATAAGTTCAATTTGCACATTCACAGAACATAAATCACACGTGTTCAATATATACTAATCAACAGAACATACTATCTAAGTAACTTAATATATAAATATGCATTAACCTAATGCTGTTATCGGTTTAGTTTTTCACTGATATTTTTACTCCGACCATTCTCAATGCTACTTTTGTTGTTTTAATGATAACATATGCTTGCTTTGCGTAGACTGATTAAATTCATTCAAAATAATGATCAGTAAGGATATTTTATAGTTTGCAAGGAAGGAATAAGGTAAGATTATTGCTTCATATTTTAAGTAGAAAGACTACTTTTTTTCTTATTTATTTAATTAAAAAGGGCCATGTTCAATGAATTATTGAATCTCTACAGAAATCCCTATTTTCAGAGGTTTCTACAGCCCAATTTGGGAATTGTTTTGAGAATATAAGCGGACGACCATTTGATATTCTGGACTGGTAAGAACTGCAAATGAATAATCCTGCGCAAGAAGAGATGAAAATGAATATTCTGCAACACTAAATGCAGCCATCTGCAGGTTATTATTATGTTTATAATAGAAGATATAGCCGCGCCAAAAAAAAAAAAAAAAAAATAAAGCGAGCCTTGCAAAAGGTAAACATGCATATTTCGTCACATACATTTTTAACAAATATATAGATATTGAATAGAGTAACAAAAAAATCATGATTGGTGTTAAATATTTGCCAAAGAGATATAAATAGAATGAACATTCAGATCTAAAAGCCAAATAAATCATAGGTTCAAATATGTGTTGCATTTCAAATTTTAGTCAAACAATATTTCATCTGACTGACTTTGAATGCATTTTAAACACATATCGTTTGATCACCTTTGTCGAATGCTTAACGTTCACTGTCTAAACAGTTTTGAAAAGTCGAGAATTCAACGACTTTCTGGATTAAACACAGGTTAATGTGTCCTTATCTTTTTTCAATTATCTAATTTTTCTTATTGGACCCTTATTACGTTGATGTTAATAAGTGTTTGAGACTTTTTTGCAGGCCATTTGAACACATTTGATTTTAAAATTTATTTTAGACATTTTGTTTGAATCTCGTGTATATTTTAATCTTTTTTCACTGTTTTGCATTCCTGGATGTTAGTTTACTATGTAGACGTGCTTGGAAGAGGTTTAACTTGAATAAAGGCTATATTCTTTTGACCTTATATGTTATTTCGAACTTGCAATTTATCTTAATCTATTCCTTTACTAGCTGACACTAGTTCTACTCATAGCAGAGTAGGTTGATTTTGTTGAATTGATTCCTTAGTATGATGCAAAATTCTTCTTTATACTTCATATCAAACGTAGAGCTGACCATAACTTTTATTGTTAACTACATGTACTCATAGTCTGCCATATAGGCATGGGCGTATGACATTTGCTCCAATTTTGAAAACATCAATTTTTTTTCACTGTTTGCGCCAAAACAAAGTTTTCATTTGTGCCAATTATTATTTTTTCATTTGCGCTAATTTAATTTGAACAGTTAAGATCTGATATATTTTAGACTATAAAAGAACAAACAACGGCCCTGAATCGTTTCACTCGTACTACAATGAACAGTTTTACTCACACTACCCGAATATTTAGATTTTTATGGATGTCATAAAGAAAATCCAGGCAACAACTTGTGTGAAATTCAGATCTCAGCAGCCGTAAGAATACATGAAAATGAAGAAAGGAACTTTCATATTTGTTTTTCGTTAATTGTTTTGTTATAAATTAGGCCGTTAGTTTTCTCAATTGAATTGTTTCATATTTTTCATATCGGGGCCTTTTATAGCCGACTATACGGTATGGGTTTTTCTCATTGTTGAAGGCCGTGCGGTTGCCTATAATTGCTTACATTCACTTTATTTGAACTTTGGTGGATAGTTGTCTCATTGGCAATCATATCTCATCTCCTTATTTTTATTTTGTTAGTGAAAATTATCGGATGTATTGTAGAGAAGATATCACAAGTCACAGTTCATCAGAGATGTTGCATACAAATACTCAGACTTGTAAATATGCAAATGTGCTTTTGACGTCAAAGAAAAGATCTATTTTACGTGTAATATAGTTTATAAGAAACCTTTTCAATAAACTTATTCTGCTCGAAATCCCACTTCTACTCCCGTGGTGAGAAAGGGGCAGACGGAAGGGGTACTGAATTTTGTTATTACATGTATATAATTTCTGTACAATTTATATGTCTACCTGGAAATTGGCGCAAATGAAAACATTTTTTTGGCGCAAATGAAGTGCAGATTGGCGTAAATGCAAAATGCTGATAGGAATAGTTTCTCGTTTTAAGCTTGAATAATTTTAAAATGATTGTAAAATGCCGTGACAAAGGGGTTGTGTAATCGAAAATTTTTTCCGGTGACGGACATCTATTAATTTTTTTTATAATAATAGACTAATAAGTCTTATATTTTCCTTCTGTATTAGAGACAATTCGGCATTGATAAGAGGTAAAATATTAATCCATTAGCAGTGTCATCACTTTATACAAATAGATTTGATAACAACAACCTTGAATTCGCTCGAAATATTAAGAAAAAATTTTGATACCAAGTGGAAAAAAACTTGAGTGGAATAAAAGACTGACAAAACCATGCATGATCAAAAGATAAACAATAAAACTTAACACATAAAACTAAACACGAACTCCACCAAAACAGATTTAAGTTCAGTTGTTCCGGAAGGGTAAATAGATCCTGGTTCACAAGTACAATTATAATATTGTCCATATGTCAACTACGTCAATATATATATACGATATCCTTAGGGAACTTATCACATTATCGTGGCAAGTGGATGAAATGGACAGAAATGTTCGCTTTTATCGACATTTATAGTGTTAATTGTTAATTGTCAAAGTACACAAAATGCATTTCGATTTCTTCAGCATGTAATTTTTTTTAAAGAGCCCTTATTTTTACCATCTATCGCCTTTAGATTTAAATTTTTTGATGGAATGGTAATTAAATTGTTTGGAGGAAACTTGTATGCAGATTTATTTTAGTGTTTACACATGTTAGTAATTAAGGCCGATACAGAATATAAAATTCAATATCTGTTTGAGCATATCAACCATAACTACAAAAGTTGAAAGTACGTTATAAAAATCATTCCTGGTCTTTGCGAACAGTTCTGACATAACATGCTAAACGCATTTAACTAATTAGTAATTAAAACTGTACCTGATACTACAGTGTAGATAAGGTAATGTAAACAGTCATTATCTGTGTTAATTGACTGGTTACTTTATTCTTACCTTCTATTCTTCTAATAAGTAAGTAAGTAAATAAGTAAATTGTTTATTATAGTGACATGTGTCAAATCAATATATATATATATATATATATATATATATATAAAATATTATCCATCATAGAAAATACACCCGGCCCAATGGACCAATAAGTCTTCTTTTACTTTCAATTCAATATAAATGTTTCAATAGTCAATTTAAATTCGAGGGAAAGATAATCCTAATTTAAGAATCAGCGTTTATAAAAGCTTAGAAGTGGTTCTTCAAAAGTTTATGTAAAAGTTTAAGAATGTTAACTAGAATTAAACTGTAACTCTAATAAGTAATGCAATAAAATTCTCTTTTTCAAAATAAAAAATCAATTCATAAACTGAAGAAATAACAGTCAAACACTTTTTCTATTTCCAAGGATTTGATGATGTGCCAAATGATTCGTATCTAAACAAATCTTAATAGAGAAAAACATACATTGTAGGGCATAGTAATAGATTAGATGCCAGAAGCGGTGCATGAACAACTTAACCTCAAACTCAGGCGCATCCGGGTTCTTATTGTGGCTTGTGTCGCTCAATCTCTGTCTTGTGTTTTGTTGACTGTTGTCTTTTGTAATTTTTTGGCTATAAGTCAACTAGACTTCCTGTCAGAGTATATTTGTTCGGCCTAACAGAAGATCCCTAGAAACTTTGTTATAAATAATGCCATAATATCTGTTCCTTAAGGAGCAAATATTCTATACCTTTTATTCCGTAAGGAGCAAATACTGTATTTGCTCCAGTGGAAATAGTATTACAGAACAATTCTTCCACTTCAACTATGAAGGAACTTCTATTTAATGACATTCCTCTGTCCAGCAGTAAAGTGTTGCTTAAGGACGCCTAATTGGCTGCTCAGGGTGTACAAATACTCATCTATAAGTACGGTCTAAATGGAGACGTGACATCCATACCTCGTGGAGTGAAGTTTTACCTCTCTTACACGTTAAATAACCTTTGCAACAACACTTAAAGCGGTCTGAAGGTGGCCTGTTGTAAAGCAAATTTCGACTCTTATCCAATATACCGTCTATTTACATTTCAAATCTCCTGTCCTTCATCAACGCCGTTCGACCAACTTTGCACTTTTCATTTATTGATAAACTGTTCTTATCCTGAATATGAAATGTTTGCCACTGGACATTAGGCAAATGACACACACCAATCTATATTGAGCCCATGGTGTTGTTTGTTCCTCTTCGATTCATGAATTTTGATACCATTATTGTCTCGTTCTCTTTTAACATGTTTAAGTCTGAATTATCCTTACTTGTATCTTATTGAGTGACGTGCATCTTTTAACGACCACAGATGTGGTTATACAGTGAGTTTACTATATGCGGAACTATTTCCCTAATATTGGATATTTGAAATGTTGTATTCGAATGGTTAATACGATATGTTGATTTAAAACGTGTAATTTTAGCATGCGATATCATCATATCTTACATAGTCGTTTTGTTATTCCCCTGCAGGCTTCAATTCAAAGACTGCAAAAACTAACTGAATTTTTCAATTCCAAACTAATTAGAAAAGCTAGATTATATTCGTTGGTTTGCACAATCTGCGGGTCATTGTAATTATCTACTAATATAGTATGATAGAAAAGTCTGTCATAACACAGATTTTATGATTTTATGATTTTACGGATCGTAACCTTTGGAATATTAAGCAATTAAATACTATCTAACTCAAATGGACGTCCTCTTTACATATGTATTTATTTGATAATAATTTATTTTCAAGACTGCCAATCTATCTATCAAATCTCCCAGAAAGACACAGACTTTGAAGGAATACAAGAAAAAATAAACTGCACACAAATCATATAACTGTCATATAACGTAACCATAAACAAGATTATATAACACGTTGGTTTTACCATTTTATATAGCACGTCTATTGGAGTCATTACCAAAAGGTTTATGTGTACTTCTACATAAAAGTATTCTACCAAACTGAAATATGTATGATTCATATTTTTTGTCGTTATTGTATTGATATTTTAGAAAACCAAATTAACTGGAAAAAGTTATTTAATATATTTTCGTAAGATGAAAGGTCACAAGACATTTCTATCAGTTATAATACTCCTTGTCTTAAGAAAATGGGATCAGCTACTTAGTATTTAAGACCTTTTCAAAAATTGTATTAATATAGCTTTGGAAAACAACATTTAAATATTAGATACTTAGTCAAATTGATCGGAATTCGGTATAGAATTCTGGTAGTACGTTCTTATAATTTGCAAAAGTTAAAAGACATGCAGTATTACAAATGCATTCGACAGTACCAAAATATTTTAAAAAAGTTAAGCTATACTGCTTTATGAATTGCATGTAAAGATTTGAAAACTGAAAATGCATGCTCTTTGTCTAGGTGTTTCCTTTTCTCCCTCTTTGTTGTCAAAAAACAAGACAATTCGACCATTTTGTACAACGTAAAACAAATGAAGACTATTATATTTTGAATCTTGAAACGCATATTTTATTTTTAACCGTCTTTCAACACAGAAATAGCCGTGAAGTTCAAAATTGCTTGAGGTATTTTGCAGGGGCGATTCCAGGGTCCGTGGAAGGGAGACCGTAATTGTCCAAAATGGTAAATATACCGCCTATTAACATAAATCCAGAATTGTTTTGAAAATTTTTAGAAGCCTTTAAAATGTGACTTGGAGACATAATATTATTAGCTACACATTGTGCTAATACCTAATACTATATATATGGTTTCAGTTAATTCCATATGGGGTGAGAGCAAATATGGGTTCAGTAAATTCCATATGGGGTGACAGCGAAACCCTCAGGGTATCTAAAACATACAAATATATGCTGCACACAACATAAGAATGCCAAAAAGAAAACAACCCTCCAGTCCTATCAATCTTATTTTATTGATTATAAAAAAGGGAACTAATTATATAAAAAATAACCAAGTAATTTTAGTATCGATCGCTCTCAGCGATCGGCTTGGCGCTGTCGTGCTGAATGGGAAAACTGACCGTACGACAACTATACATCATGAAAAAGACATGAGAAATAATTTCACTCTAATTCACTACGTTCAACCGTCTGAAATTATATTAATTTTACCAAACTTAGATTAAGTGATCATGATTTATTGATTTGAAAAGGAAAACCTAAAATTCCGAGAGAAACCATTATAAAGTATAAAAGATATCTTGTATTCTTTATGAAATATCTTATTCAATTTGAAGTAAATAAGATATATCACATACGTTATAAGATATATCACATATGTTATAAGATATCTTATATATCTTTTAAAGATATATTTTAAACAAATACTTGATATCTTGTATAGTTTATAAGATATCGTTGAAAGTATATAAAATTCTTATTTACTTTAATAAATATTATATAAGCTGTACATATTGTAAAAGATAAATAAGATAGAGATATCTGATGAACTAAATAAGATATCGTATATCATGTATATGTTCAATAAGATATTGTCGAAACTAAATAAGATATCTGATATTTTATTTAGTTTTAAAATATCTTATTGAACATGTACGATATCTTATTTAGTTTATCCGATATTTCTATAAGTTTATGATATATCTTATTTAGTGTATAATATATCTCAATAAATTTATAAGATATCTTATTACCATACTATATATAAACATTTTAATTTTCTGGAACCATTTGGGTCACAGAAATTCCAAAATATCTCATCAGTAATCAGTAAGGAGAGTTGTACAAATAATGTGAATACACAGGACCCCCGATCCAATTCATCTTTTGCTAAAAGTATACATCATTTTCTGTTTTGTATCTACCAACAACATTCCATTTTTCTATAATTTCGATTAAAAAATTTTATATCAAAACCTGTAGTAAAAATAGATGTATGCCCCAAAAAAACATTCCCCGATTGGTTGAACTACTGTGGCCTCGATGTAAAGCAACGCAAGCCTCGATGTAAAGCACACACTTCCCAAGAGTAAGGAGATTTGTACAAATAATGTGAATACACAGACCCCCGATCCGATTCATCTTTTGCTAAAAGTGTTCATCATTTTCGGTTTTGTATCTACTAACAACATTCCTTTTTTCTACAATTCCGATTAAAATATGCCAAAACCTGCAGTAAAAATAGATGTATGCCACAACTAAACATACCCCGATTGGTTGAACTACTGTGGCCTCGATGTAAAGCACACGCAAAAAATTTCCGTTAATATGTTGAACTTCGACCCCTGGATTCAACCGATTCACAAACAGAGATTTTCTTACGCTCAAATGTAATTCTAAAGTGAAGTATACTGGTAAAGTAAAATTCTATTCTTTTACAGAAATATATACACATTTTATCATTAATGTATTGTCATGCTTCTGCATATTTACTTTTATTTACGCTGAGCTATAGTTGAATTTAATTCTATAAAAACTTTGTTACGTCAAGCAATAGGAGTCAGGGGCGGATCCAGGATTTTGGAAAGGGGGGGCGTAGTATTAAAGTTCGCCGAGTGGAGCGAGGCGAAAAATTTTTTGGACTTTTTTTTGGCTAAAAAACATAAAATAAGTGTAAAATGCATTTTATAGTTAAAGTGTAGGGATTGGACATTTGTGGTGCCGTATTCTCTCCATTAATTGTCTATTATAAAATGATTAGATGGATCCAAAGCTATGTACTAATTAATATATTTGATTTGGGATTTGTCAGTAAAAAATGGAGATGGAAAATTCTCGTTTGTTGTATGGTTAGTTAGCATAACCTCACAGATTTCTTGTTGTAAACAAGATATACGGCTGTTCAATGAAATTTACAATACGACCGACACGAAGAAAGACAAACAAGCAATTTTATCCAAATGTTTGTTGAAATGTTTCAACCAACAAGGAAGTGAGGGTTCCAAATCAACCAAAGGCTACGAATGAGTCGGAAATGACAATGAATCCGGTCAGATATGGGATTCACATGCAACCCTCCAAAAAAAATACGCCCGTTTTTATTCATCGTGTTCATTTAATGCTAAATAATTTTGTTGAAAATATTTTTTCTAATAGCAAAAAGTGGACAAGATTATTGTTTTCAATCCAGATACGGCCAGAATTTTGTTTAAGGCAAAATTAGAGTCAGAATTTTTCTCTTAAATATCTCAGACTGCCCCTCAAATCAAATGGTCCGTACCTTAGACTTTAAATTTATATCTAGAGCTTACTGACTGGGGATCACTATTCAGCAATGTTATTAATGGGCTGGGGCGTGTGGGGTTAAACATGTTTTCGTAGGTAAATACTATTGCTGTGGATTTTTTTTCTCATGAGAATGTAATAGAGTATTACTTTCTGTTGGGTGGAATTGTGAAATAGAAGTCAATACGTTCTTGCTCAATACTTTGTCGCTTTGAAGGCGTCATGCTTGTCATCCTCAGCCTAAGCAATGTGTTACTGTAATTTGAATTTCAAAATGACTGAGTGACGTTTTTTCGACGTACTGGTCAACTCCACCGTAGCGAATCACATGACTTTGACATAATCAATAATATATTACAGTAAATACGAGCGAAAATATCTTTATAAGTAAATAATTGTCGCATAAAATTAAATACACGAGAAATGGCAAAGTTCGCGAAGTCTAGTCTGATTAATCATTTTACAAAAAAAAAAAAAAAAGTGCAAGCAAAGGGGCGTACGCCCTCTACGCCCCTCTGGATCCGCCACTGGGAGTAAAAGTGTTTCGCGCCAAAACAAGAAAATAACCTGCATCATAAGATTATTTTATCATCATCTTTTGACATTTCCAATAGAAAATAGCGTTTAGTATCAGCAATTTTGGTAAGTATTACTTATTATTGTTAAGGCACTCTAAATGTGGTTCTCTAGACCTTCTTGACGGTCAATTTATCCCATTTATCAATTATCAAATGTCAACTCAATCAATTTGTGTCATGAGTGAAAATCATGATGAAATAATTTCTTCATTAACTGTACATGCAATATTTTTGTATTTTTGTTAACCGTGCACATACCCTTTGCATTTTGCAAGATAAATGGGTTATGTATGTGTGAATTGTGTAATAACAATAATGGCGGACGATAAAGTTTGTGACGTCAGTGTGTGATCACGTGACATTATTATTTGTAAACAAACGGACTCGTGTAGCAGGTGTCGGAATTATCCATACAAGGTGCAAACAATCTTATATTTCACTATTTGATGATATTTCTGTGTCTGTTAGTAGGTGTTGCAGATCAGAAGTCATAGTTTCATTGTACCATACTAGTATTAGTGTTCCTGTTTAGTAGTTAGTTGTGAATTTTTATAGAATTAGAAGGTAAGCAGTGTTCCAGCTAGGATTTCAAAAGGGCAGGAGCTAATCACGAAAGGGCACTTTAGCACGCTGATTGATAATTCAAAAGGGCACATCAAACATTGTCTTTTATTATGTAAATAGCAGGGTTTCAGCTAAAGTTTGAGGGCTTTATTTATAATTAGTCACTTTTGCGCGAGATGAAAGTCAACCTTATTTTGGATAATAGTAAGGGGCCAATGACGTATATTACTAGCTATACATATGCCCAAGTCCTTCAAGGACCAGGATCTTTGAAGGCTTTAGGCATGCTACAAATGTAGGCAGTTATTGCATGATTTTACTGATGTGATGCTTAAATATGAAGATAAGAAGAAGGATCCGAAATCTAGTTTAATATATAAGATATCTTATTCAATATATAAGACATCTTATTCAATATATAAGATATCTTATTCAATATATAAGACATCTTATTCAATATATAAGATATCTTATTCAATATATAAGATATATTATTCAATATGTAAGAAATCTTATTAACTTTAAATTATAAAAAGATATCTCATAAAGAACACCAGATATCTTATATACTTCGAAAGATATCTCAATCACTTTATAACATTTCTTATTAGTTTATAAGATGTCTTATAAAGTTTATAATATATCTTTTAAGATAAACTGTATATCGCTTTTGACTAATTAAGATATCCTATTACCGAAATAAGAAATCTAATAAAATAAAAAAGATATGTTTATAAAATTTTCAATAAGATATCTTATTTGATATATAAGATATTTTGTTAATTTATTAGATATCTCAATTAGCGTATAAGTACAGACTATTACATGGCATTTTTCGTATCAGACCCTTTATCGGCCCTAGATCTTGATATCAGCCCATGAGCCGCAGGCTCCAGGGCTGATATCATGAACGATTGTTTTCTTGATATTAAAAGCATTTTATTTATCTTGTCACAACAATAATCATCTCATTTATGTCTTTCAAAACATGCATGTTTAATCTTAATTGCTCCCCAACAATTTTGTGGAAAGTCGTAAATCACGTGCGGTTTTCCGCACTCTGTTGTCGTTTTCAAACAAATTTCCGGACATGCTCAAAGTTGCATGTGATAAAGCTTGTACGTCACGGACATCAACGGAAAGGCATGTGATAACATTCCGGAAGCAGTCAATAAAGGTTCGTTTATCAGCCCTCCGTGGAAATTCTTAGGAATCTGCCGGTCAATAAACATAGTAATCCTTTCATAGCCCTTTAATATTTTCAAATGTTATTGAACTGTAAAATTAAAGTAATATTTTATACAAGTATGTGATAAACTGTGATATTTATTTATTTAGATATCTCATTTGGTTTGTAAGATATCTTATTTCTAAAGTTTATAAGATTTCTTATTTAGTTTATAAGATATCTTATTTATCTTATAAGATATCTTGAAAAATGGAATGAATGTAAAATCTTCTTGCAATACATACGCCTTCGTACTTTTTCACCTTTATAGTCTGAAATTGGCAGTTAATTAAGGCGAAATGGGAGCATGTACACAATACCTTAGAAAAGCTAAACTGAAAATGTCCCCGCTATTCCTATTTGTATGCATGGTACATGTAATAATAACATATTCTTAATTTATGATACTTGGAAACCGGCACCAAGTGTTTTTATACTCCCGGAAACAAAACGCGGGATCATATAGTGATCGCTTTGTTCGTGCTTTCTTCCGTTAGTATGTCTGAAACTCATTGTTTCTGGATGATAACCTGAGTGTCCCTTGCTTGATAATAATTAAGCTTATATAGATGGAATATATAGGGAAGAGAAAGATGTTAACTGATATTTTGTTTTTGGATAAAACTTCCTGAATGCCCGATGGTACCCCATTATTACATCCCAACTCCTTTGTTCTAACAGGGGTGATCTGAGTCGGATCACCCCTACCAGATCACCCTACCTTGAGTTTCTTTGTTCTGCATGCTTTCTTTTGTTCTGTAACATTTTGGCGGGAATGTTGAATACACAATAAAACTTAGAAATATTTATGCGGAATAAAGACTAACTTTCAAAATTTATGTAGAAAAAATCCACTAAATGTCCAGTGACTATGCGGGGAATCAAACTCAAGACCTTAAGCATATGAAGCCACGATTCATTTTTCTTTCTCTTGATAAATTTTATTCAAATATGTACAATAAAAAATTCACCAGACAGTACCTGGTGTCACAAACAGACAGATACATGTAGTCAGTTAAAACAACAGAAATTCAATGCAAATTTAGATATGTTACATATCAACTAATTTAGTTTAAAATTAATACAATATTTCTGCATGGTTATCTGTTACTTTGATAACGGGATTGTCCGATATAAAATATTTTTCTAATAAGACATGTTCTCTTCTCTGATTTAAAAGATAAAAATAGTGAGAGATGTATTTTTCTAACAATGTTTTAAAATAGTCTACTAAATTGAGTTTAGCTTGAGGATTCAACTATACGAAATTTCTTCTTTTATAGATACTAAATCTTGCAGTTGTCATGTTGTAAAATGCGTAAAATTGTGAATTTTAGCATTTTCATCTATTTATGTCGTGTTTGGTATCAAAAGTCATTATTTCTTATGAGTAATTAAGTTTCAATATTTTTATTACGGAAGAAGTGCATTTTGTTAGGGAAACAAGATTTTGAACTATTTTTCAAATAATTTCATAAAAGACATTTATAAGCCGTTTTAGCGTTACTTGGAAATATTTATGGATTAAGATTATGTCGTGAGAATACTTTTGACAACAATGGTCATCAATGTAATTCATTTGTCAACACCCAAACTGCATATATAGAGTGAATTATGTCAATTAACACTAAGTCTTAATTTAATCTGCTTTTGATATATATCATTGTTTGGAAACTATTTTTTAAGTACCTTTTTTCTATTTTCATTGGTCAAAACGTTTCTATGATCATGTTTTATAAAGTTTAATTTTGAAACGAAAAGGGAGAGGAGAGAGAAAAGAAAGAGAACCATGTGACGCATCGGTTCGCCCCGCTCTCGATCTGCGAGTAGCGGCGGGTTAATGTATGTTGCCATGATTACTGTGTTGTATATATGTTTTATGAACTGACTGTATATATGTTGGATGGAAAAATAAAGTATGTGAACGTTCATGTATCCAGTCTCGTGTCAACTTTCCAGTATGGACCCTCTGCCATCTGAAACGGGCCTTAATCATTTGGATTGTAAAACAATATGATTTATCTCCGATGTTGGAGAAATTCTAGTCACGTCACTATACTCATAATAAAATTAGCGAAATAAAAATTAAAACCGATACCTCTCTTCAAAAAACCCATAAGCATCGTTTGTTCAAAATCAAGTGTATTTGCAAAAGTATCATCAACATTGCACATAAAATTTATTAAAATATCCTTCAGAAAATCAGTGAATTGTGACAGATTGACACAATTAATAAACATATATTCTAAATCTTCTATAGAATGTGCACACACTGGGTAAGTGTCATTATCAGACATGTTACATTTTAAAAGTTTAACTTTAGTAAACAAAGTTCTATAAAGAACTTGAAAATTAAGTTCCCTGCATTCACCAGGCAAGATATGTAAATTTGAAAAAATATAACACTTTGGAAGTTCTAATTCTTGATACTTTTCAATCCAATAAGATTCTGATACTGGAGATTTTCCAACAAGTTTTATTAAGAGATTATAAAATGTTCGAGTACTTTGTGGCATAGGAACTTCTTTATCTTCATCAGAAAAAGAAAAACAATCTGCAGTTATTTCAAAATTCTTTGCAAAAGAGGGACGAAAGATACCAGAGGGACAGTCATTGATAAAATGTACCCATTCAGGAGGCAAACTTTTATAAATTTTATAAAATTTGCAGACATCATCATATTTCAGATCAGGATCTTTCTCAGATAAAATTTCATGGATTGCAATAAATGTCAGAAAACCAGGAATTACTCCATACGTTTAACTTTTGTTACTCCTGCAAAATGAAAGGTTTATAATTTAGTAATTTAACTTCTTTTTTAACACTAGAGTTAAAAAATAATGGTATCTCGTGAATATTATTTTCATTAGCTTCAAAGGCAACATAAGTCTTCATTTTGCTCCATGCAAGCAACATTTCACGAAAGAAAAAAAGGAAGCTTTGAATAAGACGACTGTTTCAATTCGCAAAGTAAAATTTCTTTTCCAAGATTCATGTTTTGTATTTTTGAAAAACCCCTACACCAGGACGACTGGATACAAACTCACTGTTAATCTAACATATTTAAACATTGTATCAGAGGCTCGTAAAGGGTATATACTATATAGTAATATATAAAGTATATTATATTTATTGTATGGCGTTCTGAACTATAGATGTTGTGAAGCGTAAATGTTTTTTTCATATAGGCTAGAAGAGCTGGGATGTAAAATAGTTATCCCACTCGGATTTGGTGTGTCCTCATTGGATAACTATTACTGAATTATAACACTTATAATTAGATGAATAATTAGTAATGATAGAACATGTTTATTTTTGCTCCAAGAATACTAGCATTTTGAAGGCTTGGAATATGAATATTTTTCTAAAAAAAATGTGCAGCACGGTTAGCATTAGTTAGAATTGCCAGCTTGTTATAACTTAGTTTTTAAATGGGCTCAAAATATCCATAAACAGAGATGTGTACTATTTCATTTTTAATCAGTTATATACTTGAAGATTTACATCATGAGTCCGAAGTCGTTGAAATTATTGGATTGAAACGAGACACGAGCAACGTTTTTCTTTAATTATTTACGTTTGCAAAAAGATTGAAACTCCATAAAAAAGACACTTTTAATTTGATTTTAGAAGTCTCATTGTTGACTTCATATCAAATTTCAACAGTTGTGTTTTAATTTAATTATTTTAGGTTTAGTTATTCTTCCACTTGCATGCTTATAATCCATTTCATCAAACTCAACAATGTTCTATTCTATTCATAAAATGGAACAATGGCTCCACTTTATATTCAGTATTGTTGTTTCTCACGTGATATTATCAAAATTACTTAAGTTATTACATAAGTAATTTCTGACTAGTATAAACAACCTCTTATTCAATCTAAACCTCTAACCATCTAATCACAATCTGTACTAACCTATTGATAACACCGAACCTATACCTTTCAATGATCATCTCTTCTCTGATTTCACTTAGAGTCCCTTCCTAAAAATACTTTCAAAATTCAAATTTGAACCCTTCGATGGTCATCACATCTAAATAAATTTTGAATCAACTAAATCTGAAAAAAATCAAGCTAATTAATTGACACTTTTTAAGCTGTTAATCAAATAACAGAGTCTTATCTGTTATTCAATTGAGGGTCTCCAAGCTCGACGCTGTGGTAACCAATCGATAAGCTGTTAATCAATTAACAGTCTCTTAGCTGTTAATCATTTCAATTCAATTCAATTCAAAGTTTTATCTAAAGTCGATATTCAATAAACTACATAAACACAAGCTCTAGTGAGCTTTTCAAATCGACTGAAAAACAGATACATACAACATACAAAAGTCATGAAAACAATACAACTTTAAACAAACAGTGCATGGTAAGATACCATAGATGACATTTAAAAATGAAAAGCATAGTATGCAAAATAAAGTATATCTTAAGACATAGCATAAATTAGAATGATAAGCACAGCAGATAATAGCAACTAAAAAGCTTAAAAAAAAAATCAAACAGTCAAGCAAAATAAAAAAATAAAAGAACAGACATAAAAGCACTATATGCATGCACTGCACTTGCATGAGCTTTCCATGTTTGTACAAATTTTTGAATTGGTCAAAAGATGTTTCCATTCGACAATGGTAGGCAGCTCATTCCAGATTTGTGCAGCATTATAGCGAAACGATCTCAACTGACTCATGGGAGTACTGCTGATTTTCTGTGATCTAAAATTTTACTTCTGAATTTTGATATCAATTAAATCATGAAGATAGCTTCGACTTTTTTGTAGAATAATTTTAAATGTTTCTGTTGCAATAGTTTTTATTCTTCTTATTTTTAAAGATGGTAATTTTGACTTTTTGATAGTCTTAGCTGACAGACTTTTAGCTGTTAATCAATTGACAGTGTCCTAGCTCGACCCTAGAACACTTTCCTTCTAACAGTTTCTCTGTAATTTACTTTACGTTTTCTTACTGATCATTCCATCTAAATCGACGCTGAACTTATACTGACAATCTCTTAATTTATATGTGAGGCCCTCACAATTTTATGTGCGAAATACATTCAATTTAATTTCAATAGATTATACCCCTCTATAATTTTCATACAATCCACTATGCAAAGTCATTCATATCATCCTTTTTGAATGTATTTTGTGTCATTATTTACTATCTTTTGATACAACTTACTCAAATCCCCATTACTGATCATTTTCTGTAAACGTTGTCTCCCCACTTATTCGTATGTCTTTGGGACCTATTACCAATCTCCTTTACAATTATACAATCTGCATCGTTTACAAATCTATCCTAAGCCCCTTTCTAATCGTTTCTATTTAGAGAAACCTTTATCATCTTAAATGAGAGATCATTGTTTACAAACACTTGTAAAAATAAAAGAGAAGTATTTAATTAGACAAAGCGAAAATACAGATGTTCCAAAAATTGGTAAACAAAATCCATGAAAGAAGCTAGTAAATCAAATAAAAAAGCGATGGATGTCTCGTATCAGGCCTTCCACGAGCAAAGTGCAAATGACTTGAAAATAGTCAAAAACAGAACCTTTTCAAAACCTATGGAAATTGACCATTCTACGCATTGCAAAACATTTAAAATGTTGCTTTTCATTGACTGATTATATAAAGTAAACATTTCTTCGTGGCATCCACTGTCTGGGCTGCTTTAAAACAACCGACTTTGAAAACCATGAGTTCACTAAGGCTTTGCAACGTCTGTAAACGAAGATAATTCGAAATATGCTCTAGAACCAATCCCTGTGTTGTGATGCAATTAGTATTAGTTACAAGACAGCTTTGATGACGTAAATCACCAGTTTATTCATCCAAGTTAGGTTTCCAATCGTTTTTAGACTATTATGTTATTTTAACAACCGACAAAATCAACATTTAGGTCACCTACAGGAGGTACATGCCCTTACATTTGCTGAGGATTATTCGTAAGCTTTCTTATATTCTAAGTGTAAATAAGTTAACTTTAGTTGTATTCTAAATACATCAAGTCAGATTATTTATTTGAATATCTTTACAAAAAAAAAACGTGTAAAGTCACATTTATTAAAAAAATGCGTACTATTGACATGTTTATATTAGCCTTTGTTTTTCTATTATATACATTGTACTACCTAATAAACTATCCCATGTTTCTTTTGGCCAGTTAAGTTTTGTTTGATTGTAAACATTGTTGTAATACAAATTTATGTGCATATAATTAATTTTACAGATATAATAATGAAAGAAAGACACTGAAAAATAAAGTAAGTACAAATTTACAATTACACGTGTAATGAGACCATTTGATATTTTGCGAAGGGAGAGAGCGTGGGGAAAATCATTTTAAAAATAATTTACCAGACAAAAATAGATTAAACGATCTTATCAAAATTTTTTCAAGATTCAAGTTTAAGATTTATTGATTTTTTATTATTCTTGATAAAAGCTTGTGCGGGAAAAAACCTCATGTCCCTTCTTCACAGAATAGCAAACGATTGTCCTTTTATCTAAGAATACAATTTTTAATGTAAATAGACAACCTGTACTAGTTGGTTGCATTTCCTTCCTTCTTTTATCTCGTCACTTTTGTTTTACTTTTTCATGTATTAAATGATAACATTTCAAACGTAAACTTTAATGAGAAATATGAAGTTTTCTTTTTTTACGGGAGAAATAAAATTGATCAAAGTGGACTACAGACTTAAGGAAGACTCGGTGTTTGTATGTTGCGTTTGATATTAGACATTATAAAATGTCCAACATCTCCCTTTTATATCTTTAGCAATAAAAACTTCTAAGTAACCGTTTACATTAGAAAAATAGGTCCCATCTAGTGAATCACCGAGATGACATCGGAAGACTGCCTACCGATAATCGTATGACCCGATAAAAGTATAAATATAAATACAAGGTCTTTTCAACTCCCAGTTTGATAATTGAGGTTTTAAATTACATGATCTTTTATTCAGATATGCGAAAGAAAATTAATAACAAAAAGTAGCCTTCGTTATAAAGAAACTAAGGTTTCAACTCCCTCAGGCAAAGTTGACCTTAGATGAATTTGGCTATTTCTTTTATATATTTTTGTCATATAGCTCTTCAACTCTTTCGGTACTTATATATCCTCGGATTTCAAATGTTTGGCTTTGAGCGTTCCTGGTGAAGGTAAATCCAGAAAAGCGCTTCGGACGCATGAAATTATTTAACGTGTTGTTTTCAATTTTTATAAAAGAAATGCTGTCAGAAAATAACTTATCTTGCACAGATTCCAAAAAGTATATACTTTGTTGTTCTTTCTTTGAATTAAGCAAGATGATCACATCCTTCCGGTTTCAAAAGTCACTTTGAGTGTCAACTTATAGCTAACTTTTCTGTGATTTTAAAACTATTAGGTTTCTCTGTATTTCCTTTGAAATCAGGGATATAGTTTGTGACTTTCGGTGCATTTGATGTCACTTTCAATGTTATTTGATAGCTACTTCTCACTGATTTTCAACAAAATATATAAGAAGATGTGGTATGAGTGCCAATGAGACAACTCTCCATCCAAGTCACAATTTGTAAAAGTAAACCATGTATGGTTTCTATGTATTTCCCTTTGAAATTAGGGAGATGATTGTCTGGTTCCGTTCTACAAAATGCCAGTTTTGGTGTCATATGATAGCTTGTTTTTATTTACTTTTGTTTGAAATAAGGGAGATCATTTGTTACTTCCTGTTTACAAAATGTCACTTCCGGTTTATACGATAACTTACTTTTCACCGATTCCAAAACATATGGTTTCTATGTGTTTCCCTTTGCAATAATGGAAAGAGTTGGCTACTTCCGGCCTTCAATATGTTACTTTCGATGTAATATGATAGCTTACATAAGAGTGCAATCAACAGTTTTTTCTATGACGTCATATTTTGAGGGACCATGAATAAGTGACCCTTAGTGGTGGTATTAGAATTTTCTCTAGTTTATAATGAAATAATTGTTAAGTGTAATTTTAACATAAGAAAAAAGGCACATTTCAGTTAATCAAAACTGTATGAACTTCATAAAACTGTACCTGGTCTTTTTAAAAATCTTCCCTCAGGATACATTCGCCTTCTCCGGAAGGAGCAACAATAGCTACAAATAATTTGTCTATTTTCACTTCCAAAAACAGGAAGTTTACAGTGTTGTCTCCCCTTAAAACAAGTATATCTGTCTTATTTGAAAATTCATTTGGTCATTCAACCTGTTTTAATTGAAAGCTAACTAACAAATTTTTACTATCAAAGACAAAAAAAAACATGATACTTTTTTCACCAATTATGTAAATAAAAAGGGGTTTCCCTTAGTAGCTTTTCAGTATTTTATACATAACAATATATAGCATTCTTACGCAGATTCGAAAAATGTATCGTTTATATATGCTGTTGCTTGAAATAAGGGGGAACATTGGCTACTTCCTGTTTAAAAAATATCACTTCCTGTTCTTATGATAGAATACTTCCATTCATTCTAAAAATATAAAGTTTCTAGGTACTTCAACATAAATTTAGTTAAAAGGCTACTTCCTGTTTACACCATGTCACTTGCAGTTGACTATAAGGTTATATTCCGTCCCATCTAACACAAAAGACTTTATGACTTTATCATGTACAAGTATGAAGAAATAGTAAAGGTCAAAATCTAGAACGTTAAATTTACCTTTGACCTCAATTTTAAGGTCAAAGATTAATGATTTCAAATCAAAAGACTTCAGGTCTATAATATGTATGATAAAGAAGTTGTCCTACCAAAGAACTTATTTTGAAAATTTGAGGGGAGAAAATGAGGGGTTGCGATAACAATCAAAGGTAAAGAATTCCTACTTAAGGACCGTATATCAGAAGACTTTAATATAAGAATAAGAAGATGTGGTATGAATGCCAATGAGACAACTCTCCACAAGAGAACAAATGACACAGAAATTAACAACTGTAGGTCACCGTACGGCCTTCAACAATGAGTAAAATCCATACAGCATAGTCAGCTATAAAAGGCCCCGAAATGACAAATGTAAAAACAATTCAAACGAGAAAACTAACGGCCTAATTTATGTACAAAATAATGAACGAAAAACAAATATAATATACAGCAACAAACGACAACTACCGAATTACAGGCTCCTGACTTCGGACAGGCACATACAGAATGTGGAGGGGTTAAACTAGTTTGAAGGCGCGCCAACCCTCCCCTAACATGGGTCAGTGGTGTAACAATACAACATAAGAACAAACTATAAAAAACAGTTGAAAAAGACTTAACTCATTAGATCGATACAAAGTAGAAATACATCTAACAAAAACACTTGGCATGGTATGCAAATGACTTGAAAATAGTCAAAACAGAACATTTTCAAAACCTATGGAAATTGACCATTCTACGCATTGCAAAACATTTAAAATGTTGCTTTTCATTGACTGATTATATAAAGTAAACATTTCTTCGTGGCATCCACTGTCTGGGCTGCTTTAAAACAACCGACTTTGAAAACCATGAGTTCACTAAGGCTTTGCAACGTCTGTAAACGAAGATAATTCGAAATATGCTCTAGAACCAATCCCTGTGTTGTGATGCAATTAGTATTAGTTACAAGACAGCTTTGATGACGTAAATCACCAGTTTATTCATCCAAGTTAGGTTTCCAATCGTTTTTAGACTATTATGTTATTTTAACAACCGACAAAATCAACATTTAGGTCACCTACAGGAGGTACATGCCCTTACATTTGCTGATGATTATTCGTAAGCTTTCTTATATTCTAAGTGTAAATAAGTTAACTTTAGTTGTATTCTAAATACATCAAGTCAGATTATTTATTTGAATATCTTTACAAAAAAAAAAAACGTGTAAAGTCACATTTATTAAAAAATGCGTACTATTGACATGTTTATATTAGCCTTTGTTTTTCTATTATATACATTGTACTACCTAATAAACTATCCCATGTTTCTTTTGGCCAGTTAAGTTTTGTTTGATTGTAAACATTGTTGTAATACAAATTTATGTGCATATAATTAATTTTACAGATATAATAATGAAAGAAAGACACTGAAAAATAAAGTAAGTACAAATTTACAATTACACGTGTAATGAGACCATTTGATATTTTGCGAAGGGAGAGCGTGGGAAAATCATTTTAAAAATAGTTTACCAGACAAAAATAGATTAAACGATCTTATCAAAATTTTTCAAGATTCAAGTTTAAGATTTATTGATTTTTATTATTCTTGATAAAAGCTTGTGCGGAAAAACCTCATGTCCCTTCTTCACAGAATAGCAAACGATTGTCCTTTTATCTAAGAATACAATTTTTAATGTAAATAGACAACCTGTACTAGTTGGTTGCATTTCCCTCCTTCTTTTATCTCGTCACTTTTGTTTTACTTTTTCATGTATTAAATGATAACATTTCAAACGTAAACTTTAATGAGAAATATGAAGTTTTCTTTTTTTACGGGAGAAATAAAATTGATCAAAGTGGACTACAGACTTAAGGAAGACTCGGTGTTTGTATGTTGCGTTTGATATTAGACATTATAAAATGTCCAACATCTCCCTTTATATCTTTAGCAATAAAACTTCTAAGTAACCGTTTACATTAGAAAAATAGGTCCCATCTAGTGAATCACCGAGATGACATCGGAAGACTGCCTACCGATAATCGTATGACCCGATAAAAGTATAAATATAAATACAAGGTCTTTTCAACTCCCAGTTTGATAATTGAGGTTTTAAATTACATGATCTTTTATTCAGATATGCGAAAGAAAATTAATAACAAAAAGTAGCCTTCGTTATAAAGAAACTAAGGTTTCAACTCCCTCAGGCAAAGTTGACCTTAGATGAATTTGGCTATTTCTTTTATATATTTTTGTCATATAGCTCTTCAACTCTTTCGGTACTTATATATCCTCGGATTTCAAATGTTTGGCTTTGAGCGTTCCTGGTGAAGGTAAATCCAGAAAAGCGCTTCGGACGCATGAAATTATTTAACGTGTTGTTTTCAATTTTTTATAAAAAGAAATGCTGTCAGAAAATAACTTATCTTGCACAGATTCCAAAAAAGTATATACTTTGTTGTTCTTTCTTTGAATTAAGCAAGATGATCACATCCTTCCGGTTTCAAAAAGTCACTTTGAGTGTCAACTTATAGCTAACTTTTCTGTGATTTTAAAACTATTAGGTTTCTCTGTATTTCCCTTTGAAATCAGGGATATAGTTTGTGACTTTCGGTGCATTTGATGTCACTTTCAATGTTATTTGATAGCTACTTCTCACTGATTTTCAACAAAATATATAAGAAGATGTGGTATGAGTGCCAATGAGACAACTCTCCATCCAAGTCACAATTTGTAAAGTAAACCATGTATGGTTTCTATGTATTTCCTTTGAAATTAGGGAGATGATTGTCTGGTTCCGTTCTACAAAATGCCAGTTTTGGTGTCATATGATAGCTTGTTTTTATTTACTTTTGTTTGAAATAAGGAGATCATTTGTTACTTCCTGTTTACAAAATGTCACTTCCGGTTTATACGATAACTTACTTTTCACCGATTCCAAAACATATGGTTTCTATGTGTTTCCTTTGCAATAATGGAAAGAGTTGGCTACTTCCGGCCTTCAATATGTTACTTTCGATGTAATATGATAGCTTACATAAGAGTGCAATCAACAGTTTTTCTATGACGTCATATTTTGAGGACCATGAATAAGTGACCCTTAGTGGTGGTATTAGAATTTTCTCTAGTTTATAATGAAATAATTGTTAAGTGTAATTTTAACATAAGAAAAAGGCACATTTCAGTTAATCAAAACTGTATGAACTTCATAAAACTGTACCTGGTCTTTTTAAAAATCTTCCCTCAGGATACATTCGCCTTCTCCGGAAGGAGCAACAATAGCTACAAATAATTTGTCTATTTTCACTTCCAAAAACAGGAAGTTTACAGTGTTGTCTCCCCTTAAAACAAGTATATCTGTCTTATTTGAAAATTCATTTGGTCATTCAACCTGTTTTAATTGAAAGCTAACTAACAAATTTTTACTATCAAAGACAAAAAAAAACATGATACTTTTTTCACCAATTATGTAAATAAAAAGGGGTTTCCCTTAGTAGCTTTTCAGTATTTTATACATAACAATATATAGCATTCTTACGCAGATTCGAAAAATGTATCGTTTATATATGCTGTTGCTTGAAATAAGGGGGAACATTGGCTACTTCCTGTTTAAAAAAAATATCACTTCCTGTTCTTATGATAGAATACTTCCCATTCATTCTAAAAATATAAAGTTTCTAGGTACTTCAACATAAATTTAGTTAAAAAGGCTACTTCCTGTTTACACCATGTCACTTGCAGTTGACTATAAGGTTATATTCCGTCCCATCTAACACAAAAGACTTTATGACTTTATCATGTACAAGTATGAAGAAATAGTAAAGGTCAAAATCTAGAACGTTAAATTTACCTTTGACCTCAATTTTAAGGTCAAAGATTAATGATTTCAAATCAAAAGACTTCAGGTCTATAATATGTATGATAAAGAAGTTGTCCTACCAAAGAACTTATTTTGAAAATTTGAGGGGAGAAAATGAGGGGTTACGATAACAATCAAAGGTAAAGAATTCCTACTTAAGGACCGTATATCAGAAGACTTTAATATAAGAATAAGAAGATGTGGTATGAATGCCAATGAGACAACTCTCCACAAGAGAACAAATGACACAGAAATTAACAACTGTAGGTCACCGTACGGCCTTCAACAATGAGTAAAATCCATACAGCATAGTCAGCTATAAAAGGCCCCGAAATGACAAATGTAAAAACAATTCAAACGAGAAAACTAACGGCCTAATTTATGACAAAATAATGAACGAAAACAAATATAATATACAGCAACAAACGACAACTACCGAATTACAGGCTCCTGACTTCGGACAGGCACATACAGAATGTGGAGGGGTTAAACTAGTTTGAAGGCGCGCCAACCCTCCCCTAACATGGGTCAGTGGTGTAACAATACAACATAAGAACAAACTATAAAAAACAGTTGAAAAAGACTTAACTCATTAGATCGATACAAAGTAGAAATACATCTAACAAAAACACTTGGCATGGTACTTATACATTCCCACAACAAAAAGACACTAAATATAAATAAGAAGATGTGGTATGAGTGCCAATGAGACAACTCTCCATCCAAGTCACAATGTGTAAAAAGTAAACAATTATAGGTCAAAGTACGACTAAGTATAGATCTGAGAGTACTCGCAGTTACTGACAACTAGTTCAAAGCCAATAACTAATAGTCTATATGACTTATGATTTATGAGTTACTTCAACATATCACTCATGTGAACACAAAAAGGGAAATACATGTGATCGTACCAATTCGGTCCAAATTTATTAGATCATCCTAAGGAAGTAAAGAACATTTTGGAGAAAATACGGAATAGGTTTGATTTAAAAAGAGCAATTACTGTTCGATATCATATATAGATATAAGAAGATGTGGTATGAGTGCCAATGAGACAACTCTCCATCCAATACCAAATATTTTATCGACATGTTGCAAAACAAGAGCGACATCCCAGAAGCAAAAGTGGTTGAAGAAAAAAATATATAGTCAGAAAGAATCAAAAGGTATCCATTGAAAGGTGGAAAGACTCAATATACAGACAAGCACGTTTTATAGTAAAATAACGAATTTCTTAGGTCTGTTTGACTTCATGGTATAAATTTTAAAAACACATGTAAATCATCGACTTATTAGTATAAGAACGATTTTTAAGATCCCGAATCAGTCAACGGTACGAGTCCTGCTGGCTCCCTTGTTCACTTTTCAGTTTTCACATTCTTTTCTTGTAAATAACTCAAAATTCTGGGCATATGCGAAACCCATTAGTAAGCAGTGTTGTTATTCAAAAATAAGATCAACAAAAAGTCTCAATAAAGGGTAAACAGGAAAATAACGTCGAAATGACGAAACAGCATAAATCAATTTTAAAAAAGCCCATAAGACTTTAAAAATGAATTGCATACATTAAACAATCTATTTGTAGATTATTATTAAGTTATTTATTCATTTATAAATGGGGGTTCAGTCGATTACATTAACATTTGCCAGAAACAGACTATTTTTATAGTAACAATTACCTAATCCGTGTCTCTACAACTCTAAATAGAAATCCATACCTATTTACATATGATACTTTTGAAAGTGTTATAATTCTACAAATTGATTATAAAATAAACCAGAAAAATGGCATGTCAAACATTGAATGAGTTTTATTCGAATATACAATGTAAAAGTATTTTTACCAAATTTCGTATTTAAATGTGCTGGCCTAAGGATTTATATTACTATGGTAATCTTTCGTGTCGTGAGTATAATAAATGAGCTTTGGTCTAACAGATGATAAAAAATTGTCTCATTCCTTTTCAATTATTTGCACCAAGTTTATTTAAAGATTATGTTTTAGTACAACTATCATACTCATATTAGTTTACAAGATATCTTATAGCTGAATGTCTATAATATTTCAATTTCTGATTTCAACTGAAGGTTTACATTGTACGGAATTATCAAACAAATACTGTCATCGTGTTTGTGAAAAGTGTCCTGATTTTACATTGTGTATCTATTGCGTTTGAGTTTTTTAATTATAAACCATGATAGTCTTTTGTATTGTTCTTGTTCAACACGAAACTTCCATCAGTACAACTTCCTGAAAAATGCTTCGTTAATCTGTTATATATTCATTCAATCAGGTAATACATTGTTTCATAAGAGCTTATTTAGTCATACGTTTTCTGTCTTGTAGATTTCAGAACAAAGAAGTCATTTAGTGCATTATTCTGCCAAATCGCTACGTGGAACATATATGGTTATTGTAATTCATGGTCAAAACTTAATTAAAATACATGTTTCACATCAGAATTGGTTCATCTAGTGTCTAGGTTATTTCTTATCGTATACTTAAAATGTTTAACTCTGTCATAAATTTTGCATCTTCACTATTGTTAATGAACACCATTACCGTTTTTTGGCATGTTACTGGCTTTTAATACGTTTGATTCATATCATATCTTAATAGAACGATTTCCGCACCCTTTACACCACCATATCACATGAGAAATTCAAAACCCGTCTTAAAACAGTAATCGACAATGTTTTCCTCCATAAAAAATGGTACCATACGCTACAAATGTATTGTTTTGTGATATAATTCTACATATTTTGTTAAAAATGTGCCCGAAAATAAAACATGCTTCACCGAAGAACAAGTGATCAGTATGCTGGAGTTTATCATTGACAACATATTTGTTGAATTTGGAGTCAGCAATTTCCAGAATTTGTTGGCATTCTTATGGAAACCACCTCTCCTGGCTGACCTTTTCTTATTTTCATACGAGTCGGAGTTCCCTTAGCCACGTGTAAAAAACAAAACAAAAAGTTCATCGGAAAGTACCAAGACCTAATAGATAAACATTCAGTGTATACTTCAAAAATAATACAACATGGACTTGAGTGATAGATTCTAAGTGCTAAAGTTGTGTATTTTTCTATTTTACTTTATTTTTTCCGTTATTCGTCTTCGTGCTATTATGTTACTCTTGGTCGTATGACTTTTGACGTGACTCAATATTTATGCAACCTGTCATCGGATTTTTGACTTTGGGCGTTCCTGGTGCAGGTGGGACCTGAAGTACGATTTGGTCACAAGTGGTTTTTTACACTGTTTTTTCCTATTTTGTGTACCCTTGCATTTATATTTTACCTAATTTCTACTTTATCGAGAAAGTGTATACTATATACGGTATGTACTATCAACGACAAAAACTTACTTTATTGGCGTCTTGGTTAATTTACTGTAAACGTGAAAAAACATTTTTGTCGGCGTCTTTGTCAAGTTTACTATTTACTAATACACCTTTTTTTGTTATATGTATGTTTGTTTAAATTTTTTATTCAGTTGTGTTTTATGTCTATGGTGTATGTTTACACAGTTTTGGCTGCTGGATCCCAATTATAGTCACATTAATTTATTATATAGATATAGGAAGATGTGGTGTGAGTGCCAATGAGACAACTCTCCATCCAAATAACAATTTATAAAAGTAAACCATTATAGGTCAATGTACGGCCTTCAACACGGAGCCTTGGCTCACACCGAACAACAAGCTATAAAGGGCCCCAAAATTACTAGTGTAAAACCATTCAAACGGGAAAACCAACGGTCTAGTCTATATAAAAAACGAGAAACGAGAAACACGTATAAATTACATAAACAAACGACAACTACTGTACATCAGATTCCTGACTTAGGACAGGTGCAAACATTTGCAGCGGGATTAAACGTTTTAATGGTACCAAACCTTCTCCCTTTTTCTGAAACAATAGTATAACATCACAACATAGAAAAACACACGATAAAATATCAATTGGAAGGCTTAACTCAATAAAAAAAACGTAAATTAACACACTATGAACGAATAAATTCGATCTGTGATACCTGAAAGTAAATACATAGTTAATAAAATATTAGGGACACACATTCAAGGCCAAAAAGCAAACAAACAAGTCCAAACAAAGCCTTGGCAAGACACCACCGCGAAATATTTAACCCTTAGAAAATAATCACTTTTGAAAAAAATGTCTGATTGGGTTGCTCGCCAAATTTTGTCAATACAACGGAACTATAGACAATTGTCATGCAAGTGGAAGGTTAAGCTAGCTATTAAACCCGGTTTAATCCACCTTTTTCTTCGGAAAATGCCTGTGATAAGTCAGGAAGATGGCAGTTGTTTTTCGCTTGATCCATTCATTGATAGCGTTTGATTATGTCAGTTTTCATGGATTTCCCTTTTTGAATTTGCCTTGTAGTTCGGTATTTTTGTTATTTATAATCATACACTGAGTTTTTACGTCATTTACATCCCTACCCTTTTAATGATTTATCTCATTTATCTTGGTAGCGATATGACAATTTTTCAATTTTGGCATTTGTCCGTGTTGCTCAAACTTAAGTTTCTGTGTAGTGTTTAAGAACTTGTTCGTCTTTTTGTAGTTTTCGTTTTGCCCTTGATGTCTTCCATCTCCTTTTTAAAGAAGAGACAGTAATGTTTACTGTCAGGCGTCAGACGGTAATTTTCTGATATTGTTAGCGTCAAGTTTTAATCGTGATTCATCAAAATATCCTTATTGCAATTCATTAGAGGTCTCATACAAATTAGCGTTACCGTTATCTAAAAACAATTACCCTGATTCGTCAAAATAAGTCGTTTTTATCGTCAATTGATGAAAATAAACCATGCTTCGTCCGGTCTGTGTTTTTGTTTGATGTTTTTCTCTTTGTATCGATCTGATGAGTTAAGCCTTTTTCATTTTTTTTCTAATGTTGTGCTGTTACACCACTGTCCAAGGTTAGAGGGAGGGTTGAGCGCTCACAAACAATGTTTAACCCCGCCACATTCTTTATGTGCCCGTCCCAAGTCAGGAGCCTGAATAACTCAGTGGTTGTCGTTGGTTCATGTCTGTCATATTTGTTTTTCGTTAATTGTTTTGTTATAAATTAGGCCGTTAGTTTTCTCAATTGAATTGTTTCATATTTTTCATGTCGGGGCCTTTTATAACCGACTATACGGTATGGGTTTTTCTCATTGTTGAAGGCCGTACGATTGCCTATAATTGCTTACAGCAACTTTATTTGAACTTTGGTGGATAGTTGTCTCATTAGCAAACATACCTCATCTCCTTTATTTTTAAATGAATATTTTTTTATCGTCCAATTTATATCAAAACCTAGGGGGTATTTTATAAAAAATCTTACGAATAAAATTGATCATAAGTTATACTGAAATTTTCATGACTTACTAGTTTTTTTTTCTCTCGTAGGATTTTATGTGAAATGAGTCGCAGATCTGCAAAAATCACTCTTATACATTTGTATAATGGTCATGTTAGTAAGGACGTCAAGATATTTCTAGGCATTTCTTAGTACAAAGAAACCATGAAGACGTTTAAGGCTATGACCGATTAATAAAGTTATTAGAATGATTGCAATGAAAATTGATTTTATAAAAACATGATTCGTAATAAGTTTGGAATTTATTAAATGATTGACCTTTTTCCTGTAAAGTTATTCTAATATTTTAACCATGACAATGCCATAGAAAGATATGATGGTTGCTATCAAATAAAAGGAAGTAGGAAAACTAAGACCAAGGGTAAAAAGACGTATATTTTATTCCACAGAACTACACTTTTATGACAATATAATTTGACAGGACTTGACAGTAAGAAATTGCTCAGATTTTCATCCGGTTTCACATTGGAATGCCATGGATTTCTCTTTTTTTCAAACACCATTGATGCCTCAGCTCAACAAGCCGGCCTGACCAGTGTGTCATGGTGAATCCAATCAGAAATTTATCGGAATCATTTTTACGATATCTTGTTTAGAAATGATTGCCAATGATTCCCCCATGACTGTCGTAACTATAATTCAACATACGGAGTAATCAAATGGTTGGATTTGACAAAGCAAAGCTCTTTTTACTATAAAAGAAAATTTTGGAAAAATCTCCTTCACTATTAAACTAGTAAAAAATTACTCCATCTAGAGGCTCAAATAAAGCCCAACCAACGTGATACCACAGCTGAGTCTACAATTACACAACAGTAGTCTCAGGTATTGGCATGAATTTCAAATTGTTGTATCATAAAGATCCCATAAAGCATCACATCTGAGTTTCCCAATCGAAACCTATACAATCAAGCCTCTGCTTAACATAATTAAAAATGTCTGAATCGTCCTATGTTTGATATTTTTTATTGGATGACCCAGAAGATGAACAGATTTGTATATTATATGTTGTTTCTGTATTAGTAGATTGAAGAGGTTACCCTTCCGCTGCAGTTATTTTTTAATCTATTTTCAGAACGGTAATGACGAATTTGTCTTATTTTTTTTTACAAACGGTCTCAATGAAATGATTATATATTAGTGTACGATGAGCGATCCAGGCTCCTTGAACCCTCGATCTAATTATTATAATATTGTCATTCCATCAAGATTTAATACATGTACGTCCTTCTTGAAAGGTTTGTTTATTTACAGTAAGCGACGTGATGTCGACATCTTCAGGAACAAGAGAAACATATTTTTGATTTTTTTTGTTAATTCTTTAATTTGTTGAAATGATTAAATGGCTTGTTTATTTTTTCCTAGTGGATGATAAAATCAAAGAGTGCAAACCAGCTTATAATATGATAATGTCGGGTTTCGGGCGAGGTAGAGTTGGTACCTTCAACTGTTTCGGTACTTATACATCCTCGGATTTTAAATATTTGGCTTTGAGCGTTCCTGATGAAGGTAAATCCAGAAAAGCGCTTCGGACGCATGAAATTATTAAACGTGTTGTTTTCAATTTTTTACATCACTGGGTCGATACCTCTGCTGATGGACTATCAGTCCCCGAGGGTATCATCAGCTCAGTAGTCAGTACTTCGGTAGTGACATGATTTATAACAAACCTTTCTAAAATTGTCTGTTTATAAATTTTGAAATTATAAAGAAACTAAGGTTTCAACTCCTCAGGCAAAGTTGACCTTAGATGAATTTGGCTATTTGTTTTAGGTATTTTTGTCATATAGCTCTTCAACTGTTTCGGTACTTATACATCCTCGGATTTTAAATATTTGGCTTTGAGCGTTCCTGATGAAGGTAAATCCAGAAAAGCGCTTCGAACGCATGAAATTATTAAACGTGTTGTTTTCAATTTTTTATGTATCCATACCTCTTACCTCCCAGATCCATGAAACTTCACAGACGAACTGCCCCCCAGTTTTTATTTTAAGCCAAATATAATGAATTTGTTTGGGGACTTTTTACATTTTGTCAGACTTTGGAACTAAGCCATTTGAAAGAAATATTTTCAAAGAATGGTACAAATTTTGTTTCATTAATTTCTCTTATAGTTTAAGCACAGATCTTTGGAACTTCACTGAAATATTGCACTGTGACACGTATAATAATAACAGTTATGCATCTACTATAACGAATGCTTTCAGGATTTTTCCTGATTTTTTCCAGATTTGGGAACTCACAAAGTCATTTTGTTTTGGTAGAATTTCAACAGAATATACCATTTTGATACTTGAAATTCACAGAAAATATTGAATTTTCTTTTAAATTAAGCATCGACCAATCATCTATGTTTGTGGTGTGTGCGTGGAGGCATGTTTTTTTAACAAATTGTTTTATTCTGAATTTAAGAAGGGAAGTTAAAAAATCAATAGTTTCGAATTAAATTTTGAAAAATAAAATGACATTGAGCTTCTAAAAAAAAAATTGTTCCTGTTTGTTATTGAAAAAACAGTTTCTTTTTAAATAAAGGCGAAACAAATGTTTGTCCCGCGAAAAAAACCAGTGAACAAAAGTGAAAATAAATTTACGCGCGTGAACCAGCGGAAAAAATGAGCATGCATAGCAACCGATGAAATGAATACCGGTATTAAATCCGAATAAAATTCTCCCCTCACTTCCTACCGAGTTTCAAATGGTCGTCCCCTGAGTGATTAATTGTGCAATAGTTAGATCAATTAATCTTAAAAAGAATTTTGATGAAGTTGAAAGAGAGTATTTGGATTATAAACATATATATATATAGTAGTAAATGTCAGAGTCAGTAGAACTCCTACGTGACTCTATCATATGTAATTAACATTACGGCCATCATTAATGGTTTCAAATGTGCTATCAAATCTATAAAACAGAAAATTCGCTAAAGTTAATGGACCAAATAACTACTAACTACCGGTATGTCTTCATCCGTTGCTTGATGATAGCGTTCAAATGATTGATATGATTAAATTGTTCTCATTTTCTCATACTTGAAATATAAAAAGACCTGTGGTTTAAATCAATTTTTCATTCAAATTTGTGTTCGTCTTATTTTTAGATGAACTAAAAAATGCAGTTTTTTTCATTTCAGTATATAAAATTTCGATAATGATGCCACAATGACGCCATAAATGTGACAATTTGATCATTTTGTGTATGTCATTTGATCAAATTTAATACGTGGTAAAGTCTGTACGAAACAGTAATTTGAATTCCACCAGAATCTCTTCAACAGACATGTGGAAGAAAAAAAATTGTTGAAAAGTTTCTTCAATCTATTATATCCTGGACAAAATTTTACAGCAAGAGCAAAACTGCACATGTAGAGAAAAAAGAAGAATACCCAAGTTTCGCAAACAACATGTGCAAAATATTGTTTATTATAAGTGGTATATCCAGGACTTTTTAGAAAGAAAGGGAGCTTTAAAAAGACAGCACATTTATCTAGGAAACATTAAAATCAAAGAAAGCTTTTACTATTTGAGTGTTGGTATTTTTTTCTATGGGTATGGCTGAAAAGTATCAAGATACCAAAGGGTTAATTTAAAACCATAATTTATAGAATGGCAGTCAATACCATTGCAACAACTTGAAACACGAAACCGACTAAAAATGGGGGATAAAGTCAGAAAGGGTATCCGCTTCTTGTGCTACCAGTGGCTACCACGATGTGTCGAAATCCGAATAAGCAATTATACCTTAATAATGTGCTAACCTTTTTTATATATCAAAATTAGTAAACCAATTAAATGTATAGCACAGCAATGTCGTTAGAAGTTTTTGAAAATACTATTAAGACAGGAATATTTGAAATTGAACATATATGTCAATATCAGAGCTAGTAGTTTATTCTATCAAATATAATACTAGTAATAGTTTAAATGTGCTATGAAATATATAGAAACAGAAAGAAATTTGGAGTTGATCGACTAAATAACTACAGTAACTAACTATCCCTTGTTCCTCATCAGTTGGTTATTGCTGCCATTTAAGCGATTGATATGTTTGAAACGCCATTTTAATAATAATAAAAAAAAGATGTCGGTCAATGTTTATAAGTTAGAATTTTATGCATGGGAAAACAGAAAAAAACAAAATATTCATATGAATGAAAGAAGGGTATGATAAATTAGACAATGGCAAAACGACACGGAAAACAACATGTTCATTTCTAGAGGAGGTCCAATTAGACTTAAAACTATGTCACAGACTTTGATAGCATTCTGCTTACAACCTTGGCTCATTGAACCATAACTAAATACCGAAAAAATGATGCATGTATCTCTTTTATTTTTGGAAATAATACTTAATGAGTTCTCTCAAAGGAGTAATACCATCATTGATTTTCACCTATTAGTCTTTGTTAAATTGGCACTTTTCAAAAAATTGTGCAGAATTTATCGTTGTTTCAAATAAACAAATACTTAGCATGAGTAAAGTTTTATCATGTCCAGTACTACAGTGAAAATTTCACATAACATTTCATTGCATATAAGATAATAACCATCACCGGAAGTAAACCAATCAAATTGTTACCCCTTTTTTGCCTGTTAACAGGCTTTAGTAACCATGTCACATGAAGTTTCCAAAATATTTTATAGAAACAGCAAATAAAAAAGGAATGGTGCTTTTAAACACCCACGATATAAATGTTTATGACTCAGAAATTTTTTTCTGCAATGAAATGTAAGGTTAATTTCCTACAACTGTCAAAATTAAGGGAATATTTTTTTCGACCCTTTTTCGTATGAAATCGGATGTGACGTACTATGATTTGGTGGTATTACACCTAAAAGATAAAAAGCATCACACCTCCAATTTCAAATCTATAGATTTCTCGTAAAAGTCGAAATGTTTTTGATACATAAATTCCGTTTGATTAATATACAATAATCATAGGGCCATCGACTTTGTTGTATTTATCAATCTGTCACCTAGTTTGTTGTGAAAAATGTCAAAAATAGACGTTTTACGGCTTATACAACACAATGACGTTACGCTTATTCGACGTTTTATAGTACTTTTCACCTAGAGCACCATTTTGAATGATATCCACGGTAAAAACGAAGATGGTAACCCTATTATCATTTAACATCATTAAAACGAAATTAGATATCAACAACATATCAATTTTTAAGAGACATTTATGTATTTGAAATTTCAGATTTGGTGGTTTTTAATCAAATTTAAGAACGATTTCCTCCAATTTTATTTGCTTTCTTAAAAAGGCACTAGCTGTCAAATTCATGTTCACCGATTTGACTTAAATACTTATATTTGATTAAATATTTGATTAATAACCATGTAAAACATTTATCCAAATTTTAAAAAGTCTAAAATAAACAATTTACAGGGCATGGGCTCGATAGTATGTAGCTTCGTTTCGTGTGTATTTTAATCTTGACGCCATCTAATTAACTATCGAGTTGACCTCCGAACACCTCCGATGGTCATATAAGCGATATAAACATAAATATAGATATAAATAGAAATAGAACTCGTGCAATTAGAATTTTCTAGGTCTGTTTAATTTCTTATTATAGATTAAAAATATATGTTAATCATCGTTTTTACCTGTATAAGAATGATTTTTTTTTTGTGGATCGATCAAATGATTTACCTTTGTTTCACTTTCAATGTTGACATTCTTTTCCTTTAAATACTCGAACACGCACAATGCATGCGTTATCCATCTCTAGCTAAGGGGTTAAATTGAAGTTCACATGAATACGGATTCAGTGAGGTCGGATTATTCATTTGCAAGTGAATAAATCATCATCAATGTTTCTTAGCCTAATTTGACAAAATTGATCCATATTGGCTGCTAAAAGCGAATTATTATTTCACTATTTCACTTTCATTAATGATTGAACAAAAAAAATCATACTTTAGATTTTTTATATATCTCGTAGATAGTGCCCCTTTAACAAATTTTAAACTTCTTCTATTTTCATAAGTGTACAAACTTAAATTTATTGAAATCCTTTAGATCTTCGGCACACTTCAAAAATAATATGGAAATTAATAAAGGTTATGGATTTTTTCAATCTGTTTTATCCCGTACAACACAAGCATCAAATTATTTATTTTTTTGTCATGCGAAGCGTGAACATTTTTTAAAGAACTTAACAGTAAATTAAATGGCAAAAAATCTCAATCATGTTTTTTGGCACTTCTTCTCATCATTTCCTTAAGGTTTGGAATCATAATGTTTATTTAGGAAAAAATAACCGCCTTCAGAGTTATATGGTCGTTCCCTTTGTAATACGACTATTTCTCGGACTAAAACAAATTTCGAGTACTCGCAAAGCGGTTTGTGTTTGAACCGGCCAATAAAGCAGGCAACAGTTTTGTAGTGATATGACGTAAATAATTCAAGGAAGTTCTTAAGAATGACATCATAAATTCTTGACAGTAATGACACTTTGACAATGTTGACTGCTGTACCATAATTTTTGACATATTTACCTAATATGTCTGTTTGTTTTGCTCACACATTGTTGTCAAAATGGAATTCTATGCGACTGTCATACAAATGAGAGTTTAGCTAGCAATAAAAGCAGGTTTAATCCACCATTTTCTACATAAGGAAATGCTTGTATCAAGTCAGAAATATGACTGTTATTTTCTATTCGTTTGATGTGTTTAAGCTTTTGATTTTGCCATTCGATAAGGGTCTTTCCGTTTTGAATTTTCCTTAAAGTTCGGTATTTTTGTTATTTTACTTTTGACTCTCTTCTCTATACTTCCACACTATCTTATCAAAGAGACTACAAACTTTCTCCCTGACATATAAGAACGTTTCTGTAATAACGTTTATCGATTTTGCATATAGATTTAACTTGCTAGAATTTTAGTTGAGAGCCGAGGACCAACTCCAAATTTTCTCGCTGCATTGAAGACCCATTGGTGGCCTTCGGCTGTTGTCTGCTCTTTGGTCGGGTTGTTGTCTCTTTGACATATTCCCCATTTCCATTCTCAATTTTATTAGATACGATCAATAACAATTCATAATAAACTTATTCTTAAAGGTCATCACTATAACACCGTAGTCACTGGTAGTAAGATCTTTGAATATTTGTTTCATCAGTACTGACATTGACTTTGTTTCTGATAAATTTAAGCAGATAATCAAATATATATATTGCTATACAGATATAAAACATATGGTCAACATCCTTTCGATACTATGTACTTATAGTTTGGCATTGCAAAAGGTTATGCTTTTTTCGGACTGTTTCTATTTAAACTAAATCCGTTGGATAAATAATGATCCATACTTTGGTCTGAGAAAACACGATTTATCTATTGATTTTAATTGGCTTTGAGCTAGTTTAAAGTAAATGCGAGTAATCTTTTTTAGTTTTGTCTTTATGTTAGATATATTTTTTTGTGCTTCGTGCCAATCTGATCTCTGATGCTTCAAGCCATTCCCAAATGATTTTTACAGTTTGTTCTTATGCTGTTACACCACTGTCGAAGGTTAAAGGAAGGAAGTTTGGCGATTTCAAAGACCCCCACCAAATATTCCAAATGTGTCCGACCCAAGTCAGGAGCCAGTAATTTAATAATTATAGTTTGTTGTTGTGGGTCATATTTGATTTTCGTTCATTATACTGTCATGAAACAGGCCGTTGATTTTCCGTTTGATTTTTTTTTGCCCATTTTGTCATGTTAGGAACCTTTTATACTTAACTATAGATTTTTCTCAGTGTTAAAGGCCTTTAGTTGCTTACATCAATGTCATTTGCCTATGGTGGATAGTTTATCTCACTCTTATTTGTGCTGATCTTCTTCCAAATTAAATGATTTTAAATAATCTTTAGATGTTGGTTAATGGTTTTGATTTTTGTTATGAAGGTTCTATATGTTGTACGAGACGACATAATGCATTTCATTATAATATGAATTTTTTAACTACTATATAAATCTATGAGGGTCTTCATTATCTTTTTTTTTATTATAGGTCTCGTATCGGATCAAACGTAAAACGTACAAAGATACTTTTTAAGCTTTGAACTCTACGTTGAAAAACATTTGTAGATCAACACGGTTTATTTTGAAAAAAAATTAAAACTCACACCAATAGTGGAAAAGGTAAAAGGGAATAAATACAAAGATGTTTAGAAATCGATTGAAATTGATATCAGCGGCTCCTACATTCTTCAAAACTGCAAGAGTACGAAGTTTAGATTATTACAAGTTTATTATTACAATGTCGTATTCCGACTACAACGTACAATTATTCAATATCCGAAAGAAATAACATGGACATGTGTAAGGTGCAAATGGGAATTCATTTATCAAACAAGCCCGACAATTTGTTGCCATTAAGCTATATTAGTTATTTATGTTAATCTCCAAAACTTTTTGATTAATATGCTGATTTTGTTTCAGAATGAACTTGAAATGAACCTTCATTTATGATGCGCCAAATGAGAACTTAATATCATTCTATCAGGAGAAGTAATTATTAAATGCGTTAACATAAAATATATAATATACTGCCTTCAACAAAAGCAATGAATGACTTCAGAAAACTAATTCTGATTTGGAAATATTGTATTAGTATTGTGATCGTGGCACATTATTTCCGGACAAATCTCAAATGCATTTCTAGTTTTTGTATTACAATAAACACGCCATACACTACTAGCATCGAATTTGTATCAATTACTTAGAATATTTCAGGAAATATTTGTTTGTTTTGATACAAGAACGTCAACAACAACATTACGCATGCACAATATAAATCGTAACTGACAATGTCCTGTATCAGTAATTAGGTGATAATTGTATTTACTATCTCCAGAGACATATAGGAAGGACAGTGTCGTAAAGATGATGAGAATGCATATTGTATTTGTAATGTTGTTTATTTGTGTTTATCGTTCTAAATTTGATTCTGTACTATGTACAAAGTGTATTCTAAAATCTTTTTTTTTTATCTGTCCTGTCGGGTGTGCTTATGCACAATTCGTATGTATGCAAGTTATCTACGAATATAGCGTTAAAGCGCCAAATTGGAATTCGAAAAAAAAAAAAAAAAATCAAAGTGATATGGTGGAAAGATTGGAATAGATGTGCGCATAATTTCAAACCCTCTTTTAATCCTCCATTGAAATATGGTGTTTGAAAAAGTAAAATATTTTAAATAGCACTTCTGTATATAGGTGCATTACTGCATTTTCATTTTACAAAGCTATGCATTTGTCATTACATAAAATTTACCTCATGTTTGTCAACGTCAAAAGGTGACTAAATTCGTGTAAAATCTTCTTTTGAATTGCAATTTTGTTTTTTAACAAATCATGTTCACAGTTTCAAATTTGACGTTTAATTTTGTTTGATACAAAAGAAGTAACTATATAAAGATTATGTTAAACAATTTTATCCTTGTTGTTCCTTTTATAAAGTCCTGGGACCTATATATAAAGATACACGACATTTGAAAGTGTTATTTTCGTTTTGATAGTTACATATTTGTCTCCCCAAAAACGGTTGTTCTTTTGGGTATTTCATATAGGATGGTCAAACATAAGTAAACTTGTTTTTTAACTCCTTTTTTGATTGCTTATTGATTGGGATGAAAATTATGTGACGCTGAAGATAAATGGTCGAAAGTTGGAGAAGGGAACTTTTCATTTCCATAATCGAATATAAAGTGTTTATTATATTGAACAAAGATGAATATTTTTTTTTTACTTTTGAAGCAAAATCTTTTAATAACTCTATTTTAGAAGATGCAGTGAATTATCTGCCATTTTTTCTCAACATATGTCAGTAATGATTTTGATATGGACGGAAAGAGGAACTTTCAGATAATGATGTAGTGTTCATTTTCTTCAGATTTAATTCTGATTTCAAACTTTCCAGAAAAAGGCATTGAAAATGCACCTTTTCAACAACGAAAAATTAGGTAACTAATTGTTATCAAAATGGCGGTTCACTTTCAATTGCAAATTGTTTTGCTGTATTGATATATTGAAAATAGCTTTCAATGTAAAAAGGAATACAATGGACAATAAAAAATATTCCATTTATTGCAGTTTGCTCAGGTTACAGTTATACAATTTTGTTTATTGATAAAAGTGAGCCCTTGATATTTTCACCCACTTTTTTTCTATCAATTTAGGATGATTATAGCACTAATATTGCAAGTAAGGTAGACTCCACTTGTATATTTGTAGTTTTCTCTTTCTTTTTTTTGTGTTTTCTTGGAAAACAAATCATATTTCATATTAATTCTTGAATAATTATCTTTGAGACATAATTAACAGTACATAACATTGCTAGTAGTCAGCACTTCTATGTTGACATGAATTATCAATGATATGGTCATAATTATAAATCAAGTGTTTATAAAACTTTGATTTTTTTTCGAAATACTAAGGATTTTCTATCCCAGGAATAGATAACCGTAGCTGCACAAAACCTTTCGGAATTTACTTCAACTTCGTACTATATTTGACCTTTTTAACTTTTTTGATTCGAGCGTCACTGATGAGTCTTTTGTAGACGAAACGATCGTCTGGCGTACCAAATTTTAATCCTAGTATCTATGATGAGTTTACCCAATTATTGTATTTCGTGTAGATCAAGAGTAATAGGTAAATCATTAATTCTATCATTAATATGTACTGAACATCTAATGTTCTATGGACTTCAAAGGTTATGTATTGAAAATGAAAATAACGCTTTGAACTTTGAGCGCTTTATTGAGTTGTTTAAATTATGTAAGTAAAAAGTAAGATTCAGTATGGTGGTCAAATCTGTTTTGCCACCGATATGATTCTCCAGTTTTTGTTTTTATCTTCAATTTGATATGTATCTGCATATTAAATCTATTAAATTGTAACATCTGTAAAAAGTAAAATAAAAAGAATACCGAACTTTAAGGAAAATTCAAAATGGAAAGTTCCTTATCAAATGGCAAAATTAAAAGCTCAAACACATGAAACGAACTGAAAACAACTGTCTTATTCCTGACTTGGTACAGGCATTCCTTAGAAAATGGTGAATTAAACCTGATTTTTTACCTAGCTAAACCTCTCACTTGTATACAGACGCATATAATTCCATGATATGAAGTACTGTAGTCTCAAATCAAAAATGCTAAAATGTTACATTTTATGACAATGCTTTTACTGCTAAGAAATTTGTAAACTATTAAATCCTTGTTTTACTGATCATAGGTCCTCGTTTTTTGTATTTCATGATGTTATGATGTAAATGTACTGCTTAACAATACAGCGTTTTATGATACGCGGAGGTTAACTTATTTGTATAAAACAAGTGGTACAACGAATATACCATTCTCGACATGGAATATACTTTTGATCACCAGAAAGATAGATTATTCAGGGCAGGCAAACTCTTTCCGGAAAGCTGATTTTATGCAGTCAACAGCTAATAACTGATGTCAAAAGGTAGGTTTTGCAATCAACAAAGATACCATGCTTATAATATGGTTCACCATACGAACTTTTCGTCTACATAGGACTCATCAATGGCACTAGAATTAGATAAGTTGGATGGCCTAATCAAATACGTAGAACATTGAAAACCAGATCATCGGAAAAATTCATACCGCAATTTTCTAAGGCCATCAATGGCTGGGGATCGAAAATCCTAAATTATTAGGAATAATTCAACATTTTTGTAACAGCCGATTTAAAGAAACTGACAATATCGACGATTTTTCATGTCAAATCATCAGTACTGGCTAATCGTCTTGTTATACTCTAACGAAACGTCAACAGGTAGTGGCATCGAACCAGTGCTAATAAAGGCTAATCAAAGATGGCTTATAATTAGGTTTGCCAGATGCGCGTTTTGTCTACACGAGACTCATTTTTGGCGCTACAATAAAAACAGTTGGAAGACCAAATCAAATACGAAGTTGAAGAGCACTGAAAACCAAATATTCCTTCAGGTTATGCAAAATCTTGCGAATGCCAACTGTAAACCAGGAAATCAGAGAAAATTTAGAGAGACCTTCAAGTGCTTAAAAGCAATCACGGAGAATACAAGAAAAATATGTTAACCCCTAAATATAACATAAACTTAATGTCTAACGGATACGTATTTGAAGCCTAATTTGTATGCTTATCTTACATTAAGATAACGTTTATGTAGATAACAGGATTAAAATATTGCAATCAACATGATTGTGCTGAATTTAGAAAATACGTCGTAAACGTCAAATCTTTATAAACGCAAAACATTGTCATTTCATTTCAATTAGAATAATTGATCACTTGGAAGACTGCAGGATGTAATTTTCGATTTTAAATGAACTTCAAATTTATACGTAAATGAAGCAACTACATAACAAGCCATTTAGGTTAATCATGAAAAAAGTTCTACACGCTGTAATAGAAATTGGTAATTTGAAAGCGCGGTCTATCTAATGAATTTCAGTCAATATTTTATAAGTAAGCAATTATTTGATTAAATTTTACAGACAATCTTTAATTGCTTTGTTGACAGGATGACTTTTCTGACAGAAGTCCTATAAACATCCTGAGTAAATTGTACCTTCTTTCCCAAAATCCTTTTGGTCGTATGACTCTAGACGTAACCTGGTATTTATGCATGCAGCTATCGGGATTTTGGCTTTGGGTGTCCTAATGCAGGTGGGTGGAGAGTTGCGATTCGGAGGTTTTATAGTAAAATTGAGAATGGAAACGGGGAATGTGTCAAAGAGACTACAGTCCGACCAATCAGCAGAAAACAGTCGTAAGCCACCAAAGGGTCTTCAACACAGTGAGAAAATCCCACGCCCAGAGGCGGGCTTCAGCTGGCCCCTAAACAAAAATGTATATTAGTTCAGCAAAAATTGACATCACACTCAACTCCGAACAAAAATTAAAAACACATACAAGACTTACAAAGGTCAGAGTGTGCTGTTATCATTTTAAATACCCTTGTATTGATATTGTACTTCATCGAGAAAGTTTTACTATATACAAAAACCTTTTTGTTGGCGTCTTTGTCTAATGTACCATCAACTGCATACACTTTTTGTTTGCGTCTTTGTTAGGTTTATTTATATGTTTGTATATAGATATAAGAATATGTGGTATGAGTGCCAATGAGACAACTCTCAATCCAAGTCAAAATTTATAAAAGTAAACCATTATAGGTCAAAGTACCGTCTTCAACACGGAGCCTTGGCTCACACCGAACAGCAAGCTATAAAGGGCCCCAAAAATAACTAGTGTAAAACCATTTAAACGGGAAAACCAACGGTATAATCTATATAAAAAACGAGAAACGAGAAACACTTATGAACCACATCAACAAACGACAACTACTGATTCCTGACTTAGGACAGGTGCAAACAATTGCAGCGGGTTCAAACGTTTTAATGGTACCAAACCTTCACCCTTATCTGAAACAATAGTGTAACATCACAACATAGAAAGACACACTATAAAATATCAATCGAAATGGCTCAACTCAATCAAAAGACATATTAACACCAGTGAACATACACTGAACAAATAAATTTGATATATGATACAATGTAAATACAAAATAAATAAACTAAGGGAAGAATAATTAAAGTAACATGTTATACCGCTGTGAAATGTTAAACAATTTAAGAAAAACAATATGCTTGAACAAAAATATCAGCCATTTGCAATACTATAAACACAGGTAAATGAAAATAATTTTGTTGTTAGGTATACGTGTACAGTTCAAATGGACAAATGAAATAATTTTACAAAATAAATAATTTTGATGTTTATAGTACGAAGAAGTGAAAATTTATAGTAATACCAAACACTTATTAAAGCTGGTATATAGACCAGTATGAATGTTTTAGTCAGTTGTGTTGTATGTCAGTGATGTATGTTTACACAGTGTTGGCTGCTGGATTCCAGTTTTTGTCACATTAACCTTTTATTTTTGTTTGGGATCCTCTACCAACTTCAATTTAACGGCACTTGTAACAACTGTTATCCAAGTGGGAGGTTTATCTAGCTATAAAGCCAGGTTTAACCCACAATTTTCTTCGGAAAATGCCTTTACTAAGTCAGGAATATGATAGTTGTTTTCCATTCGTTTCGTTGGTTGATTACGCTTGATTTTATTAGTTGTTATGGATTTACCTTGGAGTTCGGTATTTTTGTTGTCCTTTTTTTCATCGCATATTTTTCTAGTAAAACGCATACAAAGATAAGAAAAGTTTTATTTGTTAAAAAGTTAACTAATGGTAAAGTGGCATTAGCTGCCAAATTTATATCCATAGAAATGACTCAAACTCTCAATTTTATTTAAAACATACTAATGATTATATAATAATTACAAAAAAGCCGTATGAAACAGTAAACCAATGCATGAATTGTTATACAGTTTCAACATTTTTGTGCGTATTCGAGACTGAATGCCATCTCATTAACCATCGATATGACCACAAAATTTAGACAAACTTAGCAACCATCACCAATTGGGTATCTTGTTTAAAATATATGTCAGATGACAGCGCCTGCCAACAAAAAGGCCGACATGGCTAAAAATGCATTTTTTGTCTTTTAACTTGAAACCGCTATAGATAGAGAAAATGTGACGCAGCAAAAATGTTTAAAATGAATAGAATAACCTAATGAATATTGACATCAAATCTAACAGACGAGTTATTATAGGAGCTATTGCCCTTACACGACGAATTTTACCATTTTTGAAAATTATCTCGAAAGTTAACATAGCAAAAATGATCAGCAAGAAAAGATCTACAAATAAGCTAACATGATCGTATCGTCATTTGACACCTTATTATACCCCACGCAACGAGTTGCGGAGGGTATAATGTTTTTGACCCGTCCGTCAGTCCGTCCGTCCGTCCGTCAATCCTGTTTCTTGTCATCGCAACTCCTCTCAAACCACACAACAGAATTTCACGAAACCTTTTAGATAATAAGGACATACTATGTAGTTGTGCATATCGACACAAAATTACGATTCAATTTTTTCCAGGAGTTACGCCCTTTGAACTTATTTACTTTAATGTACTACTGCAACAGTTTGTCATCGCAACTCCTCTCAAACCACACAACAGAATTTCATGAAACCTTTTCAGATAATAAGGACATACTACGTAGATGTGCATATCGACAGGAAATTATGATTCAATTTTTTCCAGGAGTTACGCCCTTTGAACTTATTTACCCAATATACTACTGCAACCTTTGTCATCGCAACTCCTCTCAAACCACACAACAGAATTTCATGAAACCCTTTCAGATAATAAGGACATACTACGTAGATGTGCATATCGACAGAAAATTACGATTCAATTTTTTTCCAGTAGTTACGTCCCTTTGAACTTATTTGCCCAATATACTACTGCAACCTTTTGTCATCGCAACTTCTCTCAAACCACACAACAGATTTTCATGAAACTGTGTAGATAATAAGGACATACTATGTAGATGTGCATATTGACAGGAAATTATGATTCAAATTTTTTTTCTGATACAATTTTTTTTTCTTACACTTATTTTATTTCTCCAATGACAATGTGGGGACGTGGGGTATGTGAGCACGCTCACTAAGGTTCTTTCATTGAAATTATTGCCGCTTAATGACGATTTTGCCATTTTTTTGCATTTTGGCCTTTTCTATTGAAAACTATTATAGATAGATAGAAACTTTAAATAACAAAAATGACCAGCAAGACAAGATTTACAAATAAGTCAAAGATGACCGAAATCGTTAGTCCACTCTTCATTGAAATTATTGTCCTTTAATGACGATTTTTCCAAATTTTTGTATTTCTCTGTCCTGAGTGTTCTTGCGTTAATTGTATTGTATTCCTGTCACGTAATGTTGTCATTTTAGCGGTATTTTTAACATGGCCATTTAAGCGGGAGGTTTGGCTAGCAATAAAACCAGGTTCAACCCACCATTTTTTCTTAAAATTTCCTGTACCAAGTCAGGAATATGGCAGTTGTTATCAAATAGTCCGTTTCTATGTATATTGGCGTTTGTTTTTGTTGCAGTTTAGTGTTTCTGTTGTTCCGTTTTTTTCCTCTTATAGTTTTTTCGCTTAATCGATTTATGACTATTGAACAGCGTTATACTACTGTTGCCTTTATAGATAGAAACTTTTGATAGCAAAAATGATCATCAGGATAAGATCTACAAATACGTCAACATGACTGAAATTGTCAGTTAACTCTTAATAGAGTTATACCCCTTTAATGATGATTTTTACCATTGTTGAAGATGCAGGTGAGCGACACAGACTCTTTGAGTCCTCTAGTTGTTTTACATGTATTTATAATCAAAGTTCAACCATGTTAGGGTCCTCGGTGGCCAAGTATTATAAGAAGTTCACTAACCTGTCAACACCGGTTATGAATACGAACCAAGTTCTCGGCAGGTGCGTTCGACTACTATCTTAATCTTACCGCTACGAAATAGCCAATAGTGCTGAAATTGGCATTTAACGCTAACAAACAATCAATCAATCAACCATATTTTGTATCTTCTATGAAATTATTATATATGTGTATAAAGAAGACTCATTTATTCACTAATTCTATATTTCATCCAGCATTATGTATGTGTTTAAAGAAGACAAATATGTTTACTAATTCTATATTTCATCCAGCATATATTGTGAATATTATAAAGAGGGGCCTCGGTGGCCGAGTGGTCTAAATATTTAAACTACTGTATCACTAGCTTGTCAAAACTTCGGTTATGTTAGAACCCCGCATGTGGAAATGCACTCGAATCCAATCTTAATTGACAAGGATTGTCAGTTTTCCTGCCAAAGATCGGAGGTTCTCTCCTGGCCCTCCAGCTTTCTACACCAATAAAAACTTATCACCACAGAATAGCCAATAGTGCTGAAAGTGGCGGTTTACGCCAATCAATTAATATCGTGTAGATGATATCTGAAGTAAAGTAAAAGAAGCTCCATGAAACAACGAATATTAAAGATCATATTCACACTGAAAATTTCAGTATAGGGATACAAAAAAAAAGATGAACATTTAAACATAAATATTTGTTTATAGGTATAAAGTTGTGTATATACAAAGCAAAGTACATTTCTCATTTCTGAACTTAAGATAATCGTTATATGTATACTTAGTTTTTAAAGAAGATCTCATCCTAAAAATAAATGTTCGACCTCAAACTTTTGGTGAACCATAGTCATACTTATAGTAATTTTCGATTCGCGATCAACACTGTTTTTACCTTAATATAAGATTTACAATGTGTGAGGAGATGTACGGAAATGGGATCACATCACTTATCTAATTGCACATGAAAACGTTATTCATTTTTAGATGTAACTCATGCATTTATTGTATTTATTTCCTACTAAAGCTTAAATACTGTTAATATCATATCGATTTTTTTTTAAATTAATTAAGGGGAAGGAGTTAGAGTGTCTGGTATCCGTAGGACAAATGTGCAAAAAGGAAACTTTGGTTTTATAATTAAAATTGACAAGTAGTCAGCTTTAAGATCGCCACAATGAAATTCACAGTTAAAGAACGATTTTGAACTTTTCTGAAATTCGTTTACTTGTGTTCTTTTCTTTAAAAACAGTATTTCACTTAATTTCGACCAAATACAATGTATCCACGAAATATAGTTATCTGTGGCTGATCGTTTAGAAAGCAGCAACCAAGCGATTTATCAGCTAATTTGAATTAAAATGTCTTCACGTTAGAGATGAAACATAGTTCGATTTGAATTCCTACACAAACATTAAAGACAACTGTCACCATTATGTGCCGCTGTATCATGCAAATAAACTGTAATATTGGAAACATTACTGACAGAATTACTTTATGCTTTTAAGCAAACCTTATAATATCTTATTTAAAGAGAAATGTTTCAACTTATAATACTTGTTGATTGGCACTGCGTAACTATCTTCAAAAGATTTTGTTTACATAGCAATTGGCCGCATGTCGACAAATTGCTGTCATAACAATAATAGTTTCTACATTTTGCCAGAAGAAATAAAAATAGAATTCAAGCAGCATTTCAGAAATCTAAAATGTATTTTTCTGTGTAAAGTGTTTATAAAAAAAAACTGTCATAATCTTATGAATGTACAACAATCATTAACTTTCAACGTACAGCAGAAAAGATAGCGAAAATTAATCTCATAAATAAAAGAAAAATGTGTCTTAGATACGAACGCCCCGCTCAAGTTTAGCAATATTACAAGTGAAAAGGGGCATAACTCTACGGTAAATGACTCACTACCCAAATTCTATCTCTGTTTGCGTGTTGTCGTTCTTAGCATTATGTACGAGTTTCATAAAACTTGCATGAGGCAAACTAAAGATGGAGTGTGGAAGCAAAAAATTTACAATTTTCTAATTTATAAAGAGGCATAACTGTAGTACGGTAAGCGACTCACTGCCCGAATTAGAACTCCGTCTAGCAGTTTTTGTTTTTAGTATTGTGTATGAGTTTCATAAAATTTGCATTAGGCAAACTTAAGTAAGAGTGCGGAAACGAAAATTTTTTGTAATTTTCCAAGTTAAAAAGGGGCATAACTCTATTACGGTAAGCGACTCACTGCCAAAATTCGAACTCTGTATGTGTGTTATAGTTCTTAGCATTGTGTATGAGTTTCATGAAATATGCATGAGGCAAAATTTAGTAAGAATGCGGAAACGAAAATGGGACCGACGGAAGGACGACAAGACGGAAGGACGGACGGTCAAGGGTAACACTTAATGTCCCCGTCAACAACGACGAGGGGGGGGGGGGATAAAAATGTTGACAACTTTTTTGAAGATTTTTTTGAAAAGTACCAGGTAACATACTTTCAAAGTAAGGTGTCTTCCCAAGACCTATGTTTTCCTATAAAACACATGTCATAGAATATAAAACGTCTGTTTAATTGTAAGGATCTTTGTGCAAATATTGAATGAGAACATATATCTTTGAGGCTTTTATAATTGCACCTTTTAAAAAATATTTTCTCGGAGGTCGTATACATCATGTAAAGCATATGTTTTCACGACGATAACGAACTTTATTTCAGCAAAGTTACACACTTTTCAACGTGCACAATTCTGCTATATAGAAATAAAAAATTGATGTGTTTGCTAATGACACAACTATCCACCAGAGACAAAATAACGTAATGTCAGTCCACAATTAGTTACACAATATTTCATAAGTATTTGAGATGAGATAAACATAAAATGTCACTAATAGATTTTGTAATAAACTTATGTTTTGAATAATCTATGTGCTTTAAAAAGAAATAAGTTATCATATTTATCTTCACCGTTTTTACTAAAGTTCTTATATTTGATTTATAACACACTAACACTGATATCGTTATTACAAAAAGTCCAAAATAAACAATCTAACAATGCATAGACTCGTTATAATGTATCAACATTTTGTGTGTATTTTAGACTATGCGCCATCTAATTGACCATCGAGATGACGTCCGAATGCCGATGGTCTATGTTCCGATATATCGATATAAACATAAATTTAAATGTAAATACACAGACAAGCACGTGCAATCCCATAATGTCGAATTTATTCTAGATCTGTTTGATTTCCTTTCATAGATAAAAAAAAAAAAAAAAAATATATATAAATCATAGCTTTTACCTGTATAAGAATGATATTTTGTGGGTCGAATCAATGGTTCTTGTTTCTCCCTTGTTTCACTTTTCAGTGTTGACAGTCTTTTCTTTTTATTAACTGAACATGCTTAGCACATGCTTAATCATTATCCAGCAAAGGGTCACACAAATACGGATTCAAATGAAGTTGAATTATTGACTGGCAGCCAATTATACATCAGCGATGGTTTTTTTTATATAATTTTGAAAAAATTGAACTAAACTGATTGCTAAATATTATTTCTTAGTACCTACTAACAACTATATTTTGATGAGTTGTCTAAATCACATCTAATGCCACCTTTAATAGATGGCAGGTGTCTGTTTGTTTTAAATTTGAGCTCGTTTATTCTAGATGAAATCGCATACTTAAACCGAATCTTCCAAGTTGAACAAAGACTAATGCTACAAGGATGGATTTTCATCTGTTAAATGATGTTTTTACGATTTGTTGACTTTTTTATTTCAAGTTGATCAATTTTTCCAAACACACATCTGGTGAATGTTACTTGATATAGCAATCCAAAGAAACGGTAGTAGGAAAGGGTGAAACGTATAAAACGTATAAACACTCTGTAACGTGTAGAAAAATAGATTATCAGATGCTAAGACAGCAAATGATAGTGAGAATTTGAAAATCAGATTTATTAAACTAATACACATAAGACGTTTAATGCAATAGCCTATGAATGAACGACGGTAGAATAAAGAGATTAGTTTTAGGAGAAAGGAGACAGAAAAAGAAGGACAAGAAAAGTAGGAGATTAAAAAAAGAAGCAGTAGGATAAATCTGACAAATTAAAATGATAAACAAAAAAGTTAGACGCAGAGAGTTTGTAGAGACTGATAGAAAAAGGAAGAAAGGATATTTTGTTTTAAATGACATCAGATAATAGTACTTATCAACGTATTTCATAGGAATTACATGACAGGTGTCACTAGTGAAGCAGGATCTGCTTACCCATCCGAAAGACCTGAGATCATCCCACGTTTTGATTGGTTCCTGTAGCTCAGTCTCTAGTTTTTTGTTTTTTTTTATTTAGTTGTCCTTTCGTCATCTTATATTTTTCGCCTTGGTATTGTCAGTTTCTCTCGACTTATGAGTTTTGAATGTCTCCTTGGTATTTTTCTTTCCTTTTTTGATACCGATACTCCCTTGAAAGAAAATCCGCTTTATTTGCGAAGTTTCAATGAATGCTTTTACTTAGCTGTAGGCATCCTTATCTATGTCAAGCTTCTCTTTTAAATATTTGACAGGATATCTTCGGAAAGGCATTATTGTATTTTGATTGACATTTGTACAACAATTCATCGATGATGAAGGTAAAACTAGAAACAACTGTTCGATGGTTGAAGAACGCGACTTGTTTATGGGTATTTTTGTGTAATTATATTATTAACTAGCTATCTAGCTATTTTCATTTGAATTTCATGAATCACTCAAACCTATGACGCATTTCCAAATGGTAAGACAATAGTTGAAATCGTTATAGGAGTCTGTTTTTTTTTTTTTTTTTTTATATGTTGTTTTTCCTCAAAATTGTAGAATTTTAGGGAACCAGACTTGCATACAGTTATGCCATGGACTCTGGTGGATAGTTGTCTCATTGTCAAGTATATCACATCTCCTTATTTTTATATAGTTAATAATAGTAAGTTAACCGCCTACGATTGACGATAGTTCTGTTGTTATACATTGTAACAGTATTGAAAATGACATCTATGACTTCCCTGTGGTCAGTTTATTCCCAGGGTAGGATCGGTTTACAAGTTCAATAGACACTTTAAACTAATCTATTATAATAAATGGAAAAACGCCGATAATAATGGTATACATGGAGACGTCATTAGGATATGATATATATTTATTTATTTTGAAGCAAATTTTTCATGACATTAATTGCAACGTTTAAACAAATGTATAGATATCGAGTATGTTTCATTAAATTGGATTCAAAATATTTCAGTAACACAGCTAGCTAGTTGAATGCAAATTAATTTGTTACAGTAAATGCTTTATAAAAATGTGATAAACAGTGGCTATCTTGTCTTTTCTATGACAGTGTTAAAGCCATGGAATCATGGATTTTGGTTAAATTACTTTAAGAAGGTAATGTAACATTATTTTATTTATTGCATTTTATTATTTAACTTTTGAGGATCCAACGAATTAGTTTATATTTGATCATATGAATACAATTATCCTATGTCGTTCTTAAGTTCACGAAATACCTGTAAATTAGATAAATGACTTCGTGTAATACAGGAAGATATAAACCACAAATTGACCATGTCTGTAGCAAGAAATTCAACAGAATCGGTGTCAGATGGAAATGTCTATTCTTTATCATTCTAGAGCAGCTGGGTATTGTTTTTGTTATTATTTAAAGAAGCTAACTATCACGTTTACGTCACGATATATTCGAATTATTTTAATAATTGTTTTTGTCTAATATGTTAATTGTAAAATGGTTGGTTTCATGTCAGACTACTTTTGTTGCCAAATTTAGGGACTTGTTTTTTTTATTTCAAACCGATCTGTTCCCGTCATATATTGCTAGCATGTATTTTAAAAAATTATCCTGCTGGTGTAACCTTCATCGCGTTTAAAGGTCATTTATGTGAAGTATTGTTTTTTCGTCCATCTGATTCTGCTTGGTTTTTATATAATTGTTTATCTTCTGCCTTGTGATTCGTGTTTTGAAATTTCATAGTTCTACTGGAAGATCTACTGGACTTGTACTTTTCTAGATTCCATGGCCGCTAAAAGAGCAGACTTGTGCATCATGACGAATCGTTTAACTTAGGAAACAGTTCTTTTTTTAAGAATAGGTATGCAGCATTTAAGAAAAAGATAGCTCTAAGTCTCATAAAACTACTATATGGCTACTTTATTAATGTTAATGTAGATGGTTATAACAAAAGGAATTTAGTTTTGGTTAGACCCATAGGGTTATTACTATATATACATTTTTTTTTTCATTTGAGTTTCTTTTTGAAATATTAAGGCATATATTTTCTGAAGATGTCAACCCATCTTTACTTGCTTCTTCCTTTTTGTATATGGCGTTTTCAGTTTTCCATTCATACTTTTAAATGGCACAATCGAATATAGAGGCATTAACTACGATTTTTGACAAAGTCAAAATACGATTTTCTCTATTTCAAACATTTAGGAAAGCGGAATCGTATAAAATAATGTTACTCTATAAGCAGTCAGTTTGATTCAATTTCGTCAAAATAAGCTAAAACATCGGTAATGTATTATTGGCTTGCAAGTCAATAATTCAACTCATTTCAATACGTATTCATTCGTCCTTCGATTTAATCCTCAACTAGGGATTGGTTACGCAGGAGTAAATCATGTTCAGTTATTAAAAAGAACAAAGTCAATATTGGAAGTGAAACTAGGGAGCAATGGGGAGGATCCTTTTCGTTGACTAATTCTACACACACACACAAAAAAAAAACAAGCGATTATTTAAATTTTTTTTTTTCAATGCCATGAAATCAAACAGACCTAGAAAAATTGCCTTTATACGATTGCACGTGCTTGTCTGTGTATTTATATTCATGTTTATGTTAACATCGAGACGTATGATAATCGGCATTCTTCGGAGGTCATCTCAATGGTTAGTAAGATGACGTTTTTGCAAAAACACACATGAATTGCTGATCCATCATAACGAGTTCATACATTGTTAATTGTTTCTTTATGAGTTTTTGTAATTTTGAAAACGTTTAGCATGCTATGAATCAAATATGAGATTTTGAGTCACATCGGTGAACATTAATTTGACAGCGAACCCCCCTTTAATATTTAATATTTGTCAAATTATTTGACTAATTACGAATACGCGAATTGAAGTAATCATTTCAATGAATATTTTATAGTGTGCTTTTTTATGTTGTAATGTTACACTACTGTCTCAGGTTAGGGTGAAGGTTTGCGCCTGTTAAAGGTTTAAACTCGTTGCATTTTTATGCACCTGTACTAAATCAGGAGCCTGTTGTTCAGTGGTTGTTGTTTGTTGGTGTGGTTCATCAGTGTTTCTCGTTTCTCTTTTTATATAGATTTGACCGTTGGTTTTCCTGTTTGAATTGTTTTTACATTAGTCATTTTGGGGTCCTTTATAGCTTGCTGTTCGGTGTGAGTCAAGGCTCCGTGTTGAAGGCCGTACTTTGACCTATAATTGTTTACTTTTTTATACATTGTGACTTGGTTGGAGAGTTGTCTCATTGGCACTCATACCACATCTTCTTATTTATATTAAACGAGATTTACTCACTGTGTTGGTACCACTGATTGTGAACTGTAAGCCCCAGAGAATATCATCATGCTTAGTATCCAGTGATTTGGCATTGGCACGATGTAAACGACACAGAGAGAGAGAGAGAGAGAGAGAGAGAGAGAGAGAGAGAGAGAGAGAGATTATATCAACAATAAGCCATACATGTTAAAATCCGTGACACTTGTACATACTATATTGCTCTTGAAATACAAGATTGTACATTAGTTCGATCATAGAAATTGAAAATTAAAGCAACGAATTGCTGTCAAAATACATTGACTATAAATGTACTTGGAGGTTCTAAATTGCATTGTATTGTTACATTATTATGAACGTTTATGATGCTATGTGATTTGAGAACAAGACATATCTGTAGTGAAGTCTCAAACTATTCTTTTTCGTTCTTAAGGGTCATTGAGCCACAGTAAAAATAGCAAGAATAACTAATTATGTAATGGTTTAGACGACACCGTGTCTAACAAAGGGATTTGAACAAATTGTTATGAGATAATGCTACATTCATTGAATTTCTAACGAAAGATATATATAACAAAACAATGCATAACTCACTTTTAAAGTATGAATTCTAAAATCTATTAAATTGTTTTTGAACATTTTATTCTATGTGCCTGTTAAGCGAATAAAACATTCAACTTTTGTCTGGGGTAATGCACTTGTCTGACTTTCGTTTTTACAGATTTACTTTAGTATTTGTTTACATAAAAAAATGAAGTTGATATTAAAAATCTATATAGAGTAGATGTTATTTAAAAACAGGTTACTTATGACACTTTCTTAGAATATCCAATCTAAGTGTTAATGGTCAAAAAGGCCCAAGAGTAAAGGTAAAAGTCTGACAAAGTATTTACTTGAACAAGAAACATGAACGTTGTTCTTGCTACAAAAGTATGTTTTGTATCCTCTCAGTAGCCAGTTGTCGGTACTGACATGATTAGGATCACCCATATTATGGTGAATTTCAAGTTATAAGTATTTTACTGAACTTGGAATAAGTTTTCAGCTCACTCAGGCAGAGTTGACATCAAGCGGCATTTAAAACTGCCAAATTCACAACAACCAAATTGACTCAAACTCTTAGTTCGATTGATACCGTAGAAGTGGGTATTTTGAGAATAGATCGATGTTCCTTATAAACTATTACCATGATATCCGAAGATTACCAATGGTTATATGATCCCGATATCAATATAAACATAAATATTAGAATAAATATAAATAGACTGACATTGACTGCAAGTGTACTAATATGATAACGGTTTAATTCCGTTTGATCTAAAATCAAAGGTTAAAAAACTAGAAAAACTAAAATCGTTTACCAGTATAAGAATCAGTCAACAAAACCGGTCTTTCTGCTGGTTAGCATAGTTTCACTTTTCCCATCTGATATTCTTTTTCAATTACTGAGCACATTGGCAATCGATCTCCAAACTGAGATATCATCATTGGTTGCATAAATACTGGACCAAAAAGTTAAATCACAAAAATATTGAACTCCGAGGAAAATTCAAAACGGAAAGTCCCCAATCAAATGACAAAATCAAAAGCACAAACACATCAAACGAATGGACAACAACTGTCATATTCCTGACTTGGTACAGGAATTTTCTTATGTAGAAAATGGTAGATTGAACCTGGTTTTATAGCGCTAAACCTCTCACTTGTATGACAATAGCATCAAATTTCATTATATTGACAACGATGCGTGAATAAAACAAACAGACATAATAGGTAAAAATGTCAAAATAGGGGTACAGCAGTCAACACCGTGTCACAATCTTAATCACAACAAAAACAAACAAATATTTAACAAAGAAGCACAAAAAAGCATATATCACATTTAACAACCTTGTTCATTGCTTCCTTATTTTTGTATTTTATTTATGTATGCCAAACCAACCCATAAAGGATCGAGGGATTTTATGCACCAAATGAAGTCGAATTAAAGCCTTGCATGACAATAATATTTCAGCGTAGTTTAAGCATATTTGACAAAATTGAACCAAACTGATGACTAATACAATTTGTTATGCAATAAATCTTTTCTGGTTAAAAAATATTAAAGAAATAAAACAGGCTTAATTTTTTTCAACTTAATAGTCAAAATCGAAGCTGATGCCGCTTTAAGATGGATTTTAGAAATATTGTTAAAGGCTTTTGTTTTCATGCAATCAAAAGTGTTCATTTTTTTGCTTTCTTAACATTTAGCGTTTTACAAAAATTATGCTTTCAACTCACATAGAAATCATTTTCGTATGTCCACTTTTCTGAAAAAAGCAGCAAAAAGGATGAAAAGGCAGTGTATTTTTTGAAATTGATTTCAGCTTTATATTACAATGAATGAAAAAGACATTTACGCACTGTACCATTCAATATGATTAATAATAAAGAAAATACTATATATATATTACGTAAAAGGTCAAGTTTATTTAGGTTAAAACATCAACAATATACATAGGTAGTTAAAAATAAACTACTCAATTGAAAGTAAAACAAAAGAAGCGTCATTAAAGTTTCAATACCGTAAGACAATGCTAATATTTTTATATTATGAAAGCCATACAATATGATTCCAATGAGGTCCTTTATAAGTATTGGCTTAATGTGGTAAATCAAATATAAGGGGAACATGATGGTACACATCAATCATTAAAACAATATTTTTATCTAGAGGCGACGTTTCTTTTGCGTTCTTCACTCTCACATTTCAAGAGACATTTGATAATGTTTTACGTTAGTAGCTAGGAGTTAGATTTAATCAAATCAGGAAATATATTCTAATTCTGGATTGCATAATGATATGTTGATTCGATACCACTTATTTTACATGTAACATAGTTATTGACCTTTCCAGAATCATTAATTTTACACTTAAATTGAAACTTGAAACAGGTTATTTCTCTTGTCAGGGAGTAGTACTGCTTTGCAACAGTGTTCCTCAATGAAGAGTCAACAATTAGCGGTTTTTTAATTCTTGTTGATTTTAAGATAATATTTGATTTATATAAATAAAACAAATTGTTAGTGCTATTTTGCTTTCCAACGTACTCATAAAGCTGGAAATATTTGTAAATTAAAATAACAATTTGATGTTGTTTACTTCTCACTTTTGCTCTGCACTGCAACGAATCAGTATCAAAACCAGTATACTTCCCAACAAGAAATATAATTCGTATTCAAATATAATTTATTAACTAGCTTCGGGCTTTCGGAAGTCAGTTTCGAGAAATTTTTACAACGACTTGCTCTTGTATTGTGAATTTGAGTTCGTTAATTTACAAATATGACAATATTAATGATAATCAGTGGCATCACAGAAGTGCTGACAAATTACCTGGTGCTATACTCGAGGTGGAAACTTCCACCAGCAGAGTCATTTAGTTTTCACTCATGATAGGCATGTCATCTGTACTATTATTTGTCTGTTTGTCTTTATCTTCTGACATCGGATGGCGTTGTCAGTTTGTTTTCGATCTATGAGCTTGATGTCCCTTGGTACTTTCGTCCCTCTTTTCCATTGGCTAGAGGCATTGACTCAGTGGTTGAGATCTCATCATGTTTAACCCGCCGCATTTTGCGCCTGTCCCAAGTCAGGAGCCTCTGGCCTTTGTTAGTCTTGTATTATTTTTACTTTTAGTTTCTTGTGTATAATTTGGAGTTTAGTATGACGTCCATTATCACTGAACTAGTATATATATTTGTTTAGGGCCAGCTTAAGGACGCCTCCGGGTGCGGGAATTTCTCGCTGCATTGAAGACCTATTGGTGACCTTCTGTTGTTGTCTGTTCTGTGGTCGGGTTGTTGTCTCTTTGACACATTCCCCATTTCCATTCTCAATTTTAAGGCTATAATTTTGTACGCCAGACGCGCGTTTCGTCTACAAGAGACTCATTAGTGACGCTTGAAACAAAAAGTTAAAAAGGCCAATTAAAGTACGAAGTTAAAGAGCACTCAGGACCAAAAATTCCGAAAGGTTTTGTTAAATACAGCTAAGATAATCTATTCCTAAGGTAGAAAATCCTGAGTATTTCGTACAATTCAAAGTTTTGTGAACAGTTAATTTGTAAATATGACAACATCAATGATAATTCATATCAAAACAAAAGTGCTGATTACCGGGCTGGTGATACCTTCGGGGAGGAAACCTCTACAAGCAGTGGCATCGACCCAGTGGTTGAAAAAAAAAAAACTCATCATTCATATGGGAACGAACTGTGCGCTTCTCCTTGCCTACCTCTTCTTATTTTCATATGAGTCAAAAGATATTTGTCAAGACGATCAAAGAAGCCAGATGTATTGATGATGTTCTTTCCATTAACAATCCGAATTTTTCTGAATGGGTTCCAATAATATATCCTCCAGAACTAGAAATTAAGGAAACTACAGACACGGCTTCCGCTGCCTTCAGCCTCGAATTTGACATAAGCGGTCATCTCGGTACCAGAATCTATGACAAACGAGACGATTTTGATTTTGAAATTATAAATTTCCCCCATCTTAGCAGCAATATACCAACTTCACCTGCATATGGGCTATAAATTCCCAATTAATTCGGTATTCAAGAGTTTGCAGCTGCTACTCAGACTTTATAAAACGTCACCAGTGTTTGAGCAGAAAGTTGATGAGCCAAGGTTATGTCAAAGAACGTCTCGTCCTTTTTTCTAAAAAAGTTCATTGAAAGATACCAAGACCTTGTTGATAAATATTCCGTATCAACTTCACAAATAATACATGATGGTCTTGAAGTATAGATTCGAGGTACAGACGTTGTTTATCATCTTAATTACGTGTTATAGTGTTCCTTTGATTTGTCCTTGTACATTTTTAACCTTTACTGTTTAGTCCATTTTTTTGTAATATTCTTTTGGCGTGGCTCGGTAGTTATGCATCCCGCCATTGTGTTATTGTGCTTTGGTCAATTTTATATTCTTGTTTTTCATTTTTGCTTATGTACTTTGTCTATATGCTATTTTGTTTTTCTTTGTTGAAATAGTTATCTGTCTTATAGTGATTAAGATTATATTACAATGTTTACTGCTGTACCCCATTTTTTGACATTTTTTACCTATTATGTCTGTTTGTTTTGCTCACACATTGTTGTCAATATAATGGAATTATATGCGACTGTCATACAAGTGAGTAATTAGCTAGCTATAAAACTAGGTTTAATCCACCATTTTCTACATAAGGAAATGCCTGTACCAAATCAGAAATATGACAGTTGTTTTCCATTTGTTTGATGTGTTTGAGCTTTTGATTTTACCATTTTATAAAGGACTTTCCGTTTTGAATTTTCTTCGAGTTCGGTATTTTTATTATTTTAAATTCCATCAAAGACACGAGGCTAATTGTGAAGCTAACGCTTGTACTTAATCAAGAAGAAAGGGATTGTCATCTTCTTACATATACTAAATAGATATAGGTGTAATATATAGATTTGAAGTAAAATGTCGCTTATAAAAAAAAAACTGAAACATAAATAATAGCTATTAGCTTTATTTCCTTACGTTGTTTTTTTTTTTTTTTTTTTTTTTTTTTATATTTGGGTTACTGCCTGTGGTTAGTTATGACATATAACTGATTCTCCTATAAAATCAAGCACCGATTCTCTCGAAGGATTGCATTTATTCTTTTTTTTAAATAGTTGCAAATGATTTTATTTTTTAATAGTTTTCCATGAAATACTTTAAAACATTGAATGTGGAAATTCAATGATCACCCTGGACATAAAACTATAACATTTCGAATATTCTTATGGTTATAAAACACACCAGAACTGAATATAAAACATCACATTTGCAACAAACAATCAAAGCAAGAAACCACTTTATAACTAAATTGCCAATAAAGATACTTTAAAATTCATGCTATCATAATTCGTTTCATAACTTTGATCATTTATACAATTGAGTGATTTGGAGAAGATATCATACATTCATTTAATTGTTAAAACCACAAACTGATTCTTTTCCATTTTACTTGGAATTAATGCATTGTAAACATTGTTATTACCACTTCTACAAAGAAGGCTTTTAAGTTGGAAAATATTTAAAGTTTTTTTAGAATACAAACAAATAATAACATATCTGTAAATTTTCAAATCTTTTGTATATGTACCGTTACCTTTATGTACTACTTTTTCGAAGTAGTATCTTTATTGTTGTTTTCTATTTTTTGTTATTATTTTTGTTGTATTATTCAATCAATACCACACTCAAAAACTGTTTTAGAAATACTTTTCTTTATCGTGATCTGGGGGAAAAGTTTTTCATACAAAATTTATCTTCAGCACATGTTTTATCTACAGGCAAAGTGGACCATAGATGAATTTGGCTTTTAGTCTTAACTCCTTGTGATTATAGAACTCGTCAAGTATTTATATATCCTAGACTTTCAAATTTTTAAATTGTTATTTTCAAGGTAAATAATTCATTGGGTGAATGTTCATGTTGAAAATATCTTTTACACTTGTTTAGAGATTACATGATATAGCTTTATTTTTTGGTTATCACTCAGTTATCAGCATTTTGTCCTGTTTGTAATATTTACAACATTATTGGTCCAAAATGTCTGGTTTTAAAAAGAGGGGGGTTATTACTAGTAGTAAAATTAATAAATATTTCCTTAATTTTGTTAATAATAAGGGTATTCTTGTCAATTGGAGGATGGAATAAATATGAAAAGAGAAAGACGAAGAAAGAAGGAAGAGAAAGGAAGCGAAAACGAAACAGTTGACATTATTATTACTTGAATCATTTAAAATAAAATCGAATATATTTTTTTTAAAAGCTGTTTTATTCATGTAGCTCTAGATCTAAGGAGCTACCATTTGATTTTATGGGGGCTAGGATGAAATTTGAAAAAATAGGCAGGACAGGAGTTTTGAGTAAAAAAAAGGCAGGATGAGATTATTTGCAAAAAAAAAGGCAGGACGACAATTTATGTAAAAAAGTCAGGATAAACTAAAAAAAAAGGCAGGACCGAATAGAGTGAAAATAAAAAGCAGGACCAAATAGAAAAATAAAAGGCAGGACAAAATTTTTCATCCTAGCCCCCATAAAAATCAAATGGTAGCTCCTAAGTACTATTTGCTAAATTTTCGCAGTCTTAATTCTTTGGAAACCAGAATAATTGTCTAATCTGCAATCTTATCGATTGTTTCCTATGCCCGATTGTGACATTTTGCCTAATTGTGGATTCGCATTGAGTGTGATGCAGGTGACGACTACCCTGTCGACACACCCTGTCTCGCTCTTTTTTTAGTTCGTCCGATTCCTTCAGCTTATATATGTTGCCTTGATATTTCTTCTTTACATCGATTTATGAGATTTGTACACCGATAAACTACTGTTGCCTTAATTTTACTCTTCAATATTCAGCTTAAAAACTTTAAAACACTACTTTTTTTCTTTCATTCTTCGTCCCTGTCATCACTGATGCAATTAAAAAACAAACAATAACTGATTGATGGCATAACAAAGAGCCATCTTTAGGAAAATGAATTATTGAACAGATTTTGATATGAAACAGTCGTTTTGATTTGAATCGATTTCGATAGATGTACAATAGGATATAAAAAGTAAAATCACAAAATACTGAACTTCAAGGAAAATTCAAAAGGAAAGTCCTCAATCAAATGGCAAAATCAAAAGTTCAAACACATCAAACGAATGGATAACAACTGTCATATTCCTGACTTGGTACAGGCATTTTCTTATGTAGAAAATGGTGGATTGAACCTGGTTTTAAAGCTAGCTAAACCTCTCACTTGTATGACAGTCGCATCAAATTCCATTATATTGACAACGATGTGTGAACAAAACAAACAAAAACAATAGGTAAAAATGTCACAAATAGGGGTAAATAGTCTAATTTGGTAGGTCACATTCGTGAAAAGGGAACGGGATTGTAGTTACGACATAAGGAACATATCCGATATCATCTGTGAAACGGATATTCCATAACGGTCAACCAACTCGTGATGGCGTCCGTAAAATTTACAAAGTGATGATTTCAACTTCACCATTTGCAACTCTTGGTTTAAAAATGAAAATTCACAATTGGGAAGCTGAAATCATCTCTTTTGTCGCAAAGTTTTGTTTTCAACCGACCCTCATAGTCAATTTCTAGATATAAGTCATAATCAAATGGCAAAATCAAAAGCTCAAACACATCAAACGAATGGATAACAACTGTCATATTCCTGACTTGGTACAGGCATTTCCTTATGTAGAAAATGGTGGATTGAACCTGGTTTTATGGCTAGCCAAACCTCTCACTTGTATGACAGTCGTATCAAATTCCATTATATTGACAACGATGCGTGAACAAAACAAACAGACACAATTGGTAAAATGTCAAAAATAGGGTTACAGCAGTCAACATTGTGTTATCATCTTAATTACTATAAAACAAACAAATGTTACGAAGAAGCAAATATAAAGCCATTCTCAGTCAATCTTCAAACATTTCGAATGCAGTAAAGTCCATAGTTTTCAAATCATGTGCTTGCTAACTGCTTAGTTTATCATCACAGTGTTCAGTAATCGTTTTATTTAACCGAGTGTACAAAATGTTTTGTATTGAATTGCCTGAACAGTCATTGTACAAATCAGCGTAAACACCAAGCGCATCATCGGAAAATTACTTTATTTTCTACACGGAATAAATCCGGAAAAAAAACATTTGTAGCTAAAACATTGTAACAGAACATAATGTGTTTATCTAATCGGCCATTTAAGACGGAGTTTTTAGTTCAAATTTGTTATTTAAACTAAAGTTCAATTGTTTGTGATTTCTACGTCTAAATGTTCTAAATGTCACTGATGAGTCTTTTTTAAATTTCAATCCTGGTATCTATGATGAGTTTAGAATTAATACTTGACAATTTATAATATGTTAAGAGCAGTAACCCGGTTACTATTTATTATTGATAACTTAAAATATTCTATATGATATCATTGCCAGTCTTGTTGTAAGCTAATTCCCAGGGTGTATCTACTTGCGGGTCGGTCTGACGCGTAAAATCTAATCTGTAATAACAATTCCAAAAGTATTGATAATTCATATATTTGTATTCTTGGATACCTCATGATCATTAGGATATATAATGTTAGTATGTATTTATACTCCGAAGAAAATACATTGTGGCATTAAACGCCTGAAAATGTATATCGTCTGTATAACCAGAAATTGGATTTAAAAAAAGCGAACTAACATTTCATATTTATTACATGTATGAACTAATGAATATTTTACATTTTTACGTCGAAAACAAGACCTTATAGCTTTGAAAAATCTTGTACGGTTTCAGTTTGAACATTTGAAAATTGATACCATAAAATAAAAGATTAGCAGAGAAGAAAACGTATAGATGTTTACCCGATTTGCATTGTTTCTATTTTTACCTTTTTCAAATTTGGCATTAATTCAATTTAACAGGAATTCTATCGCAATAACAACAGGAGCAGCTTTGTTCCTTGGATCATTTTGTCCTAAAAAAATGTACCAGTAGATAACACAATTGGATGAAACGATATTTTAAATACATGATATTTTCCTATACTTGTTTTTTTAAAGAAATTTTGTATCCAAAGTCGATATCAAGCTATCAGAATCCGAAACCGACACCAATTTTTGGTAATTTCTCTGGTTTTAATCTTAGGGACTGGTCATTTTCATTCATTGCGGGAGGGGCAAACATCTGAATTTCTCTTAGTATCAGTAGTGGAAGCAAAGCTTCAAGTGTGGAAGTTGTTTGTGACTTCAGGAAACTTTGTTTATATATGTAAAGATAAGGAAATGTGGTACGTATGCTTGCCACATTGATTATTAGAAAACTATCCACCAAATTTCAAATGAAGTGGATGTAAGCAATAGTAGACAACAGTACGGCCTTCAACAACGAGAAAACCCCATACCGTAAAGTTGGCTATAATATGGCCTGACATAAAAAAAAGAGCGAAACAATTTAATTGAGAAAACTAACGGCCTGTTTTATAATAAAAAAAATAACGGAAAACAAATATGACAAACATGAACCATCGACAACCACTGGACTACAGGTTCCTAACTTGGGACAGACACATAAAGAATGTGGCGAGGCAAACATGTTTGAAGGCGTCAACTCTCTCCTAACCTGGGACAATGGTGCAACAGCACAACACAAGAACAAACTATACAAAACAATAAACAAAAAACAAATATGAGAAACAGCAATAAACGGCAACCACTTGGGACAGACACATGTAGAAATTTTATTTAGATATGCCCGTTATGGTCTCATTGACATTTATCACACCTTCACTCCATTTCAGCACATTGTTCCTATCTTTTATTAAAGAAGTTAGTAAACTATTTTTCATACATTTCTGGAAGAACATGTTGAAACTTATAATTAGGAATTTTAGCTTAACAATGTCTTTCCTGTCAATATTTTTTTATTACTCAACTTCTCCATGTCATAACGGAAAATTGTTCGTATAAAGACATATAAGAAATTCCACACTTGGCTCCTAGATATCATCTTTAACCATTGAAATAAATGCTCAATCATGAGTTTAACGATTAATCATGTAAGAAACCATTATCAATATTATCAGTGTTTTTATTATATGGAAAGGGATGAAATATTAAGAAACTCTTCTAGAAAACTTGCAAAAACATCAAACTATTATTCCCTATTAGTGTCCAACAAACAAACAGAAGATGGTCATGACTCACACGAATAAAACATTGAAATGAAGTTTGAAGCTAAAAATTAAGACACAAGAGATATAGATTTGACATCTGAATCAAGTTTTAGACAAACTAACATGAATAATCAGATACTGATTTAGAGTATTCTTCAAATTAGCTATTATTTTGCATGTTAGAAATACATAACGTCTCAAATGTTGTAAAAATCCGGTTCCTCCCCACCCGATCTGAAGTATTGAACATTTTCAAGGCCCCTTAATTTCCTCCAACACCACCCCATCCCCTTTTCGGGTTACAAATGACCAGTCCCTTAATGTTTATTTGTAGATTTCTTTTAGATATTTTTTAAAAGCAAGGAAAATATTTTTCTATTCAAAATCTATTCTAGCTAGATTGATGTGATTTGTTACATTTTAGCCATAATGATAAATCCTGGAACTCTATTTTGACGTTTAGGTCTTACGTATTTTCATTAAACATAAAAGGGAGATCGAGTGTGCAAGGGAACGCTCTCATTTTTTTCTTTTGAAAACTACTGTATATTTATACACACTACATTATGCATGGTTGGTTAGTTAAACACATTAATACTACATGTATGACATTAGGATTTATAACAATGTTAAAACCTAGAATTACCTTTATTACGTCTGTCTGAGTTTCTAGAGCAAGGTCACAAAAAAGATTTCAATATAATAGAAGCAATTTGTCACATTCAACTGAATAATCGGCAAACATCTTGATTTTTTGCACATTTCATTGACACTGATAATCTAATATTAATCAAAAGTGCCATTTCTTTTTGTACTTTTGAAAAAATGAAAGTGAACCGTTCAGTTGACAGTGAAAATAAGATGCTCTCATAAATCTGATCAGTTACCATTGTGTGTGTGGAGTTTGTGGAATATATGGGTTTCCATGGCTTTTTTTGTAAAAAAAAAGTTATGTCATATTGAAAATATTGGTTCACGACTTTATTCAATCGTTGATTTATTTGTTTACTTAATTTGAGTGATATTGATGTTCAGTGGCTCGTACAGAGTGAAATGTTTAGTGGCTCGTACAGAGTGAAATGATCAGTGGCTCGTACAGAGTGAAATGTTCATTTGCATTAAATGATTTGTCTGATATTTAACTTATTACTTTTAGAGCATATAGCGGTATCAACATCTATTACTATATATACAGTACATTATATGTGATTAAAACATATGTCGTACCACTGAATTTTTCAGGAAAAAGCAGCCTGTATTATAGACTGATCGAAATTTGACAAGTGAACGATGCAAGTTATATACGCTTCAGTCTATTGTTTCTGACATGAGGAAATTAACAATAATAATTTTAATATACTTTACACGAAGCAGAACAATAAAGCTGTCATTTATCATTTTAATACAGTTTTATCAGACTTTTATCTGACAATGTCATAAAACTAGAGGCCCTAAAGAATCTGTGTCGCTCAGCTATATCTATGTTCATCTTCAACAATGGATACTTTTAAACATTGTGGACAAGAATAGAATTAAAGACAAAAATCTTTTTTTTTTATCCTTCATTGCTGATAATTTTTCTGTTTACAATTTCTCTCTATCTTCTTTAGTCTTTGCCCAAAACACAAAAAAGGGTAAAAAATTATCATTTTAGGGCAATCATTTCTATAAAAAGTGTAACGTGTTACCAGTAAGGCGTTAATATCTTAAACGAAAGTTCCAGTGAATTCTTAGATTCAAGCTGTCCATAAACAATACGACAATACCAAAAACCTATAACTATCTATCTATGCTATGCACAATGAACTAAAATATACACACTGACTCTTTGTCTATATGAAGTAGCAATAAACAATAATATATACAAGTATTATACAATCTAATAGCCTGTCCTCCAGATGGGACGGTCTGTACTACAAGGCAGTGCGGGCTGGTACAGCTTGTCCTCCGAGTGGGACAGTCTGTCACTACCAGATAGTGCGGATGGTCCTCCGAGTGGGACAGTCTGCTCTCTCAATTCGATCAGCTTTTACGTTTACTTTGTACCCGGTACAAAGTGTCCTTTTAATATTATTGCTCGTACGCAACTAATATCTATACTACGTAACTCTGTTGGTTTACTTGTCTTCTTCTATATAGGAACATTGACCGAATTTTAACAGCTCTTTGGCAGCTCATTTGACAGCCTAGAGTTGGGTTTCTCATCCACTTATATACCCGTGGTCGATTATATTATTTCCTTGATAGGGGTGTTCTCTAAATGTTCCCCTAACGGAACACAGAGAATCCCTTATGAGCATCCCTATAACCTTCGACCCAACCACTAACTTTCCCGCGAAACGTCTGAATCTAAACAACGCTTCCTCTAGCGTAAAACATGTATTGCTACAATGAAATTCTTCTTATTTGTAACCACAGTGATCAATAAACATTACAAAAAGTAAACAAACAATTTCGGCAAATGTGACTTATTTGAAGATATTGTTGTGTTGATCATTTTTGCTATACACAGTTTCTATCTATCTACTTTAGTATTATATTTTCCAAGATGATGGGCAAAAATAAAAGAAAGAAAACGGTAAATATCGTCATTTAAGGGCAATAACTCCTATCAGAAGTCGTCTGACAGTTTTTATTTAAATACACAGTAGATAGATCTCAACATTACTGTTCCGGTCAGACTTTCTATATTTAAAGCGTTAAAGCGGTTTTAAAGATAAAGACAAAACTTGCATTTTACCCCTATGTTCTAGTTTAGCCATGTCAGCAATGTTGGTTAGTAAGCGGATTCATCGAATACCTTTTTAAATGAGATACCAAAATGATGATTGTGGCCAAGTTTGGTTAAATTTTGGCTCAGCAATTTCAGGGGAGAAGATTTTGGTTAAAGGACAACGACGACTACGGACGACGTCAGCCGCTAAGTGATGAGATAAGCTCACTTGGCTCTTTTGGCCAGGTGAGTAAAAAGCGAAACCCAACTTGTGTTTACCTTAAACTATCCCTCAGATTTAACCTGTCACTTAAACTTTCAAAGATAATTGAAGACATCTGTTCTTAAAGATGTTCATTTTCAAATATTCCTTAGTTTTGGGGTGTTCCCTAGATAATCTATAAGTCTTTAGAGTATTTTGCCCATTGACTCCTATATTTCCCAGACGGCTTTAGAAACGAACATTCCTGATACAATTCTGACAATCTATTTCAAATCATAGTTACTTCTAAGACACTTCCGTACAGTTTAATGTCCATTTCCTGAACTGCGTTTCATATAAACATTTCAAAGACATCCTGTTTACGCAAACAATTAACGCGCACGATTTTTAAGAAAAAATAAGCAGACGTACTAAAATCCCCCCTCCTGTTATGCATCATCTATCAAAAGATTCCAATTGTTATTCGTCAGTGGCAGGTAATATCACTGTTCATTGTCTTTGAATTCGTGTTGTGGTTATTCGTCAGTGGCAGGTGATATCACTGTGTATTGTCTTGGAATTCGTGTTGTGGTTATTCGTCAGTGGTAGGTTATATCACTGTTTACTGTCTTGGAATTCGTGTTGTGGTTATTCGTCAGTGGCAGGTAATATCACTGTTTAGTGTCTTGGAATTCGTGTTGTGGTGGCAGTATTTAAGTTGACTTTTCGAATGTTTTAAATTGTACAGATGTGTTATTTAAGTTAATTAGTTAGGTTTTCTGTTGTCAAAGGCAATAGTTTACTGTAATAAAGGTTTGAAACGCCGTATATTTTGGAGAAAACATAGCAATGCTAGCAAGATGAATATTTTTAAAACGAGATTGTGACCTAAATAGAACAGCCTACACAGGATAGATCAACTTTTCAATCTCAGTCTTAATGCTAAATACATAGTTTGAAAAATTAAGTGTATCTTTAAGTATAACTGCTTAAAATTGGATCAGTTAGTATCAGTCTTGTCCGCCGATAGACTGTTAAAAAAAGTCATCATAGATACCAGGATTAAACTTGTATACGCTAAACGTGCGTTTCTTCTAGAAACCACTCATTAAAGGGGCATTAACTGAGGCAATAAACGTGATTTCCAATTGTGAACTCAATCCCTTCTTTTTCTTTTTAAACGTCAGTTTATTGAAATATCATCATCAAATTGTTCTATATAGAAATGAAAAAATAAATGATAGTTTCTGCGTTCACTTTACTTAAAATCTAGAGAGCCTTCACCAGGGACTCTCAAAAATATTTAATAAACTAAAATGTTTGTGTAAACAAACAAAAAACCTCTTTTAATATTAACTTAAAATATAAAAATATAACCCGAATAACTTTTTTAAACACTGTTTTATTAAGTATTGCAGCACTAGCTTGCAATTTGAAAAAAAAATAAACTATGATCAACTTTGTTTCTTTTATAATTTCATAGGGCTCATAGTTTTAGTTTGGAGCGCTTCATACAAAATATGCTTCGGTCAACACTTTGACATCCCTAATTAAATTACAAAAATAAACGGAGTATATATATCCCAGTTGATACGATATTCCAGGGCTTGTATTTCCTATCATGCTGCTAAGTCTTTAGTTTTCTATGTTGTGTTTTGTGTACTATTGTTTGTCTCTTTGTCTTTGTCTTTTTCTTTTTTAGCCATGGCGTTGTCAGTTTATTTTCGACTTGAGTTTGAATGTCCCTTTGGTATCTTTTGCCTCTCTTTTCAATCTGAAATTAACGATCTTCGTTAGAGACCATGCATTATGAAATCTGGTTCAAGAGAGTTCTGTAAGTTCTTTCATTAATAAAAATATATATGAAGATGAAATGGCGTGCTGAAATTATCTTTAGGAAATTCATTTCAGTGTGGATGTCCTACAAATCCCTTTTTGTTTTTTTAAGAGCCTAGAACAAAGTTACTGGAATCTTTCCTCCAACGTCAAGCAATCAAGTTTTATGTAGATAAATCTAAACTACTCGATTTCTGGCACCATTATGCTTTCGCTGCATTATTTTATCGCACGAACCAAAGCAGTTTTTTCTACCCTAATTTAGTATTTAGTGTCCCAGTCTCTTATAACTACTACTTAAGTTGTCATTTCAAACATCATGACTGAAACGTATATGGCCTATCAATTTCCTTCGATTATGGGATATCGTGTTTGATATTAGCAGGACTTCATTGTTATAGAAGTAATATATCCGTTATGTTCATATGAAGGTTGTCTTCGATGTTACAGTGGTTCACATAAATATTTGAATTGTCTGTCATTTTGAGTTTTCCTTTACTGAAAATAATAAACGAATGTGAAATTATTCCAACTTTAATAAATAAATTCATGGCACGTGGTTTTTAATGATAGGGAATTTTTTTGTTATGTGACTATACAGAAATTTTTGATGTTTATGATTCCTGTGAACCAATTGTGACAAGTAATAAATAAAATGACTGAAAAAAAAGGAAATTTGGTATGGTTTCGAATGAAACAACTATCTACCAGAAACTAGATGACGTGGATGTAACAATTATAGGTCACCGTACGACCTTCAACAATAAACAAAACCTATACGGTATAATAAACTTTATAGTGTTGTTTGTTTGTTTGTTTGTATCGTATTTGTTTGTTTGCAGTAGTGAAAATTGGTTTCTAGTTTTTGACCATTTTTTCGGTAATTGTTTTTCGAAATAAAGATTTATGAACATTGCATGTTTAATTTTAAAATCATGTTCTCATTAACAAAACAACAACGATTTAAAAACTCATTTAAAGAGTAGTGCTCCATGGTATCGTAACCATAACTAAATGTTTACAATTTTTTATCATTTAATTTTATTATTTTTATGGTAATGTCTATTTCTTTTAAAAACAGCTGTATTGAAAATAATTTCATTTTTACCATTGTTTCTGAATTGATAGCTAGCCGTTTAGCCAAATGCGATTATCGTAATGTTATTTAGATCTGTTACACAAGGTGCGAAAAGATCCCAACGGGCCAATTAAAACTAATATGTTAAAGGGGAAAAAAAAAAAAACACCACGACCAAGTGATATAAGACGACAATACAAATAAAAAAATAACCATTAATAAAAACACTTCACAGAAAGCTTATGATTGAGCAACACAAACTCCATACACCAAAAAAAAAAAAAAAAAAAAAAAACGGAGATGAGCCGTAGTGCTTCCATGATATAAAAATAAAGAGATGTGGTATGATTGCCAATGAGACAACTATCCACCCAAGTTCAAATGAAGTTGATGTAAGCAATTATAGGCAACTGTTTGTTTCTCTTCACGTTCAAGATTCACCTCATGACAAGCAACTTTCAGCAGAGGAACAACAGGTTGTTTGAAGGTATGAACAAAGGTAAAACGCAACTGTTAACTTCAATCAAAATAATAAATTCCTGCAGACCTACATATGCTATAAAGATAACTTTTAGTTCAAGCTAACATCAACATATTGCATAACTTAAGCTTTATTTATACCTTTAGTATTACGTTATTCAAAGAAGAGTTAAACATGCTTATTGAAACAGCAACATGATTTGCTTTTATTCTATGTGATCATTAATCCATCAAAAACATTGTTACAATTACAACTTCAGTTACAATTAGAATTGCACCATGCCTAACGGTTGCTAATAACTTCACCGTTTTGTGTTACGATTTGATATTTTATATAAAAAGAAGATGTGGTATGATTGCAATTAAGACAACTCTCCACCAGAGTTCAAATGACGTAGAAGTCAAGAACTGTTGGTCACCGTACGGCCTTCAACAATGACCAAAACCCATACCGCATATCAAGCTACAAAAGGCCCCGGAATGATAAATGTAAAACAATTCAAACGAGAAAACAAACGACCTGATTTATGTACAAAACAATAAACGAAAAAAAAAAAAACAAACAAACAAACAAAGATGATATACAGCAACAAACGACAACCACTGACATACAGGCTCCTGACTTGGGACAGGCACAGATATATACATTTACTCGTGCAGTTATAAGAGTAGTTTTTTTTCTGTGGAATCTCTGGTACTCGTGCAAATACAAAATTATTTGCGATATAGAGGCGAATGATACCAACCTCACAAGTCGAAAATAGACTGACAGCGCCATGCTAAAAAAACAAAAAAGACAAAAAGACAAAAAAAAAAACGTATACAAAACAGAACAGAGAAGACTAAAGACTGATAAACGTTGTTCCATTCTGTTTGTAAATTTCTGGTTCACGAAATGCACTAGTATTGGCATTAAGGGCCAGCCCGTGGTAAAATCAATATGCATTCAAGCCCCTACGAATTATTTATATTCTACTAGGGCAAAGATGGCAACTCTTTTGGATCGAAGCAATTTACAATAAGGGGACGTCCATTTGATTATGAGGGAGGTGCTGGTAGATTTTGGAAATGTATATTCTGGTTCCAATTTACTTGAATTGGATAATCTTGCCTTATAAGACACTAAAAAAAATATTCTGGCCCCATAATATTCCTTATTTGCTTCGCTCGCCAATTGCACAAGACAAACAATAGTTGCGGATAATCCAATAAGCGCTATGTATGCATAAAATTTGTAAAGAGATATGGTCAGTTGTGGATTCAGGGGGCTTACCCACCACCGGTACTAGTATTTCACCGTAAAAATATATTATCAATGTTTAATTTCATAAAATCATCAAAAAATTTGCATCGCCAGCTCGGAAGATGCTTTACTGCTAATTACTAATTAGGACTATAACGCCTTCCTGCCCTAGAAGCCTGTGTTTGCCCCTGATTGTTATGCTATAATCCAGCGTAAAACCCCACTACCACCTGCTCGTTGATGAGCAAGGGACTTTTTACAGTAATGGAAAGGGTACTTGTAAAATAACCTGTTTTATCTGTAAAATGAATGCGCGCAAATGTACTCTGAAGCTGCGCGAAAACTTTAGGATTTTTTAAAGCGCAAATGCAATGGTAATGCGCGCAGACATAAACCATCGCATTTTCATACCTCCATAACAAAACCGGACAATTGTCATGATGATCAAATTCAGTAACATGCTTAATATGATATAAGGGTCGCCATAATCCGTCGGTGTTTGATTTACTTTCGATATAAAACATAGTTCAGCTCTATTTTCAACAAGAGAGGGATTTTAGAACTGTCAACTACTAGTTATTACAAGCTAGCAGTAAATGATGGTTTTAAGTCTTACTAGGAAGTAAAATTAACAGGAGGAAAAATTATGCTGCGAGTTTTTATCTTCAAAGTCTTAGAGAGCAACATCGAAAATGTAACTGCATACTGGGAGCTTAAATATATCTCAGTGATTTCTCAGTGATAAAGACAGGGAAGTTCTCTGGAAAGTTAATTAAACTGTATCTACACTCCGTGTGTTAAGTGACTTATGTAAAAAAATCTATTTAATTTTGTTTCTATTTTTGAACGTTTTAGATATAACAGTTTAACAGCTAATTAATTTCTATGAGAAAACAAAGTTATCAAACAAATAATACTTCGGATCATTTACTTTATACTCTGTTGGAGAAAAAATAGTAATTTAATTTGTCATTTGTTAAAAATCAAAGTTCACGTTAACTCGATAGTCTATATAATCTCCTGCATCAGTGATGCTGACTTCGTTTGCTTTTCTCAGAGGACGTTAAAAGTAGTCATTATAGTTATATTCGCCAAAGAAACAAATTATCGGGGCGGCAAATTTTTCTGCGTCTTTGATAATTACTCAATATGCATGCATGAATGTGGCTTGAATAAGTTTATATTTATTTTTCAGACGAAGCTACAGAAATAATGTTGTGATTGCATATATGGATAATGAAAGTTAACAAAAATGATAAATTTTATTTTTTTTGCGGTGATGTGTTATGGATTTGTGACATTTACTTTTGGAAGTAACGTTATCCGTTTAGGATATTTAACGGGATCGGAACAATTGGGTAAATACTACCAACGCCCTGGCCAATCTATATCAGGTGCTTTAACTTTTGCATTGGACGAAATTAATTCAGACTCGACCATATTACCAAATCATAAGCTAGTTTTCATATCTGCAGAAACTTATGGAAGTGAAAAGGAAAGTATTCGGCAAACAGTGGAACTGCTGAAATATAATATTTCTGTTTATATTGGACCTCAGGAAACATGTATACACGAAGGGAGGATAGCTTCTTCATTCAATCTTCCTATGGTATCATATGTAAGTACTTTTTTTTAAGATATGTTAATACTTGTATGCACTACTTTAATGATATGTTAGTACGTGTATGCTCTACTTTAATGGTATGTTAATACTTGTATGCACTACTTTAATGATATGTTAGTACTTGTATGCACTTCTTCAAATATGACGAGAGAAAATCACGCACAAAATAAGCACAACTTGGTATGTGTGTAGGTTTGACTTATGTTTTTCTTTTTGTCTTCTCTCCTTTTAATCATGGTGTTGTATGTCACTCTTCGATATATGTTTTTTTGTCCCTTTTTATCTTACTTATCTTATCTCACATGTTATTAATATTTTCGTTTGCCAAAAGAGAAGAATATATTCTATACAAATTCCCATCTTTTACGTACCTTTTTAAGTGGAATGTCCGTGGACTAGACATTATAGTTCGCAAAAGCATATACAATTAACAGACATTTATACATTTAATATGGTCCGAATTTACTATAGTGATAGACAGGATTTATAGATATATGATTGATTTCAGCGGTAATCGACAAATTATAATTTAAAACAAGTGGCACTGCATGCAGTTATTAATGTAAAATTATAGAAGATATCAGCCGTGTATATGTCTGAGTCAGAAACCAAAAACACACGAAAAATTTCATTACTCTGAGTATTTTTCTGCACAAATAAGTTTTCCTTCAGGCTGCTCCAACTTATTAGACCTGTTGTCAGTGATTATAAGATTTTTCGCTGTTTGCATGCAGTCCCTTATGTTTTAGTGTTCATACATTACGTTTGGTTTGGTTTCGACCTAACCTGAAAACGCCAGAAAGACGTGTCATAAGGACATTGGTATCGTTTTTTTTTTTTCATTTGTCAACTTTGCGCGATGATTTTCCGTCATGTTACATAAGAATGTACTTTAATTGTTATTGTAAAGATACGTTTTATGACAGGGAAAATTTTCCGTTATAATGATTAAGATTAGTTCTGTCAGTTTTTCTTGTGATCTATAATTATATGGTTTTGTCTTGTGCTCTATAATTATATGGTTTTGTCTGTGACGGGATATGTATCTCACACTTTACCAAATTAATGACTGTTAGTCATTAAAACAGTGGAATTATAATGATATTGTTATTTAGCTTGGGATATTGGTTTGGTGTCTCGGCATTGCCAACTATCGTACATCTCATTTTTTTTGTGCCATGAAAGAACAAAGATATACAACACGAAAGAGCTTCATTTAACATTTATTCATAATAAAAATTCTACGTATCAAAACATTTTTTTTAATTTTGCATTGACTTAAAAACCGTAAAATCATCTAAGTAGCCTAGTATGTTATCATGACTAATTTTGGAACATGTATTTTCATTATAAATCGTCTTATCACCACGTTTAATGTGTTATTATTCTACTCACATAAACGATTTAATTGTATTAGAAGTAGAACCAATTTCATACGTAATGATTCTGAATTGGACATAGATAATCCTTATAAATATGTAAATTGGATATATTTTTTATTTCATTGACGTTTTACATCCGTAAGTTATGAAGTGTAACATAGATTAAATATGTCAAGCATAGTTTTGCCTTTTCAGTATATATTGGCTAAAGTTTCTCGTTTCCCCCTTGGAATCGACGTTTATTTAATATCATCATCATTATCATCTTTATGTCAATGTCTGTAACGATGATTTTACTCTATCCTTCAGAGAGAGAGAGAGAGAGAGAGAGAGAGAGATCCTATTTTAATTGGGTACACCTGAAAATACATGAAGAATTACCCTTTTTTTTAAACTCTCTTTTTATCTATGTATTTATTCATTTGTTTCAATGTATTCAAAATCGTAATAACTCATAATGATACTATAATTAGTACATTGCATTACTATAATGTCATTGTATTAATAGTTTTATTATTATTTTGTCTACAATATAATCAACTGTTGTTCATATTTAAATAAGATCTATTAAGGTCAGAAATTGTGTTGTTTGTAACTAAGAAAGTATTTATGGAAAAGATCATTTAAGAACTAAAATATCTACATATATTTATAGTATTTTAAAGAAAAAACAAAAATAGTCATTTTTTGCATAATTTCTTCTGTTCTCAAATTGCTTTTCGTTAATTATAAATCAAAGCACTATCGATCATGCAATTTAGTAAAATTACGAAGGTCAGATTGACGTATTTTACTGTTGATATCCAAATAAATCTCTACAATTAACATCTACAATTTAAATACTTCAAAAACTGTTTGCTGTCAGTTTACAAAATAATTACTATAAACAGTTACTTCGAGCTAAACCTAGTGTTCGTTGACAATTAACTAGGATTTATATACTTACAGGATGATATAGTCAGTTTTAAGTAAAAATATCCAGTAAAATTAAAAAGCAAATTGAAATCTTAAAATTTGAGCGTTGAACTCTATGTACAGATATTGATATTTGGTATTTGTATTTATTAGAAAATAATTTTCTTATGAATTCCTATTACTATGACTGATCATGATACACACTTTAGAATTGAATTTGAATTCTCTGAAATTGGAATTTCTAACGTATTATGTCAAATAAAGATGCGCTGATTGACATTATCTAAAATTACTGCATTTTCATGTCTTCCACTTCTATCAGACACAGTGGGTTTGTAAATAGATGTAAAAAAATTCAATAACTAGGTTGATTTTTCATCAAGTAAGTTCGCAAAGATAAAATAAGAACGATTCGGTTTTACAATTTTAAAATCGTGTTTAATTGATTTTGAGAGGCCATTAACGTCTTCTTTAAAGATACCATTACCTAAGTTTTTAGAGAGTTAGCTATTTATGGCTAGAAGATTAGCTAAGCGAAAATAATGAAAATCAGAGATATCGATAATTTGAAGAAAGTAATATATCTAAAATCTGGAATTAAAAAAAATTACAAACAATAAACCTTTGTAATAATAACCCCAAAGCTAAGTTGACTTTTAAACCTTTTACACAGTGAATTGATATAAAACAATTATTCAAAAAGGAAGAAGTCAAATCCAGTTCAGAAAAGATTGTTCGTTAATTATCTCTTATACTTTTGACTGTGTCCTGCATTGTATGATCTGTATAAACAAGACTATACTTTTCTTAAACAGTCAAAATTCAAAAAGTAGGGAGACATCTGATAATAATTGACAATATTGTAAAGTATCTTTTTCTATTTCATGTTCAGATTTAAGGATTACTGTACACACCATTTTGGTAATTAAAAAAATCAAAATGATTATTGACTCACCAGCAGATCCGGAAACGTAATTTTTAAAGTCTATAACAACGATAACAAATTTAAACCTTTGACTAAAGTAAGTCTGCAGACTATTTTCAGCTTGTTATTGTTCTTGTACAGAGATAAATCCGGTCACAATCCTTGAAACCATACAAGAAACCTGTCTTTTTTCTTTAATGGATACAGAAATCTGTAATGTAGATGTATTAAGTTCAATTTCTTAACTTAACTAGTAACCTGTTAACACTAAGGTTGTGGGTTCGTATCCGGCACGTTTTAGTGTGTTCGACTATAATCTTAATTGACTAGAATTGTAAATTTTCCTACGCGGAAGGTCGGTGGTTCCCTCCGGTCCCTCCGGCTTCCTCTACAAATAAAACTGACCGCCTCCATAATAGCACAATAGTGATGAAAGTTGCGTTAAACACTAACCATTCAATCAACGTTTTATCGCGTTCTCCTTTTCCTCGTGCATGACTGTCTTCAAAACAAATTAATAATCATCTGATAATTTTGTCCCCAAGAAACACGACATGAGTACCATTTTACTTGAAAGATAAATTGTGACGGCAGCGTTAATCGATTTTGGTTTATAACTAAACTGATATTTAGATTTCTAAACTTTGCATTGTTAAGGACTGGCCATTCTTTACGGTTTACATTAAAATAAGAAATGACACAACAGAAATATAAAAGGTACATGACGACATGCTATGATATTAATACTTTTCATAATATTTTTACAATTTAATTTTTCAGTAGAATTTAACATTTACAAAAGCGTTAGAAAATTGAATTTATGTAAATCTACATCTCATTTGCAATCATACCACATCTTCTTATTTTTATATTTAGAATAGATTTATACTGAATGAATATTTCTACCAAATGTAATAGATTTTACTGTGATAATATCCTCCCATCTAATGCCAACATGTACTTTGATATAAGAACATCTTTATATAACGCATTGCGATCAGTGATTTAACAGGATTTGCTATTTTAGAATACAGGAACCATTATGACTATTTGGTTAGAAATAATAATTGACTAAAAACCACTCGAGATTTTACAGCTACAGTTTACTGCTTATAAAGCCTTTTCAAAATAGACTGATTAGTTACAGTGCAAATGTGAGTAACCGCTTTATCTGGACGAAAATACTTGAATGAAGACATACAACTTTTTCTAAATTGATTTAAATGTTTTCTCTTCGGAAAACGATTAATTAAATTTTTCTTGGTTTATGATATTAATTATCGCAATGTTTCGGTTTTTAATGATTAATTGGCTTTTTATGATCTTTGTCTATTCTGAAGACTATATAAATAACACAAATGTCTGCACATTCAAGTATGATTGTAACAAACGTTTTGATAGCTCAGATTACTTCAGCAAAGTAATTAACTTCCGGTTCCATATAATAGAATGCTTATGGTGTTCGGACATAAAATAAGTGACAAGGGTCCAGTATAGCTACGCGCCATTCATGTTAAACAAATTTAGACAGGCGATTAAATCGAGGAAATGATTTATGTTTCCATCAAGCAGTGGACTTTTATAGGGACTGCGACGGAAAGATAAAGATAACTTGTCTGAATATTGTTAGGTCCGATATGACATCGAAGCTTAACATAAAGACATAGTAAAATAACACAGAACTAAAAACAAATTTCAAATCGAAATACGTGGCACTCACACAACCATTACAAAGTTGACTAAATTGCATCTCCTGTGCTCTAAAATAGACCAAGTTATGGAATACTAGCTAATTTACAGTTTAAGAATTCCAAACACGAAGGTTTGTCGTAGGCATATTGCTTACGTTGTCAGTATATATTGGTTTTGCTGTTAATATGAATAGAGGAAGATGTGGTGTGTACCTTCATGTATAATTTTTCAAGTTATTTTTTTATTTGAACGTGGTTGAAACGTTGATATTCGATTAATTTTGATAATTTTTTATACGAATTATTTTTCAAGCTACACATTCATGTTTGTCACATACATTCAGGTTATCCAGTGGTATTGACTAAAACTTATACCGACTCTGGACAGTAGAATATCTGGTCGAGCATATAGAGAAGCAACTCTTCTTAAAATAAAGCATAAACAATTCAAAATTCAAAATGTCTTTTCATTTCAGTAATAATTAATCATAAGTCATAAAATAAAAATAAGTAGATGTGGTATGATTGCCAATAAAGCCCGGTTGTCACTATCAAAGTTAACTTGGTCAAAGTTTTCGTTTACCAGGTAAACTTGGTCCAAGTCATCTGTTGTCACTATCAAAGTTTTTGATCAAAATCTAGGCCAATGAAAACTTTAACAAGGTAAATTTGGTCCAAGTCATAGGGTTGTCACTATCAAAATTGTTCATTAAAAACTTGGTCAAAGAAAAGTGATTGGATAATTCCAGTCCAAGTCCATCCGAGTTTCTAGAAAATAAGATGAGATTCTTTTCCATCCAAGTCCTTCAAAGTTTTTGATCAAAGTTTTCTTTGACGATTGTCACTATAAAAAATCCATTAAAAACTTTTACCAGGAACACTTTTACAAGAAAACTTGGATAATGACAACGTGTCTTAAGACAACTATCAACAAGAGATCAAATGACGTAGACGTAAGCAACTTTAGGCCATCGTACGGCCTTCAACAATGAGAAAACTCCATACCGTATAGTAAGCTATAATAAAAGACCACGACATAAATATTGAAAAGAGAGAACCACCGGCTAGACTTATGTATAAAATAATAAACCAAAAGTAAATATGATAGACAGTTGCCAACGGCAACCACTGGATTACAGGATTTTTACTTGGGACTGGCACATACAAATGTACTAAATAAGTCGGGTTAAAACATGTTTATGAGCGCTCGATCCTTCCATAACCTAGGAAAGGTGTGAAACAGATCAACATAAAATCAAATTGTAAAAATCGGTTACTATTTAGAACCACAATTGTGTGATTTTTAAGTAATCTTTTATACTGTGTAATCGAAATAAGCTCACGTAGTTAATATATCTCGGTCGCTATGCCATTGTCTGTGGTGACATAATATATCTCGGTCGCTATGCCATTGTCTGTGATGACATAATATATTTCAATGATGTAATCTATATGTATCACTGGTAAATTAAAATTTTTCTTAAAACCTATAAATTATTTCATAGATATATGCAAAGATTTGGTTTGGAAGATTGGCTGAACATTTAGAAACTCATTACAAACGGTAAATCCCATCCTCATTTTTACGGTGATGTTGCTAATACGATCCAAGTTAGCCTATCGATAATTTGAATATACTCATTCTTAAAGGTTATCTATTTGACACCTTAAAAAGATCTTTGAGTATTTTTTTTTTTTTTTTCATCAGTTTTAACATTGATTTGGTTTTTAATAAATTAAAACATAATTAAATATAGATTCATATATACAGTTATAAACACAAACGGTGCTTACATTATGTCAATACTTAAATTTAACATAATCCAAAGTCATGTTTTCTCAGATTTTATGACGTTTTACACTATATCCATTGAATGCGTACTGACTGATATTTTAGTCTGGGAACATGATTTAGTTAAAAGTTGTAATTGGCCTTGAACTAGCTTTCAATGTAAAAAAAAAGTCTTCCAAATCTAGATCGCCCTCTTCGAGCTTTGATAACCTTCTTCCACATCTTCATCATCCGCTAGGGTTACATAACATTAGAACTATTCTTTTTTCACTGCCTGTTAATTTTCTAAAATGTTTGAGAGGTTATACACTTGACAAGGGATGCATAAATACATTTTCTCCAATATACAGACTGGTCAGTATAATTTGTGATGTAGCTCTTTTCCATCTTTATAAACCAGTAAGATCGGAACCTTTACTTGACGAAAAGAGGAAATTCCTTCCAGTTCATTTTTCTAATAAAGGAATTGATGCTATCAACATCAGCAACGTTCTTCATCACAAAGAGGTAATATCTAAAATTCCACTTTATTTTCAAAATCAGCCTGTTCCTATTGTATCCTACAGTTACATCAAAACCATTGCACCTAAAGTATTTAACTATAAGCAAGCATTGAAGACAGGACCTTGATTTAGAGGAATACCTAAAAGAACCATCTGACATGTGACTGTTCCCACTCGCCTTATATTTACAGCCCTCTGGCCATCTTATTACTGGGGATCTAAACATAATTCAACATGAACATCTCCGAAAGGTGGTATCACATGGTCCTAAGTTTAGAGAACCCAACACATCAATTGGAACCATAATTTCAAAAATAATTATGGATTCCACTAAGGACTACGCCATAGCATGGGCTAAGCGAGAAGAAGTTGAACTGCACACTTTGTCAGAAAGGGTCAAAACAATCAGGTCTCTGATGAAACGTTGAATTCACAAGTTGAAAAACTGTGTAAATGATCGACAAAAGTCCTTTTTCAGAGGCAAAGAAGCTGTGAAATGTCTATCATCTCTTCACGGTATATGTTGTTGCTCCTGCGGACAAAGCTTCAAATAGTATTGTCTTTGTATGTAAATCATACTACTACGAGTGTCTTGTTAAAGAATTAGGTATACATGAGCACTTAGGTAATCCCACATACAAAGACATATCATTTGACAAGGATGAGATTTTGGCGAATCATAAGTCCTTCATGGTTTCTATGACCATTACATTGAATAGCAAATATGAGGACTTACCTTGTTTGTATTGGATACCTAAGCTTCACAAAATTCCGTACAAACAACGGTACATTGCCGGCTCATCTGCATGTTCTACAAAGGAATTGTCCATTTAGATTGACAAAAAGTCTGTCCGTAGTGAAAGAGGGTCTTCAGAAATACTGTGAAATTATTTACTCGCGTGGTGGTATTAACCATATGTGGATTCTAAAAAATTCTAAAGAACTTCTGGATAATTTTAAATCTCGATCTTTCTCTGAAATTAGTTATATCAAAACACAGTGGTGTTAAAGCACAACATCAGAGCATGTTTGTTCAGGTATTAAAGGGATAGAAAAAGGGGTTTTCAGTTAAAACTGTTTGACGCATATTAGTTTTATGTCTTTCACTTATTGTGCATGTTCGTAAGAATTCCTCCACCAATCAAAACTGTTCGCCACTAATAGCAAATAGTGGCGTTTAACACAAAATTGTCAATCAATCAATAGATTTATTCGCAATAAATGTATTTGTCCTTTAAATTTGTCTAATGATTTTAATTTCGAAAGTGTATATCTTTGCAGTTTAGCTTTCAATTCTGGTTTTGTACATTTTACTAGACTTCTATGGTGTAGCTATGTACATATACGCAGTATTTCAAGTTTTTATGACATATACATACAAAAGGAAAATAAATCGACGTTTGATTCAACAGCTTGTAATTGTTCTCTTATTATATTTCAAAAGAAAATAAGAAGATAACTTTATATCAAAGCTTTGTTTCTATCTATTCATTTATTGTCCAAAACGTGTTCTTGTAAAATGATTATCAATTGTTTTACCGCGGAAAAAGTGCAGAGATAATTTTGAATGGAAGACATTTATATCATCATAACCCAACTTTGCCATTCAGGTAACAAGTCAATTATTAACCCTGATTGTATTTCTTTAAAAAGATTGCAATCTATTTTCATTTCATTGAATGCTCAAAGACAATTTTCATTTTACATTTAAATGAATTCTATAATTCGGATTGATCTTTTAAGACATTCCTTTTACAAAGTGAATTTAAAAGATTGAGATCACTTTCATGACACATGTGTCGAAATGCTTAAGCAACTAAAGTAATTGAAATTAATCGCGATTAGTTATAATGACAACAAAAACAATTATTGCATTCGGTTAACATCGATTCCCTTGGGACAATTGGTTCAAACGTACAATATTTCTTGGTATCATTTTGTATGTTTTGCTTTGCGTAAGTAGTCAAAATCTTTTTGGAGAGGTGATTATGGGTTTTAAATCTCAGAAATAGAAATTGACCTTAAACTTTTATAAAATTATCAATTAGCGCATGTAGTTTTTCATAGCTATACTTGTTTTATAATGTATGCATGATACTGCTACAGACATGTACCAATCCGTACTGAACTTTTATTTCCGTTTTCCAGCGGAAATGCTTAGATTTATAGAACTATTTTCAGCGGAAATTCTTAGATTTATAGAACTATTTCAGATGTCAATTACGATATTGCTTATCAATTCATAGCTTTATAGAAAAATGTATGTCTTTTTTTTTTTATCAAAATGTCATCTTTTTGTGTTAATAAATTTCATAAAAGGAATATATCACAGCAGTTTTATAAATTGCTCACATGAACTTCAATTTATAAGTTTCCAATAATGACTTACGCAATATATTATACAAGCGAATGAAAGTTATAATTGAAATTTCCAAAAGGTGGCTTTTAGTAATTGGTAAAATTTTCACAGTACCTACTGGAAACTGAACGGAAATGAAAATATTTTTCTCAATTAATCATGCATCTGATATTAAGATTACAGAAAAGCCAAAGTTCTATTATGATCTTTTCAAACTGAGAATCAGAGGAAATTCAAGTGCAGTTGAATTTTATGACATATCATTCGTTATCCCGACAGTACAAGTGTTGGGTTTTGTGCTGTAAAACAGTCATTTGTTTAAATATGAGAAAACAGGGAGGAAAGTTTGAAAAATAATCGTTCGTAGTGCACAAACATATTGCATCCAAACAAGTTTGTTATAGTATATCGTATCTAAGCCAAGTTTCCATGATCCTCTTTACCTACCGGTATTGTACTGGTATCCTGCTAAAACCAAGTGATATATATCAGATTAAATTTTGCTTGATTCTCTCCGTAGAAAATGGATATTCAACAATCTAACGGCCGACAAACAATCGTACTTGCATGTAAAAATATGTGTTAACCTTTATCGTGTTTTTTTTTTTTTTTTGCAAGTATCATTTAGAAAAGAAGGCGTTTTGTTTGGGTTTACATATAAATCAAACTAAAAGGATTTGTGTTTTGTTATTGTGCTTTGCTTTCCAATGTACTTTGTTCAAAAATGTACCCGTTAACATTAGATTAGCAAATATGCTTTGAATGTAAATGGCTAATCCGTTGGTCTTTCTTTTTTTTTTTTTTTGTTTTTAAGAAATATGATTTAATTTATATTTAATATTAAATCTAAATTGTAAAGTAGTCAAAGAATATATTCGTGAATTATTTTTTATTGCATGCAGTTATTTTTTAAAGAATTGAATGCCTCTTTTTCATAATTTTATTGAGGTGTAAAAGCATTGATGGAGCACATTTTGGCGGAAGCGCTTCATTCCAAAAATGTGCTCACGATCAATACTTCTACAACCCTATAAAATTATAAAATGAAGCATTCAAATCTTATAATAACATTTAAGCTACAACCATGAAATTAAGAGTTATATCAAGCTTTTTGTTTGTTTTTCTATGCATTATTTTAACATTTTCACGGATATCAGTGCATTCATAACTGTTGTATTTTAAACTGAAATAAAATTTGATATTGGAGTGCCTCAAAGTTGTTGTCAGCCAATCAAAATTACAGATCCAATGAAACATACATGTAATGAAATTATAATGAAGAAAATATTGCAAATTGATTTCAAAGTAAGATATGCAACATAAAAAACCAGAAATTCTGCATCTATAATCTTAAATTCAATTCACTTTATATGGATTTTAAAACGGAAAAGGCAAGCGATCCATCAAAATCAAATGAATGAAAGATTTCGACTTAATAAAACTTATCGTTCTTTTGAAGTTTTATGCAGATTTGTGTAAATTATCATTGTTATACTCGAGAAAAATTACCTTTCCCACTTTAAACTATGTAAAAGCAACAATTTTGATGGAAGAATTTTTCAGCGCATTAAAATTAAAGTTTTCAAGGGGAAAGAAAATCTGTGCCAAATTAAATCTGCAACAATCAACTATTTCATTTTAATTTTATTTAAAATGATTTAATTGATCCTCTTTTTTAATTACATGTACTAGTTATAAAACATTTTAATGACAATCTGTTTAGCTGAGCGGGATGCATAAATACACTGCCACATTTGGTAGGAATGAAAACAAAACTTCAAAAATCTTCAGTCTCAATTTTCTCGAAGGTTAGCACGGTGACCTATGTTTTATTTTGGTTTTTTTTTTACAACTCGCCTTGTACTACAACATATTTCAAAATTATAAAAATGACAATGCAATGTGAAACTGTATCGGTTGCCCTTAAGCGAAAAGAACCTTTGCGACAACTTTTTGAGATGGCCTATTGTAAGGCAAAGTTTTTGCCCTACCCAATATCTAATTTTCTAGTGGCCGTCCAAATTTTACGGCCATCATTTTGTTCGATACACTTTGCAGAAACTACCTACATTTAATTAGTTTTTTGGTTAGAAATAATCTCATACTGAATATGCATGATATATTTGCCACTGTACATTAAACAAACAACAATAGAAATTCAATCTACTTTGCACGTGGTTTAGGACTTATTTTTGAAAGTTAAGCCATTTCAAATTGTTCTCAGCACATAACAAGATACCCAATACCTTTTGTTTTCTAATCAATTTATATATCTATATTTTACAGCCTGAATTCGTTTTTTCTTGTTGGTATATTTATTCGTATAAGAAACAGGCAGCTAAGAGTCGACCATATTAAATCTTATGTCTTGATTTTGTGTCAAAATTTGTTCACGCTTATAATTGTACATGCTATACTATTTATTTATCTCGATCTGTTTAAATAAATGTTGCCATTTTTCTTATGCATTGACCATATTGACAATGGTCAAATATTTCATTTTGTTTCAGTTAAAATGATGGGATTTTTTATTTAATGGGTCTGTGAATAAAGGTTCTATTTGTGATATTTTAAAGACGTCATAACTGCATTTACCACCCACTTAGAAATACACAAACCTGAAATTATTGTATTGCTTCTAAAGATAGTTTATTATTCCAGTTGTTATATCAGTTAAAGAAAACCAACATAAAATACGTACGTTTTGATAATTAAAGAGATGTCTTAGTGTTGATGATGAAAGCCGTGTCAATTCTTTCAGAATGCTAAAAATACTAGTCTGTTTTGTTTGTTACAATCAGTATTGTAGGTATCAAACGATATCATGCTAAAATAGAAGTCAATGCAACTTTATACCTTAAGTCTCAACAATGTGATTATTAAGTTTTTAGTCGTGGGAATTTCTCAACACATATAAATATTGGATTTACTAATCGAACCATATGTAAAATAAAGACAAAAGTATGCCATGATATGATTTTCTTCTTGTATTTTGGTTGAGATGTGTAACTATTAGCTTTCTCACTTCCCTTGGTCTTCGATCAATAGTGTCTCATTGACAATTATTGATGCCATAATATCATACTACGGTTTTATCATATCCAAGCTATTGACTGGAAAACACGAATTTGTCTATTTTAAAGGAAATTATTTGACTATCTGAATATTTCTTACAAGATTTTGACACTTTTCTATCATTTGATTACCATACATTATTAGCTTTCTGATTATGTTATTTCTGCTCTATATTTTACAAGATAAAAACGTACGTTATCCATTATTAAAGTTATGAAAGATAGTTTGAGGCATAATTTTACGTCCAAACTTTTTAATGATGGTCCGGAAAAGAAATCTATTGTTAAGAAAAATATTCAAAAGTAAGAAAAATCTCTGATTTTATCCTTCAACTAGACGGAAGTATCTTATAAACTATTATAGATGAATCCCGTGCTCCTTGCAGAAGTCAACATGATGATTTCATGATCTTATACTATATTGCAATTTTACAGTATCTTTTAAAAACTAAATGTTTGTTATTATTGAGTGTTTATTTATAACAATGAGATTAAAAATATATATTTAGAATTATAAAGACATAGTTAGTTTTCTCGTTTGAATTGTTTCACAATTGTCAGTTCAGGGCCTTTTATAGCTGACTATGTGGTATGGGTTTTGCTCATTGTTGAAGGCTGTACGGTGACCTATAGTTTGGTAACTTCTATGTCATTTGGTCTCTTGTGAGGAGTTGTCCCATTGGCAATCATACATCTTATTTTCATATACTAGTAGCAATGTGGCAATCTATATAAAACGAGAAACACTTATGAACCACATCAACAAACGACAACTACTGAACATCAGATTCCTGATTATGGATAGCTGCATTAGGCTCGTCTGATTTGATTTTCATGTTTGCTGTATTTTCCAGTATAAAATGTGAAAAAAAACACGTAAGTGCAACCAACTCAAATTAAAATTCATTTTCAATTTCTTTATATTTTCAGTAAGTTTTTTTCTTTAATTTAACTAATAAGGCTTAGCAAATCGAACCATTTGATAAATAAAAACAATGTCAGATTTTAGCAGAGATTTTAAAAGTATTCGTTTTATCGTCGGTTTTCAAAACGTTTGACCTGGAGCTTACTTAAGAAAAACGTACGCTTACATGTAGGAGGTATATGATAAAGCAATGTGAAATTATGAAAATCATGTGATGTAAACTTTATTTATTCAGTTTTATTTGTTATTCCTTTTTTTTTTTTTTTGGTTGTAAAAATCGATTCTGCATTATCTTGCCTTTTCCCTATTTAAAGGTATCATCTATCTCCAATTGGTATCACAAAATATCCGTTTAAGACTAATTAGTATTTTTTGTGCATGCAATAGACATTGTTAGAATACTGTGACGTGTACTTTTTGTATGTGTATGTGTGTTTAACAGATTTGTTTTGATACTTCTAACAAATTATGTTATGAATAATTTTCATCACACATTCGTTTTTGCTTATCATGTTATTTCCATTAAAACATAATTTTTCCAGATAACTACAGAAATGTTTTGTTTGTCTCTGACGTAATATTCTTAAGGTATGACCGTTCTTAGCAAACACATTTACTAGATAGTCAGAAGTTATATACAAATTTGAAAGTAGTGCCGTTCCCTAATATTTTTCAAAGTATGAGGGTAGATTTTTAGCGTTATCAAGATCTAGTGACTCTAAAATTCCAATTAGATCGGTGCTAGAGGCCGCCGTCTTGGTCTCTTAGCGTGAGCTTTTTCTCCGTTGGCGAGTTCGTGTTGCGACCCGTGTTGTCACGAATTACATTTGTAATAAACAATACCCCGTCGTTTTCGTTTCAATATTTTGAAGCTTTTCTTATTTTTATGTATTTTTCAATCACTGTGGTGGTAGTAATTGTTCTGCCAATTTATTTTCAATGTAACGCTTGGGTCCCACCTTCCCTAAACAAACTATCGTCCATTTTCAGTTTGATGCAATTAATTATTTTTATATATTTGGCTTCGAATGATTTAGGTCTGAAGCGTTTCTGATCAGGACTATTCCAGAAAATAAGATAAACCCTTTATAAATTCCATGCGTCCGAAGCTCTATAATAGATTGACCTTCGCCAGGAACGCTCAAAACTAAACATTTGAAAGCCAGAGATGCGTAAATACATTGCAACGTTAGAACCTTTATGACCAAAAAGGACCTAAACAGGATAGCCAAATTCATTTAAGTTAACTCTGCCTGATGAGGAAGTTAGAACCTTTATGACCAAAAAGGACCTAAACAGGATAGCCAAATTCATTTAAGTTAACTCTGCCTGATGAGGAAGTTAGAACCTTTATGACCAAAAAGGACCTAAACAGGATAGCCAAATTCATTTAACTCTGCCTTATGAGGAAGTTGGAACCTTAGTTTCTTAATTTATGAACAGGGAATTTTGAATACTACTAAATTCATGTTATAGATCATGTCAGTACCGTTTTCGAAGCTCTGACTGCTCAGCTGATTATACCCTCGGGGACTAACAGTCCAACAGCAGAGGTATAAATTTTGTGTGTTCGAAACTTGATATAAGTTATAAAGGTAAAACTCCTGTACATATCTTCTTAAGTTGTTAGGTTTGAGTGTTTCTGACGAAGGTAAATCCAGAAAAGCATCTTACTTGTTTATTATTTGTTGGTTTGTCTTCTTGTATATTATGTTGGTCTTAATAGTCTCTATAAGGAAGTTGCATTGTGATTTTCTTGTTACACAGTTCATTGTGAACTCTTCTAGTTCTTATTTGACATAATAGATGTAATGGGTGTTTTTATTGTTATAGTTTCCATATGTCAATGACACAATTGTTCCAAGGTAAATCGATAAGAAATCTATGACAAGATAAACTACAATATAGATAAGGACGAACATCGTACCATCATGTAGCAATGAAGAAAATTATTGTGAAAACAATGAAGTAACTTTGAACACAGGCGATTGGGAAAGGACAAATATTTCCGCTTTAATATAAAAAGACTGTCAAAATCAGTTCTGTAGTTCCAGTTTGGGTCATGTCGACAAAATGGTATGTGTCTATTTGTAATTATCGACATTCTTACCGCCCAGTGGCCTTTGCCATGGTATTGGTATAAATCAAATAATACATCGTATCTGTTAATTTCCATTTTATAAAACGATGTAATTGTGTTAAAGCTTAGGTTACAGCTACCTGGGATAAAGTTAACCCTAGACAGGTTTTGATGCTTCTGTTTAATTTCTTTTAGTTTATGTGCTCTACAACGTTTTTTTTTTTTTTACTTTCTAAACTTCTGGCCTCTATCGTAACTAACGAAGGATATCCTACAATGGCTTGTTGTGCGGACGAAAAGCATATCACAACTGTTATTTATTTTAAGGGCACCTTTGCATTTCTGGTTTCTTTACACCGAAGGAAATTGTTCGGTTGTTTCTCTTGCCTTTCAGTTGTTTTAAGTTTTGTTTTGAATACAATCTTAACTTCCCTGAAAGAGATAATCGTCGAACATGCTGTCACAAAATCGACGAGAGAACTGTCGATGTCGCTCTTACAGATCTGTTTGATTAACTCTTAAAATGTTTTGCTTATAATCAAAACCACTTCGTTTTCTGTGATTTTCCGATCCTTATAAAATTATACTGTTTTTTTTTAGTATTGTTCAGAGGCTGACGTGAGTAATAAGATACAGTATCCAACATTTGGGAGAACAAAGCCAACAGATTCTCAGATCTCACAAAGTGTTGTGTCGATTCTGAAAACATTCAACTGGAAAAAGATAACCTTCATACATTCCAATGATAAAGATTATAAACACACAGCAGAAACAATTTACCAGGTATACAATATTCATGCTATTATGTCATTGTAAAGTCATACTACAAAGGAATTATTTGTTATACTGCTTTTCCAGTTCAACTTTGGGACGAGCAGGCAAACATTTTTTTTTATTTGTTTGTTGTTTTATCTGAGCTAACAAATAATTGATCACCTGATGAAAATATGGAAGGGAGACGATATATTATATTTTTAGCTCACCTTACCCAGAGGCAAGAGTGGTCTTCTGCCATCTTTTGGCGAACACCGTCCATCATCGTCTTCTCCTCTGAAACTGCTACTATAAGGAGCTATTGGCCCTAAATAAAGATTTTACCATTTTTTACGTTTTGAAAGAAAGAGAAAAATCTAAAAGGCAGAAAAGTATCAGCAAGACATTATCTAGAAATAGGTCAAACGGCCGAAATTGTCAGTCGACTTGGACTTGGAATTGGAGTTATTGTCATTACTAATTATTTTTATTCATTTTTGCATTTGTTTGGAGAAAAATGTAGCAGATAGAGAGAAACAAATCAGCATCACAAAATAAAAAAAAAGATTTCAGGTCATGAACTATATTATAGTCTTTACTGGTGGAGGGTGATCATTGTTGAAAATGTACAATGATTCAGGTGACGACACTTTAGAGCCTCTAGTTAAGATTCCTTTTCGGAGTTCTTTTCTTTTTGATTTTAAAATTAGAGATCTGATAATCAGACAACAACTGGTTTAGATTGGCCCAAGTAGAATGACCTTCCTGAGTCACGGCGTCATGATGTTGATCGAAATGCTCTCTGGCTTATCTTTTCATTTCCTGTCTAAATAAAGGTTTATACGCCTCCTAGTAAATATTGCATGCAATGAATACGTTTTCCTAGCATGCGATGAATATTTAATATTGAGAGAGTCTATATGAACAATCTCATTAAACGATACTGTCTACAGTATGTTAAATTGAACCCCATTAAAACGTATCATTGGAATCCTTTTGTTTCATATACTAGTAAGTATATGTTTATGTGGTACACGCTATCTTTTGTGTGAAGTTTCAGGTGAAATCCATCTCACGGTGTGGAAATACAGTTTTCATCAATTCAATATTGTATAATTCGTAATAACCTGATATGACTCATTGACGTAATAATCAACACGGCTGGTGTCACTTGTGAAGTTAGAATTGCTGATCCTTTCTGAGTTTTTACTCACGGCTTTTTATGGTGTTCGTGATGCTCAATTTTCTGTTAAGTGTTTTGTGGACTTCCCATCTTTTTATCTTTTGGCCATGAGATAGACTTTTTGTCCGTAATAGCTCTCATGGTATCTGCCCTCTTTTTTCAAATTTCAAGAAAAAATATTTGGACGACCAGGGCTAAGGGATACTGTATAACCTTTGCAATTTGTAAAAAGCATCAAAACTGATCAGTTTACATATTTTGCCAAGGAAGATGTTTGTTAGTTACTCTCAAAACGTCACTGCTTATCCTTCGCATGTTTGTACCCTCTTATAATAAAACTGACCGCCATGAAATAATGCAAATGTGTAGTTATTGATGTTAAGTTCCATCAATACGATAACAATCCCTTTCATTTTTATTTTTATTTAATGACGTTGAATTCTATCAATACTATAACAATCCCTTTCATTTTTACAAAATAGCAACATTTTTCACTTAGAATTGTTCATTTTGTAGCTGTTGTTGCAACACAATCTTACAGTAAATTTTCGAAAAGTTTATGCTGGACCTTATTTCCATGGACATACTGAAAATCCTTTCATTCGGATCGTTTCGGAAACTTATATTGACACAAGAAGTAAGTACTAGTTTATTTTTCACAATTAAATGCATAATTTTAACTTATGCAATGTCTTAAGTACGTTGCAATTAAAGGCATTGTTCAAAGCTAAATAAATAACAATTCGATAAGGTATGCCCTTATTTTGATTATACAGTGGTTACTCTAAAACGACCACTTCTACTTTCATTGAAAATACCATCGTACGATCGTATACTTTATATGTCTGTTTTCAAGTTTCATTTGGTTTATTTAAAACAACTCTGCACCAAAATAGTATTAGACACTTATGTTGTCTGACATTTTCACATTTGTTAAATAAGTTTTCTTAACAGATGACATTTTTGTCTCCATTTGGTTGACAATAGCACATTATTAGTCAATTCCAAATCAGTATTCTCTTTCTGAATTATAGAGACCATTAAATAGTTGTGCATCAGTTTGATATCAATCCATTAAGTTCTTAGTGCTAAAATGTTTCAACTTTGTCGTTATTTAAGGAAAAAAGACTTGTTAATAATTCGCATATTAATACAACAAAAAATAAATAAGAAAAAAAAATTGTCCTAAATACTAATTCAAAAAAAGATTTGGACAATAAGACCACAAAGACCGTTGTCGACGAAAATATTTGTGAAAGAGGTTAATAACATTGCTCTAAAAAATAAAAACAACACGTTATAAATTTTAGCGCTTTTCTGGAATTACCTTCATCAGGAACGCTCAATACCAAATATTTGAAAGCCAAGGATGTATAAGAACCGAAACAGTTGAAGGGCTATACAACCAAAAAGGACCTAAAAATAGCCAAATCCATCTAAGGTCAACTTTGCCTGAGGGAGTTGAAACCTTGTTTCTAAATAATTCATAAATTTATAAACGGACAATTTTAGAAAGGTTTGTTATAAATCATTTCAGTACCGAAGTACTGACTACTGAGCTGATAATACCCTCGGGGACTGATAGTCCGCCAGCAGAGGTATCGACCCAGTGCTGTAAATACCGGGATTAAAATTTTGTACGCCAAACGCGTGTTTCGTCTACAAAAGACTTCTCAGTGACGCTCGAAAAGTTGAAGCGCATTGAGGACCCAAAATTCCGAAAGGTTTTGCCAAATAATGCTAAGGTAATCTATTCCTGGGGTAGAACACCCTTAGTATTTCGAAGAAAAATCAAAGTTTTGTAAACAGGTAATTTATAATTATGATCATATCAATGATAATTCATGTCAACACTGAAGTACTGACGTACTTGATTTGAGTTCAAGATTTACACGCATTTTTAAGAAATGTACGATTTGAAGAGCGCATCATCTCATTCACCATCACATTTATATACGATCCCTTTTTAATCGCCATACACGAAGATCAAACTTGTAACTGAAGAAAAATTATTTTGCAAAAAGAGTTGTTCTTGAAATTTATCATTGAAATTCACAGCTTAACTTAGTTCGAAAAATCTTGAGACAATATCAGCACATTTATTAACCGGGTTTTCCGGAACACCAGTGAAACTCTTTAAGACGCTTGAACGGTGATTTAGTTTTGTAAAAGCAGAAAACCATTGAAAGATTTAACATCACCTACGCCTTAAATTTAACTTGAGTTCTTTAAAAATGTCAACGGTTACCGTTTAACATTAAAAAATTCAAAAAAAAAAAAGAAAAAGAAAACACATTCTTTCCCGATGGTAAATGCAAGACACTCCATAAACAATTATGCAATTGTTGTTCTTGTAATTATCACAAGCATGTAACTGATCACAAACCGTATGCGTTTTATTGCAATGATGTTGAAGTAAAGGCAAATTGCTTAATCACTAATGCATCTTACGCGGGAATAAATGTCGTAACCGAGAAAGGCTTTATAATATTGTTTGTAGACATGATTCATGTTTTTGGACAATGTGCAAGTAATTAATTGTTTTTCTTGCTCTCAAAACAACATAACGGAATAGTGTTTTTATAATCTAAAAGTATTTTAGTAAAACTATGCCCTTATACTTGCATGTGCTTGGGACAACAATGAATTGTACCGAAGGTATATGTATAACCTAAGGATTTTTATTAAGTTTCAATTGTAAAATGTTGTTCGTATAATTCTGGCAATAAGATCCTTGTAGACTTTGTCTTCATACTAATGTTCCTTCTAAGTGTCACAAGGTATACAAGAAAGTTTGTGACAGTGTCACACACAGTGTAATTTTTTATAGATGTTATAAAAGGGTTTTTCCTTGTTTTTAAATGTCATTAGGTATAAAACTATAAGATAAGGACCATTTGCGCAATTTGATATGTAGCTTTGCTCTGGATATTTAGTGATATGTTTTAAACAAAAGAAGAGACGATATGATTATATTTTGGTTATCAATTTCAGAAATCTCTATCATCGTAAAAACATTTATGACTATTTGTATATATGTTTTTGTTTAATCTTAATTGATAAAAGAGGTTTTCAAATATACATTAGTCGAACTCTTTTACATCAACCTTTTTAAATCTCAAATTTATACTTAAAAAAAGCATTAAATGTTGTAAAGCAATTTTTGAGACCTCCCAAGTTAAAACTGTTAACAGCAATAAATCATTTCACTTTTGTTATACCTCGTTTTAAAATAATTCATACAGTTTTGTGTATATTATAAGTAATCAATACTCTTATTTGTCCGCCATTACTGGACATCACAGAGGTTCCCGTAAAATGTTTACGTCACAATAGAAAATGTTTAATGCCACAACAGAAAAGTGATTGTTGTATGACGTCAATAGTTCGAGTGTCGCAGATTCCCAAATAGCAAAAAGATATATTGCCTTTTGTCTCCGATTTCTGTATTGTTTTTTAAACACTTAATTTTTTCGCAATACAGAAATCGAAGACAAAACCCAACGAGTGATAATATAAGAACCAAGTAGTGAACCTCATACCACATCGAGAAAGTAAAGGACCGCCATAGTCTTTTAATGCACTGTCAAAAACATAAAATTACAGAGATATTGAATAACATTAAAACTTCTGAAATATTCAAATCACAGCTCGTATGGGAATTGTAAATCTCTACTGGAATAAACTAATGATACTTTGACATGTGATTCAATTACGCATTTATTGGTTTGTTTTCATTGTGTTCTTTTTTACTACATATTTTGTCCTTCCATTAATCGATGTTAAATGGGAAGGGTTCAGTATTCAATTTATTTGCCTGTCTGTAGGCAGGAATATCGACTGTGGTTATCCTTTCTTCTCATTCCAATTAAGCATTATGTGTAGTTATCAGATATTTGATTGACTGTGCAATCTATTAACTGTTTGTCTAACTACCTGGGCCGATTTGTAAAAAGTACATCATGTGTCTATATCATAGTTAACTAAATTATGTGCGTTGTTATTTCATTGATGTCACAAGTTAGTCAACCCCTCCCCTAGGCCTACCACACAAATAATATTTAATTCTTTATAATAATGAAGTCACTTAAAATGAACCTACACTGAAAACAGTTAAACGTCGACTACTGTCAGACGTTAATTCTTTTGCTGATATGTAAAATTATTATCAACAATCAATAAACTATATCTACCAATTGTATCAGTGTACATATGTCTATTCAGTCAAGTAAATATTTTATTCCCTACGGGTCAGTTAAGGAAAGTACTAAAGTTGTCAGGAAATAGAAGTTCCTTCATAATATAAGTTCCAAGTGGAAGAAATATTCTGTAATACTATTTCTCCTGGAATTAAAATTACAGTATTTGTAAAGCGTATAGAATATTATGGCATTGTTTATAAGAAAGTTTTCAGGGGAACTTCTGTTACGTGGAACAATTTTACGTTGACAACGTTCCGGCATCTTATGATTAAACAACCAAAGAATCTGATTACTAAATACAATTTGTCTTTACTAGGAAAGTGTGATGTATAAGACTACATGTATAACACTATATACGGGTTTGAGGAACCAGACGTACCTTCTGTTTTGCAAATGAAACTGGGAGTTCATTCAAAGACGTGACGGCAATATATATATTCAAAGCCGTCACGTCTTATATAATATACTGCCAGTATATATTGCCGTCACGTCTTTGAATGAACTCCCCAGTTTCATACAAGAAAGTTTGTGACAGTGTCACACACAGTGTAATTTTTTATAGATGTTATAAAAGGGTTTTTCCTTGTTTTTAAATGTCATTAGGTATAAAACTATAAGATAAGGACCATGTGCGCGATTTGATATGTAGCTTTGCTCTGGATATTTAGTGATATGTTTTAAACAAAAGAAGAGACCATATGATTATTTTTGGTTATCAATTTCAGAAATCTCTTTCATCGTAAAAACATTTATGACTATTTGTATATATGTTTTTGTTTAATCTTAATTGATAAAAGAGGCTTTCAAATATACATTATATATATATAAACAAGTCTAAATTGAAAATATATACATATATAATAAATACTATAACACAACTTTCCATACGTTTCGGCCATTATAATGCCTTCTTCATTGGAATAAATTACAACATTGAAACAGCAATTACATCGCTTGGATACATAACGTTATAATTACTACTATGACGTTCATTTGCCGCGTTTTTTTCCCCTTTTTTATATATATATTCGTCTAAAAATATCACAACTTTACGACAGACAATCTCCTTCGGATAACCCATGGTTATACAGGGCTAACAACATGATTTATATATAATTCGTCTCAAATTTAGCCCAACAATGTTAGATCTTTGTTCTTTCCTCAGCGGGATTCGAATCCCCTGTTTCTGTGACATCATGGCAATACCGTCTGAACTGTTTCCAACGACCACTAAACCAACTAGGATATATAAAATATAGCTTTCGTAAGTCGAGTAATGCCTATCCTCGTCGGCTTTGTCTAGGGTTGTTACACAGTACATGATGTATATAGTGGCAAGTAGATGTTGTACCTTTCAGATCAGTCATGTTTTGTCTGTCGTAAAGGATGATAATGTTACTTGTAACATTGATGTCAAGATGACTATCTAACTATTGCGGAATTGTTTCTGTTCTTATCTGTTACACATAAAAGCAAATAAAATGTTTTAATAAAATGAAAACAACTTTCTTGTAATTACGTTACGCGTCATAATTAAAATAGATAAGAGCTTTTGATTTCAAATATTGACAGCCGAAGTCTTAAAATAAATCTCCATAAATTTTGTGCGAAAGATTCGAAATGACGTAAACCCACATAGAAGTTATAATCAAATCTTGATGAGCCAATTACTGTTTGTTTGCCTTTTTGTATCGTCATGCTTTTTTCTTTTTTTTTTCTATATTTTTTTGTTTGTTTTATACCTTTCTTTTTAGTAGGTGGAATGGAAAGAAAGAGCTGTCGGTTTTAGTATAATCGCATTATTTGGGAAAGATATTAACCTGTTTCGCAGTGCAAAATGTTGTTACTAAACTCGTTCATCGGCTTGCTTATTTCTCGTACGACCTTTTAAAAAAAGTTGATAGATATTTGAAAAAGGATATTTTCATGTCGGGGCCTTTTATAGCCGACTATACCTTATGGGTTTTTCTGATTGTTGAAGGCCGGACGGTGGCCTATAATTGCTTACACCCACTTTATTTGAACTTTGGTGGATAATTGTCTCATTGGCAATCATACCACATCTCCGTATTCATATGTATTCATGGTTAATATTTAGACCCCTCTACAAAGAAATTTGTTTTACATGCACACGTATAAAAATTGCGGTTTTTATCCAACGTAATCATAGGTTTGAACGTTGTTTTCAATTTATATATATATATATATATATATATATATATATATATATATATATATATATATAGAAGTCTATAAAAGGACCAAACAGCAAATTTAATATGACCGGATCGTCTAGAATAGACGATACTGCGCAGATAAGGAAAAATTATATAAGTCTAAAGATATGCACAACGGTACTAATATAAGATGGTAATATACGAAGATGATGTTATAAATCGTGTTGACAAATATTTCGGCTAAACAAATAGCCTTCGTCAGTGTCAACAATTTTAACAATACTAATTGTACGTGTGACGTACACGGACAATTAGTATTGTTTAATTTTAATGAATATCATTACTCACTGTCAAAAAAAACTAAAAACTAACAATAACTACTTTTATTAAATTAGTCTATTTATATTTTGAATCCGGAAAAGGAGGACCATTCCCCATCTAACTGTTTACCGTTACTTCCATGTGTTCTTATCCATGCCTTATTATCCTTTTCGAGTTGAACAACCACGGTTTTCGATGCGGAAGCATAGTCATTTGAATGATCAGCTTGGGCAAATCCTCTTGCTTTAACCTTTCCATCAACTACAAACTCGCTTAAAAATTTGTGTTTTGGTTCGGTCAGAGTGTCCCACGAAAACGTATATAATCCACTTTCTGGACAGGTAAAAAAACCAGTAGTACTATCGTAGGCTTCTCCGACGTTGAGAATTACATTGTCATACTTCACAATCTCACTATTGCCGAAACCCTTTTTATCTTTTAAGAATTCAGCATGAAAAGCGTACATCTTTCTCTCTACAAAGTATTTATTAATTAAAAATATTATTCAATTTTATTTTTTATTTTGAAAAAAAAATAATGCAATTTGCAATTTTATAATATGCACTTGAAATTGATTGTGCATTTGTTTCCAATTGCTCAAATTAATTCTGCTAACAGATTTTTTATTCGTCTTTTCCTTTTTTTATTTTTGATAGACTCGTGTGTTCCCGTACCATTGTTAACCACTTTATTACTAATATTACACACCTTTATATATTATAAGACACATTTCTATATATACCCTTTTCGCAGTTTTTCCCTCTAATTCCAGCAGATTCCATTTGGCACTGGAAACTTTTTAAAAGTACTTCATGGACGTTGTCTTTTGCTCCCTGGACAGACCAAAACGTCATAAGAACAATAAATCCCAAGATGTTCATTTTATCTTTACCTGAAATTTTAAGAAGTATCTTGATTTGAATTATATCTAGTGCATAGGAAAACGGAGGGCAGCATAGGTGAGGCTTTAAAATAACAACATTCCGTCACTTGTTGAGCATTTTTCATGATTTTTCACTCAATACATAAAAATATGGTTACTTCATCTTTTAGTGATAATATATTGGTATAATAAAACCGTCTTTGTAGAAATGAATCTGATCAAAACTTACCGTCTATATTAAAACTCTAAGCTGCGTAATAAAATTGATATGATATTGAAAGGATTAGTGCAATATTTATTTATTCTGTTCTCATGCAATATCATAATTATTGAAATATCATCCATCCATGCAATAATGATTGAAATACGATATATATTTTCATATAATTTTATTCTACAAATAGGTGACTTTTTATCATTTACATTTTGCAATATATACTGTTTAATTATAACGCTACTCTTTAAAAAGAAAGGTTCGGATGTATTTTCGTTTCGTCCCTTTGTTCGTCTATACCTATAGATGTACTCTCGGGTGATGGGAACTCCTTTTTCAAATATTTTGGTTATACGTGATGTAAATTGATTAAAATCACACCTTAAGTAAATGCGCAATAGGGTTTCAGATTTTTTAAAACTTAGTCCAGGTATTCCAAATTTCGGTTAGTAAATGAAATAATTCGAGAGTTTCGGAAATAGGTGTATGACAACAACTTCTTTCATGGTTAGTTTCATGGTTTTTTTAGTCATATATAATGAAAGGAAATATATAAATCTCTATATAATTTTTAGCTCACCTAGCCGAAAGGCCAAGTGAGCTTTTCTTATCACTTGGCTTCCGTCGTCCGTCGTCGTCCGTCGTCGTCGTCCGTTAACTTTTATAAAAATCTTCTCCTCTGAAACTGCTAGGCCAAATTTAACCAAACTTGGCCACAATCCTCATTTGGGTATCTAGTTTAAAAAATATGTCCAATGACCCGGCCCGCTAACCAAGATGGCCGCCATGGCTAAAAATAGAACATAGGGGTAAAATGTAGATTTTGGCTTGTATCTCTGAAACCAAAGCATTTAGAGCAATTCTGACTTGGAGAAAATTGTTCATCAGGTCAAGATCTATCTGCCCTGAAATTTTCAGACGAATCAGAAAACCCGTTGTTGGGTTGCTGCCCCTGAATTGGTAATTTTAAGGAAATTTTGCGGTTTTTGGTTATTATCTTGAATATTATTATAGATAGAGATAAACTGTAAACAGCAATAATGTGCATAAAAGTAAGATCTACAAATAAGTCAACATGACCAAAATTGTCAATTGATCCCTTAAGGAGTTATTGCCCTTTAAAGTCTTTTTTTAACAATGTTTCGTAAATTTTGTAATCTTTTACAAAAATCTTCTCCTCTGAAACTACTGAGACAAAGGCCACAATCATCATTTGGGTATCGAGTTTAAAAATGTGTCCGATGACCCTGCGTGCCAACCAACATGGCTGACACGGCTAAACATAGAACATAGGGGTAAAATGCAGTTTTTGGCTTATATCTCCAAAACTAAAGCAAAAGTATAATGGTTGCATCATTTCATGCATCAATTCTAAACAAAAATATCAGGTGAGCGACACAGGATCCTTGGAGCCTCTAGTTTTCATTTGCTTAGAAAAATTATTTGTTATTTGTAAATTTGCGATAATTTGCGATAAGGTTTAAGATTTATAACAATAGGTAAGGGAGTTCCTGAATTAGAAACTTCTGCTCATTTTGAAATTGGGTTGTTCCAAAAGAGATCAAATTGTAGTCAGTGAAGCCAATTTATCTGTTGAAACATATTTACAGCCGTTTTGTTTGGTAAATTCACAAAGACTAGTCTAGTAAGGCTTGTTAAATGTACAACGAACCTCAGTCATATCGTAATCATTGGCCTACTCTTTCCAACAAATGTTCTATCACAATTTCACAATTTCACAACTTACTAGTACTCAGGAACTACTAAATAGAATGACTGCATATTTTGTTAGCAGCTTTACTGTAACCAGTTGTAACGTTTGGTCAGTTTTCGGATCTGTCAGACACTCACTTCCATTTTGCAGATTATTTGAATTTATTCTTTCTTTATTCTTTGTGCTATTATGTTTCTTTTGGTCGTATGACTTTTGACGTGACTCGGTATTTATACAACCCATCATCGGGTTTTTAACTTTTAACTTTCGGCATTTCCGGTGCAGGTAGGTCCTGAGGTGCGATTCGGACACGAAGGGTTTTTAAAGTGTTGTTTTTATTTTGTTTACCCTTGTATTTATATTTACTTTACTTTTACTTTATCGAGAAAGTGAATATACTATATACGGTATGTACTATCAACGACAAATACTTTTATTGTTGGAATCATCGTCAAATTTAAAATTTACTACCTACTACGTACGCCTTTTTGTTGGCGTCTTTGTTAGATTAATTTGTATGTTTGTTTGAACATTTTAGTCAGTTGTGTTGTATGTCTATGATGTATTGTTTTGGCTCTTGGATCCCAATTATTGTCGCATTAACATATAATATCTGCTTGGGTTGCTCACCCAATTTTGTCAATATAACGGAAATATAAACAACAGTCATACAAGTGGGAGGTTTAGATAGCTATAAAACCAGGTTTAACACACCATTTTCATCGGAAAATGCATGTACCAAATATTGCAGTTGTTTTGCACTTGTTCTGTTGATTGATAGTGTTTGATTTTGTCAGTTTTTATGGACGTCCCCTGTTTGAATTTCCCTTGGAGTTCGGTATTAACGTTATTCTTTTTTTATATACGACCGTCAAAGACGGAACATAATATTGTATTTCATTATCCGTCCGTCTGTTCATACGTCCGTCACTCAATATTTCGTTCGAAAACTCAAATGTGCTTTAATCAGTTCTTATCAAAATTTAACATAACAGTAGAATTGAAAAAAGAAAGCTCTTTTTTGCATTTTTTTATTTTTTGGCTATGTTGTTCCAGAGTTAATGTGTCTTTAACCGTTAGATATAAGGCAATGTTTCACATATCGCGCTATAGCTCTAGTATGCATGGATTGATTTCCTAAAAACTTTACATTATTGTTGGGATTGATTAATGAAGCTCCTTTTGTTTTGTTTTTTTAGTTTTCTAGGTTGTTGTTTAAGAGTTACTTGACTAAAATTGTCAGATTTAAGGATTTTTTTACATGGTGTACCATAACGTGATTTTGCATGGGGTGATTTACTCGATACGTTACTTAATTGTTGGGATAGGTAAACATAACACTGTTAGTTTAAGATTCCGATATGTTATTCTAGAGTTATGGGACTTAGACAGTCAGATCAATAAAAGGTATTTGTAAATAGTATGAACTAACTCTATATATAATATGCTTGATTCGAATTACTATACACTTGAAACTGTTGTTAGAAATGGTGAATGTAGACCTGCTTTTGTTTCAAAAAAAATTGTCTGGTTTCACATCCCAGAGTTATGGGACTTTTAATGATCATATTTTACGCAATATTCAAATGACATAAGATATCTTCGTGCATGTTGTCTGCAGAGCTATTCTTTTGCCTGTGATAAATGCTTTCTAAATATCCAATTTTGTTTTTGCAACAAAATCAATATTCACAAGAAGAGCTTTTCATGCACTCTTGGCGCGGCTGCTTACTCAATATGTTGAAGGAAAACAAAAGGATTTCGCCTAACTTTTCTCAAAAACTAATAATCAGAATGACTTTATAACTAGTCAGCGGCTTGACAATGATAAGTTGTAACGTGTGAATGCTGTGCGGACAGACACATTCTTCTTGTTTGCCGATACCTTGATTTTTTCAATATGAAAAACAAATACCGTAACACCTTAACAGTTTCCTCAGGAACTACTGAACAAAATGACTTCATATTTGGTCAGCAACTTGACCGTGATGAGTGGACATTTTTTTTCGAATAAACATGTCCATCACGACCTGTTTTCTGATAGTTTGAATTAAGAGTGATGTTTAGAACGACAACGTGTTCAATTTCTTTATAACCTGAGCGTATTTCATCAGTAACCTTTTCTAAATGCCCACATACTGGACAAATTGGAAACAGGACAAGAGATTGTGACCGCTTATTCTGAAAAAGGTTCTTAAATTATTTTTTGATTATGAGACTCAAATGCAAGAAGATTCCGATTGACATTATAACACACCTTTTTTCTAAATTTTGTATAACGTCAAGATATTTTTATTAAACAAACAAACACTGTTGTCACATTCCATACCTGGCATAGATAGTGCAATTTCCATGGGAAAGTGAAAGATAATATAAAGTACGATAACAACTTAAGCACGCTCAATAGTTGTCATTAGAAAGAATTGACACTATAGATGTTAGTGAGCATCGAGCTAAAAAAAAGAGCCTTAGCAGAGCCATCAAATATACTAACTCGCTCAAAAGTCAACTAAAAAGGAAGAAATATATATCCTGAACGATAGAATATGGTAGATAAGGGTGCATGAAAAAGGAAAGTAATACTGTGTACCATTAACTTTTGAGAAATGATAGTTCATTTTGTTTTTGCAATGGCTGAAAATATATGTATGTGTGGGAATGTACATTGTATTTGTTATATTTAAAGGGGCACTAGCTACGAGATATATAAAAAATCTAAAGTATGATTTTTTTTGTTCAATCATTAATGAAAGTGAAATAGTGAAATAATAATTTGCTTTTAGCAGCCAGTATGGTCCAATTTTGACAAATTAAGCTAAGAAACATTGAAGATGAATTATTCACTTGCAAATAAATAATTCGACCTCATTGAATCCGTCTTCATGTGAACTTCAATTTAACCCCTTAGCTAGAGATGGATAACGCATGCATTGTGCGTGTTTGGTTATTTCAAGGAAAAGAATGTCAACATTGAAAGTGAAACAAAGGTAACGATGAATAACATATTTTTAATCTATAATATGAAATTAAACAGGCCTAGAAAAATCCAATAGCACGATTTCACTTTCTATTTATACCTATACTTATGTTTATATCACTTATATGACCATCGGAGGTCTTCGGAGGTCAACTCGATAGTTAATTAGATGGCGTCAAGACTAAAATACACACGAAACGAAGCTACATATTATCGAGCCCATGTCCTGTAAATTGTTTATTTGAGACTTTTTATAATTTGAATAAATGTTTTACGTGAATATAAATCAGATATAAGAATTTGAGTCAAATCGGTGAACATGAATTTGACAGCTAGTGCCCCTTTAAGTAAAACACAAACATTTATTTATTTCAGTCAACAAATATCTTTTGTATTGATTTTACGTTGGAATTTATCGAATTATTAAGAAGTATTATAAGTGCTATGTGTTTTACAGGAATCAGACAACACTATAAAAAAAACGTGTTCTTTTATTTGATAATTGTTCTTTTGTTTTGAGGGATTTTTATGATTATTTCTAACACGTGACCAGTCATTAGTCATTGTTTAACAGTTACCAAAGGAAAAGGGCTTTTCATTATTACTGTTCTTCATCTCGGTAATTACTGGATAATTTTCAACGACAAATTATAGAAAACATATCATGATCAAAACGATCACTAGCGGTGACCTAAATTGCACTTTTATACCCATCGATAATCTGCTACGATTATTTTAGAATCAACTTATATAGGTGGTCTAAAGACCTTCTCACAAATTATGTCATGCAAACGACTTCTTTTTTCAAATACTTCATTTTGATAGCTTAAAGGGACATAAGCTACGATTTGGACGAACATTTAAAATACGAATCTTTTCGTTTCAAGTATTAATAAAAGCGGAATTTGGAAATGATATTTCGTTACAAGCAGTTAGTTAGGCCCAAATTTGTCAAAATAAGCTAAAAAAAATCGCTGATATATTATTGAATTGCAAGCGAATAATTCGACTTCATGTAAATCCGTATTTATGTTAAAAGGAAAAGAATGTCAACATAGAAAGTGAAACAAGGGTAAACCATTTCGTTGACTGATTTTAGCCACACAATATCATTCTTATACAGGTAAAAACGATTAATGTGTTAACCTATAACATGAAATCAAACAGACTTAAAAAAATCCAATTGCACGTGGTCGCTATCTATTCATATTTATGTTAATGTTTTTATCGGGTTACATGACCGTCGGCAGTCTTCGAAGGTCGTCTCGATTGTTAATTGGATGGCATCTAGACTAAAATACACACGAAATGCTGTTATATATAATCGAGTGCATTGTTAATTGTTTCTTTTAGACTTATTGTTATTTGGATATACGATTTAGTATCTTATAAATCAAATATGAGAATTTGAGTCAAATCGTTGAACATGAATTTGACAGCTAATGCCCCTTTAAATTACGGTTTTTATTCTTATTTTAAATTATTATACTCACCTGTCACCTGATGTTTGTTTTTTGTACCTGGAAATAATTAAATTATGTGTACTTTTACATGAATCTTATTGTTGTAATGATTGAAATACTAAAACTTACTTTAATCACATGCACCTAGAGCCTTTAAATCCTACTTTGTAAAAAAATACTCTGATTCAAAAAAAAAATTCTCTGAAACTGACATTATCAAGATGCTTGATTTCTTGATTGACAACATATTTGTTACGTTTGGAGGACGTGCTTTTCAACAAACTATCGGCATTCCCATGGGAACCAACTGTGCCACTCTTCTTGCCGACTTGTTCCTTTATTCTTATGAGTCTGACTTCATACAGGACAGGAAAGAAAAAGAAATTAGCAGTATCCTTTAACTTTACTTTCCGCTATATAGATGATGTTCTCTCACTGAATAATTCAAAATTTGGTGACTATGTTGAACGCATCTATCCCATCGAACTAAAGATAAAGGATACAACAGATACAGTTAAGTCTACCTCATATCTTGACTTACATCTAGAAATTGACAATGAGGGTCGGTTAAAAACAAAACTTTACGACAAAAGAGATTATTTCAGCTTGTGAACTTTCCATTTCTATGTAGCAACATTCCCGCAGCGCCTGCATACGGAGTATATATCTCCCAATTGATACGATATTCCCGGGCTTGTATTTCCTATAATGATTTCCTTGATAGAGGGTTGCTGCTCACAAGGAAGCTATTGAACCAAGAGTTCCAAATGGTGAAGTTGAAATCATCCCTTCGTAAATTTTACGGACGCCATCACGAGTTGGTTGACTGTTATGGAATATCCGTTTCACAGATGATAGCGGATATGTTCCTAATGTCGTAACTACAATCCTGTTCCCTTTTCATGAATGTGACCTACCGAATTAGACTATTTACCGGGTTTGTACTAACATGAGCAACACGACGGGTGCCACATTTGGAGCAGGATCTGCTTACCCTTATGGAGCATCTGAGATCACCCCCAGTTTTGGTGGGGTTCGTGTTGCTTAGTGTTTAGTTTTCTATGTTGAATTTTGTATACTATTGTTTGACTGTTTATCTTTTTCTTTTTTAGCCATGGCGTTGTCAGTTTATTTTCGATTTATGGGTTTGAATGTCCCTCTGGTATCTTTCGCCCCTCTTTTGAAGATGCATACATTGGTCTGTTTATAAAATAGTTATATGCCTCTGGCCATTGTTAGTCTTGTATGTTTTTTTTTTAATTTCGGTTCATTTATATGTTTCGAAGTTAAGTGTGACGTCCATTTTCTATGAACTAGTACACATTTTTGTTTAGGGGCCAGCTGAAGTCCACCTCCTGGTGCGGGATTTTCTCGTTATGTTGAAGACCCATTGGTGGCCTTGGGCTGTTTTTCTGCTCCTCAGTCGGGTTGTTGTCTCTTTGACACATTCCCCGTTTCCATTCTCAATTTTATAAAAGAAAATTCCGTCCGAATATAATAATTGACAACTGAGATAAGGGAAATAATAATCAATTTCAACGTCCATTTTGAATAAACGGTTTGATTCGTCATTTGATAAAACAAATCTAGAAATTTATCTTCTTAAATGCTTGATTTTACAAGCAACGACCATACCTTTTGTCATACGCAGTTATACAAGTCACAATAAGGGTCGATAACACAGATCGGCTGGTTAGGGTCGATAAGTTCTTACATTTAATTATGTGCCCTTTATCTCTACACTGGTCAAATTTCGAAAAAAAAATTGTCAAATACAATTACAAAAAAAAATAATTAAAAATTCCCAAAATCATTTGCATTGAGTTTAGGCTGAATTTTTTTATCAAATGACAAATTTTACAAACAGAAAATATTTTAAAAAAATGTATTTTACAATTGATATATAATTTATAAAAAAACTATGTTAAAACATTAAGATGCTGAAAATATAAGTATTTCATTTTTTTTTCATTATTATTGTTCTTATATTTTATCCAGTGTTGTGATATAATTTAATATTTGGAAGAATTTCCGGGGCAAAATATGTCGTATATTTCTTTAAAAATCTGGAAATAACTTTGTACACGGGATGATATTATAACAACTATTGGTAATTTGGTTTGTAGATATAAGAAGATGTGGTATGAGTGCCAATGAGACAACTCTCCATCCAAGTCAAAATTTATAAATGTAAACCATTATAGGTCAAAGTACGGTCTTCAACACGGAGCCTAGGCTCACACCGAACAGTAAGCTATAAAGGGCCCCAAAATTACTAGTGTAAAACCATTCAAACGGGAAAACCAACGGTCTAATCTATATAAAACGAGAAACGAGAAACACTTATGAACCACATCAACAAACGACAACTACTGAATTCTGACTTAGCATACTTTTCCTGTGTACTACCTGAACAATTGTGTATTGTAGACTTTATCTACCTGTCTGTAACTTGGCAGGCTTACCTGTTGTTTTACCTTTCTCAGAGACATACATACACATGTATATATACGTCTGTGACTTTCTATATTTTAATGCAGATGTTATAATATGTATGGACTGTAACAAAAAAAAATGTTTTACATCGAAAAAAACTACTTTTTAAATAATCATGGACAAAACATGCAACCTTCAGAAATATGCCAAATAAATAATGAGAAAGGCAAATTTATCTGAAGTATGACCACGACAAATGACACAGCCGCCATTTTGAAAAATCTCGACATCGTCGAAAAATATATGGTTTTAAATCGATTAGGGACGTAATTTGCCAATGAATTAAACTGTTTAAAATGGGATGCAGCACTAGACGTATGCTCCAGATATTACAATATAGGTACAAAGTTATACATTTGTTTAAGGAATTTGTGGAATTGATGTATAAGAAGACGAAGGTTTGTTAGTTTTACAATACAGTCAATGGGCAGAGGATGAGAAAAAGGCAATACTTACAATTGATCAGGGATGTAATTTCATCTAAATTTAAACTGTCGGGGTCAACATTTTTAGAAAGATTTATATTCGAAAACAAAGGAAAGAGGTGCAAAAGTTAAAAAACGGCTCGGATTAATGGAAAAATTAAAGTTTATTGAAAGGCTTATGTAATTTATGCGAGACAAATTTACTAAAGATGGCGGATTGCTACGTCATCGAAGTCACGTGCTGTCTTACTTAGTTGGATACGGCATTTAAATGCATAATGGGAAATTCTGTAATATTTAAATATTAACATCTTGCAACATACTTCTATTTACTTGAAAGGCTAAGTTTTATTATAAAAGACGTGTACATATAATTTGTTTAGAAAGACAATCCTTTATTTATCAAAATCTTCAGAAAAAAGTTAAATCACAAAAATACTGAACTCCGAGGAAAATTCAAAAAGGAAAGTCCCTAATCAAATGGCAAAATCAAACGAATGGATAACAACTGTCATATTCCTGGACTTGGAAAATGGTGGATTGAACCTGGTTTTATAGCTAGCTAAACCTCTCACTTGTATAACAGTCGCATCAAATTCCATTAAATTGACAACGATGCGTGAACAAAACAAACAGACACAAAAGGTAAAAATGTCAAAAATAGGGGTACAGCAGTCAACATTGTGTTATCATCTTAATCACTATAAAAAAAAAACAAAAAGGCATACATTCAATTAAACATCCTCATTTTGCTTTCTTATTATACGATTTTATTTATCTATGTAAAATCCACCCACAAAGGATTGAAAGATTTTAAGTACTGGCGTAGAATCTCGCGTTTGACGTTACACAGGTAGATATAAAATAATTTTTGTCGAAATATACTGCTAATGAATTATTGTCTTCCTGTACTCTAACTCGCCAAGATCTCCGTTTGCAGTGACCAAAACTATGACACGTCCTTAGAAATTCCACAATTGCACAGCGGAAATTGGAAAAGGGAAAATCCTTGATGGAAGAAAAAGTAAACAAACATGTGTAAACTTATTCTGAGAGAAAAACATTTATTCTCCAAATCAATAACACAAATAAGAAAAAGTAAAATTAACAAATGGGAACGCATGAAAAATAATTTTAAAAAAGTAACAAATAAACATCACTTGATCGTCTCACTTATAATATACGTGTTCAATGATTCTCTGTTGATTGTTTATAAAGGTCACGATCGGCAATTTCCGGCCCATAACCTGAAAGTTAATCCAGCAGCCAAAGTGTTTAATAAACAATCACCGAATGAAAACATGTGTCAATTATAAAATAAAGATTTGTTATAAACTGAAGAAACGTGAACAGAGGGCTTAGTTTAGTATATATGCATGCATTGGTTCAATAATTTTTTTAAAAAATGAAAACGGCACATTATAAATTTCATGCGTCCGAAGTGCATTTCTGGATTTATCTTCTTTCGGAATGCTCAAAGCCGAATATTTGAAAGCCAAGGATATATAAGAACCGAAATTTATAAAGAAATATATGACCAAAAAAGGCCCTAAAAGAACTTAGAAATATAGCAAAATCCATCTTAAGTCAACTTTGCCTAAGAGAGTTAGTTTCTTTGTAATTTCAAAATTTATAAACGGATTAATACGATAATCACAAGAAAGTCGTTTCATATGACTTTAATCACTGTTTACAACTTCAGTAGAAACAAATTTAGAAATCCAGAAAGGTAAATTATTGAGAAAGTTACGTTATTGTATGAAAAACATCTATGTGTCCCAATAAATCCAATCCAACATGAAATTCGCTGTACTGTACACACATAAATGAGAGCGTTTAAGTCTACAATATACTAGTAGTTGTAAAAAGCCGGGTAAATACTATCTTGGTAATTCAAATGTTCCTACTTACCAAAAGTTGCAAAATTAATAAAAGAAAAACAAAACACGCGTAAAACTTTCTATAAGAATAACATAAGCTAATATCAATGTGAATATTCTGCTTTCAATAATCACGATGCCTCGCCATCAATCTCTGGGGGTCAATAACATGTAAAATGTATAAGCTAAAATCATAAGATTTGGAAATCAAGGCATCGGATTCACACCGACTTCACACAAACCTATACCACTGTGAAAGCGAGGTAATTTTACTCTATATATGGACCTTACTTTACGGTTTTACTCATTGTTGTAGGCCGTTCGGTGACCCATAGTTGTTAATTTCTAAAACACTTATTCTAAAGTGAGAGAAATAAACATTGATAAGACTTGCTGTATGACATGGACACAATTGTTATGCTGAACAAAAAAGAAACAAACGGAATTATTCAATACGTGCTGTTAACCAGAAAATGTAGCCATTTTACATACACCTGGTAAAAAGTATCGCACCACCCTTATTTTTCTCAAAAAACCAAAATATAATAACATTTATATAACATTGTTTATGAATTACACAATATATGAATTTTGCATTTCTGTCATTAACAAGACCACAGGCATAAATAAAATAAAAGGATTGAAAACAAATAAAGAATTCAATTTAGTACAAATTTTGACAAAGAAAAGGATATCTTGAATATGTTTACTATGGGTGCTTACAAGTAGCAAAACTCATCAACACAATTTCCTATTTTTGGTAAACGAGAATATAATCCGCAGTAACAATAAATACAACATTGTTCAATGCAGAGTGAAACCATCGTTAATACGAACACCCGATGCTAAACGTCTTCATATTCAATAGTTCAACGTTAAATTTGTTGTTGTGATATTTTTTGGCATTCCTGGTGCAAAGCTTGAGATAAATCATGGTTGAGCATATCTGGGACGTGATTAGTACTTGAGAGAATATTGCTAGTTCAGAATCTCGATAATTCATATTAAGTTTTGCAGCATGAAATACTTTCACTACCATCAAAACAAATTCAACATGTGATCCGTGTAATGAGAAGGCGGTTTTCATTAATGATTCGTGTTAACGGTGGTTTCACTCTGTATTGAACATTGTTGTGTTTATTATTACTACTGACACGTGCTGGCTTGTGTTATCGAATTTGTTTTTCTTGTAAGCATCCAAAGTGAAATATTGTCCATTTATAGAATCCAAGACATCCTCTTGTTTGTCAAAAAATGTGCTTTATTGAAATCGTTGTTTTTTAAACTTTTCAATAAATAATTATTTATCCGAATAACAATAACTGTCAATATCAAAAAAGGTCTTATTTATATACTTTCGGGGTCATATATGATATTATATATTAATATATTTTGGTTTGTCAGAAAAATACGGTCGCGCGATACTTCTTTTCCATGTGTATAGATTAAGACGGCCAACATATATCTTGTATATTTCTTTTCAAATATTAATGATTTCCTCTTTTTCCCTTAAATCTTCTGATACTTTACCCTTTATTTTTAAAAAGGCTTTTCTTATTGCAGTTCCTAGATAAAACGTTAAACAGATTAATTAATTTCGAATATATAAAATCATAGTGATCATTAACCAAAGAAGACAAAGACATATGACGGATTTTAGCCGTAATAAATTTCATGTTCTAATCAAATATGACATTCATTGACTATTTTTATTAGCCCGGGAATACTCTTTGTTCTCATAAACATTGTTACCATCATCTGAAATAAATTCTCAAGAAGCTGTCTGAACTGTATAAAATACTTCATTGATGTGACTGACATATCATTTCTTCATTGAAAGTGACGTTATATGTTGTTATTTTGTCGATAAATCAAGAAAATTGCTTTATAAATCTTTCTAGGGTTAGTTCTGTCCAATACAATTGTCAGTCTCCGATAGTCTCAAGCATCTTTGTCTTCATCTCTCTATTGTGAAGCAAAACCTATCACAGATATAATTACATTGTCATCTTGAAAATGTTCGGATAAATGAGTTTACACTTCCGTTTGTATCATTGTCCTCAAGGTGTCTAATTCTAGTTTTATTTGTTAGCTTTATTTACGAATGCTTATCCCCGGTTGTATGTTTTCCAGTGTTTACAGTTGTTTGGCTGTCGATTCCAAATAGTAAATTTCTCATTGGGTTCACTGTTTTCTCCTATTTTCCATCACGCTATCAATAAATCTTCATGGAAAATTATAAAATAGTGCACAACAATAAATCTGATTAAAACCGAAAGTCTTTCTTTGTTTCACGATTGATACCTTCGTCATTTCATTTTCAACTTTACAACTTAATAAATGACTCAGTAGAGGTTTCAAGATTAATACCTTTGCCATTTCATTTTCAGCTTTACAATTTAGTAAATGAAGGCATCAGTAGAGGATCATAACTTCATCATTCCAAACGTTATAGATATTTGTTTTGATGAACGAAATGTCCCCATAATAACGTTGCGTGTTTATATAGATTGATAATGTTTTAGTGATATTACATAGCTAATGATAAATAGTCAAAGCAGACAACTCTTGACACGTTCCTTCAATCATTTGATGTTTTCTTTTTGTTTGAGCGCTGTTGATTTTCTTTAAACTTGGATTGCTTTGGTAATTGATGTTGAAAATAGAAACATTGTAAATTACTGTTAAATAAATGTAAGTAAACAGATTAATACCCACATTTTAAAATGGTATCCCCTGATGATTTACAAGATGTTAAAAATGAAAGGCAAAGCAACAAATTGTGTGATATGATTTACGTGCGCAAATTACGTGATTTTAAAATAACCGTTACCAGGAACGTTCTAGACGTAAAATTTAAAAGGGCCAATTTTGTTCAAAGAGGAAGAGCACTTTAACCAAAAGAATTTGATATAATGAAGAGAGAGGCGAAGGATACCAAAGGGACATTCAAACTCACAAGTCGAAAATAAACTGACAATGCCATGGCCAAAAAAAGAAAAAGACAAACAACAGTACACAAAACACAACATAGAAAAACAAAGACTGAATGAAAGCAGTTGAAATTTTATTTGTACTTGCTATTATTGTATTTAAGGTATATATATGTGTATAATTCATTGTCACTTTAAAACATTTGCGCGAAAAAGTCTTTTTTCACATTAATGGTTTTCTTACCGCAATACTTATTACTTTTTTATAGACAGTCGATTGCGCCCCCCTTAATATGTAGTTCTCAAAGATATCATATCATTTGTTCTTGATTATCTATGTGGTTTTCGTCGAAGTAATATTTATTTCTTTGTGTGTGTATGTGTGTGTGTTTTGTGACTGACAGTTTGTTTTTTGTTCTTCTTTATTTGTGCTTTCTGTCCTTTTTTTATTACCGCCTTGGTATCTTTTTTTTCTACATGCTGCCTGTTAATTCTTCGACATATTTAATTATATTTAGCCTTATTTCCTGTATAAAAGCAAAGGTGCGAATTCATTTATATCTTGCAGTTTATGTGATGCTGGGCCGTCGTTATGAGTTTATAGGACTGATGGACCATTTAGAAGACCGAGGATTACTTGACTCGGGAGAATATTTTGTTGTTGGCATAATTCTTAGACAGTATGATCCGCTGAAACCATTTGAATATCTAGAAGGTATATTTTATATATAATTCCTGAATACTTAAGCAATAAATGTCTTTTAAACTAGCAAAGTTACAAAACGCACCAGAAATCGGATGAAAACACATACATTGTGATACGTGATAAAAAAAAACATATACAATATACATTAATGTTACGATGAATAATTTGCTTAATATTTTCAAATGTTAATCGGTAATTTTGCCGATTGTTTCCTATTCACGATTGTGTCCTATTCGATTGTGATATATCGGCTGAGTGTAGATTCGCATGGAGGATGATGCATCATAGCAAAGGACGTTTAAAGTGTCGTATATAGTATTCTTATTTTTCTACATAATAACGTATTCTTTTCTATTTTTTTATCCATGCATAAACTTAATTTTCTATTATATTGGAATAAGGCAAAGCATACATGTTAAATAGTATGCTAGAAACTTCTCAATGAAGTTACTAATGTTAGTGTAAACAATATTTATCTAGAAACAAATAAATAAATACGTACATCAATACAATGCATGGATTGCAAAAAAGTGACAAGTCACTTATACAAACTCCTCTCCTAAGTTACTAATGTTTGTGCAAACATGTTGATGAGTGTCATTATTCCTTTGTAACTTTGTTAAAACTTTGTGCCTATTGTCATTTTTAGTTGTATTTTGTGCTACTGATGACTCAATCTCTGTCCAATTTATTTTTACATTTTATTCATAATGTATGTTGTTACACCACTGTCCATGGTTAGGGAAGAGTTGATTGCCTTAGTGAGTTTGGCACACCCTTTCGGAATTTTCGGTATTTTAAGATCTACAACTTCGTATTTAATTTTGGCCTTCTTACTGTTTTGATTCGAGAGCCACTGATAAGTCTAATGTTGACGAAACGCGCTTCTGGTGTACACAGTTATTAGCCTGGTATTTCTGAAGATTTTTTTTAACCCTGCCATATTCTTTATTTGCCTGTAAAAGGTCAGGAGCCTGTAATTTGTGGTTGTTGTGTGTCTTAGTTGTTCTTCATTTATTGTTTTTAGCACAAATCATGCCGTTGGATTCCCGTTTTAATTGTTTTACATTTCGTCTTGTCTGTGCCTTTTATAGGTTACTATACGGTATGAGTTTTGCTCATTGTTGTTGGCCGTACAGGGATCTTTGGTTGCTTACTTTCACGGCTTTTGGTTTGGATGGATACTTGTACCACTAGCAATTAACCAAATCTCCTTTTCTCAGATCGAAACCTCTTTCTATATTCACCAAATAGGACGGTTTTTTGTTTGTTAAATTGATGGGAGATAATGATTTCTTCTATTTCAACTTTGTCATTTACTTAATATTATTGTCTTCTTGTTACAGGTATATTCGATAGAAATGTGTCGGATTCAAGTGTCAAAGCGTTTCAGCATTTTATCGGAGTGGTTCAGTCGCCTCCGATATATCCAGATTATGAGAATTTCTCTGAATATGTCAACCATTATCTTGAATTACCACCATTTAATTTTACAAACCCTTTTAAAGAATATGGTGCAAAAAAAATTGTAAGTATTCTTTCGTTCATTGAAATTGAAATAAAATATTGTTCACAATGTTTATTTTAAACAAGTGTAAATGGATGTATACATTTTTGTGATAGAAGCGGTAAATCGCATATATGATATGATTAACATCATTATTTGTTGCTGTTCCACATGACAATTTATCTTAGCAATAATTAGACGAAAAAAACATTAAATTCTAATTAAGTAAATATGAGAGTAGCATAGGGTGAGAAAAAAAAAACATATTGAAATAACTTTTTACAGGTTTTATTATCAAATGATGCATAGACCTGTTTGGATGTTTTTGTTCAATACTAGTATGCAGAAAGTAGCATACAAATGCACCTATCCTACTTTCACAATAGACATTGATAATGGGCAAAATTCCAGTATTTCACATGCTTTAGAATTTACTTTTCATATAAAAGGAAAATACATGTAATGCAGTTTTTCAAATTTTAGTTGACTTTAAAAGAGATTGTGGATATATACTTATATTACTGAATGTAAACTTTAAACTTCTACGAAGGATTTCAAAAGAAATTATACCATTCGAAGGCATAAACAATAATATTAACTGTACCAATTTTACTGCTTCAGATGGGCATTTCGACAATTGATGTATATGTTCATGCCGATGCACTGAGATACTGGACTGTTGATACCCTCCCGCAATAGGGGATTAAAAGTCCACCAGCAGGAGTATCGATCAATTGTAGTAATGACATTAACGGTATCAATTATACTGCACCAGATGTGATTTCGACAATTATTGTATCTTCAGTGATGCTCGAGACCCAAGTTGTATCGTAAAAACTATGAATATGAATTTGAATTTGCAGGCTTCAAAACATTAGACATAGCGTTTCATTCCATTCGAATTAATCAAAAGACAAATTTTAAGGTCTTTTCACTATTCTGTGGAAGACCTATTGATTTTGTTCGGATTATCAATTTTTTTCCTTACGTTAAATCCTTTTCTTGCGGTTCGAAGTGGTTTTGCAAGATGTCTCTTAGATGTTTTGGATATTCTATCGAACAGTTTTTTGCTTATGAAACTTAACCTGTTTAGCCGAAGACTTTTAATTGTAAGAGTTATCTCCCCAAACACTGTTTTTCTTGTTATTGTATATCCTTCGTAACCAAAAAATATAGCGACATTTTTTTTTCTTAATTGTTCGTTACATTCTAAGAAATTTATGACTGATTTAATCCAAAGCAATCCAGTGTCATAAACCGTACACCATATAGACCTAGGATCTTTTCATTTGAGGTTATTGTGCCTTAACTTACAAAATAATGTCAAGGTTAAAGGTCAAGGTCATCTTCTCAATTTTGACTTATATTGTTTTATGATCTCCTTTGACACCTTTGAAATATATATAAAAGAACTAGTGCAAAATGTTTGCTTCATTGTAATGAAGATAATACATTTGGTATGAAACAATCCATTGACATCTTATAAGAGTTATTGCCCTTGAAATGTTTTAGTTTAAGGTTAATTGATTATTACTTCAACGTGGTACATGATAAAGCCATAGGGTCTTTTGTAAATGTTGATTGACATATGACCTTAAAAAATGTCAACGGAAGTGACCTTGAGTGAACCTGAAATAGCCATTTTCGACTGTTTTCATAGAAAAGGACCTAGAAACTATATAATTTTTTGATTGGTATACTTTAATCTATCATTTGACCAGATTTGATCTTCAATAAACCGGAAGTAGCTAATTATCTTAATTATCCTAATTAATTTGTAGAATCAGTTTTGAAGTTGGAAATTATCTCCCTTATTTCAAGCACAAGTATAAAGAAACCATATGTTTTTGCAATCAGTGTGAATAAAGCTATCAAATAAGACCAGAAATGACCTTTTCAAACCGGAGGTAGCAAATCGTCTCCCAAAAGTATATAGAAATCATGACTTATTTGAATCGGTTTGAAAAAAACCTATGATTGGACGCAAAAAGTAACTCTGAGTTAACCGGAAGTAGCTTCCCTAAGTTATTTAGAAATTAAATGTGGAAGACCTTCAATTGTTCTCTGAACAATTGATTTTTAATTATTGTTGAATTTTTTCACATTTGTGTTGCTAAAATAATATTTGTCAGGACATAATTTGCTTATGAAAGAAATACAAAAAGGAACTATGCATTTCAAAAGAATAATACATAATATGAGCAAATGAGCAAATGAAACAATTATAATAAACTTTGCAGTGCGTGGAATAAGTGCTATTCACTGCTGCACTTTTATCAACTTCGATGATATAAATATTGACATTATTTGATACCTCTGTTTGATATACTCGGTTATATATATTAAAAACAGTACGAATTTTTACTGTGACTGTAAAAAAAAAGATGTACCGATAAGGTAATGAATAATGTAGACATAATGCTATGCAAAAAAATAAATTAAACGATTTAAGCTTACATAATATATCTTATACCACGGTATTAAACAACTTGAACATCAGATGCTTTAGGAATAGAAATAAGTTCAGCTGACGTGACTTGTTTTTAGTGATGATACGTAGTTTCAAAAGATATGAAAACATTTTGCCTACTTAACTACAAGCTTAGTTTCTTTTTTGTTTGTTTGAAAACTTTTTCCTTCAGCGAGCACTTTGTTTTATACAATTCCTCGGAATCTACAAAATTTCAACAACAGTTTTCTATTCAAGTTAATAAAATAGAAAATGTTCCTATTGATTGGGAAATTAGAAAAAATATTGACATTATTTGATACCTCTGTTTGTTTTGTAAATCATTTTCATTAACATAACACTTCCTTGTGAGCTTATAAGCAAAAGCATCCTCACGAACAACGTACCAAAATTTTTTTTAAGTGTTTGGTGTTTTCTTATAAACAAGACAAAACTTAAACAAAATTACTTTTTTGTTATCAGTACACTAAGTGATTTGTTCTACTGTGGATTCATTTATTTTCGTTGGTATCAATTTTCGTGGATTGAGGAAAACTTGCATTTTCGTGGATATTTGATTTCGTGGTTTTCCCAATCTCTGCATACGAAGCCAATAGAAAATTTGTAATTCGTTGAACATTTGAATTCATGGTTTACCTGTACCCACGAAACCCACGAAAATTGGTATCCAACGAATAATAATGAATCCACAGTATTAAGAGTATAAATATTTCAAGAGTATAAGGGGAAAAAGAGGCGGAAATACCAAAGACACATTAAAAAATCATCAACCGAAGAAAAAATGAATAAGAAAAACAGAACAAAAACTATTTTGTCTTGATATTTTCCTTTTCTGTTTAGTACTAACCAAATGCATAAATTTAATTAAGGATACACTTATGTTTGTTCGACTTTAAGTGTTTGTCGAGTAAATCTATAATTTTGAGGTATGTAAGTCTTTGCATTTGTTTTCCTGACCAGTGTGTTGTGTCGAATTTCCAATCGGAAGTTTGCATGTCCTATTGGCCTAGTGGGAATTCGTATGCATAATGTGTAAATTCTGTAATAGGAAGAAAATGATTACCAGACGACAGTCTCTTCATGTGTTAACAATACCATTAAATGTCAGACTGTCGCACTCGCTGAAATTGAAAGAAGCATTCATGTCAAATAGCATCATGGTGCATATTATACAGTGTTTATTTTCATATTTCATTACAGATAAAATCAGAGGCAGCATTTTTATATGATGCTGTTTGGTTGTATGCACGCGCGGCTGATCAGACCATTAAAGAAGGAAATGACATAGCAAATGGAACGTACATTTTCAGTAAGCTCATTGGACAGAGATATAAAAGTACGTATGACCTCTGGTATTTTAAAGTACAAAATGTTAGTGAACATGTTTCTTATATCACATGGAAATACATAGCTTTATATATTACTATGATAAAATGCTAAATAGAATCAAGAAAAGATTAATTGGATTTTTTTTTCAGTATAGTAACTAACACATTTTCCAAATAATAATTATTCTCAATTAAAGCTCCTGTTATCGGAAATAATTGAAGCTTTAGAAATAATTTATGGAGGACAATTCGGGCAATATTCGAGCATTTGAACAGATAATTAAATTTCCGTTGCAGAAAAGTGTATTGACTTCAGGGTAACAATTCTGTTAAATTAAACAGAGTTACGAGATCATTTATTGCAATTATTATGTTGGTTTATTTTGAAATTGCATTAAGCAAACAAGGGGAGAAAATATCGAGAGGGCAATCAAAAACCACAAAGCAAGGAGTTGAATAATATATAATTATATAGCGTTGTTTGATGAAACTTACTTTATTTTTAATACCTACATAATTGTATTAAATTCTCTTAAGAACCTCATTAGCTGTTACTTATAATTCAGGTTCTAAACAAACTATCATTTATACAAATATCTGATAAATAATGAAAATTAAAATGTAAAAGTCCAATGTAAACCCAATGCATGCATAGACGAGACACTTAATTCAACCATGAACAAAGGAGATGGGGTGGTAAACGTCAGTGAGACACTAGGCGAATTTCATTCTCGTAGGAATTCGCTACGTAATTGTGCAGTTTTAAAGATATCCGTGTTAGATAGATATAGTTATTTTGTTTTGGATGCATAATCTGCCTACCGTAACCTCCAGAAAAGTTACTTTGCAATTTTTTTTATAATAACATCAATTAAGCAGTTAATCAAGGTATAAACTTTTCATCGACATCTGCCATTACAGACACTAGAACACCAGCTATATAACGTAGTATCATTTTAGTGTACTAGACTAGTTTAGTTTACTTTAATTTACCGATTGTGTTGGTTTGTGACTGAACATTTAAATGCTCTTATGTTCGAGCTATTTTACCGTCTTTATTTGAAATAATGCATAACGCATATCACGTTTAGATTGATTTGTGAAGCCATATTGTTTAAGACACTGACAACATGTAGAAATACTCTGTATTTGATTTGACTTTTTCAATTATAACGATATTTTCCTCAAACCTGCAAATCCAAACCTGGAAGCTTTATTATGACATATAAATATAAATTACTGTTATCATTTCATCAAACAGGTGCCATGGGTTATATAAGCAGAATTAATTCGGTTGGTGATGCAGAAGGCAATTTTTCCATGATTTCTAGAAAGCTCGGTAATGATGGTAGATGGGGGTTGTATCCTGTGGGAGTATTTCAGCTGAACGAAAACACACAAACTCTTCCTGTAAGTTATTTCATGCAGATTATCATTTTTTGATGCGTTATAATTGTTTGACAGTCATAAAGAATTATGCAACTTGATAACCTCCTCCACATGGTACGAAAGAAATCTACGTTAAGCAAATCACGCGAGAATATGGCGCAATTACCGAGTAGATTATTTGTGAGCATTCTTAACATGACGTTTTGCCTAAAGAAAAATAGGTTAGAGAAAATTATTTTGAGTATTAGAAATTATAGCTTTTAACAAAATCAAAAGTAAGAACATGCTGCGAATTTATCATGGATCCGATATTAAAGTATTATTTTGTGCAATTCTGAAACACATGATAGTTGTTTTAATTCCATAATTTCATCTGTGTTTTCAATCAAAGGGCAGGTGCTATTGTAGCACTATTTTATTCAGCCTAAAAAAATGTTTTACACAATGTGAACGTCGCAACTAAGTCCATTAGATACTTTAGGCATAATATTTTGATCGGAAACGAAAGAATTCGAAGTTTTTGTCAATTAACCATTGAAAATTTATAAAGTGGTAGAATGAAGACATCAGTAATACTTACAGTAAATATTTTCTTTTATCAAGATAAAACAAAACAAGCATCAAGTTTAGCATCGATGGGAAAGGATAACTGGATCATTTGTTGATACTTGTTATATTAAATTATTACTTTTCTATAGATATGGCTTGTATTCCATTCTCTTGTCTTTTTATTTTTGAATCAAGTCTAGAAAAAGAATGATATAGCAAGAAGTATAAATGAAGGAGATGTGGTATTATTGCCAATAAGACAACTTTCCAACATAGTTCAAATGACAGAGATATAAGCAATCCTAGGTCAACGTAGGTTACGCCTTCAACAATGAGAAAATATAAGTCAGCCATAAAGGCCCCGACATAAAAATTGTGAAACAATTCAAACGTGAAAACTAACGGCCTATTTATAATAATATAATTTACGATAAACGAATATGATAGACATGGGCAAACGACAACAACCGAATAACAGGCTCCTGACTTGGGACGTAAAGAATGTCGCGGTTAAACTTGTTTTTTAGCGCTTTTTCCTTCCCTAACCTGGGACAGTGGTGTAGCAGCACAACATAATGACAGACTGTTAAAATCATATGCAAATGTCTCAACTATTTAGATCGGTACGAATTTCAAGTACATCATGTTAATAAGATTCTGTGAATGTTAGAAAAAAATCCTCTGACCTGGTTTAGGAACAATGGTTGGATGGAAAACGAACAAACGAACGAACGGATAAACGAACGTATGGATATCACATCACTATATACCGCAGTCTTCAAAACATTTGTGAGTGTTTATGTTTATTTTTTGGGGGAGGAGGGTTATGAAGAGGGCTTCCCAAGTCGAAAGCAATTACTTTTGATCGATATACAAATCGATTATTGATCGAAGTAAATATCGATTGTAGATCGAAGTAAGAATCGATTATTGATCAAGTAAGACTCGATCATTGATCGAAGTAAGATCGATCATTGATCGAAGTAAGAATCGATCATTGATCGAAGTAAGAATCGATTATTGATCGAATTAAGAATCGATTATCAAGATTTAAAAAATGAATAATGAACAATCTACTCCCATATAATCGTTTGTGAAAATAATAAGATAATATTCTTTCGTAGTTGTGCTAAACCTAAGGTTGTAACTCTCTGAGAGAAACTTTCGTTTTATTAAGATACCAACAGAATTAGAGAAAAATAGGTCATATCTGTAATATCGACTTTTTACCTTAAATCCAAACAAGACTAGTAAAGATCATTCCTATAGGGTATATCTTTTGACTTGGTAATTTTGGGAATGTATTTCTTTAGGCGATATACTATATCAATCATAGCGATGAAAAACTATAAGCAAGACAACAGTTTCATTAAATTCTGAATAGGTATCTTGGGAGTCGCGGATACAAATTTGTACTTTAATGTGGGAATAAGATGCAGTCCTTGTCATACAAAAAAACCAACAGTACATTTGGATGAAGTAATTAAATAGGAGATGCAAAAAGTACATCATATGAGTAAGAGTCTGTGAAAGCGGTTCAGGAGTCATTCTTCCCGTATCGAAAGAAACCAGAAGACTTACACCATATTTGATAATATCTATCGAAATAAGAATCGATTACTAATATTAAGAATTGAAAAAAAACAATGAACCGTTTATTCCAAAAAATATTAACCTTATTTACATTTACATTGAACTTAATATTTGTTCATGCAAGTATGTCATATCACACACAGAGAGAATTCCTCAATTTAACAAATGTATACGACAGTACAACAGACCACATAACAGCATCTAACATAATAATAGAAAATAAACTTAAAACGGCAATGAATAACATATGGTTCAGATAGTCTGACTTGGTACAGGCACGAAAGTCTTTAACCTTCTTACGTGCTCACAAACATATTTATCCATTATTCTATTCAATCTTTATATGACTCTTTTCGTGATATACATTGTCATTTACAAATGATATCATTCAAAAGGAAATATTCATTTAAAGAGGTGTCGGGTAATATGTCAGTTTGACAGCAACCGAACGACAATTATATTTTCTCATATTCTGTACATCAAACTTTAATGGTATACTAAAAGATTATTCCACACCGAATAGTCATACTAAATCAATATAAAGTCTGCAACAGACAGACATACTCTAGACCATTATGGTTGTTTTTCTGGATTTCTCTGGAAAGACAATATCTTTTGGAGTTTGATACAATGTCAACTAATTATATAAATGATGATATTATCAAGCTGCTATTACACAGGACTGACAAATAATGCAGACACGTATAGAACTTATTTAATCAATGGAGATTTAAGAATTTATATTCGTAGTTTAAGGGCAATTTTATTGAAATAAAAGCACAATAATCACTAATTCGAGGCAATTTAATCAAGATAAAAGAACAAAACATTCCCTTGAGAAAGTAAAGAAATTAAGATAGCCTACCAATACCATCAGCATCTATGAATTTTTTAGTTATTGACAGATTCGATTCTGATTCTGAAAATTCGGCTTATGGTTTACACAGATAAAATTACGTCACATTTTCCTTGACATATTGATATGCAACCTCAAAATCGACGGTCCTTCATATTCATGTTATTGAATTAGAACGTCATATACATGTTATTCAGTTAGAACGTCATATACATGTTATTCAATTAGAACGTCTGTTTTTCATTTTCTTATCAGCAACTGATAAATTTATCGGTTTTCTTTAGGTATAATAGTTTGTGTAAATTTAAAGTAGTATGGAGGTCTTCCGCAATATTGGATAGTTAAATATTATAAGACGTTCGGTGTAGATTATAAATGAAATAAGCAAAATTTGAGACAGGAATGCAATTTATTTGAAAGACTTTTTATTTGAATGGAAAGTAAAATATTGATTTTTATCCAATTTTAGATCGGACACACATGTTGAAGTTACGCACCTTCTACTTTGGATTTTTTTTTTTTTGAACTTGATAATTTTTCAGAATAATAAACAAAATATGCTACATTTTTGTGTTATCAACACCTCCTTCAGTTTTTAACCAAGAACACTAATACTTCACACAAAGATTGCACACTTTAATAATTTTTCAGCAAAATTAAAAAAAGATGGTACCAGTTTTGAGTAATCAACTCCTATAGTTTTCAACCTAGTTCCTTGAAACTCCATAGAATAGTTTCTAATATATTGCAGTTGTGCACCTGCTGAATTGTTTTTATTTTTATTTTTCTAATTGTGAAAGTTTAAAATAGATATAGATATATAGATAATACAGCAATTTTGATTATTTGAAATCAATCAAATAATTAGTAATTTTTCTTGAAATCACTAAAAAGTTAAATCACAAAAATAATGAACTCCGAGGAAAATTCAAAACGGAAAGTCCCTAATCAAATGGCAAAATCAAAAGCACTAACACATAAGAGAAAATATGTGAAATAAAATTTAAATGCATTTCTTAAAATAATGGAAGAAAGACGGTCATCACTTCAAAGGAATAAGATTCATTACATTTTTGTGACATGAACAACCTTGTTACAAATAAGATGGTCTTAGGTACTGAGATTATAAATTGTAATACTAGTATCTTAATCAGACAGGTATTCCCACGATGGGTTATTTTGGCATAATGAAAGTTCTATTTTCATTGAATATAGTCTTTTCATCGCAAACGTACAGACACAATTGGAAGAATGAACTGTGTTGGGTCAGTGGACGAATTTTCTTGTAAATAAAGGCAACAATAGTATACCGATGTTTAATAGTCATAGTTCGATTAAGCAAAACAAATCAAAAACTAAAACCGGGTAACAAACTAAAACACAGTTTTAGGTCGGTCTAAGAAAACAATGACAATTATGTCAACGTTCCAGATGTCTGTTTTTAAATGTAACACATCAACTATAAGAGTATATTGTTTTTATCAGATTCTTTATCTTTACATATATATTCTTTATATTCATCCCTAGTTTCAAAAACATTTGGGAGATCATTCTCTATTCTATAAACACTATCATAACCCTCTTGTCTACTGTTGTTTGAAATTCGACGATGTACGCCCTTTTAACTGAACACAATATCGGTGCTTTGTGTTTTTTGTGTTAGTCTTTTTTGTTTGTCATTCTAACCGATCTATTGAGTTGAGCCATTTACAACTGTTTTTACAATTTATTCTTTTGTTGTGGTATAACATCACTGTCTCAGGTTAGAGGGATTGAGGGCTCACAAACATGTTTAACCCCGCAAAAGTTTTGACGTTGCCGTCCCAATTCAAGAGCCTGTACTTCAGTGGTTGCTGTTGGTTCATATCTGTCATATTTATTCTTATAAATTGTATTGTTATATATTAGGCTGTTAGTTTTCTCATTTGAAATGTTTTTATGGACTTCCCCCTTTTTGAATTTACCTTGGAGTATACGTTGGTATTTTTGTTCTACTTTTTTCCTCACATTTTTCACGTCGGTGCCTTTTATAGCTGACTACACGGTATGAGTTTTTTGAAGGCCGTATGGTGACGTATAATTGCTTACATCCACATGATTTGAACTGGTGGAAAGTTGAGGCATTGGCAATAATGTTACATCTCCTCAATTTTATATGATATCTTGCAGATTTTTAAAAAAAAAAAAATCATAAGTCACACTTTACAAATATTTTGTCCTCGTGCATCACTGAAGCGACACTTCTTGTCGCAATGCACATCTGGTGCAATATGATTGGTACCGTTATTGTTATAACTACCACTGGGTCTATATATCTGCTAATGGGTTTTACGTCCATTAGGGTATCATCAGCTTAAAACATCCCAGAAGTTGACCGTAGATGAATTTGGCTATTTATTTGTAGGTCTCTTTTGGTCAATTAGCTCTTCACGTGTTTATGTGTTTTACATCCTTGACTTTATTAGCATTGGCAGATGTCACATGGGAAAAATGGAGGGATTGTAAATAAAACTCTCATCTAAGATACCAGGCTTATAAAAAGTTTGGTCTGCAAATGACTGATCACTGGCGACCGAATCAAAATCGGTTGATGATATAAATCGTCGAACGGGACACGTGATAATGATATTTCATATTTATCATATATTTATCTGTATTTTATAAGCTTTTCGATTGTAACCAAATAAAGATAAAAACATCTGCAATGATTCCATGATAGCCCGATTGTATTTTATCTATTATCAGGAACTAGCTTTAAATTTTAGGTCAATAAGTAATCGGTCTATACATCTCGATATATAGAATCCAATGCTAAGTCTTATGTGCAACGTTTTTACTTTTATTCCTTTTTGTAGTAAATCGATTCCTGATAATTCAAATTGATTTAGCTTGAAAAAAAAAGTTTAAGATATACCTTAGAGAGACATTGACCCAAAGACAAAAATAACCAAAATATAGAAGACGATGTACAGTCTTCAAAAGTAAATAGGTGTCTAAACAATAGGTCAAGCTCTTAATCGTCCCGAGTCTATAAAAGTTGAGAATAAATCAAACAGACTATATCAAAGATCTGCCATTGACCCAAAATTCTGTAAATAATAGTGTTGTCAACGATTAACCGGTTAATACTAAAATCATTAACCGGTTAATCGGACCGTTTTCAATTTTAAAAGTTTTGATATAAATGTATGTCTAAATAATTAAAAAAAACAAATACTAGTATTTGAACATGACCATCGTGGTACTTAATGAGAACAATTATCCAGTACATTATTGAGTTAATTAACAATGAATACATTTCAATTTTACCTAATTACCACGAAGACATTTTGTCTTGTATCAGCTCGGGACAAAATCTTAAGTAAACATAATTTGTAAAGGTGTGTAAAAACGTACATTGAACAGTTGTAAAAGAGAGGCAAAAGATACTAAAGGGATATTCAGACTCCTCCTAAGTCGGAAGCAAACTGACAATTTTTTGGTAAGAAACGAACAGCTGATCAAACTTTACGAGTTGTTCATTTCATGTTAACTTAATACTGAGTGAACGTAAACGTTCAAATGCATATCTTAAACGAAATGCTGATTAAAAAAAAAGTAAAATGCAAACTTAGTGTGTACTGGTCGTTCCATTACTACGCAGCAATGAAAAAAGTAAAATCACAAAAATACTGAACTCCGAGGAAAATTCAAAAAGGAAAGTCCCTAATCAAAAGGCAAAATCAAAAGCTCAAACACATCAAACGAATGGATAACAACTGTCATATTCCTAACTTTGCACAGGCATTTTCTTATGTAGAAAATGGTGGATTGAACCTGGTTTTATAGCTAGCTAAACCTCTCACTTATGTGACAGTCGCATCAAATTCCATTATATTGACAACGATGCGTGAACAAAACAAACAGACACAATAGGTAAAAATGTCAAAAATAGGGGAACTATATATTATGTTTTAGGAAAAGGTGCGACGAAAAACTTTAATACATCATATCATATAACCATACACCGTGATAAAGTACTGCATACATTTGTTTGTTTGGTTGATTGATTAATTTTTGTTTCCGTATTGTCCAGTGGAAAATATTTCATGCATGTTAAGGATGTGAACAGATTAACAATTAATTCAATAGGCCTAGTCCTAGAATATTGGTCTACCGGCATGGAGGACTTTAGAATGCTACTGGGAAATGGGGTTATATTGATAGGGACAGAAATTAAGCCTTCAACTGGCCGCCTACTGTGAGTTGCTTCAAGGTTTATTAACGCGCGATGAGCACGACACTTTCCCTATAGTATACACGAGGCGTCAGATTTAATGTCCCCGTTATGACCTGACTTGGCTAGAAGAAGAACAAAAGTGATCATATTTCTTTATCCCAGCCACCTAAGGGTACATCTTCTTTGAACATCAGCTTTCATACCGGTTAACCGGTTAATCGGTCGAAAGAGTATCTGAGTAACCGTTTACATAACAATGTTCAATTAGACAACACTTCTAAATAACAATAAATTACGGTCACAATGCCAATGGCAAATTGTACAGACTTTAATGCAGAAAAAGAGACAGAATAATTTTCGTATTGCTTCAATAATAGATTAGCGAACTGAATGATATTCCGAAAAATTCTAGACGTTGTTTTGTAACAGCAAAAGCATAACAAAAACCTTTATAAATAAGTCTATTGAAACCAAAGCGAAAGATTTCGGAAACGTGTGAACTTTGTTGATAATATTCTATAAAATGCCTGTTATTTGAAAATATATAGAAAATTTTTAAAACAAAACATTCTTTCTTAAAATGTCCTGTACCAAGTCAGGAGGAATATGGCATTAGTTATTAGACAGTCTGTTTCTATGTATGTTTGCGTTTGCTTTTGTTGTAGTTTAGTGTTTCTGTTGTTCCGTTGTTTTTCCAAAACAATATTTTCCAATTCTATTTATAGTTATCAGATGGGCTATACTTTGGTTTTACCCCGACCACCATATAGTAAATTAATTCACTATTCCATCTGTGCATGCTATTGTAGCACTTCATTCGATTTATTTCCAAGTCAGATTTACAAATGTATATTTGTCTGTAGATATCAAATGCTTCATCTTCTTTCGACCAAAAAAATAAAACATTTATCAACCGTTTGATAATTGTTTTAAATATTTATTCTTAAAGAAAACATGAACGTTATTTATGTTAATTTATTTTATTTTAGAAATTTACGTTTTACAAAAACGAGGAAATATCATGGCCTGATGATAAGATACCTATAGATGAACCAGAATGCGGATATCGGGGTCAAAAATGTATACATCCTGTCAGTAAGTGGAACATCTTTCAAGTATGAATGACAGCAAATATTTTCTAACAGCACTGTAGTAAACCTTTCATAATAGTACTTAGAACATTTTTTATCATCCTAAAGTCCTCCAGTCTCACTTCAGACTGCCATCTTGCTTTACTTCATGGGATTGGTTTTCCAGAAAAAGAATGTAATTGCAATGATATAGGAGTCACTTGATGCCATAGAAATGGAATCACATAAATAAAACAAAGATGGTCCATCAGTGGTATACGCATATGGCTTTATTGATTTTATCTGCAAAAAAAACATCAGTAGTACAAAAAGGTTGTTTATACGAACGAATTGGTTATTGAAAATCTGCTGCTGAATGATAATCGGATTTATTGACCTTAGCAGTTTTATTGCATTTACCCTAAATTAATTGAATTTATCTGATATAAATGATTTTTTAAAGATAAGACAAAACAAATTGTCTAGATGACAGAAACCAGAAATTATAAGGGTATCAGGTATTCAGCATTTCAACGTTTACTTTGAAATCTACAGGTATTCATTACCACATGAATACAAAGAAATGTAAAGATATGAAAATTAGGACATGTTGTATGAATGCCTGCATGTATGAGACAACTATCAATTGAAAACCAAACAAAAAATATATCAACAATTACTGTTCACTGTATGGTCGTCAACAATTTGCAAACCCTACTCCATAGAGAAAACTATAACAGGCTCCTGAAAAAAAATGAAAAATTTAAAAGGGAAAACCAACTGACTGAATAATACTACAACAATTAACAAAAACAAGTTGTTGCAAACAGTAACCAACAGCTACATTGTACCACTGGATTACAGGCATACAAAGAATGTAGCTAATTTAAACATGTACAAACCTGGGAGAGTGGCGTAACAAGCACAAAATAAAAAAAAAACTGTTCTATATTCAGTCAAAAAGGGCTTGATTTGTCAGATCCGTACTTAACAGAAAAGTAACTAGCAAAAAAAAAACCACCAAAATATACAAAGTTTCGATCTAAGAGTACTCGTAGTTATTGAAATTTAGAAGAAAGCCAAATTTTAACTAATAAATAAACGAGACTAAATTATCAATCAGTACAACGCCAACAAATTTAGTGTAAAGTCATAAGCTGTGGAATGAAATTGCTACACTTTCTAAATATAAATCTTCAATTGTAAACTTTTTTTGTGCTCTTTAAATATTATTTTGAAACGCCATGAACTCTATATTGGTGTCACCATTTCTGGTTTTCCGATTGGTAATACAATTTTGAAAAGGATTAGTATTCGGTAAATAATTATGGTAACTAGGACAGTCACAAAGCAGGATGACTTCTGTTTCATCTTGGATCATGCTGAATTTAATCATATTTCTACAGTAACTGTTCCTTCTTGGAGGCCTGATGAATAATGCAATTTAGTTTAGAATAACATTATTGCATATAGTTGAACCCGGTTTTACTTGTTTGAAATGTTAACAAATGAATTCGTCGCTGCATGTTGTGATGTAATACTTTCATTCAACATGATGGTAACTTTTTTATGATATGTCACTCAACTACCCACAATTCAGTGAGTGCTTGCATCTCATATTTCCTAGTGAATTTAAAATATTTGATATTGAAATTAAGGATACTACCGCTGAATGTTGGTATGTAATACTTTCATTCAGCATGATCGTAACTTTTTCATGATATGTCACTCAATTACTTACATTTCAGTGAGTGCTTGCAAGAGTGAACTTGAAATTATGTTATATTGAAATTAAAGATTACGTCCGAAACTAGGAGGTCTGTTTCATATTTTGATATCTTCCTCGATATTGAGTACGACTTAAAACCAGAATCAATGATAAACGTGATAATTTCATCTTTTAATTTGTCAACTTTTCATTTCTCAGCCCTCTGCACAATCTGATGGCGTTTACATTTCTCAATTTATAATTAAGCTAGTGCATGTTCACACTATGCACTCTTAATTGGCAGGGGTATGATCCTTACACAAACTGCTCAACAGAGTTATAAGGATTAATGACTGAAATCGACATTACATAAGTTTTACGGTTTCAATCACAAAATGGTTGACTGATTGTATGTGTTTCAACTCACTGGCGACATGTTTTTTCCCTCGGTTCAGAGTTCATGCCATTCCCTCCGTTGGTTTTGTTTTGTTACTTTGATTTGTCTCCTTAATTGATTTATGAAATTTGATCATCGGTAAACTACTGTTGCTTATAATGTACCAAGTTGCGTTATGGAAAATTTCCTGTTAATGAATATCCGATTGCTGTAGACATCATTTACGAGAACGCAGATACAGCGCAACTTAATTTATGAATTTATCAATTGTTTCATCGATCAAAAGTACAGAGATTCTTATCATAAACTACTTCTGAATACAGAAGTATGAAATTCGATCCTAGAAAGAGTGTCTTTGTCCCGTATGGCGTTTACATATCTTAGTTAATACGTTCCGCTGGTACAAGTTTACATCATTTTGGAATTCATTAACATGGATGTGTTTTGGACAAAATAACTGATCCAACCAGAAAGCGAGAAAGACAATCTGAAATTGACACTAAATAAGTTCTATGGTCATCATCAAAAGTTGGTTGACCGATACGATGAGTGTGTGTCTTCAATCACTCGCGCCCTATTTCGAGTGGATATTCTAATGGCGAGGAGAGATTCATGCATATCAGGACGCCTACCCTGTCGGAACATTCGATTAATCAGTAATTACACCCCCCTGACAATACTCCTTAAGTCATTTTGATCTTTGTTTTCAGCTTACACGTCAGAGATATTGTTTGGTGTTGCAGGAGGGATTTGCCTTATTACAATTGTCATAGCTGTATTAATCTATAGGTAAGGTTAAATGAAGATTAAATAAATTTCTTTTTTTTCAATTATTATCATGGTTTGATGAATCGGGAAAATTGGGTACATTGTTTGTAAATCAAAATTGATAAACTGACATGAGTTGTGGACTTAATTGATTGAAGGGACCTTGTTCGGTATTCCAGCTTTCGATATCTGAAATGTTTTTGTTTTTTGTCCTTTTTACAGAATGTATTACAGAAAAGTTGTCTCTATTGGATAAATTCGTTATTTGTTTTAGAATATATTTCTTGAGGTGAAACGTTTTACTTTTTTTTTTTTTTTTGTTACTTTATTTAGTTAGAATTTAGGTTTTTTTTCTAACGCATCCGTCACACTTAAGGTTTTGTGTTAAATAATAATCGTTGAAAGTACATATAGAATAATGGCATTTTTGTTTTTGATACTGACTTTATCAGCAAGAATATCAAGCGAGCCCGCTAGGGCGAGCTGATATTCGAGCTGATGAAGTCAGTATCAAAAAATTAAATGCCATTATTCTTTTTATCGGCAATCTGTCTTAACTCTATGTTTTTTTGTAAAGAATAAGAAGTACAATGAAATGATAAGTAAAACTACTTTAAAGCGTACAAAACGTTTGGTTCGTTGTTCGATTGTTTGAATGAAGTCGCGTGCATTTCATTGATAAATTGAAGCGGATGGTCAAGAACATGTGACGTTACTGCACTGATACATGACGTCATTGCCTAATATTTTCGAGTATCAAGTCCTGTCCATGATATTGAAAATATTAGGCAGTAAGATCAAAAGGAAAATGTTCTAATTGCCGATAAACAAACAGTGCAATAACGTCACAGGATCTTGTCCATGCGCTTCAATTTATCAATGAAATGCACGCGACTTCATTTATACAACCGAACAAAACCCAACGTTTTGTACGCGTTAAAGTAGTTTTACTTATTATTTCATTTTACTTATTCTTTACAAAAAAACATAGAGTTATGACAGATTGCCGATAAAGAATAATGGCATTTTATTTTTGATACTGACTTCATCAGCTCGAATATCAGCTCGCCCTAGCGGGCTCGCTTGATATTCTTGCTGATCAAGTCAGTATCAAAAACAAAAATGCCATTATTCTATATTTATTTAATGTAAATAACATGAATATTGAATGTATCTATAGTGTTTATAGATAAGTAGTTTAATCTTACTCTGTAATATTTATTGTGTAAAGTTGACATTTCAATAAACGATTTTTATCAATGAAGGAACTGGAGATATGAACAGGAATTAGCTAGTTTATTATGGAAACTTGAATGCCGAGATATTGTACTGGAGAACCAGTGTGGAGTTCCAAAGTCAGTCCTTGCTAATGGAAATATTGCTTGGGTAATGTTTTGTTTCATTCTGTGGTAATGTAAATTTGCATTACTTGTTAAATAACTCATAAATATGTGAAAATTAATGTCCTCTAGACCAGCTTGATTAAATCTAGTACCAAATTGTGAGTCTTTTGTAGACAAAACGCGCGACTGGCGTACAACATTTTAATCCTGGTATCTATGATGAGTTTATTTGTAAGGTAATGGCTTTAAACGATCCACTAGATACCTCTAGATAGATTTATCATTGCAATTATGGGTCTTTAGTTTAGGTTAACAAAAAGATAGCTGGCTTTCTGCCATGCAATGGTTTGAAGACTTTATGCAGATTGTTAAAGTAGAATGTGGAATTTTATACAAATTCATCACGCGAATGAAACGGTTATTAAAGGATAAGGTTCTCTTTTGGTCAAATGTTGCCTTGAATATCTTGTCAACACTGTGCTGAATGGTATCTAATGAAGAAAGCTTCTACGCTTTTTTTTTTAAATGTAATCAATATATCAAAATCGGGAGACGATACCACTGAGGGAAGATTGAGTATCAATCACAAACGTTAAATTGATAGAAATCAAGTCAACTCTACTGGCAAAATAAACTAGACGATCAGCTATACAATAGTCCACAAAAACATAAACAGAAAACTCAAGACGGATAAACAAAAAGGTGTTGGTTAAGTCAGATTCACCATTCAATGCAATATTAACTTTAATTTGAAATCAATAGAGAAAACACGACTAATAATGCTACTTACATATTGTCTTTATGGTTCCCATATATATTTTAACATACACTTGGTATAGTTGAAAAATTAAGCGATAAAACTTATATACAATCGTTATATATTTGTAGATTTTTTAATTTATTTGTAGAGGAGCTCTTTGTTCAGAGCTACTAGCCAGCTCTCACTGGGGTCACAAGTCGAAACGGATTACAGACAATTTTTTACATGTGTTGGGACATTAAAAGGAACAATAGTTGCTGTAAAAATGGTTAATAAGAAAAGTGTGGAGATTACCAGAAACATTCAAAAAGAATTGAAAGTCGTAAGTAGCAAGACATAATGATGAAGTAGTTATTATATGTATCACAAATTTCTGTAATCACTTGTTTTATTTTACTTTTTTCCTTTGGTACTTTAACAGTAATGTAATATAATGCAATTATTACAGTTACTGCTTTAATAAGTTGAAGTAAAGGCCTATTGTGGTTTCTGAGCTACGCTAAAGAATTATTTACTATTTTAACTTATAAGTTACCTTCTTTTTTAACTATTTCTATAACGTTGAAATTATTAAAAGGGTTACACATGCTAACGTTACTTATACTAACTTTTAATAAATGGAATAAAATAACAAGGCAATTTTTCTCATAAGCTTTTGAACATTGCATTAAAACAAACATGAGAATTTTATAATGCAAAATTTTAATTTTATAAACATTTTGGAAACTTAAAAAATAAGCACTAAATCCATATCCATTATTGTTTACAAGATTCGTGTGTTGTTGCTGTATAGTTTGGTTCACTGTTGAAAGGTAGAGAAATATTTGTTTACTCTTCTTCAATACTTTGCTGAAGTTATTTGTTGTCTTTATGATTGGGAAATAAACTATAATCTTTTTCATAGATGAGAGAACTTCGCCATGATAATTTGAATCCATTCCTGGGAGCTTGTATTGATAGTCCAGTGATCATGATTGTCACAGCTTACTGTTCAAAAGGAAGTCTACAGGTATAGAATTTTGTCAATCAGAAATCTACTGACAATGGTTACAAATTTGAGTTATGCCCAGCATTTATAAATGGAAAAATTGCTAAATCTGTCGTTACATTCTCTAACTTTAGTTTGCCTCAACCAAATGTTATGAAACTTTTACAGAATGCTTATAATCATAGAACGGTCTTAACTACGTGTATCCTGCATCTGTATGTGGAAGTCGACTCATGCATATTTACAAGCGGGGGCATCTGTGGCCCATAGACACATTCTCCATTTATTTAATATACAAACCGTGCTTTCATATGACGAGAAATATATACAATTTGAAAAGTCTTAATGCAGGAAAAAGTTATTTTAATAAAACTTTACTTGGTGAAACTGTTATTGTGAGTCTCGTTTTCGACTTTTCAGTTGAATATTCCTTTGGTATGATTCCCCTCTCATGGAGTTTCCATGTGCGTGTCCGCATTCAGTCCCTGATACTTAAATACATTAAGTTACTTATACATGTCTGTTTCAGAGACCGACCATGTGGTAAATTATATAGGTCTTCGGAACTTAATTTCACGATTCGTTGATTATTTTATGTTTAAACCTCATTACTAATAACTGTTACAACCGCGTTCAAATTTCAGAAACAATGAGACAACAATCATTTAACTTGAAGGTCACATGGTCACCTACATTTTCGTTTGAATGATTTAATAGTATGTAGTTTTTTTTTTTGTCCGAGTTCAGTTTTCAAATAGAAAGACTCGGTCCTTTCAGAATGGAATTAAGTTTCACTTTGACATCTGTTTAAATTGTTATATTTGGTGTATCAAGGCAGTTTTGAGAAGATACGAACTTTCTTATTTTGGACAAATAGTGTTTATATAATGGTATTAAAACAAAAATGTCGTGTGGGATAGCTTTGATTAAAATTAACACAAATTGATATAATAAAGTAATGTGTTAATATAGTCTTTCATTATTTTATAGGATGTCCTAGAAAATGATGACATTCAGCTAGATTCAATGTTCATTGCTTCCATTGTATTCGATATAATTCGAGTAAGTTTTTATCTATTTGCTTTTTATACATTAGTCAAATATAAGGTTAATGTTTTACCATGAATAATGAATATCTTGTCTTTTGCTATATCCTATGCACCCTTGATATTCTTCTGCCTTGTTAGCCTTCTTCTGTGTCTTTTCTTTTGTCCCTTTTCATTTATGAATAAATGATATAAAGTAACACTGAATCAGTATGCTCATTCTTTGACGAGTGTTTTGCAGACGAAGGACAATCTTTTGGAACGGATATTGGTCCTGTAAAGTTATTATTGGTTTACGGCTTGAAGATGCAGTATTTCACAAAGATGAAAAAACATTATCTGATTCTCTGAACTTTTTTTTATTTATAAATGCTAACATACAGAGTACTCTGTGTTTTGTCAAAAACGTTATTTGTGATACCATTGTGACATTTCTTCGACTTGATTGTTACCTTGACATGTTCTCCTTTTTAAACAAAAATAGCACAGAAGCAAAAATAAAGATGTATAATAAAATGTTGTTAAAAGCAAAAAGTTTATCCGTCATATATCGTTGACATAACAACATCGCCATCAAAGATATTGTTTTCCGCTTATTTCAGCTTTACTTTATTTTAGATTAAGGATTTTTTTAAGCACCATTAAAGACACTTCTTTTCTGGAAATGCGCTACTGGATCATTAATCTCGATACAGTTCGATAATGCTATTAAAACGGGATATATCTCTGCTAATAAGTGTGAGTTGTAAATAGTAAAATTATACCGGTAGCTAAGAATTTGGCGTATGGCATGATTGTTTTAAATAATTTTGTATTGGCAAAAATAGATAAATGAATTTGGAAATGAAGTATTATCTTCATTATGTATCTCTTTTATATATAGCTTAATTTTGGATCTACACCTTTTTTTTCATGCTGAAAATTCAATAGTTATTACCTTTGATTATCTGATAAATAACATTTCTGTGAGTAGCTTGGAAATCTGATTCCGATTTTTTTCCGCAACTCCATCTCAACCAATGACAATATTACAATGATACATTCAGAAAATTGTACACACCTAATGACATAATACATCTTTATTTTTTTCATCTGATTGATTTTCTTTTGTTTTATTTGACATTGAAAACCATGAATTTTTGCCATACATGCAAAAGACATATACTACTCGTCTTGAATCCGTAATTCCTCCTTCAATTTTTACAAATTACTTTTTATTGTATGCAATATATTAAATTTTGTTACCCAATTATCAGTATATGTGGTTTAAAGTTTTTTTGTGTGTGTGTTTTTTTTTTTTTTTTTTTTTTTTTTTGGAGGGGGTTTGGGTTTTCATAACAAAACATTGACTCTGTCATTTCAAAGAGGGAGTGAGTGTATGATTGTGTGAGCCTATTTCAAAGCTTTTCGGCCTCTTTTTTCTAGTTATTCAATGCAAGTCTTTTGATGGTGAATCAACACTAAGTACATTGTTTCTAATAATCCTGATTTATTTTCCTTGAAAAATTCCGGATTTAACAATGCTGGTTTGCACAATGTGTAAATCTATTCATTTACTGTGATTGTAGGGTCTCATGTATCTGCACAGCACTGAAATAAAGTCCCATGGCAGATTGAAGTCCTCAAACTGTTTGGTAGATAGTCGATGGGTGGTGAAAATTTCAGATTTTGGAATGTGTGAATTTCTAAACGGAGCAATAGAAGACTTGGAAGAGTATGCTTATTGCAGAAGTAAGTTGTGATTCAAGTATCACGACAGAGAGCGTAAAAAATCCATCCTTGTGTACATACCCTGTCAATGTCAAACTTCATCTTACATTCAGTTTTACACCCCGTGCATGTTGAAATGTGTAGTGGGAGTGCGTCATAATAATTTTTCAATTTAACGCCCCAGTATGAAATTAGAAAAGAAACGCTTCATAAGAAATAAATTCGGTATCTATAGGTGTTAAGGTTAAATAAAAAAGTTTGTAATTTCGGAGGGAAATTACGAGGAACACTTTAACCGGTAAAGTAGGATAATACGATTAGAGGAATTATTGTTCATTTTTATTAATCGTTTCATAGCTAGTGGCATACTTAGTATTCTTAGACACTAAAAACTGTAACGACATAAATCGACGCAAAATAACTTGCTATGCGGTATGGGTTCTGCTCATTGTTGAAGGTTGGACGGTGGCTTATAGTTAATTACTTCTAGGGCATTTGGTCTCTGCTGGAGAGTTAACGTTGTCTCATCGGCAATCATACCACATCTTCTTATTTTTATATTAATAAGCATTGAAGTTTATAAGCACAATTGGATTTGGGTTTAGTTTGTGTGGGTTCTTATTTGGAAGATAAACAGTGGACAAGAATAACATTTCACGATTAAATGTTGTATTGAACCAAGATTCATAGATTGTATACAAATATATATTTACACAAACGAAGGAAATATTAGACAAACAAGTAATTTGCACTAAATGCGTCAATGCGTCACTGCAAATTTAATTTAGATATATTTCTTACTGCACTGATTACTTATTAAAACCTGCTTCGATTGAAATTAAATGTCATTTTATCGGCTTAATGAGTATTCATTTAATAATAATACATAGTTCATTGGTATTTTACAAAATTGCACGATGCAAATCACAGAACAAAAAAGCAATACAAACTGTTATGTGGCATGTTTGCAGATCATTATATAGAATTAAACCTGCTGGTATCAAATACCGAATAAGAATTAAGCTGTGATTCACACTTCAAAATAATCAATTTAACTTATTTAAATTTAAGATTTCAATTAAAATGTCTTTCCGGTCTCTAGTATATTAATAATCTATGTTAGGCAATAGTAACTGTGTCCAATACTTATGAGAGGGGTTTATAAAAAAAAAAAAAAGCCATAGTTTTATTAGTCAAAAGCATCTCATATTTTTGGCTTTCCAAATTTTTGATATCGAAATTACACGATGAAGATAAAATAAGAAGATGTGGTATGTATGATCCCAACTATCTACCAGCTACCAGAGGACGAGGATGTGTACAAATTTAGGTCACCGTATGGTTTTCAACAATGAGCAATTCAAAAATAAAGACAAAAACAACAGCCTGAAATATAACTAAGCAATAAACGAAAAACATATATCAGACATGTAGCAACCATCACCAACCACTGAATTACAGGCTTTTGACTTGGACAGGCACATAAAGAATGTGGCGGGGTTTAACCTGTTTCTCCAGAATCAAGTGGTTTTTTTTACTCAGAAATATTAAACACTGATTAGAAAATTGAATTAACAAAAAAATCATTTACGCATAGGACAATGCATACAGGCATGTGAACGATTTTACATATCTTATGCCACACAAGTTGAAATGTCACCAGAATGAATAAAGTCAATTTGGCTAATTTGGTTTAAACAGAATGAAACAAATTACTGGGGTTTCGTATGAAATACAACATTTCATTATAAAACTGACTGTTCGGTGTCAAAGGTCATCAGGGGGAAAAGACACCATTATGAAAAAATAATCTTTGTATAATCTACTCACGGGTAAATTTTTTGTCCACATCTGAAATGAAATGGTATTTTAAGCAGCTAGCAGAAGGGTTTCGAAAGTATACCTTCAAAGTGTTGTTTTGAAAAAGCTTAATTCTTTCATAAAATTTTGAAAATTCAACCAGACAACGTTTACACACAAAAACATAAACTCACACACAGAATATCTCTTATGTTTTATATTTCTGTTCTTTTACATTATATATATCAAGAATTATGATATGATGTTTTCAAATAATTGACCAAAAAGGGTTAAGTGTTTTAGTGTTATGTTAATGAGTTTCATTTACCTATTTCAGCATCACATGAAAATGGTTTAGATATTATTTTTTATTTGTATGAATTTTTTCCGGTGCTTTTCTTATGCGCCAATTGGCATTTCATTTGCGCCATAAAATCTTTCATTTGCGCCTAAATAACGCATTTCATTTGCGCCAATAATACTGGTAAGTAGTATGAATAATAGATCTATATTAAAAAGAGAGTTTTAATAATAATGTTACAACATAGTTGATAGCATGATATGACATATTCGTCATAAATTACATATATTAATAAAAGTAAAATGAAAACATTAATCATGGATTAGTTTCTTTTTGAAAAATTTTATAATGGTTTTGCTGTTCACATATGTTGTGATTCTGGCTTTGCAGCTTTTTTTTTTTGGTTACATCAATACGATTTGTTTTAGTTTTACAAAACATAATATTTCCTAAATGTGAGGACTTAAAAATTACAGACGTATTTTCTCCTCTATTTTTATGCGAAAGTATTTATGTCCTTTTTGTCAACTTGAACAAGTGAACAGCATACAATTCTATGCCTTTGAGTGACACTCAGTTTTGTATGAGAAATGAATATGAACTCTCTTACTTATCTAATGGGGAGATACTCTTAAACATTTCTTGTATGAGCATCGTATTCAGGATACAGCTTATATTAAAACGTTTCCGTTACATCTTATCTGTAAATTGGCGCAAAAGCAGTAATTATTTTTGGCGCAAATGAAATACTGCATTTTTCAATAATTGGCGCAAACGCAATGCGCCCTTTTCTTGTATATTCTTGCATACTTCACTGAATACATCTTTTTTCGAACAATAAATTGTTTGTTGTCATTAAAACAGGGAAGAAAATAAATGGTAAGATACTGGAACTTATATTGATCTATATAAACGTCTAACATAATTATAACTCTCCTTTTCATTATATCATTGCGCTTATTGCTTCTGTATATCTCTTTTAAATAACATTCTTAGGAGGAGTACCGAATTCAGTTCAAAATAACTTGCTTAAAGAAGGCAATTCTCTGAAATATTCAATTTTAATAAATCGCATAACTCTTTTTTTAACGCAAAATACAAGATACTAATGGGCTTATAAATAGCAAAACGTTATTTTTACGATTAAATTTGATGTGCGCAGTATTTGTATGGAGAGCGTTCTACGCTGGTGATTTTGTGCTTGAATAGTTGTGTGCTCTTCATATACATTCGTTTTTTTCATGGTGGACTTTGTTCAATATCATTGAAGTATTTCCATTACATGTTACTAATACAATACATATATACAAAATCTTCACACCATAAAAATGTCTATGAAACGATTGTCTTACCTACTCAGTTGTTCCTATGGTGTTATAGATTTCTTACGTTCTCTTGTGTTTATATTTTTACCCAGACTTTGTTGTCTCTATACAACAGTCACAATGCACAAACAAACGTGAATGCATTTTGTTGACGGACAATAAAACTGTCAATAGAACATTTTTTCTAAAAAAATTTCCGGTTAAAAAGAGATAAATGATAAATAACAACTTTAAAAAGATAGAACAGATATGTCATATGAATAAAAAGAAAGATGTAGTGAAAATGTTGACGAGACAGCAAATCTATAAATAGCTACATGTTATTATTAAATCAGACGGCAAATTAAGAAGACATGTTAACATATATGTTATATTAAATGAGACATCAAATTTATAGATAGCTACATGTTATCATTAAATGAGCTACATGTTAACATTAAATATTCTATAGATAGCTACATGTTTACATTAAATTTTCTATAAATAGTTAGTTACATGTTAACATTATATATTCAACAAGACTTCAGTGATAAGTGTTTATACAATATGACTAGTCCTATATCGTATACAAAACTGTACCTATAAGAGCGTTTAATAAAAAAAACAGTTGAGAATTTCTTTAAAATCAGTTAGATAAACAGCAAAGCTATAAGACAATAAATAATACCATATAAACAAAATGCTCACAGTTTTTGGAAGGAAACTTAATGTACTTAACCTGCTGATATTGGTACAATGCTGTCCTACACTTTGATATCGGCGGCTGTAATTTAGAGTTAATTTTTTACAGCTAAGGGATAAACGGTGTAAAAAATTGATGCTAGTCCAGAAAATACTAGTCGCAATGACCTAACAACCACAGTTAAATCATAACCTTTATCCATAAGTCGCAATTACCTAACAACCACAGTTAAATCATAACCTTTATCAATAATTCGCAATGACCTAGCAACCACAGTTAAATCATAACCTTTATCAATACGTCGCAATGACCTAGCAACCACAGTTAAATCATAACCTTTATCAATAAGTCGCAATGACCTAACAACCACAGTTAAATCATAACCTTTATCAATAAGTCGCAATGACCTAGCAACCACAGTTAAATCATACCCTTTATCAATAAGTCGCAATGACCTAACAACTACAGTTAAATCATAACCTTTATCAATAAGTATATACCGCCGTCAAAAAGGTTTATTTTTAAATTTATTTCCGTTATAAACAATATCAGTTCATTACATACATGTAGGTATCTAAATTTCTATTTTGTACTCCTCCACTCGACGACATGCAATCAATTTCAAACTAATTAAAACAAAGATTTAACACGGAGGCGTTATCAAGATTAGCACTTTGTTTTCCACATGCAGCACCAAAAGGGCGACGCTAGTTATTACAGCTTAGTACAAAAGTATTGTTTTCATCTTGACTACATGTTGTCAAAAATAAAAATAATGGAAAGCATAGAAAATATGGAATGTATTGAGAGCTTGAAACGGATAAAGGGTTTTGATCTGAAAGACAGAACATGGACCTTTAACTTGTTGTAAAACGTATTTAATTTACAAATAACACATCGAACATTTCACTTAATAAATGCTAGATTCTTTAACTATATAAATCTTAATTCATGTCTAGATCTATTATGGTGTGCACCTGAGCTGCTTAGTATGGACAAGAGACCCCGATGTGGTACACCAGAAGGGGATATTTATTCCTTTGCCATCATACTTTATGAAATTCACGGTCGTAAGGGACCATATGGTGACATGGACATGTCTCCACAAGGTAGTATTTTTATTGCAATACATTCTTTACTGACACAAATACTGTAAAAAGCGCAATTTTTGTTGTGTACAAACTAATGTGTTTCTTTATGAACTATACAACGGAGATTCTGATGATAGAGTGAGACGATTATCAAGCACCTTTTCTAATTTTCAAATAAAATATATTATAGAAAACTTATTCTTCCACTTTTGATAATATAAGCTGAAATATAAGATGTTTCAAAAGCTGTGCATTCTGAATAAATGATGACAAGAAGTGTTCAAATGACCTTAATTTGAACTCTGGTGGATACTTGTCTCATTGCCAATCATACCATATCTCCTTTTCTCATCACTTGGCGTCCGTCGTCCTTCGTCGTCCGTAAACTTTACCAAAATTTTCTCCTCTGAAACTACTGGGCCATATTTGACCAAACTTGGCCACAATCATTATTGGGGTATCTAGTTTTGAAAAAGTGTCCGATGACCCCGCCTGTCCACCAAGATGGCCGACATGGCTAAAAATAAAACATAGAGGTAAAACACAAAGTTTATTATCATTAAAACCGTTATGAAAAGAGAAAGTCTGACAGGGGCAGATATGTTGAAAATGTTGAGATCTACCAGCTCTCTATTTACGTCAAAACTATCAGACGACTTCTTATAGGAGTTATTACTTTTAAATGACAAATTTGTCATTTTTTTCATGTTTGTCTTTCATTTTGAAAACTATAATAGAAACAGAGAAATTTTTAGATAAATGATCAGCAAGAGGAGACAATCACATAAGTCAAATTTGTTAAAATCATCAGACGACTTTTTATTGCCAATTTTATGCGTTTTGGCCTTATATGTTAAAACTATAAAAGATAGTTAGGAACTTTAACAGCAAAAAGGATCAACAAGTCAAGATCTACGAAAAGTCAACTTGACCGAAATCTTCAGTTGACACCTTATTGAAGTTATTGCCCTTTAATGACGATTTTTCAATTTTTTTTTCCCTTTTTTTCACTTTGAAACTATTATAGATAAATAGATACTTGATATTGCAAAAATTATCAAGACAAGATCTACAAAAAAGCAATCATGGCTGAAATCTTTAGTCAACTCGTTATTGGAATTATTTCCCTTTAAAGATGTTTTTACCATTCTTTTTATTTTTTTGCCTATTATCTTGAAATCTGTAATAGATACAAATGTAGATAGAAACTTTAAAAAGCAAAACTGATCAGCAGGACAAGATCTACAAATATGTCAGCATGACTGAATTTGTCAGTTAACTCTTTATAGAGTTATTGCCCTTCCATGATGATTTTTAACAAAAAAATGGCTATTGTTGATGATGCAGGTGAGCGACACTGGCTCTTTAGAGCCTCTAGTTTTATATTAATGTGGATAGCAGCACTTTAAAATTCTGGATACAACACAATACGGGGCAACCGAAAACTTCAATAGATATGATTAGACAGCTTATTGTACCGATGTAGGTATATCGACACATATCGATAAATTCCGCTAAAATCGGCTCTAGGTGCTGACTGGAACTTCCAGTGAAGTGTTAACTGTTGCTTTGTGTTGAAGACCTCACTGTGACTCTTATCAACACTATAAGTTCTGTATCAAACTCCAAGGAAAATGATAGGTTCTGCTTGGTAGGCGGGAAAATTTAACTGCAAATGGAAAATAAAGGTTGGATATGGGGCATGAGTTTTGCCTTGCATCAGGACACATACGGATTCCTCAGACATTTATTATTGGGCTTCTTAAACGTGCAGAGAGCGTGGCAATCACCCTACACGAGGCATCAGATTAAAATTCCTCAGTCCGACCGGGCGTGGCTGCTAATTTATACATTCCACACAGCAACGGACGCCCTGTTTAAGCAAGAGTGTAACTGCCGGACCAGGAGAACTCTAGAAATGACCATATCTATACACCCCAGTCGACCCATTAGGGTCCCTAATTCCCCTGAAAACTGCCATTAAATCAATGGAACTCTTAGAGACGGACACATATTCTGCCCTTCATGCGATGCTTGGCTCATAAAATTCAGTTTCATCGAAAAATTTATATTTCAAAGAACATCAATAAAGAGTTCTTATTACTTCAGTTAAATATTGTGAGACAATGTAATGTCAAACTCTGTTGAAGTAATGAAGTATGATGTGCTTGTTTTATTTTTAGATATTATTACTAAAGTGAGAGATAATGATGGTGACATTCCTTTCCGTCCACGTCTAGCTGAACTAGATACAGCCCCAAAGTTCGTTACGGAAGTCATTAAAGATTGCTGGGATGAGGTTCCAGAAAGACGTCCGGATTTGAAAACTATACGGACAAGATTGAAATCACTGCAAAAAGGAATGTGAGTAAAAACAGTAGGCATTTCATGGCTTTGTCATGTCGTCTGGTTAAGGAAAAATAAATTGCTTATTGTGTAACAGTGTAATGACGAATATCATAAATTGGAATTCAAAATAAGTTGGGAAACACCTTATTAATACGATAATGTTATATTTACTGAAACCGATTGTCGAGGTAAATATGAACATTCTTTTGCTAATAAACAACGGATCTAACTTTTTCATCGCTATTTTTCAAAGTCAGTGACTTAAGATGTATAAACCTTACCTGAAAGAGATTTAAATTCATAGACATTCAAAACTGAATTCGAAAATAAAAAAATCATTTTATTTTTCCTTAAAGAAGCCAACGATTGAGTTCAAAACTTAACAATTGTATCTATAGTTTATAGGAGAAGACCATCAAATAGCAGTGTATATATACAAATTATTTTACTGCATGAACAAATTAATAGCTTAATAAAAATTTAATTGGTTGAGCTATCCCACGTGATAATGAACAAAATATCAAATCCCCATTCCCTTCTGAACTACATTTCTACCTCCCGCGACTTGACGAGCAGTTTATATAGCGTTTCAACGCTTTTTACACAGCGAAATCATTGTCAATACTAGTATCATGTTTAATATAAAGGTAAGGAGGTGTGGTATGATTGCAAATGATACAAATACTAGTGTCAACCAAAGTTCAAATGAAGTGGATGTGAGCAATCACACGCAACCGTAAGGCCTTCAGCAATGAGAAAAGCATATACTGTATAGTCGGGTATAAAAAGCCTCGACATGAAAAATATGAAACAATTCGATTGAAAAAACTAACGGCCTAATTAATAACAGAACAATTTACTAAAAACAAATATGACAGACATGAACCAACGACAACCACTGAACTACAGGCTCCTGACTTGGGGCAGGCACATATAGAATGTTACGGGGTTTAACATGATTAAAGCCAAACCTCCCCTAACCTGGGACAGTGGTGTAACAGTACAACATAAGAATAAATTATAAAAATCAGTTGAAAAGGCTTAACTCATCAGATCGATACAAGGCAGGAAAAACATCTAACAAAAACACAGACCGGACGTGGCAGGGTATTTGTACATTCCTAAAATCACAAATGATACAAAAGTACAGGTCTAAGAGTACTCGCAGTTACTGACAGTTCAAAGCCAATAACAACTAATAAAAAAAATCATGTACCTAAGACTAATTTATCAATCACTACACATCTAACATCCAATTGATTTAGTCTAAAGACGTCATAGAAAAACATGACCTTGTCCAATGCCAAAATATATGTATCGACAAATTGTAGTATCGTGAATGTGCATATGTGTATTGCAATAATATTTATAATAATTATTTTTTATTCAAAGAAGGGTATAGGCTATTCAAAATGGCGACTTATGTCCGTTTAGAATTTTTCAGTATACGGATATGGACAGTAAACTGCACATTGCAAGAAAACAAAGAAATGTTGATACCAACATTAAATACGTTAATAATGTAATACAAATAGACAGGAAATACGAAAATAAAATTCGAAAAACATTGATTAACAAAATGTTAATCTGCTAACCGAGTCCCTGTGATCTATGTAATGATTGGTATACCTTAATATTCTATTATTTGGGTGAGCAAATTTCCATATCTCCCTAAGTCAAAAAAGTATATTCTACATACATATTTTTTTTAATTTGACAGTTTTAGAAGGCATTATTTTGCGCAGAATATAAATAGAACGTTTGGGTATCGGTTCTCATTTTCTTGCTTTTTCAAACTCTAGTTGATGTGCTAATTCCTAGTATAATCACTTTCAACTGAATTAAACAAGTAATACACAATGTATCTCCCCTTGCACACTTACATATTCTTCGATTCATGAATTAGTCAGTACTTTTAGTATATCATAGATACTTCGTCTTAAATTTGACTCATTAAAACGGCGAAATGACAAACAAGTCCACAAAGCACTACATACAAAAACTAAAGACTGAGCAACACGAACCCCACTACAAACTAGAGGTGGTCTCCGGTTCTCCGGAAGGTGAATCAGATTTTGCTACGCTGGTGGCATCCGTCAATATAGTATACTGTGTTTTTTAAAAGGGCAACTTCCCATAAATTTAAATTTATAATAAAATTTCGGTTATGGTTGCAAAGTTTTAGGAAAACATATTAACCGATTTTTCAGGTCGTTTGTTTTTTTCTTTTTTCCCAATGTTGAAAGTCGTGAAGTCTTTTTCAACTAAATAATTTAAGCGATTTAACCAGGTGTAAGTAAAAAATATAAATGAAATTTGTTAATTGATGGCTGCTTAACGACTGTCTTTTAAATTGAGAATGGAAAGAGGGAATGTGCCAAAGAGACAACAACCCGACCAAAGAGCAGAAAACAGCCCAATGCCACCAATGGGTCTTCAACACAACGAGAAAATATATAAATAGTACGTGTATTCTCAGATAATAGCATATTTAATGCGAGTGAGTATACCCTGCTTTTTGTCGAAATGAGAAAAAAAACGTATGATAGGTTTGCTGTCCGCAAAGGATGTGTTTCTAGAGTACGCTGAAGACCAATATTTTATTCCTAGTATTTTAGTTATTTTGAAAACGGCAACATCATTTCTTAATGAACGTCGTTTCAATTTTTTCTTTTTAGGAAAGCTAATATCTTGGATAATATGATAGCAATAATGGAAAAATATGCCAGCAACTTAGAAGTGCTTGTTGATGAAAGAACAGATCAGCTAATTGAAGAAAAGAAGAAAACTGAGGAATTACTTCATCAGATGTTACCTAAGTAAAATAGTTTACGATGAATACAATTCTGATTCACAAGCTTGTAACTTTACTAAATTACGTGAATTTTCCTAACTGCCTTTAAAAAAACTTCTTGATATCATAGATACCAGGCTTATAATTGCATACGCCTGAAAAATTAGTGTAGTTCTGTTTAGGCCACGTTTAGTATCAATTCTCTCAAATGTTTATTTACATTGTACACTGTATTTTTCTTATTTAGTCTCTCGGTCCAGATTGTTATACACATACCAAAATGATATATAAACAAGACTTCAGTCAGCAAAAATTAAACCAAAAACATTACAATTACCTACTATAAATTGTGGTTTAGGCACTATCCTGAGTAAATTAGGATTTAAAATTAAAAAAAGTAACAAAAAAGCACAGTATCTTAAACATAGCATGACATGATATTCATCTTGTAAATATAACAGACACTGATATACACATCATTCGTCATTTAGGTTGGTAGCAGAGCAGTTAAAAAGAGGAAAGGAAGTAGAGGCAGAATCATTCGATTCTGTGACAATATACTTCAGTGATATATGTGGATTTACTGCTTTGTCATCTGAAAGTACACCGTTTCAGGTAACGTATTTTTTTAGTTGATTAATTTTGATAGGGTTATCAATAATAATATGGTAGAAGAAGTACAAACGCATCGACTTGTAGATACGTACATGATTTACATTCAGTCACCTTTACTGGATTAATGTATCCATTCAATGAAAATTAAAACCAAAAAGACATTTAGACTTATTAAGTGTTTACATCCTCGTAGATTGGCGATCCAATTGCATTTACTTTTTTTTTATTTTCATCATAACTCTTCGGCAAACAGTGAATAAACCAAGACATTCACTCTGAGCACAGACAAACCTGTGCAACTTTAAAAGTTGTATTGAAATGTAATTGATTGGTATGGACAATAGAGAGATAATAGATATCTGCACAATGAGGTGGTTTATACAGTATTATTGAGTGGAACATAACAAATGAAGTTCAGGTGTTTGTTTATTTTACCATCTTGTGCAGGTATGAAATAATTGCACATCAAAATTGAGGAAAGTTTTGACTTTTCTGAAACACGAAATGCATTTATCTAACATATATTAAGATCCTGCCATGCTTTAAAACTATTCCAGCTACATAAGTATGTTTATACTGAGAGTGAAGTTTGGGGTGTAAACACTGCCATTTTGCCAAAGTGATACCGGTATGATGGCATCAAACCTTAATAGACGCTGTTAATTGATTTTATAATATAAAATTGAATGCATGTCATACAACTGGTTATTTTTTATTCCAACGATGTAAACAATCAAACTCATCTTAGATACCAGGCTTAAAATTTAAAAAGGCTTAATTAAGTACGAAGTTAAGGTGCATTGAGGACCCAAAATTCTGAAAGGTATTGCCAAATACAGCTAAGGTAGTCTATTCCTGGGGTAGAAAATCCTTAGTGTTTCGAAAAATTCAAAGTTTCGTAAACAGTTATTTTATAATTATAACCATATCAATGATAATGCATGTCAACACAGAGGTTCTGACTACTGGGCTAGTGATAACATCGAAAAGAAAACCTACACAAGCAGTGGCATCGACCCAGTGGTTGTAAATAAACTCATCATAGATACCAGGTTTAAAACTTTGTACACCAAACACGTGTTTCGTCTACAAAAGACTTATCAGTGACGCTCGATTCAAAAGATTTAAAAAAAAAGTATGACGTTGAAGAGCATTGAGAACCCAATGGTTCAAATGGTATTGCCAAATGCCGCTATGTTAGTCTATTTCTTGGGTAGAAAATCCTTAATGTTTCGAAAAAATGATAATTCATATCAACACAAACGTGCTGACCACTGGGCTAGTGATACTATCAAGGAGAAAACATCCACAAGCAGTATCATCGACCTAGTGGTTGTAAATAAACTCATCATATATACCAGGCTTAAAATTCTGTACGCCAGACACGTGTTTCGTCTACAAAAGACTTATCAGTGACGCTAGATTCAAAAGAGTTAAAAAGGCCAAATAAAGTATGACGTTGAAGAGCATTGAGAACCCAATGGTTCAAATGGTATTGCCAAATGCCACTACGGTAGTCTATTTCTTGGGTAGAAAATCCTTAGTGTTTCGAAAAATTGAAAGTTTTGTAAACAATTAATTTATAATTATGACCATATCAATTCATTTGAACACAGAATACCGTTTCGTCTATAGAAGACTCATAAGTAGCACTCGAATCAAAGCAGTAAGAAGGTAAAATCAATACGAAGTTGAACGCAACCTCAATCTAAGGACTCAAAACCTAATCATACATACCATAGAGATTGTTTAATAAATGTCACCGACAGTAATTCTATATGAAGAGAAATAAGTCAAACTTCTTAAATTCATTTAGTTAGACAATTTTCAAGACAACATTGGTATTTGAACTTACCAAATACAATCCAACCCGTTATACGTATGCTCATCTAGCATGGGCTTTAGTCGAGCAAGACCAGATGGGTCTGCAGACTATACTAATATTTTACAAAATCAATGTTTGGTGGTAGGTATTATTTTAAGTATTGCTAGAACTGAAACTTCATTGTAATTAATAGGAAAGTTGCATGAATATCAAATGTAACGAAAAGACCAAGATATTTGGAATAAAACAACATAATAATTAATCGCAATTATGCATACTTTATTGATTAGACCATCCATGTTGGGTTATTTGCTTTCATATGGGACTTTAGCTAGATTACTGTCTTGATCCTTAAAATTGTCCGTTGATAAATTTAGAAATGATTAAGAAACTAAGGTGTCAACTCCCTCAGGCACAGTTGACCTTAGATGGATTTAACTATCATTTTTATGTAATTTTTTGTCAAATAAATCTTCAACTGTTTCGGTTTTTATACATCCTTGGCTTTCAAATATTCGGCATTGAGCCTTCTTGATGAAGGTAAATTAAAAAAAAAGCGCTTCGGACACATGAAATTCATAATGCATTGTTTTATAGTTTTGTAATTTAAAGCACATCTTCACGAATGAATCTGCAGTTTTGTTTAGTTGTGTTTTATTCCAAAAATAAACTAAGAGATATCATTGAACATGTTGAAGGAAAACTCCCAGCTGCATAAAATAAAATGAGACTGAAATTCGAAAATTTACCGTTCACAGATAGTGAAAAGAAAAATAACAAAAATACCGAACTCCAAGGAAAATTCAAAACGGAAAGTCCTTTATCAATGGCAAAATCAAAATCTCAAACGCATCAAACGAATGGAAAACAATTGTCATATTCCTGACTTGGTACAGGCATTTCCTTATGTAGAAAATGGTGGATTAAACCTAGTTTTATAGCTGGCTAAACCTCTCACTTTTATGACAGTCGCATACAATTCCATTATATTATCAACAATCTGTGATTTTCTGGGTAAAGGTATGTGATGTTCATAGAATATCGATGGTTTTTCAAACGAGAGGTTGTTGTTCAGCTACAATATCTTCGAAGGGCGACAGCCTAGAGATGAAATGTGGCCGAGAAACATCCTTGAGTTTGAAAGACAATTGATAATCTGTTTATCGCTATTTTGCATATGACGTCGTTGATGTGTACATTGACAACGGTCGTGCGCCCTGAGTTTCTAGCAATAATTTTCTATCTAAAGTGAGTAGCATGATATGAAAGATTATCAAAAAAAAAAGAACAAAGCAAAAATACATTAAATCGCGGAAATAGTAATTCTTTAATTATCTGCTTTCTTGGATATATATATATATATAATCAATTCCTTTTAAATCCTTATAAAGTGTCTGTCACTTTAAATGCACGTTTGTTTCAAAGTAATTTATTTGTTAAAAGTTTCAATTTCCAAAATAGATGGGAACAACAATATGTGTCGATTTGACACCATGCCCCGTTCGCAGTATCTAATGTCCATATGAAGTGAACCACGAAAACCGGCTCAAACGCGTAGTTTGTCATATAATTTTAAAAGATTAACTTCATTATGAACACATGTACTAAGTTTAATTGATGTACCCAAAACTTTATTGTAACTACCTTAACAAAATAAACTAACGGTCTAATGGACGGACGCACAGACCATGGATACACGACCTCATGCACGTACGTACGTACCCTACATCTTAACCAGGTCATAAAAACATTTAAAAAGCGGTCAAACCATCAGACTATAGGACGAAAAAAGAAGTTCATAAGCATATGGTCTTATTTGTATGCACAAGATCCTTCTAGGACAGATATAACACTACAATCCACTCAACTGATTCAATAACTATAGCCAAAAGTTAACCATTGATAATCAACTATATGTTCAGAATATTTGCATAATGTTTAGTTTGCGTTGAGATGGCAAAAGGAAGTTTGCATTAATCTTTATTTTATATTTTATAGGTTGTTAATTTACTGAATGACTTATACACACTATTTGACTCTATTATCGAAAGTTACGATGTTTATAAAGTGGAAACTATTGGTGATGCTTATATGGTGGTCTCAGGTCTCCCTAAAAGGAACGGAATAAATCACGCTGGTGAAATAGCTTCAATGTCATTACATTTGTTAAAAGCTATCAAACAGTCAAAAATAAGACACCGACCTAACGATGTGCTCAAACTTCGTATTGGTATACACTCTGGGTCTTGTGTGGCCGGAGTTGTAGGACACAAAATGCCCAGATATTGTTTATTTGGTGACACAGTCAATACAACTTCTAGAATGGAATCCACAGGTGAACGTAAGTAAAAAACTGTAACTAACTCGTAGAACATATTTTTAGTTCAATGTTGTATATCCTTTTGTATAATTAATGCAGTATTGTTGTTGCATTTTTTAATCGCAGAATAATCTCTTGTGGTTCGTTCAATTTATAGTACACCATGAAGGTTAACATTATTTAACAAATACGCTCTGAATCCTAACTAAAAAAATCTTTAAGGCAACGAAAGAATCGCAGTGAAAAACCATTGTAAATAAGATATAAACACTGACACAAACAAATGTCAGAGGTCTGCTGTAATTCAGGAATTCTGTCTTTTATGTATTAGTTGTCTCTCATCTATCAAATATGTTGGGTCTCTATTGAATTTGTCCTCGGTTGGTATTGAGAATTTTGAGTATAAAAGTAAAGAGATGTGGTATGATTTTCCATTAGACAACTATTCACGAATATGGCAGTCTTAAACATGTTTTGGGCGCTCCACCCTCTCCTATTCTGGTACCTTGGTGTTACAGCACAACATTAGAACAAACTGTAAAACCAGTTTGAAAGGACTTTATTGTTTTGGTTGACTAAACGGTATACCCTCACTGAAAAAATCAGTCTCCTGCAAATAGTTGCTGCAGGTCTGCAGCGAACTTGCTGCAGACTTGCAGCGAACACAGAGTCTGTATTTGCGGCATGTTTGCTGCAAATACGCTGCAGGTCTGCTGCAAACATTTTACCATGCAATCAGTGTTTGCTGCAGACCTGCTGCAAACATGTTTATGCAAATGAGTGTTTGCGGCAGACCTGCTGCAAACATGTATATGCAAATGAGTGTTTGCGGCAGACCTGCGGCAAACATTTATTTTCAAATAAATCTTTCTCCTGCGTGTTTGCTACAAACTTGCAGGAACTACATACATTATACAATTAACCAATGTCATGTTGTGTACACATCACGTTATATATATTAAACAGCAAATTCTGAAAAATTAGGTTACTTACATACATACAATAATTCAAATACAATTATCAATTGCAAAATTATCATAGCAAAAGTTTATACCTTTCTAAATTAATTTAAAGTTTTTTTGTTGTTTCAGTACGTGCTCAAATGATATTGCATGCATGATTATCTATTTAAAAATACAAAAAAACCAAATTATTTTAAATTTATTGTGTGCATATAGACAGCTATTTAATTAATATTGTCACAGAATTCAACTTGAATTATAAACACGTCATATTTATTAAGTTATAATCTCGAAACATACTTGCGAGTTCTGTATATTTGTTACATGTTTGAAAATGTTTTTCAAACCTTCATGCAGGTATTAATGTGGAGGAGACGAATTTTATATGTTTACACTTCTACAAAGAATTTGTACTTACAAATAATGTCTTTAAAAACTAAACTTTTAATTTCCAACCTAAAATGCTCCCTGAATACTTAGTTATAACATGATTCCAGGAAGTTACCAATAGGCATGCTCAGTCATTTTATGTAACTCTTGCAATGCTCTTGCAAACATATAGAATTGTCAAAGATTACTGCAATCTAGCTGCGAACGTCCCTTATATTCTAGTTTTTCCTGTGATCTTTCTGCAAACATAATTGTTTCTGCAAACTTGCCGCAAGCTTGCAGCAAAAAGCTGCAATGTTTGCAGGAGGTTCGCAGCTAGCTGCAAACTTCTGGAAATATTATTCAAAGGGTTCCTGCAAGCTTTTTGTTTGCAGCAAACCTGCAGCAAGTCTGCTGCAGACCTGCTGCAAACATTTCAGTTCTGTGAGGGTAGTTTTTAGTCTTTCGTTCATTTCCTTATCTGTATCACTTTTTTCCTATACTTTCACTTTTCTCCTCCGTAAAGATATGAACAACTATAAAAGAATACCAACATATTCTTGTTTATTGGAGAAAGTAAGCGGGCATATTATTTTAGGCAAATGCACACAATAAAATGTCAGGAAACAACCCCTATTTTAGTAAAACATACTTGGCGATATATGTTGATAGAAAGTTTCAGTTTTTTATCGAATATGTAATCGTTGAATTCAGTGAACAGATTTGTTTTGTGTGCATTGATGCTTGTTATCAACTGTTATGAAGAATATTGTTTCATGTGTTAAATACAAAAAGGAAAACAAAATGTTAGCTTAGTCCTCAAATTTCAACTTCTGCTATTTAGATGATGTACTTTCTTTGAATAATGATTAGATCGAAAACTAATGTACAGCTCATCCATCTTAGTTATGCATAAAGTAAGAATATTGCGGATACAACAGGGTATATTTCCTCTCTGGACTCACATCAATCAATAGCTGAGTCTGGTTTTGGCAGCCAAATTTAATTATACTACTTGTTTATTATCTATATATATCACAGTCTGATTACTTTTCTGGATTTCTTTGGAGAGTATTATAACTATCACATATATTGTTCTTCAAAATAAATCCACCCTTAACTGTTATAATCACTAAAAAGGGTTTTTCATTTGCAATCACGAGTGAATCAATCTTCCAGTTGACGTACTTACGTTAGTGCTTCAACCTTTTTTACATTCTGGCTCTTACACTAGTAATAAATTGTGATCTGAATCAGTGTTATCTGAACTTATCTTAAAACGTTGAACAATATAATAGTATGTCTTATTTAGTTTCTCGATAAATTGCGACAAATCCTGGTTAAATCAGCAAGTTAGATACCCTGCTTGCGTTCAGTATAAGATTTATGTTATATCAGAGTGTTCATTAGCTGTTTATATGACTGTAAAATTTTAAAATAAATATTGAAGAGTCTGAAAAAAATTGAACGAACAGATCTGAACTGACTGTAAGCAAAATATCTGAATTCTTATGAATCTGAGGAATATTAAAAAAACATATTTGAAACTTCATTTCATTTACTAATATTTCAGAAGTTGACTTATTGTGGGCTTTCATCGCAAGGCAATACGACAGATACGACATGTCTTTTGTTTTGTGTCAGTTCGGATTGCTAATAATTCTCCTTACTTACAGTAAAATAAGGAAAACCCTAGCGGCTGACTTAGTAAATAAATAATCACGGTCATTTAGTTAACTAGACGACAGAAATAAAACTTTATCATGAATCACCGTACCACAGAATTTCAATCAACAGTAGACAATTACCATATAATGGAGAAAAAGGACAAATTACATAATTATCTCATCGGAAGTCGTCTTGTAAACTACATAAAATGCAATTAATAATAGATTTGATTTTTTAGCTCTAAAAATCCACTGTTCGTCTCAATGCAAAAAGTATCTGGATGAACTTGATGGATACACTGTAGAAGAGAGAGGACTTGTTTCAATGAAGGTATAGTAATGTGTGATTTAATTTGTATTTTAAATTTACACCACAATATCGTACCCCCTAATAATCGTTTATTTGTTTGAATTAAAACAGGAGTTATCTGAAATGAAATATGACGTATATTTCGAACTTTGATTTCGGTTGATATATTGCGAACCAACTGTAACGCATATAAAGCATTTCACCTTTCGTTCATAAAATTACATGAGAGCTTGAGAAATAATTAGTTACACTCTTACTGAAAATATGCATGTACACAAAAGTGTGTCCAATTCAAAATTTGAAAAAGAGTAATAATATAAAATAAAATACAGTGCTCACTAAACAAAAACATATATTAAAACAAAATGTGTGTTTTAATACCTATATCATTTGTTTAACTGTTAAGGTAATGAATATTGATATATTATTATTGCTTTGTTTTCAGGGAAAAGGAGAAGTCCTTACATATTGGGTAACTGGAGAGGACAAAATGTGTCGTCTCAATAGGTTATCTCAGTCTGAACAAGGACAAAGTACGGAATCTTCTTGGCATTGTTTTAGCAATAATAATTATGACTGTATGGGCGATGATGATCCATCAGCCCAACCAAACAGCTCAGTAACGATATCAAACGATTTACATAGACATAACGGAATTGTGCCTTCTAAATCTAGAGGAAGTAGCTTAAAACAAAAACATACATTAGATCACTCATCTCCTAGTTTTACAGCAAAGCGTGTTGATTTTCGTGATAAAGGCTTGGGCTCCGTCGACATGGCAATAGAGGTGGACAAATCATATGAGTTGTCTCCCTTGATATCTCCATCACAGAAACTTTCACCACGATATGAGCATGCGCCATTGACGCTTAATATAGAAGATGAGTAGATCTTCTTTAGTGTAAAATTTTTATCGTGTCATATTTATACTTTAATGGTCCGACAATCCGAATTATTGTAAAATTGTATTTAGGTGAATGGCTAAACTATTTGAATGATCGAAATGTGACTATTATGACAAGGTATAAATTGTTGTTTCTCATTGATAAACATAGTCCATGTATTATATATCAAATAACTGTCATTTGAATTTACTTGTTTCCATGTTTTGGCTTACCAAATTAAGACATATTATCACAGTAAGAATTAAAAAAATATATATAAGATGTTTAAATGATGTGTTGCATTGTATTAACATATTTAACAATTACGTTCTCAATACTAAATGCTGGATATCTGAAAGTAGTAAAAACATGAACATTTTGTTTTCGATTTTTACGATACAATTTCAGAAGAAGAAAAAGCATGAATAAGAATAAAAAAATATGTCTCTGGTTTTTTAGTCCTGTAGTTGATGCTCTTTTAGAAACTGAATTGTAATAAATAAATATATACATATTTATAAGTCTAACATTCCGTCTTTGTATGTTTGTTCAACTATATTTATAAAGTTCTGACATTATTTAAGTTTAAACAATGAGTTCAAAACTAATGATTGAACGAATATAACGTAACATATTAGACATTATTTTTAACAGACTGCAACTGTTATTTAAAATGTTCTGTCTGTTGTTACAAATTCATCATTTTTATTTGTGAAGCTTGTAAATATAGTTATATTGAGTTGTTTCTTCGGAGGTCTCTTTAAAGTATGTAGTGAAAAAAATATCTTCAAATCTGGCTTATCACTTGTTTACAGTTGTTAATGGTAATACAAATAATTTTTTTAATTTGGTTTTGTTTTTTTATTTGTGTTTTCTTTTTTCGTTCTTTGCTATAAATCAAGCAATTAGTACAGAAGTAGGCCAAATATTATTACCCAAAATACCAGTATAATCCTAAAATTTAAAGCACTACCAAAGCTGTGAAGGGGAGAAAACTATGGAAAGATGTGTGGTATGCAATTTATATGCTGTTTATTTTTGTAGAAACTATATTCATTCTTTATATTTAAGTGCGTTAAATGGTATGTAGTAGTTTAAACGCATTAATGACCACAGAAAAAGACTGAATTGAAATGACAAAGGATTAAAGTTTACATTCTCTCGTATCTCTCGCTGAAAATTATTAATGGTCATAATGAAAATCAGTTTGTATCACTTAATTAAAGACTTTTATTAAAGATTAATCGTTAAAAATATTTGATAAATGGTTTTGAAAGAAAGAAAGTTCACAAACATACCCTATTGCCGCAGGAATTCACCAAAAACTGATTTGAACTAACGTAATGTAACAAAAAAGTATGACAACACTCACTATTATGAACAATTTCCGACGAAATAAGGTGTGAACTTTTCTTGTTGGATACCTTATCCTTATTTACCGCCTTGGTGTCTCATGTTAGCGTGTTCGCTTCGATAACGAGAGGTGTTGGATTCTATTTCTGGTCGGTCCAAACCAAACTTGAAAATTGGTATTTGCTGCTTCTTTCCTAAGACCGTTACATTAACGAGTAAAAGCCAGAATACTGTGTCCGGGTATTATGAAATGTCTTCCTGCGGACTATTACGTGGTAAACTAGTACGTAAATAGTCGGGATCAGCGTGTAAATCTAGTACAAATTAGAGTTCATGTTTATGTTATTCTAACGTGTTCTCGTCATGTTATGCATGTGATGTTTGCCACTGGAGTTAAACATACAATCCGTATATATGTGTAAAACAAAAGAAATAGTATACAGACTGATGAGTATACATTGTAGGCATCTGTCTCGCTTTATAATACGGTATCCGTTGCAAATCATTGATTTTTTTTTTTTTTTAATGCCACTTTCTCGGGGGTCAGTTTTTATTGGTGGAGGAAGCCGGAGTGTCCGGAGAGAACCACCGATCTTCGGCGGTAAAAACTGACATAGTCAATTCAGATTAGATTCGAACGCACCTGCCACCCGCGGTGTTTGAACTCTCAACTTCAGTGTTCACTTTAATAAACTATGATTTGAATGAACTCGTGGCTATAAATATATAGGCTTTAGATATTCAGAAGTAAAGTTTAGATTGTCTAAATTAACAAACGAACTCGTGAAATCAAAGTCTTATGAATAAACTGATTCCACCAAAAAAATAAAAAGTGTTTGAAAAATAGCAATAAAATTTTATTTGTATATATAAACTAACAAAATGATTAAATATTACGGTGTCAAATCAACAAAATTTAATACTGACAAACTTATAATATTTCCTTTATCAACATGCATTCATAACATATCATTCTTGGTATTCCTAAATATACCAGTGAATTAACTATAAGTAAAACTCGCGACAATGATAACTAAAATCATGATATATTAAAAACCGTAACAAAATGATTAAATACTACGGTGTCAAATCAACAAAATATAATACTGACAAACTTATATTATTGTCTCTTTATCAACATACATTCATAACGTATCATTCACCTACCTCAAATATACCAGTGAATTAACTATAAGTAAAAAATCGCGGAATGATAACTAAAATCATGATTGCCAATCAATACAGTAATCACTATCATCAGTAGCGATTCAATAATTCAGCATTTAAAAAAGGCAAAACAATAGTTTTTTTTTTAAATTGTATGATCAAAGACATTTTGTTAACCATGGAATCGCTTACACACGTTGTTCGCACTAAAGTTAATAATGCACATTTATATAATTACAACTGTATCGATACTTTTGCTGGCAGACTATTATTCAGCGGACGTTGCAGAGACCACGACCTGTAGTGTCATGATTCAAATGATACCTTTCATTATATATTTTCAGTTGAAGGATTGTGTAACTGTTCTTTAACTTTTTTTTCCTAAGCCAAAGTTCACCATAGATGATTTTTTTTGTCTTTATATGTTTCCAAAAGTCTCGTTTTTTAACTTTTCTTTCACTTATGTTGTTATTTATACGCCTATCTTGAAATTATTATATTAACAGATTTCAGGGAAATTATATTATAAAAGAAACAAAAGAAAAGACAGATTTTACATAAATGATGTACCAATTTACTAGATATAAGAAGATGTGGTATGAGTGCCAATGAGACAACTCTCCATCCAAGTCAAAATTTATAAAAGTAAACCATTATAGGTCAAGGTACGGTCTTCAACACGGAGCCTTGGCTCACACCGAACAGTAAGCTATAAAGGGCCCCAAAAATTACTAGTGTAAAACCATTCAAACGGGAAAACCAACGGTCTAATCTATATAAAAAACGAGAAACGTGAAACACTTATGAACCACATCAACAAACGACAACTACTGAACATCAGATTCCTGACTTAGGACAGGTGCAAACAAATGCAGCGGGTTTAAACGTTTTAATGGTACCAAACCTTCTCCCTTTTTCTGAAACAATAGTGTAACATCACAACATAGAAAGACACACTATAAAATATCAACTGAAATAGCTTAACTCAATCAAAGGACATATTAACACCAGTGAACATACACTGAACAATTTACTAGTTTTGAAGTATATTTTAACGTAAATAGCATCTTAAAAAACCTGGCTGTTTTAAACAACACTGATGACACACATTACACATACTGACTTTCTATTTATCATTCAGCATAAAAAAAGGCAACAGTAGTATACCGCTGTTCAATAGTCATAAATCGATTTATCTGAAACAAATCCGGGTCACAAACTAAAACCGAAGGAAACATATCAACTTTAAGAGGAAAACAACGGAACAACATAAACACTGAACTGCTACAAAAACAAACGCCAACATACATAGAAATGAACTTTTAGTTAACAACTGCCATATTCCTGACTTGGTACAGGACATTTTAAGAAAAAATGGTGGGTGAACCTGGTTTTATGGCTAGACAAACCTCCCGCTTATATGGCAATGTTAAAAATACCTCTAAAATGACAACATAACGTGACAGGAATACATTACAACTAAACGCAAGAACACTCAGGACAGAGACATACATAAATAAATAATATATATACACATTACAACATGTAAACCACAGAAAAACAACGGACATCTCCCATTTACACCACAATAGAATTATGAACTGTGCGTCACAGGAATGTATCAACGCCACAAAAAGTGACGTCACAGGTAAATTTCTAAAAATAGAATATAAAATTGGGATTAAGTTTGTTATGGTGTTATTTTATGTATCTTCTAACCATTACAAGAATATTTAAATAGAATTGTGTTAGTGATGGTGTAATTATTTATATTTTCTAACCATGTCGGTTTTTCTTCTTGATTAAAACTGTAAAAACAAATAAATCCTGTGCATATAGTAACCTTAAAATAAAAATCATATAAATGAAATAGCTGATTAATTATCTTAACTTTTACATACATGTAGAAAATAAAAATAGAATTCATACCACAAACGATAAGACATAACACAATATCTACCAAGAATTACAAACGAAACATCATAACTAAATACATGAATGTTGGATGTATAAATACCGAGACACGTCTAATATCAATGCGAATTCACACTCGAGAAAACAGTCACATTCGGGAATAGGTCACGTTTGGTACTTAGCAGACCAGACGACGTAGATGGTAAAACACAATCTAAGACGTGGTAAAAATGTCGTTAGTTAGTTTAGACACAGACACATCGTATAGATCAATCAATTCGTGTATATACTTTCACAAACTAAAGCACTATACAATACAAACCTTTCCATATTGAGAAACAGGTATTAATTCTATAAAAACTGATACTTTTAGCTACAAACAAACTATCATTGTTATCAATCCTCACACAAGTTACTAACTATATCTGATATCACTATATTTGTATGGCAATATAAAAAGTAATATAACAGTAATACCGAACTCCAAGGAAAATTCAAAATAGAAAAACCCTTATCAAATGGCAAAATCAAAAGCTCAAACACATCAAACGAATGGAAAACAACTGTCATATTCCTTACTTTGTACAAGCATTTCCTTATGTATGAAATGCTGGATTAAACCTGGTTTCATAGGCAGCTAAACCTCTCACTTGTATGACAGTCACATATAATTCCTTCATATTGATAACAATGTGTGAGCAAAATAAACAGACATAATAGGTAAAAATGTCAAAAATTGGGATACAGCAGTCAACATTGTGATGAACTACCACCACCAATAAATTGTAATGGTTGGAAATTGATTGTTCAATATATTTCTATGTATAAACGTGCATAACTTAATATATATATGAAATTGATAACATGTATACTGACGTTAAATAATGTTTTAGTCAATTTTGTTTTCAGCTTGTTGATTGTCACATTATATTTGAGCTGCTGTACTTTGATAATTGATAATGCCGAGTAAAATTATGTTTGATAAGTATGTATGGATTACAAAATACAAAAATGCTGCATCACATTGTACTGATCTCTGTTTCTTAACTAACAACATACTGTTGGTGAATAAGAAAGTAAAGTGAAACTCCAGATTTTGTCGATCATTTTTCAGTTTCTTGTTAGTTTCTCTAAATCAGCAGATGTTCTTTAATATTAATGCTGACAAACTTATAATATTTCCCTTTATCAACATGGAGTGTTTAAAACAATTAGTGTTAGGATGCAGACAGGAACTTTGTCAATAGTTGTCGTAAATATGTTATGCCATTCGGGAAATTTAGGGTTGATGGCAGACCCTAGTTCACGACCTTTTCAGAAGCCTTACGATTTAAAGCTCCACATTATTTTAAAAATATCTAAAATCTCCCATTCTTATGACAGCGCCTTTCTTTTCAACAATGTGTCTAGGAGCCAATTTCCCAAATTCATTGGTCGAACACTAAATGATAAAACTTCCCCTTCATAACATTTTGGTTGTCATTACCGATAATTAAATGCCCTCAATATGAATATAATGGACCTTACCTGTGCGTAAGATATGAAGAATGTTTGACTCTCTGTGTAGTTTACATTAGAAAAGTCTGGTACTTTAACTAATTGAAGACCTTTCTGAAATGTCTGAAATAGAAAAGAAAATACTTTATATCTGAACTTCACGTTTATACATAAGAAAAGGGTCGTTCGTATGAGGACCATTTATAACACACGAAAAAAATAAAATGCAAGAAAAGATAATCAGTACTTTTGCTTATATGATTCCGACATATCAGGAAAGTAGTTATGATTGAAGGTAGATGTCAAAGCTCGAAAGTTGTCGAAATTTGTAAAACTGGCTTTAACAAAATAGGTTCGGATCCATCATTTCATTGTAACGTTTAGCATAGTTCAAAGGGTGTTCAGATGATAAGTTCTAGAAGGACAATGAATTTAAAGAATAAATTACTTTCTTCTTATTTCAAAAATGATATATGATTTAAGAAATTAATGAGTATTTAGATTAATGGAAATTTTGTAAATAGAGTTACGCGTAAATGGAAGTAAAAGACATCTTAAGCTAGTATGTATATTAATGAACGACACAGAAAAACGGAAGACCGAAAGGAACTTTGAGATGAAAATGAAATCAATAAGTAAGACCTGTTTAACGTGCCAGGGAAATTGCGGAAGCATTCTGGACTTACAACTGTGAGGATAACAATTGTGTTACTCAATACTTACTCTCTGTGCTAGATGTTTTGACAAAATATCTCTAAAGTTACTGCTTTTTGTTAAATCTCAACGAACCTTAAAATAAACAAAATTGTTTGTAACCGTACTGACTTTACAATAAAACTGAAAACTGTTCCTATCAAAATAAGCTGAAAACTTAAAATGATGTTTCAGACAATAAGACGAAAACGTGATTACACATAGGGTTCAATGAATCTTATAAGGCATCATTGCTGCCAAGTTTGTCATCACGAGATTGGTGGGAGATGTCTAAACATCATTCATAGTCTAATAAGTGTTTACCTTTTAAATCATTCAATGAATAAATTTTTTAATTGCCCAATCAGAACTAAGAAATGCTTCCGATTTTCTTTTTGCTTTTACTTGATTAGAACAAAATAATACAAAAGTCCTTCCTTTTATTATTTTGTCATGTACCTTTAGCTCGATTATGCCTGTACTTTCAAAGGTAAATAATTAAAAGTGATTTTCCGTAAGTTTCGGTGGCACATGTGTCAACCATTCAGCACGAGACGAGGTAAATACTCTACTAATTATCTATTCTGTAAACTTCAAAAATAGTTATAAATGTGAAGAAGTAATTGCAGGTTGATTATTTAGTTTCAAAGAAAACGATGAAAGCTTGATTCAAATAGGGAATCTATGTGGCAGCATTGCTGTTGAAAATATTTGGTGTTCAGTGTACGTTCTTAAAGTTTTAATAATTGACCAAAGATAATCAACAACTGCTTCGTGAATTTAATTTTCCGCCAAGTTAAAGCAAAATGACAGATTTTAGTGAATGACGCTCCATGCACATTTCCATGGAGTGTTTGGTTCAGATTAGTCTTGTTATTCAGAGAGAGAAAATGATAATATAATATTCCTATTGCGTTATTTGAACCGTTTGATATTATTGCAGCCATGTATCCCATCCGTTCAGAACTAGTTTTCAAATATTTTTATAAAGTTTGAAGTTGTTTAGATTTTAGTTACAGAGAAGAAAACTTTACCAATCAGAGTTGAGAACGGCCTCTTGCAATTTTTTTTTTTTTTTTTTTTTTTATGTTTATTTTTTTTTTCTTCCATCTTGATGAAATGATCTCTTTTTTTATAAAAGATTGACCATGAATTGTCTAATGGTCCTGGTGTTTCACGTGATCCTGGTGTTGCACGTAGTTCGAAAGGGAAAATTCACAACTCGATTTTGCAAAGATGTGGATGGGATCTTATAGGCCATTAGAAGGGTCTTTGTAAAAGTTTTCCTATTATAATTTCCGGTTATGTTTCAACAGAAATGGCTTGTTGTTTCAGAGGAGAAACTCCTAATCAATAATTGCCTCTGGTTGAAATGTTTTTTTCAAACAATTGAAACGAGATGATTTCACGCATCATAACTGTCAAGTAAAAAAAAGGCCGGTATATACCACGGGAACATATCCATGGTCACCTGTGACAAAGATATTATATAACGGTCAACCATGCAACTCGTGATGGCATCCGTAAAACTTTCAAATGGGGGCTTCAATTTTACCGCTTGTGATCCTTGGTTGTAACCAGCAATCCTCTACCAAAGAAAATTTACGGACAGATGATGGACGCGAGTTAATGATAATTGCTCGTATTGGACAAGGGAAACTTAATGGACAAGCAAAAACTAAAAAGGCTGATTTATAAAATTAATTTGAAATATTTGACTTGCAGTTCGATATTTCATTTCCACTTGTAGTCAGAGTTAACAAAACTTACTTGGATTATTCTTCCTTGATCACTGGAATAATTATATGCATTTTAGAACTCAGCTAAGCACTCTAGAAGATGAACAATTGTATACACGACACTTTTATCAATGGTGCCACTAATATAGTGTGAAAGAAGAGCTGAAAGATAAAAAAGAAAAAACAATCATGATAAACATTGGTATATAGATGAGGTAAAGTTCAAATTTATTTTAAAAAAGGAGATGCGGTATGATTGCCAATGAGACAATTATCCACCAAAGTTCAAATAAAGTGGACGTAAGCAATTATAGGCAACCGTACGGCCTTCAACAATGAGAAAAACCCATACCGTATAGTCGGCGTTAAAAGGCCAAGATATGAAAATATGAAACAATTCAATTCAGAAAACTAACGGCCTAATTTATAACAAAACAATTAACGAAAAACAAATATGACAGACAAGAACCAACGACAACCATTGAACTACAGGCTCCTGATTTGGGACAGGCACATCAATACTGTGGCGGGGTTAAACATGTTTGTAAGCGCTCAACCCTCCCCCTAACCTGGGGCAGTGGTGTGACAACACAACATAAGAACAAACTATAAAAATAAGTTGAAAAAGGCTTAACTCATCAGATCGATACAAAGCATTAAAACATCAAACATTAACACAGACAGGGACGTGGCAGGGTATTTATCCATCCCTAATTCCTTACAACGAAAGAGACACTAAGTACATATCTGAGAGTATTCGCAGTTACTGACAGCTAGTTCAAAGCCAATAACAACTAATAAAATAGATCATGTATCTAAAATTTAATCTAAAATTTGACTGTTTTATATCTTTTGTATCAAGAAATAAATAAATGGGCTGTCTTTGTATTTACCTTAAATATAGTCAGCTAGTAAACAAACAACTTAAATATTGGAATTACTATTGTCCTTTTTTTGCAAAACAAAAATGTTAAAGCAAAGAGACTACAACAAAGTTTAAGAATTATCATATAATCACAAATTGTGTGCAGCAAAATTATCATTTAACATGGCTACTACTGTTTGACACAACTACTTGTGTATAGATAGTATATAAACTAATCATAGATACAAGGATTGAAATTGTATACGCCAGATGCGCGTTTCGTCTACAAAGGACCAGAGGATATTACCCGTCTCAACATTAATCATTCACCATTGCCAAAACTAAGAGATAATTTTTAAACATTACAGATCGTTTAAATAATTTGCATTTAAACTATACAAAAAGGAGGAAGCTTTAATGGTACAAATCTTTTATTATTACTTCTAGACCTGTAAAGGTTTGACTTTCCTGATATTCAGGTCCACGTGATTTTCATTTTCTATTTAGTTTTCTATGGCATGTGTGTTTTTCTTTTCCCATGAAGTAGTCATTCTCCCAATGCTTTGGCCTATGTGATTTAATGTTTTTAATATTTAGAAACTGTGGTATTCATGCATATTTCAATACAAAGATGTTTCATTCTGGTAGAGAAAAGGATAAGAAAATAATAAATATAAGTACGGAACAAAATTATACCACATATGATGTAAGCAAAACAGTTTCAAACTTACCGTTTAAATCAAACACTTCTTCTAATGCTTGTGATATAAGACCTCCAACAGACCCATAAAGTAGTGTCTCAGGAGTGGAATGGTAAAACACTGGATTTTGTAAACCTAACGATGATATTTCCTCAAAACGAAAAAAAACCAAGAGAATCACGAAAACGTTTAACTATAAATTAAAGTGTGAGTGAAATGATCAGAAAGCATGACTACAATCAACATTTTGGTTTATTCCTGAACTATAAATCATGCCGGTGGTTTTCTTTTTTTTTTAATTGTTCATATTTTTTCATGCAGTGACCTTTTATAGCTTCCTATACGGTATTGGTTATGCTAATTGTGGAATACCGTACAGTGACCTGTTCATATCTTTAAATCTTGGTCTTTAATTGATAGCTGTCTCATTTGCAATCATACTACGTCTCCCTACATTAACAATGAATTATAAAGTACCCTCGATCAATCGTATCAGTTGGTCGATCAACACGAATATCCAACAAGCTGAAAGTACCTCACAAGAAACGTACCTGTCATATTAGGTATTACTTAATTAAAATACTCGAATGTGTACAAATTCTTCTGTGAAATACGAGTGGAGGATTTAAAGATTTTATGTCGCCAGTGTTTTGCGTTTGTTGTCAGTAACTGTGTGCATTTGATTCGGAAAAAGTTTATTATTGTTTTCTTTGTATTTGTTGTGCTGAGGCGGTTTAAAGTAAACATCAATCAACCAATCAATCTTTTTTTTTTTTGTATTTTTTATCTAATACTGTTACTAGTATAGAGTACTGTAGTAAATTCTCCGAATAATTTTTGTATTTGTAACTTTTGCATACTTAGGTGGTTTATACCTTACCCTACTGTAAAAACACGGGTATTCGGTTGAAGACTGCATGTTTATCTCTCGATAGTTTTGGCCATTTGCAAACATTTTTTTCTTTTATCATAGTGCTCAGTCAAAACCCACAGGTAAAGGTCTAAACGTCACTAAATACCACACAGGAACAATTTTGTTTAATTTCTTTTAAACTGGTCCGAATGTTCCCGGTGAAGATATTATAATGTATCATTAAGGTTCAATATTAAACGAGTCCCCTGCTTGCTCAAATGATGGTTGTCCGAAAGGTAAAAAGTAACAACACTCGAAAAGTACTGTAGCCCTAAATCCTGTCGTATTTTGTTTCAATTGAATGAACGATTCTTAATATAAAGAAGATTTTACCACCACCATCATCATCATCATCATCATCATCATCATCATCATACTTTATTTCCTTCTATAGAAGATTGACAAAAGACAACATGCATGTATTATAAATAATTATAAAGTTATGAAATCATAATATTCGAAATGTAACTTAAATAATGTTTATAGCTTATAACAAAGTTTTTGAAGATTCATTATTTTGACCGAGACAAAAACTGTTATCCGATCGGAACCAAATGACAAACATGTTTTGCAACAGTCCAAAAGAATATTCTGCCATATTTGGTACTATTTAGTTCAGCGATTAAGAAGACATTCAAAACATTTTAAAAAACGGAAGACGGAGATACTAATAAGCTGGATATGTGTACATATGAGAGAGAACTATTGAAAGATGTGTGGTATGCAATTTATATGCTGTTTATTTTTGTAGAAACTATATTCATTCTATATGTTTAAGTGCGTTAAATGGTATTTAGTAGTGTAAACGCATTAATGACCACAGAAAAACACTGAATGGAAATGGCAAAGGATTAAAGTTTACATTCTCTCGTATCTCTGGCTGAAAATTATTGATGGTCATAATTAAAATGATTTTGTCTTTAATTTGTATCACTTAAAAATTTAAAGATTAATCGTTAAAAAATATTTGATAAAAGGTTTTGAAAGAAAGAAAATTCACAAACATACCCTATCGGCGCAAGAATTCACCATTAACTGTTTTGAACTAACGTCATATAATATCCGTTGCAAATAATTGATTTTTGAAGAAATGTTGGGTATTTCGTAGGGGTCAATTTTTATTGATAGAGGAAGCCGGAGTGCCGGAGAGAACCACCGATCTTCATGGGTAAAAACTTACAATCATGGTCAATTCAGATTGGATTCGAACGGACCTGACACCCGCGGGGTTCGAACTCACAACTTCAGTGTTGACAGGGTAGTGACTACATAGACCACTTGGCCACCGAGGCTCCCGTTGCAAATGAGGAAATATTTTAGATTGTTCACTGTAATAAACTATAATTTGAATGAACTCCTGGCTATAAATATATAGGCTTTAGATATTCAGAAGTAAAGTTTAGATTGTCTTAATTAACAAACGAACTCGTGAAATCAAGTCTAGGGAACAAACTAATTCCACCAAACAAAAAAACACTGTTTGAAAAATAGCAATAAAATTTTATTTGTATATATAAAGTAACAAAATGATTAAATATTACGGTGTCAAATCAACAAAATATAATACTGACAAACTTATATTATTTCCCTTTATCAACATACATTCATAACGTATCATTCACCTATCTCAAATATACCAGTGAATAAACTATGAGTAAAAAATCGCTGAATGATAATTAAAATCATGATCGCCAATCAAAACAGTAATCATTATCATCAGTAGCAATTCAATAATTCAGCATTTAAAAAAGCAAAACAATAGTTTTTTTTTTAATTGTATGATCAAAAACATTTTGTTAACCATGGAATCGCTTACAAACGTTGTTCGCATTATAGTTAATAATGCACATTTATATAATTACAACTGTATCGATACTTTTGCTGGCAGACTATTATTCCGCCGACGTTGCAGAGACCACGACCTGTAGTGTCATGATTCAAATGATACCTTTCATTATATATTTTCAGTTGAAGGATTGTGTAACTGTTCTTTAACTTTTTTTTCCTAAGCCAAAGTTCACCATAGATGATTTTTTTTGTCTTAAAAATGTTTCCAAAAGTCTCGTTTTTAACTTTTCTTTCACTTATGTTGTTATTTATACGCCTATCTTGAAATTATTATATTTACGTAATTCAGGGAAATTATATTATAAAAGAAACAAAAGAATAGACAGATTGTACATAAATTATGTACCAATTTACTAGTTTTGAAGTATATTTTAACGTAAATAGCACCTAAAAAACTGACTGTTTTAAACGACACTCATGACACACATTACAAATACTGACTTTCTATTTATCATACAGCATAATACTTTCACAAACTAAAGCACTATACAATACAAACCTTTCCATATTTTTAGAAACCGGTATTAATTCTATAAAAACTGATACTTTTAGCTACAAACAAACTATCATTGTTATCAAGCCAAACACAAGTTACTAACTATATCTGATATCATTATATTTGTACGACAATATTGCACCTAATTTCAATTCTCCATCGTCTAAGTTATGTTATTTGTAAAACACTGAAATAAACATCATCATCAAGTTGTTTAACAAACCATGGAGTCTAAATTTAATAACAAAATGTAATTGCGCGAGTTAAAACAGTGGACATCTGTTTTGTGGATTCATTGGACTGCTAGCTGGACAGTGGAATGCAGCTGCAAAATGTTTCATGTTTGACATCATTCCTTTAATTCTGAAATGTAAAAAACCGTTCAATTTAGAATGATGCAACTCGTAAATATGGTAAATCCACTACTTTATATGCGATTTTATCATGTCAAGAGAACTGGTATACTCTATTTATTAACTAAACTGGGGCTAAAATAATTTGAATTGAACCTTTAAATACCGGGTTTTCTCATTCAGTTAGAACTGAGGAATTCCGCTGCAACGACAGCATAGTACCTTTATTCCCATACAACACGTACCGAATTACATATAAAAAGTAATAAAACAGAAATACCGAAAATTCAAAATTGAAAATCCCTTATCAAATGGCAAAATCAAAAGCTCAAACACATCAAACGAATGGAAAACAACTGTCATATTCCTAATTTTGTACAAGCATTTCCTTATGTATAAAATACTGGATTAAACCTGGTTTTATAGGTAGCTAAACCTCTCACTTGTATGACAGTCACATGAGCAAAACAAACAGTCATAATAGGTAAAAATGTCAAAAATTGGGATACAGCAGTCAACATTGTGATGAACTTCCACCACCAATGAATTGTAATGATTGAAAATTGATTGTTCAATATATTTCTTTGTATGAACGTGCATAACTTAATATGTATATGTAATTGATAATTTGTTGATTGTCACATTATATTTGAGCTGCTGTACTTTGATAATTGATAATGCTGAGTAAAATTATGTTTTATAGGTATGTATGGATTACAAAATACAAGAATGCTGCATCACACTGTACTGATCTCTGTTCATCTTCACAAACACAAGTGTACCGACCGTGCTGGGGCTTTACAGCCATTCAAGGTCGTTAAATATTCCAATCGTCCACAAACACACAGGAAAGTAATAGTCATCTTGCCGGGCGTGTTTCTTCATATTTAAGAATAAAAAAAGAAAGTTGTGCTTGTGTATATATTTTTTACTTCTAAAAAATTTGTTTAAACTCCTGTAGTGAGGATTATCAACTAATCTACAAACCTGAATTCATTTGGCAATGGCGTCTTACTAGCTTCGTTGTTTACATAGTATTGGGTAATACCCTTTGGTGTCACTTTTTCACAGAAAAGCTACAGAAATGAAATATAGATAAATTCAGTAGAGTCATTCTATGATTTCTAACTAACAACAATAATGGTGAATAAGAAAGTGAAGTGAAACTCGAAATTTTGTCGATTTTTTTCCAGTGTCTTGTTAGTTTCTCTAAATCTGCAGATGTTCTTTAATATTTATGCCTCTTATTTCTAAATAAATAAAATGAAAACACTTTACTCTATCCTATTTTTCAGAGAAGTTATTGTCTATGCTTCAAACCGATTGTACGACACAAAGTTTCATTTCAACAATATATCTAGGAGCCAATTTCCCAAATTCATTGTCCGAACACTAATTAATACAACTTCCCCATTCATAATATTTTGGTTGTCATTACAGATAGTTTAATGCCCTCAATATGAATATAATGAACCTTACCTGTGCGTAAGATATGAAGAATGTTTGACTCTCTGTGTAGTTAACACCAGGTAAGTCTGGTACTTTAACTAACGGAAGACCTTTCTGAAATGTCTGAAATAGAAAAGGAAATACTTTATATTTGAACTTCACGTTTATACATAAGAAAAAGGTCGTTCGAATGAGGACCATTTATAACACACGAAAAAAATAAAATGCAAGAAAAGACAATCATTAATTTTGTTGATATGATTCCGACATATCAGGAAAGAAGTTATGATTGAAGGTAGATGTCAAAACTCGAAAATTGTAAAACTGACCATTGCAAAATAGGTTCTGATCCATCATTTCATTGTAACGTTTAGCATAGTTCAAATGGTGTTCAAACGATAAGTTCTAGAAGGACAATTAATTTAAAGCATAAATTACTTTCCTCTAATTTCAAAAATGATATATAATTTTAGAATAGAAATTAATGAGTATCTAGATCTATGGAAATTTTGTAAATATAGTTATGCGTAAATGGAAGTAAAAGACATCTTAATTGTGTTACTCAATACTTACTCTCTGTGCTAGATGAATTGACAAAATATCTCTAAAGTTACTGCTTTTTGTTAAATCTCCACGAACCTAAAAATAAACAAAATTGTTCATAACCGTTCTGACTTCACCATAAAACTGAAAACTTCAAAGGAAGTCTTATGTTGATAATTTTAAACTACCTTTACATAATTTGTGAGCAAAGGTAAAATGTACGTTTTTCCTCAAAATAAGATAAAAACTTAAAATGATGTTTCAGACAATAAGACGAAAACGTGATTACACATAGGGTTCAATGAAGCTTATAAGGCATCATTGCTGCCAAGTTTGTCACCACGAGATTGGTGGGAGATGTCTTAATCATCATTCATAGTATGATAAGTGTTTATCTCTTAAATTATTCAATGAATAAATTTTTTAATTGCCCAATGAGAACTTAGAAATGCTTTTTGTTTTTACTTGATTAGAACAAAATAATACAAAAGTCCTTCCTTTTATTATTTTGTCATGTACCTTTAGCTCGATTATGCATGTACTTTCAAAGGTAAATATTAAAAAAAAGTGATTTTTCCATACGTTTCGGTGCCACATGTGTCAACCAATCAGCACGAGATGAGGTAAATACTCTACTAATAATCTATCCTGTAAATTTCAAAAATAGTTTCAAATGTGAAGAAGTACTTAAATTGCAGATTGATTATTTAGTTTCAAAAAAAAAAAGAAGAAAGCTTGATTCAAATAGGGAATCTATGTGGCAGCATTGCTGTTGAAAATAGTTGGTGTTCAGTGTACGATCTTAAAGTTTTAATAATTGACCAAAGATAATCAACAACTGTTTCTTGAATTTTATTTTCCGCAAGTTAAGGCAGAATGATAGATTTTAAAGAATGACGCTTCATGCATATTTCCATGGAGTGTTTGGTTCAGATTAGCCTTGTAATTCAGAGAGAGAAAATGATAATATAATATTCCTATTGCGTTATTAGAACCGTTTGATATTATTGCAGCCATGTATCCCATCCGATTAGAACAAGTCTTCAAATATTTTCTGAAAAGTTTGAAATTGTTTGGATTTTAGTTACAGAGGAAAAAACTTTACCAATCAGGTTTGAGAACGGCCTCTTCCAATTTTTGTTTTTTTATGTTTATTTTTGTTTTTTTTTTTCCATCTTGATGAAATGAACTCTTTTTTTTTATGAAAGATTGACCATGAATTGTCTAATGGTCCTGGTGTTTCACGTGATCCTGTTGTTTCACGTAGTTCGAAAGGGAAATTCACAACTCGATTTTGCAAAGATGTGGATGGGAGCATATAAGCTATCAGGGGGGTCTTTGTAAAAGTTTTCCTATTATAATTTCCGGTTATGTTTCAACAGAAATGGATTGTTGTTTCAAAGGAGAAAACCACAATCAATAATTCCCTCTGGTTGCAATATTTTTCAAACAATTTAAATGAGATGATTTCACGCATCATACCTGTCAAGTTTGGGCCACATTGGAAGCGTGAAAAAAGGCCGTAATATACCAAGGGAAAATATCCATGGTGACCTGTGATAAAGATATTATATAAGACACTCGCGATGGCATCCGTAAAACTTTCAAATAGGGGCTTCAATTTTCCAGCTTGGGATCCTTGATTGTAACTAGCAATTCTCTATCAAGGAAAATTAACGGACAGATGATGGACGCCAGTTAATGATAATTGCTCGTATTGGACAAGGGAAACTTAATGCACAATCAAAAACTAAATAGGCTGATTTGTAAAATTGATTTGAAATAGTTGACTTGCAGTTCGAAATTTCATTTCCACTTGTAGTCAGAGTAAACAAAACTTACATGGATTATTCTTCCTTGATCATTGGAATATTTGTATGCATTGTAGAACTCAGCTAAGCACTCTAGATGATGAGCAATTGTATACACGACACTTTTATCAATGGTGCCACTAATATAGTGTGAAAGAAGAGCTGAAAGATAAAAAAGAAAAAAACATTGGTATATAGATGAGGTAAAGTTCAAATTCATTTGACTGTTTTATATCTTTTGTATCAAGAAATAAATAAATGGGCTGTAGTAGTATGAAAAGGCCGATTCTGCCGCACATGCAGAAATCCTGCCTAAAACCCCTACCCCGACGGCCAAATGCAAACGGACGGCATCCCTATTGAGCATAGGGTAAATACAAGAATATGACTTTCGTACACAATGGATTCGTCGACATTCCCAAAGATGGAGATGACGACTTCATCGGCGAAGATGCCTTCCAGGAAAAGGTGCAGGACCAGAATCAGGAAGCCATCAAATGGAAGGATTTACCTATTGGGATGATCTATAAGATCTTGGAGGTGATTGAAGTGGAAGGTAAGTATGGCAAAAGCAGGATTCTCACTCTGAAAGACAGACAAGGAGAAACCGCCAGAGTATGGGCTTGCCCCACGCTTAACAAAGAGAAGGGTCCTTTGCAAGGAGCTTTCGTTCGGAGCACCGGATTCAAGCTGAGCAAGAAATCTAATCAGCAGTACCTCTCATACGATCTGGTGAGAAAGTGAAAAAAAAAAAAAAAAAAAAAAACATCTTGGGGACGTAAAATTTCTCAATCCAAAGAGGATTGGGAAATTTTTTGGTCACTTAGCACTTTGATCTGGAGGGTTCGGGAATGAGCGGGGAGCGAGGCGTAGCCGAGCGATGCGCGATTGGAAGAATCCTCCTACGGCGCATGCGTATTCAGTTCTTCACTAAATGGGGTAGAAGGCCGGCGTAGATGATCCTTCTCGTCGTAGTAGTTCTTCAGGCAGATCGCAGGAGCACCGTCTTCACCCGCCAGCAGGGATTTGTAGGTTTTGGCTAATCGCACAGTATCTCGATGCTTCTTTTCTTCTTGACGACTCGGCGTGAGATCAAGGACAGGACTAAGGTACCTGTGGTACAGAGGCAGGCTAGGGATCCAATGGGGATGGATGCCACAGCACCCACACCAGTCAGGGCAGACCCTATGGTGCCACTAGTTAGCAGGAGACTGCCGACGGAGCACCCACCCAGGGCAATGGAGATGACCTTATCAACACGGTTGTAGATCTTCAAGGTATGCTCATATTTCAGGATTTCTGCTGTGAGCTCTTCTTCCAAGGATTCCACACAACTAGCATCCACTTGATCGGTCATTTATTTATAGGAGCATACCTAGGAGAGGATATTCTTGAATGGACTGTTGGCTCCCAAGATCAGACCGGATCCATCGTAAAATTTCTGACCGCTCTTCAAGTAGAGCCCATCGCCCTGGACAATGCGGGCGGTGGAAGGTTTGAGGGAGAGACCGCTTCCGCTAGGTTTCACGGAGCAGACGCACCCACCACGCTTCAAGTATAACCCAGAGCCGATGGCTTTGGAAATGGCAGTGCTACCCAGACCACTCAAAGCACCCACTCCCAGGGCCGGCAGAACGGTCTTTGCCAACATGGGAAGAGCTCTCATAGCCAGCCCGGCCAGCATGGGTAAGAAGCCTCCCACCTTCTGCATATTCTCCTTCAATTGGGCACTGCTCATCTCCAGATTCATACCACCGGTGCCTTGCTGCAGGAGCTTGGTGATCTTTTGAACCTGTCGGGAGGTGAGCAGCATCTTATGATCGCCTCTCAAATTCGCGTGGGACAAGCGGATGGTGACTGGGCAGCCTTTCTTTGCCGCCCGCTGGAGCTTATCGGCTTGACCTTTCGTTAAGTTCAAACCATATTCTTGATACGTCATTTATTTATACTTCGCGAAGATGAAAGCGGATGGTGAGATGCTCGCCTCTGAGATCGATGGGCGTACCGTTCTGATCGGTGAGATACGTTTCCATGCGATTGATGGTTCGCAAGGTCACGGGCAAATATACTAAATTTTGGGGTTTGAAGGATCTTCTCGCCTGGGGCCACGCCGGGGAAGAAGCTATAGATGGTGGACTGCTGGGTTCCGTCCACATAGCTTCCGCTGATGATATCGCTATTCACCAAGATGCTATTGATGCTGATGATATTGACGATATGCTCCCCTTCTGAGTAGCCATTCGTGGCTCGGTCGAACGTATAGATCTGCCGCTCGAAGCCCAGCACGCTGCTGATGCTATTTGGGACGTCGAAGTCCACCTGATAGTGGTGGGCGAGGGTCAGCGTCGCTCTCAGGGTCGCACGGTTGGCGTCGAGGATGATCTTGGTTTTATGCTTATTGAGCCTCAGCTGCCGCTGAATCTCATCGCTGATATCTTCGATGCCGTAAGAGCCGGTGCTCAGCGCGATGGGAAACCAGTTGGCGCCATCGTCGGGAGAGTAGCGGAAGGAATTATTGCCTGCATGGATATTGGGGATCGAGTAGTAAGTCTCCAGATTCACCAATGCCATCTCATAGCTCCTTCCCTCCTTCAGATGCAGAGGCGGGTTGAAGCGGGTGAGGATTCGGCTTTGGTTACCGGACACTATAAAGGAAAATCCCTGCTTGGGGTCGGAATTATCGGCGATCCGTTGAAGCAGAGCTTGGTCCATTTATTTATAGGGTCGGCGGTATCGACAGATTTTGGGTGCCCGAAGGCACTGAAAACCTACCAATGGTGGCGGTCGCCTCTAGAAGACGACGTTCATCTTCTGGCCGTCGGACTCGAAGCGGAGGATCCGGTCGGAGATCACGAGGGCAAAGGCTTCGGTATTGGCGGGCACATTGCGATCGAAATCGGCCCGGATCTGGATATCCACGGTCGACTCCTTCAATCGCTCGGACTGGTGACTCACATCGATGACGAAGAGTGGGTAGAGATCGATGAAGTCGGAGGATTGATATTGCAGTTGCTGATGAGGCGGTCCATGCTGAAATATTTTTCCGGAAATCAGCAGCACTCTTATAGACTCTAGCGATCTTATTTTGGGTGAAGTCGGCATTGAAGTCTACGGCAGGGTAGCGGTCTGCATTGAGGGTGACGTAGATATTTCGCAATCGACAGTGATCGAATACGGCCGCATTTTGGGTCTGGTCATTGCTCTTGCCGGTCTGGAAGGTCACGATGATATATCTGGGCTTTTCCCGACCGCTCTTGGCTGCCAGCCGCCAGTTAAATTGGGAGGTTTGAGGGACGGCTATGGAGTCGCACTGTCGCATCCGGAAGCCGCAGTCGATCTTACCCTTGCTCTGGATGGTCTTATAAAGCCGCATTTTCTCCTGGTCGGATGGATTGACGTGGGGGACGAACCAGGAGATCTTACTCAGGATGATTTTCGCCACGTCGTTGACGGCGGCGGCCCTCAGCACGGCATTGGCATCCGAATCGCGCACGAGGAAAGCTCGTGCTTGAAGCCGTAGACGATCTTGCCATAGTCGTCCGCAAAGCCGAAGATATGCTTCAAGGGAATGGCGAAGGAAAATGACCCCTTATTGGCGGGCTTGGTGATGATATAGCCGTGGCGAGCTGAGAAGCCGGTATTATCTGCATGGGCAGCGGCGGAGGAATCCTTATACCATAGCTGGTTGAGACCTTGGGATTTGGAGAAATCGTCGGGTAGGTCAGCATTCCCAGCATGGTGGTGGCGATCCCGGATCGTTGATATGCTCGATCTGCTGGCCGGAGAGTCGGTAGCTGATCGTCCGAAAAGATACATGATACCGTTATGGACGAGCGAGACCAGATCTCCATCGTCATAGGCGGTACCATCATTCTTCTGGAGCCGTCCTTCGACCAAGAGATAGCTCTCGGCGGGGTGGAGGAAGAGATCCTGGGTTTCGATATTGATACGTATTTCCGCACCGGCATTATTCAGTTGGGCCCCAGCTTGAGGCTCGTATTCGTGAACCTCATATTCCTGAAGACTTTCATCGAAGGTCAATCCTTCGGTGATGGTGAGAATTTCTGACATCATATATTTATTTATAGCGCCGGACGAAGTCGTGGATGGTGGTGATGCCGCCGCCCGAGATGAGGTTATTCAGTCTGGCTTGCTGCTGGGAGGTCTTCGCAGGAATGCTGGGATTGCTAGGTTGATTGGGCTTGCGGGCTTCCGGACCTTGCGGGTCACCTTATCCACGACGTGGTCCACGGCTTTGGAGGCTCCCTTTTCGACCCCTTTCAGGGCTGCATTGGTAGCGGCGCTCATGGCCTTGCTGCCCAGCGTCTTCGCGGCAGAGGAGGTGAATATGCGCCCGGCTAAATTGGCGACCGCATCGAATAATCCACGCCCGCCGACTGCATATTTGCGGCGATAACCACGTTTCATCACTAATGGCATCGTATTTTATTTATAGGAGACTACGATGCAGCTGCCTATATTTCTGGTCGTCGATATGACCAAATTTCCTCAAGGCATCGAGGATGGCCACGATCTCGTTGTGCACCCCATTATTTCCAGCCCTATAGGCGGCAGCGCAAAGCTCCAGACGATCCATCAGCGAATCGAAGTCTTTCGGTAGGAATACCGTCTGCAGCCCAGAACCATACTTATCTTGCTGGTAGATGCCGAGACGATCTCTTTCCATTTATAGCTTCGGCTGGATTTTGGGGTCCGCGAGAGGACGGAATTTCCTGATACATGGCTCCCGAGGCTCGTAGGATATCGCCGTAGGTCATCAGGTCTTCGGGATCGAAAGATTCGGGGCGCTTCTTAACCATGAGCTCCCAAAGGCCGGGGTACCCTTATGGCGCACGCCATCGACGAAGATATCATCCCCATCGAAGGAGACGGGCGAATTTCCGATCATGAAGACGTCGTCCTCCACCCTCAATCCAAAGGTATGGTCGGCGTGAGGAGTCATGCTGAGCTTAAGATACTGAGTCGCCCGCGGGCCGAGGTGGGTGTCATGGGGCGGTTCGATGGGTAGTGGATCGGCAAATTCGGCAGGAGGGGAAGGGCTGGCACTGGAGTGGGTAGCGCAATCGGGATATCTTCGATCGTTTTGGTGATTTTCGAGGCAGCCTCCTTTGGGCTTCCACCACGGGCTTGAATATCTTGGAGAGGTCTCGATCGAGCCCCATTTTTCTAGGCGATGCTGCATATTGCTAGCCTGGATACTACGCTTGGTTTCCTGAATTTCCCTAGCGAGCGCCTCACGCTGCTTGGGGTCGGTGATCTTGATGAAGGTCATTTATTTATAGCATCGAACGCTTTCGAACGCCCCTAAGCGTTGGAAAGCGTTTGAGCGAACGCCCCGAAGCGTTTGGGCGAACGCCCCTTAGCGTTTGAATATCGTCTGCCAGCGTGGAGGAAGATGATAAGGGTCGATCGATAGGTTTGAGTGCCTTTTGCATTTATCTCGACCTGACTGGCATGGGTGCGTGCACTGGTGGCCTCGGACCGTCTTGACCGAGCATTGCGGCTGGGTGGATTTGGCGTAAGATTTCAACCCGGTATAGCGACCGGAATTCAAAGCGTCGAAATCTCCTTCGCCTCTATGGATGGGGCGAATGAGCTGGAGTCCGCACTTATTGCAGAAGCCATCCTCAAGAATATGGCGGCAGGAGCACTTGCACTCTCCGAATTCCCCCAGACGCTGGCGGATGCAGGGTGGCAAATGTTGCTGAGAAGCTTGCACTCGCACTCCTCCCCGTACCGGCCAAAATAGTGATCCGCAGAGCACCCCTCGCACCTATCAAGCCATCGGGGAGGTTTGAAGAGCATATCTATGAGGTATCCTTTTACCTCGGCGATGGATGGAGATCGACCTATCTCCAGCTCGATCTGATTCAAGAATGCGTATTCTTCATTCATCATTTTATCTTAGACTCGATAGAAATCTTCTAATTTGCATCGATATTTTCCAACCGCCTTGGGGCTCGTGAGATCGATGGTCACGAATCCGTACGGCTCGGCCCAGGATCGGTCGCAGAGGGCATCGAACTGGGCGGAGGTGAGGTCGCTGCAGTGATCCCGGCGGATATGATCGCGATTCTTGGCATCTTGCACGAAGAGGCATATAAAATTAGCATTCTCCCGGATCGATTGCCGCGGCAGCTTGAAATAGTTTTGGCAGAGATAGAAGCAGTCCACGTTATTATGGCGGCCGCGCACGTAGTAATCTTCGCACTTACTCTGCTTGCTCAGCATCAAATCGTCGAAGATCATAAGATTCTTGCGGGTGGGGTCGAGGTCTCGAGGATCCGGCACCTCGTCACCCTGCTCAAAGAAGAAGGCTTCGATATCGGCAGGCCGGGGCGGTGGCTTCAGCATTTCCACCACGTCAATCAAAGAGTGGGGGCAGGCATCCTTGACGGAGAGTAGGGATCGGATATCTTCCTTCGAGAACCCTCTCCCAGTGCCCGCTGCAGCAGCTGGTAGATGGGTTGGTGAAGGATTTCCGAAGACGTATAATCGATCGTAGTCCAGCCACCCATCGCGCAAGAGGAGGTTATTCAGCAGCGTCGTCTTGCCGCAGTCCGACTTCCGATGATCAGGCCTCTGATCGAACGCTGCGGGAGGAGGAAGTGATTGCGTCGGGCTGCAGCCACCTTATTATAGGAGATATTTTCGACGTCCATTTATATAGATAAAGAATGATTTTCTGCCTGAAGTGCAAGCGGCCAACCGAGACGGAAGGTCGCTATGAGGCCACCACCAGCAATGGGAGGCGGCGGACGGGTGGGCTATGCGTCGTATGCGGGGCAAGGAAGTCTCAGTTTCTCCGAGGGAGCAAGGAGCGGGCTCGTAAATAAAATGATCAATCGGCTGCCGGTGGAAATGCATCTGCCGGGGCATAATTTCACCGGGCCGGGCACCCAGCTCCATAAGCGTCTAAATGCAGATGGTACCCCAAGGCTTGGTCGAAGCCCATCAATCAGGTGGATCAGGCCGCCTATCGCCACGATCTCTGCTACGCCAAGCATAAGGATACTGCCGCACGCAATTCTATCTGCGATAAGGTCATGCTAACCTCACTGGACACCATTCCCAATCCCACCGTCCGCGAGCTCATGGACCGCAGCATCGTCAAGCCCATCATCGGCACCAAGACTCGATTTGGGCTGGGGGTTAAAAAAAAAATTTCGTTGGTCGGACGAGCTAGCCGAAGAGCTGCATAAGCCAGTCCGACGCAAATTCCAGAAGCGTCGCGTGGTGGTGGGTGGGTGGACGAGACCTGGGCAGCCGATCTCGTCGATATGAGTGCCTTCTTCCGCGATAATCGAGGCTTCAAATTCCTCTTGAGCATCATCGATATCTTCTCCAAGTATGGCTGGCTGGTGCCGCTGAAAGATAAGAAGGGTGCTACGGTGCGAGATGCCTTCCGGACCGTCTTCAAGGATCGCACGCCTGAGAAACTATGGACCGATAAGGGCAAAGAATTTTATAATCGGGAGGTGAAGGAGCTGCTCCAGAAGCATGGCGTCGAGATTTACTCCACGGAGAATGAGGAGAAATCGAGCGTGGTGGAGCGCTGGAATCGTACCATGAAGGAGAAAATGTTCAAATACTTTTCAGCCAATTCCACGCGCGCTACCTTCCCGTCTTGGACGATCTCGTCCGCCAGTATAATACCACCAAGCATCGATCCATCAAGATGACGCCCACCGCCGCCAGCCAGAAGGAGAATGAGGCCAAGGTATTCTGGAATCTCTATGGGGACCTACCACCCATGCAGCTGCCACGATTCAAGGTCGGAGATAGGGTTCGGATCACCAAGAAGAAAGGCACCTTCGAGAAGGGCTATACGCCTCGCTGGACGGAGGAAGTCTTCACCATCTCCCAGACCTTGAATACGCAGCCTCCCACCTATCACCTCAAAGACTTCAACGGTGAAGAGATCCAGGGTCCTTTACGAGCCCGAGCTTCAGCGCACCGACCAGGATATCTTTCGCATCGAGAAAATCTTGGGCCGACGCATCCGGGGTGGGAAGAAAGAAATCCGCGTCAAGTGGAGAGGTTATCCCACCACCTTTAATTCCTGGGTCAAGGATTCCGACTGGCAATGATCCCCCAGTAGGCTTTCTCGTCCTCTCAGTCAGGACGGGAAAGATTGCATGCTGCGGTGGGTGATAGCAACCACGGCCGCCGAGGGTAGGGTCGGTCGTGACGAACCCAGAATGGTAGAAAAGATTTTCCGAGGACTTTTGCTCTCGAGAAAATTTCCGTTAAGGTGGGAAAGAGGATGGGCATCCGCACCCGTCAGACTCAGAGGTTATCCAAGTAATTTCTTCAAGCTTTTCCCATCCTTTCAATCGAGATGGGGAAAGGTTGTAGGATCAACCATGGTAGGAATTTATCTTCATTTCCAAGGCTTCGATTGCGTCACGGCTCGATTCGACTATGTCTTCGTTCGCGAGGGCGCGCTTGGATCTATCCGTCGTATGATATGATCTCACCTTCTCCTCGAGGACGTCGATCTTACCCTGCATCGCCATGGCTAGGTCTTGCCAGCTCTGGGCATACCATCCTTTGGTCACCGGCTGATCCGCCGCCGCCGGTGCTGGGAGATTCACGATCGAATGACCCCGCATATCTATATCACCAATCATCGCACCTCCGTCCATGGGTAGGCACTTAGCCACTTCTTTCTCCATACGGTCCAGCCGCTTCTTCTCAACCTCCAACGCCTTCGAGGTTACTTCGAGCGCAGCCTCCAGATCATCGATATCTTTCATACCATCTTTCAATTGCAGGTTGACCCAGCGCTTCGTCACAGCATCCGACCCTCCTGAGGCAATCCCAGGCTAGTGATGCGATGATCGTTCATATCGAGATCCTGGATCATCCGCCAGAGCGATACTCTTTTCTTGCATGTGAACCGAACTTATCCATTTATCTATAGTGAGAAAACCACGTCGTCGATCGATCGCCCATCCGCAAGCATCTTCAGCACGTAGAGGCAAAGTGCCCGCATACTACGTCCCCACGCCTCTGCAGCTCATCGGTGCTATATCGAATTTCCGGTCTCAGATAGTCGATCATCTCGTCGGGTGGAGGCAGGCCGTAGGGGTCGAAGTAGACTTTGAGTCCTCCGCGCTTATGCCAACACGTCCAGTGCGTGCCGGGGCCATGGAAGTCGTCGTGATTCAGGATGCCGCATTCGATGGGGCGTGGGGTGGGTGGTAGGGCATCGCGCATGAATACGCCTCTGAATCGAGGATTCTTAGGGTTGTGGTAGCTTCCTCCAGCTCTAGATTCGAGAGAGGCTTGTGAGGGAGGAGGATGTCGTGCACGCGAATGATGCTCATTTATCTAGGTATGGGCCAAGTGCGGGATGGGCATCCGCACCCGTCAGAGTCTGCTAAGTGCGGGATGGGCATCCGCACCCGTCAGAGTCTGCTAAGTGCGGGATGGGCATCCGCACCCGTCAGAGCCTGCTAAGTGCGGGATGGGCATCCGCACCCGTCAGAGTCTGCTAAGTGCGGGATGGGCATCCGCACCCGTCAGAGCCTGCTAAGTGTCCTCACCCGTGAGTGATTCGATAGTGGCCGTGCGCGAGGGTGCTGACGCCGTCTGGAAGGATGTGGCGCTTATCGTCCTTGGCGGAGAGAGCGATCTTGTTGATCTCCTCGGCGTAGATCTGATGGAGATGGCTGCGGAGGATGCTCATCGGTCGGTGGATCTCCTGCTGGGTGGTGAGGCATCGCTTATAGTCCTCGAAGGCGATGCTGCGCTTGATGACGCTCCTGGTGACTCCCTTCGCCTTCTTGGTGGCCTGACCGTCGTCCATCTTGAAGGCGTATAGCTTTGCCCGGAGCCCCACGAATTCGGTCATGATCTTACCGCTGCATTCGTCCTTGAATTTTCCGATGACCTTCTTATTCACGCCGATGGGGATGCCGGAGGATGCTCGGTCGGGTAGTTGGACGTATCGAATTTTTCCTGCACGTGCGGCGCGATATCCTGGTAGAAGTCGGCGGTCTGGATCTCGTAGGCCAAGCTATCGGTGTCGGTGAAAAGCAGTCGGGCCTTATCGCCGTACGTCTCCTTCACGAATCCGTAGTGAAAGTCGTACATCAGAAGCTTCGAGATCTCCAAGATGCACGCTCCCAGGTAGACGGGCTTATCGAACCTGAGCTTGGTCTTCTTCATATGGACGGCCGCCAGATTCTCGGTGAAGACGACCCGACGATCGAAGTTAGGCTTGGCCACGAGCTTCAGGGCCTGCTTCTCGGTGGTGACCAGCCTGACGTCGACGCGCTTCCGGATATTCTCCATGGTCTTGCCGAAGACCGAATTATTCATGAGCTTGAAGAAGTCCTTCTCGGAGTCGGTCTTGGCCTTGGCGCGGAGAGCGGTATTTAGGTCGATATATTTCTTGAGCCATGGAGATTGGTTGAATCCGATGATGCGATGGACTTTGGTGAGCTTCATCCCCCTCTCCAGATACATCTTGAGATTTCGATAGTGAAGGGTATATTTCTCACGCTTGCCTAGGTGAGGCACGAGCTTGCGGACTTTGCCGATCTCCACGTTCTCGGGCGCGAGAGGGTAGTCATTGTGGGCATCGTGAAGATCGCGCGGATATTCGAGATTGCATTCTACCATGGCGCCATATTCGTGGTCGTCGGGATACTTCAGAATCTCGTTGATCTTCTCCGGCTCCATCCACTCGAAGTCTCCCGTGGGAGGGCTGCGCCATCGCCCACCCGTAGAGATTATTGGCATCGAGGTAGGCGAGATGCTTGGTGGGCTGGGAGGCGTCATACGTGCTCATGTAGGGATTGTTGGCCTTGCCATGGCGGTGGAGATCATGGCGACCCTCCTCTCGTCCCTCCCTCGAACATCATCAGCATGTCTGGATCGGTGAGAAGCTCCAATCTGACGCCAGTGATTTTGAGGGCGGCGTCGTAGGATAGCCAGGGGATGTGAAGTAGTGGGCGGGATCGAGTCCATAGTTGGCCATGCAGATATCTCTGAAATTCTCGAAGATGTCGGCTAGCAGTAAGACGTCGGTTTCTAGGTAGAGATCGTGATAGTCGCGTAGGGTTTTGCATTCGAAGGTCTCCCAGACTCTCTGAGCGTGCGTGTAGTCCTCGTCGCTAATATGTTCTCCGGAGAGCGTGCTGAAGAAGGCTTCTTTGGGTGGAAGCTGAGTCTCTTCAAGCTTGACCGGCCCATCCATATAATCGTAGGAAATACCCCCTTCCGAATCATCAGCTCGTGGCGATCGCCGAATCTCGCCTTCACGGTCGCGAATTGGTCGGGGGTGAGATTCTTAGCTAGGGTATCCAGGCTGCTCAGCATAAACCTGCACGAGTCGACGAACCTCATCTCCAGATCATCTACCTGCTTGGAGAAGCTGATATACTTCTCATCGGTATTGGGAATGCAGTTGATCTTACCCTTGGTGTGGCCAAGCTCCTTGACGAAGATGTGGGCGTCGTACCCGCTCAAATTGTGGAAGAAGATGGGGATGTGCTTCGGGAGCTGGAAGCCTAGATTGCACTCGTTGTGCGCTGCGCCGCGATATTTCCCGGTAAGATGGTCGTGATCCCGGACCTTATCCCCTCCCAATTCATCCCTGCAGATGTGGCAGTGCGTGCTTGCTTCGAAGCTGGTCTTGTCCTCGTCCGTCATCTCCATCGGCTTATTCTCCTTGTATAGCTTACCGATGGCTCGCACTTCCTCCTCCACGCACTGCACGAATTTCTTGGCAGCATCCTCCCCGCAATAGACGACTGGATCTTTGTAGTCGCCGTGAGCATATTTCACGTGATAGCAGAAGCCTGAGGGTCGCTGAAGTTGGTAGGCCTTCGTGTAGGAGTGGGCTGGATCCGGCTGGCAGGTATCGAGCTTCTCCGTGAAGCACTCGAAATCCGCGTAGATTGCGAAGGGGACTTTCATCTGCTTCTTGTGGTTGCGGAAGGCTACGGCGGACCCTTCGTCTGGCATATCGATCCTGACGGCATCTTTCTGGCTGCAATATTCCGTATGCTCGTCGAGGATATCCTGTCTGGAAAAGTGGGAGGGCATCTGCGACAAAGAAGAGCTCGTGATCATGCTCTGAGATTTGGGAGCTCAAGAGTCGTGAGAGGCTCTTGATCCAGCAGTAATGCTGCTTGCCCTCGCGAGTCAGGAAGAGGAGATCTACGTGGGTGGGACCCGTGTTCTTAGATATTCTAAGGGATAAACCTGGAGATCTTCCTCCCATCCTCACCCTTCTTTATGCCATCGAAGCCAAAGATGTTGACGTTGATGGTGGGATTCTGCCTCTCGAATTTATCGATCGACCTGAGCGAGACGGGAAAGTCGATGCCTTCAAATTTTAGCTCACCCACCCACTTCGCGTACTGACTGGGGCGATTTGCACTCTTCTGATCCACTTCCTCATGATGAAGCGCGGAGAGGATAGCCCATCTAAAGCACTCCTGATCCTCGTTCTTCACGTTGATGATCGCCTTCTTTTTCGCGAGTACCGATGGTGTTGATATGAAGGAACCCCCCTTGAGTGGTTTGAATTGGTTGAGATGGATTTCTAGCTTCTCGACGCTGCTGAAAGTCCACCCACTCCCTTCCCGCATGTACTTTACCATACTTTCCTTAACCTTCTCCACCATGATCGCAATCTCCTGGTCAAGGTCGTCAGATTCCATGAGCATTGTCGTCCGTGATCTGAAAGGAGTGGTGACGTAGATATTCTCCCTTTCGCGAGGCTCGTTTTCACCATCTCCACAAAAGCACTAAGTGGACCTTTAATCCCTTCTTTTTGGCGAGAGCATCTGAGATAGTGGTGGAAATCGTGCTTCGACTTAGCTTGAGAAACGTAGCTACGTCATGCGGCTTTAAAGGTTCGATGACGACCGTGCCAAATACACCATTCAGAGCTTGTCGCCTATCGGCGACCTTGATCTCCTCCTCGACTGGAGCATTTTTGATGTCCTCTTCCACCATTTGGAGCAGATCGTCTCTTTTGAGCTGGGAGTACTTTGTGAGACCACGATTCTTTGCAAGCGCTTTGAGCTGCTTCTTGCTGAAGACTTCCTGGCGGGTAAATTTACGGGTGGTTTTCTCCTCGATGAGCTTCACCAAGGCCTCCTTGTTCTTCCTGCTGACCCCCCTCAGACCCTCATCCTTAGCTATTTGACGGAGGGTCTTCATGCTCTCTTTTACCACCATTTTACCCTCGACTGGGATGACCTCCTCCTCCTCCCGCTGTCGTGGTTGATTGCTATGCCTCCAGCAGAGGCCATCCTTCCCGGGCTTGCTCTTGCAGAACTGCCCCTTCTTCCTCTTGAGTGGGACGCCGCAGGCGGTTTTCTGCTCCCCTGGTTGATGCTCAAATCGCGGCTTGATTTTCTGCGCCCCACAATTTTGACAAATCTCGGTATGCTCATCCATCTGCACGAAGTTGGGGGCATTGCAGCACTGCTGCTGCCTTTTGGGGGTTGGGGTGCTTTCCTCCAAATCTTCCTGGGGGGTTGGGGTGTTTTCCTCCTCCGAATCTTTCTCATTCTCCAGAAAGAAATCCCGATAGCGATCCATGTTATGATTACTGGATGCCATCCTTTTATTCATATCAATCTTGGACGATAGTACACCTCTCTTTAAGGTGTCCTTATCCACGGCCTCTTGGGCGACTTGTCTACCATCGAATACATATGCCATTCTTGTATTTACCCTATGCTCAATAGGAGTGCCGCCCGTTTGCATTTGGCCGTCGGGGTAGGGGTTTTAGGCAGGATTTCTGCATGTGCGGCAGAATCGGCCTTTTCATACTACTGGCTGTCTTTGTATTTACCTTAAATATAGTCAGTTAGTAATCAAACGACTTAAATATTGGAATTAATATTGTCCTTTTTTGCAAAACAAAAATGTAAAAGCAAAGAGACTACAACAAAAGTTAAAGAATTGTCATATAATCACAAATTGTGCGCAGCAAAATTATCATTTAACATGGCTACTACTGGTTGACACAACTACTGGTATATAGATAGTATATAAACTAATCATAGATACAAGGATTGAAATTGTGTACGCCAGACGCGCGTTTCGTCTACAAAGGACCAGAGGATATTACCCGCCTCAACATTAATCGTTCACCATCGCAAAAACTAAGAGATAATTATTAAACATAACAGATCGTTTAAATAATTTGCATTTAAACTATACAAAAAGGGGGAAGCTTTAATGGTACAAATCTTTTATTACTACTTCTAGACCTGTAAAGTTTTGACTTCCCTGATATTCAGGTCCACGAGGTTTTCATTTTCATTTTCTATTTAGTTTTCTTTGACATGTGTTCTTTTCTTTTTCCATGAAGTAGTCATTCTCCCAATGCTTTGGCCTTTGTGATTTAAAGTTTCTAATATTTAGAAATTGTGGTATTCATGCATATTTCAATACAAAGATGTTTCATTTTGGTAGGGAAAAGGATAAGAAAATAATAAATATAAGTACGGAACAAAATTATACCACATATGATGTAAGCAAAACACAGTTTCAAACTTACCGTTTAAATCAAACACTTCTGCTAATGCTTGTGATATAAGACCTCCAACAGACCCATAAATTAGTGTCTCAGGAGAGGAATTGTAAAACACTGGATTTTGTAAACCTAACGATGAAATTTCTGTAAAACGAAAAAAAAAAACACGAGAATCACGAAAACGTTTAACTAAAAATAAAAGTGTGTGATTGAAATGATCAGTAAGCATGACTAGAATCAACATATTTTCGTGTATTCCTGAACTATAAATCAGGCCGGTGGTTTTTTCTTTTCTTTTATTCACATTTTTTCATGCAGTGACCTTTTAAAGCTTCCTGTACGGTATTGGTTATGCTCATTGTGGAATACCGTACAGTGACCTGTTCATATCTTTGAATCTTGGTCTTTCATTGATAGTTGTCTCTTTTGCGATCATACTACATCTCCCTACATTTATATTAAATTATAAGGCACCCTCGATCAACTGTATCAACACGAATTTTAAACAAGCTGAAAGTACATCACAAGATACGTACCTATCATATTTGGTATCAGTCGGTTACAACACTCGACTGTGTACGAATTCTATTGTGAAATACGAATGGAAGATTTAATGATTTCACATCCTCAGGTTAAGAAATTGCTTTGAATTTGTTTTCAGTAACTGTGTGCATTTCATATGAAATAGTTTATTAATGCGTTCTTGAACTTGTGTTTTTGTTATCTTATACTGTTATTATAGTATAGAGTAACGTGGGAGATCATCCGGATAGTTTTGCAGACTCGGGTGGTTTAGACCTTACCATGCTGTAAAGACATCTGTCTACAGTTGAAAACTGCATGTTTACCTCTAGATAGTTTTGGTCATTTGCAAAAAATTACTAAAAGCTTTAATGTAAAACTGCTAAATTCACATGTGATTATAATGGATTGCAGATACCACCAAAATTATAACGTAGTTCACTGGTATTATACTGAGGAAATTAACCATGTTACTTAGTAGATAACACAGTTGAAGTACGTTTTCAAGTTGCATTTCTTTTATTATAGTGCTAAGTCAAAACCCATAGGTTAATGTCTAAACATCACTAAATACCTGTTTTAATCAAACATCAAAATATTTTATGAATTATTTATAATTATTGCTGAGTGTTAAACCAATATTTATTACAATAGATCCATCTGTATGACTTGTACTGTTTTATATTACCGTATTGAGAGCATTTGCTTTTCCCCCTAAAAAAATGATAAAATCAACAACAACAAAAACAAAATTAACCAACTTAATGCCAATGCAGAAATAATATTATGTATGTTAACACAGAGAGAGTAGTGTTGCTATTCGTGATTTTGATTTTGTTCAGTTGTTGATAAAGGTATGCGAGAACTAGCTTATAGATACTTACCAATTTCTCTGTTCCAGGAATTATACGATGCAATACTTTGATCAAATGTGGAAACAAAATGAATTCCTTTCATGTCAGATGAATATTTACTCTCCAATGCTCCAATCACATTTTCCTGATAATTGTTAGTCATATAGCTATAGTCTTTGTTATAATTGTTATTCCAATTAAAAGATAAATTAACATGTATTGTATGTGAAATTATGTCATTTCGCTGTAACTCTGGTATCCAGTACTGGTCTTGTATAGTCTGCATTAGAGATTCTTTTAAACTGGAAAATAGTTTCCTAGAAACACTTTCGAAATACGTGCTCTGGTTTGATAAAAATATTGCAGATAACGGAAAATATTTTGATAATAATGAAATACAATATGAATTATTATAATCGGAATCTTTTGTTTTATATACACTTGTTGATTTAATAAATTTTGGAAAATGTCTATATACATATTTATATACATCTGAGTTGACAAAAGTATGAGCTAAAATGTATTTTATAACTAACTCCACTTTTGCTTCTGAGATCACAGACGAAATGTCGGACACTAAGTCAACATGGCATAGTTCGAAGTTCTCGTCCACTGTTTTATCTAACAGAGTAGAGAAAAATAAAATCCAGTTGATATTATATCCTTCATGTAAACGTTGTAGGTTAGATATCGTCATCCTGTTTTTGCAAAACGATATTTCTTCCGAATAATTAACTCCACCGTCGGAATACCAAACCTACAAAGGGAAATTGTTGCTGTTAAAAAAGTGGTTTCTTCTTTGTGTCTGCTTGCTGGTACATGCTGGTTGGACCAATGGTTGAAAGATTTAATTACTGATAAACAAACACACACAAATATTTCAGAACATCAAGAAATAAGGATTTTTATATTTTTTGTATGATATGTGTCCTTAACTATTTATTCGATAATAACGTTATATACTGGTGTGAACTTTTCTAGATAAAATTGCTGAACAAGAATTATTTTGATGTTACCAGATGGTGTTCAACTATTCGGTATCGGATGTAGTTGAATGTTTTATCATTACTATTAGTATTGAATCTGCTGGAATATTTTGGTCTTCTCTTTGTTTTTCGTTGAATTTATCTGTGATTAACAAATATTCCATCACTCCTAAATCCTTATATGCGGGTGATTGAACTTTGAAGTATAGCAGGAGACGTTTACCCTGTCAACACATCCGATCATGCTCCGTAAATTTGGAGTTAATGCGATTCCCTCTAGTTTTTTTCTCTTGGTATATTCAAAATAGATTTACAAATGTCCACATCGGTAAACAAGCGTTGACTCGTATTTCTTATCAATTCACAGCAATTTTAAGAGGGTTGTCGAAAATTGATCATAATGTATTTTTGTTAAATGGTGTAAATAACATACGCGTGTATTACTTGCCACACGTACCTTATTCAGTGACATTTCTAACTCGAATACCTCGCTTGTTGCTTGGAGTAAGCCATCAACATCTGAATTAAAGCTAGTGTTCCCGAATACAGCAAGTAACGCTTCAGACAAAAAATATTCATAAGCATGAAGGACCTGAAATTTGTTAAATGTAACTTTTAAACACTTGAGGATATAACAGACATGCAGTTACCTAGCTGATTATTTGTTTGTTACTTGATTAAATAAGTTGCTATAAAAACTTATAGTTTTAGAATGAAAAATAGGTACCGTCCTATAAATGTGTGTACTTTGCTTTCACAACCGAATGCAATCAATGCATTATAACGCCAAATTCAATCGTCGCCTTAACTGGTGAATCCAACATATTCACTGTTGGCATACAATTGATTAATGAATTTGGTCTTTTAGTTGTTTGATTGTGCATATAATGACCTAAAAGAAAATGATAACATGTATTAACCCAACGATGTTTTTTTTTCTTCCTGTCCTCTTTTATACGTTATCGTTCAGTTAGCACTAATATATATCGTTTTTTGTCTTTAAGGTAGTATGGTAGTCTTCAGCCATCTTGGATCGCAAGTAGTAGACGACGATTGATGCAGATTTTAAATGAACTATTAAGCAAATATTGAGGCAGGAGTACAATTCTTTATATAAAACTACATTTAAACGAAGGGAATAAGGTTGTTTTATCTAATTATTACGACTGTTTTTACATATGTAGAATACCTTATTACTGTTTCAAAATTTTTAAAACTTGTCCGATAATTTTTCTCTATTTTCTATTATACAAATAAATGATACATTTTTCTGAAAGCATTTCAAAATATGTATCTTCTCATATTTTATTTCAAAATTCTGTCATCTGGCTTTTTTTCTTTATACATAATAATGCCTTTTTTCTGTATATTCCTTACAAAATGAGACATTTTTTCACATCCTGAAGCTTGAAAGCAACCTCTTTGGTCTCACTATAAACTACATTTTAATAAAGTATGAAAAATAACTCTGTCATTTAGTTCATACCCCCATATTGCCTTAAATATTTTACTGTTTTAGGGATTAACAAACTAATAAAGCGAACACAATACGCGAATAAAACAGAGTGCATTAGTTTAAGAATCATTTGATATTTTCGAAAATGCATTTATAAATTTGAATGGCACAGTATGCTGTAAATCACACCATCAAAAGAACAATGTAAATATTAACTGATAAGCCGATACTTGGTTTAAACATACGACCCTTTCATTTCTCCGTGACTAGATGTAATTTGTCATAATAATCGTAGCTTTGGGTTTTTGAACTTTCATTTGTATTTGTCATGTGAGAAGTTGATAAATGATTATTGATATTGGCACAATAGATTTTGGAATCCATGCAAATGATTCAGTTTCATTTTATTAGTACTATAAGAAACAGATGCTTTTCCGTATGTTCTATCTGTCAAATTTGCATTTTTATGATAAAGAAATAATAATCTAAGGGCAGTGCTAATAAAGACGTTTATTATTATTCTAATTGTTAGTGTGTTATATAGAACTCTCAGATATGAGTTGGTATTGTCTGTAACCTTGCCTAAATCGTTTTCATTTTGTTTCAGTGTATTTACGTAAATCAGTTCAACTTTTATTACATTCGATAAAACTAAATTAGTCGTGAATGGTTCATTTGTTGTTAGATTTTACGATAACTGACGTATCATCAGATGCATTATATAGCATGACATATCAAAAAGTATTTTCCTCAGTGATATTTGATTTTTTTACCTGAAAAGTACATACTAAGTAATAAATAATATCCACCCTTTTATACTTTGTTCGGTTTGAACTTTCATGCTTTGTTACCTTATCAGGTGGATATCTAAAGTTGAAATCTGCAGGCATTAAGTAACGGAAGCTAGGGATTTCTACTCCATGGGCAAACAACTCTTCTACTAAATCGTTAGAATATCTGTTGGTAATCTGTAAAGAAAGTTTATGACTTACAATATTATATTTTTTTAAAAGGCCGTTAACAAAGGTAGAGCCAATATATTCACTCTTATGAAATTTGTGTTTACACAATTACCACTGAATAATTTCAAATGAAGACCATAAATGCTTCGACTCAATAGAAACAAATATAGTATCCAACTTCTAAAGTAAATGACATTTTAGATTTGTTAAAAAAAAGAACTTTTACCCGCGTAGATAACGTACTTGCAATTGACGCTTCGACCAATTTGTAACGTCCAATAATTTACTTATCGCCCTTCTCTTCGCCAATATCACCCTGCTTAGTGCGCGTCCCGTAGTTCTCGTATCACGGCTGTGAGACGTGTGCAGGCATTATCAGCGAAGTCACAATGTCTGAGGAGAACTTATCAGCGACGACACTATATGTGTAGTTTATTTGCTCTATATACTAGTATTTAGCTTCCCAGTCTGAATGACCAAACGATTTATATATTCCCAATCTAGAGTAGACCTCAGTAAAAGAAAGGCGAAAGAAACCAAAAGGAACATTCAAACTCATAAGTCGAAAATAAATTGATAACTCCGCGGCTAAAAACGAAAAATATCAACAGACAAGCAACAGTACACAAAGCACAACATAGAAAACTAAAGACTGAGCAATACCAACCCCACCAAAGATCTCAGGTGCTCCGGAAGAGTAAGCAGATCCTGCTCCACATGTGGCACCCGTCGTGTTGCTCATGTAAGTACAAACCCGGTGATAAGTCTATTCGGTAGGTCATATTCGGGGAAAATGTCTAAAACTAGATGATGTCCTCGAGAAAAAAGATATTCGCCTTATTTCACTGTGTTAAAAATAATGAATATAATAGATAGGAAGAGTATAGTAAACCAATTGCACAAACGCTAAATCAGAAATAGTAATACGCCGGGTAATACACGAAAACGAACAAGGCAATTGAAAACAACAATACACGTGTACACTCAACATTTAAGATATGTATGTAGCATTACAAGTACCCAGTAAATATCAAAAGTAAATGCTACTCCAGAAAGGTATGAATACTATACTTAAAATAAGCACTTGCATATGGAGTATATATCTCCCAATTGATACGATATTCCAGAGTTTGAATTTCCTATCATGATTTCCTTAATAGAGGGTTGCTGCTTACAAGGAAGCTATTGAAACAAGGTTTTTTAAGTGGTGAAGTTGAAATCATCCCTTCGAATATTTCACGGACGCACTCACAAGTTGGTTGGCCGTTATGGAATATCTGTTTCACAGATGACGACGGATATGTTCCAATTATGTTGTAACCACAATCCCTTCATCTTTTCCTCGAATATGACCTAGCAAATTAGACTAATCAACCGGTTTGCACTTACATGAGGATTAAGACGGGTGCCACATGTGGAGCATGATCTTCTTACCCTTCCAGAGTACCTGAGATCACCCCCTGTTTTTGGTGGGGTTCGTGTTGCTCTTTAGTTTTCTATGTGTATTTTGTGTACTGTTGTGTGTCTTTTCGTCATTTTCTTTTTTTACCATGGCATTGTCAATATAAAAATAAGGAGATTTGGTATGATTGCCAATGAAACAATTATCTGCCAAAGATCAAATGAAGTGGATGTTTTGAGTTTTCGACTTATGAGTTTGAATGTCCCTTTGGTATCTTTCGCCTCTTTATGAAAAGAAGTGGGGTTTTGACATTACGATTTTAAACATATGATATCTTCTTTTAAAAGGTTTACTATACTAACAACTTATTTTAACCATTTAATGATTTAATGTCACAACAGTATGGACAGTGCTGCGTATCGGTATACTTGTATTTCAACTTCATGCAAGTCTTGAAGAAAAAACAGCTTTTCTTTATATTCAGTATGGAGTAATCAATTATGCACTTAAAATTTAACAATCCCAGTTGTTGATATTTTATCAATAGTTTTGATACAATTTAATGGAGCAAACATAACCAACAATAGCATTCAACTCAAAAAGTGTCACCGTTTCCTTGTTCTTAGCTTGTGTCAATATTTGTTGACTAACAAACGGAACACAGGCGTGAAATCACGGGATTTGTTTCCTGAAGCTAACGTGTATCTAATTCAATTCTTTGTCGTCAACATAATGATTCCTTTTAATATTCTATTTCGTATTGAAATATCCGACATTTATGATGCTTAATCCAAGAAATCATTGATAATTATAGAATCGGATTGTCGGACATCCGGAATCGAAGAACTTCTTTCACTTTGTTAATGGCAGCCCGTTGAGATTGCATATGTAACAAATTTTGAAAAAAGAACCATCAGAGTTTTCTATTTGTATTGATGTTTTTTAAATGTTTTCCTTTTTAATATTATCAAAGCTCCTGATCAATATTTGTCTGTGTAAATGAATACTCCTTAACCATTTAATTGAAACTTTATTATTCATCTTGCTTTGGATAATATATATTTTGAACATCTCTTAAGCTCATTTCAAAATAAAATTAATCATAGAAAATTCATAAAAAAGTTGATGCAGTGTCACACGAAACAACAAATACGGGAAACCGCAATGAATTTCAAGAGGGGCGAAACATGTCATAGACCTTAAAATAGCAAGTTCAGCATAGAACAACAACTATATAAACATATGTATGAACCCCTAAGTGATGTCCTAATATTTCGACAGGGTATACGTGTCTACCGCTTTCTTCCTTTTAAGGACTGTTCTAACCGGACAAAAATCTTCTCGAAGATATCAAACCTCGCTTATATGTATAATCTACTTTATTGCCCCCAGTCGATTTGTGTAATCCCTGAACTAAGGACATAGCATGCATTTGGAAAATCCTGACCTAGAGTATCCGTGCTTCCCAAAAAAACATACATGATCATAACCAAGTTCCTTCCCGGAAAACAAAAGAAAACTCATGATTTTTCTTTTTTTAAAATCTAGGTTATTTTATACTGATTAATACATTTTGATAACTCTTTGTTATAAGTCATTTACTCCCATTTAGTGATACATATGTTAAATGTTTATCAACGTTTGTCTTTATTTACTTTTGTCAAATATAAACGATAACTTCAAAGACCTGTTTGTCTTAGCTTTCATTTGATCCTGGACCAATAAACACAATCCCAGAATTCAAATAAAGGTTCATTTGAGGTAAGTCAATACTAAAACTTAAAGAAAAGGAACAAATATAAAGTTCATAAAAATAACCCTATAACCAGTACCATTGATCTTTTGGCTTCTAGCAGCGATGAAACCCTCGTAAAAACCGGGAAATTCCGAAGATGTCATTTGCTGCTAGGTGGAATATTAAAATCAATTACCTATAATCTGCTATATTCACATTTTTATAACATCACTTGGTTATCTGTCACATATATTTTGTTATCTAAGATCCTTGCTTAATTTCTGACAGAATTTTAATGCATCTAGACAAGGACTTTTAATGGTAAAAGCGATGAAAAAATCAAAAGAAGAACACTGCACTATGTTTTCAATTTTATTATCGATTTTTGTCTCTTTTGGGAATTTGTCGCATTTAGTTTCTCACCAAAGGCATTGTTTAATTTACATATGCTGCAATAAAAACGCTTTAATCCTTGTTGTGAGTTAACTGATATGCATCCCTGGAATCTTGTTACTTTGTGAATTTCCATAAATGTCGCTTCGGAATCTCAGATGCTTTCAACATAAATTTTCAATTAATTATCACTGAACTCTTCTTTAACGTGATGGAAACTGACTCACCTTTTTGTATAAGATAAAGAAAAAAAACAAGATTTAAAATCAAAAAGGGTATTGGACCTAACACCAATATTGTATCGAACTTCCTTGGAATAGCTTAATACCAGATCAAGATAACATGACCATATTAAACATACACCTTTCATGTCTTTGATACAAACTCTAAACCCGTAAAACGTTGATTTGAAAGATGAAGTTTGAACTTGATTATTCCACACAGCATGAAGATTGATGTCGTACTTGGTGCAATAAGAGATAACATTATTTTTCATTATTGATTCATCCACTTCTGGATCTATAAGATCTGGTCGGCTTGCAAATGTTCTCTCGACAGATATCCATTTATGAAATTACGTTAAAACATTAATTTCATTTTACTTCTCAAGAAAGAAAATAGAAATCTTAATAAAGTTATAATCTTGTTTAGGTCGCAATTTCTTGCCCTTTTTGCGTGTTTGTGAGGCTCTTTATTAATTCCGTATGAGATGCGTGTAGACCGCGAGCAGTAAATGACACTGTTTTGTACTATTTAATAAATATCCTTTGATGTAAGATATTTTTATTTGTTCTATTTGTCAATAAAACAAGCACAACAAGACCCACGAGCATCTGTTTTGTACTGATATGGGTTGTCTGTATTAATTATGACTGATTACAAGCTAATTTTGGATAAAGAAAATCAAATTAGTAGTTTTCTACAAAGAAAAATTGATTTTGTTATAGGAAAAACAATAATATTGAATTTTTGCTCAGGAATTACCATTTTCATCTTCTTTAAAGCAACCGAACGAACGGCTTATACTTATTTGTTTTAATGTTTAATGTTTACAACGTGTATTTAATATATAATCACCTATTCGTCAACTTTACTATCATAGGGTGCGTTATGCTCGATTTACAAAATAAATGTACAAGGTAGAACATATATCAATTGCTATATTTATGGTGCTTATAACGTTTATCTGGAATGCTGAGTGCAAAACACAAAAAAAAAAACACACATTAAAAGCTAAAGACGTACTACTATATTCAAATTAAAAACAATCTGATTAAGAAGGGCCTACAAGGTCAACTGCATAGAAAAAAAACCCGCAATTAGAAAAGATAATTGTAAACCAAACCATTGTATCTACAAGTCAAAACACCTCGGTTTTGTGTGTTTTTCACTGCATAATTCTGCCAAAAGACTACATAAGTTATGTCAAAGTTGTCTTTTACATCAATATTCGAAGCTGAAAAAGACGTTTGTCTTATAAGGTATTTGAAACACATGTAAAGGCGTTTCATGGACAGGAATTTTCTAGTATTAAGTTAACCTTTGTCCATCAACTCTTATATTTTTTTTATTTATCATTATAGATATACTTTAAGGATTGACTGTCATAAAATATCATATGATTTTTATCAACATATAGATCACAATGAATTCAGTTGTTTTAATACTTATTCCGTGAACAGCTTTATAGATGTCACGTGTTACAACTATTTTTGTTGTTGACTCTTTGGACACATATATATATCTTATGCCTGTCCACCATCTCAATATCCGTATGTAATCCATTTCGCTGCGTTCAAAAAATTTGTTCTCGTAAATATAAAGTTCAATTTATATCAATAAAACAAGTTGTCATTGAAACAGACATCGAATACAATAGATTGTCCAAAAAAACATCAGGTATTATATGTCCTTCAACGATGGGCATGTGCTCAAACTATAATCAAACTTTACTATTACCAAGAGTGCAGACAAATTGCTTCGGTCTGTTTTTGACTCTGTCATTTCTTCTACTGATCTCGGAAATAAGAACAGGATAAAGGGGTGATGGAAATGCTACCCTTCGGTTTTTCGGTGGGTTGCTGAATCTTTAGTTTTCTGTGTAGTGTTTTGTAGACTGTTGTTTGTCTGTTTTGTTGTTGTTGGGTTGCCGTTTCATCGACATATACCCAAATTCTCCCTTTATTTATCACTGTCTGTCTTTACTTATTTACAATATATTCTTTCCTCAATTCGCTGGACATTTCTCTTTTTTGCAATAAATATTCTCATATGTGTATCTAATTTTTCGTAGATTGTATGTTGTCCCTTTATAAATCAATTTAGAATCTCACTTTCACATGGTTTTTTTAGAATTAACTTGCTATCCCCATTGACCTAAATTGTTAGAATGTACAACAATCAATTTCTAAATTGAAATGATGTTTTAGTTGTCATGATAATAGTTTCACCGTTAGTGCTATTAGACATCTCCTTTTAATCTCCAGAACAATGAAGTATTATTGTTTTCACGAACATTGTGTTTTGTAAACGTTCGTAATAATTGTAACATTCTATCTGAAATTTAGTTTTAACGATTTTCACTTAATTTTTTCAAACAGACTGCCATAATCACAAGAACTCTTATCTGTTGATTTGTGTAAATGCATCGTAGACGGAATTGTATGGAAATGCAATAATCATAGATTTGTAAAATAGGTTTTTATAAATATTTTTAACTTTTTTTATTATTGACTTCTGACTTGTAAATAGCAGTTAACTTGACTTTGTCACATTCGGTATCGTATTACATTTTAATCTAATTTCCTTTCTGCAACCACATTTACTTCTACCATTACATCGTGTTTGTTGTACGACTTGTCTTTAGTTTATTTTCAGATCGAGGCCGAAACAATTGAATAGTCACGTGTCCTTACTATTCCGGCCTTTTGTCTCACTAATAGCTATTTCGATGTCTTAATTTTAATGGATTGAGGTTTTAAATTTCAAAAATGATTGTAAAAAGAGACGCATTGCGTTAAAAAAATAGATACCTGTTTTGAGCATTTCATGATACCATATGAAGTTTTAGTTATATTTTTTAACAAAAAATATCTTGGCAATTTTGAGACCAGCCGTTCAGCATAATTATAATGATCTATAAATATCAAAGAGATACAATATCTTCCTTTTTAATGATTTTGAAAAGGAAAATCCCAATGGTTTGCCATCAATCAAAGAGTGCTTTGGAATTAATTGAATTGTACCTGATACAGCTAGAAATCTAATATTTATATGAACTAGTAAGATAAGAATTGTTTTAAAATTATTTGTATTCTTATATATAACAGTACATTTTTAGTATGATCCCGAAAAAAAACTTTAAAGAATGAATGGAATAATTTGCGTGAAATATGTTTTGGTAGACTTTAAGTAAAATTCTCGACTTAGACAAGAATTACTACCCAAAAATGAAAATTAAAAAGCACTCAGTATATTTTTTCTCATACTTCTGTCCATTATCTTTGAAATTTCAAATGTGCTAAAAAACCGGGCTATCTCAGAAAAACACTTTGCTTGTATCAAAAATCAAGTGTAGTAATTCACTCATAGTCTATATAGTCAAAATGCTAAAATCAGTAGAAATTGGATATCTAAGATTTAAAAACAACCTTTAAAAAAAATTGAATATTTCTAAAATATCATGCAATGAAAATATTATTCAATCATACACAGTGCTGTTGAAGACAAGTGTGATCAAACATCACAAATTGCAATATTCTTATATATTGATTTGAAGCTATTTGTTACTATATCATTAGAAGGGAAGGCCCTTGCAGAATCTGAAAAAGAGTATAAAGAGCTGTTTGTAATGACCAATTTTCATCATACTGGTTGAATATAACTCTTTATAAAGTTGCTTCAATAAACTATTCCTGCCAAGTTTTGTATGAATGTCCCAATTGCCGCATGAGTTTACATGATTTGTAATTCGTTTTGCTACTAAAACCATATAGAGAGTGCCATCATATTTACATGTCTATGGGAAAGTTTACTTCTTTTTAAACAAGAACTTACGGTGATATCTCCATTTTTCTTAACTATAACTTTGAAGAGAGGCGTAGCTCCATACTGCTTCATAACTATAGCTAGTAATCTTGTGACGTAGTTCTTCGTCTCATTTTTCATGTTCACCCCATTATTGGTCTTCAATGTGACTAGGAGATTTCTTACTGCAAACAACAGAAAACAAAACAAATAAACAAAATTATATTAGTGATTCACATTAATTATTCAAGGAAAAATCTTATATTTGGTGAAATAAATTCTTGTTTAGTTGGCAATTTGTTCTGTCGTAGTATTTTTCGCTGAAAGTGGTATGTCATAGTCAAATTGTAATGTCAATAATGACAAATATCTCTATTCCTGGGATAAATTGAAGTTCTGAAACAAAATAATTTGCAGAAATTTATGGAGGCTAATGAGTTATGTCAAAGAATAACAATAAATGGCAAATTCAGCATTTAAAAACATAAATATTCGTTTCCATCTGACATAAGATTCAAGCAGAGACTTGAGGTTAATGCACACGGTTAAAAGAGTAATGGCTACTATTTTCGGCGCGTTTCTGCTACACTAATTACAGACGACATTTATCTGAATTGTAGACTTAACACAATAATGCAAAGACAAACGAAATGTGATAATTTCTAACAGCAAACGAAATATTCTCAGATCAATAAAGAGTATCGCCACCTCTGAGAAATCCCAGTAAATTGGATTATATCAACAAATTCATTCTTTGATAGGAAAGTTAACGTCCCACTATAACTTAAGTTCTGTCCGTGACTTCTGTACATGAAGACGGATTGGGAGATAATTCCATTAATATTCCATTACAGTTTGTTTCAATAAATGAAAAAAAAAATGTTGCCATTTGTGCAAAATATTTTACGCAACTAATTCGTTTTCCACGCTTTAACGAGATTTGAAAATAAACCATGAAAGCTGATTTACATAATAAAACACTATGTGACTATAAGGTAAATCAGAAAGACCCTTTTAAAAACATATTCTTCACAAATATTCATTATAATGAAAAAGATATATTGGTTTAACTAATTTGGATTGGGTTCTGGAATATACTTACGCTTCTCCCGTGCTGTTACTAATGTTTCTTTTTCGTCTTTGCAATCTCTGTATAGTACTTTAACAGTTCTGCGAGCTTCTGACTCAGTAGATGAAATTGGTGTTGACAATGAATCTACAAAATTATTAACTAAGTGTACAGAAAAATATAATTTATACCAAATCGGGCGTTTCTGATATGGCAATTTTTTTTCAGAAAAGGAATCGCCAAAAATACCGCATAGAGAAAAACAGACCACATCAACCACAAACACCCAAATTATCTGATAAAAACAGACATACTAACAAAGACAATTACCAACGCATGGCCCGAATAGCCGACTTGGTCTAACTTGATTCATTATTCCACCCCACCACACATCCCGCACAACCATTTTTTTTCGGTCGGATTGGGGACATCGCCAAGCTCTCTGTACGTTAGAGACGTTTGCAGCAAAATTTATTTATCAGATTTTTAGCTGACCTGTTGTAGGACAACAATTCTGTACTGTTTAAGGTATCCCCTTTTCCAGTGGCAATGGGAGTTTTCCACCCTTTAACCCCGTCGACCAACTTTTCAAACTCTATATCTATTGGATTAGTTGTTAATTTGTTTTTAGCCTGACAACACATGAAAAATTTGCAACTGGACGTTAAACAAACAATAATCAAGTCATTTCGCAGGTATTCAATTTATATGTATGATTTTTATGTTGTTATTAGAAAGTATTTATAATATTCGCTTTAATGGAATAATTTTTAAAATACGTCAATGTTTATAAAAGTACAGTTTAAAAAAATGAGGCAGTTGGGGATTAAGGTCGACGAAAAACAATAATAAGAAAAAAATTAATATCGTTTTATAGAAAATTTTAAAAATTGGTGCATTGAATGCAATGTAAAGAGCAGCAAAAAAGGAGGGAGTTAACTAAGCATTTTACTATCATATGGCATAATTTTTGGTGTATATTTAATTATGAAAGATCAAATTGACCCCTTCCCCCAAAATAACCAACAACATTTAAAAAACGTTGTCAATGACAAAATCTGACGACGTTCGAGACTTCAGAAAGACACACTAAGTTGTGACGCGTTTAAATTGTTTTTATATGCAGTAATCCTAGTACTTCAAGTACAAGATTTTGGGGGTTTCTCATTAAAAAAACATTGAATTTTTCCTTTCAAATTATAGGGGTGAACATCCCCGGCCGCATCCTCAATTCCTCCTAAACTTTCGGATTTCTCTTGTCATGATATAATGTAACTGTGCTTCCTTCACATTACTTTTTGATCAGAATGATTTCTGGGGTTTCCTATACAAAAACATTGTCTTTTCCCTTTCATATCATGATAAGTACATTTCCCATCAGCAACTCCTCCTCATGTTTGTGACATTTTTTGAGGTTTTCAATACAAAAACATGAACTTTGCCCTTTAACATTATGATTATTACCCCCTCCATCCGTAACTCTGCCTAAATCAGAATTTATTCTGGGGTTTCCCTAACCACAACCTGTACTTTGCCGTTTCAAATTATGATTATTCTTCATGCCATAATGATTTTAATGGTTCCCATAACAAACCATGTTCTTAACCTTCTTAACTGTGTCAAGTGGATACCAATTTGCGAGCTCTGCTCACAGTACTTCTAGTTATTATCTGCAATATCTATAAATGGTGGCAAACTAAAAAGTCTTACAACAGCCTCACTGCTAGACAAACTATGTTTATTAAGGTCAACGAATACACATTTTGTATGTTGTTACATTCATTGTAATTATAATCAAAGATAGTACTAGAATTCTACAGAGCATAACGTTAAAATTCGATTATATCGCAGATAGTTTAACGAAAATCTATACAATGTTTTCAAATCATAATTTTGTTCGCCGAAACCTAACTATCACATATTTTATGAATCTTTTTATTGAAAACATCTTTTACCTTCTAAATAAGATCCGAACTTCTCTCGTAAAACGTCTGGGACTTCTCGGACTCTTTGGCTTTCCCATGACAGATGTGATTGGTGATGAAAGCCTCCACATGCAAATTCGTAAAAATCCTATTTTAAAATGCAAAGGTAGATTAATTGCCAAATATTTTAGCTAATACAATTATTTTTTGATAGATTCATATCTGACATAATCTAAGGAGTTTTTCTTGCTTTTCCTATCAAGATAATGAATTTTGTCTAAAAGCCCAAGCACCCAAGAAATTGCATGTCTGCAAATATTGGCATGTTTCAAAGATTTTATCCAAACCACTGAATTTCAATCAAGTTATTAATCAGATACTCTGTTTCAATTATTAACTTGATAAATAAATCCATATTACAATTGACAAGATCGTTTATGCAATAAGACGTATGCAAATTTCAATACACAACGCGTTAAAAGGCTGTTAGTTGTCATACTTAATATTCTGTTTGCAATGATGACAGCTCGTTTTGAATTGTAAATGAATTAAGTAGACTATGTCAATTGAAAAAGATTACTACAAATAAAAAAAATAATGTATCACTGTATATTCAGTCCTTATTATTGACACATAATGCGTAAGTACAATTAATAGAAGTGAACATGGCCTTAGTGTCTTTTCAAATAATTCTTCCTTAAAATTTCAAATACAAGAAATTCACTGAAGTGAACATCAATTATTACAACAACAAAATCCATCAATGGGTTTCGGATTACGCAAAAATAAGATTTTGGCGATACTTTTGTGTATTTGTAAAGAAATAAAACTTAAGACGTGTTAAGAAATATAATTTATTTTTCCCAGTAGGTTTTCATGGAAATTAAATACCCCTAATTCAATGTTTATTTGACATTAATCAATAAATGACCAGCTTAACAATGATAGCAAACAACAAATTCTGTCTATCTAATTTTGTAAATTTGTCCTTTGTATGCACGAAGGCGCGATATTAAACCGTTGACAACTCTGGTGAGATATCCAATTTATTATCGAATTCCTTACTGACCATTGTAGCGCGTGCTTCGAAGAAGACGTTAAATTAACTGGTCAAGTGTTTTGATTGGGTGACGAAGATAATTACCTCACATGGGTTTGCGTTCGTGTTCATCCGTGACAAGACCGACGCTGCTTGGTGGATACAATCAGACGTTTCACAAACCTACAAAACACAATCAACCAAAGACTATATAAATATGCAATGACTTGACATAAACTTATCTTTAGCTAATTTTCATCATAACATTTTGGCCTTATAAGCTCAAGATGGAAATCTGATGAAATATTAAATACGTAAATGTATCAAAAGTCTTATGGAACAGCTGTATAGCTTCGTTAAGAAAGAAAAGAGAATAACGTCAATATTCACATCCTCCAATGAAATGATTGGAAAGTTTTAAAACAGTACAATACAAAACATTCATACAGCTTGACAGAAACCTAAATTTCATCTATTCTTTGTAAGTAAAGTGGACCTCACTTTCGTTATTCAAAAGATAGTTTTAAATATATACATCACTGGAAAAAATATTAATTGAGAAATATACTTTGATATAAGTTTATAGGACGAATTCAAGTTATGAATAAATTGGTTGTCGCTTTTAAATATTCACAGGTAAAAATAAAATTATATGTATAGCAGGTGTTTTTTAAAGTCTTGTGTAACTTCAAATTGAAAAAAAAAGAAGTTGAATATCTTTTAAATACTTGAATGGCAAAGTTTAAAACATGTGTTCGTGGACTTTCTTGTAAAAGAAAATCCTAAATCTTTTCAAAATCTGTAGAAATGTACTGCTAATGAATTATTGTCTTTCCATACTCTAATTCGCCGATAGCTTTTCCGAATGCAGTGACCTTAACCACTAGACTACTGTTAGAAATTCGACAACCGCACATCCTCGCCCGTGATGAAAAAAGGAAGCAAACGTGCTCTGGAAGATAGACATGTAGTGTAGTGTTAATTGATTATTGAACAAAAATTTTAATACACCAAAATCCTTTAACAACTATCATAACAAAATTATTAACAAATGGAAACGCATGGAAAATGTTGAAAATATTAAAGATCGCTCTATCATCTCACTTATTTTTCACGTGTTCCATGTATCATTGTTGATTGTTTATTAAGGTTACGATCGGTAAACTTCGACAACAAAAATCCGAAAGTTAATAAGCATTCCATGTTTTCGATCAACAATCACTCAATGAAATATGTTTTGTGGGTTACACGTTATGGTCATTGGATTTGTAATAAATGTTAAAAAAAAAAACGTGCATAGAGGAAATGGTTTAGTATATATGCATGCATTAGTTCAATAATTTCCTTTACACTGAACAACAAGTAAGTCGTTTCATATAATTTAAAACAGACTGATAAATGGTTGCTGTAAATATTCCATGCATCTTCTGACGAGAGCAAGATAATATAACTGTGTGCATGATTTTAAAATTTGATGAACCGAATTTAGGAACGAATAATTTTTACTGCCGCTGGAGAACGGGGTAAAATAGTTTCTATGAATATAATTCATAAATGGTTATTCTGTGAAAAATTATAACTCAAGATCTTTTACATGCAAAAATATTTACATTTTCGAAAAAGGTGTTTTTTTTTTTTTATTTTATCAAAACATAGGCGTATGATAAATGCTGCACTGCAACACGTTTGCTTCTCATCGAGGGTGTTATTGTCTCGCGAAAGGGTTCTAAACCATCTTGTTTTCTAACCAAGTTACCCTATATCAAAGTATCTTATCAAGGGTATTAGCTACAAAGACACAATTTTTAAGTTTCAAGTCCTTACTGACGTTGTATTGGTTATGGAGTTGTAATCATAAAGCCTTCGGTTTGCTTGTTTGATGTGGAAGCATAGCTTTAATTGAGGCATAACTGGCTTTTCGGTAATTTTTCTCTTTTCTGTAAATTTACACTGAAGATTTTTCATAGGTAAAAAAAAATAAACTCACTCTATTCTACCTATTGACTTTTACATACAAATTTAAAGAAGTGTGTTGTATATACGTAAATGAGCTAGCAATCAAAAGATATTTTAAGTCAAAAGAAATATATTTTACCAGTATGTGTGACTGCTTAGATTATTCATTTATAAATCATGCAATGTACAAAACAAAAATATTTTGATGTGGACCTTATAAACGGTTTTGATTGTTGTGTATAGGCATTCTTCGATTTCGATTTCGCTCTCATACTTTGTAGCAGCATACCTCATAAATTATCCCAGAAGCACATGCGCACTGGAATGGCAATTACAACTCTACAAGTCCAAGCAATACTTAGGTATATATTTTACTTTAAAGCGCAAACACTTGATCCGTTTAATCTGTTATAGCGTATAACTGTCAATTATATCCATCTTTACATATAAATAAATAAAATTTTCAAAAAAGTTTTCAAACGTAACATTTAAATGGACTTAAAAAATTATTTGTTCGTGTTAAGAAGGAAAATTATGATTTCCTTTTCTTGAATATGGAAAATTAAAAATTTATAAGCTACACAAATTTCAAACAAAATAGCAATAATGATAAAAGAAAAATTATGAATAATGAAGTTAATATTCAAAACAGGGGAATAAATCTTTTTTTATCGTCATGTTGAAAATCGATCAGCGTTTTTAAATCGTTCCTTTTAATGAAATATTGCTAAAGCCTTTTGCCAAAGCCTTTTACCGTGGCTTCCCTTGTAGTAATATAATTACTCACTGATTGTGGAAATAAATTTTCTCGATGGATTTACATTAATTTTCGCAATTGAACTCCATTAAACATTTGAAGCATGTCTGAAAATCTGTAATACGGGTCAGGAGCGGACATTTTTCATCACTGTGACAATGCTTTGTTACAACCTCAAAGCTTTTCATTGAAGAATTCCATTTCTATTAGGGTTTCATGTTCATTATGAACTACTCGAAGATTGAATTGCAGTATTTCAATATGTTGTCCCATCAGAGAATTCATAGCATAACATGATTCGAAAGTAATATTTAATAGAGCTGGAATGCGTTGTGATGTTTATCTATTTCAACAAAATTCTGGGCAAGCTGTTTTACGGATTTCGATTTCTTTCAGGTTTAAATTTCATTTCTTAATTGAAATTTAAAGTTGCTTTTGTTATTCATTTAGACTGCTGAAATGATTATTAAAACATCTTCTTAAACACCAACTATCTGTTGATTTTTCTTTGTAAAACAGTGCGGATGCCCATTTGGCGTAAACGACAGAGTTTAATGTGATTGTGCTCAACAAGTTCTTTCTGTGTCATATTTATATTTTTTGGTAAACAATTGTAGTCTCCTATATACCGGGCTTTAAAATGTGAACACTTTTATCTAATTTAACACACATGGGTTTCCTTACAAAAGAGTAATACCAGATTTTGTGTTCATCTCAATAAAATAAAATAAGATGTGATTTATTTCCGTGTGACCAACACTCGTTTCTGGAATAATCTTCATCTGGTACGCTCTTAACCCAAAATTTGGATAGCAAACAACGAAACAAAATGTTTGTGAGCAAAAAAAAAAAAAGAAATTGCATAAAAACAGAACAACCTAAATAGTCTGCGATTAATGTTGGCTGATCATGCCAATCAATACTGAAGCACTAGCTACTAAACGAATTGTATCCTCGGGGACTGATTGTCCATCGGAAGCAGTACCTGCATAGTGATACAGGTATGATATGAAATGATTCGATTTTCATTCGTTGACTCCTGTTATGTTGGTTTCTACGTCAAACATGTTAGCATTAAAAAGTTGAGCAGATATGTGAATGTTATTAGCGAATTTTACAGAAAAAACACAATGTCTATATTATTATCTCCTCAAATCTTAACAAGCTATAAAAGAATTAAAAACCAATTGTTCGGAGAACAATTGAAGGTCTTTCCACTATAAAGAACAATTTTGATATAGAACTACGAAAATTCAGTTTGAAATATCATAGCCATCGTCATATCATAGCTTATTGTACACTGATTCCAAAAATATATGATTTCTATACATTTGTTTCTAAATAAGGGAGATACATTGTTACTTCCGGTTTGAAATATGTCACTTCCGGTTTTATTTGACAGTTTACTTGATACTGATTCCAAAAATATATTGTTCAATATACTTTTACATTAAATAAGTACAAAAAAATAGCTACTTCCGGTTAACACCAGGTCACTTCCGGTTGGCTTTTCCATGGTCAAGTGGCTTGCAACGTAATGCAAAAAGTCCCATGGCTTTATCATGTATACATATGAGGTAAAAGCAAAGGTCAAATTCTAGAACGCCAATTTTACCTATGACCGTGAGTTCAATTTCACGGTCATAAACCAATGGCTTCAAATCAAAAGACCATAGGTCTTAATTATATATGGTTAATGAGTTATATTACTATATGCCTAGTTTTTAATTTAAGAGGGGAGAAAACTCCAATTTAATATTAGCGTACCCTTTCAACCAAAATTCATGTGTTACGACATGTCTCAACTTACAATTTAGTAAAAATATGTTGTCGATATCTTATACGGTTTTTGAAAAATATTGAAAATAAGCCAAAATCAAAATTTAAAATATGACCTTGACCTCTGACCTTGACCTAATTTTCTTTTTTTGGATCAAGAACCTCAAATCAAAAGAACCTAGGTCTCTATCACTTATGGTTTACAAGATAGAAATGCATATCACTCATATCACATGCATAAGGGGAAATAACTCTCATATGGAATATTCTTATCGCTTCAGTCAAAATAGGATAAATCATGCAAAGGATATAACGAGCAATTTTATAAAATAAATTTCTCGCTTTCTTTTACGGTTACGGAGGAGATGCAGTCACAAGGAAAACAGTGTTCGGGGAGATAACTCCTACAAAGAAAATTGTTCGGCTTAGAATGGGTGAAAATAAAAAGCGCATAAACTGTATGATACTATATAAGAAATATCTAAGCGACATCTTGCGAAACAAAAATTTTACGCGAGAACAAAATTTGACGGAAGAAAATAATAATAATCAGAACAAATACAATAGGTCTTTCCACGGAAAAGTGGAAAGACCTAATTAAACAAAGGCTACCTAATTCATTAAAGGATCGCAAACAAAGATATAGCTTAATTCGGGAATATAGACAACAAAACCATGGCTATAAGTAAAAATAGTATTAAATATATATAATATTTTATCAAAGTATGCTGACAGTTTCTCTGAAACAAAGAAGGTACTATTAAATCCGCAGATATATATAAATCATGTCTCTTACTGTAATAACAGCTTATGTAAAAAAAAGTATACAAAAATACTGAACTTTTAAGGCAAATTCGAAAAGGGGAAGTACACAAAAACTGACAAATTCAAACGCTACCAACCAACGGAATGAGTGAAAAACATGTCATATACTGAAGATTTCAAGTGTAGCAACGTTATGAACATTACAGAAAAGCACAAACTCGTGAAATACATCAAGTGAAAAGAAGAACTCCAGTAAAGAATAAAACCTTAATGACTTTTTCTCATTTTTATATTTGAACTTGCTTACGTCCACGTGATTTTATCTATGGTGGATAGTTGTCTCATTGTCTCATACTACATTTGTTTCTATGTTGATGTCGGGCGTTTATCACCTGTTGCAGGATGTCTCTATGAGTTCCTACAAGGATGTCTCTATGAGTTTCTACAAGGATGTGTAAAGTAACTATAAAAATCCTTGGTTTCTATTATTAATTTATTCATAGATATAACTTGGCGTGAGGATTTTTATTTTCTTATGTGCAAAGAAATAAGAGTCTTTTTTTACATGATTTAATACAAAGGAAGGATACCGAAGTTTCTTATAAATATCACAATCTCATGACGTATATACATATACAAACATGAGAGTGAAAATGATAGGAATCTCTGAACACGAGCGGAATGAGACCAGTTTTGTCTACCACCAAGTATGCATCAATCAGGAATTCGTCATACGCTTCCAAACTAAGCCACTGCCAAGAACATAGTAAGACCTTTATGTGGATATAGACAATATTATTAGCCTCTTTTATTTTAGCTCATTCAAATTCCATCGCATAATATATATTGTTGAGCGTTTCTTTCATCCTATCTTTTCAAGATATTAAGCTGATCAAACGTAAGGAGACAGTAATACACTTGCACATGACAATATTAAATTCTAAGCTTCTTTCTGTCATATCTGTTAGATATCAATCTGATTTGCCATATTTTTTGTCATTCCATTGTATAAACAGTCGACAGAAAAGATCTTCAAGCAGCTTTATGTTTGAAAGAAGCTGGATTGATAAACAGGTGTATACCCTCAATAATGTTTACATTATCTTATAATTGTTTGCACTAGTGTCTTCTTTGTATATACGATTTATAATAAAGTGGAGATTTATAAATGGATTAGAATGAGCGCATTCATAAATATTCATTTGAGATCCACACATTTCTATAAAGTTGTTATTGGTTTACATTCAAAATACATATGGAGATATGAATCATATCTGTAATTTGAAAAGATTTTTCCAATTCAATTATGAAGTTCTTTAAGTGTGGTGCGATTGCAGAAGAGGCACATGACTAAATATTGCTTTAATTATATTCTAGATATGCTCGACATTTAGGGGTTTTTAAAAGTTTTATTTTCCCCGATAATATGGTTTTGAGCATCACTATACGGAAAGTTTCTTGATTTATCAAAGGGTATATTTATCAGATAACTTCGTTCATCCGATAGGTCTATGAATTTTGTTTACTTAACGTTAAATGAACTGATAAAATTACCGGTTAGTACCTCATTACATTAAAGTATTATAATCTAAAACATTTTATTGTTCAAGCAAGGTATTCGCTTTTCATATATTTGTATAACCCACGCTACAAAATAGCGAGATATATGAAAGTTGAAACAAATAAGTGTTTGTCCTGGTTAACATTTTGAACTATTTATTATTGCACACAGCGATGTCCTTTTTAGTCATAATAAATGTTCATTTGTTATCTTGAGATGCATGTTAAATACTGAATAATTCTGTTCGAAAACTTCGTAGGTTTAGGAACTGTTTTCTGATTTTTTTTTTATGAATGAGGCTGTTTAATTCAACAGAATTTTGTATGTAAGTTACTGTCCAGATATATTTCAACATGCTTTAAATTTCAACTGTCAAACACTCATGCCATAAACTTCACGCCATGATCTATATATTGTTGTTTTTAATTATGAATATAAGAGAAATAGAACTTGGCGACTTGAAATGTGATCAAAGATGTTAATCCCATACATGGCCTCTGGAAAATGGTCCCCCTCAAATGCTATTCTTCATCAGAATATGTTTGCTTAGTTATGAAGTAAATAATGTTTAAAAATCACAAACCGTCGGTTGCTATCAATTACTACAGGATGTATATCTTTTGTGACTTATGAAAAGTTTTACTGAAATTGCGAAACATATTTAACCAAAACTCAATACATGTATGCTTCAATGAACAACATTTCAAACAAATTTCAATAAACAGAATACGACGTAAAAACTGCTTTTTCAAAAAGGATAAAATTTAATCACATTTTCTCAAGTTACTTATACGTTTGCATTGCTGTTCTTGAATGTTTACATTTACAGTTGAGTTCAATTCAATGCCGTGTCAAATTTTCTTTATATCTATATCTACTTAGATAAAAACTGAACATGTAATAGAGAAGCATCTTGTATTTCAATATAGTTTTATTTTACTTATACAATTAAAAAAGCTGTTGTAGAGATTTCCTATCATGAATTTTGAAGTATTCACCTTATAGTATATTAGTCCATTCACATTAATGAATTGTATCATTCTATTTGGTGTAAACTGACGTGTACGGTTTTTATTTTGAACAGGACACTCATGTATACATACATTTTCAGTATTCTAGAATGCTGTTTTAAATCGGGTGCATTGTTCATGCAACGATATTTGGATTCCAAATTTAATTTAGTGTGCGATACAATGTTTAAATTGTCTAAATTTGCAAAGTGAAAATGACGAATAAACGGCAAATTTACCAAATGACTTTAAAATGGGTAGTTGCCGCATTTCTTCGCAAAGCAAGCTACAATTATATATATACGAGCGAAAGTAGACTTGGTGTCAAATGTAATCCCGACTCAGTCTTTCTGTCTTTCTAAGATGATAAGAAAATACGAGCTCATAAAATGAAGTAGTGCAAAATACTAGCAAAATGACACCGTTGCTTTATCCAAACGAATTCCTAATTTTGGACAGATACAAAACAAATGATGGTTTAATTGGCAATCTAGGTACACCTATATCTCTCTATTTAATAGATTGGAATATAAATAGTAAAACAAATCAAACAAACACAAAACACGTTTTTAGAAAAGTATTAGGAATTAGTACACTTAGTAAAAACGCATGTTGTCAAAGCTATCATTAACAGATCTTTGTAAAATAAAAAAAACTTGCATATTATCAAATAAAAGAACCGTAGTTTAAACAGTACACAACAAAAGCTCTATAAGATAGATCTGGGTCACCAGAAAAAAACTAGAAGACTTATCACCCGAATTCGTGTAGATGTTTGACAACATCAAAGTGACAATTAGTCTATCGTAAATTTGTAAGACTTAAGGAGGCTAATTTGTCATGGTCAATGGCGTGTCTTCTTCTTGAAGACATTGACAGATTTGTAAGTGCAAATAATTTGAGAGTTACAGCAAATAAAGTGAATAATAAAATTTCATTGATAATACGAGGACTTCTAAACGCCGTTTATAATATATTATTCAACTGATGGAAAATATATATTTGGAATTTTAATGATATAGATACATGCAATAAACTCTACAAATACGAATTCAAATGTTTGGACGTTACATTGATAAAACACAAACTGCAAACCCCGGTTACGTAATTAGTAGAAGCTTCATCTGAATATATATCATAATATGCCCTTATGACCACATAGAGGTACATCACATTTACCTTGTATCTATCAAAGTTAATGTGTTCCTAGAAATATAAATGCAAGTTGAGAATAATTGCTTGTAGTCCACCGAAGGTGATGGGGTATGTCTCATTACGGAAGAAAAATACAACAAAAAGCTACAGTGACACATTTGTAATTATGGACGGATGGATGACGAGAGAGGGAGAGACTGCGAGTTTTTTTTTTTTTTTTTTTTTTTTTAGTTAACTTAAAAGTTTGTGTTGTGTCTACATTAGTATAAAGTTCAGTTATGATGGGTAATTTGACAAGTTATATATTTAGATATTTATGACAAAATGTCCTTTAAAAAAGGCAGATTTACAGTAAGATATAAAATATATAACAGGAAGAAGGATATATAATATAATAATAGAAGATATCGACATCAAATGTCAACATTGTCTACATTCTAGACAGGTAGTGTGACTTCTTCATAATCCCACACACAAGTCCTAGTTAACTGTCACTTGGTTGATCAAGTACAATTTTACTTTGTATTTTGACATAACTTTGGTAACCTAAAACGCATTTTCTTATTTTAAAATCGCAGAAAAGATTGTAGAGACATTGACTGATTGATTTTTGTTGCTTAACGTTAAGTGGCACTTATTTCATGCATGTTTAGGACGAGAACAAATTAACAAAAAATGCAATAGGTAGGTCCTGTAGTAGGGGTCATCCGGGAGGAGGTCGGGAAGTTTGAGAGGATATACTAATATAACTAGTAATGGTAGTAAAAATAATCATAAATGCTATAGACAAAAAACAGGTAACAACCAAAATATGATTTGCGCAAAACTTTGATGAGATTTTTGTCTTTTTACATACTTTATTTTTCTAATAGATAATTCTTCTAAAGCTAGGGGTTTCGAGGTAAATGAAAACGCGTTAGAAAGGAAAATTCAATTATAAATTAGTAGCAAATTCGTTCTTTTTATCAACGTTTGGTTGACAACTAGATGCCAATTGGTATTGTCCGTTGTCGGTTTACATTATGAACATTTTAGAAATAAAATACAAAGGATAAAAGAGATGCCATGTTTATTTTGCCTTTTCATTCATTTGCCCACTCGTTTTAGCTACCACAAATTTGGAATAGATTATTCTACTAATACTCGAAGGTTTTTTGATAAATGATATTTCATGCAATTATCTCTGAAACTTGATGTAACATAATCGTTCCTGTTTTCAACAGAACAAGTTATATGGAATTCCCTCGTTGCTATATCCGACCTTTTTCGCATCCATATGAAAGACATGATTGTTCCATATCATGAAAGATGCATGTAATAAAAAAGAAAACATGGTTTTTGTCTAAAAGATCAAATAAATGGACAATAGTGATTACTGATATCTGTTTGTGGTTATGTAATCATAACATTTTAATTCGTCATAAATTTGTCTTTTACATGGTTTTTAATGTACAAGCTGTCACTCAGTAAAAAATAAGTTCTCAAGATTCGTCGATCTACATGAGGTCATTTATCTAACGGGTACATTACTTACCAAGGTTAGGCCTAAAGCCAAACATGTATTACGATAATTATTGTAACACTTTAATAATTAGGTTAAAAACGAACTAAACGAACGTGCGCGTACTGTATAATCTTGAGTTTTATTTTCAGGAACCGATACAAATTATTTGTTCATTCCATGAAGGTCTATAATTAACAATACTATGACATATCGTATTACAACTTGTTATTCAATTAATTGAAAAATATTTTCCAGATTTATTTTTCTAATCACCGGTACATAGCATGAAATTGATGTCAAAATTGACACCGCAGACATCCAGATACCCGTGATTTTCTGTCTATTTCGTGTTGAGATAAGATTAATACTGTCGTGTAAACGGCTTAGATTCATCATTAAACTTCGTCCAAATCAAGATAGTTTTGAATGAGAATTAATTAACCGTGTAAATTAAAACTGATCGTTATAAACCGTAAAACTTGTGTAATTAAGGGCATTTAAATCATATTTTTGTTAACATTTTTTGTTTTGATATGGCGAGGCATCTTTGGATCGTTCTGTACAGACTCTTAAGGATTAATGTTGAGCTTTGCCATTGGCTGTCAGTTGAGATGAAACTGTATTTAAGTAATTTAACGGGTCAATTTGATGATTTATAAGGAATTTTTCAATCTTGACAGAATTCCTCAGAAGTCCAAATTCAATAAATTGGATTTTCCTCTATTGCCATCAAACTTGATAAAGAACTTTTCCTGAACACACTTCTATCCTTTCAAGCAGTCATTTATCAATTGAGATTATACTAGATGATAAGCATTTCGTAGTAATTCAGAGTAGTTACAAGAACTATTAAATGCATTAGGGGAAATTAGTTAAACAATTACTTCGACTGCTCATACACTAATCATTTTTATATGTATTAGAATATTTGACGAATTGGAAAAGGAGGGTCGGTGTCGCTTTAATTAAAGGAAAATAACATTACACTACGACAAACATCATTACGCAAAGTAATAAATTCTAATGATTTACAAAGCAACCACCGTTTACTCAATATCGAATTTCTTCAACCCGAGTAAATGAATGTAAATATGTATTATGTATTCAGTTTGAAAGGAAAAAATATGTAAATGTTCAGCTCGTTTTATAAATAGAATAATTTTGTCGTTTGTCATTAAATCGTTGTCAATTCTATGTCGTTTGTTGTTGACATTACACTTACGATATTTTATTTAAATCATTAGCAAATGAAATCAATTAATGTGTTTTTATTAATTGTCTTACCTGTCTCACGTCAGCGGGCGTTGGCGATACGGTACTAAGTGTTGCTTCAGCCTGATTAGCAGTATTGTTCATATTTGCCCACGATGATTTTAAGTTTTTATAGTCACCAAGTGTAATAATAAAATTTACAGTAACAGAAACTAATGCAATAACTAATATTATATTCCAAAAACAACAACATTTCATTCGCATAGAACCTTTCTGTCCCCAGTGCGAGCTCGATTCAAAGGAAACGGAACGGATTCTACCGTTTCCATTTCTCTTCAAATCTGTTTTTTCTTGCAAAGAAACATGTTCAGGATCACGGAACACTATTTGTCCATCTTCTAATCCGGAGCTGCTGCATGTATCTTCATTATTATCCAAAGTATATACCACATATTTATCCGAAGCAGGACTACCTATTGGCATGTTTAACACCTCTGCCGTTTACCGTGTCATGTTGTCAACTGATTGATCTGTGATGATCCTAAATATCTATACATGCCTGACCAGGCATGACGTTTTACAGATATACCTTTTTGTAGCGATAAACTGATCCGTTCTTTTAATTGATCTAACAGAAAATCTATTAAAAAAGATATTGCGTTCAGGTTCACAGTGCATTAAATGCAGGTGAATCCACCACTATTGACTGATATTGTGACATAAAAACTTCAGTTAATAATTGGATTCCTTAAACTTATATAATGTATAAACATTTTTATAAAGCACGTAGGTCCATTAAAGTCGAAAGAAATATTTATTTGTTTAATTCATTGTAAATGATTCCGTGTTTAGAATTTATTAATACAATAATTTGTGAAGATTCGGTGACACTAACCAGTCTTTTGATTATCACATTTTTATTAGACTGATTCAAACAATAGATAATATTAATCTGCTTAAGAATAGCGAAATAATAAATATAATTTTCAAGTACGATTTAAGTTCGTTAATTCCAACTGTTCACAAGTGAATGCTCCCACAACATGTGCTGAATAATAAAAAGCTGACCAATTCCTATCGATTGGTTAATTAGTCCAATTCCAACTATACACAGACATCCATAACTCTATCGCACTTGCTTTGTGAATGCTGAAATTACTGAGTGATAAACCTTCCTAATCACAGTCTGACAAATAATAAGCAAATAGTGACGGATACAGTCCCGGTGAATAGAAGAAAATCCGTTTACAGATATATTTGTCCCTACTGAACACAAAAGGTGACTTCCAATTAAATCTTATACTGTCGTTGTTAGTCTGACACTACAATTATAGACGTGTATTGGCGAGCCGGACGCACCTGCTTCCAAACTGATTGGACTTCTCCTAATCAATGTAATTGACAAGAATCAGAGTGACGGACAATGAAAAATTCTTTCTCCTTGATTTGGTAAGGAAATTAAAAGTTATCTCTGTTAAAGGAATCCGTTACATCTTTGTTTTAAGCTGTATTCAGTATCGTTTCAATGCTACGGTGAAGTAAACATCAACCAACATCCATAATCAATGTTATCTAATGAAAATTAAGTTTCACTTTCAATATCGGTTGAAGATAACGGCTTTTTAATTCCACAAAACAGATTAAGCCTTTTTATTCACAACTTTATAGAATATATTGATGCAAGCTTTTTTTCCTACTGTGTGTGGTTTCTCTAGAGAAGAAACGCGTTAGAATCTTGTCAAATTTTTCTCGGGTTTCCTTAAATAATGTTCATTGTGCCGTATTTCTCAGATGATGCATGTAATGAATTTTCTTTTACCATTTGTAAATTAGTTTCTACATTATATTGGAATCTTTTCCCCTAAGTTTTCTTGTTTAATTAAATTGTTTTCTGACTTTAAGCTCCATATCACTTTTAACACGGACCCTAAAGAACAGCCTAAAATGGATTGATGTATGACATTATGTCACTGCGAATTACAATCCCGACAACATTATACGCTTTTTATATTCTGATCTTAACAGAGTTATAATTCAATCCGTGAAATACGAGTTCTTCTTAACACTGGAGCCGTTTGCCATGGATTTGCATATAAAATTACGACTAGAAAAAATAAGAAGAAATAAATCCTAATTGCAATACAACCAGTTCAAGCCTCCATTAGTCGAGTGTTTATATGTTGGATGTCGCATTACCATATCAAGAATTGGCGTTTATTTCTTAATATTGATGATGCGTTTCCCATGAAATCGACAACAAATTGCATTTTAACTAAAGAATAAGTATCGTTAAATTAATGGGTAATTCTTAAAATGGGTTTTGATTGATTCTATATCGAAGTCACCGCTTTTTAGCTTTCAATGTTATAAAATATATGCTCAATTTGGAATTCATAGTTAAAATAGGTTTCTAAAGTTCAGCTTTTCTATGTTCGCTTTTGATTAAATAATAAAACACGTTTTAGAATTATGAAAAGATGTATACGATATTTACGTATTACAGTCGGTTACTGTTTGAGAAAAAAATATTCTCACTTTTGCTTATAAATTATCTCTGAATTTCTCGATAGTTAAACTGAGTGAATTATCGAATAGCTGTATACAATGTTTCCATGTTTCGTGATATATGAAATACTTCCTACTTTTCTGAACATTATACCAGGATACGTTTTAACTGTTTTATTGGTATGTGTTGATAAGGACAGAATTGAGTAGTAACAAAGCTATATCGTCGCCAACATATGTTAGTGTGTCTTTCAATGTCAAGAGTCAACAGTGGTTGCTTCAATTTCTCCATGTTTTGTTCACTAGTGGAATTTTATGTTGATTTCAGATATTCGAAAATATCTGTTGAATCAACTCACAAGTTATCTACATGTTAAGAGTTTTGATCTGTCTGTAAGTTTCCCTTGTACTTCAATCCCTCGTGTTGAACTCTTGGCTACTATCACATTCACTAGAATACTAAAATGAGAATAATACATGATCTATAAATATGTATTGAAAAACTGAAGCTCGATATTGAACCCATGGGAAGGGTGTCAACTGAACAATCCGTTTCCTAAAATACTATAAATTGATTTTAGATATTAAAAATTCACTGCTGTTAACAGGAAATGTCAAACCAAGTGAATATTAAAACAATATACACATTTTTAAATATTAGATAGGACCGTGGAAGATTCAGTCTATTTTAAAATAAACCCATAGAAATAAATTAGTTCATCTAATTCAGAAATTGGGGTTAATTGTTGTCGTTTTGATATATAGAATTATTCTTCGAAAGTAGCGATAATTGGACATTGTTCATTTTGTACAGATATGTTTTGTAGAATGTGTGCATGGACTACAATTAATAATAAAAGATTTGACGAGAAATTTGATGTGGTTGCACTCGAAATTGTAGGATTATTATGCAATTCACTTATTCTTATATATTGAACATCCATGGAACTGGCTTACTTGATAATATGAGTCATGTCGATGTGCATGGAAGAAAAAACTATCATTTATGTCACCACCTTATCGATGACAAAGTCTCCAATCCAAGCTCTTTTTGTCCAGATAAACTGTTATTGCATTTAACAAAAATATGTAAGATTTGAAATAAATGAACAATTTCTGTAAACGGACAAAAAAATGACAACGACCATTGAATTGGTATTCCATATTTGAAGAAAAAGGAGAGAAGATGCTAAGGGCATTTAAAAAAAACCTTAAGTAAAAGTAAGACAAACGATTCCATGGCCGAAAGAAAAGGGACGAACAGACATACAACAATCCACAGAACACTACATAGAAGACTTAGAATTAAGCAACAAGAACCTTACAAAAACCGTATGACCATGACAGAGAAAGATGAAGTTATGTTCTGTTTGTCTCAAAACAAAATTGTTTAAGATTAAAATCCGAGGAATACAAAACCATATGTCAATATGAATGCATACGTCAATGAGGCAACAATCGTTAAACAAAATAAAGAAGAGACATCTAATGGGACGCAGATACTAAAGATCTGTCATTAACACCGAATTCAGTTTACTCTGTGGGAGAATTATTGCACCAATAAATTGCAACCCTATAATTGTAACTTAAGGAAAGAGTAGACTACTATATTCTATGTCAATATATCAAACCTGGAAATGGTTTTTTATTGATCTTTAAATTGAAATATTAAATATAAACCACCGGATGCCGCCAGTGGAATCAGAACTGCTTCATTTACGGAGCAACTGAGTAAACTACAGTTTTGGTTGGATTTATGTTGCTAAGTATTAACTGAATTTTACAAATATGATTTGACCCATCTGATATTTATTTTTACGTAAGCTAGTCCTTTTTTATGAAACATAGTTGGACTATTGCTTAAAATTCTTTAGAACATTCAAATGTTTTAATTTCATTTCATAATAAGAGTGACACCACATCTTTTTCACCAAGATTGTGTAGCTTTACAGTAAGTCGGAGGCTCGGTTTTGATTGGTGCAGGGTGTCAGTTGATCTTTTCCTTCTATATTTTCACAACATGGCTTTATCATGTTTATTTCCTACATTAGTCCAAAACAATATTTTCCATTTTATAGATGCTATATTTTATACAGTAAATGAAAAAAGATATAAGTTAAAACAGAGAAATTGCACTTGAACTTCATATTAACATCAAATTATACTTCTCATTTACTTAGAACAACACATATGAAGGCTTTATAAGACGTTGATGTTGATGCCGATTGCCTTTATTGGTTAAAGTAGCAAGATTAGTATCCATGATTTTTTTTTAATTTGACTGATTTATCTTTCTAAGACTAAAACTATTCAACAAATGATAGGATGTATAAGGTCTAGACTTTTAACATATTCGTTTTTTAACCAGAATGTATATTTTTGTTTGGAATTCATATGATAACTATTAAATTGCTGCTTAAACCTCTTTCATATATACGATTCCGATAATGTTGGTTCTGTGACAGCATTTGAGCTGTATTAAAGAAACAAACTGGCTTGAGCTTACATCTCTAAATGAAGATTTACCATTTTAATACGCTGATCACCGAGTTCAGAAGAAGCTGGCGTAATACATAAAACTGCGAACCACAATTAAACTATATTGACGGTTCTAGAATAAGTTTGTCAGAGGTAAAAGCTGAACTCTTTAAATTCTTTTAATGTAGCAATATCAAAGACAAAATCCCAGCTGTTTTCGAGACAAACGAAGATTTGTATCGATCTCTGTTAAAATATGAAACATTAATATGTTCCGAAATCTGGTTTGCAAGCTGATAATTTATCAATTAAAGAAAATGAATGGGGAGTATTGTCTTGAACGATCCGGTATTTTTACTTATGTATTTTAATGCTTTATGAATAAAGTTAGTTTTATTCATTTTACAGATATTAATTGTATGTTGGGAGGAAAATTCAATATAAAAAAATAAATTCTGCGTATAATTCTTTAAAGGTTTTTAAAATAGCAACTAATAGACCAACTTAAAATCAAACAAGTCTTTATGTCAATAAATGCATATCTTGACAGGCCTACGTCACCAGCAAACCTTTACTTGTCTTATCTGTAAATACAAATGAAAGCTAAGACAGATTGTCATGTTATTGGATTTGAAGTACAAAGGTTTTTCACTTAATATCAGTAGACATTTGTATCAATTATGTAAGGGTGAATTATTTTTACTAACCAGGATATGGCCCTATTTGATCCTCCTACCTTTTAGGAATGAGATTTTTCTCGTAGACAGATGGTGTCTATGAAGTTAACTCCCATGTCTTATGTATTTCGAGCGAACCTGATGTAGGTTATTCCAGTTTACTCCTGGACAGATGGTGTCTATGAAGATAACTCCCATGTCTTATGTATTTCGAGCGAACCTGATGTAGGTTATTCAAGATGCACGTGTTCTTCGCACTCGTTTAATATTGCAAGAAAGTTGACATAGAACACTAAATGACACATGCGAATTTTTATAATAATTAATAGAAAAATGAAAGTCAAAAAGTTCCTATAGTTCGACGAGAACGGTAGCACAGAAAACCGGTTTTGACAAATAACAATTTGGAATTTGAAGTTCAAATTTATGACGTTACAAAAAAATATGATGATGTACAATCAAACAACACTGGTAACGAAGATGGCGTCGATTCTTGGCGGCATTAAAGATACCTTTGAAGCGCTATTTGTTTTGGATATTGTCAAGAGTGTGTGGATTTTTTTGTCTCGTGAATTTATACACCATATTCATTTATTACATTGTATTGTCGGGGGTATAGGTATATAGGAAGTCGGCAGTTGTTAGCTATTAGTCATTAGTTGTTAGTTGTTAGTTGTTAGTTCAAAATAAAAAAAAATTACATAGAATTAATAAATACATATTTTATCTTTTCCTTTTTTTTCTGAAAAGAGCAAATTACTTTTGATTAAACAGAAATAGTTTCATTATCTCAACTGAACCAAGTGAACCCTGTGTAAAGAATACCAGACGCTGTATAAATGTCAACAATTTATTTAGTTCTAAATGATATGATATCTGACACTAAAGTGACTTTGTTTAGTTCTTCGATTTTGTAAACAAAAGAAAAAAACATTAAAACTGTGTCTCTAGAAATATATAAAACCACTGATGTTTTCAAAAACACATATTGTGAAAAAAATCCATATAAATTCATTTGTTTTTCAACTTATCTTTTATATAGTATTTGATCTGTAGCTTGATCTGACCACCTTTTCTATCTTTCAACCATGATATATTTATATCCTTTGGTTTAATAACCATCAACTGTTTTTCACTTATAGTTTTTGTAATATCCTCGCCTTTGGTATTGTAAGGAAATTCTTGTTTGTTTGCTGTCTATTTCTTTCTTCTTCCCCTGTATTGCTTAGATTGATGGACCATTTTGTATTTTTCTTTTGATGAGTTTTTGTATTTTTAGGAGTTTTATCACTACTTTTTTTCAAAGTTTTTATTCATTTTATACGACCGCAAAAAAATTTTTGTGGTCGTATATTGGTATGACGTTGGCGTCGTCGTCGTCGTCGTCGTCGTCGTCCGGCGTCGTCGTCGTCGTCCGAAGACGCATTGGTTTTCGCACTCTAACTTTAGTTTAAGTGAATGGATCTCTATGAAATTTTACCATAAGGTTCAATATCACAAAAGGAAGGTTGGGATTGATTTTGGGGGTTATGGTACCAACAGTTAAGGAATTAGGGGCCAAAAAGGGGCCAAAAATAAGCATTTTTGTAACTTCCAGACATAACTTGTGTGTTAGTGTATGGATTTCTCTGACATTGTACCACAAGGTTCCATATCACAAAGGGAATGCTTGGATTGATTTTGGGGGTAATTGCCTCAAAATTTTAGGAATTAGGGCCAAAAAGGGGCAAAAACAAGCATTTTCTAGTTTCATGACAATAACTTGTGTAAGTGTATGGATCTTTCTGAAATTGTACTACAAGGTTCCATATCACAAAGGAAAGCTGGAATTGAGATTGGGGGTAATTGCCTGAAACGTTTAGGAATTAGGGGCCAAAAAAGGGGCAAAAAACAAGCATTTTTCTAGTTTCATGACAATAACTTGTGTGTAAGTGTATGGATCTTTCTGAAATTGTACTACAAGGTTCCATACACAGTCACAAAGGAAAGCTGGAATTGAGTCTGGGGTAATTGCCTGAAACGTTTAGGAATTAGGGGCCAAAAGGGGCCAAAAATAAGCATTTTCTAGTTTCAGACAATAACTTGTGTTCAAGTGTATGGATCTCTCTGAAATTGTACTGCAAGGTACCATACCTCAAAGGAAGGCTGGGATTGAGTTTGGGGTGATGAATCATAAGGGGTTCAAAAATTTGGGGGTTTCTTTTTTTCCTTTTTTTTTTCTTTAAAATTTTCCATTTTAAGTTGGTTATTTCTGATTTATATTTAAAAGCAAATAATAATGATATGGCAGGAGATACACACCTAACAGGATGTGTAAATTATTAAATAATAAGTATTGTGCAATAGCAAGAAATTTTCAATTGCACAGTATTGCGCAATAGCAAGAAATCTTCAATTGCACAGTATTGCGCAATAGCAAGAAATATCCAATAGCACAATATTGCGCAATAGCAAGAAATTGTCAATTGTACAGTATTGCGCAATAGCAAGAAATATTCAATTGCACAGTATTGCGCAATTGCAAGAAATATTCAATTGCACAGTATTGTGCAAAAGAAGATACTTTGTATAAATTGCTTATTTCTTGACCAATTTCAATGGGGTTTTATTCTTGAACTCTTGGGGTTCTTTAATATGCTGAATCTAATCGTGTATTAAGTTTTTGGATTTTGGGCCCCGTTTTTAAATTGGTCCACATTGTGGTCCAAAGGGTCCAAAATTAAACTTTGTTTGATTTCATCAAAAATTGAATTATTGGGGTTCTTTGATATGCCGAATCTAACCGTGTATTTAGATTCTTAATTTTGGTCCCGTTTTCAAATTGGTCTACATTAAGGTCCAAAGGGTCCAAAATTAAACTTAGTTTGATTTTAACAAAAATTGAATTCTTAGGGTTCTTTGATATGCTGAATCTAAACATGTATTTAGATTTTTGATTATGGGCCCAGTTTTCAAGTTGGTCCAAATCGGGGTCCAAAATTAAACTTTGTTTGATTTCAACAAAATTGAATATATGGGGTTCTTTGATATGCTGAATCTAACCATGAATTTAGATTTTTGATTTTGGGACCCGTTATCAACTTTGTCCACATTGAGGTCAAAAGGGTCCAAAATTAAACTTTGTTTGATTTCATCAAAAATTGAACTCTTGGGGTTCTTTGATATGCTGAATCTAACCATGTATTTAGATTTTGGATATTGGACCATAATAGGTGAATGTCCAATTTAAAATTTTTAAGTTCTTAGACCACATTCATTCTGTGTCAGAAACCTATGCTGTGTCAAATATTTAATCACAATCCAAATTCAGAGCTGTATCAAGCTTGAATGTTGTGTCCATACTTGCCCCAACTATTCAGGGTTCGACCTCTGCGGTCGTATCAAGCTGCGCCCTGCGGAGCATTTTATTACTGTTTATTCGAGCAACCGCAAAATTTTGCGTTTATATTATGTTATGGCGATGTCTGCGTCGTCGTCGTAAGACATTTTGGTTTTAGTGTAAAAGTGTATGGATCTCTATGAATTTGTAGAAAAAGGTTCCATACCACACTATGACTGGGATTGATTTGAGAGTTATGGCCCAAACCGTTTAGGTATAAGGGACCAGAAAGGGGCCAAAAAACTAGGAACTTCTGGTTTCCAGACATTAACTTGAGTATACGTCCTTGGATTTCTATAAAATTATACCACAAGGTTCTAAACCATACAAGGAAGGTGGGGATTGATTTTTGGGGCTATGACCCTAACCATTTGGAAAAAAGGACTAAAACAATACTTTTCCAATGGTTTGTATAAATTGCTTATTTCTGGACTGATTTCAATGGAGTTAAATTCAAAGTCTTGAATTCATGGGGCTCTTTAATATGCTGAATCAAACTCATGTATTTAGATTTTGAATTCTGGTCTCTGTTTTGAATTGGTCTATATTACGGTTCAAAGGGTCCAAAAATAAACTTTGTTCGATTCATCAAAAACTGAATTATTGATTTTCTTTGATATGTCGAATGTAACCGTTAAATTTAGATTTTAATTTTGGGGCCTGTTTTCAAATAGGTCCACATTAAGGTCTAAAGGTCCAAAATTAAACTTTTGTTTGATTCTTAAAAACATTGTATTCAAGGGCTTCTTTGAACTGTTGAATCTAATAGATATAAGAAGATGAGGTATGAGTGCCAATGAGACAACTCTCCATTCAAGTCACAATTTATAAAAGTAAACAATTATAGGTCAAAGTACGGCCTTCAACACAGAGCCTTGGCTCACACCGAGCAGCAAGCTATAAAGGGCCCCAAAAATAACTAGTGTAAAACCATTCAAACGGGAAAACCAACGGTCTAATCTATATAAAAAACGAGAAACGAAAAACACTTATATGAACCACATCAACAAACGACAACTACTGAACATCAGATTCCTGACTTAGGACAGATTCAAACAATTACAGCGTTTTTAAAGGTTTTAATGTTACCCTTCTCTGAAACAATAGTGTAACATCACAACATGTATTCTAAATATTGATTTTGGGCCTAGTTTACAAGTTGGTCAAAATCAGGGTCCAAAATTAAATTTGTTTGAAAAAAATTCAAAAATTGAATACATGTATACATATGGGTTCTTTGATATGCCGAATCTAACAGTGTATTAAGATTTTGGATTTTGGGCCCTGTTATTAAATTTCAGGTCTAAAGGTCAGCTGTAATACCACCGTTGATTTCCCCCTATTAATCTTTGTTAAATTTGCATTTTTCAAAAAACTGTGCAGAATTTATCTTTGTTTCAAATAAAAAGATACTAGTAATTTTTTAGGCCCTTTATAGCTTGCTGTTCGGTGTGAGCCAATGCTCCGTGTTGAAGGCCGTATCTTGACCTATAATGGTTTACTTTTATAAATTGTTACTTGGATGGAGAGTTGTCTCACTGGCACTCATACCACATCTTCCTATATCTATTGACATGAGTAATGTTTTATCCTGTCCAGTATATGTACTATAGACAAAATTTCACAAAAAAAATCATTATATAAGAAAATAACCATCACTAGAAGTTAACAAATCAAATGTTCACCTCTTTTTAGCTCACCTGGCCCAATAGGACCAAGTGAGTTTTTCTCATCACTTGGTGTCTGTCGTCGTCGTTCTCCGTCGTCGTCCGTTAACTTTTACAAAAATCTTCTCCTCTGAAACCACTTCGCCAAATAAAACCAAACTTGGCTTGAATCCTCCTTAGGGTATCTAGATTAAAAAAATGTATCTGATGACCCAACCCATCAACTAAGATGGCCGCCATGGCTAAACATAGAACGGGGGGGGAGTCAAATGTATTTTTGGCTTATATCTCTGAAACTAAAGCATTTAGAGCAAATCTGACATGAGTTAAAAATGTTCATCAGGTGAAGATATATCTGTGCAGAAAATTTCAGACGCATCAGACAACCCGTTGTTGGGTTGCTGCCCCTGAATTGGTAATTTTAAGGAAATTTTGCGTTTTGTTATTATCTTGAACATTATAATAGATAAAGATAAACTGTAAACAGCAAAATTGTTCAGCAAAGTAAGAGCTACAAATAAGTCAACATGACCAAAATTGTCAATTAAGGAGTTATTGCCCTTTAAAGTTAATTTTTCACAAATTATTGTAATTTTTGTAATCTCTTACAAAAAATATTCTCCTCTGAAACTGTTGGGCCAAATTAATCCAATTTGGACTGAATCATTCTTAGGGTATCTAGTTTTAAAAATGTATCCAATGACCCTTCCCATCAACCAAGATGGCCGCCATGGTTAAAAATGGAACATTGGGATAAAAATGCAGTTTGGCTTATATCTTTGAAACTAAAGCATTCAGGGCAAATCTGACATGGGGTGGATAGAAAATTATAATAGATAAAGATAAAGATAAATCACAAAATGATGAGCAAGTCAAGATCTACTAACAATTCAAATTTTGCCGATATAGTTAAGTAGACTGACTCTTTATAGGAGTGATTGCCCTTAAATGAGGATTTTGTTTAACTTGTTTTGTGTTTTGAGCAAAAACTAAAGAAGATAGAGAGAAACTAAACAGGCTGAATGATGAGCAATACATGATCATCTTAACTGATTTTTGTCGTGAATTCTATTCTTGTCTACAATGTTAAAGAGTGTCTGTTGGTGAATATTCACATAGACCAAGGTGAGCGACACAGGCTCTTTAGAGCCTCTAGTTTATCTGTGTACAAGCTTTAGTAACCATGTAACCTCAAATTTCCAAAACGTTCTACTTAAACACCGAATAAAAAAATAATGGTGCCTTAAACACCCAAGATATAAGTTTATGATCAAGAAATTTTTTACTGCAATGAAATGTAGGATTAATTTCCTACAATTGCCAAATTCAAAGGAATTTTTTTTTCGACCTTTTCTCGTACGCAATCGGATGTGACGTACACAGGCACTTGTCTCAGAAAAAAAATCCTATACACCTTAATATAACATTAATAATTAATAATGTTATATTAAGGTATATAGGAAATTTTTTTTCTGAGACACGTGCCTGTGGTGACGTACTATGATTTGGTGGTATAATATTACACTTAAAGGGTCCATAATTGAACTTTCTAAAAAAAAAATATTGAAGGGGTTCTTTGATATGCTGAATTTAAACATGTATTTAGATTCTTTGAAATGCGGATTCTAACTGTGTATTAAGATTTTAATTTCGGGGCCTGTTTCAAATTTAAGAAAGCATTTAAAAGTTGAAAGTAAGAACTTAAAAAAAAGACATATTCTACATATGATCAAACAATTGCTAACATGTTTACAGCCAACAACATAAATCAAGATTCAATATTTATTACCAGACAATTTAGTTAAAAAAATAACAACGATGACCTATAACCACTAACTTATCAAAGTAAGTGAAATGTATTCATAAAATATTCGAATTAGAGTATTTTTTTTCTTTACAGAGACACTGTTTTTGTGAAGTTTTATGAAAATAAGAAATTCTTATTGGCATCTCACTTTCAAAGAGATACACCTATCCAAGCATTCTTTGAATTTATTGGAAACTATGAATGTGTCCTGTAAACAAGCAGTCTTTCTTTAGGCTACAACTTAAAAAAGAATATTCGTCAAGTATTTCCTACCAAATCTGTAGTAAACTTGAACATAGATGAATTTTACCACGATGAAGTAAGTGTCACTCTAGATAACATTAATTATGGCTCAAACTACAACTCTGATAGCAGTTTACCAGATCCGAAATTGAATGATACAAGTGGGATGGAAGCCATTGACTTAACACAGAGTTCCCCAGAGAAATCTGAACGTCGTCTTAAAAACCAAACCGGAGATGCTGGAAGTCAGCTGATAATTCATGAAGCTATATGTATCTCAACAAGTTCCAATGACGAAGCACATGGTCAATTTACAGATGAAGTTGAATTACCAAAACTAAAGAAACACATAAAAGGAAGAGAATAAGAAAACACAAATTTTTAAGGGACATAGAATCCAGTGAAAGCGAGGAAGAAACTCCAAAAGCATTTGTAATTGAAAATGGTAAAAGAAAACTACCTCACTCTATATTTAATAATGTAGCTCTTGAAAGAGTCAAGTTTGTACCAGAGGACATAAATGGTACGAAAAAATATCAGGTACCTATTGACAGTAATGACAAATTCAAGTATATGAGGGATGAAAGGAACTGGGGTAGATTTAAACCGTCGAAGAGAGCTGGGTTTTTTGGAATTCGATATATCCAAGACTGCAAGGGGTATTTCGAATGCAGAAACAATAGCTGCCCATTTTTGGAGGAATATGCTCACACAAATAAAATACACTTTAGACCATTTAACTCGGGTAAAGATATGCAATGTGAACAATGTGGTGAAATGGCAACTAAAGTTGATTGCAATGCTAGAAAAATTACAGAAATAGACAGGAGTGAAAAATGTGGCATAATTTACCATTTTGGGTTTCATGACTGTCCACTAAAAAAAGCCAGTGTTCGTAAAATTTCTAAAGGAGATATTGAGGGCATATTTAAGCAAGATAACACAAAGAAACCATGCATAGCTGGATCAGGATTAGTAAAACAGGCCATCTTGACAGACTCGACTTGGGAAAATATAGAAACTCTTGCGGAAGGATCACTGGATAGTGAGTTTTATAAAAATTGTAAGAAAAAGGTTCTTACTCAAATGTTTCCTCACGGGCATAATTTAGATGCAGTAAAACACTTGAAAGAAAAAACAGATGAAAAGGACAAATTTTTAATTTATAAAGTTACTGATGACATAGTATTTAAAACAAGCGACTTAAAGTTATGTTTTCTACAGCAGATGAATAGATTTGGTACACATCAATTGAGCCATTCATATTTTCATGTTGATGCCAAAGCCGACAGGTGCAAACAATTTACGACAATAACTGGAAGTACATTCCATCCACTTCTTAAGCAACTTGTACCATTGGCTATAATGGAATGTCCTTCGGAAAATAGGCAGTTTCTTTCTGTATTTTTTTCAAATTTAAAAGAAGCCATCAAGGAAAAATTTGAAGACGAAGAGTTTGACCCTACAGGCATTATATGTGATGAAGCAAGTTGCAACTGGCAAGCGATGCAGGAGATATTTGGACGAGAACTTGTAGAAAGAAGTAAAAGTTGTGACTTCCACTACAAGCAGAGCATAAATAGAACAAAGGGAAAAATCACTTCTGGGGATGATGACAAAGAAATATTTAAAACTTTAGCTACCGACCTAATGGAGGCGATAACATCTCCTCAGTATGAAAAGACAAAAGATGCACTTCAGATGTTCGAATAGATGTACCTTACTTTTCTTAATAATTGGTTAACCTGGTGGAACAAGAGAAGAGCACACTGGTGTTATGCTTTTCAACTTGACCATTTTGCACCTGGAGCAAATCTAGCAGAGGTAACAAATGCCCGTTTTTTTCCATCGTGGATCCGTTAATTTAAGTTTGATAGCAGCTGCTTTAGACGATGTAGTTGATAGTTTGATTTTTGAAAACCGTTACAAAAAATAGGAGAAAATATAAAAGAAAGAACATTTTTAATATAAGAGAAACTTAAAAGACAAGAATACCGGTATAAAAGTTACAGGATCTGGAAGAACATTTTTAATATAAGAGAAACAGAACTTAAAAGACAAGAATTAGTAGCCCAAAAGCAAGACGAAATATTACTGAAATGTTTGAGGGTCCAAGTACTTCTATTCCCGGATCAGATAGACAGGCAAGCCGTTTTGAAAAACAATATCCATTTGTGATGCTTGAAGACTGCTCATTCGAGCCGACTGTAAAAAACAAAAATGTCAAATGAAAATCAGCGTCCAGGTTCCATTTAGTTTTCCACACTTTTTCTTCATGCTTGAAGATATTGATTTGATAATTGGTGTATTGTTTTATCAAGAAGATCAAGTTGTTCCGGTCAGATTTTGTTAATGGTCCTTTCACTTTGAAAATTCACTCAAATAATCAGTCTCCTCACTTTTTTGTCATGCTTGAAGATATTGACTTGATACTTGTTATATATCATGTATACAGTTTACATCATGACATGTGATAGATAAAGTTAAATTTTTTTTCCAATACAATGATTTTTTAACAGGTAGGGGACTCTGTATTGACATGCAATACTCACAGAATGCTTTTTCAAATTATGATACTCATTTCCCTCAAATATATAAAAAAAAATAACGAGTTTTACAGGTACTTAAATACAGGTCATTATCTATACATTTATTACTACAATGTACTTGGAAACCTCCAATGAGTATACTCAAAGCCCATTCATAAGACCTAAAGCTATGAAATAGGATGAAGTCAAATAATTGTACACCAAATATTAACAGGACCATGCATGACCAATATATAAATTCCACACGAACACAACACAACACCAAAACAAAATTTAATTCAGGATAAATACATGTGCTCTTGAATGGTAAGCAGTAAATTCTTCCGGCTCCACGTACCACACACTGTATTTACAGGCTAAACAAGTAGACTTGTTGTTTATTGTTTATAGTAGTTGAGAAAAAGCCAATATCATAAAAAAAATTAAAACCTACGGCAAAAAGGCTATTGGTTTAGTGTGACACTAGAAAGTAACCTGCAAAGGCGTGGATATAAACAATACTTAAAGAACTGCGAGTACTCTTAGATCTGTACTTAGTGTCTATTTGTTGTAGGGATGTATCAGTACACTGTGTTTTTATACGAGATTTTTGCGGTAGTATATTGGTATGACGTTGGCGTCGTCGTCCGAAGACACATTGGTTTTCTCACATTAACTTTAGTTTAAGTGAATGGATCTCTATGAAATTTTACCATAAGGTTCAATACCACAAAAGAAAGGTTGGGATTGATTTTGGGGGGTTTTGGTACCAACAGTTAAGGAATTGTGGGCCAAAAATAAGCATTTTTGTAACTTCCAGACAATAACTTGTGTGTTAGTGTATGGATCTCTCTGACATTGTACTACTAGGTTCCATATCACAAAGGTAATGCTGGGATTGATTTTGGGGGTAATTGCCTCAAAATTTTAGGAGTTAGGGGCCAAAAAAGGGAAAAAAAACAAGCATTTTTCTAGTTTCGTGACAATCAATAACTTGTGTGTAAGTGTATGGATCTTTCTGAAATCGTACTACAAGGTTCCATATAACAAAGGGAAAGCTGGGTTTGACTTTGGGGGTAATTGCCCTAAACGTTTAGGAATTTGGGGCCAAAAAGGGCCAAAAACAAGCATTTTCTAGTTTCCAGACAATAACTTGTGTTCAAGTGTATGGATCTCTCAGAAATTGTACTACAAGGTTCCATACCACAAAGGGAAGGCTGGGATTGAGTTTGGGGTGATGAATCATAAGGGGTTCAAAAATTTGGGGTTCAAAATTTTCCATTTGGGTTATTTCTGATTTATATTTAAAAGCAAATAATAATAATATGGCAGGAGATACACACCAAACAGGATGTGTAAATTATTATATAATAAGTATTGTGCAATAGCAAGAAATTTTCAATTGCACAGTATTGCGCAATAGCAAGAAATCTTCAATTGCACAGTATTGCGCAATAGCAAGAAATATCCCACAATATTGCTATCAATTGTATATTGCGCAATTATTCATATTGAGATCAATTGCACAGGCACAGTATTGTCCAGAAATTAAACTTTGTTTGATTTCATTGGTCCAATTGAGGTCCAAAGGGTTGAATTATTGGGGTTCTTTGATATGCCGAATCTAACTGTGTATTTAGATTTTTAATTTTGGGTACCGTTTTTTAAATTGGTCTACATTAAGGTCCAAAGGGTCCAAAATTAAACTTAGTTTGATTTTAACAAAAATTGAATTCTTGGGGTTCTTTGATATTCTGAATCTAAACATGTGTTTAGATTTTTAATTATGGGCCCAGTTTTCAATTTGGTCCAAATTTGGGTCCAAAATTAAACTTTGTTTGATTTCAACAAAAACATTGAATATATGGGGTTCTTTGATATACTGAATCTAACCATGTATTTAGATTTTTGATTTTGTCCACATTGAGGTCCCAAAATCAAACTTTGTTATCAAATTGGTCCACAACCGTTGAGGTCAAATTGGTCTACATTAAGGTCCAAAGGGTCCAAAATTAAACTGAATTCTTGGGATTCTTTGATATGCTGAATCTATCCATGTATTTAGATTTTGGATATTGGACCATAATAGGTAAATTAAAAAATTTTAAGTTCTTAGACCACATTCATTCTGTGTCAGAAACCTATGCTGTGTCAAATATTTAATCACAATCCAAATTCAGAGCTGTATCAAGCTTGAATGTTGTGTCCATACTTGCCCCAACTGTTCAGAGTTCGACCTCTGCGGTCGTATCAAGCTGCGCCCTGCGGAGCATTTTATTGTAAGCTGTATTTCTACTTGTATCAATCTGATGAGTTAAAACTTTTTCAACTGTTTTTTGTCAAGCCTGCGACTTTTGTCGCTAAAGCTGACATAGCGATCCTGTTCCGTGGGTGGCGTCGTCTGCGGCGTCCATAAATATTCCTGTAGTTAAAGTTTTCCAAATTTTAATAACTTTCTTAAACTATCCTGGATTTCTACCAAACTTGGACATAAGCTTGTTCATGATAATAAGATAGTAGAAAGTCAATCCGTCTGTCCTTCCGTTCGTAACAAATTGTGTCCGCTCTATATCTGGAGAACCATTATAATTCCATACTGTATATTAACAACATCAGAGGGTGTGTCAGTCTCTGTACAACTTCCTAGCTCAAAGTTCAAGGTCAAAAACTTTGGTTTCAGTTGATACTACGTGTCCTATGGTAAATAGTTTCCGCTATATATTTGAGAACCGTTATGATTTCAAGTTTATACTGGACATATATATTAACCATACAATACCAGAGTGTGTGTCATAATGTATGTACAACTTTTAGATCAAAGGTCAAAAACTTTGGTTTCAGTTGACAACCCCATGTCCTATGGTACAGATCTTGTTCGCTTTACATCTTGAGAACCAGTATGAATTCACACCATGCAGTCATATCACTATTGAATTTTAAAAGTAAGTTTCCTGATACATATCAGGTTAATTAAATTGTCAAATATAACACTTTTAACTAAATAATTGGGGAATGTGTCCATGGAACACACATGGATGCCCCTCTTGCATATCATATAAATTTATAAAGGGACATAACTGAAGAACGGTAAAGTGACGCTACCTAAATTTGTACTTGATCTAATTTTGTGGTAATAAGTATCATGTATAAGTTTCATATCATTTGGTTGAGGCTAACTTAAGTAAGAGAACGGAAACGAAAATTTCAGCCATTTTTCCATTTTTAAAGGGACATAAGTCTAGAATAGTTAAAGTGACACCAGCAAAATTCAAACTTGATCTGTATCTTTTGGTAACAAGCTTTTTGTATAAGTTCCATAACATTTGGTGAAGGCAAACTAAAGTTAGAGAACGGAAACCAACTTTGGGACGTACGTATGTACGTTCGTACGTACGGACAAGGGTAAATCTGCATGCCCCTCTCCGCTACGGCGGTGGCATAAAAGCATGTAACAAATCACTCTCAGCACATAACGAGACTATGTGATAACTTAAAAAAGTGCTTCATATGTTATCCATACAAATTTTTAAACCACACGTTATTTACAACAGGGCCTACAGAGATGGCTCCCAACTCAATGATGTCTAGTTTTATCAAAATCTTCATCTCTGTAACTACAAGTGCAAATGATTTGTTACTTGGTACATATGATGATTGTCGGGTCTTCAACAAAGACTACTTAATTCGTCATAATTAAGCAATCTAGTTCTTAATAAGTTTTAAATAAGTAAGCCTCTTCTGACCCATATAATATGTAACAATTTAATCTGGTTACAATGTACCAGTGGTATATCACCGAAACCAAAAAATCAGTATGCATTTCGCACAGCTTATCTATAGCAGAAGATATTTTTATTTCCAATTATGGGCCCCAAAGGGCATAAACATTACAACATCAATAATTTTCATAATACAATACAAACAATGATATAAAAAAAAATATATATATATATAGATGAGAACTATTTAAGTTCTTAAAGAATATGTAGATAAAGAATCTATAATATGTTGTATTTTTTATAAACTAATGCATTTTAATGCAAGTGTGGTTGATATAGATAACAAACAAGCAGCCCAAAAGGAAAAAAGAAAAATAGATATCCATATATGTATAGTACACAATAAGTTGGATCAATTAAACATATAATAGCTAGCCAAAAAGAAAGTAGAAGTTAAGCATGTCTATGATTCATCCTGTGTCAGCAGCAAATAGGAAAGTATTATGGTTTCCTAAAGGCAGCTGACACCAGGGGGCGATACCTTATTGATCATAGGCATGTAAAATGTGTGTAAATGTCTCTTTTCTACCTGTATCAAAAGCAAACAAGGAAGCATCATAGGTAACTTGAATGCAGTTGACACCAGGGGACAACTTATTAAAGAATCTTTAGTTTTCGATCATCATATAGATATGGCGCTAAAATGATATTATGGGTTCATCAATTAACATGATTCCATTTTAATCCATTTCCTGCTACTTTTCTAATTCAAGGTATTAAACATCTGAGATTGGTTAAAGCAGAGACATATAATACAGTCTCTGGTTAAAGTGTGTATAAAGAACCATTAAGATCTGCAACCAATATTTAACATGATTAACCCAGGTTTTATGATACAAATGTTACATATTAATTTTAGGTATATGATTAATCATCACAGTGCAATGAATACCTCTCAATAAAATGAATAAATAACAAAAGAAAAAAAACTTAACAGAAACTCTTCATGTTTCCATAGTATAACAAAATTTAAAAAAACTTTTATCATCAATTAAAAGTTAATTAAATTTGATCATTGCACTTTTTTTCAAACATTTAAATAACCTTTACAAAGATGATAATTTTGTCAAAAACATTTTAAATTGTATTTCTATGAAAAAAAAACTATTAAACAACTAACAACTAACGACTAACAGCTGTCAACTGCTGTAATACTCTAACTCAGATAACTTCTCTCATGTGTACTATTTCATTTTTGTCTCTGTCAGTCTGTATGTCAATCTTTTTTTTACATTTATGCGTCTACCCGAACTAATTGTCTTATTCGTACACTTTATCACTCCAAAGTGATCGTAAACATTTTATGTGCCCCTTAATAGTCTAAATATTTACCTTGTTTCTGAATTTTACAATGAGGTTTTCAGACAAATAATGACAGTATCTGTAAGATTTCTTTGTCCGTTTTATCCAGTCATTTGTTGACATTATCCCGCATGTGCATGTGTCAGTATTTAATGCGGGAATTTTTTTTTCTCATTATCGAAGGCCGTACGGTGACCCTTAGCTACTTACATCAATTTCATTTGGACTCTGGTGGATAGTTATATGACCGGACTATTTGGACTGTGCAGTGTGAAATTAGTTTTTAAACAGCATTTTATTAATTCAATTGTTTTAATGTATATTTAGGTTTTGCATTTATATTATTATTCTGGACTTTGTCGTAAATTTAGACATAAGTGTTTTACACGGATTATGTGTCATAATCTTGGACAAAGGTCTTAAATGCATTTACTCTATTTATTCAATTATTTATTCTCTGTGACAGTTTGGACAATAACTTACAAATACGTGTCGGACACTAATTACTCTTTTAATCTATTGTTATTTCTATTTGGCATCTGTTAATCTTCTTAATCCTTTAATTGCTTGTGCTTATATATATTGTTATTGTTTGTATGTTACATTACATTTAGTTTGGAGTTTGTTGTTCGGTCTAGAAGTAAAATTTGACAAACCGCAGTCAGAGACTGAAAAAATCAAAGAAAAACAAAAAGGCAAAAAAAAAAGCCAAACCAGACTGAGTTCAATGAACTTATGGAAGACTTAACAGAGATATTGGGCACAATCTCTGAGTCAGACCCAGAAAACATTGATAAAGAAGAGCAACAAATAAAAAATAAGGGTCGGATGCCAATTCTGGAGCCTCAGTGGCTCAAGGAAATGGTAGGAGCCAAAACAAACAAACAAAAGCCCGAACAGACAAAGAAAAAAAGAGAGAGAGAATAGAAAGACAAAGAATTGAAAAAGAAAAATCTTAGTGACAGTGAAAATGATTTAGAAAAAAGAAACCAGAGGCAAAAAACAGATAACAAGAAAGTTATAAAATAAAACAATAGACATTAGATAAGCAAAATTTAAATTAAAATTTAAGACAAAACTTTTATATTGTATACTTTATTATTTATTAATGATAAATATCTTCTCATTACTATTATACTATTTTCTACTAACCCACATGAGCACTCTTCATATTATATCACAAAATATAAGGAAAAATATAAACACTAAGTATAAAGATATTATCAATAGCTACCAAGATGCAAATATCATCTGTCTACAAGAAACAGGGGTACTAAAAAGATCAACCCAAATTGATATTGAAGCAACAACAAATTATAAGATTTACAGTTCAGATGGAGAAAATATGGCAAAGGGGTGTATGTATACTTATATCAAAAGATGCAAAAGAAATAATTAAGAAACAAGTTCCGGCGACGCTAAAAGGAAATTTCATACATTTAGAATTTAAAATAGAAAGTAAAAAATATCAACTTCTCAATATTTACGGTCCGAAGAATAACACAAGATCACAAACAGAATTTTTCGAACAACTAGATAATTATGCTGAACTAATAAATGTAAAACAGATGTAGTAATTTTTGGAGGAGATTTTAACCTTATAACATCAGAAAGAGACTCAAAAACAGGAAAAAATAAAATAGGTAGAAGGATAATAGATATATTCAACAGTATAATTTCCAAACTAAATATAAAAGATACATACAGATACAGAAATAAAAATACAAGAGTATACTCATGGACAAACTCTGACAATAGTTCTGCAACAAGAATAGACAGAATTTATCTATCTAAATATATCTGTAATAAAATAAAAGAAACATTATATATACCCTTTGCAAGATCCGACCATAAAGGTTATAAACTAAGAATATTAATTGGCTATATAAAATGGGGAACAGGATTCTGGAAACTTAATGAATCTCTGCTACAACAAAAGAAATATACAGAATTGATAAGAAATTTTTGGAAGTCATGGGGAAAGGAGAAATTAAAAATGAATATTTTAGATTGGTGGGAAAAAGGAAAAAAGTCAATAAAGGATATAACAATAAATTACAGTAAGGTTATGGCAACAAAAGAAAAGTACAAATACAAGGGTCTGATACAACAACTAGAAGAAGAAGAAAATAAAATGAAAATGATATATCTAATGAAAGAATAAATAAAATAAAAAAGAAATAGAAATATTGGAGGATAACAGAAAAAGGAGTTATAATAAGATCAAGGAGGAATATTATAATGGAGATTTAGAAAATATAGAAATTTTAAATTAGCTGAAGAGAAAAGGGCATAAAAAAGAAATAAGAGAACTTTATGACAAAAATGGGATATTAAGGGAAAACAAAGAAGAAATAATAAACATTGTCAGAGACTTTTATAAAGGATTATATAGTAGCCAAAATATAGAAAACGAAAGAATAACGGACTTTTTGGAAGGGGTTAAACTAAATAAATTAGAGGAGGCGGATTGGGTTCATTTGAACCCAATTATGACAAATGAAGAATGTTTCAAAATACAAAAGATTTTCAAAATAATAAAACACCAGGAATAGATGGTCTAGGAAAGCATTCTATGTTGAATTTTGGGATATCATAGGTGAAGATCTGACAGAAGTTATAAATAATATATATTTAACAGGGGAAATGACGGAATCAATGAAAACTGGAATTATTACTCTCAGCTACAAGAATAAAGGAAATTTTAGAGATTTGAAACAATGGAGACTTATAAGTCTATTATGCTTTGACTACAAAATTATAACAAAGACCCTAACAAAAAAAATGGCAAAAGTGATCAATCAACTAATCGATGTAAATCAGACAGGGGCAGGGCCTATTAAAAACATCACGGAAAACATATATGGGATAGATTCAATCATAGAACTTATGGAAATAAATGATTGGAATGGCTATCTTGTATCCTTTGATCGAGAAAAAGCATTTGATAGAGTGGAGCATAACTATACTATTCAAGTACTGAAAAAATGAATTCCCCAGGAATAATAAGGTGGATTGAGATTATTTATAAAGACATAAAGAGTACGATACAGATTAACGGTCATCTTACAAAAGAAATAAAAATAGAACGTTCAATAAGACAAGGGTGCTCTTTATCTATTACAATCTACGCATTAATTATAGAACCTTTGGCCTCAAACATTAGAAACTCGAAAGACATAAAAGGAATAAACCTACCAAACAGAAAAGAAAAATGCGCATTATTCCAACACGCAGATGACTGCTCCACTATTATAACAGAAATTTCAGATTACGATCATCTAGTAAAAGAATTTAAAAGATTTGGCGAAGTATCGGGGTCAAAAATAAATGAATCCAAAACAGAAATATTAGAAATAGGAAGGAAAAAACAATCATAAATCAACAGATAAAGGATTTAATTAAGGAAAATGTTAAAGTATTAGGGATAAAATTTGGGGAAAATAAAATAGACAAAACTGGAATCCAATAGTAGAAGCAATAGCAAAAACATGTAAGGAATGGGAAAACAGGTTTATAGATATATACTCAAAAGTACAAATAATAAATACATATATGTTGAGCAAAGCATGGTTTGTAGCAAAAGTAATTTTCCAACTCAAGAAATAAAAAGAAGGATAAATAGAGCATTATATAAATTCATATGGAATGGTCCAGAGCTAATAAAAGAACAACTTTGAATAAAAAGAAAAAGAGGGGAATTCAAATGCCTGATATTGAGGAAAAGATTAATGCCATGTGGCTACAAAAAATAATTGATATGATCAAAGGAAAACCAACAATCTGGAAAACCATGTATACGTATTTTCTAGGGATAACAACAGGGAATTAATGCCGGAATTAGCAGAAAATAAATATAGCCACTCAGAACAATTTGGGAAAATGCAAAAAATTAAAAGAATTATATATACAATACAAGTAAAATCAAATTAACAGAAAACATTACACTAAAAGAAATTTATTATGAAATCATTGGACAAAGGAAAATTCAATAACAGTAGAAGAAAAAAATAAAGAAATAGAATTTACAAACATTTGGACAAAAGTAGCTGGCATTAAAAATGATATTCACAGAGAATTTCTTTATAAAATTATTCACAGAGCTGTATTAACAGAAGAAAAACAAATAGATAGAGGAATAAGAGGCATAGATCCACAATGCAAATACTGTAATAGACAGTTTGAAACGTTTGAACATCTATTTATAGATTGTAAAGAGTTAAAATGTTTAGGGAGACACACTAAATCTGTACAAATTACAAATGAAGTACCATAAGGATAAAGAAATATACCGGAAATATAATTAAAACAAAATTAGAAAGAAATAATTTCAAAGGGTACAAGATAGCAAAGATAAGAAGATAAAGACAACATAAATAGCTAAAATAATAAAAATAGATAACAAGAGAGAATAAAATTTGATTGCGGGATTAGGAGGCTACTTTGTTAGAGCTTAACTCTAATAGGGTTTATAAAAGCAAATAATAATGATATGGCAGGAGATACACCAAACAGGATGTGTAAATTATTATATAATAAGTATTGTGCAATAGCAAGAAATTTTCAATTGCACAGAATTTGCGCAATACCAAGAAATCTTCAGTTGCACAGTATTGCGCAATAGCAAGAAATATCCAATAGCACAATATTGCGCAATAGCAAGAAATTGTCAATTGTACAGTATTGCACAATAGCAAGAAATATTCAATTGCACAGTATTGCGCAATTGCAAGAAATATTCAATTGCACAGTATTGTGCAAAAGAAGATACTTTGTATAAATTATTTATTTCTTGACCAATTTCAATGGGGTTTTATTCTTGAACTCTTGGGGTTCTTTAATATGCTGAATCTAACCGTGTATTAAGTTTTTGGATTTTGGGCCCCGTTTTTAAATTGGTCCACATTGAGGTCCAAAGGGTCCAAAATTAAACTTTGTTTGATTTCATCAAAATTTAATTATTGGGGTTCTTTGATATGCCGAATCTAACCGTGTATTTAAATTCTTAATTTTGGTCCCGTTTTCAAATTGGTCTACATTAAGGTCCAAAGGGTCCAAAATTAAACTTAGTTTGATTTTAACAAAAATTGAATTCTTAGGGTTCTTTGATATGCTGAATCTAAACATGTATTTAGATTTTTGATTATGGGCCCAGTTTTCAAGTTGGTCCAAATCGGGGTCCAAAATTAAACTTTGTTTGATTTCAACAAAAATTGAATATATGGGGTTCTTTGATATGCTGAATCTAACCATGTATTTAGATTTTGATTTTGGGCCCCATTATCAACTTTGTCCACATTGAGGTCAAAAGGGTCCAAAATTAAACTTTGTTTGATTTCATCAAAAGAATTATTGGGGTTCTTTGATATGCCGAATCTAACCATGTATTTAGGTTCTTAATTTTGGTCCCAAATTCAAATTGGTCTACATTAAGGTCCAAAGGGTCCAAAATTAAACTTAGTTTGATTTTAACAAAATTGAATTCTTAGGGTTCTTTGATATGCTGAATCTAAACATATATTTAGATTTTGATTATGGGCCCAGTTTTCAAGTTGGTCCAAATCGGGGTCCAAAATTAAACTTTGTTTGATTTCAACAAAATTGAATATATGGGGTTCTTTGATATGCTGAATCTAGCCATGTATTTAGATTTTTGATTTTTGGGCCCCGTTATCAACTTTGTCCACATTGAGGTCAAACCAAAATTAAACTTTGTTTGATTTCATCAAAATTGAATTATTGGGGTTCTTTGATATGTATTTAGATTCTTAATTTTGGTCTTGTTTTCAAATTGGTCTACATTAAGGTCCAAAGGGTCCAAATTAAACTTAGTTTTATTTTAACAAAATTGAATTCTTAGGGTTCTTTGATATGCTGAATCTAAACATATATTTAGATTTTTGATTATGGGCCCAGTTTTCAAGTTGGTCCAAATCCCAAAATTAAACTTTGTTTGATTTCAACAAAAATTGAATATATGGGGTTCTTTGATATGCTGAATCTAACCATGTATTTAGATTTTTGATTTTTGGGCCCCGTTATCAACTTTGTCCACATTGAGGTCAAAAGGGTCCAAAATTAAACTTTTGTTTGATTTCATCAAAAATTGAATTCTTGGGGTTCTTTGATATGCTGAATCTAACCATATATTTAGATTTTGGATATTGGACCATAATAGGTGAATGTCCAATTTAAAATTTTTAAGTTCTTAGACCACATTCATTCTGTGTCAGAAACCTATGCTGTGTCAAATATTTAATCACAATCCAAATTCAGAGCTGTATCAAGCTTGAATGTTGTGTCCATACTTGCCCCAACTATTCAGGGTTCGACCTCTGCGGTCGTATCAAGCTGCGCCTGCGGAGCATTTTATTTAGTTTATATGTAGAGATTTGCGATCATGATTTATTCATCGTATCCCTTCTTTTCAGATCTGTTTTCAAACCAAATCTTTATATTTTCCTCCAAGCTTAAATTCGACAACTGCTAAGGGTTCCTTGTGAAAATAAAGACAAAAGTATTGATCGAACGCAGTAATAACATGAATAACAAACGTTTTCCTTAATAAATGTTTACAGATGTTTTACCCCAATAAATGTTGTCCCCGACGTTTTATTTCGATATACATGTTGCTTATAGATGTTTTATTTCGATACTTGCTTTCCATATATGTTTTTCATCACCGCACAATATGGCACGTCAAACGTTTCAATATTCATAAAAACTATTGATTAAAAAAAAAAATGTGTTCAAAACTTGCAAATGTATATGCAATATTTTTCTATTTATATTCAAAACTTACAAATATATATGCAATATTTTTCTATTTATGTTCAATACTTAAAATATATATGCAATATTTTTCTATATATATTCAAAAAAATGAAAAAAATTATGTTCAAAACTTTCAAATATACATGCAATATTTCTATATATATATTAAAAATAAAAAATATGTGCAATATTTCATAGATAGATGTGGTAAAAAATATATATTCAATAATATTGCATTCTGGGTAATATTTGTAATTACGGATTTCATTGGCTGTTGCAATTTAACGAGTGCGGCACAACTCGGCCCGGAGATAACTCGGACCGACTAATAAGTCAACTCGGACCGTCTATAAAGTCAACTCGGACCGTCTATAATGACAACTCAGACAAAGTATTAAAAGAGGATTTGAACTATATGAATGATTATAAATCATTAAAAGTTAAATTTAACATCTTTTTGTACATGACAATATCATTTGCATGTTTCTGAATTTGCAAAATATAATAGAAAAATTATTGTATAATGTGAATTCAATTTTTTAATTATCTTTACAAATTTATCAGTCCTAAGGGATGCTGTTTACCACATATAGTAAGTATGCAACCAAAGACATGACAGTCAGTCACCTCCTGAAGAAGTGTGCCCGTTTTATGGACCGTCCGTTTGAATACATTTTGTCAGTGTTCTGAGATTAACTTTGCGTTGTGCTTAGAAAGAACTTTAGTGCTTGGCTATATGAATTATTAATTTCTAGCTCATGAGATGATACGTACTGTTTAACTTTATAGTGCTTTTGAAATATGAACTTTATGAGATAACGTTTCCTTATTATATGTCTTAAGTTATACTTAGTGCTCAAATCATTTGTATCTTATATGTGAATGTCACCTCCTGAAGACATGTGCCCGTATTTATGGACTGTCCGTTTGAGTTCATTTTATCAGTGTTCTGAGATTAAGTTTACGTTTTGTTTAGTAAAAACTTTAGTGCTTGGCTATATAAATGATTAATTCCTAGCTTATGAGATGATTCGTACTGTTTATCTTTACAGTGCTTTTGAAATATGAACTTCATGAGATCACGTTTCTTTATTATATGTCTTAAGTTATACCTCACGTGTTATACTTAGTGCTCAAATCATATGCATCTTATGTGAATGACATACTAGTTACTTATGTTTACTTGATTTGAAATGAGAATTTCTTTGATTTAGTGTACTTAGTGCTTAAATTGTGTGTTTCTTATTTAAATGACATACTTGCTACTTGACTTGAAATTATTTAATTCTTTGATGAAATAAAGATATGTATGCATATATATTATAGTTTTATTTTAAAATTGAAGCCAGTATGTTTGGACTAATAACATCTATACTACTAAAATAACGAGGTCCAATTTGTTAGCCGGCATGACGTAAAAACGACGAATCAAAGTATTCAACTTTATATAACTAATATAGGACAATGATGTTGTTTAAAATTACACCATTCCATGCCCTTTTGTTTACCACATAATTAATATTACCAATAATTAACAAGTTCCGGGTCGAATTCCATACCGATGCCAATAGTATATGTCACATGTAGCTTCTTACCTGTTACCTTCTGTAAATCCCTCCTCTATCAGGGTAACATGGAATTCTTCCAGTAGTTGTTTTGTATCTTTGTTACACTATAGTACACTATTTAACAAGTCTGTTTACTACGGAAGCCTTTTAGGGCCATGCCAATTTACTTTTTACAATTTGTTATAACAGATTATTAATTTGATATAACAGATTATTAATTTGATATAACAGATTATTAATTTGATATAACAGATTATCAATTTGATATAACAAATTATCAATTTGATATAACAAATTATCATTTTGATATAACAAATTATCAGTTTGATATAACAAATTGTAATAATTTGATATAACAAATTGTGATAATTTGATTTCACAAATTATTAATTTGATATAACAAATTAATAATTTGATATAACAAATAATTTATATGATTTTTTTAATCATTTATTTGATTTTACGATATTTCTCTGCCAATAAATAGTCTTCTCAGGTGCGTTTTAGCGATAGACTCGAAAAAGCAAGTTGATTACTTATTGTATTGGAAGAAATGGAACAGAGGAATAATCTGATTGAAATGTACTATACTCTACGCCTTACTTTCGACGAAATCAAGTATATTTTGGCCAAAAAACATAAGGTTATTTCCACAAGACAATTGAAACGAATTGTTGCATCACTAGGATTATACCGACGAAGATCTCGAAGTAACTTGTTTGATGTTGCTACTATTATATCTATAGAGTTAAAGGTATCTGGACAACTGCATGGGTACCGATAGATGCACACTAAATGTTTAGAGAGAGGCCTTGAAATAGACAAAGAATCTGTCCGACTTATAATCAAATGCCTTGACCCAACTGATGTGAAATGCCGAAATGCAAGACAATTGACTAGACGAACATATATGAATAACGGTCCTAACTACATATGGCACATGGACGGATATGACAAGCTAAAACTCTATGGAATATGCATTCATGGATGCATTGATGGATTTTCACGCAACATCATGTGGTTAGAAGCTGACACAACGAACAAAGACCCTTATGTAATTGCAGGGTATTTTATCGATACCGTACGTCAGGTAGGTGGTTGTCCTCGATGTATCAGGGCAGACCTTGAAAATGAAAATGGAATTGTTCGGGAACTACAGGTTGCTTTACGAGACTGTGATGGCCATGAAACAAACGCATTTCTTTATGGTACAAGTAAATGTAATCAACGGATTGAAAGCTGGTGGAATATTTTACGAAAAGAAAGTGCTCAGTTTTGGATGGATATGTTTCAAACTATTAAAGATGGTGGTCATTCTGTGGGGACTTACTTGATGTGAACCTAATTAGATTCTGTTTCATGAACCTAATTCAGGTATGTTTCCAAAACATTTTACTTTCTATAAATAATTTCTAGATATTACAAATAAACGAACACTGTATGTATATGAAATCATATAATGTTTTCACCCTAAAAGATTTGACGTTTAGCAAAATTTAGATGAAAAGCTAAGAGTTGCATTGCTTGATATTTGTCAAATCTAGTATATAAATACAAAAAAGAAGATATGGTACATTGTATGATTGCCAATGAGACAACTCTCCACAAGAGACAAAATGAAACAGAAACTTACAGCTATAGGTCACCGTGAAATTTCGTTCAAACCAAAATCTAATTAACATCCCAAAATCTTTCCAGGAGCTTGAAATAATTCTCTATATATTTTTTTCAAATGGAAATGCATACTCAATAGTTTTCCGCTGAAGCATATTCCTTGTCATCTTTATTGTCATACATATCTCCACCATAGGATTAAAATTTCAGTAAAAGTCGTTTATCTTTTTGTTATTGATACGCGTACGTTTGAATCTATTGTATTTTATATGATATCACGTTTGAGTTGCGGTCGATTGTCCGTCTATCCTTAACATTGCACCCAAATCTCCTCCATAACCACTGTGTGAAATTCAATGAAACCTTCATGGAAATTTTATTACCTGATGCCATTATGCATAATCCTTTTTGATTTTTATGAATGAATTTTGGGGTTACCTGTAACAAAACATGGACTTTTCAAGTTAATAAATGATGTAGCTGGGTATTAATTTGTATTTTGACTCAGTTTTCCAATTTTGTCTGTAAAATATGTAAATGCTTTTTTCAGGATGAACTGAAAATAGTTGTTAGAACTTGGAATAGTCACAAATTAAGGTCCATGAAAATGTAATGACACCATGTGGACGACCAGAACTATTGTATAATCTTCCTGAACTATGTGGAGTAGATAATTATTTATATGTCGTTAAAGAAGCTGAGATAGCTGTTTGTGAACAAGCATGTACTAAGACATCGATAATCTGTGACCAGAATGTGTTTGATCTATGTATTTATGAAATGGAGGAAAATAATTGGACTGAAGCTGCATGCGCCAGTGAAGGATCGACTCGTTTTTGTTATTGAAGCCAATTATACGAAATTTGGTGTTGTAGATAATAATAAAAATGTTGACGAATTTTGTTAAATTTGTAACCCATTCCAATGTAATGGAAATGTAGCCAGAAGAGCAAAACAAAAGATGACTGCATTTTTTATGTTCATACCAAACAGTTAAACATCTTATTTTGTCGAATGTCTCAAAATCTAAAAGAGATACAGGAATATTGAAGTCGCCTTCTGTTTTCGTTTCAAAAGTTCTGCTGAAGTCTCAAGTGAGTCGAATAAATTGAAGGCTCCTTGTAGGATTATTTTCCCATGATAGGTCAAGTTGACGATTATCACTATTTGGGCTCAAATATTGAAAACTGTAACAGATAGAAAGATACATTTTTGTTCTTTCCAAAGTTGAAATAATTCTTAATCTTATGATAATTATTCCATTTGATCCAGCAGCCCTCATATAAGTTATTGCACTTGAATGGGCATTTTTTACTCATAGCATGACAACTGTTACAGATGGAATGGAATGGAGTGATCCTTATGACTACCAATTATTTAAATGGGTGGAAATATTTTTAAGACTCCTCGAAAGGTTAATTGACTTGTTTACTTATAGCTTTAGTTGGTAAAGCGTAAGAGATATACAGAAATTTCTGCAAAAAAATTATACTTATCACAAGGACTGCCAATAAATTATTTGGGCTAGATTGATTTGACTATCCCCTATTACAGTTATCATTTGGCTGTTCTTCATGTTGTGAAAACAGAACAGTTTCATTTTCATAATACTTATGACTCGAATTACCAATGATCAAATTGGTTCAATGTGAGTTATTGAGTTATTACTCGTGAAAGGCAAAATTTGCTGTTTTTGGTGTATAGCAGGGAACAGTTTTACAGATAGAAAAAACCTTTCAAGTTGATGAAATGGTTCTCATGACAAGGGTTACCAAAAGCATAAAGGGTAGATAAGATCCAATGGCAATCATTATGGTTAATATCTTAAAACTGGCAGGGATTATATGACAATTTCCATCTGCTAGCATTTTTCTCAAATTTGAATACTAATTTGTTCGAGTAGTGACCTCGAAGTATACCTATGTGTAACGAACTTTATATTTTGATGCTGCTACCATGAAAATAATTGAAAATGAGTGATCAATGTAAAATGCAAAATGACTCATATTTTTGTATTCTTGACTGGTACATTTGTCATTGCTGAAGACATCAATAAGGCCTCTCCGTAAACGTTTAGTGCATGTTATGTTCTAAGTATGTTTTTTTTGAATGGGTTACAAATTTAACAAAATTCGTCAACATTTTCATTATTATCTACAACACCAAATTTCGTATAATTGGCCTCAATAACAAAAACAAGTCGATCCTTCACTGGCGCATGCAGCTTCAGTCCAATTACTTTCCTCCATTTCATAAATACATAGATCAAACACATTCTGGTCACAGATTATCGATGTCTTAGTACATGCTTGTTCACAAACAGCTATCTCAGCTTCTTTAACGACATATAAATAATTATCTGCTCCACATAGTTCAGGAAGATTATACAATAGTTCTGGTCGTCCACATGGTGTCATTACATTTTCATGGACCTTAATTTGTGACTATTCCAAGTTCTAACAACTATTTTCAGTTCATCCTGAAAAAAGCATTTTACATATTTTACAGACAAAATTGGAAAACTGAGTCAAAATACAAATTAATACCCAGCTACATCATTTATTAACTTGAAAAGTCCATGTTTTGTTACAGGTAACCCCAAAATTCATTCATAAAAATCAAAAAGGATTATGCATAATGGCATCAGGTAATAAAATTTCCATGAAGGTTTCATTGAATTTCACACAGTGATTATGGAGGAGATTTGGGTGCAATGTTAAGGATGGACGGACAATCGACCGCAACTCCAAACGTGATACCATATAAAATACAATAGATTCAAACGTACGCGTATCAATAACAAAAAAGATAAACGACTTTACTGAAATTTTAATCCTATGGTGGAGATATGTATGACAATAAAGATGACAAGGAATATGCTTCAGCGGAAAACTATTGAGTATGCATTTCCATTTGAAAAAAATATATAGAGAATTATTTCAAGCTCCTGGAAAGATTTTTAGGATGTTAATTAGATTTTGGTTTGAACAAAATTTCACGGTGACCTATAGCTGTTAGTTTCTGTTTCATTTTGTCTCTTGTGGAGAGTTGTCTCATTGGCAATCATACAGTGTACCACATCTTCTTTTTTATATTTATATACTAGATTTGACAAAATATCAAGCAATGCAACTCTTAGCTTTTCATCTAAATTTCGCTAAACGTCAAATCTTTTAGGGTGAAAACATTATATGATTTCATATACATACAGTGTTCGTTTATTTGTAATATCTAAAATGTTAATGCATTTTAAGAAATCTAGAAATTATTATAGAAAGTAAAATGTTTTGGAAACATACCTGAGTTAGGTTCATGAAACAGAATCTAATTAGGTTCACATCAAGAAAGTCCCCACTGAAATGACCATCATCTTTAATGGTTTGAAACATATCCATCCAAAACTGAGCACTTTCTTTTCGTAAAATATTCCACCAACTTTCAATCCGTTGATTACATTTACTTGTACCATAAAGAAATGCGTTTGTTTCATGGCCATCACAGTCTCGTAAAGCAACCTGCAGTTCCCGAACAATTCCATTTTCAGTTTCAAGGTCTACCCTGATACATCGAGGACAACCACCTACCTCACGTACGGTATCAATAAAATACCCTGCAATTACATAAGGGTCTTTGTTCGTTGTGTCAGCTTTTAACTACATGATGTTGCGTGAAAATCCATCAATGCATCCATGAATGCATATTTCATAGGGTTTTAGCTTGTCATGTCCGTCCATGTGCCATATGTAGTTAGGACCGTTATTCATATATGTTCGTCTAGTCAATTTTCTCGACATTTCACATCAGTTGGGTCAAGGCATTTGATTATAAGTCGGACAGATTCTTTGTCTATTTCAAGGCCTCTCTCTAAACATTTAGTGTGCATCCATCGGTACCCATGCAGTTGTCCAGATACCTTGAACACTCTTTAGATCTAAATGAAGCAACACCAAACAAGTTACTTCGAGATCTTCGTCGGTATAATCCTAGTGATGCAACAATTCGTTTCAATTGTCTTGTGGAAATAATAACCATATGTTTTTTGGCCAAAATATACTTGATTTCGTTTTCTTCCACCTCATTAACAAGTTAAAAAAAATAAATTTAGTTTATAGTAAGTTTATTGTAGTAAGAAAACCAGAACGGGTTCAAACAGAAAGATTTTGAAAGCAGAGAAAACTGTGCAGCTTGCAATCACCATGACTTTATTAGATGACAATACGAATACTGAAAATCCAGGCAAAAAATAAGGCATAGGTACTTTAATTTAGTCACGGATCCGCGACATGTCGCGTGTGTGTTCTAGTAGTACTTTAAAATAATCGATGATATAATATATATCAAACAAACAAACAATATATATAAAATATTGCACATATTTTTTTTATTTTTGAATATATATATATATATATATATATATATATATATATATATATATATATATATATATATATAAAATATTGCATATATATTTTTAATTATTGAAGATAAAGAGAAAAATATTGCATATATATTTGTAAGTTTTGAATATAAAGATAGAAAAATATTGTATATATATTTGAAAGTTTTGAACATATTTTTTTTTTTTTTGAATATATATAGAAAAATACATGTTGTTTACAGACGTTTAACGTCAATACATGTTGTTTACAGACGTTTTATTTCGATATATATAGGGTATTGCATGGATATTGATGAATATTATCCCAAGTAGATTTTTATATTATTTGGGCTTGCGAGTGCAATATATATTCAAAGAGGAATAACATTCACCAATATGTACGCAATAACCCTTAATTATATAGCAAAGCTTGAAAACTGTTGAAAACATATTTGTGTCACTAATGACAGCTTTATTTGAAGCATTAGTAGCACTAGTGCAATCGAATATATCACTGCACGCTAATTTTTTTATTACGTTCTGCATGTGTTGCTTTATAATAAAGGTGGTTCGCAGACGATTGACTTTGATACGCTAGGTAGTTCACAGACATTTTACGTGGATATACATGATTGTTCACACACATTTTATTTTGATATGGATAGTTCACGGATGTTATTGGTCGATACAAGTTGGACACAGACGTTTTATTTCGATACAGGTTGTTCACAGACGTTTTACTTCGATAAAGATTGTTCACTGACGTTTTGCTTCGATTGTTCACAAATGTTTTACTTCGGTTAAATTGTTCACTGACGTTTTACTTCGTTATAGATTTTCACAAATGTTTTACTTTGATATAGATTGTTCACAGACGTTTTATTTCGATACAGGTTGTTCACAGACGTTTTATTTCTAAATAGGTTGTTAACAGACGTTTTACTTTGATATAGATTGTTCACAGTCGTTTTATATACGATACAGGTTGTTCACAGACGTTTTACTTCAATATAGATTGATCAGAGACGTTTTATTTCGATACAGGTTGTTCACGGATGTTTTACTTCGATATAGATTGTTCACAGCCGTTTTACTTCAATAAAGATTGTTCACAGACGTTTTACTTCTATATAGATTGTCCATAGACGTTTTATTTCGATATAGGTTGTTCACAGACGTTTTACTTCGATATAGATTGTTCACAGACGTTTTACTTCGATATAGATTGTTCACAGCCGTTTTACTTAAAAAAGAAAAGATTGTTCACAGACGTTTTATTTCGATACAGGTTGTTCACAGACGTTTTATTTCGATATAGATTGTTCACAGACGTTTTACTTCGATACAGGTTGTTCACAGACGTTTTACTTCGATATAGGTTGTTCACAGACGTTTTACTTCGATATAGATTGTTTACAGCCGTTTTACTTCAATAAAGATTGTTCACAGACGTTTTACTTCTATATAGATTGTTCATAGACGTTTTATTTCGATATAGGTTGTTCACAGACGTTTGACTTCAGTATAGATAGATCACAGACGTTTTACTTCGATATAGATTATTCATAGACGTTTTATTTCGATATATGTTGTTCCCAAATGTTTGACTTCGATAGAGATTGTTCACAGCCGTTTTACTTCGATAAAGATTGTTCACAGCCGTTTTACTTCTATATAGATTGTTCACAGATGATTTACTTCAATATAGATTGTCCATAGACGCTTTATTTCGATATAGGTTGTTCACAGACATTTTATATACGATACAGGTTTGTTCACAGACGTTTTACTTCAATATAGACTATTTACAGACGTTTTACTTTGATATACTAGTATATATATATTTTTACAGACATTTTACTTTGATGCATGTTAATCACAGACTAAAATCATATATAGAGTTCTGAGAAAATTTAGTAGTGTAGATTTCTATGACAAACTACAAAAATGTAAATGAAATAATTGGAAGTTAGTATTACAGTCACCAAATTAAAATCTATTTGATTTGAATAATTGATGATTGATAATTGTTTCTTGTCTTCTTTTCTTGTATAACATTTATCAGTATAACAAGACAGATTTCACAGATTAGTCGATATAGATTTACAGTGCTGGTGATAACGGAGTTATTAGTTTATCAAAGAAAGATTGTTGATACTTCCAACAATGTTGTTCAGAGTATTTCATTTCTCATCCTTTACTAGATAAGCTAGAAAAAATCGAAAAATATTGTAACATGATGTTTATGTCTCCAGAAAAAGATAACTTTATAAATGAAGTATTCCAGTAATTCTATATCAAAATAAACAGTTTAATAACATACCCTAGAGAACAATGTCATGGCGTTATACCAGTTATATGTGATAGGTCCTTACGAAACTTTCATATCAAAAATATTCTGACAATTCCAGAATAATTATAGAAGAAATATATTTAGAAAAAACTACTGACAACAAACATCTAACTGTTCATAGTCACAAATAAAACCGTAGGTTAAGGTGACAGCAGATAGTAATCTACAAAACCTGTCTTAAAATACAACCTGGAAATGTTTGGACTAAAGAAACTAACATTCTTAAAATACAACCTGGAAATGTTTGGACTGAAGAAACTAACATCGGAACAAAGTTTTCCTTGGCATTATTATTTCTTTGTGATCAGTTAGTTATTTCGTGGAAGTATTATACTGACTCAATACAACTTCCATGATTATTTGAAATCATCGAGATAATTCAGTGTTTTCTTTACTTCCAAACAAGTCATTAACATACGAAAATGTCCTTAATTGTATTTCAAACAAAACATCAAAGCACTTTATTGACAATTGATGATTATATGTGCTTTGACAAGTTTCTATCATCTCCCTTTAGGTATCAGTATAATTGATTCTACGGAAAAGGAAATATTTTATTGCGAATAGTAAAGGGCAAATGCTCTCGGGAAAAAAAATTCTTATGACTATTTTTTTATCATTTATATGCAAAAACCTCTTTTTGTTTAATAGAAACTGTACATTTGTAAGAATTTAAACTAATATTGAATATAAAGTTTGTTGTTTAAGTTTTAGAGGTATTTGTGCAGTTTTATGTTGGATAATTTTAATTTCAAAGACAAGTATCTTCTTCAGTTTAAAACACATTACACATATTTAGTTTTGATCAAGAAATCGTTTTGAAACTAGGAAATCCTAATGACGGGCGCATTACATTTGCGAGCATTTGGGGATAAACCTTTTTCACATTTGCGCTCCTTCATTTGACAGGTTATACAGGTAAATATAAAGACAATTTGTCACTACCGATAACAGGGTGAAGGCGTAAAAAGCATTCCATGCTTACTAGAGTGATTAATTTAATTCAGCACGTCCATGTATTTTTGTGTTTCTGGACACTAGTTTAGAATTTCAAACAACAGAGGGCTTTATACACCAGCAGATGTACGTACAAGTGGGACTTGAAGAGAAAACAGAGTATCTGATGGAGCAATTCCGAAAATGTCAGAATGGAGAAGTTGATCGAATTAATTTTTTTCTTAAAGAGTGGGCCCAAATATCAACATGTAAAATTAGTACTTTTACTCTTCAGATTTGCTATGTTTTTACTTTTTTAGATTTCATATTTCCAGGACTTAGTGCTTGTGCATAATAAAGCGGAAATATCATGCCCAAAACCACACTTCCACCTGATCGTTGGTGAGCAGGGGACTTAAAACTAAAGAAAGGGGTACTCGTAAATAAATAAATGAATGAATAGAAAATATAATTTAACTGTGTTTACCTGTAAAATGAATGCGCGCAATTATGATAGAAAGCTGCGCGTAATTATAATAGAAAGCTGCGCGCAGATGTAGTGGTAATGCGCGCAAATTTAATTGACAGACTGTTGTCATATAGTGATTACTAGTAGTATTTTGATCACACTTACTTTTATCAAATCGTCATTAGCAGACAAAAAAAGTTCACAATTGTACGTATCATTCTACACTGAGCTTGTTTGAGAACTTCTATGCTAATAAGTACACGGGTATAAATTAGAGTCGACCAATGTTTAGAATATACATTGAGATTGTCACAACGTAAACAATTTTATTACTTGGAACTTTAACTGTGTTGCTGGGTCGTTATTTCATTGGCGTTTACGTCACAACTCCCTTTTTCGTTTGCTGAGGCAAATATTAAATTTAACATATCTGCATGATAGTATAACATTACTCTGTACATTGCATATCACGCATTGACACTTTGATCTATATTGTTGTCAATTTCAACTATGTAAAGGTACGTTATGTATGTTTCTACAGTCGAAGCTTCCACACAGTGATTATATAAAGAAATATGGAAAGAACCAGAAGTCAATTCCTAGTAATGGACTTCTGACAGAACAAGTATAATTATATATACAATATTCGTACAATGTAGGAAAATATATTAATAATTTATTTGACGAGCTTTAGAAAAAGAGAGAAAAGTGATGTTCGTCGAGCTTTTCTCCTGTTTCGTTGCGAGTACAGTAAAGTAGTCTTTTCCTACACTGTACGAATAATGTTTTCATCTTTTAATTTAACATTGAACTTATAATGTATAGTTTTTTTATGTCAATCCAAATTGTTGAATTTGTGTTGAATGAACTCGACATGACTAAAACGCGGACCGCAATGAGGACCCCAAATTGAACTGTTTTGTAAACAGTTATTTGAACATATATATATAACCGTTCGCCCGCAACAGAAGCAAGATATCATAAACCTGTATTTGTATAGTAGAAAAGTCGATTGCAGGATAAATAATATTAAATATTCATATTTAGGCTTATTTTCATACTTGACGGTCGGATAAGGCCATTTCGCGTGTTCGCCTTTTGGCCTTTCATATTATATAGGGCGAAAACTCGAAAATGCGAAGTCGAAGACGCGAAAGCGAAAAAGCGAAAACGAGAAATGGTTTCCTATAGAATATGAAAGGCGAAAACGCAAAATTTTTCGAACAGCTCTGATATTTTCTCATAAATAATGGTTAAAAACTGAGAGGTTCGAATGAAATCTTCCCAGTGAATCAATCGGCAATCCTCGGGTAAATCCGCTACTCTCCTTGGAGGAACGGAATCGAACTAGTTTAGACGAGTGCCCAGCGGGTCCCAAAAAATCGGTCCGACGATAATTCGACCGTCTACCGAAAAAGACAACTCGCGGACAGCCTATGAAAACAACTCGGAATGTCTATGAAGACACCTCGGACCGTCAATAAGTCAACTCGGACTGTCTATAGAATCAACTTGGACCGTATATAAAGTCAACTTGGACCGTCTATAATGTCAACTCAGATAAAGTATAAAAAGAGAGTTTTGACCATTTTTAAATGATAAAATTATCGTCGACAAAAAAAAAAACAACGCGGACAGTTTATGAAGACGTCAAGTCGGTACATCTCTATATATATAACCACTTCAAGACCGTCGTATATATATAGTGCAACGTAAACGGGTTTTTATATGTATACGGGTGTTCCCTTCATATTTTGTCTCATGAAATTATACCCCGGTTGCGTTTGCGTTACTGGTAGAAAGAGTTCGGTCTGAGCTTTCGCTCCAGGTCCTCGGACAGCATACTGACAATCATAAGAAACGACTAAATACACAATGACAGATGTCAGAAACCTAGAAATAGCAAGAAGTGACGATTGCGCCAAGCAATTTATTCGCTCATGTGACAAATAACCAAGATCGATAAAATAGTTTCCTATTTAATAGACAAATACAATAAAACACCGCGGTATCTCCTTATAAAATGAATGTTCAATACATTCGAACTACACTTAAACAAAACATAATAAATTAACCAAGTTAAATGAAAGTGTTTGGACTTAGTGCTATAAGTTTTTTTTAATACTAATTTCACGCATTGCCAATTTAGACGTGACCTACTACTTCTTAAGAGGCAATGTAAATAAGCATTGCGCTTCATACAGTACAAACCTTGTCTCCATGTGCGAAAAATTTAAAAGGTTTTTAAAATGATTTGCTGTGTCATAGAGAATATGTTAAAGAGACAAATCATGTCCTTACCTCTTGTATCTAAGAGAAAATGTTTCCTTATTTACGAGTCCAAAGAGCGTACCAAAAATAAACAAAAATAAACATATTTTGCAGGCCACCTAGAGCAAAAGTGTGACTAGGAAATTATTTTTGGTTTCAAATACAAAGTAAAGTTACCGTTGCCAATTACATAAAATATTTTTATCAGTGATGATTTAGCAACGGAAAAATGTAAAGCAATTTGAAATGGAAATATTTGTATTATATGTATACGGAAATCTGGACTAACAGTGATAAAGTGTATATTGTATTCTTAATATTAAAGTTCTTTATGGTTAATAAAAAAATGGGTAAGCATTCAAGAAATTTTCTTTGCTAATGGTTTCAAAAGTGTCCACTTTTTCTTTTCTTGTAAGTTTTTCTAAAGGCTCTCTGAAATGGTCTGTGGAATGAGATGACCTGATATAATCAAGGGGCCTGGTTTTCGAAGAATCTTATGACTAAAACATGTCTTACGATGGTCTTAAGACATATCATAGTTGTAAGATATGTTTTGGAAAGTGTCCCAAGTTACGATATGTCATATATTTTATCGTAAACTTAAGACCCCTCGCGACATGACTTATTATGACCTTATGATTATCATAAAAGTTACGACATCGCCAGTCCAGCGTTATGCTCTTTTATTTTCTGCTAGCTTCTTCTTAGTACTGCTAACGTAGCCGGTCCACTTTTTTCGAATCTCTTCCACTGTTCTTAGGTGATCAGTGTCATTTACTGCATTGTCTTCTTGGCACTGTGTATTGTTGTGTTGCCTAGTCTGCTTTGAATCTCCAGCGACGTAAAATGTATGACTCATTTTCTTACTCATGATTATGTATAATAAATACGTATATTATTTATTTCCTTATATAGTCAGTGACTCACTGCCCAAATTCGAACTCTGTCTGCGAGTTTTAGTTCTTAGCATTGTGTATGAGTTTCATAAAATTTCAGGGGTGAGGAAAACTAAAGTTATAGTGCGGAAACAAAAATGGTCGGACGGACGGTATAGGGTAACACTCAATGCCCCCATTGCCTACGGTGGGGGCATAAAAAATAGTAAAATTTAAATGGCATTTTGCTGGATGTTGCTGAACAAGTTTTGTTGTGAAAATTTAAAATAAAAGGACATTGTCACCTTTGAGGATCCATTAAGATTATCACATTTAGAATTACTGAAAGCATCAATAAAAAAGCTAATTTATTTTGAAGTCATTCAAGTCAACATTAACCTATTTATGTGGAACATTACAGGGAAAGATGCATTACGGCCCTGCAATTTCAAGTGACTAATCACATTTTTTACACTTTTAAAGAAATACTTTTAGAAACTTCTACACATTTTTAGTTAAACCCTGTTGACACAGTCGGCTATCAAAAGGGATATTTTTGTACGTACTCAGTCTCTTTTGTCCTTAAAGAACTATAATTTAGCCCAGTAAATTATGAGTTTGTAAAAAAAATCAATAAAATTAATATTAAAATGCAACAGGAAAAGATGGAATTTCTTCAAAAATATAAAAATTATCTGAATCTTAACTATCCTATCCAATTTTGAAATTAATGAATAAATCAGTTGATTCAGCTTTTCCCAGACAAACTAAAGGAAGCACAAGTTATACCTCTGAATAAAAATCAAACACTCTAGATAAAAGAAACTATACACTTGTCTCTCATAACTCTTTTAGAGTGGCTCTTGCATGTTTTATGATGTTGTTTTATTAACTATTTGTATGTTTTATATAATGAAGAGGTGAGACTTAAATAAAATATTGTCTTGTCTTGTCTTGTCTTGTCTTGTTAGCATATTGCCCATGATTTCAAAAACGTCTAAGAGGTCTATAGAAACTCAACTTGTTGAATATTTTAACTAATTTTTTCACATTTTTCTGTCAACTTTTCGAAAAGGATACAGATGTCAAACAAATTGCTTAAGAATAGAAAGTTTTGAAATAGAATGCGAAAATGAGGTAAAACTTTTAGTAGTAACAATAGACTTTAAACTAAATTTCAATGTACATGTCTCTATAATATATAAAAAGCATCTAAACAGCGAAATGAATTGAAAAGATGGAAAGCACCTGACAAAACTGAGAAAATTAACAATTTATTATTCTTTCATAACGTCCAACCTAAACTACTACCCACTAGTTTAGCACTTTTATAGGGAGGTAATTAAAAAAAAATTTAGAAAATTCAAGAGAGAGCACTAAGATTTATTTATGATGACTATTCAGCAAGTTATGAAGATCTATTGTGCAAATCAAAATTACCATCAAAAATTAGAAGAATAAGATCATTAGCTATTGAAGTTATCAAAATTATTAACAAAGAATGTCCTATTTATCGTCATGATTTAATCCACTGATTTAATCCACTTAAAGGAAAACTCTTACTCTTTTAAATACCAGAACATAGTAGACCTACTACACGTGAGAACAAATGTGTATGGCCTCCAATCTTTAAGATATGCAGGAGTGAGCCGCCAGATGAGCTGCATAAGCAATCATCTTTAAATCAATTCAAGAACTTGATAAATTCTTGGTCTGGCAGCTCATGCCAATGCTTTGCCTGCAAAACCAGTTAATTCTTTTCATTGTTTTTAGTTTAATGCTTTGATTTCAGCATGTTATTTATTACTTATACTAGTGCTGGTGCTACTGCTATTTTGTGCTTATTTTAGTTACTTAGATAGTCTCTATGTGCTTTTTTTTTATGTTGCAAACCCTTTTACCTTTGCTATTGTTATTTTACCCCCATAAGTGCATGTATTTAAGCTGCCTGATAGAACTTTTGTGTTGTATGTTTGCATTATACGAACTCGTGCTTTCTATGTTTAATTGTACTGTGTGCATGACTTGATATGCATGTTTTATATAAAAATAAGAAGATGTGGTATGATTGCCAATGAGACAACTCTGCACAAGAGACCAAATGACATATAAATGAACAACTATAGGTTACCGTACGGCCTTCAACAATTTTGTTTGTTGTGCTTTTGTTTTGTCGGTTTTAAAAACTCTTCAGAACTTATGTTTGTAATTGTATTTTATATACCGTCTTTAAATAAAACTTTATGTCTTGTGTATCATTTTTGTGATTAGGTCTAAAAGTTCCCATAATCTACCAAACTGCAGTTTTTTTCAAGAGCTTTCTTTGGCATTTACATTTTGGTAACATTTTCAGAAGTACTCCCTTATCTTGTTGCAACCTCAAAGTTTGCATATGAACCTGTCACATTGTGATTTAAGTGAAGTTTGGAAGAGTTTTTAAAAATGACTGGTGTGAAATGAATTCAAAAGGAATTGGCCTATCTTAATTGGTAAATTTTGCAATGGTGTATTAAACAAATTCAAAAATGTATGAAATGCAACTGAATGTTAATCAAACAAGAAACTATCAATCTCATCATGATGTATATGTGGAAGGTAGTATGTTAATGTGGATACTTTTGTTTTTTGTATCATACTTTGATATTTTGATATTATATATCTGATGAGTTAATATTTTTAATTTTAGTACTTATTGAGTAGTTATTAGTCGTGCATCAATGGTTATATGTAGTGTAAGACTTCTTCATGACTCAGTGAGTTTTGATAGAGTTGGTATTTCTTTACACTCTAGTGTTTTCTACTTTGTGTTATGAAAACTCTCTTTTCTTTATGATAATTTGTTAATTAAGTCATATGTCTTTTTTGGAGGGAAATTCTTTTGTTTGGTTAGAATTTGCTGATATTTTGAACTGAATGGTGCCGTGCTGTTCCTTGATATAATTTGTATTCATATTTGGTGGATATCTTTGTCAAATAAGGTCAGTTTTCTCTAATAAATATCTCACATTCCTATTAATATACTGATATGAATGTACTGCATAGATGATTTTGTATGAATGGTCAAAATGAATGATTTCAGAATAAAAGGTGCACATGAAAGATTAAAACCCATAAACATACATTGTATATAAAATATTGGTTAAATCAAATAAAACTGAAGTTCATTTATAGACATGGTAGATGTTTATCAGAAAACTGTAGACAAACTTGATATACTGCTTTAGTGCAATGTCATTCTGATTATGCATGTTCAGCCTGGTATTCCTGTTTGTGTAAAAGTTTAAAAATAAGCTATAAATATTTCAAAATAAATCTAATATGGAAATGGAACTTCTGTAAATTTTAATGTACTAAATAGCATTGTTTTTTAATGTAGAAAATAGAGACAAACAACTAAGACTTTATCATGTACATAAAATTTTTATAACAAAAGCCCTTACTACATGCAAGGCAATTTTACTAAGATCAAAGATTGTTACAATTATTCAACAAGATCTAGTGAATACAATTTTTATACCACCTATAAAAGGGCAACAGACTTTAACATTGTATTGTAATGCTATAAACGATTGGAACTTGTTGCCAAATGAATTAAAGAGCAACAAAAATCTTGAATCTTATAAATCTGGTATTAAAGATTTTCTGTCAAAAAGGAAAGCAACGATTTCAATAGCAAATTTTGATATTCAAGTCAATGTCATCGTAAATTTTAATTTTAACATAATTAGTATAATATCCTGCCAAAGTCATGATTTCTTATAACTATGCTTAATTTTTTAAGAATGTAACATAAAGGAAACATTGGAAATAAGCTGTATGCCTTTCATGGGCAATCCTGATTAGGTATCAGCAATTGTTTTAAGATTTTATTATTTTAGTATGTTAACATGTCTGATATTGTTTTCATACTACATTTGTAATGTTTATGATGATACTTGATCAAACAAATCTATCTATAACTAATGGACACCGTCAAAATAATTATTTTGTAAGTATTTAAGCCAAATTATATGAATATCTCAGTTTTAGTGAAAAGAAGCAATAGTAAATGATGTAAAAGTAAATAGGTAACAATAGTTATTTGTATCAAAAATATTATTTTGTATATTGAGACATATTTTGTATAAACACAAACTTAACAACAACAGTTATGATTTTGTGTTCATGACAGATATTGAACCATACTGTTCCTATATTGTACATGATGTAGTACCATACGGTTCTTCAGTTTTATGTACCCGTATACAGGACTTTTGTACCTCATACATGGTAGGTTTTGTATTCTGTTTATGTGCTTAAAATGTGGCTTAAGCTAGGCTGTGGTATATTTTTTTTTAGCAAACTTATTGTGTTATACTGCTGTCAGCTTTTCTTTATATCTACTAATCGTGACAATGTTATAAATTTTGATAGAATTATGGCCTGAAAAATGACTATCAGTAGAATATTTGGTAGAACTTAATATGTTAAATATTAAGATGTATAATTTATGGTGAGTACATAGAAAACAAACCACAGTTTTCCAGTAGGAAATATTTGAGTACTGCGTTTTTGATATTGTCATCTAAGATGAACAGAGTTATCTTTCTTTGTACTGATTATTTGTATTGCAGGGTTATTATAAAAATTATTGACCTGACGTGTTTATTTTTATTAAACTGCCAAAACTACCTAGTTTTATATAAATATTTTCAAAAATTATGCCTATTCATTAATCCTAATTCATTTTTTATGTTTTGCAGGAAATGATTAATAGCAACAATCAAATAAAGAATCTCTGAGAGTTAAATGCATAGAAAGGAAATATGAAGGTAGCCAATGCATGACATAAGGAGAAGTAGTTATGAATTTTGAAATTGGTATAAAGGAGAGGTCATACTTCAGAGAAGACTAACAACTACAGGTAGGAGACTTGGTTGGTTGAATTTTATCAACTGTCATAAATTAAAGAGATGTGGTATGATTGCCAATGAGACAATTATCCTCCAAATAATGCAGATTTAAGTAACAATAGGTTACTATACAACTTTCAACATTGAGCCAAACCCATATCATATAGTTGGCAAATGTTTCATACATGTTCAAGGTGATATAAAAAATAATAGATCACTAGTGTAGCTTCTGCAAATGTTTTTAAAATTGTTGGAGAGGGGATGAACTATCACTGAAAAATAGGATTTGTTGGTGATGGCCATAAAACTGCTTTGCAACACACCATTTGCAGATTCTTCATATAAAGAGTTGTTACAAAGGAGACCATTAAATAGAAATTAGAAACATTTTTCATTAGTAATTTTCCTTAAAATCTTTTATCAGATCAGACTTTTTCTGTGAACACATACTGGTATGCAATCCTTTTAGCATTTGCTCATCTTATTTCTATGGAGATTATATGGACCTGTTCCCTCATCATGGTTCATTGACTTTGAAACGTTTGTATAGCTTATAGTATGTTAAAGTTTGTATTTTGTCCAGTTTAAAGGGAATCATTGGCTTTGGATTGTTTGTGTTGTCAGAGACATATATATATGTAGAGTCGTCACTGGTTCAGACGTACCTATAATATAATTATTTCTGTGACTGCATCTTACATTAATTTGTAGGATCCTTTACAATAGATAATTCAGCTGATCTGTAACAATTCCATCTTCATGCCTTATATATCATGTACTGTGTTACGACGCTAGATAAAACTGACGAGGAATGGTAACACCCGGCCACCGAAAGCTTTATTATTATAGAGCCTAGGTGGTCGAGTGGTGTAGGGCGTAGGGCATAGTGCAAGGCGATTTGGTGCCACGATATCTCAGTAGCACGAGTTTGAATCCCGGCCAGGATGAACAAAATATAATTTGCTTCCGCAAATTTACAGATCTAACATTGTTGGGCTGTTGTTTAGACGAATTATACATACAGAATGTATTTTCAGCCTTGTATCACCATCACTGCTGGTGTTCCGATGGATAAAATCTGTTGTAGAGTCGTCACTGGAATTTGATGCGACTGTCATACAATCGAGAGGTTAAGCGCTATAAAACGAGGTTCAATCCACCATTTTCTACATTAGAACTTGAATGCCTGTACCAAGTCAGGAATATGACAGTTGTTGTCCATTCGTTTGATGTGTTTGTGCTTTTGATTTTGCCATTTGATTAGGGACTTTCCGTTTTGAATTTTCCTCGGAGTTCAGTATTTTTATGATTTACTTTTTTCAGACGTACTTATATATATATCAATAGCATGAGTTCGAATCCCGGCGAGGGAAGAACAAAAATTTGCTTTCGCAAATTTGCAGATTTAACATTGCTGTGCTGATATTTAGAGTAATTATATATATAATATGTGTTTTCAGCCGTGTATCACCTTCACTGGTGATCCAATGGATGGATCTGTCGTAGAGTTGTCACTTGTTTAGACGTACTTATCAAAATAATTATTTCTGTGACTGCATCTTATGATCCTCTACGATAGTTAATTTTGATTCTCTTCGATAGTTAATTTGGCTAATCTGCAATCAATTCCATCTTCATGCCTTATATATCATGTACTGTGTTACAACTCTAGATTCTACTGACGAGGAAAGGTAACACTAGGCCACCGAAAGCTGAATTTTTTAGTTCAGTCTAGGTGGCCGAGTGGTCTAGAGCGCTGGACACAGTGCAGGCGGTGTTTTCTCGATATCTCAATAGCATGAGTTCGAATCCCTGCGAGGAAGAACAAAATTTGCTTTCGCACGTATAAAATTGCGGTTTTATCCAACGCATGTAAAACAAATTTCTTGGTAGAGGGTCTAAATTGGATAAAACCGCAATTTTATACGTGTGCATCATCACTGCATGTAAAACAAATTTCTTGGTAGAGGGTCTAAATACAGCACAAACAACATTTTCCAAAAGACCAAAAATGTGTGAAAAAGTATATTTTAACAAAACGCATTTGACTAACAGGTCGAACAACTGATGTTCTTAAACCCTGCTGACTGCCATTGACGATTGCCAAATAAATTGATCACGAGATGTAACATGGATCTTAATTATTAATTCAATACCAAACAGAAAACAAAAACTTGCGGAGAAGATGGTATACCGCAAACATGAGGTGCAAAACTTTGTACACCATATCCGGATTTCGACAATTAATGTCTCTTCAGTGATGTTAGGGATCGAAACGATATTTGGAAGGCCATATAATTTACCTCAATTTAGGATAGACTCATGAATTTTAAAGAGTCGAAATAGGATGAACGGATCATATAATATATGTATGTATATATATGATTTAACTTTTTCAGACGTCCTTATATATATATATATATTATAATAAGTACGTCTAACAAGTGACAACTCTACGACATCTATTTTAATTTCAGTAGTAAAATTTAAGATTTAAAATTTTTGCTCATTTTCCATATTTTACCTTGGACTAATTTATATTGATTCCATGTTTTATCTGGTACTATTATATTAATTAGTATCTAGGGTCAAAATTTTGACCACATTCCATTTAATTTGTATTTTACTAATAAATATTGGCATAGATTTTTTGCAGTCAATATTTTGGTAAAGTCGGTGATTATAAAGATTACAAAAATTGAATAACTTTGTCAAAAACCTCCCTGGAATTTAAAAAAAAAATGAACAGAAGCTTCTTCATAATCAATTGAGGATACCCTGAGCAAAATTTAGACTTTACTTATTTAATTACTATATTCTACTGATAAATGGACTCAGGTTTTGTCGAGCCTGAGACTTCTGTCGCAGAAAGCTTGACATAGGGATAGTGATCCGGCGGCAGTGGCGGTGGCCACGGCGGCGTTTATACGTGACACTTCTTAAAAGCTTAATATTTCAGAAGGTAGAAGACCTGTATCCTTCAGACTTTGTATGTAGATGCCTTATGTTATGAAGTTTCAGTCTGTCATATGTCCTTTGTCCTTGACCTCATTTTCATGGTTCAGTGACTTCTTGAAAAAAGTTAAGATTTTTAGTACTCTTAATTTCTCATAGTATTTGTTTAAAAATATCTTTAAAAGATATGAAATATCTTATTAACTATCTGATACATGTATCAAGTTGTGTTTAAATGATTATCTTTTAAAGTTAACAAGATATCCTATAAAGTGTATAAGAAATTTGATAAATTTAAATTGAATAAGATATCTCATTAAGAATACAAGATATATATTTAAATTTATAAGATATTATAATTAAATGATATAAAAACGGCTTGCCATACACAGGTACAGGGAAATCAACCTTTCCTCTTTCTCATTGCCATTTAAGGCATCATATACCTATTGCATTTTGTAATTATTTTATGCACCCGCCATAAGCGACAGGGGCATTAAGTGTTACCCTTGACCGTCCGTCTTTCTGTCTTTCTGTTTGTCCGTCCATCCCATTTTTGTTGCAAAGCTTGAGCTCTCACACATTCTTCTTTTATTTTAAATATAATTCATTTTGTCTTCAGTTCCTAGGTACATACATGTTTACTAATGACCTCCCCTTTTTATACGCCCGTCAAAATTTTGACGGGACGTATTATGGTATACAAATGTCGTCTGTCCGTCTATCCGTCTGTCAGTCTGTCCGTCTGTCCGTCTGTCTGTCCGGCGTAAACATGTCGCACCGTAACTTGAGAACGACTTATCCAAATTTCATGAAACTTAACATAGTTGTTTCTTATGATGGTCAAACAATCTGTATACTTTTTGGTGAAAATAAGATTAAAACTTTTTGAGTTACGGGACTTAGTAACTAAAACAGGTGTGTGTTTTTTTTTCACATGTCGCGCCGTATCTCAAAAACAATTTATGATTATTGCTTAAAACTTTACACACTTCTTAGTTATATTAATCTTAAGATCTGTATACTTTTTGGTGATGATTCAAAATTTTATTTTAGAGATATTGAGTATTTTGTTAAAAAAGGGGGAGGGGTTTTTCACATGTTGCGCCGTATCTCAAAAACAGTTTATGATTATTGCTTAAAACTTTACACACTTCTTAGTTATATTAATCTTAAGATCTGTATACTTTTTGGTGATGATTCAAAATTTTATTTTTGAGATATTGAGTATTTTGTAAAAAGGGAGGGTTTTCATATGTCGCGCCGTATCTCAAAAACGATTTATGATTATTGCTTAAAATTTTACACACTTCTTAGTTATATTAATCTAAAGATCTGTATACTTTTTGGTTTTGATTCAAAATTTTATTTTTGAGATATTGATTTTTTTTTAAAAGGGGTTTTCACATGTCGCGCCGTATCTCAAAAACGATTTATGATTATTGCTTAAAATTTTACAAACTTCTTAGTTATATTAATCTAAAGATCTGTATACTTTTTGGTTTTGATTCAAAATTTTATTTTAGAGATATTGAGTTTTTTGTAAAAAAGGGGTTTTCGCATGTCAGGCCGTATGTCAGAAACTGTTTATGCTTATTGCATAAAATTCACACACAAGACGACGGGCGTATCATGCGCTCATGGCGCAGCTGTTTATTCTCTTTGCATTTATCTGACATTAAAATTTGTATTTTGCAATTATTTTACAATCAGTTGGCATTTGATAAAGTTTCATGTTCATTTACCAATTCAAATTTTTCAAACTGAACTTTTCATATGAATGTTCGATTTAAGGCTGATGAAACTCCAACAAGCAGCATACTTTAGGATTATAAATGTTGTTTTTACATTTCAGTATGTTGAGAAAAGTTCAGATCAAGCTATAGTTTGTTTAAAGTGGAATCACAGTGGTCAAGACTTCATCTTTGAATAAAGTGAATATTAAATGTATTAGAAGTGAAGCCTTAATAGTCATGAGACAATAATCAATATTTAATTGTTATTTCAAAGACTATGTGGAAGTAATCTGACTAGCAATTGTATGACTGAATTTCAGAAATGTGGCATTTTTCATATGAAGCCTTACAAGGCAAATAATTTGTGTGCATTTAAAGACTTGAACATTTGTACTGTCTTCTGCAGATTTCAGGAGAAACTGTTTAAGACAGTAAATTCTGTGTTTGAATTGATGAATGTGTGCTTATTAAATGAATTAAAAAATATGTTTTCTACCTTGAGTTTATTAAAACAACATAAAAGATAGACAAATGTCTTTCTTTTTTTCAGGACACTCATTACAGAATTAATTCTTATATACTAATTCTTGATAGATGTGCTTCGAGAAATTCTACACGCCTTTTTCAAGTCTATTAGTTAGCCTCAGTGTTACTCAGTGGGTTATCCACACAGAAAACTACAGTTAACTCTCTCCCATATACAAATAAGGAGATGTGATAGGATTGTCAATGAGACAATTATCTCTAAAGGCCAAAGATCAAAGATAATGAATAAATTATAGCTTATCATGAATTTCAATACAAAAGAAAGATCACCATAAAACATTCAAATACCATTAGGTACTATTCGTTATAAATGTATATTGTTAAGACTATTTTGACATTTTTATATCTTTCTGGTTTGACTCTATTGTTGAGTTACTGTCACACTGTGTTTACCCAAAGGCCATATCTTCTTCGATCCTTATGAAAACCTTCAAGAAAATCAAACCTAGACTGACTTAGTAAATCTGAACTTTTATAGAAAAAAATATTTCACTTCTTACCACAGGAAACTAATATCAATGTTTTTATGTTATTTTTGCTGTTAGGAACTACCATTTGATTTTATGGGGGGCTAGGATGAAAATTTTGTCCTGCATTTTTTTAGTTGTAATCTCTGTCCTGCCTTTTTATTTTTCACTCTGTTCCGTCCTGCCTTTTTTAAAAGTTTATCCTGACTTTTTTACCTAAATTGTCATCCTGACTTTTTTTTTTTTGCAAGTGTCTCATCCTGCCTTTTTTTTACTCATAACTCCTGTCCTGCCTATTTTTTCAAATTTCATCCTAGCCCCATAAAAATCAAATGGTAGCTCCTTAGCAGGTTCTTCAGTAGCTAATTTTATACATTATTTTCAGTAACTGACATGACAAATATGAAAAAGTTACTTATCAGTAAGAACTGGATACTTGTATACACGTATGGGAAGTTAAGCCGCGCTCTGTGTTTAGGGTTCACAGATACTATACCTCCCTTTTAGGTATAGTAACGTCACCTACCATACGTACCAAGTAACCGCTATTACTGGTACAAACTGAGTGAGGTAGCTCAGTTTGACCGAGTGAGGTGGCTCGGTCTAAAAACTTTTGGTGGATATTTTATCTACCATATGTACCAGGTATCCGCTATAACTGGTACAAACTGAGTGGTGGCTCAGTGTTTGACAGAGCGTGGTGGCTCTGTCAACATGTTTTTAACAGGGAAGGGGTATTGTATTTGTTTTTATCAAATTTTAATTGGGGATGTTTAACTGTTTATATCCAAATTTTAATTGGGGATATTTTACTGTTTTTATCCAAATTTTAATTGGGGATATTTTACTGTTTTTATTCATTTTTAAGTTGGGCATGTTTTACTGTTTTTATCTAAATTTTAAATGGGGATGTTTTACTGTTTTTATCCTAATTTTAACTGGGGATATTTTACTGTTTTTATCCATTTTTTAGTTGGGCATGTTTTACTGTTTTTATCTAACTTTTAATTGGGTCATTTTACTGTTTCATCCAAATTTTAAATGAAAGTTTTACTGTTTTTATCCAAATTTTAAATTGGTCATTTTATTGTGTTTTAAAAGGGACTTGGTATTTTATTTTTTTATCAAATTTTAATTGGGGATATTTTCCTGTTTTACTCAAATTTTAATTGGGGATGTTTAATGGTTTTTATCCATTTTTAAGTTTGGCATGTTTTACTGTTTTTATCTAAATTTTAAATGGGGATGTTTTACTGTTTTTATCTAAATTCTTATTGGGGATATTTTACTGTTTTTATCCAAATTTTAATTGGGGATAATTTACTGTTTTATCCATTTTGTCGAGCCTGCGACTTTTGTCGCAAAAGCAAGACATAGCGATCCTACATTCCGTCGTCGTCATTCACAAATATTCACTCTGTGGTTAAAGTTTTGAAATTTTAATAACTTTCTTAAACTATCCTGGATTTCTACCAAACTTGGACAGAAGCTTGTTTTGATCATAAGATAATATCCAGAAGTAAATTTTGTAAAAAATTCTGTTTATCCGTATTTTACTTATAAATGGGCTTATTTTTTCTTCCAGTTAACATTACATACAATTAGCAGCTAAAGTTTTAAACATTTATTAGATTCATAAACCATCCTGGATTTTACCAAACTTGGATAGAAGCTTCTTAAAATCAAAAGATAGTATCTAGAGGAAAATTTTAATAATTTTTCCCCATTTTTGTTGAGCCTGCGACTAACAGCAAAAGTAGGCGAGACACTGGGTTCTGCGGAACCCTTACGAATTTTAGTTTGGCATTTTTAATGTTTTATGTAACTTTTAATTGGGTCATTTTACTGTTTTATTCAAATTTTAAATGGGTTATTTTACTGTTTTATCAAAATTTTAAATGGGTCATTTTATTGTGTTTTAAAAGGGACTGGGTTTTTATTTGTTTTTATCAAATTTTGATTGGGGATGTTTTAATGTTTTTATCAAAATTTTTATTGGGGATATTTTACTGTTTTTATCCAAATTTTAAATGGGGATATTTTACTGTTTTATCCAAATTTTAAAAGGGATATTTTACCTTTCTTATCAACATTTTAATTACCCTTTTAGTATTTTTAAAACTGGTACTCCAAAAGGAAAGGGCAGGTGTCTTACTGCAGGAATTTTTCTTGGTGAACTAGCACTTTAAAGTCCAGATAACCCACAGGCCAGCTGGCTAGTACAAGCAGACAGGTACTTTTGTACTATTTGGCTTTTTAAAAACAATTGTCAATTTTTACTTTTGGACTTTTTCTATTCTCAATTTTGTTTTTGGTTTTAAAATATTTTTAACACCTTTTAGATAAATACACATTTTGGCTGCATAATGGTTATCCAAGGATAATTTCTTTTTATAAAATTTACATCACACATTTTGGTTTATTGTAACTTTGGCCGTTACCTTAGATTTTAAGAAATGATATAACCATTTAATATTGAAAATAAAAACTACAACTTCAAAATTGGCTCAATACAAAAAAAAATCCATGGTTCATGTCAAAAAGTTTTGGTCTTCTTTTCAGTGTTGAAATTTTTATTCTTCCATGCCCGGTACTTCATGATTAAAAATCTAGTCATCAACTAACAAAATTACAGGTCGATATTGATTAGAGAGAAATGGAAGGAGGGAGAAATAGGATGAATTGTGAGGGTACATAATGAGAGTGGTATGTAGAGATGTATGTTCTGTAGGGAGAAAAAGGAAGAATTGAGAGGATGAGGGTACATAATGAGAGTGATATGTAGAGATGTATGTTCTGTAGGGAGAAAAAGGAAGAATTGAGAGGATGAGGGTAATGTTGAGTGAGGAATGTAAAGAAGAAAGTTTGAGAGGGAGTAAAAGATTGATGTTAATTTCTTTGAAAGGGCTTGATGTACTGGACTAATGGAAGTGCAGTTTTCTCTTTTCTCTCATGTCGTTTCTATTTTCTTCAGAAATCTCTTAATATTTTAACTTCTGAAATTACTGCTGTCTAAAAAATTATAAGTTAACAGCCTTTCTCGTTACTTATTATGTGCTGCTTTTATGTAAACATTGTAGCACTTCTCGGTGACTAGATTGGGGTGCAGCTTTTCATCAATTTTAACAGCATCCTCTAACCGTTATATATATAGAGATACGAACACTTACACTTTGTGCATGGTTTTTTCGTTCCGAGAAATTTTGCTTTCCAGTCTTTTCAAATGCATGCTCAGCACCTTTTTATAATTTTCTTGGTCTTAATTGTGCATCTTTGCTGTTTATTATTCATTCTCATCATATGGGTTTTATATCAGTCTTAAAATGTGTAATTTTTTTCTGCAAATTTCTACCAATTACAAGAATACAAAATGGGTTACTAAGACATTCTCCTGTGGTAGTGCTCTCCTCGTTTGAAGGAGGTTCTCAGTATTTGAAGCCTAGCAGAGTCGAACTAGACATTAAAGTTGGTCTATGCTGCTGATTCGCTAAACACGCTGCATTAAGAAGAAACAGCAGACTGGTCGGCCAGCTTGGAGTCAGAAAATGTGTCCTGGTAGGGTGACACATTTTCCTGCTGGCTGTTACTATCTTGTGAACTAGCATTATAAAATCCATCCAAGCGTGTTGCCCTAGAAAATGATCAGCAAAACAATATCTATAAATATTTCAACAAAGGTGAAATTGAAACGACAGTGATTGCGAAACCCTTCGAAAAATTTTGATACATTAGGTATTTGGGAACGGCTTTTCATCCTGACAAGTGTAATGTTTTGTCCATCAGTCGATATAAAGATCCATTCATACACAACTACTCTTTAAAAGGCCACATACTTGAAATTGTTAACATACCCTGGCGTGACGATTCAATCGATGCATACCTAAAATGGCACAGTCAAATAAACAAGATGTGTAATAAAGCTCACAGCACACTAAGTCTTGGTTTTCTCCGAAGGCATTTTAACATCAGTCCACCTCAGTAAAGGAACAGGCATAACCATATTTGACTTCTATGTCATTTGGTCTCTGGTGGAGAGTTGTCTCATTGGCAATTATACCACATGATCTTCTTATTTTAAATTAACATGTTTAACCGCGCCACTTTCTTTATGTGCCTATCCCCATCACAAGTCAGGAGCCTGTCTATCATATTTGTTTTTTGTTAATTGTTTTGATATAAATTAGGCCGTTAGTATTCTCAATTGAATTGTTTCAAATTTTTCATGTTAGGGCCTATTATAGCAGACTATACGGTCTAGTTGTCTCATTGGCAATCATAACACATCTCCTTATTCTTATAATATAAATCTGTAGTCAGACCATCAGTAGAATATGCCTGTTCAGTATCGGATCATTACTTTACTGAGGATATACATAAATTAGAAAAAAAGTACAAAAAAGGCGGATTGATTTGCCACTAACCGACATAGAAACATCTCAAGTGTTAGTGAAATGATAAACCATCTAAAATGGAGAGACCTTTCACACAGAAGAACAGATGCACTCCTTGTCATGTTCTATAAAATTTCATATCATCTAATTGCTATCGCAAAAACAAACTAATACAACTGCTCAGACAGTCCCGAAACATGCACCACTCTCATATCAGATCGATTCCCTCTGCAGAACATAAATACGCCAACAATATTTTTTTCCACGTACTATTAAAGCCTAGAACAGCCTTCAACTGAGCACTGTGATGAGCGACTCTGTAGAGTCGTTCAAAACAGCTGTCTCAACTTACACCTATAACCACTTTACAAAAAGCAGAGACGGTCTTATAGGTTTTCATAGTGGCTAAACAATTCGCGTTTTTATAATTTGCCATTACACACGTCTTTCAACATAGCTAAATATGTGTACATTTTGCGTAAGCAAATCTTGGACACACAGAATCTGTATTTTAATGAGATGGTAAAATATGTACTTATTTAAAAATGTTGGAATTAATTTTGTTCATTATTCTTAAATTATTTTCACTGCAAATACGTCTCCACTAAGCCATGCGTAGTACAGGTGACATAAACTTGAACGTGTTGAAGATGAAACCAGTCTCAAAAACTTAATGATAAGAAAAGCCACACAAAGTATTGTAACAACAGGTCACTACAACCGAACACTAATTACCCACACCTTCATTACTTCTTTGGCAACTCACTTGACGACACAGGTCTTACCCAAATTGTTGATGTCCCTACACGTAAAGACAATATCCTTGATCTGATCATTACAAACTTACCAGACCAAGTACAACGTGTTGAAGTAATAACCGGTCTATCTGATCATGATATTGTGTTTGCTGAATTCAAACAAAAGCAAAGTAATTCCATTACACAAAAAAAGCAAACTGGATCACAATAAAACAGGGAATAAACACCTCATATAAACATCTCATTGAAAACCAGATTAGTTTACTATGATGTGTAAATGAAATGTGGAACAGTTTTAAAACAACAATACTAAAACAAGTGAAAGATCACATTCCACATAAAACAGCAAAATCGAAGGATGGACACCCATGGATCACAATGGAAACAAAAAGGCTCACAGGAAAGAGGAATAGGCTTTATAAAAATCGACAAAATCCGGAATCCAACATTACTATGTTTTTTTTCAAGTTATGTTTATATTTGTAGTGCTTCACTTTCTGTATCATATATAAAATTGAGAATGGAAATGGGAATGTGTCAGAGAGACAACAACCCGACCACAGAACAGACAACAACAGAAGTACACCAATAGGTCTTCAATACAGCGAGAAATTCCCGCACCCGGAGGCGTCCTTAAGCTGGCCCCTAAACAAATATATATACTAGTTCAGTGATAATGGACGTCATACTAAACTCCAAATTATACACAAGAAACTAAAAGTAAAAATAATACAAGACTAACAAAGGCCAGAGGCTCCTGACTTGGGACAGGCGCAAAAATGCGGCGGGTTAAACATGTTTATGAGATCTCAACCCTCCCCTATACCTCTAGCCAATGTATATGTTTGTATTTGTGTTTGCTTGACCCATATGGGTGTATTTTGCAAATAAAATTATTATTATTACTAAAAAATACAAAGAGGTTAAACACCAGTTACAGAAACTTATACGGAAATCATATTGAGAAATACATTGGAAATATCATATTACCACCACAAGATGAAACAATTTTGGCACTATGGAAAAATTTTGGACTTACATTAAACATAAAAAAACTGATTATAATGATATTACTAAAATTAAACAATTAAGATGGCAAACTCCTAACTGATCCACTACAAAAAGCTGGTGCAGTTAACACACAATTTCAATCTATATTCACACCGGCAACCACTATCTCCCATACATAATTTGTCAAAAAAAACACTTTTACAAAACTTAAACCCAAACAAGGCAGCAGGACCAGATGAAATTAAACCAAGATGTTTAAAAGAACTATCACATGAAATTGCACCGATACTTACCATCATCTTTGAGAAGTCAGTTAAAACAGGTATTGTTCCAGATGACACAATTGCTTCAATTTATAGATGATTTTTTTCACTTAACATGGAAAACGGTAAACAAACAGATATTTTGGTAATGGATTTCTCAAAAGCATTTGAAAAAGTTTCATGTTCTCTTCTCATTAACAAACTTCAGGGATACAGGGGGAATTAAATTTCTGGATACAAATTTCTTAAGCAATCGCAAGCAGACAGTACTTTTAGAGGGGAAAAATTCTGAGTATGGCACTCTAAGCTTTCTTAGGAGGAACCTGAATATTACTGAGCTCAACATCCATTAAAGAGTAGGCATACAAGTCCTAAGTAAGACCATCACTAGAGTTTGCTTTCTCTGTTTAGGACACTTACAACAAGACATATATAGCATTGAAAATAGTTGAAAGGAGGGCTGCCCGTTTTGTAAACGGCAACAAATACGGAAACACCTCAAGCGTTTCAAACGGTAACATGTTACAACACCTTGAATGGCGCAGCTTCTCTCAGTGACAGAAGAAAAGATTCACGATTGGTAATGCTACATAAGATTAAAAAACGAAAAGGTTGCATGAATACCTAAAAACGGCAATAAATTATTTCCACAAAAGACAAGACATTCAAATTCGAACAGTTTCAAAATTCCATCCTGAAAAACACAGTATAGATTTGTTTTCCCGAGATTAATAACCGACTGGAACAAACTACGCGATAAAATCATAAATTGCACAACGGTAGACTCTTTCAAACTCAATTTCAAAAACATCAATATTAAACTCAACTATTCACATCAAACTAATTGTACATTTGTATTTCTCATTTTTCCTCTACTTTTAATTTGTATATATATTAATCTATGTCTTGTTGTAAGTTATCCTCCTGTGACATAATCTTCAATTTGTTCAAGGCGGTCACTATATGGTAGAAGTAAAAGAGAGGCGAAAGATACCAGAGGGACAATCAAACTCATACATTGAAAATAAACTGACAACGCCATGGCTAAAAAATAAAAAAGACAAACAGACAAATAATAGCACACAAGTCACAACATAGAAAACTAAAGACTAAGCAACACGAACCCCACCAAAAACTGGGGGTGATCCCAGGTGCTCCGGAAGGGTAAGCAGATCCTGCTCCACATGTGGCACCCGTCGTGTTGCTTATGTTATTACAAATCCGGTAAATAGTCTAGTTCCGTAGGTCACATTCGTGAAAAGGACGGGTATTGTAGTTACGACATAAGGAACATATCCGATATCATCTGTGAAACGGTTATTCCATAACGGTCAACCAACTCGTGATGACGTCCGTAAAATTTACGAAGGATGATATCAACTTCACCATTTGGAACTCTTGGTTTAATAGCTTCCTTGTGAGCAGCAACCTTCTATCAAGGAAATCATGATAGGAAATACAAGCCCGGGAATATCGTATCATTTGGGAGATATATACTCCGTATGCAGGCGCTGCTGGAATGTTGCTACATAGAAATGGAAAGTTCACAATTAGGAAGCTGAAATCATCTCTTTTGTCGTAAAGTTTTGTTTTCAACCGACGCTCATTGTCAATTTCTAGATGTAAGTCAAGATATGAGGCAGACTTAAATGTATCTGTAGTATCCTTTATCTCTAGTTCGATGGGATAGATTCGTTCAACATAGTCACCAAATTTTGTATTATTTAGTGAGAGAACATCATCTATTTAGCGAAACGTAAAGTTTAAGGATATTGCTAACTTCTTATCTTTCTTCCTAAGAAGTTCCTGTATGAAGTCAGCCTCATAATAATAAAGAAACAAGTCGGCAAGAAGAGGGGCACAATTGGTTCCCATTGGAATTCCGACAGTCAGTTGAAAAACACGTCCTCCAAACGTAACAAATATGTTGTCAATCAAGAAATCAAGCATCTTGATAATGTCAGTTTCAGAGAATTTTTTGTTTGAATCAGAGTGATTCTTTACAAAGTAGGATTTATCCCTCCCCAAGACAAGATACTTAATTATATCTACATTCGCCATTCTTTTTTATGAAACAAAGCAATACCAACTCTTTCAATTTGTCTTTTAGTTTGGAATGGGGAATACTTGTGTAAAGTGTAGAAAAGTCAAATGTTTTAATATTATTGCAAGATGAGACAGTCTTAGATTGTATGTACTCTAAAAGATCTTTGGAATTTTTTAAAAGGAGACGAAGTAACTAGAAGATCTGGTACGAGTTTTCTTCGGGGCGAGTTAACCATATTCCGGTCCCACCATATTATCCTTAATTTCCTTTCCCCTTACTTATATTCCCCTGATTTTTCCGGGAAACTTGAAAAACAACAATACAAACAAACATTTTTAATGACAAACTGAATGTCACATCTAACTCAAACTCCAATCAAAACTGGAATAAATGTTCCGATTGGTCATTTGATAGTAAATCCGAAATGGAAAAATTCAGATTTATCAACAACTTTGCAAAGTATGTAATCATTTATTTGTAAGTAGCTGCGGAACCGTAGCTCCTATGGTCCTTATGATATTTTTTTATCATGGTCTGCAAATTGTCAAAAAATACCATAAGGACCATAAGAGGTAAGATCACGCAGATAGTATTTAAGCAATACGTTTGAATCAGTTGGGTGCAGGCCGTTTCGTAACCTGGTCGTTTCGTAAGGCAGCAACCATTTGATTTTCTGGGGGCTATGGATTTTTTTTCCGGACAAACTTTTTTTTTCGCCTTTGGCGAAAAACAATCTATTTTTTTGGCGACAAGTCGAAAACAATTTTTTTCTTTCAATTTTAGCATTACATATAGTGGCAGCTGAGGGTGAAACAAACAAATTTTTTTTCTCAGGGTCAAAAACAAATTATTTTTTTCTCCAAAAACTGGAAACAAACTTTTTTTTCCAAAAAAATCCATAGCCCCCAGAAAATCAAATGGTTGCTGCCTAACTAGTCGATTCGTAACTTACTAGTTCGTTTCGTAACCTGAGACGTTTTGTAACCTTATATCAATAAATAATAACAATATGAGTCGTTGGTCACGTAAAAATAATAAAAGACTTATTGATGTATATATATATATCTATATTTATTTATTAAATGATTGATTGCACATAATTTTACACTTTACAAGTACAGTTTTGCACACATGCGAATAGAGCAGAAGAATTTAAATTGTCCATCTTATTTAGATGTACCCCGTCTTTATCAAAGTATTTAGTCTTCTGCCACGTGCTTTGATGTCTCCAATATTTGACACCACTCATCTTTATGTTGCTTAGTTCTTTATTTATCTTCTTTTTTTTCTATCATAAGTTGTTTCTTTCATGTTTCTTGTTTTTAGTCTGACGATGTTGGAGCCTATAACTACAGAAGGAACACCTAAGCGCTTGACATCTTTTGCGAGTTGTTCAATCTCTGATGCTGTGTGTGTGATGCAGATAATTTGTCCCAGATGTCATTCTCTCCAATCTGTATGAAAACAAAGTCTGGTTTAAATGTCTCAATGACTGTACTTTTCTCCCGCCTACCCCGTGAAGCTTTGTTTCGACAGAACGTGATAAGTCGAATTGCGTTCTTAACATCCAATTTTCCAGTCTTCGGATGAAACTGTGACCGATCACAAGTACTTTGGGCTTCTTTACTGTTAGTGACATATTTGGCGTTTATAGATGAATGAAAAGGAGTTAAAAAACTGCTATTATACCATTAAGTGAACACTTGTCACTTGCATGTTTTAAATAATACTTAAACAGTTTCATTTAAACTAATTAATTTAAACTCACACTTTATAACCATATATAATTACACCAGGTACAAACGTCTCAGTTACAAAACAAAGTAGTTACTGAATCGACCAGGTGCGAAACGACCAGGTTACTAAACGACATGCATTCAATCAGTAACACAACTAAAATCACCAATTGTGCAGATTTCTATAGTCCATGTCAATCAAAACAGTTTGCTACCTTTATTATATGAAGGGATCTTCTCAAACATCTTTCGGAACTTTATCTATTTTGACACCTACACCAATGAAAAAAATGCATAGCAGAGATCCAGTTAAGTTTATGTAATATTCGGAAACTTAAAATTCATTTAATGAATGTAAACATTTAGTGATGTTGCCTGAAAATTAGGATGAGAACAATATTTGTCAGGTATTAAATTTTTGTTGTTGTTGTTGTGCAGGCAAGTGGTAATGCAGCTTTTTACTAGCTCACCTAACCGAAGTGTCAATTGGCGTATGTCGTTCGTCAGCGTCATCCTTTAACTTTTACAAAATCTTATCTGAAACCTCTTGGCAAATTGGAACCAAACATGGCCACAATCATCATTACATGTAGGGTATCTAGTTTTAATATTGTATCCGATGATCCTACCTGCAAACCAACGTGGACAACTTTGCTAAAAGTAGAACATACATGTAGTAGTAAAATGCAAGTTTTTGTCTATATCTTGAAAACGGCTATAGATAGAGAAAAGCTGATAGAGGCAATAATGTTAAGATCTACCTATACTTACTGTGTTCATCAAAGCTGTCAGATGACTTCTTATAGGAATTATTGCCCTTAAATGTTAAATTTTACTATTTATTTTATTTTTGCCTATTTTCTTGAAAACTTTAAGTGATAGAGAGAAACTTTGAAAGCAAAATTGGTCAACAAGACAAGATCTACAAATATGTCACATGGCGGAAATCGTCTTTTTTTCCTTATAGGATTATTGCCCTTAAATGTTAAATTTTACAATTTATTTTATTTTTGCCTATTTTCTTGAAAACTTTAAGGGCATACGATACAGTAGCAGGGGCAGATAATAACGTTTTCAAAACATTTCGTGTTGTTTTTGCGACGTTGTTAATAGGAACGTTGTAATTTTGCGATGTTTCTTATAAGAACGTTAACATTTCGCGACGTTTCTTATAAGACGTTAACATTTCGCGACGTTTCTTAAAAGAACGTTAACATTTCGCGACGTTTCTTTAGATGTAGTCACATTTGCGGAAAATACACTGATGTCATAAATCCAGTTGCGTGAATTTAAAAAAAAAGTACCTGCTAAGAAAAGCGACCATATCACGAGAACTGTTATATTTATTCATTAATAATGAAGTCAACAGTACTATCTTGAAATGTAAAAAAAATCAAATTATGTTTTTTTTTAATTTCATATAGGAAATGAATAAAAAGATATGTAGATAATAATATGTCAATGAGACAGAAACCCAACTACACAAAATTAAAAAGCCAAAAAAGTAATTTAGATATCAACATACTGCCTTTATCAGTATATAGTATCTATTTCATTTGGCAAAATCTAAATCATATGTAGAATTGTCATTGTACGGATAATTAACAGAGAATATCAAGAAAATAAGAAAATAACATAATAGATATAGACAACGCCTAATACTGTTTCTGACTATTGAAAAGTTGCGGAGTTTAACAGCTTTTTTTTTAAATTTAACACGGTGACAGTGGAATATATATGTGTAAGAAGAAGAACTGTCAGTTAAAAAGACACAGTTACAATAAACCAGGTATGATAGATAAAAATCAAGAATGCACCCGTTGACGTGCTAAGCATATTCCCTCTTGTACATATTGAGAGAGAAAAAATCGAAGTATTGGTTAACTGGAATTAGGTATCTAACAGACCAGAAAAGAGTTCACACGTTAAAACTCATTGATTCCAAGCTGCTGACCCAATATGAAGTCTTTCTGTAAGGTAGTTTCTGAGAATAGTAACAAAAATATTTTGACGACGGAAGGACGGACAAACAAGGTGGTTGCAATATTGACCCACTCCTAGAGTGGAGGTATAATACAGAAAAGTAAGTAAATAATCATGCGTACTGTAATGAAGAATATTACCCTGAAGACCAGCTAATGTAACTTATCTATTGATATAGAAATCTTGCATGTTCATGCTCTAATACTGGCTGCTGATCTTCCTATGAAATGTTATACTACAACATAATGGACTTATTAATGAGACAAATATGAATTTGGACGATACAGCTCTAAATATTCACTGTTTAAACATGTTTAGAGTAGTTTCTAAGCTAACCCAAGTTGATGTGTGTATTGTTAGGCGTACATATAATGCCTATAGACACAAATTTAACATCCATGCTCTCATGTTCTGATTTTTTTCAGGAAAATTTGTGAACGAAATAGTATGTTGTTATTGTATATTGACATGCATATCTTTTATTTTGTCCATTCTGTATTGTATAATGACATGGGTATCTTTTATTTTGACCATTCTGTATTGTATATTGACATGGGTATCTTTTGTTTTGACCATTCTGTATTGTATATTGACATGCATATCTTTTATTTTGTCCATTCTGTACAGTGTAGCGTGACTTTAAATAAATCAAAGGTTAGGAATTCAAAATTATCAATGGGTTAACAATTTTGTTGATTCGTATATATGAAAAGGAAACCATAAATTCATGTTTTCAACAGACTTATATTTTACTTTAGGCTGCTATGCATGCAGATTTTGTTAGAACCACAAAATCAAGTGTCCACAGATATTCTGTTTATCCTCAATCCATGCACGTTACTAAATTAATGTCCACTACACCAATTTTTCAACGAGGAACATTTCAGCTGATTTATCTCTTTGTCTCTCCTTGCAACTAAAGTTTGAATGTAAAAGAAAAGGACTTTGAACTGAGATGATAAACCCTTGTCCTGTTTGATAGATTCAACGGAAAAAGAAGTGCACTGAAACATACAGGAAACGTAAAAAAGGTTTCAATTTGGCCATTAGTTTTCTCGCTTGAATTGTTTCACGTGTTTCATGTCGGGCCTTTTACAGCTGACTAAACGGTGTGGGTTTTTCATTGTTGGAGGCCGTATGGGGACCTTTTGTTGGTTTTATCTTCGTTATTTGAACTATGGTGGACAGTTGTCTCATTGGCAATCATACCAATTTTCCTTATTTTTATATTATTCCAAGTATTTTATATTTTGTTCACATTTTGTCATGTCGGGCGGGGCCTTTTGAATAATTAAAACTATCTTCAAGCTGTGTTGTCTACATGAAACAATTCAGGACTAATGTGGGACAGAGATTAAAATTATTCTTATATCAGATTTATCTTTTTTGTTTCAGTACATTTCTCAAAGTAATTTACTAGAATACTTTTAAGATGCTATTTTTATCGACCGCAAAAAATTTTGTGGTCGATATTAATATGACGTTGGCGTCGTTGTCGCCGCCGCCGCCGCCGTCGTCCGGCATCGTCGTCGTCGTCCGAAGACGCATTGGTTTTCGCACTCTAACTTTAGTTTAAGTGAATGGATCTCTATGAAATTTTACCATAGGGTTCAATATCACAAAAGGAAGGTTGGGATTGATTTTGGGGGTTATGGTACCAACAGTTAAGGAATTAGGGGCTAAAAGGGGCCAAAAATAAGCATTTTGTAACTTCCAGACATAACTTGTGTGTTAGTGTATGGATCTCTCTGACATTGTACCACAAGGTTCCATATCACAAAGGGAATGCTGGGATTGATTTTTGGGGGTAATTGCCTCAAAATTTTAGGAATTAGGGGCCAAAAAGGGCAAAAACAAGCATTTTCTAGTTTCATGACAATAACTTGTGTGTAAGTGTATGGATCTTTCTGAAATTGTACTACAAGGTTCCATATCACAAAGGAAAGCTGGAATTGAGTTTGGGGTAATTGCCTGAAACGTTTAGGAATTAGTGGCCAAAAGGGGCCAAAATAAGCATTTTCTAGTTTCCAGACAATAAGTTGTGTTCAAGTGTATGGATCTCTCTGAAATTGTACTGCAAGGTACCATACCTCAAAGGAAGGCTGGGATTGAGTTTGGGGTGATGAATCACAAGGGGTTCAAAAATTTGGGGGATTTTTTTTTCTTTTTTCCTTTTTTTTTCTTTAAAATTTTCCATTTTAAGTTGGTTATTTCTGATTTATATTTAAAAGCAAATAATAATGATATGGCAGGAGATACACACCAAACAGGATGTGTAAATTATTATATAATAAGTATTGTGCAATAGCAAGAAATTTTCAATTGCACAGTATTGCGCAATAGCAAGAAATCTTCAATTGCACAGTATTGCGCAATAGCAAGAAATATCCAATAGCACAATATTGCGCAATAGCAAGAAATTGTCAATTGTACAGTATTGCGCAATAGCAAGAAATATTCAATTGCACAGTATTGCGCAATTGCACAGTATTGTGCAAAAGAAGATACTTTGTATAAATTGCTTATTTCTTGACCAATTTCAATGGGGTTTTATTCTTGAAATCTTGGGGTTCTTTAATATGCTGAATCTAACCGTGTATTAAGTTTTTGGATTTTGGGCCCCGTTTTTAAATTGGTCCACATTGAGGTCCAAAGGGTCCAAAATTAAACTTTGTTTGATTTCATCAGAAATTGAATTATTGGGGTTCTTTGATATGCCGAATCTAACCGTGTATTTAGATTCTTAATTTTTGGTCCCGTTTTCAAATTGGTCTACATTAAGGTCCAAAGGGTCCAAAATTAAACTTAGTTTGATTTTAACAAAATTGAATTCTTAGGGTTCTTTGATATGCTGAATCTAAACATGTTGTTAGATTTTTGATTATGGGCCCAGTTTTCAAGTTGGTCCAAATTGGGGTCCAAAATTAAACTTTGTTTGATTTCAACAAAATTGAATATATGGGGTTCTTTGATATGCTGAATCTAACCATGTATTTAGATTTTTGATTTTGGGCCCGTTATCAACTTTGTCCACATTGAGGTCAAAAGGGTCCAAAATTAAACTTTGTTTGATTTCATCAAAATTGAATTATTGGGGTTCTTTGATATGCTGAATCTAACTGTGTATTTAGATTCTTAATTTTTGGTCCCGTTTTCAAATTGGTCTACATTAAGGTCCAAAGGGTCCAAAATTAAACTTAGTTTGATTATAACAAAATTGAATTCTTAGGGTTCTTTGATATGCTGAATCTAAACATGTATTTAGATTTTGATTATGGGCCCAGTTTTCAAGTTGGTCCAAATCGGGTCCAAAATTAATTTTGTTTGATTTCAACAAAATTGAATATATGGGGTTCTTTGATATGCTGAATCTAACCATGTATTTAGATTTTTGATTTTTGGGCCCCGTTATTAACTTTGTCCACATTGAGGTCAAAAGGGTCCAAAATTAAACTTTGTTTGATTTCATCAAAAATTGAACTCTTGGGGTTCTTTGATATGCTGAATCTAACCATGTATTTAGATTTTGGATATTGGACCATAATAGGTGAATGTTCAATTTAAAATTTTTAAGTTCTTAGACCACATTCATTCTGTGTCAGAAACCTATGCTGTGTCAAATATTTAATCACAATCCAAATTCAGAGCTGTATCAAGCTTGAATGTTGTGTCCATACTTGCCCCAACTGTTCAGGGTTCGACCTCTGCGGTCGTATCAAGCTGCGCCCTGAGGAGCATTTTATTGGATTATGAATAAATTTCTGTCCAAGTTTCTTAACATTTCATTAAGGTTTTGGCAAATATTTTATGCTATTTTTCGAGTTACCAGCTTTATAAATTTTGATGATTAATATCGTTGCTTTGGGGGAAAAAAACCTTGGCCATACCACTGAACTTGACAGCGTAGTCGTGTATGGTGGGAATTATTGCATGACGTTGTTGTGATTAAAACTTGTTTCAAAGGAATCAGCGCAATATTGGCAAACAGGATGTTTCCATAAAAAAAAATCAAGGTTATGGCTTTTATTGAAAAAACAAGCACATGGACCCCTATTTTTTACTTTTGCAATCAATCAAGTACTGTTTCAAGAACGCTTCACCAAAATTTTAGGAAAATATCAACGATAGATTTTTTTCTGCACTTTGTTGTAGACGCAAACATATTGTCAGCTTTTTTATTTCACTTATAGTAATATAAATTCAGGATATAATAATTGAGTTTAACCTTAAATTTGTTACAGCATGGCAATGCCATTGACCAAGGGAACATTTTACAAAAAACCTGGTTAAAATATGACTGTTCGTTCAAAAGTATTGCTACTTTCCGTAAAAGTCCTTGATTATGAAATTTCAGGGTTTTTCCTTCAAATATGCAAATTACGAACCAAAATATCTCAAAAAGTAAGTCATGAAGGTATATTTTTCTTTGCATATTTCAAAAGTATACATTGACATTGACCTTCTATCAAAATTCCAAGAAAAAATCAACTAGGGATCTCTACTGTATCGTATGCCCTTAAGTGATAGAGAGAAACTTTGAAAGCAAAAATGATCAGCAAGACAAGATCTACAAATATGTCACATGGCTGAAATCGTCTTTTTTTCCTTATAGGATTATTGCCCTTAAATGTTGATTTTTATCAATTTTTGGCATTATTGGTAATTATTTTGAAAACTACAATAGAAACATTTGTAAAAACTTTGAATAGCAAAAATGATCCACAAACATGACAAGACCAGATCTACAAATAAGTCAATATTGTTGGTCGTCTTTTTATAGAAGTTTAATATTGCCTTTATATGACAATATTTATCAATTTTTGGGTTTTTTGTCTATTATCTTGAAAACTATAATAGATAGATAGAAACTTTAAAAAGCAAAAATGACTAGCAGGACATGATAGATCTGCAATATTTCAAGATTCCCGAAATTGTAAGTCACTTCTTGATTGGAGTTATTGCCCTTTAATGATGATTTTTACCCATTTTTGCATTTTTTTGGAAAACTTTGGTAAATAAAAAATAATTGTATGCAGCAAAAATGATCAGCATGACAAGATCATCAAAAAAATTTTGTAGTCCTGAATTATATTCTAGACTTCAATATTTGATAGTGGTGCAAATATGTATCCTGGTTAGTGACACAAGCCCTTTAGAGCCTCTATTTTTTGTTCTTTCATATTGAAAAAAACACACTTTTGACATCAAAATATCTAATATTATCTACATATATTTATCAAAGGGTACATTGCATCTCGTTACTAATTTCAGGCAGTATTCAAGTTTTGTATGATGACAACTTGGGTATGGTAGATTTTTACCCATCATCAAATACTGGAGTTGTGTACATCACAGAAGCTGAACTTGTCTCAAACAGTTATAGGAGAAGATTGGCAAAGCTAAGAAAGGTAAAAACAAGTAACCTCAACAGTTATAGGGCCATGTGATCTATTGCCATCACTTTGTGTCTGTCGTCTGTAACCTTTTTTTCAAAAATCTTCTCTGAAACTGCTCAATGAATTGAAAATAATTGTGTTTGCTTTATCTACAGGATGTCTACTTTATGTTTGTCAGTTTTGTCCAGGTTGATTGACCAACATAGCCACTGTCGCTAAAAAATTCCCCTGAAATGTTGAATTCTAGCTCACCTGGTCCAAAGGGCCAAGGGAGCTATTCTCATCACTTGTTATCTGTCATTGTCATTATTGTCGTTATTGGTCTTATATGACAATTTTTACAAATTTTTTTTTCATTTTTGCCAATTATTTTGAAAACTATTATAGATGGATGGAATTTTTAAATAGCACAAAAGATCAGTAAGACATGATCTACAAAAAGGTCAACTTGGCCGAAATTGTCACCCCTAAAATGACAATTTTTACTATTTTTTTGTGTTTTTAAAACTATTATAGATAGATAGCTATCTGAATAAGAAAGATGATCAGCAAGACAAGATCTACAATTGAGTAAACATGGCTGAATTTTTCAGCCAACTCCTTATTTGAGTTAATTGCCCTTTAATGATGATTTTTATCACTTTGTTTTGCATTTTTGCCTGTTATCTTGAAAACTGTTAGAGGTAGATAAAAACTTTAAAAGGCAAACATGTTCAGCAAGATCTGCATGATAGATGAAATTGTCAGTTGTCTTCTTATAGGAGTTAAAGCCCTTAAATGACAATCATTTTTACTATTTTTGTGTTTTTGCAAAAACTTTAGAAGATAGAGAGAAAATGTAAACAGAATAAATGATTACCAAAACAAGAACAACAAAAAAGAGATTTAAGTCATGAATTATATTCTAGTCATAAATGCTGGAGATTGGCCATTGTTAAAGATGCCACATAGATTAGGGTGAGCAAAAAAAGGTTCTTTAGAGCCTTGAGTTAATTCTTTTGGTAGTTCTTGGCTATTTCTTAAAAAACTTTAGGAGATATCGCAAAGGTGATCTGGATGACATGTTCTAATCACGCTAAAAATTTCAGAAAAATCAGAGAGTGATACAGGCTCAGTTGAGGTCTCTTAAGATTGCATGTTTACAACAGAAATAAAGAAAACTTTTTTAAGCTCTCTTCCTTATATGAATCCATGTGAGCTATTTCCATCATTTTCATCTGTTGTGGCCCACTGTCATCTTCCAACGTCATAGATTAAAAAATAGATGAATGATAATCTTTATTTAAAAAAGATAACTACATTGGTCACAAATGATCTTCCTGAGGGTGCTAAAAAAATACAAATTAACAAAGTAATAAGAATTAATAGACTGATTAGTTCTTATATGTAGTATAAGATATCTTATTTATTGTTCATTGCAGTTTAAGTTATTGGCTGTTGATAATTAGTGCATGGGTGCAGTTTCTCTAAAGAATGTGTCACATACCATGGAAGATGACCTCTGACCTTGACCTTCTTCAGAACTGTTTACATCCCCACCCTAAACCAAATATATTCTGAACTGCCATGACAAGAATTTTTAAGTGCACTATAGATTTAGTATGTGGTGGGTTTTGGGGCTCATACACCACCAGCCTCATATTTTCAATTGTTTAACATATATATTGAAAACAGTGAAGATTTCCCCTCCTGTTAATCAAATAGATTTTTCCTTACAGTACCTAAATTTTGGCCTTGGTGGCCGAGTGGTCTAAGTAATCAAACTACTGTATCACTAGCCTGTCAACACTGAGGTTGTGAGTTGGAATCCAGCACTTGGCAGGTGCGCTAGACTCCAATCTTATTTAGGATTGTCAGTTTTCCTACCAAAGGTCGGTGGTTTCCTCCAGCTTCCCCCACCAATAAAAACAACTGATCGCCATGAAATAGAACAATAGTGCTGAAAGTGGCATTAAACACCAATCAATCAATCAATCAGTTAGTACCTAAATTTTTGTGTAAGGCTGTTCCTTTACTGGATTGACTTTTAGACATGACAGGAGAAATTAGTTTTTTATTTCACTAAAACAGTTCCACCGAGTTTTTCTTTCATTTGATTACCTCATTTATTACCACAGAAATAGTTTCATCAATTTAGACAAAACTATAACATTTTTATGTAGTGCTACTTTAAGAATATATTCATTGTTTGAACATATTCCATATTCTTCAATGTCAAAGCCTTCCTGGATTTTACAAGTGACGTATAATGTCATCTCTATTAAAATGTCACATCTTTCATACTACACTTGGCTTTAATTCATCAAAAAACATCATTAATTCTCAGCACGGATAATAAAATAGCAGCAAAATTAAAACTTTATGCATTTGTTGGTCTTTTAGAGATATGTGATATTTGTGAGACAACTGAAAGCAAGGTAGAGTTGAACCTTAGATCCTATTGAAAGGTCACATTAAAATGTTAAGGTTGATTGGACATAAAAACAGGGCATTGAGGCATAGCATTTTAACACATGACTGGAATCATTGTATGTATCAATAAATTAATGCATTTAATTATAATTTATTTGCAAATAATGTCAGTTATAATAAATATTTCAAGTATCCCAAAAAATAATTGCTCTAATTGTTATTTTCAAATTAAAATTTACTTTTTGATTATCCTTATTTGCAAACACATCACCCATTTAGAGTTTTCTCCAATTTATCATCCTAAATCAATTCTATTTCACATAGCCCTACCAATGAAAGGAAGAGATTGGACCAGGATTGGACCAGGTTCAATTACAGACAGTCGAATTCAATATTTTGTTTTATAACAGGACATGAAGACACATTAATATGAATGGGTTCTCAACTAAAATTTGTAATTCTCATATGCTAAAAGAGAACTTTTCGACAATTTTGAATTTTAAGGTAAAATTATGTTGTATTCTACTAAATTTTCAATGTCCAGTGAAAATGTTACGGCCATGTTCCATATTCGAATATTTATACTATATTGCATTTGTTTTAGTATCAACATATGCTCATTTAACATAAAATCATACCGATTCATTTATTTCTATGAATAGCAGATGCTGCATAATGGATTTTATTGGTTCTCAAAGATTATGGATGCTCTCTCGATTATATTAATAACTTTTGTTGTTGTGAAATTGTTTTGTATAAAAAGCACTTGTTATTTCTGTATATAGCATATTTAAAAAAAGTGTCTGCGGATAATGAAGAAAAAAAATAAAATTGCATCTTCACCTTTGATAGATGCTGATGTAATTCTTTTAATTTCATATTGAATACCTCATCGTTTACATGCTGGCTTCCAATTATTTTTAGATGCTTGCATCACATCACATTGGAATGATGACATCATATCAGTTTGGATGCTAGTATGCAAAAATATTGGGATTCTGGCATCCCAACATATCGGGATGCTGTCATCCCAAAATATCTGGATGCTGGCATCCCAATATATCTGGATGCTGGCATCCCAAAATATCCGGATGCTGGCATCCCAATATATCTGCATGCTGGCATCCCAAAATTTCCGGATGCTGGCATCCCAATATATCTGGATGCTGGCATCGCAAAATATCCGGATGCTGGCATCCCAATATATCTGGATGCTGGCATCCCAAAATATCCGGATGCTGGCATCCCAATATATCTGGATGCTGGCATCCCAAAATATCCGGATGCTGGCATCCCAATATATCTGGATGCTGGCATCCCAAAATATCCGGATGCTGGCATCCAAAAATATCCGGATGCTGGCATCCAAAAATATATGGATGCTGGCATTCCAATATATCTGGATGCTGGCATCCCAAAATATCCGGATGCTGGCATCCCAAAATATGGGAATTCTGGCATCACAACCATTCAGACATACCTTTTTTCATTATGTCATACGAATTTAAATGCTGCTTCCTAATCAACTGGATTTTAGTATTGATCCACCAATATAAAACCCAGTACATTTCCTCAGGTTTTGATGTGTTTTGAATGCACATGAAATCAATCCAGTTAACATAAAAAAAAAACACTACTGATGAATGCCGGGAAGATGATATTTTTTGTCTTTGTTCTTGTCCAGTGGCCAGTTCAATGCGTATTGAGAATGTGAAATCATGGGTCAGAGTGTGTGAAATGTATACTTGACCAACATACTGAATCTGATTCGTTAAGTGCTAGTTCACCATGTGAATGCTGATGTCAACAATTTGATATTTATAAAACTATGTCAATGTACCAAGTTTCCATTATTGGCCAATTTTAATGTTATTTTCTGACTTTGATTACCATTATGTATACATGTTATTGACTATTGTGGTCTCGAAACAATACATTTATATATGATGACATCAGGACTACAATTTTCAAGTCTGATATGCTCCGTTTGAATGTTCATAGAATAAACCTTTTGAAAATAAGCTTAATGCAATAGCCTGCTTAAATGATATCAAGTTTAGCAGTTCCCAAGGCTTTCAGAAATCAACTGGACGTATTTGATTCTTTTTTACAGGACAATCACACATATGATTTGGACAAAAATAAAAGTTTTACTTCTCATTTTGTAGGGCATATTATCAATCAAACGAATTTTATTAAACCAATTTTTACTGGTCTTTGCCCTATGACCATCAACCTTGGGAATGTCTGATTAACTAAGTCATCCAGGACATACACTCTACAAAACGGATTGGTGACTGTACCTTTATTAAGATGCTAAATATGAGGTGTGTTATATATAAGCCTGCATAATAATTTTATTTTGCGTCTATGACAAACCCCATTGGCTTTCAATGTACAAATTAAGGAGATTTGTTTTCCGCAATTGCCTGTATACAATAAAACATGTACCACAATGCAATATTTTAAAAAAATCTATTATCGATACTGGTACACAGTGTCTTTGATCTGTACGTACTGGATATTATCAGTATCTCTAGACTTGCTGTATATATCTTCCAATGCGTCAGTACATCATGTCAGGATCTTCTAGTACTTGAGTCTTTCATTTCATTAACAAAACTTACATTTTCTTTATTACAATCATTATTAAACTTGTATCTTTTTCTGTATTTTAATTATTCAATATTTGTTAATCATTTAATCAAATCAGTTACACGAACTGAAACTTTCTAACTTTTTATCATTTATTGCTAGTAATCTGAAATCAGCTGGAATCACAAATGATCTGGTGCTGTTTTGATGTTTCGTCGTCTGAGTTTAACCTGTCCAATAACTATAAAGTGTTACGATACATTAATACACAACACATGAATAGTAACCAGAAAGGTGTAGCCACTTCTTTACAAATGCTGAAACGAGAAATAATATATGAAATATTATCAACAATAATTTTCGTTGTAACATCACAACACTAGGGATCAGAAAGTAAATATATTCATGTATGATGTCATAATGATGTAGTATTAAATTTAAAGATTGCTTCCTCACTCTTGGTTGATAAAAAAATACTTACACACCCTTCCCACGAGAAAACGCATTATTATTCAAGAAAACCTTCATTTAAACTCCTTTTAACTTAAGTTTTCCACACCAATATATGCCTGATGTTTCTGTGTAGTCGTTAAAACTATTGAAAACACATATGAACCACTAATTCAATTGATTTTTATGGAACAAAATCCAGATAGATATACAATATGAAAGGGAGAAAAGTGTGCAATTTCATCAATGTTGTTGTTTTTTTTTTTTTAGAAATACATCCTACATGTATTTAGCTATTTTCGTGAAATTTTGTTCCCATCTAAGGGTGTATTCGATTAACACCTTAATTTGTGTTGGTTTTTTCTTCAGCCTAGTCCTGGAACACAAAACTCGTGTAGCAATATTTACATTTTCCTTAATTTTCGTATTTTCTTTTCATTCATTTTGCAAATTTGCTATGTATTGCTTTTATTATCAAGCTTCCACCAAGCTTCGTATTTAAAGAAAAAGAAAAAAATACGAAAATAATTTCTTCCAGTAAGCTAAGTACAAAATGTATATATATAAGAGTAAATTTATTTTGAAGTCGGTAAATCTGTTATGTATGATATCGTTTCTTTCTTTAAAACATAGTATTTCAAATTTTACATTCACTCTGATTCATATATGACTGTGCGGTATGAGTTTTGTTCATTGTTGAAGGCCGTATGCTGACCTTTAATTGTTAACTGCTTAGTGCTATATTATTTGGTCTCAGTCCGGGGGAGAGTTGTCTCATTAGCAATCATACCATTACTCAGAGATAACCCGGACTTCAAACGGCTGTTTTGCAAGATAAGCTAGGCCCATGAGCGTAGGACGCCAGAGTAATCTCGGGCGGGCACAAGTCAACTGGTTTTAGACCCTTGCAAAAAGAGGCAAACTACACATTCAATACACCTTATCGCTATTTGTCCGCCATTATATAAATAACACATAGCTGAGAGGGTGATAGAGCAGATTGTTATCCTCGAAAGCATTGTCAACCTTCGCCAAGGTTGACAATGCTTTTTTGAGGGGTAACAATCTGCTCTATCACCCTCTCAGCTATGTGTTATTTAATTTATTATACTGAATGTCCTATCATTATTGTCTTTTACAGATTATATTTTATTTTAAAAGTATTTTATGACGTCACGTACATAACGTTACGAGTATTAGAAAAACAACAAAAGTTTAGCAAGATGTTTTTTTTTTTTATTTTGACAATCAAATAATAAAATCGGAGCCAAAACGCAGAACTAATTACTTGATGTAAATTCAATTCATTGTCCTTTAAATTATCGATTTTTGATTGGTCTGGACGAGAGGTAACATTCAAAAAATTGTCACCCGCTCAGCCATGTGATAGAGTAAATTAACACCCTCGTTTTAGCCAATCAAAATATGGCATTTTAACGTGAAGTATAATAATACTGGATATAACACAGGTTCCGTAAAATTTTGACGTCATAATACAAAATATCTGACGCCACAATGGAAAAGTGATTGTTGTATGCATCAAAAGTTCAAGCGGCCGGGTCAGCGGGATTAGCGATAAGGTGTATAGGTCGTAGGCTAGGGTAAACAAAGTAATTTTGTGGACCAGATATTTTACTGGCCATGCCCATATGGATGGTGTTTACTCATCTCGGTGGGGTTCACATCGATCAAATTTTGTCAAAACTATTCAAATCACGCATAACGTCATGATAGTGTACCTATTTCCATACCTAGATATAAGAAGATGTGGTATGAGTGCCAATGAGACTACCCTATTATAGAAATAGGCTTCCTTCAAGTTTTTTGTAATTTTGCACTTAGCACTGTTAAAGTCAGAATTTCTCTCCATATATTCAATGTAAAAAAATGTTAAAACTCTCATATCAAAGTATGTCTGTCTCGGATGCTCATCGCTACCATAGGCGGATCCAGCACCCCCTTTTTAATTGGTTGATTATATAGGTAATCACTAAAAGATGACTTTAGCGGGCCCCTCTGTTATGGCAGTCAGTGTCATTTATAGAAAGTTCTGGATTCATTGTCGTATTGATCACCATTGCCATTGGCTACTACAAACGGATCGAAGTGCATCCCCGATCATCCCTCCACGAGGACATGGGAGAATCTCGCGACTGACATTAATCATTGTTGCCTAACCATTCAAGCCTGTAATTTTCCGTCTGGAAATTGAAGTAATCAGAATTATTATCCGGCTGGCGTATCAAGTCAAGTCACTGAAGTGCTAGTCCGAGAATGGCGAGATTACTCGGACTTCAAACGGCTGTTTTGCAAGACAAGCTGGCAGAGGCCCATGGGCGTGGGACGTCAGAGTAATCTCGGACGGGTACAAGTAAAATCGTCTCCTATAGAAAAATTCGACATCCGATAATATTTAATATATATATGAAACCATTACAGTTGAGTAGAATTCCTTATGCATGTATGAATGGCTAAATCTGAGACATCTCGGACAACTGTCTGACAGAAGTGCATGTAAAAAATAGGCAAATCTACTTACCGGTATAGCATTATGTTGCGTACATGTTTCTGTTATATTAAAATGATAATAAATTGCGCATACTGGTCAAAGAAGTGTCTTTCGTCCTTCCCTTGCAACCATGTCCACTTCACGATTTTAAACAATTTTACATGACGTCATGCGGGTGGGATTTGCCGCAATTAACGCAGAAAAGTAGTGCAAGCTCTTTCAGTATTAAACATTAGAAAAACTAATAAATAACAGAATATAAAAGGGTTATCTGTTTTCATTACTTTTCAAAATTATTTATATCGGTATAAGTGATTCTTAAGAATTGATTTCTTATCATGTTTACAGCCTCTGCATGAATCTCACGCCTGATGGTAAATCACATGTAACGTCATAATATCCCTGACGTCATGAAATAAAGTGTTGGGAGGAAAACAACAAAGGATTTTGTTGTTGTTTTGTTTTGCACAAAATTATGCATTGGAGTACATGTATAGAAATTCGCCAACAGTATCAAACAGAACTTGTAGGATTACTGCATTCGGATATTTTGCGATGTCTGCACTCTTACAGTTTTGGATGCCAGCTTCCAGCTCTTATTGGGATGCCAGCATCCCAATAAAACGGGATGCCAGCATCCCAATAAAACGGGATGCCAGCATCCCAATATGACGGGATGCCAGCATCCCAATATGACGGGATGCCAGCATCCCAATAAGACGGGATGCCAGCATCCCAATATAACGGGATGCCAGCATCCCAATATGACGGGTTGCCAGCATCCCAAAATAATGGGATGCCAGCATTCCAATATATAGGAAATCCAGCATCCCAAAAAAATAAAAAATATTAAAAAAAAAAATATGCAAAACTAGCATCCCAGTAGAAGTAAGATGCTCCAGTACATTATTATTTTAACAACAGCATCTACATCAAATCTTAATGCTGGAAGCATATAAAATCAAACAGACAGCATACTTACTATAAAAGATGCTACCTTATACAAAATATGAAAGCAATTAAAAATTGAGAAATACTTTGACAAATTATTCAAAATTAGCATCTTTTCATTGAAATATGCTATTTCCTAGTTATTTCACGGAATGTATGAAAAAACTGTACATGAGAATTTGAAATTTTAGTTGAGAACTCATTTATGACAGGGAGATAACAAAAACTAATTATCAGTATATCTGTTGTTTTATATTATAGACTAACAACAAACATTTTACCTATTGTTGTAATAGAGAGAGGAACATGTATCAGTAGGTGGTAAACATTTTAGATATCTATCATTCATGTATAAAAAAAAAAGAAACAGACACCAGCGAATCAATATACTACAGCTACTAAAACAAAATCTGTTGTGATAGGAGAGAGAATATTAAACTAGTAGTTTGTGTATAAATATGAAAACAAGATAGCTTGTAATTGGAGAGAGAACTTGAACCAGTTGTCAGTATTTTGCTAGTAGTTAGACCTTTTTATTTGTACTATTTCAGGCCAACAAGATACCTATTGTTGTGATAGGAGAAAGAACTGGAACTAGCAGTCAGTATTTTTGTTCGCTTCAGAAGTTCTGTGTCATGGAACTTGGATTTTCATTGATCCCAGTCCCTTCACAGAAGGAGGCAGGAACATTTCTAGCTCAAATGGTTAGTTTAATACCAGAATAGTGTTAATTTCCGCTAACACGCAAGTGTTCCTGTTTACATAAATTTTTTATGCTTTATTTTCAACTTTTACCTGTTTATCACATTTAAAGTATTTTGTTCCAAATTATCTCAGACACTGAAAATATTTAGTATTGCATGGGTATTCTCCCAATCAAGATTAAAATGATGTGCAACAGAAGTTTTTCATTACAATTTTTTGAAAGCACAAACATACTTTAGTAAGATTAAGTTAAATTGATGTCTTTTATGAAATATATTTTTGTTTTGTTTATTGCTACACAATATGAACATGATGAATGGAAGCTACTATTGTTGAAAATTTGGTCCCTTCTAAGAAATATCCTGGACCAATAAATGCATAACATGTATGGTTAGATTTTCACTGGTAGTAAGTAGGAACTAAATAATTTTGCACTGTTATAACATTTAAAATGTTCGAAAAATTTTGGATCAAAAGTTTTCAGTTGAAAATGAGAACTTGTGTGTTTTGGATGTTTCAGGTCCATGTTGAAGGACACAAGGAGACCAACCCATTCACCAGAAAGAAGAAATCAGCACCTTTAGATCAGGCTTTGTTAGCTTCTGTTAAATCTATACCTAAACTAGGAGAAGTCAAATCTAGAATGTTATTGGAAAAGTTTGGAAGTAAGTATTAGAATATGGTATACTTAAATTACCAGTAATAGATTTTAATGATATTAGAAGACATCAGAGACATGTGAATTTTATTGTTTTGTTTATTTAGAAATTAACATATTAAAAGAATAAAGTACATGTTAAAGGAAATAATTAAATGGCTTTTGTCAAGTGCATTTAATTTTATTTAGATTTTCATGGACTAAATTTAGTAAGTTTTTAATAATTTTGGTTTCTTTCAGGTGTGTTGAAATGTGTTGTTTTTTCTAATTCGTCTATTTAAAAAAAAAGTGGATTAGGGGGGATGGGCTGTAGAAGTTTGAATGTTTTGTAAATTTTCAGGCATACTTTACCTTTTTCCGAAATCGCCTTTGTAGCCTGCTCATCTTGAATATGGGTGGTCCTTGGTCTGATCAAACCAAAGAGTTGAAAATTGGTATTTGCTGCTTATCTGCTTAGGAGCGCTGCAAAAGTTGTTGACTGGGAGTCAAAATATTGTAACCAGGTAAAGTGACATGTCTTCTTGCTGACCTAATAAACCTTGTGAATTAGCACTTAAAATTTTGACCTGCTGTGTCCATTTAGGATAGAGTTTATATTCATATCAAACTAGCAGTAACATGATCTCATCCTGAATATGCATGTAATATTTGCCTCTGGATGTGGAACAGTCAACCATCCCTCTATTTCAGAAGTGAAAATTTCCTAAAACCTCAACTAAATTCTTTCATAGATACAAAGATTTGGTTTGGAAGGTTGCATGTATCTATACAAACTGTGATGTTGTTAATAGAGCTCTTAAATTAGGCAGGAAGACTTTAGAAATGAATATGCAGAGCTTGTAAGAACTTAAAATAAATGATCTTGCCCAAGACAGGTTGAAAATGAATTTTATTCTGCAACACAAAATGTAGCCATTTACAGGAAATTGTGTACAAAATCAAATTAGCTTGCCTAAAAACAGTTAAAATTGTATATTTTGTTTGTGAATCCTCCTGTCCCACCAGAAGGTCAAATGGTTGTCCGTCTACTTATATTTTGAATGCACAGGGTCATGCACCATTTTATGACAGTTGTTTTGTGGCTAATACCAATTTGATGAGTCAAGCCTTTTCCAACTGAATTTTACAGTTTGTTCTTATGTTGTACTGTTACACCACAGTCCAAGGTTAGGAGAGGGTTTAGCGCTCACAAACAGTTTAACCCGCCACATTCTTTATGTGCCTATCCCAAGACAGGAGTATGTATCCAGTTATTGTCATTGGTTGCTGTCTGTCATATTTGTTTTTCATTTATTGTTTAAGCATAAAGAAGGCAGTTAAGTTTCTATTTGGAATTCTATACTGTATGGATTTGGCTAATTGGTGAAGGTCGTATGGTGACTGCAGTTATTCACATCTTGTCCTTTTGGGCATTTGTGGATAGTTTTCTCATCTCTTTATTTTCAACATGACAATAATCTTTTTAATCTTTTTTATCTTGACAACAAGGTCCAAAGAACATGAAAGAAAACTTTAACCGCTGTCTAGGAGATGATCCAGTCTTGCACGAGAAGGAATCCACATCCTACTTAGTCATTAATGCATTATATGGTTGATTGTTCATTCTTTATATCTCATTTTCAGGTCTCCATGCTATAAGTAAAGCATCTATTCAGGTGAGTACATTTTCTCTAAAATCGTTGAAAAATTAAAAGATTAAAGAAATGTTTTAACTTAGTATTGAAATACTGTGGATTCATTATAATTTGTGAAATACCAATTACGTTGATCTTGTGGGTATAGGTTAACCAAGAGTTTAAAGGTTCAATGAGGTTCAAATTTTCTATAGGCTTGCATGCAGACTTTTGCAAAACCACAAAAATCAAATATCCTTGAAAATACAATTTTTTCCTCCATCCACAAAAATTGATATCCACGAAAATAAATGAATCCACTGTAGGATAGTTGTCCCAAGTATTGTTACTTATGTTCCAGTCATAAAACAAATGTGGTAACCATTGTTAAAAAAAAAGTTTTTAGTGTCAGAGATATTTTCCTAGCATTGTTAATTTGGTGTTGATAAGGCTACTTACTAGTATGGACACCAGTAGAGAACTTACTAGGGTTACATTAGACCCATAATGAATTAAAATTATAAGAACCTCTAAATCAATTAAATCAAATATACGAAGTGCCAATAGAAAGCACCATAAAATGATTTTAACAAAAAAAACCTTGAAAATTTATGCATCTGGTGGTACCTTAGTACCATGAAGAACAACGCTGCACAAATGAACAAATGAACAAATGTTAAATGATGGATATTACATTAAACCAAGTTTGAATGTAGCAAGTGTCATATGTTGAATTTGACAGAATGTATATATGAATAATAAAGTTGACGTTCACAGGAGTATGCTACATTAAACAAGAATTCAAGAAATGATGCATTGAAAAATAGACATATTTACGATATTTCTTTCAGGAATTGACAATTGTTGTTGGAAAAGCTAGTGCTGAACATATAAAGACTTTCCTAGGTAATCCATCCTAAATGTCAAATTTTGCTGTCTAGCAAAAGCTTGTTCAGAAAAAATTTATCCAGATCAATCAAGAGCACAAGTACACAGCAGTTATTATTGTTACAAATACCAAAGACTGAATACATAGGCAGAGTGGAAAGTTCTAAAGAGCTTTGAAGTAAAAGTGAACATCAGAAAGAACTTACAGTGAATGTTTGATAACAAGAATGCTTTAAAATGTTACCAATATGATCAATAAAAATTTTATTTGCAAAGAAAGGATGTACACTGTTTATGGAGTGGAGAAAACCTTAAGATGTCCTCTGTATCTACCTTTTACAGTTTAATGCGGTTTCTTTGTTTTAATAATAAAAATTGATTATGCAAAACTATTGAATTCAATGTTTTTACACAGCATTGAATTTATATGGGCTTCCCAAGGTGGGTAGGTGGAAAAAGTAAAATCCACCTGAATTGTTGCTGTCTGCCATATTTGTTTTACATTTTCGTCATAGATTAGGCTGTTTGGTTTTTTGTCTGAATTGTTTCACACTTTTACATGTCACGGTGTTTTATAGTTGACTATACAGTATGGCATTTCCTCATTTTTGTAGGCCATACAATGACCTGTAGTTGTTTAAATCCCAATCATTTTGACTGGTAGATAGTTATCTCTTCACCAATCATACCACATCCCCATTTTTTCATAAAGTAGTATAAGAAAGGTTGATTTGGATATAAAAGCTATTATGATGACATGTATTAAAATAACTTATAAATTATTAGAGTTTTTACATTTTAACATAAAGTTTTCTGTTATAATATGCATCAGAATTAATGCATTTCAGTTTCTATGAAAAGAGTGGCTCTGCACCCTTGAAGTCTTTATTGAGTGACATTGGAATCAGCCCCGTCCAGCTTGTTTCACAGAGTCTTTCAATTGATACAGCTACTTTTCAATCATTTCCTTCATCATAATTTTCTTTATACTGCAATTAGTTGTTTTTATTTCCTAAATATAGTAACAAAGCTATTTTGTGCAATGTCAATTTCATCACGGAACACTTTTTCCACAATCAGGGGTTCATTTAGGGATGAAAATAAGTTTGAAATTTGCACTACAATTTAAATAGCTATCAATGTATTAATTTAAGTTGCAGTATAAAAACAATATTAGATCAATGTCAGAAAAATATAAACTTTTTTGTATTCGGCACAAAACTGGGGAGGAGCTCAGTATAACCTAGCCCTTCCCCAGTTTCTCAGCCTCATACAAAAAAGTTTATATTTTTCTGACATTGACCTAATATTGTATATATATCTTCAAACAGAACTATTATGAATAAATGGAAATATGAGTATACATTAAAAAAAAAAGCTAGCTATACAAACAATCCAAGACATCTTAAGGATGTAGTTAAGTGAAATTAAAAAAATCTAGAATTTAAAATTGATACTATAAGTCAGAAGAGCATTAGTTTAAAGAACAAAATAAGCTAAAAATATTGATAGGTTATGGAACTCCTTTTTGAGATATTTGATTTTTTAAAATGGCAGAAAAAGGCTGACTTGGACTTTTACCTTATATTTAGCATTGGCATTATTTGGGTCTCAAATCATAAGAAAAAAATCAAGAATCTGCTTAAATTTTGGTAATGACCTTTTTATGAGCTATTTAAGTCTTCTATGAAAAGAAAAGTGGGTGATATGTAGCAAAATATTTTACCCTGTATCAGTAGACCTGGAGGCTTCATACCTTGTATACAGATGCCTTATGTTACAAAGTTTTCATCTGTCATATGTCCATTGTCCTTGACCTCAATTTCATGGTTTAATGATTGCCTGAAAAAAAAGTTTAGTTTTTTAGTTATGTGAATTTCCCACTTATTATGAGTAATACGATAACTGTATTTGGTATATAGGTTCCTTGCAAGGTCTAAATGTCGTTGGCAGCGTCAACATTTAATTTCAGTTTGTGATATAACTTTTCAATAACTTTGTCCAACCTTCATGTAATTTAATGAAATTTAGACAGAAGCTTGTTTATGACCAAAATACAGTATCCAGAGCAAAATTTTGAAAATATTCATTTTCATTTTTATGTATTTTACTGATAAATGGACTTGGTTTTTTTACAGATTAACATTCAGGCTCAGTCTGAGGTTAAAGTTTTGCAGTAAAAATTACTTTGTCAAACCTTCATGGAATTTTATGAAATTTGGACAGAAACTTGATAATGACCAAAATACATTATCCAGAGCAAAATTTTGAAAATATTTATTTTCATTTTTCCGTATTTTACTGATAAATAAACTTAGTGTTATTTCACAGTTCACAAGTAGATACAGACTGGGGTTAAAGTTTGTTACACATCAATTACTTTGTCAAACCTTCTTAGAATTTTATGGAACTTTGGCAGAAGGTTCTTTATGATTAAGAGATAATGTCTGAAGCAAACTTTTGAAAATTTATTTTTTTCATTTTCGGTATTTTTCTGATAGATGGATGTTTTTTTGCAGTTAACAGACAGTCTGGGATTAAATTTTTTTGACATGATACATTTGAAAACCTTCATGGATTATTATGAAACTCGGACAGAAGCTAATCTTCAAAGACCAAGAAATAGCATCTTAAGAAAAAGTTTGAATTTATTTTATATTCTGTATTTTCCTGATAAATGGACTCACTTTTAAGGCAACATTACACTTTTACACTGACAGCAGCAATCACAAGCGAAACACAGGGTTCCGCGGAACCCCATGATATTTTTAAGATACTTTAAGCAATAGGTCAACTCTATTTGGTATATGAAATGATTGTAAGGTGTACATGTCTGTCTGGCAGGGTTCATCTAACCTTGACCTTATTTTAGGTTTAATTGTCAATATTAAGTTTTCATGCTTTCGTCTGTTTCTTGCACACTATACGAAATAGGTCAACTGTATTTGGTGTATGTAATGATTGTAATGTGTACATGTCTGTCTGACTGGGTTTATCTAACCTTGACCTCATTTTCATGGATAATGTTAAGTTTATGAGATTATTGTGGTAAAACTTTATCTTTAGGACTATCAACAAAAAATAAATCATGAATAGTAAAGCAGGCAAGACATGTCAGTGGGTACACTCTTGTTTTGGGGTTGATACCCTCCCCTTTTATTCTTGGTAAGGAGAAATACAAAAGGTACAAGAACATAATACCAGCATAAAAGACAAGTGCAAGCAAGACAAGAATAAACAGTAGCTGTATAAAAAAATGCTCATAGTTACTGCAAGATAGCTCAAATTACTGGTACTTATCCTTAAGAAATCATGCTGGCCTGGCATTGCACAAGGTCATGTTTTTCTCTGACTGTTAATGACCTCTTTACACTAAATCCATTGGATATTGGATGTGTACTGATATTTTAGTCTTAGATTCATGATTTTTTAAAATTTTATATTAGTTGTTATTGACTTTGAACTAGTTGTCAGTAACTGCGAGTATTCTCAGATCTGTACCTAGTGTCTGTTTGTTGTGGGAACGTATAAGTACCCTGCCACGTCCACTCTGTTTTTTTTAAATGTGTTTCTTCTTTGTATCCATCTGATGAGTTAAACCCTTTTCAACTAATTTTATAGTTTGTTCTTATGTTGTACTGTTACACCACTGTCCTAGGTTAAGGGAGGGTTGGCACCTTCAAACAAATTTAACCCTGCTGCATTCTGTATGGAGCCTGTAATTGAGTGGTTGTTGTTTGTTACACTTTATCATATTTGTTTTTCGTTTATTTTTTTGTATAGTGTGTTCTTGTTTTGTGCTGTTGCAACGCTGTCCCAGGTTAAGGGGGGAGGATTTGGCACTATCTAACTAGTTCAACCCTGCCACATTCTGCATGTGCCTGTCCCAAGTAAGGAGCCTGTAATTCAGTTTTTGTTGTTTGATGCTGTACATCTTATTTGTTTTTTTCGTTCATTATTTTGTACATAAATCAGGATGTTAGTTTTCTCATTTGAATTGTTTTACATTTGTTATCTCGGGGCCTTTTATAACTGACTATGCGGTATGGGTTTTACTCATTGTTGAAGGCCGTATGGTGACCTATAGTTGTTAATTTCTGTGTCATTTGGTCTCTTGTGGAGGGTTGTCTCATTGGCAATCATACCACATCTTATTTTTATATGTACACTAACATTGGTGGCTGTTTTCTAAACCCCAAACCAAGATAGTTATACAACAAGACTGCACATGCTGAAATGTATTTATCATGATTAAATTTTATGTTGAAAGTCTATGACATCAAAGTTTTACAACCAATATTATAATAAATTAACTTTGACCAATGAACCATGACAATGAGATCAAGGACAGAAGCACACTGCCAGATGGATATTAAAACCTTACATTCATTCCATACAAAAAATATATAAACCTATCACATCTTGCATTCTTTTGTCACTGGTTAGACAAAGAGAATGAGGAATGATAATATCCCATGAAATTCCTGGCTCCATATTGTATGGAGATTACAATAGGTGTTGGACCACCAATTCACCCACTTCAATTTAGAACATATGTAAAAGTAGCCCTTCCCTGACAAAAAATAGTGCTTTTGATGTCATTGTTTACCTAAACTTAACAAACAAATTTGCAGAAATGAAACTTTTGATGAAAGAGAAATATATGTAGACCATTTTACTTGTCCATGATTTTGCATTGAAAATTGAGGATTAATGCGCTCCATAGTAGATCATAGTATACTTATTTAAGATTTCCAGAAAGCCAGGGGTTATTTTTAGTAGCAGATTAGATTCCAACGGTGGTGTTTCATTACAAGACTTTAAACACTGGTTGAAAATTTGCATATAGATAGGTGATAAATGTACAATTCAGAATATACCTGGTTTCTATGAAGTTAAACTAAGGTAAAATATTAAGAAAGCACTGATTATTGAAAAAAATGGTTGATTATATAGTTTTGAATTGGTGGTCTGACACTAATAGGCAACACAATATAAACACTAACATCATCTCTGTTCATTGTTTTTATTTATTCTTTAATATAGTGAATTCCTTTTATACAAATAAATGGTTTGCTCAAATATCAACAACATATATCAACGTATGGGAGTATAAAATATAACCATGCTCCAGATCACAAGCTTCACCTGAGATATGAGCACAATAAATAACAATCATCGCTCCCTCTCACTCATAACAATAACATTTCTCTCAAGGCATACTCTCACTCACGTCTATAGTGAATCAAACCCTATCATGGTCACAATAAATAAACAATTGACTCGGACTCACAAGGAATCTTATAATAATATGAATGATTATTTACAAGAAATTCTAAAAGTGATATTACAATTAAAATGAAATAAAAAATTTGTCATGACCAAAACTAAAAGTTTTCCTAAAACTACATATCAATTTTAACATTTGATGATATTTCATTACATGCCATTCAATTTAAATAAAGCATAATTAATATTTGATATTAAATATATATGCAATACTTTGAAATGTCAAATGCAGACTTTTCCAGAAATCCAAGTTTTATGCAAAATGAACATATATTAAATATAATTTTACATTTTTTTGGCAAACTATATGATATCAATAATGAATATGAATCTTAAATAATTGTTTGAACCAACTGCTTAAATATTTGGTATGTTGATATTTTAATGAATTAGAAGATAAAAATATTAACTAATATATAACTCTTAGTTCTATAAAATGTATATACCAAACAAGAGAATAATAAAACGTTTTCAATTACTGGTTAGAAGGTGTTTTCACATCCTTAGCATCTGCAAAGAATAAAACACAATTCAGTCACTCTGTTATGTGTATCTATGCTAAAGAAATGATTGAAGGTGAATATTTTTCATAAAACAAATGAAGATGGATTTCTTTCTACACATGGCCCTAAAAATATAGAAACAATCAGGAATGTCAATAACATACCATGAATAATCTCTACAGAGATACAATGTATCAGTAACTGGGATTTTGCCAATGGAACTGTTTCTAATAATAGGGTAATATCTATATAATCATTCAATCCTACTTTGGAAAATTTCAGAATGGTAGTTAAACTGTTGACCTGTTTCAAAACCACTGAGATTTAAAAAGGTAAAAGATTTTTGTAATTGTTTATGTGATTTGGTTTAACTATTCACACAAGTAATCAAATAGTAGTCATGCATTTTAATTTAATATATCTTTGTTTTCAATTATGTTTGTTTTAAATTGATGACATTATCTTAAATGGATGGAACTCTTTTAAAATTATGAATGAATAAAATACAAATAAAATATTTGACTTTGTGAAATAACAATAATGTTAAAAGTGCTAAATATAAAATATACCAAACTTAGAACTTAACGAAGTGTAAACAAAATCTCTTCATTTTTCTTGAATGCTAAAAGTTTTTTTTTTTAAGCTTTGTATGTTAATTTGCATTAATTGATGGCTTAAAGGTCAGGTTGTCTTAATAAAAATAGGAACTATTTCATGCACTTTGCATATAAAATCTTACATAAAAACTGTATCTACAAAATCTATACAAAATTTATTCTTATCAACATTAAAATATTTACTAATTTAAGTATGAATGGTAAACTAGAGGCTCCAAAGAGCCTATATTGGTCAACTGTGATCTTTGCCTGTACTTTAATAATTGTCCTATTTGACCCAAACAGCCATCAAACTATGTTGGCTTCACTTAATCTCCTTTAAACTCTGTGGATCCCAAAAGGAAATACATCGACCATTCTTATCAAAATTGAGTTTCCCATTAAGTGATTGAGGGTACTCACTTATTTCAAACTTCATTTGTCTTTTGCCTTTATTAGGTCCTTAAAAATTCAATAAAATTCATTCAGGAACCAGGTTTAGATAATTAGCCCACAACCCTGCCTAATTCAGCTGGTTTGAAGAATGTCATCCAATAAAGCTGTAACCAAACTTATGTCACTTGCAACCTTTGAACTTCCAAAATGCTGTAAATCTTTTGGAACCCCATTCTAGACAAAAGTTGGCAAGGACTCAAATGCAGTGGTTTCAAAGGATAAAATCTATACCACCAATGACAGCAAATGATTGCAATAACTCACAAGGCCTTTTGTCAGGAGAGCTTAAAGTATTTAAAAAAAAATGCTATAAATTAATTAACTCATAATTTTGTATTTTTAAGTTCATTGCTGTCTTCCAACAAAAATCTAATTTTATCATGATTTCTTAAATATCTAAAACACAACAACAACAGTATAGAAAATATTTACCTCCCTAAATATATTAATTATAAATAATCATACCAAACACATTTCATTATCACAGTTGAAAATTAATATTTATTTACTGGTCACCAACAGTAACAATGGGAGGAAACCAGTATTCTTCAAATCCTTAGTGTTCTCAGTTTTAAAAAAAAGTATGTAAAACCAGTACAAACAATGTGAATACTTCTGTAACATAACATATTAATAGCTTTAAATCTAAAAATAAAAAAACAATAAACTGACAAGATATATGAAGATTCTATGACAGAATGCATAAGTTTGACTTTCTCTTTCATATTTTAGAAATAATTTAAACTTGTGAACCTTATATCAATCTTATCTGTATAATACCTGGCAAGTTTAGAAATAGATTTATGCACAATGTTATTACAACTTGTGAACTTAATATTAACAATTAAACAATTAGGTGAACAAAATAAAAAATAAAAAAAATAAAATATTCTAGTCACATTGTAAACAAATATGATTAATTCTATAGCTATTATAGCTATTATATCTGACAAATTTATAAATAGCAAAATGCTTTTCTGAGAAAAATGAGTAAAGGACTGGCAAATTAATAAAACACTATGCATTACATAACTTTTATTAAAAAGGTTTAACTTATTTAAATGGCAGTTTTAACTTGAATTCTATTTATCTTCAAGAATGTCTTACAAAACTCAAATGTTAATGAAACTTCTATGCCCCAGTTGTAAAGCTAGAACATTACATCAAAAGCCCTACAACTGGTCACCAATTTTCTTGCAAATTTTTATTTGTATTTAGAAAAATGAAAGCTGTGAAAACAAGATTACTCAGTATACAGCTAAATTCAGGTAACTTTATCGCAATTCTGCCAGAAAAAAATATCTTCAACAGCCTAGCAGTTTTGCAACAATCTTAGTACCCACTTGAAAGAAATCCAGTGATCAGTTTCTTGGCCACACTTGTAATTTAAAAATAAAAGCTGTCATCTCAGCAGTTTTTTAAAATTGAAAAAGTAGAGAATAAATATATTTATAAACACAGAAAGAATGCTTCACTATATAGAAGTAAGTAAACAAATTAAGTGCATTCAACTACCAAAATACCATTTTTGAAAGGAAGACTTGTCATCTTTCATTGCATACATAAAATATATATAAAAATATGTAGAAAAGATATTTTTAAAGCACTGAATGAAAAACAATTAATGGGGATGATATCTTCTCAAATTTTCCTTCCATCCATCTCTCTCCAGGCTCAGCTTCATGCACACGCCACAAAAGTCTAAAGATAGTATTCATTAACTTGGTTGTTCATTTAAATCGCCATATTTTTCAAACACTCCCTCTACATATTTGGTTAAATCAAAGTCTGTGGTTTCACCCTTTTTAACAAATGGATGTTCTAACAGTTCAGTATAATTGGCCCTTTGCTGTACATCTTTATGTAAACTGCAAAGACAACAAATCAAATCATATCATTTTCATGTATTTGAATTTTACTGGTTGTTAATACATTTATTCATAATTTATTATGACTGGATTTGCTATATGCATTTTTCTTTAATGTTTGATAGTTCTTTATTATATTAAATAATGTAGCTTAATGAATCAACACTGTTGAGATGTTGAAAATAGATAAGACCATGGATCTTCCTTAATGATGCTTTAGAAATCAGTATTTAACCCTTTCCATGCAGGGGTTGTAATATTACAGCCTGTAGTCAAAATATGCTTTTATGACTCAAATGACACTCCATACTTTCAAGTTGGCTGTTTGATATTGATTTCAAATTCATTCATGTCCCCTCAACCTACAACTATTTATTATGTTCCCTAGGTTTAAGTTGCAGTTTGAGCCCAATTCAAACTTCAAGAAATTGAAATCAGAGAAAAATGGCAATTTTGGAGTGGTTGGTTCCCTTCTATCTGGCCAATGTAGTACAGAGGTCTGGAACTTCCAAAAACAATGTAAAATCTCAAGAATATATCTTCAGACTGTATATAATTTAAATATGCTTTAATTTTGGGTACAACTATTTCCAGTTGCATGCCATGGTAAAGCCAAAAATCACAAAAAATCAGAAAAGTTCAGATTTTTGGTTGAAATGGGTTTCTTTTGACTGCCATACCTAGAACAGTTTCTCTGACTTTGCACTTTTAGAAACTGGGTCTTACAGGTCAAGAAATGGGATTAAAAATATTAAAAATGGACTATTTAATGATGTCTTTACTGGTAAACTTAATCCATTGGACGTTGGATGTGTACCGATGGATATTTTTGTCTTAGATACATGATTTTTTTATTAGTGAGTACTCTCAGGTCTGTACTTTGTGTCTTTTGTGTTTTTTGTTAAGTTTTTGTGTGTTTTGTATCAATCTGATAAGTTAAGCCCTTTTCAACTGATTTTTATAGTTTGATCTGATGTTGTACTGTTATACCACTGTCCCGGGCTATGGGGAAGGTTTGGCACCAGGAAACATGCTTAACCCCGCCACATTCTGTATGTGCCTGTCCCAAGTCAGGAGCCTGTTATTCACTGGTTGTAATTTGTTGCTGTATACCATATTGTTTTGTACATAAATCAGGCCGTTAGTGTTAGTGTTCTCCTTTGAATTGTTTTACATTTGTCATATTGGGGCCATTTATAGCTTACTATGCAGTACGGGTTTTGCTCATTGTTGAAGGCTGTACGCTGACCTATAGTTGTTAACTTCTATGTCATTTAGTCTCTGGTGGAGAGTTGTCTCATTGGCAATCATACCATATCTTATTTTTATTTATCAATTAAGATTTCTTCAATCCTGGTTATAATATGGTGTACAATGATAAAAGATACTTAACATCTACTCCTGAAATACATATTCTTTATTAATCGGACTGTTGCATTATTTTTCCAATTTTTCAATATCTGTCTGTTTTGCATCTTTCAAATGTTATTTTTGCTACTAACAACTGTAGTAATGTTTGCAAGGCACTTACCAGCAAGTTATAAAATCTTCAAATTCTGATGAGAACTGTTCAGATGGCAGTTTGGGAGGAGGATCTTGTACCACTTGTTTCAGTTGTTCAAATGGTGTGTTCCATTTCTTGTATGGAAAACTTCCTGTTGCTAACTCAATCTGAAAAAATATCAAAAAAGGAATTTACATCAAATTTATTTCCTTTCATTACAAATAAGGATTTATATATATCAGTACAAGGCATTTGCCAAATGCCAAAACTGTGTATGGGAAAGGATAATTTGCCCAAATCTTTACGAAGTTGTGATCAAATTCAAATGAGATTACCAAGCTCTGACATCAATACTAAATACTGTGGATTCATTATTATTCCTGTGACACCAATTTTTCGTGGATTTCATGGGTAAACATGAACCACAGATTTAAATGTTCAATGAATTATACATTTTCTATAGGTTTGTATGCAGACTTTGGCAAAAGCACAAAATCAAATATCCATGAAAATACAAATTTCCTCAATCCACAAAAATAAATAGATCCACAGTACCCATATGCACAAATTAACACAGACAACCACTGGTGAGCTGACATTGTCAAATTGCAAATATTATACAAATATTCAGGGCAATAAAATTGCAAATATTATACAAATATTCAGGGCAATAAGTAATTCATAGAATAGACTCGGACTCAGGTGATCCTACCATAAATATAATGTAGATTCCGAGCCAACCTGCAGTCTTTTGCTCTTAATCCTTGCTGCATATTAAGTGTAGATGAAAGTACCAATTCTAAAGTCTACAGGCAATTCAGAGCTGGTAAATACTGTAGATGCCTGTCTATTGTTCAAAATCCTATTTTGAGCTATATAGGTCTTTTTGTTTGGCTGTTCCATTGACATTCACCCAGCATCTCCTTCTTTTCATATAATTATTTTTGAACACCCTATTCATTTGTTGTATTTTAGCATTTGCTCTGTACTTTTGTTTGACCAATAGAAATTCATTTATTTTGTGAATCAAAATTTATGCCTTAGCAAAAGCATTTAAAGGTACTTGACAAAAAGGATTTACTGCAATCAATTCAGTCTTGTGCAAATATATTCTGTCATCTCTAAATATGATTTTAAATATTTGTGGAATAAACTTTTTCTTTGTGTTCTTTAATTATCTAAAAGTTGTATTTCTTTTACATGGCATGTCATAACCCCATTGACTTACTGTAAAATACCATGAATTATCTCCCTTACCATAGTAATTCCTAGACTCCATACATCTGCTTTGATATCATAACCTGTTTGTCCTTCTTTGGGATTAATTCTTTCAGGCTGAAAAAAATAGACAGCACATCATGTTTATTTTTTTCTATATTGTTCTTATAATAAACAATAAGTTCTAGCAAAATGCAACCAGTTCGGTATTTGAGGTATGTCAAGACTAGAACCTGTCTGAAACCAAAGTAATATAAAGTCCTATGCATAGCCATAAAGATTGCAATTTTCATATAATTTTGTTTGAATAAAATGGCAATAAATATAATGAATTGGTTTATGCCATCATGTGTATTTACAATGAGGAGCTTGGAATTAACAGTTCTGATTTTTACTTAGTAATGCAGCTTTTAAGGGTACAATTTTTTGTACCTTTGCATATAGTATCAAAATGGTGAAAATTAAAGCACTGCCCAAGTTAAAACATTCATAAAAAATCATTTCTTAAAATCTACTTTTTTATAATTACCTTTCTTAAGTAATATAAAAACTTGATTATGAACAAATGATACACATATCGCATCTGACCTATCAAATCATTACTGGTTAGAGATATATTATGGTCCATTTGTTTACTCTTCGTTCATAAATGATAAAATGCATCTTTCAAATTTTGTAAAAATTCTTGTTTACTTGCCATTCAAAATTAAACAAGAATGTGTCCATAGAACACAGATGCCCCACTCGCACTATCATTTTCTATGTTCAGTGGCCCATGGGATTGGGGTCAAAACTCTAATTTGGCATTAAAATTAGAAAGTTCATATCATAGGGAACATTGTACTAAATTTCAAGTTGATTGGACATCAACTTCATCAAAACTACCTTGACCAAAAACTTGAACCTGAAGCGGGACAGGCGGCTGAACGGACGGACGGACGAACGAACAAATGGACGCACAGACCGAAAAACATAATGCCCTTCTACTATCATAGGTGGGGCAAAACAATATATATTAATGTAATGTTAGGCAAACATTCAGTGGTTCTTATTTGCTGCTGTATATCATATTGGTTTTTCGTTTATTGTTTTGTATATAAATCAGGCCATTAGTTTTCTCGGTTGAATTATTTTATATTTGTCATTTCAAAGCCTTTTGATAGCTTGCAAATGCAGTATGGGTTTTGCTCATTGCTGAAGGCCCTACAGTGACCAATAGTTGCTAGCCTTCTACATCATCAGTCTTCACACTTAGCCACAGGCCCAGCAGCTGAGGCTTGTAAAATTGCTTTCGGGCCTGTAAAAATCATCTCTTCAGGCCAACAGAATCAAACTAAAATTTTCCAAAAATTGAGCTACGGGACAGTAGATTAAAAGTTTATCGTGAAGACTGCATCATATGGTCTCTGGTGGCGAGTTTTCTCATCGGCAATCATACCACATCTTCTTATTTTTATATATATATATTTTCTCCTGTTTCTACTTCAATATTCATCTCTGTCTTTTATCTCTATTGAAGGTCAAGAATATTACATTAAAATGAATGTAGGAGGGTAGAAAATTAGTCTTATTTTCTGGAGATGAGTTGTAGGTTATTTATGGTTGTACTTGATGTATGCAAACCTAACAACAAATTATGTTATTTACAGGAGGATTTAAGAAGTGTTTTTCTTCCCCCACTTCCATTTGAATTGAATAGTCCTAATGGATCATTGGTGTTCTATACAATCAATACTTACTGCCATGTAAGGTTTACAACCAGCATCCTGAGTCTTTGCAACAGAATCTACTAACTGACCGGAGATGCCAAAATCACAGATTTTCACTTGGGCTACCTTGTTAATTAATATATTAGACGGCTTAACATCTCGATGCATCACTTTTAATTCTGTCTTCAAATAATGTAAAGCCTTTACAACCTGCAAGAAAAAAATGTATCAGTAAATTACCTGCTGAACATTGAGTTGAGGCCACAAATTAGTTGTTTATTTGTAAGATTTTAATTGGTTTAGATTGTGGATGTAAATATCTATAACAATAATAGGTATTGAGAAACAAAGGAGAAGGGTATGATAAGAGCCATTATTTGGCCCCTGAAATTGCAAAAATGGTTATTTAAGCCTTTCAAAATTATGTTAATTTCTACCATGTTAATTTTATTGATAAATGAACATGATAAGAGCAATTATTTGGCCCCTGAAACTGCAAAAATGGTTATTCAAGCCTTTCAAAATTATGTTAATTTTATTGATAAATGAACAGCTTTATATAATCTGGAGACTTGAGTGCATCAAGGTCACTTTTGATGTCATAATTATATTAAAATAGACATATTTGAGCTAAAATGACCACTCTACAAAAAGTTTTTGGACAAAATAGATATGAGCATTACTCAAAACGATATTTTACACACATTAACATCTGTGTAAAATACATCTTGTAGAAAAATATTTGATCTATTAAAGCTGTTGCTCATATCTAAGTAATAATGACAAGATTTCAAAATAAAGCTATTTTGGCAGTATATGCAGTTTGTAGCTCTAATGAAATATGCAAGACAAAATTCAAAAATATAAATTCTGATGTCTGACAGACATCTGTCTTTTGAACATCAGAAGGATGTTATTTGGTAGATTTATATGATACCTTTTTATTTTTCTAATTAAAGCGGCCAAAAAAGTGGCCTTATCATACCTTATCCATTCTATGATAGGCAGAACTCAAGATCAATCTAAAGTAAAGTTACATGAATCACCTTTAGTTTGAAAAATGTAAATATGATTAACCACTTGCTAGAGCTTTTGTTTATGCACGTTAAGCAACCTTCAATTAATTCATCAATCTAAAAGTTTCCTGATAAATCCAGCAATTCTAAAAGAAAAATTTGTAAAGGGTTCCGCTGAACGTTGCGTCTCGCCTGCAATTGCTTTTGTCGGTGTAAAAGTGTAATGTTGATTTCCAAAAACTAAGTTTATTTATCGGTAAAATACAGGAAATTTTATTTTAAATCAAAATTTTTCTTCAGATACTATTCTTGATCTTGAATAAGCTTATTTCCAAATGCATTACATGAATGTTTAACAAATTCATTGATGTCTAGAAAATATAGTCCAATAGTGTATGTATATATTAATTGCAAAGAAAAACGAAGTCCACTTATCAGTAAAATATGGAAAAATGAAAGTTATATTTTCAAAATTTACATTCCAACATTATATCATAATCATAAAAAGTCTTCTGCCATAGTTCGATAAAATTCTATAAAGGTTTAACAAATTTATTGATATTTAAAATTTTTTAACTCCAGACTGTGTCTAAATGTTTAATGGCAAAAAACACCGAGTCTTTTTATCAGTTAAATACAGTAAAAATGAAAAATTTTGTCTGGATACTTTGATCTTAAAAAGCTTATGCCGAAGTTTTGTAAAATTCCATGAAGGTTTGACAAAGTAATTGATGTCTTAAAAACTTTCACCTTAGACTGTATCCACAATAAAATACGATCAATGGAAAAAAATATTTTCAAAATTAAAAGCTTCTACAGGGTCCAAGTTTCATAAAATTCCTTGAAGATTTGACAAAGTTATTGATGTTTAAAAATAATTTAACTACAGACTAAACCTAAATGTTGCCCACTACAATGCCTGAATGATGCATCCTTGTGTCTCGATTCAGCGAAAAATGTCACAGACTCAACAATTATTACAAATTAAAAAAAAAATCTGTTCAGGAACTCAAATTCAGATCTAGATTCCAATTTGAATCAGAACATAATCACAAAGTACTGGCTCGCTTGATAACATTTTTGCAAAAATATTTTCTGTCATAAATCACTTGAAAGAATCTAAGAACAACAACAATAATTTACAATAATTATTTCAAAAATACTTACAGAAAAAGTTATAATTGCTAAAACAGTCTCTGGTATAGACTGACCATCTTCATAAATCTTTTTATAGAATTTGTCTAATGATGTGTCCATAACTTCCATACATATCCAAACATCACCCTGTAACATATTAGCACATTTTTTTTATTAATAACCATCAAATGCATGCAATCAAATGATGACATTCTAAATCCATCGCTGAAAACATATGCTTTACAGAAATCTACAAGTTTACCTTATATCTTAACTCTGTATAATATTTTAACTCCATAACTTACATCAATATTAATCATTGAATTTAACATATGAATTACTTTATTTTTTATGCATTGTAATCAATTTCTTTACACTGAAAAATCAAATAAAAAAAAATTTACAAATGATTGCTCCCTTCTCTATTTTACTATGGAAAAATTTGTAAGGGTTCCGCGGAACCCAGTGTCTCGCCTACTTTTGTTGTTAATCACAGGCTCAACAAAAATGAGGAAAAAAATTAATAAAAATATTCCTCTCTATACTATCTTTTGATTGTAAGTAGCTTCTGTCCAAGTTTGGTAAAAATACAGGATAGTTTATGAATCTAATAAATGTTTTAAAAACTTAAACTGCAGTCTGTCATGACTGTATGTAATGTTAACTGGAAGAAAAATTAAGTCCATTTATAAGTAAAATACGGAAAAAATGAAACAAAATTTTAACAAAATTTCCTTCTAGATACTAGCTTTTAATCATAAACAAGCTTCTGTCCAAGTTTGGTACAAATCCAGGATAGTTTAAGAAAGTTGTTAAAATTTTAAAAACTTTAACCACAGAGTGAATGTATTGTTTCCTGGCAGAAAAACTAAGTCCATTTATAGGTAAAATACTGAAAAGATTTTTTTTTTTTACAAAATTTACTTCTGGATACTATCTTATGATCATAAACAAGCTTCTTTCCAAGTTTGGTAGAAATCCAGGTTAGTTTAAGAAAGTTATTAAAATTTCAAAAACTTTAACCACAGAGTAAATGTATTGTTTCCTGGCAGAAAAACTAAGTCCATTTATAAGTAAAATACAGAAAAAATGAAATTTTTTTTTTTAACAAATTTACTTCTGGATACTATCTTATGATCACAAAGAAGCTTCTGTCCAAGTTTGGTACAAATCAAGGATAGTTTAAGAAAGTTGTCAAAATTTTAAAAACTTTAACCACAGAGTGAATGTATTGTTTCCTGGAAGAAAAACTAATTCCATTTATAAGTAAAATACGGAAAAAATGAAATTTTTTTTTTAACAATTTCACTTCTGGATACTATCTTATGATCACAAAGAAGCTTCTGTCAAAGTTTGGTACAAATCAAGGATAGTTTAAGAAAGTTATCAAAATTTTAAAAACTTTAACCACAGAGTGAATGTAATGTTTCCTGGCAGAAAAACTAAGTCCATTTACAAGTAAAATACGGAAAAACAGGAATTTTATTTTTACAAAATTTACTTCTGGATACTATCTCATGATCATAAACAAGCTTCTGTCCAAGTTTGGTAGAAATCCAGGATAGTTTAAGAAAGTCATTAAAATTTGAAAAACTTTAACCACAGAGTGAATATTTGTGGACGCCGCCGCCGACGGAATGTCTCGACAAAAATAGAAAAAATTCTTAATTATGGAGCTAAATTTTTCTTGAAATTTTTTTTTTCATCTTTAGTGATCCAATTATGATCTGTGTTTTATAGACAACTAATTAAATGAAAACGTTTGCCCCCTTACATATCTTTTTCTGAAATACAAAAAATCAAAAATAAACTTGATGTGGCTTTACCTCTCTAAACAGAGCACCGTAAAACTGTACTGTATACGGACATGAACCACTCCTCATGGATACATCTAAATCCATTAATAAACGTTTCTGTTCTTCATTATTAACTGTTACAGTAATTCTCTGAAAAAGTCATAAAAACAGCTTGTTTATAACATTATTATTTAAACATGACTTGATGCATGATAAATGCTTTTACACCAAAACTCATTTGTATAATAATGTACTACAGTTTTTTTGTTTTGATTGACGTTAGTATCAACCCAATCGCTGTTCATTTCAGAACATGAGGATTTGTGTCATTGCTGAAACTTCTAAACAAGCAAATATTTCTATTTAATATCAATTTTATAATTATATATATATATCAACTTATGATAATTTTGTCATAGATTTAAATAAAATGTTGATTCAGTGTAAATAGCAATGTATTATAATAAAATATGTTACTACATATTACTATTGCTATTACTGCATACATGTTTTACTTTTATCTGCTACAGAATGTCACATAATTTCGTTTGTAATAGATCGTTCTGTTCAAAGTCCAGAATCAATTAGTTTTTTCAGTGCACTTCGAATACTTTCCAGTATTCCGTCTCTAGAAGGTAAAATATATATTTTGTAGGCCACATATTTGTTTAAAATGTATACAGTATTCAACTGTTTATATTATTATAACATAAAAATTATATTGATATATTGTAGTGAGAAGAAAAAATATTTAATAATGATCTCATATGGATGATAACAATGATAAAATTCTTAAAAAGATCTAAGGCACATAGAACAGAAACAACTCTGACATATCAATTATTTGTGTTTAACAGATTTGTAATTAGTTATACCTTTACTGCTACAATAGCCCCACTTGGTCTGTGCATCATTTTATCAACAATACCAAAGGCACCACGACCAAGATTTTGGATAAGCTGAAGGTCACTGGCCTCAATCTCAAACTGTTTATCATTGATCTTAATTGTGGCTTTGGAGTCCAAATTTCTGGGAGGGCTGCAATGAAAATAAAAACAATTTAAATTTAATATTTGACCCTAGATCATCACTTTTTTCATTGGCTGAGATCCCTTGTAACATTCAATATAAAACATAATACCAGGTATTTATCATGTCATTAATATAACATTCAAACTCCTACAACACAGCATAAAAATGTGACATATAATAAAATAAATTATTGCCTGTAATTTATGTTTACTAACCATATACAATCTCTATTTAGCTCAGCCTTTAGATTCCATCAGTATAACATTTTTGAGTTTATAAAAGAAGTCATTTTTTGTATATTTACCATTTCAAGATCTTTTCAAAACTCTTTTTTCACACAGAAGCTATCACAAAAAACCTGATAGCCCTCTAATTGTTGTTTTGAAACATGAAGCAGAAAATATTGCATATAAAAATAAGGAGATTTGGTACGATTGCCATTGAGACAACTATCCAAAAGAAAAGAATGTAAACAACATAATTGTCACCTTACTGTCTTAGACAATGAGCAAAACCAATACTGTAAGCTATAAATGGCCAGCATGACAAAATAAGATACAATACAAAAGAGAAAACCAACAACCTGATTTATTCTAAAAACAATAAATGAAAAACAAATATGGATGACAGCAACCAATGACAACCACTGAATTACAGGCCTCAGACTTTGGACCAGCACAAGTAAAATTCAAGATGATAAAATGTTAATATGATAAGAATATGAAACCGGCTTTGTACTAAAACAACACAATCAGACACATTTTAACATACTGCTTAAAAGGTAACAGTCTGCAAGAAGGCATGTCAAATAATTTGACAATTTACCTCACTTTGACCAAAATGAAGACAGGAAAGCGAGACTAAGGAGTGCTGTTTTGAGTGGCAGCATCAACGTCAACTATGTATTAGTTTGTGATTAGGTCAGTTTAAGAGGAACCACTAGTGGTAGATCAATGATATTTGGCATGCAGTTGTATTTGCATAAGCAGACCTCATTTCCATTGAGATTATTTGGTCCTGCCACACAAACTCCAGTCATGGTCTATTAACTTTGAAACTTTTTAATAATTTAAATGGAAAAGTTTGTGTGTTTAGGTAAGTTTAAAGGGAACCATTTATAATAGGTCACTGGTATTTGGCATGCAGTTCTTTTACCATTGAAATTGAGTGTACCTTTGGTGACTTTGAATATTTTGCATAGTTTACATGTTAAAGTATTGCCATTTTAATTTCAACATTTGCAGTATACATTGTACTATCAAAATTCTATTAAGGCGATAATAAATGCACTTAGTTTCAAAGTATGCCTGCATCTTGTAAAACATGCACTTTAAAAAAAAACTAGTGCATGCACTGATTGAGAATAAAGAGTTGTTGTATTCAAGTGTTACATTCCTACATAATCATGGAATAATTAAGTACTTGTTATATACAGTTGTATATATATATATATATATATATGAATGAAGAATGGCCATGATGCCAATGAGTAAGACGTGTGGTGTCATAATTGTATCATCAATGTATCATTCCAGGAAAATTCATACATTTCTCTCTTAATCAGTCATTCATCAAAAGCAAATTATTTTATAAGACTAATTAATTATGGTATGTGATTCATACTTATATTTTCTATATCCCAGATAATGCTTATAACATGAATAAACAATGGTTTACCAGAAAAAGCCTGCTCAATTTTCAGGATGATAAAAGATTTAAAAAAGTCAATCTATCAGAAAAATACTGAAATTGAAAATATATTTTCAAAAGTGTGCTTCAGACATTATCTCTTAATTACAAAAAAGTTTCATAAAATTCTATGAAGGTTTGACAAAGTATTTGATGTGTAACAAACTTTAAACCCAGACTGTATCTATTTGTTAAATGTAAAAAAAAAAAGTCCATTTATCAGTAAAATATGGAAAAGTAAAAATTAGTATTATCAAAATATTGCTCTGGATACTGTATTTTGGTCATAAACAAGCTTCTGTCAAAATTTCTTCAAATTCTATGAAGATTTGACGAAGTTATTGATGACTGAAAAACTTTAACCTAAGACTGAATATGAATGTTAACTATAAAAAATTTAAGTCCATTTATCAGTAAAATACGGAAAAATGAAAATAAATATTTTCAAAATTTTGCTCTGGATACTGTATTTTGGTCATAAACAAGCTTTTGTACAAATTTCATCTAATTCCATGTAGGTTTGACAAAGTTATTGATGTCCAAAAAATCTTTTACCACAGACTGAACCTAAATGTTGAAGCTGACGACGACGGAATCTAGGATCGCTTTATCTCGCTTCGCGAAATAGGCTCGACAAAAATACAAGAAATCTCCTACAGGGTAAAGGTAAAAGATTAGTAGGGGGTCAGTAGCCCAGGCCTGTGTGTCACAAAAAATCTTATGATCATCTGTATACTGAGTTGTTCATGACTTAATGTCAATTTTGGTTGTAAAGTTTTTAATAAAATGAGGACCAGGCTACTAAATTTTGAAATTAATATGATTATTTTATTAATGCAATAATGCAACAGGATGAACAATGCAAATGTTAGTAAAAGCATCATTTTAATTTTACCAATATAATATTCACAACAATTAACCTCAGATTACTGTCCAAACATGCACCAAACACTTAATTAACAGTATTGTGGAAACCCTTGAATTTATCAGTTCTACATAAATGTCTTGTAGCTTTTTGTCAATAGTTGATGTAATTATATACAATAGTTAATTAATTTTAAACTATCTTAAATTATGTCAAAACTGAAGATAATGATTCTATATATTAAGTAGCTCAATAATTGTATCAATTTTATAAATAAACATAAAACAAATTATGAATTTAATATTATAAAATGGCATTAGAGTACTGTATATTTATGATAACTATAATTAACATTGAACATAGAGATAATAAATTTGATCAGTTTTTGAGATTAGATTTATGAATAACATTAGATAATTAATATGTATATGTCATTAATGAAATTTTAATCATGATCATTAATATGATTCTAAATAAGAATATATTATTATAATGCATTAATAAATAATTAACTGACATCTTGATAATGAGTATCAATATATATTTTCAGTATAATATTTAGTAATAATTTATAATTAACATGATAGTTGTAACTTCATGAATTTGAAATGTATCAAAATACGATAACATAATATTCATGAAATATGTGTTAATACATAAATAATTTCAATGATACTTATATAAGATATAAATTGCTTGATCAATAATATAATTAAAGTACTATTATTTAAAATATGTTACAAACTTCAAACTTATATAAAAAGTTATATAAGCAATATATTTATATTACAGTTAAACAAAAATTATTAATCACAAAAGTATAACTAGACTAACAACATTAACAATTAGTGCTCATTAATCAATAAAATTACTACATTTTGCAAATGTATAGAACTAAAATTACTAATACAATAATATTAATACAATAATAAATTAATTAAACATGAAAAAGCTGATCAAGATCAGTAAACATTACATAATACTTATTAAAAACCATAACACTAATCTAACGATATATTGTTACAGTGAAAAAATAATATCACATAATATTCAAGTTACAACCAATTAATACAACATATCATTAGTATTAAAGACTCAAGAATTATGACAACACTTAGCAACAAGTCACAAATATTCATGTAATACATCATTAGATACGAATTGATAATATATAGCATTACATGTAACTTAAATTCTTAAAGATATCATTCATACTAGTAGTAAACTTGACTGTGCTCAGTACGATATAACACGAATTATACGTGCACTAGAGATTAGCAAGATTACACAATATATCAAAATATATTACATCACATTATGACAGTAACAATATCTAAAACATTGAATTAAGCAAATTAAAGATCATCAGATCAAACAAATGATATATATTACATCATACATGATATAACTAACATTTAGATATATATATCAGAATTGCATATAAGACGTACCCTTATACATTATAGACTTAGATAACTATTATAAATATAATACATGATAGAATAAATGTAGTTATACAATTAATATTCAAATGATGTTAATAGATGACTATATCTTGATAAGCATAGTTATGTATATGAAACTTACGAACTTGACAGTTACAGAGCATCATATACTCATATTACATCGTACTACAATAGTAAGTATCAATTTAAGTATGCTATGACATTACAATTTATGATTAACTGTAAGACATATTAATTATACTATCATGTTATCAAACTATGAAATGAGTCAAATTTTAACTGATTTGAGTATAATACAATTTACAGTCATGTATCAAGTTACTTATAATTACTGTATATTCTAATATGAATACTATGTAATTTCATAGTTAACTAATAGATTTACAATATCAACTAATGTATGATTAATGTACCAGCTATATATCGAATCATTTACATCAGAGTTACATGCATATTGAATATACATTAAGATTCGATAATTTACAACATTATTAAGTACAGATTTGGATAATGTAATCTTTTATCTATATTATCTAACAGTTAAAGCAAATTATGATATACATTTGTAATAAACTACAATCTAACCTATTATATACAATTATTTATACAATGTAATAAATGTTACCTATTCACATTATAATACAATTAAAACTTTTAACATTAATTCACAAATGTATTAGTTAATTAGAATTGTTAGAATCATAAGATTTAAGAATATATCAGATATTGAACTTCAATGACTAGAACTATTTATATATTATGTATATCTATTATTACAGATCATTTAATTTAGCAGACTATAGACTATCCATATTTAGTATCTATGATTATACTAATATATATAGATACTATGTAAGATAATGATTAAATAATAGCATATGAATTTCAATTTTAGAATTCTGTTAACTTACGATATGTTACATGGTAAACTTAGATATGTCAAGTAGCATTATGAATGCTTAATTTTAGCAAAATAATACTAGATCTTTAAAATCTTTACTGAATAGTTATAATTAAGTAAGATCATAATATCCTGTAATAGCTTAATTAACATATGATATACATGAATTGTATTAAGTATATTAATGTTATTTCATTGCATAACTTTATATTTAGGTAGCATACTCTGATGTAATTGTACAATTAAACAGATATCATATGCATAATTTAAATTAATTAATATTCAGGTCTATCTTCTCGATAATTGTTTGAAGTTATTGAATATTACATAATACTGTTATTTAGCATGCATATAACTAATTATATTTATGTATATCTTTAATTATAATTTATCACTATTATCAAATTTATACAATTTGAAATATTGTTATAGATTTATGTTAAATATTTATAAGAGTATTGCATCCTATGTTTTCAAATTAATGGTTTAAATAAATTTATAGACATTGATAAAGTTCTATATGTACTTACAAATACTTAGTAATACTATTCATTTCATGGAATTAATTTATGAAATACATTTATAATTTCTACTTTATCAATAGTAATTATAGTATTTTATAAATCTTTAAATAATTTTTGCAAATCGTAAAACTACATTCATATCTAATTTTAATTTGTGAATATTAATTTAATTATTGAATTACTATGTTCTATATTATTGAAATAGTTATTGACAGTCAACACTAACTGTTGCACATGCTTTAATCATTAGACTATTTAAATCTATTTCATTAAGACTATTACAGACAGCATGATTCCTACCAGTACATTCCTATCCCTTAACTTTGTTTGTAGGTGCTATACAAATGACCATTAGTAAATACATTATGCATTAATTTGCTATAATAAGTCAGGAATCTGATGCTCAGTAGTTGTCGTTTGTTGATGTGGTTCATAACTGTTTCTCGTTTTTTATATAGATTTGACCGTTGGTTTTCCCGTTCGAATGGTTTTACACTAGTAATTTTTGGGGCCCTTTATAGCTTGCTGTTTGGTGTGAGCCAAGGCTCCGTGTTGAAGACCGTACTTTGACCTATAATGGTTTACTTTTATAAATTTTGACTTGGATGGAGAGTTGTCTCATTGTCACTCGTACCACATCTTCGTATATCTATCAATACTTTCAATGGGAACAAGTTGAAATCGAACAAAACAAAAAATATTATTGTTTAAACTAAACATTGGCAATCATACCACATCTTCTTATTTTGATATTGAACATGTTCTATATGTATTGAGGTTATTGACTAGAGTCAACACAACTGTGCTGCACCATGCCTTTATCCTGTAGTCTCATGTTATTGACTAGAGTCAACACAACTGTGCTGCACCATGCCTTTATCCTGTAGTCTCATGTTCAACTATTGTATGGTGCATAGTTAAATTGACGGGATAAAGTAAAAACTGAACCAAATTCTGCAGTCAGTTCTTTCTTGTTTTTGACATTTCAATGAGAAAAAGAAGGATAATGTTAAGACTCTAAACAAACAACATAGAACACCATTCTCTCCAACATTATCAGACTTTTGGTTACCTAACCAAACTTAAAGAATTTGGTCCACTGGCCCTGAAAATCAAATTTTGCAAAATTGGACTAAAGAATCAGTTGTGGTGGATCAAATAATTCTTATTTAGTCTAATTAAAAGCTTTATGTATCTTAAAATAAAACACATTTATGTCTTAAATTGGAAAATTTCAACATTTTATGAAAACATCTATTTTCATGCATTTATAGTCAATTATTCTTTTTGGCAAACACAGACTGCAAATTCTGACCAAACAAATACATATACATTTTTATAAACAAAAGATGTATATGTAGTCATGTAATAAATAAAAGAAAAATGTGTCTAAGGATACGAATGCCCCCGCTCAAGCTTTGCAATTTTCCAAGTTAAAAAGAGGCATAACTCTAGAACAGTAAATGACTCACTGCCCAAATTCCAACTCTCTCTGTATGCTGTAGTTTTTAACATTGATAATGAGTTTCATAAAATTTGGATGGGACAAACTTAAAATAGAGTGTGGTAGGCCTGCAATTTCATTGTGGAGACTGATATCTTAAATTCCTAATTTGTCTTCTTTATGGACTAATGTTAAAACTTACACTGGACTTTTGGGAGGCTCCAAGTTTGGGTTATGGATTTTTAGTCCAGGTGGCACCCTCAGTTTCCTTCCACCTCTTCCTGAAAAAGAAAATAATACAACTTATGGATTTCTTGGAATAAAACTTATAAGATTTACATTTACCCTGTTTTCTACAATTTTACATTTCCAACCACATAGAGGCTGCAGCATAGTGTTATCTATGTACCCATTCTGTACTTCATGGTTTCCAACCACATAGAGGCTGCAGCATAGTGTTATCTATGTAGCCATTCTGTACTTCATGGTTTCCAACCACATAGAGGCTGCAGCATAGTGTTATCTAAGTACCATTCTGTACTTCATGGTTTCCAACCACATAGAGGCTGCAGCATAGTGTTATCTATGTAGCCATTCTGTACTTCATGGTTTCCAACCACATAGAGGCTGCAGCATAGTGTTATCTATGTAGCCATTCTGTACTTCATGGTTTCCAACCACATAGAGGCTGCAGCATAGTGTTATCTATGTAGCCATTCTGTACTTCATGGTTTCCAACCACATAGAGGCTGCCGCATAGTGTTATCTATGTAGCCATTCTGTACTTCATGGTTTCCAACCACATAGAGGCTGCAGCATAGTGTTATCTATGTACCCATTCTGTACTTCATGGTTTCCAACAGTTTTCCAGACCTATTTTCATTCTGCCTGTAGATAATGAGCAGATTATAAGTCTTCAATATAACTCATATATAAGTGTTTAGTGGTGAGTTAAAGATCAAGTCTGTGTTTCCTTTTGCATGATAAAAAATAATTTATTTATCTGCCATTTCCCCTCACATTTTTCAGTTTTGGTCTTCTTTTTTAAAATAACTGTGGTCACAAAATTTTGATATAATACATGTTAATAAATTTTGTGTTATGTGTAGGAGTAGAATGTACATACAACGATATATCCTTCTGACATCTTAAACTATCAAAAATAAATTGAATCTTCTTTTTTCCCCTATTATACTTGGTAGGGCAAATGACGGTAAACTTTTTAAATGTTTGCTAATTGTCAAGACATAGATCTGTAAAAGAAGTTTTTTGTAAACAATATTAAAGACAATGAACTCCTTTGACAGTGTTTTTGTTAGGTTGTAATAAGTGGAATATGTACTCAATGCACTGATAACACATTACACGATGACATTTAAATATCTGCTGGTTTTGTTGTGTTGTTGTTTGGCTGTCCAATTAACATTTAATTCTTCATATATATATATATATATATATATATATAAGTATATATATATATATATATTGATTGATTTGTAAATCCTATTTATAATTAATTTTTTATTAGCTTCCAAAAAAATAAAAAATAAAAACACAATGGATTTTATTGACAGATTATTATTGTGACTAATGATCATATTTATGTAAGCAAAAATATATTTAAAACTTCATTCATCATCAACATAAATACACTGAAGGACAATCAAACATCAGTGTTTTTATGAGGTAACCAACTTTCTACAGATTCCAACAGTGCATCATGAATCACATGTGATGACACATCTACAAGACCTTGAATTTCCAATTTACTGGTCATTCCTACAGTAGCATATATCACAACATGACGGAAGCTATTTTTAGAAATGATCAAATCTCAGGTTATATTATCTACCTTTTGCTATAATTGACCTAGTCCTTCAGTATAAGCAAGTACCAGGATCCAAAATCTAGGTCAAATACTGATTAGTTTGTGAACTCTTCTTTTGTGTGTCATTTACGTTAGTAAAGACTTCCAATAACAAACAAACAACTTGTTTTCCTGTTGTTAAGATTTCCTGTACTTGAAAACATCAATTGATCTTTATACCTATTATTATGGCTCTATAGGCATGTTAAAAGACTTATTTTCTTAAATTCCCCTCCATTTTCCTGGTTCAAAGATCAGGTGTATATTGTATTAATAGCAGACCAACAGGAGAGCTTTGCAGGGGACTCATTTCACTGGAAATACATCAAATTGAAATGGTTATTTTATTATTTATTTACATTTTAAAACTTTGGAAAATTGTTACATCTATCTTTCTAGTCTTTGTACAGAATTTTGCATCAGACCCATAAAACCCTGATCCAATTGGTTCTTAATTGACTACTGGTTTCCTCGAACTTTTGATGATCTCTGAAAATTACAACAGGGTATATGAATGTAAATTTCTTCCTAGATGTAATGGCACTTCTCCAATACCAAGAAGAATATATATACTAGTTTCATACTATAAAGTGGGAAATTCAGAATTACAATAAAAATTGCCAAAACATTACCTGGCAATAAAATATTATCTTTCAGGAAGAACAGAATCAACATGATCAAGGACATTTAGTAATATGCACAAAAATAAATCCTAGCCAATAGATTTGGCCCTAGAAATCCCCAAATTTAAAAGTTATGGAAATAAAATAGCATCCTTTAATTGAATAAACTGTTAACACAGAGATATGTCTGCTCATTTTGATAATGCAAATGTTGAAATTAAAATAGCAATACTTTTACATGTAAGTTATGCAAATATTCAAAGTCAATGAACAATGACTGAAGGTACAGGGCTAAACAATCTCCATGGAAATGAGATGTGCCAATGCTAATACAACTGCATACCAAATATCATTGACCTACAACTAATGGTTCCATAATTAGGGGTGGGGTTATATTATCTTCATAAACTGACCTAATTGACACTTAACATTAGTGGTTCCCATAAACTGACCTAATCACAAACTAATACATGAAACAAGCATACCTATGTCCAATGCTAATACAACTGCATACCAAATATCATTGACCTACAACTAATGGTTCCCCATAAACTGACCTAATCGACACCGGAAACAGCATACCTATGTCTCGCTTTTCGACTCCGTCAAGGCGAGACAACCAGTCAAACCAACTTCAAAATGCAAAGATAGATCTAATGTAGTGTGCAATTTAACACATAATGCAATACATCAGCAATGCAGAGACAGCACTAATTCTTTTTCTCCAGTCTTTCCACAAATTTTTTAGCACATATCACAAGTATTATTTTCGTGTAGAAACAACACTTCTTAGTACAGTATTTGCAACTTCCTTTCTATGAAGATTAAATAATGAGCCAGTATTTTACAATTAAAGGAAATGCCACCTGCTACAACCTACCCAATACACATAACACCCTTAACTGGGTAATTATTCTTTAATTTTCATCAGAGCCTATGACTGAAGTAAGAAGGATTTCATTTTACAAGACATTCAAACTGGAAATTTTATGCATTTGAAAATACATGCAGTTATCTGGATATATGCTTTTTAATATGGAAACATAAAACAAATTCTCCCCAAATATTAGCAAATATAAACATTGAATTGTTTAAAATAATGTAGATATCATACGAAAAAAACTTACAAGCCTCCATCCTCCAAAGTTACAATTGAACACATTATATATAGTACTTTAAAAACAAATTTTGAAGCTGTATTGCTTTAACCTTTAATCAAACGTCATACATAAATAAATTTATAAGCCTGTTTATTTCAGTCTACACATACTTGTATTACTGCATAATGTAATGTTTACATGTACAGTAACAATAGAAGTAGTTTGTGGCCTTACAAAATATCAAGCCAGAAATTTTTTTCACACACATCTCATCATTAAATATGGTATGTCTAAAGAATGCCACTAATTCCTTCTAGACATATTGGTGAAAATTCTCCCAACAAAAGAAATTTTCCAAAATCTATGTAATTTGAGATTAAACTAACACTTATTACCAATAATAGGAACCAATTAAGCATGACCTCAATTAAGTAATTGATTTCTTACCTTTGTTGTTCATCTGTGTAGGAGAAACCCCTCCCATAGTACCAGGTACATTCACCTGAATGGGATTAGCCATCATTTTGAAAACACTTTCTCTCCAATGTCAATTTCTGGTACACAATTCACAATGAATAATACACTTGCAGATGCAGATATTGCACAATGGATGAAATAAGAAATCTGGTAGAGAGCAAGCCCCAGGGATTTTGTTTTCCTGTTATTTTCTCGGAATTCCAAGTAAACTACTACAAATCACTAGCAAATATTGGCAAGATTCACACAAACATGAATCATCTGTCCTGATTGGCTGGACAAAAACAGGTCAATATTCAGTTCATAGGTAATTCATTCATACAAATGTGACTCAGTATCAACTGATTGTAGCCCATTGGATAAAGGCAAATCATGAATAGTTATGAGGGAATACCCTGACAGCATGTTATACCTTTTGTCAAGTCGTGACTAAGCTATTTACAGAACACTATATATATAATCTACCATCAAACACAAATTAAAAGGTATTCAAAAAGATGTCAGAGAAAGCATATACATATATATATATACATATACATTGTAGATTACTATCCAACATCAAACTTTTTGTCAAAAATTTTAAAAATTAATTCAGGTACATGTATTTGTGATATAGTAATAAAAAAATTAGTTTAAACAATGGATAAAACTAAAATTAATCAAATACATTTTCCACACATGCATTTAAAATAAAGAATATTTGCTAAAATTACTGCAAAAAGGAAATTTTCCAAACATTCACACTTAAAACTGCTGGAATTATAATGATTTTCAATAAATTGCTATAAAGAAAGGATGGACTTTTTACACTTGAAACATTTCATTTCCTTTGAAAATTTTCATTAGAGTAATTTCCTAATAGCAGGATTTTTCAAAACTAAAGGACATTCCTACGATTCCTAAGAATTTTTAATTCATTTTCTAAAAGGTCAATCAGTAAGACAATAGTTCTACATAATATACCCTCTTCCCTCTTGTTCTATTTTTCTTGAGCAATATATATTAAAGGAGATGTGGGGTTTAAATACATTTTCCTGCACACAAAACCCCATGGGTTGATTTGGGTATAGAAATATGGTCATTCCTTGATCTTCTTCCGACCTACAGTAAAACCCTTACTAAAGTGGGGCATTTGGAGACGTGAAATATGATGCCTTGCGAAGAGAGAGAGCCACACTCCCGGCACGTTGAGAACCCTTGCAGCAACTTTGAGGGGTTGCAAGGCTAAATTTCTGCTCCTATCCAAAATACCTTCCTTTTCAAGTAGCATTCCAAACAAGAATTCTGTTGTTAGTTTTTTTTTTCATTTGGAAAGGTGTGGTAAACAAACAATTTAAAATCGGGCCTTAAAGTGAAATTTCATACATCCTTCAAACAATAACAAGTGAAGACATGTTAACTACTGTATATGATGGGAATTTTGTAGGTAGCAGTTCTAGCATAGCAGTAAATAGGAATTATGTGGGCAGAGGTTATGTCACAACAGTAAACTCAACAGGGGAGCATCTCATTCACTGTCAAAAGTCTGTTCAACTGTTTCACAGCATTCTTTTAAATCAAGCAATAAAACTTTCTTTTGCATGGCATTTTAAATGGGAAACTGTGTCGTGATAACACTTTTCTGATATAAATATAGCCTCCCACACTTCCCACTCATAATTTACATGATGAGGAAGGAAACAATGGCTTTTTAACATGTAGAAATTAAAGTTCTTATGAACATTTTTGTTTGAATATTTAATATCTTATATATGCAGATTATCATGTGTGATACAAAGACCTCTGAGTGAAAGAGATGACACACTTAAATGTCTGGCCTGCAGAAATATTCAATTATTTTAACAGAAATTAACTCTTTTAAGTTTTGAATCGGTCAGGGTCAAATGAAACCGATCAGGCATACATGTTATAATTATATATGAATGACCATACATGTATACAAAATATTTAAAACCTTTCAAGTATATTTAAGAAAAGTAGAACTAATTCAAAAACTTAAATCTGACAAGAGCAGGGAAATGATGTCAAGACACCAAATATTGCTGAGCTTTCATGCATAGGTGCTGAAAATTCTACATTCACCTTACCACTTGAGTGTGAAACATGCTGTCAAGGTCAAATGACATATATGTTAGATGGACATATTATCCTCACAACCAAGCCATATTGGCTAGCCTAGGGTCACAATTGTAGAAAAATGGGAAAAAAATCCTACAACAAATTCAATAATAGCCAATGCACAACTCAAATATACAACAATCATTCTGTGAAATTTCAAGGATCTGGCTGTAAGAATTGATTACACGAATTTGGTTCCGTCATTTGTAAATTTTGCCTAAAAATTACTAAGTTCCTGAGTCTGGAAAAATGTGAAAAAGTTTCTCAAAAATATCCATTAATAGGGGAGCATAACTTCAATTGGTCCATCATCTATCTGTAAAGTTTCAAGAATCTGTGTTTAAAACTTTAAGAAGAGTTGATAACACGAAATAGGTACCCACTTTTCCCTGTCTAACCATCTGCCAACAAGACATCACAATCATGTATTATATCTTACAAACAGATCTAATCCTGAAAACTTGACCTGACTACTGGAGTGCAGAAATTAGGTCATGGCCATATAAAATATGAACACATTCTGCTCACCACTTTTCCACATAACAAATATTGTTGACCAACCACACACTTATAATCATGTTGAAATTTATTTTTAATCTTATCTAAAGATGAGTACAAAAGCAAATTTTTAAACTGATTATTTATGTGTCCCTTGAAGGCATCAAAATGGGGCAATAAATAAAAATCACATCTGTTGTCTTGCTTTGTCAATCTCATACTTTGTTAAGCCACAACTTGAAAATGGCATGACAGAATTCAACAGATAAATTCTTCTACAAGATATGAAGTGATGCACGCTATTTTATTTTTTCAGCTGAACATTTTTTGGGTTTCAGTCACACACAAAAATACTTTTTCTGCCATTTTTGCTTACACTATTTGGGGAAAAATCACCAAAATATGCATGTTAATAGAAGCCAATGCAGCTTTCATTCTTTTTTTTATTATATTTTTAATTTATTTGTAGAAGGTCCTGTACATGTAACAACAACACTTTAAGGCATTCCTTAAAGTGTTGTTGTTACAGGAACTTCTACATTTTATGTTTTTATCGTAACGACCCTGCATACCCAAGGTATCCACTTTATGGAATCTACTGACAGAAGATTTACCAGGCGTTGGTTCACTTGTGTTTAAATTTTTTAATTTATTTGTATGGGTTTCAAAAAAAGGAAGACAAGCATATACTTTGACACATAAAAAAAATATTCTTCTGCCTTTATGCAAACTTATTGAGATACAAATGTGTCAAAAGAAGTCAGTGAAACTATTTTTAATGATGCTGATCTATTTAGAAAAGACACAAGATGATCTCATATCTTCCATCTTGATGTCAAAAAAATGTAATTGCATATTCCTCATTTATCATGCTTTATATCTTAAAACAAGGTCATCTATTAGCGAAAAAAAAAAAAACTTCTTTCAAATTTTGCTTCAGATGTTATCTTTTAATTAATAATCATAAAAAAAGGTTCTGTTATTAGTAACAGTAAAATTAATAAAAGAATAGAGTTCAATGTCCCCAGCATTGCACATATTTAATCTGTCCAAGGGCAATAAATAAAAAAAAAATTTTTTTTTGTTCTTTAAATTTTTCATAAAAATCTTAGAGAAATGAAGGCTTGATAGCAAATGCAATGTAATTTTCCATATAATTAATACTTCCAAGGTGCATAACACTTTTAAAATGAATTGATTGGCACTGATTTTCAAACATATCCAAGACATAGCTGATACAATGTATAAATCTATGATATAAGTTTCATAAAAATCAGGCAAGAATTGCACACTTGAGAGCACTAACAATGTAATTTTCCATATAATTAATATTTCCAAGGGGCATAACTCTTTAGAACAAAGTTGATCAGCACTGATTTTCGACCTTGTCTGAGACGATGCTAATATCAACCTATGATATAAGTTTTATAAAAATCTGGCAAGAATTGTACATGTAAAAACTCTAACAAGACCAGACAGACATATGGACAGATGCCTGGTATTTCTATGTCCCCTGCAACATGTGGTGCGGGGGACAACAAAGACTGTAGTACATAAATATTGACAACAGGGGATCTCAATATCTCGCTTCTGCCATAAGCCAATTAGGCGAGGCATAGAGATCCCCTTGTCATCATGTGGGTTCAGTCTGGGGTTCAAAGTTTTTTACACATCAATAACTTTATAAGTTATGTCAACAAAGAAGATACTATTAACTCCTGAAACTCAAGAGAAACACTTTTCCAGTCATTCAGTCTTTTTCTTGTACCGAATACACCTCAAAGAAATATCATATTTCTCCCTGGACATTAACACATCAATGAAATATAATATTTGTCCCTGGACATTAATACATCAATGAAATATAATATTTGTCCCTGGACATTAACACATCAATGAAATATGATATTTGTTCCTGGACATTAACACATCAATGAAATATAATATTTGTCCCTGGACATTAACACATCAATGAAATATGATATTTGTTCCTGGACATTAACACATTAATGAAATATCATATTTGTCCCTGGACATTAACACATCAATGAAATATAATATTTGTCCCTGGACATTAACACATCAATGGAATATCATATTTCTCCCTGGACATTAACACATCAATGAAATATCATATTTGTCCCTGGACATTAATTATATATAATACATCAATGAAATATCATATTTCTCCCTGAACATTAACACATCAATGAAATATCATATATATATTTCTCCCTGGACATTTACACCTCAATGAAATATAATATTGGTCCCTGGACATTAACACATCAATGAAATATCATATTTGTCCCTGGACAATCATTAAACACATCAATGAAATATCATATTTCTCGCTGGACATTATCACACCAACAACAAACCAATTGATAAAAACAATGTAACACAGACAATTTAGTCATACCAAAGTTAAAACCACAACTGGGGGTAATAACAAAAATAGACAGTCAATATTTAAAGCTACATTGCTGCATTTAATTCTATTTTTAACATGCATATTTTGGTGATTTTAATGCTTCAACTTTGTTTTTGGGGGTAAAATTGATGCATCAATCATTAGTTTGCCTTTCACATCAATAGTATTGCTTTCTACAAACCATTGCAAGGGTGTTATATTTAACATGAATATAAATTACATTTACCATTTCAAATTCTTGTTCTTCCATTTATCATGATTTGAGACATGTATCATCTCCAAGTGGTACTGTTTACATGTCATTACTTTTAGCTAGACTAATGTACAGTGGTCTTCAAATACGCTACATTGCATTTCTAATTTTTTATAGTCTGTCCTAACAACTTATCAAATTTGTGTCATATAAAAATTAACAAGGGAAGTTGGGTCTATAATTATAAGATAACAAACAGCCTTCTCATAAAAGAAAATCATGTAAAAGGGTTTATTTAAATTGGTGGAATACCAGGTATTTTATCCTTTCCCCATTTTGTGCCTATAGGATGGCCAATCAGGTGTGCCTTAAAAATCTAAAGAAAAATTTTAAATGTATGTTCAACTTATAAACAATAAAACTCCATACAACAAATATGTTTAATTGGAACAGAGAAAAGCAACTGCATATACATTGAACAAGTTATGTCAAATGCGTTTTGTTAAAATATACTTTTTCACTTTTTTGTCTTTTGGAAAATGTTGTTTGTGCTGTATTTAGACCCCTCTACCAAGAAATTTGTTTACATGCACACGATAAAATTGCATTAGAAAATGCAATTTTATACGTGTGCATGTAAAACAAATTTCTTGGTAGAGGGTCTAAATACAGCACAAACAACATTTTCCAAAAGACCAAAAAAGTGAAAAAGTATATTTTAACAAAACGCATTTGACTAACAGGTCGAACAACGGTTGTTCTTAAACCCTGCTGACTGCCATTGGCGATTGCCAAATAAACTGATCACCAGATGTAACAAAATGGATCTTAATATTAATTTAATACCAAACAGAAAACAATAAACTTATATATATATATATATATATATATAAAGTGCCTAGAAAATCAACCTAACAATGTTAAGAGTAGATCTGATTCTTTACTTCCTCCTCGACCGGGGCTGGAACCTGTACTTTTCACTTCATACTTCTACCACAATATATATTATACTATATATACTAGAATGCCTTTACAAGTTGAAGTATTTAATGCACGGAAGTGTAGCTTTATATGCATTAAATATGTTAATGAGTAAGGAGTGGCTATACATGATTTGTATTATCAATCATTGTTAATGGGAGATGAGGTATATGTCAGACCAATGAAACTTAACTTTCATGAAACAGTGGTGTGCTTTCTATGCTGTTAACATAAAACGTCTCTTATTTTCATAAAATGAACACTTGAAGAAGTGTTTTCAGTAGGATTTGTATTTCAGATACATGTGAATGAATTGTTGCCATGGGATTTACATTGAGATTAACAGAACCAAGAGCTTTATGCATTATTGAATAGTGTTCCCTTTCTGAAATTCTTGAGGGGGGGAAATGCAAAATCTTAATTGATGTATACCTGCTTCCAAAGCACAAACCGGACATGTAGTTTAAGAGGAGTTAAACCTTGTAATAAGAAGGAAACATTGTTATAAAGGGGCATTATATAGAGCTGTCAAATTCATAACAGATTTGACTTAAATTCTCATATTTGATTTACATGTATAACATACTTAAACATACATCCAAAACATTCAAAAGAAACAATTAAAGATTGCATGGACTTGTTATAAATATAATGTACATCAGCAGCATTTCAACCATGTGTATTTCAGACTAGACGCCATCTACCGTAATTCAAGATGACCTCAGACAACTTGTGATGGTCATACTTCCAATGTAATTATATAAACTAAAATATAAACAGGCAGACAGACAAGCAAGTGAAATCATATAATGACAATTTTTGATGTCTGTTTACATGTATATGAATGATTTTTAGTGGCTGGAATCAGTCAACGAAATGGTTCTTCTTGGTAGCTTAGCTTGCATGTTTCATTTTTCAATGTTGACATTATTTTCTTTTAAATAATTACATTAACTGAACACATGTGTAACCCATCCCTTGCTAAAGGTCAAATTAAAGGTTGCATGAATACTGATTCAAATGAGGTTGAATTATGGACTTGCAAGCCAATAATACATTATATATCAGTGATGTTTTAGAGCTTATTTTGACAAAATTGAACCAAACTGACTCAGGGTTCTCACTAAAGATTTTTGAAAGCGATTCCAGGGAGTGGTCATTTTTGGCCATGGAGAGAGTCCAACAGTCATGACAGTGAGAAGTATTTATAAAATTTATTATTTCAGTCTCCATATCAAAATAGAACAGGGAAATGACATCAAATTTAGATTATTTAAAAACTTTTGCTATAAAATGATGATATGTGTGCTCAGTTAATGCAACATTTTACAATCTTGATACATCTTTGGACTCATTAGTTTTGAAAATGATGGGAGTTCAGACAGATTTTCACGAGTTTAGGACTCATGGACTTGCCTTTGTGAGAATCCTGGCTGACTGCTAATAGCAAAATATTATTTCAATCTTTTGCTTTTATAAATATTTTAAACACAAGAGTGAACATGCTAAAATGTCTCATCTACATGTACATGTACTTAACTTATCGCAATTGAACTTTTGTTGAAAGTCTGTAATGTGAAGTTTTACTACAAGTATCACATAAACTTAACATTATCAATTGCAATGATCCATGGGAATGAGGTCAGGATCAGGTTAGAGGTCAGACAGACATGTACTTTTTAGAATCATACTATACACCAACTAAGTTAGCCTTTTGCTTATAGCATCAGAGAAACAGACCTTAAATTACAACAAGAGTGCACACACTGAAAAGTCTCGGCTGTTTTACTCACCATTGATTTTATGTTGAAAGTCTTAAAGATAAAGGTTTTACTACAAGTATCACATATATAAACTTAACATTTTTAAAGATCCATGACAATGAGGTCAAGGTCAGAGAAAAACTGTCCCACAGACATGTATACCTTACAATTATTCCATACACCAAATATAGTTTACCCATTGCTTATGGTAAATGAAAAACAGACCATAACATAAAAACTTTATGTTAACCAATGAACCATGGAAATGAGGTCAAGGTCAGATGATACTGGCTAGACAGACATGTACACTTTACAATCAATCCATACACCAATTATAGTTGACCTATTGCTATTAGTATTTGAAAAACAGACCAAAACACAAAAACTTAACATTGACCAATGAACCATGAAAATGAGCTCAAGGTCAGATGACACCAGCTAGACAGACATGTACACCTTACAATCATTCCATAAACCAAATAAAGTTGACCTATTGCTTATAGTGCTTGAAAAACAGACCAAAACACAAAAACTTAACATTGACCAATGAACCATTAAAATGAGGTCAACGTCAGATGACACCAGCTAGACAGATATGTACACCTTACAATCATTCCATACACCAAATATAGTTGACCTATTGCTTACAGTACTTGAAAAACAGATCAAAACAAAAAAAATTAACAATGACCAATGAACCATGAAAATGAGGTCAAGGTCAGATAAAACCTGCCAGTCTGACATGTACCCCTAACAATCATTCCATACACCACATATAGTTGACTTGCTGCTTGAATTGTAGTATCTGAGAAACGGACCTAATCATTTTACTTTAACCTTGATCACTGGTCCATGAATTGAAGTAGAGGTCAGGTGAACCCTGTCTGACAGACATGTAGACCTTGCAAGAATCCCATATACCAAATATATTTATCTTACTACTCATAACAAATGAGTATTTCACATGACTAAAAACTATAAATTTTTTTCAAACAGTCGCTAAACAATGAAAATGAGGTAAAGGACAGAAACTTCATAAACTTTGTAATGTAAGTCTACTGTAATAGTTATACACTGAGGGATAGGTGTGTCTGGATAAGAAACCCTGACGGCCGGAGGCCGGAGGGGTTTCTTATCCAGACACGCCGTATCCCGAAGTGTATAACTAACTTACATCCGATGCTAAACCCTATATTTGTTTACATGGAATATTAGATGAAAAAGAACAGATAGCATTTTTATTGACAATATCAAACCATGATTAATAAGAATTTTTTTTTCTAAATGAAACCCCACTAGTAACCTTACTTTGACGATCTTCATTCAAACTTTGACAAGTGAGTAGATTTTACAAATGTCAAAGTTGCCGTTTTGCATATTCCCGTTAATTCCATGTGCTTATATGGATCAGCAGGTCAAGGTTGGCTGTATCGTGCATTCTTATAATAAAGAAATACATCATGATCCTTGTATGCAGTTGTCAATATGGACGGGTATAAGACGGACAACATTTTGAGTCAGGCGTTGGATTTGGCAGCAGTGACTGAAGATAACGCAATATTTATAACCCAAAGTACTTACATGTATCAGTTTAATGAAGGTTATCATTAATGTATTTCACATGTTACGGTTTTATCAAAAAAAAGCCCCCTTCTTCTCAACATTACACAAAGATTCATACTGAGGGATAGGTGTGTTTGGATTAGAAACCCGACGACCGGACACGCTTAACATACAAAAATACAGATTGCATATGTAGGAACCACCCTTTCTTGGACAATCCAAAGGGGGGGTTCCGGAGGTTGAAACCCCCCTTTTTAAACAATCAATGCTTTTGAATGGGTACATATGTCTGAAACCCCAACCCCCCCTTTTTATACAATTATTTTATGATTAAGACTTAATCCAAATGAAAACTATATGTTTTTAATGTACATGTATAATTCAAATAAAAGTTCTTCACATGTATATTCTTTAAGACATTGCCTTATGGGATTAAAATTGTAGCTTCAAGCAAAGGCATATTTAAATGTTTTCTTTTTAATTTAAAATAGATGCTTAATATTTTTAAGCAAGGGTTTCCAGAAACCCCGCTCGTCACACCCTGTTGTCAAAATCCATTGTTATTCGTAACAGCAGATCTATTCAATATACACTTGTTTCAGAAATAGAAACTATGAAGTATAACAATAGAACTGGGGTGTAAGCCTACATGTTACAAATGTATGATGCATTCATCAGGTCTTCTACCTTCTGAACTTTACGGCTTTTTTTACAAATACTTAAAGCCGCCGCCAGATAGTAATCCCTAAGTCACTTTGTTGCCGATGAGACAAAAAAAATATAACAGTATAACTAAAATATTCCTTGTACTATGAATGTTGTAAAATTCGAAACTATCTGCAAACAGGAAGTGGATACATAGTAACATATAATACATGGTAGATGTATTGTAAATTCAGATATTATTGCGTGCATTTATTATTGCGATTTTATCATTTTAGAGTAAACTGCGTTTTTAATTTTAGCGAAATTGAGAAAAATCATGTTTTATTCATTTAAGGTTATTCAGGGTATACCGCCATCTTGAATTGTACAATCACAGTATATAATCGGTCTAGTTCTTTGCCCAAATCTGCAAATTTGGAGACAGATTTGCAATTTATTGGTTACACTGGTTATTTATATAAAGAAAACTTAGTGATTCATTGCATTATCGAAATTGTTTTAACAAATACCAAATATTTGTGTTTTAGAATCAATTTTCAAATATGCTATTTAAAGGGAGATAACACTTTTAGTACAAAATTTATACTGGACATATAGGGAAATTTTTATTTTTTACTTCTAGCAAGAAAACAAGTTCGGTGACACCATTTTTTCTTTCTATTTTCTTAAAATATATTATAAAACCTATCTTCTCATATTTTATTTGAAAATTCTGTCTTATAGATTTCCTTTTATGCACAAAAATGTGTTTTTTCATGAACAATCTAAGCAAATTTTGGCAATTTTGAACGACTCGTACCTTGAAAAATAGCGGTGACCCATACTTTTATTATTTTTTGAAAAATCATAGTAAAATCTTAATTTTGACAAAGTATTAGAAAATTCTGTCATTTTTTTCTATACCCTGAACTACCTTAATAAATTTCAAAATGCGTGTTTAAATTATTGCGACTATAACCCAGTCGCATTATTCGCAATAATAAAAACATCGCAATAATTTCTGAATTTACAGTAATAAGCGCATCATATGCCCGTCAACCTTTTTGCATCTTTATGCTTCAAATGAATTTATATGATCAATGAGAAAAACTGTGAGCACTGCTCAAATAGATTCCCCCACCCCCCTAAAAAAAAACCATGCACACAGTGGTACCCATTAACAAAAAACATAAATAATTTGGCACTGTTGATTGATTGATTGATTGGTTGGTGTCTAACACCACTTTTAACACTATTGTGCTATTTCGCGGCTGTCAGTTTTTAGTTTTACTGTGGAGGAAGCCAGAGTGCATGGAGAGAACCATCGATCTTAGGCAGGAAAACTGACAATTCTAGTCAATTAAGATTGGAGTCAAGTGCACCTGCCCTGCTTGGGATTCGAATTACAACCTCAGCGTTGATTGGCTAGTGATACAGTAGTTCGACTTCTTAGACCACTCGGCTACTGAGGCCCCTTTTGGCACTATTATGGCTACCTGAAGTTTAACTAATCAGTTAGAGGCCTCAACTTTTGAACAAATAAAAATTCTATAACAGTCCAAAGTGTGAAAAATGTACAGTTTTCAACATTTTTCAAGGAATAAAGTGTTCCACAACTCTGCAATGTCATGTCAGAAATTTATAAAAAAAAGCAAAAGAGAGTTTATTTCAATAGATATAAACTTCTCTAAGCGTTTTTGAGTTATTGTCCGAAAACTGGAAAATCCCCTTTTTAAGAATAAAGTCCCAATACTCAAAAACATAAAGTCAGAAATTTTTAAAAATCGAAATGGAACTTATGTCAATATATATAAACAATTCACCAAATTTTCATGAAAATTGTTCAAAATATTTTTGAGCTATAATCAGAAAACTGGAAAATCAATTAACTCGGAAATGTAAAATCTAAAATTTATAAAAATTGAAAGGGAGCTTATGTCAATAGATATAAACAATTCACCAAAGTTTCATGAAAATTGGTGAAAGCATTTTTGAGTTATTACCTGAAGTGTTGACAATGGACCGACAGACAACAGTATACCATATAAAATTATATGTCCCGTAAACAGGCATATAAAAATTGCTTACTCGATGCAACTTAACATTATAAAGCTGCAGACCAAATAATAGATCATTCCCTTCCATAGAAGACAAGAAAGTTTTCTTTCAGACGGACAGAGTGGAGCTGTTACTAGACCTACTTCCCCCTTTGGCGATGCAGATAATAACAGAAGTTAACTCACTTGAAGAATAAAGGAAAAATAATTATTCGTTACAATATATAAATATAGTAGTGAGAAACATTGAAACAATACAAAACTGATGTGGTAGTAGTCAATGTATATGTTATAGTACAAATTGGAAATCAGTAGGATTCAACTGACTTCAAATTTGTTCTGTAATATATATATTTTAATAAGAATGCATCCATTGGACAACATCAAGGGTCCAGAAATGGTAAAATTTTCCGCTCATTTGAAAAGTGAGAGTTAGTAATTTTTAATTGGTAGAAAAATTTCCAAACTTAGCTTTCATACTTTTTTTCTTTTATAAGTCTCCTATATTCATAAAAATTTGTTTGAATTAAAACATGTTATAATTAGTAAAATATATGTAAAATTACAATATGTTGTTTATAAATTTCCAAGAGAGATAATCTAAAATCATTGATCTTTATCTCCCTTTAAAACTTCAATTAAACTTAAATAATTTGGACATATTTGCTAGCAATTCAAAAATTCTACATGTCCATTTGTACCTCTCACCTTTTGAATGACTCCTTACAATTCAACATTAGATGTATGGAAATTTTTTGCTAAATTTTTCTATTAACAATAAAGTGGAATAACAGTCTTAAAGGATTGTAAGTATGTTTTATTTTATCCCCTTGCACTTTGATGGCTTGACTGGTTTTCTTCAGCAGTTGGTTAAAATTTCTGACCAGTTGAACAAGTTTTGTTTGATAAAACAATTTGCAATTGGAGCAGAATTTTGAATAAACTGCAATAGGTGGAGAGCAACACCCACAGAGGCACAGTCAAGTCACAGTAAATGCTTCTACAAAAACAGGCAAGAAATTGCATACAGCTGAAAACCGTTGATTAAGATTTGTTGATGTTGTGACGTCCAGTATAAATTAACAGTTTAAAATTTAAAGATTTTGACTTTCTTGTTCTGGTTACAAAATTTCAGAAATCTTGTAGTTCAACAGTGAAAAACTTTCCAGACTCTTGGACAACAAGATCTGTCCTAGTTTAAATCCTTAAATTTGATATTATATATATTATAAAGTTCACATCATAATACATATTTGTTCTAATTTCAAGTTGCTGTGACAATGTTGAGCTGCCTTAAACAAAGTCTAAACTGTAAACACTCATTTTTTGTTTGTTTGGCCTAAATAGTCCTTTTCTGTAACATATATACATATATTATATTCTCAGGAATGTTTTTTAATTGGCTTTTTTTACAAAAATATAAGTTATAGTTGTTTACTTCAACTACTTACTTACATCCATTTGGTCTACATTGTTCATGTACATGTATATATGTATGTAGATAGGGTATAATATTCAAGAAATATGTGCAAGGCAATCGGTATCATATTTGATTTCACCTCTTATATTCAACATTCGATCTTTCATAATTGAAATACATAATGATTAACGTGTTGTGTACTTGCAATTAGTTACATGTACAATGTATGGCCAGTGACAAATATTTGATTCCTTCTCAGGAAAAGTAACATTATATTATAATATACATGTACATGTACATACACAACTAAAACAGAGAAAGTCAATTATATAAGTTCAGTAAAGTGGAATGGGTTGACTAGGATGGAAAGGGATTAATTTAAATTGCAAAAGCAAAAAGAAGGTGTTTTGGTAGATGCAAAGTTTTGCTGTGACACAGGTTACCAATGCTAGATATTAAAAGGGTTCTTGTACATGTACAATAAGTAAGATAATTTTGTTCGACTGATATGACCATGATGACCTTTCATTTATTCAACATAACATTAAATGAACACATAAACAGGACAAACAAACTTACCAGTCAGCATCATACATAATAAATATTAACGATGCTAAAAAATTAGCATGAAGCAAAGACCTGGTACATTGTATGTAAATTTATTTGTTTTGGGGAAGTAAAAATTAATCTTCTGAAACGGAATTGCATTATGTTGTCACTTACATTATACTGAAATGATTCCCAATCTGTTTGGTGGCTTATAGTTATAGAATAAAATAACTGTTCTCTTTACATTATATATTTATATCTATATACACATGTGGCATGCATGATCACTAATTGCAGGTGTGAATGAACCAATATTGGTATCAAGACTTGCATAAGCATGAATGCAAGTTTATATGGATGGTTATTTATACATTGATATATAACATAAATTTATTTTATTTTTTATCATTGGTTTGACATAGAAGTTTAGGGTCACTTACCTATCAAAGTATTGGAGGAGGTCTGAAACATTTATCAATAATGTCGAAATGCAAGTGCATTAAAAAAATGTATTTGTGGTATCATTAATGTTGTTTTATTAAATAAATGTATCCTTTAATCCTAAATATTTGATGCATACCTGACATTTTTGTCTTTTGCAGAAGTTGCAAGGTGTATCACTTTCTAGGCCAAGGTCTTTGACTCGCTGGAATTTGCTCTACTATCAAATGATGATTATGCTGTAGAAAGCTTGCCAATAGCCTATTCACATATCGATCTGTAAACAATAATCCTTAAATTGGTTAACTGCTGATGCACAAATTTCTGCCTTGGTCCAAAGCAACCTCAAAAGTGTTTTCAAATGTGAGGTTGAAGAAACGGATGCCTATCACTGCCGAGGGAAACCCGCTTACGTCATTAATGAGTCACGTTTGTTGGGCTTGCCTTTTCTTGGTCCTAGGCTACAAGCTAAACAAACCAGTGAATATACTATTGATAATATGAAGTGTTTCAAAATAGCTTTATAAGTTGTAAATACTAAAACATATCATTATTTTACTGCTGCCTATATTAGAACATACTTCATTTCCTAGATTTTTTGAAGTCACGTGATCGCAAGTTGCGAAAGTCAAAATGGCGGACGTCTCATGAGATGAGTGACCGTTCTAATGTTTTAGTATTTCTCAACTTTGGAATGTTATTAACAAGTTTCACTGAATAATTTCGCAAGAGGGAAAATTTCAAAATGGACTCGTTCCAACGAGAATGGATAACAAACTTTTTGCACTCGTTTCCTCATGTTACTTTCTCTTTTAAACTTAATAATTCGACATTTAACCCAGATGATGTCGAATACAGAGAGGTAATATTAGCTATGATGTTACAGTTTTAAGAAAGAATTCTAAATTAAATAATTTTTACCATTTAATTCCTGGCATACTTTTACTCTTATTTTTATATGAGGTAGGCACCAAGGCACTTGATGAATCAGGGTTGTTTTGCCTCGATTCATTATACACCAATATCAAGTTGTTTTTTTATGAATGAATTACACAGGTTGACACGAGGTCAATCAGCGTAAACAATGTCATCGAACAATTGGTTCTTTATAACATAGGCGTTGTGAGATAGGAACTTTACAGGAAAGTGCACAAATTGGTCTACATTAAGGTCCAAAGGGTCCAAAATTAAACTTAGTTTGATTTTAACAAAATTGTCGGGTTCTATCATGTCTATTGATCCCAATATTGCTCCACTCTGATTCTCATTGGCACCCAGTAATTTAATCAAGATCTCATACATATATGTTACCGCTAAGGAACTGAAAAACTTTCAACAACACAGCAGTTGAAAAAAACCCATTCGGGCTTTCCAGTTTTACGACCCGATCCTTCTAAGATTTTTGTAGAACATCTTAGAACACATATGATATCTCGCAAATTTGTATCGGAAGAATATAAAATTTCCCGCAAAAATTAACCTTCAAGGATCATCAAGTAGCATCTGACTAAAAGTATTTTGCAATGAAACAAATTTTTTTCTGAAAGCTTAACAAAACCTGGCTAAGCATTGTATGAACAAAAGCATGCATCAACATAAAAGTTGATTTAATTAGTTAGGAATTGATTTGATATAAGTAGTTAGGCATTTCTTTTACTCCAGATTCAAAGTCTAAAGACAATAAATAAATAAGTGATTTTGGTAAAGCTGTCAAATCTATTATTAAGTCCTTAACTCTGATCAATTCCAAATAACAATTAGTCTTCTGGCAGCAGCCACACCCACTCAATTTGTGGGAAATTTTGTATAAATTACACCCATTTGAAATATAATCTGACAGAATTGATGAATATCATGATTATATAGCTTAAACATTAATTTGAGCTTCAGTTTTTAATTTATATATATATATACATTTAATATGAAATAAAATTGAGAATGGAAATGGGGAATGTGTCAAAGAGACAACAACCCGACCAAAGAGCAAAAAACAGTCCAAGGCCACCGATGGGTCTTCAACACAGCGAGAAAGTCCTGTACCCAGAGGCAGGCTTCAGCTGGCCCCTAAACAAAAATGTGTACTAGTTCAGTGAAAATGGACGTCACACTAAACTCCGAAACATATAAATGAACTAAAATTAAGAAAACATACAAGACTAACAAAGGCCAGAGTAATATGTTTTAAAAAGCAGCCTACCCAAAAAAAAATGTTCATGCTCTTATGTCGTTTTCTTGTCTTAAAGGGGCATTATATATATATAATTAGCTGTCAAATTCATGTTCATAGATTTGACTCAAATTCTTATATTTTATTTTTTAATATACATGTACTAAAACGTATATCCAAATTATAAAAAGTCTTAAAATAAACAATTTACAATGCATGGACTCGATAATATGTATCAGCATTTCGTGTGTAATTTAGTATAGACGCCAACTGATTAACCATCGAGGTTACCTCTGAAGACTGCTGACAGTCATACATGTATAACGTGATATAAACATAAATATACATTTGTAGATAAAAATAGAAAGCGAACACGTGCAATTTGATTTTTCTAGGTCTGTTTGATTTCATTTTATAGGATAAAATGTTAATCATCGATTTTACCTTTATAAGAAAGAGTCTTTGTGGATCGAATCAGTCAACCAAGTGTTTTACGCTTGTTTCACTTTCAATGTTGACATTCTTTTCCTTTTAATCACTGAGCATACCTAGAGTTTATGCGTAACCCGTCTCTAACTAAGGGGTTAAATTGAAGTTCACATGAATACGGATTCAATGAGGTCGAATTATTCACTTACAAGTGAATAATTCATCAGTGATGTTTCTTTGTTTATTTTGACAAAATGGAACCAAACTGGCTGCTAAAAGCGAATTACTATTTCACTATTTCACTTTCATTAATGATTGAACAAAAAAAAAAATCATATTTTAATTATTTTTATATCTTGTAGCTAATGCCGCTTTAAATATGTAACTTATGCAAACCTGTTAACCTCTGAAGATGAAATGCAGGTCATGACCTGCATTGTCGAAGCAAAAGTCAGGTCATAACGCATATGAATTTTTTTTCAGTTGAATTTCAGTATTTAGAGTTTTTTTAATATTCTATTCCTACTATTATAAATATTCACCATTGTGAAGTATTTGCTGAAAATCATTTAGAATTTCAAATTATACTTTCATTTTACAAATGTTTAAACTTCATTGTATTTGTTAAATATTTATTATTTATCAAATATCTGTATAAAACACCGCCTCAGTGGTCTCATGGTAGCATGTTTGCCTCGAGTGTGGGGGGTCGTTGGTTCGAATGCCAGCCGTGTCAAACCAAAGACTTAAAAATTGGTACATGTATTTGCTGCTTCTCCCCTAAGCACATGACATTAAGGAGTAAGAGCAAAGACTGGTCAGCTTGGAGTCGGATTAATGGGTCCAGGTAAGGTGACATGTCTTTCTGCGGACTGTTACCTAATGTGAACTAGCACGTTAAAAATCCATCTCAGCATGTCGGTCTATTACAAAGCAGGGTAAATATTCATATTACATTTACATGTTCTTGTCCTGAATATGCATATTAATTTGCCACTGGACGTTAAGCAACCATCCATCATCATCATCTATATAAAACAATTCCCTCTTATTGTTTCATTCAAACTATTTTTATTAATGAATTTTATAAACCCCAACTATAATAAGAAATCAGCTAAAGCTAATGTGCTCCTATATATACACAAGAGAAAGAAGAAGTTACTGTTGTTTAACATGCTTATGTTCTTTAAATAAATGGTTAAAAATAGTTTAGGGACTTGTATCTGCAACAGATACATGTTTATAAGTATAAATAGGTTCAAATTGTTTTATGTTAACTACATACCCACCTAAAAAACAGCCTACCAAACAAAATTTATGACACAAATCGTTTACATTTAAAACAATTTGTGTCATAAATTTTGTTTGTTTGTTTGTTTAAAAAAATATACTCCTGCTCTACGTCGTTTTCCTGTCTAAAATATGTACTTATGTTGTTGGCCTAAAAAAAATAAAACCCCCACCTACCTACCCAACCCTAAAATACATTAGTAGGCAACATCAAACAAAATTTATTTTAAGGGTGGCCTAGGATAATTGATATTTGCAAACAGCAAATTTTATTAATCAGGACATAAAATTGTATGCCAAGCTTGACTGGCTTCAGCCTTTCTGGAGTACAATTAACGAGATAATTAGCAAATTGTTATTACCTTTCAATCAAGAGTATCAAAATTATGTTATGATAGGTGTAAATCATTCAATTTACCGTAAATTATTGAACTTCCTGTCAAAGAAGAATTTCGAATTTGCCATTTTTCAGTGGAAAAATGAGCCATTTAGACATTGCAAGTCTCATGGCACAAGGATAATGGGTGAAAACGGGTCATTTGATGAATTCCCAGGTTATTTGATCACCCGTACGGGTATTGAAAAATCTCAGGTGAGCTGGTAAATTCACAGGTCACACCCACAAAATACAGGACAGTTGATAGGTATGTTATGTTGTTGGCCACAAAAAAAATAAAATCCCTACCTACCTACCCAACCCTAGAAGGCATCATGGGTAAGCAACATCAAACAAAAAATTTGTTAAGGGTGGCCCAACACATACTCATGCATGTTTGTAAAGGTTAATAGGTGTACAATATGTAAGATGTAATTTCAATTATGGTGCAATGTTTATTTGATTTTATACGACTGCAAAAAATTTTTGGATCGTATAATTGTATGATGTTGTCGTCGTCTGCGTCGTAGTCCGAAGACACATTGGTTTCCGGACAATAACTTTAGTTTAAGTCAATGGATCTGTAGGAAATTTTTTAAGAAGGTTCATTACTACAAAAGGAAGGTTGGGATTGATTTTGGGTATGATGGTCCCAACCGTTTAGGAAATAAGGGGCCCAAAAGGGGCCAAAACAAGCATTTTTCTAGTTTCAGGATAATAACTTGTGTATAAGTATTTTGATTGCTCTGAAATTGTACCACAATGTTTAATACCACAAGTAGAAGGTTGGGATTCATTTAATGGGTTATGGGGCCAACAGTTTAGGAATTAAGGGCCAAAAAGGGACCAAAAACAACATTTTTTGTAGTTTCCGGACAATAACTTGTGTGTCAGTGTATGGATCTCTCTGACATTGTACCACAAGGTTCCATATCACAAAGGGAAGGCTGGGGTTGAGTTTCGGGATAATTGCCTTAAACTTGTAGGAATTAGGGGGCAAAAAAGGGCAAAACAAGCATTTTTTTTAGTTTCCAGACAATAAATTGAATAACTTGTGTTTAAGTGTATGGATCTGTCTGAAATTGTACTACAAGGTTCCATACTACAAAGGGAAGGATGGGATTGAGTCTTGGGGTAATTGCTCCAAGGGGGGTTTCCAAAAGTTTGAGGGGGGGGATTTTTTATTTCCAATTTTTTTAAGAAATTCATATTTTTTTTCAAAAATTTTCACATATTTCCAATTTTTAGAAAAGTTTAAAGAAGAAATCTTTAATTGTCAGTATTGTGCAATAGATTTGTAAGATCTTTGACCACATTTATTTTGTGTCAGAAACCTTTATTAGGTCAAAAATTTGATCACAATCAAAATTCAGACAGTATCAAGCTTGAATATTGTATCCAAATTTGCCCCAACTGTTCAGGGTTCGACCACTGCGGTCGTATCAGGCTGCGCTCAGCGAAGCATTTTATTCATATTTTGCATTCATTCCACGGTCATTCTTAATACATGTAGATTGCTTCCCAAATAATCTTACTTTCATTTGTTTTTCTCTGTTCTGTGTCTTATTCTTTTAGAAAAGGTTTATACTGCCTTCCTTCAACGTTAGTCAACTTTTTCTTTAATCACAGTTTTTCCCTTCACATTTACACAATGTGATTGCTGAATTTCTTACAAGTGAAGTAGTGATTAAACAGAGAATTAAAGTATGGGAAGACAATGATTTGATAGCAGTTTATTTGGATTAATTAAAAGTTTTTCTTTTCAAAAATTCTTTGCACACATGATGATCATGATGATGTTTTATAAAAGATTAGCATTTCAGTTCAATATAAAACATATTCATCTTTTTGTCAAATTTGAAGCACCATATTACTTTAATTCAACAATAATATCTGAGTGTTTGTTACATGTACAATTGTACCTATTATACAGATATTTTAGAGTTACATGTAAGTGTTTTGTCGGGTTTTAAAATATTTTTAATTATGTTGTAATAAATGATAGAGATAAAATATTTTAAAATCTGTTTTTTTTTATTTCAATCAGTACTGCGTTTCAAAATAAGAAATTCGCAATCTACTCAGAATCCTCATGATACAAATTATTGTCATTCTGTTATTAAATTAAAAAAAAGAAAAACTCTGCATGCAGTGAATTAAAATACACACTGAATAAATGTAAACACCATGTACACTTAACATGCTTAGGTACATTGTAGCTAATCAGAAACAATTACTTTAGGTGTATCATGTGAATTAGCACTATTCCTGGGATTTTCTACCATGCGATAAAAATCAGGCTTTTTAAATTTAATAGACTTGCATCAGTCATACCTTAGTACTACAACATTTTTACAAATGATTAAAACAAAAATTTCCTGAAAGGTATTTTTTTACAAGAAACATCCAAGATTGGCCCATTAAAAAGAAATCTTGTTTATTATTTAGTTGAAATAATTGTTTCTTTCTTAATTTAAAAAATTGATCTTTTTGGGTGCACATTTTCCATTTCAAGCTACTCAACTGATATGGGTTTTTCTCTGTCCAGTAAAGTATAGAGGACACAATATTGTCATAAGCCAATGACAATGACATTGCCTAGAAAAATAACACTACTGGGGATTCCTATATTTTCATGGGTACAAACTATCATGTATTGAGGAAAATTGATATTTTCATGGATATTTGATTTCATGGTTTTTGGCAAAGTCTGCATACAAGCCTATCAAAAATTTGCAATTCATTGAACACTGAAATTTGCAATTCACCTGTACCCATGAAATCTACAAAAATTGGTATCCAACGAATAATAATGAATCCACAGCAAGCAGATTATCTAAAAAGTAATTACATTTTACCCCAGGGCTGTCACCCTTTGATGAGATTGAAGTTCCCTCTTGTTTTTAAAACCATATTTCATCTAGCTAAATTTCTATAAGTAGTCATTGTATGATTGTATATAAGAAGGATTTTTTATTTATTTTTATAATTATATATATCTGAATAATATTTTGCCTATTATTTCTGAATAGGATTGTGTTGGGTTAAACTTTTTTTTTCTTTTTTCGACAGTTTGAATATATTAGTAATTTCTCAAAAGTACTTTTACAAAAGACTTTAATAACAGATTGAAGAAATTAGATACATGCATTTTTCTGTGACCTATAGACCTATAGACACATTTCTATTAGATTTAAAAGTCACGCTACTAAAGATTTAGCTACTAAAGATTTATTTTCAGGTGTTAATGTAATTGCTAATTATCTCATGATCACAGTCCAACATCTGTATCTAGGCATACAGACACATCAAACTTCTTTTTTCAGCTATGTTGTCCATTTCTCTTTTCTCTCGTACAAGTGTACAAGTTTTTGTTCTGCCCAAAACTGAGACACAGAAACAATGATGTGTTACAATGATATACACATTTGATTTTAAATTTATTACCATGGCTGGATTTTGACATTAGAAAAATGTATTTAAAGCTTCAATTGTATAAAATGCTTTTATATAATTTAACTAAAAATTTGAGTGATCAGGAGTGGGCTGCCTATGGTGTGTAGGGAACAGGAGTGGGCTTAATGGTGTGTGGGTGGATATTTAAAAATCTACCTTGGCTTTAGTGAAGATGATCTCTAATGATAGACACATTATAGATTTACTTAAGTAAAGTTATTGACACATTTTACAATGATTTAACTAAAGTTATTGACACATTTTACATTGATTTAATTATAGTTATAATGACACATTTTACATTGATTTAAACTTCTGACTGACTTAAACTATCTTAAAGGTCTTTAACCTTATGTCTGAATTTAAATAAGTAGGAACAGATTGTGTTCTATATTTGTAAGTTTTATATATATTTCGAGTTGGTCTGCCATTTAATTGAATAACATATTTTCCTTTTTTCGTTTAACATCTTAACAGAAAATATTTCACGTCACAGACCATAAGTGATTGTTTTTCAAAAGGTCATTAGGTCAATTAAAGCAAAACAGTTGTCAGTCAAGTCATAAAATGGAACTCGAAATTGGTGTACTTGTATACAAATACAAAATTTTATGTCATTTTTCATTTGTTCATTTTCATTGAAAATTTTATTTTATCTGTTGCAGTCAATCATATTCCTAGCCATATTACCAGTAGTTCTGTTTGTGCTGTTCTTGATAATCAGTCTATGTTGTACATGTTACCAATGCAAAAAAGAGAGACCACAGAAAAGAGTGAAGTCATGTTGTCCAGCTGGTATCATTGGAATCATTATATTTGTGGCCATGTAAGTTTTTATGCCCCCCGTCGTAGCAGATGGGGCATTAAGTTTTACCCTTGTCCGTCTGTACGTCCGTCAGTCCGTACGTCCCAAAGTTGGTTTCCATCTCTAACTTTAGTTTGCCTCAACACAATGTTGTGAAACTTATACACAATACTTATTACCACAAAACACAGATCAAGTTTGAATTTTGGTGGCGTCACTTTAACTGTTCTAGTTTTATGCCCCTTTACAAATGGAAAAATTGCTGAATTTTTCGTTTCTGTTCTCTAACTTAAGGTTGCCTCAACCAAATGTTTTGAAACTTATACACAATACTTATTACCACAACACTCAGATCAAGTACAAATTTGGGTAGTGTCACTTATACCGTTCTTCAGTTATGTCCCTTTATAATTTTATATGATATGCAAGCGGGGGCATCATCTGTGTCCCATGGACACATTCCTCATTTATATCTATCCATTTTGTTTAATATAAAACTTTTTATGCCTCCACCTCTCAGTGATTGATTTTTGGTGAGTTACAGGATTTAGTTTGTATAAAAATAAAGATGATTTAAACAAGGAGATGTGGTATGATTTAAATAAGGAGATGTGGTATGATTTTAGATAAGGAGATGTGGTATGATTGAAATAAGTAGATGTGGTATATTTGAAATAAGTAGATGCCATATGATTTAAATAAGTAGATGTTGTATAATTGCAATATTTAAGGAGATGTGGTATGATTGCTATACGGAGATGTGGTATGATTACAAGAAGGAGATGTGGTATGATTGAAATAGGGAGAGGTGGTATGATTACAATAAGGAGATGTGGTATGATTGAAATAAGGAAAGGTGGTATATATATATGATTACAATAAGGAGATGTGGTATTATTACAAGAAGGAGATGTGGTATGAATACAATAAGGAGATGTGGTATGATTACAAGAAGGAGATGTGGTATGATTGAAATAAGGAGATGTGGTATGATTACAAGAAGGAGATGTGGTATGAATACAATAAGGAGATGTGTTATGATTACAAGAAGGAGATGTGGTATGATTGAAATAAGGAGATGTGGTATGATTGAAATAGGAGACGTGGTATGGTTACAAGAAGGAGATGTGGTATGATTGCAAATATTATATCATATAGTGACTAAATTTAACAGAGACTATAAACTTAATCAAAGATCTGCCATCAACACCAAAGTCCTTAAATGACTAAAAAACCAATAAAAACATAAAGACTCATCAATATATGGTGGCTTAAAGTAATTTTTTAGCACTAAACATTCCACATTCTAATGTTCCTTCAGTTGACTACTGTAAATTCAGAAATTATTGCAATGTTTTTATTATTGCGAAAAATGCGACAGGGTTATAATCGCAATAATTTAAACTCGCATTTTGAAATTTTTTATATGAATTAAACATGATTTTTCTCAATATCGCAAAAATTAAAATCGCATTTTAGTCTAAAATGACAAAATCGCAATAATAAATGCACGCAATAATTTGTGAATTTACAGTAACAAATGGAACATACATTTGTTGTAGAGGAACATAAATTAAAAGTCAGTTTAGAAAAAGTATTTGAAGTTATAAATAATGAAAAGTATTATGGGCAACAAGAACACAGGTACAGGTAAAAATATACTTGATAATGCCAAAGAAAATGACCATATTGCAGGTATAATGAGATATTCAAAGAATTTTGATTTCATCTACCCCTACCCCAAACTCCCTATCATCAAATCCAGACAAGTAGAAGTAAAAAGATATGAGGCTTAACCTTCAATGAGGAACAAGTGTCAAACTCATCACTGCAGAAATGTGGTCTTGCATCAATATTCTGAATATTTGCAGTACACTTGAAGCTAGTTGGATATCATTGATGGATCTGATCATTTGTGTTATTATAATACCTCATTAACAGTGTATTTCCGTATTGATAGCAGTTTTTAAAACTGCAGTCTAAAACAACATTGTTAGAGGTTATTTACAATGGGTAAAACATACTGGTATATTGATTTTCCAGTTACTATACATTGTATGTTGGTGACAGTTACTGATATACTATCAAACAGACCACACAAAAGCTCACATTTTTGGGGCATTCATGCATGCATTAAAGGCATACTCAGTTGCATATTCAAAATTTTACTGATTAAATTGTTAGGCCTAACAAACAAAGTGTGTGCTTAGGGTTTCCTCCTGGCAAAAAATAGGGTACATAGGTAGTAAAATAACAAAAAACTGAACTCCAAGGAAAATTCAAAATGCAAAGTCCTTTATCAAATGGCAAAATCAAAAGCTTAAACACATCAAACGAATGGAAAACAACTGTCTTTTTCCCGACTTGGTACAGGCATTTCCTTATGTAGAAAATGATGGATTAAACCTAGTTTTATAGCTAGCTAAACTTCTCACTTGTATGACAGTCTCATAGAACTGACTTGAGCGCTCACAAACATGTTTAACCCCACCACATTCTGTATGTGTCTGTCCTAAGTCAGGAGCCTGTAGTTCAGTGATTGTCCTTGGTTCATGTCTGTCATATTTATTTTTTTCGTAAATTGGTTTTGTTATAAATTAGGCCGTTAGTTTTCTCATTTGAATTGTTTCATATTTTTCATGTCAGGGCCTTTTTTAGCCGACTATACTGTATGGTTTTTTCTCATTGTTGATAATTGCTTACATCCACTTTATTTGAACTTTGGTGGATTATTGTCTCATAAGCAATCATACCACATCTCCTTATTTTTATATTGTTTTACCTATAGTGAATGATTCAATACCAAAAGTGCATATAAAAGCTTTACGATAGCATTTGAGGCATGAAAAAAGTAAGGAAACCGTATACACAAGTATTTTTTGTTTTGGCCTGATCACAGTGCACAAAATTTAATATGGTTGAGTAAATATTTTTAGGTATTATTGTTTTAGATTTTTTTTCTTCATTAAAGCTATGTCATGTGTCTGCTTTACACTGAATTTTTGTTTTGAATAGGTGAAGAATTGTACACCCATATTCACAAAGCACTTCAATATCAACAATGTTTTTTTAATTCAATTAGAATAAATTGTAGTGTCATGGTTCATTAATAAAAAGAAAAGGAGTTTTATGAATGATTGCCAATCAATGAGACAATGATTGAGTTTGCAAAGTCAGACTGGAAATTAATATTGTGGGGGGAGGGGGTGTATTTGTAAAATAGATGACAGTGAACTGAATGAAGATCCAAAGAATACAAATATATATATGTATACATAAATTCTTCTACAGTACCCTGTTTATAATGATATTTATCCACTTGAGATAGTTAAATTAAAAAAAAAATATGGATATGCTGCTTGCCAAGCATTTTATTGTTTGAAAACCTATCAGGAGCATAAAAAAGTTTATGGAATACTTATGATAACAACGATTAGTAATCTTTGTGATCATTACAGCTTTTCGTCTCTTCTGCAACTACAGTTTTTCGTCTCTTCTGCAACAAAAGACGTAGAATGTGAGACATAGGGATTACGATCCGGCGGTGGCGTAAACTATTTGTATTAAGCTTTATATTTCGGAAGGTAGAAGACCTGGAGGCTTCATACTTTGTATGCAGATGCCTTATGTTAAAAAGTTCTGTCTGTCTTATCATATGTCTGTTGTCTTTTTTATTAGAGTGTCATTTATGAACATAATGAACCAAAATTAATCATATCATGTTAGTATTTACTATTTCAAATATTCCTTATCCAGTTACTGTAACCCTTGGTAGATTGATGGCTCTTTATATGCTTTAAAATTTTAGAGCTGCAGCTGCTATTGGTTTGTATGGAAATGAAAAGACTGATGATGGAGTCAACGACTTTAATGATGCAGTTAAAGATGTAAATAAAACATTGACAGAAGCTCTCAAAACTGTAAGTGTCAACTGATAGTTGAATATATATAGATATTTTGAAAAGGCTACAATATGCTGTAAGGGTGTATCTCATGTGACCAAGTCACAACTGCATTTTTGTTTTGATATTGAAAAGATACACTTTTTTATTCACAGTATGACTGCTACTCAAATCAATGATAGCACTGAATAAAGGGAAGTAACTCCAATTTGCTTTTTGAACACTAAATACATAAAGCTGAAAATCAATTCAATTTCTTTTTATTTCTCAAATATGTCAATGTTGGTTTAGTATAAGTAAGGATAATCATAATAATGTCATCTGAAAAAAATTACTAATCCTAAAATGTAAGGAGGTGACCCATTTTAAAAATTATTATAAATTCAAATAGCTGGGAATTTGAAGTAAGTTTGATTTTTAATGTTTCACAAAAATTAAGGATATGTTGACCAATAGTCTAATAAGTGTTTGCATTGTCTTCCGCATTTGAGTCATTGACTAGTGAGGAATGTCAATCAAATTCTTATTTGTTAAAATAACATTTCAAGGAAACATTTTCACAAATATTGATTGATTGATTGGTGTTTAATGCCAATCTCAGCACTATTGTGCTATTTCGTGGTGGTCAGTTATTTTTTTGGTGGAGGAAGTCGGAGTGCCCTGAGAGAACCACTGACCTTTGATAGGAAAACTGACAATCCTAGTCAATTAAGATTAATATTAGAGTCGAGCACCTTCAAACTCACAACCTCAGTGTTGACAGGCTAGTGATACAGTTGTTCAACTTCTTATACCACTCAGCCACAGAGGCCCTTTTTCACCAATACACATTTTTGATAAATTATAAAGTTATAAGCAAACATGGTAAAGATGATATTTTGTAGATTAATAGAATGCATGGTATTGCTACAAATCTAGCAGACAGAAATATTCCAGAATTGGAAACGGTTCTAATGGACATAATATTGAACCAAACAGTCAAGACACAGATAGGCGCCTTTACCAAAGACATGTTAGACCAGTCTACAAAAGCCAAGACAGATATCAAAAATTTATTAGATAGAACACCTGATGTCAACCTGGATTTTATATCTGACAATACAACCACTGGGGAATTTATTAGGTTGGTATGATAGGGCTAAGAGATCACAAAAGTTTCTATTTAAGACTTAAGATCCAAACTGGAAAGATGAGATGTAAACTTCAATGTAACAGCTTCACAATCCCAAAAGAACCAACTATACAGATAAAATCATGTAGTTTTTACCATAAGTATATGTACAATACATCCATCTTTCAATTACTGAGAGTAGAGAATTTAGTAAATTTATTATAAAGATGCTAATGATTTACATATGCATTTCCCATTATGATATATTACAATAATCTCACATGTGAAATAAATTGCTTATTTTCACTCTCAAGATATCCCCTTCTTTTACCATACCCTCACTTCAGACTTCCAACTGAAGGTTTCTGCCTTGCTACTTAAAACTAATTAATTAAGTGTGTCACATATCAACAATTAACAATCATTTGTTTTAGAGATATTATACAATGGTAAAACATACTGGTATTATCTGATTTTCAGTTATCTTTACATTGTAATGTTGTACTAGTTACTATTACTATATACAGACCACATCAAAAGTCAATTTTTGAGCATTTCATGAATGCAATTTAAAGCATATCAGTTGCATATCAAAATTTATGATTAAATTGTTAGCTAACTAACAAATGTGTGTTAGATTTCCTGGCAAAAATAGGTCATAGTTAGTTAAAATATCAAAAACTGAACATCAAAGGATAAATTTCAAATAAGTCCTTTATAATGATATTGGAATAATTCAAAGCTTAAATCACATAAACAATGGTAAATACAATGTCTTATTCCACATTGTATCAGGCTATTTCTTACTGTTAGAATAATGTAGATTAAACCTATTTATATAGCTAGCTATAATTCAATTGTAATGATCAGTCTATATAATACTTGAGCTCAATCAAACAATGTTATAACTACACATTTGATTGCCTGTCCTAGTCAATGAGCTTAGTAGTGATTGTCTAGTTCATGTTGCATAGTTATATTTATCGAAATTGGTCTTTATTATAAATAGGCCTATAGTTTTCTCATTATGAATTGTTATACATATTGTTCATGTAGGCTATTTTAGCGACTATACTGATGGTTTTTACTATTGTTGATAATTCTTACATCACTTTATTTGAATTTACTGTCATTATTGCATAGCAATCATAATCTATATATTTAATATTGTTTTACTATAGTAATATTAATACCAAAATGCATATAAAAGCTTTACGATACATTTACATGAAAGTTAAGAACCAGTAAAAGTAATTTATTGTCATTGTGATCACAGTGAAAATATTTAATTGGTGAGTAAATATTTTAGTATTATGTTTTAGATTTTTCTTCATTAAAGCTATGTCATGTAGTTAGCTTTAACAACTGAATTTCTTAGTATTTGAATAGTGAAGAATTGTAATCCCATTTAAAAGCATTAATATCAAAATGTTTTAATTCATTAGTAATAATTGTTGTCATGGTTTCATTAATAAAGTAAAGATTGTATACTATTGAATCATGAGAATGTTGAGTTTGCAAAGTCAGACTGAAATTAATATTGTGGATAGGTGTATATGTAATAGATGTAATGTGACATGAATGAAGATCCAAAGAATACAATTATATATGTATATAAATTGCTTCTACAGTACCTAGTTTATAATGATATTTATCACTTGAGATAGTTAAATTAAATAAATAGAATGTGCTCAAGCATTTTATTATTTAAACCTAATAGTGATAATAATTAAAGTTAATTAAATTAACATTAGTAATGTACAGTTTTGTCATATACAAAGTGTCTCATATTGAATTTCTACATTAATGTTTCAAGATGAATTTAATCTATCATTAATTCAAATAATTTCTGTATAATAATTCTAGTTTAATTCAAGTAAAATCAATAATCTTTAAAATATCTAATCAGTAAAATGAAATAAATTTCATAAATTCAATAATAATTTTTAATTGAGAAATATTTCAAGATTAATTGATAAAGATATCATTCAGAAAATATAAAATTGAATTTGTAAGTACAATAAAAATATTATTATAATCTGAATATTAAAAAATATAAATTAATAAAATATTTAAGTTAACAGTATATGCATTAATGAGTAAATTAACAGTTTATCAAAATTAAATAATTTTAGTATACTACTATTTCATAATTTAGATCAATACATATTAATTGAAGAGCACAAATTGACTAGCCATATATATATTACTCAAATGAAAATTTTCTCATGCAATGTAGAAGTAATCTTTGCTATGATCAAATTACATTAAGCTAAGTATAAATACATGAAATAAAAATATTAGTTAATTGAAATAATAAAATGTATGATATTCAACTAATTACAGAATCAATGTCTATAGCTATATTTTTAATGGAATATAATTCAATATCAAATTCAAGTTCAATGTTAAGAGATTCAACCAAATGTTATGAAACTTATACACAATTGTTATTACCACAAAACTCAAATCAAGTACAAATTTGGATAGCTTCACTTTTACTGTTCTTCAGTTATGTCCCTTTATAACATTATATGCAAGCGGGGGCATCATCTGTGTCTCATTGACACATTCCCCATTTATTTTTGTATATGATACTAAAGAAGTTGATACATTATGTTATTGATCCAGAAACCCAGATTCTACAAAATTCTACATCCAACTATTTAGCAGTTTTGATATTTGTCTGAAAATGAAATTATTAAATTATTTGTGTGTTTATAATGAGATATAAAGTAAAAATGATTAAAAGGAGATGTCAGGTAAACATTGATGAGACAACAACGACACAAAATAATAAAAAATGATTTGTCACCATTCAATGAATCTGTATAAAAACAAACAAAATAGAAAAAATTGTTTGATGAAAGTTTATTTTTATATCCTAGAATTAATGAAAATTATGCTTGAAATGAGTTCAAAAGTAGAGAGCAGACTTAGAAATAAACAATTATGAGGTTATGTATTTATTTTTTATATGTGTATATTTTCAGCTCCATTTCCTTTGGTTTCCTTATCCTGTTCCTCTCCTGGATAATGAATGGAGTATACCTAGGTGGTAGCGTGGTAAGTAATGGAAAATTTGTCTAACAAAACAACTAACTTACGTCTGTTATCAAAGATGCAGCTAATCATCAGCCTTGCAGGACCTAGAGGCAGAATTTTAGAGGGTTCTGCAAATGACATCTTTGTGTCAGACCAAATGACTGGCAAATATTTAAATTGTTTGGGGGCTGTCAAAATGAAATTTCTGTTGGGCCTGATTACCTCTAACACAATATCTTTTACCTTTAATTAAGTCAAAAGTCATAAACAAATAGGTCAAATCAGTAAACATAACTGTTTCCATCCATTTAAGCTAAATTTTGGGAACCAGTTTTAATCGCTTGTTTATTTCACATCCTGCCGGGAATCTTTGTAATTAGTTGACTGTTTGCAGTTTCAGTTGTTGCTGTATCATGGCCAATAAAGTTCTTGGAAGGACCAAAACCTGGTTAAAAAAAATGCCTCCATTAAATATTGATTCAGATGCGAATGTTAACTCACTCATTAAATCTTCCCATGCTCATATCCTTAATCCAGTTGATCTAGTCACTGTTTGTGTCAAGGCTTTTATTTTTTTCCAAAAAAAAAGTGGGTCTTGCAAACATTTGATAGGACTGGCAAAACCTGTCTTACACACAGGACCCAATGTCTGACAAGAAAAAAAAATCATCTGCATATCTGCTTTATAATTATAAACCAAAGGACTGAAGGACACCAATCATAATTGGCTTGTTGACTTTCTGATCAGTCAACCTATTTTTGTTTTGCAAACATCTTTTTTATTATTTTTACTACAAATTGAGAAATCTTTGCAATGGTTTTGTTTTTGCTAAAATTGTTACGGGATAGGTTTCGTAAAAATATTGACTCACATTTTAAAATTTTGATTGCACTATTTCTTGAAGTCAAAATTAATGATCCACTTTTTGTCCATTGTTCAAATATTGCAATAATAAATGCATGCACAAATTTCTGAATTTACAGTACTTTGTTGAAATGTGCAGTGATGTGCACAAATTAGAAAATGTGTTTACATTACATTCTATCTAATGCTAAGCATGTCATTTAACATTTGGAAAATTGATATGAATTGACTTTCAAGGTATACTCTCCTCTAGTCCCAGATTGCTCTGACATCTGACAGCCCTTTTAGGAATTGTTGGGGCTGTGGGAAGTCAGAGCTGCTTCTGTAAAACATGGAAATTGTCATCCCAGATGTGGGGTGGCAAGTTTCTATCTTGAAATCATAAAAGATCCATTTTCAGGTTTATAAATCAAATATCATTCAATTTCTTATATTAACTCCAGGAATAGACGTCAAAACAAAGACTAACTATCCTTTAAAATGGTAATGCAATCAACTTATATCAATCAGCAGCTCAAGATGTCTTAATTTAGTTATTATGTTCTGATACATTACCAAGAATCTGAATGTTTAACAGCCAAATGCACTGTGAAAAGTGACTGATCTACCTGTAGTTAAGAAAGATAACAGAGAAACTGAAGAAAGCCAGTGGCCAGAACGTCTTATACATGGTTCATTTACTACAATAATATAAAGTATTGTTTGTGTAACAATTCTCTGGAAATAATTTTTTAATTATTTTTTCATGATATAAGGAAAAAACTGGCATTTTTTGCTGTATATTTATCCAACTTAGAAAAATTCATCAGTGATTTCTTCATAGAAATTGGTACAAATAATCGTAATACATAATCAAGCCAAATGTCATTTTAAGAAAGAGGGGTCCATGTAATTGTTTTCAAGCTAATGATTAAAATCAGTCGGAAAGTGCATCTTTTCCTGATATTTCACAGTTTGACATCATGAAAATAACATTTTACCTTAGCAACATCATTACCTCCCCTGTAACTATATTTAAGTCCTATTCCTGGAAAAGTTCAATGATGGCAGTAGGTCAGACAGTACTTCATAGCATAATTGAATAGATACTATACACATCCACTATCAACATCAAATTCTAGTTTGTCTATTAAATTGTGATTCTAGACCCGTAATTATGTACAAAATTTCCATGTACATTTATAATACTATATATAAAGAAAATTAGTATTTTTGTCTTTCAGCAAGGACTTCTTGAAATTTAAGATCATTAACAATCCATATGATTTTCTTACAGACAAATGCAGATTTATGTGTGGATCCAGAAAATTTTATAGAAAATGTTGTCAATGAGAGAATAGAGAAAGGTAATAACTACTGCTATAATACAATGCAATACATTTGTTTGATGGAATGAATACCATTCTCTATACATTTGTATAAAGTAGACTATTATATAAAGTTCTTAATTGCACATTTAGATAATTGTAAGGTTAATTGAGGCCTCAATGACTTAGCGAATGGATGTAGTTTGTTGACAACTACATGTACCTATATAGACCAGTCTGAAAAAAATTGTTTGATTATATTGCCTGATTATACATGAAACATTTTGCTAGTGCTTCTTTTGTGTTACAGCAGAAAGGTTTAAAAAACAATGTGTTGTTCCATATCATTGAGGACAAAATTGAATTTTATTTCAATCACAGAAATACAAAGAATAGGTGAAATCACATTGTTTGTCAGTGTTTTTTTTTTTATAAGTGTATTGAAAATATGAAAATTATTATCGGTCAAAAATTTTTTAGAAATACAAATTTACACACTTATTTACTAGGGTTAAAGGCATATAGATGAGAACTTTACAGCATCATAAGGATTTTTTGTCAATTGTTGAATGCTTCACTGTGTATAGTGTAGTTGTGTAGATATTTACTTCATGCTTTCTGCTTTTTGTAAATAGTTGTTGCAAACATCTGTGTTCTAAGGAAACCATTTTGTGCTTTATATTCTCTAACATCAATAATCACTTACTTAACCATCATCTTGAAATATGTACATTGTCTGTTGCATGTTTGTGAATTATTCTCATGTGCTTTATCATTATGATGGACTTCCCTACTTTTGCTTTTGTAGAAATAATCAAAACATACATAAAATGTAAGGATGACGGAGCAGCAGGCAAATACTCTCAGGTAAGTTGTCAAAAATCTTGTAAATCATTACTAACTTACCATATTTCAATACATGTGTATAAAAATTATAGAAAGCAGCACTTAGTCCAAATAATTATGAGGTCTTGAAAGGCTTTTTAACTTTTTGCTGTGACTCCTTCCTATGACATCATATTAAAGGCTGAAGCCATTTTTCTTGGCTGCATTTTGAGAGCAAATTTTCCTACAACTTTGAGACCAAATTTTACCATGAAATCTTTCACTTGACGGCTAGAAATGTTTGCTTATAGACAAATTCTTACCTTTTATGTGCTTGTTGGTGCAAAATATTTCCAGAAATATCTGAAAGTGATGATAAAATAAGTTACAATTCCAGCAGGATGATGATGATGACCTACTTCTTTTCAAATATGTCCCAAGAGACTTTATTTTTGGAGAGTATAAAATAGATTTATAAACCGTGAACTCCATAAAATTTGGCGAGTCAAAGTTCCAGATGATATAAATCAAAAGTTCTAGAAATTAGGGTCCATCAAATTTTACAGAGTTTAGTTTGAAGATTCATTTTATACGCTCCAAAAGTGAAAGGTCTTGCTATTGGGGCAGACTTTGAAAAAATCCAATAGAAGGAGGAAATACTTACAATCAAGTCTCTGTAATTGCATCTGAACTCAGTATTTTTATTAGTGGTTTGTGTTTAATGATCAAAATGTCGTATGATTTGATATAATTTAAATATTTTGAATATTGTCCATTTCATGTGAACATGATAAAAAAAGTTCCTAGGTGTTTTAAACAGTACCCAAGGTAACTTTCAAAGCTTTATATCTGGAAAAATGAAATCTCAAGTAAAAAGTTGACAATTTTTTGTTATCTTAAGATGTTTAAAGTGAAGTGTTTAGGAATGCAGCTGGGATAATGACAATAAATGGAAATTTGATTTGATAATAAATATATAATTCATTCAGCATGTTTTAGATCATTTATGTACATTTATGACACAGGGTGAATAAGTAAACTGTAGTACTTACAGGTAAATAAGAAAAAAACTTGACACACTTGTTGTACAAAATTAATATAAAACTTAAACTCTAATAATATATAAGTTTTAAAAGAGAGGCGAAAGGTACGGAAGTAATGTTTAAGCTCATAAGTTGATGAAAAACTGACTACCAATATGCTATGGCAAAACAACAAAAAATGACAAAAGACAAACAACAGTACTGTAAATTCAGAAATTATTGTGTGCATTTATAATTGCGATTTTGTCATTTTAGACTAAAATGCGATTTTAATTTTTGCGATATTGAGAAAAATCCTGTTTAATTCATATAAAAAATTTCAAAATGCGAGTTTAAATTATTGCGATTATAACCCTGTGGCATTTTTCGCAATAATTAAAACATCGCAATAATTTCTGAATTTACAGTATACAAAACACAACATAGAAAGCTAAAGACTGAGAAACAGGAACCTCAATAAAAAAGGGGGTGATCGCTGGTGCTCCAGAAGGGTAAGCAGATGCTGTTCCATATGTGGCACTTGTCATCTTGCTCAATATCTAGATGTAAGTCAAGATATGAGGCAGACGTAACTATCTGTTGTTTGTTTTTTTATGTTCACGGGGATAGACAGTTAGTCAATTATTTAGTTAGAGGACATCATCTATATAGCAGAACTTAAAGTTAAGGATAATGGTTGCTTTAAAAGATTGAACAAAAGGTTATTTGTTGTACCATGCAGTCATTTTATTGTAGTGTAATTTTAAGTATGCTATTACATTTCAGGACATTTCTGAAGCTTTAAGTGCCGTGACTTTAGCGAATGAAACATTATCAAAGATTTATAATGTCAGCATTAGTTTAAGTATACTTCATAAAGTAAGTTGAAGAACTACATTTTATACTGCATCTGCGCTATTGCGCTATATGCACAGTCAACCTACCTTGACCGTATAAACTTTGGCTTTATATAGTCCCTTACCATATATTAAAGCATTGTTTGTGAAGTTTATAATCTGTTGCTATAGAGTTTTATACGACCGCAAAAATTTTTGTGGTCGTATATTGGTATGACGTTGGCGTCGTCGTCGTCGTCGTCGTCCGAAGACACATTGGTTTTCGCACTCTAACTTTAGTTTAAGTAAATGGATCTCTAGGAAATTTTACCATAAGGTTCAATACCACAAAGGAAGGTTGGGATTGATTTTGGGGTTATGGTACCAACAGTTAAGGAATTAGGGGCCAAAAGGGCCAAAATAAGCATTTTGTAACTTCCAGACAATAACTTGTGTGTAAGTGTATGGATCTCTGACATTGTACCACAAGGTTCCATATCACAAAGGGAATGCTGGGATTGATTTTGGGGTACTTGCCTCAAAATTTTAGGAATTAGGGGCCAAAAAGGGGCAAAAATAAGCATTTTTCTAGTTTCAGGACAATAACTTGTGTGTAAGTGTATGGATCTTTCTGAAATTGTACTACAAGGTTCCATATCACAAAGGGAAAGCTGGAATTGAGTTTGGGGGTAATTGCCCTAAACGTTTAGGAATTAGGGGCCAAAAAGGGGTCAAAAATAAGCATTTTTCTAGTTTCCAGACAATAACTTGTGTTTAAGTGTATGGATCTCTCTGAAATTGTACTGCAAGGTACCATACCTCATTGAAGGCTGGGATTGAGTTTGGGGGTGATGAATCATAAGGGGGTTCAAAAATTGGGGGATTTTTTTTCCCTTTTTCTTCCTTTTTTCCTTTTTTTTTTTCTTTAAAATTTTCCATTTTAAGTTGGTTATTTCTGATTTATATTTAAAAGCAAATAATAATGATATGGCAGGAGATACACACCAAACAGGATATGTAAATTATTATATAATAAGTATTGTGCAATAGCAAGAAATTTTCAATTGCACAGTATTGCTAATAGCAAGAAATCTTCAATTGCACAGTATTGCGCAATAGCAAGAAATATCCAATAGCACAATATTGCACAATAGGAAGAAATTGTCAATTGTACAGTATTGCACAATAGCAAGAAATATTCAATTGCACAGTATTGCGCAATTGCAAGAAATATTTAATTGCACAGTATTGTGCAAAGAAGATTCTTTGTATAAATTGCTTATTTCTTGACCAATTTCAATGGGGTTTTATTCTTGAATTCTTGGGGTTCTTTAATATGCTGAATCTAACCGTGTATTAAGTTTTTGGATTTTGGGCCCGTTTTAAATTGGTCCACATTGAGGTCCAAAGGGTCCAAAATTAAACTTTGTTTGATTTCATCAAAAATTGAATTATTGGGGTTCTTTGATATGCCGAATCTAACCGTGTATTTAGATTCTTAATTTTTGGTCCCGTTTTCAAATTGGTCTACATTAAGGTCCAAAGGGTCCAAAATTAAACTTAGTTTGATTTTAACAAAAATTGAATTCTTAGGGTTCTTTGATATGCTGAATCTAATCATGTATTTAGATTTTTGATTATGGGCCCAGTTTTCAAGTTGGTCCAAATTGGGGTCCAAAATTAAACTTTGTTTGATTTCAACAAAAATTGAATAGATGGGGTTCTTTGATATGCTGAATCTAACCATGTATTTAGATTCTTAATTTTTGGTCCCGTTTTCAAATTGGTCTACATTAAGGTCCAAAGGGTCCAAAATTAAACTTAATTTGATTTTAACAAAATTGAATTCTTAGGGTTCTTTGATATGCTGAATCTAAACATGTCTTTCAATTTTTGATTATGGGCCCAGTTTTCAAGTTGGTCCAAATCGGGTCCAAAATTAAACTTTGTTTGATTTCAACAAAAATTGAATATATTGGGTTCTTTGATATGCTGAATCTAACCATGTATTTAGATTTTTGATTTTGGGCCCCATTATCAACTTTGTCCACATTGAGGTCAAAAGGGTCCAAAATTAAACTTTGTTTGATTTCAACAAAAATTGAATATATGGGGTTCTTTGATATGCTGAATCTAACCGTGTATTTAGATTCTTAATTTTTGGTCCCGTTTTCAAATTGGTATACATTAAGGTCCAAAGGGTCCAAAATTAAACTTAGTTTGATTTTAACAAAATTGAATTCTTAGGGTTCTTTGATATGCTGAATCTAATCATGTATTTAGATTTTGATTATGGGCCCAGTTTTCAAGTTGGTCCAAATTGGGGTCCAAAATTAAACTTTGTTGGATTTCAACAAAATTGAATATATGGGGTTCTTTGATATGCTGAATCTAACCATGTATTTAGATTCTTAATTTTTGGTCCTGTTTTCAAATTGGTCTACATTAAGGTCCAAAGGGTCCAAAATTAAACTTAATTTGATTTTAACAAAATTGAATTCTTAGGGTTCTTTGATATGCTGAGTCTAAACATGTCTTTAAATTTTTGATTATGGGCCCAGTTTTCAAGTTGGTCCAAATCGGGTCCAAAATTAAACTTTGTTTGATTTCAACAAAATTGAATATATGGGGTTCTTTGATATGCTGAATCTAACCATGTATTTAGATTTTTGATTTTGGGCCCGTTATCAACTTTGTCCACATTGAGGTCAAAAGGGTCCAAAATTAAACTTTGTTTGATTTCAACAAAAATTGAATATATGGGGTTCTTTGATATGCTGAATCTAACCATGTATTTTGATTTTTGGGCCCCGTTATCAACTTTGTCCACATTGAGGTCAAAAGGGTCCAAAATTAAACTTTGTTTGATTTCATCAAAAATTGAACTCTTAGGGTTCTTTGATATGCTGAATCTAACCATGTATTTAGATTTTGGATATTGGACCATAATAGGTGAATGTCCAATTTAAAATTTTTAAGTTCTTAGACCACATTCATTCTGTGTCAGAAACCTATGCTGTGTCAAATAGTCAATCACAATCCAAATTCAGAGCTGTATCAAGCTTGAATGTTGTGTCCATACTTGCCCCAACTGTTCAGGGTTCGACCTCTGCGGTCGTATCAAGCTGCGCCCTGCGGAGCATTTTATTATCTATGATGTTGTGAAAGATAGCATGTTTTCAGATATTTTACGTCATGTGCTTCAAAATCAAAATTGTTTTTACCAAAAAATTTCAATTAAAACAATTTAAGAGATGCAGTATAAAGAGAACAATCATACATTGTCTTTAAACATCAATTTTATTTGTTTTTATACGACCGCCAAAAATTTTTGTGGTCGATATTGGTATGACGTTAGCGCCGTCGTCGTCGTCGGTCGTCGTCGTCGTCCGAAGACGCATTGGTTTCGCACTCTAACTTTAGTTTAAGTGAATGGATCTCTAGGAAATTTTACCATAAGGTTCAATATCACAAAAGGAAGGTTGGGATTGATTTTGGGGTTATGGTACCAACAGTTAAGGAATTAGGGGCCAAAAGGGCCAAAAATAAGCATTTTGTAACTTCCAGACATAACTTGTGTGTTAGTGTATGGATCTCTCTGACATTGTACCACAAGGTTCCATATCACAAAGGGAATGCTGGGATTGATTTTGGGGTAATTGCCTCAAAATTTTAGGAATTAGGGGCCAAAAAGGGCAAAAACAAGCATTTTCTAGTTTCATGACAATAACTTGTGTGTAAGTGTATGGATCTTTCTGAAATTGTACTACAAGGTTCCATATCACAAAGGAAAGCTGGAATTGAGTTTGGGGTAATTGCCTGAAACGTTTAGGAATTAGGGGCCAAAAGGGCCAAAATAAGCATTTTCTAGTTTCAGACAATAACTTGTGTTCAAGTGTATGGATCTCTCTGAAATTGTACTGCAAGGTACCATACCTCAAAGGGAAGGCTAGGATTGAGTTTGGGGTGATGAATCATAAGGGGTTCCAAAAATTTTTGGGGGGATTTTTTTTTTTTTTTCCTTTTTTGCTTTAAAATTTTCCATTTTAAGTTGGTTATTTCTGATTTATATTTAAAAGCAAATAATAATGATATGGCAGGAGATACACACCAAACAGGATGTGTAAATTATTATATAATAAGTATTGTGCAATAGCAAGGAATTTTCAATTGCACAGTATTGCGCAATAGCAAGAAATCTTCAATTGCACAGTATTGCGCAATAGCAAGAAATATCCAATAGCACAATATTGCAATAGCAAGAAATTGTCAATTGTACAGTATTGCGCAATAGCAAGAAATATTCAATTGCACAGTATTGCGCAATTGCAAGAAATATTCAATTGCACAGTATTGTGCAAAAGAAGATACTTTGTATAAATTGCTTATTTCTTGACCAATTTCAATGGGTTTTATTCTTGAACTCTTGGGGTTCTTTAATATGCTGAATCTTATCGTGTATTAAGTTTTTGGATTTTGGGCCCGCTTTTAAATTGGTCCACATTGAGGTCCAAAGGGTCCAAAATTAAACTTTGTTTGATTTCATCAAAATTGAATTATTGGGGTTCTTTGATATGCGAATCTAACCGTGTATTTAGATTCTTAATTTTGGTCCGTTTTCAAATTGGTCTACATTAAGGTCCAAAGGGTCCAAAATTAAACTTAGTTTGATTTTAACAAAATTGAATTCTTAGGGTTCTTTGATATGCTGAATCTAAGCATGTATTTAGATTTTTGATTTTGGGCCCCGTTATCAACTTTGTCCACATTGAGGTCAAAGGGTCCAAAATTAAACTTTGTTTGATTTCATCAAAATTGAATTATTGGGGTTCTTTGATATGCGAATCTAACCATGTATTTAGATTCTTAATTTTTGGTCCCGTTTTCAAATTGGTCTACATTAAGGTCCAAAGGGTCCAAAATTAAACTTAGTTTGATTTTAACAAAAATTGAATTCTTAGGGTTCTTTGATATGCTGAATCTAAACATGTATTTAGATTTTTGATTATGGGCCCAGTTTTCAAGTTGGTCCAAATCGGGGTCCAAAATTAAACTTTGTTTGATTTCAAGAAAAATTGAATATTTGGGGTTCTTTGATATGCTGAATCTAACCATGTATTTAGATTTTTGATTTTTGGGCCCCATTATCAATTTTTTCCACATTGAGGTCAAAAGGGTCCAAAATTAAACTTTGTTTGATTTCATCAAAAATTGAATTATTGGGGTTCTTTGATATGCCGAATCTAACCGTGTATTTAGATTCTTAATTTTTGGTCCCGTTTTCAAATTGGTCTATATTAAGGTCCAAAGGGTCCAAAATTAAACTTAGTTTGATTTTAACAAAAATTGAATTCTTAGGGTTCTTTGATATGCTGAATCTAAACATGTATGTAGATTTTTGATTATGGGCCGAGTTTTCAAGTTGGTCCAAATTGGGGTCCAAAATTAAACTTTGTTTGATTTCAACAAAATTGAATATATGGGGTTCTTTGATATGCTGAATCTGACCATGTATTTAGTTTTTGATTTTTGGGCCCGTTATCAACTTTGTCCACATTGAGGTCAAAAGGGTCCAAAATTAAACTTTGTTTGATTTCATCAAAATTGAATTATTGGGGTTCTTTGATATGCCGAATCTAACTGTGTATTTAGATTCTTAATTTTTGGTCCCGTTTTCAAATTGGTCTACATAAAGGTCCAAAGGGTCCAAAATTAAACTTAGTTTGATTTTAACAAAATTGAATTCTTAGGGTTCTTTGATATGCTGAAACTAAACATGTATTTAGATTTTTGATTATGGGCCCAGTTTTCAAGTTGGTCCAAATCAGGGTCCAAAATTAAACTTTGTTTGATTTCAACAAAATTGAATATATGGGGTTCTTTGATATGCTGAATCTAACCATATATTTAGATTTTGATTTTGGGCCCCGTTATCAATTTTTCCACATTGAGGTCAAAAGGGTCCAAAATTAAACTTTGTTTGATTTCATCAAAATTGAATTATTGGGGTTCTTTGATATGCCGAATCTAACCGTGTATTTAGATTCTTAATTTTTGGTCCTGTTTTCAAATTGGTCTACATTAAGGTCCAAAGGGTCCAAAATTAAACTTAGTTTGATTTTAACAAAAATTGAATTCTTAGGGTTCTTTGATATGCTGAATCTAAACATGTATTTAGATTTTTGATTATGGGCCCAGTTTTCAAGTTGGTCCAAATTGGGGTCCAAAATTAAACTTTGTTTGATTTCAACAAATATTGAATATATGGGGTTCTTTGATATGCTGAATCTAACCATGTATTTAGATTTTTGATTTTTGGGCCCCGTTATCAACTTTGTCCACATTGAGGTCAAAAGGGTCCAAAATTAAACTTTGTTTGATTTCATCAAAAATTGAACTCTTGGAGTTCTTTGATATGCTGAATCTAACCATGTATTTAGATTTTGGATATTGGACCATAATAGGTGAATGTCCAATTTAAAATTTTAAGTTCTTAGACCACATTCATTCTGTGTCAGAAACCTATACTGTGTCAAATATTTAATCACAATCCAAATTCAGAGCTGTATCAAGCTTGAATGTTGTGTCCATACTTGCCCCAACTGTTCAGGGTTCCACCTCTGCGGTCGTATCAAGCTGCGCCCTGGAGCATTTTATTTTGCTTGAAACACAATAAAAATCTTAGCATTCTACTTGTTTTTAATCCTTGTACAAATATTTGTTTTTTGGGACAATGTATAGTTATTCTTTGCATAGAAAATATATAAGGATAATAAAGAAACTGAATAAAAAAATGGTTCTATTACTACAATAATGGAAAATATGTGCAAAACGGTAGTAAGAGACTACAGTCAAATATTGTACATCACACAACCATCCAATTCAAACGAGAAAAAACACAGACAAAGCAAACCATATTATACTGACAAAAGTGGTTTCAAAACTTGCTAAGGTATTAATTTTACACACTTTTAACTACATTTAGTAAATCAATCATATGAAAACATGGAGTGTTTGTATGTGTGCATGTTTTTTATATATAAGTACTAGATTCTGTCTTGTATTGTCCACAATCTTTTACTATAAAATTAAAATTACCAGGCAATGCATGGGTGCGGCTTATAGAGTACTATCAGCAAGAAAAAACAGGCTTAACAAATTTTGAGATGAGTTTTAGGCCAAATGATGAAAATAGTAGTGAAAAAGTGTGTTCCACAAGTGATGGGAAGGGACATTCTCATCCTTTGATCTTTTAACTGTTTCATGATCTTTTAATTTTTTCTAAAGTAATATGTACTTGCTAAATGTTTTCATTATTGTTCTAATATTTGTAGGTAGAACGGCCTATAACAGCTGTAAGAACACAATTGAACTATGGTTTTGGAAATCTCACAGCTCTCAGTAATGTGTTCCAGTGTCAGAGAACACATGATAATTACTTAGCCATCAAGGAAGCAGTATGCAATACAGTTATGTAAGTATAAAGATAGAATAACTAATCCAAGAATTAAATGTAGAACAAGTGATCAAGGAACACATTAATTCATGCATGCACATTGTTGTTAGGTCCTCATTTGACTCTGTGTTACAATATCTTTCAATGCAAACAAAGAAGAAAGTGCGAGGAACTATAAATGATCAGATAGGTACCCAACAACATAAAATAACAGAAAAGATATCCAGAGGTCAACATACCATCTTCAACATGTTTATACCATATGTCAAGCTCGTAATCATTTGAAGCCTAGAGAAATTGAAAATAAATCTATCAGAGACATTGTCCGACACCAAATTCTATAATGGACAAGAACACAAAAATGATAAGTAAACACGTCTTGTAATTATGATAACAAATTCCTTTGAAATTGTCTTAAACAAAATTGAAAATGTCTAAACTGAACTTTTGTATCAAAACATACAATGAACATTAGTAATTTAGTCAATGTAAACCAATTATCACTTTTATCCAAAACAAAACTTTAGTCTCAAAGATACTTTTCATTGTATTAAAAATAGTAACGAGCATAAACTGAAACTGAAATTTTCGTTTATCTTTTGCAGATTCAACATGTCCCTGATATTGTCAGCATTCCTTTTGTTATCTTTGCTATTATCATTAACACAGTGTATTCTTCCTAAAATGTGGCATCTTAGTGGCAAAAGGTAAGATAAAAATGTGGCGTTTCAGTGACAAAAGGTCAGATGAAATTTTCACCTCAGTTACAAAAGGTCAGATTTAAATGTGGCATCTCAGTTGCACAGGAAAATAATAATCTGTTGGTATTTTTGCTTATTATCTCAAAAGGAATAATAGATAAGTAGAAACTGTAGCCAGTAAAATTGGTCAGCAATACAAGAGCTACCAAAATCAGTCAACAAAATGGTTTTACTGGTGGCTCCCCTGTGTCACTTTTCAATTTCGACATTCTTTCTTTCTAATAATTGAACATACCTAGCACATGCATAACCCATCTCTAGTTAGTGGTAAAATTAAAGGTTCCAGGAATACAGATTCAAATGAGGTTAATTTTTTTACTTGCAAGCCAATAATACATAAGCAATATGTTTTTGAGCTAATTTTGACAAAGTTGAATAAAACTGACTGCTAATAGTGATGTATTATTTCAACATTCTGCTTTAAATAATTTAGAAATTGTATGAAAATTTTGATTTAATTGTAGCTAATGCCCCTTGAAGAAATTTCCCATAAAGAATGATTTTTGTCTATTTTCCATGTTTTATACGACTGCAAAAAATTTTGCGGTCGTTTATTGGTATGACGTTGGCGTCGTCGTCCGAAGACACATTGGTTTTCGCACTCTAACTTTAGTTTTAGTGAATGGATCTCTATGAAATTTTACCATAAGGTTCAATACCACAAAAGGAAGGTTGGGATTGATTTTGGGTTATGGTACCAACAGTTAAGGAATTAGGGGCCAAAAGGGCTAAAATAAGCATTTTGTAACTTCCAGACATAACTTGTGTGTTAATGTATGGATCGCTCTGACATTGTACCACAAGGTTCCATATCACAAAGGAAATGCTGAGATTGATTTTAGGGTAATTGCCTCATAATTTTAGGAATTAGGGCAAAAAGGGCAAAAACAAGTATTTTCTAGTTTCATGACAATAACTTGTGTGTAAGTGTATGGATCTTTCTGAAATTGTACTACAAGGTTCCATATCACAAAGGGAAAGCTGGAATTGAGTTTGGGGGTAATTGCCCAAAACGTTTAGGAATAAGGGGCCAAAAATAAGCATGTTTCTAGTTTCCAGACAATAACTTGTGTTCAAGTGTATGGATCTCTCTGAAATTGTACTGCAAGGTACCATACCACAAAGGGAAGGCTGGGATTGATTTTGGGGGTAATTGCCTCAAAATTTTAGGAATTAGGGGCCAAAAAGGGGAAAAAAAACAAGCATTTTTCTAGTTTCAGGACAATAACTTGTGTGTAAGTGTATGGATCTTTATGAAATTGTACTACAAGGTTCCATATCACAAAGGGAAAGCTGGGTTTGAGTTTGGGGTAATTTCCTAACGTTTAGGAATTTTGGCCCAAAAGGTGCCAAAAACAAGCATTTTCTAGTTTCCAGACAATAACTTGTGTTCAAGTGTACGGATCTCTCTGAAATTGTACTGCAAGGTACCATACCACAAAGGAAGACTGGGATTGAGTTTGGGGTGATGAATCATAAGGGGTTCCAAAAATTTGAGGGGATTTTTTCATTTTTTTCTTTAAAATTTTCGATTTTTAAATTGGTTATTTCTGATTTATATATAAAGCAAATAATAATGATATGGTTTGAATAGGTAAATTAAAAATTTTAAGTTCTTAGACCACATTCATTCTGTGTCCGAAACCTATGCTGTGTGAAATATTTAATCACAATCCAAATTCAGTGCTGTATCAAGCTTGAATGTTGTGTCCATACTTGCCACAACTGTTCAGGGTTCGACCTCTGCGTTCAGTATCAAGCTGGGCCCAGCGGAGCATTTTATTTCTTGTTATCTTTAAATCTATAATAGAAGTAGAAACTGTAGACAGCAAAAAATTTCAGCAATAGCAGAGTTACGAAAATGATAAATATGACTGAAACCAGTGGAAGGCTCTTTAAGGAGTAATTGCCTTAAATGAAGATCTTTGTCTAATTTTTGTTTTTTTGCCAATTGTTTGAAACCTATAATACATAGGTCAACAGCAAAAGGAATAGCTATACAAAAGTTAGATAAATGTCATATGTTTGAAACCATTGGATGACTGACTCCTTTAGTTCTTATTCTTAAATGATCTGTTGTCTAATTCTTGTTTTTTTTTGGCAATTATCTTGAAAACTATAAACAGTAGGTAGGAATTGTCAACTGCTAAAATGATCAGAAATACAAGATCTACAAAATACCCATATCACCATAACCATTTGATGTCTCCTGGGAGTTATTGTCCTTAAATAAAGATATTTGTACTGATTTGATAATTTCTCTTAATTATTTCAAAAACTATTATAGATCGGTAGAAACTGTAAACAGTAAAAAGGATCATCAATACAAGATCTACAAAAATGTCACTAAATAATATCTACAAATCAGCAAACAAAACTGATTGCAATAAAGATAAGAAATAAATAAATATCAAAATGGTATATTTTCACAGGTGAGTTATATGGCTGACTTGCTCCCATTAATTTTTACATAATGACATGTATCAAGGGGCAAATATTGACCAATGAAGCAACAATGCATCGTCAATTTATATAATACAATACACTCATTTTGCAGAATAGATTATGACCATCTTTACTGTAAACAATTGAGGCTTGATCTGGAATGTTAAGATTGCAGTCAAAGGAATCTGTCATTAATCTTTAAAGAAACAGTAAACAATTGAGGCTTGATCTGGAATGTTAAGATTGCAGTCAAAGGAATCTGTCATTAATCTTTAAAGAAACAGTAAACAATTGAGGCTTGATCTGGAATGTTAAGATTGCAGTCAAAGGAATCTGTCATTAATCTTTAAAGAAACAGAAAACAATTGAGGCTTGATCTGGAATGTTAAGATTGCAGTCAAAGGAATCTGTCATTAATCTTTAAAGAAACAGTAAACAATTGAGGCTTGATCTGGAATGTTAAGATTGCAGTCAAAGGAGTCTGTCATTAATCTTTAAAGAAACAGTAAAAATTGAGGCTTGATCTGGAATGTTAAGATTGCAGTCAAAGGAATCTGTCATTAATCTTTAAAGAAACAGTAAACAATTGAGGCTTGATCTGGAATGTTAAGATTGCAGTCATAGGAATCTGTCATTAATCTTTAAAGAAACAGTAAACAATTGAGGCTTGATCTGGAATGTTAAGATTGCAGTCAAAGGAATCTGTCATTAATCTTTAAAGAAACAGAAAACAATTGAGGCTTGATCTGGAATGTTAAGATTGCAGTCAAAGGAATCTGTCATTAATCTTTAAAGAAACAGTAAACAATTGAGGCTTGATCTGGAATGTTAAGATTGCAGTCAAAGGAATCTGTCATTAATCTTTAAAGAAACAGTAAACAATTGAGGCTTGATCTGGAATGTTAAGATTGCAGTCAAAGGAATCTGTCATTAATCTTTAAAGAAACAGTAAACAATTGAGGCTTGATCTGGAATGTTAAGATTGCAGTCAAAGGAATCTGTCATTAATCTTTAAAGAAACAGAAAACAATTGAGGCTTGATCTGGAATGTTAAGATTGCAGTCAAAGGAATCTGTCATTAATCTTTAAAGAAACAGAAAACAATTGAGGCTTGATCTGGAATGTTAAGATTGCAGTCATAGGAATCTGTCATTAATCTTTAAAGAAACAGTAAACAATTGAGGCTTGATCTGGAATGTTAAGATTGCAGTCAAAGGAATCTGTCATTAATCTTTAAAGAAACAGAAAACAATTGAGGCTTGATCTGGAATGTTAAGATTGCAGTCAAAGGAATCTGTCATTAATCTTTAAAGAAACAGTAAACAATTGAGGCTTGATCTGGAATGTTGAGATTGCAGTCATAGGAATCTGTCATTAATCTTTAAAGAAACAGTAAACAATTGAGGCTTGATCTGGAATGTTAAGATTGCAGTCAAAGGAATCTGTCATTAATCTTTAAAGAAACAGTAAACAATTGAGGCTTGATCTGGAATGTTAAGATTGCAGTCAAAGGAATCTGTCATTAATCTTTAAAGAAACAGTAAACAATTGAGGCTTGATCTGGAATGTTAAGATTGCAGTCAAAGGAATCTGTCTTTAAAGAAACAAAATACACACAGGGGAGCCATCTTAGTGAGCCATCTTAGTGGGTTTTTGGAACATAATTCCATATGATAAATAAATGAACAGTGCTTTATAATGATGATTTTCAGGCACTAAGGACATAGTATTAGGACACAACAAAATACATATAGACACTGTGGATTTAAAATTATTCCTACAATACTTACTGTTGAGGTTTTCTTAGGTCAAGTCAAACGAAAGATTATAAAAAGTCAAGGAAAATTAAATTTCTTGTTGTGTTGATGGAAGCAAGTTATAAAATTCTTTAAGTTTTCCGTTAACATTTTGTTTATTTCCCAGAATTACATTAATTTGTTTTATTGAGATTGTTATTATTGTATACTTTTATTTTTTACTTAATTGGTGTCTCATATGTAACTATCCATCTTAAATCTTTTCTGTTCAAAATGATGATTAAAATCAATTTTACAGAATACAAAAAAAGAAAGAAAAGTAAAAAAAAGGATAGGAAAGTAAATAATATATTATGTTTTGTAGAAGAGGAACTGGATACAGACCAGTGGATGATACAGACCCATTTGTACCAAGGCCACCTCCATATCAGGACTACGGATCATTGTATGGTATAGGCTCTCCACTTGGACCTTCAAAGTAATTTATTTCATTTCTTTAATTGAAATTTGAAAATGATAATAAATAATAAATTTACTTCTTATGCCCCGGCCCTGGCAAAGGGGGCATTAAGTTTTACCCTTGTCCATCCATCCGTCGGCGTCCGTCCATTCATACGTCCCAAAATTAGTTTCCGCTCTCTAACTTAAGTTTGCCTCAACCAAATGTTATAAAACTTCTACACAATGCTTAATTCCAACCAAATACAGATCAAGTTCAAATTTGAGTAGCGTCACTTTTGCCATTCTTGAGTAATGTCCCTTTGTAAATTGAAAAAATGCAGAATTCGCCGTATATTTTCAAGTGGGGGCATCTGTGTCCCATGGACACATTCTTAATTTATTTTAGTAATATTCTGGTCCAGTCAATTTAACTGACAACTTAAAACCCATAAAATTTCTTCTGTCAAAATATAATCGTACAAAACTTTTGTAAAGTTATCTGTTTTGGATGTTGGTTTGGATGTTATTTATTTATGGAGAAATGTTGATCATAAGCTGTATAACTTGGCCAATTGACTGTTCTGGCTATAATTTGGCCAATTGACTGTTCTGGCTATAATTTGGCCAATGGACTGTTCTGGCTATAATTTGACTAATTGATTGTTCTGGCTATGATTTGGCTAATTGACTGTTCTGGCTATATAATTTGGCTAAATGACTGTCTTTTGATTGATGAGTATTTATAAACTTATCTAAAAAAATGTAGTGTTTATTGATAAACCAATGTTCGTCCATTTGATAGTCTATCACACAAGTTTTGGCATATTCTTTTTTACAGAAACTACAAATTATAACTTGTTCATATTTGATATCAAGCTTAAACTGAGTAAATTATAGTCTTTGAATGGTTTATCCTGAGTAGCCATTAAAAATATTTGTCACTGCACATTGAGCAAACAAGCAATCAATCAATCAATAGATTTGTGTTCACTGCTCATAAATTCATATTTGCCTCGGCACATGAAATGTGCATGTGTAAACATTTAATGTTATTTTAAGCAACTACAAAACAGAGGTTTTTGATATTTGATACAAAGTTTAAGAAGGTACATGTTAGCTAGGTTTAATGGAAGCACACTGATAAAAAACAGGATTTTTTTTATAGTGGAAAAATTTGAATATCTTATTTTAGATCAAATTTTTCCCTAAAAGATACTAATTCTCAAAAAGCTCTTGTGTGATATGTATTTATATCTAGACATTCTTGAAATCTTTGATACTGTTACAATGAAACCCATACATAAAACAATTGATTGATAGATGAATTACTACATAGATAGACATAGATAGATTATTTTTAATACATCTGATAACATATATCGTTTTTATAATCAAATCTAAGATGAGACATTTGGGGTACAATAACACTGTTTGAAAATTATGGAGGTCAATAATGACCCTCTCCTCTCAGTGCACCTTAACTCTATAAAGTATGAAAAATTTAGAATTGGCAGTTTGAACAGAATTTAGTTACTTCAACATTCTTAATTTTAAATTTCCTGTTTTCCATCTCAATTGTTATTATTACTTCTAGTACATGTTTTCCTTGATTTTTGTTGCTAATTAAAAAGTATAAATGAATTAATAATTGTTTACATATTTGATCAAATTTAGCTTTTTTGTTTCAGCAGTGATGCAATCAATATGACAGGAGGACCACCCCTGGACTCGCCACCACCTGCTGTAAGTTTATCTCAAAAGAAAGGCTTAAGTTTTTCAAAATGATTAAAATTAGTTGCATAACTTATTGAATGTTTCTTTTAAGTCTTTATTTAAAGAAACATGAAAAGGTACAAAGCTTTGAGTGTTTGACAGATATATCAAATTCAGTATCTGTTCAGAACTTTAAGCTCTCAAGTTAACATCAGGAAATAGTAAAACATATGCCAGGAAACTGTCTTGCATTAATAAAGAGTATAGCACTCTTTAATTCCCTTCACGACCTGCACTTCAACTATCACAGTTAGTTAACTGAACCCATTAATATATGTACGAGTTACTGTCAGTAAACAGAAGGAACATCCAAATATGAAGTTTCTATTTCAGGTGTACTGAACGTTTGCTTTTAATTACAAAAGTAAATTTTAAAAATTAGGTTGAAATAAAAAATGTCTGGCTGCTTGAATTTTTTTTGGAAGCCCTGATTTATATGATGTTTTCATATGTATATTCTAATGAATTTCACAAATTTTATTTGAAGATAAAATTACATATAACAATTAAAAAAAATACTTGTAAAATTCAGCTATGGAAAAAAGACCAAACAACACATTTTTCAAAGAATTGAAAGAGCATTAGAGAATTATCTGAGTTGTTTCATCTTTAGTTGAATACTTTCTTTATTCTAATTGCAAGCAGTTTATTTGAATTTTACATTATTCTATTAAATGAAATAATAAAAGAAATTCAGGAGGAATCAAAAGAGGACTCATTTAATATATCTGTGCTCTGGTGTTCTACTTTGGTGATATATTTGATATGGGATAGTGAATTCATTGTCACAGCTAACACTTTTGTGATATATTTGATATGGGATTGTGAATTCATTGTCACAGCTAACACTTTTGTGATATATTTGATATGGGATTGTGAATTCATTGTCACAGCTAACTTACTTTTGTGATATATTTGATATGGGATAGTGAATTCATTGTCACAGAGTCACAACTAGTAAATCCTATATTTTCGCTCAATTAAATACAGAATTTATTTCAAAGTGAATAATGAAATATTTATTGATAATATAATATTAGCAACAGCTCATTTCACAGATTAATACGATTAATTAAATATCTGTATTAATTGAATTTACATATTCATCTTGTATTTTTTCAGTACTCTGTTCGTGGTTTTGGTGAGAGCAGACATACCAGAAGTCACAGTACAACTTCAAGTGAAACATGATGTACAGAGTTGAAAACTGAGAAATTTGAGATTATAAAGACTAAATTTTACTGATCCGCCCACCTAAGTGGTCTTGTATAAACATTTAGTATTCAGTAATGAATGTGTTCTATAAAAGAAGTTTTTAATGATCTCATAATGAGGGACATATATGAAGGGCTTTCATTATGACTTGTTATGCATTTGTATATTTAATTTTTGCACTTTTACATCTTGCATCATATATTCAATTTTTCATTTATTTAACATGATGTGTTTTCATAAAACAAGATTGTTTTTTTTACAGTATTTGCTCATTTATCTCCATAATAGATTTTTTTAATTAATTTCCCCATTTGATATGTATCCATAATTAAATTAAATCTTTCAGGGTATTAAATACACTCAATGGAATATGTTATTTAAATTTTATTTAACATATTTTATGAGTTTTATTAACTGTATGATATATTACTGATGATGGCTAGACTTCAATAAAATTGATTAATGAAGATTTACCAGTTTTATATCATCTTAAACAATAATTAAAGTAATACTCCAGTTATTTATAAATTTACAAATAAACATGTGCTTTGAAAGTAATAGTTTTTTTTTTAGATTTGATACTTACTTTTGTTAATTATATGCCATTTTGTTTATCTTTTGCATGTAATTCAAGTTATTTCCATTTTGCAAGTTTTTTTCTAGCTTTTGCATCATTTTTATACATTTTCTAAAACAAAAGATGTGAGACAACATTATGATTTACTAAAGAGAATAAGTAGTGAAAAGGTTGTATATTTGTATATATATATATATATATATATCTATCTGTGATTGACTTTTGCATGTTTTTTTATTATGCACTGGACTTGTTTGGATATTTATAGGTTCCCATGGAGGAACTTTTGTTGCATCTGTTGATCTCAATTACAATTAAAATGGAGAAGTGGTTATAATCTTTTTTTCACAAAATTTGTCACTGTTCTTCAGGTAGTAAAATGAAAGAATGAACCAAAAACATTTCTGTCTTAAAAAGTCTTAACTGGTATTTACACTGTGTATTATACTGGTAATAGATGATGTCACATAGTTTTATAAGAATTCACATCCAATGTTTACCAGAATAATTCAGTCGTTATATTCCACTGATCTACAATCGATGGCTACATTAACACCTGAAGGCCTAGTCAATAAAAAATCTTCAAATAATCATTCGGAATTAGCTCGTGATTTACCTATCTCGATAACATTAAGCTATTAGCTGAATGTCTCTCTCTCACAGAGAGCACCAATCAAAATCCTGAATTTGTGACACGTTTTTATCATTTTAAAGAGTTCAGGCCCTCGCGAGTGGGAGAGTCGATCACGGGGAGGGACTGAATTATTAGGGTTAATCCAATGTTGGCATGTTGAAAAGGAATAAAAAATAAAAATATTATTTTACTTCTTTCTTTTCTTAAATACTATTACTTGATAATAAGAGGCACATTTGAATAGAATGCATGTAAAATACCTGGTAAATGAAAAAAATTTAGGTTGATTTTAAAGTGTTATATCTCCAAAACTTACAAATATGGTCAGATGATTAGATTTTGATGTATTTAAAACTACTGTGTACATAGTATGACTATTATTACTTCAGTGTTACTTAAGTTTATTTCAACAATCAAAAGCTATTGTCTTATCCAGAAATTTAAGAATCTTCATTCAATCATAGTTAAGCATTTAAAACATTTAAATTTGTTTAATTTTCCATTGATTACCAACATATCCAATTTGTATGCAAAATCTAGCATAAATTTGTGGTATCTCTCATTTACTGATATTTCAGTTTATGTTTTTTATGTCTTACAAATTGCTTGAAAAGTTCTGTGATACAACTTTTCCTCTTTTTAAATTATTTTGAATACATGTGTATAAAATTTTATTTATGATTATTACCTGCTCATATTTAAAGACTGGGCATCTTTTCATATATTTTCTATAACATATAACTATCTTTTATCTGCTTTATATATTTAATAGGCATAGAAAAAACTAGTTTTTTTTTTTTTTTTTTTTTGTGGAACTTTATCTTTTCTTTTCTGTATTTTTATTTCACCATTACTATGCTTCTTATTTATTGTTAATAAAATTTATGTCTAGCTTATATTTTGTAGTTGATATGTTTGTTTATGAATAAAAATAATCATTTTTTTAACAACACTTTTAAAAATCATACATCAATAGGGGCTTGTCAGATGATTAGTTTAATAGATTTGAAATATTGTACATTAGATGAATATTGCAATAATATTTATTTTACATGTTAGTTGTATGGATTGGTAATGGATTGTACTTTTATTGGAAGTTGATTATGTGCATGAACATTTTGTGTTAAAGTGATATATACAGTTTATTTCTAAGAAGCAAAAAACTTATATTAAGGGCTGTATCATTTAAACATACAAGGTATACAGAAAATACACATTCAACACAGGTACCACCTAAAGAGCTAATTTCAAAATTCACTTACACTTTACAAAAAAAGTTTTTGCCAACAACCTATAGTTGAGATTTCAAAGAGACTCCCTGTATCCCATGTATGTTTTTATATGACAGCCCTTACAGAACATTTATAGCAGGAAAATGAAATAATATTTTTTCTTCATATTTTATATAGATTTTATACAGAAGTTATCCTGTAATTATGAAAAAGTCTTACACCATAAACCATATATAGATATAAGAAGATGTGGTATGAGTGCCAATGAGACAACTCTCCATCCAAGTCAAAATTTATAAAAGTAAACCATTATAGGTCAAAGTACGGTCTTCAACACTGAGCCTTGGCTCACACCGAACAGCAACTATAAAGGGCCCCAAAAATTACTAGTGTAAAACCATTCAAACAGGAAAACCAACAGTCTAATATATATAAAAAACGAGAAACATTTATGAACCACATCAACAAACGACAACTACTGAACATCAGATTCCTTAACTGTAAAACTGCTTGGTTTCAGATACTTTACTTAAGACAGATTTCTATCTGAAAGCTTTTTAAATAGCTCTATATAAAAACAATTTAAAAAGGACTATTGTAAGAAAAATAGTCTGAATTTATTAATCTGTCTCATCTCCAAACTTATTTTTGAAATAGTTAACAATTTAGAATTCCAGTCTTACTAGAATGTCTCTCAATTCTCTATGAATTATTTACCAGTGTTGTTTAACAGCAACGCCATTATTTACCAGTGTTGTTTGACAGCAACACCAATTTATCTGTATATCAAATATAGTTTATTTACCAAATTGATACTTTTTTAATTTGTCCTTTATTATACTCCTGTGTTAACTTGTTTATGTCTGATAGTTTTCCTGTAAATCCGTCCCCTAAAATTTTGTCACATTTTTATCAGAAAGTACAAATCCTAAAACTTAGTCCAGCTTCCTTTGAGCATGTTTTTCAGTGATGCATTTTCAGATTCATTGCTCATCAACTTCCTGTTCACCAAACACATATATATTATTTCAAATATTGGCCATGTATGAAATTTTCTTCACATTTTTCTCAGGAACTACAAATCAGGGCTTTCTGAAATTTGGAACCAAGCTTCATGTGAGCATGCTCAACTGTGTGAAGCTTTTTCACACCCATCACACATCAACTTCCTGTCTACTGATTACTGATAGCTGGGTTACCATTAGTGAGTTATAGCTCACAGTTCAACTTGTAACCTGAAAAAATCATATTACCATAAAATTTCTTATGATCAGATGAAAAAAAATTATATTGATATATCTTAATTATTAACTAAAGAAAATTGATCTGGTAAATATACAAAAATATACGGTATGTATTTGAATATAGAAAATAAATAATATGTAAGATTTTAAGGAGAATAGAAAGAAATACACACTAAAATTACTATATTTTATATACTTACAATTACTTTAAAAAAAGTGATGTGTGCTTGTGTTTTAAGAAATAATATTAATATCATGCTTATTATATTTAAAATACACAAAAATGCTTTATTTCATTTTGTATGAAAATATTCATTTCTAATAAAACTATTAATGATGAATTATAATGTGTGTTTTCATTTGGTCAAAATATTTGATGTACATTGCTGTTGGTCACATGGTGACTTATAAATTAAGATTTAATATGCAGGGTACAGCTGTATGAAATACTGAGAAATAAATAGGTAAACCAAAAGAAACAGCACTTGTATTGCTGCTCTGTCTTGACAGTTGCTATGAGCTGCTTTGAACTATCACAGGGATAAAACAACAGCCTCTAGTATGGACTGAAGTCATATTATCTATCACAGGATAGAACAACAGTATCTAGCATGAAATGAAGTGACATTCTTTGAAATTTTTCCCGTTACTGCTATGTATGTTTTGGAGTAATTTTAAGAAATTATTAAGAAACTTAAGTTCAAACTCCCTCAGGCATAGTTGACCTCTATATTATTTTAGGTCCCTTTTGGTCATATGACTCTTCACTTGTTTCAGTACTTTTAAATCTTTGACTTTCATCATTCTTGATGAAAGTAAATCCAGAAAAAATGCTTCAAATGATACAATTGATAAAGTGTTTTTTTTTTTTTTTATTGGGTTTAAGGGCAATTTGATGGAGGAAAATATGTAAACCACTTTTAAAAAGTTTCTACAAACACAGTAATAGGTTCCACATATGTATATTTTTAGATTACCATGTTATGATGGTTGCCTGTTCCACTGACATTTATTATGCATTTTATATTTGTCAATGGAAACCCATGTTTGATTGGTGTATTGGATTTCCATTTACAATATATTCCAATTACAGATTTAGAACTTTCTGGTCATTGCTGGATTTGATATGTTGATACCAATTTTATATCAAATACGTTACCATCATAAATTCTGAGTAGGTCCATCTGCACAAGTCTGACAGGTGGAATCCGCAAATAAAAAATAACAACCAATGAAAACAAGGGATGACCTGTGTCCATAAAACCTTAACTGGCCACCCGCTGATTGATACTCACACAAAGTGTGTAGATAAGATTGAAACAACAGCAGGGGTCCAGTTTACATAAACCCTGCCTTTATATCATCCATTTAATTTCCGCCTGCGCAACAAGACACACATGTTAATTTTTCTTTCACGATATATACAAAGAAGACTTTTTGGATTTTTTTTAGTTGAGAGTGTAAATTTTATAATAATTCATAATACATACGTAATAGGAAATTACATTAGTAATATCTCCCCCTAATTATTAGTATTCACACTGCCGTTCGCGCTTTAAAATATTAATAAAGCGCTCAGGTGTATCAACTCCCACCACGCATGCGTGATTCCCCAGTCTTCTTCGTAGAAAAGTGTTCATACGCTTTATATTTTCCTCTTGAAAAATGTTACTTTTTTTAATTATATATCGTGTATTTTCATAGTTTATAAATATTAAGATAGACACTTTTCAGTGTCAACATGGCAGAAGCTTTTATTACGGCCATACATTCGGCAAGTGAAGAAGCAAATTCTCCTAAAGCTACTCCGTCTCGCTCTGATAAAAACGAGAAATCGTCAGTCAAACAGACAGGAAGTTGCAAAAGAGTAAATCTTCTCGTAAATCTTCTACTGCTAGCAGCACGTGTGCTAAAGAAGTATCAGATGAAGCTGAGACATTTTCGACAACAGGTTTGTCATTAAATGTAGAAAATGAATTGAGAGCAGAAATTTCAAGTGTCAAAGAGACCGTTAATTCGGTGAATTCTCGTATGGACATTTTCTACCTCTTTTCGTAAAGTTCTCAAATTGTCATTTCAGGTGGACATCAAGAAACGGACAGAGAAATTGCCACTTCAGGTGGGCAGAATATTTCTCAGGATTCTAGAGACATTGCCACGTCAGGTGGGCAGAATTCTCTCAGACATGCTAGTGTTGCAAATCATGACAATGACATTGATGATGCAATTTCCCTTCAACTGGATAGAGATGAAAGAAGGGGTCTTGATTTAGATATAGATTCGACAATGAATCCCAACAATCTTCTGTGAATAAAAACAGTACACGTTACTGTTTTCAGAGATATTCGGTATAGTTGATAAGGACTCTCATAATGCTGAAAATGTCAGTAGAGATATCCTTGGTGATATTTTTGGTGAAGATGCCAAAACTAAACCAGGCAAATCTGAAGGCGGTATTGTTCTAGATCAAAGTCAGATTAATATTTTGAATCAATCTTGGCACTGTGATAAGCCTCTATTATTGTCAACGTATAAAGAGGAATATAGGGCTAGTTTTCCTGTGAGTGATAAATCTGCTGATATACTAAACTTTCCAAAACTAGATGACATTTCTCAAACTTTACTTTGTAAACGGCATGGTCCTAAAGCTGGTAAAACTCATAATAAACTTTTTTCTCAACCTGAGAAAACTTTTGAAAATATGGCTTTCAAAGGTCAGTCAGCAGCTAGAATGGGTTTAGTTATAACCGCATACATGCTTTGGGTTCATTAACGGAAAAATTGAATGATTCCGAACCAAACATTGATTTACTTGTCCAAAATTATGGTGAAAGACATTTTTGCCATGTCAGTAAAATCTATGGATCAAACAGCTAGAACTGGTGCGTTTCATCATTTGATTCGTAGGAAAGCTACCTTGTTAGATACTGGTCAAGATGACATAACTGAGCTAAATGACAAATTTTTATCGCTTAAATTGTCAAGTGATGGTGTTCTTGGGGATGATTTTGAAGAGAAACTGAAAAATCGTTCAGAGACAAAAAAACAAATCAAAGATTTACTGTCAGAATTAAATCGTAAATCGACTGCTTCGACTTCTAGTTTTAAAAGGAAGAGTACTGTCAATCATACTAGTCAAGACACTGATGATGGCCCAAAAGTGGCTAAACATCGCATTCCAAAGATGGCGGCTAAGCCTAGTGAAAATAAAGGTGGATTTAAGCCTAATTTCAGACGTCTTGGTTCTGGTAGACAAGAGGCTGTTGGTGAAAAGAAAGGTTCTTTTCGTGGCAATGGTAGATCAAAATGACTACAAAAAGCAGGTAAATATTTTATGTCAGAATCCGATGATACCTGCAGGAGGTCGTTTAAAACTTTTTTAGCAAAATTGGGCAAAAACAACAAACGACAGTTGGATTTTAAAAATAATAAAAGAGGGTTACAAATTGGAATTTTCGGGAAAAACCCCACAAATAGGAATAAAGAAAACAAATGTTCCTGCGAAAGATTTACCTATTCTGCTAACAGATAAAAATCAACTTTTGGAAAAAACGCTATAGAAAATGTACCTGTAGAAGAAAAAACTGCGGTTTTTACAGTACGTTTTTTCTAGTACCAAAAAAGACACGCGATTTGAGACCTGTAATAAATTTAAAACCTCTGAACAAGTGTCTCCAGAAAAAAACACTTCAAAATGGATTCTCTAAACATTGTCTTAAACTTAGTACAAAAAGGAGATTGGGCAATTTCTCTCGACCTGAAAGATGCATATTTCCATATACCAATTCACGAAACACACACAAAGTACCTAAGATTTTGTGTCAACAATCAGTGTTACCAATTTCGGGTGCTGTTCTTCGGTCCAACACCAGCACCTCGAATATTCACCAGTGTGTTCTATAGTGGCAGCTCATTTACGAGCCCAAAATATTCGTCTAGCAGCTTATCTAGACGATTGGTTTTTGATAAATCAGGTCTAACAAATGCTGATTTCAGATCGAGAGAAAACACTCAACCTCCTAACAAAGTAACGGTTTGTAGTAAATCTAGAAAAATCAAGCCTAATTCCAACACAATCAATAACAAACATAGGGCAGTGTTTTCTTTAAAAGAAGGAATAGTTCGTCCTACATCAGAATTGGTGTCAAAACTCCTTTCTGCAGTAGAACTTATCTTAAACAATCAAAATCAAGCAACAGCAAGAGATTTTCTATAATTATTAGGTATTATGGCTTCATGCATAGAACTAATTCCAAATGCAAGACTCTTAATTTATGAGACCAATTCAGTTACACCTCCTTTATCATTGGAAACCAGTATGTCGCAATCTAGGAATAAAAATTCCTTTTTCAAAACATCTGAAAGATCACCTCAGATGGTAGTTAAAAATAGAAAATTTGGTTATGGGCAGATCAATAACACCTTGGGAAACGTCAATAACAGTAACAACAGACGCATCAAAATCAGGGTACCGAGGTCACACCAACAACAGTCTCATAAGTTCAGGTTTCATGGTAAGTAGAAGAAAAATTTCTCCACATAAATTCTTTAGAAATGGAGGCAGTTTTTCTAACTGTAAAGCATTTTCTACCAAAATTGATTGCCAAAAATGTTCTTATTCGTTCAGACAATGCAACGGTTGTTCGTTACATAAACAAACAATGAGGCACTCGTTCTCCCCAGCTTTGTATGAGAACTTGGAAACTTTGGCAATTAGCACTAGAAAACCAAAATTTTCTGAAAGCTGCACACATTGCAGGAAAAAAGAACATACTAGCAGACCTTTAAAGCAGGGTAGAAATTCAACCAACAGATTGGTCATTAAACAAAGAGGTTACACATGCAATGTTTCAGATTTGGGAGACACCTCGCATAGATCTTTTCGCCTCTGCGAAAAATCGACAAACACAGATCTATTGCTCCTGAAACCCAGACCCCTAGGCTTATGCAATAGATGCTCTAACAATTCCTTGGAACAACATGTATGCGTATGCATAACCTCCAATTTGTCTAATACCGAAAAAACTACAACACATGACGAGATACGATTGTCAGTTAATTCTAATAGCCCCACATTGGCCACGCAGACATTGGTACACAAATCTTCTGAAGTACATAATAGATTATCCAAGGAACCTGCCAGTCAGGGAGGATCTATTACACTAGCCAAAAACAAACATATTTCATCAAAAATCCAGCCGTATTCAATCTAACTGCATGTTTTTTTATCGACAAACAGTTTAAAGAGAAAGGTTTTTTCTAAAGAAACTAGAAAATTACTTAGAGCCTCATGGCGCTCTGGGACTCAAAAAGATTACTCTGTCAAATTTCGAAAATTCAATAGCTGGTGTAGTAGACGGGAAATTGATCCCTATAGTGCCTCTCTGACGGAGACGGCTGAGTTTTTGACATATTTATACTCAGAAAGTCTTCAGTATAGAACCATAGCTGGTTATAGATCTATGTTATCCTCAGTTCTAGCTCCAATTGGGAAAATTCCAGTAGGAAAACATCCTTACATAACTCGTCTTATAAAGGGTGTTTTTAAATCGAGACCCCCAAAAATAGTCCTTTTACCTGAATGGGACTTACCATCAGTGTTAAGAAAATTAAAACAAGCACCTTTTGAACCAATGAAACATGCTCATTTGAAATTTGTTTCTCGGAAAACTACATTTTTAATTGCAATTACATCTTTCAGGAGATGCAGTGACTTACACTTTGTGTATTGGAGAAGAATCGATTGTTGTGCAGAAGAAAGGGGTGACTTTTGTTCGTCATACAATGAAAAGGACAAGAAATTTCGTGCTCATTCTACAAGAGCCTTGGGCCCAACTTGGGCACTTTTTAACGGCGCATCTGTGAAGTCTATTATGGACACAGCTGACTGGGCAAAGGAATCAACCTTTACTCGTTTTTATTTACGTCACATAGACGTAGAAGTTTAATTCTGTGTAAATAAGAATTTTGTACGTATGCAGGAAAATTCTGAAAGAAAAAGAAAATTTAGAAAATGGAAAAAATTTTTAACTGTATAGTATTGGATTATTTATTTCTGAACTGATGTGAAGAAAATACAGTATACAAAGTACAGAAAGATTCTTCAGCTGTGGATAGCTTAGAAATCTCCTAATGTAATTTCCAATTACGTAAGTTTTATGAATTCATATAAAATTGGGAAATTTGTTCTCAAATTTTAATTTTATGATAGAATAATACTAACGTAATTGGCTCCCACCCACCTCCCCTTTCGAATCTTTTTTTGGCGAACACTTTTCGCCGAGAGAGACTGGGGAATTACGCATGCGTGGTGAGAGTCGATACACCTGAGCGCTTTGTTAATATTATAAAGCGCGAACGGCGGTGTGAATACTAATTAGGGGGAGATAATCATAATGTAATTTCGAATTACGTAAATATTATTCTATTATAAAATTAAAATTTGAGAACAAATTTCCCAAATTTCTAGGTATCCCCTATATTATTGTTTATTATTATAATATTGTGTACAATTAGTATTTAACTTCGCAATTCATGAATTATGGAATTTAATGCTTCTAGTCTGTTTGAAGCCATTACAGGCAATTTTTTTTTTAGATGGGTCATTACCTTTCCCTGTGGCTACGACAACGGTAAGTCAGGCAGTACCTCCTAATACTTATAGTCAGTCAACCAATGTTTTAACTTTAGTGACTGATAATACCGGTCAGCAGACCCTTATGCAGGTTCTGTCGGTATGATGGAGGTATCCCTACCATTACCACTGTTACCCACACAGTCTCTAGGTCAGTTGATACCACCGGTTTAGTTTCTTTTTACCCTGGTATCTCTATGGGGTTATGTTTACCTAATTCTAGACCACCAGCTTCATACAGTGGTTTTACTTTGCCTACTTCGACTAATAATTCGATGTCATGGTCTAGACCTATCTGGCCCCAGGTATATCCTTATTCAGGTTTTCTTGGTCAGGCTTTTCTTGGTCATGCTTTTTCAGGTTTCTGGCCTTATTGTAGTAATTTTGGACCAGTTACAACCCATGTTGTTGGTCCTCAGACTGTTACTCCTAGTCTGTCAGTCCCTGCTCCTTACATAGCAGTGTCATCTAACTGTGGTGTGTCTGTACCTGCTTCTAGGCCTACCTCTTCTGTAAGCCCCGGGGTAATTATGTTTCGGATTCTAGCCTCTCCTTAGAGGGATTCAAGAGTATCCTAGACGACTGTCGTCAAGTCTATTTCATCTGAATTGACATCTTTCTGTAACCGCCATTAACCAGGTTCAGCCCACCATTTTTTCTTAATATGTCCTATACCAAGTCAGGATATGGCAGTTGTTATCAAATACTAGTAGTTCATTTCCATGTGTGTTGGTGTTTTTTTGTTACACTTCAGTGGTCCTGTTGTTCCTTTGTTTTCCTCTTATAGTTGATGTGTTTCCCTCGGTTTTAGTTTGTAACCCTGATTTGTTTTCTTTTAATTGATTTATGACTTTTGAACACCGGTATACTACTGCTGCCTTTATTCGGGTATAGAAGATGTGGTATGAGTGCCAATGAGACAACTCTCCATCCAAGTCAAAATTTATAAAAGTAAACCATTATAGGTCAAAGTACGGTCTTCAACACGGAGCCTTGGCTCACACCGAACAGCAAGCTATAAAGGACCCCAAAAATTACTAGTGTAAAACCATTCAAACGGGAAAACCAACGGTCTAATCTATATAAAAAAACGAGAAACGAGAAACACTTATGAACCACATCAACAAACGACAACTACTGAACATCAGATTCCTGACTTAGGACAGGTGCAAGCAATTGCAGTGAGTTTAAACGTTTTACTGGTACCAAACCTTCACCCTTATCTGAAACAATAGTGTAACATCACAACATAGAAAGACACACTATAAAATATCAATTGAACGTTAGGGAATAACGCCAATAAGTCTAGCTCTCCAGTGATTTCACACCCTCAAGATCATAATCATGAAAGCGATCCTGAGGACAGTGATGAGGAAGAACGTGTTTCAGTGGCCCCAGGTAGTCAGGAAGAAGGTTTGTCTGTTGATGAAGAAGGTGATACTCTAGTTCAGGATTCTCAGAATGTTTCACAACCTTCTGTTCCTGTTTCCATAAATTGGTCGGTCTTCTACCAATTCCAGTAAGGATCCTGAGGCTGAGTATACTCCTTCTACTTTGAAGGATCTTAGAGATTCTGTTTACACTATTATGAGAGATGTAAACAAGGTACCTTTTCAGTCGCCACCTAGACACAAGAGACTTTAATACCTCTACTTTCAAGGCTTCCTGTGGACTGTCAAATGACAATATTAAGTCACATATTTAGTTTCCCACAATCCAACCATATGTCGACATCTCTTCATATCATAAATGACGGGATTGTGGATAATGAGTCTCATTTTTCAAAAGTAAGTGGTTTTGGTCTTGCCTCATTTACTGAGCAATTCCGATTTAAAGATTACAATATCTTTGATTCTACTTTAGGTATGTTGGTACCTGCTTGTGATAAGGCTTTATCGTCTTCTATTATCTGAGGCTCTCAAAACATTCCGTTGGACTGCGTCTTTCTCAGGCTGTGTGGTTTAAACAGAGAATCTACTTAGAAATGATTCTCATGTTTTAGGTAATGCTGAACATTTTTTGTCTGAAGAACTTGTCACTTCCATCTGAAGTCAAGCCTTTTCTTTTATAGGTTGGTAAGGCTTTAGGTACTTCTCAGTTATTGATTATGGGTTTTATAACCAACTGTACCTTATCCAAAAGATCTGAAATTTGGAAAAGGCAAAAGTCTGAGATATTCTCAAGGATGCTTTTATTAAATCTCCTTTAGACGATAAGATTTTCGGTTTGCAACCTTTACGAGGTTCAGAGAAGAGAAGAGAAGGAAAGTTTCTAGTGATAGGTGTAATAAAGGTGGTCCTAAGAAGTCTTCAGTCTCTACGTCTAAACCAGGCAGTTTTAAGAGAGGTGGCAAGAGGGCCAATCCTTCTTCCTAGGAAGTTGCCACCTCGTACGTTGCTGTCAGAACCCAATCCTGAGATTTATTACAAAACTCCTCTTTCTCAAATACCAGTAAGGGAGAGGTTAACTCATTTTCTAAACAATTTGACAAGTATTACCTCAGATTGTTGGGTTCTGTCAGTCATTCAAGGGGGATTGACACTTCAATTCAGAGAAAACCTCCTCTTTCTCCTGTTCATACACTCAAGATTCACAGAAGTTTCTACTTCTGTCGACCGAAGTAGAAAGCCTGTTGACAAAGCGGGCAGTGGAGGAAGTCCCTGTATCTTCAATAGATCCAGGGTTTTATTCCCGTCTCTTCCTTGTTTCGAAAAAGATAGGAGGAATGAGACCAGTCATCGACTTGTATATCCTCAATTCTTATCTGATTATTCCCCACTTCAAGATGAAGACCAATCGTTCAATAAGAGCTTCCATTCGTCCAGGTATGTGGACCACATCTTTAGATTTGACAGATGCTTATTTGCATGTTCCCGTTTGCCATTCATTCCGCAAAATCCTTCGGTTTGTTTGGAACAACAGGGTTTACCAATTCAGAGCTATTCCTTTTGGACTGTCAACGGCACCACTAGCCTTTACCAAACTTATGCAGGTAGCCATAGCTCATCTAAATTCGGAGGCTATTAAGATTCATTCTTACCTGAACGACTCACTGATGAAGGAACTTTCTCAAGAGAAACTCGATCTCAACACCGATGTAGTCATCTCTCTCTGGGGTTTCTCATCTCTTGGAAAAAGTCAGACCTAATTCCTTCGCAGGACTTTATTTTCCTAGGCGAACACTACCTTACTCACCAGGGCTTAGTTCTTTCTTCACAGGAAAAGTTTCAGAAACTTTGTTAAAAAATTCATCTGTTTCTATCTCAGGAAACATTTACTGCTCGCCAATTTTCACAACTGCTAGGTCTTTTGAATTCTCTAGCGGACGTTGTTCCTCTTGGTCGCCTTCACATTCGACCTCTTCAATTCTATCTACATCAGCATTGGCGCCCAGCTATGCAGAATTGGGAATTTCCAGTTCCAATCATTCATCAGGACTTGTCTCCTCACCTGGTTTGGTGGACTTTTCAAGCGAACGTTATGAGAGGCCAACTTCTGTCCTCTCAAGTTCCAAATCGGACTCTGTTCACAATGCCTCCAATCTCAGTTGGGGAGTCTATCTGGAAGGTCTTTCAGTCTTGGGAGTGTGGACTTCAGATCTTTTGAAAGAGCACATAAACATACTAGAAATGATGGCAGTTCTTCTTGCAGTCTCATTTCCAGTCCCTTATGCAGAGCAAATTTTCTGGTTCTAGCATCGGACAACACCACGGTGATTGCTTATTTGCAAAACAAAGGAGGATGTCATTGTGACATTGTAGCTGTTTCTTTTAGCAAGAGAAATCCTCCTTCTTTGCTATCATCTTCATCTACAGATTGTAGTTCGTCATGTCCCAGGGAAACTCAATGTGTTAGCAGATGCTTTGTCCAGATCTAGAACACTTACCCCAGTAAATACAGAGTGGGAACTTCTCCAATCAGTTTTTCAGGCAATAACCCTTTAGTGGGGGTCTCCTCATGTAGACCTGTTAACAATAAGCCTCAATTACAAACTTCAAGTGTTCGTGTCTGCTGTACCAGATCCGAATGCCTACGCAGTAGACGCCATGAGTGTTCCTTGGGAGGGAATGTTTGCTTACGACTTCCCTTCTTTCAGATTCTTGTCGGCAGTTCTTTAGAAGATTTCAGCAGAGCAAGGGCTTCCATTCTTATTGCTCCAGCTAGGCCCAAATAAGCCTGGTTTCCATATCTCCTTCAACTGTCTTGTGCTCGTCCACTGGTTCTACCAGTAAGACACAATCTTCTTTCCAAGTTCAGGGACAATATTCTTCATCCCAATCCAGAGAAGCTAAATCTATACGCGTGGTTTCTCTCATGGATAGCTTTAAGGAGTTAGGTTTTTCTGAATGCGCAGCCAGCCATCTTTACCGAGCAGTTAGCGAGTCCACTAACATCGTCTATGATGCCAAGTTGACAATCTTCAGTAGTTGGTGTAGTGAGAAGGAAGTTGATACTTTCCAAATCTCTGTACAGAAATTAGCAGACTTCCTGGTCCACCTTTTTGAGGAGAAAGGTTTATCTCCCTCTACTATAAAAGGTTATCGATCAGCTATTTCTAGGACTATTCACTTGTCTGGAGGTCCAAATTTTGGTAATGATGAGTTCATTTCTCTTTTAGTTAAGAATTTCACTATTGAACGCCCAGGACAGAGGATTTTAATTTCGTCTTGGAATTTGAGTGTGGTTTTATTTGTGTTAAAAGCCCATCCTTTTGAACCCGCTGAAAAGGTTGAAATCAAGTTCTTATCGTATAAGTGTTGTTGCCTTGGCTTCTTGTAGAAGAAGTGAAATTCATGCTTTTTCCACAGCCGGCTACTGTCTTCGTTTTAATAGGATAAGTCTTCGGTTACTCTCCTAACCGATCCAGACTTTTTCGCCAAAAATCAAATTCCTGGCCGAGGTTCAGAACCGATAGTGATTCAAGCCCTTCCTGACGTTTCAAGTTCAAAAGTACTCTGTCCTATCAGAATCTTACTTTTATATCTTCAGAGAACTCGTAGTCTTCGCACCTCCTCAAATTCCAGGTTATTTATTCCTGTTAAGGGAAAACAAGATTTGTCTGCTAAAGCCGTTTCAACTTGGATCTTTGAAACTATTCATTTATCTTGCAATTCTTCTAATGAAGAACTTCTGAATAGTATGCACATTAAGGCCCATGGTGTTAGAGCTATTTCGACCTCCTGGGCACTTTTCAATAATGTTTCTTTAGAGGAAGTTTTATCTGCAGGTTTCTGGATAACTGAAAATTCTTTCATTTCTCACTATCTGCAATCTTTATCTTCACAAGCTCAGACTTTGTATTTGTTAGGACTTTTAGTTTCTACACAAAGAGTTGTTTTTCCTCCTGCATCTTCTGGTTCAGGAGATTCAGCTTTGCGTTAGATTCTGCATTATACTCAGGTATATGATGGTAACGTATTCATTGATATAAAATTGTACATTTTTAAAGTAAAAAGAGAATTTATCAAATAAATACTTACCATCATAAATTAAAGGCCCCATGTCAACCTCCTCTTCATCCTCTGATTTGTTCCTAGGGCTTCTTGCTTACTTTAGGACATTAAATGGATGATATACAGGCAGGGTTTTATGGACATGGTCATCCCTTTTTCATTGGTTGTTATTTTTTATTTGGGGATTCCACCTGTCAGACTTGCGCAGATGGACCTACTCAGAAATTATGATGGCAAGTATTTATTTTATAAAATCTCATTTTACTTTAAAAATATACAATATTTGAATTTGGATATAATTAGAAGTTACAGATCAAGATTGAGTTTATTATAGTTGAGTGATTTTGCATAAGTTGGGGATCAAGGACATAGAAAATTACTTATAAATATCAATTTTCTGCACTTTCTGATGCTGCTGGAACAATGTTTTAGTTTGTGATTAGGTCAGTTTATGGGGAACCACTAGTGGTAGGTCAATGATATTTGGTATGCAGTTGTATAAGAATTGGCAAATTTCATATCCATGGAGATTATTTGATCCTGCCCCTTCAGTCATGGTCTACTAGTATTAACTTTCAATGTTTTGCAAAGTTTACATGTTAAAAGTTTGTGATTAGATCAGTTTAAGGGGAACCACTAATGTTATGTCAAGGATATTTGGTATATGTATTGGCATTTGCAAGTCTGATTTCAATGGAGATTACATGGCCCATGGTTCATTGGCTTTGAAACAATTACATAATTTATAAGTTAAAGTTTGTGTTTAGTGTTGTTTAAAGGAAATGACTTATGATAAGTATATGGTATTTGGTATGCAGTTTTATAAGCATTGGCATTTTTCATTTCCATGGAGGTTTATTGGCTCTGCACCTTCAGTCATGGTTCATTGACTTTGAATGATTTGTATAGTTTACATTTTTAAATATTGCCATTTTATTAAAATTTCAATTTTCATTATTATTATCAAAATTCGTAAGGGTTCCGCAGAACCCAGTGTCTCGCCTACTTTTGCTGTTAATCGCAGGCTCAACAAAAATGAGGAAAAAAATTAATAAAAATATTCCTCTCTATACTATCTTTTGATTGTAAGTAGCTTCTGTCCAAGTTTGGTAAAAATCCAGGATAGTTTATGAATCTTATAAATGTTTTAAAAACTTAAACTGCAGACTGTATGTAATGTTAACTGGAAGAAAAACTAAGTCCATTTATAAGTAAAGTACGGAAAAAATGGAACAACATTTTAACAAAATTTCCTTCTAGTTACTAGCTTTTAATCATAAACAAGCTTCTGTCCAAGTTTGGTACAAATCAAAGATAGTTTAAGAAAGTTATTAAAATTCTAAAAACTTTAAACCAGAGAGTGAATGTAATGTTAACTGGCAGAAAACTAAGTCCATTTATAAGTAAAATACGGAAAAAATGATTTATTTTTTTTTCAAAATTTACTTCTGGATACTATCTTATGATCATAAACAAGCTTCTTTCCAAGTTTGGTAGAAATCCACGATAGTTTAAGAAAGTTATTTAAATTTCAAAAACTTTAACCACAGAGTGAATGTAATGTTTCCTGTCAGAAAAACTAAGTCCATTTATAAGTAAAATACGGAAAAAATGGAAATTTTTTTTACAAAATTTACTTTTGGATATTATCTTATGATCATAAACAAGCTTCTGTCCAAGTTTGGTAGAAATCCAGGATAGTTTAAGAAAGTTATTAAAATTTCAAAAACTTTAACCACAGAGTGAATATTTGTGGACGCTGCCGACGCCGACGGAATGTAGGATCGCTATGTCTCGCTTTTTCGACAAAAGTCGAAGGATCGACAAAAATTACAATAAACTGCTTCGCCGAGCTCAGCTCGATACGACCGCAGAGGTCCAACCCTGAACAGTTGGGGCAAAAATGGACACAATATTCAAGCTTGATACAGGTCTGAATTTGGATTGTAATTAAATATTTGACACATTATAGGTTTCTGACACAGAATAAATGTAGTCAAAGAACTTAAAATTTGTTGTATGATTTGAATTTATATTCAATTGAAAATTTCTTGCTGTTTTGCAATACACTGTGCTGTTGCACAATACTTAGTAAATCTGTTTTCAGACTATATACAAAGAATTAGCAAAATAAATTGTGATCCCCAATTTTTTTTCTTTGGAAAATTGACAATTTCTTAAATCTTGAGGAAAAAAACTAGAGGCTCCAAGGACCCTGTGTCGCTCACCTGATATTTTTATTTACAATTGATGCATGATAAATGCAACTGTTGTACTGTCGTTTAGTTTCAGAGATATAAGACTAAAAAGTGCGTTTTATTTCAGCCATGTGTGCCATGTTGGCAGGCAGGGTCATCATACACAGTGGTCCCTGGATATCCTAGTGGTGATTTAAACCAAGTTTGGTTTAATTTGACAGTAGTTTCAGGGAGAATTTTGTAAAATTTATCTAACGAAATGCTGAAGTGATGAGAAAGTTTGTTGTGAAGTTTTGTTGTTGCAACCCCCCAAAAACAAAAGGTAATAAAAATTATCATTAAAGGGCAATCTTTCCTATTAATGATTTCTGCAAACTTCAGTTGATTGTGCAAGGGTTGTATAGCCAGCTGAGGTCGTTAAAACTCTCATTTGTTGTTGCAAAATTCAAGTGGTTTTGAATTGCTTTGTTGATCTTTTTTGTATTCAACTTTTAAACAACAAAGTATAACAAATATGATGACTGATACTCATGACACTGAAAATATGGTCTTCATTCTTGTGAAGAAAATGATAAGGTTTGAAATATTTCTTAAATATTAATTCAATACCAATACTTTAATTTGTATTGGATTTATCCCAGGAAATGAGAACAAGGGACACAATTAAATTCAATTTTTTCCCTAAATTTCTGATAAAATATAAAATGAAGAACTATATTTTTTAATGAGAATTTTCTTTTAATAGTTAATTGATAATTTGCACAATATTAATTAAGTTTTAGATCTTGCATGGTTAATTTTCTCTCAAAATTTCTGATATTCTATTAAAGTTTTAAATATAATATGAGGCAGGCATTACCTGTGAAAGGGGATGAAGTCTGTATAAATTAGTATAGGAATTCAAGCATCATTTGCACTTGGAATCTGTAGAAAATGAAGCCAAAGTACTGAAACATATCTGCCATTCGACCTATTGTTCGGGATTATAGTTGTGACATCATTTTCAATGTAAAGAAAGAAACACCATCACAGGTATTAATGTGTTTTTTTTCATGTTATAGAATTATCAATTATTTTTATTGCCAGTACATTAGTAGATTGTTTTCTATATTGATTTTCTACTGCAGTTTCAGAAAAGAAGATTACAAAGGAAAACATTTTGTAAAACTTCCCAAAATTTACCAAATTAATGAAAATTGTTAAAATCGACTATAAAGGGCAATAACTCCTTAAGCGGTCAACTGATCATTTTGGTCATGTTGACTTATTTGAAGATCTTACTTTGCTGAACATTATTGCTGTTTACAGTTTATCTCTATCTGTAATAATTTTCAAGATAATAACCAAAACGGCAAAATTTCCTTAAAATTACCAATTCAGGGCAGCAACCCAACAACCAGTTGTCCAATTCATCTGAAAATTTGAGGGCAGATAGATATTTACTTGATAAACAAGTTAATCCCTGTCAGGTTTGCTTTAAATGCTTTGGTTTCAGAGTTACAAGACAAAATCTACATTTTACCCCTATGTTCTATTTTTAGCCATGGCAGCCATCTTGGTTGGTTGGCTGGGTCACCGCACACATTTTTAAACTAAATACCCTAATAATGATTGTGGCTAAGTTTGGTTGAATTTGGTCCAGTAGTTTCAGAGGAGAAGATTTTGTTAAAGATTACAAAATTTACAAAAATTGGTAAAAATTACTTTAAAGGGCAATAACTCCTTAAGGGGTCAACTGACCATTTTGATTTGATTTTGATTTGATTTTGGTGTTTTAACGCCACTTTTAAGCACCGCTTTTGGGCTATTTCGTGGCGGCCAGTTTTATTGGTGGAGGAAGCGAGTGCCCGGAGAAAACCACCGACCTTCGATAGGAAAACTGACAATCCTAGTCAATTAAGACTGAGTCGAGTGCACCCGCACGAGCGGGTTCGAACTCACAACCTCAGTACCATTTTGATCATGTTGACTTATTTGAAGATCTTACTTTGCTGAACATTATTGCTGTTTACAGTTTATCTCTATCTGTAATAATTTTCAAGATAATAACCAATAAAATGCTCCATGGCGCAGCTTGATCGACCGCAGAGGTCGAACCCTGAATAGTTGGGGCAAGTATGGACACAACATTCAAGCTTGATACAGCTCTGAATTTGGATTGTGATTAAATATTTGACACAGCATAGGTTTCTGACACAGAATGAATGTGGTCTAAGAACTTAAAATTTTAAATTGGACATTCACCTATTATGGTCCAATATCCAAAATCTAAATACATGGTTAGATTCAGCATATCAAAGAACCCCAATAATTCAATTTTGATGAAATCAAACAAAGTTTAATTTTGGACCCTTTTGACCTCAATGTGGACAAAGTTGATAACGGGCCCAAAAATAAAAATCTAAATACATGGTTAGATTCAGCATATCAAAGAACCCCATATATTCAATTTTGTTGAAATCAAACAAAGTTTAATTTTGGACCCCGATTTGGACCAACTTGAAAACTGGGCCCATAATCAAAATCTAAATACATGTTTAGATTCAGCATATCAAAGAACCCCATATATTCAATTTTGTTAAAATCAAACTAAGTTTAATTTTGGACCCTTTGGACCTTAATGTAGACCAATTTGAAAACGGGACCAAAATTAAGAATCTAAATACACGGTTAGATTCGGCATATCAAAGAACCCCAATAATTCAATTTTGATGAAATCAAACAAAGTTTAATTTTGGACCCTTTTGACCTCAATGTGGACAAAGTTGATAACGGGCCCAAAATCAAAAATCTAAATACATGGTTAGATTCAGCATATCAAAGAACCCCATATATTCAATTTTGTTGAAATCAAACAAAGTTTAATTTTGGACCCGATTTGGACCAACTTGAAAACTGGGCCCATAATAAAAATCTAAATACATGTTTAGATTCAGCATATCAAAGAACCCTAAGAATTCAATTTTTGTTAAAATCAAACTAAGTTTAATTTTGGACCCTTTTGACCTCAATGTGGACAAAGTTGATAACGGGCCCAAAAATCAAAAATCTAAATACATGGTTAGATTCAGCATATCAAAGAACCCCATATATTCAATTTTTGTTGAAATCAAACAAAGTTTAATTTTGGACCCCGATTTGGACCAACTTGAAAACTGGGCCCATAATCAAAATCTAAATACATGTTTAGATTCAGCATATCAAAGAACCCTAAGAATTCAATTTTGTTAAAATCAAACTAAGTTTAATTTTGGACCCTTTGGACCTTAATGTAGACCAATTTGAAAACGGGACCAAAAATTAAGAATCTAAATACACTGTTAGATTCGGCATATCAAAGAACCCCAATAATTCAATTTTTGATGAAATCAAACAAAGTTTAATTTTGGACCCTTTGGACCTCAATGTGGACCAATTTAAAAACAGGGCCCAAAATCCAAAATCTTAATACACGGTTAGATTCAGCATATTAAAGAACCCCAAGAGTTCAAGAATAAAACCCCATTGAAATTGGTCAAGAAATAAGCAATTTATACAAAGTATCTTCTTTTGCACAATACTGTGCAATTGAATATTTCTTGCAATTGCAATACTGTGCAATTGAATATTTCTTGCTATTATGCAATACTGTACAATTGACAATTTCTTGCTATTGCGCAATATTGTGCTATTGGATATTTCTTGCTATTGCGCAATACTGTGCAATTGAAGATTTCTTGCTATTGCGCAATACTGTGCAATTGAAAATTTCTTGCTATTGCACAATACTTATTATATAATAATTTACACATCCTGTTTGGTGTGTATCTCCTGCCATATCATTATTATTTGCTTTTAAATATAAATCAGAAATAACCAACTTAAAATGGAAAATTTTAAAGAAAAAAAAAGGAAAAAAGGGAAAAAAATCCCCCAAATTTTTGAACCCCTTATGATTCATCACCCCAAACTCAATCCCATCCTTTCCTTTGAGGTATGGTACCTTGCAGTACAATTTCAGAGAGATCCATACACTTGAACACAAGTTATTGTCTGGAAACTAGAAAATGCTTATTTTTGGCCCTTTTGGCCCCTAATTCCTAAACGTTTCAGGCAATTACCCCAAACTCAATTCCAGTTTTCCTTTTGTGATATGGAACCTTGTAGTACAATTTCAAAAGATCCATACACTTACACACAAGTTATTGTCATGAAACTAGAAAATGCTTGTTTTTGCCCCTTTTGGCCCCTAATTCCTAAAATTTTGAGGCAATTACCCCAAAATCAATCCCAGCATTCCTTTGTGATATGGAACCTTGTGGTACAATGTCAGACAGATCCATACACTAACACACAAGTTATGTCTGGAAATTACAAAATGCTTATTTTTGGCCCCTTTTGGCCCTAATTCCTTAACTGTTGGTACCATAACCCCAAAATCAATCCCAACCTTCCTTTTGTGATATTGAACCTATGGTAAAATTTCATAGAGATCCATTCACTTAAACTAAAGTCAGAGTGCGAAACCAATGCGTCTTCGGACGACGGCGGCGACGACAACGTCATACCAATATCGACCACAAAAATTTGTTTATGGTCGTATAAAAACGGCAAAATTTCCTTAAAAATTACCAATTGAGGGGCAGCAACCCAACAACCAGTTGTCCAATTCATCTGAAAATTTGAGGGCAGATAGATATTTACGTGATAAACAAGTTAATCCCTGTAAGATTTGCTTTAAATGCTTTGGTTTCCGAGTTACAAGCCAAAATCTACATTTTACCCCTATGTTCTATTTTTAGCCATGGCAGCCATCTTGGTTGGTTGGCTGGGTCACCACACATTTTTAAACTAAATACCCAAATAATGATTGTGGCTAAGTTTGGTTGAATTTGGTCCAGTAGTTTCAGAGGAGAAGATTTTTAAAAGATTACAAAATTTACAAAAATTGGTAAAAATTACTTTAAAGGGCAATAACTCCTTAAGGGTCAACTGACCATTTTGATCATGTTGACTTATTTGTAGATCTTACTTTGCTGAACATTATTGCTGTTTACAGTTTATCTCTATCTATAATAATTTTCAAGATAATAACCGAAAACGAAAAAAATCCTTAAAATTACTAATTTAGGGCAGCAACCCAACAACCCATTGTCTGATTCATCTGAAAATTTCAGGACAGATAGATCTTGACTTGATCAACAATTTTACCCCATGTCAATAATATTTGAAGAGAATTTATTTTGAGGAAAAAATTACTCCCCTTTTTCCAAAAATTAATTGAAATTTTCTTTTGGAAAATGTGGTACAAATTAAGAGACATCCATACACTTAAACACAAGTTATTGTCTGAAAACTAGAAAAAGAAAAAATTACCCCAAAATGAATCCCAACCTTCTACTTGTGGTATTGAACATTGTGGTACAATTTCAGAGCAATCAAAATACTTATACACAAGTTATTGTCCTGAAACTAGAAAAATGCTTGTTTTGGCCCCTTTTTGGCCCCTAATTCCTAAACGGTTGGGACTATCACCCCAAAACAATCCCAACCTTCCTTTTTGTGGTATTGAACCTTTTGATTAAATTTCATAGAGATCCATACACTTAAACTAAAGTTATTGTCTAGAAACCAAATTTCTTCGGACAACACTGACGACGACGACGTGATACCAATATACAACCGCAAAAATTTTTTGCAGTCTTATAAACAGAGAGACATATCTCTGTGTCAACAGTTTATTTACACTTTCTGTTTAATGTCTGAATCATTTGATTAGGTATTTGGTATATAATCACATCATAATAAGTTACACATACAATTTTGAGTTTCACTAGTTCTGGTTGAGTGATTTTTGCAGAAGTTGTGTCCCTCGAAAATAGAAAATTGCTTGAATATTTCAGTTTTTTAGGAAGAAAAAGCATGATTCATTTTATAATAAATATTCTGACTTGATTGCTGATAATACAGATGTTTCTATCTATATTAACGACATCTCTTACCATGAAAATTCAGCAGACCTCCTTTCCAATGGTATGCTTGTTCCATAGGAGTGTAATCTTATCCAATGTTCAAGCCAGAAGGGTACATTGTATTGAAAATGCAATATGCTCAGAATAAAATTGAGAATGGAAACTGGGAATGTGTCAAAGAGACAACAACCCAACCAAAGAGCAGAAAACAGTGTAAGGCCACCAATGAGTCTTCAACACAGCACAAGAAAACCCCGCACTCGGAAACAGGCTTCAGCTGGCCCCTATACAACAATGTATACTAGTTCAGTAAATGAACTAAAGTTAAAAAAGATACATGACTAACAAAGGTCTGAGGCTCTTGACTTAGGACAGGCATAAAAATGTGGTGGGGTTAAACATGTTTTGTGAGATCTCAACCCTTCCCCTATACCTCTAGTCAATGTGGAATAAACAAACACACAGCAATATGCACAGTAAAACTCAGCTTAAAAGAAGTCAAAGTCCAATGTTATAACATATAGATATAAGAAGATGTGGTATGAGTACCAATGAGACAACTCTCCATCCAAGTCAAAATTTATAAAAGTAAACCATTATAGGTCAAAGTACGGTCTTCAACATGGAGCCTTGGCTCACACCGAACAGTAAGCTATAAAGGGCCCCAAAATTTACTAGTGTAAAACCATTCAAACGGGAAAACCAACGGTCTAATCTATATAAAAAACGAGAAACGAAAAACACTTATGAACCACATCAACAAACGACAACTACTGAACATCAGATTCCTGACTTAGGACAGGTGCAAACAAATGCAGCGGGTTTAAACGTTTTAATGGTACCAAACCTTCACCCTTTTTCTGAAACAATAGTGTAACATCACAACATAGAAAGACACACTATAAAATATCAACTGAAATAGCTTAACTCAATGCTTGTTTTATACAAACTCACAAAGGATGCATTGTTGATAGGATACAATGAAGATCTGAGAACTAAGGGTGAGGCGACTGAAATTGGGAGCATGAGTTTGGGATGTGACCCATTATCTAACAATCCTCTTTTCAGCATAAAGGGATATGATTTATCATGTAGTGCCTGATTTTTTTAGAGTTGGAAAAGCATTTGACAATGTACAAAACACAAATTAAAAAGAATTTTTAAGACCTCAAAATCAGTGTGGTTAAAATTTCAAACAGTAGGTGCACAACTTCAAGTCCTGTGGACGAATCTGCAGGTTTTGTAGAATTCTGTCAAGGAGATGCAGAAAACATAAAGTGTGTCATTGAAGACAAAGATGATGTAAGACAGCAGAAGTAATCCCTTTATGTCCCTACAGCTCCACTGTCATGAGATGCAATAACTTTAGGCATCGACTCTTATTAAATATTCACCAGGAATATTGATAACTGACAAACGTTCAATTTAACAATAATATTCAAAAGAATGTGGCATCAACTAAATGAAAAAAAAAATCATTGAATAGCTTGATTTATTGTAAGAGTTAGCACTTTTACATATATCTGTATTGCATTTCTTTGAAAATACTTACAAGTGTTGATTGTACATCTTTCAGTCAAATGAATTAATTTACACCTTAGTGCATGCATACTACTTATTATATCTCAGTAAGTCAATACTAAAAATTAGATGAAATATACTATTAAGGTAGATGGGGGGTGTAAACTAAAATCGATAGAATTTTCTAATTATTTGAAAAAATTGCAGTTTAAAGTAAGCTTTTTTCAAAAATATAATAAACAAAAGTATGGGTCATAGGGTTTTTTATCAAGCTAAGGGTTGTGCAAAATTGTCAGATATTGTATAGATTATACATGGAAAACCCAATCTTTTGCGATAAAAAGAAAACTTAACGATCAAATTTTACATTAAATATGAGAAGATAGCTCTTATCATTCAGAAAATAAAAATAAAAATTGGGGTCATGGCACTTTGTTTTTCTAGATACAAAACAAAATACCTAAATTCATAATATATTACTTCATAAAAGTTACATTATCAGAGTTATCTCCCCTTATACGACAAAGTTGTAACAAATTGAATCAAAAACAAAAATAAAACTGTTGAAAAAATATAATAAAACACATATTTTTCTTCATTTAGATGAAACGCCTAACAAAAGAATTATATTCTTCTCACAAAATTTGCACTTTTAATTAAAGATCTAAACCGATTGTGTTCTTCTATTTTACAATCCAAGATGGCGGAAGACTCTCATTCTACCTTAACAATATCCCATAGATATAAAATCATACAAAGGATTCAATATATAATTACACAAATCTATGCATGTTTAGTGGAATTCTATTACAGAGATGCAGAAACACTAACAGTGTAACATGGAAGACAAAGATGAGGCGAGACAGCAGAAGTAATTACATAGACAGGACAGACGCTAAGACAAAGCCCTTTGATTTATTCCTTTGTATCCTTAAACATCAACTGTCATGAGAAACAATAATTACAGTGGGACATATTATATCATATTCCTACGGAACCAATCTTAATTATTTTCTTAGTTGATCAAATTTTCCACAAAACAGGGACTATTGAAGTATTTTATGTCAATTTGACAAGGAACCAATGAAACAATAGTGATATTCAATAAACTATGAAACTTGGCATCCACAAATAAAAAAACATTTCATAGAAAATAAAATAATGACATTTCTTTTCATTCATTACATCATCAATCATCTTATGCACACTAATACAGTAAGAAAAGTTCTCTTAATATATATATCTTGATCATGATAACCAATAGGTTTCTTGGCACAACCATGTCAACATTTTCACAGCACTGACCTTCTACAGTATAGTATAATAAATTAAAATTACAAACAAAAACATTATCTACAAATAAATATTTACAATTAAAAATATAAAACAGTTTGTCATCAAGTCATTTTTAATGTAAAATTATTCATTTCAAAAAATGAAAAATTTTCATTGCCATATAAAGCTCATTTATAAAACTCCTCAAATTGAAAAGGGGAATTCAGTCTAAGGTATTTTTTTAAACATTCATCAGATCTGATAATTTTACTTTTCCAACATCAAATATGTTCAGAATCTAAAGGATTATGGGTAATTTCATTGTAAGTGCACCAAAATGATAATAACATCATATCATTGGTTGAATATCCATTGATTTGGATGTTGTTAGCCAATCACAACATTTTAATGAAAGCTTTTGAATGAATGACCAAGAATGCTTCATATTCTATCATATGGGGAACTGTAGTAGGCACATTCATACACATACTTTCACAATACCTAACCATGTGTGTTATGTTAATTTAGCCAAAATGTTTGAAAAATTTTGTTTGTATTTTTTTGCAAAAAATTAGAAAATTTTGCTTATGAAGTCACTTTTATGATGTTACAGGCAAATTGTGTCATCAAAGGCTTGGTGTATATTCAATATTGTTCAAAGTCTTTCTTCTTCAAAAATGTGATAAGTAATGATTTCATACAATGTTTTATTTTCAGCCAAATTAACAACTTGCAAAAAAAGGCCCAAATCATACCATACCTTTTCCATACAAATTGCAAATAGATAACTAGTACAACTTATAATAAAAAAAAAAAGATAGTTATCAATTATATAAACTGAAAGCAAATTAATAGCTGCCATTTCGAAATTAAGATAACAGATGATCAGTTACAAGCAAACACCCCAGTAGTTATCAAATGTATTTCTTTATATAATATATTGCATTATTTCAATGCAAGAGAATTAAATAAGAATTACTAATTGTAGTAACACTGGCCCCAGCCTCATATAATATCTATAGATATTTCTGGAATGCTCCAACAACATCAAAGTTTTAGAACCAGATCAAACCAATATGAAGAGAAAAAGAGTAGTATAAAAAAATGAATCAAGTCATTTTCACTTAACTTCTCACATAAACAAAGTATTTTTGAAAGAATGACAAAGACAGCAGAGAGGACAGATAAAAGGACAAAATCCTTTAATTTATTCCATCCACTATGTTGATTGAAATTAAGTATCTATGAACAAGTAAAATAGTCTATATGTAACCTAATAACAAAGAGTATTCATACATAAATGAACTTGACTATTAATTTATCAGTTGACAAGGATGGAAAAGAGACATTAACTGAACATGAAAATTACCTTATTACTACAATAGGATCAAAGAACATTCTTGTTCAATTGTTTTCCATCTTTTAAGTGTATGGCAATAAAAATCTTTATCCAGTCTAATATAATATTATTTTTTAGTCATCCTTTCTTTTTAAGCCTTGTTTGATATTTATCATAACAATTTCTTGACTAAATAATTCAACAACTAATTAAAAAAGCTTTTGTCTTAATTAGAATTATTACAAATGATATAAATGAACATCAGATTGTTGGAGATTTCTAAAAACTTCTCCAGTTTCTTATACTGTCTTCTTTTAAACAATTTTAATACCAAAGCATCATCTCTTATGAGCAGTTTTTCTTCTGAGTATCTCAAACTGAATGTCAAAATGTTTTTTTTTATAATATATTCAAGCAGCTCATATGTTCTTTTTCCTTTACTTAAGGTGTGTTTGCTTTGTAATCTTCAGATAACTGTCGCTTCACTGAGTTATTCGAAACAACTTCATCACCCATGCAAGATTCCTTCCTATACAACATTTCCTGTGACATTTCTTTCTCAATAGCAGGAGAGTCAGGTTCACTATCAGTGTTTTCTAGAGATCCATCAAAAACTTTGACAATATATTCAAATAAGTTCATATTTGGTTTTCTTCGTGACTTTCTTAAAACTCCTTCATACCTTTCTATCAAACTCAAAATGGTATCTAAAAAAAAATATTGGTAGAAATTCAAAATGCATTGAAAAAATTTGTTCTATATTCAATAAAATGCTTCGCTGAGCGCAACCTGATACGACCGCAGAGGTCGAACCCTGAACAGTTGGGGCAAATTTGGACACAATATTCAAGCTTGATACTGTCTGAATTCAGATTGTGATAAAATTTTTGACATAAAATAGGCTTCTGACACAAAATAAATGTGGTCAAAGATCTTATAAATCCATTGCGCAATACTGTGCAATTGAAGATTTCTTCTTGAAACTTTTCAAAAATTCGAAATTTTAAAAATTTTGAAAAAAAAATATGAAACCTTTAAAAAAATTGGGAAAAAATTCCCCCCACCCCCCAACTTTTTGAAACCCCCCTTAGAGCAATAACCCCAAAACTCAATCCCAGCCTTTCCTTTGTAGTATGGAACCTTGTAGTACAATTTCAGAGAGATCCATACACTTACACGCAAGTTATTGTCTGGAAACTAGAAAAATGCTTATTTTTGGCCCTTTTTTGGCCCCTAATTCCTACATGTTTGGAGCAATTAACCCCTAACTCAATCCCAGCCTTTCCTTTGTTATATGGAACCTTGTGGTACAAAGTCAGAGAGATCCATACACTTACACACAAGTTATTGTCTGGGAACTAGAAAAATGCGTTTTGGCCCTTTTGGCCCTTAATTCCTAAACTGTTGGCCCCATAACCCCAAAATGAATCCCTACCTTCAACTTGTGGTATTAAACATTGTGGTACAATTTCAGAGCAGTCGAAATACTTATACAAAAGTTATTATCCTGAAACTAGAAAAATGCTTGTTTTGGGCCCCTTTTAGGGCCCCTAATTCCTAAACGGTTGGGACCATAATCCCCAAAATCAATCCCAACCTTCCTTTTGTGGTATTGAACCTTCTTCAAAAATTTCATATAGATCCATTCACTTAAACTAAAGTTATTGTCCGGAAACCAATGTGTCTTCGGACGACGACGCAGATGACGACGACGACATCATACCATTATACGATCCCAAAATTTTTTTTGCGGTCGTATAAAAATGTTAATGCATAATGATAACTTACAGATTGAGTGTTTATTTAGTTCTACTGTCAAAGTACTTTTATTCGTGGGGTACCATTTTTTGTGGTTTTCGTGGATGGCTTTGTCCATGAATTTAAGTGTCTGACAAAAAATAACAACTGTTGTCCAAATCAAGACATGGAAAGATCCTAATGTAGGTTTTACTACATGGATACGGGCATATAATCTAGAGAATACATCAAATATCCCCAAATGCACTATGAACTAAATAAAACTTCAGACAGGATTTTACCCATTTAATCTTTAATAAAATGCTCCATGAGCGCAGCTTGATACGACCGCAGAGGTCGAACCCTGAACAGTTGGGGCAAGTATGGACACAACATTCAAGCTTGATACAGCTCTGAATTTGGATTGTGATTGACTATTTGACACAGCATAGGTTTCTGACACAGAATGAATGTGGTCTAAGAACTTAAAATTTTAAATTGGACATTCACCTATTATGGTCCAATATCCAAAATCTAAATACATGGTTAGATTCAGCATATCAAAGAACCCTAAGAGTTCAATTTTGATGAAATCAAACAAAGTTTAATTTTGGACCTTTTGACCTCAATGTGGACAAAGTTGATAACGGGGCCCAAAAATCAAAAATCAAAATACATGGTTAGATTCAGCATATCAAAGAACCCCATATATTCAATTTTGTTGAAATCAAACAAAGTTTAATTTTGGACCCTTTGACCTCAATGTGGACAAAGTTGATAACGGGCCCAAAAATCAAAAATCTAAATACATGGTTAGATTCAGCATATCAAAGAACCCCATATATTCAATTTTGTTGAAATCAAATAAAGTTTAATTTTGGACCCGATTTGGACCAACTTGAAAACTGGGCCCATTATCAAAAATTTAAAGACATGTTTAGACTCAGAATATCAAAGAACCCTAAGAATTCAATTTTGTTAAAATCAAATTAAGTTTAATTTTGGACCCTTTGGACCTTAATGTAGACCAATTTGAAAACAGGACCAAAAATTAAGAATCTAAATACATGGTTAGATTCAGCATATCAAAGAACCCCATATATTCAATTTTTGTTGAAATCAAACAAAAGTTTAATTTTGGACCCCAATTTGGACCAACTTGAAAACTGGGCCCATAATCAAAAATCTAAATACATGTTTAGATTCAGCATATCAAAGAACCCTAAGAATTCAATTTTTGTTAAAATCAAACTAAGTTTAATTTTGGACCCTTTGGACCTTAATGTATACCAATTTGAAAACGGACCAAAAATTAAGAATCTAAATACACGGTTAGATTCAGCATATCAAAGAACCCCATATATTCAATTTTGTTGAAATCAAACAAAGTTTAATTTTGGACCCTTTTGACCTCAATGTGGACAAAGTTGATAATGGGGCCCAAAAATCAAAAATCTAAATACATGGTTAGATTCAGCATATCAAAGAACCCAATATATTCAATTTTGTTGAAATCAAACAAAGTTTAATTTTGACCCCAATTTGGACCAACTTGAAAACTGGGCCCATAATCAAAAATTTAAAGACATGTTTAGATTCAGCATATCAAAGAACCCTAAGAATTCAATTTTTGTTAAAATCAAATTAAGTTTAATTTTGGACCCTTTGGACGTTAATGTAGACCAATTTGAAAACGGGACCAAAAATTAAGAATCTAAATACATGGTTAGATTCAGCATATCAAAGAACCCCATATACTCAATTTTTGTTGAAATCAAACAAAGTTTAATTTTGGACCCCAATTTGGACCAACTTGAAAACTGGGCCCATGATCAAAAATCTAAATACATGATTAGATTCAGCATATCAAAGAACTCTAAGAATTCAATTTTTGTTAAAATCAAACTAAGTTTAATTTTGGACCCTTTGGACCTTAATGTAGACCAATTTGAAAACTGGACCAAAATTAAGAATCTAAATACACGGTTAGATTCGGCATATCAAAGAACCCCAATAATTCAATTTTGATGAAATCAAACAAAGTTTAATTTTGGACCCTTTGGACCTCATTGTGGACCAATTTAAAACGGGCCCAAAATCCAAAAACTTAATACACGGTTAGATTCAGCATATTAAAGAACCCCAAGAATTCAAGAATAAAACCCCATTGAAATTGGTCAAGAAATAAGCAATTTATACAAAGTATCTTCTTCTGCACAATACTGTGCAATTAAATATTTCTTGCAATTGCGCAATACTGTGCAATTGAATATTTCTTGCTATTGTGCAATACTGTACAATTGACAATTTCTTCCTATTGTGCAATATTGTGCTATTGGATATTTCTTGCTATTGCGCAATACTGTGCAATTGAAGATTTCTTGCTATTGCGCAATACTGTGCAATTGAAAATTTCTTGCTATTGCACAATACTTATTATATAATAATTTACACATCCTGTTTGGTGTGTATCTCCTGCCATATCATTATTATTTGCTTTTAAATATAAATCAGAAATAACCAACTTAAATGGAAAATTTTAAAGAAAAAAAGGAAAAAGGAAGAAAAGGGGAAAAAATCCCCCAATTTTTGAACCCCTTATGATTCATCACCCCAAATTCAATCCCAGCCTTCAATGAGGTATGGTACCTTGCAGTACAATTTCAGAGATCCATACACTTAAACACAAGTTATTGTCTGGAAACTAGAAAAATGCTTATTTTGGCCCCTAATTCCTAAACGTTTAGGGCAATTACCCCAAACTCAATTCCAGCTTTCCTTTGTGATATGGAACCTTGTAGTACAATTTCAGAAAGATCCATACACTTACACACAAGTTATTGTCCTGAAACTAGAAAAATGCTTATTTTTGCCCTTTTTGGCCCCTAATTCCTAAAATTTTGAGGCAATTACCCCAAAATCAATCCCAGCATTCCCTTTGGTATGGAACCTTGTGGTACAATGTCAGAGAGATCCATACACTTACACACAAGTTATTGTCTGGAAGTTACAAAATGCTTATTTTTGGCCCCTTTGGCCCCTAATTCCTTAACTGTTGGTACCATAACCCCAAAATCAATCCCAACCTTCCTTTTGTGGTATTGAACCTTATGGTAAAATTTCCTAGAGATCCATTTACTTAAACTAAAGTTAGAGTGCGAAACCAATGTGTCTTGAGACGACGCCAACGTTATATACCAATATACGACCACAAAAATTTTTTATGATGAACTGTAAGACTTTTAACCTTTTAATTATCATGAAAAATTAGTTTTGATAGATGAAAGTCAGACTCCGGTGATGATAAGTATTCATTTTATCTCCTCATAATTCTCTTACGAAAAAAAAATTTCATTTCATCTTGGGCTTGCTTTTTTATTTCATGAAAATTAATTCTACAACTCAAAGTACATTTGTAGCATTTTTTTATGTAACCATTTTCTTTAAGTGACATGTTTATTACACAATTAACAACTTTATAATTGTTAATCTGTTGATCATTAGATCTCAGATTAACTAGTGTCATTACTTCTGATTACATGCATGCAAAAACTGAAATGTTTACTTTGCAATTTCTTTCAATTGAGGCAATTTGTAAGCATAGACAAATCAGCTTATTTCTGAAAGCAATTATTTTATCAAAAATATCATGAATGTTGTCAGTAATAAAGGACGAACAAGTAAGTGAAAATGAACACCTTATTTTGCAATGTCCCACAAATCATTATAAAACAACATATGATTATTTTAAAGAATCTTTTGAGGAAACCACAAAAATTGATACCCATGAATAAAAGTACTTTCACAGTTGTTGATCAAATTCAAACTGAATTAAGGTCCTTGGGCTTATAAAAACTACATGAAATTGACCTTTTTTACGGTGGCAGATCTGACATTGAGATTTGGTATATAAGTGTTCAATGATGATATACAGACTGAGTGTTTATATTTAGTTCTAGTTGACAAATTGTAGACGGGGGCGTTTGTATCTTACACTCATATATAGTTTTAAATGTAATTATCCATTCTTAGCAGACAAGTAAATCATTTTTCAAGAGCTCTTGAAGGAAGAAACGAATTTATTGGGAAAATTACCAAATATGCATACATATGACAAAAAGACAAACATAATTAAGTATATGGATTATTTATCTCCCAGTTGATAAGATATTCCAGGGCTTGCATTTCCTATCATGATTTCCTTGATAGAGAGTTGCTGCTTACAAGGAACATAGTAAACCAAGAGTTATAAGTGGTGAAGTTGTAATCATCCCTTCCGAAATTTTACGGACACCATCACAAGTTGGTTGACCCTTATGGAATATCTGTTTCACTGATGATGATGGATATGTTCCAATTGTTGTAATCACAATCCAGTCCTCTTTTCCACAAATGTGAGACTTATTACCAGGTTTGAACTTACATGAGCCAGACGACAGGTGCCACATGTGGAGCAGGATCTGCTTACCCTGTCTAGAACATCTGAGTTCCACCAGGTTTCTGGTGGGATACGTGTTGCTTTATCATTATTTTTCAATGTTGTGGTTTGTATAATGTTGTTTGTCTTTGGAAATTTTTTTCGTTTTTTGCCATGGCATTGTCAGTTTGTTTTTTGTCATGGCATTGTCAGTTTGTTTTTGACTTATGAGTTTAAATATTCCTTTGATATCTTTCGCCTCTCTTTTTTAATTAAAGGTGCATTTAAATCATGGATTCAATTTAATATTTTTGGTTAAAAAGAGGACAATTTATCAAATTCTAACTAAAACAGACATGACAATTTCCAAACTATTAACTTTTTTTGTCAGAAAATGCGGTGATGTTGGGCTATTCCATTAAACTTGTGAGAAAATAGGAATGGACTTTCAAAATACCCCACAACAAACATACTTTATTTGAGTAGTTTTGCATATATCAAATGGATATATAACCACAAATGACCAGAGCCCAAAAAAATACTTTCTATCCTCCAACATACATTTACCGTAATAGAAAAGTCCTCATCAAATCAGTATGATTGTGGTTATCTATCTGTATTTTAACATACACAAATCATAACTCTCAGTCAGTATCATTACTTTGTTCCCAATCTATTTATACCAATTAATTACACTTACCTATACCTAAAGGATTTGTGACAGTAAGATATTGGTGTATATTGTATATATCATTCTTTAGTCTTTCATCATCAAAAGTATAATAGCATACATCCCTCTTAGCAGCTGTAGCTGCCATTAATTGGATTAATGCTGAAATATGCATGTTACATTTGTCAGATTCAGGAGAGTGTTGAGGGGTATACCCTTCCAGACGTTGACAAAATTCATTCAAGTTAGAGATTTGATGAACTACAGCTGTTATATGTATAGATCCCTAATGGCACTCTTGACTGAATAGTAGTTCAAAATTTTTCATATTTGCATTATATAAGAAAACAAGAAGTTGCATATTTTGTCCTGCTAAGCATACTACACTCATATTTAATGTATAAAAACAGGTAGAAGGTGTCTGTCAGATCAAATTGAAGTATTCAAATGAGATCAAGATGGTTTGGGAGATTTCAAAATATATGAAATTATGTGACTGTCATATAAGTGTAAGGTATGGTTGTAGAAAATTTATTTTAACTTATCATTTTCCTTTTTAAATGGCTACCAATTCAGGAAAATGTTAGGTATTCTTCAATTTTTATATGTTTAGCTTTTAATTCTTCATTATTTTTATAGCCTTGTATTAGTGAAGAGTAGTGACTGCTGTGTCTGTTGTGCATTCATTCGATTGTCTGTCTGCAGTTTGTATCCATAACTCCTTCTAAACCATTTATTTCAGAAGTTTTTCGAATATCTTCGTATATCAGCGTAGAATGTCATTGTTCCATCTTATTTTTTGTTGTGTGGCAAATAAAATTTGAGGATTCCAATAACACTTATGGATTTTGGTGCAAACCGTAAGCAAGAGTATGAATTTGTGAGCTCTTTTCAATTTTTCAATTCTTGTTGATGTTTAAATCTTCCAATTTTACTCCTCAATTAGTTTCTGTTTTTTACCTTTTAATCTTTTATCTCCACCAAAAGCACCACAACCCCAATTACCAGTACAGACAGCAGATAAATTTATTTCATGGGGGGGATTCTTTGTTCCTCTAAGTGACACAAATCCACAGTAGGCCTATGAAACAAATTAACATAATTAATCTTTTCCATATCTAACTATTTAATAATTACAAAATAGTATGCTATAATATTTTGATTTTTCAATAGTGAAATAATATATCATTTTGTTTTACAAACATGGAAATTAACCAAAACCTTAGTGTGTAAAAAGAAAATAATTTCAGATAGATACAAAGAGCATACAATGAGTGACAATAATTACTAGTAAACATAAGATGATAATAAATCTGGAAGTATTGGGCAGAATACATACTCAAGTCAAGGCCCATCTCATAAGTGTCACAATTCCAATTACCTAAACTGGATTTCCATAGCTTATCATTTGGCGAAAATACTTAAAAATATACAGAACTTGCTTATATTTTTGGCTACAAATGCATTTCAATTATATTGAAGTCTTGTTTTGTTATAATTCACCATTTCCCAATTCACAAATTCAGCAAACAAATACAGCCGATCACAAAACATAATTTGTTGTGTTTAATAAATCTGCAAAAGTATTTCTATAAAATCTACTATATTTTTGATTTCCAATTTTTAATGCTTGTTCTCGTGTTGTGCTGTTTCACCACTGTCCAAGATTAAGAGGGTTGAGTGCTCACAAACATGTTTAACCCCTCCACATTATTTTTGTGTGTGTATATTGAATTGTTATAAATTTGGCTGTTAGTTTTTTCATTTGAATTGGTTCACATTTTTCATGTTGATGCCTATTAATCCGACTGTACTGTATGGGTTTTTCTCATCGTAGAAGGCTGTATGGTGACCTATAATGGCTTACATCCACATCATTTTATTTCTGTTGGATATTTGTCTCAATGGCAATCATACCACATATCCATATCTTTATAACCAAAATGTTCTGTGACTACAAAAGTAATTAAAAATTGAATTTAGTTTACATGATAAAACCAGTCAAAATTAAAAGATATTAAAATATGAAATCAATGCAAATCATACAGCAACACAACACTTCTAACTAAACCTACCTTGTTTAATTCTCTTTTAACTATATCACCTTTAAACTGTCTATCATAATGGTGGATAACCAAGGCATCAATGGCAGTCACATGGGTACACAATCTTCCCCAATCATCTCTGAAAATAAAATTTATTGGTTGTTTTGTAGATGAATAACACTTCTTCAGTAAACATATTTTCAAGGGTTTACTGCATAGGATTCTTAACTACATGCTTGTTCATTTTTGTGCTCCTACAAATTTCAGTGATTGGCACAACTAGCTTATAAGTATACTATAAATGCTTTAATTTTTGTGGTGAGCTGATTTTCATCTGTTGAATAGTAAACAGGAAATAAGGAAAACAAAATTTTGTCCTTTCGTATATATCATGTATATAGTAGATAAGAGGAATTTTTTTTTTGCTAAACATTGTTACTAAAGATTTACATTTATGTCTTTTATTAGTAAAACCATACAAGGCAAATTTTAAGTCATTTGAATTTTAAAATTACAAAATAAATTATCTTAAATCTTGTAGATAAATGACCATTGTTTAATATGTTGCTATCAAACATACTGGTTATATCACTGTGAAAATTCACATGTAATAGATATACAAAATGTTAACGAGCAAGAAAATTAGATATAAGTGGACAAGGTCTATCATAATTTACAGCAAAACAAATCCATTTCTAAAACAAAATATTAACTACAAATTAAACATTAAAAGAAGAAAAAAACATTGACATTAAAGGACTATGTGTAAGCCACACTTCCACTCCGTAGGACAATATGCCCCACTCCCACTGCATAGGACACTATGCCCTGCTCCCACTATCCCATTCTTATATTCAATGAACTGTGAAATCTTGACAAAAGTTAACTTCATGATGAACATGTATACTAAGTTTTGTGTTGATTTTACCACAAACTACTTTAACCCAAAACTTTAACCTACCTAAAATCAACATATTATTCATGATATAATATTGAAAAGACTCAAGAATTGTACTATTTTGTAATTTCAGGTGCCAAATAAAAGTTCCAAACAAATCAACACCTATTGTTTATCTAAGAGAGTCAGGACCATCATCTGTGCATCAAAACTGACAATAACTGGGATTTATAATTAACAATTATACTGTTATTTATCATACCTTGGAGTTTTAGAGTCATCATAATCTCCTTTCCATTCAAAAGTTCTTGCATATCCATCATATGAACTAAACCTTTCACAACCTGTAGAAAATATCCAATAAGTTCATAGAATACTTCAGGTTCATCACTACAACTTGATATTGAATTGATATTTGTTGTCACTACAGCCTAAATGCAGCTTTAAAGAATAATTGATTTTAGTCTCTGATGCATGATTTTTTTATTGTTAATTGTTTTTGGCTTTTAACTAGCTTTCTGTAACTGTGAGTACTCTCAAATCGTACTTTCGTGTTAATTTGACCTGTTGACACAATTTGTAATGCATTTCTGTAATTCAATGTTTACTTACTTTTGTGTTATATCTTGTCTCACTATTTTTAATATGTACCACCCTTGATAAGTATTTAGTATGACGATAAATTTTCAGTTCTGTACTCGTACTCTGAACAACAAATTTATTAATTTTGTAAAAAATGTTTACTTCCGTACTCCTAACGACAAAATTATTATATTAAAATTTACCTGTGTACGTTGTTTTATTTAACACCATTTTGTTCCTACATCTTTTTATTACTACCTGTAATGTCTATGTTATAAAGGCACCTACATTTTAATATTGTATTTATATTGTGTCATAGATCAAACTTATTCGTTTCAGTGTATGTTTACTTGTTTTTGTTTAAATGTCTTTTTGATCAAGTCAAGCCATTTCAATTGATATTTTATAGTGTGTCTTTTTATGTTGTAATGTTACACTACTGTCTCAGGTTAGGGTAAAGGTTGGCACCTGTTAAAATGTTTAAACCCGCTGCATTTTTATGCACCTGTCCTAAGGCAGGAGCCTATTGTTCAGTGGTTGTCATTTGTTGGTGTGGTTCATAGGTGTTTCTCGTTTCTCGTTTATTATATAGATTAGACCGTTGGTTTTCCTGTTTGAATTGTTTTACACTAGTCATTTTGGGGCCCTTTATAGCTTGCTGTTCGGTGTGAGCCAAGGCTCCACGTTGAAGACGTATAATTGTTAACTTTTTATACATTGTGACTTGGATGGAGAGTTGTCTCATTGGCACTCATACCACATCTTCTTATTTATATGGTACTCATGAATATTTTTACCTTCACATTTTGGCACCAGTGGAGCAGGCACTGCTCACCCTTTCACAAGGGTTCTAGTTGCTTTTATATAGTTTTCCTTGTTGTAACTGTGCTATTTTATTTGTCCATGTGTGTGTTGTTTCTTTCAGTAATGGTCTTGTCTATTCTATGTCCAGAACAACTTATTTTTATTTTAAATTTTCATTTTGGTCATGCACTAGTGGAGAATTTTCATGTTCTAATTGTCTTATGTTATGTAAGAGAACATGATTTACAGATGTGGATGCAGGATTTTGAAAAAAGGGGCCAACCAAGGCAACATTAGGAGTGGGAAGTGTAAAAAGTCTATACATTAACAATACATGTAGCTCCATAAGGGCCCATACCCTAAATCTGCCTCTGATCTTCCAAACCACGATTTTTACTGCATATGTTTCATCAAAGGATTTTAACAGGACTAACCCAATGGGTGTGGCTAGTAGAGAAAGTATTGTTGGACTCTTCCTGAACAACTGATCCCCCCTCATTTTTATATTTTTCCTTTTGTTCAAATGTTTAGATTTTTACCTTTCATTACAAAACTTTCATTTTTCTCAAGACCTTCTGTGAACAGCCGTGATATGATCATTTCAGGACAAATTAAAAATCTTATTTCTTCTTGAACACAACCATGGGTTAAAACTCCACCTCCTAAATATTTGTTGGCAAAATCAACCTGTAAATAATCATACAAAGTTACAGTTACTGTAAAAATACCTCTTGTACAATGTTGATGTAACCTTCCAGCTTACAGAGATCCTTTGAATAAACTTATTCTGAAAGGTTATCGCTTTAACACTGTAGTAAGAACTTTGAATATTGTCTTCCTTGGTACTAAAATAAATTTTATTTTTTTCTCACTGTTTATAAAGTCTTTAAACTTACCCTTTTGGATGTGTTCTGATTGAAATTTTGTTCTGAGAAAATATGGTTTAACCATTTGTTGGAATTGGCTTTGAACTACTGTTGATTGATTATTATTCGTGGGATACCAATTTTCGTTGATTTCGAGGGAATAGGTGAACCACAAAAAACGTTCAACAAAGAAGGAATTCTCTGTTGGCTTGTATGTAGCCTTTAGCAAAACCACGAAATCAAATATCCACAAAAATTCGATTTTTCCCCAATCCACAAAAATTGGTACCCACGAAAATAAATGAATCCACAGTAGTTATCAGTTATCTTAGATTGGTACCTTGTGTTTTTGTCTATAACATTTTGTCATGCCTTGGACTTTTATAGCTTATTATACAGTATAGTTTTGCTCATTGTTGAAGGCCGTACAGTGTCTGATCATTGTTTACATCCTTGTTTGCCGGATAGTTGTCTTATTGGCAAATCTCTTTATTTTTATTTTTGAGCTCTGTGATCAGTGTACATGTATTTGTTTTTAACAATTCTTTCTTTTTCATAGAAAACATTTTTGTTGCAAAAAAAAAAATATTCTGTATGCAAAAATCTGAAAGTACACAATTGAATGTGCCATAAAAAATAATTTAAGAATATGATTTTTTTTGTAAAATAATTTCATTTTTTGTTCCTTGCCACAACAGTTGAGTGGGGAACATAGAAATATTAGCGTCCATCACTACTTGAAAGCATTTTTACACATTTATTTCTTGTAACATTGTTGTGAAATCTATATCAAAGGCTTAAATCAGCAATGGCTAGAATAAAATATCAACAATGTTTTAGGAAAGTTCCAAAATCAACACTGATAGGCTACTTTTACAGGAATTATAACACTTTGAGGTAAATAATATGGAACATTGCATCGGAAGTGTTTTCGTGCCTACATTTCTTGTCAGATTTTATGAAATAATATGAAAAGTTTATATCAGTAATTTCTGAAAAGTGTTAAAATATAAAAATTGATCAACTACTTTTACAGGAGTTATATCCCTGCTGAAATATTACCGGTATATGGAAAATTGCATTGTTAGGGCTCTCATGGCTACATTTCTTGCCAGATTTTATGAGATTAATATGAAAGGTTTATATCAGCCATGTCTCTAATGTGTTCAATCAGTACCAATCAACTATTTACATGCTATTTGGAAATTTAGATTATATGGAGAAATTCTTTGTAAGCAATCTAATGACTACATTTCTTGTCAGACATTTGTGAAATTATGTCAAAGATTTATTTTAGCAATTTTCAGAAGAGTACCATAATCAACACCAACCAACTATTTCTTCAGGAGTTATATCCTTGGAAATTATGTTTAAACTGTATTGTAAGTGCTCTCACACATACATTTCTTGTCAGTTTTAATGAAGCAGTACCAATCAACTATTTAATTTGAAAAGTTTAAAGGAGCTGATACAAAATTAATTTTTGAAGTTATTGTCCTTGAACAGATAAAATATGTTAGGCTAAGTGGACATGGTAACACTAATCTTTAATTTCTCTGGAATCTAAAACACATATTACCTGTAAGAGCCCTTCCCCGTCATCTTCGATGGTGCCTTCAGCAGATACATGTAAGTCTCTCAGTGTTGTATCTAAGTTGTCCCATTTAGGGAAATCAATAAGACCTACATGCTGGCGGGTAAATGTGACAAGTCCTGTAGGCACTGCAAGAATAAATAAAACAAAAAAATTTACAATTCTTCTTAATTGTTAAGTTGAGTCATTTCTTTAAAAAGTTTTATAGACACTGTCATGATTTGGTTTACCTTTATTTGTGTAACAGATTACTACGGATATGTTCCACTTTGCCTAACCATAATTTTGTCCTCTTTTCCTCGATTGTGACAACATTGAATGTTTCTTATTCCCAGATATTTACTTGCCTCTAGGAACATGATGGGTGTCATTATTGGAGCAGAAATTGCTTATCCTTCATGCTGCTCCATCTTTGTTTTTTTGTGTGGTATGTTGTTTGTCTACATATTTTTTTTCTTTTGGCAAAGCTGCTGTCTGCTTATCTTGTCCCCCTTTTTTAGAGAAATATAATGAACAGAAAATAATAAATATTTGTTGCTAAATTAAAATCAAATACACTGATCACTGACCTCAAAATGTTTTTCACCATAATTCAGTGCAAAAGGTTTGGAAAGTCACAGATTCAAATACATTAAAACCTACATTTAAAATGATCTTAAAGAGTAGCCAAAATCTTAAATATGTGAGAGGATTTCAATAATATTTCAATCTTAAATAACCAAAAAATTTAACCTTTGTTTGGTTTTTAATATTAATGCATCCAGAACTACTTACTATTTTTGGTGACTCTCGAAAAGTACTGAATGATACATTTTAATTTTTCCAATTTTACACAATTAGGCGTTCCATCATATAAACTGTAAAGAAAAATGTTATTTTAAGAATTTATGTTATATAAAAATAAGGAGGTGTGGTGTGATAACCAATGAGACATCTCTTACAGGTTACTATCATACTTTTTACTAATCTGTCTTTGTCTCTTTTAAGTTTACATAAACTGTATATTAAAGTATGAACGGCACCTTTAAGATCTGTTTATGATAAAATATTTCTATTACTATTTACTATAAGGAATAACCATTGAATAAAAATTATATTGTAGTTGTTTCTTTTATAAAGCAATTTTGTTCTTGATGAAAGGTGACAACGACTAAACTTTATTAAAAAAAAAAAAGAAAAAAGACATAGCACATAAGTAAAGGGTTTATACCTTGAACCCAAATGTCTTGCCAGTCATTGCTGATGTAAAAATGTAAAAGTGTAATGTTGACTCCAAAAACTTAGTCCATTTATGATTCAAATACAGAAAGATAAACATAAAACATTGAAGCTTCTGAAGTCTCTGATAAGTTTTTAAAACTACATGCCTACCAGTGCTCCTCTATTACCCTGACAGAATGCCGGGGGAAGCCTACACTTTTTTTAATTGTGGCCTTTTTTTGTTTGCAATGGTTATTTCATTTGCTCGCTGATTCATACTTAAATTTTTCACTTTTCTCAATGAGAAATATATTTCAATATTGTATGGAAAACTAAAATGCTCTCACATAAATTCCTCTACTTTCAGAATGAATGATGTTTAAATAATTCTCTTAGAATTTCAGGTTGAGGACCTGAAAAGATTGTTCTTACTTACCTATTAAAATTAATACTTGGATAATTAAAGAATTCTGAACTTTTGCCTTTAGCATTTCTACGTGGATATGTACAAAAGAAGGCATTAGCTAATAAACAGGCTATCTGCTGTTGGCTTAGTGTTATACTTCTTGTCTTCCCTTTCTTCAATAATGGAATGGGCTAAAATTGTAATACAAATGTTTTTGAAAATTCCTTGATATCAATACAAGGAGATATGTGGTAAACATCAATGAGATAGCAATCAAACAATGTAAGTATGGGTTAGAGTAATTTTCTGCATTTTAGGGTATTGTTAATAACAGTGAACAAAGCATTTGCATACAGTACAGGTCTCCGAAACAACCAGTCTCTATACTTAATGGCATCAAACATCATAGGTCAAATGGAGATGGGAACAACAACTTAACAACAATATAGTCTTCAATATTCGAAAATATACACAGTATCTCAATCTCTAATTGTCTGAACTTTGAATTTGTCTTGACTAAGCATTGATAAGAAAGTGAGTTTACCACATCTTTTTCAATTTAATCAAATAGGTTTTTGTTCAGAGAATTTCTTCAAGTTTATCATCCTCACTAAAGTTATAATGAGTAATTATCAAATACGTCTAATATTGGCAATAATACAATGTAATTTCAATAGATTTCAAAACTTTTATTAACATATGTATAACTCTCCCTCCATGCATTTGATAGAAGTAGTCATCTGCTATAAATCTATCATGCTGGATGCTTTTTTTTTACTTATTAATACTAAATCAATAATTTTACCTGAGTACATAAATGAGGCAAATTGAGTGCTAACTTTGCAATTTTTGGTAGAACTTCACCGAAAAAATGATTTCTTTCACTTTGTGTAAGGTCCTGAAAAATAAGTAATAGACTTGACATACACCAAATGATTTCATAGTGATGAATCATTTAATTTTTAAATAATGTCAAAAATTTTATTTTTACATTTTTATCTTGTGATTTTAAGCTATATTCCCTCAATACAGTAAACATTGAAAACTATTTACAATTTCAGATGAGCCATAATTCATGTTGTAAAGACCTGACAAATGATGTTATAAAAATTTTTATTTATTCAATAAACAAAAACAATTACTTTGTACTTTTATTTCATGATAACTCAATTTATAAACTATTTCATGTTTAAACTATTTCCAACATGAATCAACAAACTATTTTATGTAAAAAAATATAAAAAATCTTGCTTTCCTACAAATTTGTATTTTTAAAAATAGTTTTACCTTATTCAAATTTTCTTGTCAGCTTTTAGAGCTTTTTGGACAATTTTGGGGTCAAATAAGGTGATAAATGCACTAAATATTTAAACAAGAGTGCACACACTGAAATGTCTTACCTGCTGTATTGATCATGATTGATTTAATGTTGAAAGTCTTAAAGATAAAGGTTTTACTGCAAGTATCACATAAGTTTAACGTTATCAATGATCAATGACAATAAGGTCAAGGTCAGGTAAACCCTAAATTCATTCCATATACCAAATATAGTTAACCTATTACATATAGTATCTAACCATTTCCCCAAAAAAATCTATTTTTAGTAAATTTGACCTCAAAATCAAGACTTCTTCCCTTTCTCTTCCTTTGGCTTCCTTCTGAAAAGTTTTATTCCAACACAGCAAGCAAAAATCAAGTTACCATTGGGAAACCATATGTTTTGGACACAGATGGACCAAATGACAGACCAGCACAGCAACAATTTTTCCAGGAGCATAATGAATAATATCTTATAAATGTTAAAGAGAGATATGTCTTGCCTTTTTGTTATTTTGGTATTTTATGCAAATATTAAATCTCACGTCCGTCAAGGTGAGACAAAAATTACCACATACATGTAATGTATTAATAGAGGTTTAAAAAGAAGTTAATAGCCAAATATTTGGCATGAGTCATAAAATAACCTTGCAAACATCAATGTCCAGGGCTCACACTACTTCAGAATCATAGGGAGAAGTGACTTCTCTTTTGAAATTGATAGGAGAAGTGGTGAGATTTGAAAGAAAGTGCTCCTTCAGCTGCATGCTTCAATGTTTTGATTTTACTATAGTATAAAGGGTCATATGTAAATAATGTTCTTTTATATTGTTCAATTCATATCTGAGTATACAATTAAATTAACAGTTCAAATTCAAAGTTGTTTAAGTTTAGGTTCTTGTGAGAAACTACCAACAAAATACCTAGCACTAAAAGAATTTTTTTATGTCAAAAGGTAAAGAAATTATAATATATGAATTACAATTCAATTAAAACTATCTTGTTTATCATGTTATGAAATTCAGTGTTTCTCATCAAAAGATATACAAAGTTGTTGGGCCATAATATATTGATAATAGTAGTTAAGCAACTTTAATCAATATTTTGAAACAATCCATATAAATTATATGGAATTATATACATTAATCAATTAGATCTAACCAAAAGTCTGTTAATGCGTGTGGAATGCGTAATTTTTCCTTTTGGGATCAATATTCTTCTGTCAGCTTTTCCATTTATGCGTCCGTAGTTATTATTGTAAAATACGGATTTCGGTCATAGCTGGTCCGGTTCGATCCGTAATTAGTAAACGATTAATGGCGGACGAAGAAAATTTACAAAATAAACGATGTTTGACAAGCTATTTGGAAAGGAATATGACGTTTTAATGCAATAAATGGATTAAACATTTACTGGAAGCAACTTTATCACTTTTAAATGAAGTAACAAACTTATTTTGCCGAAAAAGTTAGATTGATGTACGCTCTCTGAGTAACAAGTACCGAAGTGCATGCAGTGATAAAAGTTGTCTTTTATTAAATAACCTGCTACACACTGTAAAGTCAATGCTCAACCTGTTTTCTTAAGAAAATGAATCGTTTATGTCTGAATTTATTTAATAATCAATAAAAATTGATGTTTTATCAACTTGGTAAAATTGAAAATGTCCGATGACGAAAGCGACTGAAAGCGTAGTATCGTAAACAACAGGGCGACTTGTTTTCGCTTTTGAGGGTCGGGCAAAGCGGTGTGACGGACGGAAAGCGACTTCTTCGCCTAGTCGCCTGGTAGCGTGAGCCCTGAATGTCATTTGGACTCTCATGGATAGTTTCATTGGCAATTACACCACAACTCCTTATTTATATATAAATTATAAAGAATATGATTACAAAATGTAATAGTAACATTGGAAAAACCTTCAAAATTTTGAACAGCTTGAATTTGTCTGGTGGCATCATGTATGTCTGTAGAAACAGTACATTTTCTATACCTCATTAATAACATTACAGATCTTTTCACACTTAACCTTAAACATATTGTTGAACAAACAGTATATATTTTCTTTACCTCTGTAAAAAGACACTTCAATGTCTCAAAATTCCACTTGCCAAAATACCGTGAATTGTATTTCAGTATTATGTCCTACAATAAATAAGATAACTGAATGGTAAACATAAGTGCAAACAGAATAATGTTAAGAGTGATTTATATATAATAACATGGTCATTTTTGTTTTCAGTGTACTATAAGTATGGGTATTGCTCATTGTTGAAGGCCAGACAGTGACCTATAGTTGCTAACTTCTACGTCATTTGGTCTCTAGTGTAGATTTGACTTTTCGGCAATCATACAACATCTTCTTATTTTCAAATAAAGGCCATAAGAGCATGTACTGCACCCATGAGAACTATACATAATACTAACTCAATCAGCAGCATTGCAAAACTGGATAAATTTTTTTAAGAATGACTCTTTAGGTCAATATATATTCATTTTATGGTATGTCTGTTACAGAATACAGAATACAGGTGTTGACAAAATTTCTTGCAGGTCAATTCATTATTATCAAGAGCTGTCTTAAACAGGTCTTGATAATTGAAACCAAAATAGATCAACTTCACTTAATATCAAGTATCATAAATAAATTGAAACCAAAATAGATCAACTTCACTTAATATCAAGTATCATAAATAAATTGAAACCAAAATAGATCAAGTTCGTCTAATATCAAGTATCATAAATCAATTGAAACCAAAATAGATCAACTTCACTTAATATCAAGTATCATAAATAAATTGAAACCAAAATAGATCAAGTTCGTCTAATATCAAGTATCATAAATCAATTGAAACCAAATTAGATCAACTTCACTTCATATCAAGTATCATAAATAAATTGAAACCAAAATAGATCAACTTCACTTAATATCAAGTATCATAAATAAATTGAAACCGAAATAGATCAAGTTCATCTAATATATTAAGTATCATAAATCAATTGAAACCGAAATAGATCAAGTTCAAATAATATCAAGTATCATAAATAAATTGAAACCGAAATAGATCAAGTTCATCTAATATATTAAGTATCATAAATCAATTGAAACCGAAATAGATCAAGTTCATCTAATATATTAAGTATCATAAATCAATTGAAACCGAAATAGATCAAGTTCATCTAATATATTAAGTATCATAGATCAATTGAAACCGAAATAGATCAAGTTCATCTAATATATTAAGTATCATAGATCAATTGAAACCGAAATAGATCAAGTTCATCTAATATATTAAGTATCATAAATAAATTGAAACCAAAATAGATCAAGTTCATCTAATATATTAAGTATCATAAATCAATTGAACCGAAATAGATCAAGTTCATCTAATATATTAAGTATCATAAATAAATTGAAACCAAAATAGATCAAGTTCATCTAATATATTAAGTATCATAAATCAATTGAAACCAAAATAGATCAAGTTCATCTAATATCAAGTATCATAAATAAATTGAAACCAAAATAGATCAAGTTCATCTAATATAAGTATCATAAATAAATTGAAACCAAAATAGATCAAGTTCATCTAATATAAGTATCATAAATAAATTGAAACCAAAATAGATCAAGTTCATCTAATATCAAGTATCATAAATAAATTGAAACCAAAATAGATCAAGTTCATCTAATATAAGTATCATAAATAAATTGAAACCAAAATAGATCAAGTTCATCTAATATCAAGTATCATAAATAAATTGAAACCAAAATAGATCAAGTTCATCTAATATAAGTATCATAAATAAATTGAAATCAAAATAGATCAAGTTCATCTAATATCAAGTATCATAAATAAATTGAAACCAAAATAGATCAAGTTCATCTAATATAAGTATCATAAATAAATTGAAACCAAAATAGATCAAGTTCATCTAATATCAAGTATCATAAATCAAGTAGATACATCCAATTGAAGTTGATTTCAACATCAAAAACAGTTTACATAACTCTTGACAAATTGAACTGACCAGTTGCCAAATACTTTATTAAGACATGATTGGTTAACAAGGTTATCGTAAGTACATTTACTCAACATAAACTGTTTCTTTTGAAAAGGTCTTCATGGTAAGAAGATCATACTTATTTACCAAATTATAAATTTGTTTCAAGATTATTCCAAATAAAAATTATTACATAAGCATTCTTCAAATTTCTAGTCAAGAGATAGCCTTCTTTTAAAACAAGTATATCAAGCAATAAAAATGCAAACAATTGAGGAATCTTACTTAAAATTCTTACTATGATTTCAATTAGGGAAAATGCAGATTTCAACAATTCACTGAATTTCATTGCATTTCTTTATCAACCAAACTATTTTGACAAATAATATGACATGCATATCAAAATTAAGTTGTATGTATAATTAGTGTATTCAAAAGGGTCATCAAAGTTATCACTCTTATATCTAAGAATGCCAGACACCCATTTCTTCTACATAAGACTCATCAGGGGCATTTGAATCAAAACAGATTGAGCGCCAAATAATAATTAAGTTGAAAACTTTCTAAAAGTTACTTTCCCATGACTGCATCTAATATATTTCACATCAGCGCTGGATAGTTGACTACTTGGCTTCAGATAGTTTTGGAAATGCAACACTTATAACATTGTCCTTTAAAAATGTAAATCAAAACACAGGTATTGTAGTTACTTAAGTTTATAAATACCTCTAACTCATATGGACCTGGTATTTTACTAAGAAGTGCCTCTTCTATAATCTCCCACCTCTTCCTCAATATCTGTTTATTATTCTGAAATTAATTTATATATACAGTGAAACTTCTCAAAACCGGCCGCCCGTCGGACCACGAAAAACGGCCGGCCAGTTTGTTGAAAATTGAAGTCACCAAGAGTTACTTCCCTTTAATATGGGTGTTTGAGTATATGTGAAAATGTATTTTACCTTAATCTAAATATATGTTTTCCTTTGTGAATTTTAGTTTTGTATATTATAAGTATCATAAAATACAGCTACAACTTCTATTTCATCTTATTTTATTTTTTCATTTTGCAGGAATAATAAATAAAAAAGTGTTCAGTCAGCATGCAGGTGTCCTGATTGACCGGATTATCTTTTGTTTTCATAACAATTATATGAACGGATCAGTGATTTCAGATGACAAGGCCGGCTTTATAAGGTTAAATTTTATTGATTTTGATTAACTAAATATAAAAATACCGGCCGGTATCCGGTTTAAAGAGGTGGCCGGTTTTATAAGGTTACATAACCATTTAATTGAATGCAAATCGGCCGGGACTTCTTGATTTGGCCGGTATGGAGGGAGAACCGGTATTTAGAGGGACTGGTTTAGAGAAGTTTCACTGTATATGTATATATATATATATTTTTCAAGTTTTTTAACCACTTTTGTTCATATAACAAATTGCAAAAATTTAACTCAAAAGAAAAAAAAGATATGCATTTACCCATAAATCAATTTTCTGGTTATGTCGAATAAAGAGCATAAAAAATTCATTTTGGGTGATTGAGTTTGTTCAAATGTAATTAAAATGAAAACACACTGAATTATCAACTAGCAGTTGGAAACAAATAAATGATCAAACTAAGTGTTTTCAATGTTTAGATTTAAACTATCACTATAGACTGACATACCTTGCCTTGGAAAGGATATTCATTCTGTGGAGAACATGGCATTTTCACATGGTCATTATTCCAACCATCTTTATACTGTGCAGGGTGAGGCATTGGTGGTGTCTTTGGATCATACTTATACTATTTAATTAAATGTTACAATTAATTATGGGTTCTTTAAGTTTTATGATTGTATAAATTGCTTATATAAAACTGTAGTGTTAATTTTTGTGATGTTTTATTATTGCAAAAATAAATGAGACTTTGATTTCTACATCTAAATTTAATCTAATTGCTTGTAAGCATTGAAGGGTAAAGATTGCATTTATTTTGTAGTGGGAACTAAAAATCAAACAAGCATTGGAAGGCAATACTATGTATTGGTTCAACTACAATTATAAACAAAGGAAGATAACTCTTAATTTTGAATATTACTTTAACAAGACATCTGTGCACCATGCACAATTTTTGTAATTTTATTGACAAGTAAGGCTATAAACTTGAACATATGATATATCATTGACAAATTTCTTGGAATGTTCATGGATAGGATGTATAGAATGTTGTGCTCCATGCACTATATTTTTTTCTCAAAAGTAGTGATATAAAGTCTGGAAAATTGATAAACTATCAAGCCAGCCACACAACGGTTTTGATTGCATGAATGCAATCTTTACTCCAAAAACAAATAATACACTTGCAAGAAAATTTACAACTTTGACTGAATAATACAGCATCGACTTTAATGTATACATTTCTAGTCCATGTAATTTGTATTAATTTTGTATAGATAGCACAATTGGTAGGGTTCATGTCGTTGCTCAATCTTTAGTTTTAATGCAGTGTATGTAGACTGCTGTTTGTCTATTTTTTGGTATCATTTTTTGGCCATGGTGTTCTGTTGTTACTAATGTGTTGTATTGCCCCTAGACATTTTCTTTCTCTTTTAAACGATTTAAAGGGGAAATTTACTCATTGCTTATCTAAACAAAATTCTATGAACTAGGTGAGCCAAAAGTCAGAAAAGGCTGGAGAAATGTTGAATTAATTACAATACCATAAAATTGAGAATGGAAACGGGGAATGTGAACCAGACTACAAATAAAATATCTATAATTTCCGACTAAGGATTAATTGATTGATTGTTGGTGTTTAAGGCCATTTTCCACAATCTTTGCTTTTTCATGGGCGCAAGTTTTTATTGGTGGAGGCCTGAGCCCACAGAGAGAAACCACAAATTCTGTAGGAAAACTAGTCAATTAAGAACTGAATCAAACACACATTGCCACATGCAGGGTTAGAACTCAAAACCTTTAGTATTGATAGGCTATTGATTACTGTAGATAAAATATCTAAAAGCTACCGAGGCCCCTCTGATTCAGGATTAGTGCTAGCTGTAATTAGTATGCTTAAATTAAGGGTGTATTTGACTTTCGTGATATTTTAAGAAATTTTTTAATGCAGTTTGAATCTCACAAAGACTAATTCTGTACTACTTTATTTTAAATACTATATTGAAGATTCTTACTGGAACTTTAATAAGAACTGTATGATTTTCTGTTGAATGCAAAGCTGGTAATTTTTCCATGCAGTCAGGTATTTTATTCAGTCTATTTAAAGGTTTTCCCTGGAATATACAACATAAGATATTGGTCACTTCAGAGAAAATAAAATCATATCAATACTGATCCATTTAGCTATGTCCAATGTGTATATAACAATTTATATATCTAGGAATTACAAAGATTATAAATCTTTCTTCTATTAAATAATTTAAAAAATTACAAATTATATATTTATGGAAAATAAAAATGTTTGAATAAAAAATTTCCTCTGACAAAAAGGGTTGGGATCAATCTATTTACCTTCCAATCAGAATTAGCTTTTCTCTGACTAGGTTTCTTGGTTGGTATGTCTGGTTTTACACTATCTCCATCTTGAGAACCTTGAGAGTCTGCTACATCAGAACTATTGAAATAAATCATGAAATCAAATTTACTCAAGTACTTCATTGGCTACATTTTAAGTATTGAACTACACAAATGAATACAAATATTTTTCCTGTAAGTTTCAATGAAAATATGTCTAGTGACACCAAATAATTTCCATGAAGCACATAAGCACTTGTTATAGTTAATATCTTCATCACTTGTATTCTTTATATTGTTTTAAAATAAAAACAAAGAAGAACCTGCATTTACATATATATAATAACAATGTAAATCAATATTCACATTTCATTTGTACTGGTATTTTCGTTATCTGATTTTGTTATTATTGCAAATATTTTGTTATTCTGATCTTATTTGTGTTAACTAGGCCTTAATATAAGCAACAAAATAAATTGTAGATATACCACAGTACTGGCAATGATTAATCTTTGTAAATGTTTTAAAAATATGAGTTGCCTCCTTATTATTTACTGTATATTCAGACATTTTTGCTACGTTTTTATTATTGCAATAATTGCAACAGGTTAAAATAAAAAGTTGAATTTTAAATTTTGATAAATTATTTGTATGTAGCATTTCCTGAAATCATAATAATCAATCACACATTTTTTTTTACCATTTTGAGCAATAATAAATGCATGTACAATAATTTCTTATTTACAGTATTTCTACATTATTTCTTACTCCATATTGTATTCCATTGTTTCATCATATTTGAAAGTGTCTCCAAAACTTGACTTCAAAATCTTGTCTGCTGCAATATAATCAAAGTTAATTGCTCAGATAAAGCAAGTTATATCTATTCATTTGTAGCTGATTTCATTTCACCAATGTCATTTTATATTTATGACATGTATTGAAACATTTAAAAGGGATGTGGGGTAAACTTCAATGAGATAGCAACTTTTTCATGTAAATTTCTGTAAAAAATGCAATCAAAATAACTTGCAACTGCATATCAAGCTTTTGTGCAAAATATCTAAATTAGTATTTGTTTTCACATCACATGGATGCAATACACATTCAGAACATATCATTTCTTCTTGGAGAGATACACTTTTAAAAATCCTCTAGAAGTACTGCAATATTTTTGTTTTTTTTTATTCATATATTGTCAACATGGATTGTTGCTGTCAATCTTACATTTTTACATCTTTTTATAATCTAAGAAGTATAAAGGTTGCTACAAAACAGCATATCAAATATGAGAAAGCTTTCATAAAAATGCAGTTATTTCTATTAGTACAAGCCCGAGCAAAAAAAAAACAAAATCTGAATAACGTAACAATTTCAATATCAAGGAAGACTGACTGATAAGTATAATCAAGGGCCATGAATCTGCATAAAACCGATAAACATGACCTATTGCAACATTTCAAGAAATGTCCACTACTGGTCAACAGTGGATTTCTGCTTAACAAGACCAAATGAAAACTTATAATTGTTGACGACTTTAATGAGATATATAAAAGAAATAATAAAATCGTCCCGAATTCGAGCATACAAAACATCAAAATTCTAGTATGCATAAGATAATTTATTGAGATTATCAGCATTTTCCCCACTTATATTTAGCATTTTTTTTAATGACGCACATTAAGTCATCAAAAAAACTTACTTTTTTCGGTAAAAGTTTTGGTAAAAGTTCTGGCTGCTTGAGCTCCTTTCCCATCAAATGATGCACCAAATGTTGAAATGTCATTGAAAACTTTTTCCACAGGATTTACTGCTGGTCTACAAAGGAATAAAAGCAGGTCTCTGTATCATTATTTTTTAATAAATTAAAAGTTTATCATTATTTCGAGCAGGAAAGATTACATTGTCACTGCATATGCATATTTGAACAACACACTATAATATTATAAGGCTGATTATCTAAGAAAAATTAACAAAAAGAACACAGAAAAGATTTTTTTCAAAAGTATATATAAAAATTTGTCAAGGAGAAAAAATAATTTCATATAGGGCACAACCTCTCATTCTACCTGTTTCCAAGCCTCATACAAATATATTTTATATTGAGACAATGAACGATTCTCTATATTTGCATATGTGTATATAAACCATTAAATATGATGTATCTCTTTATGTGACTAATCATGGTTATGGTCTTACATCAGGTATTTGGTCAGCTGTTGAATTTATCACTCATCACAACAACTCTTTCTCAGCAAACAACTTCATCCTTTTGTTTGCAAATTTAACAAATGTAAAAATTTAATGGAATACTTATACATAAAGCCGCATATAACACAGCATTTTTAACCCTATCTTTATTTGCAAAAACTACCAAAATATCCCGAAACCATAATAAGATGATTTATGTTAGTGAAAAGTGGAAAATTGAACAGCAAAACTTTTAAGGCAATGATCAGTCGATCAGTGAGATATTTAAAGTGAAAAACCATTCATTTCATTTTTTACATACTGTCAACTACTGTAAATTCAGAAATTATTGCCATGTTTTATCAATGCGAAAAATGCAGTCAGGTTTGCAATAATAAAAACTTGCATTCATACTTTCAGTAGTAATTTTCCTGCATAAAATTTTTGCAATCGCATTAATTACATTTCATATTTTTTCCAATGGTCAAGGATTCGCAATAATAAATGCACATATTAGCTTCTAAATTTACAGTATTTTTAATTTAATACAGAAGCATCTTAATTGTTTGAGTCAAACAGATTCATTATGTAACTTAACTTCAACATTACATCCTATGCTTTTTTTATCTTCAACTACTTTTATTGTTTGAACACTTCTGCAAAAATCAAATAGAAATTGACAATTTGGTGGATAGATGATTGCTATAATTATAAATATAATTACTTTGAGCTTTTTCCAGGTTTCGATTCAGCCATTTCTACATCAATAATTTCCACCTTTTTGTCTTTTACTGGTTCATCTAAAGTGAAACAATGAAAAAAATTTAATTATCATGTTAACCTTTATATATATCAACCTAGCATATATCTGTATTGCAAAGATAGTAATGTACTTACAGTGTACTTTTCTTGATTATCAATTTTGATTATTTTTTTTTATACTGAAAGCTGATATTTTTAATACAGCCATGACATTTCAAGATTCTGAAGTGCTTTTCTGGATTTAATTTCATAAAAAATGCAACAACAAAAACATCTGCAAGCCAAGGATGTATAAGACCTAAACATGTGAAGAGCTACATGTTTATGACCTTAAGGGACCTATACAAATAGCAAAATTCATCTAAGTTCAATTTTTCCTAAGGGAGTTTGAACTTTAGTTTCTTAATAATTTTTAACAATTCTGTTTGATCACTTATTTTTCAAATGACTTCAATAAGGTCATATTTTGTTTGTTTGTTTTATTGTAATATTGTATTGAGATATTACAGACTTGCATGAGGTTGAAGAATATATATTGACCTCTAGCTATTGATGTCTTTTGGTTTATATATGTACATGTACCAAAAAGTTGCTGTCTCATTGACATTTATTTGTTATTTGAAAACCTAAATATTGCAAAATCATGGTAATTTGTACTTGACATTTAATATTAAAATGTTATTTAAATTTATAATTGTATGTACATGTATCAGAAATATATACATGACTTAACAGGATAAATAATGAAAATCCCTGATTCAGTAGGAATGTTTCCTATTATTTTTTTTAAAATACAAACATGTACAAGTTCATCAATATAAACCCACTCAATAATTCAGTTTTGACCCTTCATGATAACAGTTTGGATGTAGGATATCAATACTGCAATTTTATATCTTAAGGTATCATTACTCTTTTAATAAATCTATAACTTGCATGAAATATTTCTGAAATAACCGCTAGAAAAAACGTGTTTAATTCTTTTAATTCTAAACCCCAACGTTTGCTATTTTTAATTTACATTTTTTTCTTGTAAGCTACCGTCAAATCCACTGTTGAGATTTCGTAACTAAGGAGCCGCCATGTTGACTTGCTGAAATCAGTAGATGTGCAAATAATGCAATAGAATAGAAAATAAAACAACACCTACCTCAAAACTCCATTTTAATGCAATATAATCCGAATTTCGATGGTTCACGTAACGGAAAAACCTTCAGCTTTAGCGTTTTCATTTGTATGACGTCATGTTTTGAGATGACTTTAATGCGCCAAAAGCATTAATGGACTTTCACGGAATTTTTTTGATTTTGATTTTGTACATTTCTCAGAGCTCTAATGCATTAATTCTTTTTGTTATGCATCAGAATAAGAATAAAGGTTCTTTAGTCTTTTTTCAATTACAATTTTTAACACAACAAAATCGGCATAGCGTTTGCAAATATGTTACAATACATGTGCATTTACGTGGGAGGTATATAATAACAGCCATTATTATGTACATCTCGGAGTCTGCGCTAAGTATAGATATATCGAGAATTTTATCACGGTGTTGTTTACAAAGGGAAAGAAGCACGTCATATTAGAATTGGTAACTTTCCCTTTGAATATTTAAAAAATAAACTAGAATTCTAACTGTTTTTCAGTTATATTTACATTATGCATGAGCATAGAGTGGACAAAACTTCTAAATGGTCCCCTGTAACCACCCTTAAGATTGGAAATACCAGTTATCTTTCATCATAAGAAAAACTGATTAAGCTTCTATATTTTAAGATTTCACAAAATCTGAGGTAAAACTTTTACAGGAAGAGGGCTTGCTCATGGGAGCAGGTGGAAATGACAAACTTCGCCTTAGCTGACTGTGTACTTACCATTATTTGATTTGGTTTTCTTTCTAAAAAAATCTAATAGGGTTCTTTTCTTTTTTAAAGGGGGTTCACTCATTCTATAGACAACTTTACCCTAAAATAAAATATAAATGCTTCCTGAAACAATCATAACAGAGGTGCATATTTATATAATACACAAGATAAAATTCTTGATTCACATGAAAACATTGTAAATGGTTTTGTTCACTTTGAACCTAGTGTCTTGTCTGCAATTTCTGCTGTCAGTGTAAAAATGTAATGTTCACTGCTAAAAGCTAAGTCCATTTATGAGTAAAAATTCAGAATTTTTTTTTCAAATCTAATATTTTCTTCTGATGCTATTTCTTGATCCTGAAAAAGCTTTTGTCAAAGTTTCATAATATTCCATGAAGGATTAACAAAATTACATTTTATATCTAAAATATCTTATCCCCGACAGCCTGTAAATGTTAGACGCAAATAAAGTTAATGTTGACACAGAGATATGTCGCACCTTTTAATTTTAATAGCTGAAGTTTGAGTGGCAATACTTTAAAATGTTAACTATGCAAAACATTCAAAGTCAATGAACCATGACTGATGGTGCAGGGCCAAGATTCATATAAGTTACAACCTCTGTGGAAATGAGAACTGACAATGTTAATATACCTGCATACCAAATACATATATACAAATGTACCATCTGACCATTGGCACATCATTTTTCAATGTCAATGAACCATGAGGAGGAGAAAGGTCATTACATCCATGGAAGAAAGACGCAAATGCTAATACAACTGCATATCAAATATCATTGACCAGCCACAACTAGTGGTTTCCAGAAACTGACCTTAAATCACACACTTTTACATGTAAACTATGCAAAAGTTTCAAAGTCAATAGACCATGACTCAGAGAAGAGGGGCCAAATAATTTCCATGGAAATGAAATGTCCCAATGCTTATACAACTGCATACCAAATATCATTGACCAGCCACTAGTGGTTCACAGAAACTGAACATATCATAAACTTTAACATGAAACTATAGAACTTAGTGTTTTATTGAAAATATGATATCTAACAATTTCTCTTCATCTCTTGACATGAATTTGGGAAAAATGGTGGGGGCAGTTAATTCTTTATTCTAATTAAAGTTTTGTCGAGGGAAACAAATGTTATTTTACTAAAATAACTAATTCTCTTTTGCTCCATTGACAGTAATGGGGAGGAATCATAACCCTATAGGGAGAAATCTAGACCTTCAGTAGAGGACACAGTGTTATGTTATATATTGTATGATCTATACACCTTATCGATATTTGTCTGCTATTAGTTCCCAAAAAATTTGGAGTTCACAATAGCACTTCTTAAGGTTCATGTGGACCCTTTAGTTAAATTGGCTGCGTTTTTACCTCGAAATTTACTCTGAGTACAGACAAACATGTGCCTCTGCAAAAGTTTTAAGGCATAGCATGCTCTAGGTAAATAAAGTTCAAATGCATTTTTGTTTTTGAAAATTAAAAACTTTACTGGATTTTGCTGTGCACTTTTTTTTCATTCTAGGAGAAAATGATAAAATTAACAAACAGTTGAGTTTCTCTTGAACTGGTCCACTCAGTGACACAGTTTAAATCTCAACTTATTGTCAGGTATCTATTGTTCCTCTCATTCCTGTCATTTCAATCAATACAGTTCACTTCAATTATTACCTGTGGGGAATTTCTCAAACCTCTTTCCCAACTTTGTTTATTTGGCACCTTTTGCATGTTTTGTAGAAACGAAAAAGAGTAAACTGCAACATCCAGGTAAGTTTTTAGTTTTCTAAACCATAAAATGCATTTGAATTTTATTTATCTAGGGGATGCTATGCCTTAAAACTTTTCCAGATACACAGTATTGTCTGTACTCAGAGTAATTTTTGAGGTGAAAACACAGCCGTTTTAGCCAAATCCAGGTCCGTTCACCCAAAATCATGTTCACTCCCATTCATGTTCGCCCCCTTTCACGTTCACACCCCACGTTCGCGCCCTGGGTCTGTTCGTACCCTTTTTAAAGGTTATGTTTGAATATTTTTTTAATCATGCTTTAGTTTGTGTATTGCTATAAAATAAAGATAATAAGTTTATTTATTGTTTAAAAATAAAGTGACATTCTAAAAACATAAACCAGTTTTGATTTAGTGAATTATTTTGACGAAATGAATAATGAATATTGTCATGATGATCAAAGGCCTAGTCATTTGTCTCTAATACATGTAAATATCTTAAAAAAGAAAGGCAGAAGATACCAAACGGCTATCAAACTAGTCATAATGACATTGCTACGACAACAACGAATACAACAAAAACTGGGCTACAAATCACTATGAATGTCCTAACATCCAGACCCTCTACCATGTTTGACCTTGTTGTATATCATTCTTGTCCAATCCACACACGAGATCAAAGACACAAGATGTTAAAAATAAATTATCTTTCATGTTTTCTGGTCCTTTCTATTTAAAATCTTCATTTTTTTTACTTCTACCAAACTAGTTACATGTACTTTTATTTCACTTTGCACCAAAGCTAGTTATAACAGCAATCATGATTTTCAAACACATTACAAAAATACCTAATTAGCTTTGTAAATTATCAATTAATAGTAATCATAAATAATTAACATTTAATAATTAATCATGTAATCACCCAAAATAATATTTCATTAAAAAAATTCACGAACTTTTATTCATGAAAATATAGATCTATTGATACATATTCACCTGAAAATACATCTACATGTAATTATTCAACCTGTATTTGAATAAAAAATTGGGTGCGAACGAACCCAGGGGGCAAACGTGTGGGGTGCGAACGTGTAGGGTGCGAATGTGTTTTGGGAGCGAACAGACCCGATACCGTTTTAGCCAAATTCACATGAACCTTAAATAACAATAAAGTCTTTTGAAATACAAGCTGTTTCAAATTTAGAAGGTTTCTGACCTTTTGTATTCCACCCACATTTCTACATAAAGGTTAACTCAGCTGTTCGTTTTTTCATGATAAATCAGTTTCGGGTGTTAGTTGGGATTTCTACGTTTTTCCAGATAAATGAAGATATCATTCATGCCATTTAATGAGACTGGACATGTACAATGATGTACAGTGCTTTTCAATCAAATAATAAATAAGCTATTGGAAGAAAATCTTAAATCGAATTTTTCTCATAACATTACCAAACATAACACATAGGAAAGTTTCATACAGCAGTATCTTGAGTATATTTCCGACTAAAAGCAGTTTTACTGGAAATTTAACCGGAAGTGTACACTCGAAAGTGAAAGTTTAATATACACCATAGAAAATTGTTAGTAGCATACACTAAAATGATATCAAATAAAATCTTTATGTTTAAAGAGTCCGCTTTGATTTTGTATTGTTCGGATGAATTTATTAATAAAGAGAACTATTTGAATATATAAAGTACTTATTATTTTTCAACTTCCGGTATGTCCTTTCTTCCGTCGTCAACAATTTCACCAACATGGTACGAGACTACCCATATTCCAATCCCCATTTATCATTTACATTACTAGCCATCTTGTTGAAATAATATATAAATAAAATATATAATACCCATTCTTTAGTTTGATAGCATATTCGTACGTCATTACGTCCTCACGAACGACATATATTGATGTGAAAGATAGTCGGATTCAAGGGAAGTCGTCTAACTGACCAACTAAATGTTAATAGTTACATCGAATCTAAACAACTGCATGACAATATCCTCAACAGAAGTTTTGTTGGGAGAGACTAATCATTTTTACTTTTTCTATGTTTTCTATGCCGCAGTCTTTTAACGTCCTGGAATAACCATTAAAGTGGAGAAAGATCTGATTTTTTAAAATATCACCATTTCACGTTCACTGTTGTATTCTTTTCAGAGTGAAGGTGCCACAATTCGTACTAGGAAATTTATGACCAATCGTCTGCTGTGCCGGAAGCAGATGGTATGTATGAACATTAGAATTATTTTTTCTTAATATCGAGGCATTGACTTGTGAGGTCAAATGTGAAGGAGGGCATTTCTTAAAGATTTAATAGGTGGTTGGTTTATTATACAACGAGGAAAAAAGGAGAGACCAAACCTTAAGAAACTTTTGAACATAGGGTGTGACATTAAAGGTAGTAGGTGGAAATCTATTCCCAAATATCTAATTATATACTAGTCCAAATAAATATCAGATTTGCCAAAAATGAAAGGCTATTAAATTTTTTACAGAGACACCACTTACATCGGCTAACAATTCAAGAAATCATATTTTCAGTTGGACTTGAAGGTATTTACTGCTTATGGAAATCTTATTGATTTTCCTTAAGATGCTTCATTTTAGAAGTATCAAAATATTTTTGAAAAAATGGTAAAATTTGACCTCAAAATTTACGGATAATATAAACAAAGGTTCCGGTAATTGGTCTGTCAAATTTCAAGGTTTGGCAGGAACTATTTATACTCTCTAAAGTTAATCAGATAAACGTTTCAGAAAATTAAAAGATAATCGTCTACCTTTGATGGAATTGTAACTTATTTTATTATTACTGTAGGGATTTATTGGAAATATTTTGCACAAACAAACACATAAACAGGTAAAAAATTTTATATCTGCAAAAATCTTTTGTCCATTCAATGAAAATTTTATCACTAAATTGTCTCAAAGTTGAGATTATATGAGGAGATTCTCAAAGTCCAACCCAAAATAGTTTATTATGACGTTCTGCAGGAAGGCGTCAAAAAAATGGATAATAGCCTTCCAAGACGTAGTAATTATTTGGACTAATTATATACTCATGGTATATGCAATATCAGATTTATAAAAATCTACACTGAAGTTCCACAACACTTTAATACAGAGCACACCACTTAGTGGCTAACAATTCAAGAAATTATAATCCTATAATAACATTGGACTGAATATAAATCTTATTGATATTGTTAAGAAAGACATTAAAAAGGGACTTCATATACATTTTTCATCATTTACTTATTAGATTTTCTAAATTGACTGTAAAATAAGGAAAGCTACAAAATGTAAACTCAGCAACACCTTTTGGTGTTTAAGACAGCTTTCCTATGCACAATATTGCAGTCTTCTCAGACTGTGTATCTGACTTCTAGCTTCAGGCAAATCTAGCTGACAACTAAGAAGCAGCTGTAATTACAAAAATGCTCTTGACAATTTTTCCAACAAAAAAGTAGGATACAACAATAAAAAATATCAAAGTACTGAAGTACTGAACATTGGATGTCCACAAGTTCTTGTAGATGGTCACAAGCACTTGTCTCAGAAAAAAAAAATCACATCTTATACCTGAAAGTGAGGTTAATGTACAGAGATATATTTTTTTCTGAGACAAGTTTGTGCGTGGATGATGAATAAATGACAGGGAATTCAACCTCACCATAATAACTATTATATTGTAGTGATACAAATCCGTATACTCTGGTTTGTTGTTATATATTATATAAATATTTCATATATAACAGTTACATGTATATATCATTTTCATCCATTTGTATATCATTCTATTCTACTATTCTAATAATAGTGCAGTGCAAGTGCATGGTGGACACTCTTCTGAAATAATTCGATTTTTTCAATAGATTGGATTTGAGTAGGCATTCTTATTTTCCCGCAAAACGTTCTTGAGATATTCTTCCGCATGCGTTAACACAATTTTTCTGTACGTGTGCATAGATATTATTAATGAATTTTTACTTAACATTTTCATATTATTAATTTATGTTCTAAAAAAAATATTTTTATGAGTATTCATTGAAGAAATGAATTTATAACAAGCGCTAGTTAATGTTATTTTGCACTCGATAATGTCCGCGTTTTTATAGATTGGTTACCAGTCAATAACGAAAGTTACGTAAGTAGAAATCTCTGTGGCAACAATACATCGGAATCCCTCACGGTCATTGCGATGCAACAAGCAAGTATTGCTATTTGGCAGATAGAATCTCCATTCAGGACAGTACTTTTTTTTTTCTTTCTGTCATGCAATGGCATTTTTTAATGAGTAATCATTATTCATTTCAGATTGTAGATGTTCTACATCCCGGCAAGGCGACGGTTGCCAAAACTGATGTCCGTGAAAAATTGGCTAGAATGTACAAGACCACACCAGATGTAATATTTTGTTTTGGATTCAGGACAAAGTTTGGAGGTGGCAAGACCACTGGATTTGGACTGATATATGACAGCTTAGACTTTGCCAAGAAATTTGAACCTAAATACAGACTTATCCGAGTATGATTTCTCTTAGTTTGGTTAAATTAAATAGATATTAAGTTTGCATTTCAACAGCAGAAAATTACGGGTTTATATATAACTGAAAAACTGTTGATGGTTTTCTGTTTCAGTGTTTCATATAGATATATATTATGGCAGTGGATTAATTATCTTTGGTTGTAAGTTTCATGTTGGGGGCAAATGTAAAATGTAATGTATAAGACTAAGATAAATGTTTAGGTCTTCAGTTCAGGATCTTTTGGTAGTATGTTCCACCATTTTGTAGTTTTACATTAGAAGTTAGTAATATTTTGCTATTTGTAATCCATATATATAATGTTTACTGAAATGGTGATCAAGGAAAGTAAAGAGAGCATACAGAAAATAAAAAAATGAAGGTCATAGACCTTTGAGTGCATATGACATCCTCTGATACACTGACAATTATTATGCCCCCGCTGTAGGGGGGGGGGGGGGCATTAAGTTTTACCCTTGTCCGTACGTCCCGAAATTGGTTTCCGTTCTCCAACTTTAGTTTGCCTCAACCAAATGTTGTGAAACTTATACACAATGCTTATTACTGTGGATTCATTTATTTTCGTGAGTACCAATTTTCGTGGATTGAGAAAACTTGTATATTTGTGGATATTTAATTTCGTGGTTTTGGTAAAGTCTGCATACATTCCTTTAGAAAATTTGTATTTCGTTGATCATTTAAATTCGTGGTTCCCCTGTATCCACGAAATCCACGAAAATTGGTATCACACGAATAATAATGAATCCACAGTACCACAAACTACAGATCAAGTTTAAATTTGGGTCAAGTCACTTTTTTCTTTCTGGAGTTATGTCCCTTTAGAAGTGGAAAAATTGCTGAATATAATTATTGCTGAATTTTTCGTTTCCGTTCTCTAACTTTAGTTTGCCTCAACCAAATGTTATGAATCTCATACACAATGCTTATTACCACAAAACACAGATCAAGTATGAATTTTGGTGGTGTTACTTGTACAGCTCTAGAGTTATGCCCTTTACAAATGGAAAAATTGCTGAATTTTTCGTTTCTGTTTTCTAACTTAAGTTTGCCTCAACCAAATGTTATGAAACTTATACACAATGCTTATTACCACAAAACTCAGATCAAGTATGAATTTGGGTAGCATCATTTTTACCGTTCTTGAGGTATGTCCCTTTATAACGTTATATGCAAGCGGGGGCATCATCTGGACACATTCCCCATTTATTCCGTGAAGAGCTACGTGCGCTGAAGAATGCTTGCAACAACTCTTTGCTGGTGTGACTGTTGCAAGGAAACTTTTTACCTTATCTAACATAACCTCATTTGGTAGTGGCAGTCAAAATTTTCCTTCTTTGTCCTGGACTCTGTTTTACCAACTTTGTAAACCCTACCTATAGGATTTATTGTTAATTTGCTCTTATCCTGATATTTGCATGTAATTTTTGCCATAGAAATCAAGCTAACAGCTATCAATCTATGACAAAAGATATTGTTTGTTTGCTCTCATATTTAAAATAAAAAACAGAACTAGGAGACCTCATGGATCATGGACCACAGATTTAAATGAGATAAATATCTGTAGTTGCAATTATTGGGGTCATATAGCTCTTAATTAAATGAAGCACAGTTTGGTGCAGTGAAAAGAAATGTTATAAACACAATATTAGATTTATCAAATTTGAATTGGTAGGTGGCGATGAGGGAAAAATAAGTTCTTGATACTAAGAGTAAAGTTTTATCAATGTTTAAGACATTTTTATTATATCCATGCAATTAGACCATTAACAGATTTACTTCTGGAGATGAACAGAATTTGTTTATTTGAACAATGATATGTTTATCTGTCTACAGCATGGTGTAGTGGAAAAAGTTCAAAGAGCAGGCAGAAAACAGAGAAAAGAAAGAAAGAACAGACAGAAGAAGGTCAGAGGAACAAAGAAGGCCAAAGTTGGAACAGGCAAAAAGGTAAAAATTAGTTTTATACAGTTTGGAAATCAATGCAAGGCAAAAATGGTAATCAGATGCATATTGGTAAATGAAAGTTCATTTATTTCCTTGGTAATGGTCCAGAATTTATATATGTGTCATGAGCTAGTCCTCATGTTTACACATATATCCTCATTTCATGGATAGATCTCTTTGTCTTTCCTCAGTTGCTAGATAATACATGTATTTGATATGAGATTCATTCTGTAGAGTATTTCAATGTCTGTCATCCATTGGCAACTGAAAATCTACTTATATGGATAGTTACTTTTTAGATTTAGATATTTTAATATAGGAAATTACGCTTGGATGTTCTTTCCCATGAAAAATATGAATTTTCAGAAATTAATGAACAATGACTGTTAAATGGAAACTTGTATGTATTATATTAGAGTTGCATTATAGGTTAAATATCATTTTACTGAGTACTGCAACTGTAATTTTTGCATGTATGTCATTATAACTCCCACTTTTCAGAAATAAATATACAGATGAAAGATGGTAAGACTTGAGTGGCTTTGCCTTGTATATATCTATCTTCAGAGTGAAATCCTTGCATATCATTAATACTACTCTACTCTACTGATCAACAGGTTCTCCTGTATATGCTTGTTCTTAAACCAAGAATTAAGTCTACTGTGTTTTAATAGTTAAATCTGTTTTGAAGTAAATAATATTTTCTAAACTAACCACCTGTAATATGAATAGGAAATAGTTGCAGAAATCATATCAAATAATTTTCTATGGCACTGTTTTTGGTAACATTTTAATGCTGCATATTTTCAAAATAAACGTTTTGTATTTGATAGTCTAGTGTAAGATTTTTTATTTATGTCAAAAAGTTTTAAAGTAAGGCTCAGTTATTAACAATCTGCAAACATTTCTCACTATAGACATTTTATACATACATGTGCAATTTGAAAACTGAAATTGATAAAAAAAAAACAAAAAAAAACCTGTTGATAAATTAAAAAGAGAATGGACTGAGGTGTCCAGTATCTATAAGAGCAAGTCATAGGCTAATCTGTTTGATAGGGTTTGACACTTGATAAAAGAACAAAAGTGTTTGTATTTAAGGATTTTTAGGGAAGGTGCAGTTTTAAATTATTTATATTAAACCAATTGAATTTTCCAAGTTTTTGTCTCGCCTTGACAGAGTCAAAAAGCGAGACCTAGCGAGAGAAAGCTGTTTCCAGCGACGGTGGCATCAACAGTCATGGTTTATTGACTGAAACTTTGCTTAGTTTACATGTATTAGTTTGTGATTAGGTCAGTTTATGGGGAACCACTTGTGGTAGGGCAATGATATTTGGTATGCAGTTGTATAAGCATTGGCATATCTCATTTCCATGGAGATTATTTGGCACCGCCCCTTCAGTCATGGTCTATTGACTTTGAAACTTTTGCTTAGTTTTCATGTATTTGTTTGTGATTAGGTCAGTTTATGGGGAACCACTAGTGGTAGGTCAATGATATTTGGTATGCAGTTGTATAAGCATTGGCATATCTCATTTCCATGGAGATTATTTGGCCCCGCCCCTTTAGTCATGGTCTATTGACTTTGAAACTTTTGCTTAGTTTTCATGTATTAGTTTGTGTTTATGTTTCTTTAAAGGGAACGACTTATGAAAAGTCTATGGTATTTGGTATGCAGTTGTATTAGCATTGGCACATCTCATTTCCATGGAGATTGTTTAGCCCTGTACCTTTAGTCATGGTTCATTGACTTTGAATATTTGCATAACTTACATGTTAAAGTATTGTTATTTTAATTTCAACATTTGCATTATCAAAATAACAAATAGGCGAGACATATCTCTGTGTTAACAGTTTATTTTACTTTATGTTAAAATAAAAAAAAAAAAAAAAAACAATTGATAACTCATTAATCATTTGTTTGGATTAGACTAGACTAGATATTTTACTAAAATACATCTTACCAGATGTATAAAAGGATGTTTGACTTCTATCTTTCACAATAAAAAATGCTTCCTTTAATTTATTTTTGGGGCTATAACTATGGAAGGACAGCCAAGCTATGGCAACCGCAACCAAATGTAATTCTAATTTTAGTTACAAAAACTGAATTATTAAATATTAAACAGGCTATACAACTTCAAAAGAATGAGACTCTGTAAAATATGATTACATTTATACTAAAAACGTGTCAAACCCTCAGTTGTAACTTTTCTTGTCGTTTTAATTTGTATACATGTGTCTGTATTGTTGTTTTTCAGCAGATTTTATTTTGTTATTGATGTATTTTGTCATTGAAACAGTATTTACTTAAAATGTAGAAGTTTAGATTACACACTGCATTTCTTTGCTGCTTTAACTTTAGAAATACTATTTTCTATGATTAACCATTGTTTTTTATGTAATCCAACAGTTACATTAGGTTGTTCATTTTATTGTCATAGTGGTTTTTACCTCTTATTATTTGTGGCAATATAAAACTTTGGTTTGATTTGTCACTTTTTGAAAAGTGTACCTCTACAAGATTAGGAATGGGACAGATTTTATTTTTATTTTTTCATTACAATGGAGAATGTTTGGCCCAGCCCTATCAGTCGTGATCTTTTGAGCTTTCAACTTTTGCATACCGGTAGTTTTTATGTTAAAGTTTGTGATTAGGTCAGTTTAAGATAAACCACTAACATGACTAATAGTTTTTAAATGATATTTGTTATGCAGTTGTATTAGCATTTAAAGGTCTTATTAGATTGTATGGCCCCATCGCCTCATCATGGTTCATTGACTTTGAAACTTTTGCATAGTTTACATGTTGAAGCTTGTGTTTATGTCAGTTTAAAGGGAACCACTTATGATAAGTCGAGGATAATTGATATGCAGTTTGTAGTGGCATATGTATTTCTGATTTACATGAATTTTTTTTGGTCCTGCTCCTTCAGTCATCATCACTCATGGCTCATTGACTATGACTGTTTGCATATTTCATGTATATCCATTTAAATTTCAACATTTGCATTGTACTACATGTATCAAAATTACATAAAGACGAGATATATTTCTATGTCCACAGTTTAATTAAGCCAGTATCCCCAGAATGGAGCCATTGTCTTTTCCTGATAGAATATTTAGTGTATCAGGATTATGTTATTTCGAGATTAATGCAAGTTTCAAAGTTGTTTCAATCTTACTTTCAAGTCTGATTAAAAAGGAACAAAAAGTCAACAGATATCAATCTTTCTTAACATCTTTTAGATCTGTCTTTTTTTATTTTGCTGTTATTCTCGTAGAAAAAATAGATCTGATGGATATATAGAATAGCAATTCATTAAAATGTTAGTTCCATTAAGTTTGTAATTTCAATAGTTACATTAAGACCTTGAACAAATCATGCTTTAAAAGTTTTTATTTACTTTCATTTTGGGAAGTAAACTAGTATAGGTTATCAGTTGATTGAACCAAACTATATGCACATCCTTTTTATACCATTTGATTTTCTATTTTACTGTTTCTGCACATGGCACAGCTATTAGATATCTGACATACCAAATCTAAAAGAATGTTGAGAGCAGAAATGAAGTGATATGCTGAATGACTTATTATATGATACACACCACAGTTAACTTTATTCATTTTTTAACAATTTAAATGTAAAATGGTAAATTTAAGCATAAAAAACGTGAAAGAAAATAGATTCTTGTATATGTAATATTAGGTCATATGTAAATGTATTCTATTGCTTCATCCTTGTTTTACTTTCAATCAAATGTGCAAAAAACTATTATAGAGGACTTTTTTTTTTGGAAAATGAAGTAACAAAATGGAATGTTTAACATACAGCTGTCAGTTAGTGGGTTGAGAAGGAGATATAAAGTATATTAATAATATTATTTATTTTGTATTATTTCAGTAATGGTGTATACAGAGATGGATGTGGCTGCAGCTTATGTTGCCTGTGTATTTATTTTGTATTAAATACATGTCAAGACATTTTATGTGTTGAATGAAATCCAATATAGTGACTCAAGTTTTTGTTTAATCAAAGTTAATAGAAGGGCAGATTCTAATTTCACTGAGAGCATTGGAAATATATATGCAGTTGAATTTCAATTTAGAATACTGACAAGAAAGATCAGTTAAATATGTTTTGAAGATCGGGGGAAAAAGAAGTTCTATTCCTTTGAAATTCAATAGTAGTTGAATTGATGTCACCTGATTATTATATTTTAGATATGATGACATCTTTTTGGGCAATCTCACCTATACCAATCATATTTCATACAACATGAGTAAAGAAATGGGATATGCTTTAATGAAACAGCAACTCAACAACAATATTAATCTAGTGGTTAAGATATGGTGTTCAACAATAGATAACTATAGATTTTAACCCACCACCCAAGTATAATCTGTTTCTCAAATTATTGTCCCCTGCACAACACGATGCCAGAACCATAGAAATGATGGTCATTCGTCCATCCATCCAGTCTTGTTAGTGCTTTAAGTGTACAATACTTGCCAGATTCTTCTAAGGTTGAGAGAAGTTGTTAATCACTGCCAAACGACTATTTTAAAGGAGTTGTGCCCCTTTTAAATATAAATTATATTGAAAATTGCATTGCAAGTATTTTCAAGCCTATTACATTTCTTGTACGATTAATATAAAATTTATATTGAAGTTTTATATTGGCCATGTCTAGAACAAGGTTATAAATTTTTGCTGATCAATTTTTAGCTCACCTGGCCCACAGGGCCAAGTGAGTTTTTCTCATCACTTGGTGTTTGTCGTCTGTTAACTTTTACAAAAATCTTCTCCTCTGAAACTACTGGGCCAATTAATCCAAACTTGGCAACAATCATCATTTGTGTATCTAGTTTAAAAATTGTGTCTGATGACCCCACCTGCCAACTAAGATGGCCGATATGGCTAAAAATAGAACATAGGAGTAAAATGCAAATTTTGTTTATTATTTTGAAAACCGTTATAAATAGAGAAAATCTGTCAGGAACTGAAATGTTCACAATGTTGAGCGCTACCAATTGTCCATCAACCTCATTTCATGGATCAGTGAACAAGGTTAAGTTTTCATGGTCTGGTCCATATTTAAGATACTATAAGCAATAGGTTGTCTATATTTGGTGTATGTTACATGTCCAACTGGCAGGTGTTATCTGACCTTGACCTCATTTTCATTGTTCATTGAACAATGTTTAGTTTTTTTACGACTGCAAAAAATTTTGCGGATGTATATTGGTATCACGTCGTCCATTGGGTTTCCAAACAATTACTTAAGTATAAGTAAATAGAAATCTATGAAATTTAAACACAAGGTTTATAACCACAAAAGGAAGGTTGGGATTGATTTTGGGGGTTGTCCTAACAGTTTAGGAATTAGGGGCCAAAAAGGGGCCCAAATAAGCATTTTTCTAGTTTCCAGACAATGATTTCTTTGAAATTATACCACAAGTTTCCATACCACAAAGGGATGGTTAGGATTGGCTTTTGGGGGTTATGGTTCTAACCGTTTAGGAATTAGGGGCAAAAAAGGGGGAAAAACTAGGGTTTCCTGGTTAATGGACAATTACTTTAAAAGTACAATGTTGTGTTTGAATTACCTCCCTTACACTGCTTTTAAATTATGTATAAAGAAATGTTGTATTGTCTTGAGGTGATTAGCTGTCAGTATATGTTTAGAACTTACTGTTTTAAAAATGCTGATTAAGGTATATTAATTTTAGCCATGATTATGTATGTCATTTTATACGACTGCAAAAAATTTTGCGGTCGATATTGGTATGACGTTATGTCGTCGTCATCGTCCGAAGACACATTGGTTTTCGCACTCTAACTTTAGTTTAAGTGAATGGATCTCTATGAAATTTTACCATAAGGTTCAATACCACAAAAGGAAGGTTGGGATTGATTTTGGGGTTATGGTACCAACAGTTAAGGAAAAAGGCCAAAAATAAGCATTTTGTAACTTCCAGACATAACTTGTGTGTTAGTGTATGGATCTCTCTGACATTGTACCACAAGGTTCCATATCACAAAGGGAATGCTGGGATTGATTTTGGGGTAATTGCCTCCAAATTTTAGGAATTAGGGGTCAAAAAGGGCAAAAACAAGCATTTTCTAGATTCATGACAATAACTTGTGTGTAAGTGTATGGATCTTTCTGAAATTGTACTACAAGGTTCCATATCACAAAGGAAAAGCTGGAATTGAGTTTGGGGTAATTGCCCAAAACGTTTAGGAAAAGGGCCAAAAATAAGTATTTTCTAGTTTCAGACAATAACTTGTGTTCAAGTGTATGGATCTCTGAAATTGTACTGCAAGGTACCATACCACAAAGGGAAGGCTGAGATTGATTTTGGGGTAATTGCCTCAAAATTTTAGGAATGAGGGGCCAAAAGGGCAAAAACAAGCATTTTCTAGTTTCAGGTCAATAACTTGTGTGTAAGTGTATGGATCTTTATGAAATTGTACCACAAGGTTCCATGTCACAAAGGGAAAGCTGGGTTTGAGTTTGGGGTAATTGCCCTAAAGGTTTAGGAATTTGGGGCCAAAAATAAGCATTTTCTAGTTTCCAGACAATAACTTGTGTTCAAGTGTGTGGATCTCTCTGAAATTGTACTGCAAGGTACCATACCTCAAAGGAAGGCTGGGATTGAGTTTGGGGTGATGAATCATAAGGGGTTCAAAAATTTGGGGTGGGATTTTTTTTCCTTTTTTCCTTTTTTTCTTTAAAATTTTCCATTTTAAGTTGGTTATTTCTGATTTATATTTAAAAGCAAATAATAATGATATGGCAGGAGATACACACCAAACAGGATGTGTAAATTATTATATAATAAGTATTGTGCAATAGCAAGAAATTTTCAATTGCACAGTATTGCTTTTCAATTGCACAGTATTGCGCAATAGCAAGAAATCTTCAATTACACAGTATTGCGCAATAGCAAGAAATATCCAATAGCACAATATTGCGCAATAGCAAGAAATTGTCAATTGTACAGTATTGCGCAATAGCAAGAAATATTCAATTGCACAGTATTGCGCAATTGCAAGAAATATTCAATTGCACAGTATTGTGCAAAAGAAGATACTTTGTATAAATTGCTTACTTCTTGACCAATTTCAATGGGGTTTTATTCTTGAATTCTTGGGGTTCTTTAATGTGCTGAATCTAACCGTGTATTAAGTTTTTGGATTTTGGGCCCGTTTTAAATTGGTCCACATTGAGGTCCAAAGGGTCCAAAATTAAACTTTGTTTGATTTCATCAAAATTGAATTATTGGGGTTCTTTGATATGCGAATCTAACCGTGTATTTAGATTCTTAATTTTTAGTCCTGTTTTCAAATTGGTCTACATTAAGGTCCAAAGGGTCCAAAATTAAACTTAGTTTGATTTTAACAAAATTGAATTCTTAGGGTTCTTTGATATGCTGAATCTAAACATGTATTTAGATTTTGATTATGGGCCCAGTTTTCAAATTGGTCCAAATCGGGTCCAAAATTAAACTTTGTTTGATTTCAACAAAATTGAATATATGGGGTTCTTTGATATGCTGAATCTAACCATGTATTTAGATTTTTGATTTTGGGCCCCATTATCAACTTTGTCCACATTGAGGTCAAAAGGGTCCAAAATTAAACTTTGTTTGATTTCATCAAAATTGAACTCTTGGGGTTCTTTGATATGCTGAATCTAACCATGTATTTAGATTTTGGTTATTGGACCATAAAGGTGAATGTCCAATTTAAAATTTTTAAGTTCTTAGACCACATTCATTCTGTGTCAGAAACCTATGCTGTGTCAAATATTTAATCACAATCCAAATTCAGAGCTGTATCAAACTTGAATGTTGTGTCCATACTTGCCCCAACTGTTCAGGGTTGGACCTCTGCGGTCGTATCAAGCTGTGCCCTGCGGAGCATTTTATCTATTTTATGATGTATTTAAATGGGTAATTATGGTTGCAAGCTCCATTGGAAATTTTAATTGAGATTATGACCATATCTTGAGGGAAAGACATTTTTTTTTTTGAAAAAAAAAAGGAGGGGTAAAAGAAAAAAAAAAATTTGGGGGTTCAATTCGCAATAGCATGGTGTATTGCACAAAAGCAAAAAATTGAATATAAATTCAAATCATATAACCAATTCTAAGTTCTTTGACTACAGTTATTCTGTGTCAGAAACCTATTATGTGTCAAATATTTAATTACAATCCAAATTCAAACCTGTATCGAGCGCGAATATTGTGTCCTTTTTTGCCCCAACTGTTCAGGGTTGGACCTCTGCGGTCGTATCCAGCTTCGCTCAGCGAAGCAATTTATTGTGGCTTGGTCTGTCAGATATTATAAGAAATAGGTCAACTATATTTGATGTGGAATGGTAGGGTGAACATGTCTGTCTGGCAGGGTTTAAATGACCTTGACCTCATTTTCATGGTTCATTGGTGAATAATAAGTTTGTAATTTTGTCAAATTATCAGATACTAAAAGCAATTGGTCAACTATATTTGGCGTATGGAACGATTGTAAGTTGTACATGTCTGTCAGGCAGGGTTCATAGGACCTTGACTTCATTTTCATGGTTCTCTGGTCAGTGTTAAGATTTTGTGCGGTTACTTATAGGGATAGGACCACCAACAATATTTGATGTATTGAATTATTTTAAGGTGTATCTGTCTGCCATGGTTCATCAGACTGTGACCTCATTTTCATAGAACATTGATAATGTTAAAGTTTATTTGATACATGAAGTAAAACCTTCCTATTACAGACTTTGAGATGAAGAACATTAATATAAGTGCTGCTCCTTTTGCTGTGCATGTACTGATTTTGTTTCATGGATGGATACCCTATATCCTTTGTTTTTTCTATTATTTCAACATGAAATCAATGATATATAAGTAAAACAGACAAGACACTTCAGTTTGGCACTCTTGTTTTTACCTGCGTTGCTGAAGGCAGAGAACAGGTCTAGTAACCGCTCTACTCTGTCTGAAAGAAAACTTTTGTTGAAGTTTTCTTGATTCCTATGAAAAGGAATGATTTAATATTTGGTCTTCAGCTTGAAGGGAGTAATGTAGCCACTTCAAAGTTTTCTCGGCTCCTATTGAAGGGAATGATTTAATATTTGGTCTGCAGCTTTATGATATTGAGTTGTAGTTAGTAAGTAAATTTTACATCTGCAGTGAAGTCAATTCCTGTTTTCCCATAGTTAAAATTTTACAAGAAATATTTTTGTCCAAGTTTTTATGTCATCAATGAAAAGGAATGATCAGTTTTGCTCCACAAAACATGTCACCTCAATCAATTGCATGCAGCAACGTTGCATGTTCTTTTTTATTTTAAGTTTGGAGTGTAAATAAATCATCACCTGAGTTAGATGATGCATTGAATTGTGTAGAAAACAAGGTAGTTAAATGTTGCAAACCTTTGGTTGATATTTGCAAGCGTGAGTTAACACCATATTGTAAGTACTGCATTGTGTTCAATAATGATGCATTTGTTTTATCGTAAACCTTTTAAATATGTTTTGGGAACAAATTTTGAAATATAGTTTGAAGGTCAAGGTATTTTTTTATTATACGACCGCAAAAATTAAAAAATTTTTGGTCGTATATTGGTATCACGTCAGCGTCGTCCGAAGACAGATGGTTTCCGGATAATAACTTTAGTATAAGTAAATAGAAATCAATAAAATTTTAACACAAGGTTTATAACCACTAAAAGAAGGTTGGGATTGATTTTAGGGTTATGGTCCCAACTGTTAGGAATTAGGGCCCAAATAAGCATTTTGTAGTTTCAGTCAATAACTTGTGTTTAAGTGTATGAATCTCTGAAATTATACCATAAGTTTCCATACGACAAAGGGATGGTTAGGATTGACTTTGGGGGGTTAAGGCTCAAACCATCTAGGAAAAAGGGGGAAAAACAAGGTTTTTTCTGGTTAAAGGACAAGACAATTTTAAAGCAGTCTAAGGGAGGTAGTCCAATCCCATTTAAAAACAACAATGTTTGATTGCCTCCCTTATTTGCTTGTAAATTATGTATTAAAAAATGATGATTGTCTTGAGGTGATTAGCTGTAAATTTATTTTTAGAAGTTACTATTAATTAATATTAATTTTAGCCATGACTACATGTATGTATGTCATTTTATATTTTACGACTTTCATGATGTATTTAAATGGGTAATTATGGTTGCAAAATTTATTAGAAATTTGAATTGAGATAATGACTATATCTTGAGGAAAGAATTTTTTGGAATATGGGAAAGGGAGGTGAAAAAAATTTTTTTTTTAATATTCAACAGGAAAGTGTATTGCACAAATGGGGACTATTTTTCTCATTTCAGATTTCATAAATTAAAAGAAAATTTCTTCAAATATTTTTATGGGGTTAATATTCAACAGGAAAGTGTATTGCACAAATGTTAAAAACAGGGTAATTTTTTTCTGGGGGATCAATTTGCAACAGCATAGTATATTGCACAAAAGCAAAAATTGAATATAAATTCAAATCATGTAACCAATTTTAAGTTCTTTGACTACAGTTACTCTGTGGCAGAAACCTATTATGTGTCAAATATTTAATTACAATCCAAATTCAAACCTGTATCAAGCGTGAATATTGTGTCCATTTTGGCCCCAACTTTTCAGGTTTGGACATCTGCGGTTGTATCCAGCTGCGCTCAGCGAAGCAATTTATTTGATATTTGCTAAGGGTACTCTTCGTTCCTGAAAGCTAGTTGAATGGCACAAATTTAACTCAAAATTACTATGGACAGAAGCCCAGAAAGGATGCTATTACCACCACTAGATAATGAGTCACAAATAAGATTGAGTTTCATTTACTGTCCTTATCCAGAAGGCTTTGCCCTAATACTATACCAATTTATCAAACAGTTTTACACAATTGCAGTATGTATTCACCTCTACAAACTGATGAACTGGTAAAACAGTTTAGCTAATTTGTTAGTGTGAAGTGAGTGCAGTGAAATAAAAATAATGCTTTCCATCCAAGTCCAGTTATTTAATGTCTGTCATGAAAATGAAATAAAATATTCATCTACTATAATATGAGGCATTGGTTGAATAAGGTCTGACTTTGATATGAAAACTTCTATCCTAATGACATTTGATACATAATTTGTTTATATCAAAATCTGTACTTACCTGTCTGAAAAACATTTGCAATTACCCCTTGGTAACCCCTTGCAATCGCTAACTTTTAAATTATCTCCCTTTAACGATCTCCCGAATAGAAGATCACTTTACCTTCAGCGAAAATGGCTACAGCCTGATCGCATTTGGTGTTAAAGCAATCGTTAATATTCTAATAGGAAAATATAGACATCGAGTCAAATGGACATGATGGAAGACAAGTATAAGACCTGTGGTAAGTGTAGCTCGCAAATGAATGTGTTGGACACACATGAAGAATGCTACAGACATCGTATATGTCACAAGGCCTTTCCGTGCAATATTTGCAGGGAATGGGATGACGATAGGCGATCGCTGGTCGACAAGATGTTAGAAAAGCCAGGTCAAAGCTTTCTTTTGGTGGAAATGCCGTTAATCCTTCTGTGCAGGAGGCAGGCAAGAAACTTACATGTACGGCAAAGCTGAGTGAATTGGCGTCGCCGGACAAGCATGACAAACAATCGAAAGTCCGAACTGATCATGGTGCAGATGGTCGTGAGACTCAAAGTACAGGAGTACATTACGAAGCAGTTGAATTTAATCAATTTATAGCTGACCAGGTACAAATGCAATTGAAAAGTTGTTGCCACAGGCACAAGGCTTTAATGCAAATGATGCATGTTCAGATACATTGAAAAATGAACATATGCATGCTTCCATTGACTCGAATTGTGAAATTTCTGAAAGTCAATCTTTTTCTAGGCCAAGGGCCCACTATAGTAAATTTATGCCATCTGATGATCAAATTTCTGTTGTTTCCCATGAAATCGAGGATGAAATAAGTATGGGTGGGTCAGCTATTTCTGACGAAAACAATAATGATGCTCACTCTCAGTCACAACCTTCTCATGATAAAGAATTTTCTCTATTTAGTGAAGGAGCACCAGGATCTACTGATCCAATTAAATGGAACAATTTTCTGCATAAATTAACAGCCAAATTGAAAATAAATTGTTCAGAGGAAACTGAAGTAGATTCAGTCAGAACTTCATATTTTCCTTCAAGACTAAATCCTAACAATTCAGATAAAGCAACTCATTTGAAATTACCTTTAGAGGGTACTACAATTGAAGTTTTCAAGAATGTTGAAAAGGAAGCTATGTCTGGTAGGCTTAAAAATAGGTCAGTTCGCCTTAGAGATGATAAGGCTTTTATGGTGTCGAAAAAAGATTTCACAGATTTTTGTTCTCCGCCCAGGCTTGATGATAATATAGAGGAGGGTTTGTCTTCCACTATGGGCAATAAGAAAAAAGGTTTTGTAGACCGTAAAAAGTTTTCACACTCTTTACCTTCCTTCCATAAGGAAATGGATGCTGAATTTAAAAAAGTTGACAACTCAGCTAGGACATTGTTAAGAAGTGTTTCATATGGCTCTTTAATAGCAAGCTATATTGATGTTGCAGATTCAGAGGATGACAGGGTAGAAGCATGTTCAGCTTTAGTAGCTTGTTTCAAATCAATGGCAGATATGACTTCACGTATAATTGCTAATTCTGTAATAAACAGAAGGAAAATTTTCTTGAAAAATGTAGATTTCAGTAGCAAAGCCACATCAGCTAAATTGTTGAATTTACCTTTGAATGGCGCACAACTTTTGGTGGTAAATATTTTGATACTTTGCATTCCTCTGCTGAAAATATAAGAGATGCTAAAGAAACACAAAACGTTTATCGTTCTTCATTTGTTCCTGGAGGGCCAAAATTTGATGAAGGATCTAGAAAAGAAAGTATCAAGACTCTTCTAATGTAACCTATGTCAAACCTGCAAAACTTCAAGATATGATAAGCAGGATTTTAATGACCGTCGTGGCACTGACACTTCGTCTAATTTTCGTGCCTTGCCAGCAAAACAAGGAGGAAAAGGATCTTTTATGGAAAAATTCCTCCCAGAAAAATGTCAAGAGATAAGCAATTATTTGTCTGCGGTAAGTCTGCAGGTAGGAGCTCGTTTGTTACATTACCACAGTCAGTGGGTTCAAATAACTCAAGACAAGTTAGTACTTCAGATAGTGAAGAACGGTTTAATTTTAGATTTTGTAAGTCTTCCAGCTTTTACAGGAGTAAAAGAGACAGTTGTACCCAGAGTAGGTGCAAAAAGGTCTTCTATATTAGAAGAGGTAAATTCTTTGTTAGAAAAACATGCTATAGAGCCTGTCCTGAAAAGTGCAGAAAATCAAGGTTATTACAGTACAATATTCATGGTAACAAAACGACAAGGAGGTCTGAGACCAATTCTAAATTTAAAACCACTGAACCAGTTTGTCATACCTCATCACTTCAAAATGGAAACCCTCCGATCTATTCTAAAAAGTCTGAAAATTGGGGACTGGGCAGTAAAACTGGATTTGCAAGATGCATATTTCCATATCCCCATTCACAAGCATTACAGAAAGTTTCTCCGCTTCAGCATTTTGGGAAAAAAGTATCAGTACCGAGCTCTCCCGTTCGGTCTACGATCGGCTCAAGGATTTTCACAAAAGTGATGGCAGTAGTAGGTGCATTTCTGCGAAAACAAATGATTCACATATTTATGTACCTGGACGATTGGATGTTAAAAAACAGCAGCAAAGTAAGGCTGACAAAACAATTACAGTACACTCAGGAATTGTTAAAAAATCTGGGTTTGATAATCAATGTAAAAAAATCTTGTTTAGTTCCGACTCAAATAATAGAGTATCTAGGAGCAGTGATTCACTTAAAAGAAGGTCTTGTTTTTCCGTCTCTAGAGAGATTCAAAAATATAAGTCAGATGATTCAAATATTCCTAAATTCACAAACAGTAGAGGCACGTGTAATGTTGAGACTACTTGGTCTAATGGCTTCATGCATAGATTTAGTTCCATGGGCCCGACTGCACATGAGACCACTTCAGCATTATCTTCTAGCTTGGTGGAGACCAGCTCTACACAGTTTAAATCATTTGATTCCACTGTATCAACCACTTCAGGAACATCTATTCTGGTGGTTAAACCGAAGAAATTTTTCAAGGGAGTGTTATTAGAACAGGAATCTGCTCAGGTGACTCTTGTGACAGATGCGTCACAGTCGGGATGGGGAGCTCATATAAACAATTATCAGATAGCAGGTGTTTGGCCACCTCAGTACAAAGTGAAACACATCAATTGGCTAGAACTCAAAGCTGTGCAGTTAGCACTGCAAACTTTTCTAATAAAAGTACAATTCAAAAGTGTGCTAGTGAGAACAGACAATGCAACTGTCGTCAGTTATCTGAACAAACAGGGAGGTACCCGATCCCCAGACCTTTGTTACTTGGCATGGGATCTTTTGAAATGGTGCATAAATCACAATGTCAAAATCCAAGCCGTTCATATTCCGGGGAAAAAGAATATTATAGCAGATGCCCTGTCAAGGGGGAGAATGACCATTCGTTTGACAGAATGGGCATTAAATATGACAATAGTGAATTTGTTGTTCCTTCAGCTAGGAACACCAGTAATAGATCTGTTTGCGACTTCAATGAACAAGAAGCTGCCAGTGTTTTGCTCTCCTTGGCCGGAAGAAACAGCAGTGTCAATAGATGCACTGTCGATGAAATGGACAGGTCTATTTGCTTATGCCTTCCCTCCACCGATAATTCTAAACAGAGTATTACAAAAAATACAGAAAGAGGACTGTGTAATTTTACTGATAGCGCCAATGTGGCCGAGACAGTCGTGGTACAGTCAACTTCTCAACCTGTTAATAGACTTTCCAATACAACTGCCTGTCCAACAAAATCTATTAAGTCAAAATGGAATTCATCATCCAAATCCAAGTGTTCTAAATCTTGTAGCTTGGAAAGTGTCAAAAGATCATACACTGCAAAAGGATTTTCACCAAAAATTGCTTCAATTATTTCCAATGCACGAAAACAGTCTACACAGACAGTTTATAATGCAAGACTCAAGCTATTTGACAGCTGGTGTCAAGAACGGAGTATCAATCCCAGTACGTCAACTGTACCAGAAATAGCCGAATTTCTTATGTTTTTACATACTGTAAAGAATTGTAAGCCAAGCACTTTAGCTGGTTACAAGTCAGCAATAGCTTTAATACATTCATCTAAAGATAGAATTTCTATTAACATGGATTTGCGTAATTTAATTAAAGGATTGTACAACATTAATCCACCAATAAGGCAGTTGGCGCCAAATTGGGATTTGTCGTTGGTTTTGCTAGTGTTGACAAAGACACCTTTTGAACCACTAGAAGAAGCAGAATTGAAATATTTAACCTTGAAGACAGTTTTCTTATGGCATTAGCTTCTGCTGCAAGAGTCAGTGAATTACACAGTTTCACTATTAATGACAAACATTTCAGAAAAGAGCAAAGAGGTATACGGTTGTTGCCTAATATGCAGTTTCTTGCTAAAACTCAAACTTTAAATAAACCGTGGGAACCAGTATTCATTCCCAAATTTGAAAACTATGCTACAGATCCAAACGATTTACTGCTGTGCCTTGTAGAGCACTACTAGCTTATATTAAAGAACTGAAATTTTGCGCAAATCACAAAGACTCTTTATAACATATCAAAAGAATCATCATGTAGAGGCTTCTAAGAATTCCATTGCACGATGGATTGTGGACACAGTTAAATATGCATATGACCATGCAAATACAGACACACTACAGTTTGTAAGAGCTCATGATACAAGAAAGCTCTCAACTTCTTGGGCATTATTCAATGGACTTTCCTCTCAGGAAATTTTAAAAGCAGCTCATTGGTCAAATGAGACAACATTCACTTCATATTATTTGAAGGATGTACCAGATTTGGAATCTCGGTTTGCAAAAGCTGCAATTTTGCATACGGCTAACAGAAAACAGAAGAAGTATTAAGGTAGATATTTTTATTTACTAGTTACTTTCTTCCTCTTACCCACCACCTTTGGGTCTATGCTGCAAATTCTTTGCAAATGTTTTCAGACAGGTAAGTACAGATTTTGATATAAACTATGGTTTTAAAGTAAAACCTTGTTTATGATAAATCTGTACTTACCTGTCTGACCTACCTCCCCACCTGAGGAAGTTAATTTTTATATAATGTATAGTTATTTCCGCCTCAGGTAAAGTGATCTTCTATTCGGGAGATCGTTAAAGGAGATAATTTAAAAGTTAGCGATTGCAAGGGTTACCAAGGGTAATTGCAAATGTTTTCAGACAGGTAAGTACAGATTTATCATAAACAAGGTTTTACTTTAAAAACCATAGTTCTAAACATTGTTTTGTTGGTCAATAATTTATTGCTTTGTTTCTAACAGGAAGCTATTGTGTAATTTAAAATTTGGATATTTTTTAAAACATTTACTGATCTGCGGGCATTAAAGGGAAATAATTTAAATTCAGTCATTGTATAAAAAAAAAGACATCAGGCTAATGATTTTGTATGCAGACACGTGTTTCGTCTACAAAAGACTCATCGGTGACGCTCAAATGAAAAAAGGCGAATTTCAAAATAATGTACGAAGTTGAAGAGCATTAAGGAACCAAAATTCTGAAAGGTTTTCCAAATACAGTTTGATTTTTGACGGCCGTAATAATATTTTCGTCATTTGAACTCTGGTGGATATTTTTATGCCCCACCTACGATAGTAGAGGGGCATTATGTTTTTCGGTCTGTGCGTCCGTCTGTCCCGCTTCAGGATAAAGTTTTTGGTCAAGGTAGTTTTTATACGCCCGTTTACGGGACGTATTATGGTATACCATTGTCCGTCCGTCGTCAACATGTCGGACATTAACTCAAAAATGCTTTAACCAATTTGCATAAAACTTTGGTGAATTGTTTATATCTATTGACGTGAGCTCCCTTTCGTTTTGGGAAGTTTGCTATAGCAATACTTTCCTAAGGCGTCGGCCTCTAACTTCCGGTGACAGACTATCGCAAATATACTGCTCCAAGATAATGTAGTACTAGTGTTTGAATACTAATTCTAGGAAGATGCTTTTGAAATTTTGAGTCCTTTTGAAAAGATTACAGCTTGAATAAAAAAGGAATGAATGTTCACCGACAATTCAGGTGAATTTAACTTCATTTTGAAAATGATTATTACAAACACTTCGCGGATTTTCCATGCGCTGAAGAGAAAATCAAAAGAAATCTACGCGAGACATCGTTTCATTCATGAATATTTCATGAATGAACATTTTCCCGCGTAATTTTTACTATGTACGATATTTACAAATGTTTAGTATTAAATATAAAGTAAAAGCCCGAGTGTATCGAAAGAATCCCATATGACTGACATTACTGAATGCAACGTACTTTTTAACATGTTTATATTTTGACCAAGCCGTCGGATAATTGACAAGTGATAAAAGTTTGATTGAACAATTATACACAGGTGACAGAAATACTCGATAATCATATGGCATATGTCACACGTCAAGGATGAGTAAAGGTAAATACCGGCTATGATAGAAAAGTTCATGTTTTGTCAAAACATCGATCGAAAGGTTTTGATGCCAAAACATTTGAAAACTTTTGAATTCCGCTATTTAAATACTAGCTATTTCACATTCCAATGTGAATTTAAGGACCTTCACTCGTCCAGCATGCTCAGTCACGTGGATCAAACTGACAGCTGAAAAACGTTGACTCAACGACAGTTCGTACATATCACAGCCCATGTCCTCAGTGTTACGATTAACAATAACATTTGTACACAAATCGTTACAAGGATAAGGCAGACAAGTCAGCTTCTACTTAGAATAACTCAGTGTATCAAGACAAGTGCTGTAGCAACATGATTAAGTAAAATCTGTCCATGTAATAGCAAAATGACTTTCTTACTCTTGGTGCTAGTCCAAATAATTATGACGAACCAAAATCTCAAATGTTATTGTCTCAATGCTAAATTTCACAGCATCAACTTTAAAATGGGTTACAGGGTTATAAGCACCTCTATGAATCTAGTGTTTATAACTTTTTATTCCTTTCGTCATACTGCTATTGTTATGTCCCCACCGTATTAAGTTTTACCCTTTTTCTTCTGTTAGTATGTACGTCCCGTACATCCAAAATTAGTTTCTCTTCTCTAACTTTAGTTTTCCTAAACCAAATTGTATGAAACTTATACGCAATACTTATTTCCACAAAACACAGGCCAAGTTGAATTTTGGTGACGTCGATTTTACAATTCTAGAGTTATGCTCCTTAACAAATGGAAAAGTTGCTTGAATTTTTTGTTTACGATCTCTAACTTTAGTTTGTCTCAACCAAATGTTATGAAACTTATACACAAAGCTCATTATCACAAAACACTGTTTAGATTTGAGTTTTGGTGGCGTCAGTTTTACTGTTCTAGAGTTATGCCCCTTTACAAATTTAAAAATTGTGATTGTTGTCGAGCATTCAACTTTTGTCGAAAAAGCGAGACATAGCGATCCTACATATTGTCGGCGGCGTCCACAAATATTCACTCTGTGGTTAAAGTTTTTGAAATTTTAATAACTTTCTTAAACTATCCTGGATTATTACCAAACGTGGACAGAAGCTTGTTTATGATCATACAATAGTATCCAGAAGTATATCCATTTTTCAGTATTTTACTTATAAATAGACTTAATTTTTCTGCCAGGAAACATTACATTCACTCTGTGGTTAAAGTTTTTAAAATTCAATAACTTTCTTAAACTATCCCGGATTTGTACCAAACTTGGACAGAAGCTTATTTATGATCAAAAGCTAGTATCTAGAAGGAAATTTAGTTAAAATTTTGTTCTTGTTTTTCAGTATTTTACTTATTAATGGACTTAGCTTTTCTTCCAGTTAACATTACATACAGTCTGCAGTTAAATTTTTTAAAACATTTATTAGATTCATAAACTATCCTGGATTTTTACCAAACTTGGACAGAAGCTTCTAACAATCAAAAGATAGTATAGAGAGGAATATTTTTATTAACTTTTTCCTTATTTTGTTGAGCCTGCGATTAACAGCAAAAGTAGGCGAGACAACGGGTTCCGCGGAACACTTACAAATATTTTTCAATTCTGTGCTCTAACTTTAGTGTGTCTCAACCAAATGTTACGAAACTTATACACAATACTTTTAACCACAAAACCAAGATCAAGTTTGAATTTTGTGCCGACATTTTACTGTTATGGTTAGAGTTATGCCCAGTTACAAATGGAAAAAAAAAATACTATAAAATCACAGGCCCTAGATATGGCATGGGCACATAAAGAAATTTAACAGAGCTTATTGTATATTTGATTATTCTAGAACAACAATTTAAGGTTTCAATAGAAAATATCAAAATTTAAATGACAAACAATGAAAAAAAATAATTTTTGATAATTGCTGAAAAGAAAATGGTTTAGTTAAAAACATCAAAGCTGTGATTAAATACATATTTGAAATAATACACATCTACAGTTGCAAACTTCATAGAGGTGCTATCCAGCACTTTGATTATACGCCCGTTTACGGGACGTATTATGGTATACCGTTGTACGTCCGTCTGTCCGTCCGTCGTCAACATGTCGGACATTAACTCAAAACGCTTTAACCAATTTGCATAAAACTTTGGTGAATTGTTTATATCTATTGACGTGAGCTCCCTTTCGTTTTTTATAAATTTTAGATTTTACGTTTCCGAGTTATGGGGTTTTATTCAGTAAAAAAAGGGGGATTTTACAGTTTTCGGACAATAACTCAAGAATGCTTTCACCAGCTTGCAAGAAATTGTGGTGAATTGTTTATATCTATTGACATGAGCTCCCTTTCGATTTTTTCCAGTTTTCGGACAAAAAATCAAAAATGCTTTCAGCAGTTCTTATGAAACTTTGGTGAATTGTTTATATCTATTGATGTAAGCTCCGTTTAGAATTTTATAAATTTTATATTTTACATTTCTGAGTTATGGGGTTTTATTCATTAAAAAAGGGGGGATTTTCCAGTTTTCGGACAATAACTCAAAAATGCTGTCAGCACTTCTCATGAAACTTTGATGAATTGTTTATATCTATTGATGTAAGCTCCCTTTACATTTTCATAAAATTCTAATATGACTGAGAATTAATTGAACTTTATTTGTTTATAGTCTGACAACAGATTTACTAAGTATGCGCAACAGCACAGTGTATTGCACAACAGCAAGAAAATCTTTAATTGAATATAAATTTAATTCATATAACCAATTTCAAGTTCTTTGACTACATTTATTCAGAAACCTATAATATGTCAAATATTTAATTACAATCCAAATTCAGACCTGTATCAAGCATCAATGAATATTGTGTCCATTTTTGCCCCAACTGTTCAGGGTTGGACCTATGCGGGCGTATCCAGCTGCGCTCAGCGAAGCAGTTTATTGATGAAGTTGAAGTCCTATCAACTTGAAACTTAGTACACATGTTCCCTATGATATGATCTTTCTAATTTTAATGCCAAATTAGAGCTCTGACCCCAATTTCACGGTCCACTGAACATAGAAAATGATAGTGCGAGTGGGGCATCCGTGTACTATGGACACATTCTTGTTTCTCATTGACTATCATACCACACCTCCTAAATTTTAAACCTTACCGTATAGTAGGTTATCAAAGGCCCTGTGTAACACAATATTAAACAGTACAAGCGAGAAAATCAAAACCCCCATTGTATCTCAGTTCAACTTGGAGAGTTGAAGATGATACTTTGATTGCACATCAATAAGGTCACACATTCAGTTAAATATTCGCAAAACCAAGGACAGTGTTAAGAAATTTCACTTCCATATTAGAGATCTTTATTAATAATACCGAATATTACTTTTTGATACATTGTATGATTAGATGCTTAGGGTGTCATGATATTGTCCTGATGTGTAAATTCCTTGAAAAGAACTTCCCTTGTGCGCGTTTTTAACAGTACATCTTGAGATTCGTGCACGTGTGTGCATCCACCACAAATCCATTTTCTCCAATTCATTGCATAGAAAATAACATTGAATCCAAAATTGAAATGGTCAGGGCAGAGGAGGGCTATTTCCTAAAACGTATATATATATTGATGGTTGTATGGTATATGAGAAAACACGAGTCCAGATGCGGATCCAGGATTTTGAAAGGGGGCACGGGCCCCCCAAACTAGACAAAATTTGTAGTGGAAGCGGTCAAAAGTCTAGATTAACCATAAATGAAGCTCCATAAGTGGGGACCGGGCCCCCAATTAGTCTACCAGTAGTCTGTTCCGATGGAACTTGAAATTCAGGCTATTGCATATAGTCAAGCATAGACATAACATAGTTATTGTACAAAAGTAATAAAGAGAAAACGGACAGATCTAGACGTGTCTACGCACAATAGATGAACCGTGTTTCAATAACCAATTGTTTATCTCTTTTTGTGGCTGGTGTTATATATAGTCCGCATGCATAGTACGGTTGGTTCCTTGATGAATTTAGGTATCTCCATTGTTTGAATGTCTGATCAAGACCAAAGTGTAAATTGAAATTCACACTTGCATCAGAACTAGTTCAAATAGTCGTTTCTAACCCATTGTAGCACGTAATAATGTATTCAGTAACTCGAACTCACCTACTAGTATTTAAAAGCTCACATTCGTAATTTGTTACACTCATCGTGCAGACAATTTTAAGAATGACAAATATATTTGAATATAGTGACGATAGTTTCATTTCCCAAAACTTCTGTAATGTTGTTTTTTGCGTGTACCCCCTGAGGGTTGACGCAAATGCGTATTGTAATCCAGAGTATCAGTGGGTATGCTTTCCGCTTACTATTTTTTTGCGCTGCGCAAGAAAACCACATGCATGCATAGATATCAATTTCACTCGCGGACTGTTAATTTTCGCATTTCTTATCTAAATTCAGGACACGGCAGTTAGAGCTGGACATGTGACGTTGAATCATGGTCATCATAAGTTAAGGTATTCTGACCTCTAGTGTTTCTCTTTTCTTTTTCTTTTTGTTTGAGTGACTGTCCTATTATAAACTTTGAAATTTTCAAAAAACTAAGGATGTTCTTCCCAAGGAATAAATAGATGTATTTGGCAAAACCTTTGTTTCGAAATTTTGGGTCTTCAATGCTCTTCAACTTTGTACTTTATTCGGCCTTTTTAACATTTTTTTTTATTCAAGTGTCACTGATGAGTCTTTGTAGACAAAATGCGCGTCTGGCGTACAACATTTTAATCCTGGTATCTATACATTTTTATATATCTACATAGGATACATATCTTTTTTCATATTAATTGGTTCTTTTGAGAGCATATTCAGGTATTTATAAATCTTCTTTAGAACTAAGTTTTCCCATAGAATATTTGGATTGATTAAAGTAACTTGAGGAAATTCTTAAAATTTGAGATGTTTTTATAGACCGAAATAATTGTCAGTTTATAGGAAGTCCCAATGTAGCTGGTGTGTTACTCTCAAAACTAAAATACGAAACATTGTTATAAGTTGCATGCCACAGAGTTACACTTCACATGGAAATTGGACTTTCAATTTCTCTATACAACATCTACCGTGAGTACAGACGACAGCTTCAGTAATGAGTATAAGAAATATTTGAAGCCATCAAGGCAATAAAATATGAAGATATGACAGACGAAATAAATGTATCCAGATTATTTTAGCAAACTGAGTGCTTAAATTTATATTGCGATTGGTCTGTGCAATTTTCTTTAGACATTAGGTTTGCAGAAACTTAGAATTGCAATAGGATTGGGACTCTGTATGTATATTAAACACGAAGACAAACTGATGTATACTCCCAAGTAATAAATTAAGTAGTCAAGCCTTAAAAGGTAAATTCATATGGTAGGTGTATACATTTCTCTATTTCCAACTAAAGTACAACATCGCTTTTAATTGACTTGTGTAAGAATCTACACACAATTACATATTTTCAATAAAGGTGTTTTAACATCATCGGTATATTATTCTATTCAGTCAATTATTTCAAATCTAAAGCCAAAAAAAAAAATTCAGCAACATTTTTTGGTTACCAGTCAGCGGTCTCGATTTCACGTATTGCTTTTCTTTTTTTAAAGAAAGCAATTTGTTTTGTGTATTTTGCAGAAATGCAACCACTCATTTTCTTCCGACGATGGAACACTGACGAGTAACTTAGCCGTACCCACCTGTCACAATGGAAGTGCTACATAGCACATTGTCACCTGACTTAATTCCCATTATTTTACGTCTGTCATCCATCGTACACCAAACTTGACATGATTGATCTTAAGGATTGATGAATAATTTTCCGATCCATCAATACGTCCATTGCAAAGAATAAAACATAAGTGTTAAATGCAAGAAAACGTTTAATACAGTCTTTCAAGCAAAACTGATGAGAATGTCAAAGGGTAAAATATGTATTAATTGATATAGATATAAGAAGATGTGGTATGAGTGCCAATGAGACAACTCTCCATCCAAGTCAAAATTTATAAAAGTAAACCATTATAGGTCAAAGTACGGTCTTCAACACGGAGCCTTGGCTCACACCGAACAGTAAGCTATAAAGGGCCCCAAAATTACTAGTGTAAAACCATTCAAACGGGAAAACCAACGGTCTAATCTATATAAAAACGAGAAACACTTATGAACCACATCAACAAACAACAACTACTGAACATCAGATTCCTGACTTAGGACAGTGTATGCATTGATTTTGGTTTTTTTAAACATATTTTTTTTTATTACTCCAATAGGCAACCTATAATTTCATTTATTCACCCAATGTTACTAATAACCCAGTTTTTCTTCTTTTTGATGTATTTTTTGCGGGGAAATGGCTAAAAGACTTATGTGCATGTCGAATTTAAAGCGGTAAAGTATGATTTACCTAGCCTTCGAACTTTTGCCTGAGGATCATTCAAAGGGACGGAATATGCCAAGTGGCATTCAAAACTCCGAAGTCGAAGAGAACTAACTACGCCATGGTTGAATAAAGAGCCGCGCCATGAGCGCATGATACGCCCGTCGCTTTTTCAACAAATAAAGTTTCATTACTCTTCAATGTCATATCAGAAATTTTTTTTTAAATCCTCCCTTTTTATGAATAAAATCCCATAACTTGGAAACGTAAAATCTGAAATTTATAAAAATCGAAAGGGAGCTTACGTTAATAGATACAAGCAATTCACCAAAGTTTCATGAAAATTGGTTAAAGTGTTTTTGAGTTAATGTCCGGCATATTGACGACAGACGGACAACGGTATACCATAATACGTCCCGTAAACGGGCGTATAAAAACAGAAGACGACGAATAGACAAATAAGTCCACTATGCACTACATCGACAACTAAAGTCTGAGGAACACGAACCCGACCAAAAACCGAAGTGATCCAGAAGGGTTCGCAGTTCTTTCTCCATATATGTGACAACTATAAAATACGTTGATAAGTTATATGAAGTGATTCGACATCATGTATTAGCAGATTGGTAATTAACTCTTTTCTAACCCTAAGACATCCCCAAATCTGTAAACCATCGATCATGTAAAACTGTCCAACCCTAAAAGTTAACCGAATGTGATATTCTGAAATAGACTCACTTTTGTAATTTAAATGATGGATAAAGCCACGGAGGTAGGTATATTGAGGGGTTTCTGAAGTCTATGAATGCTTATAGGCATTTTGAAGCTATGTTTGTAATGGCTAGTAGAAAATCAACATTTTTTATAATAGTAAAAACAAATTCTGCAGAAATCTCATTTTATTTAGAATTGTAGAACAAAATTGTTTTACACTAGAGTGTTGTTTCTTCAGTACAAACATAATTGCTAGCCGATTTCGAACTACGAGACGATACCTTTGCCTTTACAGCATATCCCATTTGTTCCCACAAGTGGACTGGTCTTACAGTGATATTCTGCAGGACAATATGGTTGATTCCTGCTACAGAAAACGTTATTAAGAGGTTTTCCAACATCACAACCTGTAAGGTGAAAATATACTCTTTGTATAAAAGTAAAATAATAAGAATGTGTCAAAAGGACAAAAAAGAAATTTTAAGGAGCCTGAATGGCTCATCTGGTAAAATACACTAGGCTCCGTGTTGAAGACCGTACTTTGACCTATAATGGTTTACTTTTATAAATTTTGACTTGGATGGAGAGTTGTCTCATTGGCACTCATACCACATCTTCTTATATCTAATAACCATACAGAAAACAATTGAATAACGCCTTTACTGTTGTTTTCCATCTACTAATCAAGCAAAAGTGGCACTTAGATCTACTTTCGTTATTCCTAAGATCGGACGGGCAGACAAGCTGCCACATGTTGATAGATATCTGCATATTTTTGAAGATCATATAAACATATTTCTGTTAATGTAATTTTTTGTAAGCTAGACTCGATAATTAACTTGGTTGCGGTGGTTTTTATTTTTGTTCCTAAAATGAGGGGGGAACATGCTGAACGCGATCTACAATGAGAAATATACCCAAAAATCTTCTTTTATTCTTCATTGGACAAAAAAATGAAAATAACTGCTTAACTTTATAATGAGAAAAATACTGAGAAAAAACAAAAGTGATTATGTATGTGGGTAATTGGAAGGTTCATTTAGAGTGTATACGAACTGATATTATTAATACAAGTAGAGTTGGTTAATATTCTTTGATACATATTTTACAAGAACTGGGGTAATGTACGTGTGTTTTGTCTTCTTTTATTTCGATATTATGATTTTGAAGCTTTTAACATTTATCTTTATTTTAGATATTATTTTATGTACCTTTTGTTATATCACTGACCAACAATAAAACGAAAGAGAGGAATTAGTATTCAAATATTTAGTTTGATACCGCCATAATATGTCAAATGTTTGATCTATTGGTTTAAACAATATTTTATTCGATAAGTCAAATCATGCTATATAATATAATACAGTATAAACAATGGGATCCAGAAACAAGCAACATTGCTTATTTTAATCTGTCTTCAAAAGAATATTGACATACAATATAATGAATACTTGGAGAATGCTCTGTCAATTGGAATATATTAAGAATAGTAAATTCAAAATAAGATTGATTATGATATAGTTTGAGAAAAAAGGGAGAAAAAAAAACAAACAAACAAAAAACAAGTGAATGAAATGAGCTAAGTGAAATGCAAGGAAAACATATAAATGAAGCTTTCATATTATAGTGTGAATCTTTTACTTTTCAATATATATATTTCTGTACCAATACAAAAGAGTACAATTTTCTTCATCAGTTCTATCTATTCAATTTATTATTTTTAGACTCGTGACGATTAAGAGCTTTACATGATATATAACATTTATATTGGTAATAAAAGCGTTATAATATAAACATGTACAATTGTTTCTCATTAAACTTTATATAATACTGGTAAAATTTATGCATTTACACAATGCTACTTGTATCGCTACAATCTAATTTTTTGCATTGTTCTTTGAGTCATATATAATCTGTTAATGAACCTGGCCTTATTCTAAATTAAACAGGTTATGTACAACTACAAATCGACCAGTGGAACACCTCTTTTATAACTCGTATACTTACGTAAGCATGTGCTACAACATGGAGGAGCTCCACAGCAATTCAGACAAGCCGTCAGTTCTGAAACAAAAAATGGGAAATTGGACATTAATCTTTTGTCCTGCAATCTGAAACAAACTTGTCAACTATGTTAGTGTAGTTTGGGAAATAACATAACACACTATATTGAGTCAAATTATAACTGAAGATCCCTTGTAATTTTACATAACTTATTTGTTATTATTAGTATTATTTTCCTCAAAGTATCTCTCTGCCATATTAAACTCTATTACGGAACAGGGTTTTAATGATTATAACAAAATTTGAATATATCGAAATGTAATAGTGTCAGTTCGACAGTCATGTTTTAGCTCACCTTTGCCAGCTGAGTTAATGCCTCGTCGTCGTCGTCGTAAACCTAAAAAGAAAATTGATTTATTTTCTTGTTTTTGTCTAATATCTCGAAAACTGTGATGGATAGATAGAAACTGTAAACACCAATAATGATAAGCAATACAAGATCTACAAAACGTTAGATATGAATAAAACCATTAGAAGACTAAGGAGTTATTGCTTTTAAATGAAGTTTTTTGACTAATTTTCGTGTTATGCCTAACTATCTCAAAACTATAGATAGATAGTTATAAACTCTAAACAGCAAAAATGATCAGCAATACAAGTTCTACAAAATTACCAATGATCGAAATCATAAGATGACTCCTTTAAAAGGAATAATTGCCCTTAAATGATGATATTTGACTATTTTTGTGTTTTGCTTATTTTTTTCGAAAATTATATTTAAAGAATAAAAGATGAAACCTGGGGAAAATTATCATCTTTACACAAATACCACTAAATAAGTTCTACAAATAAGCAACATAACTGATTGCAATAAAGAACTAACCAATAACAATTATTGGTATTAGTGAAACTTTATCTGCCACATTTGCTTTATATTTTTTTGTGTTGGTCATGATGGTTCATGAACGTAATTTTAATAACTTAGTGAGTATTTATTGAAATTTTACACATTAGTATTCCTTCAGGAACCGAAACGATGTTATAACAAATTTATACGGTTTTCAAAACTAAAAAAGTTTTAAGTATTTCTCCATGTATCTTTTACGTATATTGTATACAAAAGCCAAATGTCAAGTGCTTCCAGAATTAAAACAACAATGAATATACCTTTTTTTGATATTTGAATGAGTCCCAGTTACATCTATCATGATGTCAAAAATCACCAACAAGACATCTTTAATCACTTAGACTTGACCTTTCACGATGTTTACTCCGGACCATATTAGTAGTAGGACCATACGCGAATGGTCATGACCATATGCGTATATTCGGATCATACGAGTAAATAGTAGTTTGGTTATTAACGGGCCCGACCATATGAGTATTTAGACCATATAGATATTTTTCGTATATGCATTAGAAACGTTTCGTTGCGTTGAAGACAAAGATAATACATTATTGTATACATATTGCTAACTTTTTTTTATGTATGGAATGATTGTAAGACGTATATGTCTGTCTGGCTCGGATTATCTGACCTTAACTCATTTTCATGGATATCTTTAGGACTATCAACATAAGATAAATCATGAATAGTAAAGCAGGCGAGACATTTCAGTGTGTGCACTCTTGTTTATCATAATAGTAAAAATAAATCTGTAGAAATCTCATTTCATTTTGTATTTTAGAACAACATTATTTTCCACTCTCTTAGTATCGTACTGCCATCAGAGTATAGAGTATAATCAAAATTTCTAGCCGACTTTACAATATGATCGATGGCAGTTTATACTTCGTTTGTGGTGTACTGGTGTACTGTAGTGAATTCATGGGAGGTGTCCGTTGTTATTCTGTGGTTTACATGTTGTAATGTACTATTTTATTATTTATTTATGTATTTCTCTGTTCTGGGTGTTCTTGCGTTTATTTGTACTGTTTTCCTGTCACGTAATGTTGTCATTTTAGCGGTATTTTTAAAATTGCCATATAAGCGGGAGGTTTGGCTAGCCATAAAACCAGGTTCAACCCACCATTTTTTTTTATAAAATGTCCTGTACCAAGTCAGGAATATGGCAGTTGTTATCAAATAGTCCGTTTCTATGTATGTTGGCATTTGTTTTTGTTGCAGTTCAGTGTTTCTGTTGTTCCGTTGTTTTCCTCTTATAGTTGATGTGTTTCCCCGGTTTTAGTTTGTAAACTGGATTTGTTTTCGCTTAATCGATTTATGACTATTGAACAGCGGTATACTACTGTTGCCTTTATTTATCAAACTACGAGACGATACCATTACCTTTACAGCATATCCCATTTGTTTCCATAAATGGACTGATCTCACAGTGATGTCCTGGAGGACAAGGTGGTTGATTCCTGCCACAGAAAACGTTCTTAAGAGGTTTTCCAACATTACAACCTGTAAGGTGAAAATATACTCTTTGTATCAAGTAAAATAATAAGAATGTGTGAAAAGGACAAAAAAGAGATTTTAAGGAGCCTGAATGGCTCCTATGGTTAAAATATATTGCCATATAGAAAACAATGGAATAACACATTTACTGTAGTTTTTAGGTCAACTCAATTCCTTCAAGCAAAAGTGGCATTTAGATTTAACAAAGGCAATAACTTTCGATATTCCTGATCTCGGACAGGCAGACAAGCTTGAATGCATATGTGGATAGATATCTGTTTTATTTTTGATTATCATGTAGAAATAATTCTTTTTGTATTGAATTTCCGTGTTTTACATGGAACAAGATCGTATCAGCAAGGACTGTATATGACTGGTTATATATGGGATTAATTCGAAAAAGAGCTTTCTTTCATTTACAGCGAGTTATTCTTGCATACAAAAAATAAAGCAGGATAAAATGTGTAAAAATGCACAGCACGTAATAACCATGTAATAATTTGTTTACTATAATTTTAACTTTTGAGTAAAAGAAAACTTAATTATTTTCATCCTATTTAATTAATCATGTAACAATGATTAACATATGATTCAGTTACTCAAAATTTAATTTTGTATAAACTATTTTTTTTTATGACAACTCGAATGTCATATTTACAGTATTAAATTAAAGTTGTATACGCCCGTGGTCAAAATACTTATATGGTCAGGAACATACACACTTACGTGTTATAAGTTCTATCAGACATTGACATGTTTGACATCCGTTTTCGTCCACTTCAAACCCTGATGGACATTGATCTAAGCATTTAACTGGCGGACAATCTATAATTATAACAAACATGTATCAAGTCCTAAACTAATTTTCTTTGAGCGATTTAGTACTGATGCCACATCTTTGAAAGTCGGATTCTATTCCAATTTTTTTTCTAAACTCAGAGCTTCTAATACTGTAGAAACTGGTCTTGTGTTGAAGACCTTGTGCAAACTTCTACATGTCTTTTGTGGCTTTAGAATATTATTGTGTCAATGTATCTCTGTTTATTTATGCATTCTAGTTAACTTACGTGTTCACCGTTGATTATACTGTTAGACACATTATTAGCTCACCGGGCCCGAAGGGCCCCATGTGAGCTTATGCCATCACTTTGCGTCCGTCGTCGTCCGTCGTCTGTCGTCGTAAACTATTTCAAAAATCTTCTCCTCTGAAACTACTGGGCCAAATACCTTCAAACTTTAAAGGAATGTTCCTTAGGGTATCTAGTTTATAAATTGTATCCGAAATTTTGATCCATCAGCAAACATGGCCGCCATGACTAAAAATAGAACATAGGGGTCAAATGCAGTTTTTGGCTTACATCTCCAAAACTAAAGCATTTAGATCAAATCTGACAAAGGTAAAAATGTTAAACAGGTCAAGATCTACCAGCCCTGAAATTTTCAAACAAATCAAACAAACCATTGTTGGGTTGCTGCCACTAAATTGGTAATTTTCTGTCTTGCTATTTCAAAAATCTTCTCCTCTGAAACTACTGGGCCAAATACCTTCAAACTTTAAATGAATGTTCCTTTGGGCATCTAGTTTATAAATTGTATTCGAAATTTTGATTCATCAACAAGCATGGCCGCCATGACTAAAAATAGAACATAGGGGTCAAATGCAGTTTTTTGCTTATATATCAAAAAGTAAAGCATTTAGAGCAAATCTGACAGGGGTAAAAATGTTAAACAGGTCAGGATCTACCAGCCCTGAAATTTTCAAACAAATCAAACAAACCATTGTTGGGTTGCTGCCACTAATTTGGTAATTTTCGTCGTCTCTCGTCGTAAACTATTTCAAAAATCTTCTTCTCTGAAACTACTGGGCCAAATACATTCAAACTTTAAATAAATGTTCCTTAGGGTATCTAGGTTAAAATTGTATCCGAAGTTTTGATCCATCAACAAACATGGCCGCCATGGCTAAAAATAAAACATAGGGGTCAAATGCAGTTTTTGGCTTACATCTCAAAAACTAAAGCAGTTAGAGCAAACGTGAAAGAGAGTTAGAGTGATGATTAGGTAAATATTTATCTATTATGAAATTTTCATGCCAATTGGAGAATTTGGAGAATTTATTGTTGGGTTACTGTTAGAAGTAGCTATTTATTAGGAAATTTTAGATTTTGATTATTTTCTTGAAAATTATAGTAGATAAGAAGAAAGTGTAAATGAGAAAAATAGTATTGATCTATCTGCATGAACATGTTCAGAACAATGAACCCCGCCCAAAAAAAAAAAAAAAAAAAGGTGCATTTTAAGCAAACACCGATATACATTATTACTCAAAATATAAATCATGATTGATGAATGAATTAAGCTTTAACAAATCAGGTGAGCGATTCAGGCTCTTGAGAGCCTCTTGTTATTATTCTTCTCACTTTCGTATTTCACCGTTGATTAACAAACTAGTTGTAGTCTGATATTATTGACATATGATATTTTATTGCTCTCTTGGTATTTTCTCTTTTTTGTTATATCGTAAGACTTTTTATTATGTATATTCAACCCACCGAGTAGTTTAGTAACTCTGGGTAGTCCGTCCGTTGGTTAGAATGCGATAGGCAATTGCATTTTCACCATCTCGTCTGAAACTTACATACTAGTTTGCACCAGAGACATATGTACACAGAGATTGGCAACGTCAACAGTGGTCAGCGAAATCCAAGTCAACGTACACGGCCCGCGTGACTTAAACGAGAAGTCACGATAGCATGGGTATCGCCATTTTGTAACTCAGTACTAACAGGGAATATCGCAACTGACTTACGACTGTTATTTTCCATCAATCATTTCAAGACAGCATAATGTACTTAGATTTATCTTATATTATTACTTTCTCTTATTTAGTTTGTAGCATTTCTTAGGTGGAAATATTGTGCCGATTAACGTTTAGACCACTCCCGAGTTCGTCGGCTCGCATTCGTACGTTTAGGGACATCATCACTTCCTTCCCATGTTGAGTGAGCGGCAAGATGAAGGAACGGAATCGGCCGAGTTGTGACGAATGGAGTGAGCGGTTGAAAAAATATGATGCTATATTGCACGAATTATTCGGCAAATTAAATTCTTCTAATTGATAATCAGCACTGCTGTCATTAGGGAATTGTGATAAAGTACCTGTCGAACAAATATTATTTCTAGTTTATCCTGCATAATGACGATCACGAAGACGCTTGATGGACTTTAATAGTGTAGGGATACAGGCGATCACCTCTATCTGGTAAATGACGTCATAAAGGCGCGCATAATTGACGAAATTTTCAGGTGAAGGACATAACTCGAAAGTGGTCTATTCTGTCGTTTGCAAGGGGAAAGCTGGGTCAACATGTACGTTACGAAAATTTGGAACACGGTCTTATTTCTTGGTTAAAACTTTTTCACTCTAAAAGAAAAAAAACTGTCGCATGAAATAGCTTTCTAAGACATTCAGGCTCTATCTATATAAGTTGAATTTTAAAATTTTTCACTCACTTTGAAGCAATTTACACTAAAAAAAAAGTCAGTATTACGGCTGTTGGCCATGTTGATTTAGTTATTTATATAAAGAGAACCCTGTATTTGTCTCTGGCTTTAAAACTTATTCATCTTCATATAATGGTTGTACTTATCACATGAATTACTTTCAACAAGACATACAGGCTCTGTCTATCCAGTTTTTTTTTAAATACTTCACCCACTTTGATGCAATTTACAATAAAAAAAAATCAGTATTATAGCTGTCGGCTATGTTCATTTGGTTATTTATAGAGACAGACCCCTGTACTAGTCACTGGTTTAAAACTTGTTCATCTTCATAGAATGACTGTACTTATTGCATTTTCTTTCCTTAGACATACAGGCTCTGTCTATACAGGTGGAATTTTTAAATATTTCAACCTTTTGCGTTGTAACGCAAACCTTTGCGTTGTAACGCAAACATTTGCGTTAAACGCAAACCTTTTGCGTTATAAGATTCAAAGGAAGCAGCAGTTATTAATGGAGGAGGCTGCATATATTAAAATTTATCTTCTTTGTACTCATTGCAAAGTAAAATGCTTTACTATTTAACTAATAATGAGCAGGATATGTGGTATGAGTGCCGATGAGAAAACTCTCCATCTAAGTCATAATTTGTAAAAATCACCATTATAGTTCAAAGTGCGGTCTTCAACACGGAGCATTGGCTCACACCGAACATTAAGCTATAAAATGCCCCAAAATGATATACATGATAATATATATACATATATTACAATGAAAATTGAGTAAATTAAAGTTATACCGAAAAAGAAAAAAAAACAACTCTGCTAATATAGCTATAGCCGAATATAAATATACTTCCAAAGTAAGCTCTCCTTTGAGGATTGTGTAAGGTTGGTTAACTACCCTTTTGTAATAAATGAATAAAATGAAGATGTTTTATTAATAAAATTATGTTCTCTCCATTTAAATTGCTACCAAGTTACCACTCTAGATTGAAAATTTCATGACTTTTTATCAAAGAATCTTTATCATATTCTGAGATTTAAAAAAAGATTTCTTACATCAAAATTAAAATAAAAAATCTTTCTTAATTATTCATTTTACAGCAGAAAGATCATTTTGTCTATTTGCCTTGACAGTTTTACAATTGTATGACATTATTTTGCTCTTATCTACTTCATCAAAATTTTAAAAATGTTGGCCTTTCAAATAAAATATGCCTATAACATATCTATTTTCTTGTTAAATTATATACTTTTCTGATTCCTATGCATATTTATTATAATGACTTTTCCTTGTATTTATGGTTCTTTTCTTAACTAAATCACAACAGAAGTTTAATGACAGACGGGCATATACAAAACTTAATGAATAATTGAAATCAAAATGTTTGCGTTATAACGCAAAAGGTTTGCGTTGTAACGCAAAGGTTTGCGTTATAACGCAAAGGTTTGCGTTGTAACGCAAAGGTTTGCGTTACAACGCAAAGGTTTGCGTTATAACGCAAAAGGTTTGCGTTGTAACGCAAATGTTTGCGTTATAACGCAAATGTTTGCGTTATAACGCAAAGATAGGAAAAAAAAAAAAAATGTGTGGCGCTAATACGCTTCCGTATAGTTGTCTCATTAGCAATCATACCTCATCTCCTTATTTTTATAAGCATCGGGAAAGATTTGCATACATCTGTTATTTAGTAGCACATGCGTATTTTATCTTTTAGTAAAGCAGAATTCTGATTTTGGGTTGCTTAAAGTGTTTTTAATACGTCTGATACGATGCTTTTTGTTCGACATTTGCTTTTTGTCCGGTGTTGCTTTTTATCCGATAAAGAGTAGGCCCGGTAAGACCCCTTTTTTGCCTCAAAATATAGCATTTTTACAAATTTGTTGACAAAAGTAAACTTTAGCTATTAATTGGAAAGTAGAATACTTTTGTTACATAAATATGGGCTGTTTTTGACAATACAATGCACACACATCATTAAATCATGCAAAATTACTGAAATCTTCACAATTTTAGCATTTGTTAATTTTTAGACGGGTTTTGTCTAAAATGGAAGTGGCCGCACTTGTGTTCAGTCTTAATATTTCAATATATGTTGTATTTGATGATAATACATAACATATATAAAGGTTGAGACTGAACACGAATGCGGCCACAGAAAACCATCTGAAAAGTGACGTTTTATGGCATATGTGATAGATTTTTCATATCTAAGCTTGAATTTGAGCGTCTGTAATGACCAAATCAGTTCTAATCTTTTACATAAACTAATTGGATCGACTGAAGAAGATACTTAAGTGTTTAAACAATGTAAAAATCTTTCATCAGATGTAATTTAAATTTTAGGCCAAAATTAGCCCTTACCGGACCTTCACCTTTGCTTTTTGTCCGACACTTTTGCTTTTTGTCCGTTGCTTTTGGTCCGTTTTGCTTTTTGTCTGATAATTTTGCTTTTCGTCCGACACTTTTGCTTTTTATACGACCGCAAAAATTAAAAATTTTTTGGTCGTATATTGGTATTACGTTGTCGTCGTCGTCGTCAGCGTCGTCCGAAGACAGATGGTTTCCGGATAATAACTTTAGTATAAGTAAATAGAAATCAATAAAATTTTAACACAAGGTTTATAACCACCAAAGGAAGGTTGGGATTGATTTTGGGGGTTATGGTCCCAATTGTTTAGGAAATAGGGGCAAAAAAAAGGGGCCCAAATAAGCATTTTTGTAGTTTCCAGACAATAAATTGTGTTAAAGTGTATGAATCTCTCTGAAATTATACCACAAGTTTCCATACTACAAAGGGATGGTTAGGATTGACTTTGGGGGGTTATGGCTCAAACCATTTAGGAATTATGGGCAAAAAAAGGGGAAAACAAGGGTTTTTCTGGTTAAAGGACAATTGAGACAATTTAAAAGTAGTGTAAGGGAGGTAATCCAAATCAATTTTAAAGAACAATGTTTGATTACCTCCCTAACACTGCTTGTAAATTATGTATTAAGAAATGATGATTGTCTTGAGGTGATTAGCTGTCAATTTATTTTTAGCAGTTACTATTAATTAATATTAATTTTAGCCATGACTATGTATGTCATTTTATATTTTAAGACTTTTATGATGTATTTAAATAGGTAATTATGGTTGCAAACTCCATTAGAAATTTGAATTGAGATACTGACCATATCTTGAGGGAAAGAATTTTTTTGGAATAAGGAAAGGGGAGGTGAAAAAATTGGAGGGGGGACAATTTTTCTCATTTCAGATTTCAGAAATTAAAAGAAAATTTCTTCAAATATTTTTTTGGGGTTAATATTCAACAGCATAGTGTATTGCACAAAAGCAAAAAAAACGGGTAAAATTTTTTTTTTTTTGGGGGGGGGAGTCAATTCGCAACAGCATAGTGTATTGCACAAAACCAAAAATTGAATATAAATTCAAATCATTTAACCAATTTGAAGTTCTTTGACTACAGTTATTCTGTGTCAGAAACCTATTATGTGTCAAAAATTTAATTACAATCCAAATTCAGACCTGTATCAAGCGTGAATATTGTGTCCATTTTGGCCCCAACTTTTCAGGGTTGGACATCTGCGGTCGTATCCAGCTGCGCTCAACGAAGCAATTTATTTTCCGTTGCTTTCGGTCCGTTTTGCTTTTTGTCCGATTATTTTCCTTTTCGGCCGACACTTTTGATTTTTGTCCTTTGCTTTCGGTCCCGTTTGCTTTTTTTCCGATGATTTTGCTTTATGTCCGATTTAAAATTGTGTATATGAGATATAGTGATAGAACCATCGACCTTCTGCAGCAAAACTGGCAACCCTAGCAAATTAGAATTACAGTCGAGCACATCAGCATGAACTAACAGCCTCAGTATTGTCTCTCTAGTGATTACTATAGGTGAACAACTTCGATCACTCGGCCACCCAGGCCCAAAAGTTTTAAACAAAATTTTTAAAGCGTTACACCAATGTTCCAGGTGAGGGGGAGGGTTTGGTGCCAGAACACATGTTTAACCCCGACACATATAAATATGCCTGTCCAAAGTTAGGATCCCGCAATTCAATAGTTGTCGTTTGTCTGTTTATCAAATTCCTTTTGAATTGTTTTACACTTGTCATTTTTGGCCTTTTATAGGTTGCTATGCGATGTGGGCGTTTGCTCCGTGTTAAAGGCAGAACAAAAACCTAGCCATGGTTGCTTACGTCAACGCAATTTGGTCTCTTGTGGAAAGTTGTCTCATTGGCAATTATACACCGTCTTATTTTTATGGTTCATTCCTTAATTTTTTTCAACAATAGGTTAATAATACCTGGTTGGGGGTATTTTTGATTTCACCAAATGGTGTATTCATTTAGAGCTCCTTGGACCCTATACGTTCAAATTTCGAAAACATGTTCATAGATATAGGAAGATGTGGTGTGAGTGCCAATGAGACAACTCTCCATCCAAATAACAATTTATAAAAGTAAACCATTATAGGTCAATGTACGGCCTTCAACACGGAGCCTTGGCTCACACCGAACAACAAGCTATAAAGGGCCCCAAAAGTACTAGTGTAAAACCATTCAAACGGTAAAACCAACGGTCTAGTCTATATAAAAAACGAGAAACGAGAAACACGTATAAATTACATAAACAAACGACAACTACTGTACATCAGATTCCTGACTTAGGACAGGTGCAAAAATTTGCAGCGGGATTAAACGTTTTAATGGTACCAAACCTTCTCCCTTTTTCTGAAACAATAGTATAACATCACAACATAGAAAAACACACGATAAAACATCAATTGGAAGGCTTAACTCAATCAAAAACGTAAATTAACACACTATGAACGAATAAATTCGATCTGTGATACCTGAAAGTAAATACATAGTTAATAAAATATTAGGGACAAACATTCAAGGCCAAAAAGCAAACAAACAAGTCCAAATAAAGCCATGGCAATACACCACCGCGAAATATTAAACCCTTAGAAAATAATAACTTTTGAAAAACCGGTTTTCATAATATATACAGGTAAATGAAAAATAACTTTGTCGTTTTAGGTATACTTTTCTGTCTATATAAAATCTTCCAATAATTAGGAATACCAAGAAAGGTCTGTCATATAAATACCTAATTTAACACTAGATACATAAGGGTAAATATCAACAATAAAACTTCCTGTACAGATTAAAGGAGAATAATCTTGATGTTCATACAAATGTAGTATGAAGAAGTGAAAATTAGTAGATATTCCAAATAATCAAAGCTGGTATACAGACAAGATCCATATTAATATAAAATAACAAAAAGTATTAAAAATAGTATCAACAGGTCGAATTAAAAGAAAGTACGATTTGAGAGTACTCGCAGTTACTGACAGCTAGTTAAAAGCCAAAACAATTAATGATAAAAATCATGCATCAGAGACTAAAATCAACTAAAACACATCCCAGGGATTTAGTATTTTAACGTCATGAACAGTCAGAGAAGACATGACTTGTGCAATGCCAAAATAAATGTATCGACAGGTAGTAGGATAGTGAGGAGCTACTTCTTAAGAGATAAAAATAAAACTAACGTGTGTGTGTCTCTAAACATCCCGCCTCAAAAGAAGATACAACTTAGTTATGTTTTAATTTGCTAATGACAAAATCGATATTAGTGCCAATGTAAACTATATTCAGAGATCTAATTACAATATTGGTACGATAACCCTTACTTACAAGTTTGTTTAAAGGTTCGAAGAGTTTACACGGATCACATAGTGATTTCCTCGCTTTAAGTACAATATTACCGTAAAATTTAGGATGTGAAATACCATTTTAATAAGTTTTCTACAGGTACAGCCAAATTTACTAATCAAATCTTTGTATCTATGAAAGAATTTAGTAAAAGTTTTAAGTAATTTATGGTATCGAAATCCCTGACACAATAATTTCCCAGTGATGCATTGATTACGTTCGTTAAAATCTATGACATCAGAACACACACGGGCATACCGAACGAGTTGGGATATATAAACACCGTATGATGGAGCCAAAGGCACATCGCCGTCTAAAATGGAAAATTAACAATAGGAAATGAAAAATCGTCTCTTTTGTCGTAAATTTTAGTATGTAGTTTCCGTTAGAAATTGAAATGTCTAAATCTAGAAAAGGGCAACTGCTGCTGTTTATGTTAGATTTAGTTAAAGTAAGTTCTTTTGGGTAAATTTCGGAAGTATATTTAGAGAACTCTGGATTATTTAACGAAAAAATATCATCCAGGTAACGGTAGGTATTGTTGAATGTATCAACTAAATATAACAATGATGGGTCTTTACTGAGTTTGGTCATAAACTGAGATTCATAGCAATATAGAAATAAATCTGCTATTAAAGGGGCACAGTTAGTGCCCATAGGAATACCTACTACCTGACGATACACTTTATCGCCGAAACGTACATAAATGTTATCTAGCAGAAAATTTAAAGCTTCAATCATATCCTCACATTTCCAGTAAGTGTATCTAGCATACTTTCCTTTTTCGTTACAGAAAAAGGCTTTAAACGAGTTACAGCAAATAAAATTTCGAAAGACCATTTTATCAAATACAAAAACTTTTTCTTTATAAGATTGTGTGGAAGTGTAGTGTACAGAGTAGAAAAATCATAACTGTCAACAGAATTATAAGGACCATCAAAAGCATGTATTTTATCTAAAACCTCTAAAGAATTTTTAACACTCCAAAATAATTAATACCATTATTTTCATAAGCTTTATTACAAAAGTTAATAACCAGTTCTTTGATAGTAGTAAGGAGGTAGTTAGAAGAACTGATAGATTAGTAGTAGAACACTTACTCGATGCGGAGATGAAACGGAATTTAAATGGTTTTTGTGTAATTTCGGTAACCAGTACATGGTAGGGACTTTCAAATGTTCGGAAGATGCTTTAAGTTGGGTAGTGGCAGTGGTATGCTTGTTAACGATTTGACTCTCTGTGGTGCGAACGGACCTAAATGTAGAGGAATTGATAATTTCGTTTTGAAGAACTTCCGTGTAGTATATGCGTCACACCACCACTACATTATTGGCTGCCTTGTCTGCCGGTACGAACACAAACCGCTCTGCGAGTACCTTGAGTTTATTTTTATTCTTGAAATGGGAATATCATGGATCCTATTATTAATTTCAGAATTGTTTTCTAAATGAGATATTCGAATATTAACAGTATTCATAGTTTTATTCAAATAACTGTCTAAAGATTTTTATCCAATTTTCACGTTTGCACCAATTTTACAGTAGGCAGATAGGGCGTCTTTAATGACCTGACGACACTGTTTCCAATCTATTATAGATGGAGGACGGTATTTCGGTCCTTTCTTTAGAAAAGTTATGACCTCACGGTCTTCGACGATGTTGAGGTCTCCTGTAATAACATGACCATAGGGAACATATATAAAACTAGATGTTTCGCAGTCTCAAGTGGAAGGAACATTATTTTCTATATTGACGTCTGATGTAATTGACGTATAATTAAAAATCAAATTTCTGCTCGGTTTTTTATAAGAATACGAAATAATGGGTTGTTCTATATTATCAAAATATGGAGGTATCAAGCTATATACGGAAGAGTCATTGAATATGCTAGACAAATTAATAAAATCAATACCTCTATTTATATATTTTAATTTAAGAAAATGTCGTTTATGATTTTCAGGTTTATCAATACTAGGAAATAGCCTGTGATGACAAAAGGCTGTAATAATACGGGTGTATTCATAAAACGGGCTAAAAAGAAATGTTATCACACTCCAGAAAAATAGCATATAATTTACTTATAGGTATCTGACCCAGTTTGCATAATACTTGATGTCTACCATTATTCTTTATTATAGATAACAGATCAGCAAGTGTATAATTTATACGATGTTTAATACGTTGATTACGCATATCATCTTATATATTGCCGTAAAACAAAAGTTTGGGTTATCTCGCAAAGTTTTGTGTTATCTCGCAAACACAGAAAGAAATATAAAAAAGTATGTTTGACGCTTCCGTACCAAATGAGCAAAGAAAAAGATTGAATGTGCACCAACTCGCCAATACGTTTATTTATGCACGTAGATAACCTACAAGATTCCGTACCAAATGAGCAAAGAAAAAGATTGAATGTGCACCAACTCGCGCTTCCGTACCAAATGAGCAAAGAAAAAGATTGAATGTGCACCAACTCGCTCGACGTGCATGTATGTTATTGAGTAATACGTGAGACAGCTTATATTTTTTATCTTAGTATTCTAAATATACTAGAAAATTCATTTAGAGCTCGTTGGACCCTATACGTTCAAATTTCGAAAAACATGTTCATGTACACATTTCATCTTATATATTGCCGTAAAACAAAAGTGTGGGTTATCTCGCAAAGTTTTGTGTTATCTCGCAAACACAGAAAGAAATATAAAAAAAGTATGTTTGACGCTTCCGTACCAAATGAGTAAAGAAAAAGATTGAATGTACACCAACTCGCTCGACGTGCATGTATGTTATTGAGTAATACGTGAGACAGCTTATATTTTTTATTTAAGTATTCTAATCTTAAAATCGATTGTGTGCACTTGTTTTCTACAAATGAGTTACTCTCTATCGCAAACAGCCCTTCCGCTATGTTTATAAAGGCACCGACTACGATTACCCGCAAAAAGTAACAATAAAAAATAATTATTGTTACTTCCGTGATTAATTGCCGAAAGCATTTTCAGACAGGGACCCGATTTCATACGGAAATTGCAGGTAACAACAATATCATTTTTTATTTTTACCTACAGTTATTATTACCTGCAAAATATATTCAAGCAAGCACTGATCTAGAAAATGCTTGATTTGAGAACAATCTGAAATAAATTTAAACAATTACATGATTAAACTTCCAGTTTTATTGACCAATATGACGTTCACTTTTTCCATAGGGGGTCGATTAAAACAAATCTCTATTCTTAAGTATCTCTCTGCCATATTAAACTCTATAACGGAACATGGTTATAATAATTATAACAAAATTTGAATATATCGAAATGTAGAAGTGTCAGTTCGACAGTCATGTTTTAGCTCACCTTTGCCAGCTGAGTTAATGCCTCGTCGTCGTCGTCGTAAACCTGAAAAACATACTTTCTTATTTTTTTTCTTGTTTTTGTCTAATATCTCGAAAACTTTGATGGATAGAGAGAAACTGTTAACAGCAATAATGATAATCAATACAAGATCAACAAAACTTTAAATATGAAAAAAACCATTGGAAGACTCTTTAAGGAGTTATTGCTTTTAAATGACGTTTTTTTAACTTTTTTTCGTGTTATGGCCAATTATCTCAAAAACTATAGATAGATAGTTATAAACTCTAAACAGCAAAAATGATCAGCAATACAAGCTCTACAAAATTACCAATGATCGAAATCATAAGATGGCTCCTTTAAAAGGAATAATTGCCTTTAAATGATGATATTTGACAATTTTTGTGTTTTGCTTATTTTTTTCGAAAATTATATTTAAAGTATAATAGATGAAACCGGGGAAAAATTATCATCTTTACACAAATACCACTAAATAAGATCTACGAATAAGCAACATAACTGATTGCAATAAAGAACTAACCAATAACAATTATTGGTATTAGTGTAACCTTTATCTGCCACATTTGTTTTATATTTTTTTGTCAAAATCTGGCCATGATGGTTCATGAACGTAATTTTATTTATTTAATGAGTATTTATTTATAGTATTCCTTCAGGAACCGAAACGATTTTATAGCAAATTTATACGGTTTTCAAAACTTCGAAAAGTTTTACGGATTTCTCCATGTATCTTTTACGTATATTGTATACAAAAGCTAAATGTCAAGTGCTTCCAGAAGTAAAACAGTAATGAATATACGGTTTTTTTTTTATATATTTGAATGAGTCCCAGTTAAATCTTTCATGATGTCAAAAATCACCAACAAGACATCTTTAATCACTTAGACTTGACCTTACACGATGTTTACTCCATACCATATTAGTATTTGGACCATACGCGAATGGTCATGACCATATGCGTATATTCGGATCATATGAGTAAATAGTAGTTTGGTTATTAACGGGCCTGACCATATGAGTATTTAGTCCATATTAGATATTTTTCATTTATGCATTAGAAACGTTTAGCTGCGTTGAGGACAAAGATAATATATTATTGAAAATATATTGCTAAGTTTTTATTATGTTAGTAGTGATTGTAAAGCGTATATGTCTGTCTGGCTCGGATTATCTGACCTTAACTCATTTTCATGGATTATTGAATTGATAATGTCAAATTTATATGATACTTGTAGTAAACTTTATCTTTATGACAATCACCATCAGATAAATCATGAATAGTAAGCAGGCGAGACATTTCAGTGTGTTCACTCTTGTTTATAATAGTCAAAATAAATCTGTAGAAATCTCATTTTATTTAGTATTTTAGAACAACATTATTTTCCACTTTCTTAGTATCGTACTTCGGTCAGAGTATAGAGTATAATCAAAATTTCTAGCCAACTTTACAATATGATCGATGGCAGTTTATACTTCGTTTGTGGTGTACTGGTGTACTGTCGTAAATTCATGGGAGGTGTCCGTTGTTATTCTGTGGTTTACCTGTTGTAATGTACTATTATATTATTTATTTATGTATTTCTCTGCTCTGGGTGTTCTTGCGTTTATTTGTACTGTATTCCTGTCACGTAATGTTGTCATATAAGCGGGAGGTTTAGCTAGCCATAAAACCAGGTTCAACCCACCATTGTTTTTCTTAAAATGTCCTGTACCAAGTCAGGAATATGGCAGTTGTTATCAAATAGTCCGTTTCTATGTATGTTGGCATTTGTTTTTGTTGCAGTTCAGTGTTTCTGTTGTTCCGTTGTTTTCCTCTTATAGTTGATGTGTTTCCCTCGGTTTTAGTTTGTAACCCGGATTTGGTTTCGCTTAATCGATTTATGACTATTGAACAGCGGTATACTACTGTTGCCTTTATTTATCATACTACGAGACGATACCATTACCTTTACAGCATATCCCATTTGTGTCCATAAATGGACTGATCTCACAGTGATGTCCTGGAGGACAAGGTGGTTGATTCCTGCCACAGAAAACGTTCTTAAGAGGTTTTCCAACATTACAACCTGTAAGGTGAAAATATACTCTTTGTATCAAGTAAAATAATAAGAATGTGTGAAAAGGACAAAAAGAGATTTTAAGGAGCCTGAATGCCTCATATGGTTAAAATAAATTGCCATACAGAAAACAATGGAATAACACATTTACTGTTGTTTTTCGTCTATTGTTTTTTTTATCTATAGAAACTTTTTCGTCAGTGTGGTTTATTTGGGGGCGTTTTTTAAGTGAACACCAAGTGACTGCCATCTATAGTCGGATAGAGATAAATCTACAAAAGATCAATACCGTAGCAAAATACCATCAGAAAAGTACAATATCAACATGATCAACTTCAATCATACATGAAAACGGTCGTTGCTATGCAGTGCGTACGGTTGCTAGGTAGTTTCTTAGCATACAACAACCTAACAAAATGTAAGATTTGTACAATTGCCGTTTAAGTACCTAACAATAGAAACATAGCTTTGGTTAACACATTATTGATTACATACACCTTGAGCAGATACCAAAGGTTGTGGTTGTTTAGTATAATGTATTGTTGCTAAGGGTCATTCTGGTGGTTAAGGTGTTGATATATGCTCGTTTAAATAATATAAATAAATCAAACGTAACTGTTTGAGATTTCCATACATGTATTATACAATGATACATTTTGATTCATACGGAAAAGACGCATTTTTTTTATAAATATGGTTTATAATAGTAGATCAATGGCAGGTTTCAAATCTGTTGCTAGGCAACCAAAAATGATAATAACAAAAACAAAAAATGAAATTTTAAAACTTCTATACCTAGTCTATTGAAATTATAAAATTCAATTCATTTGAAGAGGGGGCAAAAATGACCCTTAGTGTACCTTGCCCTTTGACGGGTATAATATTGGTTAGGTTAATCGGACAAATTCTTCATTCATTCATTAAATAATATAAATAAATAATGATTTGCCGATTTTCAAACATCTTTTTCTATCATTTACAAGGTTGTTTGGGGAATCTTAAGGTAAGAAACTGATGATTTAAAGAGCTAACTTTCAAGCGAGAATCGAAGCTCGCACAAATAAGCAAAGTTCAAACAAGACGAAATGTTCTGAATTGCAGTTTGTAGATGATTGGAAGACAGACTCTCTACAAACGATAATTTTAATGTTGATTAGATGACAAATATGATCATGTCATTGTTAACAAATAGTACCCACTGAAACCCTATGAAACATCTAATTTTATCTTCTTCTCTGAATCCACCCGACCAATTCTAAGCAATCATTGTTTGAAAAATGCATGGAATGTCTTGTTCAAATAACTCTTGCTCATTTTGTTATGATCGAATAAACACATGGTCCTAAGAAGCAATCTTTGATTTTGATTGGCAAATTATCAAAACATATTATTCTATGAAACTACATGCTCAAATGATTTAAATATTTATGGAGGTAATTATTTTAAGACACCATACGAAAATTCTTATTTGGAACTGATAAGGTGGCAACCATTGCACCATTGGGACACAAAGTACCCATAAACACCATATGGCAAATCTAATTTTAGCAAAACTTTTAGGAATTTTTGTTCTCAATGCTCTTCAACTTCGTACTCTATTTTTAACCCTTTTTTATTCGAGGTCACTGATGAGTTTTAACGAAACGCGCTTTTGCGCAAATACAAAATTTCAATCGTGGTATCTAATGAGTTTATTCATATTGCTGTCGATTTTTTTATTATCGGCGGCAACCATTGCACCATTGGGACACAAAGTACTTATGACAAATCTAATTTTACTCTTTTAGCAAAACTTTTAGGAATTTTTGGTACTCAATGCTCTTCAACTTCGTACAGCGTCACTGATGAGTCTTTTGTAGACGAAACGCGCGTCTGGCGCAAATACAAAATTTCAATCCTGGTATCTATGGTGAGTTTATTCATATTGTTCTGTTAAAAACGATTTTTTTTATTATCGGACCATACGCGTATGGTTTGAACAAATGAGACTCCTATGGTCTAAATACTTATATGGTCAGGAACATACACACTTACGTGTTATCTGTTCAGGCAGACATTGGCATGTTTGACATCCGTTTTTGTCAACTTCAAACCCTGATGGACATGGATCTGAGCATTTCACTAGCGGACAATCTACAATTATAACACACCTGTATTAAGTCCTAAACATTTTTTTTAGCAGCGATTTAGTGTTATAAATTAATCGTTTTTATCACAAGAGGCAATGTTTAATACAATTTAATACAAATTATTAACCTAATTTCCCAATTTTCAAACAATATTTTCTTATGAAACTACATTGAAACAAAATCTATGAAATTACAAGGCAAAATTGTTTTAATATCTGTTAGTTTGACCGATACAATGTGTCTGTGTCTCATGATTGCAAAATAAAACTGTTTTCCCATTTATTCCAAAAAATAAAGGTTCCCGTTACTTTTACAATGTGTCTGTGTCTCATGATTGCAAAATAAAATTGTTTTCCCATTTAGAAAGTTGAATTTTCGAACGAAACCATGTTATAATCAAAGAAACAGATATTAGGGCAATGCTTTTAATTCCAAAAAATAAAGGTTCCCGTTACTTTACTTTACGCAATTTTTACCATACCCCATGCCTATTAATTATAAAAAGATATAAAAAAAGTATGTTTGACGCTTCCGTACCAAATGAGCAAAGAAACAGACTGAATGTGCACCAACTCGCTCGACGTGCATGTATGTTATTGAGTAATACGTGAGACAGCTTATATTGTTTTATCTTAGTATTCTAATCTTAAAATCGATTGTGTGCACTTGTTTTCTACAAATGAGTTACTCTCTATCACAAACAGCCATTCCTATGTTTATAAAGGCACCGACTACGATTACCCGCAAAAAGTAACAATAAAAAATAATTATTGTTTCTTCCGTGATTAATTGCCGAAAGCATTTTCAGACAGGGACCCGATTTCATACGGAAATTGCAGGTAACAACAATATCATTTTTTATTTTTACCTACAGTTATTATTACCCGCAAAATATATTCAAGCAAGCACTGATCTAGAAAATGCTTGATTTGAGAACAATCTGAAATAAATTTAAACAATTACATGATTAAACTTCCAGTTTTATTGACCAATATGACGTTCACTTTTTCCATAGGGGGTCGATTAAAACAACTCTCTATTCTTAAGTATCTCTCTGCCATATTAAACTCTATTACGGAACAGGGTTATAATAATTATAACAAAATTTGAATATATCGAAATGTAGTAGTGTCAGTTCGACAGTCATGTTTTAGCTCACCTTTGCCAGCTGAGTTAATGCCTCGTCGTCGTCGTCGTAAACCTAAAAACATACTTTCTTATTTTTTTCTTGTTTTTGTCTAATATCTCGAAAACTTTGATGGATAGAGAGAAACTGTTAACAGCAATAATGATAATCAATACAAGATCAACAAAACTTTAAATATGAAAAAAAACATTGGAGGACTCTTTAAGGAGTTATTGCTTTTAAATGACGTTTTTTTTACTTTTTTCGTGTTATGGCCAATTATCTCAAAAAACTATAGATAGATAGTTATAAACTCTAAACAGCAAAAATGATCAGCAATACAAGCTCTACAAAATTACCAATGATCGAAATCATAAGTTGGCTCCTTTAAAAGGAATAATTGCCCTTAAATGATGATACTTGACAATTTTTGTGTTTTGCTTATTTTTTTCGAAAATTATAGTTAAAGTATAATAGATGAAACCGGGGAAAAATTATCAGCTTTACACAAATACCACTAAATGAGATCTACGTATAAGCAACATAGCTGATTGCAATAAAGAACTAACCAATAACAATTATTGGTATTAGTGTAACCTTTATCTGCCACATTTGTTTTATATTTTTTTGTCAAAATCTGGCCATGATGGTTCATGAACGTAATTTTATTTATTTAATAAGTATTTATTTATAGTATTCCTTCAGGAACCGAAACGATTTTATAGCAAATTTATACGGTTTTCAAAACTCCGAAAAGTTTTACGGATTTCTTCATGTATCTTTTACGTATATTGTAAACAAAAGCTAAATGTCAAGTGCTTCCAGAAGTAAAACAGTAATGAATATACGTTTTTTTATATTTGAATGAGTCCCAGTTAAATCTTTCATGATGTCAAAAATCACCAACAAGACATCTTTAATCACTTAGACTTGACCTTACACGATGTTTACTCCATACCATATTAGTATTTGGACCATACGCGAATGGTCATGACCATATGCGTATATTCGGATCATATGAGTAAATAGTAGTTTGGTTATTAACGGGCCTGACCATATGAGTATTTAGTCCATATTAGATATTTTTCATTTATGCATTAGAAACGTTTAGCTGCGTTGAGGACAAAGATAATATATTATTGAAAACATATTGCTAACTTTTTATTATGTAAGTAATGATTGTAAGGCGTATATGTCTGTCTGGCTCGGATTATCTGACCTTAACTCATTTTCATGGATTATTGAATTGATAATGTCAAATTTATATGATACTTGTAGTAAACTTTATCTTTATGACTATCAACATCAGATAAATCGTGAATAGTAAGCAGGCGAGACATTTCAGTGTGTGCACTCTTGTTTATAATAGTCAAAATAAATCTGTAGAAATCTCATTTTATTTAGTATTGTAGAACAACATTATTTTCCACTCTCTTAGTATCGTACTTTCGTCAGAATATAGAGTATAATCAAAATTTCTAGCCAACTTTACAATATGATCGATGGCAGTTTATACTTCGTTTGTGGTGTACTGGTGTACTGTCGTAAATTCATGGGAGGTGTCCGTTGTTATTCTGTGGTTTACCTGTTGTAATGTACTATTATATTATTTATTTATGTATTTCTCTGCTCTGGGTGTTCTTGCGTTTGATTGTACTGTATTCTTGTCACGTAATGTTGTCATTTTAGCGGTATTTTTAACATTGCCATATAAGCGGGAGGTTTGGCTAGCCATAAAACCAGGTTCAACCCACCATTGTTTTTCTTAAAATGTCCTGTACCAAGTCAGGAATATGGCAGTTGTTATCAAATAGTCCGTTTCTATGTATGTTGGCATTTGTTTTGTTGCAGTTCAGTGTTTCTGTTGTTCCGTTGTTTTCCTCTTATAGTTGATGTGTTTCCCTCGGTTTTAGTTTGTAACCCGGATTTGTTTTCGCTTAATCGATTTATGACTATTGAACAGCGGTATACTACTGTTGCCTTTATTTATCAAACTACGAGACGATACCATTACCTTTACAGCATATCCCATTTGTGTCCATAAATGGACTGATCTCACAGTAATGTCCTGGAGGACAAGGTGGTTGATTCCTGCCACAGAAAACGTTCTTAAGAGGTTTTCCAACATTACAACCTGTAAGGTGAAAATATACTCTTTGTATCAAGTAAAATAATAAGAATGTGTGAAAAGGACAAAAAGAGATTTTAAGGAGCCTGAATGCCTCATATGGTTAAAATAAATTGCCATACAGAAAACAATGGAATAACACATTTACTGTTGTTTTTCGTCTATTGTTTTTTTTAGTAGAAACTTTTTCGTCAGTGTGGTTTATTTGGGGGCGGTTTTTTTTAAGTGAACACCAAGTGACTGCCATCTATAGTCGGATAGAGATAAATCTACAAACGATCAATACCGTAGCAAAATACCATCAGAAAAGTACAATATCAACATGATCAACTTCAATCATACATGAAAACGGTCGTTGCTATGCAGTTCGTACGGTTGCTAGGTAGTTTCTAAGCATACAACAAGCTAACAAAATTTAATATTTGTACAATTGCCGTTTAAGTACCTAACAATAGAAACATAGCTTTGGTTAACACATTATTGATTACATAAACCTTGAGCAGATACCAAAGGTTGTGGTTGCTTAGTATAATGTATTGTTGCTAAGGGTCATTCTGGTGGTTAAGGTGTTGATATATGCTCGTTTAAATAATATAAATAAATCAAACGTAACTGTTTGAGATTTCTATACATGTATTATACAATGATACATTTTGATTCATACGGAAAAGACGCATTTTTTTTTATAAATATGGTTTATAATAGTAGATCAATGGCAGGTTTCAAATCTGTTGCTAGGCAACCAAAAATGATAATAACAAAAACAAAAATGAAATTTTAAAAACTTCTATACCTAGTCTATTGAAATTATAAAATTCAATTCATTTGAAGAGGGGGCAAAAAATGACCCTTAGTGTACCTTGCCCTTTGACGGGTATAATATTGGTTAGGTTAATCGGACAAATTCTTCATTCTGATTTGCCGATTTTCAAACATCTTTTTCTATCATTTACAAGGCTGTTTGGGGAATCTTAAGGTAAGGAATTGATGATTTAAAGAACTAACTTCCAAGCGAGAATCGAAGCTCGCACAAATAGGCAAAGTTCAAACAAGACGAAATGTTCTGAATTGCAGTATATAGATGATTGGAAGACAGACTCTCTACAAACGATAATTTTAATGTTGATTAGATGACAAATATGATCATGTCATTGTCAACAAATAGTACCTACTGAAACCCTATGGAACATCTAATTTTATCTTCTTCTCTGAATCCACCCGACCAATTCTAAGCAATCATTGTTTGAAAAATGCATGGAATGTCTTCTTCAAATAACTCTTGCTCATTTTGTTATGATCGAATAAACATGGTCCTAAGAAGCAATCTTTGATTTTGATTGGCAAATTATCAAAACATATTATTCTATGAAACTACATGCTCAAATGATTTAAATATTTATGGGGGTATTTATTTTAAGACACCATACGAAAATTCTTATTTGGAACTGATAAGGCGGCAACCATTGCACCATTGGGACACAAAGTACCCATAAACACCATATGACAAATCTAATTTTACTCTTTTAGCAAAACTTTTAGGAATTTTTGGTACTCAATGCTCTTCAACTTCGTACTCTATTTGGCCTTTTTAACCCCTTTTTTGATTCGAGCGTCACTGATGAGTCTTTTGTAGACGAAACGCGCGTCTGGCGCAAATACAAAATTTCAATCTTGGTATCTATGATGAGTTTATTCATATTGTTCTGTTAAAAACGATTTTTTTTTATTATCAGACCATACGCGTATGGTTTGAACAAATGAGACTCCTACGGTCTAAATACTTATATGGTCAGGAACATACACACTTACGTGTTATCTGTTCAGGCAGACATTGGCATGTTTGACATCTGTTTTTGTCCACTTCAAACCCTGATGGACATGGATCTGAGCATTTCACTAGCGGACAATCTACAATTATAACACACCTGTATCAAGTCCTAAAATTTTTTTTTTGCAGCGATTAAGTGTCATAAATTAATCGTTTTTATCACAAGAGGCAATGTTTAATACAATTTAATACAAATTATTAACCTAATTTCCCAATTTTCAAACAATATTTTCTTATGAAACTACACTGAAACAAAATCTATGAAATTACAAGGCAAAATTGTTTTAATATCTGTTAGTTTGACCGATACAATGTGTCTGAGTCTCATGATTGCAAAATAAAACTGTTTTCCCATTTTATTCCAAAAAATAAAGGTTCCCTCCCATTTAGAAAGTTGAATTTTCGAACGAAACCTTGTTATAATCAAAGAAACAGATATTAGGGCAATGCTTTTAATTCCATAAAATAAAGGTTCCCGTTACTTTACTTTACGCAATTTTTACCATACCCCATGCCTAATAATTTTAAACTTTAAAAAAAATGCATGTCTCGTCACAGTATAGCTAAGACTTTTGTGTTTCTTTAGGGCAAATGCAAATATAGATCACTTTCTTCATTATTCTAATCAGAGATATGTATAGAATCCTATATTATATATGTCTGTTCTAATTTGGGAAATAACAAAATTCAGATTATATATTTATAAACGTATACCAGAAGACTCTGTTTGTTCCCAATTGTTCTACGTACATTTGGAGCGATTAAAATACTGTATATATATTTCCCTTATATTGAAGATCACATAAGACCTCTAGTTGTCTTTGTGTGTTGTTGTGATACCGGCTTATTGACCTATAATCCATTAGGTTTATGTCTATCAAACATTGATACAAAACTCAGTTTTTGCACTCGGCAAATTTACATTTTATACAAGGGAAGTCATTTTTGTAGCTCCGTTGTTAGAAAATTACATTTCCATCATCTACTTTGAAGCCACCCTTTGCAATCAAATTTCTGTCCCGATTTTGATGGAATATACATTGCATAATTTTAAATTTACTGTGCAGTATATTATATACAGGAATAATTTGATATTAATATAAAGCTGTGGATAACTATGACTTACTATCACCCTTACCTGAAAAAGGCTTCACGTCGGGTGATAAAATCTGTTGAAAATAATAAAACTTTAAGAAAGTATACAGTATATTTGAGATATTTACAGGAAAATTATTGAAATAATTTATTTTACATAGATATAAGAAGATGTGGTATGAGTGCCAATGAGACAACTCTCCATCCAAGTCACAATTTGTAAAAGTAAACCATTATAGGTCAAAGTACGGCCTTCAACACGGAGCCTTGGCTCACACCGAACAGCAAGCTATAAAGGGCCCCAAAATGACTAGTGTAAAACAATTCAAACAGGAAAACCAACAGTCTAATCTATATTAAAACGAGAAACGAGAAACGCCTATGAACCACACCAACAATCGACAACCACTGAACAACAGGCCACTGACTTAGGACAGCTGCATTTTATTTTATTGGAGTGTTTGACTTAATAAACTGTTGACACAGAGATAGGTCTCGCCTAGCATAAAATTCAGAAAAAAAAAAAAAAACTGATGGACAGCAACATTGCTTATCAATTCAGTTGCTGGACCATGATCTAGTAGGCAGGGCATGAAAATGGTCGACAAACTGAGATGTACAGACAGTTATGTAACTTCATAGAAAATATCGTTGTCTGTTGTAAGTAGTTCCTATCAATCTAACTTAAGCAGAAAACTTAACATTGAAAATTTGCGAATTAATTCAAAGTCACTGGACCATGTCAAAGGGGACAGGGCCTCAAAATAGTCGTCAAACTGATATGTAGTGATAGTAATGCAACTTTATGTTAAATATCAATGATGTATAACAAGTAGTTCCTATCAAACTAACTTAAACAGAAAACTTTACAATTGTTGACGCTGTTGTCGCCGAAGCCATCGCCGTCGCCGGAAAAGCAATCCCTATGTCTTGCTTTCCGCGACTTTCGTCGCAGGCAAAACAAAAACTAAAATTATCCTATCTAATAGGAAAACTAAGGATATGGGGTATACATCCATGACACAAAATCAGTAAATGCACATAAAAAAGGTTTCGGATATTTAATTCACTGATGTGTCACTGAATACTTGTTTTATTTTGATGATTTGTAAACTATATAAATGGTACTTCCAGATGTCTTCTATTTAATAAACATTATGCTACTTGCGTAGATGGTCATTTGCCGAAATGAAGACTACTGCGATATTGACGACAGTTTAGTAAGATAAGGGACAATGGCTTAACATATATCAAAATGTTGGTTCATATCATCGCCAATTTGAATAAGGTAGAATTAAATGATGCGTTTGACATAGTCACCAAACCTAGAATTATTTAGTGAGACGACATCATCTATATAGTGGAACGTGAAGTTTAAGGATAATGCTTGCTTCCTTTCATTATACACGAGAAGCTGCTGTATGAAGTCTATATCATAAGAATGAAGGAAACAGTCTACAAGAACAGGAGCGGAGTTGGTTCCCATAGGAATGCTGATTGTTAGAAGAAGAAAACACGTCATCAAAATGGAACAAATCGTTGGGAATAAAGAATTCAAGGCGTTAGTTCCATATGACACTCAACATCATAAAATGAATTAAAAAAAAACTTCTGTGGGTAGCCATATGGATCTCTTTACGAAATAAAGCATCTTGATAATGTCAGTCTCGGACTAATTCTTTCAATCTGTCTTTAAGTTGAGAATGAAGAATCGTAGGAAAGGGGCAGAAAAATCCAATGTTTTTATATTATTTCATGAGGAAAGAGACTTAGATTGTATGTACTCTAGATCTAACAAATCTTTTGAATTTTTCAATATTCACATCGCCCTCAGAGTAAGTTGTTTTGCAGTAATTCTGTAGCCCAGCTTAGATTTAAAAAAATGAAAGTTAATAATTCTAGATTACGTGAAGCATTTGACAGATCCAGCAGTACAACGTTGTTTGTAAAGATACTTATGTTATTTTGGTATCCAGAACAGTACAATATATAAAGATCCAGTTCTCCACACATCTTTGACTGAATTTCATAAGGAACACAGAACAGATATATTTTTGTTAAAGTGTCGGTAAGTGCTTTTATAAGTGTCACGGTAGGATATGTTGAGTTTCAAAGTGATATATCAATACTTCCTTCCTTTATCAATCAGTTTATGTAATGTGATTAACAAACACAACCAATGTTGTTGGGGGTTTTGTCTGCAGGGAGAACAACATATTTGGCATGACGGTATGACAGTTGTTTAGCAACATTTGGGTCTTCACAGATGAATGTACACATCAATAACCCATTCGGAAAGAGTATATACGTCTTTTTTTCATGTTTAGTCCATTGTCTGGCATAATCCTCGACTTAATCAATTAAAATTTTCAAGTTGTGTTTTTCATTTATGGATTCAGGATTAATGACAGAATGTTCATTAGGTGTTTCAGAAGGATGTCAGACGAGTATGATATTTAACCAGATGCGGATTAATGTATACGAATTCCACACGAAAAAACCTCAACATAAGGTTTAACTGATATCCATGTTAATCAAAGAACAACAATACCTTTGCCAAAAATTTAAAAAAAACCAAGTTATTTCATATTCTTTCTAACAGCTTACCTATATCAATGAAATCAAAAAGCGCAACAAACCTTCTCTACTTTCTCTTTGCACGAAGTTCCACATGAAGGATTATAACAGCAAAGTTGGCCTGTAGACGAAATAAGGACACAAAGATTACACAACGTGTTAGGTTAGGATTTGAATAAATTCATCAAGAGGTCAACAGAATTTTCTCCAAAATATTTGATCTTGAGTGTACGGAAAGTTCGGTATTCAGTGTATGTCCGTATTGCAATCGTTTTTATACGTCTATATTTGATATGTATCAAAGGAAACTTTAGCTTATTTAGGATATGTCATGCATATTTCCCTGTGTGTGTCCTCTGGTTTCTACATACACATTTAGTTCACACACAAACAATAATTATATATAGGTTATTTGGATTTTAAGGCTGTCAGGAGTTTGATGAAGAGCTTTTACAGAAACTACAGTAATTAACGGCGTACATTAAACATTGCACATGTACATTGACATTTTCTGCTGATAATCACCAGTAACGTCCTCAACTGGAGAAAGACTTAATTGTACATTTCCGAGCCACAGACAACTTTATTTCTTTAAGTATCATTATTTTTTTCTGCATTTACTTGGTGTTTGTCAAGGTGGGTTAAGCAATCAACAATCAATCAATCATTAAAAGGGAGATTAAAATCAAATCTTCAAAAAATGAATCAAATGAAATAAAATTTTTCCGTATCATCTAAGTGTAAAGTAGGAGCTCATTTCTTACACCAAATTAATCGCATTAAATATTCGTAATTATCATAGTTAGATTCCATGGCATTCAACATGTTCAACGCGTGCATCAATTTGTTAACAAACAGATGCTGGACCGGTGCCATGTGGTTTTTACCAGGAAGAGTTACTCCACTATTGTATGTCATAACATTCTATTCAAGTGTTACTATCTTAAAAGAGAGGCGAAAGATACCAAAGGGACATTCAAACTCTTAAGTCGGAAATAAACTGACAACGCCATGGCTAAAAAAGAAAGGGACCAACAGACAAACAACAGTACACAAAACACAACATAGACAACTAAAGACTGAGCAATAAAAGAAACAATTGTTTTCTGGACTTAAATTGCACTACGTGTCATTCCACGGACACGTCAAGGTCGATTCGTTTTTATACTAACAAAAATCAATTGAAGATAACATATAAAAATAAGAAGATGTGGTATAATTGCCAATGAGACAACTCTCCACCAGAGACCAAATGACATAGAAGTTAACAGTAACATGTACTTTTTGAAAATGTTATCTGGTAAAAATAACAGATCCTAATAGCACCCACTTACTATTCCTGAAGATATTATGATGTAAAAAAAAACATAATTATACTTCTACTAGAAACTCGCAGTAGCTTGTGAATGATTATATTCTTTTTTTTTTAATTTTATGTATTTTTTTCAAAAAGAAGAAAAAGCAAAATATTTTTACCTTTTTTACAGTCCTGATCAGATTTACAGAGCTGCAGATATCTAATGCAAAGAAAGTCTTCAACTGGACATCCCGGTCGTTGTATCTTTAAGAATCGTTAACATATTATTATTTTTGTTGGAATAACAAATCAATGCTGTTAGAGAACTTGCATTTTATTTACGAAATGGTTAGACAATTTTTGATAACATATCAGTATTTTTGTATTTTTATTTTGTTCTGTTTGGTGTTCTTGGCTGTCTCTGGCTTTCTTATCCAATTTGATTTATGAATGTAATCCAAAAAATAACATAAATTGAAAAATACTTTTCGTCTTAGCATTAATAGTTCACTGCTGATGAAACATGTATATATACAAACACATATGTTGATAACCTTTTTGCTGTATTACCTAATGTTGTAGTTTTAGCTATGTATATTCAAAACTTTAGGAATTCAATTCTAGCTCATTTCAATGTTTGACGAAAACGACAGTGTTAAACGCAAATTTTAGATACATGTTTAAACAATATTTTTAACCTATTTATGAATATTTCTGGTTCAGCAGGCAAAGAAGAAGGACGTTGTTTTTGGTACAGTGTATGTTTATATATAGATCTTTACAATGATATGTTCTAATGAAGCTGACTTTGATGGGTTTAATCTTGTAGTTACAAAACATTTACTTTAACAGGAGTTACAGATACAACGGAAATGTTTTATATAGAATTAACTACAGTGGCTATCAGCATCTTGGATTGATATAATGTTTCGAGTAAAAAATTATGATTATAATTATAATACTATAATTATTTCTCTTCCTTTCTTTTGTTGTAATGCCGTTCAAAGACCCAATCATTGAAAAACAATATATTTACTCTCTTGCAACACCAAGGGCTTTAGGTATGATAACTACCAAATTCAGTTGAATTAAAGCAAAAATAGTTTACCGATGTTCAAATTTCGTAAGTCGATTTAGAGCAGACAACCAAGATAATAAAAAACTGAGGGAATCGCATGAACACCAAAAGGAGCACAAGCAGCGAGACTATGTTCGCCGGCAGGTTAGGCGTCTTCTGTAATGCAAGTACCACCACCATACGAATCCATGTTCAGTCAAAATGTTACAATTGGGAATTGGACGCAAGCGGACAATATTAGGACATTTGCTTGTTACTGCTATATAACTTAAACTGAAAGAGAATTACAAAAACGAAAAGAGAAAAATTTCGGGACATTATTGCAAAGATTTGATTCATTCAGTTGAAACCAATCATATATTTGTAGGAGTTATTGCCCCTTTGATATTCATATTTATGATTTACTCTAGGACACCGGAAGGTACTTTTACGGAAGAAGCAAAGTATCTTCCTTTTCGAGTTAAAATATATAGAGATCTCATATGTTAGAATCAGTTTAAAGTAAGCTATCGTTTCATTTAACCGGAAATAACTGATTATCTCGCTGTAAAATTACTATGTCCATTTTTTCTAGAGGTTATTGATATGTAAACTTGTGAATTCTGCGCACTCTAATTCAGTTGGCACCAATAAACGTGAGTAAACATTCAACAAAATAACTCAAATGTCGAAAAAGAGGGCCAACATATGAGCTGCGTCGGATAGAAATTGACCTTATGCCAATGAATATCAATACATCTGTCATCCTATTTCGGGTTGAAAAAATCTATATGTTCAACAATTGCAATAATAGATGCACGCAAAAACTTCGAAATTACAGCATTGTTTGCATATTAAATATTTTACAAGAGCAACACGACGGATGTCACGTTAGGAATAGGATCTTCTTACCCTTCAAGGGCACCTGAGATCATCTCAAATTGGTGGTGCTCGTGTCGCTCATTCATTAGTTCACTATGTTGTGTTTGTATACTGTTGTTTGTCTCTATTTGGTCGTTTTTCGGTTTTTGCAATGGCACTGTCAGTTCGTTTTTTGACTTATGAGTTTGAATTTTCTTTTGGTATCTTTCGCATTGTCTTATTCATTTATTATCTTAAGTTTTAGAATTAATCATGGTCCGATTCAATTTACTGATTCAATCCTCAAGATTTTTATGGAACTCAGGAATAACTTTCAGTTTTTACTTCTCATTTCAATCTCATTACGTATATTTGAGATATTAGATCTTGCATTCAGGAAAATTATTTGATCATTGACCTCTCTGATGTTCATGATATAGACAAACTTTCAAAAAATTGAAAAGAAAAAATATGCATCTTTAGCTCTCAGTCATATGGAATAATAACAAATCACTGCCATGAATCATATAAATGCTTCTTACAAATTGCCAGTTTCATGAAAATTAGAACAAATTAGTAGCGACGATAAGACCTAAAATTTGGAGCAAATAAAGAAAATTTTAAAACATATCAAAAAACAATGTTAACATTCTTTTAGCTGCTATTGTGAATGGAATGGTAAAAATTCCCCATTGTGAACTTTTTCATAAATTTTCTTGTTTTTCATCGATGTGTACATATATTTTTAAAATGTTAAGAATGAGCATAACCAATTTAATACTTTATATTCATTGAAAATATGACGTTGGTATTATGTCACAATGTTTGAAAATATGTTTTATTTATTCACGAATACTTTCTTGATCCCTTTATACGTCTATAAGTTTTGTGCAAATGTGAAGTTACTAAAACACTTATATGTATATATATAAACTTTATCTCAAATTTAACCCAACAATGTCAGATCTGCAAATTTTTGTTCTTCCCTAAGCGTGATTCGAAACTTTGCTTCTGTGACATCTAGGCGACACCGTCTGCTAGACCACTCGACCAACTAGGCTGTATAACATAACGCTTTCGGTAGTCGAGTAATGCTTTTCTTCGTCAGTTTTATCTAGGGTAGTAGTAACACAGTACATGACGTAGATGGTGTACTTTTCAGAACAGCTATGTTTTATCGGTCTTGACAACTTTACGACAGACGTTGTCCTTCCCGCGGTTATACAAGGCTAACACCATGATTTATATATACTTCATCTCTAATATAACCCACCAATTTTAGATCTGCAAATAGCTTTATATAAATTTGATGCAAAACGGACCTAACTCCTCCTGTTCCTTTTTGACTGTTTGTGACAAGTTTACACTATCAATATGAACAGGTTGCCCTATTCAGTGATACATGTCAAGAATGATATCTTTGTATCCTCTTAAGCACCCACTAACATAGCAGAAATTCACTAAGAAAGCTTACCAATAGAGGTTTTCTACAATTTTGTGATCCACATTCCGTTGGGCAGCATTTCAAACCCTCTACAAACAATTAAACAAATTATTTTCATTTACAAACTTAAAATGTTAATTAGAAGCATGCTTAGAGAAGAAGAATGTAACGACTTAATTATTTGAATTAGATTAAGAGTTAGAGAATAACTACGAATTAAGCCGTGTTCCGAATGTTTCAGTAGACACGATAGAACAGATTTTTTCCGGCGACAGTTGTACATTTCGAAAGACAGCAAAAGCCACAGATGGACATGCGTGAAAGATAAAAACAAAATTACAATACAATATCATTTCTTTCTTAATGTAGTTGTTGATAAGGACAGCAGGGTAAGGTTGTTTTGTTTAGAATTGGTTTGAAATATTTCTTGAGGAATAAATTCTCCGTATTAACAAGCAATTTGACAAGACAGGTTCAATCTTGAGTTTTCTGTGCTGTGATTTTAGTGCTGTTGTTTGCCTTTTTGTCGTTATGGCTTTTCATTGAACCCTTAGAATACTTTACCTCCCCTCTACCAACTAAATTTAAAAGATTGACATTTTTTTGTTGATGTCTTTGTGATTTGTTAGTATTTTTTTTCTGATTTTAGATTTCATATTTGTACTCTAATTTTTTACTTTGAATTACATTTATTTTAGATTTGTTGTAATTTGTCTTTTAATTCTAATCTGGGCCTCGTAAAATTCTAAATTTGCAAGGAATAAAGTAATATATACCTTCACAATTGGAGTCTCCGCCAAGGCAATTGGAACTAAATTTAGCTGTTGAACAATCAGTGATAGAACTCACCACGGGCGGACAAACGCCAGGTACTGCCTGAGTCTAAAATAAATTGGTAAATATGATCAAAATTCTGGATAAATCGATTATCCTAAAATGACGCCCTTCAAAGCTACGTACTAATTAAAAAACAGACCGTTATTATTAATTCCAATCAAACATGGGATGCACGTGCATTGCTTCACATTTAAATTTTCAACATCAGTTGCAGTTTGAACGACTCTGGAGATCAAAATGGACATTTCTATCGGTGTTGCTCGCTAGGAAATTAAATAAATCATTTTTAATGTTAGTCTTTGTATATTTGCATACAATTAAAGCGTGAAACGGGTGTGTTTCGAGGACGTTTTTGCTTCATCGAATCGAAATGACTTCCCTTCGAATGTCTTCTTTGACCACCTCGAAGTACAACAGTTCTGAATTTTCCTATTTGAATAGAAAAAATTCTTTCAAGTCATGCAATTAACATTTTAAATATTACATTTCACGAACGCTCGGTGGAAGGATTTTGACAAATATAATGCTTACCCATGTTAAAATAACCATAGATCATGACATGGAATAACTATTTCTTGAATTATAGTTAATACTTTTGAAATATTTATTTGAATATGAAAATGTTTTTAATATAAACTGGCCGAATAAAAGTGAATTCGAACAACAACTTGAACCAATACTTGTTCGTTGCTACATAGAAAAATTTAAGCCAAAGTTACATGATATTATTGTTAATTTTTACGAAGTTAAAAAAAAGAAAAATATATAGTGATATTTTCAAGGGGATAGATATCTTAATGATCAATAGCTAATACTAATTTCTGAAAACAAAAGGAAGGTTTTGCTTAATGCAGTTCTGAGATCATGTATATGAGTATTTCTTTTCAGGGTGTTCAATTAAAGTGATTTGAAATTGAATGTATGGATATAATCAGATTATTACATGGCATTTTTCATATCAGATGTATCATCAGCCCAAGAGCCGAAGGCTCGAGGGCTGATAATACATCTGATATGAAAAATGACATGTTATTATCTTTTTATCATATGCTTCAACATTGGAGAAAAATAATAGTTTAATATATTGATCCTTTTAAGTGGTTCTCAGTAGAAGTTCAAAAAGTGAAAAATTTACGGACGACGGACGCCAAATGTAATACATCCGATATGAAATCTTTCTATCATATGCCTCAACAGAGGAGAAAAACAACAGTATAATATATTTTTATATTGACGATAAACAAAAATGAACAAAACATAATGAACACTGTTTGGAAAAGTCAACATTTGTAGAGTAACTTGCTAAATTATTATGGAAACTTTGAAAAATGCATTTATTGTGTCATTTGTTTTGCATTTTACATAATGTATTTTCCTGTTTCCTAATATTTGTTTTGTGCTCTACTTTGTTATGTTTTTCACTGAAAACGTACCATTGAGGTGTATTTTCCGGGATTTGCCGAGTAACGTCGGAATGCCATGCGATTACGTTACGAAAAGGCATGCGATAATAGCCGGAAGCAGTTGATAAATTTTTCATATCAGCCCACTAAGCACCATTTCGGAAAATATGGAATTCACGTATATTTAATGCTATTATCATACTGTAAAAATTATAAGTTATTTACTCTAAGTATATGATAATTGATAAATATAATGGAATCTTTGTGGTATCAATTTATAAAATATACAAAATATTCTTCGAATGTGCTGGATGAATTATTAAAATTAACGATATTTTTTTATAGAATAAAGTTCCCGACGCAGCAGTCGAAAAACGATTCAGTCACACTATATAGTATATCTATTATCTATCTGATAACTGGACAAGAGTTGTTTTTTCAATTAAGATTGTTGATGTAGTACCACAATCAAACTTTTTATTCAATTTTGGCGACTGGATACAACTAGGGAAACCGTTCGAACTTATCGGACTTAATCATTTTATGCATTGCTAAAGGAATCATACAGCGCGTGCATTTAACATCAACTTCCGTCATCAGTAATGGACTTGCAAAATTAAAGCTTCCAGTGAATGAAAATATGAAATGTCCGGACAGATGAGTGATTGTACATACAAACCACCAACAAAAAGAAAAAGCTAAGTCTTTTTTAAGTTGATACATGTCCTAAGTTGTATCATTCAATAAAAGGATTATGTGTCAACATTGGAAGTGAAACAGGGTAAACCATTTGGTTGACTGATTCGATCCACAAAAACTCATTCTTATACAGGTAAAAACGATGATTAACATATTTGTTTAATCTATAATATGAAATCAAACAGACCTAGAAAAATCCAATTCCACGAGTTCGCTATCTATTTATATCTATATTTATGTTTATATCGGGTTAAATGACCGTCGGCGGTCTTCGGAGGTCACCTCGATGGTTAATTAGATGGCGTCTAGACTAAAATACACACGAAATGCTGATACATATTATCGTGTTCATGCATCGTAAATTGTTTATTTTAGACTTTTTATAATTTGATTATACGTTTTAGTATGTTATAAGTCGAATGCAAGAATTTGAGTCAAATCGGTGAACATGAATTTGACAGCTAATGCTTCTTTAAACATTTCAATTAATGAAAAAATAAACAAAACTTAACTTTTTTTCTGTAGGAAGATATCTTTCATGAGGATTTGATGTTGAAACTTCGCATCTCTGCCATGGTAACATCAAGTATTTTATAAAGTAACTGAAACTGCCATCAAGGTGAATTGGACAGAACATTAAATTAGCGAAATTTCAAAATTGACATTTTTAAAAAAGTGTTGCATTACTGTTTGTGACGTTCTGATTGGTCAAGACGTCTTTCACAAGGACGCAGAGACTGTGCAACGTAATTGTACGAGTCCAGAAACTCATTGTTGTAATGGTCAGGTAAGAGATATTGAATCTAGAAGCGTTGAATATTCTGAGTCTATGTACATAACTATAAGCTATGACTTACATATCCATACTGAATCAAACAAAGTGCAACTATCCAAATCGACCACATTTCAGAAAAAATAGACAGCAATTACTTGCTTCTTCTCAAAAAGCGAAAACCGCACTGGTTAAAATTTTCAAAATGTAGTCAAGTCTATAGATTTTATTACTGCCCACGTAAAATACGTCATTATTTTCCAGTTGAATAGAACGCATATGTTTCTTTTGCAACAAACATGGATACAATGCAACAAAAGCATTGATGCAGTAGATTGAATTCTCATTTGTTGAATAAAGCAATGACAAGAAGTTTAAATCAGTTTTCAAATTTATTAACAAAAAAAAGACGGCTGTTGATTCATTGTCGTGTAAACAAACTATTCATGCTATTTCGAAACATTTCTTAAAATCACATAATGACAAAAATCCCTTAGATTATTTTGCTGATTTTTGTGCTTTTTCAATTTATGCAAACTAATAGGTTTTGAGGATTATTCACATTGCTGATGTTGCAAACAATATTGATAATCAGCTCACTTAAAAAGAAAGCTACTGATTTTTGACAATTCGATTTTTAATGATTGCTAGAATGTTGTAAAAAGACTTTTAACATTTTCCATAGAATAATAAACCTAGTGTATTATTATACAAAAAGAAACACGTCTTTTATAACGTTTGCAGTACGTTTTGTCTTGTTTTTCAACTGTTTTTGGTATCTGCCGATTAATGTAGGTTTAATTGATAGGTCCAAGTCTGAAATTGACATGATTATGACAGAAGTATTTCAGTTTTCAAGCACTATAGTATAGAGAAGCTGTAAGCTGTGTCTTTCATTGTGATTAGGCATCTATTTTTTGATACATATAAAGTTGATACGTTGAGGCTACAGGAGAGGGATAGCATATTGGTATTACGAAAAAGGGACAAAACAAAAATATAGCCTGATTTATATCAATGTTTGTCAAAAAGGTGGAAAAATTTTTTGGACCTTTTTTTTGCTAAAAAACATAAAATAATTGTGAAATGCATAAATTGCCATATTCAATACAATATTAGCAGATTACGATAGTCTTTTTTTTGAAAAGGGGGCGTACGCCCATTACGCCCTCACCTGGACCCGCCCCTGGCTGTGTCTTTCATTGTGATTAGGCATCTATTTTTTGATACATATAAAGTTGATACGTTGAGGCTACAGGAGAGGGATAGCATATTGGTATCTTTATTACGAAAAAGGGACAAAACAAAAATATAGCCTGATTTATATCAATGTTTGTCAAAAAGGTGGAAAACACAACAAATAGAAAATTACAAAAACATAGGTCGAATGGAAAACGGAGAACATCACGACAATTAGAAACAAGAAACCCGGGGGAAACTCAAGTGTCATGGCTAAGCTTTTCATGCTCCACTTTTGCTCACATCGTGATGCTAATGGCAAGTACGTACTCAGGAAGATAAGTCTATACCATGTACCATGTTTGTATATTCTTGTTGGTTTATCAGAAACAAATTAAAATCAATGTAGACAGGACAGCATACTTTTGTTTATATGATTTTCTTCAAATTGATTTTTTTTTCGTGTAGACAACGAAGTAACGACATTTTTTTTTTGTAATTCAAGACAGTGAAAAGTGAACGTTTTTTTAAATATTTTCAATAAAATGGAAAAAAGCTACTTAATGCTTTAAAAGCACCACAGAATAAAAACAATTTCAAAAGAAAAAGAAAACGGAAATTTACTAATATTAGTTGTGATTTACAATATCCAATTGCAACACCAGTAGATAGATATCAATATAAAAATCAATTATTGAAATCTACCCATTATCAGGGAATAAGCAGCTCATTGATGCTTGTATGTATGTTATATTTGGTTGACCGTTACGGAATACCCGTTTCACAGATGATAGCGGATATGTTCATAATATCGTAACTACAATCCCGTCCCCTTTTCCCGAATGTGACCTACCGAATTAGACTTATTACCGGGTTTTTACTAACATGAGCAACACGACGGGTGTCACATGTGGAGCAGGATCTGCTTACCCTTCCGGAGCACATGAGATCACCCCCAGTTTTTGATGGGGTTCGTGTTGCTCAGTCTTTAGTTTTTCTATGTTGTGTTTTGTGTACTATTGTTTTTCTGTGTGTCTTTTTAGCCATGGCGTTGTCAGTTTATTTTCGACTTATGAGTTTGGATGTCCCTTTGGTATCTTTCGCCCCTCTTTTATATTACCTAGTCCAGGTTATGACGAATATGCATTCAATGCGTACCGAAAAGTAAAATAATGTTCAATCATGTTTTTTTTTTTTAATTTTTCAGTTATATTAAGGATGAGGGTTTCGGGTTCCTAAATGGAAATTATACAAAATGTAATAAGTCAATGACAATAAAAAACATTCATTCGTTCATTCATTTGTTCTTTTATTGAATCAAAATTTTGCATACAATTAATTATACGGATATTTTGTTACATGACCTTTCACTAAAAAGGTTTACAATCGATTCTGATGGACTTAGGACTTCATTATGTCGTCAAAATAACACAGCTCTTGTTCAATTGTTTGCTATTGGAATGCACCAAGTGTAATGTATGGCAAGCCGTTCTCGTCAAAACTATGCTTAAACCATTTTTCGAAAAATTTACACACTGAGAATTAAAAAAAAAACACACTGCGATTAAAAAACCTAAAAACACACACTGAGAATTAAAATTAAACACACTGAGATTTCATAAAAACGCACTGAGATTACAAAAAATGAATGACACACACTGAGAATTGAAAATTACACACTGAGAATTGGAAATTACATACTGAGAATTGAAAATTACACAATGAGATTTCTAAAAGACACACTGAGATGAAATAAACTGAAAAACACACACTGTGAATTTGAAATTACACACTGAGAATTTAAAATTACACACTGAGATTTGTGCGCACTTTTTATGCGCACATATCTAATTAGCATACTTATTCTGAATCTATTACAAGCTTAAAACAACTAGGGACAGAACTCGATAGTCCTTCAATTGGGCGCTAAATGTTTTATAAAAAACATTAAAAAAACAACGTATAGAAAAACTACGTTATTAAAGACCAATAAAACAAGAAAAATACACACTTACTCTCATTATAAAATATAACCAAATGGTGAAAAACTTTATTAAAATTATAAAAAACATTGGAACAATCTGCAAAAATACAAACAATGCAGTGCTTTTTTTCCCAAGTGCCTATTATAGCATATAAACGTAAAAAATATAAAAGATTACCTTGCGCAATCAGGGTAACAGTTAAAAGACTTTTGAAAAGGAACCATGCTTAAACAGTTTTAAGCAAAAAATCCCGATATACTGTTAGTAATAATCTGAATTATAGGCAACAAACTTATGAATATGAGTTAGCAAAAAAAGTTGTTAAGTCTTGAAAATTATTACGAATGTTGGTTGTAGGAACTTTATTTCATTATAATGACAAGAGTTCGGGAGACCAAGATATTAATCTGTTGAATTATTCATCTCATGAATATTCATTAGTAATTTGCATATTAGTCTCAGTGTGTATTTTTGAAATCTCATTGTGTAATTAACAATTCTCAGTGTGTGTTTTTCAGTTTATTTCATCTCAGTGTGTCTTTTTAAAATCTCAGTGAGTAATTTTAAATTTCAGTGTGCGTTTTTCATTTTTTTAAATCTCAGTGTGTAATTTTAAAATCTCAGTGTGTAATTTCGATTTCTCAGTGTGTTATTTTAGGTTCTTAAATCTCAGTGTGATTTTTTTAATTCTCAGTGTGTAATTTTTTTTCGAAAAAATGGTTAAAACATTGTTTTGACGAAAACGGCTTGCCATAGTAATGCTATAAGAATGTACGAAGTGTAATGCTATAGTAATCTTCCTTATGCTATGCTTTAAGAATGTAGCTAGTGCAAAATTAAAAGAATATACTAATGCTATGATGTAAGAATGTACCTAGTTAAATGCTATATGAATATACTTAGTGTAATGTTATAAGAATGTACCTAGTGCTGTGCTATAAGAATATACCATGTGCTATGTTATAAGAAGAATGTACTTAGTATAATGCTATATAAAAGAAGTTACTCAGTGTTCTGCCATAAGAATGTGCCTAGTGTAATATGAATGAACGTAGTGTTGTGCTATCAGAATGAACCTAGTGTTATGCTATAACTATGTACCTAGTGATATGCTATTAGACTGTACTTAGTGCTATGCTACTGCTATGCTATGCTATAAGAATATACTTGGTTCTTAGTTATTAGAGTTTACTTAGTGTTATAAGAATGCACCTAGTGCTATGCTATAAGAATATACCATGTGCTATGCTATAAGAATGTACTTAGTATAATGCTATATAAAAGTACCTAATGATATGCAATAAATATGTATCTAGTGATATGCTATAAAGATATACCTAGTGCTATGCTTTACGAATGTACCTACTAAAATATTATAGGAATGTACTTAGTTAAATGCTAGAAGAATGAACCTTACGTAAATGCTTTAAAAAGATACCTATTGAAATGCCATTAGAATATACCTAAAGTATGGCTAAAAGATTGTTCCTTATGTACTGCTATAAGAATATACCTAGTGCTATGCTATAAGAAATTTCCTAAAGTATGACTGAACGATTGTACCTAATACAATGCTAAAGGAGTGTTCCTATTGTCATGCTATAAAAAATGAACCTAGTGTACTGCTATTAGAATGTACCTAATGTAATGTTTTAAGAATGTACTTAGTGCAATGCTTTAGAAATGTACCCTGTGCATTGCTATACGAATACCTTATGTAATTATAATCATGCACCTAAAGTATGACTGAAAGATTGTATCTCATACAATGTTTAATGAGTATTCATAGTGTCATGTTATTAAAACGAACCTAGTGTACTCCTATGAGAATGTACCTAGTGCTATGCTATAAGAATATACCTAGTGTACTGCTATAAGAATATACCTAGTGTACTGCTATAAGAATAAACCTAGTGTACTGCTATAAGAATATACCTAGTGTACTGCTATAAGAATATACCTAGTGCTATGCTATAAGAATGTACCTAATATAATGTTTTAAGAATGTACTTAGTGGAATGACTTAGAAATGTACCTTGTGTAATGCTATATGAAGATTGTACCTAATACAATGTTAAATGGATATTTCTAGTGTCATGTTATTAAAATGAACCTAGTGTACTGCTATAAGTATGTACCTAGTGCTATATAATAAGAATATACCTAGTGTAATGCTATCAGAATGTACCTAAAGTATATCTGAAAGGTTGTCCCTAATACAATGCTAAAGAAGTGTTTTTTAGTGTCATGCTATAAAAATGTACATAGTGCTATGCTTTAAGATTGTGCCTAGTGTAATGCTATAAAAATGTAACTAAAGTATGACTGAAAAATTGTTATTAATACAATGCCAAAGAAGTGTTCCTAGTGTTATTCTATAAAAATGTACCTAGTGTACTGCTTTAAGAATGTACTTAGTGGAATGCTTAAGAAATGTAACTTGTGTTATTCTATACGAATACCTTATGTAATGGTATAAGAATGTACCTCAAGTATGGATGAAGGATTATACCACCTACAATGTTAAATGAGTATTCCTAGTGTCATGTTATTAAAACGAACCTAGGCTAGTGTACTGCTATAAGAATGTACCTAGTGCTTTGCTATAAAAATATACCTAGTGTAATGCTATAAGAATATACCTAAAGTATGACTGAAAGATTGTTCCTAATACAATGCTTCAGGAGTGTTCCTAGTGTCATGCTATAAAATTGAATCTAGTGTACTGCTTTAAAATATACCTAATGTAATGTTTGAAGAATGTACTTAGTTAAATGCTAAAGAAATGTACCTTGTGTAATGCTATACGGATTAATACCTAATGTAATTATAAGAATGTGCCGTAAGTATGACTGAAAGATTGTATCTCATACAATGTTTTATGAGTATTCCTAGTGTCATGTTATTAAAACGAACCTAGTGTTCTGCTATAAGTATGTACCAAGTGCTATGCTATAAGAATATACCCAGTGTAATGCACCAAAAGTATGGCTGAAAGATTGTAATTAATACAATGCGAATGGAGTGTTCCTAGATTCATGCTATAAAAATGAACCTAGAGTACTGCTATAAGAATTTACCTAGTGCTACGCTATGATAATATACCTAATGTACTGCTATAAGGATATATCTAGTGCCATGCTATAAGAATATATTCAGTGCTAGGCTATAAGAATGTACCTAATGTAATGTTTTAAGAATGTACTTAGTGGAATGCTTTAGAAATGTACCTAGTATAATGCTATCCGAAAACCTAATGTAATGATATAAGAATGTACCTAAAGTTTGGCTGAAAGATTGTACCTAATACAATATTAATTGAGTATTCATAGTGTCATGTTATTAAAATGAACTTAGTATACTACTATAAGAATGTACCTAGTGCTATGCTTTAAGAATATACGTAGTGTACTGCTATAAAAATAAATCTAGTGCCATGCTTTAAGAATATATCTAGTGCTATGCTATAAGAATGTACATAATACAATGTTAAATGTGTAATTTTATCCTAGTGTCATGTTATTAAAATGAACCCAGTATACTGCTATAAGAATGTACCTTATGCTATGATATAAGAATATACCTGTTGTTATGCTATTAAATATGGCTGAAAGATTGTAATGAATACAATGCTAAAGGAGTGTTCCTAGTGTCATGCTATAAAAATGAACCTAGTGATCTGCTATAAGAGGGTACCTAGTGTAATGATATAAGAATGTATTTAAAGTATGGCTGAAAGATTGTAATTAATGCACTGCTAAAGGAGTGTTCTTAGAGTCATGCTATAAAAATGAACGTAGTGTACTGCAATAAGAATGTACCTATTGCTACGCTATAAGATATATCTTGTGTACTGCTATAAGAATATACCTAGTGCTATGCTATAAGAATATACATAATGCAATGCAATAATAATGTACCTAATGTAATGTTTTTAGAGTTGCTTATTAAAATGCTTTAGAAATGTACCTTTCGTAATGCTATACGAATACCTTATGTAATGATATAAGAATGTACCTAAAGAATGGCTTTAAGATTGTAATTGATACAAAGCTAAAGGAGTGTCTTGCTATAAAAATGAACCTAGTGTACTGCTATAAGAATGTACCTAGTGCTATGGCATATTATTGTATCTAGTGTACTGCTTTAAGAACACACCTAGTGCTATCCTATAAAAATATACCGAGTGCTATGCACTAAGAATGTACCTAGTGTACTGCTATAAAATGAACTTAGTATACTGCTATAAGAATATAACTAGTGCTTTGCTATAAGTATGTACCTAATGTAATGTTTTAGAATGTACTTAGTAGAATGCTTTAGAAATGTACTTTGTGTAATGCTTTACGAATATTTATGAATACAATAATAAAAGAGTGTTCCTAGTGTCATGCTATAAAAAGAACCTAGTGTAATGCTATAAGAATGTACCTTGTGTACTGCTATAAGAATATACCTAGTGTAATGCTATAGGAATGAACCTAAAGTATGGCTGAAAGATTAGTCCTCATACAATGCTTAAGGAGTGTTCCTAGGATCATGCTATAGAAAATGAACCTAGTGTACTGCTATGAAAATGAACATAGTATACTACTATAAAAATGTACCTAGTGCTATGGTATATTATTATATCTAGTGTACTGCTATAAGAATATACCTAGTGCTATCCTATAAAAATATAACTATTGCTATGCTATAAGAATGTATCTAGTGTACTGCTATAAGAATATACCTAGTGCTATGCTATAAGTATGTAGCTAATGTAATGTTTGAAGAATGAACTTAGTGGAATGCTTAAGAAATGTACCTTGTGTTATGCTATACGAATACCTAATGAATACAATACTAAAGGAGTGTTCCTAGTATCATGCTATACAAAAGAACCTAGTGTAAAGCTATACGAATGTACCTAGTGCTATGCTATAAGAATATAACTAGTGTAATGCTATAAGAATGCACCTAAAGTATGGCTGAAAAATTGTTCCTAATACAATGCTAAAGGTGCACTGGGTTCCTAGTGTCATGCTTTTAAAACGAACCTAGTGTACTGCTATAAGAATATACCTAGCGTAATGCTATAGGAATGAGCCTAAAGTATGACTGAAAGATTAGTCCTAGTACAATGCTAAAGATGTGTTCCTAGTGTCATGCTATAAAAATGAACCTATTGTACTGTTATAAAATGAACCTAGTGTACTGCTGTAAGAATATACCTAGTGCTATAGTATATCATTATATCTAGTGTACTACTATAAGAATATACATAGTGCTATTTTATAAAAATATACCTATTGCTATTCTATAAGAATGTACATAGTGTACTGCTATAAGACTTTACCTAGTGCTATGCTATAAGTATGTACCTAATGTAATTTTAAGAATGTACTTAGTAGAATGCTTTAGAAATGTACCTTGTGTAATGCTTTACTGATACCTAATGTAAAGATATAAGAATGTACTTAAAGTATGGCTGAAAGATTAGTCCTCATACAATGCTTAAGGAGTGTTCCTAGGATCATGCTATAGAAAATGAACCTAGTGTACTGCTATGAAAATGAACATAGTATACTACTATAAAATGTACCTAGTGCTATGGTATATTATTATATCTAGTGTACTGCTATAAGAATATACCTAGTGCTATCCTATAAAAATATAACTATTGCTATGCTATAAGAATGTATCTAGTGTACTGCTATAAGAATATACCTAGTGCTATGCTATAAGTATGTAGCTAATGTAATGTTTGAAGAATGAACTTAGTGGAATGCTTAAGAAATGTACCTTGTGTTATGCTATACGAATACCTAATGAATTCAATACTAAAGGAGTGTTCCTAGTGTCATGCTATACAAAAGAACCTAGTGTAATGCTATACGAATGTACTTAGTGCTATGCTATAAGAATATAACTAGTGTAATGCTATAAGAATGCACCTAAAGTATGGCTGAAAAATTGTTCCTAATACAATGCTAAAGGTGCACTGGGTTCCTAGTGTCATGCTTTTAAAACGAACCTAGTGTACTGCTATAAGAATATACCTAGCGTAATGCTATAGGAATGAGCCTAAAGTATGACTGAAAGATTAGTCCTAATACAATGCTAAAGATGTGTTCCTAGTGTCATGCTATAAAAAATGAACCTATTGTACTGTTATAAAATGAACCTAGTGTACTGCTGTAAGAATATACCTAGTGCTATAGTATATCATTATATCTAGTGTACTACTATAAGAATATACATAGTGCTATTTTATAAAAATATACCTATTGCTATTCTATAAGAATGTACATAGTGTACTGCTATAAGACTTTACCTAGTGCTATGCTATAAGTATGTACCTAATGTAATTTTTAAGAATGTACTTAGTAGAATGCTTTAGAAATGTACCTTGTGTAATGCTTTACTGATACCTAATGTAAAGATATAAGAATGTACTTAAAGTATGGCTGAAAGATTGTACCTAATTCAATGTTAAACGAGTATTCCTAGTGTCATGTAATTAAAACGAGCTTAGTGTACTGCTATAAGGATGTACCTTATGCTATGCTATAAGAATATACCTAAATGCTATAAGAATGTATGTCTGAAAGATTAGTCCTAATACAATGCTAAAGGAATGTTCCTAGTGTCATGCTTTACAAAATGAACCTAGTGTACTGCTATAAGAATGTACCTAAAGTATGGCCGAAAGATTATAATAAATACAATGCTAAAGAAGTGTTCCTAGTGTCATGCTAAAAAGAACCTAGTGTACTGCTGTTAAAATGTACCTAGTGTTATGCTATAAGAATTTACCTAAAATATGGTTGAAAGATTGTTATAAATATAAATGGTAAAGAAGTGATTCTTGTGTCATGCTATAAAAACGAACTCAGTGTACTGCTATAAGAATGTACCTAGCGTAATGCTATAAGAATGTACCTAAAGTATGGCTGAAAGATTGTAATGAATACAATGCTAAAGGAGTGTTCCTAGTGTCATGCTATAAAAATGAACCTAGTGTCTGCTATACGAATGTACCTAGTGTTATGCTGTAAGAATGTACCTAAAGTATGGTTGAAAAATTGTAATACATACAATGGTAAAGGAGTGATCCTTGTGTCTTGCTATAAAATGGAATGAACCTAAAGTATGGCTAAAAGATTAGTCCTAATATAATGCTAAAGGAGTGTTCTTAGTGTCATGCAATAAAAATGTAAGAATGTACCTAAAGTATGGTTGAAAGATTGTAATAAATACAATGGTAAAGGAGTGATCCTTGTGTCTTGCTATAAAAATAGGAATGAACCTAAAGTATGGCTGAAAGATTAGTCCTAATACAATGCTAAAAGAGTTTTCTTAGTGTCATGCAATAAAAATGAACCAGTATACTGCTATAAAATGAACCTAGTGTAGTGCTATAAGAATGTACCTAGTGTTATGCTATAAGAATGTACCTAATGTAATGTTTTAGTAATGTACTAAGTGGAAATTTACCTTGATATGCTATACGAATTCCTAATGTAATGATATAAAATGTACCTGAAGTGCGGCTGAAAGATTGTAACTCACACGATGTTAAATGAGTATTCCTAGTGTCATGTTATTAAATTGAACCTAGTGTACTGCTATAAGAATGTACTTAGTGCTATGATAGAAGAATATACTTAGTGTTATGCTTTAAAACTATACCTAGTGTAATGCTATAAGAATGTATCTAGAGTATGGCTGAAAGAATGTTCCTAATACAATCCTAAAGGAGTGTTCCTAGTGGCATGCTATAAAAACGAACTCAGTGTACTGATTTAAGAATGTACCTAGTGTAATATTATAAGAATGTACCTTAAGTATGGCTGAAAGATTGTAATTAATTCAATGCTAAAAAGTTTTCCTAGTGTCTTGCTATAAAATGAACCTAGTGTACCGCTATAAGAATGTACCTAGTGTACCGCTATAAGAATGTAACTAGTGTACCGCTATAAGAATGTAACTAGTGTACCGCTATAAAATGAACCTAGTGTACCGCTATAAGAATGTAACTAGTGCTATGCTTTAAGAATATACCTAGTGTCATGCTATCAAAATGAATCTTGTGTAATGCATTAAACATGTACTTAATGTGATGCTTTTATAATGTGTATGGTGTAGTGGTACTGTAAACAGGAAAATTTTCGGGGTAAGAGTTCGTTAGCCAAAAATGAAACTATTGCAAATACTTCATGCAAACCTGATTCATAGGATTAAGGCCATAAAATAAATAAATAAATACCATCCAAAAACCCGAATTCATTATGTATTGTGACGCGAATTTAGGTTCCATCGACCAATGAACCTAGAATGTAGCTAGTGTAATGTTATGAGAATAAACCTACTATTTAACACAATTAAAGAGTTATATTTGGTGTTTATTTGAGCTCTATTTTTAAGTTGAAGAAAATTTATTCTTCTTAGTCTTTATTTTTTTCGAAAATATTTTATTAGTAAGTGGTTATCTTTAAATTCAAATTACCCAGACATTTAGATAAAGGACTTAATGATTTTGATAAACTCAATATAAGAATAAAACAACCTTTATTCATTATCAGTAATTCACAACGGGTTTCCCGATCCGAAATCCGCGGAGTGATCCGAACCCCGAGGAGCAATTACACTTTGTTACGGTTGCACTACACAATTGGGAGATAAAATAAAAATTGAACCACAAAATGTTTATTCATCTTCTATTCCTGGCTTTCTAATACATTAAGCTAAATGTTTAATTGTGTCATACATGTGCATAAGTATGCAATCAGTATACATGGTATATTCCATAGCGTATCCATGGCAACATTCTGCATTTAATTACCATAAGATATTGCAAAAAGGGACATGAAATTTTGCATATTCCCTCAAAATTTGGTTCGACTAGAATTTCAATCCCTTTGAGTGATACCTTTTCTGAAACTATTGACGTTAATCTACCAAATGATCAATTAAAAATTAAGTGTCTTTCGCAAAATTGAATCACAAAGTTCGTGCGAGAAAAAGTTGGAAAATAAAAACATTACAATAATTTCTGGACCAATGTCTAGTATGTATATGAAAATATGGACTGTCATACATTACACAATCTTGATGTTCATATAAACCCAATATGAAGGCTATATATTAATCTTCAGCCATCCAAAAGTTAATTTTATTGCACACTAGCTTTCATATTTGAAAAATCGCCAAAATGCGAAACTACACACCTAACTGTGGAGTGCTTGCTACCTTGTGTAGTTTGTAAGTAAAATCTGGATCCGATTCCCAAGGAACCGATTTTACCTACCCACCGTGTTACGATCTCGTGTTATTGCTCTTCGGGATTTGGATTCGGATCCCTCCGCGGATCTTGGATCGGAATACACAGTGTGAATTAAGAATAGGTCAAATTAACTCAAAAATGCCGAAATTTACAACAAATGCTTTACTACCTTGAATGGCGCCAAATCACACCTGATATCACAAGCTACGTTTCGTCATTAAAATGTGTCACTGTGAAGGAACATGCGTTCTTTTACATAAAATAGATCATGCACAATTTATTTTATCACGCAATATTTTAAACTATATGTAAACGTGCATAAAACAAACCAACATATTGCTACAATAAGGGTAAGTTATTCTATCTAACAAATATTACTGTAATAGGAATGGATTATTTCCTTTTCATTACTTAATTATTTCAGGCTGTTAATTGATTTGCTTGATAATATTTCATTTACATTTGATTTATTCTATTTAGTATTCATATATTGAGCAAGACAGACATTTGAGTTCCTTTATTTATTTGGCGTTTGCGATGATTTTGCAATGTTATTTATTTTGCTTACCATTTTGAAAGAAGTTATTTAAATGAAATAATTAAAATATTTGAATATGAACTAATTGCCTAAAGACGGGTTGCCTGTCTGAGTGCGATGCACATTAAAACGATCTATAATAAGACGGATTGTGTGTCTGAATTTAAGCCCTATAGGCAATCCTCATGGCGTCTTGACGGCTGAGTAAACCTGGGTTTGCATAAATGTTTCCAAGGGTTTCTGTCTATATGTTACTAAGATGTGTTAAATGTGGAATCGAATATGTCTTTACTTTCTTTTCACTAAATTGTTATTTGTTTTGCTGCTTTGAGTATTATATGAAGTGCCTTGGAATATACCCCATACACTGTATCCAGAACCATCCCTCACATTTGGTCCCGCGAGGCGGACACAGTTGTTCCTGGGGTATATTGTTTATAAGTTTGATTCATTTTTAAAATTTATATATATTTCTGGTCATGTTTCGGTTTGAAGAAAACCGTGTTTGTTCGATGGTGTCGTAACTGATGTGACAGATTATGTGGTTCATTTTGAAACTGTTTCATTATGGAATCAGTGGACTGAGTTTGAAATGGCTTGTCAACTTATCATTAATTTGAGAGGTGAGGCTCAGACAGTTTTACGTTTTCTGGAAAAGAAACATATGCAAGATTATCAGTATTTGAAAAAATGTTGGTTCAAAGGTTTAACCCCAAGGAAAGGGAAGCATATTTTAAAATTGAACTTAAAGATTGTACGAAAAGGAGAGTGAAAATATTTCTGAGTTTGGTCAGCGGTTCAAAATTTTGGCACACAAGGCATATCCGAGAGTTATTTTGATTTGAATTTGTATTTGGTTGATTTATTGATTTCAAAATTGGACAGTGAAATGGGAAACATGTCGCTTTGAAACACCCCAATTGTTTGGATGATGCAGTATGTTTGGCACTTGATTACGAAACAGTTTGTCTTACAACTGGCAATTTTATTTTGAAAGTGCTGAAACTGAATCTGGTGAAAAGAGTTTGAAATGTTCTGAAATTGTTAGTTCATGCTTTGAAGTATTGTCTAAATTTGTCAAGAAGTACTTGAAGTGTCGGAGAAAACGTAAACAAAAGAAGTGTTTCAACTGTAGTCAAATTGGTCATGTACGAGCCAAATGTCCTAATAAAGTGGTTAAAGCCAATGTTAATTCTGAAAAGTCTGATGTTAGTGGTAGTATTGAAATGTTTTCAGAACCGGAAGTTTTAATCGGTGACGATTTCTTTGGACTGGCATAATAAAACGGTTTACCTTGATGCATTTTCTTAGGGTTTATGTGTATTTGTGTGTTGTAGGTGTTTTTGTAGTTGTTTGCATACAAATATTGTTTTCTAATTTTGTGGCAACAGTTCAAAGACGTGCTGCATGTCTGAATAACTGGTTTGTACAAATTTTCTTTTACTTGGTTTAATTGGTGGTAAATACTAGTTTTAGGCTTGACCTGAAGGCAGGTGTGTAGTTTGTAGGATAGTTATTATAGTTTGAATTGGTTTATATTTTGAGTTTTACTCAATTGTTTGGATTTGTAATCTCCATCTAGATATTTTGTATTTAGGGAGTTTATGATGGTCTGATTTTGTGACTTTTGTTAGTCATGGCAGAAACCAATAGTTTGTACGAATAGTTTGAAGTTAGGAACACTTCTTGCTTTTATAGAACGTAGCACATAGATGGACCCGATCCATCTCAAGTGGCACACAGCTGTGTTACTTTAAAAACAACGTTGAGTGCTGAACCCGATGGTACATGTCAAACGTACCGTCGTGAGATCTACAATGGTGGACTTTTCCTGGTATTGCCTCAACAGAAGCATAAACAGCAACCGTTTCGACCGTTACAGCATTTATTCACCTAGATGTCCGCCCAATATTATCTGTTATCCGAAACAAACTCATGGAATTATAGCAATGGAGATTTAAAGAGCGCGTCCGTACAAAAGTAGCAGTTCAATCCTTGATGTGATGTGTGTATCCGTGTGCTGTGTTGTGACATTTTATGTGAAACTGGACATTAATTATGTATTTTTGAATTGAACATTTCATGAACATTTATTTGTACATGTGTAATTTGTTGTTTGTGTCAAATGTTATTTCATGAACATTTTTCTTTAGGGGAGGAATGTAATAGGAATGGATTATTTCCCTTTTCATTACTTAATTATTTCAGGCTGTTAATTGATTTGCTTGATAATATTTCATTTACATTTGATTTATTCTATTTAGTATTCATATATTGAGCAAGACAGACATTTGAGTTCCTTTATTTATTTGGCGTTTGCGATAATTTTGCAATGTTATTTATTTTTGCTTACCATTTTGAAAGAAGTTATTTAAATGAAATAATTAAAATATTTGAATATGAACTAATTGCCTAAAGACGGGTTGCCTGTCTGAGTGCGATGCACATTAAAACGATCTATAATAAGACGGATTGTCTGTCTGAATTTAAGCCCTATAGGCAATCCTCATGGCGTGTTGACGGCTGAGTAAACCTGGGTTTGCATAAATGTTTCCAAGGGTTTCTGTCTATATGTTACTAAGATGTGTTAAATGTTGAATCGAATATGTCTTTACTTTCTTTTCATTAAATTGTTATTTGTTTTGCTGCTTTGAGTATTATTTGAAGTGCCTTGGAATATACCCCATACACTGTATCCAGAACCATCCCTCACATTACCAAATAATACAGGTCAATATGCAAGTTGTTCCATACGAACTTGCCTACAGTTCAGGTTTATCATCCCGTTACCGTTTAATTGCAACTCAGAAAAAACAACGTGTACATTGTACCCAAACTATCCAACACTCAAAAATTTGCATGAAGCCGTTTGATAGTAAGGGTCACATGAAGCTACCTTAGTAACGTCAACGTTTATTACGTATAGTACTTTTATTAGTAGTCATATGAGCAAGAACTATTCACACGTATTTGTACTACAAAGCGACGTACTAACCATACCAATTTGACAATCTCTACGTTACATAGAAGCAGAGATATATATTTGTGTGTATACATATGTCTGTGATAGAAGTGAACCCATACTCTCAAGATATTTAGTAAGCACCAACCATTTTTTTTTTTTTTGGTCAAAAGTTATTTGGATTCAGGAAATTATTTTTTAATTAGACTATGCCTATTTTTGAAAATTTTAAAATCAAACAATAAAAAGAACACTATTTCGGACAACGCCACCCTTAGAACTGTCCCTTTACAACTATATATAATCTATTCTGACGATTATCAGTGATAAGAAGATATAACAAGAGTGCACACGCTGAAATGTCTCGCCTGTTTTACTGACCATTGATATCATGTTGAAAGTCTTAAAGATGAATGTTTTACTACAAGTAACACATAAACTTAACATTTTAAATATCCATGCCAATGAGGTCAAGGTCAGATAAAACTGACACACAGACACCTTGCAATTATTCCATACACCAAATATAGTTGAGCCATTGCTTATGGTAATTGAAAACAGACCAAAACACAAAAACTTAATGTTGACCAATGAACCATGGAAATGAGGTAAAGGTCAGATGATACTGGATATACAGACATGTACACCTTACAATCATTCCATACACCAATTATAGTTGACCTATTGCTATTAGTATTTGAAAACAGACAAAAACACAAAACTCAACATTGACCAATGAACCATTAAAATGAGGTCAAGGACAGATGACACCAGCTAGACAGACATGTACACCTTACAATCATTTCATTGCAAGGAACGCATATACCAAATATAGTTATCCTATTACTCATAATAAGTGAGAAATTAACATGACAAAAATTGGATTTTTTTCAAGCAGTCACTGAACCATGAAAATGAGATCAATGACAATGGGCAATTGACAGACGGAAACTTCGTAACATAAGGTATCTGCATACAAGGTATGAAGCATCCAGGTCTTCTACCTTCTGAAATATAAAGCTTTATACAAATAGTTTACGCCGCCGCCGGATAGTAATACCTATGTCTCGCATACTGCGACTTTCGTTGCAGGCGAGACAAAAACAAGACAACGTATAAAATTAAAATATTTGAAGAATGTGACAAGCAATGAAAAATCTCTAACTTTGGATATCAGAATAACAACTGTATAGTAAGATTACGAAAATTAAAATTATCGTATGCCATCCTCCACTCATTCGTCTTCAATATGTTAATATATATATTTTAGCTAGGAGGAGTTATAAAAAGTCATGTTTGAAAAGAAAATGCCCTCAAAATAGCAATACATGTATTTTGGGAGACAATGATACTAAAATATGATCTTAGTTTCATGTCTCTTTATTCATTTGTCTCAAGTTAGATGAGGACTATGTACTAAATGTAGAGGATAAACTTTACAAATTTCTTTTGTAATGGCAAGTAATAGAAGAGGGTTTGTCAAAATGTAATGTTCTCCACATGTATTCATTGTGACACACAAATGGTTGTCAAATGTTTTAATCGCATATGTCATGTTGTATGTGCATTTGGTAATTGTCTCTTTGACAAAATTCAAAAGTCCTATCCTCATCGCTGAGAACTTATCCCAGTCAAAATAGGTATTAGGTTTATATTCGTCATATTTGAAACGTTTTTTTCTATAATCATATATTTTCTAATTCCTACTTCTACTTCTATGTTAATAATCTGCAGTGGTTAAAATAGATAAAAAAAGTTGAGGGGAGGACTTTTAAAGTGACAAGCAAAAAGACCTTTAATTTATATTTCTAAAATAATGGTATATTAGTCTATAAAGAAATTGATGTCCTCTTATGTAGCCTTTTATATATCAACTACAAAATTTTGCCAAAGTGGGGCATTGACCCTTGCCCGGCTCAAACCCCAAATAAAAACAACCAAAATACACAACTAAAATATGAATAACAGATTTAAGACATTTAAAATTCAACGACGTATGCAAATAAAAGTAGAAAAGTAATCAGACAAACGTGAATACAACATGTTTAAATATGAAACCAATAAAATAAAGAACAAAATATATAAATATAAAAAACTGTTTCTCTTTTTATGAGGAATAACTTTCATTGAAAAATAATTGATTTTGTCTCGTTTTAAATGTTTTAATCAACATATTTTGGAAATCAAATTTTCAGTTTGTTTTCGTGCTCGTTGCAGTAATGTGATATTCGAGTAGACCCAAATATTGATGACGTGACACATTTTTTTTTTTTTCATTTTCATCCCGATGCCCAAATTGGGTGGTAGTTTATTTGACTTTGAGACTGATTTTGCGTTATTACGATTCGACTTAAACTAATTCCTTGAACGTGAAGAGAAGAGGGAAATCCTCTGTATAGTTCGATTTAGACGATTCGAAAGATTTCAGCTTTACTGCTAAGCAATCCCATGAGAGGTTTGTACATGGAAACATTTTATGATTGCAGTTACTCTTGCAATCAGTAAATTCGTAGACACTTTTTGATTTCAGCATTTTGTGACATAGTTAGCTTTTTTCATAAATATGATTTTTATGAACAGTTTTCATATAAATTATATTTATAAAACCAGGTAATTAGGTCACAAGGTGTATGATGAAGCATCTTGATAATGTCAGTTTCACAGATTTTTTGTTTGAATCAGAATGATTTCTTACAAAGTGTGATTTATCCCACCCTAAGATAAGATACTTGTATCTACGTTGGTCATTCTTTTTATGAAACAAAGCAGGATCAACTCTTTTAATTTGTATTTTAGTTTGGAATGGGGAATACTTGTGTGAAGTGTAGAAAAGTCAAATGTTTTAATACTATTGCAAGATGAAAGAGTCTTAGATTGTGTGTACTATAAAAGATCTTCGGAATTTTTAGATCCACATCTGATTCACGCCACCTCTAGAATAGGTAGTTTCACAATTACTTTGAAGCCTGGCTTTGATTGCTGATAAAATTGATGTAAATAATTTAGAAAGAGGTTTAGAAGATCCAGTTCTGCATCTTTGGTTGAAATTCCAAAGGAACATAGAACACACCTATATTTATCCAGGATTTCCTCCTTGTTTACACATTTGTCGTCGAACGTTTTATTCTAGACGTTGCAAGTTTATCCTCGACTTATGAGTTTTGAATCTCCCTTGGTATCTTCCACTTTTTTTATATCTACTACCTGTGATAAAAATCCATTTTATATCACCGCTGTGTAATATATTGGACATTGATAAAGCTTTGCAAATACCGAATCACAGTTATATAGTTGATACAATTTCCAACTGCAATTGTTTTCGTAACGATGCTATTTGGATTCCCCGTATATGCAATTTGAAATATCCAAATAGTTAAATCAGGCATTACCAAATGCCGAAGAGCAATTAACCAAGCATTTGTTGTCTAAACTTTTATGACAAATGGTCTAAATATACAAGTTATATCTTGCAAAACTTTAAAACCTTACAAATACCAGTACTTTATTTTACAATCTATTGGTAATTGGCATTCAAAAATATTTATTCAATATAAAAGGAGGTGTAGTATTAAATCCAATTTGACAACTTTCAGTCCTGGGACTAAATGACCAGGATGTAAGCATGCATGCAGAGGTCACCGTACGACCTTCAACAATGAGTAAAATTCATACCGTATAGTAAATAAGGAAAGACCCCGACATGACAAAATGTAAATAATTCAAATGATAAAACCAAAATGCAATAGTAGATATTTTACAAAGCTATTTTACAGGCCTTCGCCATATGGTTTCTACAATTGAAGGCTATGCCCTGCCAATATTGTACACCAATTAATAGGGTATAGCACGTACATTTCGAATAGTTAAGAAGATGCAGCGAACAAAGTAATTAAAACTTTTCCTAAAGGAGTATGAGACTAAAATTAAGATATGATTTTGTTTTGTTTCAAACATTTATAAAGACAGAATATAGAAATGATATTTAGCTATTTAGCAGTCAATTTGGTTCAATTTCGTTAAAATAAACTGAAAACATCGCTGGTCTATTATTGACTTGCAATTCAATTATTCAACTTCATTTAAATCTGTATTCATGCAACCTTAGTTTGGCCTTTAGTGGAGATAGACACGCATGTGTCAGTAGGTGGTTCATTCATTTAAGGGTAAAGAATATCAACATTGAAAAGTGGAACAAGGAGACATCAGGAATAACCATTATTGACTGCTCCGGCATACAAAAATATTCTTATATAGGTAAAACGATGATATACTTATATGTGTAATCTATAACATGAAATCAACAGACATAGAAAAATCGTTATTATACGATTGCACGTGTTTGACTGTCTTTTATATTATTATTTATATTGATATCGGGTTATATGACAGTCGGCAGTCTTCGGAGGTCATCTCAATAAATAACTAAATGGCGTTTAGTCTCAGATATGCACGAAATGCTGATATAATATAACGAGTCCATGCAACTGTTTATTGTTTCTTTTGGACTTTTTAATTTGAATATATGATTTAGTATGTTATAAATCAAAATATTAGAATTTGGGTCAAATCGATGAACATGAAATTGACAGCTAATGCCCATTTTATATACTTCAGATTTTTACAGTTTGTTCGTATGTTGTGCTGTTACACCACTGTTCCAGGTTAGTAGGAGAGTTGGGTGCCCGCAAACATGATTAACCCCGCCTCATCGATATGTGCCGGTCCCAAATCTGAAATTCAGTGGTGTTTCGTTGCTGTTTGTCATATTTGTTTTCGTTAATTGTTTTGTACAGTTTGTTCTTGTGTTGTGCTGTTGCACTTCTGTCCAAGGTTAGAAGGAGGGTTTGGAGCCCGATAAATTGTTTTACACCACCACATTTTGTTGTAAAGCCTGTAATTTAGTGGTTGTCGTTTGTTGCTGCATATCATATTTGTTTTCGTTTATTGTTTTGTACATAAAGCAGGACGTTAGTTTTCTCGTTTAAATTACCTTACATTTGTCATTTGGGGGCCTTTTATAGCATGTTATGCGGTTTGCGTTTTGCAAATTATTGAAAGCCTATAGATGCTTACTTCTTCGTCAATTGGTCCCTGGTAGAGATTTGTCTCATTGACAATCATACCACATCATCTTATTTTATAGTTCAAAAGCATTGGCATCGATCACGTTTGCCATGTTGCTGTTAATCTGCATTACAGCACAGAGGTCTAAATGTGAATATAGGAACTAAACCGTTTAGTATTCCTGCTTACTGGAATATTGCCTTTATTTACACTCATGGATCAAGTGCGTGTGGTTAAAAATTGTCACAATTCTCAATTGATAAAGAGAATTAGAGAAAATGCCCAATTTCCAGAGCAAAATTAACAGATTGTATCGTGTGCCAAGAAAAAGGCGTCTGATAAGATTTCGCCACATATATGATCCATTGCCTATGTTGCCCTTATAGCAATATTATCAACTTTATGTTAATTCCTTTAATCTTGAAATTACCCAGCGAAATATTTTCAAACCGAAAAGCTTATTTTCGTAGTTGTTGAAATACTTTGTACCTTTGTTTTGTCATTTTGTGTTATTTCATGCAAATGTATCTCTTGAATAATACAAAAGTTGAAAAGTGCCATATGTAAATTTAATCAGTCACAGTGTATGTAATGTGCGAATCCTGAAATACCATTTTCACTGTGTCCGCTATGAATTTCTGATGTAGAATGATAAATAAACAGACCACAAATTCATGATTTTTGAATTAAATAAGAAATAAAATATAATTTGTACTGTTTTATAGATTCATGATATAGGTAAGAGATGCGAACGGGTTACCGTCACGCCTTCAGCCATCCTGGTGTAGAATTGATACACAAATTAATAAATATAAAGAACAGTTCACAAAAAAAAGAGCGTGCAAGAGATTTAAAAGCAACAGTTAAGTTTCATTTGCAGAAAATGTACATTTTAACATAATTATTAATGTTGCATAACTTAAAACAGGTTTTGTCATTCAGCTTGTTGATATTAAATTAAATTCCACTATGCTGATTTCGTTATGCGGTTCATGCTTACTGTAGAAAATGATACTTGACTTTCATTTTCACTGTAGGGCGATTCATTTCTTTTGTATATGCTATGCATTTTCACAGAAGGAAATTGATTAAATTTCATCATATAAAGTCTTTAGGACTGATTATATATGCATACTTTGTGAGTGAAAGTCTGAGGTAATATATCAATAAATTCCGTAAAAATAGCATTTATGGTTAATATAGTCAATTCTATTTTCTCTAATAATTTGTCCAGATCTATACGTAGGACATATTTTATCCTTTCCTATGACACGCTATCATTGAATACATATATCTTGGACAGTAAAGCCAAACCACGTCACAGAAAAAGCAAAGTTTTCGGTTTCGGTCTAAATCTACATCACAAACTAATAAAACGTCATTAGAGCTATTTTCCTAATACTTGCAGATTAAAGGTGTGGTTGGCTTGCTTGCGTTTTTTGTATAAATGTTTGCTTAAATATTGTAATTAAGTTTGAGCAAACATTTATACAAACAAAGCAAGCAAGGAAACCAAACCTTTAAACTACTAGCTCTAATGGATGCATCTTAGAGCGTTGAAAATACGATCTTCATTTCACGATTGAGTGAGTGGTTACATTTTCATCTTGCACCAATAATTGCCTTACATTTGACGCTTGGGTGACTGGATATTGGAAATTTCACATGCCATTGTGTATACATCTTATACATTAAAGAACGTTTTAGGAACAATCGAGTCACCTTAGTTTATGTTTGAATTTCTTACAAATTGTTGTTACAAACAAGCAAATTCGTGATTTCAAGAATACATGGCCATGTTAAATACATTTTATTGTTACATATTTAAATAGTTCTATGTCACGGGTATAACCGCCGTACAGTTGATTCCGGAAGTTAATCGCTGGCCTGCATCGCGAAGCGAGGTTGGTAGATAGACCATCTTACTTAATATTTTCACCAAAAATAATGACGCACTGTTCAGTTAAGTATTCAATTTTATGAAAACAAAGTTTACTGCTCCTGACAGCGTTCTATATTACTAAAAGATACCCTCGAAATCGCGGTACAATTAGGCAAGTGTTGAAACAAAGAGTTTTCAAATTTCGCGGGCAGTACGTCGACTGAGCATGCGCGAAAGCGTATAAGACACGAATTTTGATATTTTCTAAAAAATTGGCGTTTTCTGTGGAAAAAAGATTGTTTCAAAGACAAATTGAGTTCTACAAAACATTACATTTATACGTCATATCAAAAATATTTCCGAATTTGTATGGTTTCAGAGGAGTTGCGGCTCAATGAAATCAGTCTCTTCCTTTAGTAGTAAAGATTTATATAACATGAACACCATGTGACTATTTTAAATAGACAGGTCTGTGAATTACTTGTAAACATCGCGAAACAAACACTCTGTGTAACTCAAACTTGACTAAACTACAAATAAGCATAGTTGGTTGGCTCCTACACTAAATGCGACCGTGTATTTTGGGATTTGTTGTTGATTAAAATACATAATGCGAAGGAGAAACCCGTTGTTTTATTTTATTTGCAGCCATTTACTTGAAAAACTGACCTCAGAATTTAGGCACTGTAGGATTCATTCTCTTTGTAGTTTGTTTGCTTTCTTTAGTACCGTTCGTTGTATATTCTTGTACTGTTCGTTCTGCAAAAGCCTATCAATATGGTTGAAATACGTGTGAAACGGCGTGGCAAATTTATAAAGCTTACAAAGCTTTAATAATACGTTATATTCATGGATGTTCTACTCCAGTATATTTTCGGATTCATGACACACTAATAGCACACTCACCAAAAATATTTGAATATGCATGATATGAACGTGAATCACCTTAAGGCTTTAAGGATTGCAATCAGGCGCTGCCGATGAGTGGGCTTCTCTAGCTCTAGCTCCAGTAAGTTTTGTTTCAAGTCAAACAAATACAAAATTCAGGTTGTTTTCATCTTCAGTATGAAATGTTGGAAATGTCAAATAGTTTTAGTAGTTTCAAATACTTGCTAACAAAAAATAAAAGATGATATTTCAATAGAAACAGCTAACTTTGTTCTCGATGTTTTACTAACGAACGGTACAGACCTACGACGAAAACACGCAACGAACGTACAGAAAAAAAAACGATGAACGGTACACAACGCACAACGTCTGGAATCAACCATACGTTGGTTATACCCATGTATATTCAAGTAAGCATTTACCACTAGTTTGCATATCAAATTCTAAATAGCATCAACATTAAAGTCATTAATAGACTATTTTCAGTTGTTGCATGTCGAATTATCATATAAAATAACAATGAAAATTCATCGCACCTCCAAAAATTCCACATCAGAAATGATCGCACTAACAGTGATAATTCATCGCATGTATAGTTAAAATGAATCGCATTCAGTAATCAATATTATGGATTCAGCTGCTTTAATTACACTTTTTGGACTTTTATCCTGTTATTATACATTATAAAGTCATATTCTAATGAAATTATGTTAAAACATACTTTCAAATCAATCATTTTGTATTATCAAAAGTAAACAAACGCATCATGCTTTATTCTACAATAGACATACTCGCATACGACAGTGAAAATGATCTAACTAGATTCGCACTTTACATACACTGAGTCATATATTTTCAAATAACACTTTGGTAACAATATATAATTTCGATTCAAAACATTCAGATTAAAAATTCTATTAATAATTATCTGTTTGAAATATAATTTTCATAAGAAAACGATAATATTTTATAGGAAATAAAGTTCTCAAAATGTCTTTCTAATTACAGTAAGCACAATTCGAGAAAAAATGTCCTGGTATTTCCACTTTGGATATAGCACAAGTCAAATATGTAGCATAAAAGACATCTTCTTATTCTGAAAGAAAAGAAAGAAATCTTTAAAACAAATTTTTGCAAGCCGGGACAAATTAAAACAAATTAAAGTTCATATTGGCTACATCCCGACTAAGCACGTTATACTCAGGAGTAAGAGAAAAACAGTTAAGACTGAACATATTTTGACCGAGTATGGTCGCATTTCGTATTGCGTTATAACATTGGAAATTAAAATTGATTCAGTGTGTTAGTCTTTTACAAAGAATCGTTCTTATCATATTTTAAAAGAATTATCGATTTGATTATGCTTGTAACATTTACTGCTTGATGTGAAGCAGTCTACAATCAACAAATTTATTTATCGGATATATATATGGCTGTTGCGGAATTAAGTTTGATAGTTTCGATACCGAGGAGAAATGTAGTGTATTATTACATTATCGAACAATATACCTGCACCGGATGCGCATTATAAGAATCTTAGAATATGATGTAATATTTGCCGCTTGAAATTAAACAGTCGTCAATCAACTGTAATTATTATTTTCGACTACCGAGTCAATATTTAGTTGATACGTTTTTGAGAGAAAGTCTGTCAATGTAACAAAAGCAATAGCTATACCGACGTGTGCAATTACTGCAGAATTGCCAGGCAATAGCATTATACTGTCAATAAACTGAGATTTCCAAAAAAATTATGATCTTAAAATGATGGTGTTCGTAAAACTCTTGGAGGATCAAATTCAAATTTACATCTTGAAACCCTTGGTTAAATATATTTCCTTGTAAGCAGCAACCTTGCATCAAGAAATCATCAGATAAACCTGAAACTTTAGCGTTAACTGGCAGAAATATACTCCATATGCAGGTGCTGCTGTAATTTTGCTACATAAAAATGGAGTTCACGATTGGAAAACTGAAATAATCTCTTTTGTCGTAAAGTTTTGTTCTCAACCGACTTGAATTGTTAATTCTAAATTGAAGTCAAGATATGAAGAATTTTAAAACTGTTTCTGTGGTATTCTTTCTTCCAAATTTGAAGTCCAATATACGTTAATCATAGTTACCAAACCTTGAATTATTCAGTAAGAAGACATCATTTATATACCGGAACGTGAAGTTTCAGGATAATACTAGCTTTTTCATTATACACGAGAAACTCATGTGTGAGGTCTGTCTCGTTAGAATAAAGGAATAAGTCGGCAAGAAGTGGAGCACAGTTGGTTCACACAGAAATGCTGATTGTTTTTGAAAAACATGTCATCCAAACGGAGCAAATATGTTGGCAATAAAGAAACCAAAACAAGAGTTCCATATGGCACCCCACCATTATAAATGAATAACATAACATCTTGCAGTTTACTCCGTGATTGCCATATTGAACTCTTTCTTAAATCAAGCATCTTGATAATATCAGTATTAGTGATGGTTAGACTAAACTTTTGAAAAATTCTTTCAATCTAGTTTTAAGTTGAGATTGAGGAATCGTATGAAATGGGCAGAGAAATAGTCAAATGTTTTATACTATTTCAAGAGGAAAGACTTAATTTTTGCACTTTAATTTTTAATTTTTAATATCGCCCATAGAGTAAGTTGTTTCACAGTAAATTATGCAGCCAAGCTTTGATTTTTTTATAAAATAGATGTTAATAATTCTAAAAGAAAGAGATTAAGAATCCTTGGGGTATACGAAGACCCAGTTTCCACCCATCTCTGATACATTCAATAGACATTTGAATGTTTAGGATTTCCTCTGTGGTAAGAGTCGGTAGAGTATATGTTGAGTTTCAAGGTGAAATATCAATTCATAATCCCTTTATCAAGCAGTTTATGCAATGTGATGAACGAACACACCTTATGTTGTTTGATGGTGTGTCTGCAAAGTTAACAACATATTTGGCATGACGCTAGGGCAGTTGTTTAGCGATATTTGGGTTATTACAGATTACTTTTGTTGACTAGTATATAAATACCAGATCATAATGACAATCGTTAATTATTCATGAGGGTATTACGATGTAAAATAACCGTTACTGCTTTAGATTGTAGAAACTCACAATTCCTGTAAAAGATTTTATTTATGTAGCTGAGTGTTCTAAATCTATAGAATAATTAATTCTAATTTGTATCCATGACGTCACAGTCTTAACACATTCGGAAAGAGTATCTACGTCTTCTATTTCACGCTTAGTCTATTGCATGGCATAATCCTCGACTAAATCAATTAACATCTTAGAGTTGTGTTTCCAAATTTTGGATTGAGGATTAATACTTAAATGTTCATTGGGAGGCAGAAATATGCCAAATGGGTATGCTATTTAACAGAATAATAAATGAATAAACCTCAAAAAGGTTAAACAGACATCCATGTTAATGTTAGAATAATACTTTTCCAAATTGTTTTGTTAAAATAGTTATTTCACAATCTCTATCATTTAATCTATGGTTATGAAATCAATAAGCCAACAAACCTTCTTTACTTCTGCTTTGCACGAAGTACCACAGAAAGGATTAAAACAGCATATGTAGCCTGTAGACGTAAAAGGAATACACAAATTACAAAACGTGTAAGGATATGATTCAAATAAAATTCTGTTAAAACTTTCCATACTTGATCAGATAGAAATCCAACATGTGCCGTCTAAACAATATAATTAGTATTACATATGAACTAACCTTCTTTTTGCGCTTCAAATATTTTCTATTAGTGTTATTATCTTAGAAAGAAACAATTGATTTTCGTTACATGATTATCACGTGTCATTCCATGGTCACGTCAATGTCTTTTCGTCTATATACTGTCAAAAGTTAATAGAAGATACTAATACTCACAAAACCTATTGAAGATAACATGTACATTTAGAATATGTTTGGTGGTATACAAGTCAACAAAGGAAACGATACAAGGCAATGCATTTTCCATATATAATGAAATTGGATACACTGTACCAAGGTGAATAATTGCCCAATTGGTCTAATATTTACAGAGTGTTATTTTCTTATGAAAACCCTTGATTTAAGGCAAATACGCGAATTCTTTTTTTTGCAATTTTGTTATTTCAAAATCGTATTTTCACCCAAAATTTCAAAAATTGATATAAGAACTGAAAACTTTAAACCTTAACATGTTCTGCTTAAAATTTTGAATGCCTTTGCAGATATTCTCATCTTTGAAATTAAGTGCCGACTTTTGTCATAATTTTCCACAAAATAAATTTGCCCCTGTGTTCAATAACACGGTATTTTCTCACTTTCCAATTTGGTCAGATTTTTTAATCATATGCATTTGCTTTGCAAATGAATGTTTTCATTGGATAATTTTCCTATTTATTATATTTTATGATAAATTGGAGTTTAAACTTGTGTATCGTTACTTTTGTTGACTAGTATATGAATACCAGATCATAATGACAATCGTTAATTATTCATGAGGGTATTATGATGTAAAAATAACCGTTACTACTTTAGATTGTAGAAACTCACAATTGCCTGTAAAGATTTTATTTCTTAATATATAAATTTATATATTTTGTCAAAAGAAGAAGAAGAAATATATATGTTTACCATTCTTACAGTCCTTTTCAGAGTTACAGAGCTGTTGATATCTCTTGCAAATACGGTTGTCAACTGGACATCCCGGTAGATTTTCTATAAGAATCGTTAACAGATCATTATTTTTGTTGGAATAACATATCACAAAAAAAAAATCATTTATAATTAAAACCAATTGTTCAGAGAACAATTGAAGGTCTTCCATCCGATACGATATATTTTGATGTTAGAAATAATAAAACTCGGTTAGAAATGTAATTTTCAGTGCCAAATATTATCTTATTGTACGTTGAATTAAAAATATATGGTTTCTACAAAAAAAATTTAAATAAGGAGATAAGTTGTTACTTCCGGTTTGAAAAATGTCCTCAATTTCGGTCTCATTTGATAGTTTACTTGACACTGATTCCAAAAATATATGGTTCTATGTACTTTTACAATAAATAAGTACAAAAATGGCTACTTCCGGTTTACAAAAGGTCATTTCCAGTTGATTTCTTCAAGGTCATATGACTTGCAACTTAATGCACAAAGTCCCATAGGTTTATTATGCATAAATTAAAAGTTAAAGCAAAGGTCAAAATCTAGAACGTCAAATCAAGCTTTGACCTTGACCCCAATTTCAAGGTCATGAAACAAGGGTCTCAAATCAAAGGACTCTAGGCCTCTACTATATACTGTTAATGAGTTATATTACCATACGACTAATATTAGATATAAAAGGGGGGAAAACTCCCATTAAATGTCTACTTACCCTTTCAACTAAAATTTATGTGTTACGACATGTCGCAACTAACAATTGTGTGAAAATATTTTGTCGATATCTTATAAGATTTCTGAAAATAAGTGATAACAAGCCAAAATCAAAATTTTGAACATGACCTTGACCTTTGATCTTGACCTCATTTTCATTTTTTTGGACCAAGGACCTCAAATCAAAAGACCCTAGACCTCTATCACTTATGGTTTTCCAGTTACAAATACATTTCACTTATATCAAATACAAAAGGGAAATAACTCTCATATGGAATCTTATCGGCTTCGTATATGGTTGCGAAGTTTTAGAAATAACAAGAAAAACAGTGTTTGGGGAAATAACTCTTACATGGAAAAGTATTCGGTTACGCAGTGTCAGTTTCAAAAGCGTACAAACTGTACGATATCATATTCCAAATATCTAAGCGACATCTTGCGAAACATCAAAACAGCGAAGGAAAAAATTAGGCGGAAGAAAAAAAATAATCAGAACAAAATCAATAGGTCTTTCGACGGAAAAGTGGAAAGACCTAATTATCTACGGAAGAGTTAAATGATTTGTGATTACAAAGCAGTATATTTCATCTTTGTTGTGTTCTGTTTGGTTGTGTTGTTTTAATGTTCTTAGCTGTCTCCCGCCATTGTGTTATTGTGCTATGGTCATTTTTGTATTCTTGTCTTTCATTTTTGCTTATGTGCTTTGTCTATATGCCATTTTGTTTTTCTTTGTTTTCATAGTGATTAAGATTATAACACAATGTTGACTGTTGTACCCTATTTTTACATTTTACCTATTATATAGATATAGGAAGATGTGGTGTGAGTGCCAATGAGACAACTCTCCATCCAAAATAACAATTTATAAAAGTAAACCATTATAGGTCAATGTACGGCCTTCAACACGGAGCCTTGGCTCACACCGAACAACAAGCTATAAAGGGCCCCAAAATTACTAGTGTAAAACCATTCAAACGGTAAAACCAACGGTCTAGTCTATAGAAAAACGAGAAACGAGAAACACGTATAAATTACATAAACAAACGACAACTACTGTACATCAGATTCCTGACTTATTATGTCTGTTTGTTTTGTTCACACATTGATGTCAATATAATAGAATTTTATGCGACTGTCATACAACTGAGCGGTTTAGCTAGCTATAAAACCAGGTTTCATCAACCATTTTCTACATAAAGAAATGCCTGTACCAAGTCAGGAATATGACAGCTGTTTTCCATTCGTTTGATGCGTTTGAACTTTTAATTTTCCCATTTGATAAGGGACTTTTCGTTTTGAATTTTCCTTGGAGTTCGGTATTTTTTTTTATTTTACCTTTTCGCTTGCGTATCAAATTTAATTTATCAATGTATTTGAAAAATAATATAAATTTAAAAATACTTTTCTTCAGATCATCAATAATTTACTGCTGTCGAAACATGTACATATATAACACGCATGTTGATAACCTTTTGGTGAATTACCTAATGTTGTAGTTTAAGCTATGTTTATTCAAGACTTTATGAAATCTATTCTAGCTCGTTTCATTGTTTAACGAAACATGACGGTGTTTAAACACAAATTTTAGAAATATTTTAAACACTTTAAATTGTGTATCCTTTATATGAATGTTTCTGGTTCAGCAGGCAAACTTCAGAAGGACGTTGTTGAATGTATATACAATGTAAACAGATTTATACAATAAAGCTTACTTTGATTGGTGTAACCTTGCACTAACCCATAGTTCACTTTAACAGGTTTACAGATACCACAGATATTTTATATGAAATTAGTTGCAAGGGTTATCAGCATCTTCAATTAATATATTGTTTCTAGTAAAAATATTGTAATGTTAATTATAATATGATGATATCTATTTCTTATCCTTTCTTTTGTTGAAATGTCGCGAAAAGACCTAAATCATTGAACAAAATATATTTACTCTTGCAGAAGTTCTTACATCTTTTAACAGCAAGGGCATAAGAAGTGTTAACGTCCAAATTCAGTTACATTTAGTTGACAATAGTTTACCAATGTTCAGATTTCGTAAATGGATTAAGATTAGACAACAAACAAAAACTGAAGAAATGGCATGAACTGAAAAGAATCAAGACCGGGTGAGTCGACAGGGTAAGCGTTACCTACTGTGCATACATCACCCGCTATTCAAATCCACGCTCAGTATAAATATCACAATTGTCACAATTACAGATCAGATGACTATACCGATAGATAATGTTCTAAAACATCGAAAACATGCCACTAGTGAGTAGAGACACCGAACATTTGTAACAGTCAACCATTTCGTGATGGTGATCGCAAAACTTATGTAGTGTCGAATTAAGTCGTTCCTCCTCATAACTGTGTTAGGACAGTTTTCATGTAAGGAGCACATCGCTGTGAAGGAGGTCCGTACAGTGTGATATAAAGCAGACCTCCTAGTTTCGGTAGTATCCTTAATCTCAAGTTCACGGGGATATATGAGATGTTAGCACTCTATGAAATGTGGTTATTGAGTGACATCAATATATATCTAAAAGTAAAAGTAAAGAACTATGCAAAATGCTTTTTCTTTTGTATAACTTGAGAAGGTAATATATGAATTTTGCTGCATAAGAGTAAAGTACAAACGTTGGCCAATAGTGGTGCACAATAAGTACCCATCGGAATACCGACTGTTTGCTGAAATATCAATCCAACAAACTCAAAAATATGTTATTGATCGAAAAGTCCAGCATTCTGATAATATATTCGGCGTATTATTTGTGCAAATCAGTGTGATTCTACGCAAAGTAATATTTTCATGACCCAAAGCAATGAATTTGTATGTATGTTTTCCATTTTGTACAAATACTTTGTTGAATGAGACGATGTACTCGATCAATTGAGCATGGGGAATAGTAGTGTGAAGCGTTGGAATAGATCTTTAGAATCTTTATAATCCACATCTGATTTACACCACTGGTTAAATATTTCTTAACGCAATCTTTACTGTAGACAGAATGGTGGGTAGACTTTTAGAAAGATGTTTAGTCGAACATCTTGATGACTCGGCTATATATCATTCTTTATAAGGATTTTGGTAAATTTTAGGTATCCAGTAAAAGATGGGATATTTTCAGCGTCCTTGTTTTATGTTAATACCAACGAAGAGAACGGATTTGTGTTTTTTAATCTCCTCTTTCGTGAATGATGTAGGGGAATATGTGGATTCCCAGTTTTGCTGTGAATTTCAAGATCTTTATATAGACAATATATTTATATATTCCAAATAAAGAATTTTGCATATAAAAACAATATTGTTTTAAGCTTCGGTAAATGCCTGGCAATTTTAGATACTCACTGGCCTCATTCAAATATTACCAATTTCAAAGGTCAAGATCATGTTCTCAATTTTGAACTTTGATTGTTATCGCAACTCCTCAGGAACCGTAAAGTATTTGGTCGAATTGTAAATTGCGACATGACACAGCGCAAATACAATTTGTTCAAAGTACTCTGGTGACTTTTATATAGTATTCTCCACTTAAATATTCAATATAAGCTATTTGATACTTCTTAACCATACATATAAGACTTGGGGTCTTTTGATTTCATATCCTTACCTATGACCTTGAAGTTGAGGTTAAGGTCAAATGTTAATTTTACGTTTTAGATTTTCACCTTTGCTTATTATTGTTATTTCAAATAAACTGAAAAAGGATGACAAGAAGAGTAAGGATCAAAATGTATGGGACATTATGGCAAAGATGTGATACATTCAGTTTAACCCAATCCGATGATATTTATAAGAGTTATTGCCCTTTGATATATACATTTATGACTTATTGGTTATGGCTTAAAACTAGTATTTGATAAATCCATCTTTAGCTTTAGATTTAGAGACACATGACCTTGAAAAAGGTGAATTGGAAGTGAAATGGAGTAAACCAGAAGTAGCCATTTTGCGCTAATTTCATGCAAAATTACCTAGACACCAGCATCAACATGATATCAGCATAAAGTAACCAATTATGTAAACAGGAAATAACCAGTTATCTCCCATAGAAATAAATTTTTAATCAGTGTAATGTCAGTTATTATATGACACTGGAAGGTACTTTATCAGAAGTAGAAAATGATCTCCCTTTTTCATGTAAAGTTAATATGTTTGAAATCCATGTAAAGTAAACTATTATTTCATTTAAATGGACATAGCCGGTGATCTCCTGACTTCATACAATATTCAATAATCTATATATATCAATAAAATAAGTGTAAGCTACGCCTTCTCCAAATGCCTAAAATACCTTTTTTAACCGCAAGTTACCAATATTTCCAAAATTTTATTAAACAAATTATATATTCAGTTTAAATGAATGTGTGATTTTGTAGATGGAAAGACTTACAGAGAACAATTTGTTTGAATTCGGATATGATTTACATATCTACAAATACTTAAATGTGGTTGGTCTGCTAATATTTTTCCTTGGTTTACGATTCGATAGATCATGTTTTGAGACTAATTTCGTTGCCCATGTAAGCACTATGTCTATTTTTCTAGAGATTATCTGTGTGTAAACTGCTGACTCCTTTGGACTCTTATTCAGTTTGTGAGTTAATCCGCCCCAGTTTTCACAGCAATAACCCCAGAGCAAAAGTATTTAATACTATACATGATAAACGTGAGTAAACATCCAACAAAATAATTCAATTGTCGAAAAAAGTGTTAAAATATGTTAGTCTTAATGTCAGCTGACATGTTTGTGATGTTTTATTACAGCCAAAATTGCAACTGGATAAGTTCCTAAAAATAAAAAATATAAAAACTCGCATTTTCAAATTTCATTGCATTATTTGAACTAGTAAAAGTAGTACAAATGTATATGGTATTTGCTGAAATCGCAATAACTAATCTCGCAATCTTGTCAATTGTTCAACAATTGCAATAAAAGATGCACGCAAAAATATAGTCACGGTCTGTTTAATCCTCAATACTATTTAAGGAATAAAGGAGAACAACTTCAAGTTTTTCCTTTACATTTTAAATTCAAAACGTATCCTGGAAATATTAGATCTTGTATTCATGCAGATTTTTCGAGCATTGACCTCTGGGGTTCCGTTAATCTTATAGAAAACTTCCATACAATTTTAAAAATCATATATGTGCATCTGATTGGCTCTCAGTTCTATCGAAACTTGAAACATCAGTGCCACGGATCATATAAATGCTTCTTACAAATTGCCAGTTTAAAAAGAATAAGTATGAGGCTATTGTTGTGCCTAAATAATGGTCCAAATAAAGAAATCAAAAACATGTTAAAATAATATTAAGTAAAATGGTATTAAAAAGTTACCAATAGAGGTTCTCTACAATTTTTGATCCACATTCAGTTGGGCAGCATTTCTTATTCCCTAAAATTGTAATAAAACATTTTATTTACATAACAAAGACAAGTGCATTGCAGGAAATCATTGAATAGCAAAACAAAATACAAATTTTGTACATAAAATGTTGATATAATATTGTAAATTCTTCATCTTTAACATGTTTAACCCAAAAGAATGTATGTTAAAAGACGATATAAAATAAATTTAGTTGTAGTTGAATTTTGCTTTAATAAAGAATATCCTGCTAACATTTGGCGGTTAAAATACTAAAATTTAATGTAAAAAATAGCAATTATGAGACAGATGTAATCTGATCATATGTTAAGAAATAAACCATAACATTGTTTGAAGCTCAAAGTACACACTTGAAAAACAGGAACGTGGTTCAACCGATTATCGTTTTAGATTGACAAAGTGGATATATTGAACATGTGAAATGTTACAAATTAGAAATTTAGACCCTCTAACGATCAAAAGTTCACGTTTTCGACCAAAACACTTAGGGATCGATAATTTCAGATGTAATTCTGCATAAACGAATTTTGGTACACGGGTTTTGTTTTTGTCAAATGCTTGTTTTATTTAATATTAGTACAAAAACAAGTGGGCTATCACTAGCTGGTGGGTACAATAAATGAACACAACACGTTATAAATTTAATGCGTCCGAAGCGCTTTTCTGGATTTACCTTCATCAGGAACGCTTAAAGCCGAATATTTGATTGCCAAGAATGTACAATTATCCCTTTAAATAAATACTGACTGTCTTTTGGAACATCTATCAAAAGAAATATATGCTGTTGATAATTAAAAAAAGCAATTCAAACGGTATTTTTTCGATTAAATCAAAGCAATTTCGGATCCTTTTTTAAATTCTTACAATTACTTTTCAGTTTAAATTGTCTGTACCTACAAGTATCTACAAAACTTGACTCCTACATACAATGGATTTAACATCCCCAAACGATTCATTAATCATGTTTGCTTTTTCTATTGCTATTTTTAATTCGTTGAATCCTAGTATTTAGCATCCACCCACATTATAGAACTTCAAGTATTTTGTTTATTTTTATATTTTATAAAAAGATATTCAAAGGAAAACAAGATAAATCTGATGTTTGAACGAAACGATTGAATCAGAAAACAATTCAATTATATTTATTCCAATATCAAATGTGGTATAAAAATCGTTGTTTTGTTGTTGTATTCCATTTCGCACCAAAGACCTTCTCGAATTTAAAATGGCAATCATACAAGTAGAAAATTTGGCATTCTTTACAGTATTGTGTCGCTCACTTCTTTTGTAGAAGAAGTGAGAAATGTGAGTATGATTTTGTTTCTTCACCTTTTGGGGATTTAGGATGAGCCTTCGTTATCTTTACACCTCCATAATGTAAAATTGCTACTTTCAATGTAAGAATACATATTTCTACTTTTGTCCTAAAAATACAGTAATAAATAAAATAAGAAACGAATTTTGCAACAAAACCACAACAGAAATCTCGTCAAGGACAACACAATTCACCAAAACACACATTGATAAACACGGACAACAAATAAGAAAAAGTGAAGAAAATACGTAAGTTTAATAATCTAGTTGCAAAGATTTACCCCTGAAAACACTGAGAAATTGAGCTCTTCAAAGTTCTGCACGTTCCCCATGAGGACGATACTAATCATATAAACTCTCACAAGAAAACTTTCTGATAAATATTAATAATGAACAAAACAAGTTGTTTTCTTCTAAATATGGAAATGCAAACGGAACCTTAGAACGCTGCTTATTTGAACGGTAAATTTATTGTACAGTTCTGAAACCAAAACCTTTTAATAATTTCAATTAATATATATTTGCTAGATCGTTGTTATGGGTTTTCAAATAGGGGTTTACATAGAGATTTTGAATTGTATCGTAGTTGGTATGGAATGTGTATCCAAATCTTAAAAAGGAATAAAATACATTTATTTCGAATTGTGTTCATTCTTCATATATACAGGAAAGATTATGTGTATTAATATATAAGAACACAATGTACTGTTGAAAACATACAATTTACATTCATATCTACTAGTAGTTAAATGTCTATCAAAATAAATATATGCCGATGGGTTTATTTTATTTATTCAGATGGAAATTAAGATATTTCTACAGCAAAGTATATTTATGTATTTATATTCATATTACAGAATTTCTGTAAATGCACTCTCAAGAATAATATTAGTTACGAACAAAGGCTTATGGTGTAAAGTTATGTATAATATAAAACTCACACACACGAAATATAGAAGAAATCTTAAGGTGAATGCAATTTCTGGTACTCAAGTTTTGAAGAACGCATCTTTTTAAACAATAAAGTTCTTGATGTGTGTAACAATTTAGCTTTACTGTGCAAACCGTCAGACGATCAGACGTTCGTGAGGATCAAACACATGCTTACCCTATTGGAATTAAAATTCCGGAAGGTTTCGCCATATACAACTAAGATAATATATTTTATAAAGATAAAGAAAGAGCTTTTGTTTAGTATTAATCAGGTGTAAACATCAAACATTCGCATATCATTAATCTGTCTCTATAAATAGACATTCAGTACCTTATCTTTATAACAATTTTAAGAACGCTAGCTGATACTGCATATACAGGTGTCAGACCACCAATTCAAAACCCTATATACTCAAACATTGTTTAGCTCACTTGGCCCGAAGGGCCATGTAAGCCTTTACCATTACTTTGGCGTCCATCGTCTGTCGTCGTCGTCCGTCGTCCGTCATCCGTTAAATTTACAAAGATCATCTCCTTTGAAACTACTGGGCGAAATTTAACCACACTTGGCCACAATTATCAATGGGGTATCTTGTTTACAAAATATGTCCGATGTTCCAGCCTGCCGACAAACATGGCCGACATTGCTTAAAATAGAACATAGGGTAAAATGATATGTTTGTCTATTATCTTGAAAACCGCTGTAAATAGGAAAAATCTGACAGATGCAAAAATGTTAAAAATTATGAGATCTACCTAATGACTACTGACATCAAAACTGTCAGACGACTCAACTATTCCATTTTTGCCTATTGTCTTGGAAATCATAATAAATAGAGATACTTTATATAGCAAAATTATCAGCAAGACAAGATCTACAAATAGGTCATCATGGTCAAAATTCTCTGACAACTCCTTATTGGAGTTATTGCCCTTAATGACGATGTTTATCAATTTTTGGGTTTATGTCTAATGTCTGAAAAACTGAAATAGATAAATAGAAACTTTTAAAAACAAAATGATCAGCAAGACAAGATCTAAAAATAAGTGAACATGATTAAATTCATTTGATTCCTTATTACCCTTAAATAACGATTTTTACCTCTTTTTTTGTGTTTTTGTCTAATATCTGAAAACTGTAATAGATAGATAGAAACTTAAATAAGCAAAATGAGCAGCAAGACATCATCTACAAATAAGTCTTATGACTGTAATCATCAGTTCTCTACTTATTAGAGTTACTGTTCTTTAATGGCGATTTTACCCATTTTAGTGTTTTGTCGATTATCTTGAAAACTATTATAGATAGATAGCCACTTTAAATAGCAAATAAAATATTAACCAGAGATGTTTGTCCTATTCTTCTTCACATTGTTGGAGAGTGTCCATTGTAGAAGATGCACATAGACCTAGGGGAGCGACACAGGCTCTTTAGAACCTCTAGTTTTCAATTTTAACAGCTTTCTAAATATTTTTGCCTTAAGTTTAACTTTATAGAAACCATGTATATCCTGAATTCTACATGTATCACCTTTCTATATGCCAATTTTGAAGCAGTTTTAAAGTCTTGTAGTGAAACAAGAACGTGCGAAAGTCAACTGCTACTACGAATTACCCCTGGTTTTCTGGATATCTTAAATAAGTATACTATGGAGGCATTAATCTTCAATTTTAATGGACAAGTAAATTTTGGCTAAAATTGTCTAAATATATTAATCTTTCACCAAAGTTTCATTTCTGCAAATATTTTCGTTAGTTTAAGTAAACAATGACACCAAAGAACTATTTTTTGTCAGAGTAGGGCTACATTTATTTTCTAAATTGGAGTGGTTGAATTGGTGGTCTGACACCTTAGATCAGTTGATTTTACCTAACCCGAATAATTCAATCCTTCCCCGTAATCGACCTCTCCTACTCCCAAATAGTCATCGTAAAGCAGCGGAATATAATTTCTGAATTATTCGGATTAGATTTTAGCGTTCAGAATACCTCCGATTGAAGTCGTATTCCTGAGGTATTCACGCAATTAAGATAAAACGAAATTAACATACACTGCTTTCATTAATTTCTTAAAGGAAAGCGGGCTATGGAATTTTGTTAAAATTGGTTTGAAATGTTTCTAAGGAATAAATTCCTCATGTACTAAACTCTTTTCAATTTTCTTCTGGTTGTATGCGTCACTGGAACACACAAATTCTGTGTATATATAAGCAAATAGTCGTAGTAATAGTGCTTCGATTTGTTCAATCTTCTGTTTCCTGTGTTGTGTTTTGTGAACTGTTGTTTGTCTTTTTGTCGTTGTGATTTTTATTGAACAGTTGGTAACTTCTCATTTATCAACAACATTAAAAGGACTAAAATTTCCGTGTGTATGTCTTTGTGGTTTGTTAGTGCTTTTTCTGGTTATTTGATTATTTTTCATATTTGTACTTCAATTTTATATTGATCGGCAATACATTTATTTTCAATTTTATGTATTATTTTCTTTAAATTTATTCTTGGCTTCTTAATTACCTTAGTGTGCAGGAATAAGATAATATATACCTTGACAATTGGCGTCATCTCCAAAGCAATTGGAACTGAATAAAGCTGTAAAACAAAACCAATTGGTTGGTCCAATATAGGCGGACAAACACCAGGTTTTTTGTCTGTGTCTTAAATAAAATGTAAATATCATTAGTAGTCTGTACAAATCTATTATTCTAATATGACGCTCATCTATTGCTTTGAACACAAAGCTATGTTCTAATTTCAATAAAACATGGGGTGCACGTGCAATGACGTCACAATAAAAATTGCTATGTTAGTAGTAGTTTGAATAACGCCGGAGATCAAAATGGACATTTGTTGGTGTTGATCGCTAGCAAATTAGATAACACCATTCTAAATGTTAGTCTTGATGTATTTGCATACTTTTAAAGCGTGAACGGGTGGATTTCTAGAACGTTTCTACATCATCAAATCAAAATGGCTGCCTTGCAAACCTGTCTTCTATGTCCGCTTCGAAGTAACAAAAGTTCTGTATTTGCTATAAGAATCGAAATAATTCTTTCGTGTCATGCTTTCTTCATTTTACATTCAATAACGCTCGGTTTAAAGATATTGACAAATATATTGCCTGCCCATGTTAAAATGAGCATATGTCATTATTATTTTGTACTTTAAACAGGCCGTCAGTTTTCTCGTTTGAGTTGTTTTACATTTGTCATTTCAGATTCCTTTTATAGCTCACTATGCGGTATGGGTTTTGCTAATTGTTGAGACCGTACATTTGTTAACCTCTACGTCATTCGGTCTCTGGTGGAGAGTTGCCTCACTGGCAATCATACCACATATTCTTATTTTTATATATAGAGCATGACATGAACAAATTATTTCTTAAATAAAAGTAAATACTTTGAAATAATTATTTAAATATGAAAATCTTTTTTTTATTGTAAATTAGCCGAATTAGAGAAATATCGAACAGCAAACTTAAATCATTACTTCTTTTAAACATAATATCATTTTAATGCAAAAGTTACGATTATTATATCAACAAAAGTCATCATGATATTGTGAGTAATTTTACGAAGGAAAATATATATAGCGATATGTTTCAGTGATAAGTTTTGAAAACAAATGAAACAGCCTTGCTTAAAGCAGTCTTGAGATCGTGAACGTGTGTATTTCTTTTAGTGTGTTTAACTATTCGACTTGCAATTGAATATAGGATTCATATCACGTAATTTGTATGTTAATAATTTGTAGAATTCTTCTTATTTTCATAGAAATAAGTCCTCAACCCAGCATTCGAAAAAACGATTCAATAACATTAAATAATGCATGTATCAATTATCTGTCTTATAATTGGTAAAGAATTTAACCACAATTGTTGATGCAATACCACAATAAATATTATGAATCCGTAGGTACATATCTGCCCTAAGACAGCCGAAAACATACTCCTTAATTGTAAATTAAAAAACATGCTGATCGTATATTCAATAGACAAAACTAATAGGGAAAGATATTGGGGCAAAGGGACCGGCCTGTTATGGTCGAGAGTTTGTGTTTTTGTTTTTTTATCTTGTTTAAGACTGCTGGACTACGTTTATTTTCCTGTAAAAACGGATCTACAACTTAATTCAAAATAATCTTTCGGTAGTAGGAACAACATATCCAAATCCCATACCAAATAAATTTAACAGTGTCTTTATTTTGAAAATGACATCACAACATATTATTTGTTACAGTTTTGTTTTCAATCAGTTTTGGTAACAGGTCCTACATGTAGATATAATATGTTAGTCAAGATTTTTAAGCTGGCTTCATTTTGTCGACAGAAGATACCAAATGAAAACTAAAAATTTAAATCGACCAAAACCAACAATACCATTGAAAACGGAAAACAACTAACAACAATAACCAAAAGACTACATAGAAATTAAAGACTAAGCAAAACGAAGCCGAACAAAGAAACCGGGGTATTTTTGGAAAGGTGAACAGATCTGGCTCCATATGTGGCACCCGTTGTATTGCTCATGGCTAATGCAAATTCTGTTATTTCCCATTCAATGATGCTACAATCAAGGAAAAGAAGATGAATTGATTGTTGGTACTATCTATCATAATGATTGGTAAAACCTAATGATTTATGTTTTTCCATATGCAAAAGAAACTGTCAATACTGTTTTTAGATAATCAAACAACAGAGCAAATACTATAACAGTTTATCCTCAGTCAACCATTGTAGAGTTTTTTACTGTTTTGCTGCTTTTCTTATCAAGAAAGACATTTATATTTAGAAAATTATACGTTTATCTACATGTATAGATTATATTAACCACTTTTATAATAATTATATATCGATTAAAGTTAAACAGATGTCAGGACTACACAACCAGGAAGATAAGTCTATATTATGTACCATGTTTGTATCTTTTGTTGGCTTATAAGTTACCAATTAAATCAGCGAAAAAGGCAAAATGTACTATTGTATAAGTAATATTTTTAAAGAAATTATTCGTGTAGACATAGAGAACATAATCTACACTAAACATCTGATTTCTAATATAATCAATGAAAACAGAAAAATAAATAAAAGTTTACTTCATACTGTAGAACAAAGCGCCATGAAATAACAAATATAACATAATATAAAGAAAATGAAAAGTATTAATATCTTTCTCTTGTAAACAGAATTACTAGTGGTACTTGATGGTTACTCGTTTTAAAATAAGTTTTGGAAAGTATCCAGGAAGAGGACATCTCACAAAAACGGATTGGTTATTGTCACCTGTCTAACCATAAGACATTGCCAATTCATAGACCAACGGTACTTGTAAATTATTTTGTTCTTATATATGACCAAATACGAATGATTCAAAAGAAAACAGTTTTTAAACTTTTTGTTTTAAGGTGCGAGATTTTCTCGCTGTGTTGAAGACCCATTGGTGGCTTGAGCTGTTTTCTGCTCTTTAGTAGGGTTGTTGTCTCTTTGACACATTCCGTTTCCATTCCCAATTTTATTTCGTGTTTCGAAATAAAATAGCATATTACAATACACGAATTACTTCCGTTCGTGAGTTTGCTCACTACTAGTCCTATTTGTCGATAATTCCTAGTTGATCAATTAAGAAATTAATAATTAACTCCTCGGGCATTCAATTTAGCTATTAGTTCCTTTTGTCATAAAGATCATCTTTACCGTTTGTAATTAATGCACCCTCGATTTCAAATATTTGGGTTTGAGCATTCTTATGAGGTTAAATCCAGAAAAGCGCTTTTGACACAAGAAACTTCTTCAATCCTCAGTAGAAATCGTAGGTATTGGTCACGGTTTCGATTTTGGTTTCAGCTTATGGAGAAAATGCCTATTAGTGCAGCACAAATTAGACATAATACATGTATGAGTTGGTATCAATGACTTGCAGCTTTATTGGGAAGAGGTGAACAAAGCACACGTTTACAAATGTTGATAATTATAAATTGATGAAGATTTAGGAATGCAAGTCACAGTGAACAAAACTAGATCATTTCGAGGTCAATATACAGGCTTCAGCAATAAACAGATGTATTTATACTATGTAAACTTAATAGACATAATGATCCGTCCAGAGAAGCGTGTTCAGCCTTAGTTTTTGGTGGAGATCGTACAGCTCAATTCTAAGTGTTTATGTTGTGTGAACGTCGTTATTGTGTTGTATGTTTAACTTTAACTTATGATTTTAATAATCTCGTTTTGCATCTTCTTTTCCTTTTTTACTCTGTATTACAGAAATGGTCGTATCAGGTACATATTAAATTTTCTAAACAATAGTCTTCACTGACCAGTATTACACAAGATAAAGTATTCACGAACTTTATTTGTAAACAGTTATTGTCTTCATTAACTATTGTATGATATTGCTCATGTAGATTTGTAAATAAAATAATTGTTTTTTTATTGCTTCATGTTATATTGGTATGAAGACATAAGAAATGCTAACAAGTAAATTGATTAAAGAATATGTCCTATTGCACACATTATGCAATGTAAATAAGGTGATATGCAACTTAGAATTGAAAAATCAATTAAAACAATAAATAATGTTGTACATCTGTGACAAGTAGAAACTGAATTTTCTTTAAACATTTCAGTTAATGAAAACAATGATTTCTGTTATGGCACACCGGTAACCGGATTTCACCCGAGCGAGATATCCGACTCCGTATGCCCTTATGTTGAAGCACCAGTTAAACTTAGAAATTATTTTAAGGACTTGTTGTTTAAACTGAGCATCTCTACAATGAGAACATCTAGCGTTTTAAGGTTACTGATTTAAACAAAGTTTTCCAATCAAGATGATCAAATAGGACATTAAATCACCACAATTTTAAAAGTGACATATTCAAAGAAGGTGTTGCATTATTTTGAACTGTTTGTGACGTTCTAATTGGTCAATACGTCTTTACAAGAACGCTGAGACTGTGCAACGTATTTTTACGAGTCCAAAGTCTCAATGTTTTAATGGTCAAGTAAGAGATATTTAGTCTAGAAGCGTTGAATATTCTGAGATTATTACTATATCTTCACATCTATGTATATAAATATAAGCTATGACTTACATATCCATAATGAATCAAACTAAGCGCAACTATCCAAATCGGCCACATAACTGAAAATTAGACAGAAATTACTGGCGTCTTCTCAATAGCGAAAACCGCACGTCTTTAACTTTTGAAATGTAGTCAAAGTAAAGTCTATCTTTTTGTTTTACAGTTGAATAGAAAGCATATGTACCTTTTGCAACACATATGCATAAAATGAGGCAAAACAAGTAATACAATGGTTGAATTCACATTTTTTAAATAAAAGAAAAACATATGTTTTAATTCAGAAATTCTGTATTATTAACAAAAAGCTGGTATTGATTCATTGTCGGGAAAATATAATTGTTCATTCCGATTTGTTTTACATTTTAGTTAAAATTACACAGTGGACATGTGCGTTTTTAATAGCTTTAAATACATTTATGTTAGACTAGATAAGTAAAATTACATTACGACTATTGAACTTAAAATAAATCAGTATAAACGTATTGTTAAATCTATACCAAATTTTAAAATTGTTAGGTTAACAAACTAATCATTATATTTTGTAACACTTCTTAAAATCACATATTGACATAAACCCTCTATTTTTGTGCTTTTCAATTCTTGCAAACTGATTGTTTGGTTGGATTATTCTTATTTTTATGTTGCAATGCATACTGATAATAAGCTCACTTTAAAGGCAAGCTATCGGCGTTTTAGGATGCTTGAATGTGGTAAAAGAACTTTAACATTTAAAAATTCAAAATGAAAAATAAATACTTATATATAAAAAGAGAAACATTATCCTTTAAAATGACAGAATAAAGTTTGTTTTAAATTTTGTTTTCAACTGTTTTTGGTATGAGCTGTTTAATTTGATTTACTTGGTAAGTCCAAGTCGGAAATTGACTGTATTATGTCGGAAGTATTTCAGTATCCTAGCGCTATAAGATGAAGAATCTGTAAGCTGTATCTTTCATTGTGATTAGGCATCTATTTTGGAAAACATATAAAGATGAAACGTTGAGGCTACAGGAGAGGGATAGCTTATTGTCATCTGTATTACGAAAAAGGGACAAAAATATAGCCTGATTCATATCACTATTTGTCAAAAGGAGGAAAAACACCAAATAGAAAAAAATAGGTCAAATAGAAAACGACGAACATCACGACAATTAGAAACAAGAAACCGTTACACATAATACTATTAACACACGTGGGTTCAGACAATTATTTTCTAAACTAAACGAACACCAAAGATGTTTTACTGTTATTATAATTGTTTATTGATTGAAGAAGAACGAATGCAAAGAGTACGTAATCAGGAAGAAAAGTGTATATTATGCACCATGTTTGTATGTTCTTGTTGGTTTATAAGATACCAATCAAAATCAACATAGAAAGTGCATTACACTGTTGTTTATGATATTTTTCAAAATTGATTTTCTCGTGTAGAAATAGATGAAAAATAATGTTCTATTTTTATAGTTCAGAACAGTAAAATGTTAAGTTTTTTCAGAAAACTATCAATAAAATGAAAAAATATGTTTTTCTTCAAAACAAAGCACCGCTGAATAAAAGCAATATAAAAACAAAAGAAAATATTTGATGTAATTTACACTATCCAAAAAAGTATAACAAAAATATCGAACACTACCACAAATGTGACACCAGTAGAATTTAGTTTTAAAATCTGGTAATTGTGTATCAATATACACATGATAAATGTGTATCAATATACACATGGTAAAATTGTATTAATATACACATGGTTAAATGTGAGTTATTATTTTCCTGGTAAAATGTGTATCAATATACACATGATTAAACGTGTATCAATATACACATGGTTAAACGTGTATCAATATACACATGGTTAAACGTGTATCAATATACACATGGTTAAACGTATCAATATGCACATGGCTAAACGTGTATCAATATACACATGGTTAAACGTGTATCAATATACACACGGTTAAACGTGTATTAAAAAACCACATGGTTAAAAGAGTATCAATATACACACGGTTAAACGTGTATCAATACGCACATGGTGTTATATGGTTTATAATGATAAGTTTTATTGGTTGATTACATTTTTACCATTTAAATAGGTGCTCTGTACCTACAAGGTTGGTACATGTCAATATTTAATTGTAAAAATTCAATACATGTACAGATTTCATTATTTTATATCATATGGTTCATTTAAAAGGAATTTTGGCCATATAAACCAATTGTGAAAAGGCCACATATTCTGGTTGTTTTATTTATAGATGCCAACTCAGAGATCTAGAGTGAGGAGAAGGTGGCACCTACAGATCTGAGGGATGTTGACCCTGTTCAATTGATCCCTGACATAGTTGCACCACAGCCAAGACGGCGAAAGCGTGCAAGGGCTGATACCACCCAAGTACCAGCTGATCGACCCGTTCCACCAGTGCAGCAACCAGCAGAATCACTACCCCAGATTCCTTTAACGCATCCATCAGCAGACCAAATAGCTGCCGCAATGATTAGCCAGCTGAAAGATTCAGGTGTTCAACTTACCGTCAACAGAGAACCAGTACCGGTAACAACAAACTTTCTGGCGAATTATCTAACAGATGGGGTTTCACATGAGAACATTGGGAAAAGGGACTTACACAATGCAGAACCAATACAAATTGCAGAAAGTCAACCAAATTCATCATATGTATTGGCACCACCACTGGTAACAGATCCTGATATGTTAGCTTACTCAGGTCAAGACACAGTTGAAGGTCCATCACCCGCTTTAGGCATTGACAATTCCACAATGGGTAAAACAGCTTCATATATTTTACAGAACACTTTACCTCTAGGTTTTAATGTAGATGAAAAAATAAGGAGAGACATTTGGTCCGATTTATATCTGGATTTGATAAAACTTTCACCAAATTTTAATGAGGAGGAAAATGATGACATTCTGTTTAGAACAAAATCTGTTAAAATTTCAACAACTGCAAAGGCAAAACAGTTAACCAACATTCACCAATGGACAGCAGCTTTCGATATATTTATGTCTATTCAACATGTTAAATATCCTCATTTAATTCTCAGTTTGATCAAATATGCATATAATATAAGGGCCATGTCAAAACAATTTGGTTTTCACATGGCTAGGTCATATGACGAGGCTTTCCGCAGGGTACGCAAAGTGATGAGGTTTGATTGGTCTAATGTAAATGATGATTTATGGCGTACTGCCTTTTATGAGCATTTCAATAGCAGTCAAACCTCAAATGGTAACAATAATAATAGAATAAATAGGCAGGTTGGAACTTCTCCCTTTCCAAGACAGGCTCAGCAGCAAAATAATCCATTCCCAATGGGGTACTGCTGGGCCTACTGCAGATCAGGAGAATGTGCCAACATGGCAACATGCAGACTCAAACACGAATGTGTCAGATGTTCCAAAAAAATGCAACAACTTCATGCAGGGAAGGGTCTTCAAAATTCAACAAGTCTGCCTACACCAGTAAGGGTAAATAAGCTAAACCATTTTTTCAGGGATATGACAGTAATCTAAAATACAGATTGGTTCATGGTTTCAAATTTGGGTTTAAGTTAAATTCATCCTTAATTCAAACAGATAAAGTTTTCCTAAGAACCATAAAAGTGCCAGAGAGAATCCTGACATAGTAAATAAGAAAATTTCAAAGGAAATTTTAAAGGGTAGGATAAGAGGGCCTTTTAAAGACCCACCATTTGAAAATTTCATTTGCTCACCTTTAGGTCTAGTTCCCAAAAAGAGGAAGGTTCATTTCGTTTAATTCATGATTTATCTTTTCAGCACTTTTGTTTTGACATGAATTATCATTGATATGGTCATAATTATCAATTAAAATTTTCGAAATACTAAGGCTTTTTTGCCTCAGGAATATATTACCTTAGCTGTATATGGTAAATATTTTAGGAATTTTTGATCCTCAATGCACTTCAACTTCGCACTTTATTTGGCCTTTTTAACTTTTTTTCGAGCGTCACTGATGAGTCTTTTGTAGACGAAACGGGCATCTGGCGTACAAAATTTAAATCCTGGTATCTGTGATGAGTTTATATAGAAACAACACAGACATTGAAAATGAAATACAATTACACATAAAAGTGATAACAGAAATAATCATTAATATTGAACTGAACAAGAGACCACATCAACACCAGCACCCGACTAATCCGAGAAAATGTACGCCAAATCATTCATAAAGAAAACATCAAGATAATCTGACTTCCTATTGACGATTATGACATTTTGTCTAAGTGTAAACTCGCATTAACAGGAAACGCTTACCTTGTGAACGCATCGGTCTCGACCGCTTGTGAGTTCATGCGATCCCTTCGTTTTTGTTTGATACCTTGATTTATCTTCTCAACCAATTTATGAGATTTGAACATCGGTAAACTACTGTTGCATTAATTTGCTACAGGCTTAAATTGTGATTGGGTTCAACCAATATTTTGTAAGCACACCGCCATTCGTTATTTAGACAATATGTCGTAAATAAAAAAATGATAAATCTGTACAGGCCAGCTGCCTGTTGGATTCTGGATAACTTCAGCAAGGAAATAAAAATACGGCACATTAATTTAAAATAAGGGTCAATGTGACCACTTATAGAGAAAAAAAAACTAAATAAGGTAGCCATAGCTGTTAGTTTCAAAAAGTCTGCTTATGAAATTTGATTTAAATGAACAGTTTTTGTGAGAGCCCAGAAAGTGTTTGAAGTCGTCTCCCACTGTAGAAAACCCCATTTAAACCATAATAAAAAGCATGCTACGCATTAAGCTCTAGCTATTAAAAATGTCTATCTCGAATTTAATATTTGATATTTTTTTCATACCATTAACGACATAACAAGAGAAGATGGAATAAGTAATATCGTTTAATATTAACCAGTTACGAGAAACAAAATATCCGATAAAGATAGAACGAACATTAATTACGACTACCCAAATCGACCACATAGGAGAAAATTACTTGCTTCTTCTCAGTAACGAAAACTGCAGTAATCAAAGTTTTCAAACTCTAGTTAGAGTAATGTTTATCGATTAAGTTACCGCCAATTTGAATACTTCATTATTTAACATTTGTAAAGGAAACATATGTTTCTATTGCCATATATAGGGATACTATCAACGAAAGCAATAATACAATGGTTCGAAGTCAATTTTTTAAGAAAAGATAAAAATAAGTGCACAGTAATTCAGTAATACTAAATTAAAACCATTGAATGTGGAAAAAAATCCTTTGGTGAGTGCATTTCAACAAAAAGTTAATTTTGGGCGCGGTAACATAATTGTGTACAAACAATTCACATAAAAGCTGTCTAGACTTACAGAATTTTTTGTCCTCTTTTTAAAAAAAAATAAGTGCATTTTTGTTTTCAAACAGCCCAATAGAATCATATATGTTTGCTTAGTATAGATTATTGAAATTACATTGGAACATCCAAATAAAATAATCGGTATAATTCGCATTTTTAAAACTGACCAATAAACACCAGTTGATGAAGATCAAATTTTTAAAATGGCATAATCGAAGTTTTTTAAATATCCGTAGTATAACATCATTTTTATTTAGCTTTTCCAATGTTGGCAAATTTTGAGGTTTAGGTTTTTTGTGAATTATAATTTTTAATAAAATATTTTTTTTAATTGATAAAAATTCCCTTTTAAAAGTAAGTTTTTATGAATCATGTGTCTGCGTTAATAAGCATCTTACAAATTAGTCAAGTATTCATTTGGGATCCGCAAAAAAAAATAGTTTGTCGCGTTCTTTGTTTCCTTTTTTAACGATTTAGCTACTGGAATTAGATCTAGATACTGGAATATCGTGTGATAAGGAAAAGAACAGTCTTCCTTATATACAAACGACATAGTTGTACTGACAGAGAACGAAAGTAATACAGTGTTGCTTAGATGTTTTGTACAGTCGGTGCCAAGTTGGAGACTTAGTGTATTGGTCAAAATCAATTTATCATGCAACTTGTAAAACAGCGTATATGTCCCACAAAACAATTTTGATTTTAAGACTGGAACTAACAGGTATGTTTACAAATTGTAAGTCAATACCCATGTGCAGGCGTAATTTTTCAGGATAAAATAGATTATAATGTTGCTGGAGGACGAGCACTAGGAATGATGATATAAGAAAAATCACAGTTAAAGGACATTGGATTTAAAACATTTGAAACACTTTTCGAGTCTTGCGTCGTACCAGTTATTGATTACTGTGCAGGTGTTTGGGTATTTATAACATATCACTTCATTGAAGCTCAAAACAATGTGCTGTTAAATACTGGTTGGGGTTACACAGAATAGCATTATTTGTTTTCTGTTAACAGTGAACTAGGATGGTAACATCCTACTTTAAGACGATGTATGGTATGAAGATGGAATCGCCTTGTGAAAATGGACCATGGTAGATTTACGAAAAAAGTTTTTTTGAATCTATATATAGTGGAGCTCTTAGATAAAGGAAAATTTTTCACAAAGTCGACATGGAGAGTTGCTATAAAATAAAAATGTAAGCAATATTTAGCTATTTAAAACGACACTTATGGAATATTGTGAAAACGATTGTATTGGTAAAATAGCTACTTAGGACTTACATTACGATAAAAAAAATAAGTACGAGACTAATCTTTATTTCAAAATCAAGAACGAACATTTATGGCACAATTTCGCTGTAGTTTACTACGGTACATATGCGCATGAAACAGGACGATTTAGAAATGAGGCAAATGATGAACGTTTCTGCACCATATGAGATGACGGATTAATCGAGGATGAAAAACATTTCCTACTTTATTGTAAAGCTTATGTACAACGATTTTTGAAACTAGTTTTTGAATCAATTAACATTGACAGAAAAAAGAGGCGAAGGATACCAAAGGGACATTCAAACTCATAAATCGAAAAATAAACTGACAACGCCATCACTAAAAAAGAAAAAGACAAACAGACAAACAGCAGTACACAAAACACAACATAGAAAACCATAGACTGAGCAACACGAACCCAACCAAAAACCAGGGGTAATCACTGGTGTTCCAGAAGTGTAAGCAGATCCTGCTCCACATGTGGCACCCGTCGTGTTGCTCATGTTAGTACAAAACCGGCGATAAGTGTAATTCGGTAGGTTACATTCTGGGAAAAGGGGACGGGATTGTGGTTAAGACAATTGGAACATATCCGTAGTCATCTGTGAAACGGATATTTCATAACGATCAACCAACTCGTGATGGCGTCCGTAAAATTTACGAAGGGACGGTTTCAACTTCACCACTTGGAACTCTTGGTTAAATAGCTTCCTTGTGTGCAGCAACCCTCTATCAAGGAAATACAAGCCTTGGAATATCGTATCAACTGGAAGAGATACTCCGTATGCAAGCGCTCCTGGAATGTTGTTACATAGAAATGAAAAGTTCACAATTGGGAAGCTGAAATAATCTCTTTTGACGTAAAGTTTTGTTTTCAACCTACCATCTTTGTCAATTTCTAGATGTAAGTCAAGATATAAGGCAGACTTAACTGTATTTGTTGTATCCTTTTTCTCAAGTTCGATGGAATAGATGCGTTCAACATAGTCACCAAATTTTGAATTATTTAGTGAGATAACATAATCTATATAGCGGAAAGTGAAGTTAAAGGACACTGCTTATTTCTTTTCTTTCTTCATAAGAAGTTCCTGTATGAAGTCAGCCTCATATGAATAAAGGAACAAGTCGGCAAGAAGATAATAATATTGATGATAGAACATTTGTTAATTTGATGATAGTATACCATAGACAAACTGTCCAATATTATTAAAAAAAATCTTCAAAAGGATAGAACTTCTTTGCAAGTAAAAATTTCACAATTGCTGATTGAAAATATGTACATATAGTTTTAAAATATATAAAGATCAGGTGTAATTCAAAATGATTATTGTATTGATAATATGATTATCACTACGGACTGAAAACGAACTATATACATTTAGACGGATTAAGTTTTACAAAATACCCATATTTTTATGACAATAAATCCCACAATGCATAAATATGTTATCTATACTGTATCATCTTTAAACGATGACATAATTGGATATTTAGAGCGTGGTATATTTCTGTCGTTTGTAACGTCACTATTGGCATAAGGATTAGTGTCCTGTTGAACTGTGCTTGTATTAGCATATGGATTTGTCTCTTTGTCTTTTTCAAATTGTCGTAAACATTAGATCTTGGGTTAAAATCCAACTGCTCAATTTCAGTAGCTGCACTTCCGGATGGACTCGTTCTGAGATTTAAGTCATCGTAAGTGTCATGATCACCTATTGCATCGTTCACAAATTTTTCATAATTAAACTCATCTTCGACATATGCCGTGTTTATATACAAATCAACATGAGAAAATTTCTTTTTCTTTCGGCTCTTTTTTCTTGAAGTATCTATAAACGAAAAGATAAATATACACACATAGGATAAGTCTTTACCCATCAACAAGAATTGATCATTAAATATAGGCGCAAATTGCTCCTGTTTCTGTCGCAAGTCAGGAACATTTTCAGTTGTTGTATTTTTACGTATGTTACATTATTTATCATTTTATACAATTTGGTGTTGGTTACAGCTCTTTGACAATCTTTGTTATTCGCTCAATAGACTTGGGAATAAAGCTCAGGCTCTGTTTCTAGATGATTACAGCAATCTCACGTTATAACTTTTCTGCAAAAGTATACCACCAAGTGATCGGTTTTCCTGGAGTATTAACTGTACCCTCTTCCTGCACATTGTGTTAATTCCTTTAATGTTATGAATCCCAGTTTGTGATGAATATTCATAAAGACCTAACTGAACACCAATTGATATATATATATATATTATTTTGAAATACCCTTTTGTTAACAGTGCAGATTTATTTTAATAAACAAATGAAAGTTATACAGCTAAACCCACTTTTACTCTTTTAATATCTGAAATTATTTCTCATTTGAAAAGGTCTTTCAATCTGCTAATACTTAAATTTACAGTATATAAGCTTTCGTGCTTACTCCGGGATTTTACAATATCACATAAGATTGGGAATGGAAACGGAGAATGCGTCAAAAGACAACAACCCGACCAAAGAGCAGAAAACAGCCCAAGGCCACCAATGGGTCTTCAACACAGCGAGAAAATCCCGCACCCAGAGGCGGGCTTCAGCTGGCCCCTAAACAATAATGTATACTAGTTCAGCTAATGGACGTCACACTAAACTCCGAAACATATAAATGAACCAAAATTAAAAACATACAAGACTAACAAAGCCAGAGGTTCCTGACTTGGGAAAAAATGCAGCGGGGTTAAACTTGTTTTGTGAGATCTCAATCACCCCTATAGCTCTAGCCAATGTTGAATAAACAAACACACATCAATACGCCCAGTAAAATTCAGTTCAAAAGAAGTCCGAATCCGAAGTTAGAAAGGTAACAGAAGAAACTAAGCAAAATGACAATAATCAACATAAATTAACAAAGGACTACTAGCAGTTACTGACATGTTAGCTCCAGACCTCAATTAAACTGATTGAAAGATTATGTCTTCATCATATGAAAATCAAGCATAATCCCTCCCGTTAGGGGTTCAGTATCATACCATCATAAAATATACGAGAAGAACATAACCCGTATCATGCCAACAACTGGTTTTAGAATAAATGTGTTTATTTCCGATGCAAAGACCCTATGAGTGAATCAATATTAATTCCAAAAATGCCATATTTAATGACCTGACAACAGTATCGTAACTCATATGCCTTCTGAATAAGTCTGTTTAAAGGTCTGGTTAGATTTTGAGGTGAATGACGACATTGTTGTGCTTTGTATAGAATATTACCATAAAAGATGGAATGTGAAATACCTGAACGCATAAGATGTCTGCACTTTGATATATATTTACGAATGATATCCTTGTATCGATGATAAAATTAAGTAAATATTTTGACAAGTTTGTGATATCGGAAACCCTGGTGTAATAATTTTCAGTAATACAGAGAGCGAATCGAACAATTTGAGATATATAAACACCATAGGATGGTGCCAAGGAAACGTCACCATCTAAAATGGATAATTAACTATAGGAAATGAAAATAATCTCTTTTATCGTAAATTTTAGTATTAAGCTTTGCGTTAAAAATATAGACATCAAGATTCAGGAAAGGGCAGTGTTCATTGTTACTATTAGCTTTATTCAAAGTCAGTTCAGCAGGATAAATCTCTTTAGTGTACATACTGAAGCCGTCATTATTAAGAGCAAATATATCATCCAAATATCTAAAAGTATTATTAAATTTTTGTATCAGATGTTCTTTCATTGGAATTCCGATAACTTGGCGATATACGGAATCTCCACAGCGAACAAAATGTTATCGAGTAAAATCCAAGTGCAGGTATCGTATCAAAGCAGGTTCAATTGACATAGTTCTTTTGTTTGTTGTTACTAAAAATGATCTAAAAGAGTTTGAACATATATATTCGCATTCTGACTTTTAAAATGCCCATTTTTAGGTATGTGAATTTTCTCTTAATGAGAATATGGGGCAAAGTGGTGTATAGGGTAGAAAATCAAAACTTTGAACAGATTCAAAATCACCAATATGAGCATGCAATTTATCAAGTACTTCCAACGAATTTTGACACTCCAAAAGTGATTAATTCCAATATTTTCAAAGGAATTATTTTAACAATTTATTACCAGGTTTTGATTGTACCAAGTGTACTAGTAAGTAGAATATAGACAGTTTAGTTGTGGAACAATGGCTTGAAGACGAAATAAATCTATATTTGTAAGGTGTTTTGTGCAGCTACGGAAGCCAGTACATAGTTGGAACTTTCATGTTATTCGGTTCTGCATGTAAAGAGGTAGCTAAAAGTAAGTTTGTTACAGATGTCATTTTCCAAAAATTGAGTCAGCTGGAATGTAGGTGAATTCGTGATTTCCTTTTGCAGAACCTCAATATAAAATTTACGTCAAACAATACCGATATTATTGGCGGCCATATCAGTCAGGACAAAACAAATTCTTTGGCGAGTTCGTTTAGCTTATGTTTGATACGAGAAATATGGCTATTATGTTTGTTGTTAGGAGTGAAATGTTCTTTGAAATGTTTAATACGAATATCAACTATATTCATTACTGAAATAAAAAAGAATCTAAGAATTTTTGTCAGCTTTTTCTCGTTTTATCCATTTCACACAGTAAGTACGGAGTGAGTCGTTGATGATGTTACGACACTCATTCCAATTGATAATTGACGGAGGACGATATCTAGGTCCTTTACTAGGGAATGATTTCAACTCTCGGTCCTGGACAATGTTAAGGTCTCATGTTATAACATTGGAACTGGGGTCATAAATGTTTTTGAATTACTGCAATTTCATGACGTAGGTGTATTAACACTGATATTAACATCTTTACACAGGAGGATTAGTTTTAACTAATGGGGTTATCCTCTTGAAATAAAAATAATTTGTTTATTTATCTTATTTATTTATAGCACAGCGAGATCCCCAGATCTCCCCTCGCCGATCTTATGTCCCTGAATTGGATGAAGAATGTTCTGAACTGTTAAAATTAATTGCTTCTAATTTGTTTGTAGTTCATATATGTTGGTCACTTTTTCTCCTTTATTCTCGTTACTTTATTGCAACATAAACATATCTGATTATAAAAAGGATAAATGTGTCCCGTGATTGCATGTTATTTCGAAATCTGCACCTTAATTGTATATGCTAAGCGGTGCAAGCTTTTTTTTTAAGCGAAAACTTGTATATACATCAAGTTGATGTTCAGTAAATAAATATATGTTGTCAAAAAATTACTGTATATTTGGTCTTTCAATCGCAAAAGCACACAACTTTTGCAACAACTTAGAATATAGTAGGAGGTTGTCGCATATAAGTCTGCTGGTAAAATGATTGCATCTTCTTTTATTCTTAAAATAATGAAATACATGATAATCACTACAGACTGAAGACGAACTATATAAATTTCGACGGATTAAGTTTTTACAAAATACCCATATTTTTATGACAATAAATCCCACAATGCATAAAAATGTTATCTATACTGTATCATCTTTAAACGATGACATCATTGGATATTTAGAGCGTGGAATATTTCTGTCGTTTGTAACGTCACTATTAGCATACGGATTAGTGTCCTGTTGAACTGTGCCTGTATTAGCATATGGATTTGTCTCTTTGTCTTTTTTTAAATTGTCGTAAACATTAGATCTTCTCGGGTTAAAATCCAACTGCTCAATTTCAGTAGCTGCACTTCCGGATGGACTCGTTCTGAGATTTAAGTCATCGTAATTGTCATGATCACCTATTGCATCGTTCACAAATTTTTCATAATTAAACTCATCTTCGACATATGCCGTGTTTATATACAAATCAACATGAGAAAATTTCTTTTTTCTTTCAGCTCTTTTTTTCTTGAAGTATCTATAAACGAGAAAGATAAATACACACATAGAATAAGTCTTTTACCCATTAACAAGAATTGATCATTAAATATAGGGGCAAATTGCTCCTGTTTCTGTCGAAAGTCAGGAACATTTTCAGTTGTATTTTTACGTATGTTACATTGTTTATCATTTTTATACAATTTGGTGTTGGTTACAGCTCTTTGACAATCTTTGTTATTCACTCAATAGACTTGGGAATAAAGCTTGGCCTCTGTTTCTAGATGATTACAGCAATCTCACGTTAAGATGTCTCAGTTATAACTTTTCTGCAAAAGTATACCACCAAGTGATCGGTTTTCCCAGTTTGTGATGAATATTCATAAAAATCTAACTGAACATCAATTGATATATATATATATATATTATTATTGAAATACCCTTTTTGTTAACAGTGCAGATTTATTTTAATAAACAAATGAAAGTTATACACCTAAACCCACTCTTACTCTTTTAATATCTGAAATTATTTCTCATTTGGAAAAGTCTTTCAATCTGCTAATACTTAAATTTATAGTATATAAGCTTTCGTGCTTACTCCGGAATGCGTCAAAAAGACAACAACCCGACCAAAGAGCAGAAAACAGCTCAAGGCCACCTATGGGTCTTCAACACACCGAGAAAATACCACACCCAGAGGCGGGCTTCAGCTGGCCCCTAAACAATAATGTATACTAGTTCAGCTAATGGACGTCACACTAAACTCCGAAACATATAATGAACCAAAATTTAAAAAAAAACATACAAGACTAACAAAGGCCAGAGGTTCCTGACTTGGGACAGGCGCAAAAATGCAGCGGGGTTAAACATGTTTTGTGAGATCTCAATCCTCCCCCTATACCTCTAGCCAATGTTGAATAAACAAACACACAGCAATACGCACAGTAAAATTCAGTTCAAAAGAAGTCCGAATCCGATGTTAGAATAGGTAACAGAAGAAACTAAGCGAAATGACAATAATCAACATAAATTAACAAAGGACTACTAGCAGTTACTGACATGCCAGCTCAAGACCTCAATTAAAACTGATTGAAAGAATATGTCTTCATCATATGAAAATCAAGCGTAAATCCCTCCCGTTAGGGGTTCAGTATCATACCATCATAAAATATACGAGAAGAACATAACCCGTATCATGTCAACAACTGCATGGTTTTAGAATAAATGTAGTTATTTCTAATGCAAAGACCCTACGAGTGAATCAATATTAATTCCAAAAAATGCCATCTATAATGACCTGACAACAGTATCGTAACTTCTGGATAAGTCTGTTTAAAGTTTTGGTTAGCTTTTGAGGTGAATGACGAAATTTTGTGCTTTGACTTGGCATGGGTTACAACAGAGATAAATACAAAAAAGTAAAATAGCTGATCTGAAAAGAAAATGAAGTGTCGTGAGCCTCCGAGTGACCTGCTAGGGCCCATGGGCACTGGCTTATTTTCACGTTCCTCAAAAACCTAGATCCGTCATGGGGAAAAGTATTATTCAGCCTATATAACGTGAATTACAAATTATCATAACCTAGCAAAATAACCGATACATATAGTTTGTTTCGTGGTTAGCGTTTGATATCTAATCTAAACATCTCTAAATATACTATTTACCCAAAGGAACTTACTTTAAATAAATCTAACATAAACAGCAGTAGTTGTCCTTTTCTAGATTTACATTTCAATTTCTAAAGGGAAACTCCATACAAAAATTTACGACAAAAGAGACGATTTTTCATTCCCTATTGTTAATTTTCCTTTTTTGGACGGCGATGTTCCTTTGGCTCCATCATACGGTGTTTATATATCCCAACTCGTTCGTTATGCCCCTGTGTGTAGTGATGTCATATAGATTTTAACGAACGTAATCAATGTATCACTGGTAAATTATTTAGTCAGGGATTTCGTTACCATAAATTACTTAAAACATTTACTAAATTCTTTCATAGATACAAAGATTTGATTAGTAAATTTGGCTGTACCTGTAGAAATCTTATTAAAAATGGTATTTCACATCCTAAATTTTACGGTAATATTGTACTAAAAGCGCAGAAATCACTATGTGATCTGTGTAAACTTATCGAACATTTAAACAAACTTTTTAGCAAAGGTTATCTTATGAATGTTGTAATAAGATCTTTGAATATTGTTTTCATTGGCACTAACATCGGTTTTGTCATCAACAAATTAAAACGTAACTAAATTTGTATTCTTTTCGAATGGTTTTTTTTTGGGGATGTATATATACACATCCACGTTTATTTTCTGTTTAGAAATGGTTTTATCTATACATTACATCATACATATTTATTATAAGGTTAAATCCTAACTATCCTACTGCCTGTCGTTACTTTTATTTTGGCATTGCACAAGTCATGTCTTCTTTGACTATCCATGGCGTTAAAACACTAAATCCCTGCCTGGGATGTGTTTTAATTGATTTTAGTCTCTGATGCATGATTTTTTATTATTAATTGTTTTTGGCTTTTAACTAGCTTTCAGTAAATGCGAGTACTTTCGTGTTAATTTGACCTGTTGACACAATTTGTAATGCATTTCTGTTATTCAATGTTTACTTATTTTTTGTTATATCTCGTCTTACCATTTTTAATATGTACCACCTTTGATAAGTATCTAGTATGACGAAAAAATTTTCACTTCTGTACTCGTACAATGAATAACAAATTTATTTTGTAAAAATGTTTCTGTACTCCAAACAACAAAATTATTATATTTAAATTTACCTGTGTACGTTACTTTATTTAACGCCATTTTTTCCTAGGTTAAAGTTGTCTATTTGACATTGAAACATCTTTTTTATTTATATTGTGTCATAGATCAAACTTATTCGTTCAGTGTATATTTACTTTTTTTGTGTATTGTCTTTTTGATCAAGTTAAGCCATTTCAATTGATATTTATTTATTGTGTGTCTTTTTATGTTGTAATGTTATACCACTGTTTCAGGTTAGGGTGAAGGTTGGCGCCTGTTAAAACGTTTAAACCCGCTGCATTTTTATGCACCTGTCCTAAGTCAGGAGCCTGTTGTTCAGTGGTTGTCGTTTGTTGGTGTGGTTCATAAGTGTTTCTCGTTTTTATATAGATTAGACCGTTGGTTTTCCTGTTTGAATTGTTTTACACTAGTCTTTTGGGGCCCTTTATAGCTTGCTGTTCGGTGTGAGCCAAGGCTACGTGTTGAAGGCCGTACTTTGACCTGTAATTGTTTACTTTTTACACATTGTGACTTGGATGGATAGTTGTCTCATTGGCACTCATACCACATCTTCTTATCTATATATATGGGTCTCTTCCCATTCAAAGCAATGCTTACCTAAATAGAAGAAAACCACCAATCGTTGCAATCAGCAGCACTATAAGTAACACAGCAACAACCACAGCTATTATCACTGTAATGAATTGATAATCAACCAAAATTAATTCAACACACACACACACGTACAACAAAAAATATTTGATATTTGCCTATCAACTTGGTTCTAAAAATGATCTCCGTTGGAATCGAATTTTTTCTCTGCACTGTTTTTTCTCAGGCAAATAGTTTGTAAATAAACTAAATCATGAAATATAATTTAGAAGCCTATTATGTATTATCAGTAATCAAGGGAATATCAATATGAGACGAGATTATTTAGGTCGATTGAAAGTAATTCTTTGAAGTTATGTCATTTATGATGCGCGGTTACGAAACAGGCATGTCCAATTTGTGTTAGACAAAGCATATCTTATAAGCAAATGGTACATTTTTGTTTCATCACTCAGACCCTACCATATACAATAAATGATGTATTACACATACAATTATGTTGCAATAACAGTATTGGCTTGTCTGCTTGTTTTCGAAATATCTTAAAACTTTGTGAACAATCGAAGTCTCTGGATCTTTTCATTAAAAATATAAAATATGAGAAGAAATGAATATTATACTGCACTAAAAAATTTGATATAACAAGAATTTTTAGAGCTTTTACCGAAATTTGAGAATTAAGATTTGAAGAAAATATTAAGAAATAATGGGGTCTTGGCAAATATTTCGAATGCATATGGTATGGCAAATCCAGAGTGTTTACAAAATATTAAGGTTAAAGTGTTAGAAGCCAATATTTTAAACTGCCATTCTTCGAATATGTGTTCTACAAATGTTCAATATAAAAGATGTTATTGAGTATTTATTTTTCTCTGTTCTTGATGAAAATGTGTTTAGGTTACCGACTTGGGGTTTGCTGTATAGACCTTTCTGAGCAATCGGACATGCATGTATCTCCTTTTGAATTATATTTTCTTTTAAATGTGAAGTCTGTACAGCTGCTGGGGAACTGAAATGCTCGTGACTTTAAAGTGCACCGTATGCATTAGCTGACGAGCGTTTTGGTCATGACATGATTATAAATGATAAATTCTTACAGCATATGTTCAAGTTATAAATTATATCAAAGACATAATGATACAATGGTCCTTTAATGCAGTAATTGTATTGTTTGTCTCTGGTTAAATGAAATTCATTTTGATTAAGAATGCAACTCTTCCAGGAAATATCTGTCTTGCTGAATTTTGTCTGTTTTGTGTAGACCCATATGTGTTTGGTAGCTATTCAAAGATTCTTATCTTCTCGTTCAAAACTTTCCTCGAGTACTTGTCGGCTGAATTGTAATAGGTACTTAGTTTAAACAGTATTTATTAATGAAAATTACATGAATAAAATATTACAATACAATGTTAGATAAAGTTCAAATATGGGATTCGGAAACAAGTTTGGAAAAACTTATATAAATCCGTCTCCCAGGTACTTCACGTTCATTTCAACAATTTTTTGGTTGAAGCAAAATATACGTTATAATGTCGTGGTTTTTTTTTTTTAGATTAAAAATGTATATCTTGTTTACATTTAGAACTCGTTACCGGTACTGCATCTGATTATAAACAATAACTATATGCATTTATCTTCTTTTTTTTTATCATTTTGATGCAATTTAACGAAATCTAAATTGATTCAAATATAAAAAAAACCATCTGAAATACCGCCCAATTGCGGATACTTCGCCTTAACTGTTCCTCCACATTAAAAATCATATCTATATCCCTAAATTTATTAAAGGGACACTAGTACTATATTACCGTCATTCGATGTGTTCGTTTTTTCTGTTACAGTGGGACTGCCCGTTTTATTCTGTTCCATTGTTGTTTCTGTTAACATTGTGCTTTCTGTAGTCGAACTAGCTATTTTCATCGTTCTTGTCTCCATCGCTGTTGATATTATTTCAGTTGTTTTACTATCAGCTAACATTGTTGATGACTCTCTCGATGTTTTAGTAGTTTCCGTGGTGCTAAATGTCGAATGCGGAGTCGTTGAAAATGCTGACGCTGTTGATGAATCAGTAGATGTAGTGATCGTAAAAGTTGTAGCATCCGTGGTGCTAAATGTCGAGTGTGGAGACGTTGTAATTGCTGACGCTGTTGATGGATCTGTAGATGTAGTGGTCGTATAAGTTGTAGCTTCCGATGTGCTAAATGTCGAATACGGAGTCGTTGTAATTGCTGACGCCGTTGATGAATCAGAAGATGTAGTGGGTGTATAAGTTGTATCATCCGTGGTGCTAAATGTCGAGTGTGGAGACGTTGTAATTGCTGACGCCGTTGATGGATCTGTAGATGTAGTGATCGTAAAAGTTGTAGCATCCGTGGTGCTAAATGTCGAGTGTGGAGACGTTGTAATTGCTGACGCTGTTGATGGATCTGTAGATGTAGTGGTCGTATAAGTTGTAGCTTCCGATGTGCTAAATGTCGAATACGGAGTCGTTGTAATTGCTGACGCCGTTGATGAATCAGAAGATGTAGTGGGTGTATAAGTTGTATCATCCGTGGTGCTAAATGTCGAGTGTGGAGACGTTGTAATTGCTGACGCCGTTGATGGATCTGTAGATGTAGTGGTCGTATAAGTTGTAGCTTCCGATGTGCTAAATGTCGAATACGGAGTCGTTGTAATTGCTGACGCCGTTGATGAATCAGAAGATGTAGTGGGCGTATAAGTTGTATCATCCGTGGTGCTAAATGTCGAGTGTGAAGACGTTGTAGTTGTTGGAGCCGTTGATGGATCGGTAGATGTAGTGGTCGTATAAGTTGTAGCATCCGTGGTTCTAAATGTTGAGTGTGGAGACGTTGTAATTGCTGAAGCCGTTGATGGATCGGTAGATGTAGTGGTCATATAAGATGTAGCATCCGTAGTGCTAAATGACGAGTGTGGAGACGTTGTAATTGCTGACGTCGTTGATGGATCTGTAGATGCAGTGGTCGTAAAAGTTGCCATTGGTGTTTCAGTAGAAGTGTCCATTCTTGTTGTGAAGGCGTTTGTCAATATTCCTAAAGATTGATAGACGTTAGATTTATTACTAGTAATACACAATAGAAAATCATGCATTCAAGTCTTTAAATACAAATAAACAAAACAAACAGAGGAGGATTTAGGGGGCAACCACCTCCTCTTAATGGAGCTACATGTATGGTGAATGCATAAACAAGTTCCTTTCCGAACGTTGCCTTGTTGGTGCCCCCTTTCAAAATCCTGTTTGCAAAACAACGCTATTAATGTTAGATTTCAATCATCTACTTTCTGTATTTAAAACGACTTTGTTTAAATTTGCTAACCGTGGTTCAGAGTAATACATTTTTTAAATTGTAAGAAAATTCAGCAGATTAATCAGGGGGATAATTTTAATGTTACCCACTGTTCGTAATTAAGCTTATATATGCCTTTAGTTTCGTTGGTTATTACCCGTTCATCATACGCCAATATTTTTTATCTGCTATGATTTAATCGAAAAGGTTTTTTTACCGCAATTGTTTGCCAATGGTCCCATTTTTCATTCATTTGTTAATTCTGAATAGAATCTGAATTTTCAATCGTTTTATCCTAAAGGTATCTGATAGATTAAATGCTAAATCATTATTTCATATGAACAAAGAAATAAGTGCTCAATCTTAGCAGTTTCACAAACACGAGTGTGGAGATTTACAGGATAAAGGATCTGTTTACTCAGTGAGCTCTTCCAACACCCAGCACGTGCAACATTTCCGAAACATTTGTCGTGTGATCCAAAAACTGCTCATTAATTCTTCATCACGCCCTGCAAATCTGACGCCTCTCACCTCACAGCCGAGAGGGAAAATACAAAATAACCTTTTTTTCTGCGTAAACAGATGGTTCGAATAGACAAAACGAAAACCAAACAAACGCGTAATAAAATGGAAGGTCATCTAGAGGTCAACATGCAGTCATCAGCAATGAACAAGTGTCTTTATCTGAATAAATGCAGATGACACAAAAACCAAACACACAATAACAAGACAAAAACAAATGAAAAATACACAATTGCATGCGTCCGAAGCGCTTTCCTGGGTTTACCTTCATTAGGAACGCTCAAAGCCAAACATTTGAAAGCAAAGGTTGAAGAGCTTTATGACCAAAATGGTTTTCTGGATTTACCTTCATCAGGAACGCTCAAAGCCGTTCTTTTAATCCAATGATGTAAAGAACCGAAACAGTCGAAGAGCTTTACGACCAAAAAGGACATAAAAATAATGGCCAAATCCATCTAAGGTCAGCTTTGTGACAGGACATCAGACATGTGTATAACATATCCCTAGCTCTAAATTGTTCCGGAACCTGGACAAGTTGTGAATATATTTTAAAGAGCATAAGAATTATTAAAGGTCCGCCGTTTACACAAGTTTTACAGAAGAAGAAAAAAATACATGCGTAATTGTTACATGCAATACAAACAAAAACAACTAAACAAATGACGATCTTCCGGATTTGGAACTAACATAACTATCACGCATCATAGTCACGAACAGTGTTATCAAACAATGTGCTACCAATATAAGTATACCAGCAGAAAGTTAACGAAGAAAACATGAAACATGAAAAACTTACACATGATTTCACAACAGCAGCTCTTCACAAATTTTATTTTATACCTCAAATACTCTGATGGTTGGAAAAATTCTACAATAACTTTCAATCATAAATTTAGCTGAAATTAATGGAACTTTACAAGGTACGGTTAATTTAAAGAAATGAGATTGAATCGGGTCAGATCAAAATTACGACTGTCAAAGTTTGTCCATATCCAACTTCAATGAAAAGAACAAAATTATAACAATATGAGTGAGTATTTAAGAGAAAGATTTAGAAAAGCTGATTCTGAAAGGGATACGAGTGAAGAGGAATTGTAGATTGAAATTATAGCAATATTGGTTTAACATACTTCCCGTTTGAATGGTTTTACACAAGTAATTTTTGGGGCCCTTTATAGCTTGCTGTTCGGTGTGAGCCAATGCTCCGTGTTGAAGGCCGTACCTTGACCTATAATGGTTTACTTTTATAAATTGTTACTTGGATGGAGAGTTGTCTCATTGGCACTCATACCACATCTTCCTATATCTATGTTATATAAATTTACCGTGCAATATTATATAAATAACACATAGCTGAGAGAGTGATAGAGCAGATTGTTACCCCGAGAAAACATTGTCAACTGAGGTGAAGCCAAGGTTGACAATGTCTTTTCGATGGGTAACAATCTGCTCTATCACCTTCTCAGATATGTGTTATTTAATCTATTATACTGAAAGTTCTGTTATTACTGTCTATTAAATTTCAAATTCAAAGTAATAAATTATGACGTCTTGTACATAACAACCATCCGTATTTAATAAAGCGCACACTTGATCAAGCGTCTCCGTGAAGGGTAATCGAGTATTTATCATAGGATAGAGTAAATTGTCTCCCTCGTATTAACCAATCAAAATCTGGCATTTTGACATGAAGTATAATAACAGTGTTTATCTCGTTGATTTTGATTTGTAATGATTGTTTATCATATACTTGTATAAAATATTACTTAAATTTTACAGTTCAATAACATTTAAAAATATTAAAAGGCTATGAAAGGATTACTATGTTTATTGACCAGATTCCTAAGAATTTCCTCGGCGGGCTGATAAACGAACCTAAAGGCCAAGTTCACTTGAAACTCTGGAGTCCACTATAGAGTTTCAAGAGTATCACGTGAACGCACTCGAGTTGCTATTCGGAACAACTCTAAGTAACTCTAGGGTAAGGCCCTGACTAAGCATAAAAAAAGGAAAAAATCTGATTGGTTTGACGTCATTCAAGGGTTTCTCGAGTTTAACCCTGGCTCAGTGAGGCTTGGAACCGGGGTAAGAGGGGTTAACTGGAGAGGTTCGAGTAAACTCGGATTGTTGAAATCCGAGTTAGTAAAGTTAACTCTAGAGTTTCAAGTGAACTCGGCCTTATTGACTGCTTCCGGAATGTTATCACATGCCTTTCCGTTAATGTCCGTGACGTTTATCACATGCAACTTCGTGCATTTCCGGAAATTTGTTAGAAAACGACAACACAGCGCGGAAAACCGCAAGTGATTTAAGACTTTTCGCAAAATGGTTGCGGAGCAAAAATGAATTAAGATTAAACATGTTTTGAAAGTCATAAATGAGATGCCAGAAATTGTCCATGACAATTTAAAGGAAAAACTATACACATGTTTTCGGGGGCAACCATCACAGGAAAGGTGACCGTGAATATTTTTTTCAAACTAAGAACATGATAATTGTTGTAACAAGATAAATAAAACGCTTTTAATATCAATAAAAACAATTAAAGTTAGGAAATTTGTATTTGGTTGTCTGTAAATTATTATCTAAAAGTTCAAAGAAAGACAAAATTTTAATAGTTCTCGTCTGTATTTCTTCTGCTGAAGTATATGATAAAAAGATCATTACATGTCATTTTTCATATCAGACCCTTTATTGGTCCTCGTTCATGATATCAGCCCTCGAGCCTGCGGCTCTTGGGATGATATCACGACCTAGGGCCGATAAAGGGTCTGATATGAAAAATGCCATGTAATAATCTATACGTATTGTCCTCTATGTTTCAATGTTTATTGTCAAAATTGACCTTAAATGGATTTGGCTATTATTTTAAAACCCTTTTTGATCAAATAATAGAACAGAAAGGACGTGGGTATATAGCTCTTCAGCTGTTTCGGTTCTTGTACATCTTTGGCTTTCAAATAATCGTCTTTGAGCGTTTCTAATGAAGGTAACTCGGGAGACGGATTTTTAAAAAGTGGTTCAAACTTGTTTCCGAATTCCATATTTGACTACTATGTTTAATTGTATTATTATATCGACAATGTTATAATTTTCCATAATAAATACTGTTTAAACTAAATCCTTACTAAAAGTGCTTCGGAAACATGAAATTTATAAAGTGTTGTTTTCATTTTTTTTAACTTTGAACATGAAGAAATGGCAATGCATAAATTAATCTTTCAGTTACACAGTTATTCAATATTTTCTTTTTCATTTTTAATAAGGCACCGACCATTCGTGTTTTGTGTGTATTGTTTTTATTTGTTTTTTATGATGTTTTGTTGTCCTTGTTTAAGGGAGGGGAGGTCAATACAATACAAAACAATATTTTCATTTGTCAATTATGACAACCTAAAGGAGCAGAGTGATTACAAGTATAACTAGAATGTTCAAATGATTATCATAAAAATAAGGAGATATGGTATGATTGCCAATGAGATAACTATCCACCAAAGTTCAAATTATCATTTTTGTTATTGGGGAACAACAATAAATTAAAGAATATGTACAGAGATATGAAAAGGGAGACAACAAACACAGTGTGAACAGTGCAGATAGAATTTTGTTTCTGTAAAATGCTGGAGGAGCTTGAGGGCTACTCATATCTTACTAACCAACTTGATTGCATGCTCTTCTAGTCTTAATTACAGTATTGAACTATTATATTACCATATAGGATCTTCATTTGACATCAACGATATACATTTCGGGATTTTTGTTTTAATTCAAAATTTCTTGAAACAAAAATATCATGATTTTTTTTTCAGAAAGAAAGTGAAAAAAAATGTTTTTATAGAAAAGAAGGAGGGAAATGTACATTGAGTTTCTAAAAACATCTTCATGTATGTCTATAAAAGCAGGAAAACATTTTTTCCCGCGAAAGCCACCATGTCAATAACGATATCAAAGATGGATAGGAAATTGGTGGTTTAAAATATGAATAGTTTGTAACGGTCAGACACGGATTTTGAACAATATGAACATTTAAATGCTGCAAACTCTAAAGAAGTTTTCACCCCGTTAGTCCATTTCAAGTGATAAAAGCATAACATACAAATTCATCACTGAAACAATATGAAAAAAAGAGGATATGGTAAACTCTCCACCTGAGACCAAATAACGTAAAAGTTAGCAACTATAGGTCACTGTACGTCCTTTTAAAATGAGCAAAACCCATACTATAAAAGATATAAAAGCTATAAAAGAACCCGAAATGACAAATGCAAAACAATTCAAATGAGAAAACTAACGGCCTGATTTATGTACAAAATAATAAAAGAATTACAAATATGATATACAACAACAAACGTCACCCACTGAATTTCAGACTCCTGGTTTTAGACAAGCACATACAGAATGTGGTAGAGTTAAACATTGCGGGCCCCCAATCCTCCCCCTAACCTTGGACTGTGTCGTTATGTTCAGCACAAAAACAGAACAAACTATAAACATCAGTTGAAAATGGCTTGTCTCGTCAAATCGGCACAAAGCACAACACAATTACCGGTAACAAAAACACTTAAGACACAAAGTACAGATCTGAGAGTATACGCATGTATTGAAAGAAAGTTCAAAGCCAATAACAACTAATAAACTAATAATGAGCTGCGCCATGAGCGCATGATACGCCCGTCGCTTTTTCAAAGAATAAAGTTCCATAGCTCATCAACGTCATATCAGAAATTAAAAAAACTAAAGAGAGCTTATTTTGATAGAAATAAACAATTTACCAAAGTTTCATGAAAATTGGTTAAAGCGTTTTTGAGTTATTGTCCGACATGTTGACGACGGACGGACTGACAGACGGACGGACGGGCAAAGGTATATCATAAACGGGCTTATAAAAATCATGTACCTTAGACTTGAAGATCAATCAATGCACATCCAACATCCAACGGATTTATTGTGAAGACGTCATTAATAGTCAGAAAAGTACATGCCCTTGTGCAATGACAAAAAATAAGTAGGACCTTTAGTGTTTATAACTGTACAGGGATACCTATTGAGTTATTTTCGCAGTTCTTAGTATATTTCAGGCATTGATTAAAAATCAGTGTACTGATTGCGTGAACCCTGATGGTTCACGCATATATATTAATTGATGTTGTAGTCTTTCGGAATACCGGAAATGCCTATTGACTTTTCGGAATACATCTGTTCTTTTCTGTGGCTACCTGTGTAATAGGTAATTAATTGACCTAATGAATATGTATAAGCGTCTTACAGTTGCTATAGAGATAAGTATTAATCGAGACTGATTGGTATTTTACATCAGTAGTTAATTGAATTATAGTCGCATATGTTAAGATTTCTGAAATACAAGCTGTATAAACATTGGACATTAGACTTTTAAGCGAAAAATTAACGTCAATAGTTAGGTGTTTTTAAGATTTTAAAACGGAATCATTTTAGCGAAATTAGAAAGAGCTAAGTCCGTTTATGAAGTAATTAAGGAGTTTTTAAAAATTGGTCCTATTCTAATTAAAATAGCAAAAATGGAATTATTATAATCATATTATTTAATTGGTAAAATATTGGAACAACATATCTTTTATCGTTATCATAATACAAATTGAAATAAAAAGACAATACATTAAAGAAAAACAAACTGAACCTTAAAGAATCGTTGATCAGATGTGTAAAATGCAGATATGAGATGCAACAACGAAACATTTCATTTTTTAATAAACGTTAAACTTATTAAATATTTTAGCGGTATGATGATGATTCTGAAAGAATAATTAAATTTTAGGACTTGATGTCTGAGATGACGGATAATAGAAAAGTTGATTATGCATGAATTATGCAATAGCAGGAGTGAAATACTAATACGGGGTAAGAGAAAAATAACGATTGTCTTTTATAGGGACTGAGTGATGATATATACAGTCAGAGAGATAAGATAATGAATTTGTATTTATATTAATTAAGGCTCTACATTTGTATCAAAATATAAATAAGGGGAAAAAAGCAATAATTAGAATAAAAGACAACGCAATGCAATCAGGCAGTTAGTTTTCTCGTATGAATTGTTTTACATTTATCATTTCGGGGCATTTTGTAACTTACTATATGAGGGTTTGTTAATTGTTAAAGGCCGTACGGTGACAATAGTTGTTAACTTCTATGTCACTTGGTCTCTGGTGGAGCTTTGTCTCATTGTATTATACCACATCTTCCTTTTTTATACTTAATCTTATTTTAAATACTAGTCAACCCTGGAAATTATGACGAAATTTAAAGGCACCTTTTAGGTGTGTTAAATGCAGAAATTATATGTCATATCGAAATAGTTCATAAATGAATATGCGTTTGAGTCCTTAAAATAATTCTAAAGATATGAAACGATTTACAGACACTGAATGATAGTCTTGGAGTTAATTGAGGTGATGACTCTCTATTTATTTAAAACTTATACATAAATTATACCGTTAGTTTTCTCGTTTTAATTGTGTTACATTTGTCATTTCGGGACCTTTTATAGCTGACTATGCGGTATGGGCTTTGCTCATTGTTGAAAGCCGTACCGTGAACTATAGTTGTTAATTTCTGTGTCATTTGGTCTTTTGTGGAGAGTTGTCTCATTGGCAATCATACCACATCTTCTTATTTGTATATGAAGTAAAAAAATAAGGTCTTAACTATTTTCAAATTGGCTACAAAAACTAATAATCATGATTCAATTCATTAAACTTCTTTACAACAAAGACTGTTTTCACAGTTACATTTCGATTCAGCTAGGAAGCTACCTCTATTCCCAAAATAGCACATCAGAAAGGAATTCACATACAGTGGTTGCTTCTTATTTATCATGTTGTAATGTTATCTATCGGAAGCGACTGAGGGATGGGAGAAATAGAGAGAAATAAATGTGTTTAGTTCCGATGCAAAGACCCTATAAGTGAATCAATATTAAAGCCAAAATATGCAATCTTTAATGACCTGACAACAGTATCGTAACTATATCCCTTCTTAATAAGTCTATTTAAAGGTTTTGTTAGCTTCTGAGGTGAATACTGACATTTTAGTGCTTTATAAAGAATATTACCATAAAAGATTGGATGTGAAATACCTGAACGTATAAGAAGTCTGCATGTTGAGCTATATTTACGAATGATGTCCTTATACCGATGATAAAATTTAGTAAATGTTTTGACTAGTTTGTGATATCGAAAACCCTGGTGTAATAATTTTCAGTAATACATAAATTTCTTTCGTTAAAATCTGAAACGTTGTTACATACACGAGCGAATCGTACAAGTTGAGATATATAACACCGTAAGATGGTGACAAGGAACGTCACCATCTAAAAATGGATAATTAACGATAGGAAATGAAAATCATCTCTTTTATCATAAATTTTGTAAGTATTTCTTAAACAAGAAAATTATGCCCAACATAGAACATCAGTTTCATTAAGAATCCATGTCAGTTTATCTGCATCTTATATAAAAAAGAAATGAGGTGAAATCATGCATCTTTATAAAACAATTATTTGATCTTTCATTCCATACATGCATTTAGGTTCACGATTGCATTTCTTTTTTTTTTTAAAGAAAGCAACTTGTTATGCTATTAAATTGTTTTTACTGTAAAAATGGTATTGAACGCATAGCTATGTTTTGTACATAAATAAGGTCGTTGGTTTTCTCGTTTAAATTGTTTAACCTTTTTGTAATGTCGGGGCATTTTATAGCTTACGATTTTACTCATTGTTAAAGGCAGTACGGTGACCGATAGTTGCTTATATCTGCGTCATTTGACTTCTGTTAGACAGTTGTTTCATTGGCGATCATATCACATCTTCTTATTTTTACTAAAAACAAGAAGTAAACAGCAACATACACACCAATTATTACTCCATCGAATAGAGCTGAACTTCCGTAGAATGGAACACAGCAACATGATAAATACATTGTTTTTAATCCTTATTTTAATTAATTTGATATGGTCAAAGAGGTACAGGTTCGAAACTGGCGGTAGTGACATTGATTCTCTAGCCGTAGCCGCAAAACTAAAACTTTTGATGAGGGTTTATTTCGACCAGTTGAGGGGTGGACCAAAATCTTATTACATTTGAAAAAAAATTTACTTCGAATATTTGAAAGATGTTATAGTTTTTGATGATTTTCTTCTGTAGACGTTTCGAAAAAACTTACAAAACACATATAGATAATAATCAAACAAGTAACATTTGGATTTCACTTTAGCTTTGTAGAGAAGATAAATATCCAATTCCCATTTCTGTATGTATTGATAAAGATTCCATTTCAAGCGTAACCGCACAATTTATACAAGTATATTTTTGTAGATCTTTTTTTATATAATGAACTTCCTGTATCACATAACACATGTGTTATATAAACTCAGTATTTAAGTAAGCGGTCTGGTACAAGCTTCAAATATTTGCTACTGGGTGTACAACAATAATTAATTCCAACTCTCATCATGTTACCAACTCATTCAGTGGCAAGTTAACTTATATGGTATCTATAAGGAGTATATATTTGCATACATTTGTTTCGTGATCATTAGACTAATCTCGATATTGAAGCTTACCTGCATATTGACCAAGTATCGTCATAAGAAACAGCCTCATCACGCACCAGTATTGTTTACAATAGCGAAGTAGGGGAGATGGTCGCAAAGCAGGAAGACAACTCGAACCCGGAAAAAATTAATTTCTTCACAAATATAAGGTGATGTTTAGATATTTAAAAATAAAATAATGACTTCAAGATTTACCCAGGTAGACAAGGTTAAATCAATATATTTTATAAAAACCCGTTTTGAAAAAGAATTATATTTTTATTATTTATTGATATAAAGCATAGCTGGTGCATTTGTGGAAAATTATTATTGATAAACAGTTCAAAAAGGCTACCAACTCACTATTTCAGTAAAAAATATCTTTCTTTCGACAATCTAACGACTCAAAATACATACTGGCCTGTAGCTCACATACTGCCAATCATTTATTACAGGTATTCATGAAATAGGGTGGGGTTTTTTTTATCTCCAAAGCTTAGTATCAAAATAACAGCTCGAGCTTCCTGTAGTAGCAAGGTCATTTAACCGTGTTTGTTGTTCGTTGTTGTTTGACTTGTACCTGGGGAGTCTTGTGTTGGGGATGATATTATAGAACACGAATGTGTCCATAGTTCACGGATGCCCCACTCGCACTATCATTTTCTATGTTCAGTGGACCGTGAAATTGGGGTCAAAATTCTAATTTGGCATTAAAATTATAAAGATCATATCATAGGTAACATGTGTACTAAGTTTCAAGTTGATTGGACTTCAACTTCATCAAAAACTACCTAGACCAAAAACTTTAACCTGAAGCGAGACAGACGGACGAACGGACGAACCGACGAACGAACGAACGGACGCATAGACCGAAAAACATAATGCCTCTCTACTATCGTAGGTGGGACAGAAAAACATTAGATATGGGGTATCAATCCATGACACAAAATCAGTACATGCACAGTAAAAACACACAAAAGCAAAAGAACAGCGCTTTTATTGCTGTTCTTCATCTCAAAGTCACAATGACGCCTTCATTAACATGGAGCAAAAAACAAACCTTCTCACCTCACTTTAAGTCTAAGACGACCGCTATAGCATAGGCTTCAGTGGAGTTCTTTGCAAAAATAACTAGGATAGACTTTGTAAGATGTAATACCACCAACTCGGGCCCGGTCAAAAAGAACATACTGGACAGTAGTACATATTTAAAACAAAATGGGTCCTACGCATATATAGGTGTAAATATCATACTATATAGAATATATTTCGGTAATTTAGGTATCAAATGAAATGTGAAGGACTGGTGATCCTTTAATACACATTTTGACTGATCATTTTGCATAATAAAAATGTCTGTTATAAAGTGTGATATTTTTAGCGATTTCTGTTCTCTCTTTATATGCTTTTTTCTAAATTTAAAAGATATGAAAAAAATTGAATGCTTCAATCTTTCATTGGAAATAAACTAAGATTTAAACTCTCTCAGGCAAAGTTGACCTTGGATGGATTTGGCTATTGTTTTTAGGTCCTTTTGGTTATTCAGCTCTTAAACTGTTCTTATACATCCTTGGCTTTCAAATATTCGGCTTCGAACGTTCCTGATGAAGGTAAATCCAGAAAAGGGATTTGGACGCATGGTAACGTGTTGTTTTCATTTTTTCAAATTCTTTTGTTTCATTTTTTTCTCTCTTTCTTTTTATGCCCCACCTTCGATAGTAGAGGGGCATTATGTTTTTCGGTCTGTGCGTCCGTTCGTCCGTCTGTCCCGCTTCAGGTTAAAGTTTTTGGTCAAGGTAGTTTTTGATGAAGTTGAAGTCCAATCAACTTGAAACTTAGAAGACATGTTCCCTATGATATGATCTTTCTAATTTTAATGCCAAATTAGAGTTTTGATCCCAATTTCACGGTCCACTGAACATAGAAAATGATAGTGCGAGTGGGGCATCCGTGTACTATGGACACATTCTTGTTTCTATATATTTTTTGCAAGGTATAACTGCATAAACAAGTAAATCTGGAAAATAAACATTCTAGTATAAATCTATCTTGCTAGTTTCCTCCTCAGTCTTTGGATTTATAAGAAAGAAAAGTATGCAAATAAGTAGATAGTTACTGAATTTATGTTGCAACCAGGATATCCGTTTGCTGATATCGTCTTTTAATTTGTTTTGTTTTGTTTTTCATTTTGTTTTTTCTTGTGTTGTTTGCTTTTTATGTATTTACATGTATACTGATATTTTACAGAGGCAGTCCTAACAAAAGTGGTCCGACCTTTAGATGCCGCATCTGTTCTTATATGCTTCTGTTGATAATATTTTATTCTGCAAATCGATCAAACACCTAATTTTATTGACGGGTCGCATTCTTTTGATTTGGTTTTTTTTTAATTAACCATATCGAAAAAAGAGTCGGAAGATACCAAAGTAACAGAAAACTGACAACGCCATAGTGAAACCGACGGCAAAAAAAAATCGTCAAAACACAACATAGAAAACTAAAGACTGAATTAATTAACAATATACATATGTATCTATTGAAGAAATTGTCTATTCTAAGTCACCAAAATTCCACAAAAAATGCAAAAGTGATAGAAAACACTATTACAAAAATGTAGAAATAAGTTTTTAAAGTATCATTTATTTACTCTTATAAATCTAGCGCTTATATTTGAAATTGTATCCCCTTCAATAAGTTAGTATCAAGCTTATGTGTTTGTTATTTTTCGGTGGAAACAAATGTTTGATAAGGATAGTTTTTACAATGGATATAACAATGCTACCAAGACTACATGGTTTGTCTTATTCACAGTTAAGAAAAAAACTAACAGGGCTACCTTTAAAAACATACTTTCTTTTAACTGATCAGCGAAAAAGCCAAGTTCTACCACCGAAACTATACATCCTTTTCGCCTGTTCGATTCCACACTTTCATCATCTTTAAATATCTTCTACACACTATTTATTAACATATCTAACAGTTTTCACACGTTTTGTCGTTGTTTTGTTGTTCGTTGCCTTTGAAGATTTATTATTGCAACGGTGTATTCCCATGACCACATTGTAAATCGTGATCAATATTTTCCGGCGTCCGCTAGCCTATGCGGAGTTCATTTACTGTAACTTAATTTTAAAGCAAACGTATCTCTTAAGGTGTTAAAGCCTGTAGCTGACAGTCCTGAAATAAGCACATGATCGTAAAAATGATAATTATACTAGTATTCATATTAAATTGTATACACAAAAAGATATATCGTTTCAATAAAGGTTAATGATAACCATTCAGTGTGTCTAGACAAACCCTTAAAGTTTATATTTTGTCCAGTACGGTGTGTAGCCTGTAGCTTGTTGTTAATTATAACTGTGTAGCAACACTGTATGATTTGTATAACAATAAATTATAAACTCATCAAAAATAGATACCAGTATAAAATCAAAGTACTGAAGTACTGAACATCGGATGACCGCAAGTTCTTGTGGATCGTCATAAGCACTTGTCTAAAAAAATCACATCTCTATACCTGAAAGTGAGGTTAATATACAGAGATATATTTTTTTTGAGACAAGTTCGTCCGTGGATGATGAATAAATGACAGGGAATTCAACCTAACCGTAATAACTATTATATTGTAGTGATACAAATCAGTATACTCTGGTTTGTTGTTATATATTATATCAATATTTGTATATAACAGTTACATGTCTATATAATTTTCTTCCATTTGTATATCATTTTATTTTACTATTCTAATAATAGTGCAGTGCAAGTGCATGGTGTACATTCTTCTGTAACAATTCGATTTTTCTAATAGATTGGATTTGAGTAGGCATTCATATTTTCCCGCAAAACGTTCTTGAGATATTCTTCCGCATGCGTTAACACAATGTTTCTGTACGTGTGCATAGATATTAATGATTTTTTACTTATATATATATTTCTAACGACAAAACATTTTCATATTATTAATTTATGTTCTAAAAAAATATTTTTATGAGTATTCATTGAAGAAATGAATTTATAACAAGCGATAAGAAATGTTATTTTGCACTCGATAATGTCCGCGTATTCATAGATCGGTTACCAGTCAAAAACGAAAGTTACGTAAGTAGAAATCTCTGTGGCAACAATACATCGGAATGCCCTCGCGGTCATCGTGGTGTAAAAATGTACGCCAGACGCGCGTTTCATCTACAATAATAGTATGTGTTTGCTTGTTTCTCTTCACCACAAGACATGATACATGCTCTCATCGCAAATTTGTAAAAGTAGAATACTTTATCATATATCGTCTGTCTAACGAATGAAGTATACATAATGTAAACGCTTGGTGTGCAAAGGAAGATAACCGGGGTTAGATCGCGACATGCTATTGTATTCTCTCTCCCTCTCACTCCAAGTTCAATTATTTTCACTAGTAAATCCACTGTCATAATTTATAATCATGCCCTCAATGTACCCTCAAATACTGTATACATGCCGACCACTCTCACGCTCACTCACTCAGTAACTTTGTCAATGGTTATATAATTAAGATATGAAGTTGGGTATTTTCAAAGTTTTTTTCCAAGTTTTTTATTGTTGCTTGTTGCTAATACTTATAGAATCATTTATAGATCTTCGAATTTCTAATTTGTTTGCAATTTCTTAAAGATATGTGACTGGGACAATTGGATAAAGGGACTGTGTGAGTGTGTTTTCTGCGGAAATGGAGGAATTATCTTAGCCTTACTCTCACTCTCGTCCCCGTCTGTCTTTCATCTTTCCATTCATACGTCCTTCCAATAGTCTATAAACTTTGTAATAACTAATACTACGCCTATATCGCTTGGTAGATTTTATTGAAAGTTCATACTTTTAAACTGCAAATTTTACTGCGGATTCATTAATTTTCGTGGGATACCAATTTTCATATATTTCGCGGCTAACAAGGATTTGTATAGTAAGAAGGTCTTACTTTACAAATCCTTGATATGAACCACGATTGCAATTTAAACAAAGTACAAATTTTCTATAGACCTGTATGCAGATTTTTACAAAACCACGAATTCAAATATACACGAAAATATAATATTTTCTCAATCCGCAAAAATCGGTACCCACGGAAATAAATAAATCAGCAATTCAAATTAATCATAACAGACTTGCAACTGAATTCGTAAGTTATCTCACTTTTTTTTACATGTGTCTTCATATTTATACATACATTTTTTTTTAATTGTTTTGTGTCGACATATATCAGGCACTCATTAGAGTAATGAGATTTGCACCTTCAGCAAATCAAAAGAACAAATGATAGCATGTAAAATTATAATGTAAAAAATAGCGATTTTATTTGTGTTTTGGATAAAGTTTTATCGGATTCCCTTTTTGTCTATTTTTTTAAATAATTCAGACCAACTAATTTTGGCATGCGATTTATTTACGAGACTTTTTTTTAGTAGAGAAAAAAACGCGAATGTAATAACCCTTGATCTTCTCTTATATGAAAATATAGTACAAATAAATCTCCGTGGAGTCAACCAAAGAGGTCTAAACACAAAATAAAAACATATGCGAAATAAGTAGATCAAGTTAAGGTGACAACATCCCATTCAAATTTATCACAACTGGAATTATTGCGAAGTGCTATATCACTCCAAGTTCAATTATTTTCACTAGTAAATGCACTGTCATAATTTATAATCATACCCTCAATGTACCCTCAAATACTGTATACATGCCGACCACTCTCACGCTCACTCACTCAGTAACTTTGTCAATGGTTATATAATTAAGATATGAAATTGGGTATTTTCAAAGTTTTTTATTGTTGCTTGTTGCTAATACTCATAGATCTTTGAATTTCTAATTTGTTTGCAATTTCTTAAAGATATGTGACTAGGACAATTATGAAAATATAGTACAAAATTCGCCAAAAAAATCTCCGTGGAGTCAACCAAAGAGGTCTAAACGCAAAATAAAAACATATGCGAAATAAGTAGATCAAGTTAAGGTGACATCATCCCATTAAAATTTATCACAACTGGAATTATTGCGAAGTGCTATATATTTTTAAATCAAAATTATTAAGCATTCTGTGAGAATTGCATGGCAATACATAGTCCCCTACCGGTTAAAAACTCATTGTATGGAAACAAAATTCTAACCTATCTATAACTTGTCAAGGTGTAAACTATACAAATAAATACCATCAAGCATGAAGGAAAAAAGTGTGGAAAACTGATTATTTGCGTGAATTTTCTAAGTCTGAAGACCATTACTCTGCACAAAATCATCAGACCAGAACAAAATTCAAACTTGATCTGTAACTTGTATAAAACTATAAACCAAATATCAAATCAATACCTTCAAGCATGAAGAAAAAAGTGCGGAATTCTGATTTGCCAGACTGACGGACAGACAGACAGGGTGCAAACCTATAGTCCCCAATGACTTTGTCGGTAGGGGACTAGTAAAAATAACACTTTATCAATTTGATGCATGCGTGCGAAGCTATTTTCTAGATTTACCTTCATCAGGAACGCTCAACCCCAAAATTCGAAAGCCAAGGATGTATAAGTACTTGAACACGTGATAAGCTTTATGATTAAAAGGAACGTAAAACGAATGTAGAAAAATTCATCTCAGGTCAACATTGCCTTTAGAAGTTAGAAACTATGTCATTTAAATTTATCATGATCAATAGAACTTTGAAAAAAGAAAAGTCTTTAGTTTCGCGTCCTGTTACTCAAAACTTCAAATTGAAATCTATGATAAACGTAACGATTTAAGTTTTCTTACCATTTCTCAATAGTCAATAGTCGCATACCCTCAGAGCTATCCGCAGGGGAGGGTGTGTTTGTCTACAGTATAAATAAGAAGATGAGTGCCAATGAGACAACTCTCCATCCAAGTCACAATGTATAAAAAGTTAACAGTTATAGGTCAAAGTACACCTTGGCTCACACCGAACAGCAAACTTTTAAGGGCCACAAAATGACTTGAGTAAAACAATTCAAACAGGAAAGCCAACGGTCTAATCTAAATAAAAAACGAGAAATGAGAAACATCTATGAACCACACCAACAAACGACAACCACTGAACAACAGGCTCCTCCTGACTTAGGACAGGTGCATAAAAATGCAGCGGGTTTAAACAGGCGTCAACCATCACCCTAACCTGAGACAGTAATGTAACATTACAACATAAAAAACACACTATTAAATATCAGGCATGGAGTAATGCAAATTTGTAATTGTAATGCATGGTAATGCATTACATTTTTCCAAGTAATTGCATGTAATGTGTAATGCAGCAATTTTTGCATTACATGTAATTGTAATATAATGCATTACTTTAGCAAAAAGTTGTGTAATTTCATGCATTACATTGCATTACATGGCATTACTTTTTCACATACTACATCTTTAAAATATTGTTGGAGATTTAACTAAAGCAGAATTTAAGATTTCTTGATTAACTAAGAATATATTAATTATTTGAATATATTCTTTATTTCATTTTATTTATTTTAATTCATACATTTTCCTGCATAAAAGATTGGTATTTGAAAAGCATTACTATATTGTTGTCATAAGATCAAAGAATACCTTGTCTTGATTAAATAAAAGATTATTGAAGTTTGTTATAAAACACTAATTAGTTTGTTTTACAATCAATATTTTCACCATTTTGACAATTGTTCATTAATTAAGCTCTATATTCATTATATAATTAGAAAAGAAATTCTCAGTACTTAAATATTTTGATTGAAATTAAAAAAAAAAAACACAAAGTATATATAAAAAGTAAAGACAACATTAAGTTTAAATAATTAAAATGTAATAGCCGAATTAAATAGTCTGTTTACATGTATACTTAAAATTCAATGCATGTTACAGTTATTGCATATGCTAGAATCTTTGTGACTTCGTGTTGTTTTTCAAAATGTTTGATTTTTCTATTCACCTAAATAATAAAATTAACAAATGTAATGTAATTCAATGCATTACTTTGCAAAAGTAATTGTAATGTAATGCATTACTTTGATAAATGAATGTAATTGTAATTTAATGCATGGTTAATGCATGGTTTTGTCAAAGTAATTGTAATATAATACATTACATTGCAATGTAATTCGCGACATATATAATACATTGTATAATATGTCTCTGCGAAAAATCAATTAAAACACATCCCAGGGATTTAGTACAGGTCAGAAATATAACACGTTATCACCTATACTTGCATTTTAAAAAATAAAGTCCTCCGGCTTCTTCCAACACCTCGTTTTGTTTTTGGAAATGCATGTAAAAACGATAATTATATATGTCTGACCTGTAGGCAATCCTCTGTGGTCGTACGGATTCGCATGGCGGATGATACATCCATGTCATGAGAGTCTTTCCATGTCGACACAACCATTTTCAGCCCGTTTGAAGTTCCTACGATTCCCTCATATGATTGTTTTATTTTGTTTTGTATAAATTTGAAATAGATTTACAAGCTTTGAACACAAGTAAACTATTAAGTATGGAAGCCGGATACGACCAATTTCGTGTTTTAACGTTTTCGCGTTAACGCCTTTTTATTTTCGAAGGCGAAATTGTGAAAGCGAAACTGACACGAAAAAGCAAAAGCGAAACCGCGATTTTGCGATTTCGCCGCGTTTTGCATTTTTCGCAATTTTGCGTTTGTCAATTCGCCGTTTCAGAATCTAATGGATTTTGGTAATTTTTTCAAAAGCGTACACCAAAACGTTGTCATTGGTTAATAATCATTGTCATAAACAATGAAAATTCGACCAATAACGGGACGTTATTTTCATTTTGGGTACTAACAATAAATTACCCACACTCACTGTCCTTTAGATTCTGAAACGACGAATTGCTGTCCACTTATGTCAATTATCTCGTAATGGACGAGTGACATTGACCATAGAATTTTATTTTTAATGCACCCAACCAACATACGGCTAAATCATATACCATTCGAAAGCATATCATCTGTACTATTTTTTTTTGCGCGGTCGTCAAATATTCGTACGGTGCAATTTCCGTCAAATCACGATGAAAGGTCAAGGTCGCACACTTTCTAATTTTACAAGATGACAGCATTTTTGCATACTCTGTCTTCTGAATAATAATATTTTGTATGAAAATATGAAAATCGTTTAGAACAGATGTTAATAGTCACTTATCAAACGCACTTTAAAATATTAATGACGGATTTTTAATAAAAAGTGCCGTTTTCCAGAAATTCCTGTAAAATGATAAAAATGCGTGAAAACCAAAATTGTTGTCAGTTATTCAGTTGTTATTCACCATAGAACCAAATAACATATTTTATTTAGTGCTAAGGACGTTTTTGACATCATCAAATACTGCAATTACGCTTCATGCTAATTAAACAGCCATTTATAACAACTCATGCAGTTGCCCAAAATACCACCATCTGCAAAAAGATAGCTTTTTTACTGTTCAATGTTAACAAAATTTGTATGTAGTCAATATTAGGTTAAAAAACACAAATCTTAAAATACAAAATGGTTTAAAGGATATAATACACGCGGGATTCGTTCTTTTAGGAGAAAGTTAGGGAGCAAAACTTTGATATTTTTAACTATGTATTTTTAGAAAACTTGTTTTCTTGTTGGCTTCTACTGCATCGTGCACTGACTAAGGAAGTAAAAGCTATTATAAGCTGGCCACTTAAAATGTTATTTGTGCCAATCTTATCAAACTACGTAATTTCTTGTAATAAACTGAGACATATTGCCAGTACATTTACTTACAGTCTACCTTTTTATTTGAAAATTCTAGCAATTCGCTATAACTACACTTACACTTCCTGAGCAGTTAAAATATAAGTACACTGAAGTATAAAGATTATTGATTGATTGTTGGTGTTTAACTTTCAGCACTATTGGCTACTAAAGTATTGTGTGGCGATCAGTTTTTTTGGAGAAGGAAGCCGAAGTGCCCGGAGAGATCAACCGACCTTCAGCAGAAAACTGACAATCCCCGTCAATTATACATTAATTATATTTATTAGTACCAAGGACGAAATTACTGTGTAGGTGTCACACCAAAAATTCAACCAATCAGCATCAATAGTCTTTTGTAATAGCAGTCAACCTCTAACCAAATAAAGCAGTTTTGATGTTGATGTTTCAAATAACTACAGCTACATGTTACAAAAAAGAAACTAATATATAATATTCTTTTGGATCACTTTTATTCCAAATTCAATTGGCCATGGTTTATCATTAGAATTTAATTGTAGATGTGCCACACAATATTCTCATTTAAGGCATCCGGAAAACCTGAGCGCTATTTTCATACAAGTGATAGGTTTAGCTAGCTATAAAACCAGGTTTAATCCACCATTTTATACACAAGGAAATGCCTGTATTAAGTCAGGAATATGGCAGTTGTTTTCCATTCGTTATATGTGTTTGATCTTTTGATTTTGCCATTTTATAAAGGACTTTCCGTTTTGAATTTCCCTTGGAGTTCAGTATTTTTGTCATTTTACTTTTTAGTAGATCATTGATATATCTGTCATGCATTGATTAAACATTGCATTGGCATATTAAAGATAGTACATGTACATTACAAATATATATGGTTAAAATGAAGTTACGTTAATCTAAAATATTTAGACAACTGTGAAAAATGAAATTTGTGGTAGAATTTAAATGTATCATGTTTTTGAACCTTTATGTCATCTAAAACCAAATTATTTTTTGTGGATATTTATTTTGCATTAAGCCCTCTGTTGCTGATTAGGCATCGACTTTTTGAGATTTTCACACATTATTTTCATATGTTTTCGTTTGGGTTTCTAATGGTGCGAAGATCTCACAACAAAAATAAGTGATATTAGTTGACTTGAAAAAAAAACGCATACAAAATAGTATGCATAAGTTTAAATAACAACCAAACTGAGTAAAATTGGGAAGACCTGGAAAGAAACAAAACAAACAGCCATGGACAGGAAGAAATGGAGAGAAACTGTAGTCGCCCTATGTCCCCCTTGGGACGAAGTGGATTAAGTCAAGTATAAGTCAAGTGTAAATAACATGGGTTAAAACAATCTGATTAAAATTAAGATCTATTACAACTCGCGTGCTAGTATATCATATGAGGATAACGAAATCAGGTATCTATTTTTAATTAGATTGGGTTAAGATTATGAGATAGCTTACAAGCAGAGATGTAATGGTAAATTTGAATTGCTTACTATTTAACTCTGTTTAATTTGTTTATCATGAAATGTACAATCTCCATATGTGTACTTTAAAGCCAAACGGACGTAGGGACAAGATGATTCCTACATATCCACTATATATATATATATATAGAGAGAGAGAGAGAGAGAGAGAGAGAGAGAGAGAGAGAGAGAGAGAGAGCACAAGGTTTATATCTTACATCGATATCTGAGTTTTAAGTTTTGTCGTCTTTAATTCACTTTGTTCTCGCTAGTTTTCTTTTCTTTGGCTTAAAGAAGATAACAATGAGTCAGTCTCAAACCATAGTCGATGAAACACAGATAACAACATAACCAAAGCGAAAAGGTCGGACAGACAAACTACACTCCTTAAAACACTACACCGAAATGTGCGAACACTACCTAAAACCGGTGGTGAATGCAGTTGCTCAGGAAGGATATTCAATCTTCCACAATATTAATTTTCAGTCATATTTGATAAAACAACTAATAAAATATATAAAAATGGACTAACATTAAAAAGAATCAGCCGTGATTGAAAAGCGCATGGTGCAATTAGTATTCATTCGAATATTGAAAGAGAACAAACTTCGTGACATGTCTTTCGACATCGGAAAACATATTTCTACTATATATACCTTGTTTATTCATTAAAGCACTTTTAATACCCCTATTCAAATATGGTTAATCATTTTCTCCCGATATTTACAATATTATCTAGCCAAAGAAAAGCAAAATGATCCCTATTTGCAGATGGTGTTTTTTAGGGCAACTGCAAAAGCTTCATTAGAAGGCTGCATCTTGAACTATATTATATTAAATACAGTTTACAATGATGCAAAAATTACCTCGGCCTATAAACGATAAATTTAGTATATTTTTGACATATAGATATCGATACCTCAAGAAACATTTAGCTTTTAGTGCAATTTTATCATTTTAGGAAGTTTTTTTAAGAAATGCAATTTTATGTAAATACTGCGCAATTAACATTTTAGTTTGCATTTGATTTGGAATTATGGTAGTTTGTTTTATAAGGTTCAGGTAATTTTTAGATTAAAATTAAAATAGCATAGAGGTACTAGAAAAGGGCATTTTGTTTAATTCAAACAAAATTTGGAATGTTCATTTTTGATCTTTAATCTTGATTTGACGAAAATTGCACCGTACGAATTATTAACGACCGGGCAAAAACAGAAAGTACAGGTAATAAGCTTTCGAATGATATATAATATAGCCGTATGTTAGGTGGGTGCATTAAAGTCGTTAACTAAGCGTCTTTTTGAAAAATGTCACTCGCCTATATATTTTGACTAATTGGATAATGCCCGGATAATTTTGATAAACCATTTGAAGATAACCTGACTGGATAATATTATGTTTAAGTACTTACAATGAGTACTTGCGTATGTAAACTACTTGGTAATAACGGGTAGCACTTATCGGTTTTATTTTATTACAGGTGCCCCTCGTGGGTGCCCACCCCTTCTGAATCAGACAAGCAGTGATGTGTTATTTAGGATACTGAGTATATTAGTCTTCATGTGTGCTGTAGTCTCGTCACGTGAGTCTCATAAATACCAGGGTTAATATACAGGTCGTACAACAAAAAAGCACATGCTCGTGAACGACTGTAAATGTTTTTGAACGTTGGACAATGCGGGGTTATCTGTAGGACTACAGGAAAGTAAGTAATCTTTATTTAAAGTCGGGTTTCATATATACATAATAACAAGGAACATGAGCACTTAAGAGCTCTTTAACCGACTGATATTAATAAACAAAACATACATGATCAGATTCATATACAACACAAACATACAGACAGCACATACATGTATTAATCATGTTTAAACATAGATAGCACATGCAAAATAAAAGCTAAGCGAGATATATATTAAAACAAATGTCAAATATCAGCACATAGTAACACACAGTATGTGTATCCAAGTAGCACATGCAAAATTAAACGCTATAAAGCACAAGCAAAAGACTGCAAGCAGCAACAGCACAGGTAATGCATAAGCAAAGCTAATAAATAAAAATAACTGCAAAAAAAATAAAAAAATAAAAACATAAAACAAACAGCAGGCTTCAAGGTCAAGTCATGTGGCAGCAAGGAGTTACATTATTTACAAGAACTGCAGGTACAACTTTCTGAAAAACACCAGGTGGAGATAAAATTTTTGAACTGGCCAAAAGTTGATAAGTTCCTTGCCTCATTTGGCAAGGAGTTCCAGAGTCTTGCTGCCTCATAACTAAAGCTTTTCTTACCATACCTTGTTGTTTTTGGCCGTGGTATATCCGCTATGCCTTTGTACCTGAAGTTATATGAATTTTCGTTAATGTTTATTAAATTATGTAGGAATTCTGGACTTGTTTTATTAATTATTTTATAAGTCTCTAATGCCATGGTTCTCATTCTTCTGATTTTTAGTGCTGGTAGTTTAGACTGTTCAAGGAGTGTATCGTAAAAATTTTTGTAGTCATCATAAATGAATCTGAGTGCTCTTTCTTGTATTTTTTCTATTTTCTTTGTGTTTTGTTCACTGCAGAAGTGCCATGTGAGAGGACAGTAGCTGAGGTTTGACAAGATAAATGAATGGTATATTGTAAGTTTAGAAAGTCTGGTGAGATGAGTGCCAATTCTTTTTAGTACGTTTAGTTGTTATGTGGCTTTTTTACATATATTTGAAATGTGAGTGTTGAAATCCAGTTTAAAGTCTATTGTTACACCTAGAAGTTTCAACTCATCGTCACATTTTATGTTGAATCCATTCAGGTTGAAGACCATATTTTGAGTGTGTGTTTTTTTACCTATGGCAATTGCCTGGAATTTTTCTGGGTTTGCCTGCATTTTGTTGAAAGAGAACCATGATATTAGGGAGTTACTATCTTCCTCTAAAGGTTTTATTACTGATTCCAAAGTAGTACCTGATTTAGAGAGGGTGTTATCACAGGGGTTCAAATTAGCGGTGGTCCGAGGTCCGTGACCTTCCACTATTGCAATCGGACTTTCGTTTTGGTTACTAGCTACGCCCGACGGACCTTCAATTTGAAAGAAAATAAAAATTAACTTTGCTGACCTTTTTTAACTATCAGTATCGTCATTTCAAAGCCATATTATTATTGTATATCCTTGAGAGCTTACTTCAAATCATTTCAACTGTCAGCAAATTAAGTTTGTTAATTTATTATAACGTAATGAAAGATGCTTTAAGTAAATTTGTAATCCATGTATTGCATTAAAAACGTCATATTCCCTTCCAAATAGCGTCTCAAACTTCGTTTATTTTTGTAATTTTTCTCGTCAGCCATTGACATATTTGTACAGGATTCATCGGAAACGGGCCAGATATGAATGAAATCCTGATTCTTACGACAATGACTACGGACGCATGAATGGCGAGCTGGCAGAAGAGAAGGGTGGACAGCTTTTAAGGAGGTGGAGACAACAAATAGGTGTGGGAGAAAAAAAGATTCTAAAAGTGGGAGGTGGCAGATAGGGGCGGAAAGTGGGAGAAGGGTACCCCCTGTCCACCCATTCAGAAGAATATTGATCCAAAAGCAAAAATTACGCTTTCCACGCGCATTTAAAACTTGATCTACTTGAATAATGTATATATATTCATGTATATGCATTGTTTCAATTTATTAATTAAAGTTGCTAAACTCTGGGACTATTATTATACTAATATCATTATATTATGTCCTAGCTTAATTTTGTTAAATTTATATATATTTTTTAATGAGAAACACTGAATTTCATAAACATGATAACAGAGTAGTTTTCAATTGAATTTTAATTGATATAACAACTTTTTTCCTTTTGGTATAAAAAGTTCTTTTTATCAGTGCTAGATATTTAGTTGGTAGTTTCTAACAAGACAACTAATATAATCATTGTGCAACTAGATATGATAAACTTAAACAGCTTTGAATTGGAACTGTTAATTTAATTCTATACTGGTTACGGTATAAATTTAACAACAATATAAAGAAAGATCCATATATAGCCCTTTATGTTATAGTTTAAACCAAACATTGTAGGCATGAGCAACTTTGAACACTCCTCTTTCTATGTAGCAACATTCCTGCAGCGCCTGCATATGGAGTATATATCTCCCAATTGATACGATATTCCGGGCTTGTATTTCCTATCATGATTTCCTTGACAACAAAAAGCTATTAAACCAAGAGTTCCAAATGGTGAAGTTGAAATCATCCCTTCAGAAATTTTACGGACGGCATCACGAGTTGGTTGACCGTTATGGAATAACCGTTTCACAGATGATATCGGATATGTTCCTAATGTCGTAACTACAGTACTATCCCTTTTCACGAATGTGACCTACCAAATAAGACTATTTACCAGATTTGTAATAACATAAGCAACACGACGGGTGCCACATGTGGAGCAGGATCTGCTTACCCTTCCGAGCACCTGAGATCACCCCAGTTTTTGTGGGTTCGTGTTGCTAAGTCTTTAGTTTTCTATGTTGTGTCATCTGTACTATTATTTGTCTGTTTGTCTTTTTATTTTGGCCATGGCGTTGTCAGTTTGTTTTCGATCTATGAGTTTGACTGTCCCTCTGGTATCTTTCGTCCTCTTTTCAAATCTCACCACTTCTCCCTATCAGTTTCAAAAGAGAAGTTACTTCTCTATGATTCTGAAGAGTGTGAGCCCTGAGATTATGGTATAATTGTGAATGATTGAGACAACAAAACCACCCACAGTGACACCCTCCCAATACAAAAAAAAAGAAAAGATTATTGGAATTCATAATATACAAGACAAATACATTTATTATCATGGACATGCTATACCACAGTGACACTGACAGTGTAGTGCTTTATGTATATGGTTGCCTGGCAATATATTTGTAAACTTAACAAAACATTACATGCAGTTCTTTAAATATGATGAAACAAGATCAGTATAACCTAACACCAAAAGCACATTAATTTTGTATTTTAGTTACTGAGTTATAAAATATTTCATGTAAAAGTGGGACCTAGGATTTAGGTTGTGGACCTTTCAGTTTGGAGTGTCAAAGGTCCTGGACCTTCCAGTACCAAATGTTGATTTGAACCCCTGTATCATCAGCATAGTTATATAAATCACAGTGTTTGACAAAAAGAAAGATGTCATTTATGAATACATTAAATAATACAGGGCCTAATATAGATCCCTGAGGAACACCTTTATAGATATCTTGCATTTGACTGATACTCTGTCCTATTTTTACACACTGTTTTCTTGTCGTCAGATAACTTTTGAGCAATTCAAGAGCAGATGGATTAAGCCCATATTTTTCCAATTTACAAAGAAGTAGATCATGTGGTAGACAGTCAAAAGCTTTACTGAGATCCATCAATATTGCTGCCAAGTATTTATTATTATCCAGCGCCTTTTTCCAGTCTTCCAAAATTTTAAGTAATGTTGACTGACAGCCATAGCCTGATCGAAAAGCCGCAAGGAAATGGTCGAAAATATCATCAGAGTATTTAGTAAGTTGATCTTCTATGGCTGTTTCAAAAATTTTAGATATAGCAGGTAGAACACTAACTGGTCTATAGTTACCCTTTTCAAGCACACTGTTTTTTTAATGAATTGGTGCCACTTGGGCTATTTTTAACGAGTCTGGAAAAATGGAAGTGGATAATGATAGATTAACAAGCTGTGTGATAGGTTTAATCACTACAGGTTTAGCAGCGTGTAAAATTTTTGGTGATATACCATCTATACCAGTTGCCTTTTTTACATTTATTTTACCAATTCTTTTAGAAACAAATTCTTCATTTATAGGCTGAAAAGTAAGTTTATTTGGTGTTGACCCATTTGAGTATTTATTAGAAATAGCTTCTATGCTTGGGTGTTTGTCATTCACCTGTATATTGTTGTCACCGATGTTTTTTGCAACATTTACAAAAAAGTTATTAAAATTTTCAGATATTTCTTGTTGGTTTGTGATGATTTTATTTTTTTCCTGTAGTATGGTTTCTTTTTGGCTTGTGCATCCTTTGTTTGTTAGGAATGGCTTTACTGTTGGCCAGAAGTCTTTAGACTTGGGATCACCTGTGCATCGTTCTAGGAAGTATCTATTAATCGATTGTTTTTTAAGTTTAGTGACAAAATTTCTTTTAGTTTTGTATGCATCCCATGTCTTGGTGTTATTCATTTTTTGAAATTTGTTATACAGCATTTTCTTTTTATAAATTGCAGATTTTAATTGTTTGTTCATGTATGGTATCTGTTTTGCTAATATTTTTCTTTCTTTAAAGGGTGCATGTTTGTTTGCTGTAACAATAAACTTCTTGTTGAAGTTTTCATACTCAGTGTTAACATTATTATGTGGGTCAACATCCCAATTTAACTCGTTCAAATCTGATAAAAAATTATTTACATAAAAATTTTTAAAACTTCTACATTTCTTGTATAGTTCAATGTTAGGTCGCTCACATTTTATCTGGACCCCAATAAGGTTGTGAACATCACTTAAACCACATCCAAAATTACATATTTTACCACATTTATTTTCTTGGTTAGTTAAAATAACATCAAGAAGAGTTGGTTTAGAATTTCTAGTATAACAGGTTGCTTTTTTAATAATGTTCTTCATACAAAAAATATCACAAGAATCATTTAAAATTGAACTTTTAGTGTAATCAAGCATATTGAAGTTCAAATCACCCATTATCAAAACATTATCATACTTTTTAATGACTTTGTCTGTTGTCAAGATAAAGTCAGTACTAAATTTACTATCAGGCATGCTAGGTTGTTTATAGGCACCAATAAATAACCACTTATGGTCTTCTGTTGTACATAACTGATAACTAACAAGAAGATTTGATGGCCACTTTTTATAATTTTAACCCTTGGAATTAGAATAGAAATCAAAAGTAATGCATTGCAGATCAATCATAATCAACTGATCAAATAACATCCTTCAGATGTTCTGAAGACATAAATAAGTCTGTCCCCATGACCTTGGGTCAACACAGGCAGTTGGCTTTGAAAAATTTTACAGGTAACTTTTTCAGAGACAACTGCCTATGATTTATAAATACATCTATGGTCTGTCAGACATCTGTTTTTGTGTGAATTTGATTTTAGCATCTAAAGCGTCTTCAAACTGCTTGCATCTAATGCAAATCTACAAAAAAAAAAAACACACACATGTGATATACCTGACTTAGGTTTGGGGGACTAAAGACAAGTCTATATATATTGTAAATAAAACAAAGAGCTTTCAAATTATGATCCTTTTACTTTGGATTCAAACGCCAAAAGAGGCTGACACATGTAATAACCACACCAATCATGGATAAGGCAATACAACAGTTCCGGAAAGTACGGATTCAACATACAGATATACAACATCCCCGCCCAAAATGAAAAATTCCATATTTTTCGAAAATGTTGAATTGTACCCCAAAAAATCAAGTTTTCATTTATATATGACAATACAACATACAAAATAACAGGCACCTTTAAGCTTCATCATCTTTTACTATTACTAGTTTTATATTTCTCATGTTTGCAGACATGTAAATAACTTCAACATACGTATGACCAAATGCTGGTTACTCTTTAACTTCAACATAAATATGATGTAGCGAAATCTTATAAAGTATAGCATATCATCATTTTACTGAATTTTAGTGTGCTTGTTAAAAAAAAAAGTGGAAGATATACAGTACGAGATTAGATTCAGTGGAGTCCCTGCTCCTGGCTAATGGTTAGATACACCTTATAATGAACAAAATTTATAGGTTACACTATGAGAAAAAAAAATCTACTATTGCGCCGACTTTCACGGTATACCATCCCTATCATACACACATTCGCTCGAGTAAATAAAACAATAAAGTGAAACAAATAAATTTCAGCAGATCAATAGATATAAGAAGATGTGGTATGAGTGCCAATGAGACAACTCTCCATCAACCAGGGTTATTTCTGAGTCATCTCTTGCACCACTAACACACAAATCAGATTTCTTTTCTTACTGTGCACAGACAGATTGAAAATTTAAATGCTAGGATTTCCATCAAATCAGTCATACATAATGTTCGTTATCATACCAAGACAAATCTTCATTAATCTTTACTAACAAGTAAATTTAAGTATCTCAGTACTCCATTTCAAAACTTTAATCTCTACCTCTGAGGTATACAAAAAAAAACTAACCATTAGCAACTCAACTACTTAAAAATACAACAATAAATCCAATAAGATAGCTGGCCTATCTAGTCTAATCAACATATGTACATGTTGACCAACAAAAACAAAAATCATTCAACACAGTGAACTTTGACGGTGTTTTCGCACTCAGTGTATTTAAAAAATAATTAACTGTTTCATTTAAATCTTTTAACAATTAAACAAATTAACTGTCTTAATGAATGAGCCGAAACAGAAAGTCTTATCAAATGGAAATTCTTAAAATGAAAAAAAATTTCTCAAAACTTTGTATGCCGTAATATTCAAATAAGAAGAAAAAAAAATAACAGTTCTGTAACAAACAAACAAAAAACATCTTTCAACATATGTTTGCAATAAATGATATATACTACATGTACTAGTCATAAAATGTATCAATAAAATGTATCTTCAAAACAGTTCAGGTAAATTTCGAACAGAATAGTCAAACAGTAAATCATGTTCTGTAACTTTCGATATGCATGAGATAAATCTCACAGCAAAAAATTTTACGGAATAATCGGAGGTGGTCTTGACTTCAATAAGGCATGCGCCTTTGGTCCTAACTGATTTTCTTCGATCCAGATTGCGTTTTGTGCCGGTTCCCTATTAAATGTGCAAGGTAACGAATATTTTCATCATGATTTTCTTTGCTAAAATCTTTTCACTTTTAGTAATGTCCCATCTGACGCAGAACTTGTTTCGTGCCTGATGTAATAAAATTATCGCCTCTAAAGCGAATAGGTTTTGTCTCTGTCTTGTTGATCGCCGAGATTTGGCACTTCTAGAACTTCGTCGTTATTTGTGCTAGATTGTTCACTAATCAAATTATCATGACTTGTTGACGCAGTATCCATGATATCTTGTTTGCTTATGACACGATCCATAAAATATTCACATGGATTTGGTACACGAATATATGCTGGCTTTAAACGGTTAATGTGAACTGGTTGTGGAATAACTTTGTTTGTTTTGGGTTCCATTAATGAATAAAGATGAGGACTGTTTATGCCATGAATAATATTATACATCCCTGCTTGCTTGCTTAAACTTCTGTCCAAGTACACATCGACGGCCATTTTCTGCTCTCACGTAACGTGGCGAGTCAAACCACGTGCTTTGTACTGTTGACAATTATTTCAAGGCTTCATTTAATGTTTCATATGTTCATTTTTATATATCAGGTACCAATTGTTTTGATTTTAGGTTCTCCACCATGTGATATACCTGACTTAGGTTTGGGGACTAAAGACAAGTCTATATATATGTAAATAAAACGAAGAGCTTTCAAATTATGATCCTTTTACTTTGGATTCAAACGCCAAAAGAGGCTGACACATGTAATAACCACACCAATCATGGATAAGGCAATACAACAGTTACGGAAAGTACGGATTCAACATACAGATATACAACACACAGCAAAAGTGCACAGGCAGTTGTTATATTAGATATATAGTACCGGTAAACCAAATTTCAGAGACAACTGCCTGTGAAAAAATGGCATCATTTTGAGATCTTTGTCAATAACATTTAGACATATGGATTTAGATTCTAAGAAAACATGCATAACTATTTAAGCAGGTCAGTGTTGAAAAGGAATACATGTATGTTAATATAATGTTTGCATAATTTTGTTGTTCATTACATGATCAATCATTTATTTATTTATTTATTTTTTGCCTGCCAGTCTGTATTAACAGGTTGGAACAAACATTTCCTTAAAATAAACAAGGAACATCATCTAGCAGGAGTTAATGAATGATGAAACTTCTGTAATAAATTTCTATATCTGTGACATAAAAATGTAGTACGGGTTATTCATGTATATAATTTTTCCACTATGTTAGCATACATTTTTGTACTTTGCAAATACAACTACTGTTTAAACAATATTTCAGAGTTAGAAATGCTATATCATAAGTTCTAGTTGGCCTTCCTGTATTTTTTTTTTAAACAGGACATGTTTAGGATGTTAATAGAAGATTTTACTATAAACAAATAACTAGAGTTACCTCCCTTTATTCAGTATTTCTTTCCAGTAAAATTGTACTGATAAAGGTTTATGTTGAACTAATTATAAACAAAATTAATCATCTGTAATACTGAAATTTATTTATATAATACTTATAAATTTGGGCCAGGATTACATTAACAAGAAACAGTTAGCACTTGCATTTCGGATTTACAGCTTAAAAATGCCAGAATACACACGTATATGTATTATATATATCAGGTTAGACTGGTACAATATAATTTGAAAACTTTCTTTTTCTTCATGATCTTGAAATTTAATACTATGAAATTACAGCTAGATGTCTGCTTCATTTGAATTGATTCTTGCTTGGATTTTTTTCTTTTAAATCAAGAAAAAGGCATCCGTTGTTGAGGTGATATGCTGTCAATATTGTTAGCTAAAATTGAAAGGAAAGTTGAAATTTAACTGGGTGTATTAGATCTGTTGGATTAATATTTTTAAGAAACAATGTCACATGTAGTTTCCAGCCTTTCTATATGAAACCCATTTGTTCTAGATCTGTTCTTGTAGTAATTGAAATTTTAAAAACAAATTTAAAGCATTGGTTGCATTGAAATCTGAATTTTCAAAATAGAATAAAAACCTCCATTTTACATGTAAAACAAATCCTGTATATTCACTTCTTTGATTGGACTAAGATGTACTAAGTACTAAGATGTTATAAAGGAAAAAAAGATGTGAGAATGAAAAGAAAAAGACATAGTTCATTTGCAGTTTTATTTTATTTACATTAAAGGTCAATGAAATAAAAGAATAACTATAAATCCAGGAATTCAAATAAAACAATCAAATTCTTCTACTCTGTCCATTAAGACCATATGTTGTAAAAACAAAACCCCACACACAAATGATTCCATGCAGCTACCAACAGGATAACCATTAACTTCATTACAAAAAAGGACAGCAAATAATTCTGAAAGCTTGACATAATGGTATTGCTTTATAGATTTTAAGTGCCAAAGAAGTAAGCAAGCAAAACTAGATTTAAAGATGTACCTACTAACTTCAATTACTTAATTCATTATTATTTTCATGATTGGGGTGCAGAGATGGAAAACATGTGTTTACCAGATCAGTCTTTAATATTTCTGTAGTAAAATAAGAAGATACCAAAAGGGTCATCCAAAACTGTAAGTTAATAAGAAAAGCATGATTTTTACAAATAGAATTTATAGATATATGCATCTTCAAGGTCTAAAACATTTTGGAACTACATGTATCCAAATCAAGTGATTTTGGTGTGACTTTGCCTGTAGCTATTGAGAAACTATCATTATCTTTATCAATTTAGCAGTTTGTATACTTTACTCTTGAGAAACCCAAACAAAAACCTGCAATATTGCCATAGAACATGAAAATTATGAAAACTGGGAACAATCTACTCTTTAGAGCTTCTAAAGTGGAGAAACTTCTTTGATTTCTGTAGCAATTATCAACAAGACATCCTAAGCAGAAGTGTAAACAAATGGTTTCTGGACAATAACTTGGAACTGACAATCACTTGGATTGAGACTAATATAACTTTCCAACATTAAGTTGCATTGAAATACTGATTGAGTCAAGCAACCCAACTACAAAAATTCTACTCACTAATCATTTGTAACATGCATGTAAGTTTACATGGATTATGACATGGAATTGGATTATATATAATATGGAAATGTTGCAAAAATTTCCCAATGTCAATACTAGATTGAATTAGAATTTTATTTCATATTGCATGTTACACATCATCTGTTGAGATGAAGATATTTAAATTTCAAAAGTATTGACAATACATATTCCATTTCAGATCAATTCAACTAAGTCAATTATTCCTGTTGACAGTAGATATTTAATCTATAAAGAAGGGTTCCACCCCATTATTGATTTAAGGACCGCCCATCTACTATGACTGGTTCACTGGACTGGTTACAGGTATGTTTACCAGGTGTAAAAAAATCCACATGGTTTGAAATTAACCTGATGTCACATTTCACTCAGCTTGTTACATCAGGTTGTTATTGTTATTAATTCATTTGTAACATGCATGTAAGTTTACATGGATTATGACATGGAATTGGATTATATATAATATGGAAATGTTATTTGGTGTGGAATTTTAAATTTTCAACTAATTCTAAGTTTCTAAAGATGAGATATGAAAATGCAGATTAAATGTTTACATTTGAGGAATGTGCATTTAAAAGCATTGATTATTGTACTAAGTGTCTTCATGCAGAAAACTAAAGGTAAATATCAGTTAACTGAAAACTTTATGCGAGATCAAAGAAAGGGTGTATTCTGCTAATTTGTATGTGCAATGTAGTAAATAAAATCTTCACAGTATTTGTAATATCTTAAAAAATGTATTCATATGCATTGAAATTATTTAAAACAGTGTTAAAAATCATCAAAGGAGTAACAAGTAATTGATTGCTCTGGTGAGATGTAAAATCAGGCTATCTAAGCCATTATAAAAGTAAAGTATACTTTACAGTTTCAGAGGAGGGGGGGCATTTTTTTTTTCTTTAGAACAATAAAATTGATAGAACCCTTTAAATCTTTTTACAAATTTCTGAAAAGGTAAAAAAAATATTTTAAGACAAAATTGAACATAATTGTATGATCCTCTTCAGTGGTATAATTGGGAAAATGTTTTATCTGATTTTATTTGGGAGCTTCTCTCGATTCATAAAAATTAAAACTATATGTTACAGTTTTTCATTGGGATCAAAAGATCACAGAATCATCTATAGGAATTTGAAATTTGAATGTTTGAAGTAATTGCTATTTGATGTCATTGTCCTAGACCATTACTTGGCAGTTGATGAAGATGTTTCTTCTATACTTCTAAGATGGCTGGTGTCTGAGGGATGTCATAGGAATTTTTTTTTTTAAGTTGAAGCATGAACCATGTGTATGTGAAAAAGCCATATGTACCTCATATATTAACATAAATTGTAATGCATATATAACTCAAATTTCATTTTCATTTTGTAAATTTTCTAAGGTACTCAAAACATGGTTAATTACACTTTAAAATAAATCTTTGATCTCTCGTATTCATATGACAATCCTTATTTACAATAAAATATTGAAGACCCTATTTCTTCTCTCTTCAAATACATATTTTTCAGACCAGGTGTGAAAATATTTTATACATTCCAAAAGTTTGCCTTTTTATTGTGAGACAAACCTTTTTTGACAAGAATACTTGGTTCTACTTAAGGTTTCACCCCTAAATTAGTGATCTTTTATTATATAAGCATTAAATCTGCTATACAGGGTCGATCAGCTGATTTGAGACAGATATTTTTACCTATATGTATTACATGCGTCTGTGCACCTATTATAAGATATAGGTGACAGGCTGTTAGGTGTGAAAAAAGCTAAGTACATTAAAATCTCATTAAGATAGTACATCTTGTATTTAGAAAGAATTTTTTTTTATTAATAGACAAGTCCTATTGAAATTCTGAAGATTTTGTACATTCTTTTTTTTCTTTCATATCTACCAATTGTTCTGGATTGAGGGGAAAACAGAAATTTGGTGGTTGTTTTTATAAACCTTAAGGAAATTTTTATTTTGTTGAACACTTAAATCTGTGGTTTACCTGTTCTCATGAAACCATGCAAAAAGGACCCCACAAATAACAGATAAACCGTACTATATCCAGTCTGTTAGTTACTGTGGTTAAAAAAAAAGATTGAAATGAAAATTATAACCACAATAATCAATCTGTTATTTTGGGGACCACCTTAAAATTCCTTTAAAATTTGATTTTATATAGTTTTGTTTTAGGGTAGTGCAGGAGTTGGGACTATCAACTAATAATGTCAAGCCTTCTGTAATTTAAAATTTAATTTTTCAGTTGCATGGATAGGAAGCTGCAGCTGATACAACCAATTAATTAAATATTCTTGAAGCATAAAACTTTTGTTGCACCACAAAAACTGATACCAATTGCAGTCCAACTACAGTTTAATGGAAGAAACTCATCCTTTTGTTTCGTTTTTTACTGTCTTTAAAATATCTTTTTAAGTTTCTTTCCACCCATGAATAAATTTTATGATACTTAAAATTATCATGGTTAATTTATCAGTTAAACTTTGAGGCACTTTGACTTTATATTAGTTTTTTACTTGTTAAATCATGTATGAATGAAGACTGTCAGTTAAGAATTTTACTATCTAATATAAACTTTTGTTATCCTCTATCTTTATCTTTATGTTTTAAAAATCTTTGGAGCAAAAAACATTCATCTTTACAATTAGTTGAGCATGAAAGTTTTTTCACCTAATAACAAAAGAAAATGTTCTAAAAAGATATTTTTGTGAGCCATTCATTTTAATTGGCATGCATGTTAAAAGGAAGTCCCACAGCTGGAACAATGAGTCTGATTTTTGGGAACGAAGTAAATCCTGAGAGTATTGTTCATTCATAGACATTTTTTAGACTGAAATGTATAATCATGAATTTAAAACTTTCTGTTTACCTAGTTAATTTTTTTTTAAATGGTTGTATTGGAATTGATCACAAACATTGTCCCTTTTCGGGGGGCTTATCATACTTAACAAAAAAGGCCCGCCAAGCTAGTGTATATCTAACTTAAAAATTCCAGAGTATGTGAAGGCACAAGTGACAATTTTTTTTGTAGTGCATCTTCAACATGTTTCTTTCCAAGTTAGCAAAAATTGTAAAGCAAGCCTCTAAAAACAAGATTGGCATAAAATATGCATAACCTATTGTTACCCAAATCATAATTCAAAGCTGTCATTTGCAGTGAAATTTTGACATAGATTCATTCTGGGTCCATTATGAAACACTAAACTTTCTTATTTTTAGTCATAAAATAATATGTCATTTTTTTTTACACCAGATCCCTTTAAACTTTTATCAAAGTATGAAAAACTAAACTTCTCGAAGAACACATGTATGACAATTCTCATAAATTGTTTTATACAATTTCAATTTGCGTCTTGACTTTTAATTTTGATTGAAATTTGAATTGTCTGATCAATTACAGGTATAAATATTTGCAGAATCAACAAAACTGCATTAGACAAAAATTAAATATCCACTATGTCAAACATGGAGATAAGATCAGAGAAAATAAGACATAAATAAGTAATCCAAGATAACTCAATGATTAGAATTGTATGTGAGCATTGTAACGGATATTCTGAAATAGCAGGTCAACATGATATAGATTTATTTAAATGTATTCTAAGACAAATAGCAAAGTGCACTCAGAACGTCTCTGTTGACTAATGTTTGGATTGAATTCAAATTGATTTTACATCTGATTTTATGTCTGAAAAGCTCTGCTATCATATTTATTGATGTCTGCATTTGTTGACCTGGATTTTTCTTATATTTCAGATATTTAACGTATTTTTTCAAATATATTTTTTGTTGCTACTCACTTTGGATAAGTCTTTTTTTAATTTCCTGTTCAAAATGTGTGAGGTTGTAATAGACATTAACAATTTTGTTGATTTGTTTGACATTTCAGTTAGAGGGAGATTTTCTATTTTTGATTATTAAATGTCTTTTATACTCTGTGCTTTAAGTTCATCAGGGGTGTACAGAATTTGTCAGGAGGAGAATCAGTTCTTCCTTCCTGTAAAATCTTTTTGAATTTAGATTAAATTTTAAGGTTTGTCATAGCAATTAGGGGACTGGACCTTGGGGTGCTAAGGGTGGGCAATGCCAGAGCCCCTTTTAGCTGATGTCCCAAAATTAGTTTTTTGTACATTTTTCTTAGTTTTGGTTTCTGGGTCCCTTCCCCTTATTGTTTGAATAGCCATGCACCCCATCTTCTTTTAAAAATCCTGGATCCCCTGCTGGCAATTTGGGACTCATGCCATTTCACTACAATATGATTACTTACAAGAAGCCAGAGACACCGAAGTTATCTTGAACTAGTAATTATAAGTGGGGACATCACATGACATTAAGAATAATATTTGGAAAATGATTAGCATATGTCAAGATTCTTAAGTAGAGATTCAAAGGAAGTCTTTTGTATATATCAATGAAACAATAACCTAATGACACAAACATATTAAGAGGTCATTATTCAGCCTTCAACAATAGAAAATTGTCTATAGTATACCATATGTCAATGTCTAAAAAATACTCAAAGTCTAAAAAAGGGAGAAACATTAAACAGTTGTTATCTTAGTAATGTAGTACTTAATAATATTAGCACAACTTATAAGCAAGATAATTTGTTATAGATATAGGAAGATGTGGTGTCAGTGCCAATGAGACAACTCTCCATCCAAATAACAATATATGACAATATGTGTAAATATAGATATAACATCTGAAGGAGGAATTTTCCACAAAACCTTTAATAATCTTGACCAGCCAGTGGACTTTCAAAATGTCATGCAGCAATTTTTATATTGAACTTTGTTCATTCTCTAGGGCTCTTATTAAATCTTATGAAGGGACATTAAAGATGCATATTACAATTTGTCTTCATTTTCAGTCCTCCAAAGTATCAATTTTGAATGATGTCCTCTCATAAAATGATTTTAATAGCAACTTGTAACTATTGAAATTACAGGGCACCATACAAAGGGCTGTTGGGAAATTGTTCTTTGAACTTTGAGTATTAAAGCTTTATTGTAAAAGAAAAATATGGGAGTCAGGCTGCCAGTGATGATAATAAATGAGGTCGTAGAATATAATTATAGGATATTTTCTTATTTGATTGCTAAATGTCCAGTGGCATATATTAGAATTACATGTTGATTATACACCTCAAATTATGATCAATAATTGATAACTTTATTTTTTGTCTAATCAGTGTACAGGTTAGAATCTGAACTCAATATTCTGCTGGGTTGATACCCTAATCTAAAGTGGACCCTTTTAATAATAAATCTGTCGTGAAGAGAGTAGGTTAAAAAGTTTCTAGTTAATAATTAAGATCGTGACACACCTGGTTAAGTGGTCATTGACAAACTGATCTTTGGTTAATTGATTCCTTACACAAGTAATTAGTCTTCTAAAACATTAAAATTGTTAACTTTTTTTTTTAAATTGAATTAAATTAGAGGTCATCACCTTGACAATCAAGTTTATTCAAGCAAAGAATGAAGCTAGTCATGTAAACTCTTAAATGTGTTGAATTAAATTAAAATTGTCTAAATCACCAGTTAAATGATTCTGTTCTAAAACATTACAACATTTAACTTTTTTTTAATTAATTAACTTTAAGGTCAGCACCTTGGAAATTGAGCTGATTAAGGCAAAAAATTTAGCATGTCATGTAACCTCTGAAATATGTTTTGTCATTCAGCTGGTCTAAACGGCTAGTTTCACATTGTATTGTTTTATCTTTTTTTATGCTATGTTAGAATTTTTAAAGTTATCAGGATTTATCAACTACCCTGGGTTCCAAAATCACTATGATATATTGCTTTCATGTTAACCATTTTTTAAACCCCTTATACGGATAGATATCATTGGCCTACAGTAGGCAAAAATAGTTTTTGTAAAGATTGCAAATTCAGCAGATTAGCACAGTTTAATGAACATTTTAGCCATTTATCTAATTCTATTGGGCCACTAGGAAAAAAGACATTAAAGGTACATTTCTCAATTTTACAATTTCTATTTTGCACATGAATTTATGGTTGTATATAGTTTGTCAGTGAATATTCAAATTGGTCAACATTCTCTGTAGGCTTTTAGAGCTTCAATTTTTGACAGCACATTAAAATTATTTATTTAACTTTGTTTTTATTTTCAGGAGATTGTTTATATGAAGGCAATACATACAAGGTAAGTCAAAATACATTGAACGAGTTACCTCCCATTGTTTATAAGAGGAAGGATATTTTTAACCCAAATAATTCAGTCGTTATATATTAGTCTGCTCTATGATGGCTACATCAATGCCTGCATGCCTATAAGAAATCTCAATTAGTTTATAAGATATCTTTTTTAGTTTTATAAGATATCTTGAAAATGAGACAGCTTTCCATAAATACCTCTCATAGTTCAGGTCATGATGTCTTGATACTTATTCTGTAATTTTGTAGTAGTTTTGGACTTTCAAATACTAATCTTTAGGATTATTGGTAATATATGCACAACAATGTTGTATACTTAAATAATTTGTAAATTTATTCAAAACACATTTTTTAACCCATAAATTATAATTTAAAATTGCAAAAAATTATTAGCCCGTAGTAAAATTAATGACATATTTTACGTTACAGTTTGGTGCATTATGCAAAGTAGGTTTTAACCCAGAAGCTGCTAAATAAAAACTAGATACCTATAACTCTGAACTGAATCACCTGTAATCAGATACTTGTAATGTCAACCTCAGTAATGAATTTTAATTATCGGCTAATGAATTTATGTATATCACATAATAGTGTTGATATTTTCACTTTGATGTTATTAAATAGAATTATTTATTTCCCAGTTTTATCAGGAGACAATGATAACTTATACTAAAGACTCTGAGAGTTCTTTACTTAAATTTGCATAATCCTGTTCTAACCTTCGTTTAATCTTGTGGCAATGTAAATACAACCTCACTCAGCATTGTTTGGTTTTTAGATCAAAACTGGAAATTTGCATGAATATTAAATTTGTTCACTTCATAAGTATGGAAGTATTCGGAAAATCATTTTTCAATTATTCCAAACTTGGTGGACAGTTTTGATGTTTGTCTTGAATTCAGTCCAAAAATGCTAGAACTGCTACTTATAAATCAACAAATTTTGTTTTAAGATAAAATTTTTTTTTTTTTTATTTATGTTTATACATTCCTTCAGTAGGACTGGATTGATTGATTGATTGTTGGATGCTTAATGTTCACAGTAGGAAGAATCTTCAGGAAATACTCACCTATAATGTGTATTCTTTTATTTATGTATATATGTATAGAAAACATATCTGAAAGACTTGGACTCATTTCACAAATAATCTTACAAGAAAAAATACTTGTAAGTCATGAACATTTCAGTTTAACTTGCAACTGTTTTTTGTCTTAAACATTTTAGGTGAAAAGAGCTCCTGTCCTGTACTTTGTACAAATGTATTTGCATTTTTGAAAAATTTTCAGAACATGCTTATTCATTAAAAGATTACAACTGACAGATTTATGATGTGTTAGACATGATTAAGGTTGACTAGACTCTTTTGAAAGAAGATGACCATCTATACCACAATGTAAGACATATTGAAGATGTCTGTCTTTGATTACACTTTGCATTATACAAGGTGCAGTTTAAATTTTTGATATATGCATGTCTTTTCATTTGAATTGTATGTATACAATAGATGTATAATTGTGCACTTAGTAAGGACAAAATATAAAATTCTTATGTTTAGGGTTTCCCTACCAACCAAAATTGGCTTACTTATTGCAAATCATGAGTATTGAAATCAACAATTTGAATTTTTGAATTATTTTTTTCAAACAGAAATTCCTAAAAAGCCCCCAAAGTAAAAGTAAGGGATGGTATATTAGAAAGATATTCTGCTTTCAAAGGATTTATTTCTTAAATTTGATTTGGTTTCGGTTTCCAAATGTAGATTTTTATCCATCAATGTTAATTTTCATGTATTGTTGCAATTGGAATTGCAATTTTAATTATAAATCAAGAATTTCATTATGAAACTAAGAGGTGAGGTTTGGCATACCAAAAATAACAGCTTGTTTTATTACATCTCTTTTATTTAAATAATAGTTGCAGAGGAACCAGAAATAATGATAATGAACTTTTGTAAAACTTTAAGTGAGAGAAGTCTTTATTTCATATAGAATCCTCTCAAAAGTGTTTTGAAGTATAATTTGTGAAATACACTAGAAAGAGATGAGAGACAGATTGAAATCTTAACACTCCAAACATTCAGCACCTGAGATAAGCCAACTTGTTAGTCAGAAGAGGTTCAGAAGATAGACATCAAACAAAACTCTCAAGTGTCTAAATCCTCAAGTTTTCTTTAATATTGATAATGCTATTACATCATTACTTTTTGAAGAGGGTATGATATTTCCACAATAAACAAAGAGTTTACAAATTCTTATCTTGAATATTACAAATGGGCTGTCAGTATTTCAGTTACTATTCCTTTTTGAAGAGGGAGATGTTGCCAAACTTGTGACTGATCCATTTGTCTTTTTGAACAATACAATATGTTTAAATGAATTCTCTCTGGACACTTCAGCTTCCTCCACCAACATAAACTGACCACTGCAAATAGCCAATAGTCCGGAAAGTGGCATTAAACACCTATCGATCAATCAATTTAAACTTATACTTAATACTTATGTTTGAATATGAACAAAAATGAGATCTGTAAATTGACTGGTTCCTTCAATTTGATAATCAAAGAAAAAGAAAAGAAAAGGAAAGGAAAAGCTATTGTTATTATCATATCTTTGAGTAGTTTCCATGGTTTAAGTTGAAATGTCTTTGCTTATGTTATAAATATTGACTTTCAGAGATGCTAATCTTCAATACTTGTCAATGAAATCAATACATTTGTACTTGTTAAATTAGTAAAGGTGGTGTAAAAAATTGATCATGGCAATCAAATTAAAATCAGGATGATTTTTCCATGTCATATATTAATCTGTAGGTATATTAGGAGATTAGGAAATTGCAAGTTAAATTCCAAACTAATCAGCATGAAAATGACTAGTACAGGTTGTTTTATTTAGAGAAAGTGATGGGTTAAGCCAGGATTTACAGTGCCAAACCTTGTACAAAAATAAACTTATCTGCAAGTTCATTGCTAGTTAAAAGTAATATAAGAAAAAAGCAACAGATTTCCATAGATATTTAGTCTGCCATTAATCCTGAAATAAACAAAGGTACAATAATTGGTTAACAGGGTAATGACATTTAATTCCACACATACATATAAAAACCAAAGCACATTTGTTGTTGAATATTATTTTTATATGCAAAAATCATTGCATAAATTCTGGGGCATATTGTCACTTGTCCTTTAATGGCCAGCAAAAGTTTGACCTCTCACATTGGGATTTACTTTACTGGCCAATTGTCAATCATGTGTTTTTGACTTGTCAAAATGAATCAAAAAATCTGTGGTGTTGATGATGGGATGTACTATTACAGGAAGAGTATTTGGATATTCTTTATTTTTTTGTAGAGGATTAGGTTGAAATAGAAGAAAATATTAAACTTGACACAGATTTTATTGTTTGCCAGTTTCTTTGACTTTATAGTTGTACAAGGAATTAGACCTATAGAAGATATAGTATGCCTCATTAGGTCCCTATAAATTTTATGTCAACATTTTACACCTTTAAGACATTAATTTGTAAAAACTACCACCTTAAGATGATAAAGTTATAAGGATCGACACTTTAACATAGGTCGTAATGTTTATTTCAACAAAAGTTGTCTATTAATACTTACTGTCTGCAAACATTTACTTTGTAATTAGACTTTGTGACAGTTGGTCTTCTTTTTCTCATAATCCAATATGCAGAGGGAACAGTCTTAATTTCAAATCTTTTGTTAATAAAAAGCTTCAATTTTGAAAGGCATTGAAAATGAGAGTAAAAAAATCCTTATAAACTTACAAGACAAAACAGGCTGAAGGTACCAAAGGGACAATAAAAAAAAAGCAGTATATTGAAGAAAAACCGACAATGACATACCAAAAAAAGACAAAAAGACAAAACAACAGTACAAAGCAATACATAGGAAACTAAATACTACAGAATAAGTTCCATATCAGCTGACAGGTCATTTAAACTCTACTTTTGAATATCTAATATAATTAAGTCTTAATGAAAGGTATCTATAAGTGCTTTGGAAGACTGCTTAGTTTTGATTCACTGTGGACAGAAATATTTAGTATTTATATAAAAAGAATATGTTAAATATGGATTCTTTTTAATAAATTTTATGACGGATAGGTTAAAATAAGATCTACATATTTTTTTTAAAAACTGGTGATAATGTTCATATTGTTGCAATCTTCTACCAGCTTTCATGTGAACATTGTCTGCTCTTTGGTCGGGGTTGTTGTCTCTTTGACATATTCCCCATTTCCATTCTCAATTTTGTTCCGAGTTAACAGTTAAATGTAACTGGTTGTAGATACAGAGCAGCCTGTATCTTACAGGTAGGAAAGAAGCAAGAACTGGTACACAGAGAATGTTGACTTAATCCTTTCAGGAAGTGTTTTATTTGTCTTGTTAAACATTAAAATGGTGTAAGCTGACAAGTTTTGATTTAAGCTCAAGTTGTTTCATGTTATAATGATTGTTTTGACTGAATGTTTGAATCACATTACTTTTAGTGCAGAAAAACTTTGTAAACAGAAACCATTGCTATAGATAGCTAATTTAAAGATGTCTTTTACTTTTTTTGTGTTTTTGGGTTGCTGTCTCATTTATATTAATTCAGTCTGCACAGTTAGCCATTAGTCTGATGCCCCTGACTAGTAAACTTTTATTCAGACTAGTAAGTATTTACAAAACTTTGTTAGACACATAAGAAAAATGATGGAATATTGGTCTTTGGACTAGAAAAGATTTTTGTGCAGACTGTAATTATTATACCTACATCTCCTTTTTATACAAAAATCTGTAAATATGTGAACAGTTCATCCTGTCAGAATGTGAAGGTTTGTATGTAATTTCAACTTTCATGCACCAAAGAAAAATTATCATTGGTGATGATTTGTCTGATAGTCAATTATATAGAACATTATCATTCATCCTATAACATTTTGATATGCGTCTGCAGTTAATTCTGAAACAATTAAATGTTTCAGTAAATAACAGCTTTATTTGAACCTTGCTTTATTGCTGTGTATGGTATTTGACTTACAAATTAGTGATTTGATAGGATTTCTACTTTTAGTGATCATTAATGGTTTAATTAAAAGAAGAAAGATTAATAAAACTATTTTATTGTCTTTTCCATTGTTTGTTGAACATTCAGGATACCTAATATTTTATTTTTCAAACAATATCGTGGTGTTTGAATTTGACAGATGATCAGTTAATACATTTTGTCATTGTAATTACATTTGTTAAACCCTTGTTCTAAGCAATATAAGTTGTATACATGTACATGTAAACAGTCATTGGCCATTAACTTAAGCTATTAAATTGTTAGAATTTGTAAATTTAGTCAATATTGTTACATCATGATCAAGATCTAGTTGTAATAAATTTATGTTTGAATTGTCTAGCATTGTTAGGAACTCAGTGATAAATTAATAATACAAAGAGTTTTTATTGATATTCTAAAACCAGATTCATTGTTGAAGTGGTTTAAGGACAATAGTAAGTTCCAGATTACACCCTTTTTAATTTACCCTAAGATGTAGTGAGAGAACAAAGTGGTTTTGTTTATTTAACTAACTGTTTGCTCTAATATAGTTACAACATTGGGGGTGTGCCTGAGTGTAAATAGCCCCTTTCATATTGACAATGAAAGACATAGACTCCACTAGAGTCTGTTTGATTAAATTATAAGAGATAGTATAGTGTAGGTAAAGCTCAGGGTCATCAAGTTCACTTGCAGTTTAATGGGATTTGCAGTAAAGATAATTCAAACTTTGTACAACAGAAGCAGTGCATACACTTGATCTTTTGTTAAAAAAACTTGCAGCAGAGGCCAAATTAACCATTTTTTCTAACAAATTGTCACTTAATTTAAATTGCTATTGAGGCTATTTAAAAACTGATCCTTTTATAATACAAAATAAATTACTATTACAGAACTCAGGTAAATCTTAGTTAAAAGACTAGATTTTTTTGAACAGTTGGTCATATCTCAGTAACAAATGGACAGGATATAGATAGATGGATGTATAGATCCATAACAAATATTCAAATAAACATTAATGAAAGGAGAATACAGAAAAACCCTGAATCTGCAAATTTTATTTTGATTCTGAAAAAAATATTTCAGTTTTACATGTCCAATTAAGAAATTTGATAGTTAGATTTTCTTATGAAGAAAATGAAAACCATAGTTTTCTTCTTATATAAAAAGTGAAATAATTTATCTCAAGTCACTGAGTCATTGAAAGATCAGCATTAGTGTTGGATAATTGGTTGAAATACCATCTGATTATCTATTACAATCGGTTGACAGCAACCAACCGACTATTGGTTATAATCGCATCATTATACCTTGCTCTTTTGTATATGAATAATAAGAATAAGAAGAATATTTATTGAATCCAATTAAATTATATGAAATCATGCATTCAGCCACATTGTACATGTCTAATGCATATATTCCATATTATTGCAGAGTCTTAAATGTCCATGTTTGATCTTTAGTTACCTTTTCATATTTTATCAAGCAATTAAAACAGTGAATCAATTAGAATATAGATTCAGATTAAACATACTTTGTCTGATGATTACAACTTTTATTACCAACAATGACACTAAAATTTCTAAATTTCAATGGTATCACTCACATTATAATTTCAAATACATAGCTTCATCAAAATTTGAATGCTTCTCATTAAAAAAAAGATATATATATATATATAAAGTATTTAAATTTGAGCAATTTAAAATTAATTAATAAATAAAACAATGCATTTGCATTGAAAATATACATTTAACTAAGGGGATCCAACCAATGTCTGTTAATTCATGTGGAATGGTATTTTTCACTTTTGTGATCTTTATTCTTATGTCAGCTGTGTCATTTGTGCGTCTGTACTTATAATTGTAAGAATACGGAATTCGATGTTTGACAAGCAATTTAAAAAGGAATATGACGTTTTTAACGCAACAAATGGATGAAACATTAATAAAAGGACCGAAGTTTGCACCACGTTCTAATGTAGCAACAAATTTATTTTATCGAAAATAAGAATGATTTGCAGTTCGCTCTCGAGTAACAAGTACGGAAGTGAAAGAAAGTATTTCATAAAAAGTTATTTCAAATAACATATTACCAATCTGCAAAGTCAATGCTTTTACCACGTTTGTACAGAAAGAAATTGCTTATGTCTTTGATTATAGGATGTTTGACATTATTATTGTCATCTACTGATATATTTCTTAACAATTTGTTTGACTGCATATGTAAAATGCAAACCGGAATCGGACCGGAAGTTGATATGCTAAAAGTCCGGAAATTATTATGACAATCGATTGAACAAAATTCCAATCCATTATCGACATCGCCAAGCCCAACCAACTGATTCCCGACTTATTCCGATCATTGGAACAACACTAATCAGCATAAATTAAGGACCAGATAATATCATAGTTTTTGTCAGTAGAAGTGATTGATTGATGACTGCCTATCCAGCAAATATGACATGATAAGATGTAAAATAAGAGAGGTGTGTATCCTGCTTTGTGCTAGACCAACATAATGAGTTGGATTTAAAATGTGATAGCTCACATTAGTAAATAGTGACTGAAGGGAGACATGAACACCTGTATTACCTAAGACACAATTTTTCTGCTTCTAATCTGTAACCAGTGTCCATTTTTTAACTTCAAATTGGCATTAGCTTGGTGCAGACTAAAACTAATACCAATTTTTAAGTCTTTGGTTGGATCAGGCCACTTGAGGTGACCAAAAGACCACCAAGGCTGTTTGTCTGTAGATTTAGATTTGTAGTACTTTGTTGACATGAGTAAATGACTTATCTAAAGAGAATAGCTTTTCAATGAATGCTGTAAACCATCAACTTACATTTTCAAAAAAAAATAATCATAAAGCTTATTAAATATCAATTTATACATATGAGCCACTGAACTAGATTTTATATGACACAACAATGATTGTTCTCAAATTTGTCATTCATAAAAATATGCAAAGCTTTTAAATAAAACATAGACAAATGTCTGCACAGAATAAAAATATCTGTTTGCTCGATTTAACTCGGAAAATAGTTTATAATGTATAGTAAATGCATGTGGCTTTGTGTCATTACGATTGAATGAATATGTTGCATTCAGTTGAAATTTAATATTAGCCATTGGGCACATGGTGCAATGACATTATACAATATAAGACATGTTCTTGTTATAATTTGTTACAAATGTTTTGTTAGTTTGTCTGTAGAAATTAGTCACATCAACAGTTTTTAACAAAATTGACAATTATTTGTCAAGAAAAGATAGGTTTAATAGATTTATGAGATACCGTATTGTTTATAATGCAAAAAAAGTGTTTGACATTTGAAAGTAGGAGATTTTGCTTCTGTTCACTTACATGAAGGGACAGTTAATCTACTGTGGATTCATTTATTTTTGTGGATACCAATTTGCATGGATTAAGGAAAACTTACATGTTCGTGGATATTTAATTCGTGGTTTTGCCGAAGGCTGCACACAAGCCTATAGAAAATTTGTCATTCGTTGAACTTTTAATTTTGTGGTTCACCTATACCCACAAAATCCACGAATATTGGTATCCAACAAATAGTAATGAATCCACAGTATTCCTTTTAAATCTCAACCCTTCTCTCAATCTCAATCAGTCTGTAAAAAAAGGTACAATAAAGAACATACAAAAAAGATCATTACAGGAAAAGCACTTTCAGTAAATAATGGTTATAGTAATCAGTAGCTGTTCTCCATTAAAGATTTCACACAGCAATTTCATAAAGAGTACAGGAAGACAAAAAAGGACATATTTTGACTCTTTTTTTCACTCAGTATTATTTTATGTTTCTATAATTCTTATTGATTCATTGAAAATTTTTAATGTTGATAAAGGGACAAATTATCACAGGTGAAGATTTTACTCTTGTTGTATCTGACTTTGAAAATTTAAAATTAAATAGCTAGGATGTTCTTAATTGAAAGGGTAACAGTGTTTTTTAAAAAGCTTGCATTACAGGAATTTGTCTTGCTAGACTCATCCAGTCCCGGGCTTGATCCCATTTAGTTTGTTTGTTTGTAGGCATTTTACAGGAGATATAATTCAGAAGAAGAAATGTGTACATTGATCAAGAGCATGATTGAAAGTTGAAGAACAAACAAAAGATATTTTATTTATGTATAATGTCATGATAAGTTCAGAATACCAACAATTAATGGCCATTTAGATATAAACAAACAGAGGTATAATATTAGGTATTATTAACCTGTTATTCCAACATTGCCCACTATAAATCTTATTTTCACCCGGTCAGAAAAGTGGTCATTTAAGTTGTATATTTCATGACCATAGCATTGTTAAAAGTAGGTTTATGTCTCTTGCAAGTCCCTGGTCTTTGTAGGATGAAAAGAAAACAAATAGAATTTATTGCATATTGAAGCAGATAGACAAGATAGCTGGAATCTGAGAGGATAATTTCAGCCTGGACACTGTCAACTTGTCAGCAATAATATCATACACTGGCTACTTGATAGTGTTACTTTATAGTCATATATTATAAATATATTGTTATATGAGAGGGTTAGCTGTTTTGATATGAAAAATTTGAAATGAAGTCCTGTAATTTTAAATTTTTATTGAGATTTTATTTCAATTGATAAAAAAGTTAGCATAGAAATGAAAAGTGTTATCCCATCATATATAAACTGTTTAGAGTAAAATATATTCTCTGCAATGAAAATAGTCAAAACTACTAAATGATAACTTAAGAAGCTTAAATGAAAGTCAGTTAAACCATTTTCAGCTCTCAAAAACACATACAACCTTCTTCAAATGGATTTGAAATTTTAAGTTACTTATATCTGAGACTACTATAACACTATATGTAGTAGTCTCAGATATATATAAGTCGCAAATACAATGTGATGCCTCCTTCACAAGAGGGGGTCAAATTTCCCTTTTTTTCCAAAGTCATTAAATCAGAGTTATTATTGAGCTATAGTAGACACATATTTTTTTCTAATCGTGGTCATCTGTTGCTCTTCCAGCTATGTGACATGTTGAATTTGTCAATTGTCCATACCATTTGATTTTGTCATAAACTACATTGTCTAGTATGAGGTTGTCACCTTGCTAATTGTTCGCGGGACAGGTAATAATTTGTCACGCCTTATATCCCCGACAAGTTTAAATGGGATTTAAGATATACAGACTTTATTATTTGACTGGTCAGTGAACCAAAAGTGACCACAACTTCATTGAGTTCAAATGATTTATCAATAAATGAATTGTAGGTGTATATTTGGATTAGCTCTGTTGTCTTGTACTACAATGACAATGTTTTATTTTAATACCACAAACTGAAATCTTCAGTTAAATCACAATTAAGTTTTGATAGCATTTTATGTATGCAGAATTTTCTGAAATAGCAATAATTAATCTTGCAATCGTGTTCATTGTTTAACAAATCAATATTAAATGCACACACAAATTTCTAAATTTGTTGCAGATAGACAGAAACTGTAAACAGGAAAAGTGATCAGTAATACAAGATCTACAAAATTGCAGATAAAACTCAAAAAATCAAATGACTCCATATAGGAGGATGTACAAGACAATGATTTTCACAAACTTGGGCTTAAAAGAAGTAAAATACTGCAGATGTAAATTCTTTAACCATAATAAATGATAATTGTAATAATCCCTGCTTTCATCAGTTTCTCATCATTTACAGATCAAATAAACTAATCAAAGCAATTCTTGGAATGCGATTGTTTTTCCTCTATATTAAGTTTAAAAGGATCTAGTTAAATAATAATATCTACAAAAATATAAAATCCTCATCTCCAAACAATCCTATCACTTCAAAGGTAACTTTTACTGATCACTGAGATGTTTTAGATATCTATCTGTTAAATTGGTGTCAATCAAACATAGAAATATATTACTTGAAAGTGACACAATCTTATATGAAATCTATGCTATCATAATACAGAAGTGTTGACATTTTACCTTAATCTGTTTCTGTTTGAACTAAACCCTACACCTGTTGTAATATTTCTGTTTAATTAAGAAGAATAAGCTTTTTATGCATGAAATTAGAGGGAGGTTTCCCGAAGTTTTTTCCATTTATAAGTATAATCTTGAGCCGACGGAAGTTCATTTGAACAAAACATAGGACCACAGCTGGATACTACTATGAGTCCAGTGATCTCTTCAAAGTCATTAATTTTATGATAGTCAGTGTTCCATACATTTCTGTACAAAGAACGAATGGGGGCAAAATTATTTCTGGCTTAAAAAGAATAGACGCAATTCCATCTAAGGTCAACTTTGTCTGAGGGAGCTGGAACTTAAGGTTTAATCATTTCTTAATTTATCAAAGTTGCAAAGTTTTCCACCCAGATTTTTAACACTTTTATTTTATCATTACCTGAGAACATAAGAGTAGAGAAATATTTGACATATAAACTAAACAAGAAAACGAAAATTGTACAAAGTTTGCATTCTCTGATTTTTGATATTGAAATTTATAATGTTGATTTCTGTAGGTTAGATCAAGGGTTATTTAATTTTGAAAGATGCAATCAATCTGTCATTTGAAAAATGTCCTCTTATATTTGAAGTGAAGTCTAAGTACTTGAAAAGTTCAACATTATTCGAAATGAATTCAAGGAATGTAGTACCTGCTTTTTTCATTTTTGATATATTTCCAATAAAGTTCAAAAGTCTACCTTTGGATCCTACTTGTAGAAAGTGAAGTATTAAAACTTTCAAATGTTTTCCTATAATAAATGAGTTATTGGACAGATAAGTCATCTTGAGCTTCAGAAGTCTGATATTTATAAACTTGTTCATTGTAATGTGAACTTTTGAAAATTTATGCAAAATTATGGTTTTGACCTAGATTTGATTGTTCAATAACCATGGAAATATGAGTGTCAGCCTGGCATGGTATTCCTATAGAAATGTATTCTTGTTTCATCATAGGAGAACAGAGGTATAAAAGGAAAAGTCTTTAGAAACCACTGCCCTGAATTTTACTGATCAATATTAATTTACTTATATATCAGCAATAATCCAATACTGCATCCTGGTCTTGTGCAAAGCAGATTTTCAAACAAACAAACTCTATTTACAAGAGGTTCAATAAAAAACAGGACCGTGATAGTAATTTCACCATATTTCTCCATTGTATCCATTTAGTCGTACAACACGAGGCTAGCTTTGAGACTACAGTAACTGTTATTTATAGCAGGTAGCCTCAAAGGCTTAAATGCTCACTGAGTAACTTGTACTTTAAATATGGTGAGATTTATACATTTTAACACTTTAAAAACAAGGGCAGCTTTACTTGTATGGAACAAATAATAAAACGATTATAAGATTTCCATCAATTTATGTGCTGTTTTATCGATAAAAATACAATTTTAGAGTCATTAGGATTCACAATCTGTCCATAAACCTCTTGTAAATAGAGTTTGTTTGTTTGAAAATCTCTATTTAAAATCTGTATTGATTTACGTGTTATTTCAAGATTTCTTCTGAAATGTAATAGTTGATATTGTGAAAACAAGTAGCAGTTTTTATACCCTGTTGGTGGTCTTGTATTTAGTCCAAAGTTTATGAGACACTAAATAATGGCTTTTAACTTGAATCATTTCAAAATTATGCATGAGATTTAGAATTTAAAAGATATCATTACATGAAATGTACATATTGCAAAGTTATAAAAATAAGAAGATGTGGTATGATTGCCAATGAGACAACTCTCCACCAGAGACCAAATGACATAGAAGTTTACAGCTATAGGTCACAGTAGGGGCTTCAACAATGATCAAAACCCATACAGCATAGTCAGCTAAAAACGGCCCGAAATGTTTTAAAATGTAAAACAAGGACACTTACAAGTGTCTTTTGTGGTTTTATTGCATTGTTTGGATGCTGTCTTATTAACATGTCTCTCTTATGTGTATGTAGTGAGAGTTCAACATGCTCTGCACGTTACAGTATCCTTGCAACAACTCCTTTAGAGGTTAGCGCGTGGCCTGTTGCAAGGCTAAACTGTCCCTAGATATCCAACTTCATTTTCCAGTGCCAATCCCATTTTTCTACTTTTCATTGCTGTCAAACCACTTTACAGAACATATCAATTTATTTATTGTTAATTTATTCTCATACTGAATATAAATATGCATGAAATATGTATCACTGGACATTAAGAAAACAGCAATCAATCAGTTATACAATTATTCATATGCTGCTACTGAACCAAATCACAACTGCATGCTGTTACTCAAGAGATAATCTTTTTTGGTCAAGTATTCCAAGTTAATTTTACAGATTTATTAGCAGATTGAATGTAAATTGTAATTATTTTCCTATTGTTTTACTTTGAGCTGGAGCCATTTATCAAACTATAAAGGGATTTATAAACATGATCATTAATCAGTATATTGCTAATATGAATTTTGAAGCTGCAGAATTTCCAAAATTAACCTGTTTGCCTTCACACCTCCTGCATATTTGGTAACATACTAATGATTTTCACAGCTTAAACATTTTTTGCTGATACCATTATAACATTTCAAATGTATGTCAGAATGTGTTGAAATATGACAAGTGACTTTACATATATATGGTGTAAGATAAAAATGATTGTAAAAGAAAGAAAAGAAAAAATGTCAAAATACAAACATTTCTTTTGAAATTTAGATCTTTATAGACACTTAGCTGTTTTTATCACCTCCCATTGTACATTGCTCTCACACGAAACTAATTTGTCTGAAAAAGCCAATTAGCAAAACTATAAAAGATTGGAATAAAATTACTCTATGCTATTGTTAAAAAGTCGTAAATTGAATACATGAAACTCATTGGTGGCATGTGACTTTGGCATTCCAAAGATCTCTATCTGTACACCATTTAAAATTTTTAACAGTACTAAGCTTCAGTTTGACACAGTATTTGGAAATCAGATAAATGTTTAAAACACTTCATGACTGACCTATGGAAATATTAATCCGATATGAAAAAAAACACCTTTTCTTTGAGGTATGAAAAAAAAAAAACAGTTACCAGTAATTAGGAGTTCATGGTCATTAGCCAAAAAAACCTTTTAATTCCATTTCAACTTATATACAGGACAGTATCTGTCATGCTTATTAATTTGTACTTTCCCTATTGAGCTTACGAACCACACTTGTATAAGAGATTTAATTGAGAGGACTTGTTTTAATTTCCATTTCAGCTTTGAATGTGTGGCCCTATTTTGCTTCAAAATTGGTTTAATGCTGTTCTTGTTCTTTAATTGTTGGAATTGTTTTGTTGTGATTTCAAGTGCGTTTAATTATATCGCACTTCAATTATCGAAAAAGGTGACCATTTAAAATAAACTTATAAAGCTTTATTGCTTACTATGTCCATTCTGAAAAGAAAAAATCTATTTTGTGAATCAAAATACAATGTAGAAAAACAAAATCAAAAGAAAGTACCGGGTAATAGTTTTATAAAGGGGATTTTTGTTCTCATCATAATTTTGTCAATATGCTGTATAAAAATAACTTTCTGAAAATGCTAAAATAATATATTTTGTCAAAAATTCTGGAAATTGCTTTACTTTTTTTCAATATAATCTTTAGATAAAGGTTTTTAAATGTTCAAATGTAATTTATCAACACGATAACTGTATATGTATGAGATCAAAGACCTAGCTAGTTAAATTTCTACAGAAGTAAGTGATGATGCAGTTTGATTTTTTTTTTAGGTAAACATTAATGCAAAGTCATGCAACTGTTTACACAAATATACTCAATGCAGACCTTTGAAGATTATGTGAAAGTCAGATTTAGTTGATAGTATGCTGATTTAATTTCTCAATATTGAAACTTGATTGTGAATAAATTTGTTTTGATATGCAACCTAGTAGATGGGTTACACTTTCTAAATATTGCTGAATCACAAACCATGTGGTTTGAAAATCAAAGATTTGGAAATAGTTACTATGTTTGATCACAAATATACAGATTTGGAGTATAAGAAAGTTTTACAATTTAATAAAAATGGGTTTTTCACACCCAACGTTTTATTATTTATAGGTGTAAAACCACCAAACATAGTTCCTCACATCTAACTGGATATGACATACTATGTTTTGGTGGTAATTTACACCTAAAGAAGTCATAAATGTCAAATAACTGAATCTGATTTTTTTCGTTTGAAATGCTTGTTTTTTTAAGCATTATTATCAAGTTTTGTCATAATCAGTTCAATAGCTTTAAAAGATATTAGTATAATGTAAGACAGTATCATACAGCGATTTGAAAAATCCAAATCATGCTGCAACATGATAAAATGAAGTGTGGACTAATAAATGATCAAATATTCATCTCATCTGCATATAAACAGTTAATACAAAAGAAGACTCTTAGTTTTAAATTTATCAAAATTTTGGGCAATGATCACAAATAAATGTAAGAAATGTAATAGTAAATCAGTAATTAAAAATGTTCAAGCTGGTTGAAATATATCCCTTTAAAAGTTTACTGACAATAGCCCTGTTACTAGTTAAGTTTACTGACAATAGCCCTGTTACTAGTTAATTTTCCCTTTAAAAGTTTACTGACAATAGCCCTGTTACTAGTTAAGTTTACTGACAATAGCCCTGTTACTAGTTAATTTTCCTCTAAAAGTTTACTGACAATAGCCCTGTTACTAGTTAAGTTTACTGACAATAGCCCTGTTACTAGTTAAGTTTACTGACAATAGCCCTGTTACTAGTTAATTTTCCCTTTAAAAGTTTACTGACAATAGCCCTGTTACTAGTTAATTTTCCCTTTAAAAGTTTACTGACAATAGCCCTGTTACTAGTTAATTTTCCCTCTAAAAGTTTACTGACAATAGCCCTGTTACTGGTTAATTTTCCCTTTAAAAGTTTACTGACAATAGCCCTGTTACTAGTTAATTTTCCCTTTAAAAGTTAACTGACAATAGCCTGTTACTAGTTAATTTTCCCTTTAATTGTTTACTGACAATAGCCCTGTTACTAGTTAATTTTCCCTCAAATGTGTTTTTGAGTTTTATTCCACATCAATATTATATATTTGCAATATTTTAGTGAAATGGCATGAAATTTCAAAAATTGAGTGTGTGTGCATACAAGGTCAAAGGTGCATGTGCAGTTTTCCTAAATAGATAGACAAGATTTGTCCTTCAAATTTTTCTTTTTGGTTTGATAGACTTGTAAATTAAGATAAAGTATATGATAATTTTTCATTATCATTGCAGATGTTTCATTTATTTCTCTATTAAGCACTGCTAAAGATTATGTTTTCCTGCTGATATTACTGTAAAGTGTTAAACAGGACTTTTATGTATATCAACAGATTCAGTACTTTGAGCCTGCTTGTAGTACTTTCAAACATTCATTGATATGGTATTGTTTATTGATTAAGATAATAAGTTGGGAGGGTTGAATACTAAAACATCTAGTTTAACCTCTCCATGTTAACATGTTCGTGTGTTCATCCCAAGTCGATGAATGTGAGTCTTCAGATATATCTCAGTTTATATTTTTTATTGTGAAATATTTGGTGTTAATGAGTCTGAACTTTTGTCATCTTTGTTTAGTTTATTGACAACCTGTCTTTAGGCTGCTGGTTTTTTCTTTTGAATTGTTTCACAGTTTGTCTGTATTTTGACATATAATTGTTTTAATTCTCATCTTTTGGTCTTCAGGGGTAGTTGTCTCATTGGCAATCATACCACATCTCCTTATTTTTATATAAATTGGGGTGATGTAAAGCTTGTTATAAAATAATGGTAAAGACATTTGTATGTTGTTAAAGGCTGTATTTTGATGTCTTTTTACATTTTTCTTGGTGTTGTTGAGTGGTTGTTTCATTGACTTTGACCACATTTCTCATTTTACTTGAATAGGTAACATAAAAAATAGTAGGAGGGGCATGACAAAATTAAATTGAAAAAACTGACATGAAAGATGGAATATGTGCATGTCAGAATATTTGTACAAAAAGCCAAATCCTGAGATCAGTGCATTTTTTACCTTAATGGGACTATTTACCATGTAGGGTTACTATTGCTAACTCTACCTATATCGTTTATGCTAATCAACTAAAACTTAAAGGTACCTTAAAGGACTATATCCTTAAGGTAAGAGAAGATCAAGGATATTAAAGATATACATGCATATGTAAAAAAGCAGTTGAAAAATGTCAAGATTGTTAAATACTTTGATATTTATAAAGTTTTTTCACATAAATATGTAAATTGGAAGTCTTCCCACCCAAGTCTATACAATCTTAAGTCATTTTGTATTGCATAATTTTAGTTAAGTTTGGTTTGTTTTATTCAAGTCACTAATCGCTATGAATTAATTACTTGTAATACAATAGTGGGTGTGTCACCATGACCTGTGTAACACGACCTGTGTAATATGACCTGAACAAGTTATCTGGTCCGTTTCACTAGTTTGAATTACATGTATACATGTATATGTACTGAAAATACCTTGTACCTGACTGTCAAAATGTCTCAGTATAGGACAATGTCAGAAGGAATCATAAATATTCCAGTAACAAGACTTTAAAGATTTCAGTTTACAAAATATCACAGTTGACAATAGGGAATCTGGAGTCCACATCTGATTTATTTTCTGAAGGACGTGATAAAAAGCAAACATAAAAAAAATTTGATTGAGCTAGTCAATATTTCCTCCCCCAAAAAAAAATGCATTGTCCTTTATATTTAAAAAAGTAAAATATGTAGAAAAAACCACTAGTGAACAAGTCCGGAGCCTGTAGTTCAGTGGTTGTCTTTGGTTCCTGTCTGTCATATTTATTTTTAGTAAATTGTTTTGTTATAAATTAAGCCGTTATTTGATTTGAATTGTTTCATATTTTTGATGTCGGGACCTTTTATAGCTGACTATACGGGATGAGTTTTTAGCTCACCTGGCCCAAAAGGGAAACTACTGTGCCAAATTTAACCAAACTTGGCTACAATCATCATTGGGGTATCTAGTTTGAAAAATGTGTCCGATGACCCGGCCCACCAACCAAGATGGCCGCCATGGCTAAAAATAGAACATATGGGGTAAAATGCAGTTTTTGGCTTATATTTCTGAAATAAAGCATTTAGAGCAAAAAGGACAGGGTAAAAATGGTTTAGGTTTAGATCTATCTGCCTTGAAATTTTCAGACGAATCAGACAACCCATTGTTGGGTTGCTGCCCATGAATAAGTAATTTTAAGGAAATTTTGCAGTTTTTGATTATTTAAATCTTGAATATTATTATAGATAGAGATAAACTGTAAACAGCAATAATGTTCAGCAAAGTAAGATCTACAAATAACTCAACATGACCAAAATTGTCAATTTTACCCTAAAGGAGTTATTGCCCTTTATAGTCAGTTTTAAACAATTTTCGTCAATTTTTGTAATCTTTTACTAAAATCTTCTCCTCTGAAACTGAATAGACAAATTCAACCAAACTTGGCCACAATCATAATTAGGGTATCTAGTTAATAAATGTGTCCGATGACCCCGCCTGCCAACCAACATGGCCGCCATAGCTAAAAATAGAACATAGGGGAAAAATGCAAGTTGTGTCTTTTATCTTGAAAACTGCTATGAGTAGAGAAAACCTAACAGGGGCAAAAATGTTGAGAATGTTGAGATCTACCTACTGTCTCTTGAAGTCAAAACAGTCAGATGACTTCTTATAGGAGTTATTGCCCTTAAATGACAAATTTTATTATTTTCTTAATTTTTGCATATCATTTTGAAAACAATTACAGATATTTAGAAACTTAAATAAGCAAAAATGATCAGTTCAACAAGATCTCCAAATAAGTCAAACATGGCCGAAATCATCAGACGACTTTTTATTGAGTTATTGCCCTTTTATGACGATTTCTACCAATTTCTGCTGTTTTAGGCTGATATCTTAAAAAGTATAATAGATAGAAAGAAACTGTAACAGGAATAAATGATCAGCAAGACAAGATCTACAAATTAATTGATATTGAAATGTCAACAGAGTATTTTTGAAGTTTCACTTGAAATGTGTGTTTTAACCTTGAAAACTTAAAATGGTAAATGGGTTGAAAGCATTTAAAATCAAACGAAAGATTAGATTTTGATCCACACAGATTCCTTTAAAAAAGAATGATTGTTGCATTGTTTCATGCATCAATTGTAAACAAAAATATCAGGTAAGCAACACAGGCTCCTTGGAGCCTCTAGTTCTAATTGTTGAAGGCCATATGGTTGCCTATCATTGCTTCATCCACTTTATTTGAACTTTGGTGGATATTTGTCTCATTGGCAATCATACCTCATCTCCTTATTTTTATATGAACACAGAGAACAAATATCTTTTGGTTTTTTTATTTTGTTAGGTTGCTGTCTCATTGACAAATATCCCACATCTCCTTTTATTCATTTAATTGAATATCTTTAAAGCCCTTATCATTCTTGAAATTAATTATAACCTTTTTAAAATTTCTTATTTTAAAATCATTCAGTTTCATTTATTGAATTCTATTTCAGAAAAAACCAGATTTTGGCAAAGTCACTAAAATATGAAAAAGAAGTATTGTAGTATTGATAGTTATATTAAAGACTAAAACTAATATGATTTAAAAGAAAAGATGTTTAGGTCAACCATAAGTAATGAATGTTCATGTGTTTTAATAGTACAAAAAAAGGTAGATGTATCTACATAGATTATCTTGTATTGATTGACTGTGTGATAATGCAATGAATAAGCTTGATTGTTTCATTTTAGATTAACAGTGAATAGGTGCACTGCACTACTTGGCAAGGATTCCAAGATAATTCTACTCTGATTAGATAGATCAAAATGATTTTATACATGAAAGTGTTGTATTAATTATATGTCCCATGTTGGGAGAATTCCACCCTAATTCTCTATGCATTCTTGCAACAGGGGTCTAGTGATTAACTAACATGCCTTCTTTTTCCAGTGGCATATCATTTCCCAACCATCTATCTTAAGATCTAATTACTTTGCAATTGCACATTCAGTTTATTGTATAATGTACTTTTAAAACCATTGTACTGATATGGTCTGCACTTTCTCAAGTTAGATTTTCCTGTACATACTGAGGTTTTCTAAACAAAACTTTTAAGTGTGCCTGGCCATTGATCTTATGGTTATTTTCAGGAGTTGAAAAAAAATCAGCGTTTTTTAAAACATTGTTTCAATAGAACGATCTTGCCTTGCAACATGTAACTCAGAGAAACACACTAATATCAACTTGTATTGACTTGATTCATTTAACCTTTTTTCTATTTATTTCAGAGGAACACACTATGGTCACCTAACAGTTGTTCCATATGTACATGTGAAGATCCTGTTGTTATGTGTGAGAATGTCAGATGTTCAAGTCCAAACTGTGATTCGAAAAAGGTAAGTCAATAGTTCCAGTGTTTCCATTCAAGTTATATTCTTTGATTTTTTGTCTTGGTAATAATTTGAGAAATGAGAATACCGGTAAGTTTTATAATCATTGTTTAATAAGTAGCTCTCGAGGTATGTGCAGAAAGTTATCAGCTTCATCGCCTTATTCTCAATTAAACTTCTATATTTCAATTTTCTCCTGTCTTTCTCACTTACAGTTCTATATTTCAATTTTTTCCCATCTTTCTCACTTAAACTTCTATATTTCAATTTGCTCCTATCATTCTCACAAATAGATATAAGAAGATGTGGTATGAGTGCCAATGAGACAACTCTCCATCCAAGTCAAAATTTATTAAAGTAAACCATTATAGGTCAAAGTACGGTCTTCAACACGGAGCCTTGGCTCACACCGAACAGTAAGCTATAAAGGGCCCCAAAAATTACTAGTGTAAAACCATTCAAACGGGAAAACCAACAGTCTAATCTATATAAAAAACGAGAAACGAGAAATCTGTCACATTCAAGGAAGAAAAGCCTACATTGAAAGTCATACTAAAAACTTACCCACCCCTGTGCTTATGCACAAAAAATCTTTTCTAAGCCCCTTGGGGGTCGTTGATGATTGTTGTCAATAAGTAAGTTGTACCTGGACACTCCATGAATCCTCATATGTATATGTACAAAAAGTATACTGTCAAGGTCATGGTGAAAATCATCACAAATTGTTTCCTATCTGTACTAGTGGATATTTCAATGTTAAATTTTGTTACATTATTCTATATATAAAAGTTGAAACATTTATACTTAGTGCTGCATCAGCAGTAAATTTCTGGCTTCCATTGGCATAAGTTATTTTTAAATGGAATAACCTTGATTACTTCTGAAATTGTATCACAATTTACTTATATGTTTATATGTGTAAATCTTTTTGTAATAAGTAAAAATGCAGATATGAGAATGAAAATAAACAAGAAAAACATGAATGTATATCATTGAAAAGACAATTGTAAATTCAGCACTTTGGCAATTGGAAGGTGAAATTTCTGGTAAAACATTTAATCAAAGTTACATCAACAGATGTAATGTCAGTAAATTACGAAGTAACAAGATTTGTTCTTTTCTCTATCTGGGTAGAAGCCATTAAGATGGTTGGTATAAAGGTGATGATTCTTTTGAGATTTTGTTATCATTTATAAATTTGTTTTGCAGAATTATAAAACATTATAAACTGACATTTTTATCATTTATCAACATACATTAGGCTGTGTGGCTAAATACATTATGAAAAATTCTTGAGTCAGCCGAATAATTAGACCTATCTTTGTAAGTGTTAAACTCAAAGTGGGATGTTTGAAGCTTGATTGTTTCATTTTAGATTAACAGTGAATAGGTGCACTGCACTACTTGGCAAGGATTCCAAGATAATTCTACTCTGATTAGATAGATCAAAATGATTTTATACATGAAAGTGTTGTATTAATTATATGTCCCATGTTGGGAGAATTCCACCCTGATTCTCTATGCATTCTTGCAACAGGGGTCTAGTGATTAACTAACATGCCTTCTTTTCCAGTGGCATATCATTCCCCAACCATCTATCTAGATCTAATTACTTTGCAATTGCACATTCAGTTTATTGTAGAATGTACTTTTAAAACCATTGTACTGATATGGTCTGCGCTTTCTCAAGTTAGATTTTCCTGTACATACTGAGTTTTTCTAAACAAAACTTTTAAGTGTGCCTGGCCATTGATCTTATGGTTATTTTCAGGAGTTGAAAAAAATCAGCGTTTTTTAAAACATTGTTTCAATAGAACGATCTTGCCTTGCAACATGTAACTCAGAGAAACACACTAATATCAACTTGTATTGACTTGATTCATTTAACCTTTTTTCTATTTATTTCAGAGGAACACACTATGGTCACCTAACAGTTGTTCCATATGTACATGTGAAGATCCTGTTGTTATGTGTGAGAATGTCAGATGTTCAAGTCAAACTGTGATTCTAAAAGGTAAGTCAATAGTTCCAGTGTTTCCATTCAAGTTATATTCTTTGATTTTTGTCTTGGTAATAATTTGAGAAATGAGAATACCGGTAAGTTTTATAATCAGTAGCTCTCAAGGTATGTGCAGAAAGTTATCAGCTTTATCGCCTTATTCTCAATTAAACTTCTATATTTCAATTTTCTCCTGTCTTTCTCACTTACAGTTCTATATTTCAATTTTCTCCCATCTTTCTCACTTAAACTTCTATATTTCAATTTTCTCCTGTCATTCTCACAAATAGATATAAGAAGATGTGGTATGAGTGCCAATGAGACATCTCTTCATCCAAGTCAAAATTTATAAAAGTAAACCATTATAGGCCAAAGCACGGTCTTCAACACGGAGCCTTGGCTCACACCGAACAGTAAGCTATAAAGGGCCCAAAATTACTAGTGTAAAACCATTCAAACGGAAAACCAAAAGTCTTATCTATATAAAAAGCGAAACGAGAAATCTGTCACATACAAGGAAGAAAAGCCTACATTGAAAGTCATACTAAAAACTTATCCACCCCTGTGTTTATACACAAAAATCTTTTCTAAGCCCTTGGGGTCGTTGATGATTGTTGTCAATAAGTAAGTTGTACCTAGACACTCCATGAATCCTCATATGTATATGTACAAAAGTATACTGTCAAGGTCATGGTGAAAATCATCACAAATTGTTTCCTATCTGTACTAGTGGATATTTCAATGTTAAATTTTGTTACATTATTCTATATATAAAAGTTGAAACATTTATACTTAGTGCTGCATCAGCAGTAAATTTCTGGCTTCCATTGGCATAAGTTATTTTAAATGGAATAACCTTGATTACTTCTGAAATTGTATCACAATTTACTTATATGTTTATATGTGTAAATCTTTTTGTAATAAGTAAAATGCAGATATGAGAATGAAAATAAACAAGAAAAACATGAATGTATTCCATTGAAAAGACACTTGTAAATTCAGAACTTTGGCAATTGGAAGGTGAAATTTCTTGTAAAACATTTAATCAAAGTTACATCAACAGATGTAATGTCAGTAAATTACGAAGTAACAAGATTTGTTCTTTTCTCTATCTGGGTAGAAGCCATTAAGATGGTTGGTATAAAGGTGATGATTCTTTTGAGATTTTGTTATCATTTATAAATTTGTTTTGCAGAATTATAAAACATAAACTGACATTTTTATCATTTATTAACATACATTAGGCTGTGTGGCTAAATACATTATGAAAAATTCTTGAGTCAGCCGAATAATTAGACCTATCTTTGTAAGTGTTAAACTCAAAGTAGGATGTTTGCTTATAAAATATTATATTGAGGTTTCTTAATTAAATTAGATCCATACAGGTTTCTTTTGAAATCTAATCAAAAGAATTCATCCTTCTGCAAAAATGAAATGAAATCCCTATAAAACTTCCAAATTTCTGAACTTTGATTGGCAAAATGCAATTCACAACTTTCATAACGACCAGTTTTACCGGTGAGAGAGTTATAAACCTGTGACTGGTGAGTTAGGAACAAAATATGTCAAATGACCATTACATCAAGTGCATTTTCAAATTTTTGCAGTTGAAAAGATTGAAATTTGAAGTTTAAAATTAGGTGAGGGGCAGTTATAATTTTACAGGAACATGCAGCTATGTATACCCCTAGCCAATGAAGCCTCCGTCATACACTAAATTCAGGTTCCAGATTTTATTTTGGCTAACCCAAATTTTCCATTGTTTGACCACACGTATGAAGTTTGAAAAACAATTTATATAACATCAAATGTTTTCTGTTCTGACCTCTAAAAATTCAGAAGTTCATGTAATTTCCTTCAATCCCAGACAAACTTGTATTGATCCATATGAATAATAGATGTTTTATATATCAATGAAACAAAAACCCAACAACACAAATAACCAACTAACATCTTAAGGTCAACTTTAGTATATTAGATATTTAAATATGACAATTATTACAATATGATTTTTCCTGTAATTTTGTTTCCACTAGAATTAACAATTTGGCAGGTGGTGACAATGGATTGAAACCGACAATTTGATATTACATTTTTGTTGAATGAACAAAACTTTAAAAACATTATGCAAGTTTGATACTTTGATAGAGTGTATGGACAAGCTGAGAGATGTTCATATTGTAATTATTGAGAGTGTAAAACTTATACAATAACGACATTTGATAATTTGTAGGGAGAATATTTACAGATCCCAGCAGAAGGATGTTGTCCAGAGTGTGTACGGAGAATGTCACCTTGTCAGTATGAATCCCAAACAACTCCAGTAAGTCATTTTTTAGGATACCAGTCAGATACTGGGTCAGTATGATATAAGATACTAGTCAGATACAGGGTCAGTAGGATACCAGTCCGATATCAAGTCAGTAGCTTATAATATGTATACTTTGTGGCTACCAGTCAGATACTCTCAGCAGCATAATATGCATATAGTTTTAGGGTATCAGTCAGATACTGGATCACCTGCTAAAGTATAGTTTTATGATACCAGTCAGATATGTTAAAGTGAATCTGGGTTTTGAATTCCTATCAATTGTTAGCTCACCTGGCCCAAAGTACCATGTGAGCTTTTCTCATCACTTGGTGTCTGTCGTCTGTCGTCCGTTAACTTTTACAAAAATCTTCTCCTCTGAAACTTCTTGGCCAAGTTTAACCAAACTTGGCCACAATCATCATTGGGGTATCTAGTTTAAAAAATATGTCCAGTGACCCGCCAACCAACCAAGATGGCCGCCATGGCTAAAAATAGAACATAGGGTAAAATGTAGATTTTGGCTTATATCTCTGAAACCAAAGCATTTAAAGCAAATCTGACATGGGGTAAAATTGTTTATCAGGTCAAGATCTATCTGCCCTGAAATTTTCAGATAAATCGGACAACCCGTTGTTGGGTTGCTGCCCTGAATTGGTAATTTTAAGGAAATTTTGCCGTTTTGGTTATTATCTTGAATATTATTATAGATAGAGATAAACTGTAAACAGCAATAATGTTCAGCAAAGTAAGATCTACAAATAAGTCAACTTGACCAAAATGGTCAGTTGACTCCTTAAAGTTATTGCCCTTTATAGTAAATTTTAATCATTTTTCGTAAATTTTGTAATCTTTTACAAAATCTTCTCTGAAACTACTAAGACAAGTTTAACCAAACTTGTCCACAATCATCATTAGGGTATCTAGTTTTAAAATGTGTCCGATGACCCGCCCATGAACCAAGATGGCCGACATGGCTAAAAATTTGTACATAGGGTAAAATGCAGTTTTGGCTCAAATCTCTGAAACCAAAGCATTTAGAGCAAATCTGATGGGGATAAAATTGTTCATTAGGTCAAGATCTATCTGCCCTGAAATTTTCAGACCAATCAGGCAACACGTTGTTCGGTTGCTGCCCTGAATTGGTAATTTTAAGAAAATTTTGCAGCTTTTGGTTATTATCTTGAATATTATTATAGATAGAGATAAACTGTAAACAGCAATAATGTACAGCAAAGTAAGATCTACAAATAAGTCAACATGACCAAAATTGCCAGTGACCCCTTAAGGAGTTATTGCCCTTTATAGTCAATTTTTACACTTTTCATAAATTTTGTAAATTTTGTAAATTTTACAAAATATTTTCCACTGTAACTACTGGGCCAAGTTCATTATAGATAGAGATAATTGTAAGCAGCAAGAATGTTAAGTAAAGTAAGATCTACAAACACATCACCATCACCAAAACACAATTTTGTCATGAATTCATCTGTGTCCTTTGTTTAATATGCACATAGACCAAAGTGAGCGACACAGGCTCTTTAGAGCCTCTAGTTTTAATTGTTAAGCCAAACCCAAACTGTCTATACATGTATATTTCTTCAAGGAAACACTGCTTGTATTACAAAAATCAATGTAAGACAGGCATATCTGCTTGAATGATCTTGAAAGGATTTTTTATTCTAAAATATTTTGACTGTGGCAGAAAAAATAATAATGATTTGAAACACTCACTTGAACATGATACATGAATTGAAAAAAAGCAATCAGTGGTTGTTGTTTTTCCTGTTTTTGATTGATAATTTTGTGGTTTCTATGAGGGTCTGTAGGGGGATTCTTTATTATGCCCCACCTACGATAGTAGAGGGGCATTATGTTTCGGTCTGTGCATCCTTTCGTTTGTCTGTCTGTCCCGCTTCAGGTTTAAGTTTTGGTCAATGTAGTTTTGATGAAGTCAAGTCCAATCAACTTGAAAGTTAGTACACATGTTCCCTATGATATGATCTTTCTAATTTTAATGCCAAATTAGAGTTTTGAATCTAATTTCATGGTCCACTGAACATAGAAAATGATAGTGCGAGTGGGGCATGCGTTTACTATGGACACATTCTTGTTTTTTTATGTTATTTTTCTCTTTTCTTTTAAATACTGATGCTCATTATTGTCTATTCTTTATATTTTGATAGCACCCATTATTCTCTATTTTAAATTTTTGTTTTGCTATTTTGCTATTTTCTCTATTCTTTTTTTTTTGACTCATTTTTCTGTAGCGTTGGCCAATTATTCCCTATTCTGTAAACCTCATCCAGACCTTCTGCTATACAGTCGAACCTCGTTGTGTCGAAGTCGAAGGACCGGACCAAAGTATTCGACTCATCCGAGGTTCGACTCATCCGAGGTCAGTGTGTCGTCATAAATTTGGAATGCATGAAATACGGTATGAGATTTGTGTAAACTAGATACAATGAACAGTGTGCCTTTTCTCCATTTTGGTCCATCGTAATAATTAAACACACAAGTACAGATACAAATCATGCACAAATAAAATCAATAGTCTACACAAATATTTACAAAGGTCAGACACTATAAAGTATGAAATCACTCACGGCACGAAATAAGTTCTGAACGGTCTCTTATGAGGTCGTCTGCTTTACATTAAATTATCATGAATTTATTATAATTGTCCTAATCCTTTTATTTATTGGAATTAATGAGTTTTAAATCTAACGATTCATTTAATCTAGGCTTGGGTCCTTTAAATTCGTTTCGTTTTTATCTCAGGTGAAAAATGTTCAACACACTATCAATCCGCTTGAACGATCAACAAAGGTGTTAATTAGCGGTCACCATAAACATGTCATTTTAACTGTTATACAAACAATTATGTTTACTCAGCTTTAATCTCTTTTGAAAATGATTAGGTGACACAAGAAATACATCCGATTTGAATTTTTATCATTGGGTCTGCATCTTTCGAAAATTCTTACTTTCGAACTTGAGACATCGGGTCAATTTACATTAATTTTACTTCAAAGGGACTATAAAATTTACTCGACTTAACCGAGTATTCGAATCAACCGAGTTCGACTCATCAGAGGTAATTATGCATTGATCAAACGGAATTTACGGGACCGAGAAATTACTTGACTCATCCAAGTTTTCGACACAACCGAGTTCGACACAACGAGGTTCGACTGTATATGGTTTAAAATATTAATATCTCACACCATGTTTCAAGTTGGTTAACTATCCTGTGGTGACTATCGACTAAGATTCCTGTCTAACCAAATCTTACAAGTGAGACCATATGCATACACACTTTTTCCTATGACATTTGGGTTTTTATTTAAATTTTAGACAAACTGTTAACAAAACTTTGATCATAAAAAACTTTCTATAACATTTTTTAACACAGTTATGCTGTTGCTACTTATATTTATACCCCACACAACAAAAAGAAATGTTTTTATAATTGCAAAAAAGAGCAGACTAAAATAAACAAAAATTGTAACTAAAAATATTGAGTACAATAAACCAGGTACAAAATTCATTCTAATATCTTCCCCTAGGGCGGTGAATTTTCTAAAGAAAAAAAAATGAAAACAAAACGTTATTAATTTCATGAGTCAGAAGCGCTTTTCTGGATTTACCTTCATTCGGAACTCTCACAGCAGATATATAAGAACCAAAACAGTTGAAGAGCTATACATGTCCATGTATAACCAAAAAGGACCTAAAAATAGCCAAATCCATCTAAGGTCAACTTTGCCTGAGAGAGTTGAAACCTTAGTTTCTTTATAATTTCAAAATTTATAAACGGACAATTTTAGAAAGGTTTTTTATAAATCATGTTGTACCGAAGTACTGACTACTGAGCTGATGATACCCTTGGGACTGATAGGTTATATAAAATATGTTCTTGGAAAACTGTTATTTTATTCTACAGCATAATTCTGTATGGAGTCCAGACAGATGCAAATTTTGTCATTGTTATGATGGAGAGGTGACCTGTACAGATCAGTCATGTCCAGCTTTACGATGTCGCCCTGGTGAAGTTTTGCAAGTTTTAGCTGACCATTGTTGTCCTCAGTGCATCCCAACAGGAAGTAAGTACAAAGACTTATGGGATAGATATTGTTTGGAAATGTTTTCATATTTCTTTTCTACTTGTGCAATGTATTCCTTAGTTCTGAGTGACCTTTCCAGACCCTTTTTAACCATGCCATCTTTAAAACGTTTGAAAAAAACTTACTGAAACTAGAATAAGATATCTGTATATAAACAGTGTTTGTCTCATCTGAGTGATCAATGTTACAGAATGTGAAACATAGGGATAGTGTTAACACTTTTATAAAGCTTTATATTTCGGATGGTAGATGAACTTGATAGTCCATACCGGAATCTAATATACAGATGCTTATCATCTGAAGTTTCCATCTGGCATATATCTTTTGTCATCCAACTCTAATTTCTAATGTTCAGTTTTTTATCACATGTGTTTTCAATGGCAGCATGAGTAAAACTTTATTTGGTCTATAGAAGCATCGCAAGATGTACATGCCTGTTATAGACAGGTTAACCAAACCTTGTCCTTGATTAAAATTAAGTTTTTATGACAAAGACAGTTTCTCAGCTACTATAAATATTAATATATTAACTATGTAACTATATTTGGTCTATAAAATTATAGTAAAGTGTACATATCATTTGATAGGGTTCATCTGACCTTGACCTCTCATCATGATTCATTGGTCAACATTAAGTTTTTGAGTTATCAACACCAAATCCCCCAAATGACAAAGAAATTAACATAAAACAAAAAGATAACCACTAAACAATGCCCTGACTTAGGACAGGCACTTGAAAGTTGTTTTGTTTGAACTTTACAATTATTTTGTGCATTGCATTGTGTTTTTTTTCATTGAATTAAATGGAATGATGCACACATTGCGGAAATAAATGGACTGTAAGTTGATGTACTGATTATGTTAAGGGTTTACCAGAAAATGATTCAGGCCAGGACCTCACAAAGTCTGTATTTAACCTTTACATGTATTTTTGTTACAGAAATGAGAAAATGGCCTTCCATCCATTAGTGCTTAGATACTTAAAGGAATGTGAAGTCATAATCATCATTTCAACAAATAAATTGCAATAGAATGCAAATTTTACAAATGTCAGAAATTTAGCATAAAAATTGAATAGTTGATTTATAACATTTTACTATAAAAATTTGATATCATTATTACATTTTGAATGAGGATGGGTTGTATATTGAATGTTTCCTCTGAATTTATTCAGTCATCAATAAGCATGCTTCTTTAAACCCTACTGCGGCACTTTGATTTTCAATTGGAACCGATTACATCTTGATGAATTACAAATTTTTTAATCTGAGTGCAATAACATCAATTATCTCATCGGAGAATCTTTAAACTTTAATCTACCTTAAAAGACCACAAAGGTGTTTCTCAAAATGTTGTCTGGTTAAATACCATCATATTTATCGGTGCTTTCATTTTTGTTCACTATTGGACATCTCGGTGACACCTTGAGTGTTCGATAACAATGGTAGTAATGATATGTTTGTTTGACAATTTTAATGATCCGATTACTTTCAGACACCTCCAATATCAAACATATCCAGGCTTTTGTGCTTTTGTGGATAATTCTTTAAAAATTATTGTCAACGGAAAATGCAAAATAAACACAATTGTTGCTTTTGTCATCAGTAATGATAATGGTAGTCAAGTCCTGGAGAGAGTGGAAAATCAATTTAACGCTGGGCGACTCCTTGTCCATTATTATTATCTGTTCAAGAAGGATAAAAGAAAATTGAAGAAATTTGAACTCTTCAGTTTAATTTTTATGGGGCAAATTTGAAGAGATAACTCTGCTTTATCTGGAGGCTCGATATACTGTGTACAGTACAGTGACTGTATTGTCTCTGGGTGCATTGACTTTTGTAGAGGTGCATTGTCAAGGATGGAGTCCACAATATGTCTTAGTGTGAGGCACCTAATTATTAATTTTTAATTAACAGTTTTTTTTTACAATTTAAAAAAAACCTAAAAATATTTTGAATATTATACACCTATTAACTGAGGGTAATAGCAAGCTTGTTGTCCCTGAGATACCAACTATTGCATTGCTGAGGCGAAGCCAAGGGCAATAGTTAGTATCAAAGGGACAACAAACTTGCTATAACACTCATAACCAGTCATTATGTGTTTTATTATACCAAACAAAACAACTTTCTAAAGACTACATACACCACTATGAACTATCGGGTTGTTTTTTTGCCCGTGTGGTATTTGTCAATATTTTATTTACTGTAATCAAGACCAGGAATCCTTGTGTAATAATTCTCGTGCATATAATACACGCAGGCTAAAATCTATTACCGTACTTCAAAGCAATCCCAGATTATGAAGACGACGACAGACCCATACCACACATTTGTTATGTTTTAGTTCTTAAAATATGTCGCTTAAATTTTCTTTTTTACATCACGATGACCGTGAGGGCATTCTGATGTATTGCTATCGCCTAGATTTCCATTACGTAACTTTCGTTTTGGGTTTGTAACCGATCTATAAACATGATAAATACGCAGACATTAAGGAGTGCAAAAGTAACATTCCTTATCGTTTGTTTTAAATACATCTCTTCAATGAATACTGATAAAAATATTTTTGTTTAGAACATAAATTAATAATATGAAAATGTTTTGTTGTTAGATATATATGTATAAGTAAAAATCATTGATAATATTTATGCACACGCCGAAAAATTGTGTTAGCATGCGAAGAATATCTCAAGAACGTTTTTATTATTCTGACTAGCTCGTTTTTAGCACAACCACTCCAAATAATACAACAATAATCTATCAGTGGGAGAATATAGCCATTATAAAATAATTTTCTTGAATCAATATTTAGAAATTTCTTGATTTTAGAGAGAAATGCATGGATTTTCTAGCATTCCACAGGGTCCGGTATTCGGACCCATTCCCAACAACAAAACCCTACATTTTCCCAATTTTGGGAGCAAAATTCCCAAACGATTACAAAATTCATTTTAATCTTTATTATTCATTACAGAGATGTTTATTTTGTTCAACCGCTAGCTTTAGGCGAAAATCGACAACAAGTAATGTGTAAATCCGGTAAAAACATAATTGACTGACAAAACAACACTGACAATCAATGGCTGCCATAAACAGGAAGTGAAGAAAAATTGCAAAACCGCATCAGATTTCGGAAAAAGATAAGGCTAATTCTGGGTTTGCCGATCAAATTCACTAAATAAATAAAAAAAAAATCCAGTTTTGACAACTATGAAATAGCAATACTAAAATTGAAAACTAAAAGTTATATGAAAAAAAAGAAACAGGAAATATTTTATTCAGAAACTCCAAATTATTTTAGTTCACAAATTCAAAATCAAATAAAATGTGACAATACTTTTCTTTATCACTTAAAATTGTTGATATTAGATGTTTTATGAGGAAAACAAATAACTAAAGATCTAAGAGGTAATTTCTTCTAAATTTTGAAGGGCCAGTAAAAATCTGGAAGAGCAAGTAGATTTAAAAAATTTTATTATTATATTAATAGATATAAGAAGATGTGGTATGAGTGCCAATGAGACAACTCTCCATCCAAGTCAAAATTTATAAATGTAAACCATTATAGGTCAAAGTACGGTCTTCAACACAGAGCCTAGGCTCACACCGAACAGTAAGCTATAAAGGGCCCCAAAATTACTAGTGTAAAACCATTCAAACGGGAAAACCAACGGTCTAATCTATATAAAACGAGAAGCGAGAAACACTTATGAACCACATCAACAAACGACAACTACTGAACATCAGATTCCTGACTTAGGACAGGTGCAAACAAATGCAGTGGGTTTAAACGTTTTAATGGTACCAAACCTTCACCGTTTTCTGAAACAATAGTGTAACATCACAACATAGAAAGACACACTATAAAATATCAACTGAAATAGCTTAACTCAATCAAAGGACATATTAACACCATTGAACATACACTGAACAAATAAATTTGACCTATGATACAATGTAAATACAAAATAAATAAACTAAGGAAGAATAATAAAAGTAACATGTTTAGTGTTACTGTCTTTGAAGATAAAAAAAGGGGGTGGGGGTGGGGAGGGGTAAATATGTATCACATGTGTGCTTGAAGAACTCATTGTTTTGATACTGAAATAAACTTGAGTGCCTTGTTGTTAAATTGAAAAACAAAAAGGAACAGAAAATTGAATTACTAATAGCATTCATATAGTTAGTTACTTACTTTATTTTCACCAAAAAAGAAAATTTTTAATGAACTAAACACACTAAAACTAACATCTGGTATATTGGTTGTTTTTCCCAATTTCATTGAAAATCGCATTAAAAATTCCCAAAACTGACCAGGGTCCTTTATCCCAAAATACCCAGATAAACCCCTGAAATGAAGTCTAGATGATATTGATGAACATAAGTAATTAACATGGCCTGTCCAGGACAGATTAGAGTCAATTCTAACACCTAAAAGTTTTTCAATTGATGATTTTGAAGAATATTATTCTCAATAGTTAGAACTGGTTCTGCTTGATTTAAACGCAGCCTTTGTCTTGTACCTATAACCATACATTTTGAATTTATGAACATGTTATTTTCATGACACCATTTGTCAACACATTGGAGATCATCTTGTACTTTTAATTGCATATCAGCAGTACTCTTTCCTGATGATACAAATTTATAAACTTTTATCAGAAAACTGATATAATAGTTATTATGGTGAGGTTGAATTTCCTGTCATTTATTCATCATCCACGCACGAACTTGTCTCAGAAAAAAATATTTCTCTGTACATTAACGTCAGTTTCAGGTATAGAGATGTGATTTTTTTCTGAGACAAGTGCTTTTGACCATCCACAAGAACTTGCGGTCATCCGATGTTCAGTACTTCAGTACTTTGATCTTTTTTAATTGCTTCTGGTGAGTAATATATTAATTTGAAATTACGACGACAGACACATACAGATTATACAGTTTACGATATTTCATAGTTTAATGTTGCCAAGCGCACATGTACAAATCCAAGCAGAATAGTCAATGACGTCATTGTTGTCCAATGAAAAATTAGTATGAAAAAGTACGGGAAATATGTTTATAAAACTATTGACCGGGGTAATAGTCTTTGAAACTATTGACTGGCAAATAGTCTGTGGAATGAAATAGCACAAATATTTCATTCTTTTTATATAGAAAAAACATACTGAGGTATAATAATAACAGCTATTGTGCTTTAGAAGGTCAAATTAGGATATATGCTTATTGTTTGTTTTTAATGGTCAGTTTTCTTTCTTGAATGAGTTTCTAGTTGGTGATTTTTACCATTGTGTCTTTATTATAGGTTCTATGCACATTTTGGTTTATACCACTGCTAGAAATTAAAAAGGGGAGGATTGAGATTGCAAAACACAAGTCTAACCTGCCACATATTCATGTTATTTTCCTCAATAAGGAACCATATCAGTGTTTGTCTTATGTTATAGCTTAAGGTTTTTGTTATATTAGCGTTGATGACAGACACTTGATAGTCTCTGTTTCTGGACTCTGGGATATTAAGATCATACATGTTTAACCCCGCCACATTCTGTATGTGCCTGTCCCAAGTCAGGACCCTGTAATTCACTGGTTGTAGTTTGTTGCTGTATATCATATTTGTTTATCGTTTATTCTTTTGTTCATAAAGCTGGCCTTTATTTTTCTGGTTTGAATTGTTTTACATTTGTCATTTACGGGCCTTTTCTATACGGTATGGGTTTTGCTCATTTTTGAAGGCCATACAGTGACCTATAGATGCTAACTTTGATATCATTTTGTCTTTGGTGTAAAGTTGTCTTATTGGCAATCATACCACATCATCTTCTTATTTTTATCTTGTCTATAGTTGAAGATCATATGTTATCTTCTTGTTGTCTTCTATTTAAGTTATTGTTGGGTTGTTGTCTATTTGCATTATATTGTATAATTTACTTAATTTCCTAATGTGACTTTTAATTTATGTAAAGAATGGAGAAAAATCTGAAAGAATGTTATAATAGCAGAAATTATTAGATATTATTTTTACATGCATGGGAAACTATGATAAGAAGTACAATTATTGGTTGTTTCCTCTAGCAATTCATTTTCACATTACATTAATAATTGGGAACTTGACTCGATTAACTGTTGATCATAGAATTGTAATGAAATCCCCATATCAGTATATTTCACTTGTGTTATATGTTTATCATATGTCATCCAATACACAGTGAATGGATTAAATTCTTCCATCAAATATTTATAGATCAAAAATTTTGTTTGAAATATGGTCTTAAGAAGCAATATTAATATTTATCTTTCTGACAGAAAAGTTGAATGAAAGTAGCTTGCTATTTTAGAGTAAGCAAGAATTTTACAAATTATTATTAGTTACAAAATGCGTTTCTATTGAAGTACATATTAATTTCTATAATGCAATATATATAAAATTATTATGGTTGTAATTGATTTCAATTTTTTGTTTTAGTATTTTCAATGTATGTTTTATTGATTATCATAGTATATAAAGTGTATTTTAAAGAACCCAATTAAAATATGTTCAAAGATATTTAATAAATTTTCATAAGGTCAACATCTGCCTCTTTCCCAAAGGGTACAAATACTGGCTGATATTATATAAAATTTGTCACCTAAATTAATTATTATTATGTTCCATAGCCGTCAGCAGTCAATTGTTTGTCAACAAAGGTGCGACAATTAATGAGTGCTGATGACACATGTATACAAGAAGCTTGACAACAGTGACAATTTGTCATTTACTTTAATTATTGAACTTATGCAGAGTTCAATTTATATGAAATATACCATCTTGATATTGAATTATGAAATTAATATTGTACAGAGTAATGGTTCAAGAATTTCTTTTGTGGCATGTTTGGACTAAATACCTTGAAATTTATGTCCATCAAAATTATTTTTATAATCTTTTAACAAATTATAGTCAGCATCAGAATGGCTGTTAGGTAGAAATCATTTACAATACTAACATTGTTTCTATTGTGTCTAAATATTTTTCTTATTTAAAGTTTAATTTTGATATATGGTGGTTGAAGTTTAGGCAGATTTTCTCTAACCTTTTTAGCTTACAGGGAAAATGCTATATCTGAATCTTATGAGGTAAAATTAATGAATGTGTCATGATTATTTAACTGTTTTTGGCAAAAATGATTTATTCTGTACTATATCAAAAATCACCCTGTTTTACAAGAACAGAAGTGTAATTTATCAAAATCTGACCATGAAAAAAATTAAACCTGTGTTCATTGACATTTTAAACCATAAGACAGTATTGTTTTTAGACTTTTAACCTGTATAGAGGCCCCCTTCTAATCCAAACAGTACTTCAGTTTGATAGAAGCAAACAACCTTGTAATTGAAGCAAAAAAGAGTATAGTTTAGATATTCAGAAAACTGTTTTAATGTAAATTATCATTTAGTGCATATTTGCAATTTTTTTTCAGGACCCTGTGAATATGCACATCATGTTTTCCAAGATGCTACAGAGTGGTCTCCCATTCCATGCACTATGTGTGTTTGTCGTGATGGACAGACAATCTGCTATCCAATACAGTGTCCTTCATTTGTTTGTCCTCAGGTAAGGATCTTTTAAGAAATCCTAAGAAATCCTACTTCATGCTTCTTTGAATTCTTAAGGGTCATATGTACTTTAAATAAATTTGCACATTGAAGTTTTTTCATGTGAATGTGGTAAAAGATTTCGGCTGGTTTTTATTTTATACAATATTTAGTCATATACCAATGGCTCTGGGTCAGGGTGAATAAAGAAATAAAAAAAAGGGCCTCTTAATTAAACCATGGAAACACACAATTTTTTAGAAATGATCCATCTACAACCGCTTTCAGCAACCAACAATTTTAGAGAAGTTACATTCTCCTATAACCATTTTTCCCATAGCGAAATTATTCAAACTATGCATATAATTTTTGCTTTTCTGTGAATTTACGCAACCAAAGAAGCCCAAAATATATCTTCTGCTCCATTTAACTGTAGTTTGGATTGAAACTATGGTAGCTACTTGTTACATGATAGTAACATTTGTATTAGATACACCTTGACGGGTTAGCCGAATGAGTGTATCTAATTTACACCAAGATATTATCATCAAAGCAGAATGATAGTTTTCAATAATTTAGGAAGAGGGTCTTTCAGCGATGTGACCATATGTTATTGAAAAGCATGATAAATAAAGGGTATCCAGTTTCATTTGATGACATCTTGGTGTTAATAAAGTTAGAAATGGCAGTCCCTATTACTAAATCACATTTTATCTTCTGACAGTAATTCACTTTTAACAAGTATTTTGGCATGTCATTTTTATACCCTCGACATAGGCAATGGGGGTATTAAGTGTTACCCTTAACCGTCCGTCCTTCTGTCCATCCCATTTTTTACCAATTTTTATAAATTTTGTAATCTTTTACAAAATCTTCTCCTCTGAAACTACTGGACCAAATTCAACCAAACTTAGCCACAATCATTATTAGGGTATTTAGTTTAAAAATGTGTAGGTGACCCAGCCAACCAACCAAGATGGCTGCCATGGCTAAAAATAGAACATAGGGTAAAATGTAGATTTTGGCTTGTAACTCTGAAACCAAAGCATTTAATGCAAATCTTACAGGGATTAACTTGTTTATCAAGTAAATATCTATCTGCCCTCAAATTTTCAGATGAATTGGACAACTGGTTGTTGGGTTGCTGCCCTGAATTGGTAATTTTATGGAAATTTTGCCATTTTTGGTTATTATCTTGAAAATTATTACAGATAGAGATAAACTGTAAACAGCAATAATGTTCAGCAAAGTAAGATCTTCAAATAAGTCAAACATGACCAAAATGGTCAGTTGACCCTTAAGGAGTTATTGCCCTTTATAGTCAATTTTTAACAACATTTCCCCACTCTTACTTAATTTTGACTCATACAAATTTTAAGAAACTTATACACAATGCTTAGAACCACAACATGCAGACAGAGTTCGAATTTGGGCAGTCAGTCATTTACCGTTCTAAGAATTATGCCTCTTTTTAACTTGGAAAATTGCAAAGCTTGAGCGGGAGCATTCATGTCCTCAGACATATTCTTCTTTTATTTTTATTTCTTCCATAATTTAAAGTTGTGTAGAATTATACAAATACTTTCAGTGTGGTCAGATATGTAACTTCTAATTTAGAGGACTGACTGAACCCGGATAACTTTTTTTCTTCTGAAACTGAACATGTATTGTAAAATAGTGTTATATTTATCTGCCTATTGATTGATAGTCTGTGACCTTTCACTACATAGACACCATCTGTGTACAGACATTATCATAACATGTATTTATATGTTGCTTTAGTGAAAAAAGTCACATATATAAACCATTGAACAACTTTAATTTGATTTTGCCATATTTAGAATGTAGCAAATCTGTGAGTCACCTAAAGCTTAGGTCAGTTTTAGAAAGGAATATGAAGTACAAGGAGAAGTTGGTGGCTTAATGATAAATTAAGATTGTAACTCAACAGGTTTAATTGTGTAAATATACAGTATTGTGATCTTTGGTTGGTTCATAGGGGCAGGATGGAGATGGGGAGACATATAATTTAGTGTCAAAAACATTCGTCACATTTATAGAAAGTTTAAAAGCATCTGTAGTGCCAATGTCTAATAAAGACAAATTCTGCAAGTCATGCAAATAATTCAAAATGCATTAACCCTTTCTCCAAGAAAAAAAAAGTAATTATATATATATCCTGTAATATGCTTCATCTTATACAGTAAAATTTCATTTTCTTTCTTCCCTTGGTATCTTAATATCCCTCAATTCTTCAATATAAAAAAAAAGTAATTATGAAAAACTATATATATACTATCATGTTCATTTCCTGTCAGGAAAATCTGAAAATAATAAGACACAAAACTTCTGTATAAGGTGACGATAATTTAACAAGATTATTTCACTATTAAACCAGTGATGTGTGTAAGATTTAGTGGCAAATTAACTTCTAATGAGCATCTAAATGTACTTATAGGTAGAACCTTTGTATACTAAAGGGAAATTAAAAGTCAATTAAAGTCAGTTAAGCTTTATCATCCAGCCAGGTATAAACTGAAGGTAGATTACGTCCAGTAATTTTAGCTAATTATGCTTGCTCACACCTCTGCTTTTCAGTGCAGTATAATTTTCATTGCTTTATACTGGTGATATGTTACAGAGAATTTTTATGTTCTACCATAAAATTAAATTGACAGGATAATTTGTTTTGTAATAAGCATGGTTAATTAAGGAATAATTTGATCATTTTTAAAGGATATTTGTAAGATTGGAATCTTAAATATTAAGCATTAGCACCTCCTTGCCAAACCATTTACTTATATTTGTAAGATTTTCATCTTGCTTAGGGGTACAATAATGAAGCCAATTAGAAAAAAGAAAAATATTTGAGATATGGCAAAGTTTGACACTGAATTATTACTACTACAGGGGGCGTTAAGTGACCTTGACTACCCAAAAGGGTCTTGCACGGTCAGTGGATCAAATCATTACATATTTGACATACTTATCTTACTTTTTGTTTCGAAAAATCAGTAATTGGCCACACAACTTGAAGGAAAACTCAATATTTCTTTTATTTGGAAATGTCAGACAGTTTGGGTTTGATCAGTAATTTTATTTCATTTTACAGGGAAAATCCATGGAAAGAAGACCAGGGTCATGTTGTCCTTCCTGTGTTGGATCATACTGTACTGATGCCATGATACATTACAAGGTAAGAAGAGTCATCTCCCTTGTCATTAAGAAATCCCTTAAAGTTTTAAACAACCTATGCACAATTCAGAGGGCCCATAGGTGGCATGGTGCAGGACTGAATTTCTGCCTACTCCAGCATACCCTCTTTTTTCAGTTGCAGTCTACATTTCTAGCCATTTATCCCTATTGACCCACTTTGCAGAACCTGTCAATTTGATTTCTTGTTTATGAACTATTTGCCACTGGATGTTAAGCTGTCAATTAATCAATCATTCACTATTAATATATTTTCTAGTTTGTAAAAGCTGATTTTCAAATAGAATACAGATCAGCTGTGTCTTAAAAGAGTTATTGTTATTTCCTCAAGAATATCACAGTTGAAATTTTAGAAAACAAGATATAAAAATTTTGAATATATTTTTTGTTAGCATAAATATATAGGATATGAAGTAGTGCAAACTAACCCAGTTTTAGATTAGATTTATGCCAAAGTCACCACACGTAGCTGTACAATACATGTCAGTTTTATAAAACGGGGTAATTTTTGGATTTTATCTGGATGACATTCTGTCTGCCCTTCTCATGCAGTCGTCAATTCATATCACAGTTCAATTTAATGATATAGTTGTCAGATGCTTATATTGTGTGTATTGATCAAATGTTATAATAAGTAAAGAGATAGACAAGATACAATAATAGATGTATTCTTTATGATAGTATCAGTTTTAATGCTCAAACATAGAAATGGTTTAAAATTTCAACTTTTTTTACCGGTGGGGTCTTTAAGTATGAATGTATTTTATTATGTATATAGTATCTTACATTTTTACCGGTGGGGTCTTTAAGTATGAATGTATTTTATTATGTATATAGTATCTTACATTTTTTGTGAATTGTTTAAAATGTTATTTTTTTTTTTTGGGATGTCATAAACAATGGACATTTGTGGAGATGTATTATTTAGCTATAATCAATGTAAAAATGCCAAAGTCAAACCTAAATCAAATATAAACTTCATACCTCATCAAAATGATTATACCAAACATATTGTTTTTAAAAAAAAAACTCAAATAAACCTTTGCTGACTGATTATATTAAGACAGAAAGCAATTAAGTGCCAATCTGCCTAAGAATCTGGCAGTGGTGAAAACATGACAAACAAACTAGAAATTGAAAATTAAGGGGAGCTAACTCCATAATTTGCTATCATTTTAACGAAAAGATATCTAGAGATTTCTCGAATTACCAAACACGCAGAAACAAAAGACCTACCATTTCTAACTCTGGATGAGGGTATCTTCAAAAAAGGATGATTAGGTCGGTGGGGTTTTTTTGGTCATGTTTTGAATTTTTTCTAAATTGCCTGACTCTTACAGACTGGCACTGAAGTACTGCATTATACTAGTACAAATATATAATTGATAGAAAGGCGTTGTAAAAATCTGGTATTTTTTTTCTTAACTGATAAGTCCAAATAACCGCTAAGATATTTTAATGTCCTTGCTACATGTAGACTTATAATAATTCAAATATTTCATTTCTATTAAATGAGTTAATTGGCAGACAAGGTATTGTCCTGAAACAAATTAAGATAACTGTTTATTGAATTTTCTTTCAAAAGACAGAGCTTTTTACGACCTTTTAAATAATTGATTCTATAGAGCTAAACATTTTTGGAGACTATCAGATATATTTTATCAATAATTTTATATGATTTATAACCACTACAATAAATGATTATTGGTCTATGTTTATGTCTGAAGTTTTGACAAAAATCATGTCCGTTACTATCTGTTTTGCCAAAAACAATGGCTTAAGTTGTAATTCATAAGCCATGCTAATATTAAATATGTTCATAGGTATTATATTTTACTTTAAAGTTTCTATATTTGACTGAAAATTCTAGTATATTAAACACAGTTTGTGTATAAAGAAAATGACAAATATGATTTATGGGTTCACATAGGTGACAGGTGATTTAACGAGTAGATATGTGAAAAAGGGGTAGAATTGATATGCACGGTCTGTCCAACTGTCACGATAGAAGAGTAATTATCTCTGCACTTCTGTATTAAATTTCAATGGTTTTGTTCTGTTCATACATATAAGTGTAACTTCTTTTTCATATGAAAAAATAATTGCATGATTAATTTTGACCGTAAAGAAGGGGGAGTATACCTGAGTATGGATTCCACATCTTTTTATATAAGAAATAAAATTAACTCTGACATATATTTGTTAGACTTGGCTTGGAAACAATAACTTGTCAAAGTTTACGGTAGCCTGTCAGGTACTTTGAGTTCTTTCCCTATGCAGTTACGTTCAAATTTGAGAAAAATAAATATGTATAAAGAAATAAGCTAAAAATAAATATGTATAAAGAAATGAAGCTTATAGCAATAGTTTTATGCAGGACATTTATGTGAATTAGTTGTCAAATTATACCTCTGATTACATTTTTGTATAGCTTCTTTTTGCATAAATATTTAAATACTCATGGGTGTTTAAATTTATATTGTTGATGTAATGCTCATATGATAAGCATATTTTCATGCCAAATTTGTTTTTATTAAAAGCTCTTGGGTGTGTTTAAAACTTAGTTTACAAATGTAATGTAAGTTTAAAATTATAGATGACAAATTAATTTAAATGTAGACAAATGTCTAAGCTTAAAAAATAAGAAAAAAATGTCAGATATGACTTTTAATTAAATATTTTTACATATATAATAACACAGATACAAATTGAATTAACAATAATAATATTATGACATTCGAGATTTGATATAAAATATGTTGAAAAAGAAAGATAGCTCTGTCAACATATATTTGTTCCGCCTAACAGAAGTTCCCCTGGAAACTTTGTAATAAACAATGCTATGTTGATGCCTATTTTTCATCTGCTAATGAACTACATTATCATGTTATTAATTGGACTCTCAAAATACTGCCTAACAAAACAAAATACTGATGAATATATGTAATTTGCATTTTGCACGAAATACTTATGCTTTACAGCAATAAAGATTATATTAACTTTTGTAAGCTACAAAACTATAGAATAAGATAATAATTTTATTTTCAGAATGGTGACCATTGGGGTAGAGACAGTTGTACTACATGTACTTGTATACAAGGAGAAATAGTTTGTAGTAGGAAAGACTGCATGATAGATTTTGAGTGCGAAGGGGTATGGACATTATCATAAATAAAGAACAAAGATGAATACATTTTTTCATGAATTAATTTTTGTCAGTCTCATCATCCTTACAAAATTATCAGTTACCCTTATAGAAAATGTTTGAAACATGGAAATATATAAAGTTTTTGAATGAAATGAAGCCAACCACAGTATTTATCCTTCACTAAATTGCTGTATTAAGGGGGACAGATTTCTAGAAATATTTATAAACACAGGTTATGTTTGATTTGTCTTCATCTTAATTAAGTTAAGGGGTTGCTATGTGAGTAGCTTGACATGATATGAAATGTAATTACAAATATATTATGAAATATAAATATATTCGTAAATTGAGGTCATATGTTTTATCAAAGATATTCTAAATGATTCAGCAGGAATATCCCTTTTAAAGTAAAGAAATTAAACAAGATAGTTATGACATTTAAATTTATGCAATACACAGAAATTTGAATGATGTATATTATTAATAATTTTTCTCCAAAAATGAATAAGTTTTAAGTTATTTGTATATATAAAGACTAGAAGTCAAGTGTGAAACATTGAAAGGCCATTGTGTTGAAAATGGACCAAATATACAAAAATGTCACAAGGATAATAGAGTTGTCACCCTTTTCATACAAATTTATGCGAAATAAAAACAACTAAAACATTGCACTTTTCCTGTATACAAGAGAATTCAGGTCGTATTATTTTTAGGATAATTAATGTTATTTTTAATCAAATTAGATATGAAGCCATTGAATATAAGATGGCTTGTTTTTATAAGTTGGATGAGTTATTGGCATGATTTTTATATAACTTTCTCTATCTGGATTTTGTAGAAAGAAATTAATATTACAAGAGAAAGTGAATGTTGCTCAGAATGTATACTTCCTAAAGGTAAGAACACTAAAGAAATACAATGAAACTTCCTTGCTTAAAGAATCTGATATCATTTCTAAGTAATACATTGAATTAAAAAGATATCAAGAAAAAATAATACTAGTTTTTGTTTAAAGTGAATAATAACTTAAAAAAACCAGTGGCGGATCCAGGGGGAGGGTTCCGGGGGTTGGAACCCCCCTTTTTTTTGGACGATCAATGCATTTGAATGGGGACATACAGTTGGAACCCCCTTCTCCTGGGTTGGGAACCCCCCCTTTTAAAAATGGCTGGATCAGCCCCTCCTGAAAACTGATTATTTTCACTACAGCATGAAAGGATACAGACTATGACTCATTTCACAAGAAAAATAAGGATTAGAATTGATAGTAAATAATACTGAAATGCTCATGAAATGTGTATTATTTAAACTTATAAGATTTTTAGTGAAAATTCTGGTAGATCTTTAAAATGTCTTGTAACTGTACATTGTGAAAGGCAATAGAAGTACTGTTCCTCTGATATATGTATATATATATGTATATCTTTGTATTTTAATGGATTTGTTGACTCATGTACATTACAGAGGAGCACACCATATCCTCTTTTTCAATTATATAATTTGTTTTTCTATAAATATTTTGTTTTCTTCTTGCTAGTTTTTCCAACAGCACATTACAATTGTTATTTCTGCAATAAGGTGACCAGACTAGATCATCCTATGATATATCAATAAAATTAACTAAATTTTTAAAGGATTGAATAATATTATTGTTTTGGCAATTTCCAAGGTCAAGTCATGACTCTAACAGTGTACCTCCTTCTTCAGATATCTTCCTTATTTTCTATTAGATACTTGTACCACTGAAAGTCCAGCACGTTACCATGGTGATATATGGAATGTAACTGACTGTGAATTCTGCTCATGTAGACATGGTAAAGTTCAGTGCTTTACAGCTGTATGTGAACCTGTCATTTGTCTGGAGGTTTGTCAAATAGTTTAATTCAATCTACTTTTACTATTAAAGGAATTTTCATAAAAATGCATAAAGACTAGTAAATTTGTATGTTGGGCGTAATGCAAAAATTAGAATTTTTTTTACATATTTATGACTGGGTCCAAAACCAGCTTAAAGTATGGTGATTTAGGGTGGACAGTGAAAAGTGGGTATCTAATTTGTGTCATCAACATATCCTACAGTTTTCAACCCATATCCCTGAAACTTCACAGAAAGATTGCACTCCTACTACTATGTAGTTTTTTAATGAGTTTTGTCCCATTTTATCCACATTTGGAACTTAGTAATTTTTCAGCAAAATTTACAAAGATTGTTCCAATTTAGTGTAATCAAATTTATATTTTCATCTTAAGATCTAAGTATTGTGGGTGTTTTTGATCATTGATGAGAACACAAACTAAATATTTGTTTGTTTTTTTCATCTATATACAGGGATGTTGTCTCGAATACATCTATTCCTTGCCAGATCAGTTAAATTTGAAAAGGCTATGACAGTCTTCAATTTATAGCACTAGAAACAGATTCTTCAAGAACATTCATCACTGAGAAAATGTATTACATTCAAAATGTACAAGTTATCAGTACAAATGCTTTCTTATCCATGATTTATTTGTTTCAGAATGAAATGTTGATACATCAGCCAGGTAAATGCTGTAAAGAATGTGTATCAAGACCAACATGTTATTTTGGAGGAGAGATGTTCCATGTGAGTTTAGTTTTTTCAGTCTTTATCCTTAGATTTTTAAATGGGAAGACCATTCAAGCTTATGAAATTACAAGTTAAAAGTATGAATAGAAGAAGATGTGCAGTATACATCAATGAGACAGTCACCCAAAGACAAAAAAAGAACAAAAACATGGTTTTCATACAATAAATAAATGAAGCAAGCACACCACCAAGTTAAAACTTAATGTCGATAACTTCCTTCCGTAAAATTTGCTTGAAATCTATTTAAAATTAAATGACTTAATGTGTGTATCTGACAGACTGGGAATAGTTGGCAGCCAGACAGTTGTACCTTATGTCAGTGTGGACATGGAGATATGGTGTGCTACAGTAAATCCTGCCCTCTTTGTCCAGAAGGAAGTATAGGTGTACCACAGCCTGGTGAATGTTGTGGGAAATGTCAGAAAAGTAAGAAATTATTTATACCCTAGATATTCAGAATATTCAGCCATGGAATAACATGAAAATGAATATGTTGTACCAGGACTAAGCTCTGCCTTCTTTCCTTTAGATTCTAGTTTAGTTTCATATTTAGTTATCAAAGTATGGTACAACATCAAATTGCAGATAATAGACCATGGTTTTCTCTCAACACACATTTTAAGCAAATTATTTCATTAAAACATCAAAAGAAAAAAGGCAATTTATGATACAATATTGTTTATATAATTTATTTAAATATTTAAAAAGGAAAGTGTATTTTTCAAGTAGAAGAATGTACGAAATCAAGATGAGGTTTTAGGAACAAACAAATCAAATCAGTCTTGTTTGTGATTTTGACTGGCTCTGTAAGAAATTATCGGAACAAGTATAAACTGTTTTTGGAAATCTGATAAAAAATCCAGAATTAAAGTTAATGAATTTAAATAAGGTAGTAGATTATGATATTATGCCACTAAAGGTAACAGTCAATCTCTGTCCTTTCATTCCAGTGACCTGTGCTTCAGAATGTAAACATTGTAAAGTGACCGACTCTAATTACTGTACAGAATGTAAGATCTCAGGGCTGTTTCTACAGGAGGGGATATGTGTACAGAAATGTAAAGATGGTCTCTATGCAGACAGGAAGAACAAATGCCATGGTACGTCAAAGCTAAATAAGAAAGACCGCTTACAGGGACACCCTCAAAATCTCTACTGAATATTATACTTAAAATTATCTTATTTTTATGGATACTTATCTTCTTATTTAGTCCTCTCCAAAGCAATATATATTCATTATTTATCAATATTAAGGGATGCTCAGAAAAAGACACCTCCTGATCTACCTTAATGTTATTTTTCTATTGCCAAAGTTATCATAGTCAATTGCTTCTGAAAGTTAGTTTGTTTACAATGTCTTACTGTCCATTGAAACCTTAAATTCATCTTATGATTATCTTGTAGGTTTAACACTTTATATCTTGGTGTATTAAAAAAAAAGATTGTTAGCAGATTAACTGTGGGGAGTCTTTCATATAAACATAAATTTTCATAATTAAAAGATAAAAGATCCATGCCTGTTACATTTGAATCAGGTCATGAAGGTATTTAATGTAAAAATAACTATCATGTCATAGAGAAACCATTTTTTCTCATTTTGCTCATAATTTAAGCAATACCTGTAAATAGATTTGGTTTTATACAAGTTTTCTAATTGTTGAACGTGATACGGTGACCTATAGATGCTTACATCCACATCATTTGTTTCATTGGCAATCATACCTCATCTCCTTATTTTTTACATTGTTTGATTCAATGTACAGTGCAACCTCGTTAAGTCGAAGTCAAAGGGACTAATCGAAAGTATTCAACTTATCAGAGGTTCCGATTCATTCGAGGTTGAATGTCTCGTAATAAATTTGGAATGCATAAAATACGGTATAAGATTTGAGCATATAAAAGTAAGATGATGTGGTATGATTGTAAATGAGACAACTCTCCACCAGAGACCAAATGACATAGAAGTTAACAACTATAGCAAATGAGCAAAACCAATACTGCATAGTCATGCAGCTATATAACAATTCAAGCAAGAAAACCAACGGCCTGATTTATATACAAAAAAAAAATTAACAAAAAACAAATATGATATACAGTTACAAACGACAACCACTGAATTACATGCTCCTGACTTGGGACAGGCACGTACAGAATGTGGTAGGGTTAAGCAAGTTTGCAGGCGCCCAACCCTCCCCTAACATGGGGCAGTGGTGTAACAGCACAACATATGAACAAACTATAAAAATCAGTTGAAAAGGTCTTGACTCATCAGATCGATACAAAGCTGAAAAACAAGAAACAAAAACACATACCGGACGTAGCAGGGTATTTATACATATTTTGAACAATTGCATTTTTTGATATGACAATTTATGATTGTGTATTCAAGCTCCTTATTTTTTGGTCAGTCATAATAATTAAACATACAAGTACAGATACAAAACTTTCACAAATAAAATCGATACACATATATTTACATAGGTCAGTTACTATGAATTATGGAATCACTTTTTGAACGAAACAAGTCCTGAAAGATGTCTGCTTTGCAATGAATTATTGTAAATTTTGCATAATTGTTTTAATCCTTTAATTATTGTATTTTAAGTAAAACAATTCTTTCGATTTCGGCTAGCGTCATTTGAATTCACTTCATTTTTGTATCAGCTGATATCACACTAAAGTTCCATTTTGACTATCAACAAACTTGTTAATTACTGGTCACCACAAACGTGTCATTTTAACTGTTATATAAACAATTTTTATCTTTAAGTCTGCATTTTTTTAAATTTCTTACTTTCGAACTTTGAGACGTCAGTGTAAATTAACATTAATTTTCCATCAACTGGACTATAAAATTTATTTGACATAACCAAGAATTCTAATCCATTGAGTTCGACTCAACAGAGGTTAAAATGCAATGATTAAACAGGATTTTTTCTGGGACAGAGCAATTACTTCGACTCATCCAAGTTTTCAACACAACTGAGTTTTACACAACAAGGTTCAACTGTATTATGAATTTTGTTACCATATGAAAATAAGGAGATGTTCCATTATGGAATCAAAATCTCATTGTTATAAGAAATAGTTTATTCTTCTTTTCAGCTTGCCATGATAGTTGTAAGACATGTGTTGATATAACAAGATTTCATTGTCAGACTTGTAAACCAGGATTATTGTGGAGAGAGGGAGAATGTGTATCCAGATGTGGAATGGGGTACTACCAGGAGACCACACATTGTTACAGTAAGTACTAAACCAGGATTATGTGGAGAGATGGGAACTGTATCCTGCTTTAAAACGGGGTACTTTCAGAAAACATATTGCTACGGTAAGTATTAACCTGGATTATGTGGAGAGATGGGTAGCTGTATCCTACTTTAGAATAGGGTACTTTCAGAAGACACAGAAGACGACAGATGTGTTCCAAATGCTGTAACTATAATCTTGTCCTCTTCCCCCAAATGTGACCTACCGAGTTTGACATATCACCGGTTTGAAATGTAATAGTGTACTATGTGGAGACCACACATTATGCTCTACTGCCAACATTTTCGATTGACCTTAGCAATACACTGGATGAATTCAAAAAACAGGGTTGATGGATTATTTGGTGGGGGGAGCTTATGCCACATGAAAAAAATTTAAATAATAGGGTAAATCAACATTGTAAGCCGTTTTTTTGTACCTACATTTCCCATTGGAGTAAACAGTTTTTGTCAAAGATTAAGATCAACAATATCTTCAACAAACTTAAAAAGTATTGAGGATCAATTATTAAGGCCCTATCCAGTAGTTGGTGGCGTCCTATAGTAATCACTCTGTTTTTATTGGAGTTATTTCCCTTGGAAAAACAAGATGATGATAGATGGCTGCTAACGTCCAGCGGCTAATTGATATGCATATTTAGAATGAGAACATGTTAATGTAATATGAATATTAACCCTGCTTTGTACTAGACCTACATGCTGAGCCAAATTTTTAACGTGCTAGCTCATAAGGTAACAGTCTGCAGGAAGACATGTCACCTTACCCGGACACAAAGACTAAGTCTTTGGTTTGACCTAGCTGGGTTTGAACCCACAACCTCCCGCACTCCAGGCGAACATGTTACCACGAGACCACTGAGGCGGTTTGGAAAAATAAGAGATACAGAATATTCCATAATATTTCCTGGGATAATCTTTTTTTAATGGGATATAAGACAGTTTTAATCTTTTAGTTTAAGCATATTGGAGATTTTTTTTCTTCAGAAGAAAGGACATCTTTAATTGTTTTCAGGGACATCATACACTATGGAATTCAAGATATCAGATATCCCTAAATGATGTGTAGTGATCTTTAACTGTTAGTTAAAAGTGCTGAAAATGGCTTTACACACCAAAATCAATCAATCATAAAGACCACTGATCATTCTGTCATCTGTAGTCAGTACCTATAAAACAATATTCAAAGTTTCCCATTATATTGTCATTTTATGATTTTGAGATATTTGGTAGCTTTGAAAATCATAAAATAAAACTTTATTGTAAGTACAGATACAAAACTTTCACAAATATAATCTATACACATATATTTACATAGGTCAGTTACTATGAATTATGGAATCACTTTTTGAACGAAACAAGTCCTGAAAGATGTCTGCTTTGCAATGAATTATTGTAAATTTTGCATAATTGTTTTAATCCTTTAATTATTGTATTTTAAGTAAAACAATTCTTTCGATTTCGGCTAGCGTCATTTGAATTCACTTCATTTTTGTATCAGCTGATATCACACTAAAGTTCCATTTTGACTATCAACAAACTTGTTAATTACTGGTCACCACAAACGTGTCATTTTAACTGTTATATAAACAATTTTTATCTTTAAGTCTGCATTTTTTTAAATTTCTTACTTTCGAACTTTGAGACGTCAGTGTAAATTAACATTAATTTTCCATCAACTGGACTATAAAATTTATTTGACATAACCAAGAATTCTAATCCATTGAGTTCGACTCAACAGAGGTTAAAATGCAATGATTAAACAGGATTTTTTCTGGGACAGAGCAATTACTTCGACTCATCCAAGTTTTCAACACAACTGAGTTTTACACAACAAGGTTCAACTGTATTATGAATTTTGTTACCATATAAAAATAAGGAGATGTTCCATTATGGAATCAAAATCTCATTGTTATAAGAAATTGTTTATTCTTCTTTTCAGCTTGCCATGATAGTTGTAAGACATGTGTTGATATAACAAGATTTCATTGTCAGACTTGTAAACCAGGATTATTGTGGAGAGAGGGAGAATGTGTATCCAGATGTGGAATGGGGTACTACCAGGAGACCACACATTGTTACAGTAAGTACTAAACCAGGATTATGTGGAGAGATGGGAACTGTATCCTGCTTTAAAACAGGGTACTTTCAGAATACATATTGCTATGATAAGTATTAACCTGGATTATGTGGAGAGATGGGTAGCTGTATCCTACTTTAGAATAGGGTACTTTCAGAAGACACAGAAGACAACAGATATGTTCCAAATGTTGTAACTATAATCTTGTCCTCTTCCCCAAATGTGACCTACTGAGTTTGACATATCACTGGTTTGAAATGTAATAGTGTACTATATGGAGACCACACATTATGACACTAAGTAGTAAAATAGGATTAGAGAAAATGAATCTAGGTGTGGTATGGAATATATTCAGGAAAGTGAGCAGTAAATCAAGATGCTCTACTGCCAACATTTTCGATTGACCTTAGCAATACACTGGATGAATTCAAAAACAGGGTTGATGGATTATTTGGTGGGGAGCTTATGCCACATGAAAAATTTAAATAATAGGGTAAATCAACATTGTAAGCCGTTTTTTGTACCTACATTTCCCATTGGAGTAAACTGAGTTTTTGTCAAAGATTAACATCAACAATATCTTCAAAAACTTAAAAAGTATTGAGGATCAATTATTAAGGCCCCATCCAATAGTTGGTGGCGCCCTATAGTAATCACTCTGTTTTTATTGGAGTTATTTCCTTGGAAAACAAGATGATGATAGATGGCTGCTAACGTCCAGTGGCTAATTAATATGCATATTTAGAATGAGAACATGTTAATGTAATATGAATATTAACCCTGCTTTGTACTAGACCTACATGCTGAGCCAAATTTTTAACGTGCTAGCTCATAAGGTAACAGTCTGCAGGAAGACATGTCACCTTACCCGGACACAAAGACTAAGTCTTTGGTTTGACCTAGCTGGGTTTGAACCCACAACCTCCCGCACTCCAGGCGAACATGTTACCACGAGACCACTGAGGCGGTTTGGAAAAATAAGAGATACAGAATATTCCATAATATTTCCTGGGATAATCTTTTTTTAATGGGATATAAGACAGTTTTAATCTTTTAGTTTAAGCATATTGGAGATTTTTTTTCTTCAGAAGAAAGGACATCTTTAATTGTTTTCAGGGACATCATACACTATGGAATTCAAGATATCAGATATCCCCTAAATGATGTGTAGTGATCTTTAACTTGAGGTAAAAGATAAAGGCCATTGAGTTTTTTGAATGAAGGTCAGTGGTTCTCTACCAGTTTCCTCTACTCATAAAAACTGGACTCCACGAAATAGTTAAAAGTGCTGAAAATGGCTTTACACACCAAAAATCAATCAATCATAAAGACCACTGATCATTCTGTCATCTGTAGTCAGTACCTATAAAACAATATTCAAAGTTTCCCATTATATTGTCATTTTTATGATTTTGAGATATTTGGTAGCTTTGAAAAATCATAAAATAAAAACTTTATTGTGCTGGATTTTGAGAAAAATGAGAAAATTTTGGAATTTTGAAATTCCATCAATTTTCTGACCAAATTTACTTATATTTTTAACAATACAATTGTAATTTTGGTATTATTTAAAAGCTCTTATAAATTTGCAGAAGTGTCTGTCCTGTGACATAGTTTTGTTGCAGATCAGCAGATGACTGATTTTGTGTTTTAATATTTAGGTTGTGATACAAGCTGCAGTTTGTGTTTAGGACCAAAAGACAACCAGTGTCTAGCTTGTTCCCAGAATGGTCTGGTCCTTCAGTCTGGCAGATGTATGGACCACTGTTCATCTAGTTCTTACCTGCAGAATGGAGAATGTTTGGGTAATTAATGTCAGAAAGATCTCCAAAACTGTAAAGTCACATGCATTGCCTTCTTTTGATCTGACAGCTTGAAGGCTAAAAAATTGAATTTCAAAAAATATTTGCACTTAACCTTTCTAAAAAAAAGGAGATATTTTATCTGATCTAACATGTTAAATGGGAATTTAAAAAATGTGGGATGAGGATATCATTTTGGGGGTTACCTCATAGTTATAGTTTTTCCCAGAATTTATCAGAAATAACTGTATATTTTTAGAATGTCCAGCTACATGTCAGACATGCTCTAGTGATGGTCAGTCCTGTACTAGTTGTTATGACAGTCTTGTATTACACAAAGGTCAGTGTTTGTCTCAGTGTCCCAGGCAGTATTTCCCGTCATATGGTGCCTGCAATGAATGTCATCCAAGCTGTAAATCATGCTCTGGACCAATTGAGACAAACTGTTTGAGCTGTGCAGTTGGCTCGAAGCTCAGTAAGAAAGGGAGATGTAAGATGCCATGTTTGGAAGGCCAGTATTTGAAGAAAGACGGAACTTGTAATGGTATGTTTTATAGAAGTACCAGTTTTCATGGATGTTTTCATGGATATTTGATATCATGGTATAGAAAAAGTCTTCATATTAATTTAAAGGAAATCTGTATTTTTGTTAAACACTTAAATTCATGAATTACATACGACAGTGAACAAACGCAATGATAAATCTTCAATACAGTAGAATCTCTGAAGTTGATACCTCGGGTATGCAGGGTCGTTACGATGAAAAACACAAAATGTGAAAGCATATATCAGGGTTCTCACTATAGCAGTCCATGAGTCCTGGACTCATGAAATCTGTCTGACTCACCATTTTCAAAACTGGTGAGTCCAATGATGCATTAAGATTGTAAAGTTTTGTATAAACTGAACACACATATCATCATTTTATAGCAAAAGTTTAAAAGTAATCTTAATTTAATGTCATTTCATTGCTCTATTAGAACATGGAGACTAAAATAATAAATCATATTGCAATACAATATCTTCTTCTTACCGTTGGACTCACCATGGCCAAAAATGATGAGTCCCTGGACTCGCTTCAAAAATCCTTAGTGAGAACCCTGATATATAAAACAACACTTAAGGGATTAGAGATTGTTACAGTAATTTAATGAGATCAACTTGTTTCGGTGCCTAGGGCATCGTCATCAGGATAAAAACAAAACCGAAAATTTCGCTGAAGTACAAAATTGGGAAGGTACTTAAATGCATGGTTCACCTATACTAAAAAACAATCCAATTATGCTTTTTGATTGCCAAATTCTTACCTTTTTCAAAGTTAAAGAAGCATATATAATAGTCCAAGTTCTAAAGATTGTTCAGAATATGAGCTTTTTGACTGGACAATTGTATTTGGTTCTTAATAATATGAATGATATGAATAATATTTCAATATGAATGGCCAGATGCAAGAGTACAAATCATAGTTAATTAAATTTTCAGTCGTTTCTTTCTCAAAAATATGTACTGGTTAGCATTACAGTGAAATAGGGGAGTGATTCTGAATGAATAATGATGAGTTATGATAAATTATGGTTGAAATAACCAATAGTGCTCGATTTTTGCTAAGACATCCAATATTGAACGTTTTTCAATTTAGAATTGTTTATATTTTTCGTTTGGGCTTGTATTATATTTGCCTTAGGGTTTATATGATCCGTTCATCCTATTTTGACTCCTCCAAATTCAAGAGTCTATCCTAAATTGAGGTAAATTGTTGGTCTTTCCAAATACCGTTTCGATTCCTAACATCACTGAAGAGACATTATTTGTTGAAATCCGAAATATGGTGTATAAAACCTTTGCCCTTTTGTTTGCAGTATATCATCTTTCCACAAGTTTATTGTTTTCTGTTTAGTATTAAATTTAAAACTAAGATCCATTTATTACATCGGTGATCCGTTTATTTGGCAATCGCCAATGGCAGTCAGCAGGGTTTAAGAACATTTGTTGTTCGACCTGTTAGTCAAATGCGTTTTGTTAAAATATACTTTTCACTTTTTTGTCTTTTGGAAAATGTTGTTGGTGCTGTATTTAGACCCATCTAACAAGAAATTTGTTTTGCATGCACACATAAAATTGCGGTTTTATCCAATGCAATCATAGGTTTGAACGTTGTTTTCAATTTAGACTTGTTTATATATATATATATATATATATATATATATATATATATATATATATATTACTTTAAAAGTCATAACCTTAAGAGAAAAAAAAGATAGTTATGATGAGCAGACGCCATACATATTTGAACACTGATGTACTATATTTTGACTTCAGATTGTGGCTTTGGATGTGGTAAATGTCACACATCAAGGGATGGAACTACATCAGTATGTTTACAATGTCTAAACCCATCTATGGTGGCATTTGATGACATCTGTATGAGAGCTTGTCCTGTTGGAAGATACAAGGAGCTGGGTATTTGTAGAGGTAAGTGTTGTCATGGTGATGAAATCTGTATGAAAATTTGACTATTATTGACCTTTTGTAGTATAATGACACCTTAAGAGTGCTCCTCTTCTTAGACTTCATATCCACAAATTTCATATTTAGTGAGTTTGTTTTTCATTATGTGTACTGTTACTCTATTATTTTTAGTTTTAAAGTAGAAAAATCCTAACAATTTTAAAACGTCAAATTTAACAGTTGACAGTCTTATGTCATAAAAGGAGGGGGGGGAATTATCATTTTATAATATCTGTTGCATGATATTGAATTTTTCCAGTTTGTGGAAGTGGATGTCTTCGATGTGAATCCATCAGTATATGTCATGCCTGTGGACCTAACCAGATTGTATCTGATGGGATATGTGTCAGACATTGTAAACCTACACAGTATGTAGATGGACGGCAGTGTAAAGGTAGGCAGTTCTAGAAGTACTCCATCATTTGTCCATTCAATTAAAGATAGTGTTAAGATAAGCAATTCTTGTTATACTCCATTATTTTTCAATTCATTGTAAGATAGTGTAAAATTAAGCAATTCAAATACTACTATTGTCTTTTCAATGAAAAAAAAATATGCATTTAATTTGCCACTTGACGTGTACCAGCCACACATTATCATCATATTTTGTATTTTTTAATTTTATCAGACATTTACTCATTAAGGCAATTGTCTCACTCAATCAAGTCTCCTATGGGAAATTGGCCTTTTATTGAATAGTTTTGTAAGTATGATAATCCGATAAAAATTTGATGATTGTAGATTGTCCAGAACATTGTATGGAGTGTATGTCTAATACAGACTGTTCTCAGTGTGATGGTCAGACCTTCTTGACAAACAGACAGTGTGTTCCAAGCTGTGGAAAGGGATACTATCAAAATAGAAAGTCAAGGAGGTGTGAAAGTAGGTATACTTAAGCAGGATCTGCTTACCCTTCCGGAGCACCTGAGATCACCCCCAGTTTTTGGTGGGGTTCGTGTTGCTTAGTCTTTAGTTTTCTATGTTGTGTCATCTGTACTATTATTTGTCTGTTTGTCTTTTTATTTTTTGCCATGGCGTTGTCAGTTTGTTTTCGATCTATGAGTTTGACTGTCCCTCTGGTATCTTTCGTCCCTCTTTTAAGCTGTTGGAGATTTTATTTGAACAGTCATAATGATGTATTATTATATAAAGGTGAAAATAATTACTTTTAAACATTTATCAAGGAACTCTAGAGATTACCCTTATACATGTTATATGAAGATCTTACATTTTAATTGATAATTTAAAAAAAATAATGGGTAAGGGATTCAGCCGAGTTGACCTAAGATTTTAATGTATTAGAATTAATCATATATGAACAAACATGAAAATACTTCAGAAGAATGAAGTACATATTTTATGGAAAAAGTTGTACATTTTGTTTTGTTATAAATAATAGTAACTCATTGTTGTAATGTTGTCATGGAGATCATATACATTCATGGATGTTGGGTTGCACTGGGACTTAAAACACTCCTTACTAAACACCATTTGATTGATTTCTGCCAATCAAAAAAGTGATGGAATCCTAATGAAACTTTTATGCTATGTAATTATAGGAAATGAACAACCTCCCATGATACAGTTAACAGGACACATACAAGTTGAGGAGAAAGATATCACTGAAATACCTGCCTCTATATTCAACTTGAATGACCCAGACACACCTTGGGATAGCCTTGTTATCATTGTAGCTGAAGCTCCAACAAATGGCAACCATATTGTCAAGGCTAATTTAGGAATGGATGTCATATTGGAGGCTGGAGATACTATTACTCCACAGGAATTAAAAGACGGAAAAGTCAGATTTATTCACAATGCTCCTGTTGTTTCTGCTGGTAAAACTACTTCAGAGTATCTTTTCTTACTAACCATACTCTCGCCATAAAATTTACATAGTATAAACCTATTTGTATTACTTTTCATCAGATCTATTCTTTTTGTTACAGTGAATAGTGCTAAGACTTATAGCTATCCTACTGTAGATTTAAGAGATAACTGTATTGTATTTGAAGCTTTGCGCATGTCCATCGGTAGTTTTACTGTCACAAATTTAGTTTACCTGGCGACGTGTAGGGGAGACAGGTAAACGGGTATTTGCGACAGTAAAACTACCGATGGATGTCCACAAAGCTTCAAATACAATACAGTTATCTCTATTCTAATGCAAAATAAGTACATAATTCAATTTCAATCATTATTTCAATGTAAAATTCTCATTAAAGAAAATTCGCGAAAAGATGTTTTATTCTTTGGCTCCTAAAGTAGGTGACATCATAGGTATGCTTCAGGTGTCAAACGTAAACACCGGGCGTTTTCTGGCTTCTTGGTCGCTTCAGAATGTAATTAAATTTGATAAAAAGAAGATTTCTAGGTGCAACATGTGAGATTTTTTGCTTATTATTGTAAAAATTGCATGTCAATACATTCTGCAATTCAAAATGTCGGCTTCCTTAGTTACAGACAAGGAGATAGCGAATTTTACGCTTACTGTCATCCAATCAGAACCATTGATACAAAATAATTGCATTAGAATCATTAATATTAGTGGAGTACTAAGTTTAAAGGAATTCATCAAAAACGAAGGTTAACTACAAATTTAAGTGTTAAAAAAAGTAAAATTATCTAGAGGCTTGAATGCCGCATTTACCAAAACTTCAAAGTCATTGGTATCCACGGAAATTTTTTTTTCATCAATGCATGAAAATTGGTACTAATCGGAAATTGAATGAGACCATGTATACAAGATTGATTGATTGATTGATGATTAACAACACTTTCAGCACTATTGGCTATTTCATGGTAGTCAGTATTAATTGGGGGATGAAGCTGGAGAGAAGCATGACTATCAGTAGGAAAACTGACAATCCTGGTTAATTAAGATTGAAGTCGAATGCACTTGCCATGTGTGGGCTAGTGATACCGTAGTTGGACTATTTAGACCACTCGGCCACCGAGGCCGCCATGTATACTAGACCACGATGATATGTCTGAAAAAAAAATCAGACCTGCTTTTTACAAACACTCACAAAGAACAATGTTACTGCTTCTGAAAATATAGGTTTAAATGTTTAATCTGTCAATACCTTAATCATCATACACACAGTATTAATTTGAAAAAATATAAAATAAAGTCAGTTTTTTTTCTTTATATGAAGACTTTCATTAAAAAAACATTCTAATATTTACAGGAAAGATAACATTTAAAGCATTTGACAGACAGTTATACAGTACAGAGAGAGTTCTACATATACAAGTTATCAATGACCACCCTCCTCAACTTGTCAGAAATGAACATGTTCTGGCCACTGTAGGGGAGATAACTCCATTTGATAATCAAATTTTAGAATTGAAAACTTTGGATCCTGTGAAAACATTGGTTAATGTTATTGAAGGTAGGAAATTATGATATTTAGAAAGAGATATGATGACTTTAAGAAGATAAATAGTAATTGTCAATAAGACAGCAACCCAACAGCACAATAAAAAATAAAAGAGAAATCATGAAGACAGCATAGTCTTTAACAATAGACAAATATCATGGTTTTCTTATTTGCATTCTTGGTAATATTTTCAAAAGCTTACACCAAAACGCTGTAATTAGCTTACAACATTGTTGTTTTCATTTTGGGCTATGAACAATGAAATTACCCATGGTCTTTTAGATTCTGAGAAGGTGAATTCTGTCTTAAATGAAGCTACTTTTAAATTTTATTTTACCTATATTATATTCATTATAGGAATATTTGCACAAATGGAAAGGCTCTGTTTTGATGTGTTTAAGTTTTAAATATTATATTTGTTTCAGGTCCTCTGCATGGGAAGTTCATTCATCAAGGGACACAGTCACCTGTTACCTCTTTCTCAGTAGAGGAACTACATACCAGTTCTATAGGGTACCAGTTAAATCCACTAGTAAAGGCAGACACAGACATGTGCATTATACAAGTCACAGATGGATATCATGTGCTCAGTTTCAACGTCAATTTTGATATTAGGCAAAAGGTTGGACTTCAAATTGAAATTATTGAATTACTATGTGATAAATAATAACAGGAAGAATTTGCTATGGCTTATTTACAAGATCATACTTTTCATTTTTTGTTGATAATGCAACTGTATGAAATAAGTCAATAATATTGTATAGCTACATAGCAACACTTTGTGGCTGTATTATTATGAAAAAGTGATTTTTGAAAAAAAGTCATGAAAATACATAAGTACAGTAAGAAAATTGAAAACCTAAGATCATGGGTGTTACTACTAGTGTTAAAAAAATAACAACAAATAATATACTAAACATTGAATATTAAAGGTAAACAATTAGGTTAATATTTTTACTTGAAAAGTCCATTAAGTGGGATACTTATGTTACCAAAAATTGAAGTTATAGACATTGTCAGGACAAATAACCAAACACACTGTCCTACAATACAGTATTAAACATTATAAAGGAAGTATATTTTATTAGTTGATGCATTGTGTATAGTAACAAAGATTCAGATATTGGATCATTGTGACTTAAAATAGTGATGGTTAAAGCTAATATTTGTTATTGAATAGATCCAATTACATCTGATGTCAGTAAGCTGTCATTTACAGTGCCTCCTTGTCTTAATGTCACTTTTTACTTCCAGGAGAATTTTTCTCCCCTGATCGTCAATAATGAAGTGGGACATGTATATGCCAAGGATATGTTACGGATAACACCGACCATGTTGATGGCTAAGTCAATGTCTGATGGTAAAGAGATCATATATACCCTCAACCCTACCACTAATAATCCACAACAAGGTGAGATATTTCTAGGTATTCTCTTGGCCTGTATCACCTTCTCAGCTATTGTCACAAATCTGTGAACAGTTCTGTTTTACAGATTTGTGACATCTAATGTGTTTGACTCTGCCTTACTAGGTTAAGCCCTGACTCATCGCAAATCTCATAATGTTTGATATAACTTTGGTAAGTAAAACTTGTTATTATCAAGTCTTCTACCATTAGACTTGTAGAATTAAGAAAAATTGTTGTTTCTATCATTAAAATCACAAAAATACAATCTGATAAATGTATGATAAAATTTGTCTTATATGAATACTGCAAAATTTCAGATGTTTATCTTTCTTTTACACATTGGCTGTGATTACTTGCAAAAAATTTATATTGTGACTCACAACTGATAGTTTAAAAAATCAGTGTTGGAAGAAAACATGATAATCTTAATTTTCTCTAATTCTTAGCAGATTTATACTTTCCCTATACATGTACTTGACCCTAGTTCTTCATTGGTCATAAACTCCTGGAATTCTATGAAATTTGGTTAAGAGGTATCACATCATAGAAGAATATTCCTTAAGTTGGCAATAATTTACTGAAGATAGTAAAGAGGGGAGAAAATTTAACATACAGATGATTCAAAATTATTGCTAGAAATTATAAGGTTTATCACGCCTGGAAATCTGTAATGACATTAACAGGTAGTTACTTGTTCAGATACAGGCATAAAGGAGCAGAACATGTAAATGTAAAGAAAAAGGTTCTTAAGGATGTTCGCTTGTCATGTTTTGGGATTTTTGTCAGATTTTCAGAATCCTCTGGTTTTATCCATTTGAATGCCTTAACAATTTTTGCCCATTGACCCCCATTTTTCTTTTTATAAATCTTTTACATGTATAATTATAAGCCATCTGTAAAAGTCTTATACAATCTTTGTTATTTTTTAATAGTTTTTGAGAACTTAAACTTGTCAATGATAAAGCTATGAAAAATCAAGAGAGAACATTTTCTCGCCAAAATTTCAATGGCTAATATCTCGAAAACAAGCACATTGACCTATATATTTTTTTTGCTTTTTGGTTCCTTTATTAATCCCCTATCAATATATTCTAGTGTTATGAAAAGCTTGTTATTTTGAAACTGAGTAGCGAACCTCCTTAACTTAGCATAAATTGAAATATAAAGCCAGTGGTAAATTTTGCTACATGTGTAAAACTGTTGACAAGGCATAATACTAAAGTAGTACCGTATACAATTATTATTCAAAAAGTCAAAAAGGCAATTGGCAGACTAATTCAGTACACCATATTTTTCAGGAGAAATATTAATGCTAGTACCAGTCCCACCAAGTGGTTTAGGTCAAGGTTGGAAAGAAATGGGCAGTGGGAAAATGGCCGCCAAAATGTTTCAGTTTTTGCAGAGAGATATTAACGAGGGTAGAATATGGTATCACAATACAGGCTCAAAGTCCACATCAGATGTTGTTACTTTTGAGGTACTATGATCATTTAATTTATGCATTTGAATGTAACTCTTACAAATATATTCAAACTGACCTAAGAATGCATGAGCATCTTGTAAACTCAAATCATATACCTTAACAGTGATGACTGTTCTCAGGAACTTCAGATTGGAGCTTCTGGAAATTTAGTATTAAGCTTCATGTCAGCATGCTATTCTGCTGGTACTTTTTCATATTCATCTATCATTACTTTCCTGTTTACAGAAAACTTATATATTCTTACACATAATGGCAGTGTATGAACTTTTTGTCACATTGTTATCAGACACTACAATACCCTACTCTGAAGCGGGGGAAACTGGTTAACATCTGTCCATCTATTTGTGTTTCTGTCAGTCCAGTGAAATTTTCTTTGTATTTTTTCTCAGGAACTTAACTTTAAGCACCCTCAAATATGGCAACAAACTTCACATGTGATCCATTTTCACAGTCATCAGTTATCAACTTCCTGTTTACCAAATGCTGCCGTATCATTAATGAGCAGACGTTGTAACTTGTTTTATTCACCATGGTAATGGTTGTACATACTAAACTAAATACTTTTGTAGTAACAATATGTGTTCCCTATTGGAATTTTGAAACAATAAACTAAATACTACAAACTAGTATTGTTGTGCTTAGTAAAGATTTTTTCCCTTGAATTCTGTTTTATTTTGTAATTATATTTTGTATGTCTGTTTATTTCAGGTTAGAGACTCTTTTGATCCACCAAATGTTTTAAAAGAACAGACTCTACATATAAATATAATGGATCCTCCATTAGATGAGGCCATACCAACTGTAGCCCCTGGTGTCAGGCTTGGCATGTCGGTAGGTATTACATCAGTATAAGATAGGAACCTCCATCCCATCAAACCAGACCAAACTGCTTGAACTAAACCAATCATATATGTCTCTTTATTCACATAAGTACTTATCTTTTAAAATAAACCACAATTTACTGAACAATAAATAAATTTTTCCTACCATGACATCTGGCAAATAGAAAAATAAAAGATGTATGATATAATTCATATTCATAATTATGAATGAATTGAGGCTTAAATCATCATAACATTTTCAAACTGTGTTGATCCTATTAACACATTATTTTTATATTCAGTAGGACTTAGATTTATCTCCTAGTTTATGTACAGGTTGGAAGTAAGATTGCAACACAAAAAGGACAAAACTCTTACATTACATGATTTATGATATTTTAATTTTTTTTTAAATGAATGCTTAATTTTTAGGTATTTGAAGATCATGTTGTTCCAGTTTCCATCTCTGATTTGTTTTTCCATGACCCAGATACACATAATGGAGAAATAATTTACACAATAACAGTTCCTCTGAAACAAGGGGAGGGAACTTTGGAGAATACAAATTTTCCTCTTCAACCCTTTTCACATTTTACACAGGCTGATTTGATGCATAACAAGATAATTTATCATCCACCAAAGTCAGACGTCGGGAAGGAAGAAAGGGAAGTGTACTTTAAATTTACAGGTATGGGAAATTGAGTTTCCAAATTAATGTACAATTTATGTTAAAATTATTATAAATTAATGAATAAATATTTTACAGTAGAAACACTTATCTTTGGTTGGGTTAAAGTTTCATGGTTTGTCTCTAAAATTGATTTTCCATGAATGAATTCTATTTTATTCCCATTGAGTTTGAAAGTAAATACAGAAAACATTGAGTTAATATGTATTTCTGTAATATTAGTTATATCTGTCTAAAATTTTTGAAAAAAAACATGAATATTTATGATAAATCTGAGTTAAGATTGGGAAAATTCCCAAATACTAACTGTTTAAATGATGATACCCCACTGATGGCTATATTACCTACACCTTGTCTGTCCATTTGTCATTCTGTTCATTCAATGTGTGTGGTCTTGTTTTAAGTAAATGCATGCTTTTAAAGCATCACTTTTGTTGTCAATAAAATCATGTTAAAATTGTTAATTTTGAAGGACGATTTGTACATTATTCATATATTTCTTTCAGTATCAGATGGCAGAGTCTACAAAGATTTAACAGAATATAAATTCAACATCCGAATTCTACCAGTAAACAATCTTCCTCCATCTTTTTTACATTCATCTGCTGATGTTACAGTAGCACAGGGAGGGAAAATTCCATTAGACAGGTCGACAGTTATGTTGTCTGACCCAGATACGTCTGCTGCTGATTTAGTGTTGACTTTAGATGAGGCTCCAAAGAGGGGGAGTTTTGAGAAAGTTTTTAAGAATTCAAAAGTCATCCTGAGACAAGGTATGCAAATGCACATGCCATTGCTTCCTTTTGGCAAAGAATGCACTAAAGGCATACAACCTTTGTTAAAACCATCACATTAACTTTTTAAAACTATAGCATATTGCACTCATTAAATATAAAATAGTTGTCTCATTAAAAATCATACCACATCTCCTTATAGTCTTTTCTCAACAAAACCAAAAAAATCTAGAATAAGCCATGCTGTTTTGGGCATTGGCAGAGGCATCAGTGGTGTATTAGTTTGTGATTAAGTCAGCTTAAAGGGAACCCAATAGTGGTAGGTCACTGTCATTTTGGTATGCAGCTGTATTAGCATTGGCATTTCTGATTTCCATAGAGGTTATATGGTTATTTGCACCTTCATTCATGGTTCATTATCTGAATTTTTTGGCATATTTTACAAGTTCAAGTATTGCCATTTTAATTTCAACAATTGCATCAAACTATCATAATTACATAAAGGCCAGACATATGTCTGTGTCAACAGTTTAATTTCATATAGAATCTTCTATTAATTTGTGAAGATTATTTTACTGAATTATGTATCCTGCTTTAGGAGAAAGTTTTAACTACAAAGAATTCCTGGAGGGTGTGTTTCAGTATAGTCACAGCAGGGATAGTGATATACTCTATGACAGAATTGTATTGTCTGCCAGTGATGGGAAACATGAGAGCAGAATGATCATCAACATCACAGTGTTACATGTAGACAAGTCAGCGCCAATCCTTCTACCTACTGCTGTCTGTAGGATTCATGTCAGAGAAGGTTGGTTTAAGCTTGCTTGATTGCATGAATTTGCTATTAGTTAAGGTCGACCTTAATTGGTCCACTGTTCTTGTTTTCATCAATGTAATTTCCATGCAATTAATCTGTTCTCATTAAATCCAATTTTAGTTGATTGCAATCAGTTTCATAACTATGGCTGTAAGTTTATTTAACAGTTTGAGCATAGAAATTATTTTCTATTTTTTTTTTGCTTATTTTTATCCTGCTTCTTAAATCCAATAGTTATGCTTAGAAAATTACAATATGCTTTCATTTTCTGGTAATTAATTTAATCAATCATCTAAAACAAATTATCAGTTTTTCCTATAGTTTGTAACCCCAAAGAAAGAATACTGTACTGGAATTGTACTTTCAACAGTTACAGATTGCAGAATTTCAGAATTAAAAACACATGTATTTTTATAGGGATTTTCAACATAAGGCATTTTTTCTTAGCCTACAGTATACTTATTTAATTAAATTAATTTCAGCAGTGAAAGACGATAATTTAAATGAAATATTTTACAGGGGAGACAATTCTTATTAGTCGTAATGATTTTGGTTTTATGGATCATGATGATTCTGATGACCATTTGAGAATAAAATTAATGGCTAATCCAGTACATGGTCAGCTGATTTATAAAGAATTGAATGTTGTGATGGAAGGAAACATCATAACTCAAGAAGACATAAATAACAACTTTATTAGGTTTGTATTTGTTAATAATTGATTTTATGGTCGGCTGCTGACATTTTGATTTCGATCAGAAAGATAAAGCCTCTCCCTTATATGATATGTAATACTATAAATATTGCATCTCCCATTTAAATAAGATGATAAATGGAATATTTGTAACTTTTTTTAGGCAAATAATAAAAGTCTTTGCTAAATGATTGTAATGGTTTTATATTAGTTCTAGATCACTCCTGAACAACTATCTTAAAAACACATGTAGCGTCTATTGCTAAATATCTAAAAGTTCCATTTACGTGGATGGCTTGAAGATCTTCAGTACCATAAAGATAGAGCATAGCAATAAAAGCACTATTCCTTGGATATATAGTAATTTTCCAGTATTTCTTTTCGAATCTGAAAGACAGCTTTAGCATGATATTTGTATTGTTTACAGATACATGGCTGACAAAGAGATAGGAAGTGAACCAGTCTCAGATATTCTCACATTTAATGTTACTGACAGCAGTAGTAACATCTTACCCAATCAGGTTCTATCTGTAACCATAGAACCAGTAGACAACAGGGCACCAGCAGTTATTGTTGGTCCTACAATTCAGGTATGTTTAACATCTTACTCAGATTCTATCTATGACCACCAAACTAATAAATCTTTAGTAGCCTCAGGGTCTACAATTCAGGTACTTGCATTATCAGATTCCATCTTTTACCATAGACAGGGCATCAGTTGTAACTATCATACCTGACATTCTAATGCTGCAATCTTTATGTAACAATTTTTTCATTTGCAAAAATTTATCGTCAAATCCATAACTTACATTACTTGGATTGCTATATTGAATTGTTCAATCTACAAAGGTTCGATTAATATAATATAATATAATCGAAAATAAAACAAAAGCTACCTCAAAAAATACTTGTTTCATTGATATATTATACAAATCTGAATAGTACAAGTAACAAAATAACCTTTGGTTTGGGAGCGTTTTCATTTGTATGACGTCATGTTTTACCATGATGTTCATGCACTAAACTCATTTATGAAGTTTGATGAAATTTTATTTTATCTTGAATTTATACATTTTTACAAGCTCTAATGTACTTTTTCATCTGTGATGCATTAGAATTGGAATAACAGTACTGTAGTTGAACACTTGCCACAATCAGTTGGGATTTGACGGTCACAAATATCTGTTTTAACTATCCCAGCTACGCGTCGTCAGTAAAACAGCATTTTTCAATTTGGACAGAGGCAGCTCTTCAACTACAGTATGACTGCCTTGGTGGTCTCTTGGTAGCATGTTCGCCTCAAGTGCAGGAGGTCGTGGGTTCGAACCCCAGCCGGGTCAAACCAAAGTTTTTAAAATTGGTATTTGGTACTTCTCCACTAAGCACGCAGCACTAAGGAGTAAGAGCAAAGACTGGTCAGTTCAGAGTCAGAATAATGTGTCTTCCTGCGGACTGTTACCTTGTGAACTAGCACGTTAAAATCCGGCTTAGCGTGTCAGTCTAGTACAAAGCAGGGTTAATATTCATTTTACATTAACATATTCTCGTCCTGAATATGCATATTAATTTGCCGCTGGACGTTAAGCAGCCATCCATCATCATGAACTACAGTTTTGTATCCTTTAATTATACATCACCAAATTCTGTATGTTATTATAAATCCAAATCGACAATAGAGTACTAGCAGTACTAGTTTATCTAACATTTCAGACATAACATGTATCAAATCAGACCTCATCTGACTGAAGAACCATAGACAATAGGTAACATGTGAGATATAGAAGTAGGATCTTCAATTTTCAGGGTGATTTTAAATTTCACGGACAATTATTATATTATATTTTCATAATCATAAAGTAAAAAAATATATGTTCTGAATTGACAGTAAATTTATTTTTTCTTTGCAATAAAATATAATGTTGATTTCAGATTGATGAGGGTGGTGATATACTGTTTACAACAGACAATATTAAGGTGACAGACCAGGACACAGCTGTGACAGATTTACTGGTCCAGATAGAATCACTTCCAAAGTTTGGAAATATTCTTTCATATAAACCAGGTAGAACACATGATTTTTTTTAATTTTAAACCTTGTATAAGAATACCTTAATTCTGCCATTATTTGTTATAACATCTGATATTTTTTAAAGTAGCTCTTACAAAATGGAAATCATAATTGACTTCATGCAAAACAATTGGTAATATACATACATTGATTACATGCAGACAACTACCAATAAATCTTCTCTGTCACTTCATTACTAACATTTGAGACTTGGTCAAAATTTTTCCAAGTGTCAGTAACATTTATTACAAATTCAACAGTTAGGCTAGATATTTCATGAATTACAATAAGGAGAGGTTCAAGCTTATAATCAAGTCAGTGCATACAAAATAATGGAAGATTTTAATTTGTGTCAATAGAAAGCATATGCAATGCTTAGTTTCAGAATACCATGGAATAAAGTGTAAACTCAAAATAATAGAAAAGTCCTTTCTGTCCATTTGCCTGAATTGAATATTTTAAAACATACAACAACCTTTTAGGACAAAAGATAGGAACATTTAAATGTAAATAACCTTTCTCGCAAACACATCTTAGTAGAGAGAAACAAGAATATGCATTCACACTCCCAATCTTCAAGCTTTATGCTTATAGATGTAGGAGGATCAGAGAAGACTGTGGGAGTACCTGTCACACAATTCTTTGTTCAGGATCTACTGGATGGTTTTATTCACTACAGTCAGTCGGATCACAAGAACAAGGAACCAGTAACTGACAATTTCTTATTCCATGTTACTGATGGTGTAAACAAATCACCCATGCAAAGATTTGGAATCAGTATTGTGGTAGGTTTCACTGTGTTTGAAAATCACATTTTTTTTTCCAAATAAGTCACCTCTAAGTTTTAAATTTTTTTTTAACATTAAATGAAATGAGTTTCATTCTCCACTGTATTACAGGATGAACATAGTTGTTTTTCCCTAGGAATTTTTAAATGCCTTTCCTTTACTATCAATAAATCGTGGTAGCTGATTTTAATTTTTATATGCCTGTTTATGGGATGTATTATGGTATACTGTTGTCCGTCTGTCTGTCCGTCAACATGTTGGACAATAACTGAAAAACGCTTTAACCAATTTTCATGAAACTTTGGTGAATTGTTTATATCTATTGATGTAAGCTCTCTTTCGATTTTTATAAATTTTTGTTTTTTCGTTTCAGAGTTATGGGATTTTTTTTATAAAAAAGGGGGGATTTTCTAGTTTTCTGACAATAACTCAAAAATGCTATGAGCAGTTTTCATGAAACTTTGGTGACTGTTTTATATCTATTAGAATAAGCTTCCTTTATTTTTTATAAATTTCTGATATCTGACATTGAGGAGATCTGGAACTTAATTCATTGAAAAAGCATTTGGCGTATCATGTGCTCATGGCGCAGCTCTTTATTGTAATATTACTTCTGTATCGCTTAATTATGTACATTTCAAACATGTTAAATATTAGTATGTCTCTTCTATGTATATTTTTTATATGGAAATAAAACTATTTACAAAAAGAAAAAAGAACCATGAAATTTAATGTTGAAAAATGGAAATTTTGAAATTGCAAGACTTTAACTAAAAATTTGGCCAAGTATTAAATTTTATGGAACTTGTCAAATATGACTTTTTATATAAATAAAAACCACAAAATTTGATACATGAATAAAAAAGCATATTTATTTGTTGGGTTAATATTCTTTAGCCATATATTCATAAATCTGTGTACCAACACTTTATCAACAACCCATAACAGTGACATCCCTGAATGAAGGGGGCTGTATTTTTGTGCAAATTTCCATCTCTCTGTAGATACACCATATTTTATTGATGTATTTACAGTTGATAAATGATGAGGAACCATTACTGGTGACAGAACAGTTATTTGTACAGGAACACCAGGCTGTTGTTGTCACTAATTCATCATTGTACGTGATAGATATAGACACTCAGCCTGATCAGCTGTTATTGACAGTGAAAGTATCTCCTCAACATGGTAAGTACCAAGTCTGATCAGCTGTTATTGACAGTGAAAGTATCTCCTCAACATGGTAAGTTCCCAGCCTGATCAGCTGTTATTGACAGTGAAAGTATCTCCTCAACATGGTAAGTTCCCAGCCTGATCAGCTGTTATTGACAGTGACAGTATCTCCTCAACATGGTAAGTTCCCAGTCTGATCAGCTGTTATTGACAGTGACAGTATCTCCTCAACATGGTAAGTTCCCAGTCTGATCAGCTGTTATTGACAGTGACAGTATCTCCTCAACATGGTAAGTACCAAATCTGATCAGCTGTTATTGACAGTGAAAGTATCTCCTTAAGTAAAGACTGAAAAAATAAATAACAATGTAACAAGAAAAATTAAAGTAGAAAAATATATAGGATAGTTCAAGAACAAGACATCTTGAAAAAGGAACTGCTTCTATGGTTCTGCCATAGTGTGTTCCCCTGAAGTGCAGAAGATCCTGGATTCAATAACTACATGGATCAAATCAAAGATTTCAAAATTGGAACTACATCAGGTAACTGCTCCTCCACCAAGCATGCTACATTTAGTAGTTGGCAAAGACTTGGAACAATGTGTCTGTATATGTCAATTGAGAAATGATTGATTGATTGGTTGGTGTTGAATGCCACTTTGAGCACTTTTGCACTATTTTGTGGTGGTCAGTTTTTATTGATGGAGGAAGCTGGAGAGAACCACTGACCTTAGGTAGGAAAACTGACAATACTTGTCATTTAAGATTGGATAATAACGCACCTGCCACTTGCGCGATTCAAACTCACAACCTCAGCGTTGACAGGCTAGTGATCCACTCGGCCACTGAGGCCCCTCAAATGGAGAAAACAGATTTTTAAGACTGTAAAATCTTAGATTGAAAAGTATTAGAATAAGTTACAGGTATTTTTGCTATATATGCAATTATAAAATTGAGCTTGTTAAACAAATTTCTAGATCAATGGAAAACATCATCTATGAATGTGCAGATCATACCAGGTTATGAACCTTTTATTTAAATGACATGTAACCATTATTGCCTTAATATTATTATTTCATAGTATTAAGCACTACAAATGTAATACATTAAAACTGCATGATGTAATTGGTTAGGTTATTTTATAAGTATTTTGTTCTTTGTTTCCTGTTTTTATGAAATCACCTGAACTGAAATAGATACTTATATTCATAAATTTGTAAAATATCTATAGACATGCTCTGTATATACATATCTATTCTATAGGTACCTTGGGTAGAAGGGATCATATCAGTGAACCACTCAGTAGAATAAGACCAATACAACAAGCTGGAACATTCACATATCAGGTAATACCAATACAACAAGCTGGGAACGTTCACTTAGTTGTTTGCTTAAGGTAGATTCATGGTATACCGCCATCTTGGATTGTACAATCCCAGTACAAAATCGGTCTAGTTATTTGCCCAATCTGCAAATTTGGAGACAGATTTGCAATTTATTGGTTAGACTGTTTATTTATATAAAGAAAACTTGGTTGTTTATTTATATAAAGAAAACTTGGTGATTTATTGTATAACTCAAAATATTTAAACGAATATCAAATTTTGTGTTTTTAGAATAATTTTTTTTTCAAATATGCCATTTAAGGGGAGATAACTCTTTTAGTAAAGATAATATACTGGACTGATAGGGAAAATTTTAATTTTTACTTGTAGCAAGAAAACAAGTTCGGTGACACCATTTTTTATTTTTCATTTTCTTAAAACATATTATAAAACCTATCTTCTCACAATTTATTTCAAAATTCTATCTCATAGATTTTTTTTTCAGCACACAAATATGTTTTTTCATGAACATTCTAACCAAATTTAGGCAATTTTCAACGACTCTTAGCGTGGAAATAGCACGGTGACCCATACTTTTTATTATATTTTTGAAAAAAGCATAATAAAATCTTCATTTTGGCAAAGTATAAGAAAATTCTATCTCAAGAAATATTTACTTTTGATCATGGCTTCCAAAACGGTCATATATTCCGGACTTGACCGAAATTTATATAAAAAGTCCAGCTGCTCTCAGCCTCAAACGGTCAAATATCATAGGTTTGCCACTTTTTGTTATTCAAGGCATTTTCATAAAACGGTCATTTCACTTTTTTTACCAACTATCGATCGGTAAAAATGTCCGTGGACATTATAGTTTATAATTGTGGCAATCTATTTCACAAAGATATTTCGGTCATATTTGGTTTTAATTAAACAGATACAGCATATTTCATACTTGGAAGTGTCTCAGTTAGTATAATCCTCTGAGTACATAAATGCACGGCTTGGTACATCAATAAAAAGTAGAAAAAACATTTGTTCATTTATTTAAAAAACAACAAGCTGTCAAACAATTATCCCTTCAATAAGTAATAATGAAGCCATAAATCATTCACTGATTACATGTCATTACCTTTGATGAGAGACCTTAGCTTGTCTTAATCAATAGAATTGATGATGCATAACAATGGGACATAAAAGGTGATCAGGTAAACGAGGTCAAACATGTAAGCGTGTATGGAACAACATCCTATTTAATTACGCTTTTTAGATATTATTGTAAATGAGCATTCAGTTTTAAAAAAAAGTATCCTTAGATTTTAAAATAATTCTTCAAATAAGAATATTTATAAATGAATTCGAATTTGTATGATATTCATTATAAACACTGTACATCGTGTTAAATACTGGGGTACGTTAAAGGGTATTCAAAGTTATTTTCTTACATTTCAGCGGGTTGCATCTAATTAATTTAGTCTAAAAGTTTGAAATTATAAGAAATACGTTAATAAATATGATTTGATGAAAAATTTGAAAAGGTCTTAAACGAATAATCGTCAGAACCACGTTGTTTGAACTAGTACACGTGTGCGCATGTGTCTATATTGTCTATTGTTCGCTGGTGGGAAATTTAATTATGCATCCTAATTCTTCAATAATGCTAAAATTATCATTGATACCTTTATCTGACGTTCATTTCGAGTATTTTCTTGAAGAAATAACTTGAAAAGGTTACTTAACTCAATCGTAAACTTACACGGATATTACGTATCCGTCTCTGATCCGTGATTTACCATTGTCTAGTCAACATCCGGCATTAGGAAAATGTGATTTTAAAAACGAAAGTAAAGTTTTTGACAACGTTATTTTGTACAAATAAAGAGTCTAAATTGGAATTAGGCAGAATTAGTACGCTGATGTTGTACACTTCCAATGCTGCACTTTCAATTTAACACTTTACGTCAGAACATTGAATTTATATCAAAGTAAAGTTTAATATCGTTTTAATGTCAATCATTGGTTATATCATATATGATGGCCAACTGATTATCATAGTTGCCTTATTTACTAAGTCTAAAGGAATTTAAAATCGGGATAAGATATGAAATGTCCGGCTGGATCAAAAAAATTTTGGAAGCCCTGCTTTTGATCTACCTTAATGTTCAGTGGCAAAATTTCATACATATTCAGTCTTTCAAAATATACTAAAAAGTTGTATAAGTAGTTGTCTTATATGGGAAAGTTTTGAAAGTAAAGAATAATGAAGAAAGAAATTGAATGTGCACATATTTATCCTTTTTGCTTGGCTATTTTCAGGAAATTTTAGATGATTTGATAGTATACCAGCACAATGGTAAAGCTACATATGGAGATAGGTTAACTATCCAAGTGTCGGATGGAGATTTTACTGATACAAGTGCCTTAGAAATAGTTATTGGTCTAGTAGATGATGAAACACCAAGACTTTCAATTAACAGAGGATCAATGTTAAAAGCAGGTAATTTTCATCCATGGAAAAGTAGCTGTAAGTCAAACAGCAATGAGACATTAACCCAACAACTTGATTTAAATATCAGTAGTCTAGAGGTCATAAGCAACACAGATACACTCTGAGGGTGGTCCCAAACTTTTTTCAACTTTAAAAGAAATATCTTGCCATTTGTTTTTTTTGAAATGCAAATTATGCCCCAATTTAAACATTTGTCAATAGCTTTGAAACACTACATTTTAGTTAAAGGGGTATTAGCTGTCAAATTCATGTTCACCAATTTGAGTCAAATTATCATATTTGATTTATAACATACTAAAATGTATATCCAAATTATAAAAAGTCTAAAATAAACAATTTACAATGCATGTACTTGATTATATGTATCAGCATTCTGTGTATATATTAGTCTAGATACCATCTAATTAACCATCGAGGTGACCTCCGAAAACTGTGGACGGTCATATAACCCAATATTAACATAAATATAGATATATAGAGATGAAAAAATTATTTTAATCATCGTTTTTACTTGTATCAGAATGAGTTTTTGTGGATCGAATCAGTCAACCAAATGGTTTACTCTTGTTCACTTTCAATGTTGACATTCTTTTCCTTTTAATAGCTGAACACGCCTAGTTTAGGCGTAACCCATCTCTAGCTAAGGGGTTAAATTGGAGGTCACATAAATGGGGATTGAATGAGGTTGAATTATTCACTTGCAAGTGAATAATTCATCAGCAATGTTTCTTAGCTTATTTTGACAAAAATAAACAAAACTGGCTGCTTAAAGCGAATTATTATTTCACTATTTGACTTTCATTAATTATTGAACCTAAAAAATAATACTTTTTTTTATATCTCGTAGCTAATGCCCCTTTATAGATCAGTTATCTACATTTTCACCATAGTTATTAAAATGTACCAAACTGAAGTTGGTCAGTAATCCCTGAGTGACAATGCTCCTCAGAAAGTGCTATCAAATAAGATTCTGTTCTGAGTGTAGGGTTATCTCCTCATCGTAAGATTATTCACATCAAAAATTGTCAGATATCATATTTTACCTGGCTAATAACTAATGTGATACTTACTTATTTTCGTGGATTGAGGAAAAGTTGCATTTTCTTGGACATTTAATTTCACGGTTTTACCAAAGTCTGTATACAACTTAATAGAAAATGTGTCATTTGTTGAACATTTAAATTCGTGAATCTCCTGTACCCACCAAATCGACAAAAAATGGTACCATAGGATTAATAATGAATCCACAGTAATACGTAGAAGTTTGACATATTTATTTGTGTTTTTTTAGGATCAACAATTCCAATTAAGTCTCAGGACCTGAAAGCTACAGACATTGATTCCGATGACAAAAAACTGACTTACACTTTGACCCGAGACCCAACTGGTGGACGTTTGTTAATTTCAAATCAAAACAGAAAAGTGCCTGTTTCTACAAGAGGCCCAATAAAGAGTTTTACTCAGTTAGATGTTGATCAAGGTCATCTGGAGTTTGAACATCCTAAAGGGGAGATAACTGGTGTTTTGACATTTAAATTTGATGTATCAGATCCAGAAGGAAACAAGTTGATAGATCAGATTTTTTACATAACTGTAACAGGTAAATTTATGGAAAGAAATAATTATCGGTAAATGATGAATTTCTAATCTTTTGCTAAAATTCTTATGTGGAAGGTGTTACCTGTAACAGAAAACAAGTCTGTAATAGCTTTTTTTACTAGTGCAGAAAAAATTGGTAAGGAAATGTACAAATTTTATCTCTTTTATTTTATTGGCATCATACTTTTTGGCAATCAGATATACAACTTTTTAGCTCACCTGGCCCAAGGGCCAAGTGAGCTTTTCTCATCACTTGGCGTCCGTCGTCGTTAACTTTTACAAAAATCTTCTCCTCTGAAACTACTGGGCCAAATTTAACCAAACTTGGCCACAATCATCATTGGGGTATCTAGTTTAAAAATTGTGTCCGGTGACCTGTAAAACCAACCAAGATGGCCGCCATGGCTAAAAATAGAACATAGAGGTAAAATGTATATTTTGGCTTATAACTCTGTAACCAAAGCATTTAGAGCAAATCTGACATGGGGTAAAATTGTTGATCAAGTCAAGATCTATCTGCCCTGAAATTTTCAGATGAATCGGACAATGTGTTGTTGGGTTGCTGCCCCTGAATTAGTAATTTTAAGGATTTTTTTCCGTTTTCGGTTATTATCTTGAAAATTATTATAGATAGAGATAAACTGTAAACAGCAATAATGTTCAGCAAAGTAAGATCTACAAATAAGTCAACATGATCAAAATGGTCAGTTGACCCCTTAAGGAGTTATTGCCCTTTAAAGTAATTTTTTACCAATTTTTGTAAATTTTGTTATCTTTACAAAATCTTCTTCTCTGAAACTACTGGACCAAATTCAACCAAACTTAGTCAATCATTATTAGGGTATTTAGTTTTAAAATGTGTGCGGTGACCCAGCCAACCAACCAAGATGGCTGCCATGGCTAAAAATAGAACATAGGGTAAAATGTAGATTTTGGCTTGTAACTCTGAAACCAAAGCATTTAAAGCAAATCTTACAGGAATTAACTTGTTTATCAAGTAAATATCTATCTGCCCTCAAATTTTCAGATGAATTGGACAACTGGTTGTTGGGTTGCGGCCCTGAATTGGTAATTTTAAGGAAATTTTGCCGTTTTGGTTATTATCTTGAAAATTATTACAGATAGAGATAAACTGTAAACAGCAATAATGTTCAGCAAAGTAAGATCTTCAAATAAGTCAACATGACCAAAATGGTCAGTTGACCCGTTAAGGAGTTATTGCCCTTTATAGTCAATTTTTAACAATTTTCATTAATTTGGTAAATTTGGGTAAGTTTTTACAAAATGTTTTCCTTTTGTAATCTTCTTTTCTGAAACTGCAGTAGAAAATCAATAAAGAAAACAATCTACTAATGAACTGGCAATAAAAATAATTGATAATTCTATAACATGAAAAAAAACCCACATTAATACCTGATGATGGTGTTTCTTTCTTTACATTGAAAATGATGTCACAACTATAATCCCGAACAATAGGTCGAATGTCAGATATATCAGGTGAGCGACACAGGATCCTTGGAGCCTCTAGTTAGGATATCATATTCTCCTTATGATGTTTTACAAAAATCCTGAAAGGCATGAATTTAAATTTGCATGCAGATTTACGCATATTTTTCGAAGTTCTGACAGAAATTTTTCTTAAATATATTTTCAATTACCATCATCCTTTTAAATTAAAAACATCTACAGCAATAAGGTCTTCAGCCTCTATTTATTATGATTTTTGTTTAAAAAAAAATGCAGCTCATTTCTTTTAACTGAATTGTATTAAACATCTACTTGATGTGAAAGAAATGAATAAAACCTATGAATCTGCTGTTAAGTGCAGAGCTGTACAATTTAACATTTCAAATTATCAATATTTCTACATCATAGCATAAGAACCAATTCAAGTGACATAACGTTAGTTTTTTGTAAATTATAGAAGACAGAATACCTCCAAAGGTAATAGCCAACAAAGAACTGGTTGTCCTGGAAGGAGCAGAGATCAAGATAACTACAGAAATTCTTTCTTTTACTGATGAAGACTCAGAGCCTGGATTGTTACATTACTACCTCCTGTCTGGTCCTAATCTTGGTCACCTAGAACTTACCAGTAATCCAGGTAGGCTGTTATAAAATAGCCAAGGAAGACTATTGCATTTAAAAGTAGTTTAAAAGGCACAATTTGCTACAGTAGACCATTGAATGAATGACTGTTTAATTCCATATAGATTATTGTAAACTTTACTTTAGAATCCACTGAAGTATAAATCAACTTGTTTTCATTGTTAATATCTTTAGCATTTAGCACTCTTTGGCCAATGTTGCAGCTATTATTTTTCATGATTTTCATATTTTGTATTGCAATATACTTTTAAAGTATTTGAAATATTTAAAATGACGCATTGGTTACTGACTGGTTATGTCATTCTTTTTTTTTTAGCAATATTGGCTTCATACTTTTTGCTCTTTTCCATAGGGGATATATCATTAATTGCTATGAAAAACATGAAATATGCATTTAAACGATATTACATATGTACTGAACATAAATTACATTAACTTGTTTTGTAGGAATACCAATATCTGAATTTACCCAGTCAGACCTAGCAGCCAACAGTGTATGTTATATACACACCAGTAAAGAGGAAATATACATGGATAGTTTGACATTCTCTGTCACTGATGGAAATAATCAGGTAAAAAGGATAGTTGATTTAGAGAAGAAGTAAGAAAAAAACATTTATTTATGAGAAAGATAGGTTTTTAATGCAAGATAGATTATTAACAATACACTAAAGCTCACATGGATTTCAGACTTCCTAAAATATGTCAGATCGTCAGCCAAATCAGACAATTATGCGGTAGCCAGGAAAACATTGGCCTTTCACCAGTCCTAATGTGCAGAAAGCAAAAGTGTTTGAAATTAAAAACAGTTAAAATATTGTTTCATTACCACCAATTTTTTTATTACCTTGAATATTGAAGTCACAAACTTTTTCAGTTAAAACTCACTATTTATACTGTCAAAAACTGAAGAATCCTATGAAAACAATTTTGTGTTACTTTCAGAAAAACGAGTAATATTGTGGATTTTTATAATAACAGATTTTGTTTCTCCCAAAGGTTTGGTCTGACTGATTTTTGGACAGTCAGATGAATCATCACAGTTTGTCTGACAAAATGTCCAACAATCCTTGATGTCATTCTACTAATGTTATAGTTGTTTTGAAATTTTTTTCCATAGATCACTCAGAAGTTGTATATAACCATTACTCCTGTGGATGATGAAATACCTATTGTGACTAATAATGGTCTGAGGGTCCAGGAGGGGGTCAGGAAAACAATCACAGAATATGACCTGAAGGCTGAGGATCAAGACACTCCTGTAAGTATTTATCTGTTCACTTTAGTCTAGAAAAATAGTTTCTGATAATGTCAGAATACAATATGATTAAAATACAGATCCTGTGTAAATGCTTTGCTTACAAGGATCTGACAACACTCCGTTTTAGTTTCTGTTCCGGTAATTATTACATCAGCCAATGGTATTCCACAATTCCTTCATACAAATTTTTGAAGGTTTGCATCATTATGAAACACCAAAAGCTCAGAGCCTCTAAAAAAGGTCTATAAAACAGAAATTAGAATGGAGTGCTGTCAGATCCTTGGTAAGTGAAGCGTGGACACGTGATCTGTATTTTAATGAGTTTGATCAGAATAAATACTTTTTGAAGAAGAATCCATTTTTTGAATTATTCTGAATCTAAGTGCTGGTATTTTTTACTTCTGTATATTATCATTTGGAGGGTATGACATTGTGTAATTATTTCCAAATGCACCATATGGTTTATATTGAAATGGACCTCTGTAGAAATGATGCTATATGATGTCATTATTTGAGTATTGCTGATTGGTCTAGATATGGTTTACAAGGATGGTGAGAGTGTAAGGCCAGAAGCGGAATATCTTGAATATTGATTCATTGTCACAGTCATATATTTATATTTATTGTTTTGTATTACATGTTAGTAATTGTTGTGAAAAGTCATTTGCACTCCTTGAAATTAAAAAAAGAAATATGACATAACTTCTTGCAGGATAAATATCTGGTATCCCAATGAAATTTCTGTTTAAATTTGGCAACAAATAAAATAGAACTTACTGTACTGATTGCATGGGATGATGTTTTTCAATTTATTGTAGGAAAGCTCTCTGATATTTCATATCATTAATCTCCCAGTACATGGTAGACTGGATTTAAAGCAAGGAGACTTTTACATGCCTGTGACTACCTTTTCCATGGCTGATATCTACAATGGGCTTATTAGTTATCATCATGATGGGAGTGAGACACTTCAGGATAACTTTTCCTTTACTGTGACAGATGGAGCCACTGAGGTGTTTGCTATGCAGAAAGATCAGAGTCGTGGTGACATTAGTGTTAAAAGAGATCCAGAGGTATAGTATATGTTATAACTTCCAGTTATGGCCAGGAAAGATAGTTATTGCGAAGTGCATTTTTTATGTAAAAGTAAAAGTAAAATCTATAAAATTCCACTTGCCCTTTTTCAATAGGATTTTGACAGTGAAGGGTGTCTCTTTTTTTTGGCAGAAATTTTATCAGTCAGCTCTTACACAAAAGAGGGATAAGTTAATAATAGAGGATCGTTAATTTAGCTTCAGCTCTTACACAAAAGAGGGATACGTTAATGATAGAGGATCGTTAATTTAGCTTCAGAAGTACCAACATTATACTTTTTTCAACTGGACCTAATCAGTTAAGAATTATGAATCAAATAAAATGTAAACAAACTGTGATACATGAGTTAACATCTCTTGCTATGTATGCATCATCCATCATGTAATTACTAGAATTCCAATCATTCTCAATTGGGTTCATTAACATGTAGAACCATTCCCAGATCGTTTTGGAATGTTTAGATTGGTGCATTTATTCAGTGAAATACTTTGTTTTCTTTCTACATCATTTGGTCTCTGGTGCACCATGGAAAGTTGTCTTGTTGGCAATCATACCACAACTTCTTATTTTTATATTGAGGATTTGGGATTACTCTAAACTGTATTGGGATGAATATAGTAATATTTTTACAAGGAATTAGGAATTTTGTATAATTCTTTATCTGGGTCTCAGGATGAGAATCCTTCCTCAAAAAAATATTTTAATAGAAAATAAATAATGGTGCTGTTTAACTGCAATTTGTAAATTTTCCCTTTAATCTTACTGCTTAATAGTTTATAGATCATGGACTGAGGGCTTGATACTCAAAAATATTAGGCAATGTATCAGTACTGCAACGTAACATGTTCATGTCCAACTGCATTAAAACTTCATTATTACAATCAAACAACTATCACAATTTTTTGCACCTGTAACAATAGTTATACTTACTATTTCATTTTATTTCATATTCTCAACCAAAAACATACAGTTAAGAAAAATTGCTGATAAAAAGAATAATGGCATTTTATTTTTTTATACTGACTTCATCAGCTCAAATATAAGCTCACCATTGCAGGCTTGCTTGATATTCTTGCTGATAAAGTTAGTATCAAAAACAAAAATGGCATTATTTTATATTTCTTTAGGATCTGAGCTGATCTGTATAAAAACTGTCAGCATACTTTCTTATACATGTGTTTTATGAGCTTTTAAGACTACTTTCAAAAGTAAAATCACAAAAATACTGAACTCCAAGGAAAATTCAAAAAGGAAAGTCCTTAATCAAATGGCAAAATCAAAAGCTCAGACACATCGAACGAATGGATAACAACTGTCATATTCCTGACTTGGTACAGGCATTTTCTTATGTAGAAAATGGTGGATTGAACCTGGTTTTATAGCTAGCTAAACGTCTCACTTGTATGACAGTCGCATAAAATTCCATTATATTGACAACAATGCGTGAACAAAACAAACAGACACAATAGGTAAAAATGTCAAAAATAGGGGTACAGCAGTCAACATTGTGTTATCATCTTAATCACTATAAAAACAAACAAATGTAACAAAGAAGCACAAAAAGGTATACATAAAATTTAACATCTCATTTTGTTTTATTATGATACGGTTATATTTATCTATGTAAAATCCACTCATAAAGGATGGAAGGTTTTAAGTACTGGTGTAACATCACGCGTTTGAAATTCACACAGGTAGACATAAAATTATTTTGTCGTTCAAAGTATGAAGGGATACATAAGTAAAGAGTCATCAAATGTATATCACAAAAAACAGACTTAACTGTAAAAGTAATATTAATAAATAAAATAATATTGTGGTTCAAAGTATGATGGGATACATAAGTACAGAGTCACGTCAAATGGATATCTCAAAAAACAGACTTAACAGTAAAAGTAATATTAATAAAGACCAAAAAAAGAATACTATAACACGTTATTAAGATGATAAACAATGTCAGTACGCAGAATCTATACTTCAAGACCATCGTGTATTATTTGAGAAGTTGATACAGAATATTTATCAACAAGGTCTTGGTACCTTCCGATGAACTTTTTTTAGAAAAAGGACGAGACGTTCTTTGACATACCCCTGGTTCATCAACTTTCTGATCAGACACTGGTGACGTTTTACAAAGTCTGAGTAGGAGCTGCAAGCTCTTGAATACCAAATAAGTTGGGAAATGTATATCCCATATGCAGGTGAAGTTGGTATATTGCTACTAAGGTGGGGGAAATTGATAATTTCAAAATTAAAATCGTCTCGTTTGTCATAGATTCTGGTACTGAGATGACTGTGTATGTCAAATTCAAGGTATAAGTCTAAAAATGAGGCGGAGGAAGCCGTGTCTGTTGTTTCTTTAATTTCTAGTTCTGGTGGATATAATTAATGGAACCCAATCAGAAAAGTTCGGATTGTTAATGGAAAGAACATCATCAATATATCTGAAAGTGAAATTAAATAACCTAGCTTCTTTGATCTTCTTGTTTTTGACAAGGAACTCTGATTCATATGAAAATAAGAAGAGGTCGGCAAGGAGAGGCGCACAGTTTGTTCCCATAGGAATGCCGACAATTTGTTGAAAAAGTCTACCTCCAAATTCAACAAATATGTTGTCAATAAGAAACTCCAGCATACTGATCACTTGTTCCTCTGTGTAGCATGTTTTACCCTTTTGTTCACTATTAACAAAATATGCCTTATGGTATCCCAAAGTAATAAATTTATAGCGTATGCTACCATTTTTATGTTGAAAAGCATTGTGGATTATTTCTTTTAGACGGTTTTTCAATTTCACATGGGGAATGGTGGTATACAAGGTTGAAAAATCAAAAGTTTTGATAGAACTAATTTCAGAAAAAGACCGAGATTTAAAATTATCCAGAAGTTCTTTAGAGTTTTTAAGAATCCACATATGGTTAATACAGTCGAACCTCGTTGTGTCGAAGTCGAAGGACCAGAACAAAGTATTCGACTCATCCGAGGTTCGACTCATCCGAGGTCGAGTGTTCCGTCATAAATTTAGAATACGGTACAGATTTGCGTAAACTAGATACTTTGAACAGTGTGCCTTTTTTTTTCCGATATGACACTTTATGATTGTGTATTCAATCTCCATTTTTGGTCCTTCATAATTATTAAACACGTAAGTACAGATACAAATCATGCACAAATAAAGTTAATATTTACAATTGTCAGTCACTATAAATTATGAAATCACTCGCAGAACGAAATAAGGTCTGAAGGTCTCTGATGAGGTCGTCTGCCTAACATTAAATTATCACGAATTTATGATAATTGTCTTAATCCTTTTATCTATTGTAATTAATGAGTTTTAATTCCAACAATTTATTTAATCTCGGCTTGGGTCATTTAAATTCGTTTTGTTTTTATCTCAATGAAATATGTTCAACACACTGACGTTCCGCTTGAACGATCAACAAAGGTGATAATTACAGGCAACCATAAACATGTCATTTTAACTGTTATACAAACAAGTATGTTTATTCAGCTTTAATCTCTTTTGAAAAATGATTAGGTTACATAAGAAATACATCCGATTTGATTTTTATCATTGGGTCTGCATTTTCGAAAATCTTACTTTCGAACTTGAGACATCGGGTCAATTTACATTAATTTTACATCGACGGGACTATAAAATTTACTCGACTTAACCGAGTATTCGAATCAACCGAGTTCGACTCATCAGAGGTAATTATGCATTGATCAAACGGAATTTTACGGGACTTAGAAATTACTCGACTCATCCGAGTTTTCGACACAACCGAGTTCGACACACCGAGGTTCGACTGTACCACTATACGAGTAAACAGTTTCACAGTTTTTCTGAAGACCCTCTTTCACTGCGGACAGAATTTTAGTCAATCTTATGGACAATTCTTTAGTGGAACATGCAGATGAGCCAGCAATGTACCGTTGTTTGTACGGAATTTTGTGAAGTTAAGGTATCCAATACAAACAAGGTAAGTCCTCCGATTTGTTGTTCAATGCAATGTTCATTGAAGCCATGAAGGACTTATGATTCGTCAAAATCTCACCCTTGTCAAATGATATGTTTTTGTATGTTAAAAAAGTGACAATTACATATTTTGTTTGTAGGATTTTGAAATTGACATCATGCCCCTAGATGATGGAAGTCCTGTTCTAAAAACAAATTTAGGATTACAGTTCTTGGAACAGTCAGGAAGTCTGGTAAGTTGATTTAAACTGAATGAAAGAAAAATTTTGAAATGAACCGATGCAGAATTTCAGAAATTCAGCATCCATCCTTATAAATTATGAGGCACAGTCTCAGTGTCCTTGTAAATGACATTCAGGGTCAGATTTGATTATCAGAAAAAAATGAAAATGAGGACCTATTTTGGGAAGGAAAACTATTTTTTCATTGATGTGGAACATGTGGTATTTGAACAAACTCACTCACCCAAATGGCCAAGTAAGCTTTTCTCATCACTTGGCGTCCGATGTCATTAACTTTTACAAAAATCTTCTCCTCTGAAACTACTGGGCTAAATTTAACCAAACTTGGCCACATTCATCATTAGGGTATCTAGTTTAAAAAATGTGTCCAATGACCCTGCTTGCCAACCAAGATGGTGACATGGCTAAAAAAAGAACATAGGAGTAAAATGCTAGTTTTGTCTATTATCTTGAAAACTGCTATTAATAGAAAAAATCTGACGGGGAGCAGAAATGTTCAAAATGGTGATTTCTACCTATCGTCTATTTACCTGAAAACTGTCGATGACTTTGTATAGAAGTCATTGCCCTTGAATGACAAATTTTACCAATAGCTCCAGCAGCTCACTTGTAGGGCTTGCTCCTAGAACTATATGTTTTCTTGTTAAAATACTACCTTGTTTAAAATAAAGGTCTCATTTGCAGTTGAAATTTTGATTACTTTAAAGGCAAATATAATTTCTGAAGATATCATAACAGCTTCTTGAAAGTATCAGCCCATAAGATTTGTGAGTGTTGAAAATTATTTAGTCTTGCACTCCCCTTCTACTGCCAATCACCAAACATTTGTTGATTCCTTCTGTTATCTATAAAAATCTGTAACACTTTCCTGTGTATACATCATTGCAGTTTTTAAAATTTTTTTTTATACTTCACAGGCCTATAATTTGATAACGCCACGAGAACTGGAGGCCACTGATGTTGATACTGCACCAGTTGAGCTGACTTTTGTGATAACCAGGGGACCAGAACATGGAAGACTAGAAAAAACTGCTAATCCTACTGTGGCAATATATTCTTTCACACAAGGTTAATACATTTTATAGGCATCAAAATTTAAGTTCGTACAAACCAAAAAATTATATAGTCAAGAGATTACTGTTTTGATTAGTTGACATTTATTAGATTATAGTATATCAGTTTCCCAAAGAGGATGGTTAGTTTTGCTTCATTAATCTGTAGAACAAATGTCGGCACAGAGTTTCTGGTTTTCATACATCAGAAAAATATTTGCACTAACAATCGAAAAAGTCAATGTGAAAAGAAAGAAAAATCAATAGCAAAGTGAAAAGGAAGAAAATCAATAACAAAATCATTGTTAAAATAATGGAGAGTTACCATGGTTTCACTACAAGATGGATAGAGAAGGTTGAAGAGTTAAAAACTACACTGTAAAATGTTATAAAAAAAAATTTATATAAAACTTCGACTTTCTAAATATAGAATGATAGCATTTTTGTTTTTGATACTGACTTTATCAGCAAGAATATCAAGGGAGCCAGCTGATATTCCAGCTGATGAAGTCAGTATCAAAAAATGAAATGCCATTATTCTTTTAATCAGCAATTTGTATTAACTGTAGGTTTTTTGGTTGAGAATATGAAGTAAAATAAAGTTGTAAGTAAAACTACATTTACACGTACAAAATATTTTGATAGTTGTTGGTTGTATGAATAAAGTCGCATAATTTTATTGATAAATTGACACGGATGGACTTGAGCATGTGACGTTGCTTCACTGATAAATGACGTCATTGCCTAATATTTTCGAGTATCAAAACCTGTGCATGATCTTAAAAATATTAGGCAGTAAGATCAGAGGGAAAATGTAGAAATTGCAGATAAATATTGTGATTAAATCCTAATTGCATCATACAAACGAGAGAAAAAACTGGACTTTTTATTGACTTTTATCATAATTTTCAGATGACATTGACCATGAAGTAATTAGTTATGTACTGACCAGCAAGGATGATATCACTGAGGATATGTTTACCTTTGACCTCGTTGATAGTAAGCCCAACCGAATTACAAATAACATATTCCACATCATGTGGTCTGTCATGGAGTTTATCTCCCCTGAATACAATGTATCAGAGTCAGCAGGAGTCATCAGGGTACCAGTTGTTAAAAAAGGGAATTTAAAGCAGGTAATATATTGTGTTGCTGTCTCATTGACATATAGGACCGACCAACATTTTTATTCATATTTACTAATAAGGGAGCTACCATTTGATTTTTATGGGGGGGGCTAGGATGAAATTTGAAAAAAATAGGCAGGACAGGAGTTTTGAGTAAAAAAAAAAGGCAGGATGAGGAACTTGGTAAAAAAGAAAGGCAGGATGACAATTTGTGTAAAAAAATTCAGGATAAACTAGTAAAAAAAAAGGCAGGACCGACTAGAGTAAAAAATAAAAAGGCAGGACCGAGTAGAGTAAAAAATAAAAAGGCAGGACAAAATTTTTCATCCTAGCCCCCCCATAAAAATCAAATGGTAGCTCCCTAAAAAACATTTTCATGCAATATAATCAAATTTGGGTCAATGCTCTTCATCTTCGTATTTATTTTGGCTTAATAACTTTTTGGATTCAAGCTTCAGTGATGAGTCTTTTGAAGTCAAAACACGTGTCGGGGTTACAAAAATATAATTTTGGTATCTATGATGAGTTTATTTATAAAGAATTGCCCAGGTTATCACTGGTCTTACTGCCAAATAGGACTGATTTGATTAAAATCAAGTGGCAAATATTTCATGCATATTCAAGATGAAGGAGAATCTGTTGCCATATTTCTCTACCCTATTCACCATTTGTGTCCTTTCTCTAAGCAGACTCAAAGCAATCAAGATAAAGTCTACTTTTGGTAGAATTATTTTTTCTTAACAATTTTCTGTTATCAACAATTTCTATATATATATATATATGTATTGACTCATGCACATTCTTTATGTATAAATTCTTCTACAATTGAGTTAAAACCCTGACTTTAACCATACTTTTGTTTCCAGTATAGTATAGTTACATGTAAAACCAGCCCAGACACTGCCACCTATACCCAAGCAGTGACTAGACCCGGCGACCAGGATTATAGAGAACATTCAGGACAGGTCCAGTTTGATGCTTGGCAGGATATGAAAGTGTGTAGTATTATCATTAATGATGACTCTAAATTTGAAGGTCCAGAAAGGTTCTCTGTAGAACTGATACATCCTGTCTATAGTCTGATTGGAATGAAAAATAAGGTCACTGTGATCATATCTGATGAAGAGGACAGTAAGTTATTATATGAAGTGCTTTTCTTTTTAAATATGTATGCTACATGGTTAGGTTCTCTTAAAATTTGATGGAATATTGTCCTTTTACATTGCAGTAGGGGAAAAAAGCATAGAAAAAGAAAATGTATTTGCCTAGAGTTGGGGCCAATAATCTTTAATTTGTTTAAAATTGGCAGACTAATCTCGAAATAAATTCAGCTTCAAAATGTTTACCTTTTCAAAATCCCAGAAGTGATTTTTTAAAAATTTTGTTGGTATAGAAATGGAATTTTGATATATTGAATTTTATGTTGGACAGACTCATATCTTTGGATTATATGGCCTTATCATAACTTCTTTCATACCCACTCTAAATACATACACACACACAAACACAGAAAAAACATACTTGCAAGTACAATAAAGTTGTTGGCTTATTTACATATCTGTGCTTATCATTACAGTGCCTACCATTCAATTCAAAGACCTTGTTTATAGTGTGAATGAGACAAGTGGAGTTGTGTCAGCTGCCCTAGTTAGAACAGGTAATATATAAAACTAGTGACAATAATTCATTGTAATAATCACTTGAGCCAGTTGTGTAGTTCAATAACATTTTTCTAGGAAAAATGAGAAAATATTGCCAGAGATATTTATTAGTTTTATAACAATTAGACAGCCAGTGCAACCAGAAATGAATCTCAACTACAGTGCTTTAAGCTCTAAATGCTTTCAAAAAATACTCAAAGGATAACCAGTGTTCTCCCCAGAAATTTTTTAAGGCGCAAAATTTCAAGGGCGCGTAACTCTATTTTAGAGTGAACTATTGTGACCTGAAGCAATCGGTCATAAATCGCTCCATGCAATAATGCACAGTATTAATATACATGACAAAGAATAAGAATATATATATGAAATAAATTTATTTTAAACACAAAAAGCATTTATATCACAGTCATTTAAATAAGTCAAAATGTATATATAGTTCAAGAAAAATCCTCATGTTCTTCTGGGCCTTCCAATGCTGAACTGAGCTTCAGAAATATTTATTTCTGTACTCTCTGTTCCTTCTAGAGATATTGTAACAAGACCGTTTGTAATTTTGTTGGACAGCCTGTTCCTCGGTCTTTATCCTCATTAGGGTTGAAAACATCATCTGCCTTTCGCTTAACCCATTTCTTCTTTGCAAAGAACATGTTGATTCAGCATTAAAATTGATTATGTTTAAGATGTTTGGTATACAACTTTAAAAAATGTAATGAACCAACTGACCAGTGTCCGTAGTTTGACATTACGCTTCCGTGTGTATAATTGTCAAAACGTTTCTTTGGCAGGTAGATATTAATGAAACTTGACAAATTCGTCAAAGTTAAGACCAGTGAAATTCTTTACTAGTGACATTATACAAATGCTGCAGCGATTCCGTACATATGTTTCCCGATGGACGAATTAACGATCGATGTTAAAAAAAATATTTTACTTCTAAAACGTGACAGTTGACAGACGAATTTTACTTGCAAGCAATATTTTTTCTCTTTCTAATAAAATAAATCACTCCTCGTTATCTTTAATAAAAGTTTATTTTACTTTTTTGACGTACAAATACTCTCATTCATAAATTTCATCGTAAATTTCTTTAGTAATGTGTATTCAAATTTATCACGTGTATTCATAATGTTCATTGGTCGTGTTTAAATAGATTCTTCTTCTCGACCAATGAAAAAATTCGTTCTTAAATGGCCAAGCGATCGCACACAGACGATGCGAAATTCAATGTATTTGCGATCTATTTCTTCAATTTTTGCACTGAAGTTTTTAAAACTTTTATTTTCTCCTAAAAATATCTATCTTCTTGATGATCATTTACGCTATAATCTGATTACATGGTCTGATAAGGCTGGAAACAGGTAAATCACTCAGAGACTTTTGCTAGTAATCAGTTACTGCGCAACATTGACCGACCTCTCAGCGGTGATCAGCAGCTTGACAATTTTAACCAACATTTATAATTGAAATGTGAAAATTAACACGTTGCGGGATCAAGTATTAAGGGACAGCGGCCAATTAAGGCGCTGCGGGATCAACGAAAATATTTTGAAGGCGCTGCGGGACCGCAGCGTCATATCGGCCTGGGGAGAACACTGATAACATTATCTATATCAATTTTTATTAGATTCATGCTTCTTATAACCATTCAGTTATCACCACAAATTTTCTTTCAGTTTTGTAGTTTTGTCATTGAACCAGCATTCAACAAGGCTACTATTCCTGATGACTTTACATGTCTCTTCTGTTCTCTAGTTTAGCTATTTGTGATGACATGAAAAAGGCTTGGTTATTTGTGTCTTTTAGTTCCTGTCACATTAACAAATACTGAACATGTTCTTTAGTTCCTGTCACATTGACATATAGGTACACTAAACGTGTCCTTTTGTTCCTGTCATATTGACATATACTGAACATGTTGTTTAGTTTCTTTTCACATTGACATAAACTGAACATGTCCTTTAGTTCCTTTTCACATTGACATATACTGAACATGTCCTTTTATTTATGTATTAATTACTGTAAAGTCAGAAATTTATGGGGCTTTTATTACTGCAAATAATGCGACTGGGTAAGGATCGCAATAAATACAACTTGCATTATATTATCTGATACAAACACCTGTATGCAGATTTTTCTGAAACAGCATTAGTTCATCTCACATTTTTGTTCATTCTTCAAAAATCTAATGAATAATAACAGGCAATAATTTCTGAATTAACAGTATACAACATTTAGAATTTTCAACAGTTATTCATCAAATTGATTACAGGTGACTTAAGTTCTAGTGTATCTGTTGTGTGTTACACTACCAGTCTAACAGCCAAAGGGAGCAGTCTGGACTCTCTTGAATCAGGCTCTGACTACATCAGTAGAGGACAGACTAATGTATACAGAGTGACATTTCAACCTGGGATGACCATGGCTAACTGTGATGTCAAGGTAAGTGTCCAGTTTGGACTCTCACGAATCAGGCTCAGACTACATCAGTAACATAAGCAATAAGTTAAGCACATGTGTCAAAAACATGCTATCAAGAGAACAATTTTGTCGACAAAAACAGCATGTCGTATTAGTACAGACATTAAAAGAAAATAATACTGAAGCACAAACAGTGAAGAACTGAAAAAAAGATAGATCACTGTAAATGATAATCTCAAGCTTTATGCATGTACAACATTGCTTTATTATACCCCACGCAACGAGTTGCGGAGGGTATAATGTTTTTGACCCATCCGTCTGTCTGTCCGTCCGTCCGTCAGCCCGTCCGTCCGTCAGTCCAGTTTCTTGTCATCGCAACTCCTCTCAAACCACACAACAGAATTTCACGAAACCTTTTAGATAATAAGGACATACTATGTAGTTGTGCATGTCAACAGGAAATTACAATTCAAGTCTTTTCTAGGAGTTACGCCTTTGAACTTATTTACTTTAATGTACTACTGCAACAGTTTGTCATCACAACTCCTCTCAAACCACACAACAGAATTTCATGAAACCGTTTCAGATAATAAGGACATACTACGTAGATGTGCATATCGACAGGAAATTACGATTCAATTTTTTTCCAGGAGTTACGCCTTTGAACTTATTTGCCCAATATACTACTGCAACCTTTGTCATCGTAACTCCTCTCAAATCACACAACAGAATTTCATGAAACCTTTTCAGATAATAAGGACATACTACGAGATGTGCATATCGACAGGAAATTATGATTCAATTTTTTCCAGGAGTTACGCCTTTGAACTTATTTGCCCAATATACTACTGCAACCTTTTGTCATCGCAACTCCTCTCAAACCACACAACAGAATTTCATGAAACCTTTTCAGATAATAAGGACATGCTACGTAGATGTGCATATCGACAGGAAATTACGATTCAATTTTTTTCCAGGAGTTACTCCCTTTGAACTTATTTGCCCAATATACTACTGCAACCTTTTGTCATGGCAACTCCTCTCAAACCACACAACAGAATTTCATGAAACTGTGTAGATAATAAGGACATACTATGTAGATGTGCATATTGACAGGAAATTATAATTCAATTTTTTTTTCTTACACTTATTTTATTTCTCCAACGACAATGTGGGACGTGGGGTATGTGAGCGTGCTCACTAAGGTTCTTTCATTTTTCATTTGCTTGAAACAGTGTTGATTATAGCACTTTAAAACAAGAAGTGATGAAATAAAATTTCCTCCTTTCCAACATTGATTAAAGGCAAAGAAAATGTGGATATTATTCCTTGTTATTATTGCTTTCAGATAATAGATGACAGTGAATTTGAGGGTTCAGAGCAGTTTGAGTTAGTGTTATCAGCCCCTACATACAACACAGTTGTTGGTCCATCTGACAAGGCTACAGTCATTATAAGGGGACCAAATGATGGTAAATATTTTGTTTAAACTATTTTTATTTGCTGCTACATATGAACAAAGTGGATTTTGCAAATGAAAAACCTGCAGTAATTTTTAAAGAACCAAATTATGGTGAATATATTTTTAAGTATATTATCAATCTGATTATGAAATTGCTATTAAAGGCCACATGTGCATGGTTTTAAAGTGTTTGTATATAAATCATTTGAGCCTATTTCTGTCAATAAAGTCAATGTAACAAGTACATATACATATACTATCAATTCCCTTTTAACATGTCATGACCAATTCAGTAAAAATATAATTTCTCTATAATTTCTATATTGTTTAGGTTGAGAATTATTTTTTGATCGATTATTGTAGAAAGATGTATAAAGTTTTAGAACTGGCGTTTTTTCCAGTATGCAATATGCTGTTACTTTTGCTACAAACAAAAGATTTTGACAATAAAGATGGGACACAATGTGATGATTTTGTGTTTAATGTTTTTTTAGAATCAAGTATTCACCTGTCTCTGTCTCAGTACCATTTTGATGAGAATGCAGGTGATGTGGAAGTGGAAGTTGTACGTCGTGGATCAGATTTGTCACATGATTCCATGGTCTGGTGTGCTACAAGGATGACAGAACCACCATCTGCCACCCCTAGACAGGATTATATCCCTAGTTCAAGTCAGATTACATTTGCGCCAGGGGAGACAAATCAGGTAATAACTTTAATATGAATTGGTCTAATCTCTTTAAAAGAATTACATTTGAACAGAGAAATTGTGGTCACAGGGAGCCCAAAACAATCAGTATTTGGATATCAAATTGCATTGGAACCATTGATAGGCTTACAATCTTGTAGTTATGTTTTGGTCAGACTATTAAATAGAGATAATATAACTAGAACCTGGTACTTATAATTTTACTTGTCACGAACAGCTTGACAAGTGCCATTGGTGGCCCTTCCAGAGCACCAAATTTCATTCCTGTTTTCGTAGAGGTTTGTTAATTTGCTCAATCTTTAAATAGTTTCCTTTGTTGTGTTTTCTTTTTAACTTTTGACCATGGTGTCTTATGTCCTTGTTGGATATATGAATTTGGATTGCCCTCTTGGTATCTTGTGACGGTTAATTCCTTATGTACATGTAGCTACTATCCCTTAATTAAATGCTTTTAATTTGTAGATTTTTAAGTTGAAACAATCAAGCTCTCAATTTTTGAATATCCTATTGTAAATTTTCACAATGGATCATATAACTTGTAAAAAAAGATAAATTCAAAATGCTAAATATTAGTGAATAAGTAATAGAATTGTGACTTTATTTCTGGTTTTTCTGTGTCTCCATGTTCTTTTTCACCATGATGGTGTGTGTCTTTCTATTAAATATGATTTTTGATGACCTTTGATATATTCTCGCCTTATTTAATTAAACAGTTTTAAATGTGTTTTTATAAGTGTTGTGGGATAATTTTGCAAATCTTTTTTTTTCTATAGAAATGTAGAATAACCATACTGGATGATGCTGCTGAACCTAAGTTAGAGGGCAATGAAACCTTTGCTGTGTTCCTTAGTACACCAATAGGCAGTATTCTGTCCATTCCTTACGTTGCCAGTATTAGCATTTATGACAATGAATTAGACAGTAAGTAGTGGGAAAGAAATAATACAAAGTACACAATTCCTTTCAGGTACTGAAATTCAGAAATATTGTAAGGTTTTTATAAATGCGAAAAATTGCACAGTATCAGGTTTACAATAATAAAAATCACATTTATAATTTCAATAGTGGTTTTCTTTACAAAATTTTGCAATCACATTAATTGTATCTCACATTTCTACCAGACATCAGTAATTTGCAATGATAAATGTATGCATTCATTTCTGAATTAATAGTAACTTTAGTTACCTCCTCTTAAATTGGATGCACATTTATATACACCAGTTAAAAATTTTGAACTACTTGCTAGGACTAGTGTTTAAATAGTTTTAAGTAATTAAAAATTTGGAGAAAAACAAGAATACTACAATGGAATATATATTCTATTCTACATAAAACAGATATCTATGTTTGTATCTTTTGCAAAATATTTTGTCTCATTTATCAGGTTTTTGTAAGGCATAATCAAGAAATGTTCACAATACATTAGTTTTAATTTTGATTTTGTCTCGCTTTGACGAAATCAAAAGCGAGACTTAGGTATGCTGTTTCCGGCGTCGTCGGCGGCGGCGTCAACAATGTATTAGTTTGTGATTAGGTCTAGTTCATGGTAAACCACTAGTGGTAGGTCAATGATATTTGGTATGCAGTTGTACTAGCATTGGCACATCTCATTACCATGGAGATTATTTGGCCCTGCCCCTCAGTCAAGGTCTATTGACTTTGAAACTTTCCATAGTTTACATGTATTAGTTTGTGATTAGGTCAATTTATGGGGAACCACTAGTGGTAGGTCAATGATATTTGGTATGCAGTTGTATAAGCATTGGCATATCTCATTTCCATGGAAATTATTTGGCTCCGCCCCCTTAGTCATGGTCTATAGACTTTGAAAATTTTGCTAAGTTAACATGTATTAGTTTGTGATTAGGTCAGTTCAAGGGGAACCATTAGTGGAAGGCCAATGTTAATTGGTGTTAAGTTGTATAAGCATTAGCACATCTCATTTCCATGGAGAATATTTGGCCCGCCCCTCAGTCATGGTCTATTGACTTTGTAACTTTTGCTTAGTTTACATGTATTAGTTTGTGATTAGATCAGTTTAAGATGAACTGCTAATGTTAAGTCAATGATATTTGGTATGCAAATGTATCGGCATTTTCAAGTATCGTTTCCATGGAGATTATATAGCCCCACCCCTGATCATGGTTCATTGACTTTGAAACTTTTACATAGTTTACAAGTTAATGTTTGTGTTTAGGTTTGTTTAAAGGAACGACTTATAATAAGTCAATGGTATTTGGTATGCAGTTGTATTAGCATTGGCACATCTCATTCCATGGAGATTGTTTAGCCATGTACCTTCAGTCATGGTTCATCGACTTTGAAAATTTGCATAACTTACATGTTAAAGTATTGCTGTTTTAATTTCAACATTTGCATTATCAAAATTACAAGAAGGCGAGACATATCTCTGTGATAACAGTTTATTAATATTTGATATTTTTATTAAGAAATATGGTTTTAATTCAGTTCCCATAATGTATTTTACTGCACATGAGTACACAGTTGATGAAAGTTCAAGGTCAATCCATGTTCCTGTGTACAGGTCAGGTGATCTTAGTTTTGAATCCTCTGTAATATGTTACACAAGACAAAACACAGCACATGTCATGATGGACTATGCAGAAAGACCACTCACAGATGTTTCCAGAATTACATTTCTTCCTGGGGAAAAGGTAGCTATGGTTTATTATTTGCAGTTTGATAATTTATATTTTAGTCAAACATACTGCATTGCTGCATTTTGGTTTTAACTTCATCAGGAACACTTAGAGGCAAAAGTTTACCAAAGTTGTATAAATACATTGGCAGTTATATAACCATACAGGATTTTTACATTAAAGTTGTTTTTTTTTTTAGAAATTAACAATATGAGAATTACATTTTGTGTAGCTCGTAGAACACTGAAAAAGGCAAAAAAAAATTCTAATTGACCAAAACAGAACTATGAAAACACACCAGTCTTTTATGGTAATGCATGTCTTAATTATGAAGCAATCCATGAAGGATTGTCTTTCAAATCTTATTTCTAATCGGCAAAGTAAACTCTTGTTCAAACCCTGCATGACAATGCCATATACCAAATTGACATCAAGATATGGTCTGCATCAATACAAATTTCCATATATCCATAGTCACTCTAAATCGACTTGTCAATATATATTGAATATAATGGAATTTGATGCGACTGTCATACAAGTGAGAGGTTTGGCTAGCTATAAAACCAGGTTCAATCCACCATTTTCTACATAAGAAAATGCCTGTACCAAGTCAGGAATATGACAGTTGTTATCCATTCGTTTGATGTGTTTGGACTTTTGATTTTGCCATTTGATTGAGGACTTTCCTTTTTGAATTTTCCTCGGAGTTCAGTATTTTTGTGATTTTACTTTTTACATAGACTGTCAAAAACTGCAATCAGATTTTGCTATAGTTTTGGAATAAAATACAAATACAACAACAACTGGGAAGTTCCTGTGACTATTTTCACAAAATTCTTGAAAGTGAAAATACTCATAAAAAGTGAACATTTCAGTATCCTTAAGTTTTTTTGGGGCAAAAGAGGCACCGACTTGCAACAGGTATATAAACATATGCATGGTTTTAAAGTGTTTGTATATAATTCATTTTAGCCCATTTCTGTCAATAAAGTCAATGTAATATGAACATTTACATAATACTATCATTTCCCTTTTAGCATGTCATGACAAATTAAGTAAAAAAATAATTTATATATAATTTATATATTGTTTAGGTTAAGAATTGTTCAGTTAACATAGTTGATGATGGAGATTATGAACCCAAAGAATTGTTCTATCTAAGATTAGCAGAACCTAAAGGGACAGAATTTTGTAAAGCAGAATTAGGACAGGTTACCATGACAACAATCTTTGTTATCAATGATGAGGATGGTAAGATAGCAAATTTTTTACATGTTAAAACAAACTTAAGGATTTAGTCATGTCAGGTTTAGGAATTTTTGTCAGATGTTCAGACTCCTTGGGTTTTTTCCTACGATACAGGGTAAAATATTTTGCCCCATATCACCCACTTTTCTTTTCATAGAAGACTTCAATAGCTCATAAAAGGTCATTACCAAAATTTAATCAGATTCTAGATTTCTTTTCTTACGATTTAAGACCCAAATAATGCCAATGCTAAATATAAGGTAACAGTCCAATCCGCCTTTTCCTGACATTTTTAAAAATCAAATATCTTAAAAGGAGTACCGTAACCTATCAATATTTTTAGCTTATTTTGTTCCTTGACTAATGCTCTTCTGACTTATAGTTTCAATTTTGAATTCTAGATTTTTTAATTTCACCTAGCTACATCCTTAAGCTATTTTGACATGATTTAAACCTTTATAACTGAAAAAGACAACTCTCTGAAACACTTACCCAATGACACAAATTATAAAAAATTTCAATCCACATTTCCACATTATCATTGTTGGCTTTTGTTTTAACTATCCATCAGCAGTATTGTTGTCACATATTTCAATTTTAATAGGTTTCAAATTTTCCAAGATGAATGATTTTAACATTTGGATATTCTTTTCTATAAAAAAGATATTTAACATTTGTAAATGAGACAGGATATTTTACTCCTTTTATCGCTTGTGGTAAGATATTTAGCATAGAAGGCCAACGAATGGTAAAATCAATATAAATCAAGCCCCAATGAATTATTTCTTAAATTATGCATATTTTAGTTCCTAGGGTGCAGTTTAAGCAAGCAGACTACAGTATAATGGAACCAGTCTTTGCTGATGTTGTTTCTACACTGGTTGTCATGGTGATGAGAATGGGTGATCTGAACCATACATCTGTTGTTAGGTGTAGTACTAGAGATGGATCAGCCTTTTCAGGACTGGATTATAATGCTAAAAGTGTGGTATTAGAGTTTAAACCAGGTACACAATTACATGATAGAATTGTATTTATTTGTAGTATACATCTCAATATTCGTAATATTTTTGTATGCCCTTCACAGACATTATTGAATACTATTGTCTATTATCTTTAACAATCATTTGTATTTTGTTTTTTGTTTGACTGTTATGAAATTTTTGGCTAAGTTTATAGAAATATAAGAATTTTTGTTTTCCTTGGATCAGGCTAAAACCAAACTAAAACATGTAGAAAAAGTAAGTCATAACAGTACATTTCTATTTCTTTGTATATTTCGAAAGTGCATATCAGAATTGACTATGTGTCAAATTTGTAAGGAAAGATCAACAAAAGTTCTCTTCTGTATCATTTGCCCTTAATTTAACTATTCTATGTTTCTTTACAGAACTGAAAATTAGGGTTTTTTTATAATAGTTTAAATTTCTTTGCAGAAATTTAAGTTATCTAAGAGTTTCCCATTTTGAGTTTGTACTTTTTAGCTCACCTGGCCCAAAGGGCCAAGTGAGCTTTTCTCATCACTTGGCGTCCGGCGTTGTCCATCGTCGTTAACTTTACAAAATCTTCTCTGAAACTACTGGGCCAAATTTAACCAAACTTGGCCACAATCATCATTGGGGTATCTAGTTTAAAATTGTGTCCGGTGACCAAGCCAACCAACCAAGATGGCTGCCATGGCTAAAAATAGAACATAGGGGTAAAATGTAGATTTTGGCTTATATCTCTAAAACCAAAGCATTTAGAGCAAATCTGACATGGGGTAGAATTGTTTATCAGGTCAAGATCTATCTATCTATCGGACATCCGTTGCTGGGTTGCTGCCCTGCATTGGTAATTTTAAGGAAATTTTGCTGTTTTGGTTATTATCTTGAATATTATTATAGATAGAGATAAACTGTAAACAGCAATAATGTTCAGTAGAGTAAGATCTACAAAAAAGTTGACATGACCAAAATGGTCAATTGACCCCTTAAGGAGTTATTGCCCTTTAAAGTCAATTTTAACAATTTTTTGTAAATTTTTGTTATCTTTTACAAAAATCTTCTCCTCTTAAACTAGTAAGACAAATTTAACCAAACTTGATCACAATCATCATTAGGGTATCTAGTTTAAAAAATATGTCCGATGACCCCGCCTGCCAACCAACATGGCTAAAAATAGAACATAGGGTAAAATGCAGTTTTTGGCTTATATCTCTGAAACTAAAGCATTAAGAGCAAATTTGACATATGTTAAAATGTTCATCAGGTCAAGATCTATCTGTCCTGAAATTTTCAGACGAATCAGACAACCCGTTGTTGGGTTGCTGCCCTGAATTGGCAATTTTAAGGAAATTTTGCAGTTTTGGTTATTATCTTGAATATAATTATAGATAGAGATAAACTGTAAACAGCAATAATGTTCAGCAAAGTAAGATCTACAAATAAGTCAACATGACCAAAATGGTCAGTTGACCCTTAAGGAGTTATTGCCCTTTAAAGTCAATTTTAACAATTTTTGGTAAATTTTGTAATCTTTCACAAAATCTTCTCCTCTGAAACAACTGAGACACTTAACCATTTAACCAAACTTGGTCACAATCGTCATTAGGTATTTAGTTTAAAAATGTGTCCGATGACCCTGCCTGCCAACCAACATGGCGGACATGGCTAAAAATAGAACATAGGGTAAAATGCAGTTTTGGCTTATATCTCTGAAACTAAAGCAAAAGTATAACGGTTGCATTGATTTATGCATCAATTGTAAATAAAAATATCAGGTGAGCGACACAGGTTACTTGGAGCCTCTAGTTTTATAATGCAGTACTCGCAGCAGTAGTGACACAACCTCATAAAAGTAAACATTTGTAGGTGATAAGGACTAAAAATTCTATTTCTTATTTTAAATTCTCAAAACTTTATTTTTACATTCATATTTTTCTTTATAGGAATGAGATCTATTGAGTTTTCTGTGGATGTTATATATAACAGTAACACAGAATGGCATGAGTCTTTCTATATTGTGTTAGATGAGAAAAGCATGAGAGGTGCTGAGCCTGGGGACATAATGTCTACAACTGTTACAGTGCTAGATGATGAAGTCTCTGGTAGTCTTGTATTGCCTACTCCTCCAGTTGTGAGTATAAATGAATCTATATTAACAAGTTTTCTTCTGCATATATGCTGGTAGGTATAATAAAATATCTTTCCTGAGTGAAAAGAGAGGGGAAAGATACCAAAGGGACATTGAAACTCGTAAGTTGAAAATAAACTGACATCGTCATGGCAAAAAACAAAAAAAGAACAAAAGAGAAACAACAGTATACAAAACACAATATAGAAAACTAGAGTCAAGATATGAAACTTTTTGTAGTTACTGAGCCTGGCAAATTTACCAAAAGCTACAAAATGGGATTTCTTGGGCACAGAGCAGAATGACACATATTTTAGGATATACAAACATATCATTCTATGTTGTATTACATTATATTAGATTAGAACTTTGTGAAAGGTACTAAACCTTTCAACAGTTTTTATTGCTGATAATTCTAAATGATTTTGAGGAATTTTTAAGCTTTTATTTTATACAGTTACAGGTATTAAATCGTTATCAAAAAAATTCAGGAGAGCAGTTTCTCAAATAAAAAAAATGTTTTATATTTGGATTAAGTGTAACAAATTAAATTAAAGAAATGTTTTCTTTTCAAGCAATACGTTTTTAAAAAAAAAGGAAAGAAAAAAAAAGAATATCAGTTATAATCTCGTACAAATGTTTATATTTTATAAGGTTGTGTCCCTACTTCATTATGACAATGTAGACATTGGAATGGAACAGGCACCTAGTCCAGGTTATCCTTTAGTTTGTGTCACAGTAAGTATAAGAATTTTATTGGAGTAATGAAATAGAATATTTTTGCTATGTTGATTTTCTTGTATCTATAACTCCCTCTTAACCATAAACCATCTCCTGGATTTCAGTGAATTTTCCCTAGAATCTCTCTCTCATAATTTCTACATAAGGAAATGCATGTACCAAGTCAGGAATATGGCAGTTGTTTTCCATTCGTTTGATGTGTTTGAGCTTTTGATTTTGGCATTTGATAAGGGTCTTTCCATTTTGAATTTTCCTTGGAGTTCAGTATTTTTGTTACTTTACTTTTTTCTTGTATTAAATATTTTTAACTGTTAGTAACAGTCCTGAATTTATAAGTTTCTGTTTATTATTCCTGGCATTTTTAAATTGTCTCAAATTGAATGGCATTCTTCATAAACAAAAATATAACAATACCAATAATTATTTCATTAAATCATTGTTCTCTAACTATTGCTTAACTTCTATAACTATATGCAACTAATTGTTTCATCATAGATTCATTTAGATAATTGGTAGTACAGTACAAAATGAAAACAACACTTTTTAAATTTTATGGGTTCGAAGTGCTTTTCAAGATTTACCTTCATGAGGAATGCTCAAAGCCGAAATTTGAAAGTAAAGGATGTATAAGAACCGAAACAGTTGAAGAGCTGTATGACCAAAAAGGACCTAAAAATGATAACCAAATCCATCGAAGGTTAACTTTGCAAAAAGTTAATTAATTTCTCTTTTCAGCCATGTGATATCCATTACCCATCATATGCTGTAACACATTCACTGTGTCAAAAATCAGGAATTAACCAGACTTCCATGTTGTACAGTTGGGAGGTTGCCATGCCAATAACAGAAGACAGCTCAAGGTCACCTTTCGTTACAGTTACAGACAACACAGTGTTCACCAGTGTAGAAACAAAAGTTCTTGATAGTGTTTATTTTCGCCCCAATTTTCATGTAAGATGTGTTGCCCAGCCTTTGCATAGAAATACTAATCCTGGCATACCAACAAGAAGTGAGCCAGTTATTATCAGCAGTGAAGATGGAATATGCAAGTCTCCTGTCTTCAGTTGGACAAACAATTTTTATGGGGCACAATCCTTTTTGGCAAAACTTGATTATGTTGGACCAGAAGATGAGAAACATCCAAACAGAGTCCGCATCTCCATCAGAATTCCACACCAAGATGGTCATCTGCCACTTATATCCACCCATCCACTTCATAACCTACGATTTGTACTTTCTGACCCAGTTTACAGACAACAACATGTCTGTTCAAATCTGATCACAGACAAAGAGAGACAAAATGTGGTAGAGAGTGGATTTTTAGAAAGCAATCACATGTTTCCACCTTCACATAATTTCCCTTATCAGTTTGATCCCAGTATGAGACAGAATGAGACGATTGATTTGTACCGCCATTTGGACCTGAAATCATGCATGTGGAATTTTGAAGCTTGGTATCACATGACAAATTTGGTAGATATTTGTGGTGGAAAAGTTGTCTCTGATTTCCAGGTAAGAACTCAGGTTGTGAAATAAAGACTATTAGAAAACAGTTATCTAATATCCAATTAGATATTTAAAATATTCATTCCTTGAAAAACAATGGAAAAAAAGAGATAAGGTGTATTAATTCATGACATCAAATTGTTATCTACACACATAAAGAAAAACTAAAAGAAAAGGAACATGGCTTTTATTAGTTTTTTTTTTTTTATCTTGAAGGCCTTCAACATGTAGCAAAAGTTCACATCACTGCAAGCATCAGTTTCAGTGAAATTCTTATATTAACTTCATATATTGAATGAATTAACTAAAAAAAATTGTCACCCATTTCTCCAGTACTAAATAGAATGATTTCATATTTGGTCAGCAGCTTGAAAGTGATAAGTTGTAATGTGTAAGCGCTTTTCATACCTGTCAGATACCTAATTCCTGTTTTACGATACTTTGAATTAGGAGTGGGGGTATGCCTAGCACAACAACATGTGTATTATTATTATTATTAGTTTTTTTTCTGCAGGTTAAAGACAATGGAAAAACTTACTTGACTGTGAGAGTTCCCTTGTATGTATACTATCTATATACCACAGCTCCTGTAGGGTGGGGCTCACTCCAGCACCATACAGAGATGGAATTCTCCTTCTACTATAGTAATATACTGTGGCAAACTGGTCTGGAGAGTGAGGGCAAGATAGCTGGAGATTTACAAGTACTCAAAGTACTGGTAGGCAGGGACGGCAGACTTGTCATAGATTTGAAAACACAAACAAAGTTTAGAGGTAGGCCAGCATTTGAGCTCAATGTAGTTCATCTTTAAGGTAATTCATATGTGAACTTGATGGTCTGAAAGATGAAAGAGAAAATGACATTTTATAATTAAGTCCAGGGCTGTATTCTAGCATAAAAACTTAAACACAAAATTTAAGCTAAAATATAGGCAGACATTAATTCTTTAAGATAAAAACAATGAAAACAGTAAGCCTGTGTTTAACCTGTGAATTTAAATAATAATGAAAAGTGTACAAGGCTCCGTGTTGAAGGCCATACTTTGACCTATAATTGTTTACTTTTTATACATTGCGACTTAGATGGATAATTGTCTCATTGGCACTCATACCACATCTTATTTAAAGTCATTAATTGATACAGAAAATATACACATAGTCATTGAAACAAGTCCTACAGTATTATTTTTGCAAATTAAGTTAACTGCACTATATCAAATATGATTTGAATTATTCCATTTAGTTGGTGTTGTATTTCATGAGGTTGTATGTCATAAATGATTAAAATTGACCAAGCACTTTTTTTTTTATTTTACAACCTTGAAATAAAGATAATATTGCTAAATATTTCATTCAATACATATTGTTCAGAAACAAAGTATTGAAAGGTATAGAGTATCTGTTCCACTTTTATAGGAATGTATGTACCAGAACACCACACATTACAAGGCATAAGCAGTAAGGTCATTCCTCCAGTAGGCATGCCTGTGACCTTTGACCTAACTTTAGTTTGGTCTCAGCAGACATTTGACAGTCCACATCAACTATGGAGGGCTACAAGTGATTATAATTTGAAGGTTGGTAACTATTTTGAACATGTGACATTTATGAAATCTTATATGAAAAAGAATTTGACTTTGATTTAGATTGTTGCAGTAAGAAAGACTGAAACTATTGAAGAATGAAAGAAGGATCTAGAGGAATTTAATATTTTCAGCATTGAATTAAAAAAATAAACATTTTCAGATGAAATGAATTAGATTGATAATTTTGTAAGATATTTTCATGAGGGCAAAGGTTGGTATTAATTAAACAACTGTCTCTAAGTCAGGAGCCTGTAATTCAGTGGTTGTTGTTTGTTTCTGTGTAACATATTTGTTCTTCGTTCATTATTTTGTACATAAATAAGGCCGTTAGTTTTCTCATTTGAATGGTATTACATTTGTCATTTCGGGCCTTTTATAGCTGACTATGCAGTATTGGGTTTGCTCATTGTTGAAGGCTGTACGGTGACCTATAGTTGTTAATTTCTGTGTCATTTGGTCTCTTGTGGAGAGTTGTCTCGTTCAATGGCAATTATACCACATCTTCTTATTTTTATATTTACAAAGTTTTTACTTTAACATGATGATGATAAGAATTATAATAATTATACAATGTCATGAAAAGTTCTCACATTTTTAGGATTATACAGGAAGATACACAGTAGAACTAATTCCTTGTTTGGTCAAATCCACACAGATATTTATGTCAGCAGACACACCCTGCACAGCCAAGCAACCTCAGAGGTAAATGTAAAATATACACATTTATTGATAGAGGAGGTAAAATTCATTTCTTTCTGATTAAAGCCATTTCTGCACAAATTGTTGCATATAGCACACAGTTTGTAAAGCTGTGATTCACTATTCATTGTTTATTGGAGACAGTCACACAGTCTTACACTCAGATATGTGGATTTTCTACAAAACCTAACAACACCTCCCATCTCCTACTTCCTTTTAGTGCCACTTAGTTTAGTGCTCCAATTACTGAGACTCTGTCTTTAAACCTAATATTACCTGATGATCAAAATTTATGGACTTTTTAAGTTTTCTATTTCATTAGGGAATGTAAACCCTTATAATGTAAATTAAAATGTCACAAAGATAATATTGGGACAGATGTCAGTTAAATTATTACCCAAAATTTTCATTCTCTTGTAATTCACCGTTTTAGAATCTAAAGGAATAAGGTATTTCATTGTTTGTAGCCCAAAATAAAATGATGTCAGATCATTGGTTGAGTTATTTTTACGTTTTTAACCAATTACAACTTTTGGTGTATGCTTTTAAAAATATTACCCAGTTGCATTTGATTCTCAAACAGCAAACTATCTGTAACACCTGAACAGATGTGCATTATGTTAAATGTTATTTTTGACTGTTATGTGAATGTGATTGATTGACCGATTGTTTCCTATAGCATGTTAAGGGTAAACCTTAATTTTTCAATACATGTTTATAATAATCAAGAGATAACATTGCCAAATAAACTTAATTTTGATTAACCATTTACACAGCAGTTACAAATTACTTAAATTTTCAATTTATTTAATTTAGATTTGAAGTACCAATAGCATTCCAGCAGTCCAACAGACCTGTACCATTGGTGTATTCTCTAGACACAAGGTTTGAATTAACAAATAATAAAGAGGTGTTCCTAAAGAATCCATACATCAGTGCTTCAGTCCTGGATCCTGAATATGACAGATCCTTTGCTCCAGGTAAATACAACAGGGTTTGCACTTGTCCTAATAATCCATGAAAGTTAGAATAAAAGAAGTAAAGTAAAAGGTTTAGAAGAATTATAATTACATAAAAAGTATTTTAATTACATGAAAAGTATGGAAAAATCGTTTGAATTTGGGTTAATTTAAGGAGGAAATAAGAGCCATTATTTTTGCCCCTGAAATCACAAAAATAATAAAATTCTTAATCCTTTCCAAAATAATGGCAATTTAAGTTATATAATTACTAAAAAGATTATGTCATAATCTGATGTTTTGTCTGTGCTTTTTTGGTAAAAATTCAAAAGGAACTAAATTATTGGACTAATAAGGGAATACCAGACAATATCTTGTTATCAAATCTTGATTTTAGAGTCAAAATTAGGCTTTCATTGGTGGCCTTAGGCTGTTTTCTGCTCTTTGGTCAGGTTGTTGTCTCTTTGACACATTCCCCGTTTCAGTCTCAATTTTATTTCAGGAAACATACAAGTAAAAGCTACCAAGTATATGTTAAAACCTTTATATTTGAAATATTTAAAATCGTTTTTCTTCAGGTGAGGTTCTGTATGGCAGAGTTTTATGGAATCCTGCACAAGATCTGAGAGAAGCTTACAGTTTGTCTATTGAGAAAGTTTATCTTTGTACAGGTGAAATATTTCAAATTATCTGAAAACACATTACCTGTTACTTAAATCACATTTTGACTGTAAATTTATTCATATCATCCAAGTATTGTTATTTGGACTGCGAGGGGATTAACTTATTACATGATTAAAAAGAGGTATGTGTCAATGAGACAGCAACTCAACAACACAAAAGACCAAAAGACATCTACAGGTCAACATACAGTTTTTGTCTCGCCTTGACGGAGTCAAAAAGCGAGACATAGGTATGCTGTTTCCGGCGTCGGCGGCGGCGTCAACAATGTATTAGTTTGTGATTAGGTCTAGTTCATGGTGAACCACTAGTGGTAGGTCAATGATATTTGGTATGCAGTTGTATTAGCATTGGCACATCTCATTACCATGGAGATTATTTGGCCCTGCCCCCTCAGTCAAGGTCTATTGACTTTGAAACTTTTCATAGTTAACATGTATTAGTTTGTGATTAGGTCAATTTATGGGGAACCACTAGTGGTAGGTCAATGATATTTAGTATGCAGTTGTATAAGCATTGGCATATCTCATTTCCATGGAGATTATTTGGCTCCGCCCCCTTAGTCATGGTCTATAGACTTTGAAAATTTTGCTAAGTTTACATGTATTAGTTTGTGATTAGGTCAGTTCAAGGGGAACCATTAGTGGTAGGCCAATGTTAATTGGTGTTCAGTTGTATAAGCATTAGCACATCTCATTTCCATGGAGAATATTTGACCCTGCCCCCTCAGTCATGGTCTATTTACTTTGAAACTTTTGCTTAGTTTACATGTATTAGTTTGTGATTAGATCAGTGTAAGATGAACTGCTAATGTTAAGTCATTGATATTTGGTATGCAAATTTATTGGCATTTGCAAGTATCGTTTCCATGGAGATTATATAGCCCCACCCCTGATCATGGTTCATTGACTTTGAAACTTTTACATAGTTTACAAGTTAATGTTTGTGTTTAGGTTTGTTTAAAGGGAACGACTTATAATAAGTCAATGGTATTTGGTATGCAGTTGTATTAGCATTGGCACATCTCATTCCATGGAGATTGTTTAGCCATGTACCTTCAGTCATGGTTCATCGACTTTGAATATTTGCATTACTTACATGTTAAAGTATTGCAATTTTAATTTCAACATTTGCATTATCAAAATTACAAAAAAGGCGAGACATATCTCTGTGATAACAGTTTATTAGAAATAGACTGGTGTCTATTCAAAGCAGCAATTACACCAAATGATAGAATTATTTGAAGACTGAATACCACAGATTCTCAGAAAACACATTATTGATCATATGGACATCTGTATTGTATTGAAATAAAATTCTCATGAAATTAAAAATAAAACATTACTATAGAACTAAACACATCCTGGAAAAAGTATTTGATTTTTTAATTAAAGGAAGTGATGGATATATTCCAACCTTTGACCCAAAGGGTGAGGTTTATGGTGATGGACCACAGTTTGGATGTTTACAGCCAAGTCCTAAACTACAGTATAGATTTCTTATACTGGTATGGTTAAATTTGAAAAATTATGATAATTCACAATCTTAAACATCCACACATTTCACTAACAGTTTTGGGTAGTAAACAGGAATCTCCCTGTGCTCAGTTTCAAGTTGTACTTGAGCCTTTCTTCCAACCTACTAGTTATGTATTATATTTGTCATCTTAAAACTTTAAATTTCTATAGCAAACTGATTTTTTCTTAAACATTTTTGAACAGATAATCATGGGAAATGATCAAATATTGTGACAATTTGTTTTTATATATTTCTTGATTAATGGTTGAAAAAGTTTTTGTCTAAATTGCATTTTGCTTTGGAAATTTCAACTAAAAGCTACCAAAACGTTTTATAGGCAGATTAAAATCAACCAAACTATGCAGTTATATCCTGTAAAATATTTAAAATTCATTGCAGTTTTTATTTCATGTTTTCAGTCTTAAATTTGTATTTAAAAATTGTCTTTGTGTATGGTTTAATTTTGCAACAGTATGATTTTCACAGTTCAAATTTTACTGAAAAGAAAGTGAAAGTAAAACTATCACGAATATGTCTTGGTTTACTGTAGTTTGTGGTCTTGACATATAATTTGTTGTTTTTAAGCTGTATCACTATGAGTGGAACAGGAACTTCTGATCCTTTCAGCAAACCTGAGTTCATCCCAATTATTGGTGATGTTCTCACTCATTATTAAGTGTTCTGTATATAATTTGTGGACTGTTGTTTGTCTGTCTTTCTTTATCTTTTGACAATGGTGCCACAAGTTTTCTTTTACTCATGGTTTATTATTGCCTCCTTGATATTTTCTCCCCCTTTTTTGACAGATTTACCAGTAATCAACATCAAAAGAATATACGACAAGAGCCACTATCTGGCCCTGGAATTGTTAGAATGATTGAATTGTTTAATCCTTTCAATATTATGTTACGTTTATTGGTAAATGATTAAGTTGGAAAAATCTACAGACTTGGAAATGTCAGACAAACAAATGTCTTGTAAACATATGAAGAATGTTATTAAAAGAGAGGCGAAAGATACCTAAGGGACATTCAAACTCATAAGTTGAATATAAACTGAAAAAAAAAAAAAAAGACCAACAGACAAACAATAGTAAACAAAACACAACATAGAAAACTAAAGACTGAGCAACACGAACCCCACCAAAAACTGGGGTGATCTCCAGAAGGGTAAGCAGATCCTGCTCCACATGTGGCACCCGTCGTGTTGCTCATGTTAGTATAAACTCGGTAATAAGTCTAATTAAGTAGGTCACATTCGGGAAAAGGGGCGGAATTATTAAATCAATCTATTATAGTTTTTGAATTTTGAATTAAAGAAGCCACAAAAGCCTGATAATACCTTCTCCTTCATTTCTTTAGAAATAATATGCTTCTTGTTTTACTAGGATAAAGGAAACCGTGATGTAGAAGTAAGACATTTTCATAGTGTCCCTTTTAATGCCAAATTTACAACAGATCTGAACAATATTCCAGGAGTAGATGGATTTTTTCTCAGCGTTGATCCTTTATACAAGGTTTGATATATTACCTGGTACTGTAAATTCAGAAATTATTGCGTTCATTTTTATTGTAATTTTTGATGAATGGACAAAAAGCAAGGTCAATTATTGCGATTTCAGAAAAAGCTGCATACAGATTTTGATTTTGATTTTGGTGTTTTAACGCCACTTTTAAGCACCGCTTTTGGGCTATTTCGTGGCGGTCAGTTTTATTGGTGGAGGAAGCCGGAGCGCCGGAGAAAACCACCGACCTTCGATAGGAAAACTGACAATCCTAGTCAATTAAGATTGAGTCGAGTGCACCCGCACGAGCGGGTTCGAACTCACAACCTCAGTGTTAACTGGCTAGTGATTACAGTAGACTACTTAGACCACTGTAGCTGCATACAGATATTATGTTTAGATATCAGAATGCGAGTTCTTTTTATTGCGATACTCACCCTGTCACATTATTCGCATTAAGAAAAACCTTGCCTTAATTTCTGAATTTACAGTAATCGATTAAAATTTAAACAAAGAAATTGTATAATCAGCAATAATTCCATATTTCCTGGAAAATAAAACTGAGGAAAGATTTGTAGAATTGCAGAAAAAAGAAAAAATATTTCAGTCATGTAAGATTAATCTATATTTGTAATTTCATATAGAACTGTATTTGATAAACAATTATTTTTAACAAATTGCCATTAATTTATTCATTATTTATCTCTCATGCCTTAAAACCCATAATGAGTAACTGCAATCACATAGTGTCCATTATCTGAAAACTTTTTTAAAAACAAAATTTCACTTACAAAAAAAGATGAAAAAATCAATTAGAAATTAAGATTTATTCCTTAAAAGGGCTAATTTCTAAACTTCTTTAAGCATTATTGGTGTTGACTGCTTTCAAATATTAGTGACAGCCATAGTAAAAAATAGAAAATATGAAAAAAAAAAAAATCATTGAAACATCATATGAATGGTAAATTACAATCAAACTTTTAGAAAATTAGTTGTTTAGATTATTCATGAAGATAGTGTATTTAGTAAGTTTGAAATGTGCCTGAAAGTCAAATTAGTATGCAGGCTTCTTAGACCTGCTGCCACCATTCTTTTCTTAATAAAAAAAATGTACTTTGCACTATGTATCAAATGCCAAAATTTGATTGTAGCATTAACACAACTTTATTTTAACAACAGCAAAATAAAAAATAATTTTTGGGAGGGATGGAAAAGCATGAGTGTCATTTTTATCTGACCAACATCATTGTTATTTGTCAATAGTCATAATGTAAACGAGAAAACTTTAAAAAAAAAATGTTAGAGATTATGAAATTTTTTGAAAAGCTTTTCATTTACAGTAGAATTCAATGAATGTAACTTTTTTTTTTCAGGTCATGTCAGGACATCAATGGTATTTACAAGTTATATATGTAATCACAGAAGCAGGAGCATCTCGTCATCCTTTCATTAGAAAGAGATCAGCCATGTTTCCTCAACCCCAAAAACGTGAATCACAGCTTCCAAATACTATCAAAGAGACTAATTCAAATCAGAATGGAACTGATATACATCACATTCCAATAAACAGTGATATATTACAAAAAGACATGACTTTGAAACAGACAAAAATTAGTACTCTAACTTATATTATTCCAATAATATCAGTATTCATAATACTCATAATTTTAGTCATAATTATTTTTATAATATTCAAACGAAGAAGACGAAAAAAGAAAGAAGTTATAGAAACGAAGAAGAACAATTTAGATTTTGCCAAAGAAAACTGTTTACCTCTACTAAATCAAAACAGACTTAGTTTAAGACTCTCAGGATCAAGGGTCAATGTAAATGTGACAGAGGTCAAGGACAGTTTTGTGACCTCTAGTGAGAAAGACAGGAGACCTAGTGTAAAGGTCAAAAATACTAATATTAAATCTCAGGGAAAAGTACAAGGAACTGAAGTATGATGTTTTTATACTTTTTTTTATTTTATCTGAAAATGTTTTTAAATCAGTGAACTCTGGAAGATTACATTCTGATCTGTTTTATATTTTATATTTTCTGGAACTTTTTTTTAACTTTCTACTTGAAACTTTGAAAAATTGAGATTAAAAGTAAATTTACTTTTCATTTGGAAAACTAAATTAAAACAAATATTGCTGCTACAAGTGTTTATTATTTTAATGAGATATGTATACATGTTGTACTTAAAAGAACAAAACCTCATATTTATTGAAAATTTCGAATTTTATTACATTTAGTATCAAACCATTTTGAATATTATGTATTGGTTGATTGATTCTGATATTATTATTGTTACCTTGTTTTTTGGAATGAGAGAATGTTCAGCTTTGATGTTTATAAACTCCTGTTACAATACTGTACACTGTACTATGAAAATATTCTGAAGATATTTATTTTGCCATTTTAGTATGTCTCAGAAAAGACAGTGCAATAGAACTTTAGTAACTTATGTAATATGATATAAAATAACTGAATATACTCAGTGGACAAGCTCAGGACTGTCCAATCATCATTTAAGGGGGCTCGCGGGTCTAAATCAAATTTTTTATTTAATATAGGATTTCGCTATATTTTTCTATAAATGAACTTTATCTTATACTGAATAGAAAAATAAAATAAAAAATGGGGTCACCGTTCATTTACGCCACAGTCTGCCTTCAAAAGAAGCATATATTTTGTAAAGGTACCTTTTTCCGTTGAACTAATAGGAGAAATAGAGGTTATATCGAAATTAAAAAAAGAACTTAATTACAGAAATCGCTCAAATTTTACAATAGTTTAGTTAAAGTACAGCTTATTTGAAAATTATAATAAAAAATATAGGTCACCGATGAGTCAAAAAAGATATTTCAATTTTAATGCCAAAAAATGGCATTTTTGCATCAAAGGGAGATAATTTGGCACTTTTCAATGATATCTACATTTTAAAAGTCATCTGGGGCCAACACGAATTGATTATTTTTAATGATTTTTGTACCATATGATAAAGTAACAACTACTTAAGGTAATAAATAAAATTTGTAATGAAAAATAAATGTTTAATTTTTTTCTGAAATTTTTATACCCTCGAGCCTCCTTAATCAACTCCCATAACTCTGATTAACAAGCATATATATATTTTTTTAACTCATTTTTACATCAGTTTCCCTTTAATTAGGTACAGATACAAGTAGTATAGATGGAGAATGAATTATTCATTTCATAATTAACAATGAGAAGTGTTGAATTGAGATCAGTTAAGGTGCCATTATGTTTTTTGGAGTGGAAGATTTGATACTCTTACTAGGCTGAATATAGAAATAAAGTACCAGTTATATATGGTGCCAAGTTTTTACACATTGGTTAGTGCAATATATATGTGTTTTTTCATGTAGTTATAATAGTAGTATATTGTTGTTTTTTATTCAACAAGGAATTATCTGAAACTAGAAAAAATTTTGAATCTGGAATATTTCGTAAAAACTTATTTCTCAAACTAACCTAACTCAGGAGGGCTAGCCATGGCTAAGGGATTACTGTGAAATTACGTTAACTTATGGGGTACCAATTTTTGTGGTTTTAATTCGTGGAATTAATTCTACAATTCAAAGTACATTTTAGCATTTTGTATGTAACCGTTTTCTTTAAGTGACCTGTTTATGGCCCACATTAAAACCTTTGTTGATTATTAATCTGTTGGTCATTCGATCTCGGTAAATTATTGTCATCACTTCTGATTTTACGTGTGCAACAATTAAAATGTTAATTTTACAATTTCCTTCAATCGAGACAATTTGTAAGCATAGATGAATCAGCTTCTTTCCAAAAGCAATTATTTTATTAAAAATTTGTTAGTAATGAAAGACGAACAAGTAAGTGAAAATGAACACCTTATTATGCAATGTCCCACACAACAAATTATTATTTTCAAGAATCTTCGTTTTTGATGACTTAAAATTCTTCACTCAATTTTTTTTTCAGAAATCTAAAATCCACGAATTTAAGAACCCACGAACATGTAATTTTTGCTCAAATCACGAAAATTGATACCCCCGAATAAAAGTACTTTCACAGTAGTTATTTCTATATTTAAATCTATGTTAACCAATAGAAGACCCTTAATTAGCTCATGGGTGACTTTTCTACTTAGTTGGGTTAGTTTATAGACCAGAAAATAAACTGGTTTTTGTGGGGTTTTTAAAGAAATTTTTCCAGTTTTTTATTAATTCCCTGTTATTTGAAATCCTGTTATAATACTCTTTCTGAAAGTGATTTTAAGAGTATTTCTACTTATATTTCCCTCTTTGTTGCATCAAGTGTTTTCTATTTGTATTGTTAATTTCCCCTTACCAAGGGATTGTTTCATACAGTCCTCATTTCTGTTTTCACTTGGCCAACATTCATCAATAACATAGTAAATGTCAACAAAAAATATACACCGTAAAAGCAGATATATTCTGGGTTTTCATTGCGATATCAATGTATTTACTATTCTCATATCTAATGATAACTTAGCCTTTTACATCAATATTGTTGAGTTGTAAAAACCATTTGCGATTGGGATATATTTTTTTTAACATGTCACTTTTCCAGATAATGAGCATTGAATTATTTGAATGTTTCTGACTTTTTTACATATTTTATGTTGGTTGTTATTAAGAGATATTATTATAGTATTAACATTACTGATGAAGAAGTGGTGTTGGCTTAATCTTTGTTAAACTACCTCATCAGGTAATTGTATTGGACCATAATTGTTACAGTTAGGAGTGTCTATGTTTGCCCATGCATAATATTTCTAACTTCACACCAGTGCAAGATGGAATGATCTAAAACGGAGAGATTTGTCAGTTTAGTTATTCATGTTATGAGATTATTTTAACTGCCTGATTGAATTAAATTAGTTCATCAACACAGACAAATTTACCTGGACAACTTCCTTCTAATTGTCATAACTGTATAATACCTGTAATTTAAGTTTGCAGATTGGTCATTTGAACAGATACTGAATTAAATCATAAGACAAAAAAACTCAAAGTAATTTTTTATTCTTTCTTTCAATGGGGGGATTTAAAATATAATCCTTAAAACTAGGATCTTCTCTTTTGCAGATTTGCACTAGAATTACATGATTCTGAAAAAAAAAATTGTTAAGGGTCTTTTTTTCATGATGTTTACCAATTTAGAGTAAAAAAAAATAGGCCATTAAGTGACCCTCCTTTCTGTTATAAATTATGGTCAAATACTTTATACATTCTAACAGGTATAGATCCATCAGTGTCAAATTGTATTATTTGTGCATTTATATCATTTACAAAAACTCATTTTATAAAATAATAAAGTTATAAATCATTTAGACTTGTCAATGCTCCATGTGTTGCTTTTGATATAAAAATAAGGAGATGTGGTACGATTGCCAATGCGACAACTATCCACCAGAGTTCAGATGGCGAGGATGTAAGCAATATAATAGGTAAAATAAAAACCTTAAAAAATGAGCAAAACCCATACCTTATGGTAGATATTAAAGGCTCCATCAAACCAGTGTTCCATTTATTAAAGTAGATGTTTATTTTTGTCCAACGCGTAGCGTGGGAAATGGAAATACAGGGTGTCCGTCTGTCCGTCCGTCCGGTCTTGTTAGCTCTCACATGTACAATTCTTGCCAGATTTTATAAATAATTTCATGACACAAACATTAAATATGTGGATTTGGATGGTAAGCATTATTTTTATTTCACTGCACTCACTGCATACTAACAACCTATCACTGAAGCAATGAGCTCAAATATTTTACCAGTTGATCAGTTTGTTGAGGTGTTTCAAACTGCAATTTGGTAAAACTTTTTTAGTAATTGGTATTGAGATAGGGCAAAGCCTTCTGAATAAGCACTGTAACTTTTTTCAATGGAAAGCAACCTTAAACAAGAAGTTTCAAGTGTTGTTGTACTGAGCATACCACTAATTATTATTCAAAGTACCAGAAAATAGGAAGTAAGTGTCTGATAGATCTGAAAAGCATGTACAGATTACAAGTCATCAATGTCTAGCTGTAGACCAGATCAGTTGTTTTGTAGAAATGTGCGATAAAAATATTAAGTTCATTCCACATATTTGAAATTTAAAGTATCTGCAAACAGGAAGTAGGTGTCTGACAGATGCAAAAAGTACTCACATGTTACATCTCATCACTGTCAAGCTCCTGCCAAATATGAATTCATTCTATTAAGGAGTACCTGAGAAAATTATGAAGAAAAATTTGTTGGACAGATGGACAAAGTGATTGCTATAGGTAAAGCCCCCCCACTGTAGGAGTTTGGGTATTAAAAGAAAATAGCCATTAAACATTTTATTTTTTCAATAACTGTTAAATAATGTCGCACTTGTTGAACAATCAATAACTGTTAAATAATGTCACACTGTTGAACAATCTCAATACTGACATGACAAGTTCACATTCTTGAAATCGGTCTTTTTTCCTGCAGTCACTGGTACTTATCTTGGGATAATAGTTTTAGTTTTGGTCTAATATCAAACTGAAATTGATTCAATCATCAAATTTAATGTGAGTTTTGCAGATGTTCTCTTTACTAATTCTCTGTGCCTTTTCTATCAACTGAAAACAGACAAAAAAACAAACAGTTAAAGCACAAATATACCATACAAGTATATATTTTATCATAACAAAGCCAAAGACCAAGTATGTCCCTTGGATAGTATTAACTGTTTTCATTTTTTGTTTGGTTACTATCTCTTTGATGTATATTCCACATGTAGACATAGTGCTCACTTCAAATATGAATACAATATGTACTGACTGAGAAAAAATATTCCATTAGTGTATTAAATTTGTGAAATATACTTTTATCTACAAAGGGGAAGTAAATAAGCAATAGACAACTTTCAAATTTGTGAATTTTCCCGTACATTCCCTATGTCACAATGCTTATGTTATTACGTCACAGTAAGAACCGATTGTTCAATGACAATATGTTATACCTTGTTTAGTCTCTGGTGGATAGTTTTTCATTTATAGCAACCATACCACATTCCTATTTTTATATAAAACAAATAAAAAGAATTCACTGTAATCTGAAAAGGCATCTAAGCAACAGTGGAAACACAATTTAATTGTATTATAAGTTCCCATCTACATTGAAAAGTTGTTTTAATAAAACCATCCAAAAAGCAGCTGTTTTGAAGTTTTAAGGAAACAACACTTGTATAGAAATTTGTATTAATCCAATACAAATATTATATATATCCTTTGAGTTGTAACAGGAGAGAATAAAACCTTAGAACTAAATCTGTTACAAGTAAGAGCTCATCCCTTTAAAAAAAATTCTTATATTATATATTTTTAGAAAAATATGAAAAGAGAGGTGGAAGAAAACAAAGAGATATTCCAACTCCTTGTCTAAGATAAACTAACACCACCATAACAAATGGCCTGAACATTCCTACACACTGTTGGCTTTCCAGCTACTTATAAAATTGCTGATGATAGTTAAATTCTAAAATTTCTGATTAAAAGTCCATTGGGTGGTCTTTTATTATTATGTATTTATAGAAGTTTCATTTTGTGTCTTCACTTATAATCTTACCTTCTGTGAGCCTCGTTTTTTCTTGTTACCTTTGCTGCTGAATTTAGAATTTCTATCTGATTCTAATTTATTCCAGTAGTCTTTTTCTTCTTGTCCTGTCAATAAATAACAACATTATGTATAACTTATTCCAGTTGTCTTTTTCTTCTTGTCCTGTCAATAAATAACAACATTATGTATAACTTATTCCAGTTTTCTTTTTCTTCTTGTCCTGTCAAGAAATAACAACATTATTTATAACTTATTCCAGTTGTCTTTTTCTTCTTGTTCTGTCAATAAATAACAACATTATGAAACAACATCTTAAGCTCAATTTTTGCATATTTTACCTTTTTTCAAATTGCTAGTGGCAGTAGCCTGGGCATAACACTATAAATAATTTTGAACAATCTGTCATTTCAAAACAATTCCACTGACATACTTTCAAAATGGCATGAAAACTACATTTTGACACAGTTTTAAAACTTATCAATTTCATTTAAACTACCATACTATTCCAAGAACACCATAAAGTTAATACAGATTTAGTAAATTTGAAACTGGTGCTTAAACCATTCCTGCAATTCCAGGGTTGGAGAAAAACATGTTTTTAATAATTTCTTGACATTTACCCCACATTCTCTATTGTTCATGTTTAATCACCTACCTTTTAAGAGAGTAAAAAAATAAGATCCACTAGTAGCCTCAGCTAGTCTTTTAGCACTATCACTGTCTTCCATTCTAATATGACCCGACTTTTCTCCTTCTTTTATATCAATATAGGCTATATGGTAACATGTACCTAAATCTTCCTGTAAATTATATACAATAGCATTTAATTTAGAAATCTGTTATATTTAGAAGTGAAACTGTCTCAAAGGGCATTTGTTTCACCATTTTCAAGTGATGACCATGCTGGTTTTCATTTCAGCAACATTATCTCAAATTATCATGTAAACAGTAAACATCCATACATAAAACTACTCTTTTTGGTATTTATTTTCATGGGAATAATTGTGCACAATGATCAAAATGTGTATTTAGAAATACTTAATTCATGATGCCATATTTTTTCATCCTGTAAAGTAGTTCTCGTGAGGGAGCTATAACCTTTCCAAAATTGTCAGTTAATAAATTTCGAAATTATTAAAAACTAAAGTTTCAACTCCCTCAGGCAAAGTTGACCTTAGATGGATTTGACTAATTTTTTTAGGTCCTTTTTGGTAATACAGTCGACTCTCGTTATCTCAAGTCAGCCGGACCATAGAATTACTTCGAGATACCTGTAGTTCGACTCAAACGAAAACCGGAAGTTTGACAGACCAAGGGACACAACTCTTGCTTAGCTTGGTAAAGCTAAAATAAATCCGGACACATATGGGAAGGGGATCGATATTCCATGTATTTGTATGTTATGGTCTTTCATTATTATAATAACATTGTTTTCAATTATTGAATTGTTTCCTTTAACAGTATCATTTTTTCCCTGTGGCTTTTATCCCAGAGAGTAATTTCAACCGATCTTAGCGTTATTTAAAGTTGACAAAATTGTTATTCTCGGCAAGGACGTATAACTAACATATACGTCCTTGTTCTCGGATACAAGAGATTTTAGAAAATTTAGATTTCTTTTTATTTTGTTTTATCTCAATTAATTCTTTTCAAGAGAAAATACAAAAAGATTAAAGACGACGATTGAGTAGTTTTTATTTGATCACCAATGGAAGTCTTAATCCCACTTTATACACATCCAAGCTCATCAGTTTAAATCACGATTAAATGTTTTTGTAAACATTTTGAATAATTTTCATAAACTTTAACATTGTATCACTAATTATTTGTCATGGTGATAAAAGATAATCTTAGGTAACCACTCATGGAAATAGCATGTCATAAATCAATATAGTGGTCAGTGACCGGAAATTTAATTACACGTGAATTGTCAGATTAACTCTTCAATCCATTTAAATCCGGGAGGTCATGTTTTGACATATGTATAAAAAAGAAGATGTGGTATGATTGCCAATGAGACAACTGTCCACAAGAGACCAAAATGACACAGAAATTAACAACTATAGGTCACCGTACGGCCTTCAACAATGAGCAAAGCCCATATCGCATAGTCAGCTATAAAAGGCCCCAAAATGACAATGTAAAACAATTCAAACGAGAAAACTAACGGCCTCATTTATGTACAAAAAATGAACGAAAAACAAATATGTAACACATAAACAAACGACAACCACTGAATATGTGTATTAGTTCGAGATAAATAATGAATTTTGAATGCTTTTGTAAACCTTGGGACCGTAAATTTAGTTCGACTCAACCGAAATTTCGACTCATCCAATTTCGACTCATCAGGAGTCGAAATACATATATTTATATGGAACAAATTCGGGACCATGAGAAAACTTCGACTCATCCGAAATTTCGAGTCATCCGAGTTCAAGACAACGAGAGTTAACTGTATAGTTCTTAAACTGTTTCAGTTCTTGTACATCCTTGGCTTTCAAATATTCGGTTTTGAGTGTTCCTGATGAAGGTAAATCCAGAAAAGCGCTTCGGACGCATACAATTTATAACGTGTTGTTTTCATTTTTTACAGCACTGGGTCGATACCTCTGCTGGTGGACTATCAGTCCCCGAGGGTATCATTAGCCCAGTAATAAGAACTTTGGTACTGACATGATTTATAATAAACCTTTCTAAAATTGTCTGTTAATAAATTTCGAAATGATTAGAAACTAAAGTTTCAACTCCCTCAGGCAAAGTTGACCTAAGATGGATTTGGCTAATTTTTTTTAGGTCTTTTTTGGTAATATAGCTCTTCAGCTGTTTCGGTTCTTGTACATCCTTGGCTTTCAAATATTTGGCTTTGATGAAGGTAAATCAAGAAAAGCGCTTCAGATGCATAGAATTTATAACGTGTTGTTTTCATTTTTTAACAGGCATTGTTCATTGGGTCTGATGTTAAAATGCAGACCATAGTAGATCTTGTCTTAGATTTCAGATCCATCCTACAAAATATTACTAAAACCTGTGAAAAGGTTACAAGAAGCTGTTGACATTGATGTATTTGAATACCATTCTGTCAAGGACATATTTTCAGGTTTTTTTTGTAATGTCCTTATCACCTATTAGATATTTTGTGAAGTATCTATAGAAAGTTCATACCCGTCCTAACTTTACCTATATGAGACTGGTAATTCAATATGTGTAAAACAAGTATACCTCGATGAGACAGTCATCCAAAAAGACAAACAGTCATAGAGGTCAAAATACAATAAACTGTTATCACAGAGATATGTCTCGCCTTTTTGTAATTTTGATAATGCATGTAATGCAAATGTTGAAATTAAAATAGCAATACTTTAACATGTAAGTTATGCAAATATTCAAAGTCGATGAACCATGACTGAAGGTACATGGCTAAACAATCTCCATGGAATGAGATGTGCCAATGCTAATACAACTGCATACCAAATACCATTGACTTATTATAAGTCGCTCCTTTAAACAAACCTAAACACAAACATTAACTTGTAAACTATGTAAAAGTTTCAAAGTCAATGAACCATGATCAGGGTGGGGCTATATAATCTCCATGGAACGATACTTGCAAATGCCGATACATTTGCATACCAAATATCATTGACTTAACATTAGCAGTTCATCTTAAACTGATCTAATCACAAACTAATACATGTAAACTAAGCAAAAGTTTCAAAGTCAATAGACCATGACTGAGGGGCGGGCCAAATATTCTCCATGGAAATGAGATGTGCTAATACTTATACAACTGAACACCAATTAACATTGGCCTACCACTAATGGTTCCCTTGAACTAACCTAATCACAAACTAATACATGTTAACTTAGCAAAATTTTCAAAGTCTATAGACCATGACTAAGGGGCGGAGCCAAATAATCTCCATGGAAATGAGATATGCCAATGCTTATACAACTGCATACCAAATATCATTGACCTACCACTAGTGGTTCCCATAAATTGACCTAATCACAAACTAATACATGTAAACTATGAAAAGTTTCAAAGTCAATAGACCTTGACTGAGGGGCGGGCCAAGTAATCTCCATGGTAATGAGATGTGCCAATGCTAGTACAACTGCATACCAAATATCATTGACCTACCACTAGTGGTTCACCATGAACTAGACCTAATCACAAACTAATACATTGTTGACGCCGCCGCCGTCGCCGACGCCGGAAACAACATACCTAAGTCTCGCTTTTGACTTCGTCAAGGCGAGACAATAAAAGTGAAAACTTCATGCATTGTACAAGAATCTGTGCAAATTAAGTGGAATTCTGTTAAGCCACTTTCATACAGTTGCAGATTAACAAACTGTCAGATATAAGCAGAGATTTGACTGTCCCTCTGGTATCTTTCGTCCCTCTCTTTCATGTTTTACTATGGCAAACAAACACCAATAAAGGTTCAAAAATTAAACTACTGTGGATTCATTATTATACCCCCGCTTCAAAAAAGTGGAGTATACTGTTTTACCTCTGTCTGTCAGTCCATCCATCCGTCAGTCAGTCCATCAGTCCATCCATCAGTCTGTCCCATGAATATTTTTCGTCGCATCTTTCTCAGGAACTACATTACAAGGATTTCTGAAATTTGGTTTCAGGGTTTATATGAGTCAGCTATACCGTGTGATGCGTTTTCAGATTCATCACTCAACAACTTCCTGTTTACCTTATACTTTTAGCGGGGCAGGGTATCATAAGTGAGCAGTAGCTCACAGATTCACTTGTTAATCGAGGAATACCAAATTTGTGGATTTCGTGGGTAAAGGTAAACCACGAATTTAAATGTTACATGAAGAACAATTTTTCTGTATGCTTTTATGTAGACTTTGGAGAAACCATGAAATCAAATATCTACAAAAATACATGTTTCCTCAATCCATGAAAATTGGTATCCATGAAAATAAATGATTCCACAGTAGATAGAACTGTTTTCATTGAAGGGGAGACATGAATAGCAAATGTACAATCTCATATCCTATAGACAAACCAGTGCATGTTCAGTTGAATTCTGCTTAACTTTTTTCTATGAGTTTTTGATTAACAGAATGTGTTCACATGACGACAACACAGACAGGAGGGGAAGACAATTAAAACCATTCCTTTAAGTCGCTACAGCTTGGCTGTCAGTCAAATCATAGAACACAGTTAAAGAAAAATAAATACAGGAAAAGACAACTGTATAATATTGGTGAAGAAGATATCAAAAACACAAGTATAAGCAAAACAATGATAAACAATACTGCATGCATAAAAGAATGCTGCCATTTACTGAAAACAAGCTCAAGTTAGTTTTCTTGTTTGAATTGTTTTACACTTGTCATTTAATGGCCTTTTATAGCTAACTATGCAGTATGGGTTTTGCTCATTGTTGAAGACCATACGGTGACCTATAGTTGTTAACTTCTACGTCATTTGGTCTCTGGTGGAGAGTTGTCTCATTGGCAATCATACCAGGTCTTCTTATTTTATATCAAAGTATTTAACCAAACTCTACTTTATTTGACAACTACAAAGTGCATGTAAATATATATACCTTGACTTCCTTCCTGTAAAGAGGCTGTCCTGATGTTATATAAACTATCACATCTGCTACAAACTCTATTTTTGGTCTATCTGTGGATTTCTTATCATCTGAAAGATCATTAGAGATTGTTGTAATCTAAATTCAATATAAAATACTATCCATTCGTTCTGAAGTTTGGAAGTCCAAAGAAAATATTCTATTTTATATTACTTCTAGTTGAGTGCTTAAACTGGAATTTATTTTTACAGACTGTGATGATATCTAAATAATTTTATTGTTAACATTACAAAAAATCTATTAATCTTGGACATTCAATTCTTTTAAATTAATCCCAATATAAGAGGTGTTTGTATTTAAGTACATGTATTTGAAACTGTTACAAATTTGCTTTTTAAGATTATCAGAAGGTAGTGTTTATGTTTAAGCCCTGTTTCTTGTTTAAACATCACTATCTACTATCACTTTTAGTTGATAAATGGAATAAAGCATCAGTAAATTATCTGACTTTCCCATTAAAATTCATTTACAATTTTTCTGGTAACTTTTTGACTCAACCTGAAATGACTGTTCTCTCAAACATGGGGATGGGTTACTACATAAAGGAAAATTAGAATAAAACAGTAACTTCTCCTTTCATTACCAAACATTTCTTTTTCCTTTTCCTTTTCTTTCATTTCTTTGTCTTTTTCTTCTTTCTTTACTTTTGTTAATGTTTTCTTCAGTTTGTTCATGCTCTCCTTTTGTAATTTAAGATATTCAGTTCTCAAATCCAACCATTCTTTCCTAAAATATTCACCATCAAATAAAAGTCAGGTAATCTAAAATATTTTCAAACTTATCTGAAAAAACTTTTATGTTTTATGTGCCTGTTCCAAGTCAGAAATCTCATCTATCTTTTGTTGTTATATCTTTAAGAGTTTTGTCCTTAAGATAATTTGATGTTGTTGGCAGATCTTATTATAGTCTCTGCTTAGCTGTAGCCAGTGGATTTCTGGGGAAAGGGAAGAACTGAAAACCAATAAATCATTTTAAAGGCTACTAAATTAAGACTTTGACTTTTAAAGTCATAGCATCATGACCTCAAATAACCCCCTGAGAGACATCCTGGTTACCTGCCAGGTCTCTGTTCATTCACATCTTCTATAGACTGGGGAATTAAGAACTAAATATACGGTATAGACATTATTAACATTATTGACATATACTTCACATCTCCAACTATTCTTATTCTAATATAAAGTCCATTGAAAACTTTCTGTATTTTTCCTTCTTCAAATTTTCAATTATTGAATATGAAATAACATATACTTTTCTGGTCCTTCTTGCAAAGATGATGGTACACGTGTACATGTATTATTAGATCGGATTATTAGAAATGTCCGAGGATACATTTGCCCACATGACACCAATATTCTTGATTCTATGCTGAAGATTGAACTTGAATCTATGATGAACCAAACTAAAACTTCTGAGATGAAAAATAGGAATTAAAGCTTTGCTTATGGTTATGTCAATAACATTTAGATATTTCATACAAGAATCAATACACCATATCTTTTTCCATTAAAAACTTACTTAGAAATCACTCTTAGTTCTGGTATATCCTTATGTTTAGTTTTATGATGTCTGTTTTTCTTTTTCTTTTCTGTAAGTTTTGTGACTGATTTTTCATCTCCTTGGCTCACTGAAGATATTCCATTTTGGAATTTTCTTTATTGTCACAAGTTTCCTCTTTTTTACAAATTTTTGATGGAGGTTCTTTTTCTGTATCAACAGAATCTAGTGTTTTACGCTTGCGTGTCTCTCTGTCACTTTCAGAACATTGATCTGAAGTTTCTGATTCTGTCACTGAAATCTGTCCTTCACCTTTTGATTTCTTCCTTTTCTTACTTTTATTCTTCCCTGATTCTTTTTCACCACTTTCATCTGTCTTTGAAACACTTAAATCTTTATTATCTGTCTCTGAATGAGAGATATCTATAGGTTGGTCTTTGTTATCATATTCTAACTTTATTTGTTTTGTGTTTTCACCTCCATCAACACTACATTCACTAGTTTGTCTTCTTCTTTTTCTCTTTTTTGCTGATTTTGATGGTGATTCTGTAATGCTTTTTTCTGGTGATATGTGCACATCCTCTAAAATAACATTTAAGTTATATTTTTCTTTATAACTACTGTGAATTCATTATTATTCGTGGGATACCAATTTTCGTCGATTTCATGGGTAAAGACGAAACCATGAATTCAAATGTTTAATGAAGTACAAATTTTCTATAGACTTGTATGCAGATTTTGGCACCACCACAAAATCATATATCCACAAAAGTACAATATTTTCTCAATCCATGAAAATGATTCCCACGAAAATAAAAGAAACCATAGTAGTTACCACATCATTTTACGCATTATTCTTTTTCAATAAATTTTCAACATTGATTGATGCAAGACAAGAGAAATAATTGTACATTGGATAAAACTTTTATAATACATTTAGTATAACTGTGAGTAAACCCATTAAAGAATATCACCCAAAACACTCCCACCCCACTCCCTTTTCCTCCTGCAAAGTCAATTATCTCCCCTCTATATGATTGGACCAGGATTATAATCCTTGATGCACATCCTCAAGTAGTATATAGTTGTAGAAAAATCTGTCTAGCGGTTTAGGAGGAGTTACTCTTACAATAGACTATTACCACATATGGCAACACTGAAGTAAGAAAGTTTTATTAGCTCCCCTTTAACATGCAGGGCCAGGATTATATTTCTTTAAGCACATTTTCAGGCACTGTTCTACAACTATGTAGTTTCATCAATATCCATCCCGCAGTTTTGGAGGAGATGCACTGACAAGGCACGTGGACAGACAGACAAGGTGATTCTTATATACCCCCCAAAACTTTGTTTGTGTGGGATATCATAAAATGTTAACAGAGATATGTCATGCCTGAATAACTAATCACAAACTTAGATGAGTATTGCTAATACAGGAAATAGCACACCTTATTTTCACTCACACAGGTGAAACAAATATTATTATAACATAAAACTTCATATCTCGTATATTTTAACACCAGGAATATGAGAAATTAGGAGTTTACAAATTTACCATTAAGTATCAAATCAACCCAGTAAAATATCTTGTAAATTACCTTTGCCTTGAAGAGCTTTCTGTAAATGAGTCATCTGTTTACTGGTCCTAGGAAATTTCCCAGGTTTGTCACCAGCCTCAGCAGGTGGGTTATTTAATTCCTGGAAAATTATATAAAATGAGTTCATGTGATGATTGAAGAAGAATCCCCCCCCATTAAAGTAAAGATTGTCACTACAACAGGTGAATTTTAGATAATAGTTGGGGATAACTCTTAAATGAGTTATGTAAAATCACCAGAAACTAACATAGACTTGTATCTTATGCTCCATGATATTGTTATTTGTCTAACTTGGTGAAAGGACTCTTTATCCTCTGAAATACTAAAACATTGGTGGACACACTGTTATGTCTCGACTCAATCAGGAAAACTTACCTTTAAGTATTAATCCATTAATAAGTTCAAGGTCAACAGAATGTTGCCAGACCTTCATGTACACCATTACAATGATCCAATAGATCAAATGTAATTAACTTATTACGCATAGAAACTGAGAAAATGACCACAGGATAAAACTCAACAATGATAACTGAATCATGAAATAACCCTGCACAAAAAGTGTATGCATTGAAATCGTGAAAAATAACTATCTGCGAAAGTATCCATATTAACTGATAACAGTATACATCCACTCACAAAATATCCCTTTTTGGACCTAGGATTGTTCACCAGGGCTTGTTTGTAGGTGTGTATGTTTGTTGGTATGTAAGTTGCAACTTTCCACACCCCGTTACAATTCCTTACCATCTGTCTGTTTTATTCCTCTGCGTTATTATAATTTAAGTAAATATGTACTTTCAATCGCAAAACTAAAATAACAAACCAAACATAAAAGTCTTAGGGGGCAAAATATTTTAATTTTTCAAAAGAAATCTGAAATAATCATAAAATTCATATATATGAAATTAAATTGCACTCTTTTTTTGACAATGTTTTAGTTCAGTTTATCATTTTAATTGTATATCAACATTATTGTCTTAGAATCATGTCTTTAGCTCAATAATATACCTTGCCTGCTATTTAAATTAATATCTTGTTCAGAAACCATTCAAAAATTATTAAACATGAATTCCCCACCTGATATAGCCAATATGCACTGACACAGCATTAAAGATTAACATATCAATTAAAAGCCAAACACAACCAAGGTAGATTAGTATATACCAACCTCACAAGCTTTATGTGCTGATTCTATACTATCAAACTCTATAAAAGCAAAGCCTTTTGAATCTCCTGTAGATTTATATCTAGGTATACTGACATATAGCACTGAACCACAGCTGGCGAAGATTCTCCTTATATATTCATGGTCTACATTGTGTGGTAGACATTCCTGTTACAAAAAAATATAATTAAGTCATTAATCTTTGCAAAAATGATATTATTAAATTTTTATGATGTCATAATATTACCAAGTATCTAAATATATAATATCTAAATGCCTTTTGAGAGATGATAAAATATTAATAATAATCTTTATACCAAGAGAGTAAGCTCAATTAGTACAAACACTACCATGTAATTTAGAGACATAATAGAGAAACAAAAGAAAGCTAGTGAACAAAATGTCTGAAAATTGTTTTTTTACTACAAAAATGTAAAGTATGTTCCCTTTCAGAATTTCTACACAAGAATTTGTTAACCCTTATTTTATATATGGGAGACTTAAGATAGCTAGTGGAATTAATTGTGTTTTTAAAACAAATGTTACTAAAAGAGCTGACAGATAAGGGAGTGTTGAATAGGTGTATGTACTAGATGTAGGCTTTTCATATCTAAGAGGCGTCAGCCCCGAATATATGAGAGGTCTACATCTGATTTACATAGAAGTAATTAATAAATATTTTATCTTTTCTCTTGTTCTGAAAAGAGCAACTAGTTTAGATAAAGCAGGAAAAGTGTCACTATATCAAATTTCCCAGATGCAGTAACACTTTCAGAAGATGTTTTGTGGTTAAGGATTTGGAATGAAAACTTAATTTAATCTATTTTTCTGTCATCAAATTGATACATTGTACCTAATCACTGCTTTTATATGGCAATATGAATCGCTGTACTATCTTGTCTTTTTCTGGTTTAATTGCCAAATCCTTACTTTTTGCTGATAAATGATAACAATTCTATGTAAATTAAGTATTGCCCTTGACAATTTATAAATAATAAAAAAATGGATGTTTTCTGAGAAATTTTTTACCACATAAACTGTTCTATCATCAATATCTTTAGCACTGCTGACAGGTTTAGTTCTTTTTACTTTTGTACCATCTTCACTGACCTAAAAATAAACATCAAAAATATAAAAGAAATCAATCTCTATTAAAACTGACAAATTTAATGCAGCACATTTTCCTGTACTGTTATTTATGTTTCAACAAGGCATCAGTTTACCTGAAGGAGAGAAAACGTCTATATATTGTTGGGATTTATTTATTATGTAAGCATTCACTTTATTTATATATTTATCACAAGATCTAGAAAACTGACATGTCAGAAAGGGGTCTGCTTGCACTTTTTTGTGTGAAGCACAGAGACTGACATGACTGATGAATACAAAGCAATTCATGTTCATGGGTTGTCAATTTTCATTAATTTTGACACCAGCAGTTAATTCTGGATGTCTTCTCCTTAAATGTAAAGTTTTGTAAGTTTTTTCTAAATCCCAGCACTATGTATTTTTGTGGGCACCCACAAATTTAATAATGCCATTCATTAAATAAAAGTTTTATTGTTTTAAGGAAGACAATGTTTCATTCACAAGATATATGACAGTTTACTCCATATAACACTAACCTGTAAAAGTTTTGACTTTTTAAGAGCTGCTGCTATCGCACTGGCATCTAATGTCAGATCTTTTATTTTGTTGAATCTCAAAAAAATTTCCAAGCTAATATCTGGAAATAATCAGTAAAATCATTCATAACATCATAATTCACTCAAGATTTAACTTAAAACTTCTCTTTTTTTAATTATTATTTGTAATGTTTTAAGTTAAAAACAATCCTGTTTTTCTTCGTGTTTTTTCACAAATTTTAATAAGTAGGGTGAAAACCTAGTAAAAGTAATGTAAATGTTGAATGATTGCTCTAAAAGTTCAAAAGTTGAAAAATAAGTCTCAAATATCTAACAAAGCTACTCAGAATATTATTAGTGTTTAAATCATCTATCTTTTATAATCATTGACAAAAAATTCTGAAAAAGATAAGAGATAAAAAGATAGGGTATAAAGTTAGCTGAAAGATAAAAAATTTCAATTGTCTAATATTTCATTATAATCATTTAGAGAATTTGAATTGAAATATAGTCTTTAACTCTTTCTAGATCAGTTTTTCTGACTGTAAGCAGACGTTTTTGCTCTAAATACTAAATTATATGGGTTTTTTTCTGGCAGGTGTCATCCCAAGTCTTTTAAGTTATGAAAAAATTTAACAGAAACAATTAAATTGTAGTTAGCTATTACAGGACAAGTTTAGGAATGAATTGCTCTAAAATCAAAGTTTTTTTTTTTTCAATAAAAAAATTCTGAAAAGAACAAAGTGTAAAGAATAATGGAATTCCTAGCTTAAAGGAATGGTTTTTAGCTGTGTTTTAGTAACTCAATCTTTTGTTTCTTGAGTAATGTTATGAGGACTATCTATTTTTAATTTTATTGTTTCATTTTTTTCCTTGGGATTGTCTGTTCTTCTTCTAATTAAGGTTTTTGACTCCCCTCTTTTGTATCTTTTAATGTTTCTATGAAGAACTCCTTACATCCATCTTCTGCTTCCTGGATCTGTTTCTTCATGAATCTGTCCCTGCTCAAATTGGAGTCACTGAAGTAAAATTCCATCTAAAATAAATGTTAATCACATATGAAAAATGAACATGATGAAATTAGGACAAAAGTATTTAATATTCAAAGGACTTTAAAAAAATATTTAGTAGGTCTTCTGAGTACTTTGTTAATCCCCTGAGTTACCGATTAAAAAGGGGAGAGTTTAGATACAAAAATCTCCAACAGATATTTCCTCCTTTTTGGGTCATTCTATTGCTGTCTCATTGCCATATACCCCCATTTCCTTCTTATCCAAAAACATAAATAGGACTGCAAGACCAACAATCCTGCCACATTAACGTATTTTTTGTTCTTTCACCATGTTCACTAATAAAGATAATAAGGGAGGATAAAGTACTTATAACAGTAGTGTCTATCAAAACTTTGGTGTTTGTCAAGATAATTGGTTGTCTTTACTTCATCAACTCATTAGATCGGGTTCATTCTAAAGCTTGTCTGCTGACCTTTATTGGTTTATTTGTGTTGTTGGGTAACATTGAAATTTATCTTTTATGAATTCCTTGTATATTTATGACTGAATACTTTACTTCAAATGATACTATTATTTATTATGACCTTGAGACTTATTCAACAAACCTGTTGCTTGATGCGACCATATAAAGCTTTCATTCTTTTCCTTGGCTTCTTGTCCTTTGTGGTCTCTGTGTCTAATGTTTCTGATCCTTCCATTACACTAAAATTGCAAACAAAAATGATTACTCAGTCTGAAAAACACTTCACATCTTGAATTTAGATATTTTGCCTTGCTGTTTGAGATTGTACTGTAGGTCAATTTTTTTCACCTATGATTTTAATGCTTATTTGTTTTGAAAAGAACTATTACTTTAAAAAGATCATTTTGTCATATGTAAAAGTGTGCATATATTAGATCTACTGTGAATGATATTTTGGTTGAATCAGTCATTTGGAGTTCCCATTCATGCTGCAAAATCGGTATTTCAAAGGGCTACTCAAGCAGATTGTATTGTCATAAGAATATATTCACCAACTGAATGGGTGCATCCGCTTGAACTCAGCTTGGTCCTATTGTTTTGTAGTTATATTGTATTTTGTTAGTAATTTCCTCAACAATTACTTTATAAAAGCCTAATTAAAACCTCAGATATATATCAAAGAAATATTAATTAACAATTATCAATATATCAGAGGATAATAATGATAAGCACTTCACAATCTCCTTTACTATATAATAATTATCAGATTTTGTTCAGTACATTTTAAAAACTTTATTTTTTAATAATCACTCTTTTAACAACATTCTTATAACATTAATAAATTGATACAAATTCTTAGCAATGAATATAAATGATGATGTATTTTTCCATTTGTTTCTTCACGTCTGTTTGTTGAAACATTATATTTTCCTCCTTTTAAAGCTGTTATCCTAATGCTAGCAATTTAAAGGTTTGGTTGGCTTGCTTGCTTTGTTTGTATAATGTTTGCTCAAGCATTGTAATTAAGATTGACATCTGCAAGCAATTAGATAGGCGGGACTTCAGCTTGTTTACATTATACATAACACCCAATAACATTTAAGTATCAATAATGTATACAAGCTGAAGCCCCACCTATCTATTGATTGCAGATGACAATCTTAATTATAATGCTTGAGCAAACATTTATACAAACAAAGCAAGCAAGCCAACCAAACCATTAAACTACAAGCATTAGGATCACAGCTTTAAAACAAACATAAAAACATGGCCGAAACTACTTTACAATGCATGGTGGAACTAGCAGTATGGCCAATCTGTGAACATATATTTGTTGGCATAATACTTGTTCCCCCTGGAACAAAACTATGGATAATAAAAGTTCTTAGGAACAAAAATTACATAATATTATTTCCACCTTTATAAGATTTGTTCCTGGAACTGAAACATCATATGGTTCCATAATATTTGTTCCTTTATAAAAGAAAGAGTGTCATGTGATTTTTTTTTCACCTGATTGCAGTTTAATTACGAACAAAACAACTATGACCTTATATGCCCTTTCATGGTTAATGCAGCCATGTTAAATACATGTAGGGGCAGATTTTCATAATGGAGGTAAAAATGATTTGAAAAATACGGAAAACATCATTGAAACATAACAGTTGCTTGGAAACATGCATAGGATTTCCCATACTTTCATACTATTCCCACCTCTATCAAAAAAATCTGCCCCCATTCAATAAGGCTGCAATAACCTTGGAGTGTCTCATGGCCAAAACATCTTGCAATGGAAAATACATGTGTACCGATAGTTGAATAGTACTTGTTTGTTAGTGACTCAAATGTTTTAAACATCCATCAATAAGATACATTTCAAGCTTAATTTAGTATTAAAGATGTGTTGACTTCATAAGACTTGTCACTGGTGCTCAAATCATGCAGATTTTTGACACTGTTATACATGTATAGGTACCCTTTCTTAATTTATAGGTGTGTGGCTCCTTTGATACATTTTGGTATAAGAATAGCTTTCTTACTGGGACTAATGAAAATATGTGCTTGGCGACTAGTAAGCACTCAAGAATTACTATTAGTGCAGTATAGGTCATTTTATAAATTATTTGTACTTGTAAGTTGTAGGTATGTTTTTAGGGTTACAAAACAGAACAGCGCGTACAAAAATACAGTTCTCTTTTACATTGTTTTAGGGCACATGCGCTGCAGTCATGAGTGGCAAATTTTACTTGGAAAACTAATTCTAATATTGCTGACAGCAATTGAATTATGAGATACCTTCTTTTAAATTTCCTTCTAAAAAAATAAAGGGAGTTAACTGTACAAAAAACGAAAATGTTAAATACTTCTTCATTGGTTTAATTTTCTTATTTAACCAATCAACATAGATTTGATATTTCTTTACAAGGACCTCTGGTAAAACTTGATTCTCCCTGACAGCTTAAGCGGAATATTCTAGAGTAGCCAACATTCAGTTAAATCAAGGATTTTTAAATTGGCATATATTATTCATTAAGTACATGGCCTTCCTTTACTTTAGGGGTCCCAAAATTACTGTTAAAAATGGAGGGTCCGACAAAATATAGTACAATTGTAAAATTGTGAATGGAAATGTGGAATATGTCAAAGAGACAACAACCCGACTAAAGAGCAGATAACAGTGTATTCAAAATGCATTGTGCTGTTGTTTATACTAGTTTTTCTATCAAAACCTTTGGTTAAATTTTCTATCCGATTTTGCTTGATTTTATTTTTTCGCCGGTCACACGACCGATATGCCGTTGTGGTCAGAATCGAGTTCGCCTAATGAAATTCCCGTAACTACATCAACTATCGCACACGGCATGATACTGAAGCTAGGTCATATGCAACGCACGAAGATAGAATGACGTCAAAGAATGATGATTATCCCAAAGTTACGTATAATGAAGGAGTTACTGCAAAACCAACTGGGAGCTCGGAGCACCAGCTTCTTATGCAGGCAATAAGTACATGTGCCGGACAATTAGTACAACAGCTTATTCAAAAGAATCCCCAGATTGTCCATGAAAGAGGTTGGTTTATCACTTACAGGGTCCACATATTTACTTAAGGTTCATCATAACAAACGGACGAAAATGGCTGTATTTACATCTCAAAAAACTACTCTGAGTACAGACTAACGTGTACCTGGGAACAGTATATCTAACGGGAATCTCATAGGTTTTCAGTATAAAATTGATAAAATCTCAGACTCCACGAGACTTCGCGAGATTTATGGATTTTGGTGGCGCCTGACAGAAAACTATCGGAACTGCTCAATAAATTAACCATATAATTCTAATCGTAAATAAATACAAGTTTTATCATAAAGTAGATACATTTTGTCATATAAAATGACCAAAATAAGTGTAACTTATTTGATGTGAAGTGTTTTATAATGTATTTGAATTTGGGAAGGCAATCGCGCCATTTTTATTACCCTGTTTGCATTCTGTACCATTCTGTGAAAAATTAATGTGATTATAACAAATTTGAAGTGACAGAATACAAGTTTGATACACTGGCATTACTGTAAAACTAGATTGAATGACATTTTATTGATATTATTAGAAATTATTAGGATAATAGCGAGTACGTTTTTAACACATGTCCGTTTCCGTATCGTATCTTTATTACCTATGACCCGACGGTAAAATCGGCTACAATTAGGTAGTGTCAAGTCCCAATCAATATATATGTTCCTGCGTGTACAGTTGGAAAAGTTTTAAGGCCTGGCATCCACTAGATATATAAAAGTTAAATGCATTTTGTGTTTCAGAAAAATAAAATCTTTTTTTTGATTTTGATGGGCAATTTTTTTCGTTCCTGCAGAAGGTGTAAAAATATATTTGTTATGATGAACCTTAAAACACCCCAATTTACACCACCCACACCAAAAACATTCAAACAAATAGTCGCAGTCCAATCAATTGTAATTCTTTAGTACATGTTGATACTTTTTAGTTTTTAAAGTCACATGAAAGTACAACCCTACATAATCCTGGTCAGTGCAGAGGTGGGTCCAAAGGGGGGTGTCATTGGTACACCTGACATTCCCCACAGTGTGTGAAACCTTTTTTTTTCTTTACTCGCCAAATTGGCGACCAGCTTTTCATTTCAACTTGCTAAATTGAAATTCCACTTGCCAGCTTGGCGAGTGATTTACTTTTGGAACTCGCTGTCTTTTACATACATGTACATAATTATTAAAACATATTATTCCATTCCACTTACTAAATGCATGTACTTATGTTCATCATTTTAATCTATATATTACTGGCGTACATGTACATGTAACTTGACAATTTAAATTACTATTTATATGTACAAATAGTAGTCTCAGTTTTTTAAGGGAGCAGTCAACTTATCTTGTGATTACATTGTACCTTAGGAGAGGGGTTTCAAATACATTTTTACCAACTGACAAGTCAAAAGTTTTTTTGTCATAACCAGACTTCCTTATTCCAATGATTATGGATAAATCTTAGTACAAATGCTGGAGTTATTGAGCAGCCTCTTCTTCTATAATTATCACATTTTTATTTTAAAAAAACATGAATAATTACACTGTTCTGCACCAAAGGCCTTTTTATGTTTAGTTTCTGGTTTTGATTTTTTGTTTAGTTCCTTTTGTTTGTTTAAATCATTTAGCCTTAAAACTATTTCATTTTGAAATTACTATTTCATAATTTGCCTCCAGATTGAACTTGTTGAACATTCAGAAAAGTATAAAAAATGGCTTTCAAATCTGGTCAACAAATACAATGTCCATCCTGTATTTTGCTTAAAATAAACATACATGGACCATAGGAAGGTAAAATAAATATTAAATGTTTTATTTGTAACTCACTGATACCCAACTGTATCGCATAATACGTTTATTTCAGTCAAATCAGGAAATTAAAATCCGCGGTGGGGATCGTACAGCATGTTGATTCAGTGAAGTGTCAAGGTCATCAGAATAATGTTTTAGTTTGCCAATCGCGATAAATAAACTGTTTAGGAGCTAGGAATATCATTTTTAGTATATTGAAATTAGTTCAGCAGACTTAAAATTCATGGACCTTTGACAATATAAGGCCTGACAACTGTCAAAATACCGGAGCGTCTTTTACCACAGAACACCACAGAATACCACAGAACACCACAGAATACCACAGAACATCACAGAATACCACAGAACACTCAAAATATACCACAGAACTACACAATTTACAATAAAACTACTGAAATATACAACAGAACATCAAAATTACTTCATAAAATGCAAATCTAATAATTCAGAATTTTATTATTTCTTTAAATCAGGTTACACCATTGACATGACGATTGACTGGATGAGATAAAATTATCATAACTTTTTGTTATTTGGCATATTTTTCCTTACATTTGGAGACCTTTGAGACACTAAACTAATGCATTGTAATAATTTAAATCTAAAATAACCACTAAAAATAGTTTTGAGCAAAAAAAATTACCATACAATACCTAAATAGATGGTAAAGGCTGTTTGTAATGTTACAACTGTTGATATTCCTCTTTACCCCATTTCCAAGGTTATTTGCACATATTGAGATATACGCAGGTGTTTTTAAATGATTTTGGTAATTATGTAAGATTTATATGGCAATCATGCAGTCTTAAAGTAAATATTTGTGAGAAAACTGTATAGGAATGATCTCTCAAGCTAATTCATGTAATTGCAAACATTCGTGTTTATAATATACCAGGATAATGAGGATAGTCATATCATACATTGCGCGCGAAATGTGTCCCCATGGTACACGAACAACTTGATTTCCTCTTGAGTTTGCGTTCGTTTTTAGAACAATTAACCAATGTTTTGAAGATAATTTTTTATCAAACATTTTTTTCATATAGTTAAATTTCTGAAACCATCGTAAAAAGATCCAAATATTCGAATGTAGGTCGGATGTAAGTGGAAATGAACGAATTATGCGGCGAATATGGGTCTCTCACTCTAACCTCTAGTTTTCTACAAAAAAGGTTGACATGACGAATTTTACCGGCGCGAATCACGCTATGAATAATATTGACTTGATTGGCAGAAAGAGCCGATATTTATCATATGTAACTGTTTCTTCTCTTAAATTAAGAAACCTATAAGACAATAATTTTAATTTTTCAATTGAAATGATGGTGATCATCGGCTCACAGTATTCTTGATATTACTTGACAATAGTACGTTAGAACAGGAAGACTGCTATCAACATACAATTTTTTATTGCCGCCTGATTAAATATGGTAATTCAATTAAATGTATTTGATGTCTCAGGTGTGAAAACTTAAATGACATGTTAATTGGCTTGATTGGTGATTATGACAAGTGTCAAAATTGGTTAATCTTTTAAAATTTTGGTACTGTTATTGTGCAGGTGAACTTGCTAAGGTCAACATTATTTTGGACTAAAAATATAGAAGCCCTATGTAAATGCTACTTATACCAGTTTTTCGATATAAATTTTCAGTTCACCATTTCTAAATGCATACACAATTTGGTAAAATCCAAATATTGTCAATGATTGGGAAGATACACGCACAACACAAGACTCCAAAACAGTCATCGAACTTGAACTTTTGACAATTAAAAGACACGCTTATATAATAATATGTTATTAGTCAGCTCAAATATTACTGTCCTATAACAACTTCAGATATCTTTTGAAAGAAGGAAGAAAAAACTGACAAACAAAATAAATTTAACAAATAATTACGTAATGCATCTAAACATTTTCAAAATGAATTAAAAATTACAAAAAGATTAAAATGTATTTAAAACAATATAAATAATCTTTGTATATTATGATCCCAATTATTGGTCATTCAGTTGGGCGTAGCGATAGTGAGTTGACCCTAAATAGAAAAATTAAATTTATTTGAATAATAAATGTCAGATTAAAAAAGAATGAACAATAATACGATAATAATGTTTGAAATATTAATATTTTGAAGTTCTGTGGTAAATTTTGGGTGTTCTGTGGTATTCTGTGGTGTTCTGTGGTATTCTGTGGTGTTCTGTGGTAAAAGACGCTCCGTCAAAATACTTCAACTGGCCAGAGATTTTTTTCTGCCCAGTTGAAGTATTTTATATCACTCGCCACATTGGCGAGTTACCAAGTTTCAGTGCTCGCCATATTCGTTTCTTACTCGCCGTTGGCGAGCGAAGGTTTCACACACTGTCCCCATGAAGTTGTCAAAAATGGTGCACCATATAGAGTATGATTTGAATTTTGATTAATATACCAATTATTGAATTAATCTATCACTAATAACATGAATTATTAAGTTGTCATTCTATTTCCAATACAATAGATTTACCTTTACCTATGATGCCAATGTCATCTGATCTGATTATATTTAGGAACTTAAAGCCTACATGTATACCCAACCTATATAAATTTCCTTCAAATTTTGACTCCTTATGCGTTTAATCCCCTTTTCTTCATGAAAAGCCATAAATTAGCCCCAATTTGAATAACAACAGACTCTTAATGGACCTAGCATCAGTATAGCTCTTGTTCTCTCCTAGTTGGATATCAAGCACCCTGGTGGACACGTTATCATTGAAAACCTAAAACTGTTTCTTGATTTTTAATTTTTGGACTTGTCACCAGATAGCCTGAGTGAACTACCATTTGAAGTAGAAGTGTGGTTGTATTTCTGGCAATATACATAATTAACATTACCAAAGTGAGCAACAGAAAGCATTTAGAAACAAATAACTCTGGCTTTCCAAACACCTGTCATTCTTAAAATTGTCTGCCATGCAGTTGAGAATGTCCGCATTCAAATAGAAAGTTCTAACAGGTTCCTGAATAATTTTTATGGCCCTGCAGTCACCGGATGGGGCGTTAAGTGTTACCCTTGTATGTACTTCCGTCCATCCTTCTGTATGTACATCCCAAAATTGGTTTCCATTCTCTAACTTTGGTTTGCCTCAACCAAATAATATGAAACTTATACACAATGCTTATTACCATAAAATACAGATCAAGTTCATATTTGGGTGGCATCACTTTTACTGTTCTCAAGTAATGCCCATTTATAATGTTATATGCAAGCGGGGCATCATCTGTGTTCCATAGACACATTCTCCATTTATTTTTAACTTATCTTTAAAAATTGACACGGAAATAACAAAACAAATTAGCAATGGTGCATGTATAAAAATAAGAAGATGTGGTATGATTGCCAATGAGACAACTCTCCACAAGCATGACAAGAGACCAAATGACATAGAAGTTTACAACCAAAGTAAGTCAACTATAGGTCACTGTATGGCCTTCAACAATGACCAAAATTTGCATTTTGATTGAATAATTGTTGTTTTCTTATAGGGTCTAATGGCAAATATTTCATTCATGTTCAGACCGATAATGTATCAACAATAATACATTAGGTCCTATAATACGGGTTGATCGGGATGCATGGCTCTAAATTTGGAGGGGCCTCGGTGGCCGAGTGATCTAAGTAGTTCAACTACTGTATTCACTAGCCAGTTAACACTGAGGTTGTGAGTTCGAACCCTGCTTGTGTAGGTGCACTCGACTCTAATCTTAATTGACTAGGATTGTCAGTTTTCCTACCAAAGATCTGTGGTTTTCTCTGGGGTCTCCGGCTTCCTCCACCAATAAAAACTGACCGCCATGAAATAGCACAATAGTGTTGAAAGTGGCATTAAACACCAACCATTCAATCTTTATTTAGACTGTCACTTGAAATTGAGGATAAATTAGATAGCAACAAAATTAGTCTAGCAACAGGAGACCTACTGATCCCTAAAAGAGATGTTGCAAGGGTTTTCAAGATGTTGCAAGGGTTTTCAACATGCTAATAGCAGGACACTCTCAACTTGAGGCATAAGATTTAACGTCCCTATTTTGATTGTACGAGGCTGCTAATTTATACACCGTTCACAGCCTCACTGAAACCACACTTTGATGATCATTATAGTGCCTTTTGGAAGAAGACCAAAAAAATATCAATAACTTTGTCAAACCTACATGGAATTTTATGAAGTTTGGACAAAAGCTTGTTTATGACCAAAAGGCAGTATCCAGGGAAAAATTTTGAAATTATTTATTTTCATTTTTAACCAGATTTTATAAAAAAAAATCGGTTATTAATTTGATGATGTTAGGCGGGCAGGCGGGCGGCTGCCAAACAATGTCCGTGCCTTTACTCATGAACCGTTCAACCAAAGCTTTTCAAATTTTAATATGTTGTTACTGATGACAAAATGGAGGTCAAGTTCATTATTGACGATTTTCACTTTCACTGTTCAGGAGTTATGGTTCTTGAAAGATTGAAAAATGGTGTTTCCAGTCGTGTCCGTGCTTTAACTCATGAACCGTTCAACCAAAGCTTTTCAAATTTTAATATGTTGTGACTGATGACAAAATGGAGGTCAAGATTGATATTGATGATTTTCACTTTTACCGTCCATATTAATTGGTTCAAAGGGTCCAAAATTAAACTTTGTTTGATTTCTTCAAAAAATGAATAATTGGTGTTCTTTGATATGCTGAATCTAATCATTTATTTATATTTTTAATTTTGGGGCCTGTTTTCAAATTAGTCCACAATAAGGTCCAAAGGTCCAAAATTAAACTATGTTTGAATTTTTAAAAAAATGAATGGTTTGGGTTCTTTGATGTGCTGAATCTAAGCAGATATTTAATTGATTATAATTTGAAAGTAGATATAAAATCATATCTAATTTTAGAGAACTATTTTTAGTAGTTTAATCATATCTAATTTTAGAGAACTATTTGTATATCATTTATTCAGTTTGAGTTATTTCCCTTTGAACAGAAAATTAATAAGTATATGGATAAAATTAAACTGTTTAATTTCAACATAAATTAAATATATATAGGGTTCTTTCAAATGCTGAATCTAAACCTGTATTTAAATATTGGATTTTTGGGCCCAGTTTTCAAGTTAGTCCAAATCAGGGTCCAAAGTCAAACTTTGTTTGATTTCAACAAAAATTGAATTTGTGGGGTTCTTTGAAATGCTGAATCTAACCATGTTTTCAGAGATTTTGAGCTCCTTTATCAAATTGGTCCACATTGAGGTCCAAAGGGTCCTAAATTAAACTTTTGTTTGATTTCATCAAAATTGAATTCTTGTGGTTCTTTGATATTCTGATTTTAACAATGTACTTAGATTTTGGATATTGGACCATAATAGGTAAATGTCCAATTTCAAATTTTTCAGTTTTTTGACCACATTCATTTTGTGTCACAAACCTATGCTGTGTCAAATATTCAATCACAATCAAAATTCAGAGCTGTTTTAAGCTTAAATGTAGTGTCCATACTTGCTCAACTGTTCAGGGTTCGATCTCTGCAGGAAATCCAGTTTGCTGTCACTCTGACAGCCTCTTGTTCCGTATTTTACTGATAAATGGACTTAGTTTTTTTACAGTTAACAAGAAGATACAGTCTGAGGTTAAAAAATTTCAGTCATCAATAACTTTGTCAAACCTTCATGGAATTTTAGGAAATTTGGATAGAAGCTTAGTTATGACCAAAATACAGTATTTAGAGCAAAATTTTGAAAATATTTATTTTCATTTTTCCTTATTTATATGATAAATAAACTTAGTTTATTTACAGTTAACAAATAGATACAGTCTGGAGTAAAAGTTTGTTACACATCAATTACTTTACCAAACCTTTATAGATATTTATCAAACTTGTGCACAAGCTTTTTTATTTTTGCGGTTGTATATTGGTATGACGTTGGTGTCGTCGTTGTCGTCCGAAGACACATTGGTTTTCGCACAATAACTTTAGTTTAAGTGAATGGATCTCTATGAAATTTTGCCTTAAGGTTCAATACCACAAAAGGAAGGTTGGGATAGATTTTGGGGGGTTGTGGTCCTAACAGTTTAGGAATTAGGGGCCAAAAAGAGGCCCAAAAAGGCATTTTTCTAGTTTCCAGACAATAACTTGTGTTTAAGTGTATGGACCTCTGCAGTCGTGCCAGCTGTATTTTACTGATACATGTAAATGAACTAGCAGCAATTGCAGGCGAGACACAGGGTTCCACAGAACCCCTTTCAATTTTTTATACGACTGCAAAATTTTTGCAGTCGTATAATGGTATATTTGGGGGTCAGTTTTTTCCTCAAGATTTAAGAAATTGTCAATTTTCCAAAGAAAAAATTGGGGTCACAATTTATTTTGCTAATTCTTTGTATATAGTCTGAAAACAGATTTACTAAGTATTGCACAACAGCACAGTGTATTGCACAACAGCAAGAAATCTTCAATTGAATATAAATTCAAATCATACAACCAATTTCAAGTTCTTGGACTACATTTATTCTGTGTCAGAAACCTATGTGTCAAATATTTAATTACAATCCAAATTCAGACCTGTATCAAGCTTGAATATTGTGTCCATTTTGCCCCAACTGTTCAGGGTTGAACCTCTGCGGTCATATCCAGCTGCGCTCGACGAAGCAGTTTATTTAATTAATCGACAACCCTTTGGGTTGGCATGTGCATTATGATTTACACTAAGCATTGTTAAGACTTTCATGGGCTTGTTTACACTTTTGCTTGCAGACATCATAGGAATCAATTTTGTAAACCATTATGGGTTACCATTTGCTTTTATACGACCGCAAAAATTTTTGTGGTCGATATTGGTATGACGTTGGCGTGCCGCCGCCGTCGTCATCGTCGTCCAAGACGCATTGGTTTTCGCACTCTAACTTTAGTTTAAGTGAATGGATCTCTAGGAAATTTTACCATAAGGTTCAATACCACAAAAGGAAGGTTGGGATTGATTTTGGGGTTATGGTACCAACAGTTAAGGAATTAGGGGCCAAAAGGGCCAAAATAAGCATTTTGTAACTTCCAGACAATAACTTGTGTGTTAGTGTATGGATCTCTCTGACATTGTACCACAAGGTTCCATATCACAAAGGGAATGCTGGGATTGATTTTGGGGGTAATTGCCTCAAAATTTTAGGAATTAGGGGCCAAAAAAGGGGCAAAAAATAAGCATTTTTCTAGTTTCAGGACAATAACTTGTGTGTAAGTGTATGGATCTTTCTGAAATTGTACTACAAGGTTCCATATCACAAAGGAAAGCTGGAATTGAGTTTGGGGTAATTGCCCTAAACGTTTAGGAATAAGGGGCCAAAAGGGGCAAAAATAAGCATTTTTCTAGTTTCCAGACAATAACTTGTGTTCAAGCGTATGGATCTCTCTGAAATTGTACTGCAAGGTACCATACCTCATTGAAGGCTGGGATTGAGTTTGGGGTTGATGAATCATAAGGGGTTCAAAAATTGGGGGATTTTTTTCCCTTTTTTAGCTCACCTGGCCCGAAGGGCCAAGTGAGCTTTTCATCACTTGGCGTCCGTCGTCCGTCGTCCGTCATCGTCCGTCGTCGTCCGTCGTCGTTAACTTTACAAAAATCTTCTCCTCTGAAACTACTGGGCCAAATTTAACCAAACTTGGCCACAATCATCATTGGGGTATCTAGTTTAAAATTGTGTCCGTGACCTGCCAAACCAATCAAGATGGCCGCCATGGCTAAAAATAGAACATAGGGTAAAATGTATATTTTGGCTTATAACTCTGAAACCAAAGCATTTAGAGCAAATCTGACATGGGGTAAAATTGTTTATTAGGTCAAGATCTATCTGCCCTGAAATTTTCAGATGAATCGGAGAACCTGTTGTTGGGTTGCTGCCACTAAATTGGTAATTTTAAGAAAATTTTGAAGCTTTTGGTTATTATCTTGAATATTATTATAGATAGAGATAAACTGTAAACAGCAATAATGTTCAGCAAAGTAAGATCTACAAAAAGTCAACTTGACCAAAATGGTCAGTTGACCCTTAAGGAGTTATTGCCCTTTATAGTCAATTTTAACCATTTTTGTAAATTTTGTAATCTTTACAAAATCTTCTCTCTGAAACTACTGGGCCAAATGTAACCAAACTTGGCCACAATCATCATTGGGGTATCTAGTTTAAAAATTGTGTCCGTGACCTGCCAAACCAACCAAGATGGCCGCCATGACTAAAAATAAAACATAGGGTAAAATGTATATTTTGGCTTATAACTCTGAAACCAAAGCATTTAGAGCAAATCTGACATGGGGTAAAATTGTTTATTAGGTCAAGATCTATCTGCCCTGAAATTTTCAGATGAATCGGAGAACCTGTTGTTGGGTTGCTGCCACTAAATTGGTAATTTTAAGAAAATTTTGAAGCTTTTGGTTATTATCTTGAATATTATTATAGATAGAGATAAACTGTAAACAGCAATAATGTTCAGCAAAGTAAGATCTACAAATAAGTCAACTTGACCAAAATGGTCAGTTGACCCTTAAGGAGTTATTGCCCTTTATAGTCAATTTTTAACCATTTTTGTAAATTTTGTAATCTTTACAAAATCTTCTCCTCTGAAACTAATGGGCCAAATGTAACCAAACTTGGCCACAATCATCATTGGGGTATCTAGTTTAAAAATTGTGTCCGTGACCTGCCAAACCAACCAAGATGGCCGCCATGACTAAAAATAAAACATAGGGTAAAATGTATATTTTGGCTTATAACTCTGAAACCAAAGCATTTAGAGCAAATCTGACATGGGGTAAAATTGTTTATTAGGTCAAGATCTATCTGCCCTGAAATTTTCAGATGAATCGAGAACCTGTTGTTGGGTTGCTGCCACTAAATTGGTAATTTTAAGAAAATTTTGAAGCTTTTGGTTATTATCTTGAATATTATTATAGATAGAGATAAACTGTAAACAGCAATAATGTTCAGCAAAGTAAGATCTACAAATAAGTCAACTTGACCAAAATGGTCAGTTGACCCTTAAGGAGTTATTGCCCTTTATAGTCAATTTTAACCATTTTTGTAAATTTTGTAATCTTTACAAAATCTTCTCCTCTGAAACTACTGGGCCAAATGTAACCAAACTTGGCCACAATCATCATTGGGGTATCTAGTTTAAAATTGTGTCCGTGACCTGCCAAACCAACCAAGATGGCTACAAAATCTTCTCCTCTGAAACTACTGGGCCAAATGTAACCAAACTTGGCCACAATCATCATTGGGGTATCTAGTTTAAAATTGTGTCCGTGACCTGCCAAACCAACCAAGATGGCCGCCATGACTAAAAATAAAACATAGGGTAAAATGTATATTTTGGCTTATAACTCTGAAACCAAAGCATTTAGAGCAAATCTGACATGGGGTAAAATTGTTTATTAGGTCAAGATCTATCTGCCCTGAAATATTCAGATGAATCGGAGAACCTGTTGTTGGGTTGCTGCCACTAAATTGGTAATTTTAAGAAAATTTTGAAGCTTTTGGTTATTATCTTGAATATTATTATAGATAGAGATAAACTGTAAACAGCAATAATGTTCAGCAAAGTAAGATCTACAAATAAGTCAACTTGACCAAAATGGTCAGTTGACCCTTAAGGAGTTATTGCCCTTTATAGTCAATTTTAACCATTTTTGTAAATTTTGTAATCTTTACAAAAATCTTCTCCTCTGAAACTACTAAGACAAAATTAACCAAACTTGTCCACAATCATCATTAGGGTATATAGTTTAAAAATGTGTTCGATGACCCGCCCGTGAACCAAGATGGCCGACATGGTTAAAAATAGTACATAGGGTAAAATGCAGTTTTGGCTCATATCTCTGAAACAAAAGCATTTAGAGCAAATCTGACGAGGATAAAATTGTTCATTAGGTCAAGATTTATCTGCCCTTAAATTTTCAGACCAATCAGGCAACACGTTGTTGGGTTGCTGCCCTGAATTAGTAATTTTAAGAAAATTTTGCAGCTTTTGGTTATTATCTTGAATATTATTATAGATAGAGATAAACTGTAAACAGCAATAATGTTCAGCAAAGTAAGATCTACAAATAAGTCAACTTGACCAAAATGGTCAGTTGACCCTTAAGGAGTTATTGCCCTTTATAGTCAATTTTAACCATTTTTGTAAATTTTGTAATCTTTTACAAAATCTTCTCCTCTGAAACTACTGGGCCAAATGTAACCAAACTTGGCCACAATCATCATTGGGGTATCTAGTTTAAAATTGTGTCCGTGACCTGCCAAACCAACCAAGATGGCCGCCATGACTAAAAATAAAACATAGGGTAAAATGTATATTTTGGCTTATAACTCTGAAACCAAAGCATTTAGAGCAAATCTGACATGGGGTAAAATTGTTTATTAGGTCAAGATCTATCTGCCCTGAAATTTTCAGATGAATCGGAGAACCTGTTGTTGGGTTGCTGCCACTAAATTGGTAATTTTAAGAAAATTTTGAAGCTTTTGGTTATTATCTTGAATATTATTATAGATAGAGATAAACTGTTAACAGCAATAATGTTCAGCAAAGTAAGATCTACAAATAAGTCAACTTGACCAAAATGGTCAGTTGACCCTTAAGGAGTTATTGCCTTTATAGTCAATTTTAACCATTTTTGTAAATTTTTGTAATCTTTACAAAATCTTCTCCTCTGAAACTACTGGGCCAAATGTAACCAAACTTGGCCACAATCATCATTGGGGTATCTAGTTTAAAATTGTGTCCGTGACCTGCCAAACCAACCAAGATGGCCGCCATGACTAAAAATAAAACATAGGGTAAAATGTATATTTTGGCTTATAACTCTGAAACCAAAGCATTTAGAGCAAATCTGACATGGGGTAAAATTGTTTATTAGGTCAAGATCTATCTGCCCTGAAATATTCAGATGAATCGGAGAACCTGTTGTTGGGTTGCTGCCACTAAATTGGTAATTTTAAGAAAATTTTGAAGCTTTTGGTTATTATCTTGAATATTATTATAGATAGAGATAAACTGTAAACAGCAATAATGTTCAGCAAAGTAAGATCTACAAATAAGTCAACTTGACCAAAATGGTCAGTTGACCCTTAAGGAGTTATTGCCCTTTATAGTCAATTTTAACCATTTTTGTAAATTTTGTAATCTTTACAAAAATCTTCTCCTCTGAAACTACTAAGACAAAATTAACCAAACTTGTCCACAATCATCATTAGGGTATATAGTTTAAAAATGTGTTCGATGACCCGCCGTGAACCAAGATGGCCGACATGGTTAAAAATAGTACATAGGGTAAAATGCAGTTTTGGCTCATATCTCTGAAACAAAAGCATTTAGAGCAAATCTGACGAGGATAAAATTGTTCATTAGGTCAAGATTTATCTGCCCTTAAATTTTCAGACCAATCAGGCAACACGTTGTTGGGTTGCTGCCCTGAATTAGTAATTTTAAGAAAATTTTGCAGCTTTTGGTTATTATCTTGAATATTATTATAGATAGAGATAAACTGTAAACAGCAATAATGTACAGCAAAGTAAGATCTACAAATAAGTCAACATGACCAAAATTGTCAATTGACCCCTGAAGGAGTTATTCCATAATCATTTTTACAATTTTCATAAATTTTGTAAATTTTGTAAATTTTACAAAATATTTTCCACTGTAACTACTGGGCCAAGTTCATTATAGATAGAGATAATTGGAAGCATCAAGAATGTTCAGTAAAGTAAGATCTACAAACACATCACCATCACCAAAACACAATTTTGTCATGAATCCATCTGTGTCCTTTGTTTAATATGCACATAGACCAAGACACAGGCTCTTTAGAGCCTCTAGTTTTCCTTTTTTCTTTTTTTTTTCTTCAAAATTTTCCATTTTAAGTTGGTTATTTCTGATTTATATTTAAAAGCAAAAATAATGATATGGCATGTGTGTAAATTATTATATAATAAGTATTGTGCAATAGCAAGAAATTTTCAGTTGCACAGTATTGCGCAATAGCAAGATATCTTCAATTGCACAGTATTGCGCAATAGCAAGAAATATCCAATAGCACAATATTGCACAATAGCAAGAAATTGTCAATTGTACAGTATTGCGCAATAGCAAGAAATATTCAATTGCACAGTATTGCGCAATTGCAAGAAATATTCAATTGCACAGTATTGTGCAAAAGAAGATACTTTGTATAAATTGTTTATTTCTTGACCAATTTCAATGGGGTTTTATTCTTGAATTCTTGGGGTTCTTTAATATGCTGAATCTAACCGTGTATTAAGTTTTTGGATTTTGGGCCCCGTTTTAAATTGGTCCACACTGAGGTCCAAAGGGTCCAAAATTAAACTTTGTTTGATTTCATCAAAATTGAATTATTGGGGTTCTTTGATATGCGAATCTAACTGTGTATTTAGATTCTTAATTTTGGTCCCATTTTCAAACTGGTCTACATTAAGGTCCAAAGGGTCCAAAATTAAACTTAGTTTGATTTTAACAAAATTGAATTCTTAGGGTTCTTTGATATGCTGAATCTAAACATGTATTTAGATTTTTATTATGGGCCCAGTTTTCAAGTTGGTCCAAATCGGGTCCAAAATTAAACTTTGTTTGATTTCAACAAAATTGAATATATGGGGTTCTTTGATATGCTGAATCTAACCATGTATTTAGATTCTTAATTTTTGGTCCCGTTTTCAAATTAGTCTACATTAAGGTCCAAAGGGTCCAAAATTAAACTTAGTTTGATTTTAACAAAAATTGAACTCTTAGGGTTCTTTGATATGCTGAATCTAAACATGTATTTAGATTTTGATTATGGGCCCAGTTTTCAAGTTGGTCCAAATCGGGTCCAAAATTAAACTTTGTTTGATTTCAACAAAATTGAATATATGGGGTTTTTGATATGCTGAATCTAACCATGTATTTAGATTCTTAATTTTTGGTCCCGTTTTCAAATTAGTCTACATTAAGGTCCAAAGGGTCCAAAATTAAAACTTAGTTTGATTTTAACAAAATTGAATTCTTAGGGTTCTTTGATATGCTGAATCTAAACATGTATTTAGATTTTAATTATGGGCCCAGTTTTCAAGTTGGTCCAAATCGGGTCCAAAATTTAACTTTGTTTGATTTCAACAAAAATTAAATATATGGGGTTCTTTGATATGCTGAATCTAACCATGTATTTAGATTTTAGATTTTTGGGCCCGTTATCAACTTTGTCCACATTGAGGTCAAAAGGGTCCAAAATTAAACTTTGTTTGAATTCATCAAAATTGAACTCTTAGGGTTCTTTGATATGCTGAATCTAACCATGTATTTAGATTTTGGATATTGGACCATAATAGGTGAATGTCCAATTTAAAATTTTAAGTTCTTAGACCACATTCATTCTGTGTCAGAAACCTATGCTGTGTCAAATATTTAATCACAATCCAAATTCAGAGCTGTATCAAGCTTGAATGTTGTGTCCATACTTGTCCCAACTGTTCAGGGTTCGACCTCTGCGGTCGTATCAAGCTGCGCCCTGCGGAGCATTTTATTGCTATCTTCATGACCTTAATTGTCAATGAAAAATTAAAAAAAAAGAATGGTTTTGAACATTTGTATTGGTGACACCTGGAAAAATTTCTGGATCTGCCCCTGCAGTATTTAGGTGTCAAGAACATTAAACATTAAAGTGAAAACATTATGAACATTAACCATTCAACATACTTTCCAATTCAGAGTCCTTGTGGGACATACAGATACAATCCACATACATGTAATAAGATAGAATGATCCAAATAGAGATAGCAAAAAGATACCATGTTCTAATACAAGATATTATTTGAATAATTATATTGAAAGGTTTAAATACAGTTTAAATTCTTTGTAATTATATGTCAGAATACAAATTTTAACAGAAATGATACATTGTATTTGAACATATATTACGAAATGTCTTTGTTTTTAGAACAGAAACTATGTAACAGCATTTATATTTCATGTATTTATAAAGCCTTGTGTTTTACCCTTTCCACATTTTGACATTGTGATATACTTCACATATATTTTACAATTTTTATTTAAAATAAGGTAATAGTTAATTAAATAAAAAAATAAATTAAATAATATTTTAAAAAATGATTGTGAAGTACATACTTCAAAAATAATTTTATAAAATTTGTAAAACAACTGACTTAAGTGAAATGTGAAGCCATTTGACCACAAAATCATTGTCTGGAGAAATTATATACTTTTATGAATTAAGGACAAACAATTGAACATTCTTTAATATGTTGTCAAGAGAAATTCAATAAATCTTAGTAAATAGAAATAGGTGTGTTTCCTGCTGCCCAAATGTCTCTAATTTATAGGCTCTGACCCTAACTTTTATTGCAAATTTTTTTTCTCTTCCAAATCACAGTTTTTCCTGTGATAGCAGAAAAGGCTCTTCTTTATATCGGGATTGTCCCAAAATTGTCTGGGTCTAATAAGAGATATTTGTAAAAGCGTTTTTGGAAATGTGAATGATGATAAGCAGATGAACACTGACTCTTCATATCTACACAATGAACTGATAAAATGGGCCTGATAGTATAACCAGATTGATTGTATTAATACACAAAAAACACAATGCAAGCAAGCAGGCAGGCAAACATTTTTTAAAAATCCCTACCTACCGACCTTATTTTTTTGAGGCATGCGACTGGAAACATGGGAAACAAACCTTTTCCTTTTTTTTTACCTTATATGTGACTCCCTATGACATTTCAATGCTCATGGAGATATTAACTCTTGATTGTGAGAAAACAGTGTGCTTAACCTCAAATTTTGTATGAGGATGCATACAAGTTTTTTCAATATTGAATTAGGCCACACCAAAAAAATACTGTATATTGGGTTATTTTCATGTCAGCTTTTGTTTGCTGTTTGGGACTTAAATGGGGCAGATAAATCTTTGCAGTATAAAAATAAGGAGATGTGGTATGATTGGCAATTTGACAACTATCCACCCAAGTTCAAATGAAGTGGATGTAAGCAATTATAGGCAACCGTACCGTATGAGAAAAACCCATACCGCATAGTCAGCTATAAAAGGCCCCGACATGAAAAATATGAAAAAATTCAATTGAGAAAACTAACAGCCTAATTAAATATAACAAAACAATTTAAGAAAAACAAATGTGACAGACATGAACCAACGACAACCACTGAACAACAGGCTCCTGACTTGGGACAGGCACATAAAGAATGTGGCGGGGTTAAACAAGTTTGTGAGCGCTCTACCCTCCCCTAACCTGGGACAGTGGTGTTACAGCACAACATAAGAATAAACTATAAAAATCAGTTGAAAATGGCTTAACTCATCAGATCGATACAAAGCCGAAAAACATATAACAAAAACACAGACTGGACGTTGCTGGGTATTTATACAGTGTACATCCCTAACAACAAAAGTCACAAAGTACAGATCTGAGAGTACTTGCAGTTACTCACAGCTAGTTCAAAGCCAATAACAATTAATAAAAGAAATCATGTATGTAAGACTAATATATCAATCAGTACACAGTGTTCACTATTCACATTTCATGATTTTGTACAAATCATTTAAATGAAGTTAAATGTTCCGGTAGGGTAAAAGTCGTTGTATAAAAATTGCCTTCCGCTAAATTAGCAAAAATAAGACACACACAAAAATGTCCCAGTCATTTTTGATGTCTGATAATCGAATATACACAGCATTAATGAGATTCAGGCAATTTACTTGATGTGCCAACAATGACTACAATTCCCGGACTGACCCTGAACATTTGCTCAACATTCACTGACATTGTCTTGTCACTTCAGATGACTTCTTGAATAACACACCAAATCAAAATTTTAAGTATGGTGCTTGGAATCTTGCATTGTTGATAAAACATTATTTTAAGTCAAATTTGTATACTGTCAATTCAAATTTCTCATTTCAATATGAACTGGCCCTATTAATATAATGGAATTTTATACGACTGTCATACAAGTGAAAGCTTTAGCCAGGTATAAAACCAGGTTTAATCCACCATTTTTCTACATAAGGAAATGCCTGTATTAAGTCAGGAATATTACAGTTGTTTTCCATTTGTTTGATGTGTTTGAGCTTTTGATTTTGCCATTTGATAAGGGACTTTCCGTTTTGAATTTTCCTTGGAATTTCTGTATTTTTGTTATTTTACTTTTTCATAAAATAATAATGCCATAATACTAAACTATTCCCAAATTTGTTTCTACTAAAGATATCTGCCCAGATTATATACATATAGATTCTTACATTGGTACCAGTGGATTATTGGATTTATTCCATCGTGATAGTTAAATTATCCAATTTTAAAGTCCAAGCCTCAGAGAAGACTTTAAAACTCGATAATTTAAGTATCAAGATAAGTTAAATCCGATAATCTATCAGTGACTATGTAATCTGTTTCTTTAATGATTACCAAATGAATTTTCATTTTTGATAAATGAAAATCCCCTTTGAGAACTTCCAAATTCCTGACTTCTACGTCATACAAATATAAAATCAATTTCTTTAACACCTGTTAGCATATTTTGGTTCATCCAGAGAGCTGATAAAGGTTATGACCTTTTAACTTAGCCAATCATCTACTGAGATCATCAGCAACTACATGTTGATTCAAATTTTTAAACGATGGGTCCAGAAAGGGTTAAATTGCTAAAAAATTAGGTAAAACAATTTAATATTGCAGCATTCATGTTATATCTGTTGCTGGCACTTATAGTTGGCAGACAATATGATAAATTAGTATTTAGAGTGAATCATTCACTGAATGGCAATGTTACAAATAGACCATTTAAAAAATAATAAAATTTCAAAGATTTGTCCAAAAGATATTAAATTGAGATTTCATTTTTAGCTCAAAGGGCTATGTGAGCTTTTCTCATCACTTGTCGTCTGTCGTCTGTCGTCTTCCGTGAACTTTTATAAAATCTTCTCTTCTGAAACTACTGGACCAAATTTAACCAAACTTTGCCACAATCATCATTGGGGTATATAGTTAAAAAAATGTGCCCGATAACCCGCCTGCTATAGATAGAGAAATTCTGACAGGAGCAAAAATGTTAAAATAAATGAGAAGATGTGGTATGGGTGCCAATGAGACAACTATCCATCCAAGTCACAATGTGTAAAAAGTAAACAATTATAGGTCAAAGTACAGCCTTTAACACGGAGCCTTAGCTCACACCGAACAGCAAGCTATAAAGGGCCCGAAAAAGACTAGTGTAAAACAATTCAAACAGGAAAACTAACGGGTTAATCTATATAAAAAACAAGAAACAATTGAAATGGCTTAACTCGATCAAAAAGACAATACACAAAAACAAGTAAATATACACTGAACGAATAAGTTTGATCTATGACACAATATAAATAAGAAAGATGTATCAATGTCAAAAGACAACTTTAACCTAGGACAAAATGGTGTTAAATAAAGTAACGTACACAGGTAAATTTAAATATAATAATTTTGTTGTTAGGAGTACCGAAACATTTATTTACAAAATAAATTTTTATTCATAGTATGAGTACAGAAGTGAAAATTTTTTCGTCATACTAAATACTTGTCAAATTAAAGGTGGTACATATTAAAAATATTAAGACGAAATATAACACAAAATAAGTAAACATTGAATAACAGAAATGCATTACAAATTGTGTCAACAGGTCAAATTAACACAAAAGTACGATTTGAGAGTACTCACAGTTACTGAAAGCTAGTTAAAAGCCAAAAACAATTAATAATAAAAAATCATGCATCAGAGATTAAAATAAATGAAAGCACATCCCAGGCAGGGATTTAGTGTTTTAATGCCATGGACAGTCAAAAAAGACATGACTTGTGCAATGCCAAAATAAAAGTAACGACACGCAGTAGGATAGTTAGGATTTAACCTTATAATAAGTTTGTATAGATAAAACAATTTCTAAATAGAAAATAAACGTGGATGTGTATATATACATCCCAAAAAACCATTCGAAAAGAATACAAATTTAGTTATGTTTTAATTTGTTGATGACAAAATTGATGTTAGTGCCAATGAAAACAATATTCAAAGATCTTATTACAACATAAATAAGAAAACCTTTACTAATAAGTTTGTTTAAAGGTTCGATAAGTTTACACGGATCACATAGTGATTTCCGCGCTTTTAGTACAATATTACTGTAAAATTTAGGATGTGAAATACCATTTTTAATAAGTTTTCTACAGGTACAGCCAAATTTACTAATCAAATCTTTGTATCTATGAAAGAATTTAGTAAATGTTTTAAGTAATTTATGGTAACGAAATCCCTGACTTAATAATTTACCAGTGATACATTGATTACGTTCGTTAAAATCTATGACATCACTACACACATGGGCATAACAAACGAGTTGGGATATATAAACACTGTATGATCGAGCCAAAGGAACATCGCCGTCTAAAAAAGGAAAATTAACAATACGGAATGAAAAATCGTCTCTTTTGTCGTAAATTTTATATGGAGTTTCCCTTTATAAATTGAAATGTCTAAATCTAGAAAAGGACAACTACTTCTGTTTATGTTAGATTTATTTAAAGTAAGTTCCTTTGGGTAAATTTCGTAGTATGTTTAGAGAATTCTTGATTATTTAATGAAAAAATATTTTCAAGATTACGGTAGGTATTGTTGAATGTGTCAACTAAATGTAACAATGGCGTGTCTTTACTGATTTTGGCCATAAACTGTGATTCATAGCAATATAGGAATAAATCTGCTATTAAAGGGATGCAATTAGTGCCCATAGGAATACCTACTACCTGTCGATACACTTTATTGCCGAAACGTACATATTTGTTGTCCAGGAGAAAATTTAAAGCTTCAATCATATCTTCACATTTCCAGTACATGTAAGTGTATCTACCATACTTTCCTTTTTCGTTACATAAAAGGCTTTAAACAAGTACAGCAAATAAATTAGCAATGAGATTTTTCAAAAGACCATTTAATTAGATATAAAAACTTTTTCTTGATAAGATTGTGTGGAAGTGTAGTGTAGAGAGTAGAAAAATCATAACTGTCAACAGAATTAAAAGGACAGAATGTTGAGCCCTATTGTCAATTTGCATCAAAACTGTCAGATGACTTTTTATTGACCTTATTTTACCATTTTTTAAATTTTTTTCCTATTATCTTGGAAAAATTACAATAGACAGACAGAAACTTGAAAAAGCAAAATTGATCAGCAAGACAGAATCTACAAATAAGTCAACATGACCAAAATTGTCAGACAACACTTTATTAGAGTTATTGCCCTTTAATGACGATTTTTACCAGTTTTTTGCGTTTTTGTCTTAATATCTTAAAAACTATAATAGATAGATAGAAACAGATTTTTCCCTTTATTGCCTATTATATTGAAAACTGTTATAGATAGATAGAAACTCAAAATAGCACAAATGATCAACAAGGCCCAAATTTCTTGTTTTGGAGTTATTGCCCTTTAATGATAATTTTTTTACAATTTTTTTACAATTTTGTGCACTTTTTGCCTATTATCTTGAAAACTGTAATAGGTAAATTTATAGAAACTTTGAAAAGGAAAAATTATCAGCAGGATGAATTCTACAAATATGTCAACATTACTGAAATTGTCACTTAACTCTTAATAGAGTTGTTCCCCAGTAATGCTGATTTTACTTAAAAAATGGCCATTGTTGAAGATGCAGGAGAGCGACACAGGCTCTTTAGAACCTCTAGTTTCATGTTTGCCTAGTATTTTGAAAACTATAATAGATAGAGAAAACTTTAAAAAGCAAAAATGATCAGCAAGACAAGTTCTGCCAATAAGTCTCATGGTTTGAAATGGTCAGTCGACTCCATATTAGAGTTATTGCCCTTTGATGACGATTTTTACCAATTTTTTGCCTTTTTGCCTAATATTTTAAATACAATAGTAGATAGATAGAAATTTAAATGAGCAAAAATGAGCAGCAAGACAGGATCTACAATTAAGACAATATTGAGAAAATCGTCTGATGACTCCTTATTGGAGTTATTGCCCTTTAATGACGATTTTTACCATTTTTTTGGCACTTTGCCTTGTATGATGAAAATAATAATAGATAAATAGACACTTTATATAGCAAAAATGATCACCAAGGCAAGATCTACTGATAAGTCAAATTTTGCTGATATAGTTAGTAGACTGTCACTCTTTATAGGAGGGATTGCCCTTTAATGAGGATTTTTTTTACCCTCTTTTGTGTTTTAAGCAATAACTAAAGAAGATAGAGAGAAACCAAACAGACTAAATGATCAGCAATACAAGATCAACACAAATGAAATTTTTGTCATGAATTCTATTCTTGTCTACAATGTTGCAAAGTGTCCTTTGTTGAATATGCACATATATAGACCAAGGTGAGCGAGAGAGGCTCTTCAGAGACTCTAGTTCAATTTTAGATTACATGAGACAACTGCTGAACAAGTTTTACATTGTACCTGTATCTTTGTGAAAAGCTGTTACAGTCATTTTCTATTTAAATTGAGATGTATAATAATTTTCTAACTTCCCTAAATAATTCTTTCTATTGGAGTATCTGTTTAACAACTTAGAAATAGGAAGGGGATTATTTTTACGCTGTGAACATTTTTCAGCAAAATATAGAAATATGCCCACTGTATCATTTGATAACTGTTTATAACCAGTTTGAGTTCCTTCCTTTACTATGATAAGCAAAGTCTTATTTTGAAAATCATTGTAGATGTGTGGTAATGAACATGATAATTCCAATTTGTAGATAAGTAATAATAATAAGTAAATGCAGCCTCTGCAATTTATGTTTCTCCCTAAGTAAACATAAGATTAATGGAAGAATTACATTCTGTTTGTATCATTGAAAAATACATGTTGTATACAGAACAATCCATTAATATCCGAGGGTCGGAATGGGGTTTACAGAAAATAGAATAGTGGGCAAAATGTGCATAATAAAGGGCTAAAAATAAAGATAAGAGATGAATAAACAAAAAAATAAAGAACAGAAAATAATTGGGTGCTGAAATATAAGAATAGAGAATAATGGGCAAAATAAATAAAGAATAGAGAAAAATAGTCTAGAATATCAAAAGAATAAAAAAAATAAAGGACCACCATCCAGACCCTCAAATCCCCTCATATATCCTTTTCCAAAAGATTTTATTTTATCAGATATATTCTATCTTCAGTAATTAGTACTAATTAATAGGTCTATTGATACATTTCTTTTCAAAATAATTATAAAAGGTTGTTGCATGTGTTAACATTTTTTTGGTCAATAAAACCTCACCAATGAGATAAATGTACTATACTTTCAATGTATTCACAATACAATGCATGTGTAACATGGGAACCGACAATAATAAGAATACAGTCATACACGTTCCATGTAGTCTGGATTTTAAGGGTTATTGTATTTGAATAAGATTTAAATCTTTTCAAGTATTTTATTTTATAGTCTTTGCTCTTTTTTGAAAAAATGTAATTTGATCTTGATTTAGTGAAGTTTGTCTCAATGAATTGGCATGTAGTATTTTTTTTTGAACTTTGACTTTAATTCATGACATGTGAAGCGTAACATTTTTTAAAAGTAGTTTACCAAATAATGTCTCATATATGCATGATGTATATTGATTTTGTTGCTGTTAAAAAGATTCTATCTATGAAAACTCTTAGTCTAGTTGAACAGAGAATTTTGAATTTTAAATACCAGTGACCTTGAAAAATTGTTTATTTATTAAGTTATGCAGGACCGAATAACTTCCTCTTCAAACAAAGACATCTGCATTTTTGTACTCGCTAGCAAAAAATAAAACCAAAGTAGAGAGTTTGTGATTTTCTCGCTGTATTGAAGACCCATTGGTGGCCTTGGGCTGTTTTCTGCTCTTTGGTCGGGTTTTGTCTCTTTGACACTTTCCCCATTTCCATTCTCAATTTTATATTATACCCTTTTCACAAATACTGTGAAACGACAATTAAACATTATTCAATTAAATATAAAGGAAATTGAAGAAACTATTTGACAGTATTTATAATTTTGTGTTTTGTGAATGTTTGATTTACCCTCAATTTATATTTTATTTTGACAAGTTCAACTTTAGAAGTAAATTTTATTTTAAATCCACTGTCATGTAAATGTATCTTACTACTTCATAGGAATTCTAGGATAAATATCTAATTTTGTTTTTGTTCTTTTCTGTTTCGATATAAGAAGATGTGGTATGAGTGCCAATGAGACAACTCTCCATCCAAGTCAAAATTTATAAATGTAAACCATTATAGGTCAAAGTACGGTCTTCAACACGGAGCCTAGGCTCACACGAACAGTAAGCTATAAAGGGCCCCAAAATTACTAGTGTAAAACCATTCAAACGGGAAAACCAACGGTCTAATCTACATAAAACGAGAAACACTTATGAACCACATCAACAAACGACAACTACTGAACATCAGATTCCTGACTTAGGACAGGTGCTGTTTACTTATATATGGATATTTTGAAGATTTGGACTCCTAATAATTATTAAACATCACATATCTTCATGTCCATCATTTTATATTGACTGGTTGGTTCTATATAGTCAAATACTTCTTTTTAAATAAACAGACTAATCCTCTTACAAACACATACATTCTTATGGGAAAATTAAAACATTTAACAGTTCCTAACTTCCTAAAACATTTATGTACCGGTAGTCAAACTTCTTAAAAATCATTTAGGATGGAAGACAGTCCTATATTGAGCTGTTCAAACTCGGTAAACACATCAACATCAATGATAAATGTAAAAGTATGTTTATTTTTCAAGAATATTAACTGTTACAAGTTCTAAACTGAATGCAGTTAAGTACTTTTTGTCTTTTGTCTTTAAGTTAGTTGTATATTGTGCTTCTTGCTGATCCAATGAGACGAGCCATTTCTAACTGATTGTTACAGTTTGATCTTATGTTGTGCTGTCACACCACTGTCCCATGTTTAACAAACATCCATATTGAAGACGAGATAGCCAACAAGCATTCTGAGAAGTACATTTGAAATTTGTGTTCAAATATGCTGTTGAAGATTTCACAGATCCTATGAAATACATTTGTACTTTAGAAATTAATGGTAAATGCTTTCATAATTAATAAAAAAAAAGTTGCCATCAAATACTCTTGATGTCGATGTACAGACAACAAATCTGTCATAATAGTTTTGATAGGGTGTTTTCCTACAGAATGTTTTGAATAAACATGCAAAAAGCTCGTTTTAGATTTTCCCACATAAGCTTGGAAATCTTGCATACCTGTCAACTGACCCGTATCCTGCGGGTGTGAACCGAGATTTTCACAACTCTGAGGGGTCACCCGGGATACCCGCTGGGTCGTTAAATAACCCGGGAATTCCGAAAATGACCCGTTTTCAACCAGATTCTTCAGCCTTCAGACTAATTTCATAAGTGATTTTCCTTTGAAAATAAGCAAATTCGTAATTCTTCCTGGACAAGAAGTTCAACTAGCTATGTAAACTCAAATTAAGTGACCCATTTTAGTGCATGGCTTCACTTGACAGCTTTGGTGTCAAACACACTGTTAATTAACACCAATTACCTTAGCTTTAGGTTATAAATAATTTGTGTATTTCAAAGTTGTTTCACAAAAAATTTGAGTTACTTCCCCTTTTTTGTCACCTTTCAAAATATACTCCTTAAATTTATGTTTATTTTTGTAAAAAAGATTAAATCTAAAACAAATTGAATGCAAATACATATTAGAATATTACTTTTCATTATTTTTCTACCTTAGTACAATTAGAAAATAAATAGTTGAAAATTATTTTTTTCATCTCTACTTCCTTTAAATGTTTAACCTTTTTTAGCTCACCGGGGCCCACAGGGCCCCATGTGAGCTTACGCCATCACTTGGCGTCCGTCATCGTCTGTCGTCGTAAACTATTTCAAAATCTTCTCCTCTGAAACTACTGGGCCAAATACCTTCAAACTTTAACTAAATGTTCCTTAGGGTATCTAGTTTATAAATTGTATCCAAGTTTTGATCCATTGACAAACATGGCCGCCATGGCTAAAAATAGAACATAGGGTCAAATGCAGTTTTTGGCTTATATCTCAAAAACTAAAGCTTTTAGAGCAAATCTGACTTGGGGTAAAATTGTTCAATTGGTCAAGATCTATCAGCACCGAAATTATCAGATTTAATCGAACAACCCATTGTTGGGTTGCTGCCACCGAATTGGTAGTTTTAACAAAATTTTGCAGTTTTTGTTATTAATTTGAATATTATTATAGATATATATAAACTGTAAGCAGCAATAATGTTCAGCAAAGTAAGATAATTGTCAATTGACCCCTTAAGGAGTTATTGCCCTTTAAAGACAATTTTACACAATTTGTTCATCAAGTTTGCTAACATTTAAAAATCTTCTCCTCTGAAAGTACTGGGCCAATTACCTTCAAACTTTAACTAAATGTTCCTTAGGGTATCTTGTTTATAAATTGTATCCAAATTTGTATCCATCGACAAACATGGCGCCATGGCTAAAAATAGAACATAAGGGTAAAATGCAGTTTTGGCTTATATCTCAAAACTAAATCTCTTACAGCAAATGTGACATGGGATAAAATTGTTTTAATTGGTCAAGATCTATCGGCCCTGAAATTATCAGATTTAATCGAACAACCCATTGTTGGGTTGCTGCCACCGAATTGGTAGTTTTAACAAAATTTTGCAGTTTTTTGTTATTATTTTGAATATTATTATAGATATATATAAACTGTAAGCAGCAATAATGTTCAGCAAAGTAAGATCTACAAAAAAGTTAATATGACCAAAATTGTCAATTGACCCCTTAAGGAGTTATTGCCCTTTAAAGACAATTTTACACAATTTGTTCATCAACTTTGCTAACATTTAAAAATCTTCTCCTCTGAAATACAGGTGAGCGATTCAGGCTCTTGAGAGCCTCTTGTTTTATTATACTCTAACATCAACAAGTTTAGAGGTAATATATAAAGTTGTACAGATAGATGTACACTGAGTGTCCTATGACTGGTGAATTGATTATATTTAAAAACAAGGGATTATGTCTTGATTTGAAATGTTCAAGTATTTTTTGAAACATTAATCAATCAAAATCATAAGTGCATTGCAGCAATAATAGTTTTAAAATTATTTTCAGTTAATACTTAACCATTGGAACATGTTTTGGAAACTGTTTGTTTTAAAATATAAAAACAAATATAAAAAAACCAAAAAGTCCCCTAGATACTTGAATTCAGCTGGAAAAAAGTTCGTACACGTTATGACCTGAGATTTTATTCTTCAATGCATGACCTGCATTTTCATTTTCATAGGTTGACAGATATGATCTTGTGGCTATTAACATGCAAGTTTTAAAAAAATCTGAATATCTAAGGGATATAACTCTACCTCTAAATTTTTCCTGTACCAGTAAATAAAAAACCAAACAATTGTATAAGTAGTATCCCTGACTGTTTGATAGAAACAAGTGGACATGTTAAGCCAGTAAACCACTGGCCTAAGGCATACATATGACTATTCCATCTATTGACAGAAATATGTCCTACGAATCGGAATGGTTGGCAGAATGGTAATGTCATGAATTTTAATATGGATTAGTTGTATGTAAATAAAAAATGTATGTAAATAAAAATTGGTGAGTCAGAAATGTACTCAAAATTTATTGTTATTTAGATTAAGGTTTACTTGGAAAAGACACACACAACTTTAGTTTAATTAAAGGCATTGTTTGTGAATTTGGCATAATTTTTGGATTCTGTTTTTATTCCAGGTTGGCATGGACAGACAGCATTACATAAAGCTTGTCTCATCGGAGACTACTCAATGTGTTTTATCCTACTAGATAGTGGTGCTGATCCTAATGCTCCAAATGATTTTGATGAAACACCTCTGCATTATGCCTGCAAAAGGGGTGTTCCAACTGTAATACATTTGCTAGTGCAAAAGGGAGGTAACTTGGATTGTGTGGATAAAAATGGAATGAGCATGTGTCATCATGCTGCTCAGACAGGAAGTGTGTAAGTTAAGATGTGCAAGTGAAAATGTAATTTAACTAGTGATTGAGAAATTTTTTTTTTTACTTTGAAAACACAGAGATTAGGTTCATTATCTGTCTTTTTTTCTGGTTGAAAATTTGACAGAGCAACAGTGTGATTGTGATAACTAAACATTTTGTGCAATCTGGTCATTTAAGTCTGATTCATTCTTTCATATGTTATGACAATATCAACTACCCCATTTTTAACATTCGTTAGACTTGATTAGAAGGTGCATACTGAATTTGAAAAAGTGACTTAAATTTCTAATCATTTCACATGTTTTCTTTACTGAGATCAGTAGATGCTAGATCACTCCATGGCAATTATTTTTGAGATACCCAGGATTTGTATGGTTGGCAAGTGTTATATATCAAAGTTGTACATTCAGGCTTAATGTAACTAAACTGTACTCAGTGCTAGTAATTGTTGTACATGTACTCAGCTTTATATTAAACAGCATTATGTCAACTTAGTGTCACCACCGAGTTGCATCAAATAGATCAACATATAAAAGACATTTGTAGTGAAACTTGTACATTTTGATGGAACTTTTAATTAAAATAACTGAATTCATTTACCAGAGAACAATTGTGATCATTTAGAAATAAATCTTTTCATTTTAAAGCTTCTATATAGAGGTATAAGAATGAACTTCTTAAAAGATATTTTCCCTATATATATGATTTTTTCCCTTACAAAAAAAACATAGATTTTAAATGGTAAAAAAAACTTTCTTTATATAAATGACTATGGCACCGTATGGTTTTTTTTGTTTTTTTTTTCTTAAAATGCACAATAAAAGCCAACTGGTGTACTGATATTTAAAAAAGACATTGCAAGAACCTTGTTATAAAGTTCCTATATAGGTTAGCAAATTTAACGTATTTTAGCTTGTAAATTTATGGAATAAGAAAAATCAATTCAGTTTTGAAGTGAAATAAAATTGCTGACGTGATTTTATTTTTCCCTCATGCACATTACCAGATCTTTTCAATCAAACCAAATTTTACTTTCTATTGCAAAACATTCCAGTTTTAGTATATTTTAAAATTGTTTTAAAATTTTAATGAAATTTAAAAAATTTCTCGCTTTGAGTCTAATTTTTCTGGAAAAAAAGCACAGTAACTTTTGTTTTACTTAGTTGTCGGGCCATATATAGTTTTACCCTTATCCGTCATTCTGTCATTCTGCAATGAACAGGCTTGTTTTCTAAATGCCTTCACATAATGAGCTGATTTTTAGTATGTGAGTCGTCTATGATGAGTTACAGATCAAGTCTACATTTGGTTCTGCTCTGCTAATTTTTGCGGAAAAAATGGGCTTGGGACAACATTATGTGAAAATAACAGTTATAGACTTTTTTTCTGAACGCCTTCACATATTGAGCTGATTTTTAGTATGTGAGTCTACTATGGTGAGTTACAGATTGATTTAGTTTGGTTCTGCTCCATTGATTTTTGCTGAAATAATAGGCTTTTGTATTTGAAAATTTGGTGAAAATAATAGTTATACAGACTTTCATTCTCAAATTTTCACTTCTAAAAATGGCTCCAAGCTTTTTTTGAGAAAGGTGCCATTCGTATCGTTTCAACACATCTAGTTTTATTTCTAAAATCTCATTTTGGTCTCTAAAATATCTTATTTTTTAAATGACAATACAGTGTGAAACAGTGTCAACCCCTCTAAGCAAACAAGGTCAATTTTAAAATCAGATGACAGGTCAGGTCCATCAGATTAAACTGCAATTTTGGACATTATTGCTTATATATAGATAAAACTCAATTATAATATCATTGCTTACCGTATATAAAAATTCAACTCAATTATAAAATCAATTCTTATATATATCAAATGCATAAACACAGGTTTCACATTACTTCAGAATCATATGGAGAAGTGACTTCTCTTTTTTAATACTGAACTTTGAATGTTTTACATAGTTTACATGTAAAAGTATTGCCATTTTGATTTTAACATTTGCAATTAATGCAATCAAAATCCTTATGTGACTATCTTGATAGTTTCCAGACCTTATCACTACTTACGAGATAAAAATAACATCATTGCATACAACATTCTATACATTCTATCCCTGTACAAATGATGTCTTGTCAAGAAAATTACATAAGCTGTGCTTGGTGCATATATTTATATGTTCTAAAAATCAATGATGTCACTGATAAAATGATATAAAATTTGAATTATCTTCATTTGTCCATAATTGTAGCTACAATTAGACAAAGGAAGAAATCTCCAATTCATAGTATTGCCTTCCAATGCAATGTTTAATTTCAAGTTCCCTCTGCAAAATGAATGCAATCTTTACACTGCAGTGCTAACCAGCACTTTGAATTAAAGGATTTTTGTAATTTATATACTGATTAACTTTTTATTCAAGATTTATTGTCAAAATGTTAATGTTATTCCAATAAGTTGTCAAAGCAGCTTTTTAATTAACTAGTCTTCATTAATTTTTCGCACATGTTGCTCATACCCACTTTCTTCGGACTGATACTTTTTTTTTAAATGACAATACTGTGGAATGAATATCGACCCCCTTAGCAAACAAGGTAAATTTTAAGATCAGATGACAAGTCCATCAGATTTAAACTGAAATTTTAGACATTATTGAATTGCTTATACATGTATTAAAATATAACTCAATTTTTAAATTATTGCTTATTTAAGGACAAAACATAATTATAAAATCATTTCTAATATATAAATAGACTTATATCAAATGCATAAACACAGGCGATATAAAATTTGAATTATCTTCCTTTGTCCATAATTGTAGCTACAATTAGACAAAGGAAGATATCTCCAATTCATAGTATTGCCTTCCAATACAATGTTTAATTTCTAGTTCCCACTGCAAAATGAATGCAATCTTTACACTGCAGTGCTAACCAGCACTTTGAAATAAAGAATTTCTGTAATTCATACACCGATTAACTTTTTATTCAAGATTTATTGTCAAAATGTTTTATGTTATTCAAATTAATTGTCAAAGCAGCTTTTTAATTGACTGCCTTCATTAATTTATCACACTCGTTGATCACACCCACCATCTGTGGACTGATATAGAAATGACAAAGTACATTGGTCTGTATTGCATGTCTGTCTGATGCATGTGATGATAACTACAACTGGATTGCTTTATTTTCAGCTTTGCTTTGATCTACTTGTACACGTTAAGGCCTAGCTATCCACAAGTCAACAAACAATTCCAGCTTCCACTCCATATAGCTTGTCACTTTGGACATGTAGATGCATTTAGATACCTTTTGAAAAAAGAAGTATGTATACATGGTAAACAATGTTCATAAATCAAATATCAGATGTTAAATGTTATTCTTGTCCAGACATGGGGTCAATTACTTTTGAAAGTAATTAATTACATTCAATTACTATTACAAAATCTTCTATTAAATTACACATTACATTTTACTTTATTTACAAATGTAATTAATTACTTTCCAATTACTATGGAAATGTAATTATTTACTTCTATTACTTTTGAAAGGAAAATTTAGATAAAATATTGAAAACATGCATTTATTCTATGATATGTACATAATATAAGCATCATACAATGCTTTATAGTAATAACAAATGAGATATTGATCTACAGCGACTATTTTCAAATTCAGTCAGTATAAAAGAAGAGTAAAAGTTAGATATCTGGTGTGTTAATATGGGAATAAAGAAAAAAATTATATAAATCTGAAGTGCACTTAATACTTTGTCTATCGGGAATCATTAGGACTAGAGGTCTGGTTTAATTTAATGCTCAAAATGATAAAAAGCCTTATTCAATATTTTGAAAATATAAAAATTTTTTGTAATTACCTATTGAAATTTTATATCTTATTGTATTTTTATATCTTAATGTATTTCATAAAAAAGATACAAAAAGAGAGGCCTAATTTTAATATTTTGAAAAGATTTTTTATTTTGCAAATTTTTTAACATTATTTTTCCTAAAGAAACGATTAGAAAGCCTGACTTTTTATATGACCGCAAAAAAAATTTGCGGTCGTATATTGGTATGACGTTGGCGTCGTCGTCGTCCGAAGACACATTGGTTTTCGCACTCTAACTTTAGTTTAAGTGAATGGATCTCTATGAAATTTTACCATAAGGTTCAATACCACAAAAAGAAGGTTGAGATTGATTTTGGGGGTTATGGTACCAACAGTTAAGGAATTACGGGCCAAAAATAATCATTTTTGTAACTTCCAGACATAACTTGTGTGTTAGAGTATGGATCTCTCTGACATTGTACCACAAGGTTCCATATCACAAAGGGAAAGCTGGGATTGATTTAGGGGGTAATTGCCTCCAAATTTTAGGAATTAGGGGCCAAAAAAGGGGCAAAAAACGAGCATTTTTCTAGTTTCATGACAATAACTTGTGTGTAAGTGTATGGATCTTTATGAAATTGTACTACAAGGTTCCATATCACAAAGGAAAGCTGGGTTTGAGTTTGGGGTAATTGCCCTAAACGTTTAGGAATTTTGGGCCAAAACAAGCATTTTCTGGTTTCAGACAATAACTTGTGTTCAAGTGTACGGATCTCTCTGAAGTTGTACTGCAAGGTACCATACCACAAAGGGAAGGCTGGGATTGAGTTTGGGGGTGATGAATCATAAGGGGGTTCAAAAAATTTGAGGGGGAATTTTTTTTCCATTTTTTTTCTTTAAAATTTTCCATTTTAAATTGGTTATTTCTGATTTATATATAAAAGCAAATAATAATGATATGGTTTGAATAGGTAAATTAAAAATTTTTAAGTTCTTAGACCACATTCATTCTGTGTCAGAAACCTATGCTGTGTCAAATATTTAATCATAATCCAAATTCAATGCTGTATCAAGCTTGAATGTTGTGTCCATACTTGCCCCAACTGTTCAGGGTTGGACCTCTGCGGTCGTATCAAGCTGCGCCCAGCGGAGCATATTATTTTAAAATATACTTTAGTTTTAGATTTTATCACAATAAATTGATTTTAAAAAATCATTTACCTAGGGGTATATTTATCTCTTATTGGCTTAACACCTGTTTAACATGCAAACATAACTATTGTAAAAACAGTCATTATATAGTGTATAATAAAACAAATAGGTTATATTTATTGATTGGCTATGTCCTTTAAAATTTATTATGTTAAATCATTGTCTACCCAAATGTATCTGGTAACAAGCTAATTAAGGTATAAGACAGTGACTTACTAATGGGTTCTTTTTAACACAAATTGTGGCATGTTTCTACTATCTTTTTTTTCTCCTTTTTTCTTTTTATTTCATTCAATACAAAATAAGGAATCTCCCATGGTTCTTTAATTACAGAAAGTATACTGTGTAGGCTTTGCTTTGTCAGCTAACTACATTTACTAAGGTCATGGCTTTTCATAATTTTTTGAAAAACCACAAGATTCAATCTTTCTTATCCAAAATTTAAATGTAATTGAGTTGTAATTGAAAAGTAATTGTCAATTACACACAATTTTGGCTATGTAGTACTTCATTACTTTCAATTACTTGTAATTGAAAAAATGCTCAATTACACATTACATTCAATTCCTTGAGAAATTGCAATTAATTACGGGGAATTTACGGTCAATTACAATTACATATTTCAATTGCCCCATGTCTGTTCTTGTCATGATGGTATCTTCCTGGAATGCCTACATTTTATAAAATAATTCTCCCACAAATAGCAATAAAAAAAAATGAATAGATATATCAGTGAATGGTTGTTGTTTTAGAACAAAATTTAATTATTATATAGTTTAAATGTATAAATTATTTTGCACCTGAAGAATATCACTTTTCAATAAATAATTAAATTGAAATTGAACGGAATAATAAGAAAAATGGTATGAAAACTTAGAATTAGAATAACATAAATTCAATCTAATAGATGAAATAAGTTGCATTTATAGATGTTTCTAAAATTACTGAATTGAAATTTATTTGAGAAGTAATTTTTTTGAAAGATTTGATCATTCATGTTGTGAATTTTGAATATATGTGTGGTTTATTTATGTGTGATTATGATGTCTGTTTTGATATTTTGGTGCTTTTTGACCTTAAGATATATAGCTGTGTGCTTGTTAACATGATCATTGGGGGAGAAATCTGTTTGCACCACAACTCATTAGCGTCAATGATACATTTGCTCCAAAAAATTTAGTACATGATTATGCCAATCTGTAGATTAAATTCAATTTAATTTTTTACCCTATACAATTGAAAGCTGTTTTTGTAGAAATTACCAAAATTAGAAATGATAGCAAGTGACGACACCACTTGAATGTGCCATCAGCAAATACATCTTATGAATCCCAACTGAAAAGTTTCAAGTAATCTCAAAATCAACAATTATAATTTAAATAGATTAAATAAAACAAATTGTTAATACTACAAGTTCATTTATTTTTCTGAAATTCTTTTTAGTTTTTTCCTCTGACCTAGATACAACACCACCTTATATATATCCACTCTTCTGTATGAAGTGATACTCCAATTTATTCCATAAAGAATTGTATTTTAGGTATTGTCCATTTGACTTAGAATTTTTTTTTTAATCCTAATTTTCAAATCAACCATTTTTGTCTCGCCTGCCACAAAAGTCACAGAAAGCGACACATAGGGATTTCTTTTCCGGCGACAGCTGCGGTGATGGCTGCTATGATAGTGATAGATTAATGATATTTTGTACGAAGTTACATTACTATCAGTACATATCAGTTTGACGACAATTTTGAGGACCTGCCCCCTAGGCCATGGTCCAGTGACTTTGATTTAATTAACCATTTATAGATGTTAAGTTTTCTGCTTTAGTTGGTTTGATAGGAAGTACATGTGATAGATCAATGATATTTTGTATAAAGTTGCTTTACGTTCAGTACATATCAGTTTGACAACTATTTTGAGGCCCTGCCCCCTAGGCTATGGTCCAGTGACTTTGAATTAATTACCCATTTTAAATGTTAAGTTTTCTGCAAAGTTCAATGATGGGAACTACTGGTGATAGGTCAATGATATTTTGTATGAAGTTGCATTACTATCAGTACAGAACAGTTTGACGACTATTTTAAGGCCCTGCCCCCCTAGGTCATGGTCCAGTGACTTTCAATCAATTAACAATTTTCAATATTAAGATTTATGATTAAGTTAGTTTGATAAGAACTACTTACAAAAGACAATATTTTCTATAAAGTTACATTGTTGTCTGTGCATCTCAGTTTGTCAACCATTTAGAGGCCCTACCCACTAGTTGGTCCAGTGACTTTGAATTAATTAGCAATGTTGCTGTCCATCAGATTGTCTTTTTCTGAATTTTATGCGAACAGTCGAGACATATCTCTGTGTCAACAGTTTATTTCTTGATGTATGTTAATACGTGATATATAAAAACTCTGACTATTAATTTCTTAATTTTTTATCTGTAATTTAATAAGTTATCCATTAGGTCTCTATATTAATTTTATTTTTTGAAGTGTTAAATACTTGATGGAGTAAGTATAGATGTTTTTTGTAGAAATATTTATGATACTCCATTGATATAGATATTCTGTTGCAGTTGGATGCATGTCTTTAACATGGTTTGGTTTACAGGACATTCAGTCCAATTAACATTCAGTATTTACTGGGCCAAACATAATTCTACAGGACCACCAATAAAGCAACTGAACTCTACAAACATTTTATTAACCGGATTTTTCGAAATAAAAATCGGTTATTGATTTGGGGATGTACGGCGGGCGGGCGGGCAGGCAGGCGGCTGCCAAACAGTGTCCGTTCATTTACATGAAAACGCTTTGAAGAATTTTGTTCAAATTAAGATATGTTGTTTCCTGTGACTAAATGAAGGTCAAGTTCAATTTTCATGATTTTAGCTTTACTCGTTGTTCAGTTAGAGCCCTTTCACAAGAATTCAATTTTTGATGAATCAATCCATTTCTGTACAAAGGGAAATAACTCATTTTTTAAAAGATTTTATAAAGACAGTGTATTAATGATAAATGACATTTTGGATTTTTTTTTTCTTTTCTTTGGTAAATTGTTTGAAGAATTTTGTGGTAGGTTTGTTTGTTATTCTGTATAAACTAATTTTCTGAATGCTATATATGTAATGTTTTTTAGCTCACCTGGTCCGAAGGGCCAAGTGAGCTTTTCTCATCACTTGGCGTCCGTCGTCCGTCGTCGCCCGTCGTCGTCCGTCGTCGTCCGTCGTCGTTAACTTTACAAAAATCTTCTCCTCTGAAACTACTGGGCCAAATTTAACCAAACTTGGCCACAATCATCATTAGGGTATCTAGTTTAAAATTGTGTCCGGTGACCTGCCAAACCAACCAAGATGGCCGCCATGGCTAAAAATAGAACATAGGGTAAAATGTATATTTTGGCTTATAACTCTGAAACCAAAGCATTTAGAGCAAATCTGACATGGGGTAAAATTGTTGATCAAGTCAAGATCTATCTGCCCTGAAATTTTCAGATGAATCGGACAATGGTTTGTTGGGTTGCTGCCCCTGAATTAGTAATTTTAAGGATTTTTTTCCGTTTTCGGTTATTATCTTGAAAATTATTATAGATAGAGATAAACTGTAAACAGCAATAATGTTCAGCAAAGTAAGATCTACAAATAAGTCAACATGATCAAAATGGTCAGTTGACCCTTAAGGAGTTATTGCCCTTTAAAGTAATTTTTACCAATTTTTGTAAATTTTGTAATCTTTACAAAAATCTTCTCCTCTGAAACTATTGGACTAAATTCAACCAAACTTAGCCACAATCATTATTAGGGTCTTTAGTTTAAAAATTATGTGTGACCCAGCCAACCAACCAAGATGGCTGCCATGGCTAAAAATAGAACATAGGGTAAAATGTAGATTTTGGCTTGTAACTCTGAAACCAAAGCATTTAAAGCAAATCTTACAGGGATTAACTTGTTTATCAAGTAAATATCTATCTGCCCTCAAATTTTCAGATGAATTCGACAACTGGTTGTTGGGTTGCTGCCCTGAATTGGTAATTTTTAAGGAAATTTTGCTGTTTTTGGTTATTATCTTGAAAATTATTACAGATAGAGATAAACTGTAAACAGCAATAATGTTTAGCAAAGTAAGATCTTCAAATAAGTCAACATGACCAAAATGGTCAGTTGACCCTTAAGGAGTTATTGCCCTTTATAGTCAATTTTAACAATTTTCATTAATTTGGTAAACTTTGGTAAGTTTTACAAAATGTTTTCCTTTGTAATCTTCTTTTCTGAAACTGCAGTAGAAAATCAATATAGAAAACAATCTACTAATGAACTGGCAATAAAAATAATTGATAATTCTATAACATGAAAAAAACCACATTAATACCTGATGATGGTGTTTCTTTCTTTACATTGAAAATGATGTCACAACTATAATCCCAACAATAGGTCGAATGTCAGATATGTTTCAGTACTTTGGCTTCATTTTCTACAGATTCAAGTGCAAATGATGCTTGAATTCCTACACTAATTTATACAGACTTCATCCCCTTTCACAGGTAATGCCTGCCTCATATTATATTTAAAACTTTAATAGAATATCAGAAATTTTGAGAGAAAATTAATCAACCATGCAAGATCTAAAACTTAATTAATATTGTTCAAATTATCAATTAACTATTAAAAAAAAATTCTCATTAAAAAATATAGTTCTTCATTTTATATTTTATCAGAAGTTTAGGGAAAAAATTGAATTTAATTGTGTCCTTTGTTCTCATTTCCTGGGATAAATCCAATACAAATTAAAGTATTGGTATTGAATTAATATTTAAGAAATATTTCAACCTTACCATTTTCTTCACAAGAAAGAAGACCATATTTTCAGTGTCATGAGTATCAGTCATCATATTTGTTGTACTTTGTTGTTTAAAAGTTGAATACAAAAAAAGATCAACAAAGCAATTCAAAAACCACTTGAATTTTGCAACAACAAATGAGAGTTTTTAACGACCTCAGCTGGCTATACAACCCTTGCACAATCAACTGAAGTTTGCAGAAATCATTAATAGGAAAGATTGCCCTTAAATGATAATTTTTATTACCTTTTGTTTTTTTTGGGGTGTTGCACAACAACAAAACTTCACAACAAACTTTCTCATCACTTCGCATTTCTCGTTAGATAAATTTTACAAAAATTCTCCCCTGAAACCCTGAAACTACTGTCAAATTAAACCAAACTTGGTTTAAATCACCACTAGGATATCCAGGGACCACTATGTATGATGACCCTGCCTGCCAACATGGCACACATGGCTGAAATAAAACATAGGTTTCAAACGCACTTTTTAGTCTTATATCTCTGAAACTAAATGACAGTATAACAGTTGCATTTTTCATGCATCAATTGTAAATAAAAATATCAGGTGAGCGACACAGGGTCCTTGGAGCCTCTAGTTTATGAAGTGAACTCCTTTAATTAGATAATAATCTTTTTATTAAAGGATATATTTCATTACATTTAAAGTTGTTGACATTGATAGATAAGTAGCAGATCTATATTAGTTTGTGACAAATAAAAAAAAATATTTGAAAAATATTTGGAACTATTAATTGTATTTGATTATAATTTGAAAATAGATATACATTGTGTTACATACCATGGAGATTATTTGGCCCGCCCACTCAGTTATGGTCTATTGGCTTTAAAATTTTGATTAAGTTTACATGTATTAGTTTGTATTTAAAGGGAACTACTTATGATAAGTCAATGGTATTTGGTATGCAGTTGTATTAGCATTGGCACATCTCATTTCCATGGAGATTGTTAAGCCATGTACCTTCAGTTATGGTTCATTGACTTTGAATATTTGCCAAACTTACATGTTAAAGTGTTTCTATTTTAATTTCAACATTTGTATTATCAAAATTACAAAAAAGGCGAGACATTCTCTGTGTTAACAGTTTATGAAGGTAGATGTCACAGTTGTTATGTGGTATTTTATTTTTGTTGTGTGTGTTAATGTTTAATTTTTACATGATCCTGTTTGGGGTTCAGATTTGCAAACATCATTTTCATTATTAATTAGATAATAATCTATTTTAAATATTCAATCACAATCCAAATTCAGAGCTGTTTTAAGCTTAAATGTTGTGTCCATACTTGCTCAACTGTTCAGGGTTCGACCTCTGTAGGAAAATCCGGTTTGCTGTCACTTGACAGCCTCTTGTTTTACATTGAGTCCAGTAATAAATTTAACAAAACTAATCTTTGAAGAGTTTTACCTGTTTTGTCCATTGGATATGAAGATTAAAATTTTTAAATGTTTAAGGAATATATGACACTTTCTACTTAATTTTTATACGACCGCAAAAAAATTTTGTGGTCGTATATTGGTATGACGTTGGCGTCGTCGTCGTCGTCCGGCGTCGTCATCATCATCCGAAGACGCATTGGTTTTCACACTCTAACTTTAGTTTAAGTGAATGGATCTCTATGAAATTTTACCATCAGGTTCAATATCACAAAAGGAAGGTTGAGATTGATTTTGGGGGTTATGGTACCAACAGTTAAGGAATTAGGGGCCAAAAAGGGGCCAAAAATAAGCATTTTTGTAACTTCCAGACATAACTTGTGTGTTAGTGTATGGATCTCTCTGACTTTGTACCACAAGGTTCCATATCACACAGGGAATGCTGGGATTGATTTAGGGGGTAATTGCCTCCAAATTTTAGGAATTAGGGGCCAAAAAAGGGCCAAAAAACAAGCATTTTTCTAGTTTCATGACAATAACTTGTGTTCAAGTGTATGGATCTCTCTGAAATTGTACTGCAAGGTACCATACTTCAAAGGGAAGGCTGGGATTGAGTTTGGGGGTGATGAATCATAAGGGGTTAAAAATTTGGGGGATTTTTTTCTTTCCTATTTTCCTTTTTTTTCTTTAAAATTTTCCATTTTAAGTTGGTTATTTCTGTTTTATATTTAAAAGCAAATAATAATGATATGGCAGGAGATACACACCAAACAGGATGTGTAAATTATTATATAATAAGTATTGTGCAATAGCAAGAAATTTTCAATTGCACAGTATTGCACAATAGCAAGAAATCTTCAATTGCACAGTATTGCAAATAGCAAGAAATATCCAATAGCACAATATTGCGCAATAGCAAGAAATTGTCAATTGTACAGTATTGCAATAGCAAGAAATATTCAATTGCACAGTATTGCGCAATTGCAAGAAATATTCAATTGCACAGTATTGTGCAAAAGAAGATACTTTGTATAAATTGCTTATTTCTTGACCAATTTCAATGGGGTTTTATTCTTGACCTCTTGGGGTTCTTTAATATGCTGAATCTAACCGTGTAATTAGTTTTTGGATTTTGGGCCCCATTTTTAAATTGGTCCACATTGAGGTCCAAAGGGTCCAAAATTAAACTTTGTTTGATTTCATCAAAATTGAATTATTGGGGTTCTTTGATATGCGAATCTAACTGTATTTAGATTCTTAATTTTGGTCCCGTTTTTGAAATTGGTCTACATTAAGGTCCAAAGGGTCCAAAATTAAGCTTAGTTTGATTTTAACAAAAATTGAAATCTTAGGGTTCTTTGATATGCTGAATCTAACCATGTATTTAGATTTTTGATTTTTGGGCCCTGTTATCAACTTTGTCCACATTGAGGTCAAAAGGGTCCAAAATTAAACTTTGTTTGATATTATCAAAAATTGAATTATTGGGGTTCTTTGATATGCCGAATCTAACTGTGTATTTAGATTCTTAATTTGTGGTCCCGTTTTCGATCTATATTAGTTTGTGACAAATAAAAAGAAAAATATTTGGAACTATTAATTGTATTTGATTATAATTTGAAAATAGATATACATTGTGTTACATAGTGTTGTTCGATGATCGGAATAAGTCGAAATCAGTTGGTTGGGGCTGGCGATGTCGATAATCGATTGGGGTTTTGTTCAATCGATTGTCGTTATAGTTTCCGGACTTTTAACATATCAACTTCCGGTCTGTTTCCGGTTTGCATTTTACATGCGCAGTCAAACAAATTGTAACGAAAAATATCAGTCGATGACAAGAAAAATGTCAAACATCCTATAATTAAAGACATAGCCATTTTTTTTTCTTTACAAACTTTGTAAAAGCATTGACTTTATAGACTGATCGTATGTTATTTAAAACAAATGACTTTTTATGAAAGGTTACTCAAAACAAAAGCGTACATGAAATCATTCTGATTTTAGACAAAATTAATATTTTGTTACATTAGAACGTGGTGCAAATTGCCTTTTATTAATGTTTCATTCATTTCTTGCGTCAAAAACGTCATATTCCTTTCCAAATTGCTTGTCAAACATCGTTTATTTTTTGTAAATTTTCCCGGTTTGTTCGCCATTGAAAAATATACAAATAACGGATCGGGTACGGATCAACTATGTAAGAATTCTGCATTCTTGCATTTTTTACAGACGCACGAATGATACCTCTGACAGAAGAATAATGATGTCAAAAGTGAAAAATAAGCATTCTGCACGAATTAATAGACATTGGTTGGATTCCCTTAGTTAAATGTATATATTTCAATCCAAATGCATTGTTTTATTTTTTGATTAATTTTAAATTGCTTAAAGTTGAATACTTTATATATATTTTTTTAATGAGAAGCATTCAAATTGTTATACAGCTATGTATTTGAAATTATAATGTGAGTTATACCATTGAAATTTAGAAATTTTATTGTCATTGTTGGTAATAAATGTTGTAATTATAAGACAAAATATGTTCAATCTGAATCTGGATTCTAATTGATTCACTGTTTTTAATTGCTAAATAAAATATGAAAAGGAAACAAAAGATCAACTATAAACATAAAAAACTCTGCAAAGCTATGAAATATACTCATTAGACATGTACAATGTGACTAAATGCATGATTTCATTTTAAAAAGGGCAAGGTATAATAATGCGATTATAACCGATAGTCAGTTGGTTGCTGTCAACCGATAGTAATAGATAATCGGTTGGCAATTTCAACCGATTATCCAACACTAGTGTTACATCATATCTAATTTTAGAGAACTATTTTTAGTGATTAAATCATATCTAATGTTAGAGTACTATGTTAAACCATATTTCTGTTCAAAGGGAAATAACTCAAACTTATTCCATGAACCAGTAATGATAACATCAAAATTTCTTTGTTTCGCCTTGACGGAGTCAAAAAGCGAGACATAGGTATGCTGTTTCTGGCGGCGACGGGGGTGGTGGCGTCAACAATGTATTAGTTTGTGATTAGGTCTAGTTTATGGTGAACCACTTGTGGTAGGTCAATGATATTTGGTATGCAGTTGTATTAGCATTGACACATCTCATTACCATGGAGATTATTTGGCCCCACCCCCTCAGTTATGGTCTATAGACTTTGAAACTTTGCTTAGTTTACATGTATTAGTTTGTGATAAGGTCAGTTCATGGGGAACCACTAGTGGTAAGTTAATGATAATTGGTATGCAGTTGTATGAGTGTTGGCATATCTCATTTCCATGGAGATTATATGGCCCGGCCCCCTCAGTCATGGTCTATTGACTTTGAAACTTTTGCTTAGTTTTCATGTATTAGTTTGTGATAAGGTCAGTTTATGGGGAACCACTAGTGGTAGGTCAATGATATTTGGTATGCAGTTGTATTAGCATTGGCATAACTCATTACCATGGAGATTATTTGGCCCCGCCCACTCAGTTATGGTCTATTGGCTTTAAAATTTTGATTAAGTTTACATGTATAAGTTTGTATTTAGGTTTGTTTAAAGGGAACTACTTATGATAAGTCAATGGTATTTGGTATGCAGTTGTATTAGCATTGGCACATCTCATTTCCATGGAGATTGTTTAGCCATGTACCTTCAGTTATGGTTCATTGACTTTGAATATTTGCCAAACTTACATGTTAAAGTGTTTCTATTTTAATTTCAACATTTGTATTATCAAAATTACAAAAAGGCGAGACATTCTCTGTGTTAACAGTTTATTTTAAGTCATGTTTGTTGTGAAGATAGATGTCACAGTTGTTATGTGGTATTTTATTTTTGTTGTGCGTGTTAATGTTTAATTTTTACATGATCCTGTTTGGGGTTCAGATTTGCAAACATCATTTTCATTATTAATTAGATAATAATCTATTTTAAATATTCAATCACAATCCAAATTCAGAGCTGTTTTAAGCTTAAATGTTGTGTCCATACTTGCTCAACTGTTCAGGGTTCAACCTCTGTAGGAAAATCCGGTTTGCTGTCACTTGACAGCCTCTTGTTTTACATTGAGTCCAGTAATAAATTTAACAAAACTAATCTTTGAAGAGTTTTACCTGTTTTGTCCATTGGATATGAAGATTAAAATTTTTAAATGTTTAAGGAATATATGACACTTTCTACTCAATTTTTCAATGAGTTGTTATTTTCTAAATTTTTCATGTGAAAGTTTTCTGATTAGATGTGTCTTGCCTGTGACAAAAAATTTTCATACAAACCTTTGGTTGGGGGGCATATTTTAAAGTGAACGCTGTTAGCATAACTATTCAGTTGAAAATTTTAAGAACAAATCTTCATTCATACGTATAGTGTATTCCATTTTAAAAAAAGGATATCAGATTTGATGATAACTTTTATTTGTGATAACATTTTTTATGGTGTTGTATCATGAAGCAACATTTTTTTTTATGTGTTTTGATTTTTTAAATAGTCTTATTATTATTTATTTTTTTAAACAACAGATGAAGATAAATCAGTGAGAAAGTTTCCTGCTTTTATAGAATTCCTTACAATTTAAAATGCTAAATGTTATTTTTAGAAAAGTGATCTGAAACAAGCTGATGCTGATGGAAACAATGTTTTACACATTGCTGCCAGAGAGGGACACCAGGGATATGTTGGGATATCCTGAAAACTACATGCGGTCAAGTCATACATGCTGAAAACAATGATGGCTATACACCAGCAGATCTGGCATCTCAAAGGGACAAGTATGGGTTAGTATGTCAAAGTTAAAACATGTGAAAATGGATTCTAAAAACTTTGATTGATTGGTGTTTAATGCTACTTTCGGCACTGTTGGCTATTTCCTGACAGCCAGTATTTATTGGTGGAGGAAGCCAGAGAAAAATACCTACGTTTGGAAAACTGACAATCCAAGTCAATTAAGATTGGATTCGAGCGCACCCACCACATTCGGGACTCAACCTCACAACCTCAGTGTTGACAGGCTAGTGATACAAAAGTTGAACTACTTAAACCACTCAGTCACTGAGGCTACAAAAAAGTAGAAAGATTTGCACTCAGCAGATTGTATTGGGGATAAGATCATGTGCATAGAAATTAAAAATTTGGTGTGGAGAAATTATATAATTCTTCATCAAAGTTTTCTTGGCTGCTATGAAAAGGAGTGATTTAATATTTGGATGCAGCTTTATAATGTTGAGTTGTAGAGAGTAAGGAATATTTACATCTGCAGGGTATCCACTTCCTGTTTCCCGATAGTTTGAAATTTTAAAACAGTCTTTGTACAAGGAAACATTTCGTCAAAGTTTTCTCTGATCCTATCGCAGGGATTGATTTAGTATTTGGTCTGCAGCTTGATAATGTTGAGTTGTATCGAGTAAGCAATATTTACATCTGCCATGTATCCACTTCCTGTTTCCCGATAGTTTGAAATTTTACAACAGTCATTGTACAAGGAAAGTTTTCGTCAAAGTTTTCTCTGCTCCTATTGAAGGGAATGATTTAATATTTGGTCTGCAGCTTGATAATGTTGAGTTGTACCAAGTAACTTATTTAATATTTGCCGTGTATCCACTTCCTGTTTGCCAATAGTTTGTAATTTTACAACACTCATTGTACAAGGAAAATTTTCGTCAATGTTTTCTTGGAAAGTTTTCTCTGCTCCTATTGAAGGGAATGAGTTAATATTTGGTCTGCAGCTTGATAATGTTAAGTTGTAGCAAGTAAGCAATTTTTACATCTGCCATTTAGCCACTACCTGTTCCTGTGGATAGTTTGAAAATTGAAAGTTAGAAGTTTGAAACATGCATTGTATAAGAAAAATTTTCGTCAAAGTTTAATTGGCTTCAGTGAAAGGGAATGGTCAGTTTTGCTCCAGTATATTATGTTACCTCAATCAATTAAATGCAGCGATGCAGGTCCAGACCCTATATTGGTCTTGTTTTCTTATAGACTTAATTGACACATTTTTGTGTTTGGTCAAAAACTATAGAAGATAGAGAGAAATTGTAAACAGAAAAAAATTATCAGCAATACATGTTCCTTAATAAAAATCTATAGGCGCTAGGTTTAACATGTAAATTGCAAAAATGATCAGCAAAATAAACAGTAACTAAAGAATGTACATATGAAAGACCTAATGAGCCAACGGACAATTTTTTCACCAGGTGAGCGATACAGGCACTTGTGTGCCCCTTGTTTCCTGAATCCACAGAAATTGTGCAAATGTAAGCATACCTGCCAACTTTTCAAAATCTCCATGGGGGATTTTAAGTGTAAGAGGACATGTCCTCTTATATTGTCATAAGTGTTTTTAATCAACTGCAATATTGTTTGAATGAGTATATATGTGCTTGAATACACTTAATTCATTGCAGTGCCTGTTATGAGGTGTTGAGTTTATATGATAAAGAATTTCAAAATTCATGTCAACACCTCTCATGGGGGAAATCCGCTATAAATCGTGAAAGTTGGCAGGTGTGTGTAAGTAATTGAAATTGTATTATTTAGTTTGTTGATTTGTTATTATTTTCATGATTTTGGAACCACTAAATAGATTTTTGTTATTCCAGACACAAAGTTATAGCCCCAATCCTACGAGATCTGAAGAAACACAAACCTTTAAATTTCATGGTGACCGATCCAAGATGGTTATGGTACTGGACATTACTAAAACCTTTCTTGATTTATCTGTTCCTCCTGATATTGATAACTATTTTTGATGCAGCGTATGGTGAAGGGTACCAGGGTTTCATAATGATAGTGGGAGTATGTTATCTCTTGTGGACAATGTCAAAAAACATCCATAGACTTGATCATATAAGCAGGTGGGTATAGTAAATGGTGGTCAGTGATTACCATGGAAACTTAGAGGAGCATTACAAATATTTTACATACAAACAGCTGTTGAAAGCACTCAAAGAGTTGATCATATGTTTAGGATGATAAACACAGAATTCATCTTTCCTGCTATTAGATATTAATAAATTGGTTGCAGTAAAAAACTGTGATTTCCAAGTCAAGAAGACCCCATAATACACCATATGAATTAAATCCTGTAATTTCACTCCTCTGAATTATGACCCTAATTGAAATTTTTTTTAAAACTACTACCACCATTATAGAAAACCAAAAAGTCAAAAACTTAATTGCACACATTTCAGAAAAGAGAAAGCTTTGCTTCACGTCTCAGTTAATTAACCGGATTTTCAAAGGAAATGTCGGTTATTAAAATGGGGATGTAGGGTGGTGACTGCCAAACAGTGTCTGCACAATAACATGAAACGCTTTAACAAATTTTTTCAAATTTAAATATGTTGTTTCCTGGGACTTAATGAAGGTCTAGTTCAATTTTCAAGATTTTAGTATTTCTCCTTTTGAGTTATCACCATTTTAATATCCAAAAGTGGAATTTTAAATATTTTACTCTTGTTATCATGTTATGATTTGTCTTATCTCACAATAAAATTGGAGTGACAGATTTATTTGAAAATTATCTATTTCCTAAGTGGTAATGATTATAAGCTATATCGTTAGACATTTTGAAGATTATTACATTATTAATTATTATATATGTAATGTTAGAGTACTATGTTAAACCATAGTTCTGTTCAATTAGATCTGGGAAATATTTTAGCTATGATAATCATTAGAGTGACAGATTTATTTAAAAATTTTCTGTTTCCTGATAAGACCTGTAGGACTGTATATATAAAGTTTGAAACTTACTAGTAGGACTGTATAAATGAAGTTTGGAATTTACTGTTCATTATTAGACATTTTGTAGATAATTTAAAAGTGTCCCTAAATCATATATATTCTTACCCCCATCCCCCTTCAATTTGAGAATGTGCTTTTATCTTGTAAACGGTTGAGATCCCCACCCCTAAACCATATAATTATATTCTTGTATGGGACAATAAAACAAATCAAATGAAATATTGGGATAGTCCTATGGTTCACCCCTACCCCCCTTTTTTTTGAAAACTTGTAAACGGTCAAGATCCCCACCCTGAAACCATATATATTCTTGTATGTTACAATAAAACAAATCAAATGAAATAAAAGGTGAGTCCCCTGGGGTCACCCCCACCCCATTCTGTTTGAGAACTTGTAAACGGTCGAGATCCCCACCCCTAAACCGTATATATTCTTGTATGGGACAATAAAACAAATCAAATGAAATATAGGGGAAGTCCATTGGGGTAACCCCCACCCCCTTCTGTTTGAGAACTTGTAAACGGTTGAGATCCCCACCCCTAAACCATATATATTCTTGTATGGGACAATAAAACAAATCAAATGAAATTCAGGGGAAGTCCACAGGGATAAACCCCACCCCCTTCTTTTTGAAAACTTGTAAATGGTTGAGATCCCCACCCCTTAACCATATATAATCTTGTATGGGACAATAAAACAAATCAAATGAAATTTAGGGGAAGTCCCTGGGGTAACCCCCACCCCCTTTTTTTTGAAAACTTGTAAACAGTCAAGATCCCCACCCTGAAACTATTGTTCTTCTTGTATGTTACAATAAAACAAATCAAATGAAATAAAAGTTGAGTCCCCTGGGGTCACCCCCACCTTTTTCCTGTTTAAGAACTTCCAGAAACCATATATATTCTTGTATGGGACAATATATCAAATCAAATGAAATATAGGGGAAGTCCACTGGGTAAACCCCAACCCCTTCTTTTTGAAAACTTGTAAACGGTTGAGATCCCCACCCCTAAACCATATATATTCTTGTATGGGACAATAAAAAAATTTGTAAGGGTTCCGCGGAACCCAGTGTCTCGCCTACTTTTGCTGTTAATGGCAGGCTCAACAAAAATGAGGAAAAAAATTAATAAAAATATTTCTCTCTATACCATCTATTGATTGTAAGTAGCTTCTGTCCAAGTTTGGTAAAAATCCAGGATAGTTTATGAATCTAATAAATGTTTTAAAAACTTAAACTGCAGACTGTATGTAATGTTAACTGGAAGAAAAACTAAGTCCATTTATAAGTAAAATACGGAAAAAATGGAACAAAATTTTAACAAAATTTCCTTCTAGATACTAGCTTTTAATCATAAACAAGCTTCTGTCCAAGTTTGGTACAAATCCAGGATAGTTTAAGAAAGTTGTTAAAATCTTAAAACTTTAACCACAGAGTGAATGTAATGTTAACTGGCAGAAACACTAAGTCCATTTATAAGTAAAATACGGAAAAATGGAATTTTTTTACAAAATTTACTTCTGGATACTATCTTATGATCATAAACAAGCTTTTTCCAAGTTTGGTAGAAATTCAGGATAGTTTAAGAAAGTTATTAAAATTTCAAAACTTTAACCACAGAGTGAATGTAATGTTTCCTGGCAGAAAAACTAAGTCCATTTATAAGTAAAATACGGAAAAAATGGAATTTTTTTTTTTACAAAATTTACTTTTGAATATTATCTTATGATCATAAACAAGCTTCTGTCCAAGTTTGGTAGAAATCCAGGATAGTTTAAGAAAGTTATTAAAATTTCAAAAACTCTAACCACAGAGTGAATATTTGTGGACGACGACAACTACGACGACGACGCCGACGACGGAATGTAGAATTGCTATGCCTCGCTTTTTCGACAAAAGTCGAAGGCTCGACAACAAATCAAATGAAATTTAGGGGAAGTCTACGGGGGTAACCCCCACCCCCTTTTTTTTGAAAACTTGTAAACAGTCAAGATCCCCACCCTGAAACCATATATATTCTATTAGTTAGATAATACAACATCGAGGTACAAAGGGTCCTAAATTAAACTTTTGTTTAATCAACAATTGAATTCTTGGGTTCTTTGATATGCTGATTTTAACAATGTTTGAGTGTTGAATCATATCTAATTTTAGAGAACTTAGTCATCACTGGTTGTTGTTATTATATTATTGATTATAATTTGAAAAAATACATCATATCTAATTTTATAGAACTTAGTCATCACTTCACTGGTTTATTGTTTACAATCATATCTATTTATCCAGTTTGAGTTTTTTCCCTTTGCACAGAAAATATATGGATAAAATTAAATTGTGTTTCAATTCAACTTAAATTAAATATAGGGTTCTTTCAAATACTGAATCTAAACCTGTATTTAAATATTAGATTTTTGGGCCCAGTTTTCAAGTTGGTCCAAATCGGGGTCCAAAAATTAAACTTTGTTTGATTCACAAAAATTGAATTTATGTGGTTCCTTGAAATGCTGAATCTTACCATGTATTGAGAGATTTTGGATTGTGAGCTCCTTTATCAAATTGGTCCACATTGTGGTCCAAAGGGTCCTAAATTAAACTTTTGTTTGATTTCATCAAAACTTGAATTTTTGGAGTTCTTTGATATGCTGATTCTGACAATGTACTTAGATTTTGGATATTGGACCATAATAGGTAAATGTCCAATTTCAAATATTTCAGTTCTTTAACCACATTCATTTTGTGTCACAAACCTATGCTGTTTCAAATATTCAACCACAATCCAAATTCAGAGCAGTTTTAAGCTTAAATGTAGTGTCCATACTTGCTCAACTGTTCAGGGTTCAACCTCTGCAGGAAAATCCGGTTTGCTGTCACTCTGACAGCCTCTTGTTTTTACATAGAATGAACATGTAATGATGCATCCTGTAGTGAAGATTAGCATCCAGTCATATTGTGCTTCTTTGGATCTGGTTAGATTTTTACATCCAAGTTCAAATCACAAAAAACTGTATGAAATATAATCATGTAAACTTATGTATCTTAATGTTAAACAAATTAATGGTTTTTATAACCTCTCCTTCCCCCACCAATTGAGATGTTTGGGGGTAAAATAAAGTTGAAGCAGGCAGTATCTGTCCTCCTCTGCAGACAGCTCTCATTGTTCTAGTTTATTTCTGCTTTTGTGAGACGAATTGTTTACACATATTGTGCAGAAAAAGGTGATTGAAGATTACCCTTGTTTTAGATTCTACTATTTAAATCCATTGAATAATATCAAAACTGTAGATAACATTTAAAGGTATGGCATAGATATAATATTAACGAAAACACACACACACAAAATGATAACAGTACTATAATTATATATGTTATTTTTTTGGTTTTTCAGAATGCCTAATCCAGTATTTGCTGGAGCATTTGGTGCTGGTTTAGTACACACAACTGCACACTACTGGTTATATCTCAGTCCTCGTATCCTTTATTTAATCCAATACATGGTGACAGTTAATATAGTAACTAACCTATAGTCAGTTATTGTTGTAGGTAATTGTATGCAAACTGTGTAGATCTTTATTGTTTCAACCAAAAAAGCCAGATGAGTAGGTTACTGTGGATTCAATATTATGTGGGGATACCAATTTTAGTGGATTTTCGTGAATACAGTTCCACCACAAATTAAAATGTTCAACAAAGTACAAATTTCTATAGGCTTTTATGCAGACTGTTGTAAAACCACAAAATCAAAGATCCATGAAAATACATTTTTCTTAATCCACAAAAAAATGGTACCCAGGAAGATACTGTAAATTCTGAAATTATTGCGATGTTTTTAATAATGCCACTGGGTGAGTATCGCAACAATAAGAACTTGCATTCTGATAACTGAAACATAACCCTGTATGCCATTTTTCGAAATTGCAATAATTTCTGAATTTACAGTAAATGAATCCACATTATTATGTTTCTCCCCTAGTCATATGTAATTACTATGTTGTTGCTAAATTTACCTGTATTTTGTTTCAAAGTCCATCAAAGTTCTAAAACCCTTAAATTATCCTCAAAAGATGTCAGAATTAATGATCTGGAAACCACAAAGTTTGTCAGACATGACCTTATCTGAAACAGAAAGGTCAATGACTAAAATGGTATTAGGGGTTTAAAAAAAAGTTACAGAAATTATTTATATTATTGAGATCAGGTTTATTAATCACCATCTTGCACTAATATTGTTTGCACTGATTTTCTGTTTATAAAACTGTCACTCAGTATTGTATGATAATCGAAAGTGCTCTTAAAATAAATGTTTTTTATGCCCTTGGAAATATTTGCTAATGATCACTATTTTTTTCACACCAGACAGGAGAATATATTGATCAAGTTCAGATTGGTCACAATAATGATTTAAAAATCAAAACAGCTTGAACTTTAATAAATCAATTATGTAGAAAAAAAGTTTTTCATGATTTAAACTTTGCTTTATTTACTATGTAATATGCATGTGTCCTTCACAAGTTAAATAAAACCTTCATTTACTGTGTAATATGCATGTGTCCTAACTAAATGAGAAGCTTAATCTTAACATGCCAAATTGAACAAGTAAAACAAGTATTGGTCATGTTTAAACAGTTTTACAGGATATTATATTGAAATGGTGATTTCCTGCCATTTGATGAGAACAAATCCAGTATAAGATGAATCCAGTTTCATATATAATTTATGATTAACTTGAAACTTCTGTTTTTGTTTTGTTTCTTAAAATCAAAAGTAGCATGGTTGCTATTTTAAGTCATTAAAATCATTTTGATTCTAAAGCCTTGCATTTTTTTTTACAAATCTTCTGATTTGACAGTTCAAAAACAATTATCCTACCGGTAACTTCAAAGTTCTCTAAAATGACTGAAACTGTAAAAATACTTTTCCAGACGGTTGATCAGAATGTTAGTAAAATCATGATTGAAAATATAACACAGATTTTGTTGCCGGTTAAAGAATCTTAGTTATTACTGAAAATTTAGGAATTATTGTGTGCATTTATTATTGCGAATCCTTGACCTCTGGACAAAATGTCATATCTAATTAATGCGATTGCAAAAATTTGATGAAGGAACATCACTACTGAAATTATGAATGATACAGTGGCATTTTCTGCATTGAAAAGAATATTGCAATAGTTTCTGAATTAACAGTATGCAATAGTTAAAAACCTGATGAGACAAAACAATTCTTATCTGGGTGTTGATAATTACAACCACATATCATCCATTGACTATTTTGGGATACCATTATTTTACCAATTGGCTTCTATAATCAGGTTTTTGCCAGAATAAAGAAAAACATTCTACAGTGCCTGATTTAAGGTATTAATAAGGTGAATTCATGGATCTCAATTATCAGGTTTTCTACACAATGCTATTGTAAAATATCAGCTGGGAGCCACATTGTGAACCTTTTCGTCGAATGAGCATAGCAAACGATCTAAAAGCCTTCACATTGTGTCGAGTGGCTGATATTTTAAGATATCTATATGCAGAAAATCCAATTATTTGTTTATCATACCATTTCTGGTCTCTGCAGCCATCCTAAGAGAGTTTTACGATTGACAAAAGTAAGCTTGATAACATCTCCTTACACATTGTGACATCACTTATAACTTCTCCTCAGTCATTGTGACATTGATGACAATGCCTGCTTATGTCTCAGAGCCGTGATATGAGAATTATAGAGAGACTAAGAAGGGTAATATATGTGAAAAAAGGATGATAATTGCTTATGCCACTGTATCAGTGCCTATACATGTTATGTCAGAATTTATTATAACAATGTAGCAATAAAACTTTTAAAAATTCATTTCCAATATTGCACAAGTCAATCATTTTAGTGTGTCTTCTTGTAATTTGCTATTTATCAGATGATTAGTTTCATATTCTGAATTTGTTGTTATTTATTCATGATAACATAAACTTTGACCTTAACCTTTTGTCAGTTACTGGAAATTACACAACTTTAAGTATCCTATCTGTAATAATAATGATAATTACATATTATATGTATTATTTATTATTAACAAGAAATCCAGGTAAGCAGATGATATATTTATGTAATCATACACAATTTGGACGTTTCAGAAATTAATGCATTCTGGGTGATATTTTCAAAAGGGTACATCAAGACGTTGTGATTGGTTTAAAATGTCCAAAACAAAGGAAATTCAACGATGTGGCTTAACGTTATTTTCATTTTGTGAACAATCAATGAGATTACCCAAAGTCCTTTAGATTCTGAAAAGGCGAATTGGTATACAATTGACTTATGGTCTGGTGTTTCTTTTTTGCATATGTCCATTGTCCTTGACCTTTTTTTTATAGTTCAGTGACTGCTTATAATTATTATTATTATTATGATTTGGTCTGTTTAATTATTCAATGTTAAGTTTTCCTGATTAAATCAACTTCTCAGATAATATTAGCAATAGTTCCACTATATTTGGATTATAGATTGATTGTAAGGTGTATTTGTCCATTTGACAGGTTCATGTGACCATGACCTTATTTTAAGATTCTTACTATTTTTGTGATTGCTCAGATACTATCTGGTAAGCAATTGGTCAAGTATATTTGTTATAGATAGCCTTTGCCATATTTGTATTACCTTTATGGAACTTTTGGTTTTCTATATTCTTCAATATAAAAATGTGGAGATGTGGTATGATTGTCAATGAGACAACTATCCACCAGAATTAAAATGAAGTGGTAGTAAGCAATTGTAGACCACCATATTGGCCTTCCAATTATTTTGATTTGAGAGGTACTGATAAGTCTTGGTTAGAAGAGATGGCATCTTGCGTACCAAAATTATAAGCCTGGTATCTTTAATAAAACTTTATTGTTTATTGGATGTAAAAATGATGCATTGTAGGATAACATCATTTCTTAATACATGGCAGGAAATATTTTTATAGCCATGAATTTGTTAAAATTATTTTAAAATTTATGCAAAATGCAATTTTCAAAAAGAATATAGCAATAATAATCTTAATCTTACTGATTTAATTCATGAGACAATGGTCCAGTTATGATCCGATCGATATATTCATTGTTCATTTGTCACAATCAAAAGTTAGATGTAGGGAAGCAAATTCTACTGACATGAAGAGGAGGTTTGGCCAGGATGCCAGGCTAAGATATCAGTAATAGGTCAACTATATTCTGTGTAAAGCATGTCTTACCCCAACCGTTTAGGGTTTGACCTTAACTTTTTTAACAATTTGCCCTTTGGGCAAGCAACCTTGATCCGAAAAAGTTTATGTTATAACATTGTCTGTCTGTATGTCCGTATGAGCATAAATTGGTTTCCATTCTCTAACTTTAGTTTACCGCAACCAAATTTTCTAAATTTATACATAATGCTTATTAACACCAAACACAGATCAAGTTCGAGTTCGGGTGGCGTCATTTTCAATGATCTTGAGTTATGTCCCTTTATAATTGGAAAAAATGGTAAATTTGCCGTTTCCATACTCTAACTTTAGTTTGCCTCAACCAAATGTTATGAAACTTATATACAATGCTAATTGCTACTATACTCAGATCAACTTCGAATTTGGGCGTCGTCACTTCCTCCATTTTTGAGTTATGTCCCTTTATAAAATGGAAAAATTGGCAAATTTGCTGTTTCCATACTCTTAACTTTAGTTGCCTCAACCAAATGTTATGAAACCTATACACAATGCTTATTACCACCAAACACAGATCAAATTCAAATTTGGCGGTGAAGTTTACACTGTTTTCGAGTTACCCCATTACTGTTCGTTATTGAACAATGAGTGCACTCCAACACCCAAGCAATATCTAATGACAGCATACAAAAACAAATGTCATTAAGTTTCAGAGAAAACAAAAAGTCAATAGGTATGAATTAGTACATTGACCTTGCATATTTCCAATTGGGAGCACCTGTGTCCCATGGATACATTCTTCTTTTATTTATTGTCTATTTTGTCATGAAATATTTGTCTGTCCTGTACAGTATTTACAAATAATCCAATCTACATCATCTATTTCCCTCAAAATATATTTCGAGGATTCAATAAATTTCATATCCCTGTGTTTCATAGTTTTATTTTTTTTGTTTCATCATTTTCAGCTTTCGGTTTTTCCGGCATTCCCCTGAAAAACGTCCCAGAGCAATTTTAAATCACAAAGGCTCTGGAATTATATTTTGGAACAAAATTTGCTCTTTCCACTAAAAAACAGTAGAAACACGATAATTTTCCTGGACCCCTGTTTTTAATCTGGGATTGATACTGAAACTGCTGTCAGATATTTTTTACCAACAGAAACTCTTTCCTTAAATAAAACATTGCTAAACATTGAGAAAGCTCATAAATAAATATCAGGGTTAAATTTATTTAAATATATATATTTTCTAATCTTCTTTTATTTCACTTTTGTTCAAGGTTTTAAAAATTGACAATATTAAGGAGAATTCGAATTGTTATCAATATTACGTCTCAGATTTTCCTATAATTGCTAAGGTATAATCTGATTGGTTCATCAAAAAATGCATTAACAACAGAATCATACTCTGTTTGGCCAATATGTTTAATATGCCTTTAGTTAGGAATGGCTGATTGATATGATAGTCTATTGATAAAAAGAGAATTAATTTACATATACTGTATAATTTTTTGTGCTTTATTAACAACATAACCATAAAAATTAGGATGTGATATCCTGTTTTTTGTCTCGAGACATAGGGATAGTGATCTGGCGGTGGCAATGGAGGTGTTAACTTATTAATTAAAAGCTAAATATTTCAGAAGGTAGAAGACCTGGATGCTTCATACTTTGTATATAGATGCCTTATGTTATGAAGTTTCTGTCTGTCCATTGTCCTTAACCTCATTTTCATGGTTCAGTGACTACCTGAAAAAAAGTTAAGATTTTTTTGTAATGTTAATTTCTCTCTCATTATTAGTATTACAATAACTATATTTGGTTTGAGTACCTTGCAAGGTCCTCATGCCTGTCAGACAGTTTTCACTTAACCTCGACCTCATTTCATAGATCAGTGAACAAGGTTAAGTTTTCGTGTCAAGTACATATTTCAGATACTCTATGCAATTGGTCTACCAAATTTGGTTTATGTTATGATTGTAAGGTGTACCTTGTCCAACTGGCAGGTGTCATCTGACCTTGACCTAATATTTATGGTTCATTGGACAATGTTTAGTTTTTGTGGTTTGGTCTATTTCTCAGATATTATCAGCAATAAGTCAATTATATTTGGTGTATGGAAGGATTTTATGGTGTACATGTCTGTCTAGCAAGGTTCATATGACCTTGACTTCATTTTCATGGTTCATTGATCAATATTAGGATTTCGTGGTATGATCTGTTTCTCGGGTACTATTAGCGATAGAACTAAGTATAAGTCAAATTGGAATTTGGGAACTATTTTGAAAGGTGCGACTTTGTCTATTCCATTGTGGATAGTTGAGTATGTACAATAAGGTTTTTATCTATATTTATTTAGGTGTAGTAACACAGTCCAAGTTTGATTCAGTCGGTAACAGGAGGATGACCATTGTAGATTTGTGTATACCACAGCAAAAATTGGACGACTATTGTACATTTTGTGAGGTAAGACATTTTTGCTATGAAAGAAGGGAAGGATGGATACTGTTAATTCAGAAATTGTTGCAATGTTTTTATTAATGCTAATAATGCGACTGGCTGAGATTCGTAATGATAAGAACTCACATTCTGATATAAGATACATGCATCTGTATACAGAGTTTCCTGAAATCACAATAATTAATCTGGCATTCTTGTACATTCTTCAAAAATGGCAATAATAAATGCACAAATAAATTTCTGAATTTACAGTATTGAAGAAAAGAACAAAAAATCCAGCTCTGAAAAATTGTGTGTTGAATGCCCTTTGCTACCAAATTTTGACTTAAGATGCGTTCTGTAAACACAATACATGTTTCTGGAATATTCTTCATCAGGTTATGTTGGTAATAGAGGACACCAATACTTCTAACACATTTGAAATTATATAAACTAAAACAACATACGAAGGGCCAAGTGAGCTTTTCTCATCACTTGGCGTCCGTCGTCGTCGTCGTTGTTAACTTTTTACATTTTGAACTTCTTCTAGAGAACCACTGAATGGAATGAAACCAAACATGGCATGAATATAAAAAGAAGATGTGGTATGATTGCCAATGAGACAACTGTCCACAAGAGACCAAAATGACACAGAAATTAACAACTATAGGTCACAGTATGGCCTTCAACATTGAGCAAAGCCCATACCGCATAGTCAGCTATAAAGGCCCGAAATGACAATGTAAAACAATTCAAACGAGAAAACTAACAGCCTTATTTATGTACAAAAATGAACGAAAAACAAATATGTAACACATAAACAAACAACAACCACTGAACTACAGGCTCCTGACTTGGGACAGGCGCATACATACATAATGTGGCGGGGTTAAACATGTAAGAGGGATCCCAACCTCCCCTAACCTGGGACAGTGATATAACAGTTCAACATAAGAGCGAACTATAAAAATCAGTTGAAAAAGGCTTATCTCATCAGATGGACAAAATACAAGTGGACGTGGCAGGGTACTTGTACATCCAAACAACAAAAGACACTAGGAACAGATCTGAGAGTACTCGCAGTTATCTGACATCTAGTTCAAAGCCACTAACAACTAATAAAAAATCATGCATCTAAGACTAAATTATCAATCCGTACACATCCAGCATCCAATGGATTTAGTGTAAAGACGTCATAAACAGTCAAGAGAAGAATGTTCCTTATGAGGTGCTGACCAAGTAATGTTACTTTGATGCTGATCCATCATCCAAGATGGCGCCAGCGGGGACTTCATTTAACATAGGACCCTATGGACAATACATACAAATGTCTTCTTTTAGAGAACCACTGAATGGAATAAAACTAAACATGGCATGAATGTTCCTTATGAGTGCTGACCAAGTGTTGTTACTTTGTAGCCTATCTATCTTCCAAGATGGCCACCAGCAGGGACTTTGTTTAACATAGGACCCTATGGACAATACATACAAATGTCTTCTTTTAGAGAACCACTGAATGGAATGAAACAAAACATGGCATGAATGTTCCTTATGAGGTGCTGACCAAGTGTTGTTACTTTGTAGCCTATCCATCATCCAAGATGGCTGCCAGCGAGGACTTCATTTAACATAGGACCCTATGGACAATACATACAAATGTCTTCTTTTAGAGAACCACTGAAGAATGAAGCCAAACATGGCATGAATATTCCTTATGAGGTGCTGACCAAGTGTTGTTACTTTGTAGCCAATCAATCATTCATGATGGCTGCATGCGGGAACTTAGTTTAACAAAGGACCCTATGTGAAATACATACAAAGTCTTCTTTTGAAGAACCACTGAATGGAATGAAACCAAACATGGCATGAATGTTCCTTATGAGGTGCAGACCAAGTGTTGTTACTTTGTAGCCAATCCATCAACCAAGATGGCTGCCAACAGGGACTTAGTTTAACAAAGGACCCTATGGAAATATATAAATGTCTTCTTTAGAAAACCGCTTAATGGATTGAAACCAAACATGGTATGAATGTTTCTTTGAGGTGCTAACCAAGTGTTGTTACTTTGTAGCTGATTTGCCATTGTCCTTATAAAGTAATTTTCTACAATTTCAATGAATTTATTGGTAATTTCTGTAAACTTTACAAAAGTCTTCTGCTTTTGATTAAATTACAGGGCCAATATTAAACCAAATTTGGCCTTAATCATTATTAGGATATCTGTTATGATTTTAATCTATTTTTACATGATTTCCAAAACCAAAGTAGAATCAGGTGAGCGACACAGGCTCTTGGGAGCCTCTAGTTATACTGAATGTCTCAGTAGCAATGATTTTTATTGGAGTTAAAATTTCTAAGTTCTATGTGCTTTAAATTAATAAAAGTAAAACTTAAAATGAAATAGTAACTACAGTGGATTTTGTCCTGAAGTAAGAAGAATTTATGTAAACACAAGGCCCCTTGTGTATACTTCTCTGGGTTATATAAGGTAAATTATATTCAGGTGTTTTTCAATAAATGTGTTTCATGTCTTAAAAAAATAAAAGGGTTCATTTTATGATAAATTCATTATTATTGCTCTCCTTTGAAACTACAATATTATAAATTACACTTGATTAATTCAATACTTTTAGAGGAAAATCAAGGTCAGATTATGAGGGGTTTACAGATCTAGAATAGGGAATAATGGGCAAAAGAGCAGAATAGAGGGCTAAAGAAATAAAGAATAGAGAAAAATTGGCCAAAAAATAAAGAATAGAGAATCATAGTGTGTTAAAAGATAAAGAATAGAGAATAATGGGCAATATAGATAAAGAATAGAGAAAATGGGCAATATAGATAAAGAATAGAGAATAATGGGCAATATAGATAAAGAATGGAGAATAATGGGCAATATAGATAAAAGAATAGAGATTTTTATTTTATTTTGTGTTTTAACACCACTTTAAGCACCGCTTTTGGGCTATTTCGAGGTTGTTTTTATACGACCGCAAAAATTTTTAATCGATATTGGTATGATCGTTATGCCGTCGCCGTCTCAAGACGCATTGGTTTTCGCACTCTAACTTTAGTTTATGAATGGATCTTTATGAAATTTTACCATAAGGTTCAATATCACAAAAGGAAGGTTGGGATTGATTTTGGGGTTATAGGTACCAACAGTTCAGGAATTAGGGGCTGCAAAAGGGCCAAAAATAAGCATTTTGTAACTTCCAGACATAACTTGTGTGTTAGTGTATGGATCTCTGACTTTGTACCACATGGTTACATATCACAAAGGAATGCTGTGATTGATTTTTGGGGTATTGCCTCAAAATTTTAGGAATTAGGGGCAAAAAAGGGCAAAAACAAGCATTTTTCTAGTTTTATGACAATAACTTGTGTGTAAGTGTATGGATCTTTCTGAAATTGTACTACCAGGTTCCATATCAAAGGAAAGCTGGAATTGAGTTTGGGGGTAATTGCCTGAAACGCTTAGGAATTAGGGCCAAAATAAGCATTTTTCTAGTTTCAGACAATAACTTGTGTTCAAGTGTATGGATCTCTCTGAAATGTGTACTGCAAGGTACCATACCTTAAAGGAAGGCTGGGATTGAGTTTGGGGTGATGAATTGTAAGGGGTTTAAAAAATTGGGGGATTTTTTTTTCCTTTTTTCCTTTTTTTTTCTTTAAAATTTTCCATTTTAAGTTGGTTATTTCTGATTTATAGTTAAAAGCAAATAATAATGATATGGCAGGAGATACACACCAAACAGGATGTGTAAATTATTATATAATAAGTATTGTGCAATAGCAAGAAATTTTCACTTGCACAGTATTTGCATAATAGCAAGAAATCTTCAATTGCACAGTATTGCGCAATAGCAAGAAATATCCAATAGCACAATATTGCGCAATAGCAAGAAATTGTCAATTGTACAGTATTAAGCAATAGCAAGAAATATTCAATTGCACAGTATTGCATTGCTAATTGCAAGAAATATTCAATTACACAGTATTGTGCAAAGAAGATACTTTTGTATAAATTGCTTATTTCTTGACCAATTTCAATGGGGTTTATTCTTGAACTCTTGGGGTTCTTTAATATGCTGAATCTAACCGTGTATTAAGTTTTTGGATTTTGGCCCTGTTTTTAAATTGGTCCACATTGAGGTCCAAAGGGTCCAAAATTAAACTTTGTTTGATTTCATCAAAATTGAATTATTGGGGTTCTTTGATATGCCGAATCTAACTGTATTTAGATTCTTAATTTTTAGTCCTGTTTTCAAATTGGTCTACTTTTAAGGTCCAAAGGGTCCAAAATTAAACTTAGTTTGATTTTAACAAAAATTGAATTCTTAGGGTTCTTTGATATGCTGAATCTAAACATGTATTTAGATTTTGATTATGGGCCCAGTTTTCAAGTTGGTCCAAATCGGGTCCAAAATTAAACTTTGTTTGATTTCAACAAAAATTGAATATATAAGTTCTTTGATATGCTGAATCTAACCATGTATTTAGATTTTTGATTTTTGGGTCCTGCTATCAACTTTGTCCACATTGAGGTCAAAGGGTCCAAAATTAAACTTTGTTTGATTTCATCAAAATTGAATTATTGGGGTTCTTTGATATGCCAAATCTAACTGTGTATTTAGATTCTTAATTTTGGTCCCTTTTCAAATTGGTCTACATTACGTCCAAAGGGTCCAAAATTAAACTTAGTTTGATTTTAACAAAATTGAATTCTTAGGGTTCTTTGATATGCTGAATCTAAAACATGTAATTAGATTTTGATTATGGGGCCCAGTTTTCAAGTTGGTCCAAATCGGGTCCAAAATTAAACTTTGTTTGATTTCAACAAAATTGAATATATGGGGTTCTTTGATATGCTGAATCTAACCATGTATTTAGATTTTTGATTTTGGGCTCCATATCAACTCTTTGTCCACATTGAGGTCAAAAGGTCCAAAATTAAACTTTGTTTGATTTCATCAAAAATTGAACTCTTGGGGTTCTTTGATATGCTGAATCTAACCATGTATTTAGATTTTTTGGATATTGGACCATAATAGGTGAATGTCCAATTTAAAAATTTTTAAGTTCTTAGACCACATTCATTCTGTGTCCAGGAAACCTATGCTGTGTCAAATATTTAATCACAATCCAAATTCAGAGCTGTATCAAGCTTGAATGTTGTGCTCACTTGCCCCTAACTATTCAGGGTTCGACCTTCTGCGGTCGTATCAAGCTGCGCCTGCGGAGCATTTTATTATTGGTGGAGGAAGCAGGAGTGCCCGGAGAAAACCACCGACCTTTGATAGGAAAACTGACAGTGGTAGCTTCAATTAAGATTGGAGTCATGCAAATTCCACAAGAGCAGGTTTCGAACTCACAATCTCAGTAAGTTGACTGGCTAGTGATTGTGGTAGTAACTACTAGACCACTTGGCCACCGAGGCCTCTAAAGAATAGAGAATAATGGGCAATATATAAAGAATAGAAAATAATGGGCAATATAGATAAAGAACAGATAAATAATGGGCAATATAGATAAAGAATAGACAATAATGGCAATATAGATAAAGAATAGACAATAACGGCAATATAGATAAAGAATAGACAATCATGGGCACAAAGATAAAGAATAATGGGCAATCTATACTATTAAACGAAGACCTCATTTTGTGTCGCTTCTCCTTCCACAAAAAAATCATACCTCTGTGTCCTATAGGTACCTTGCATAGTTGCATTTGTCATCTATTCTTATGATTATTCAGTAATGTTATGGGGAGAAAAAACGAAAATAAAGGCGTCCCGGATATTGTTTCCGTATCAGACCGACTTTTAAACTAGACAAGACTTCGGTTTTAACTTACAAATAATTTCTTAAGTCTTCGGGAAAGGACAATCTTTGCGTTTATCTGCACGTATACTATGATTATACTACTGTAATATATAGACTCTCTATAGATTATAGCAGTGATCGCTGCGGAGAAGAAACTTGGAATTGATAGTTGGTGGAAAGTCACTGTACAGCCTTCAACAATAAGCAAAACCCATACCATCTAGTGAACTATTAAAGGCCCTGAAATAAATGATTATTTTAATTCAAAGAGTTTAATGTCTATATCAGAACTTTGATTGCTTCTGTTAAATTTATTAATCACTTTGTTATACCCAAGGTGATATAGAGCTGAACACATTGTATAGACAACTGTTTGACGTTAGTTGAAGACCCAATCTTGAACTCTAGTTGTCTCATTGATGACTGATGTATACCCCTAAGCTTCTTAAATTCCTATCTTGCATTGAATTAAAATATTAAAAGTTGAACACTTGCATCATAATGTAGAATATGTGTCTCAGATGTGCCATAAAATATGAATACTAGTCATATCAAAACTAAATTCAGTGCTTTTATTGATTTTAATATTCCATTGTTTATCAAGGGAGATAATTAAAGGTCTCATTATTTCATTATTGTTAAATTTTGCATAAGTAAAAAAAATTATTATAGTACATTTGTATGAATTACAATTATAATTTATTTTGTATCTAATAATTTATACTGAATGTCTCAGTAGCAATGATTTTTATTGGAGTTAAAATTTCTGAAGTTCTATGTGCTTTAAATTAATAAAAGTAAAACTTAAAATGAAATAGTAACTACAGTGGATTTTGTCCTGAAGTAAGAAGAATTTATGTAAACACAAGGCCCCTTGTGTATACTTCTCTAGGTTATATAAGGTAAATTATATTCAGGTGTTTTCAATAAATGTGTTTCATGTCTTAAAAAATAAAAAGGGTTCATTTTATGATAAATTCTATTATTATTGCTCTCCTTTGAAACTACAATATTATAAATTACACTTGATTAACATTTCAATACTTTTAGAGGAAAATCAAGGCCGTATTATGAGGGGTTTACAGATCTAGAATAGGAATAATGGGCAAAAGAGCAGAATAGAGGGCTAAAGAAATAAAGAATAGAGAAAATTGGCCAAAAAATAAAGAATAGAGAATCATAGTGTGTTAAAGATAAAGAATAGAGAATAATGGGCAATATAGATAAAGAATAGAGAAAATGGGCAATATAGATAAAGAATAGAGAATAATGGGCAATATAGATAAAGAATGGAGAATAATGGGCAATATAGATAAAAGAATAGAGATTTTTATTTTATTTTGTGTTTTAACACCACTTTTAAGCACCGCTTTTGGGCTATTTCGGCGCAGTTTTTATCGACCATAAAAATTTTGTGGTCGTATATTGGTATGACGTTAGCGTCGTCGTCGTCGAAGACGCATTGGTTTTCGCACTCTAACTTTAGTTTAAGTGAATGGATCTTTATGAAATTTTACCATAAGGTTCAATATCACAAAAGGAAGGTTGGGATTGATTTTGGGGGTTATGGTACCAACAGTTCAGGAATTAGGGGCCAAAGGGCCAAAAATAAGCATTTTTGTAACTTCCAGACATAACTTGTGTGTTAGTGTATGGATCTCTCTGACTTTGTACCACATGGTTACATATCACAAAGGGAATGCTGTGATTGATTTTGGGGTAATTGCCTCAAAATTTTAGGAATTAGGGGCAAAAAGGGCAAAAACAAGCATTTTCTAGTTTTATGACAATAACTTGTGTGTAAGTGTATGGATCTTTCTGAAATTGTACTACCAGGTTCCATATCACAAAGGGAAAGCTGGAATTGAGTTTGGGGGTAATTGCCTGAAACGTTTAGGAATTAGGGGCCAAAAATAAGCATTTTCTAGTTTCAGACAATAACTTGTGTTCAAGTGTATGGATCTCTCTGAAATTGTACTGCAAGGTACCATACCTTAAAGGAAGGCTGGGATTGAGTTTGGGGTGATGAATTGTAAGGGGTTTAAAAATTTGGGGGATTTTTTTTCCTTTTTTCCTTTTTTTCTTTAAAATTTTCCATTTTAAGTTGGTTATTTCTGATTTATAGTTAAAAGCAAATAATAATGATATGGCAGGAGATACACACCAAACAGGATGTGTAAATTATTATATAATAAGTATTGTGCAATAGCAAGAAATTTTCAATTGCACAGTATTGCGAATAGCAAGAAATCTTCAATTGCACAGTATTGCGCAATAGCAAGAAATATCCAATAGCACAATATTGCGCAATAGCAAGAAATTGTCAATTGTACAGTATTGCGCAATAGCAAGAAATATTCAATTGCACAGTATTAGCAATTGCAAGAAATATTCAATTACACAGTATTGTGCAAAAGAAGATACTTTGTATAAATTGCTTATTTCTTGACCAATTTCAATGGGGTTTTATTCTTGAACTCTTGGGGTTCTTTAATATGCTGAATCTAACCGTGTATTAAGTTTTTGGATTTTTGGCCCGTTTTAAATTGGTCCACATTGAGGTCCAAAGGGTCCAAAATTAAACTTTGTTTGATTTCATCAAAATTGAATTATTGGGGTTCTTTGATATGCCGAATCTAACCGTGTATTTAGATTCTTAATTTTGGTCCTGTTTTCAAATTGGTCTACTTTAAGGTCCAAAGGGTCCAAAATTAAACTTAGTTTGATTTTAACAAAATTGAATTCTTAGGGTTCTTTGATATGCTGAATCTAAACATGTATTTAGATTTTTGATTATGGGCCCAGTTTTCAAGTTGGTCCAAATCGGGTCCAAAATTAAACTTTGTTTGATTTCAACAAAATTGAATATATGGGGTTCTTTGATATGCTGAATCTAACCATGTATTTAGATTTTTGATTTTTGGGCCCGTTATCAACTTTGTCCACATTGAGGTCAAAAGGGTCCAAAATTAAACTTTGTTTGATTTCATCAAAATTGAATTATTGGGGTTCTTTGATATGCCAAATCTAACTGTGTATTTAGATTCTTAATTTTTGGTCCCTTTTCAAATTGGTCTACATTACGGTCCAAAGGGTCCAAAATTAAACTTAGTTTGATTTTAACAAAATTGAATTCTTAGGGTTCTTTGATATGCTGAATCTAAACATGTAATTAGATTTTGATTATGGGCCCAGTTTTCAAGTTGGTCCAAATCGGGTCCAAAATTAAACTTTGTTTGATTTCAACAAAATTGAATATATGGGGTTCTTTGATATGCTGAATCTAACCATGTATTTAGATTTTTGATTTTTGGGCCCGTTATCAACTTTGTCCACATTGAGGTCAAAAGGGTCCAAAATTAAACTTTGTTTGATTTCATCAAAAATTGAACTCTTGGGGTTCTTTGATATGCTGAATCTAACCATGTATTTAGATTTTGGATATTGGACCATAATAGGTGAATGTCCAATTTAAAAATTTTTAAGTTCTTAGACCACATTCATTCTGTGTCAGAAACCTATGCTGTGTCAAATATTTAATCACAATCCAAATTCAGAGCTGTATCAAGCTTGAATGTTGTGTCCATACTTGCCCCAACTATTCAGGGTTCGACCTCTGCGGTCGTATCAAGCTCGCCCTGGAGCATTTTATTATTGGTGGAGGAAGCAGGAGTGCCCGGAGAAAACCACCGACCTTTGATAGGAAAACTGACAGTGCTAGTCAATTAAGATTGAGTCATGTGCACCCACAAGAGCAGGTTTCGAACTCACAATCTCAGTGTTGACTGGCTAGTGATTACAGTAGTAACTACTTAGACCACTTGGCCACGAGGCCCTAAAGAATAGAGAATAATGGGCAATATAGATAAAGAATAGAAAATAATGGGCAATATAGATAAAGAATAATGGGCAATATAGATAAAGAATAGAGAATAATGGGCAATGTAGATAAAGAATAGACAATAATGGGCAATATAGATAAAGAATAGACAATCATGGGCAATAAAGATAAAGAATAATGGGCAATCTATACTATTAAACGAGAAGACCTCATTTTGTGTGTCGCTTCTCTTCCTTCCACAATAAATAAATCATCATGCCTCTGTGTCCTATAGGTACCTTGCATAGTTGCATTTGTCATCTATTCTTATGATTATTCAGTTTGGGTTATTTGGGGAGAAAAACGAAAATAAAGCGTCCGGATATTGTTTCCGTCATCAGACCGACTTTTAAATCATAGACAAGACTTCGGTTTTAAACTTACAAATAATTTTCTTAAGTCTTGGGAAAGGACAATCATTTTCGTTTATCTGCACGTATACTATGATTATACTACTGTAATATATAGAGACTCTCTATAGATTATAGCAGTGATCGCCGTGGAGAAGAAACTTGGAATTGATAGTTAATAGCACATACACTTTATTTATAAATTATATACATATGTTCATAGTATACAGAAACGCAAAAATAATGGAATTCAACAGAAAACAAAAAATAACAGACAGGGCTTAAAAATATTGTCCTATCTCCAAGTACCTATGACTTTTGATACCTTTTCTGAAATTCTCCAGATATAACAGTGGCGGATCCAGAAATTTTCATAAGGGTGGGTGCCTAAGAGGTCCCGCTCCAGTCATGCATCATTGATTCCCTATATAATCAACAAATTTTTCCCACAAGAAGGGGGTGTCTGAGCCCCTGAAAACCCTCTAAAACCGCCTCTGCATGTAATCTTTACAAAATTCATCCTACAACAGTTTACATACTTTCAACCAGGCTCTAAATGTCCACGATTTCACGGGTGTGTTCTAGTATAGATAAAGAATAGACAATAATGGGCAATAAAGATAAAGAATAATGGGCAATATAGATAAAGAATAGAGAAAATGGCTGACAAAATTTGAAGACTCCTTCCAGATCCTCTATTTTTATGTTGGCTTTTATCTCAGCTGTGATAAAAGTGACAGGAGAACAAAATAATTACCAAGTGTTGTTACTTTGTAGCCAATCCATCAACCAAGATGGCTGCCAACAGGGGACTTAGTTTAACAAAGGACCCTATGGGAAATATATACAAATGTCTTCTTTTAGAAAACCGCTTAATGGATTGAAACCAAACATGGTATGAATGTTTCTTTTGAGGTGCTGACCAAGTGTTGTTACTTTGTAGCTGATTTGTCATTGTCCTTATAAAGTAATTTTCTACAATTTCAATGAATTTATTGGTAATTTCTGTAAACTTTACAAAAGTCTTCTGCTTTTGATTAAATTACAGGGCCAATATTAAACCAAATTTGGCCTCAATCATTATTAGGATATCTGTTATGATTTTAATCTATTTTTACATGATTTCCAAAACCAAAGTAGAATCAGGTGAGCGACACAGGCTCTTGGGAGCCTCTAGTTATTTTTTAAGACATGAAACACATTTATTGAAAAACACCTGAATATAATTTACCTTATATAACCCATAGAAGTATCCACAAGGGGCCTTGTGTTTACATAAATTCTTGTTATTTTAGGACAAAATTTGTTAAACTAAGTCCCCGTTGGCAGCCATCTTGGTTGATGGATTTGCTACAAAGTAACAACACTTGGTCAGCACCTTATAAGGAACATTCATGCCATGTTTTATTTCATTCCATTTAGTGGTTCTCTAAAAGAAGACATTTGTATGTATTTTCCATAGGGTCCTATGTTAATCTAAGTCCCTCTCTGGTGGCCATCTTGGATGATGGATTGGCTTCAAAGTAACAACACTTGGTCAGCACCTCATAAGGAACATTCATGCCATGTTTGGTTTCATTCCATTTAGTGGTTCTCTAAAGAAGACATTTGTATGTATTGTCTATAGGGTCCTATGTTAAACGAAGTCCTCGCTGGCGGCCATCCTGGATGATGGATGGCCTACAAAGTTACAACACTTGGTCAACATCTCATAAGGAACATTCATGCCATGTTTTATTTCATTCCATTTAGTGGTTCTCTAAAAGAAGACATTTGTATTTATTTCCCATAGGGTCCTATGTTAAACTAAGTCCCTATCTTGCAGCCATCTTGGATGATGGTTCAGCTTCAAAGTAACAACACTTGGTCAGCAATTCAAAAGGAACATTCATGCCATGTTTGGTTTCATTCCATTTAGTGGTTCTCTAAAAGAAGACATTTGTATGTATTGTCCATAGGGTCCTATGTTAAATGAAGTCCCCCCGCTGGCGGCCATCTTGGATGATTGATCGCCTACAAAGTTACAACGCTTGGTCAGCACCTCATAAGGAACATTCATGCCATGTTTTATTTCATTCCATTTAGTGGTTCTCTAAAAGAAGACATTTGTATGTATTTCCCATAGGGTCCTATGTAAAACTAAGTCCTCGCTGGTGGCCATCTTGGATGATGGATCGCTACAAAGTAATAACACTTGGTCAGCACCTCCTAATGAACATTCATGCTATGTTTTGTTTCATTCCATTCAGTGGTTCTCTAAAAGAAGTCATTTGTATGCATTTCCCATAGGGTCCTATGTTAAACTAAGTCCTCACTGGCGGCCATTTTGGATGATGGAACGGCTACAAAGTAACAACTCTTGGTCAGCACCTTGTAAGGAACATTCATGCTATGTTTTGTTACATTCCATTCAGTGGTTCTCTAAAAAGTCATTTGTATGCATTTCCATAGGGTCCTATGTTAAACTAAGTCCCCGCTGGCGGCCATCTTGGATGATGGATCGGCTACAAAGTAATAACACTTGGTCAGCACCTCCTAATGAACATTCATGCTATGTTTTGTTTCATTCCATTCAGTGGTTCTCTAAAAGAAGTCATTTGTATGCATTTCCATAGGGTCCTATGTTAAACTAAGTCCCCGCTGGCGCCATCTTGGATGATGGATCGGCTTCAAAGTAACAACACTTAGTCAGCACCTCATAAGGAACAATCATGCCTTGTTTGGTTTCATTCCATTCAGTGGTTCTCTAGAAGAAGTTCAAAATGTAAAAGTTAACGACGACGACGGACACGACGGAGGCCAAGTGATGAGAAAGCTCACTTGGCCCTTTGGGCCAGGTGAGCTAAAAGGGTTCATTTTATGATAAATTCTATTATTATTGCTCTCCTTTGAAACTACAATATTATAAATTACACTTGATTAACATTTCAATACTTTTAGAGGAAAATCAAGGCCGTATTATGAGGGTTTGGATTGGGTTTACAGATCTAGAATAGGGAATAATGGGAAAAAGAGCAGAATAGAGGGCTAAAGAAATAAAGAATAGAGAAAATTGGCCAAAAAATAAAGAATAGAGAATAATGGGCAATATAGATAAAGAATAGAGAAAAATGGGCAATATAGATAAAGAATAGAGAATAATGGGCAATATAGATAAAGAATAGAGAATAATGGGCAATATAGATAAAGAATAGAGAATAATGGGCAATATAGATAAAGAATAGAGATTTTTATTTTATTTTGTGTTTTAACGCCACTTTTAAGCACCGCTTTTGGGCTATTTCGGGGCGGCCAGTTTTTATTGGTGGAGGAAGCAGGAGTGCCCGGAGAAAACCACCGACCTTCGATAGGAAAACTGACAGTGCTAGTCAATTAAGATTGGAGTCGTGTGCACCCACACGAGCTGGTTTCGAACTCACAATCTCAGTTTTGACTGGCTAGTGATTACAGTAATAACTACTTGGACCACTCGGCCACCGAGGCCCCTAAAGAATAGAGAATAATGGGCAATATAGATAAAGAATAGAAAATAATGGGCAATATAGATAAAGAATAGACAATAATGGGCAATATAGATAAAGAATAGACAATAATGGGCAATAAAGATAAAGAATAATGGGCAATCTATACTATTAAACGAGAAGACCTCATTTTGTGTGTCGCTTCTCTTCCTTCCACAATAAATAAATCATCATGCCTCTGTGTCCTATAGGTACCTTGCATAGTTGCATTTGTCATCTATTCTTATGATTATTCAGTTTGGGTTATTTGGGGAGAAAAACGAAAATAAAGGCGTCCGGATATTGTCTCCGTCATCAGACCGACTTTTAAATCATAGACAAGACTTCCGGTTTTAAACTTACAAATAATTTTCTTAAGTCCTCGGGGAAAGGACAATCACTTTATTTATAAATTATATACATATGTTCATAGTATCTGCATGTATACTATGATTATAGTACTGTAGAATAGACAATAATGGCCAATAAAGATAAAGAATAATGGGCAATATAGATAAAGAATAATGGGCAATATAGATAAAGAAAAGAGAAAAATGGCCGACAAAATTTGAAGACTCCTTCCAGATCCTCTATTTTTTATGTTGGCTTTTATCTCAGCTGTGATAAAAGTGACAGGAGAACAAAATAATTTTTACATTTGGTGTTCACCATTGTTAAAACCTTAATATTCTTACTCTCTTTCTTTTATGTTATCAAAAATATGTGTATCGGTTGTTATGCTGAAACCATATTACCAGCACTCTGTTAGACTTGGTCATGTTTTATGAATATTTAAACCCAGGGTGTTATTGCCTTTAATACAAATTTTCTCATCAATTTAAGTGTTTCAGTATATTTGGGGTTTTTGTGACAACAACAATAGGTAGATAGAAACTGAAAATTATTGCAAACTAGGTACAACTGAAATTTAATGGCATATTTTTGCCATATGAGTGATTTAGTCTCAAAGAAGCAGCATGTTGTGTTCAGTTATATTGATCTTTCATTAAGTTCATCCCATATCTCCTATTTTTGTTATGAAATTACTCTTCCCGGCATCTTATATGGCATCAATTATATCAGACATTTTTACAAATGTAGACAAATTTTGAAATATTCAGCTAATGAAATGTATTTGTACTGTCCCAATCAAAGGGTCAAATGGGATCCATCTTCCACAAACATATATATATATCTTTAGCAAAAGTAATACACTTAAAGAAAGAAATTAATCTAGAAAATATCGTAATGAGTACATTAAAAAAATCCATTTCTGACCAACTACGTAACACATTTGTTAATACACCCAAAATGAAGTTGGTGACCTTATGATTGATTTATATCAATCAAACAGAAATTTATGAAAAAATTGAATGAAGTATCAAATTACAAATAAACAGGAACTTAAGTAATGATAACAGGTGAGCTGCAATTTCTTAACTTAGTGTTGATTTCTGTTTTTTTAATAATACCTAATTAATAATTGATTTCTCTTCAGTCCTGTAAATAGGTGTCAGTTATTAATCCAACAACAAGTATTCAAAAAATTTGTATTGGGTTACATTTTAACATGACTTGCAAAATTCTCTGATTTGCCATTTCAGAATCTGAAGCATTCTGGGTTTTAATTTTTTCAAAAACAAGAAACCATTGTGATTTGTAAAGAATGTTCCAATCAATAAAAATACAAGCAATGACAACATTATTTTCAATTTGGGGTATGAACATTAAGATATCAAGAAGGGAAATTTCCCATTTTCCATAGCAAATTCCTTTGTCATTTCTATTTTTAGATTGTAAAGCCAGTGAGAACAAAGCACTGTCGTTTATGTGAGCAATGTTTTGAAGAGATGGATCATCACTGCCTGTTCCTTCTCAAATGTGTAGCTAAAAACAACCATGTCCTGTTCATCTGGTTCCTGATTGTTTGCGTCCTTTCAATGATCATTTACGAAATTCATATCACAATATACATTTCCATGGTAACAATAGACATTACATGGGGTAGAATACTTTATATTCTATTTTATGATGACGCTTGGACATTTAGTCTGGCACTAGCTAATGCAGTATCAATTTTATGGGGATTGAATTTGATCCGATTCCAGTTATCAGTAGTATCAAAAGGACAGCTTACTGCAATTCATGTCTATACTAAAAAGCAAAGTGCACTCACAACTGAGGAAAAGTTTTGGAACATTATAAACTTTTTGAGATTTAGACCACCATATGCAAAAGATCCATATTTAGCAGCTCAAAACTTAATTCAAGTATAATATCTTCATAAAATATCAATTAATTGGGTTTTTTAAAGTTCTGTAAATTGTATTGGTCTTGTTGACCAACATAGCAAGACATCATAACTATTTTTGGCTGTTGCATGTATTTGAACATAAATTTTTATTTATGACAGCATTGTCAAAGTATGAATCAAATGAGAGGAGATGTGGGTAAACATTTTTGAGACAGCAGCCCAACAGCACAAACAACCAAAAGACATCTAGAGGTCAATACAGTCTTCAACAATAGACAGTTGTCTGTACAATAATATCAATAACCAAATTGTCCAGAGTCTAAAACATTGTAAATAAATTAAAGAGAAAATATCCAACATCTGCCATTAACACCAAATTCTACAAATAACTTTAAAAACATTAAGATTTGACACGAGATAAACAAATATGAATATGATTGACAACTACTCTGAGATCACTTTGGCCTATTACCAAAATAAAGTAAGAGTCTTGATTCAGTATACTTTGTAAAATCTACTGGTATAGTACATACAAGTTGATTCATTAAAAATCTTTCTTAGTGGTGATTATTCAATGCTCATGATTGGGTGGGATTCAAAAACCTCTTTGTATATTCAATAGATATTATATGACAAGGTCATAAATCTAAGTGTTATCACTCTAAATCTCCAAGCACCCTGTTTCACTGTGTTTCACTAAATGCCAGGAAGGATGATTTCTGATAGTGTGTACTACTCTATGAAATATAGAATGTGTTGATGATTTTATCCCAGGCAATCTGATTTCCTACACAAGTATTCATGACATCCATGAAAGGATAGAAATGCTTTGGGAATCCCAAACATATTGGTGTATTCATGCTCACCATGAGATTACCTAAATGTTGTTTATGAATATTTGCTAAATTCTGTGCTTTATATGTACACATTATACATTTTACTGCAGTGACATCATTGTATATATTTTCTATCACTGCTTGGAGTGTGATAAGATATTTCTCCTTGCCAGACAGTAAAATTTTCGGCAAGCCTTGTGTATTTACTATCTAAAATTAATTATTCCAGACTGGAGAAATATTGTTTTTAGATTAAGTAGATTTTAAAAATATTAATCTTCGGTGAATATTTTTTAAAAAATATGGAAGGCATTTAGTACTTTAAAATAACAAAGGCAATAGAGTGAAATATGATCTCTGTTAAACGCCAAGAAATTATCTAAAGGACATATTTTAGGTACAACATATACATGATATATGTGATATTTTATTTCATGTGTGTTATTATACAACAAATCACAGATTATGCAGATACATGTCCCTAAATGATGTTTTTTTTTTTAAAGCAATATTGTCTAGTCTGATTAAAGTTTTCTTATCAATTCTTTTATTATTAGGTATTCAAAGTGATGAAAGTCATTTTGATTAGCAGATCATGCAAGTGTAAGTTTAAGAAAATGGCAAAGTTTGATGTTTCTGCTTTATGATAACTTGAGTATGCTTGATGAAACTATTATACATTTAAGAACATTGTTGGGACCAACTTTGAATATATAATACAAGGAACTTCTCTGTACACAAGCCCAGCTTGATTTTTCATTCATTTTACAGATATTCCTCTAAGGAATTATAAAAATAGATAGATAATGTTGTCTAGTTCAAAGTTGAGATATTTCTCAATCTCATTTTGCACCTGGCTAAGTTCGCTAACTCTCCATCATCAAAATTTATTTTTATAGGCAGTGTTTTAGGCTATGTTTTACAGGACACAAGCGGAAAACTCGGTCTAATCTTTATTTAAACATCAACACGACAACTACTTCGCTTCTCTCAAAAGTGTTTTTATGTTAAAATGATTTGACCAATTTCTTCACACTGTATTATATCATATGGAAAGATGATCAAAGTATGAATAAAAGGAGACAGCAATACTCCAATAAGGCAACTACATATTTGTATTTTAGAGGTAATCCTAAAACTGTATTATATTACACAACAGTAATTAAATTGCATGTTTGTTTCATAAGAATCCATAAGTTTGATTGGTAGTCAACAATCATGAGGCATTCCAAAATTATAAATATCTCCCAATAAAATACAACGTCAAAGACTCCATGGCTTCTCATGACATTGACACAACAGTGCATAGGAAAACAAAACAAAAATGTAATTAAAAGAATTGAATGCTTCTTTTTGTAATTTTATTCCATTGTTAAAAGTATAAAGTGCTAACCTGCTTACACCCCAATAAAATTACAATAAGAAGCATTCAATTCTTTTAAAGTAACATCACATACAATATTTATGTAAAATGTAAACTAAAGTTAGTATACAGTAATTCCCTGTATTGGACTGGGGACATTAATTTTATTTCGTAATTGTATTATGGTCATTTATATGCTGTGTCATACAATAAAAGGGCTATTGCATCAGTATTGTGGAATATTATTCCTGGTAGAATATTAACCTCCCTCTTGTTTTCAAAACCATAGATACTCTATAATAATTGAATAATTTAAAATATACATTGCATATAAATTAGAAAAGTGTGGGAATTTATTGGAATTTAATTTATAAATAGAAATTGTATTAATAAATTTGTAGCATTTATCATGTGTAAACATATTCATTACTTTAATAGTTCATTGACAGTAAACAGTATTTAGTTTGTAGTTTTTCTGTGTATTTATTTTATATTATAAAATCTATTTTGTAATAAATGTGTGATACACTATTAGTTGTATTACTTGGTGAATATTATTACCTGCCATTTACAACAGTTACCTACAGGTCTGAGAACACAATTATCTCCCTTGGATTTTATTGATCTGTGGAGATTCACCCCAGGGTGACTGGGGAATAGAAATATGGTCAATGATCAGCAGTAAAACCCTTGCCAAATTGTGGTGTCTATTCGGCTGTGCAGGATTTATAAGTACACAGCCACATCTGTTCAGAATGGGGACGTTAAATCTGATGTCTTATGTAGAGAGAGTGCCACACTTCTTGCATGTTAAAAACCCTTGCAACAACTCTTTGAGGGTCTGTTAATGGCCTATTGCAAGGCAAAGTTTCTGTCCCTATCCAAATTTCCCAGACCATCCAAGATGGCCTCTATTACAGGACCTACCTATTGTTTTTATTTTTAAATGTGTTCTTGTTCTGAACATGCATGAAATAATTGCAACTGGACTTTAAGCACACATCAATCAATCAATCATTTTGTGTGCGATTTTGTCCCAGTGAAAATATCCTTTTTTCTATTTAAGCACACATCAATCAATCAATCATTTTACGTAGTGAAAAAATTTTTTTTTATTGTGAACATTTTAGCATAAACGTTAGAAATAAGACAGTTGAATTAGTATTGGAAAACAAGCATATTATCACTTTACGAATTCCTTGACATTGGTATGTATGAACCAGGATTCTTTTGTCTAGTATATAGAAAATTATATTAGATAGGAAGAAACTGAAAATTTGAAAAATGATCAGCAATACAAAATCTACAAAAATGATTCATGATCGAAACCATTGGATGGCTCCTTATAGGAGTTATTTCCCATAATTGACAATTTTCAAATAACTTTTGAGTCTGTGCTTATAATCTTGAAGACTATAATAGATAGGTAGATAAATAATCAGTAGAACAAGATCTAAAAAAATACTAATTTGACCAAAACCATTCGATGACTCCTTTAAGACGTTTTTGCCCTTAAATACAAGTTTTGACTAATTTTCTAGTTTTTTACCTGTTTTCTCAATATTTATAATAAATAGGTAGAACCCTTTAACACCCAAAAATGATCTGCAACACAAGATCTACAAAGATTATGATATGACAGAAATCATTGGATGATTTAGAAGTTATTACCCTTGAATGACAATTTTGTGGTCGATATTGGTATAACGTTAGGCGTCGTCGCCGCCGTCGTCGTCGTCGTCGTCGCCGTAGTCCGAAGACACATTGGTTTTCGCACTCTAACTTTAGTTTAAGTAAATGGATCTGAAATTTTACCATAAGGTTCAATACCACAAAAGGAAGGTTGGGATTGATTTTGGGGTTATGGTACCAACAGTTAAGGAATTAGGGGCCAAAAGGGGCCAAAATAAGCATTTTGTAACTTCCAGACAATAACTTGTGTGTAAGTGTATGGATCTCTGACATTGTACCACAAGGTTCCATATCACAAAGGGAATGCTGGGATTGATTTTGGGGTAATTGCCTCAAAATTTTAGGAATTAGGGGCCAAAAGGGCAAAAATAAGCATTTTTCTAGTTTCAGGACAATAACTTGTGTGTAAGTGTATGGATCTTTCTGAAATTGTACTACAAGGTTCCATATCACAAAGGAAAGCTGGAATTGAGTTTGGGGTAATTGCCCTAAATGTTTAGGAATTAGGGGCCAAAAGGGGCCAAAAATAAGCATTTTCTAGTTTCCAGACAATAACTTGTGTTTAAGTGTATGGATCTCTCTGAAATTGTACTGCAAGGTACCATACCTCATTGAAGGCTGGGATTGAGTTTGGGGTGATGAATCATAAGGGGTTCAAAAATTGGGGGATTTTTTTTTTCCCCCTTTTTCTTCCTTGTTTTTCCTTTTTTTTTCTTTAAAATTTTCCATTTTAAGTTTGTTATTTCTGAATTATATTTAAAAGCAAATAATAATGATATGGCAGGAGATACACACCAAACAGGATGTGTAAATTATTATATAATAAGTATTGTGCAATAGCAAGAAATTTTCAATTGCACAGTATTGCGCAATAGCAAGAAATCTTCAATTGCACAGTATTGCGCAATAGCAAGAAATATCCAATAGCACAGTATTGCACAATAGGAAGAAATTGTCAATTGTACAGTATTGCACAATAGCAAGAAATATTCAATTACACAGTATTGCGCAATTGCAAGAAATATTTAATTGCACAGTATTGTGCAAAAGAAGATACTTTGTATAAATTGCTTATTTCTTGACCAATTTCAATGGGGTTTTATTCTTGAATTCTTGGGGTTCTTTAATATGCTGAATCTAACCGTGTATTAAGTTTTTGAATTTTAGGCCCGTTTTAAATTGGTCCACATTGAGGTCTAAATTGGTCCACATTGAGGTCCAAAGGGTCCAAAATTAAACTTTGTTTGATTTCATCAAAATTGAATTATTGGGGTTCTTTGATATGCCGAATCTAACCGTGTATTTAGATTCTTAATTTTGGTCCCATTTTCAAATTGGTCTACATTAAGGTCCAAAGGGTCCAAAATTAAACTTAGTTTGATTTTAACAAAAATTGAATTCTTAGGGTTCTTTGATATGCTGAATCTAATCATGTATTTAGATTTTTGATTATGGGCCCAGTTTTCAAGTTGGTCCAAATTGGGGTCCAAAATTAAACTTTGTTTGATTTCAACAAAAATTAAATATATGGGGTTCTTTGATATGCTGAATCTAACCATGTATTTAGATTCTTAATTTTTGGTCCAGTTTTCAAATTGGTCTACATTAAGGTCCAAAGGGTCCAAAATTAAACTTAATTTGATTTTAACAAAAATTGAATTCTTAGGGTTCTTTGATATGCTGAATCTAAACATATCTTTAAATATTTGATTATGGGCCCAGTTTTCAAGTTGGTCCAAATCGGGGTCCAAAATTAAACTTTGTTTGATTTCAACAAAAATTGAATATATTGGGTTCTTTGGTATGCTGAATCTAACCATGTATTTAGATTTTTGATTTTTGGGCCCCATTATCAACTTTGTCCACATTGAGGTCAAAAGGGTCCAAAATTAAACTTTGTTTGATTTCAACAAAAATTGAATATATGGGGTTCTTTGATATGCTGAATCTAACCGTGTATTAAGATTTTTAATTTTTGGTCCCGTTTTCAAATTGGTATACATTAAGGTCCAAAGGGTCCAAAATTAAACTTAGTTTGATTTTAACAAAATTGAATTCTTAGGGTTCTTTGATATGCTGAATCTAATCATGTATTTAGATTTTTGATTATGGGCCCAGTTTTCAAGTTGGTCCAAATTGGGGTCCAAAATTAAACTTTGTTTGATTTCAACAAAATTGAATATATGGGGTTCTTTGATATGCTGAATCTAACCATGTATTTAGATTCTTAATTTTTGGTCCTGTTTTCAAATTGGTCTACATTAAGGTCCAAAGGGTCCGAAATTAAACTTAATTTGATTTTAACAAAATTGAATTCTTAGGGTTCTTTGATATGCTGAGTCTAAACATGTCTGTAAATTTTTATTATGGGCCCAGTTTTCAAGTTGGTCCAAATCGGGTCCAAAATTAAACTTTGTTTGATTTCAACAAAATTGAATATATGGGGTTCTTTGATATGCTGAATCTAACCATGTATTTAGATTTTTGATTTTGGACCCCGTTATCAACTTTGTCCACATTGAGGTCAAAAGGGTCCAAAATTAAACTTTGTTTGATTTCATCAAAATTGAACTCTTAGGGTTCTTTGATATGCTGAATCTAACCATGTATTTAGATTTTGGATATTGGACCATAATAGGTGAATGTCCAATTTAAAATTTTTAAGTTCTTAGACCACATTCATTCTGTGCAGAAACCTATGCTGTGTCAAATAGTCAATCACAATCCAAATTCAGAGCTGTATCAAGCTTGAATGTTGTGTCCATACTTGCCCCAACTGTTCAGGGTTCGACCTCTGCGGTCGTATCAAGCTGCGCCCTCATGGAGCATTTTATTTACTAATAAAACCTTTGCCTATTGTCTTGATAACTATAATAGATAGGTAGAAACTATAGACAGCAACAATGATCAGCAATACTAGGTCTACAAAAATGCTGATAGAAACTATTGGATGACTTCTTATAGTAATTGCCCTTAAATGACTACTTTTGACAAGTTGTTTTAGTTTTTGGCTTTTAATCTCTTAGAACTATAATAGATTTTAAAGGTATAAAGCGGTAAACATCGAAAGTGATCTATACAAGCTACATTTTTACAAGTGAGCGATTTGGGCTCTTAGGGAGCTACCATTTGATTTTTATGTGGGCTAGGATGAAATTTGAAAAAAATGGGCAGGATAGGAGTTTTGTGGGAAAAAAAAGGCAGGATGAGATTATTTGCAAAAAAAAAAAGGCAGGATGACAATTTATGTAAAAAAACAAGAATGTGTCCATAGTACACGGATGCCCCACTAGCACTATCATTTTCTATGTTCAGTGGACCGTGAAAATGGGGAAAATCTCTAATTTGGCATTAAATTAGAAAGATCATATCATAGGAATATGTATTCTAAGTTTCAAGTTGATTGGACTTCAACTTCATCAAAACTACCTCGACCAAAAACTTTAACCTGAAGCGGGAACGAACAGACGGACGGACGCACAGACCAGAAAACATAATGCCCTCTACTATCGTAGGTGGGGCATAATAAGTCAGGATAAACTAAAAAAAAAAGGCAGGACCGAATAGAGTGAAAAATAAAAGGCAGGACCGAATAGAGGGAAAAATAAAAAGGCAGGACAACATTTTTCATCCTAGCCCCCCCATACAAATCAAATGGTAGCTCCCTTAGGAGCCTCCTGTTTTAAAACTGTACCTTCCAAGTTTATATTGATCTTCATGCTTTAGGTTTTCAACTTGTATTTATTGATATAAAGGAACTAAATTGTGTACTTTGGATTCTGTCAATAGAATAAAAAAAAAATGCTTGAAGAGGGATATGTTTTGTTAGTGCAAAATTCACTTGAGCAATTTCGTCAAAGCTTAGAATTATTGATTGGCTAGTTCATGTAAGACTTCTGTATATGAAGGCATACTCTAGAATAGTTATTCTTAATCACCCCACAGCCAACAAGTTTTAATGTTTAGTGTAGGGAAAACAGAGCGCCAGACACCATACAAGTAACAATAATAGCTTGTTTCAGGAAGCATCAGTAGTATTATTAGATTGATTTTTCATCCTGACACACACCCAAAATAAGCCTCAAAAGTTCTGCTGCTATTCAACATGCCTTCTTTTACCAGCAGCAGTATGAATTTCCTGTTCTTCATTATGGTCTCAGCTACTTTGAGCTGAAAAGGAGAGGCAAAAGATACCCAAGGGAATATTCAAACTCATAAGTCGAAAACAAACTGACAATGCCAAGGAAAGTTACCTGTTTACTTTAATTGTTGATTTGTTCTCATGAGGCTGCATGAAATATTTTCCACTGCACACGAGGCTTACTGTGAACAATAAATAGATCATCCTAGGCAAAAGAAAATACTGGCAAAGTTTTAGCATCAAAGCTCAATGATCCTGACTGGAGTATGTGAATCGTGGTAATATTTCAAAATTCTGTAATTAAAATAGTTAGGTGAAATTAACAGCAGACCAATTCGTTTGAACAAACAGGTTCCTCGATCCTCAATCGTAAGGTTTAATGGTATCAATGTGACCATTCGCGAATGTGGAGTAAACAAGAATGTGACTTCTCTCTGTTCCTTTTTATATGTCTTCTGTAAACATTGAGGATAAGGTGGTATCGGTTGTCAACATTTTTCTGTTTGGTTAATGAAATCGGCAACTGTTTCTTGTTTTGAATGTGCATAATTTGATTTTTGGCCATCTAGTTGGATTAATAACGTCACCATTGTTGATGTTTCGTATCCCCAGTTCTGCTGCTATTTTTTTCTTAAAAAATGGTTTCTCTGTATGGTTCATACTAGGGACACTCTATGAGAAAGTGTTGTCTTGTTTCACATTCTCCACATTCACACTATTTGTAGTAGTTCAGATCCACATATACCAGTCTTCAGTTGTGTCAATATTTTAAAATGTGTTTTAGTTGTGTTTAGTAGTTTAGGTCTGCTTAACCGGTGGTACTTGTTCATATAGTTGTCTTCCATTTTCGCTGATGTGATTCCCGTTTTCATGTCCTGGAGCGTAATAACATTATCTTCTGGTTGTAACATTTTAGCTTCTTCTACTCTTCTTGCCACGATGTCTGTTGTCTCATCATTCCCTGGACATACACATGCTCTGGTGGTCAAATTATCAATATATTAAGGCTTTTTAGTTTCAGTTCTTCAATAAATCCCTTAATGTCTTATTTTGGTCTTCCAGACTACCTAAATCATTCCATCAACTCACTTTAGACACATAATGTATATACATCTGAAGATACATACACGCACCAATTCTTTCCGTTTACAAACCACAATGGAATACATTCCGCAATGGAACACATTACCCTTTTAAATAGTTCAGTCTCCCCTAGTATACATCTTTAGAGAACGTATAACTCACTGCTGCTGTTCTTTAAACTCTCATTTAAAATATTAAACCTTTTTGACTTGTACATTATTTTAATACCACTTAATTGGTTCATCTGCACTACAAAACAATTTGTACAAAATAGTACTGAATTTCCTTATTTGACTTTATTGATTAATTTTCGTAAATTGGCCACGCATTCATCATAGTTAATCAGCAGCCTGCTTGATGGTATATTGTATATTTAAAAAAGAAGTCTAGGAATATATCGATATGGTGCTTTGCTGTCAAGCTCAAAACGAGGAAACCGAAAGAGCACTGACTGCCTTCGAATAATTTCAGTTCTGTGACCTATTTTATGTATGTGATCTGCTATAACAGTTTTATTAACCGGATTTTCGAAGTAAAAATCGATTATTGATTGGGGGATGTACGGCGGGCGGTGGGCGGCTGCCAAACAGTATCCGTTCATTTACATGAAAACGCTTTGAAGAAATTTTTTCAAATTTAAATATGTTGTTTCCTGTGAATAAATGAAGGTCAAGTTCAATTTTCACGATTTTAGCTTTTCTCGTTGTTCAGTTATAGCCCTTTCCCAAGAATTCAATTTTTGATGGATTAAGCCATTTCTGTACAAAGGAAATAACTCATTTTTAAAAGATTTTTAAAAACATTGTATTAATGATAAATGACATTGTGGATTTTTTTTTTTTCTTTGGTAAATTGTTTGAAGAATTTTTGGTAGGTTTGTTTGTTATTCTGTATAAACTAATTTTCTGAATGCTATATATATATTTTTCTTTTATGAAGTGAACCCTTTAATTAGATAATAATCTATTTTAATTAAAGGATATATTTCATTACATTACATTGTGTTGACATTGATAGATAAGTTGCAGATCTATATTAGTTTGTGACAAATGAAAGAAAAATATTTGGAACTATTAATTATATTTGATTATAATACATTGTGTTACATCATATCTAATTTAAGAGAACTATTTTAGTGATTAATCATATCTTATGTTAGAGTACTATGGTAAACCATATTTCTGTTTAAAGGAAATAACTCAAACTTATTCCATGAACCAGTAATAATAACATCAAAATTTCTTTATAACTATTTTATTTAGTCATGTGTGTTATGAAGGTATATATGTCACAGTTGTTATGTGGTATTTTATTTTTGTTGTGTGTTAATGTTTACTTTTTACATGATCCTGTTTGGGGTTCAGATTTGCAAATATCATTTTCATTATTAATTAGATAATAATCTATTTTAAATATTCAATCACAATCCAAATTCAGAGCTGTTTTAAGGGCGCTACCATTTGATTTTTATTGGGGAAGGGGCTAGGATGAAATTTGAAAAAAGGAAGGACTGGAGTTTTGATTTAAAAAAAAGGCTGGATGAGCAACTTGGCAAAAAAGCCAGGATGACAAATTTATGTAAAAAAAAGTCTGGAAAAAATAATAAAAAAAAGGCAGGACCGAATTAATTGAAAATCAAAAAGGCAGGACAGAGATTGCAACTAACAAAAAAATCAGGACAAAATTTTTCATCCTAGCCCCACTCCCATAAAAATCAAATGGTAGCTCCCTAAGCTTAAATGTTGTGTCCATACTTGCTCAACTGTTCAGGTTTCGACATCTGCAGGAAAATCCGGTTTGCTGTCACTCGACAGCCTCTTTTCTCTCACTACGTTCTTCCGAATATAACGTAATTATATTCTATGGCCTTTACAAAGAACCTTTGCTACTATAACTATATCTTACTTATCAAATACAACACATTATAATAATAATAATAAATATTATGAATATAAATGCTCATTAAATGTCCATGAATAAACGTGTCTCTTCTTAAGTCTATATATCTATGGCCAAAAAGATGACCGCACTTGTTTTAAATGCATACAAATGATAACATGTCATGAATATTCACGAAATGACAAACGAACTAAATTTTAAAACTCCAAAGCCATCATTATTGCTACTATTTCAGCTAACAGATTTGCTGATCTTTGGTCTTCAGTGTATAGATTGCACCAGCACCAAATCGGTCCTGGATTCCCCATGCGAGATCCGTCTGTGAATGCCACTGCATGATTTTGACAATTGTTCTGCACTAGCTCAAGCATTACCTCTTTTGTACATTTTTTTGTTGTTCCTATGATCTTGATTTAGAGCTACCAAGTCTGTGTTTGTCTTTGTCATGGCTATTTCGTCTATCCTGTATGTGAATTCTGGTTCAATTAGGTTTATGTTTATTCCTGATCCCTTTCCCGTTTCTACAGCTTGGTTCATTGCCTTACCCATTTGTGTAATTTTGGTTTCTTATCTCTTTTGTTATTCATATTTTGCATACCGCTATTTTATAGGTTCTCGCACTGACCTTGGCTATCTATTTGCAATCTCTAGGAAAGCTATTTCTTCGATTCTTATATTTTCTGGGGTTTCCCTTCCTGAGGTTGTTGGCATATCGAGGAAAAGAGTAAGCGTTTTTCTTTGGATTTTGTCTAGCCTATGGAAGTCCATTGCATCTGCTACTTGTCATACTTGGTGTATATATATAGTTGCATTCAAAAACTAATTTGACTAGTCAGTAGTACAGTTGCAGTAATTTCTGTATTTTGATCTTACTAATTAGATTTAGGTATACACATATATTAAGTTGATCAAAAACGTGAAATAGAAGACGAAGATGCTGTTTATAATTGTGTTTAAATGAAGAGGTCTTTGATACAAGTTAGAATTAAAAAAATAATGTGACGTGTCTATGAACACTATGCTTTGTCTATCTCCAAAAACCCGAATGCTGTTAGACCCCTTTACTCCCTGACTTATGTTATTGTCCCTGCAGATAAAGACGAAACCAAAATCGTTTTGTGTGTTAAATCATCTTATATAAACAATACATCCCTTCTGATACATTACTAAAATAGTTAAAGACACTTGAAACTTCCTACACTAGGGGCCATTAGAATATGTTATGCATAAAATTCAACAAGATATTCAAAGTTTATATCTTCGCACAACAGTATACAAGTATTCCTAATTTTTAAAGACATATCAAAAGGAAAGTTTATTGCCTATTGTGTTAACAAAAAATGAACAACGTAGATACTAAAAATTTGTTTTCAACAAAATTAAGGAAATCGACACTGAAAGGTTGCCATCAAGATGCTCAACGATACGAAGTGCATGTGCTTAGCTCATAATAGTTAAAACATCTTTCACATACTACTAGTAAATAAATCACCTTGCCAAAAAATCATGTGATCGAGTTATAGTAAAAATCTTGCAAGTTATAGTATAAATCACGTGCAAAATATTCTCACATATAATCTTCCTCTCAGCCGCTTATCAAATCTTAATCAAACAAATTAGGAATGAAAAGTCTGCTAGAAACGTTCCTAATTTGGTTTGCCTTTGATGGAAACAAAATAACCGTCAAAGGCAATCTTTTTTCCGATTGGACAATTTTACAAAATCTTATCTCAAATTATAGGGATAAATATACCTGAAACTTTATGGGGTTAGTAACTAAATCTTCTATAAGCGATCTTCATTTAATGTTGATCGGGTGCAAACGTGATGGCATATATGGAACCTAATTCCAATTGAAACCATGTTGAAAATCATAGTTTCCTTTTCTTCTCAGAAAATACTAGGCATCGTTTAACGAAACTTATTTTTCGATAAACTTCACTGCGTTTCGGTCGGATGAGAATGATGGCTTATGAATCAGTCTTTGATTTTACGTGCCACGTGACAAGGCGAAATGTTTTTGAAAATTTCGGGGATTGAAGGTTGCCTTTCCCAACGTTGACCCTCTACAAACTATCATTATTAAATGTTGATCATAAAAAATACGGGTAAAAATATTAAAATTCCAACAGGCTCTTAATCCCTTCTACTATGGTTTATAAACTGCATGGTAAAATGGTCATTCTGTTCTTAAAGAAATTATTTTTGATTTCTAAAGAAATATATAAGAAATTTCAATCACTGAGGTAATTGTCATATAGAGATAAATCTAATCTTACTCTCTGCGGGCGATATCACCACGTGAACAGGTTCGTGATGCTGCTAGCATAGAAGGAAATCTAATTATTGAAGCTTCCAATATTCAATCCTTAAATTGATTTTAAAGTCGTTTTTGTCTCGTGTTTCTCAACGTGATTCTCAGCTGAAATATCATGAATAAACAAAAGAGATTCTTAAGTTAAATTTAAAGTAAAATTTAAACAAAATAGCCTTTTGCGTCTGATTGTATGGTTTGACATAAAGGCATATTAAAGCTCGTTAGCGGCATGTTATTTCAAGCTGAAATAATTTGTAAATTGTATTGAATTATAGTGGCTTTGCCGCGTGTAAGTTGTCGTATAACCGATTAATCTCGAAGTTCAATCTCGTAAACCTTACTATGTACTATATGCTAGGGATGAGCCGCTCGAATAAGTCACTTTATTGAGCCTCATGATAAATTGTAAGGTCGAGATGAAAATATTACAAGGTTGCTGATTGAATCATTAGTATCTAAAACTAATCAGATGTCGATTTTTTTACAGATCTATGCGATTTTTGTCAAAGCTATCGATATATTATTTGTAAAAAAAAATATATGATAGGGTGTTTTTTTTTTTTTTATTCAAAATATGTGAAAAGGGTGGGGTACTCAATGTCTCAGTTGCTCATCCCTGCCACAAAAAGGTCAAAGTTTACGGACGATCGATACATGATGATGCTAATTGCTTATATGGCCCCATAGGCCAGGAGAGCTTAAACATCGTTGAGGTACTTACTACTAACTGTAACAGAATGACATTTTAAAGGTTGTTCACACAAGTCTTGCACCAATAACTATTATTTCTTCTTGGGCTATGTAAATCAGACCTGCTATCTTCATCCGTTTGATGAATTGTTTTGAATTTGTTGAACTGTTCAATGCAATTTTAAACATGACTTTTGAATGCCTGATGTATACGCATGAAATTGACAGTTGTGTACACAAAATTTATTGTGGTGTGTTGTGTGCATGATTTTAAAAGTTCGGCAAATAAGAACAAAAGCTGTCCTCATTATTTTTAGAATACTTTTCTTCTCTTGCTCTCAAATTAAAATTTGTGAAAGCAACAAGTTATCATAAAGAGCTATTTTGTATTGGTGAATCTCCCCCCTTTACATCTAGAGTTTCAAAGAGATATGTATTTCTTTACAGAGATTCAATTAAGTATAAACAATTAAATTTTCAGAAATGGAATGTTCCTCAAGGGTTTCAAATTAGTCCCGACCGTGCGAGTGAGAAGCTTTGAATCGGTACTGAAATAATTCTCGGTTCTGGAATGAAAGACGCAAATGAGTCACTTTTTACCAGTCATGTATGAAAAGAAGTCTATTTAGGGTTATTTTGTCCTGTCATTTATCTTAGACAACACATATTAAAGATTAAATTAGAGGAAACAGTAGTGTATCGATTTTCTTGCCTCTTTTAAAAATGCATTTGGAATAGACCAATTAGTAGAAATAATCGCCGGCAAACGAATGATTGCACTACAACCGGTGCGACACTAGTTCGTAGACAGAATTAGCGTATTTTGGCCCTCTGGCGTCGTAAGATCTTTTACCAAGAAAAAATCTACAGTTGGGTGAGACACAGGTTAAAGAAAAGAAGAGCACAAGTTCAATGTCGCTTAAACTTGTGCGCTTGGATTTCTTTTTAAAATGAGTATGCTGATCGAAAAATACCATTTTAAGGTAATTTATTAACTTTCATAAATCTTTTCTAATCAAATACGTTTTCGTCTGATTTTGAACGGAAGAGGTTGCCCTTTAAGAAATAAGTATTAGTTACGATGTTTTAAAAACGCTATCTATATAGTCAAAGTGCATGTCCAGGTACAAATATGTGTCACAAACCCGATTGAAACAAATATCTGCCAAATACAATTGTTACTGCAATGTTTGATTCAAATAAGATTAACGTCTTATAAAAAATTACCAGCACCGTATCACAGGACCGATCAGCAGAGAATCGGGAAATGTGTTAACTATAAAAATTTACAAAAACGCATAATTTTAAGAAATTGGTGCCGTTTTTCGTCGAATGATTGTGTCGTGTGGATTCGGGCATAATGACCGGTTTTGCAAAAGTATTTTTATTTATTTGTGTCACCCATACTGAAGCAGTATTGAAGGTCCATTTTAAGTTGCTTGCTTTTGAACCCGTAAGAAACAAAATTAGAACCCACCAAACGTAAAAAATCATAAGTATTGTCTGTGTTTACATATTTTTAACAATCACCAGTACCGAATTACCAGCAGAGAACGTTCTCTCGCAGGACAACTGAAGTCACCGTGAATGGACGACAACTGAAAACAGATAAAAAAAAAGAATACTTATTACTATTAAATAGATTGTATGTATATAGTTGATTACAACCTGTGCAGTAGACATACAACTGGCTGGTTAAAGAGAAAAAAAAACTGACTAACAATCCTTCAAAAGTTTTCCACATAATATTTGAAATAAATAATACCTTATTTAGTACTGAATAAAATGGAAATTACGAATTCACAGTTCTGAAGGCAAGCTCAAAATAAATAATTAACCTATAGAAACTAAATAATACCGGTCTACACTCTTATACCGGTCGCTGTACTTCTGAAATGCAGGAAGAAACAATCTTGAGCAACGATAGAAAAAAGTTGTGCAAAATGTCAGCGTTGAAAAAATAGAAGAAATGTGTCTTTATTTTTAAAATAGCGAATTGATGTTTGCTTCCCTCCCCAAGAACACTGCCGTCATTCGGTGTATCGAGAAAAATGATCGCGAAAGAATATGTAACGGTGGTCAATTATTGCATTTGGATCTGGTATAGGATCGTGATGAAATCTTATCGAGAACACACATGCAACGTCAGTAAATAATCTAATTTACTAGTAATCAATTATAATGACAAATATTGGAAAAATAAAACTGTCTGTCAAAATGGTTCAACATTATGATCAGTATCCGTGAAAAATCAAGGTTTTAAAGGAAACCGTTTTTACAAAACTACAAAAGGCAGATTGCTCATCGAAATTTCAAAGAAATAAATATATAAACAAACATGATATTTTTTTCAAATTTTTAATGCATAAACTACTTTTGAATTTCTTTTAAAAATGTCGTTCAATATTACTGTTTAAAACAGTTCTTAAAGTTACTTTAATTTATTTTAATCAGAAACTTTGCAGAAATGACAATATTTGTAAAAATTTGAATTTCGGATCGTGAAAGATTGGGTACCGCATTTTGATGATCGTGAAAAGGATTGTTAAATATAAAAATAAGAAGATGTGGTATGATTGCCAATGAGACAACTCTCCACAAGAGACCAAATGACACAGAAATTAACAACTATAGGTCACCGCACGGCCTTCAACAATGAGCAAAGCCCATACCGCATAGTCAGCTATAAAAGGCCCCAAAATAACAAAGGTAAAACAATTCAAACGAGAAAACTAACGTTCTGCTTCCGCTTATTCATTATTGCAAAATTCCACAAAAACGATAAAATCTTTCTTTAACACATGATAATTAATATTTGTAATTGGTATAACTAAAGATTGGATTTGCATGACTTATTCCACTTCACTTTTGTTTGTGAATAGGGCTATGATGGTTCAATGCCATTGGATCTGACTATTTGATAATACCACACCGACTAGTTTTCTTATTACAATGTAAGTCCGTCTGTCCGTCCTGCATAAGTTTTATGTCGTTTAAAAAGTTTAGATTGTGTTATCTTATTTTTAATTATTTTTAATAATTTTTATGCACAGTCATATCTTGTTAATTTTTCAAACACACTAATGAAAAAAAAAAAAACACTAACAATTAAATCAAACAAAGACGCTAACAAAAAAGTTTTGTTGTTGATAATACAGAGAATAAATAAAGCATAATTACGGAGCCCCTTAAGTGCAATGAAAAACTTTTCAGCTCGTGTACACAACTTTCAATCTTGTGCGCATGACTTTTAAACTGGTGCACATGACTTTCAAACTGGCGCGCACGACTTTCAAAATGGTGCGCACGACTTTCAAACTCGTGCTCACGCCTTTCAAAAATGGTGCCAACGACTTTTAAAATGGTGCGCATGACTTTCAAGAACTGGTGCGCATGACTTTGCAACTCGTGCGCACCAGTTTGAAAGTCGTGCGCACCAGTTTAAAAGTCGTGCGCACCAGTTTGAAAGCCGTTCGCACCAGGTTTCTAAAGTTGTGCGCACCACCTTTTAAATCGCGTGCGCACGAGTTTCAAGGTCGTGCGCACGATTCTCTCAAAATAGTGCGCACCAGATTAAATCTACGGCAAACGAAAATATTAGTATTAACAAGGCATTTAAGGGCTCCTTACGTAATGACATATACACTTTCCAGATAAACTACAAAATAAGTGAAATATAAACATGATAAATACAAGGTTATACAAAATGAAAACAACACTATAAAACCTCACGAACCTCCGAATCACATCTCTGGACCCACCCGCATAAGGAACGTCAAAGGCCAAAACCTGAAAGCTGGATGCATATATACCTAACCACATCAAGAAGCATACGACCAAATGGAGCATAATAGTACAAAGACAAATAAAGGTAAAACTATAATTTTTTAGATAAAATGCTACACAAAGTCAGAACATAGAATCTATAACTCAAGACCATCCTGTATTATTTGTTAAGTAGACACTGAATATTTATCTATTAAGTCTTGGTACTTTCCAATGAAATTTTGAGAAAAGGACGAGACGTTCTTTCACAAAACCCTGACTCATTATTTTGTTTGATCAGGCACTGACAACGTTTAACAAACTCGGAGTAGCTCCTGAAAATCGTATGAGTTGAAAAATGTATACTCCATACGCTGATGAAAATTCTAAATCGCTGCTTAGGTGAGGAAAATTTATATTATATTACCAGGGGAGACCATCAGACCCCTCTCGCTTCATTCATTCGTGGATGCATTTAACATCAAATTTACAAAATATTTACTTTTCGACAATTCACGCTCCTGGAGGTCTTATTATCTCGGATGCCTAGTTACATGTAGCATTGCCTCTTAAATGAAAGCAGGTCTAAATATGGGTCTATATGTAGATAGATAGATATATAAAGATAAACAAGTCTAAATTGAAAACATAAAGATATATATTTCAAAACAACAAAATGAAAGCAATAATTTACTTTTCTTAGTAAATAATTACACGCTTCAACCAATTACAAGTATATCATAATTACACGCTTCAACCAATTACAAGTATATCATAATTACACGCTTCAACCAATTACAAGTATATCATAATTACACGCTTCAACAAATTACAAGTATATCATAATTACACGCTTCAACCAATTACAAGTATATCATAATTACACGCTTCAACCAATTACAAGTATATCATAATTACACGCTTCAACCAATTACAAGTATATCAATTTGTAAAAGAAATGTTGTCTTCTGATCAAGTCTGGTCACGCCTTGTCTTTCACGATCTATATAATGCGTTGAATTATCTTCCACGGTCAATTTTGATTAAAAATAAACAAAAATATACTTTTTCAAAAGTAATATGAACTTTTTCAAGTTATAACATACTTTTTTTATTTTACTGAACTATCTGATACAAAGTAAGATTAAGTTTCAAATATATCATGATATATTGGAATGAAACCATTATAGATACGAAACGTGATTTTTTCTTAATGATTCTCATAGGATTGTGTGTCGCCTTTTGTGTTTTCTTAAAAAGTACTGCATTTTTTTCTTAATTTATTGCACAGTATTATTCAGGAAGTTGAATCATTTTGACAGACATATTTCTTTTTTTTTTTCTGATTTGTTCCACCTTTTGAAAATACAGCAGATTTGTCACAGATATTGAAGTAGAATTACACTTAATCAGTGCATTCACGATTCGATACCAGATCTTTCACGATCCGATCGGAATGGTACCGTTAGTTATTCTTTCACGATCATTTTTCTCGATATACCGAATGACACCCGTGAAGAATAGGTAACAGAAATTACAAATAAACGCAATGATCGAAAACAACAGGTTGGTATAACTGCTTATACCATTTAAAAAACGGACAGATTTTAAAAAGCTTAATCCCTAAATCTGCTAATGTAATAAATACTATTGTCGTGAATGCTGGTTTTTATTTAACTCCTGTAGCTAGATGGATTCAATTTATGTTATCTATATCCCACTTGTAAAAGTTTTTTTTAGTCATGAATACATTATTTTCATATTATTATATTTTGATCCGAACTCTATCAATTGGATAGATGATATAAAAGTCACTGTTTATATATGGAGAAGTAGAGTAAATTTATTTTTATCAAATGAATAATTAATGAACAACTGGTCCCAGATTTCTACATGAACAAACGTTGATATAGGATATTCCTGAGTGAGACAGTAACCACCAACTAAAGACATATGTATCAAAATTTTATTTTTTTCAAAAACCAAACCGACTCCATTACTATTTTATTGATGTTTAAAATCATTTTTATTCTATAGTATGTATTTTTTTTAATTCGAGTTTTAAATGTAGGGAAATCGATCAAATCAACAATTGTGTGATGACTAAAACGGTTATTCTTTAAATAATTAACACGTACAGAAACAAGCATTTACTAGAATCTCTAAAGGCTTATAAAACTTTAAAAATATATAACCGTTAAAATATCATGATGGTTTATTATATTAAACGTTCTCTTGGGAAGAGTGTTTGGTGTGGTAGACTTAGATCGTTATAAATGATTTTTATTGTAGTCAACAAAAAGAGACGTTTAAAAATCAGATGTCTTTTGTGGGGAAAGTACGACGTTCTCTGCACATTGAATAATCTAGCAGCAACTCTCTGATTGTTCCGTTGTCTGTTGCAAGGTAAACTTTCGACCCTATCCAACATCCCCTTTTTTCCATAAGACAATCAAAATGCACTGTTCTTCTTTCCAGTCAACCCTCATTTTACAATCTACCTATTAGATTTACATCCATTTGTTCGCGTCTTGAATATTCATGAATATTTGCCACTGGACGTTTAGCAAACAACAGTCAATCAATCATTTAGACAACAATGTTATTTACTCCTCAATTTACAATAGTCCAGTTATATTTAATATTTGTTTTATTTTTTGTGTTATACTAACTGTATATTGTTCTATATTTTATTTTTATTATTTGTCAAAGGCTGTTTAAAATGTTTCATGTCAATTTAGATTTGAATTGAAATAGTTTCATGAAGAAAATCTCATTTCGATTGTTAAAATAGCAACAACAAAAATGTTTTGACCTTTTTAACCATAAAACAAACATTTTTTTTTTCGATTTTTAAAGTAGAAAATCCGAGGAAATATTACAAAATTACAGAATCCATTAATCCTAAGAAATTATATGATAAGAAAGTGTCTATGTAGTCGATTACTAATTATAGTCCAGACGAGCATGCAATCAATAGTTAACGATTTTTGATACTTGACGCAAGGTGTTAAATAGAATAACAGTTATTCGTTGACAGATCACAGTTCTGTCCTTTCTTACAAAATACCGTATGTAACAGCCTTGTTAATTGTTAACCAATTGCGTGACAGGTGATTCTTAAGCAGATTTCGCGACAAAGCCAAATACAACTTACACTACAGATTGAACAGCAAAGATGGAAGCAATTGTCAGATCTGGTGGACATTTTTCAGATTTGGAACATCGTGGCATAGGATGTCTTTATTTTGTTCTTGGTAAGTTATTTTTTATTAATTAATTTTAATATTTTTTACTTACAGTTTATGTTGTACATTTAAATCTTATTTTAATTGGTCAATAAAAGGTACGACTGTTACCTTGAGTATCAGAATTTCATAATTATGTTTAACAACCCAAATTGCACCTATTTTGACAGTTTTTAACCTACGTTTATTTATGCTTCAGACAAAAGTTTTCATTATGTGTTTATTTTGTAGATGTATCATTATTTACTATATGGTTTCACCAATTTAATTTTGAATCCATAATGAATCATTAAAATTGGTATGAACTGACCTCCAAACCATCAATGATTCTGTAATGAGGAGTACCCAAATTGCATCCATGCTTAAGTGGAATTGTTTACTTTTTCCAGAGAATAAACATTTTGTTTACTATAAGATTTCCATTTATCTTTGTCGTATACTGTACGTAGTTATATTTTCCATTTTAATCTCAAATAATAACATTGTGCGTATTTGCGTTTTTTAAATTTTAAAACCTATTCCTTCTCCTTTTATTCATACAACAACTGCATCCGATTTTGTTTATCATTTTAAAAAAAAAATGGAACAACTTTTTGCATGATTGATAAGAGATGAAATGATATGCTTATACTTCATAGTTGAAACTTGTTACGGAAGTATATTACTAGTAGACAAAGTTATTTCGACTTCAATTCGAAATTTTAACATTTAATCTTAAAATTTTATTTTAGCTTGGCTAAATCTACAAATGTTGTATAATTTAATTGAAGCCTAACTACAAAAAAAAACCAAAAAAAAAAAACAAACGTAAATTTAATAATCTGACGAAAGTTTTGGTGTTGTATCTTATTTGCTTGTAAAAATAAAAGGACATTGACGGTTCTTAAGCACGACGAATATTGCAATGAATAAAGTATTGAAACTCCGTCTTCTAAGGTCCTTCAACCACACCGAGTGCGGGTGGTCGTTTGTTCGATCCCCAACCGGATCAGACAAAAGGCGAAGATTGGTATCTGTGCTTCACTATCAACCACGTGACATTTAGGAGGAATATCAAAGCCTGGTAGGCTGGGAGTCAGAATAATGTAGTAATAAGGACGGTTTCATAAAGGAACATGTTATTCAGTTGGTTTAAATTTGAGGTATGCCAAAGCCTGGTAGGCTGGGAGTCAGAATAATATAGTAATAAGGACGGTTTTATAAAGAAACATGCTATTCAGTTGGTTTAGATTTGAGGTATGTCAAAGTCTGGTAGGCTCGGAGTCAGAATAATGTTTTAGGCTGGGCCAACAAGTTTTCCTGTGGACTATGACGTTTTGACCTAACACGTTAAAAATCATACTCTGTGTGTCGGTCTAGTATCAGGGTACATCTATACTCTATTAAAATGATATCGTCCTTAATTACACCTTATACGAAATGAAAACAACACAAAAATTTAATGCGGCCCTTTCAGTCTGGATTTACTTCACCAGGAACGCTCAAAGCCGAATATCTGAAAGCCAAGGATATATAAGAAGAGCTATGTGAACAAAAAGGACATAAAACTAATAGCCAAATCCATCTAAGGTCAACTTTCCTTGAGGGAGTTTAAACCGTAGTTTCTTTATAATTTCTAAAGTCAGTACCAAAGTACTGACCATTGAGCTGATGATACAAGTGATTGGTTAATAGTCAGTGTATTTTTCTTATTTTCTTTTATCTAATGAGCATCGTCCATATATCACCGATCTACTAGTATGCACAAGGATGTGCCTTTTTACCCTCTCTGCCGTGGTATCTGCCAAAATGTTTATGCCTTTTTTTACACTTCAAGGAGACGCTTTATCATTTGTGTGTTTCATGAAATGCCGCGTTTTGATAGCAATGAAGTGTTGGAAATGAATCGAATATTTAACTTAACCATTCCCATTGGTATTCGAGGTAAAATACAGAAAGATCATGTTCAGGAGTGGTATTTGCGAGAAAAAAACCCACCAGCATTGAGAAGGAACTTCCTTCGCCTAGGGGCCAAGGTAATTTTACCTTCCTTCCTCTAAAGGTGTTCGAGGATTCTGGAGCTCAAATTTTGTTATTAATTTTCTATATTCATATTGATACTGAAGATGTACTAAATTGATAACAAACAAAAAGCAAAAATAGAAGAAAACAAGAATGTGTCCATAGTACACGGATGCCCCAATCGCACTATCATTTTCTATGTTCAGTGGACCGTGATATTGGGGTCAAAACTCTAATTTGGCATTAAAATTAGAAAGATCATATCATAGGGAACATGTGTACTAAGTTTCAAGTTGATTGGACTTCAACTTCATCAAAACTACCTTGACCACAAACTTTAACCTGAAGCGGGACAGACGGACGAACGGACTGACGGACGGACGGATGGACAGACCGAAAAACATAATGCGCATAAAAAAACATGAACAAACTCAATATCTGGTAAACTGAATCTCTTGATAGTTGTGTCGGTCTCTCTACAACTGATGAGTTTTGATTGTCCCTTTCGTATATCTTCTGCCTCCTTTTTACGGAAAAGTTATTATACTGTGCATTTATTGACATATAGAGGAATATGCTAAATACTATACCCGTAACCGGTATATGTTACTATAACATTAACGAGGTAAAACAAACCAGAGTTTAGAAACGCAGAAAAAGTCTCAAACAAACCAGTACAACTCTAGATGTAATATTCAGGCACATAAATGAAAAGATTTGAATGAAATAATAGAAAACTGTTTAAGGTTTGTCTTGTTCAACATCCTTGTGGACTGTGAACCAAATGTTCCCCTTCATCTGCTTTATCTCCGTTTTGATATTTTGTATATTCCATGTACATTGTTTCTGTTAAAACTGCTTCATTTGTGATTATAACAATATTTTGTAAAACTTTGTCAGTATAAGAGTACTAAAATGTTCCACTACCTGACAAATAATGACACGGATCTGTAGGAGCCGCTTGGGATATTGTTGATGATGACGCACAAGTTTTTTTTTTCTGTAAAAATGCTTGTAATTGTTGAGCCCATGATGATGATAATTATTGTCATGTGTAAAGATCCGGATAATTTATTAAATTAAATTTCTCTAAACCGATTAATTATTTTCTATTTCATGATTCTACGTTTGTAGCTAACTACTTTACATAAATGATTACTTTCATAATGAAGCAAAAATGTTTAAACTTGAAATGTTACATAACATATATGCGTCAGTCAGTTGTTCATTCGTGTAAAAAAGTGGTTTCTCTTTAAGCTGTGCCTTCAAAAGGTATTTTTCTGTTCGATTAGTATAAAAATATTAACTAACCTGAGTATCAAATCAGCAATACATATAACAGCAAACACGAAGGGAAACTAAGGTTGATCTCAAATACAATTGAGATCGATCTTTCAAAGTCTGGAACAGCTAAACACATCCGTTACACCCATCGATCAATTGTAAATGACGATCATTAGTGATAAGGACAATTTTAAAAACGAACATGTTATTCAGTTAGTTTTGATTTGAGGAATTTAGCAGGTCCACTAGTTAACTAGCATCAGAAAAATTAGGATATAAGAGTTATCTAAAATGTTGAGTTATCTGCCCCTATATAAGTAAATTATGATCCCTAATTCTTATTTTTGTAAATAAGTGTCTAGTTTCAGAATTTGGATATCTTAAATATAATTATTGATCTTGTTTTACTTTAATGCTTTTACAAAGTTGCTTAATATATTCTTAGTACAAGTATTTTTACTTCTTTCATAGTTTGACAGCAAACTATTTTTTGCAGCAATCCATGGAGTTTCGTAAATGAGGTCCATATTGGTCAATTTTCTATATTCATATATAATTATTAAACTTGACTCGTTTAAAACTTTATTCATGGGTTGTATGTCTCTTATGTACATGTACATTATTTGCATTTTAACCCATCAGGGTTTTACTTTTTGCAATATTATTTGTGGGGAATCTTTGGAACAATGGGAACTAATTGTGCACCCCTACTGGCCGATTTGTTTTTGTACTCGTATGAAGCAGAATTCATTCAGAACCTTCTAAAAGACAAAAAGAAAAAGCACCTTGCGAAATTCTTTAATTTTACTTTCCGATATATTGATGATGTTCTATCATTGAATAACCCATATTTCAGCCAATACTTACATCTCATATATCCCAGTGAACTTGAAATTAAGGATACTACTGATACTAGAAGGACTGCTTCATACCTTGATCTTTTCCTCAATATTGACACAGATGGACGACTTCACATGAAAATCTATGATAAACGGGACGATTTCAACTTCCCAATTATCAATTTCCCACTTCTCAGCAGTAACATACCCTCTGCCCCTTCGTATGGTGTTTACATATCTCAATTGATGCGTTATTCTCGTGCTTGTTCACACTATACGGACTTCATATACAGGAGTGTGCTCCTTACGCAGAAACTGCTCCAACAAAGTTATGAGGAGGACAGATTAAAAATGACACTTCGTAAATTTTACGGACATCATCACGAATTGGTTGATCCGTACGATGTGTCTTTGTCCAAACTAACTAAGGACATTTTTACCACGTGTTAGATTGTAGTTTGTCATTACGTCGTCTGATCTTTTAATTACATGTACCGAACGTGACTTATTCCGATTGTGACTGTTTTGCTGAGTGTGAAATCGCATTGCTATAAGACGTGTCACGGTACTTTTCTATCCCAAATTCATGTATTTAATTTTGATGTTATATTTGTTATTCTCGTCGGATTTTGTAAAATGTCTTAACGCCTTTTCTGTTATATTCGTGTGTTATGGTAAAGATAATTAATCACCCCCTTCATTTATTAGATTTTAGTTTGGTTCAACGAAATTTATACGATATATTTGGTTTACAGTTTGATTCAGAAGAAACACCGACATAGCTAGATAATACAATTAATTATCTAATTACGACCACAATTTGATATTAATAAGTATTGTAATTTTCATTGTTATTAATAAATGTAATGTCAGTATTACAAATCTAATCTTGAATCAATCCTAATCCTATCTTATTTTTGGGAAATATTTTTACAAATTCAAATGTGACGTCACTTTGTGTGTTTTTAGAATTTCAAATGTGACGTCACTTTGTGCGTTGAGGCTTTGGCTAACTCGGCTGTGTATTTTATGTGTTGGATTAAGTTTTTTGTGTAATGTATCCGTTTTATTCTGTAGTTAGTCCCCACTTCGGTTTTATCATGTATATCTATTATATAGTCATTTTATAAAATTTACTGTTTGCAAAATTATATTGTTCTAAATAATAAGGATGTTCTTGTCCCAGGCAGAAAACCCTGGCCGTGTTAGGCGCAACTTTTTGGAAGTTTTGGTCCTCGGTGCTCTTCAGCTTTGTACTTGTTTTGGCTTTCAAACTTTTTTCATCTGAGCGTCACTGGTTAGTCTTGTGTGGACGAGACGCACGTCTGGCGTATTAAATTTTAAACCTAGTACCTTTTGTTAGCTATTATTCGTGTGTTTCTTTGTCCTATATGTTCTCCCATTTATTTGTATTGTAGTCCTGTCATGTAATGTTGTCATTTTAATGTTATATTTAACATTGCCATAAAAGCGGGAGGTTTGGCATGCCACAAAACCAGGTTCAACCCACCATTTTTTTCTTAAAATGTCCTGTACCAAGTCAGGAAAATGGCCATTGTTATATTATAGTTCGTTTCTGTGTGTGTTACATTTTAATGTTGTGTTTTTGTTGTGTCGTTGTTCTCCTCTTATATTTGATGCGTTTCCCTCAGTTTTAGTTTGTAACCCGGATTTGTTTTTATCTCTATCGATTTATGAGTTTCGAACAGCGGTATACTACTGTTGCCTTTATTTGATAAGAACATGCATATATTCCTTGCATATATAATGTATGACCTTTTTTATAATAATGGTTTTATGTAAAAGTATTCAATCTAGCTAAATATAAGATTGCTGATATTTTCATATTTTTATTTTTTTTTGTATTGCTGTTTATCAAGGTCAGTTTTAAACCCTTTATTAACTAGAAGATGTCTTTTCAATAGATGTTCACAACACTTCAAACGTAAGAGTGACATTTTTTTTTTCTAGAATATTCCCAATTTGGTTAGCCATGCACCTATTCTAAGTACTTAATTGGCATAAGCTAGTCATACAGTAAGACTATCGTTGTAATGTTCTCCGCCTATTTAATCTTCATAATCAGATGAAATATCTAACGGTCCGTTAACATTTACTGGGAAATGCAGTAAGCTGCACTGTCAACTCATCTCCTAGTGCAATGCATAATGTCATTTATGTCGAATAGTTCGATGGAATCCGATTGCTTCGCTTCTCTGTAAACAGGCAGCAAGGTTAATCACGTTCTGGAAATGTAATCCTATTTACGTCTTGCTCAAAGTAGGAAACCTTAATTAGAAACTATAAATGATGATTAAAACACGTGTCATATTTGCTTGAATAACAGGAAATCACGCTGAATTTTTAAGGAAGTTTTAGAACGGAGAGAATTAATTAAGCTTCATATTTTGAAAGTTGTTGGGTTTCCCTGCTTTGTTTTTCTTTGTCTTTGTATTTTGTGTCCCAAAAGATCGATTTTCTTCTTTTTAAGGTTATCCAATGTTAGCAATTACTATATGATTGTGTCAAAATGTGTGTCAAATTGTTTATCGCGAGTCAAAAGTAATTGAAAATGTTGGTGTACCTTAAAGCTTCAAAAGAAAGGCGAAATATACCAAAAGGAATTTCAAACGCATAAGTCGAAAACAAACTGACAATGCCATGGTAAAAAACGAAAAGCAAAGGAAAAAGACAAATAACAATACTCAAACAAGTTTGAGCTTTCTAAAAAACTGTGGACTGCTTCGCTCTATCCTAATTTAAGGTAATATGTGTGCATGTGGTTGTTGAATTAGTATTCTGGAGGTGTGCCTCTCTGAAGGTGTGCCTAGATTGGCAGAAGTTATAAAATACAGATAATGCATTTTTGTAAACATTGTATAGGAACATTGCAGATTAACAAAGCAAATAAACACGTATTAATAATTGATATTTCAATATTGAATTTCAGTGTTCAATATATGCATAATAACACGTACATGAATTAATGACAGTTGATCGGAACTGAAATACACATAGTAAATTTTCCGGCATTTGATGTCTTATCCTGAGACGAGAAAAGTCTGTAATTCTTTATCTCATTTAAGTCAATAGCTGTTGCTGTATCTCAGCCGCATCATAAAGCAACCAATCAGAATCTATATGTGATTTGTAATTATTTCAAGATAGCGTGTATATCGACTGAAACTAATAGCTCCGCATCGTGATGCGAAGCAAACACAACATAGAAAGCTAAAGATTGTGCAATATGAACCCCACCAAAAATCGGGGTGATTTCAGGTGCTCTGGAAGGGTAAGCGAATCTTGCACCACATGTGGCATCCATCGTGTTGCTCATACAAATACAAGCTCGAAGATGAGTCTTATTCGGTAGGTCACATTCGAGGAAAAGAGGATGAGATAGTGGTTACGACAAATGGAACATACCCGTCGCCATATGTGAAACAGATATTTCATAACGGTCATCCAACTCGTGATGGCGTCCGTAAAATTTTCGAAAGGATCATTTCAACTTCACCACTTGGAACTCTTGGTTCAATAGCTTCCTTATGGATGCCACTAGCGGAGCAGGATCTGCTCACCCTTCCGGAGCACCCGAGACCACCGTCGGTCGGTGAGGTACGTGTAGCTCAGTTTTTAGTTTTCCATGTTGTGTTTGTGTACTGTTATTGTCTTTTCGTCGTTTCTCGTGTTTTGCTATGATTCTTTCGTTTCTTTCGATTTATGAGTTTGAATATCCCTTTGGTATATTTCGCCTTTCTTTTGAAGTACAATTGTAACTCCTTAACAAACAAAAAAATTGGGCACCGTGCTCAACCACATCTAAACTGTATGGTTGGCTGTTTCTTTTTATTTCTTTTCTTAATTTTTTTTATCATTTATTTTCAGGTTCAATTGGAGTCTTGTCCAATTGTTTGGTAATGAATGTGTTCATTCGAGAAAACGTAGTGTCTGCACCAAAGAAGGTACTGCATATCAACTTGTGTTTCAGTAATGTCTTGGTGTGCCTTGGATTCCCGTTTGCTGGATTGTCATCGTTCAAAGGAAAGTAAGAAAATCATAATATATCATTAACAGCACATATACATAAAAATAATGTTGACTCTTTGCTAGGTCAGTGAACTATAAAATCAATATCAAACCCGGCTTTGTTGACTATCCGCTGAAAGAATATGCATGGTTATTTCTCGTTTTTATATAGATTAGACCGTTGGTTTTCCGTTTGAATGGTTTTACACTAGTAATTTTTGGGGCCCTTTATAGCTTGCTGTTCGATGTGAGCCAATGCTCCGTGTTGAAGGCCGTACCTTGACCTATAATGGTTTACTTTTATAAATTGTAACTTGGATGGAGAGTTGTCTCATTGGCACTCATACCACATCTTCCTATATCTACTTATGACTAAAAAATAGAATTATTGGACGAGTAGCTAACCGAAGGACTATATACATCTGTTATGAATAAGAATTAAAATTATGGGACGGGTAACCGAAGGACAATTATACACCCGTTATGACTACAAATTAGAATTATGGGACGAGTAACCAAAGGACGACTGTACACCTGTTTTACCAGTTTGTTTCTTTACTTACAATAGCTAATAAAGAGTTGTCTCATTGACAATCATAACACATCTCCTTTTTTTTTATATAAACTTAACGTCTATGCACCAATTGCATACCCAAACTAGATAAGATGTAAGTAGCATAAGCAAAATGTTTGCCACAAAACACACTCCATCTATAAAAAAATGTCATGGTTTAAAATGAAATATGTATCTGCTTTTGACATGCTTATTTATCTCTGTATATCTTGATATTCTGGACTCTGGCGATTTAGAGCGTAACATATTGTATAGACAATTGTTTGTTGCTGAAGACAGTAAACTATATTGACCAGATGTCTTTGATTTTCTGTTGCTGACTCGTTGACGTATACACCACCATTCTTTATTCATATCGCCTCGAAATTGATATTGATATTAATTTCTAAGCTTGTCACGGTTATGGGTAGACAATACTATTGACTGGATTCATTAATATCCTTATAAGTTTTCTTTTGTCTCAATAATATGCCATCCATTTCAATTAGTGGAATTATTAAGATATGTTATTGATCAATAAAAATGAAAAGAAACAGAAATTTTTAGAATGACTATTGTGTTATCCAGCGAACAAAGGCGTGCGTTTTATTTGAACTAAAAACTGTCACCTTTCAAGATAACAAACAAAATAACACCTGATTTTTTTTATTATTGATTTTTATATTACATGAAAAAGGATAACAAATAACACCAAAAATATTAAGATAGTAAAACAGACCACAACATCTGATCCCTGCGAGAGAAAACAAGGACAAACAACTACGATTAATGCAGGCACAACGTTTCTTGGATAATCTTCAAGAGGTGTACACAACACTCGTTTCTTGAATCATCTTTAACAGGTGTGCGAAACACTTATTTCTTGAATAATCTTCAACAGGTGTGTACAACACTTGTTTCTTGAATCATCTTCAGCAGGTGTGCACGACACATGTTTCTTGAATATTCTTTAACCGGTGTGCGAAACACTTATTTCTTTAATAATCTTCAACAGGTGTGCACAATACTTGTTTCTTGAATCATCTTCAGCAGGTGTGCACGACACATGTTTCTTGAATCTTCTTTAACAGGTGTGCGAAACACTTATTTCTTGAATAATCTTCAACAGGTGTGTACAACACTTGTTTCTTTAATCATCTTCAGCAGGTGTGCACGACACATGTTTCTTGAATCTTCTTTAACCGGTGTGCGAAACACTTATTTCTTTAATAATCTTCAACAGGTGTGCACAATACTTGTTTCTTGAATCATCTTCAGCAGGTGTGCACGACACATGTTTCTTGAATAATCTTCAATAAATAAGTGTGCACGACACGTGTTTTTTAATAATCATCAGCATGTGCACGATATGTGTTTCTTGCATAATCTTCGGTAAGTGTGCACGACACGTGTTTTTTAAATAATATTCAGCATGTGCGCGATGTGCGTTTCTTAAATAATCTAATACGGATGTGCACGACAAGTGTTTTTTTAATAATAATGAACAGGTGAGCACTACAAGTGCATCTTGAATCATCTTTAACCGGTGCGCACGACACATGTTTTTTTAATTATCTTCAAAAGGTGCACCACATATCAAAACTTGAGGAAGCCAAAATGCAAAAAAATGTGTATAGAAGCATCAAAATAAAGAGGGTAGAAAGAGAACAGGCAAGGTCAACTGTTGCCTGAGCAACCTTGGTGTTATAGCACTTTTGAATAACAATCAACCAATTCAGAAAATTAGTAGTAAAAATGTCATTAAAATCATGCCAAATTGAAACACCAGCCATCTGCATAGTATCTTCATATTGCTTTTTACAACGTAAGAAGATTCAAAGTAATTAAAGCATGACAAAGGCAGCGGATCTTCATAATCTGCTTAAAAAACATGAATGCTATACAACACCATGCACATAATTTACATAATCGGAAAACATAAAACATGAACAATAAGCTGCTTGGAAGCTGATAGAATTGCATATCAGATATCAATTATTTTAAGACGAATTTATTCCGATGAAAAGTTAATGAGATTTTAAAGTCGGAAAAGTAAAACTCATATCTAGCTTCATCTGTGACAAAGCTGCTTTCCCAATAAGCACGTGGTATGAGAGTAAGAACACGTTCTAGTCGCTTTTGTATTACTTTTTAACCACTTTAAATGTTTAAACTAAAAGAAACATACTACGGGGGTTTAATACTTAACTGCATAAAGGCATATATACAACAGATAGCCATACATCCATATGCAAGATAAGTCTTTGAGAAAACACCACACAAAGAGGAAAAATTATACAAGTCTGAAGATTTGCGCACCGATACTAATAGTAGATATACCGTACGGAAATGATGAAATATATCGAATTGAAAGATAAGCGTTTTGACATACAATATTAGTTCAACTTATTGGTATATATCTTATATCAGTATCGTTGCACAAACCCATAGACTTCTCTATATATTGAGCAAGGTTTTGACAGCCAACTGAGTAATTTAGTTAAATGTTCAAGTTAAAGATATATGGTTCAACATTTTTGTTTACAATATTACTTATGTAAACCAATGCCAGTTATTTATATGACATGTATTACCAAAATAAAACTAAGTAGTCTTAATTTAGCTATAGAATGTGAAAGAAACACACTTTGTAGATTTTACATCATTGTTTTCGATATCACAAACTTGTCAAATATAAATCTTGCATGTGCAGACATCTTATTCATCTCAAAAGCTAACCAAACCTTTAAACAGTCTTATTCAGAAGGGATATAGTTACGATACTGTTGTCAGCTCATTAAAGATGGCATTTTTTTGGAATTAATATTGATTCAGTCATAGGGTCTTTGCATCGGAAGTAAACACATTTATTCTAAAACCAGTTGTTGGCATTGACGTGATTAATATTTCCATTGTTTGGCGTAATTAAAATAGTTGATTATAAAATGGTGTTTGTTTCGTTTCTTTGTGTGTTTCGTTTTTGGTAAATCCATTCCATCATAGATAAATAGCAGTGTTTTAGAATCCAACAAACTTAGTCCAATTTCAGATTACAAAGGTTCCATACCGGGTAGTTGTTGTATATCAATACAGGAGACTGGATACATGAACGTTCACATACTTTATTTTTCCATCCAACATAATTATATACAGTCAGTTCATAAAACATATTTACACAACAGCAATCATGGCAACATACATTAACCCACCGCTACTCGCAGATCGAGAGCGGGGCGAACCGATGCGTCACATGGTTCTCTCTCTTTCTCTGACTTCCTTTTTTTCAAAATTAACCTTTATAAAACCTATGATCATAGACACGTTTTGACCAATGAAAATGGAAAAAGGTACTTATAAACAAATAGTTTCAAAACAATGAAATATATAAAAAGCAGATTAAATTAAGTGTTAATTGACATTTTTCAATCTATATACAATTTGTATGTTGACAAGTAAATTAAATTGATGACCATTGTTGTCAAAAAGTATTCTCATGACACAATCTTAATCTTAATCCATAAAAATTTCCTAGTAACCCTAACACGACTAATAAATGTCTCTATAGAATTATTTGAATAAAAGTTCAAAATCTTGTTTCCCGAACAAAATGCACTTTTAGCTTAATAAAAATATTGAAACTTAACTACTCATAAGAAATAATGACTTTTGATACCAAACACGACATAAAAAGAAGAAAATGCTCTAATCCACAATTTCACGCATTTTCACAACATGACAGCATGATACGGGTTATGCTTTTCTCGTATATTTTATGATGGTACGATATTAAACCCTAACGGAGAGATTGTGCTTGATTTTCATTTGATGAAAACATAATCTTTCAATCAGTTTAATTGAGGTCTGTAGCTGGCATGTCAGTAACTGCTATTAGTCATTTGTTAATTTATGTTGATCATTGTCATTTTGCTTTATTACTTCTGTTACCTATTCTAACATCGGACTCGGACTTCTTTTAAACTGAGTTTTACTGTGCCTATTGATGTGTGTTTGTTTATTCCACATTGGCTAGAGGTATAGGGGGAGGGTTGAGATCTCACAAAACATGTTTAACCCCGCCGCATTTTTGCGGCTGTCACAAGTCAGGAACCTCTGGCCATTGTAAGTCTTGTATGTTTTTTTAAAATGTTGATTCATTTATATGTTTCGTGTTGTTGTCTCTTCCCCATTTCCATTCTCAATTTGATTTGTAAGGATGACATTGAGGATGAGATACATTTCATTTTAAAATGTCCCACATATCAAGGTCTTAGATCTTATTTTATTAAACCTTATCATTGGAGAAAACCTTATATGTATACATATATACAATGTATGTCTCTCACATTCTCAATGTTACATTTTTAAGATGTCTGTTTGAAACATTCAAACATACGTGTATCTCTCACAATCTCTATGTTTTAATTTTTAAGATGGTTGTTTGAAACATTTAAACATTCGTGTGTTACTCACAATATCTATGTTATATTTTTAAGATGGCTGTTTGAAACGTTTGGATGCCAGGCTTATGGAGTAGAGTCCTACACGGCTGGATATGCTGCGTTAGGTTTTGTTATCGCCCTTTGTATCGAGCGATACTGTTCTGTGCGTTACACAGAATTTTGTGAGTATATATGATTAAACATATATTATTATTTGTAAGACAATATGAAAATAAGATAAGATAAGATAAGATAAGATAATTTTATTAACCAATCATGGTGCCCAAAATTTGAGCTATACAATCAAATGAATTACAAAATAAAGCACATTAAATGATTAGAATGATTAGAATGATTAAAGTACATTTAAACAAAAAAAAAACATGAATACACATTCAAACAAAGTATCATAAGAAGATGTGGAATGATTGCCAATGAGATCACTTGCCACTAGATACCAAATGACATAGAAGGTTAACAATTAAAGGCCACCGTACGGCCTTCAACATTGAGCAAAACCCTTACCGCATGGCAAGCTATAAAAAGTCCCGAAATGATAAAGGTAAAACAATTCAAACTAGAAAACTAACGGCCTGATTTATGTACAAAACAATAAACGAAAAACAATTATGATATACAACAACAAACGACACTGACCACTGAATTACAGGATCCTGACGTTGGACAGGCACATACAGAATGTGGCGCGGCTAAACATGTTTGCGGGCGCGCAAACACTTCTCCTAACCTTGGACAGTGTTGTAACAGCACAACATAAGAACAAACTATTAAAACGATCCAAAGCTTATCATATATGTATGGAAGAATATGTGAGATAAAAGTCGAGGAGATAACACAACAGTCATATCAATGCAATTCAAAACTAATAAGTTGTTAGAGTGTCGTACAAGTAAATCTCTTAACTTGGTCTGTTATTGGGGTCGGGTAACAACAATTATGTATTTATCAATCTTTCTCTGCAGACGATTCGTCTTCTACAATGACATGGTGGATGATGGCCCTCGTTGTATGGATAACATCACTACTTTGGGCTCTCTTCCCTTTATTTGGATGGAGTTCGTAAGTTTATGTACAATAGTAATAATTTATTATGCATGTAAATTAAGGTGAATTGTTGAAGATAGTGTGTGGACCTCTGACAGTCTTTTGATATGTGTGTTGGGTTGCGGGTCTCATTTTCGTATACTACACATCTTTTATTCATATTTCTGGATTTCTAATCTGATCCAGGGAAAGTTAGATATTTGATCTCACTCTCTTTTTAAATCGGATCACGCGGGTTTTTTTTGTTTCAATTTTTATACGACCGCAAAAAAATTTTTGTGGTCGTATATTGGTATGACGTTGGCGTCGTCGTCGTCGTCGTCGTCCGGCGTCGTCGTCGTCCGAAGACGCATTGGTTTTCGCACTCTAACTTTAGTTTAAGTGAATGGATCTCTATGAAATTTTACCATAAGGTTCAATATCACAAAAGGAAGGTTGGGATTGATTTTGGGGGTTATGGTACCAACAGTTAAGGAATTAGGGGCCAAAAGGGGCCAAAATAAGCATTTTGTAACTTCCAGACATAACTTGTGTGTTAGTGTATGGATCTCTCTGACTTTGTACCACAAGGTTCCATATCACAAAGGGAATGCTGGGATTGATTTTTGGGGTAATTGCCTCAAAATTTAAGGAATTAGGGTCAAAAAGGCAAAACCAGCATTTTTCTAGTTTCATGACAATAACTTGTGTGTAAGTGTATGGATCTTTCTGAAATTGTACTACAAGGTTCCATATCACAAAGGGAAAGCTGTAATTGAGTTTGGGGTAATTGCCTGAAACGTTTAGGAATTAGGGGCCAAAAGGGGCCAAAATAAGCATTTTCTAGTTTCCATACAATAACTTGTGTTCAAGTGTATGGATCTCTGAAATTGTCCTGCAAGGTACCATACCTCAAAGGGAAGGCTGGGATTGAGTTTGGGGTGATGAATCATAAGGGGTTCAAAAATTGGGGGTGGGAGGGGGATTTTTTTTCCTTTTTTCCTTTCTTTTCTTTAAAATTTTCCATTTTAAGTTGGTTATTTCTGATTTATATTTAAAAGCAAATAATAATGATATGGCAGGAGATACACACCAAACAGGATGTGTAAATTATTATATAATAAGTATTGTGCAATAGCAAGAAATTTTCAATTGCACAGTATTGCGCAATAGCAAGAAATCTTCAATTGCACAGTATTGCCCAATAGCAAGAAATATCAAATAGCACAATATTGTGCAATAGCAAGAAATTGTCAATTGTACAGTATTGCGCAATAGCAAGAAATATTCAATTGCACAGTATTGCGCAATTGCAAGAAATATTCAATTGCACAGTATTGTGCAAAAGAAGATACTTTGTATAAATTGCTTATTTCTTGACCAATTTCAATGGGGTTTTATTCTTGAACTCTTGGGGTTCTTTAATATGCTGAATCTAACCGTGTATTAAGTTTTTGATTTTGGGCCCTGTTTTTAAATTGGTCCACATTGAGGTCCAAAGGGTCCAAAATTAAACTTTGTTTGATTTCATCAAAATTGAATTATTGAGGTTCTTTGATATGCCGAATCTAACCGTGTATTTAGATTCTTAATTTTGGTCCTTTTCAAATTGGTCTACATTAAGGTCCAAAGGGTCCAAAATTAAACTTAGTTTGATTTTAACAAAATTGAATTCTTAGGGTTCTTTGATATGCTGAATCTAAACATGTATTTAGATTTTGATTATGGGCCCAGTTTTCAAGTTGGTCCGAATCGGGTCCAAAATTAAACTTTGTTTGATTTCAACAAAATTGAATATATGGGGTTCTTTGATATGCTGAATCTAACCATGTATTTAGATTTTTGATTTTGGGCCCTGTTATCAACTTTGTCCACATTGAGGTCAAAAGGGTCCAAAATTAAACTTTGTTTGATTTCATCAAAATTGAATTATTGGGGTTTTTGATATGCCGCATCTAACCGTCTATTTAGATTCTTAATTTTTGGTCCCGTTTTCAAATTGGTCTACATTAAGGTCCAAAGGGTCCAAAATTATACTTAGTTTGATTTTAACAAAATTGAATTCTTAGGGTTCTTTGATATGCTGAATCTAAACATGTATTTAGATTTTTGATTATGGGCCCAGTTTTCAAGTTGGTCCAAATCGGGGTCCAAAATTAAACTTTGTTTGATTTCAACAAAATTGAATATATGGGGTCCTTTGATATGCTGAATCTAACCATGTATTTAGATTTTGATTTTGGCCCCGTTATCAACTTTTTCTACATTGAGGTCAAAAGGGTCCAAAATTAAACTTTGTTTGATTTCATCAAAATTGAATTATTGGGGTTCTTTGATATGCCGAATCTAACTGTGTATTTAGATTCTTAATTTTTGGTCCCATTTTCAAATTGGTCTACATTAAGGTCCAAAGGGTCCAAAATTAAACTTTAGTTTGATTTTATCAAAATTGAATTCTTAGGGTTCTTTGATATGCTGAATTTAAACATGTATTTAGATTTTGATTATGGGCCCAGTGGGGTTCTTTGATATGCTGAATCTAACCATGTATTTAAATTTTGATTTTGGGCCCCGTTATCAACTTTGTCCACATTGAGGTCAAAAGGGTCCAAAATTAAACTTTGTTTGATTCATCAAAATTGAATTATTGGGGTTCTTTGATATGCCGAATCTAACCGTGTATTTAGATTCTTAATTTTGGTCCGTTTTCAAATTGGTCTACATTAAGGTCCAAAGGGTCCAAAATTAAACTTAGTTTGATTTTAACAAAATTGAATTCTTAGGGTTCTTTGATATGCTGAATCTAAACATGTATTTAGATTTTGATTATGGGCCCAGTTTTCAAGTTGGTCCAAATCGGGTCCAAAATTAAACTTTGTTTGATTTCAACAAAATTGAATATATGGGGTTCTTTGATATGCTGAATCTAACCATGTATTTAGATTTTTGATTTTTGGGCCCTGTTATCAACTTTGTCCACATTGAGGTCAAAAGGGTCCAAAATTAAACTTTGTTTGATTTCATCAAAATTGAATTATTGGGGTTTTTGATATGCCGAATCTAACCGTCTATTTAGATTCTTAATTTTTGGTCCCATTTTCAAATTGGTCTACATTAAGGTCCAAAGGGTCCAAAATTATACTTAGTTTGATTTTAACAAAATTGAATTCTTAGGGTTCTTTGATATGCTGAATCTAAACATGTATTTAGATTTTGATTATGGGCCCAGTTTTCAAGTTGGTCCAAATCGGGTCCAAAATTAAACTTTGTTTGATTTCAACTAAAATTGAATATATGGGGTCCTTTGATATGCTGAATCTAACCATGTATTTAGATTTTTGATTTTTGGCCCCGTTATCAACTTTGTCCACATTGAGGTCAAAAGGGTCCAAAATTAAACTTTGTTTGATTTCATCAAAAATTGAATTATTGGGGTTCTTTGATATGCCGAATCTAACCGTGTATTTAGATTCTTAATTTTTGGTCCCATTTTCAAATTGGTCTACATTAAGGTCCAAAGGGTCCAAAATTAAACTTTAGTTTGATTTTATCAAAAATTGAATTCTTAGGGTTCTTTGATATGCTGAATCTAAACATGTATTTAGATTTTTGATTATGGGCCCAGATTTCAAGTTGGTCCAAATCGGGGTCCAAAATTAAACTTTGTTTGATTTCAACTAAAATTGAATATATGGGGTTTTTTGATATGCTGAATCTAACCATGTATTTAAATTTTTGATTTTTGGGCCCCGTTATCAACTTTGTCCACATTGAGGTCAAAAGGGTCCAAAATTAAACTTTGTTTGATTCATCAAAAATTGAATTATTGGGGTTCTTTGATATGCCGAATCTAACCGTGTATTTAGATTCTTAATTTTTGGTCCCGTTTTCAAATTGGTCTACATTAAGGTCCAAAGGGTCCAAAATTAAACTTAGTTTGATTTTAACAAAAATTGAATTCTTAGGGTTCTTTGATATGCTGAATCTAAACATGTATTTAGATTTTGATTATGGGCCCAGTTTTCAAGTTGGTCCAAATCGGGTCCAAAATTAAACTTTGTTTGATTTCAACAAAATTGAATATATGGGGTTCTTTGATATGCTGAATCTAACCATGTATTTAGATTTTTGATTTTTGGGCCCGTTATCAACTTTGTCCACATTGAGGTCAAAAGGGTCCAAAATTAAACTTTGTTTGATTTCATCAAAATTGAATTATTGGGGTTCTTTGATATGCCGAATCTAACCGTGTATTTAGATTCTTAATTTTTGGTCCCATTTTCAAATTGGTCTACATTAAGGTCCAAAGGGTCCAAAATTAAACTTTAGTTTGATTTTATCAAAAATTGAATTCTTAGGGTTCTTTGATATGCTGAATCTAAACATGTATTTAGATTTTTGATTATGGGCCCAGATTTCAAGTTGGTCCAAATCGGGTCCAAAATTAAACTTTGTTTGATTTCAACTAAAATTGAATATATGGGGTTTTTTGATATGCTGAATCTAACCATGTATTTAAATTTTTGATTTTTGGGCCCCGTTATCAACTTTGTCCACATTGAGGTCAAAAGGGTCCAAAATTAAACTTTGTTTAATTCATCAAAATTGAATTATTGGGGTTCTTTGATATGCCGAATCTAACCGTGTATTTAGATTCTTAATTTTGGTCCCGTTTTCAAATTGGTCTACAGTAAGGTCCAAAGGGTCCAAAATTAAACTTAGTTTGATTTTAACAAAATTGAATTCTTAGGGTTCTTTGATATGCTGAATCTCAACATGTATTTAGATTTTGATTATGGGCCCAGTTTTCAAGTTGGTCCAAATCAGGGTCCAAAATTAAACTTTGTTTGATTTCAACAAAATTGAATATATGGGGTTCTTTGATATGCTGAATCTAACCATGTATTTAGATTTTTGATTTTGGGCCCCGTTATCAACTTTGTCCACATTGAGGTCAAAAGGGTCCAAAATTAAACTTTGTTTGATTTCATCAAAATGGAACTCTTGGGGTTCTTTGATATGCTGAATCTAACCATGTATTTAGATTTTGGATATTGGACCATAATAGGTGAATGTCCAATTTTAAATTTTTAAGTTCTTAGACCACATTCATTCTGTGTCAGAAACCTATGCTGTGTCAAATATTTAATCACAATCCAAATTCAGAGCTGTATCAAGCTTGAATGTTGTGTCCATACTTGCCCCAACTATTCAGGGTTCGACCTCTGCGGTCGTATCAAGCTGCGCTCATGGAGCATTTTATTTTACATGTTTTTTTTTCAAAATAGATAGCATGCATTTAAAGAAAGAAAAGCTAATGTCGATTTTTCGTAGAGAATTAGAATTAAATATATTTGATTTTAATAAGACCGATGCAATTTTCTCAATTTGTCTGGGCCATGAACGCCCAAAGAAGTTTTAATCAGAGATTCATATGACGTCTGACGGCCTTTTAGGGGACTTGCTTTGGCCATGTATCGGACTGAGGCAACTTTTAAAAGTACATGGAGAAGCTATATACGGTAACTAAAATTGAGCTAAAAGGTAATTAGAACCATTTACTACCAGTTATGAGACTTTTTCAATAATTGAGAACAACCACGAATCCTCGTGACTACTTTTGTTATTATCAAAAATTCAGCTCAAATTCGTTAAAGTGCAAACAATCTTATGTTTAAAGACTTTTGAAATGGCTGTAGATTTTTCCACCAAACTTTTCAAATAACATTTTTTACAGTTATGCTCCTGAAGCTTCTGGTGTAGCATGCGGACTAAACTGGCTAAAAAAAGATACCAGTCACTTGACCTATGGCATGTGTATTTGTCTTGGAAGTCTGTTTTGGTACGTTGTCGCAGCATTCTGCATTTCTGGAACCAAGCAAGAGAAGCCAATCGTTGTTACCCGTGGTCAGGAGTATGAATGGCTGAACAATCATCAGTTACATTGGGTATGTATTCAATTTATCAATTTTTATATTTGACATTAGAGAGAAATGTTAAACCACAAAGTTACAATCTGGACCCATTGTTACTTTAGGATTTCGGTTTGTGTTTTAGGAGGTTAAAATACCAATCTGAAGTCCTAGAGTAACACTGGGTCCAGTTTACTAAGTATGATGAGTATCTTAAGGACCTGGTAAAAGTAATGCTATATCGATATTTGTATTTACTCTACTTTTCACGATTAAATATGTTTTTCCTTACCAAAAGTTGTTTAGTTTAAAAAATACAGCTTTTTGGGTGCTTTTAATTATAAGTTAAATCAAGGCCAATAAATTATATATTATATTATCCATTACAAAACAGCTTAAGTGTGGCTGTTCATTGCATGACTGCTTATTATTAGGTAAATATCCGTTCGTAACGTTCACTGACAACCCTTGTTTTTACAATCAACATTAAAAATCGTATGGTTTGTCAACGCTTTTGATCATGGTTGAAGGCATTACGATGACCTATAGTTGTTAACTTCTATGTCAGTTTGTCTCTTGTGGAGAGTTGTCTCATTGGCAATCATGCCACATCTTCATATTTTTATACTTATAAATAAAAACAAGTTGCTTTTTTTAACCCGAACCTGCTGACAGGTCACAATAAAAATAATTTCTGAATTTTTTTGAAATGTTCAAATAAATGTTTTACGACATGTATCAGTTCAATTTAGGGTACTCATTGCAGTCCGTGTTTAAGTCATGTCGATTTCATTCAACAAGGATTTGAATGGGAAAACTATACGTTTAAGCTCAATGTTAAATTGCAAGATAAAAAAAAATCGTACAGTGTAGGAAAATATAAAATTTATTTGTACTCGCTACGAAACAGGAGAAAAGCTCGGCGAGCCTCGCTTTTCTCTCTGTTTCAAGAGCTCGTCATATCAATTTTATATTTTCCTACACTGTACGAATATTGTATATCTATTCGATCAGACACATCCGACACATTTATAGAGAATCAGTATTGGTAAAAATATTACTATTGTCGTCTACGAGGTAATCAACAGAACTTAATATGTTTATTATAGATCTAACAAAAATGATGTAGGATTATCCCGGAAACTGTTTTTATATGAAGTCGCAAATATATCCGTTTTTGTTTCCTTGAAGCCACTACGATTTTTATTTATCTTTTTGATCGTTTTCGAGGAAAACGTTTGAGTTAGCTGTTTTAGTATACACCATCACGTCCAAGGAGATATACCAGAGACATAACAAATGCGTCAGTAGATCTCTGATAATATCCCAAAATTGACCCATTTGATATTGTATGGTTTATTCAAATATATAATCACTGTAAACGAGGAATATTACCTCAATTTGACTAAAATATTGTTTCCGTTGGAAACTATATTAAAGCATCAATACTGTTCTCCATGAATAACATAATGTGCTAAACAAACTAAATATCAGACATCAAAATAGACTGAATTCTTTTGTTGTTTTGTTTCAGATTTGCATTGGATTTCTTGTCTTCGTAATAATTGGATGGGGTCCATATGGAATGTTCATGTGCTGGTCACTTATAACTGATGCCACTGAAGTATCTATGTTGGCTGCATCACTTCCGCCATTGTTCGCCAAAGGATGCACCGTTCTTTATCCTATTGGTTACTTACTGTCAAGTGAGAAGATCAGAAACGGCGTGCTTGGTGGATACTTAGATGAACCCGTAAAGAAAGAGAAATAATAACTGAAATGTTGTGAGGTTCCAATACGGTCAATTTAAGATCGCAAATACTAAATTCCCAGTTCTACTTGTATTTTTTTAAATTCTAAATTTAACAAAGAGGATGTAAAAAGTTGAGTTTAAGGTATAAACACTTTTGGACAAATTGAAATTCGTTAGACTGAATTTGATCGTTTTTGGAACCTTATATTACTCTAAGTTGTCTGATTTGTTCAATGACTATATTGTTTTGCAACGAATTATATATTATCGTGTAAATGTATAGCATGCATAATTGTAATTGTGGCTTTTTGATGCACTGTACTGTTTTGTACTCATCGAGGAAATTGGTAATTGGTAGATGAAGCTCTAGATGAAGAAATAAAATATTATAGAGCAGAGATTTTTTTTTATACACAACTAAGCTTGGGAGGAACCCGTTACATGCACTCAATGATCATGAAAGGGAATTCAATAAAGGTAAATGTCAAAGACATTTCCAACTGCAAAAGAAACAAAAACAAATAAATGTTTTTTGTTTTGTTTTGTTTTTTTTTATTGGGAGAAGCATGCACTGCACTCAATCATAAAAAAATTTTTTTTTCAACCCAGAGCAGGTTTCATTGCGTAAACCTCTTGTACTGATATTGCCATTGTACAAATATAAACTCTAACTAAATTACCAATTCAAAGTTAAAAACAATAAAATCAATAAAGAAAATATGATTCTATAACATAACTTGTGCATTTATTTAAGAATGCAATGGAAACCCAACGGCCTTATTTATAAAAGAAAAACAATTGTTTGGCATGATGCACCAGCAACAACCACTAAATTACATGCTCCTGAATTCAGACAGGCACCGAATGAATGTGGCTGGGTAAAATATGTTTGTCAAAGCTCAGCCCTTTAATAACCTGGGACAGTGTTGAAACAGCACAACATAAGAGCAAAATGTAAAAATTAGTTGGAAAGGAATTGACTCAACTGATTGACACGAAGCACATCAAACCACTAAAAAAGACAAAAGACAAAAAGTACCGATCTAAGAGTACTCGCAGTTACTAAAAGCTAGTTCTAAGCCTATTACAACTAATAGATAAATCATGTTTACCAAAATCACTGTAATATTTAGGATGTGATATCCCATTTGTAATGAATTAAGGTTACAGTAGTTTGACCTATGTTCAAATTTGGTAAATCGATTAGGAAGAGACAAATCAAATTATTTGTAACAAACAAAAACTGAGGGAATCGCATGAGACTGGATGTGTCGGCAGGTAACGCGTATTCTGCCATGCATGCATCGCCCGCCATACGATTTCACACTCAAGTCAAAATGTCACAATCGGTAAAATAACAGACCAGATAGCTGTATAAGTATCTACATTGTAAAGATCTTAAACCGCGAAAACGTGGCACTAGTGAGTTGAGACACCCACTCATCATATCAGTCAACCAAATTCATGATGGATGAATTTTGCTTCATAGGAGTATAAAACAGTAAGTCACCATAGGAATAACGACTGTCTGCTGAAATATGAATCCACCACACTCAACAAATCTGTTGTCGATCAAACATTTCAGAATTTTGATGATGTGATAGTGTGGTTCATCGCAAAGTAAGATTTTTCATGACAAGGAACTTTTATCTACGTTTCCCATTTAAGTAGTAGAAAAATCTCTTTAAAATGAGACGATGTAGTCGATCTTTCAAATGAGCATGGAGAATAGAAGTGTAGGAAAATCAAAGATTTTGACATTACTGCAAAATTGTAAAAATTGTGATTGAAGATTTTGGAGCAGATCTTTCACATTTTAGGAACCCACATCTGATTGATATTGTTGTTGGAATAAACTATACCTCATCACAATTTTTCTTAAGGCCATATTTTACTGTAGAAAGTGGTAAGAACTTTAGAAAGATGTTTATCGAAAATGTTGACAATCCGGCTATTTATCGTTCTTTACAAGGAATTTTGTGAATTTTAAACATCTAGTATAAAGCTGCGAGATTTTGAGGATTCAGGAGGTACAGCCAAACTTCCAAACCAAATAGTTGTATCTAATCTTTGTACTTTTATAAGTTTGTAAAAGCATTGGCCAAATATCGAATACATGCCGTCTATGTCAAAACTACGAAATTACGAGTTAAGGATGTTCGCTCTTCTGTTTCAATATAACAAGCTTTTTAAAAGACTGTTATAAATTGATAGTATACAAATAAAGGAACTTAAAAAGTAGAAAAAAATGATAGGCCCGTGTCCTTGTTTTTGAGATATAATCAATCGAAAATTTGGCGGGAAATTATTATCTCTTGATTTTTCATACATTTGATATTGGCACCATTTTTCTTTTAAAAAAAACTATGAACAAATAACAAGGATTGTTCAAAATGTTTTTAAACTGTATGTAATTAAATTATGAAAAGAAAAGTAGGGTTAGTGAGCAAAATTTCTATTTACACTACATGGATAAAACTAGAGGATTCCGAATAATTATCTAACAAAAACAAAAACAAGAGTAGCGAACATCCTTAAATCAAAGATTTTTTATTTTTCGGTTTAATATTATTATTAGCAGTGTTGTAAGATTGATTAGAATTATGAAATGTTACATTTTGACCTCGAATTCCAGATCAATAAATCAAGGTATAAAGAATTGCTTATAGTTGCGCAAAGTTCATGAATAGCTGTTGAACAGTAGTCTGGAAAAAATGGACTTGAAAGTCAAAGAATCTTGCATTTTTTGCTATCCGCACAATATTAAATTTTCATATAACGAATAGAAATAGATTTGAGATATACGCCATCGAGACAGCAACCAAACGACACAAATAAGCCTAAGACATTTAAAGGTCAACATTGTTAGGTTCTTCTTGATTCAATTTGCTCATTCTTTGACAGTTTTGCCTTCGAAGTAATTTCGGACGGCATTAGAATTGGTAACGATGACCGTTATGGAATATCTGTGTCCACTTTTCATAATCACAACCCTATCGTCTTGCATCACAATTGCCACTTACTATATCGACTGTTTACTTGCCATAATCGACACGACGGATGGCTCTAGTGTAGCAGGAACTGTTTGCCCTTCTAGAGAACATGTTTCATTGTCTGTTTTTGTTGGAGTTTATATTGCTCAGTTTATTAATTTTCTGTGTAATTTCTCGACAATTGCTTTTTTTTTGTCGGATGTCGTGTAGCCATAGTGTTGGTCTGTTCTTTTATGAATTTTGTTGTTCGATTGTTTTAACATTTCTAGATATAATCTGAATAAAAAAGCATCAAGCAGTATACAAATATTTGCAAAACTTGTGTAGAAAAGTTAACTGAAGGATATCGTGATATTGGCCTTATATTAACAAATATCTTTTATGCAAGTAACATCACATTTTTCATTCCAGAATTATTGGACTCTGGCCGCCAGATAAATGAATAAGCATTTTTTTTTATAAACTAGTATGCTTGGATGGAATTACTACAAAATTAACACTGTTGTTTGGATTGTTGAACGTAGACTCGCTTTTTTGTTTTAAAGTTTTGTTGTTTGTAATTTTAAAGGCGAAAACGCGAAAACACGAAATCAAATTCATTTCGCGATTTCGCATTTTCGCGTGTTAACGATTCCCAGAACAACAGAGAAACATGAGCTCTGATGAGCTCTTTAACCGACCATCATATAAAAATCATGTAGCTTCATGCAAATATTCATAAATAAAAAAGCTATGCAAATATAACAAAAGCAAATCAATTTTGATTTCTGAACCTCCAGGGTCAATGTAAATGGGTGAACCAGCAATCACTGAAATATTATAAAATACTTACAAACTAAAAAGCATAAATGAATGAATTAATTAAGCACTGGCATTTAAAAGCAGCTATATATGTCATATATAATACTGCAAAAAAGGTACTGCCTACGGTTACCCGCAAAAAGAAACAATAAGAAATATTATTGTTACTTCCGAGACTAATTGTCGAGATGTATTTCCGGCGAGGGACCACATTTCATACGGACATTGCAGGTAACAATAACATAAATTTTGTATTGTTACCTGCAGTTATTGTTACCCGCAAAATATATCAAAAATGTTTGAATTGCGAGCAATCAAATTTAAACAATTAAATTATGATGTAAACACATTAACATGATTAAACTTCCAGATATATTGACCAATATGACGTTCGATTTTGCCATAGGGGGTCGATTAAAACAACTCACTGTCAGTCTTAAGTATGGATTCGAATGAACAAGATGTCCTATTTGTGGTCGGTGAAAAGTTTATATCTTTTCAAAATTTTAATGATAAACTTCAACGAATCTAAAATGCAAATTTTATTCAATTATATAGAAGAAGTTCTTGTAAAATTGAAGCACCGTCCATAATAAAAAAACAGAGATCAGAGATAAAAATAACGATTTCATTTATTCTGAATTGAAATATTCATGCATTCATGGTGGCAGAAGTTTTTCCTCTTAATTTTACCCCGCAGATCCAAACGTGTACTACCTTTTTGAAAAGGTAATCCAGAGAAAAGGAGGAAGGTATGTTCCACATTCATTTAATGTATACAATATTTTGCAGTCGTTTGTAAGTTTTCTATTCCAAAATTCATAGCAATTATTTCTCTTTATTCTATTTCAGCCACGCTAGGTTGGATACTTACCACTGATGTAAATATTGTGTCCCGGCTGAATGGTTTGCTGACCATTTCCTGAGAGGAACAATTTCTTTCATCTTTTTCTTTTCATCCCATATTTCCTTTCCTTCATACCGGGGGCCTCGGTGGCCGATTGGTCAGCAAGTAATCGAACTACTGTATCACTAGCCTGTCAGCACTAAGGTTGTGCGTTCGAATCCCGCACGTGACAGGTACGCTCGACTCCAATCTTAATTGACTAGAATTGTCAGTTTTCCTACCGAAGGTCGGTGGTTCTCTCAAGGCACGCCGGCTTCCTCCACCAATGAAAACTGACCGCCACGATAGTGCTGAATATGGCGTTAAACACCAATCAGTTATTCAATCAATTATCCATACCGGAATAATAATGCATGTGTAAAAATTTTATAGCTACTGTAATGAAATACTTTTTTTTTAAATAACTGAATTTAATTGGTATAGGAAATGAATTAAGATAAAGCGGCAATTCAAAAAGAGGGAATATAAATATACCGGTATAGCTGTCTTTTGCAGTAAAAAGTGTTTTATCATCAATAATAAAATAAATTATTTTCGACACAACATGGAAATTTGTCAACTAGCTCCTGCATTAATGGATCTTAATCTTCCTCCGAAATGTTTGAAACGTTGATTTTTGTTAAATTGCACTTTCTCGTTTTTTCTATAAATTGCACTTTCGGTAAAGTATTATATGAATGGTAATTCACATATTGAAAAACTATGTTCATATAGAGAAAAGTAACGTGAGGGTACCCAAATTGCACCTACGTTTATTTAAGATCCAGACAAAATTTTCCATTCAGTGTTTATTTTGTAGATGTATCCTTATTTACTATACAGTTCCACCAATTTAATTTTGAATCCATATTGAATCATAGAAAAATGGGTTTGAACCGACCTCCAAACGACACATGATTCTGTAAAGATGAGTACCCAAATTGCACCCAGGCTTAAATTCACATCCGTTAAAATCGAAAAACTGTTTTTTTTGTTTTATTTCTTCGAATATTTAGAACAATTTGACAATCGTCCATGCTTACTATTCATTTCTTAAGAAATGGATACCTGTAACATATTTAATTGCTCATTTTTAAAAGTTGACTTTTTGTTGACGTCGCATGACGACGTTTCTGTAGATTTTACTTTTGAAGTGAATATTTCATCTGTTGATATATACTGTAAAAGTTTTGTGTATATTTAAATATTTAGCTATGTTGAAAGACTTGCATAATGTCAAGTCATAAAAATACAAATTGTTTAGTCTCCAAGAACACTTGTAAGATTTCCGTTGTTATTTTTGCTAAATGGGCGCAATTTGGGTACTCGATGCAATTTGGGTACTGTGACGTTATGCACATGAAGAACTATGTTCATATGTAGAATAAGTATGTGCATATATAGAAAAACTATGTGCATACTAGCCGGAAAGTTGATTTTGCATGGAGGCAGTTTGAGCAAGCTAGCAAATTATCATCTTTTTGTTTACCTGTCCTTACTGAAAGTTAATTCGGATCACCGTGATTAAATATGGCCTTCATTTCTGGTGAAAGAGCCTTGCAACAAATGTACTACTGACAGCAACATATTCTTCAATGTTACCACCAGCAAGATGGTCTTTTAGACTTTGTAAACAGTTTTTGCCTCGCCTGCGACGAAATTCGCGGAAGGCAAGATTGACGTAGGTGTTGCTTTTCCGGCGGCGGCTGCGTAAACAATTGCCGTTTAAGTTTTGATAGAAACTACTTATGATAGATCAATGATGTTTCTATAATGCTGCTTTACTATTAGTACATTTCAGGTCGTCGACTATTTCGAGGCCCTGCCCTTAGGTCATGGTCCAGAGACTTGCACTAATACGAAATTGTCAATGTAAACTTGCTGCTTAAGATAGACAATAATATTTTCTATATAAATTCACTACTATCAGTACATCTCAGTTTGTCGGCCATTTCGAGGCCCTGTCCCCTTGTTCATGGTCCAGCAACTTTGAATTAATCAGCAATATTGTTGTCCATCAGATTGCCATTTTATGAATTTTCTGCCGACAGGCGAGACATATCTCTGTGTCGACAGTTTATTCTATATTCCAAACATTGACGATGTGGTGGCACATCCTGTAAAAGCATGAATAGCAGTTAAAACTTCATAACAATACGACCCTTCTTATGTTGCCTTCCTTATTCGTTTTCAGCAAACATTGCATTAAGAATCATTCGCTTGTCTGCATCTTCGAGTGTGCTGAATAAATCTTGACAGTCTAGGCCAGTCTACAACTCCTGCAGAATAGAACTTCTTCACATCAGTTTGGTCAACAAACATGTCCGATATAGATAAATAAAGTATTATTGGCTTTCGAAGTCAGCACAGGCGAATAGGCATGATGACAAAGGGTAAAATCCACCAGGACCTTAAGAAGAGCTTGTTTATTCGTGTTCACATTTAAAATGTTTTATAGTCTGGTATCAACCTTCTAATACCTGAAATACCTATTCGCTATAATTTACACCAGCATTTTTCAGTAGATTTTAGGCGGTATGCTGTCGTTTCTATCAAAGACACCAACAACTATAGCAGCTTGGCAATGTTTGATTTCTATTTCTGGATAAAATGTAGAGCCAAGTATCTAAAAGTGTTAGATTTATTAACATGTAAAAACTTCACCAAAGTTATTCTGTCCATGATATGTACGGTAGATAACCAACAACTGAATTTGAAAAGCGATGCGAGCATCTTATTTAATATAGACCTGGTTATTTTCACCAGAAATAATAAGGTTTTCGATATCGGACCTAAGAGCACTTGCAGAAGAGTAAAATAACTGATCAGCATTTAGTATATCCTAGATATTGGTATAATTCTAAAAGTGTTTACAAAGACTTCAATTTTCCAGTGGCTGCTTGCATCCCCTATAGGCAGAGCTAAAGACTATTGTTGACATACCCTGATCACGCTGCGTCTGAATTGTATAGTAAGCTGACTATATTGGTGATTACTTTGCTCTCAAGTTTGGCAGACGAATACGTATCGGAGACATTCTAGGGCAAAATTGATCGGTAGGTGTTGAGGATGTACGACATAAAAAAATGACCATTCATATGCAAAATCAGGCTGTCATTAACAATTGTAATTAAAGTCAAGAAAAGTGCTTTGCATGAAATTTATAAAGTTTTGATTTCAATTAATTCTTCTTAATGCATGCTGATTGATAGACCACCTTTGAACATTTTTTTTGTTTTTACCATGGATATTAATTTTATTTGCACACCTCAATATACTGTTTACGCGTTCTCTATAGGTTACATTTATGTAAATATTGACAATGCAATTTCCCATAGGAACTCCTTTTACGGCTAAAACTGTACCACTTTTACTATGAAGTTTTGAAAAAAATCATATCCTAGAATGGAAAGTTCATATGCACTACTATTTTTTAAAGGTCAAAATATAGGGCTGTGCGGCATATTTTCAACATTTATTTGCCCCGAACTTCTAAGAGTTTAAACTTACACTAAATTTCTTAACTACCCCTACCTTAACTGTAGGATTACCACAGATTTCAATATAAACAATATGCATATGTATATTTACTGGTTACATTCCAAGTTATGGCTCTATGAGATGAAACATAGAGATCATAACTGGGAACCAGTATGTAAACAAAATTAATTAACTATGAATATTCTATATACTCCCCAAAAGGCGTGGTTTGAGAAACAGTTGTATTTACAAAGTGCAACCTATACAGACATTTATTCAAACAGAAAACTCTCTGAAAACACTTTTTCTCACATTAATACTTATTTATCAGAATTATAGCCTTAAAGAAATACTGCATACTAGTATACTCTAAGTTTTCTTTTACTGTACATTTTATACCCTCCCCTGTTTCAGTTTTTTAAAGAATTTGAAAACAATACTTTAATTATTGCCAGCTTACCCTATTTGAATGTTTTCTGACATGAAATGCCTAGAACCTGTTTAAAACTGTTCTGATATCAAATTGAAAGCATTTCAGAATACTGTAAATGTAATGTTTAGCAATCAATCATTCCAACATTCAAGATTATATAAAGTATCCAATCCTGCCTCTGTCTCTTGACTCGATTTTGTGCAGTTATCTGTCTCTTTTCAAGCTCTGGCTGAATAAAAAAACGTGAGTTAATAACCAAACTACTAGGACGATATTGAGAGTGTGTTTGAATCAATGCGTCAGCTGGTTGTGGGGCTACATATGTTTCAGATTGATCACACACTTGGTCTTCAGCGCTAATCTTAAGACACTACAATATTGCTTGTTGGTGTATGTCTCAATACTTAATCGATGATACCAATGAAAACATATTATCAAGAAAACGTAGTTCTTGTGTAACATAGAAATGGAAAATTCACAATTTGGAAGCTGAAATCATCTCTTTTGTCGTAAAGTTTAGTTCTAAACCGACTATCATTGTCAATTTCTAGGTGTAAGTCAAGATATGAGGCAGACTTAACTGTATCTGTTGTATCTTTTATTTCATCTAGATAGCGGAACGCAAAGTTGAAGGATGAGCAAAGCTTCTTTTCATTCTTCCTAAGAAGTTCTTGTTTGAAGTCAGCATCATTTCAATAAAAGGAACACGTTGGCAAGAAGAGGAGCACAGTTTGTTCCCGTTGGAATGATGATTGTCTGTTGAAATACACGTCATCCAAACGTAACAACAATGTTGCCAATCAACAAAACAAACATCTTGATAATGTCAGTTTCAGAGAAATTTTTGTTTGTATCAGTAATGTTTTACGAAGTACAATTTATCCCTGCCTGAGACAAGATACTTGTAACTTCGTTGGCAATTTTTTTTTTATGAAACAAATCAGGACCAATTCTTTTAATTTGTCTTTTAGTTTGGAATGGGGAATATTTGTTATAAGGGTAGAAAAGTGAAATGTTTAAAGAGGTACTAAAACGCTAAAATCATGTTTGTCTTATTCTAAAGTTCGTAATTAACGTTTAAGAATGCAAAAACCCGATAAATTTTCATTTTGTAATTATCGAGATATTTGCAAATTACTGTCAGTTTGTCATTTGAACACCTGAACGATTTAGTAAAACACGCCACTACAACTCATGCACTACTTATACCCGACGGAAGTGACGCACAGTGGGTCACCCTGATCAAATACGTGTGTTATATCGTATGCAAACAGATCACGGCTTGCTAAGTAAAATAAGAGTTTTGAAATGAATCGGTGACAATTATTACATTGAGAATATTGATAACCATTTGTCGAGGCTTGATAATCGCATAAATATTTTAATCAAATGTTTATAATTAGAAAAGTATTGAAAAACCAAAAGCACAAATCAACCTTTTTTCTATAAAATATTAACATGTGCATCCTAAAGTGGCGGTAGAAGCAGAAGTAGAACCGTGCATGTTATTTTTCATGGCGGAAAAACGGCATTCAAAATAGGACACTCCCAACACGTGCTTCCAAAAGACGACGGAGGGCGTAACTTGTTGATTTGTTAAATTAAACTATGTGGGTTTTTCTGAGCTACAAAAAATAAAATTCTCTTTCTTACGACTTTAGTTACAGCAGCATTTCACAATTATATAAGTTTATTTTCCAGATAATGTGAAGAATTGAGAACTGTCGGTCACAGTAATCTGCTTGTCTGGTTTAGCAAAAACCTGAATATGTATTGATCAAGCTATTTCATTAAAAATGAAATACTGGATAGACTTGTAATTAACCTACACGGAGATTTAAAATCAAACAAAATTTTAAAATGGAAATCAGTATAAGTATATATGATTGTCATAGTCCTTGAACCTTATGTAAAAATATTGCTATATGTGTCATATATACTAACGTTATATCAGATCCCAGTATCATGAGCATAGTCCTACCTACGGACGAATGTAGGATAGAAAGTCACAGTACAAAAATTCACAATTCAGTTTTTAGTTTATTTATTTATTTTTTTTTTTTAATAAGAAAACATTTGTCAAATTATTTTTGTATTTTTTCTAGAACTTTTATATATATGGCAACTTTGTAAACCAAATTTATTCTGAAAAAATCAATAATAAAAAAATAATTGTAAAGATAACAATTTGCCAAAGTGGCTTGGTACTTAAATGGTTTCATTATGACATAGTGCCAATAAATATATCCTTTTCATGCATAAAATTTGACATCTATTCATTACTCTAGGTTTAAATGAACTATTTCATAAATTGTAAAATGAATATATGCAAGTAACCAAAACAGTTGTAGAAATTTTTCCTATGTTTTCAAACAAAACTAAACAAATAGTATGTGTGACTTTTGTACTATCAAATTTGTGACTTTCTGTCCTGTAACTTTCAGTACGTTTACCATATGGACATATTATACAATTGTAATCTATGTCTGTGTCCTAAATCACAGGCCTATTTTATATGTAAATATATATTATTTTTTGTTATTAGAAAACAAGATATAAAACCTATATCCAAGGATTTGTATAGTAGTCTTACTATACAAATCCTTGCTATATCGTAAAAAATATAAGAGCAATAGAATTATTAAATAAGTTAAAACATATTTGAGCATTTACTACTACAACAAAACCACTGATATAAAATCTTTAGAAAAGGGTGTGCATTCCCAAATTACTTTTGTCCTAAATCCTGAATGTTATGATCACACAATTTTTTTTTTTAAATAAAAAAATTATACCATACCGCTTTTAAGATATTGACCTTTTCTTTCATTTAAAATTTAAGCAATGACAAATGAATAACCAAACAAGAAAAATATTAATCCTCTCGATCACCTTTTGATCCTGATAATTAAAACAGTCCGCACTTTGACACTACTGATAAGTAAACATCCTGTATACAGTAAGGTAAAGATCAAACAGCAGCTATTATCCATCCCCTCAGGTAATTAACAACTTGGCCATGCAGAAATGCCACCTGTTGTTTATAAAGTGATAAACTTTAAAGTTTGATAATTAACATTATTAAAAAGGTATTACACATACCCGATTTTTAACTGGCAATTAATTATTTTTATTACATGGAACCGAAGCCTCTACCGTCATATCTTGTCAAGATGTTATGCAACTTTACGTACAAGACATGTAAATATAAACCATATTTTTTCTCGACTCAATATTTGTTTTTTAATTAATAGCTAGATTAATGATATATTGACCGTCAATTTGTCTCAGTTCTACGATCAGGAACATTGTTTTCAGTTGAAAACTCAATGTTGAATTATCCCAACCCCATCCCCCTTTTCTATTGAAACACGTTATTAATACACTTCCTTCTGAAACATATTTTGTTCCTTTTGACAAAGTGGTCATAATGAAGAATGAGCCTTGAATGGGTAGTGTAATTCATTGGCAGTGCTTTAAATCAACGATCAGAAGAAAGTTCATTTATTAAACAACGTTTAGATAAGCCGAAGAAGTGACCCACAGTGCGTCACTTCCGGTAGATTTGGTTTTAGTGCTGTTTCCGGAAGTAGCGTTGATTGGATTTTCCTAAGGTAAAAAGTTGAACTTTACACGCTATTATCTCTGTAATTAGTGGACCAAATTGCATCGTTTTTTGCATTTTTATCAATTATTTCGAACTTTTAGATAAGAATTACTTGTTATGTGCGTTTTAGTACCTCTTTAAATACTATTGCAGGAGGAAATAGACCCAGATTGTATGTACTCTAACAGATCTTTGGATGTTTTAAGTATCCACGTCTGATTCAACTTTGATTTTTTCGAAATACTAAGGATTTTCTATCCCAGGAATAGATTACCTTTACTGTATTTGTCAAAACCATTCGGAATTTTGGAATGGGTGCCTGTAAAGTGCAAAACGAAATAGAAACGGAATGGAACAAAACGAAACGAAATGAAACGAAATAGCGCAAAACGAAACGAAATACAACAAAACGAAACGAAATACAGCAAAACGAAACGAAATAAATATTTATTTTATAATTTTAACTTAAATCTCTGCCAATGTCTTAAAATTGATTGATTGTTGGTTGCTTAACGTCCAGTGGCAAATATTTCATGCATATTCAGGACGAGAACAAATTAACAATAAATACAATAGGTAGGTCTTGTAATAGAGGCCATCCGCGATGAAGGTCGGGGAAATTTGGACTGCCACTGGAAAATGAGGGTATATTGAATAGGGACAGAATTTTGCCTTGCAACAGGCCACCTACGGACCCTCAAAGTTGTTGCAAGGGTTCTTAACATGCAGAGAGCGTGGCACTCTCTTTACACGAGGCATCGGATTTAACGTCCCCATTCTGACCGGACGTGGCTGCAAACTTGAACATCCCGCACAGCCAAACGGACGCCCCACTTTGGCAAGCGTTTTACTGCCGGTCGGAAGAAGACCAAGACCATATTTCTATTCCCCAGTCACCCTTGAGGGGTGTCAAATGTCTTAAAATACAATAAATATGTTTGTGTATTGCTAAGTTTGCATGCATATGAATTTCATTGTTTTAATTGAAACAAATCAAATGAAACCGGCAGAGGGCAAACGTTTATTTTCAGGGGTGTTAAGTGTTCACACGTCGTTTTGAATGATAAATTTTTTTACGGTAAAATATTACCCTAGAAAAAAAATGAGGTGGTACACCTGAGATAAATAATATAAATGGGACTATATTTCAGAACTGGGAGATTGAGGACACGCACGTTCTATGACTAAATGAAGATAAAATTGAGAATGGAAATGAGGAATATGTCAAAGAGACAACAACCTGACCAAAGAGCAGATAACAGCCGAAGGCCACCAATGAGTCTTCAATGCAGCGAGAAAATCCCACACCCGGAGGTGGACCTCAGCTGGCCCCTAAATAAAAATGTGTACTACAGTTCAGTGAAAATGGACGTCATACTGAAATATGATCCAAAACATATAAATGAACTAAAATTAAAAAAACATACATGACTGATAAAGGCCATGCAGAGGCTCCTGACTACTAGCCATTGTAGAATAAAGAAACACACAGCAATACGCACAGTAAAACTCAGTTCAAAAGAAGTCCGAGTCCGATGTCAGAGGTGAATGCTGATATTTCTGTGCTTTGTAAAGAATATCACCATAAAAGATTGGATGTGAAATACCTGAACGTATAAGATGTATGCATGTTTATTTATATTTACGAATGATGTCCTTGTACCGACGATAAAATTTAGTAAATGTTTTGACTAGTTTGTGATATCGAAAACCCTGTTGTGATTTTTCAGTAATACAAATATTTCTTTCGTTAAAATCAAATACGTTGTTACATACACGAGCGAATCGAACAAGTTGAGATATATAAACACCAATAGATGGTGACAAGGTAACGTCACCATCTAAAAATGGATAATTAACAATAGGAAATGAAAACTCATCTCTTTTATCATATATTTTGGTATTAAGCTTCCCGTTAAAGATGTAGATATCAAGATCCAGGAAAGGGCAGTGTTCATTGTTAGTATTAGCTTTATTTAAAGTCAGTTCGGCAGGATAAATCTCTTTAGTTTACATACTGAAGTCGTCATTATTGAGAGCCAATATATCATCCAAATATCTAAAAGTGTTATTAAATTTTTGAATCAGATGTTGTTTCGATTGGTCTTTGCTTATTTTAGTCATAAGTTGTAACTCATAATAATACAGAAACAGGTCCGCAATAAGTTGTGCACAGTTAGTCCCCATGGGAATTCCGATAACTTGACGATATACGGAATCTCCATAGCGAACACAAATGAATTTCACTGAGGTCAAATATCAATGGATCAGTAATTTCTATCATCCGAATTATAATAGAAAACTATGAATGGGTCATGATTTTTAACGACCAGTTTCCTGCAAAATCTTTCAAGCCACTCTCATTTAATGAAGGTTCTTTTTCAATCACGGGGAGTAGGGGTCGGTCTAAACATGGGATTTCGGGTACAGTAGTGAAGCTGGGAAAACACCCAAATTTCATAAATTAAAACATTGAGAAAAAATCACGACACTTTTATGTTTCCGATGGCAAAATCATGACTCATTTATAGTTTTCTCAGTAATCACTTATTATATAATATAAATAAGAAGATGTGGTATGAGTGCAAACGAGACAACTCTCCGTCGAAGTTTTGATATCTTGATTTGAATAAAAACGATAAAATCACATTTAAACAAACTTCTATTATAATTCGGAGGATGAAAATTACTGACACATTGATATTTGACCTAAGTGAAATTAAAATATAATAAGGGGACCCATTCCTGCGGAACGCGTAGACTGTGTAAACCTTCATTTAATCACATAACCCCCGCTCTAGATTGAGACCCACGTGCGTGTCCTCAATATCCCAGTTCTGAAATATAGTTCCATTAATTTATTAGCTCACCTTGTCGTCGTCGTCCGTTAACTTTTACAAAAATCTTCTCCTCTGAAACTACTGCACCAAATGAAACCAAACTTGGCTAAAATCATCCTTAGGGTACCTAGTTTGAAAAATGTATCCGAATGACCCCACCCATCAACCAAAATGGCCGCCATGGCTAAAAATAGAACATAGGGTAAAACTAGTTTTGACATATCTCTGAAACTAATCATTTAGAGCTGTCTGACGAGGGTAAAATGTTCAGTGGCGGATCCAGAAATTTTCATAAGTGGGGCCCACTGACTGTCTAAGAGGGGCCCGGTCCAGTCATGCTTCAGTGATTCCCTATATAATCAACCAAATTTTTACCACAAAGGAGGGGCCTGGGCCCTGAAAATCCTCTATGTCGGGGCCTCTTAAAGCTGACTATACGGTGTCGGTTTTTCATTGTTGAAGGCCGTATGGGGACCTTTTGTTGCTTTTATCTTCGTTATTTGATCTATGGTGGACAATTGTCTCATTGGCAATCATATCAAATGTCCTTATTTTTATACTATCCCACTTGCTTTATATTTTGTTCACATTTTGTCATGTCGGGCGGGGCCTTTTGAATAATTAAAACTATGCTCAAGCTGTGTTGTCTATACATGAAACAATTCAGGACTAATGTCGGACAGAGATTAAAATTATTTCTTATATCAGATTTATCTTTTTTGTTTCAGTACATTTCTCTAATTAAATTTCTAGAATACTTTTAAGATGCTATTTTTTGGATTATGAATAAGTTTCTGTCCAAGTTTCTCAACATTTCATAAAGGTTTTGGCAAATATTTTATGCTATTGTACGATTTACCAGCTTTATAAATTTTGATGATTAATACCGTTGCTTTGGGGGAAAAAACCCTTGGCTATACCACTGAACTTGACAGCTTAGTCGTGTACGGCGGGAATGATTGCACGACGTTGTTGTGATTAAAACTTATTTCAAAGGAATCTAGCGCCATATTGGCAAACGGGACGTTTCCATTAAAAAATCAAGGTTTATGGCTTTTATTGAAAAAACAAGCACATGGACCCCTATTTATTTTCTTTTGCAATCAATCAATTACTGTTTCAAGAACGCTCCGCCAAAATTTTAGGAAAAAATCAACGATAGATTTTTTTCTGCACTTTTTTGTAGACGCAAAAATATTGTCAGCTTTTTTATTTTACTTATAGTAATATAAATTCAGGATATAATAATTGAGTTTTACCTTAAATTTGTTACAGCATATTAATGCCATTGACCAAGGGAGCATTCTACAAAAAAACCCGGTTAGAATATGACTGTTCGTTCAAAAGTATTGCTACTTTCCGTAAAAGTCCTTAATTATGAAATTGCAGGGTTTTTCCTTCAAATATGCAAATTACGAACCAAAATATCTCAAAAAGTAAGTCATGAAGGTATATTTGTCTTTGCATATTTCAAAAGAACACATTGAAATTGACCTTCTATCAAAATTTCAAGAAAAAATCAACGAGGGATCTCTACTGTATCGTATGCCCTTAAAGTCTAATAGGATTGTAAGTATGCTTTATTTTATCACCTTGCACTTTCACAACTTGACTGTGGTTTTCTACAGCAGTTCGTTAAAATTTCTGACCAGTTGAACAATTTGGTTTTATAAAACAAATTGCAATTTGGTCAGAATTTTTAGTAAACTGCAAAAAGTGGAGAGCAACACTTACAGTCGAGTCACAGTAACAAAAAATCAATGTTATTTTAGTAGTCTCTACTCGATTTCCGTGCCAACATGATCATTCATCGGCTTATCTGTACTATCGGTATCAAGAAGAAGTAATTATTGAAGTAAATTATTATTGATAGGCAGTGCAATTTGTTGCTAAGTGCTTGATAATTTGTACATATCTGTATTGTCTTAAAATATCTATTGAAAGTTATATTCAAATTTTCATTAAATTTGTGGATGTAATAAGGGGTACAAAGTTGTGGAATAGATATATTAAAATTATTTGAAAAAAAAAAATAAGTCTAGCTGTTGCCTAGGATTATGTTTGTTGCCAAAGAGAAAAGTCATATCAAGTTACAGAAAATATATAATTAAATTGTAAGCACTCGGAATGAATTTAAACATATTTTCAGATAAAGTGCACAAAAATCTTGTAATTATTTTCAGGGCAATTTAATAATATTGTAATTATCCCCTTTTGTTCTTGCTTAGCATTCTTCCATTTGGAATGAAGACCTGATGGAAAACTGACTTTAAAAAAAATATATATAGTGATTGTAGGCTACAAATTATACCAAATAAATGGATTCAGAAAAAGCTGGCAAACTGCTCATCATACTCATCCAATAATTTCTTAATAAAAAAAATTTATCTGTTTTTAGTTACTTAAATTAATTGAACTCCATTACTGAGGAACACATAAGCAACCATTTTATTTCAGATTGTTCATTTATGAACCCAGTGTGTGCTTAAAATTTTGACTTTATGATACAAGGTTCATATTTGAATATATTTGGGAAACATATGTTCCTTTAAAATATTTCATTTAGAAATTGAGCTCAAAAATTGTTAAAATTTGATTTTTTATATGGCCACAAATTTACATTTACATGTTTGAATGCTTACCCAATTTTATTGTTTCAAATAGTTGTTTGTACCTGTACTATCAAGAATACTATAATGGGCAATAAAATTGCTATCCGTATTTTTAGATAATGGCAATTATATGCATGTAACAGTTTTCAAAATTCAAAAATTTCAGATTGCAATGCCTCAAAAATGTTAAATTGGTCAATACTGTGCAAAATATATCAAGGCAAGATGTCCTCTTTAGATATTAATTTAGAGTTGAGAAATGACTTTTTCTATAGTATTGATTTTCTCCTTAACTTTGAAAAATGAATATTTACCACGTTTTGTGTGGTATATTTAACCAGTATCCCAGGAAATAAAATTTGTTGCCAATGAAACCAGTGGATTTGAAAAAAATATACCATTTTCATCTTTTTTGGTGTTACGTTACATGCAGCACATCATCAAACACCAATTTTATGAAAAAAAAAAAAAAAATTGACATTCAATTCAAAACTCCGGATGTGCTTGCTGACATGGCCTCTTTTAAATTAGCAAAAAGATCAACAAGTTAAGATCTCTGAAAAAGCCATAATGACCGAAATCTTCAGTCGACTCGTAATTGAAGTTATTGCCCTGTTACAAATTTTTGGTGTTTTTAGTCTGTTATCTTCAAAACTATATTAGATAAATAGAAACTTTAAAGGGGAAAAATGATCATGCAGCAGGATAAGATCTACAAATAGATCAAATGATTGAAAGTGTCAGTTAACTCTTAATAGAGTTATTTCCCTTTAATGATGCTTTATACTAAAAGGTGGCCATTGTTTAAGATGCAACTGAGCGACACAGGCTGTATATAGCATAAATGGCAATACATTAGTTTCTCGTTTTAATTGTTTCACATTTTGCCTTGCCGGCCATGCCCGGGCCTTATATAGCTCACTATTTATATATGACACTTATTGTAGTATTACATCAGTTGAACAATGCACGATGAACCAGAGGAGCCTAGAAGACAGTTTTTTTTTTTAAGTATAACAAAAATACCGAACTCCAAGGAAAATTCAAAACGGAAAAATCCTTGAACAAATGGCAAAATCAAAAGCTCAAACACATCAAACGAATGGAAAACAATTGTCATATTCCTGGCTTGGTACAGGCATTTCCTTGTGTAGAAAATGGTGAATTAAACCTGGTTTTTATAGTTTGTATAATTTTTTGAAAATTTCACTTGTCATTAATTAATTAATAATTTTGTTTATTTATTTATCTCTTTATTTGTTTATTTATTTATGAATTTATTTATTTTTGACTGAATTAATATAAATAAAAATACATGTTTATTATAAAATTACATAACAAATAATAAGAAAACGGAGATTTTCGCCACATAATTTCCTGCTTGTAATATTTCCTTTTAATATGTCATACATTTTTGAGGTAAATGTGCATTCATCAATCAAAACACTTATGTGGCTGGCTTCATTTAGCAATGTTCCTGACTTAATCACTACATATGTGATATAAACAAAACATAGTGCATTGAAACATTCTACACATCCTATCATATTGAACATTTCAAAAAAATTATTAATGAAATATATACTCAGATATTCAAGTTACAAAATGGTGTGTATGCCACCGCACGGTGTTACTGTATAACTATGCTTGTCAAGAAAATTATATAAATTGTAAATGAATCCAGCTATGTATAAAGTATGTCAATAAAAATGTTAAATTAATATTTAGAATTGGAGTTACCTTCCTTTTATCCATAATTGTAGTTCAGTCAATTCATAGCGTTGCTTTCCAATAGAAATAAGAAGATGTGGTATGAGTGCCAATGAGACAACACTCCATCCAAGTCACAATGTGTAAAAAGTTAACAATTATAAAAGGCCCATTAAAAGACTAGTGTAAAACAATTCAAACAGGAAAACCAACAGTCTAATCTATATAAAAAACGAGAAACACTTATGAACCACATCAACAAACGACAACTACTGAACAACAATGCTATTTATACACTGCAACGTCTAATTTTAGTCCCTACTGCAAAATGGACACAATCACCCTTCAGGGCTCACACGCACTTTGATTCAGAATTGTGATTCCTCAACAGGTAATTTTAAAGCTAAACAATTTTCTTTTTGCAGATGGTGATATTTTGGTCTGACAATGAGACAGCTATTAACCAGAGACCAAACGACGTTGATGTAAGCAACAATAGATAATCGTATGAGCATAAAACAGTCATACCGTATACAGTGAGCTATAAAGTGGTCCCAGCATGGCAAAATGTAAAAAATAGTTTATATGAGCAATGGAAGTATCGATTCTTTACATCAAATTTGGTTATAAGTATTTACAAAAAACTGAAATATAAATCGAACAGTTGCATTTTTGAGTACTATAAATTCTTGTTAGTGCAAAACATTCCTTCATATTTTTATGAATATTTATAGCTGTATAGTTGATAATTCAGTACTTTTATTTGTTCCTTAGCAAACACGGAATAAATTATTATTTTTTTTATATCTCACTATGATTTTCAACTCCACCACACATTACATATATATAAGCTCTAATTTTTAAACTTGTAAAATTGTTAAATATAATGATTATATATATAGATATAAGAAGATGTGGTATGAGTGCCAATGAGAAAACTCTCTATCCAAATCACAATTAATAAAAGTAAACCATTATGTGTTTTAAAACTATGGTTGAACGCCTGTTGCTTGCCTAACGTCCAGTGGCAAATATTTTATGCATATTCAGGACAATGGCAAATTTATACAATAGATAGGTCGATCGTAAAAAGGGAAGAGTAATTTCAGACTGTTGCCATGGAAACATATGACATTATGCTGAAGAAATGGTTAAAATGCAGTAACGAAATAATTTTTTTTTCTCCTCTGTCAGTAACCATACGATGTTTTGTCATATCATAAATTCTGTCATATCATAAATTTCGATAGCATCTGATGTTTGTAATATTGCAATATCTGACGGTATTTTCATTTTAAGATGAACTTTTATAAACCTTATTTTTTATATGATACTATTACAATTGAACGCTGTTTCCGTCTTTTTTCGAATTGTGTTTTTGATTAACCGTGTCAACCCTTGTTATCCTCTCCTCGCTTTGTCTTCAATGAAAACTTGTTACATGTATAATATATCGATTAATGCTTAGACTACAAATACACATGTAGTGTGTAAATAACAGTCAATACTCAGTAGTTTCAGTATTTGATGAGTTTCATTTTAAATACAATTCCAAGAACGTACAGTAAAACTAATGATTGAAAAATCCCTATTTGCTTAAGTAACAAACAATTGGTGTTTTTAGGTATCGTGTTGCTCAATGTTTATTTTTCTGTGGATTGTTATAATAAACAATATTATTATCATATGCTTCCAGACAGCACAAGTATGGAATTTCAATTCGTTTATTTAGGAACATTATATCTATTCCTGGTGTGTGTGTGTGAAGTGGTGGTGGTGTTTGTTTTCAAGTTTGGTGTTGTTTGATTTAATTTTTTTGGGTGGAGGGGGGTAACTGGCTCCGATGTATTTGCAGCTCATGTCTTTTATATTGCAGTGCTGCCTCCTAGAGTCTTCTTTATTTCTGGTCGGTTGTTCTACTTTTCCCCCCACGATCAGTGGTTATTGTATTTTTGCCGACTTTAAACAAAACTTACTTACTTACTTACTTTGTCAACGTATATTTGTCCCGCCTAACAGAAGTTCCCCGGGAAACTTTGTTTTAATCAATCAATGCCATAATGTCTGTTCCATTTCGGGAATAAATATTCTATACCCTACTATTCCGTTAGGATCTATACCCTTCTATTCCGTTAGGAACCGAAATACTGTAATATTTGTTCCAGTGGAAATAATATTTCAGAATATTTCTCCCACTTGGAACATTTATTATGAAGGAAATTTTGTAGCATTACACTCAAGTTACTTACTTACTTTCTTTTTACTTACTTGCTTGCTTACAATAATAACAATCTCCATCTTTATGTTTCCAGCACCTCTTTGTATTCGGTAAGGTGCTCCTAATGTATAGAGGAATTTAAGTAAGAGAAAAGAACCGGAATTCGCCTCGTTTTCAGTGTAAACATCGTTTCAATATGGCGAATGTTTTGCCAGGTAGAAAAAAGTTAATCAGATTTAGGGTGTTGTCCATTATTAAGCTGAAAAAGAATTACAAGCAGTGCATTGTAGAGAAAAATCCATATTATAACTTATAGCACACATTTTGAAAATGCTAATTTTAAAGATACTGTAGGGTCAATCCCTAAAATTTCACATGAATCATCGCTTTTGCATTACAAAACACGAAACGAATGAATAAAGCAGCTTTCGTATTTTATACACCTATACCAAATTAGGAGGGTAACATCTTTCAAAGTCGTATAATGATCTCATACCGTCACAAAAGTATGTAATTTGTAAAACAGGAGGACAATTATATGCCAAATAGTTGAAATATATTACAGGTGTTGTTACATACAGATGTATAACATTTATCACCTGAAAGTGAAGGATTGTTTTGAAATAAATTATAATAACTTAATGTTTTTAAGATTTGTGCTATGCATTGTATTCCTTCAGGGTTCTCTAGAGAGGGAGTTAGTGTTCCAGAGACCAGTATAAAACAGGTTAGGCAGTGTATCACAAACTCGGTCTGACCAACAAATTATCAGACAAAAATCATTTGGTCAGATAGAAATTTTTAGATTTTTTAGTTGAAAATATAGTAGAAAAGGTCAAATTTCTTTTCCGTCAGACAAACTCTAAGACAGTTTGGCACAGACTGGCTTTAGGGAAAGATCCTCTTAAGTGGGTGCAATACACTAAACCAGGTATCAATTTCAGTGATACATGTACAAATAAAATTTAATTTTTCACTATAATTGGTGTCATGGCGCATACATTTATGTAAGGGTCAATATTTTTATACAACCGCAAAAATTTAATGTTCGTATTTCCCTTTGAGACCATTTTTTCTGATGAGAACTGATCTAAAGTTCATGCCAAATCCTGGCCCCAAAATTGGATTGTTTTATGGCCATGCATTAACTTTTGTCCAGATGATATTTCTGTCAATATTTCAATCATGGTGTCTTTGGGCAAAACGTTGCCTGCTGCATGAATGTTTGCGCCATGACAGCAAATATCCTGTAATTCAGATTTAAATATTTTATCTGTAAATTGATACCATGTTTTGGAATTAATACCAATGTATGAGGATCTTCCCCAATCTGTAAAATACTTATGTAGAAAAAGCATATAAACATGATAAAGGTTCATGTTTCATGTATTTACAAAGGTTATGGGATTGCCCTAAAAAATATTTGATACTTTGTAGAGCTATAGTATGCCCTATTTACCAAAAGAATAGCCGTTTTGAAGTTGGATTCAGGATATCTGAAATTCAGTCAAGTGCTTAACTTTATATACCCTTTGCTGAAAAGATCAAGACACTTGTTTAAAAAAAAATTCATAAGTTATGTTCTCTTTTCTTTTTTAAGTTGATTCAACCTATAATTACACATGCAGTGTTCCAAGTTGACCATTTTTACTGGATGCAGAGCTCCCATCTTTCTGACACCCTGTGCCCTTTTTTGTAAACTTGCTCCGTGACCTTTTACTTAGCAAATACATGTATCTTATAAAATCAACATATACAATTTTTGATCGCCAATCTACTTTCAGTTTTGAAGAGAATTTAAGGAGGGGGTGTCGATTATACTGGACCAAAAAAACAACTTTTTATGCAAGGAATTTTTTTTTACATGAAGTACATATAGAAAGATTTTGATTTTTGCCAAATGGATTTATTTCTATATTAAGGTTCTGGACGTTAAGAAACCAATTATTAAGCAATCATTGAGATTGTCTTTAGTTAAAGTCTGATCAATTTATTGAATTAAAAATCGTCATATTCCTTTGCAAAGATTTTTTTGGTAAATTTTTCTTTGGCCACCATTGAGATTTTCCATAAATGTACTACAGATTGGTACCTAACCAACCATGACCAACATTTGAAGTCATATGATAAAAACTATAGATAGATGTATGGCTCAGCTGACAGGAGAATAATGAGCCAAAAAGTTTAAAAAAATATGAATTCAACAATTATTAATAGATATTTGGTCAGATTCCATAAATTACAAGTATACATGAACTTTGATTATTTTATGTTTTCTTATGGATAAGTTCTAGAAGAGTCGCATGTTTTCTCCATGTCAGATCATGATTTACAGTGATGCACAATGTAACTTGCAACTTCCATTTGTTATGACACGTTAATTCTCGATCTTGGTCTATTTTATTACAAATTTTGATTTATGAGTCCTCGGAAATAAATTCATAGTCTAATGACAGTAGACACTTTTTTTCTTTTTGCATGGCAATGAAATAATTAATGGTTGGTCAATCAAACAAAGGGTATGTCGGGTCGCAGGAAACAGAGTGAGACATGTATTTCCTTTCCTAGTTCATATTCACCACTTTTGGTAATTGCTCTATATAGTTAAGATACAATGTAGCAGTATGCTTAAAGCAAATAATTATGCTAATTTCTTTATCATTTGCAGGTATTTAAAAAAAATTGAAGGATGTGAAAACAAATCTGTATAGCCACACAGATTCCTGAATATATTTTAATGTGATGATTATCATAACGTTACTTTTATTGACTGGAACCATCTAATTAGTTTTCCTATGAGTGTTAAATTTATTATCATTGGAACATATGTATCCTAATCTTCAAAGGCATAGTTCCCATGGTGACAGGGTCAAACATGGTAGTCATGGAGACCGACAGTTTGTCATTTCTCTTCAGAAGTTTCCACAAGAAAGAACAGAAAAGGTAAATTGAATATATGAAAATGAATCCCTACAGTCATAGATTTAAGAGATTTTTCTTTGATGTTTAAGAGCAGGATCAATATGCGCAATCCATTTTAGGTAGACAACAATGGTAGCCTTTCCTGTGTCCATATCGTAAATTTGGAAAAGAGCCATCACACATATCCAAATTTACTAGAGTTTAATAAATTTAGAATGAATCTGGATTCATCTACGGATTGGTTTGTGTTTAATGTAAAGGGAAGAAATTATCATTTTTAAAATTCAGTTGCTCAGTCAGTGTTCCAGCTAGGCCGTTTCACAGGGCGGTCCGCCCGCCCTTTCCCGAGTGCCGCCTGTGCCTTTTTGCAGTTTTCAGGGCGCCTGCCTTTTGCCGATCGATTGTATTTTATTTTGTTCTTTATATAAATGTTATGATCCGCCGTTCACGAAATTTTACCTTGCGGCAAGTTTATGATTTTGTTTACGACCCCAAGCTAATCAACGGTTACAACAGGTGTCACAATCTGTTGTTACAGGTAATCCGTTTATCGGATGGGTCATTAATGATCATCAACATTAATTCATTCAAATAGAATCGGTCAGTCGGCATGAAGAAATGTTTCTACAACACAATTTGCGATGTTTACCGTAGTTTCATGGAGAAAACGTAATTGACAGAAAGTCGAAAACCATAATCAACTTGTTAAAACATCGTTTACTTGTTTTCCGTAAAATATTTAGCAAATTCAGAAGTATTTGTCTTTGCCTGCCCTCACTTTTGATACGAAAATAACAAAACCGCCGCCATTGTTGATCTTATTTACTTCTTCTATGTACTGTGTATAATCCTCCAAAGAAGGAGCACACCCGAATAAAGAAAGATAACTCATTTTTATTTTTTCCTAGCATTGACAGGGATCACCACAGGCTATTTAAGGGTGGAGCTCCTCCACCCTTAAATTTTCAGCTCCACCCTTAAATCTCCAGCACCACTCTTGAATTTCTCAGCACCACCCTTGAATTTTTGAAAAATGTGATGAAAAGGTAAAATTTTGACAATGTTTACTTCAGAAGTATAAATTCATGCCTTAAGTACAATTTTTTTACAATGGCTTTAATTTGTTTATCTTTTCCTAATTAACAGATTATAATCTACAATAAAGATCTTGTGTGATTGTAAAATATAATTTTTTCGTAAACACCACCCTTAAAATAAATTCTGTGGTGATCCCTGTTTGAGTTACCTACTTCAGATATTCTAAGATATATCTAATACTTCTAGCTTTATAATTTATATGTTTAGGTCTTTTGAATAATGGGAAAAGTTAAAGAGGGTGTTTGTAGCAGGGTGGGTAGGGTGCCTTGGTCATCTTTTTCTGTATTCTTTATTTTAATACAAATTTTCACTGTTCACTATATCCTAACATTGTGCATTTACTGAGCACAGCTGCTGTATTGCCATTAAGCACAGCCGAGACAGAAAGGGTCTTTCCCAGGTATAACTTGTATGACCATAGAAACAGAATGAAGCAGGAAACCCTGCAAAACATACTGCATATAAAGCTAAACTGTGACAAGCAATGCCTTGAAAACTTGTGTGACAAAGTTTTTCAGCATAAAAGTAGACGGATAGAGTTTATCTGGGCTAATCATGTTGTTCTTGTATATATATAACCAGTGATTCAATGAATAAAGACAATGTTTGATTAATATCTTTATTAAAACATGCCCTTTTGATATAATCATATCACACGTTAAATGCCCTTTTTCAGAACTGGCACCCTGCCCTTTTGAAATCCTAGCTGGAACACTGTCAGTAAAAATATATTTGTGTCGCCGTTTAATTTGATACTTATTTTACATTTAAGTGTCCATTAAATTTATAAAGAAACATTCACGCATGCGCGGTTCATGATAAAGAAAGCACATGTTTGAATCGTAAAAATATTTTTGATCGTTTTGAAAAATGTTTTATCTTTATAATCAAAATTGTCAAAAGATTTCAATGGAAAGTTTTATAAAATGTGATGAAAATACGTTCAAATGATGAAACTATGTCAACCGAGCTGGAATAAGTAAATGTTTGAGAAATTTTGAAATTAAATGAACACTGTCCGGACGAAACTACAAAAACATCTATAATAAACGAACTGCAAATTGTGGTCTTTTAAGAAATATTGAAATTGAAATGCTGACTGACCAAATTTAATGGGAAAAATAATTACAATGGCCAATTATGAGGTTTAATTAACGGATTAATGACCCATCCGATGGCGATAAGCGGATTATCTGTAATCACAACTTATTAGTATATTACACCTGCTGTAAATGTTAATTAGCTGGAGTCATAAACTTGTCATAAATATGAAGACAGGTAGAGTGATAGTATTTTCATCAAAATATTTCAACAATAAAGGCATAGACTTGTGAAAAAGGGCAGGGCGTCAGAAAAAGGGCACAGGGCGGCACTCGGGAAAGGGCGGGCGGACTGCCCTGTGAAAAGGACCAAGCTGGAACACTGATAGAGCTAAGCGTGTTAACTGGTTGTCAATGTAGCAGTGCATAGAGCTAAGCTAAGCATGTTAACTGGTTGTCAATGTAGCAGTGCATAGAGCTAAGCGTGTTAACTGGTTGTCAATGTAGCAGTGCATAGAGCTAAGCATGTTAACTGGTTGTCAATGTAGCAGTGCATAGAGCTAATCACGTTAACTGGTTATGTAGCAGTGCATAGAGCTAAGCATGTTTACTTAACTGGTTGTCAGTGTAGCAGTGCATAGAGCCTAGCATGTTAACTGGTTGTCAATATATCAGTGCATAGAGCTAAGCGTGTTAACTGGTTGTCAATGTAGCAGTGCATAGAGCTAAGCATGTTAACTGGATGTCAATGTAGCAGTGCATAGAGCTAAGCGTGTTAACTGGATGTCAATGTAGCAATGCATAGAGCTAATCACTTTAACTAGTTGTTATGTAGCAGTGCATAGAGCTAAGCATGTTAGCATGTTAACTTAACTGGTTGTCAGTGTAGCAGTGCATAGAGCTAATTACTTTAACTGGTTGTCAATGTAGCAATGCATAGAGCTAATCACTTTAACTGGTTGTTATGTAGCAGTGCATAGAGCTAATCATGTTAGCATGTTAACTTAACTGGTTGTCAGTGTAGCAGTGCATAGAGTTAATCACTTTAACTGGTTGTCAGTGTAGCAGTGCATAGAGCTAATCACTTTAACTGGTTGTCAATATAGCAGTGCATAGAGCTAATCACTTTAACTGGTTGTCAATGTAGCAGTGCATAGAGCTAAGCACGTTAGCTGGTTGTCAATGTAGCAGTGCATAGAGCTAAGCACGTTAACTGGTTGTTATGTAGCAGTGCATAGAGCTAAGCATGTTAAATGGTTGCCAATGTAGCAGTGCATAGAGCTAAGCACGTTAACTGGTTGTCAATGTAGCAGTGCATAGAGCTAAGCATGTTAACTGGTTGTCAATGTAGCAGTGCATAGAGCTAAGCATGTTAACTGGTTGTCAATGTAGCAGTGCATAGAGCTAAGTGTGTTAACTGGTTGTCAATGTAGCAGTGCATAGAGCTAAGCACGTTAACTGGTTGTCAATGTAGCAGTGCATAGAGCTAAGCGTGTTAACTGGTTGTCAATGTAGCAGTGCATAGAGCTAAGCACGTTAAATGGTTGTTAATGTAGCAGTGCATAGAGCTAAGCACGTTAAATGGTTGTCAGTGTAGCAGTGCATAGAGCTTAGCACGTTAACTGGTTGTCAATGTAGCAGTGCATAGAGCTAATCATGTTAACTAGTTGTAAATGCTTTATATTTTTTTTTTGTCAGCTTCTGATTTCAAATACATGTGTACTTGTAGAATATATGTACATGTACATACATTATTCTTTGTTGAAAATGCTTTTTTTTATTGAAAAGTTGAAAAAAGTAGTGTATCTTGGTATATGTATTTATTTTTCTCCTACAGGATCTTGATGTTATATTTTCTCATCTACATGGTATGGAAGCTTTATCATCTCTCCGAGAGCCAGCATTGCGTGCACTATGTCGTACTGTTAGATATGAATACCATGATGCCAATGACATATTGTACTGGTAAGTGTTCATTTTGGTATATTTATTAAAAAGATTTTCAGTTATGCTTTTTAATCATTTGTTAATGGAGAAGGGATTGAAAACTGCTAGATTGTAATCGTGCAATCAGGCTGTATGGTGACCTATAGTTGTTTAAAACTTCTATTTCATTGGTCTCTGGTAGAGAGTTGTGTCATTGGCAATCATACCACATCTTCTTAGCTTTCAGTTTAAGTGTTATCATGGTTATGGCACTTTGAATATATATTTCTGAACACAGAATTTGACTAAAGCATTTATTTTATGGGGGTAGGTGGTTGTTTACAAACACAGAGACCATCTAGATTTGTTTGGGATATCTGAAATCCCTTTTGGTTTATAGGGCTAGCAGGTGCAAGCTGGGCATGGTGTCCTATGGACATTTATTTTGTTTTATTCTAATTGAAAGGTGCAAGCAGGGCATAGTATTCTATGGACATTTATTCTTGTTTTATTCGGATTGGAAAAATAAAAAAAATATGTAGAAATTTTGGCTTATTATATGTTTACAGGTTCAGAGTAATTGCTGAATGGTTGAAAAAAAATTTATGAATAATAAATTAAAAATAACTTGTAAAATGAAATCATGCAATATTGTAGAATGTCATTTAAATTACTTACAACAGTTTATCATGAATTCATTTACAAAATGAAATTTCCTAAATAACATGTCCATTGGAACACTAGAAATCAAGTTAAGCATTAGTCGTGCACAGGTGGACATTTTTGAAAACTATGTAATGACTTTAAAATTCCAAAAGGATGAATCCTTAAGTATAAATCTTTGAAATTGGAACCATACATGGGAATTTGTTTTTGGAAAGTTTTCAAATGTAATCATTGAGAAATTTGGTCTTAAGCAGTTGGTCAGGTGGATATTGTCCAGAGAATGCATTTCAATTTTCTTTGTGGTTTCACCACAGTAGATTAAAATACCTGCGATTAAAGATAAATCTCTAATCCAGTTATTTAAAATAAGATATACAGGGGAATGAAACAAGATTAAATATGAGAAGTATTGATATTATGTGTTTTACATTTGTACGTAATCCCTTTGTATTAAATCAGTTACTTGTATGAAATTTGGCCAACATATGAATTCATTGATAAATTTAGTTTCATGAGTATATGAGTCTGTAAATCTGTGAAGTATCTCCTGATATGTATGTACATTGTTCATAGACTCTAGGCTTTAAACAGGCAAGTAAAATTGTATTTGTAATCTTATCCTTAATTATCTACAAAATTACTTTTCTTTCTAATTAAAAACTAATATTGTATGTTTCTAAAAATATCTGAAAAATAAAATATACAGACATGTTTGGTTCAGACTGAAGGAAGAAGGACAAAATAAGCTTCCCATCTGTAATATGGATTCTGTATTCAATTCTTTTCTTTTGGTCTTGTAGAACTCCTGCCAGGTCACACCAAAGACTTGAAAATGGGTATTTGATGCTTCTCCACTTAGCATGCTGCATTAAATAAAATGATTATTTTGCATTGAAAAGTATTTGTTTTCCTAAAGAAAACAAAAGTACATAAGGCAGGACTTTTAGGGTAGAGGAAAGCTGTGTTCCTTCCTGATATGCATGTATATTTACCACTTGAAATTAAACACCATTCATACATCTTATTTATACATTTGTGCATGTGCATTTTTTCAATATTACATCTGAAAAGGTTAACTTTGTCAATTTAAGATACAAGAGTGTTTGTGAAATAATGTGCTGTAACAAAAAGTTTCTTGGGGGATGAAATTCTTACTTGAAAAAAAAAATATTGTTGTTACACTGTAGTTGTCTTTTTCATTTCAGCCAAGGAGAATTAAGTACATGTTGGTACATTTTGCTGTCTGGATCAGTATTTATTGAAGGGTCAATGTTTCTTCCTGTCAGCAGGTAAGGCTTTTTAGAATGTAGTTGACTGCATTATCTGTCAGAAATATATATGAAGTCCAAATTGAAAGAAGTATGAGACATGATATGGCTTTTTGGTCTGCCACGTCTCCCTGAGATACACATGTACATGAAACCAATGATTAACATAAGATTAATGTCTTCCTATTTTGATTTTTAAAATTTTCTCTTATTTTAATGTTGACAGTGAATGCAGGGATCACTTAAGAAAAGTTTTCAAGGGTGGAGCTTATAAAATTATTTATACCTTTGATAGGTACGAAAAAGTATCTTAATTTGATGACAAAATAAATTAAAACTTGAAGGGATCTCCATGGATGAAAATTTAACGATGAAGGAACTTTCACCATAACAAAACCCTGTGTCTACGGCGTGGTGTGATCGAAAGTATTTCATTCCTCCATTTCCATGTAAGGAATGGTGAACAGACTGATATGTTGCTTATTATATTTATTTGATTATAAAATAACCAATATTTTCATTAATTGTCTTTTGTAACAGTTCCAATGCCAAGCCTGCATGGCTCCCCCTTAGTCAAGAATGACCACAAGCTGTCATTAAGGTTCCCAAGTCGTTTTCTTGCTATTTTGGTAATTGTTTAGGGCTTAAAAATTGGGGGGATCTTTTTTCACTGTCAAATAACAGGTATCGACGATTTGCAGCATCAACAACAAGCAGTTTCGTACCTGTTTTGTAAAACGTTGAAGAAAGATTTGGAGGGCAAACGTTTACAATTTTAAAGGTTTTAATGACTTTAAATTGCAAATTTCATAGTAGTATACTATACAACATGCATCTTTCGATTCTGAATGTAAACCAGATGTATCAATTTGATTGTAAACTACGAAATGAAATCGGAACTACGATACGAAATTTCTTCAGATTATCGAGTTGCAGTTAATATTCATGTATCTTTTTAAAATATTGTTCTAGCTGGATTTTAAGGATAAAAATTCAACTATAAAGAATAATCCTGATGCTCTTAGCTTGTAGAATTTATCTCCCTTTGATCACATCAATTTTTGAGTGACAAAAAATAACAATAATGGTCATGTTACATTAAATGTACCTTGTTCTTTGTGTGTATTTTATGTACTCTGAGGTTATTAATTTTATCACTGATGAAGAAAGCAGGTGCTTCCTGATGGATACATACATTGTACAAACAGAATCATTGTTTTTTATTGGCAGGTGTTCAGTGTTAATAAGTAATTGGTGTTTTTGGGAAAGACGGCTTCAAGCCGTCAATCCCCTATGTGGTTGACCAGACTGACATCCCCTCACGTCATTCATTTTGTTTTTATAGTGTGGAAAACACCCCAAAAATCTTACTGAGATTGATGCGAAATTATCATATCTTCAGCTCTCCTTACACTATTTACGTTTCTTTTACAATCCGGAAAATCAGAATGACGAGATATTCTAAATATATCCAACCTACATTATAGTGACGTCATTGTTGGAATGCCACACTACGTAGCAGCAGGGATATCCTTTACTGATTATTTAAATCATTCTCAGAGTTCGTGTACTAATTTAAAATTGGTATTTGTTCAATTTGAACATTCAAACATCAACATGCAATGCTTTAATTTGTAGGTCAACTTGTAACTTTCACAGTAAACAATGGCCGTGGGATACATGAGATTGGGAGAGAAACGACAGTTTTCATTTTCTGTAAAATTCTGTTTTGAGAATCTTCCCCAATACAGGAGCACCTCAATTGATGAGTAATAATCCACTAAAATAAAAGTTAATGTATCAGAACACTTGAAATGTGACATTTAGTATATGATTAATAGTCTTCCATTAAAACTAAATTTTGTGTACCAACATAATCATTGTAATGGTAAAAAAAAAAATAATTAAAAATGTTGCATTTTGTAGTTTAAACCTATTTATTTATGAAATTTACAAATATATCAAAATGTAGGATTTGGAAACAAGCTTCACACAGTTTACATCAATCATATTGGTTTTAATTAGTACCTGTATCCCTGTGATGAGAGTTGTAACTGGGAACTTTATCAATGGAAATTTAAAACTGAATAGATTTTTCAGTCCTCACTTTCTTGAGAAAAAAATTAAAATCTTAGAGTACTGTCACAAAAAAAGGAAAATGGCCCTAGCCTGCAGTTCAGTGGTACACAATTAAAATTTCAAAAAATATTGTAGCAGTTGTTAAATGATAGAATTCAGTTGAATTTTAGATAATTAACTTTCAACTTTAATCGAATGTTTTGATTTTGAAGATGCAGATCTCTTCCATTGGTCCAAATTGAATCCTTAACTAAGGAAACGAAATTACATTACACAACAATTGATTTCAATATTGTCAACCTTTCTACATATTCTAGGTGTTCTTTTTTCATTCTTTATATGAAGACTATCAAAAGATACCCCCAAAAAAAAAAAGAAACAATGGCGTCTTTCCCTCAGAGCTCTTCAGCTCTTTGATTATGTTGGTTATTGTCAGAGGCGATTAGCCTGCATAAACAAAACAAAATTTTTGGTAGGATATTGTAGCTTACGTTAGTTTTGTGTTAACTTCTGACTGAAATTTGCAACAGGTTAAATGTTTGTATTCAGAACTATCTTTGCTGTGACTGTTAAACAATATGTTTTATATTGAATAATAGGGGTCCTTTCTTACTTGTGAATTAAGAACTTTATTGAATAAGAAACAACTTCTTGTGTATTATTACTGTAGGCAAATATTTTTACACCTCATTACAAGAAAAACTTCTTTTTTAGGTCTTTTATTAATTAAACATTCACAAAAAATTCTGTAGCCAATTGAGTTTTTGTTTGTGTAGAAAGAATAAGTGTTCTGTAATTTTGCAATGAATGAATAAATTTCACTTATTTGACCTATTTTGATAAATTAGATCCTCTTGTACATGTCATTTAGTGATTTTTACAGCACTGAAAAGGCAATCATGGTGAAGTAAAAACATAAAACTGACATGGAGAGATCGTTAATCCTTTTTTTCTTAGCCATTGCCATGTTGAGTAATGTTTGTAATACTGTGACAATATGATCCCCCTATTGCCAGGAAGCTTTCACTTTTACTGGTCTGACACTACAACAGAATAAAAAGTGTCAACTGTGCACAAAAAAAATTTTCATGGAGTTACTGGGGTAAGGGCAAAAAATTTTTTGGTTTGTGGCCTTATTACTGACGAGAAAATCAATTTTAGGATTAGGGTAAGTATTGTGAAAACTCTGCAAGTAGTTTAGTTTTAACTTAGATTTAAGTTTCACAATGACATAAAAAAGTATTTCATCTAATCTTCTTTTATTGCAAATCTATAAAGATGAAAAATTGAAAACCAGCAACGACATCTCTATCTCTAATGACTTTCAAATTCATGCATTTTCTGTGCATTTCCTATTCTTTTGGTCAGTCGGTGTACATTGTAGCTAATTCATGAAAAAACAACATGAGATTGGTGTATTTTGTAAATTCTGCTCGTCTGTCAGAATTATTATGTAATGCCAATGGCTTTTTTCCTATTGATGATTTTTTTCTCTTTTGAATTGTAAAAAAGAGATGCTGTGTCATGATTATCTCAGATGATCGATTAACTATCTTTGGTGTTAGACAATGTTTATAATGGAATGTGTTTTCAGTACCAAAATTGATGTCTTAAGTCAATGTTATATAATTTGATTTAGATTTTTCATTTTGTATTATTTCTTTATTATTTTTTTAGAAAGACAGACATATAAGTATAAATGTGAAAAATTTCAACCTTAACTTTTATTTTTCATTATATACAAATTTGAAAAAATTACAAATATTAAAAAAAATGCAGTTTTTGGGGTCACAAATCAATTATACATTTGTGATTATTTTGAGGATCCTATATGATTGTTTTGGTCTGATTATCAATTACAAGTTTTGTCCAGTTAGTTATTGATAAAATAATTTAGGATTATATTGACAATATTCCTATGTAATTAATGACATGATAGCCCTATGATTGATTTTAATGACAAGTTTGACAGGTGATTACCCATACCATTTTGTTCATCAGTAGATTTTACATGTTCATGGAATTTCCTTTGTTTACATTCATATGGGAAATAAATGCAGAATTTTGCCAGCTAGCAATACAATTATTGATATTGTACATTCATTTCTTTAGAAATCTTCAAAGTTTGCATAGAAAAAACCTTGAGAAAAATTTGATTTGAATTGGTTATTAAAGTTAGCAGCAGGTAATATAAGTACCACATAGTAATTCTTTGCTGAGTGTTTCTAAACACTTTCTTACTTGAGATGACTTACATTTGATATATGAATTATCAATGGTAGATCCAAAGACCAGAGTTGAAACTTCCTTTTTGGTGACTTTTTTTAATTAAGAGCAAGACCCCCATTTTTCAGGTGGAACATCCTTAGATCTTCCCTTTAAAACAAAATTAATGTTGATATGTGAATTAGTCCCAGAGACAAGAGAGGGTGTTGAAACTTCCTTTCTTTTGATTTTTCTTTAATTACGAAAAAATTTACGAAATCAGGCTGACCCCAATTTTGTCTCCTTAAAAAAAAAAATGGATTTTTTTTCTAAAGGCTAGTATTGTGTGATGATCTCCAGATGTCAACTTTTGTAAACTTTGTGTTTTGGAGGGTCCAGCTTCCATATTGTATAAGTCAAACATTAAATTACTGGGTAAATGCATATATATATGACTCTTGATTTTATAGTGACATATCTCCCTAATTAAAAAGATTGCTGAAAGTAGGTTAAGGTGATTAAGAAATTCCTATATGATAGGAGAGGTATGCTGAAACAAATATAACTGTCTGAATTATGTCTGAATTCCAACTCAATGTTCACATAAAATGAAGATATAATTTGAATAAAAATCACTATAGATATCTTAGCAATTTGATAAAAGATGGTAAAAACTTTTATCATCAGTCAAGTGTCAAAATTATTTTCACTTTTAAACAAGTTTTAGGCTGGTATGTGTGTTTGTGTAAGATATCAGGTAATTGAAAAGGATGAATAAATTACCAAAGGGCTACTATAAATGACTATTTAATTGAATTAAATATTAAAAATATATATATATTTCCTCGGGGTACAAAAAGGTAGTCAAGATTTATCATGTTAGTCAGTCAGATTTAAGGTCTTCCCTTCACCAGACCTCTCTCTCTTATGGTGTCTATAATGATGAATGCATGGTTCACAAGATTTTTTCATTAATTCTGGAATGCATTTTACAAGAGGTTTTGAATGTGATAATTTTGTGTAAAGTAAATACAGCTAGTGAAACCTTTTGCTTTGGATTATATAGAAGACATACATATGTGTGAAATTAAGTAGTAAGTACTTGGTCATTTATGCAATAGTAAGTTTGTTCAAATATTTCCAGTTTTAAACTGTTCTGATCATAATTATATTCCGTTTTTTTCTAAATATGTTTTTTCCTAACATTTAAAAATCTTTGGAATATGGTTTCATGTCCTTCATTTTGACTTTTTTTGTTATGATTTCTTGGTAGATGGAAAAAAAGTTTGTTTTTTTGGCTAAATGTTGCATGTGTAGTAAACATTTTTGAACGCATCTTATAAAATTCTTAAAGGAGTATTGATCAGAACTAAACATTGATAAAATGCCCTCCAGTTTTTTGTGTCGGACAGTATGCAATACATTTGACCTTATGTGAACTAGAGATGACCCTGTTTACTGACTTCGCATTTATATTTTCTTACATCAGTAAATAAATCTAAAATAATTTTACCAGGGGACAATGGCAAAGAAGTCTTTAAGTAGTCTATCCACATTGATCTCTAGCTATCAACACTGAGGATGCTAGTTAAAAACCCTGTTCATTGACAAGGTGTTTTTGACTCGAACTTATTTTTCTAGTATTTCCAGTTTTCTTGCATAAGGTTGTGGTATTTTCAAATGAACTCTAGCTCCCTCACCAATAAAACTGGTTGCCATGATAACTCCAAGAATACTGAAAGTGGCATTAAACATCAATCAATTAATCAATAGTTTACTGACCTTCTGTAATCTCCTTTTGAAGGGGACTTTTCATAAACTTACAAATGAAAATTGCAGTTACAAGGATGGCTCTCATTAAAGAAAGTATGATATTACACAAATGTTTATAAAGTTGACTATAAAAATATTTTTGTACATGTTATTATGAATCGGACATGGAGATACATTAGTAATAGTAAAGGATAACTTTATAATTTACTACATCCACTGTTGATCAGACGGTGCAAAGACTGATGATAAGTCCTGTCCTTTATGACTCAGTGTATTTCTGTCCTTTCTTACTTGTGAATTAAGAACTTTATTGAATAAGAAACAACTTCTTGTGTGTTATTACTGTAGGCAAATATTTTACACCTTATTACAAGAAAACTTCTTTTATGTCTTTTATTAATTAAACATTCACAAAAATTCTGTAGCCAATTGAGTTTTGGTTTGTGTAGAAAGAATAAGTGTTCTGTAATTTTGCAATGAATGAATAAATTTCACTTATTTGACCTATTTTGATAAATTAGATCCTCTTGTACATGTCATTTGGTGATTTTACAGCACTGAAAAGGCAATCATGGTGAAGTAAAACATAAAACTGACATGGAGAGTTGTTAATCATTTTTTCTTAGCCATTGCCATGTTGAGTAATGTTTGTAATACTGTGACAATATGATCCCCCTATTGCCAGGAAGCTTTCACTTTTACTGGTCTGACACTACAACAGAATAAAAAGTGTCAACTGTGCACAAAAAAAATTTTCATGGAGTTGCTGGGGCAAGGGCAAACAAATTTTTGGTTTGTGGCCTTATTACTGACGAGAAAATCAATTTTAGGATTAGGGTAAGTATTTTGAAAAGTCTGCAAGTAGTTTAGTTTTAACTTAGATTTAAGTTTCACAATGACATAAAAAAGTATTTCATCTAATCTTCTTTTATTGCAAATCTATAAAGATGAAAAATTGAAAACCAGCAACGACATCTCTATCTCTAATGACTTTCAAATTCGTGCGTTTTCTGTGCATTTCCTATTCTTTTGGTCAGTCGGTGTACATTGTAGCTAATTCATGAAAAAACAACATGAGATTGGTGTATTTTGTAAATTCCGCTCATCTGTCAGAATTATTATGTAATGCCAATGGCTTTTTTCCTATTGATGATTTTTTTCTCTTTTGAATTGTAAAAAAGAGATGCTGTGTCATGATTATCTCAGATGATCGATTAACTATCTTTGGTGTTAGACAATGTTTATAATGGAATGTGTTTTCAGTACCAAAATTGATGTCTTAAGTCAATGTTATATAATTTGATTTAGATTTTTTCATTTTGTATTATTTCTTTATTATTTTTTTTTAGAAAGACAGACATATAAGTATAAATGTGAAAATTTCAACCTTAACTTTTATTTTTCATTATATACAAATTTGAAAAAGTGACAAATATTAAAAAATGCAGTTTTGGGGTCACAAATCAATTATACATTTGTGATTATTTTGAGGATCCTATATGATTGTTTTGGTCTGATTATCAATTACAAGTTTTGTCCAGTTAGTTATTGATAAAATAATTTAGGATTATATTGACAATATTCCTATGTAATTAATGACATGATAGCCCTATGATTGATTTTAATGACAAGTTTGACAGGTGATTACCCATACCATTTTGTTCATCAGTAGATTTTACATGTTCATGGAATTTCCTTTGTTTACATTCATATGGGAAATAAATGCAGAATTTTGCCAGCTAGCAATACAATTATTGATATTGTACATTCATTTCTTAGAAATCTTCAAAGTTTTCATAGAAAAAACCTTGAGAAAAATTTGATTTGAATTGGTTATTAAAGTTAGCAGCAGATAATATAAGTACCACATAGTAATTCTCTGCTGAGTGTTTCTAAACACTTTCTTACTTGAGATGACTTACATTTGATATATGAATTATCAATGGTAGATCCAAAGACCGGAGTTGAAACTTCCTTTTGGTGACTTTTTAATTAAGAGTAAGACCCCATTTTCAGGTGGAACATCCTTAGATCTTCCCTTTAAAACAAAATTAATGTTGATATGTGAATTAGTCCCAGAGACAAGAGAGGGTGTTGAAACTTCCTTTCTTTTGATTTTTCTTTAATTACGAAAAAATTTACGAAATCAGGCTGACCCCAATTTTGTCTCCTTAAAAAAATGGATTTTTTTTTAAAGGCTAGTATCGTGTGATGATCTCCAGATGTCAACTTTTGTAAACTTTGTGTTTTGGAGGGTCCAGCTTCCATATTGTATAAGTCAAACATTAAATTACTGGATAAATGCATATATATATGACTCTTGATTTTATAGTGACATATCTCCCTAATTAAAAGATTGCTGAAAGTAGGTTAAGGTGATTAAGAAATTCCTATATGATAGGAGAGGTATGCTGAAACAAATATAACTGTCTGAATTATGTCTGAATTCCAACTCAATGTTCACATAAAATGAAGATATAATTTGAATAAAATCACTATAGATATCTTAGGAATTTGATAAAAGATGGTAAAACTTTTATCATCAGTCAAGTGTCAAAACTATTTTCACTTTTAAACAAGTTTTAGGCTGGTATGTGTGTTTGTGTAAGATATCAGGTACATGTAATTGTAAAGGATGAATAAATTACCAAAGGGCTACTATAAATGACTATTTAATTGAATTAAATATTAAAATATATATATATTTCCTCGGGTACAAAAGGTAGTCAAGATTTATCATGTTAGTCAGTCAGATTTAAGGTCTTCCTTCACCAGACCTCTCTCTTTATGGTGTCTATAATGATGAATGCATGGTTCACAAGATTTTTCATTAATTCTGGAATGCATTTTACAAGAGGTTTTGAATGTGATAATTTTGTGTAAAGTAAATACAGCTAGTGAAACCTTTGCATTGGATTATAAAGAAGACATACATATGTGTGAAATTAAGTAGTAAGTACTTGGTCATTTATGCAATAGTAAGTTTGTTCAAATATTTCCAGTTTTAAACTGTTCTGATCATAATTATATTCCGTTTTTTTCTAAATATGTTTTTTCCTAACATTTAAAAATCTTTGGAATATGGTTTCATGTCCTTCATTTTGACTTTTTTTGTTATGATTTCTTGGTACATGTAGATGGAGAAAAAGTTTTTTTTGGCTAAATGTTGCATGTGTAGTAAACATTTTTGAACGCATCTTATAAAATTCTTAAAGGAGTATTGATCAGAACTATACATTGATAAAATGCCCTCCAGTTTTTTGTGTCTGACAGTATGCAATACATTTGACCTTATGTGAACTAGAGATGACCCTGTTTACTGACTTCACATTTATATTTTCCTACATCAGTAAATAAATCTAAAATTATTTTACCAGGGGACAATGGCAAAGTAGTCTTTAAGTAGTCTATCCACATTGATCTCTAGCTATCAACACTGAGGATGCTAGTTGAAAACCCTGTTCATTGACAAGGTGTTTTTGACTCCGACCTTATTTTTCTAGTATTTCCAGTTTTCTTGCATAAGGTTGTGGTATTTTCAAATGAACTCTAGCTCCCTCACCAATAAAAACTGGTTGCCATGATAACTCCAAGAATACTGAAAGTGGCATTAAACATCAATCAATTAATCAATAGTTTACTGACCTTCTGCAATCTCCTTTTGAAGGGGGAACTTTTCATAAACTTACAAATGAAAACTGCAGTTACAAGGATGGCTCTCATTAAAGAAAGTATGATATTACACAAATGTTTATAAAGTTGACTATAAAAATATTTTTGTACATGTTATTATGAATCGGACATGGAGATACATTAGTAATAGTAAAAGGATAACTTTATAATTTACTACATCCACTGTTGATCAAATAGTGCAAAGGCTGATGATAAATCCTGTCCTTTATGACTCAGTGTATTTCTCACCTTTCTGGTAACATGTACATTCATTATTATTATCTCTACCCTGAAGGTTGTGTACATGTTCATTGACCTGTGGAACCAGTCCAAATGCTGCATCTTACCACGATTTCCTAAAATCAGGGTGTCATGACAAGAGAATCAATAAGCCATATTGTATATAGTCTTGCAGGAGTTTAATGTACATGGTAACATCTGGTAATACAACAAGGACAGGCTAAAATTGATCCTTAAACGGATAGTAGCTACGATTTTCATTAAAATTATTTTTAATCTATATGCCGGATTTTGTACAAAAGTTTAATAAGTATGATTAAAACAATTACTGGTTACTTTCCATTTAGCATTTAGAAGCTTTTAAACGTTTTTACACTAAATTTATTTCTTGTCTATAGATAATAATTCGATGTTAAGCCAACCCTTATTCATATGACCTATGTTGACCTTAACTCTTCGGTTCCCAATGCGCAATCGCACATAGTGCCCGAAGGAAAATTGTCGAACAGGGGATGTTATCGCGAAATGGTACGTGAATTTACAGTTTCTGAGAAAAGAAACAAAAAGAGGTGCAGACAAGTTATTGTAAATTAAAAATAAAAAGCGGGGAGAGATCGGTCATTAAAATCACTCAAACACCTGCGGCGCAGGCAAAGTCAAACAAAGTAGCCGACGGTTTGCGTAATGTTTACGTTTTAAATATTCAGATCACATGAAAATAAATCGCAACGTGTTCATTATTGTCAAAAATATGTTTATAAATTTACGGGCAGTGATCGCCACCTTAGAAGAAGTTAGAAATCAACTTCCTACAATTTAGTATTATTCTTCAAGTGTATCCTTCATGGAGGCCCGATTCAACACACAAACACGTGTATACATTATCGGCATGTTTTTCATACAAATTTAATAACAAGTGTATAATATCGCCATTGTTGGAGAATCTTTGGTTGGAATAATATGCCGATTTTTGTTATATTTTTATTTACATAATTTGATAAACGCGTCAAATATGTACGTTTAATATAAAGTAACTATCAAATACGTAAGAAAACAAAAAGCACATGTTCATATCTATTTATATCTTGGTTAGCTCACTCGCTGTGTCGGCAAAGTTCGGGCAGTAAACCCGATGCATAATTAATAAGATGAATAGGCACGCAACACGATATGAATTATCAATTATTAACACTTCTGAAGTTTATGAAAATATTCTAGCGATCTTATTGCTTATTTTTAGTACATATCTTTGATTTTAGCAGCTTTAAAACTTTTCATAATTTTGTCAAAATCGTAGCTACTATCCCTTTAAGTGAAAATTTCGAATAGCTCTATAAATTTGAAGTTGGGAATTCATGGGTTATAGAGACTGAGCTTTGCTTTTGTTCAAGAGGTCTCATATGAAACTCAATAAGTATGACCTTGAGGTTCACTTAACTTAGTCCCATACTGTTAAAAAGCAATTTATCTTCAATGCAGTTATTGACAGAAGTCTTTTAGAAAATGGGTTGTAAATTTAAATTAGGATAAAAGTACAAAAAATGCAGATGTAAAGTTTCATACTTATTTTGTTCAGTGAAGCATCATGATCTTGACTTCATATACATATAACATTAACAATAAATTGCTTGTTTTTTCATCAAATGTGCATTAAGGTGTATGATATAGAGAAATTGTGCATGAGAATTAAATGATATTAGATAAAATTTTATTGATTTAAAGTGTTCCCACCTGTACTGTCCAAACATACCTACATATGAGTTATAAAAGAAAAGTAAATATTGACTAAATCCTACTCTAATCAATCATCTGAAGATATGTATATTTTAATGGCCTCTATGGATGGGGAGACAGATGGCAGAGTAGGCCTTTCGGTAATGATTGAAATTATTTATGTCAGAAATACAAGAAATTAATTACAGGTATACATTTCGTATACAAATATGTGAGTCTGCATATTGTCTTGTTGGTGCCTTTATAAAAAACGATCTATGCAATGCATTGTTTATAAAGACCAGAAAAAGAAGTGTTTTATGTGCTCTGAATAAATCTTGACTGTAAATGCATGGATTATGGGTCCAGACATAAACAAAGGTATGTAGTATTAACAAGCAAATGTGGAAGGTATATCTACAAGTACTCCAGTGCAAACATCATACTCTGTTAAGCAAATAAAATATTTTTTAAGTGTTCCCTGAGCTATATTTTAAATTTTCTCTAAATAGTAACATAAAAAGTGTTTCGGTTAATGTTGATTGCTCGATTATTGGCAGATTAAAACTACGGTAGAAATCCTACCACCAAAATCGGCTGTCTGGACTTATTTTATAAAGTTGTCAAATGGTAATATCGCAGTTGTACCCAGTGCAATGGTGAGTTAACATTTGTGGTGGCACTACAAACTTCCATATTCCAAAACTATGTAAGAGTGAAACATCCTGCTCAGCATTTGACGGAATCACATGCAAAACTGTCATCTTTCACACATTTCTTGCTGATGTTTAAAATCTTAATTAACTTTCCATCTGATGAAGTATACAACAACTTCTTGAATAAGAACAGATTTAAATAACTTTGTGATGAGCTGTAAGAGCAGGGCTTCGGAATTTTTTTGAAAATGCACTAACCCAGGAGAAAGTTATCTTACAATTTTACTTTCCCACAGCGGTTTTCACTTTCCCGTTCTTATTTTTTTTTTTAGCTCACCTGACCCAAAGGGCCAAGTGAGCTTTTCTCATCACTTGGCGTCCGTTGTCGTCCGTCGTCCATTGACTTTTACAAAAATCTTCTCCTCTGAAACTACTGGGCCAAATTTAACCAAACTTGGCCACAATCATCACTAGGGTATCTAGTTTAATAAATATGTCCGGTGACCCCACCTGTGAGCCCGCCTACCAACCAAGATGGCTGACATGGCTAAAAATAGAATGTAGGGGTAAAATGCAGTTTTTGGCTTATATCTCTGAAACTAAAGCATTTAGAGCAAATCTGACATGGGGTAAAAATGTTTATCAGGTTAAGATCTATTTGCCCTGAAATTTTCAGATGAATCAGACTACCCGTTGTTGGGTTGCTGCCCCTGAATTAGTAATTTTAAGGAAATTTTGCAGTTTTTGTTTATCTTGAATATTATTATAGATAGAGATAAACTGTAAACAGCAATTATGTTCAGCAAAGTAAGATCTACAAATAAGTCAACATGACCAAAATGGTCAATTGACCCCTTAAGGAGTTATTGCCCTTTATAGTCAATTTTTAACAATTTTTTGTAAATTTTTGTAATCTTTTACAAAAATCTTCTCTTCTGAAACTACTCAGCCAAATTTAACCAAACTTGGCCACAATCATCACTAGGGTATCTAGTTTAAAATTGACCTTGCCTACCAACCAAGATGGCCGACATGGCTAAAAATAGAACATAGGGGTAAAATGCAGTTTTTGGCTTATATCTCGGAAACTTAAGCATTTAGAGCAATACATGGGGTAAAAATGTTCATCAGGTTAAGATCTATCTGCCCTGATATTTTCAGATGAATCAGACAACCCGTTGTTGGGTTGCTGCCCCTGAATTAGTAATTTTAAGGAAATTTTGCAGTTTTTGGTTATCTTGAATATTATTATAGATAGAGATAAACTGTAAACAGCAATAATTTTCAGCAAAGTAAGATCTACAAATAAGTCAAACATGACCAAAATGGTCAATTGACCCCTTAAGGAGTTATTGCCCTTATAGTCAATTTTTAACAATTTTTCTTAAATTTTTGTAATATTTTACAAAAATCTTCTCTTCTGAAATTACTCAGCCAAATTTAACCAAACTTGGCCACAATCATCACTAGTGTATCTAGTTTAAAAAATGTGTGGGATGACCCTGCCTGCCAACCAATATGTCAGACATGGCTAAAAATAGAACTTAGAGGAAAATGCAGTTTTTGACTTATATCTCTGAAACTAAAGCAAATGTATAACGGTTGCATTATTTCATGCATCAATTGTAAAAAAAATATCAGGTGAGCGACACAGGCTCCTTGGAGCCTCTAGTTTAACGTCTGAAAAAAAACTTGATATATGAACATTTAAAAACATTATTTGAAAACATACAATACTGTTTTAGTCTAATCATTTCTGTTTCTTTGATAAAATCATATATTGGCGGAAATAAAATATTTATGCAAACTCATGGCTTCATGACCTCCATTACTGTTTACTGGTAATAACTAATTACTGCTGTAAACACAAGGAAACAAGAGATTACTTCTGGGAACCAGTTTCTAAATGCTTATGTCCAATAACCAACTTTGTCAAACAAGAATACAACGCACTAGAAAGAACCACTTTAAGACAATTTACTTACCCGACAGGAAAGTGGTACCTGCGTTTTCGCTTATCCAGAGATTTTTTTACTTTCCCCGGGTAACGGCAAATGGGAATTTTGAAGCCCTGAAGAGACTTATCCAATTTGACATTTCGTAGGACTCTGACAATGTTTATACAGCAATTGACAGTTCACTGGTTGTAAACTTTTGTAACACCTCTGATTGTTCATGTATAAAACAAATTGTCTTTTGTATTGTGTACAGTTAATTACTTGCATTATTTGAGGGTATTAAAGAGACAACACAATAACAATGAATCTTAACACTTAAAAACCTTAATTACTTATATTATCAAAGTATTTGAACTGAGTACTCTAGTATTGATTCTACAAAAAATTGCCATCCCTTAAATGTGGGGAAACAATAGAGCTATTTATATACAAAGTGAGAATGAACAAGGACCTCTAAGTAACTTGGCATATGTGTTTATATAGTACATGTATAATGTTTGTATCACCAAATTGCATTTAGATATGTAAACCAATTTTGCTTTTATAGGTGTTACTTTGATTAACAACTGTCACTTCTAAACTTTTCGTTTTGAATTTTTCTTTGAGTTTGGTATTTTTGTTATTTTACTTTTTTCTGGCAATTCATATACAATGCTTATATACAGTTTATTAATAAACACCAACATTTCTGTCATTTAATTTTATTTTATAAAATGAGACTTGAAGTTGAGCTGATTGCCTGCCTACCACCTTGCCCTGTTATGCATTGATAACCTCCTTCATTTTGGAGTTATGGATTTTAATTTTCATTCATAATTGGATCAAAATTTTGGATTTTTGTGTTGCAATGTTGCTGCCTCATTATCTTTACGCTGCATCTCCTTTGTTTGTCTCACCATGACGAAGTCGCAGAGAATTGAGCGTTCTGTGTCCGTCGATGGCAGTGTGCATCAACAATCTGTTAAAGCTTGTGATTAGGTCAGTTTAAGGGCAACCACTATAGGCAAGACATATTTATGTGTCAACGATTTAACCATAGTTAATATTTATATTTATTTGTTTGAGACCTTGATTAGAGGTTAGTTCATTTTTAACAGAATGTTTAGCATGCCCACTTGACGGTTAGCCATTGATAATTATTCTATGGGGGCATGCACAGTTTGTCCCTAAATTAGGGCATACAAAAAATGAATTTCATTGTCAGTATATCAGATATTTTTAAGGAGCAGACATTGTATTAGATATAAGTAGTCAACATAATTGGAAGGTCTAGGAGATAGTGTTTCACAAAAATATTTACATATCATCAAATTGAAACAATTTATTTAAATGCCGAAATCTGAGGATTGAAATGTAAATAGATACTACTATCTTCATATTTTAAGTAGATTTCACTAAATTTAGTTTCGAAATTTAAGATTGTTAGACCTTTATCATGTATGAGTATATGTGTCCTGAATATAGATATCAGATAATAGGACAACTTTGTGTCTCGCAAATATACCATGTATATAATTATTGCTTTATATCAGATTAATTAGCATTTAAAAATCATGGTTGTATATGTATCTATAAGGGTCTGTTTATATACTTTCCTAAGTCAGATTAGCTTTGAGCTGTGTAATTGAGTCTCTATGCTTGGAAATATGTTTGACAAAATCTCTACAAGGTAGGCATGTTTCAGCAGAGCAATAACAACAAATGAACTCCAGATGTTTGTTTGTGTTGTTGGGTTGTTGTGTCATAATGGGGTCACTCATTGATGTATACTAAGTATGCCCAGCATCTGTATACATGTTAGAACTGCAGTAGAAGACAAAAAAATGGCAACAGTGGTGTTTGGGGATAGAACTTTTTGTAAAAAGAAATGAAAATGTCTGAGATATTGTTAGTCTTTACCAGTGGAACATTATGACCTCCATATTATTCCACATCTAATACAGCTTTTTAATAAGATTTAAGTCAATCATACCAAATATATATGTTGTGGCAAATGCTAAGATGAGGAACCGCAATAAAAGCAATTTGTTTACTGTCAAGTGGGAAATTTTAGAAAGTGATTTATTTTTATGCTAATTTCCCAATTAACTTTTATTCTTTTTATGCCCCCGCCATAGCGGAGGGGGCATTAAGTTTTACCCTTGTCCGTCTGTACACATCCAATTTCCAAAAATTGGTTTCTGTTCTCTAACTTGAGTTTGCCTCAACCAAATGTTATGAAACTTATACATAATGCTTATTACGACAAAACACAGATCAAGTTTGAATTTTGATGGCGTCACTTTAACTATTCTAGAGTTATGCTCCTTTATTAATTGAAAAATTGCAAAATTTTTAGTTTCCGTTCTCTTAAGTTTGCCTCAACCAAATGTTATGAAACTTATACACAATGCTCATTACCACAAAACACAGATCAAGTTGAATTTTGGTGGCATCACTTTAACCATTATTGAGTAATGCCCCTTTATAAATCGAAAAATTGCAAAATTTTTAGTTTCCATTCTGTAACTTAAGTTTGCCCCAACCAAACATTATGAAACCTTATTACCACAAAACTCAGATCAAGTACAAATTTGGGTAGCATCACTTTTATTGTTTTTGAGTTATGTCCCTTTATAATGTTGTATGCAAGGAGGGGGCATCATTTGTGTCCATGGGGACACATTCTCCATTTATTTTCTAAATATTAATGTGTGTAAGTGTAGTAAAAAGTGGTGCACAAATGAAATATTTTTACACGCAAATGTAATGCACTGAATGTTAAAATATTTCGATAAGGAAGGCTGTAATTTGATTCCCCAGTGTTGTAGTAAAATCTGATAAGATTGTTTCTAAAAATTAACAATATTCTATTGATTTAGAGATGTCCCTTGTGACAATACACACTTTCATGAAGTCAACTAGAGCCTTTATTCCATCACCCATATCTAATTACATTTTGATACTTGAAGGAAATATTTTTTTTTGCAACTGTTAGTTGCCTTTTAATGGAAGCTTGCAAAATTTGTTTTTCATTTCAAAGTTCTGGATACATTGGAAATCATGACATTGGTACTTTTATCATGGAGTTGTCAAAATCAATTGTGAGCAGGAAAACTGATAGAGACGTGTTTATATTGTGTTATTATTGGGATGTATTCTCTGTAGCTAGGGGAATTTCTGCAAATGGTATATTAATTAAAAACACTTGAACATTAATTGAACTATTAGGGGGGAGGAAAATAAACAGCATATTGGAAAAACAAAGATTTTTGTAAATATTTAAAGCATTGAACTTATTTAAAAAAATCTACCTTTCTATTTCAATGAAAATGAAGTGATTATTATCTTGCTCTCTTATAAATATATTACTGTGTTGGCAATGCATTTATATATCTATTTTACCAACTTTTTCAATTTTTTAATCTGTGGGAAAAAAAGTATAAAAATGTAGGATTTTGCATATGTTTTGATGAATTGATTGTGACATTCCTGTGTAAACATGGAAATGATAATAAAATGTAATCCTTTTATAATTCCCATGCTACAGTGCACATGTAAAACAATGGGCTGTGTCATCTGGCAAAAAAACTAGGTTTATAAAGGCCAGTGATATTATAGTCTTTGTTATATAATGCATCATTAAGTTTATAAAGCAAATAAAAATATCAGTCCCAAAAAATATCTACTGGAAGTTAAAAAATATAAAATATAAAGATGAATAAAAAAGATAAAAGATGAATATGTTCTTTTTAATTGTAAAATCTAATTCTTGTAACACTTAAGTTACCAATATTTGTTGATGGCAAAGACAGCAGTATGAAAACCAATTATACTTTTTTGATTGTCCTGGCTTTATAAAATTGTTGGTTAATTGACAATATATTGTAATAATAACATGCTTTGTATATTATCAAACAATTACCAACTGTATGTCCAGATGTCAGATTTTTTATGATAGATATGAGATCAAATGACCATAGCGATTATCTTTGATAAAAAGAATATTAATTAGCTTACTAAGTGATTAGTAGCTGTTATCTCTAACCCTCTTTAGGCTGATTCATAAGTCAATATTTGATCTTTAAGAGGTGATACCCAAACAATGGACTTTGTATATTTGTGAATCATTGAGATTTATATGAGCTGTTAAATATCTTTGTTATGGAGTGAAGATAGAAAAAGGAAGGAATGTGTTTAATTAACTCAATTTCACACCGATCATTTATTTACATTTGTGTACTTTTCAAACTTTTCTCATTTGGATGAGATATTAACGTTAGTTTGAACTTGGAATACTGGAACAAATTGGATTTTTATTTTTATTTGATTTGTTTTGTTGAAATCAGATTTTTGTTAGTGATGACACGTCATGTAAATTAACTGTTAGATTTTTTGCGGAAACTACTTTTTTCACTCTGGAAACAATATATAATTCCAATTTAGTGTTTTGATGGAATTGCTGTGAAAAGCGAAGAAACTTATTTCTTTGATTGTAATTTCATAAATTGATTTTTTGGTGTATGAGAAAATGATAGAATATAACAAATTGAACCATCGGAATCCAATCTTGATCAATTTTTGGAGCATAAGAATTTAGAGTTATCAACAATTTGATAAAAGTTCAAAAATCTAAAGATTCAGAACCATCGAACTAATATCCCAGCTTGAGTACAGATCATTATGTTAGAAAACTTTCAAGTGGAAAGTTGATACATGGCACAGGATCTTGGATGCAATTAGGAAGTGCGTCCACTTAATACCCCAAGCTTAAAACAGGGCATTCAGCACATACTGTTATGTAGATGTATTTTTTCATTGATGCAAAGGTGCAGTTAAGATACTGCATCAAATAAAAAATGATATGTATAGGTCTTGTCATGAAGAGATAGTGAAGTGTTGAAATGATGTAATATCATTTGTGCCATCTCCTGTGAATGTGGTGAAAAAGGATTAGTTTGTACTATTCATGAGAAATTCTGTTTTCTTCATTAAATGGGAATGGACAGTGCCAGAAATGTTGTGTACAGTCAAATGAATTTTTTTCATACAATGGATTTATTTCTTTAAAACTTAAATGGCAAATATGATCCAGGAGGTTGAGTTTATAAGGTAATTACTTGTATTGGTGAAGTGTTTCAGCTTTAAGGGGAGGGAAAGAGGGGATGAAAATGAAGTGATTATTATCTTGCTCTCTTATAAATATATTACTGTGTTGGCAATGCATTTATATATCTATTTTACCAACTTTTCAATTTTTAATCTGTGGGAAAAAAGTATAAAAATGTAGGATTTTGCATATGTTTTGATGAATTGATTGTGACATTCCTGTGTAAACATGGAAATGATAATAAAATGTAATCCTTTATAATTCCCATGCTACAGTGCACATGTAAAACAATGGGCTGTGTCATCTGGCAAAAAACTAGGTTTATAAAGGCCAGTGATATTATAGTCTTTGTTATATAATGCATCATTAAGTTTATAAAGCAAATAAAAATATCAGTCCCAAAAATTTCTACTGGAAGTTAAAAATATAAAATATAAAGATGAATAAAAAGATAAAAGATGAATATGTTCTTTTTAATTGTAAAATCTAATTCTTGTAACACTTAAGTTACCAATATTTGTTGATGGCAAAGACAGCAGTATGAAAACCAATTATACTTTTTTGATTGTCCTGGCTTTATAAAATTGTTGGTTAATTGACAATATATTGTAATAATAACATGCTTTGTATATTATCAAACAATTACCAGCTGTATGTCCAGATGTCAGATTTTTTATGATAGATATGAGATCAAATGACCATAGCGATTATCTTTGATAAAAAGAATATTAATTAGCTTACTAAGTGATTAGTAGCTGTTATCTCTAACCCTCTTTAGGCTGATTCATAAGTCAATATTTGATCTTTAAGAGGTTATACCCAAACAATGGACTTTGTATATTTGTGAATCATTGAGATTTATATGAGCTGTTAAATATCTTTGTTATGGAGTGAAGATAGAAAAAGGAAGGAATGTGTTTAATTAACTCAATTTCACACCCGATCATTTATTTACATTTGTGTACTTTTCAAACTTTTCTCATTTGGATGAGATATTAACGTTAGTTTGAACTTGGAATACTGGAACAAATTGGATTTTTTATTTTTTTATTTGATTTGTTTTGTTGAAATCAGATTTTTTGTTAGTGATGACACGTCATGTAAATTAACTGTTAGATTTTTTGCAGAAACTACTTTTTTCACTCTGGAAACAATATATAATTCCAATTTAGTGTTTTGATGGAATTGCTGTGAAAAGCGAAGAAACTTATTTCTTTGATTGTAATTTCATAAATTGATTTTTTGGTGTATGAGAAAATGATAGAATATAACAAATTGAACCATCGGAATCCAATCTTGATCAATTTTTGGAGCATAAGAATTTAGAGTTATCAACAATTTGATAAAAGTTCAAAAATCTAAAGATTCAGAACCATCGAACTAATATCCCAGCTTGAGTACAGATCATTATGTTAGAAAACTTTCAAGTGGAAAGTTGATACATGGCACAGGATCTTGGATGCAATTAGGAAGTGCGTCCACTTAATACCCCAAGCTTAAAACAGGGCATTCAGCACATACTGTTATGTAGATGTATTTTTCATTGATGCAAAGGTGCAGTTAAGATACTGCATCAAATAAAAAATGATATATATAGGTCTTGTCATGAAGAGATAGTGAAGTGTTGAAATGATGTAATATCATTTGTGCCATCTCCTGTGAATGTGGTGAAAAAGGATTAGTTTGTACTATTCATGAGAAATTCTGTTTTCTTCATTAAATGGGAATGGACAGTGCCAGAAATGTTGTGTACAGTCAAATGAATTTTTTTCATACAATGGATTTATTTCTTTAAAACTTAAATGGCAAATATGATCCAGGAGGTTGAGTTTATAAGGTAATTACTTGTATTGGTGAAGTGTTTCAGCTTTAAGGGGGAGGGGAAAGAGGGGGTCACTCTTTTTCTTTCAAGGCTGGCATGATATTATCCCTCTGTAATCATGTATATACATGTGTATTTGGAACATTGGGTAGAAGAACTCAATTTGTTGACTTTAAACTACAATAATGTGTAAATCAAAGCTTAGAATAGTTTTTTATTTTATATCATTTACTACAGAAAAAATTCTGAATAATCTATTATAAAAGAATAGGTCTATATAGCTGCATTTACATGTGTACATGTAGCTTGATAAATCCAGCCGACTTTGCTGAAAGGCCCTTTGATTTTTATACGACCGCAAAAGTTGTATATTGGTATGACGTTGGCGTCATTGTCGTCGTCCGAAGACACATTGGTTTTCGCACAATAACTTTAGTTTAAGTGAATGGATCTCTATGAAATTTTACCATAAGGTTCAATACCACAAAAGGAAGGTTCAGATTGATTTTGGGGGTTATGGTACCAACAATTAAGGAATTAAGGGCCAAAAAAGGGCCCAAATAAGCATTTTTCTAGTTTCCAGACAATAACTTGTGGAACGGTGTATGAATCTTTCTGAAATTATACCACAAGTTCCCATACCACGAAGGGATGGTAAGGATTGACTTTGCGGGGTTATGGCTCAAACCGTTTAGGAATTAGGAGCAAAAAAGGGGGAAAAACAAGGGTTTCCTGGTTAATGGACAATTTAAAAGCAGTGTAAGGGAGGTAATCCAAATACATTTAAAGTATTAAAAAAAAATTTGGATTACCTCCCTTACATTGCTTTTAAATTATTTATAAAGATGTTGTATTGCCTTGAGGTGATTAGCTGTCAATTAATATTTAGAAGTTACTATTAACGGAATATTAATTTTAGCCATGATTATGTATGTAATTTTCTATTTTAAGACTTTTATGATGTATTTAAATTGGTAATTATGGTTGCAAACTCCATTGGAAATTTGAATTGATCTTGAGGGAAAAAATTTCTTCAGATATCTTTTTTGCAAAATAAAGTAGGGGGTGTCAATATGCAACAGCATGGTGTATTGCACAAAAGCAAAAAATTGAATATAAATTCAAATCATATAACCAATTCTAAGTTCTTTGACTACAGTTATTCTGTGTCAGAAACCTATTATGTGTCAAATATTTAATTACAATCCAAATTCAGACCTGTATCAAGCGCGAATATTGTGTCCATTTTTGCCCCAACTGTTCAGGGTTGGACCTCTGCGGTCGTATCCAGCTGCGCTCAGCGAAGCATTTTATTAAGTATCAACTGATTTTGAAGAAAAAAGAATACATTCAAAAACGGTCAAATGTAAAGCTGATTCTTCAATTTGCCTTGATCAAACATTCTTTTGAAATAAATGATCTCTGACTTGTATGAAAAAAAAATATAAAGTATGTGCTACTTTGATTTTTTTCTACAAGTTTGTCTTTTAAGTGTGACATGGAAATTATCTGATGATAATGTTTTCAAATAATTTTCCAAATGACAGTAAACAATCATGATTAAAGCAGAAATGTATGAAGGATAAGTGTTATGCTGTTTAATTAAGTGTATTATATTGCAAGTCTTGGAATAGAAACAAAATTTTTTGTGAGAGACCCACTGACCAAAATATCAAGAATGCTGATATTGTGATATGAGCCCAAGTGTCACAGATTAGCATCACATTGGGTTGAAGTTTAGCTTTTACATTGTTTATAGGATCCAAATATAATGTCCAATGGCAAATATTTCATTTTTGTTAACAATTATTTGGATGACCAGGTGAATTATTGGTTGGATGACCAGGTGAATTATTGGTCTTTATTTGATCTTCCTTTGAGTCACATCAGTCATAATTTTGTCTGAACCTTTGCAAAGAAATAAATATCAATACTTGTAAAATCCCAGGAGAATTTGTTGGACAAATTATATTAATTTATTTGTCTATCTTCATTTTGATACTCATTATATAAGTTTCTACTAAATTATTGAAATGTTTAGAAAAAGGAATTCACATAAAACTTATAAAAAATTTGATTTCTGTATAAATTTTGGTCTTCACCTTAACAGTAAATTTAAAAGCCTCCAGTGAGAATTGCAGAACAAATTTTTTTTTAATTGATTTCTTAGAATACACAAGAATGATAATAATTAAAAACTTTGCTTTCTTGAACTTTGGTGCTTCATTGGGTCAAATTACTTTTGGAATATACAAAGAGATATTTCAGAGTGAATCACCCAAATTCACCAGCATTCACTTTGAAAAATCACCAACAAGAGGGATTTTTAACTTTATCAATTAATCCATTTGGGAATTAAAAAATTGTGATTCATATTCATATGTATATTGAAACAGATGGCATTATCTTTGAGCAGTATCACTGAGTTTATATTTAGTAGATGGAATCTAGGTTTGGCTGCTGTCCATAATCACTGATTTAGACTTATCTAATATTGATAAATGTTGATGGTTTGATTTCTGTGGCATAGTTTGATGAAATTAATTTGAAGCTCTTCATTCTAAATTGATTCTTTGTTGGATGTAACCCTTCTATGTCCTGACTTTTTGCAAGAGTGAACACAGTAAAATGTCTTGCCAGCTTTACTGATAATGACTGTATTTTATGTGGAAAGTATTAAAGATGTAGGTGTTCCACCTTCTGAAATATATAAAGCTTAATAATATCATATTATAATATCAGCTCTCATGCCTTATGTTCTTGGAATGATATCTTGACCTGATAATATATCTGATATGAAAACTGTCAGGTGATAATTTGACATTATGCAAAATAGCCAATTTGTACAAAACAATGCTGCCATTTGAATATACATTGCATGTTTGTGAAATAATAACCATGCCCAATTTTTATTGAAAATGCAAGTTTTGTCAATCAGTCATCTCAAATAGTCGAATGTGTTTGTATGCACACAAAAGGCAATTTTTTTATACATTCAATCAACAAAATTAATTTTATTTAAATGGGGACAACTGAACATACATATTATATACACATGTTGACTTTTTGATGTTGTGTGTTTTATTTGTGTCAATTTTGCAAGAATTGGTTTTTTGTCTCATTGATGAATATCCACATCTCCATTTATTCATATGCATTTTAAAAAAAGAGAGGCGATACCAAAGGGATATTCAAACTCATAAGTCAAAAACAAACTGACAACACCATTCATCCACGACATCCATGACATGTGTATTTAGTGATTTTCCTAATGATTAGCTGTGTTTTACAACTTATGTACATATGTTAGTGATATAATAAGTAAGAAATTAGTATCATGCTTTATAAGTATCTTAGTCACCCATTAATTTAATCTATTACATGTGTTACAAATTAACATGCTTAGATTAGCAGGAAGTTATTAAGGGTACATGTAATTAAATATCTTACAAAAGATCAAGTATTTAAAGTTGTACTAGCAGATGGACTTGTTTGTTTACATATTTATTTGTATGTGAACTTATCACTGGTCTAGTATAGTAATGCATAGGTTATGCTAGACTTTCACATTTTTGGAACATATGTACTGAGATTTTTTTTTGCAAGAACCTTAATTTGAAGTGAATTGGAACAAGTGTGGATCCTTCAAATTCAAACAAAATAAAGTTTTGTATTTGGTTTAGTTCCATTGATATTATGCCAGAGTAGCCAGACAATATTAGTTCAAGTTTTAATAAATCACAAAAAAATTATAATTTATAAGAGCCCCTGACTCTGTTATGTTGCCAGATTGAAAAGGAAAAGTATGTTGCTTGTATTTTTTTGCAAGAACCTTAATTTGAAGTGAATTAGTACAAGTGTGGAATCCTTCAAATTCAAAAAAATAATTTTTGTATTTGGTTCAGTTCCATTGATATTATGCCAGAGTAGCCAGAAAATAAGTTCAAGTTTTAATAAATCGCAGAAAATTATTTATTAGAGCCCATGACTATCTGTTATGTTGCCAGATTGAAAAGGAAAAGTATGTTGCTTGTTTTCATCGAATGAAAGGCCAAAATAAACTTACATGTCTTTTGTCTATCCCTGAAACCTGAAAATCAATGATGGTGTCTTTTAGCAAAATATATTCAGTGGTAATACTATTAGAGGTTTATACCTGAAAAATAGACTTGTCACCTTGCCATAACCATACAACCAAGGTTGGTGCTTTTTATCTGCATATAGTCTAAATTGTCATAGTTCTACACTAGGTTCAGGATAAACTTAAATTACAGTAGTTACATTTCTTTTCTTGAATTATTTTATAGTTGATGTGTCATTAACATGATTAAGGTTCATTTTTAGGAAGATCAATAAATAACAAGTTTGTAAATATAAAAATTTATTTGAAGGCTGATTGAAACATCTGCATTTTCAAGTAGAACTATTTCAATCTTGATCTATAAAAGATATGCTATACTCATCATTGCTTCATCAAAAAATGAAATTAAGAACCTGATCAGGCTGATGGTGCTAACAAATCAGTGGGTGACCTGGTACCAGTTTATATTTCATAGACTGTGAAACCAGTTTATTGAAATAATACCTTTAGGCATTGCATCTGTTAAAATTTGTGTGGTAAAAGCAGACTTCCATCAAAGTGAAATAGATCAAACGCAGTAGAAACAAACTTGAAGAAGTGTTAGCAAAGCTTAAATCAGTTTTCCAGAGGTATAGTTTAAGCAAAATAAAAAATTATAAGATAAGAATTTTAAGAATTTTATTAATCTAATCAAGAACCCATAAAGGGCATCATTTTACAACAATATTATTGGAAAAAAAAACTAAACAGAAACCTAATACCATACTATAACGTTATGGACAGGATTAGAGCCTTACACAACATGTGTCTTACATAACTATTATATTAAATCTTATAATAATAAAAATATTTTATATATTTTGTTTACATCTGGATCTTATTTCTAAACCTTTAATAATGTAACTTCCTAGGCACATGAGAGTTGGTAAATGCTCATTTGTGAACAGCCAGAAATATTTTTTATCCTTAGGTAGTTCTTTAAAATTAGGACAAACAGTGTTTACTTTATCAAATAATAATTTCCTCTGTTCATTATATAAACGACAATTTACTGTAAAATGGGTTTCATCTTCAATAGAATTTGATCCATGGGATAAGCAGTGATGACATAGACGCTGAGTTCTCTCTATGTATTTTTTACTATATCTATCTTTCTCAATTCTAAGATCATGAGCACTTATTCTCATTTTACATATAGCTCTTCTTATATTAAAATCTTTAATTGATAAATAAGCCTCCTTTAGGAAGTCAGTCTTGAGGTTGAAATAATTTTCTAATTTACTATTACCTTGTGATAAGGTATCAGATCTTTTGACCACCCAAAATGTTTTAAAACTGTTACAAAGTTTACATTTTACAAATTTAATTAATTTATTGAGCTTTGTATTCAAATTTTGAATATCAAGTGATTGAAGTACATATCTCATAGACCCCGTTTACACTAGCGAAAAAGATCGATCTTTGGTCTAATGTAAACGGGAAAGATCAATCTTTAATCGGACTTTTAAAGTCTACCTCCAGAGGTGGTTTTAAAAAGATCGATCTTTTTTCAGGTGAATGTTATATTTAGATACGAAAATAAATCTGTGCATGTTCGGCGGCAAAAACACATGTATTTCAAAACGATGGATGGAATAAGAAAAGTAAACATCTAAGATTCCACTGTTTTGGGATTATCTTCTAAATCGATAAGTTTTATTTCTTTGCTGCAAATCCTCATCTTCAAACGCATTGACCGTTCGTTTTTAGCGATAGTCTACACACATATCTTTGTTTAATGACTTGTGATGTATGAACCAAAATAATAATTAATACATGTAAATCCATACGAAATCCCAATGAGCAAACTATTTTCTACATCATTTTGCAGTGTGTGCGAGATGCAAAATTTCCTTTAATATTCTATTTTTAGGATTATTTGTTTACGAAATATAAGGTAATAAGGTCAAACGGTTCTTTTTATGTTGTAGTGTAAACACACTGGATTGATTAAGATCGATCTTGATCGATCTTGCTTGTGCAATTTAAACGCGAACTGATCTTTTTAAGATCGATTCAAATAAAGATCGATTCAATTTCGTACAAATGTAAACGGGGTCATAGATGAATACCAACAATTAATGTTTCCTGCATCTAAATTTTTATTACAAACATAAGCATCATAAAGTAATCCTTCGTCCAATTTGTTAAGCCTGTGTACATATTTTACCATAGATATAATGACAAAAAAATAAAGAGGAAATCTTGCAACCTCTGATAACACTGCTAAATTTGAGGCTTTTTATTTACACCAAGAATATACTTTAGATATCTGAAATGTGATTTTCCAAATAATCATTTATGTAGATTAATTCAAATAGATGGTATATTTTTCCAATAATATTGTTGTAAATGATGCCCTTTATGGGTTCTTGATTAGATTAATAAAATTCTTAAAATTCTTATCTTATAATTTTTATTTTGCTTAAACTATACCTCTGAAAACTGATTTAAGCTTTGCTAACACTTCTTCAAGTTTGTTTCTACTGTTTGATCTATTTCACTTTGATGGAAGTCTGCTTTACCACACAAATTTTAACAGATGCAATGCCTAAAGGTATTATTTCAATAAACTGGTTTCACAGTCTATGAAATATAAACTGGTACCAGGTCACTGATTTTTTCTTGCAAGCAGCAGAGTTAATCTTAAATGAACCCCAAATTTCACTACAATATAATAAAATTGGTTTTATTGTGTGATCATATAAATGAATTGCAGTATCAATACTTGGATTACATGCTGACATGGATTTTTGTAATTTAAATTTTGCCTTTAAGGATTTTTTGAATAGCTCTTCTTTCCCCTGTTGAAAAAGACCACTAGAAGTAAAGACTATCCCTAAATATTTATATCTGTTAACACATTCTATAGCCTCTTTATCTAAATAAAGTGATTCCTTCAAAAATTTTCCAGGCTTGTTAAAAATTAAAACTTTTGTTTTGGACAAGTTTACATCTAGACACCAATCAATACAATAAGTATGCAGTATATCAAGTCAGTTTTGAAGACCCTTTTTAGTTTTTGATAATTCAATAATGTCATCGGCGTATATAAGACCATCAATTCTACGCCCATTGATATCAACAGCATCTGAACTTGGCTCAAATCTTGGAGGTAGATCGTTAATGAAAAGCTTAAATAAGTTTGGACTTAGAACATCCCCTTGTCTTACCCCAACTAGCGAGCTGAAAGATGGCGTTAACACATTGCCCACTTTCACAGACATTTCATTTTTGCTGTACATATCTTTTAAAATAGTATAAAATTTTCCAGATATGTTATTTTCCAATAATTTATATTTAATACCACAGTGTATGACCCTATCGAAAGCCATCAGGACTTGGAGTAGGAGATAAAATATTCAGACTCAGATATGACTTAAAATAGGCCAACATGATGCATTGATAGCCACTACCCATGACCTTAAACACAGCTGTACCCCATGTTAATTGTTCTATCTGAATAGGTTTTGTAATAGAAGAAAATGTGGTACTATTACAATGGTTTTAAGGAAGCTGTCATGCTACTAAAAACCCATAATACTATTTGAAAATAGTAGGGAGAATACTGAACTATGGGTACTACCTCTACTTCAAATAAAAAAAATCACCCATCATTTTAAGCAATTAAAAATCAGGAAAGCTTGATATATGCCAGCATTTCTAAATAATCATGCATTATCTAGAACATACCTGTCATGAAGAAAATGTTAAGAATCCTTTCTATTTTTAGACGAGGTACATTTTTTAAATAAATTTTTTTCCTTAGAGATTTTCCATTTGAGAAATTAAGACTCCTATGATCCACCAATTAGGTTTCCTCACAGCAAAAACTTTAATTGATAAATCTGTGATGAGACATATATTTTTTTGTCAAAAACAAACTTCGATGAAAGAAAAGATAGAGACTGCATTGAAGTTATAAGCATATGGAATCTATGTCATGCAAAAACCCCAGTAAGAATTGTTTGTGAAAAGAAGAATTTTCATTATGAAATATTTTTTTGTTATGAATTGTCATGTCAGTGCATTTATGTTTATTACTAAAAATAAAAAAAATCTATGGATAAATTCTGATGATTTGTAATTCCTTACTTCATGAAAAAAATCTTTTCATCTGAGAAAAATATATATTTTTATTGAAGGATAAACTTATTTTTCTGTAATTAACAAGAGAATTTAAGCTCTTGACATTTTTTATTGGTATGTAGGAAGCCGAGAAAAATATCAGAATGGTTAACCAAGCTCAGATTATGAAACTTTCATCCTGGATCCTGCAGCTTTTGTCTCATATAAATATGAATGACATTTCAGCTGTCTTTAGATACTTTCTATTTTGTAGCAAATAATCATCTATTTATGTACTTAAAGCAGAGATGATTAAAATATAAGATATGTTGACTTCAAGTATTATTTTCATGTTGGCCCCTAATTTATACCTACTTGGATTGGTTGATGAAGCCTCAAGATGATTTAATATCACCACCATGACAACTAATATTTGCTACTGAAATACCATATCTCAAACAAATAGATCAAATATGGAAAATGAAATAAAAGGATATATCATTTATACATAATTTCATTTTGCATGTGTGATATGAACAACGGTTGACACAGTACATGTAAGACTAAAAATGACAAAGCTTGGTACAAGAAAAGTTCTTCATCTTGAGTATAACAATAAAGCCTTAAGCAGTCTTACAAGACATATTTGTTGGCAGTGAAACACATTATATATGTGGTTTTTACAACACACTGGATAGTAACAAATATTTACTGACATTAAGTAACCTGGAAAGATGTAATTCTTGAAACTAAAAAATAACACTTTTAATACCCCACCCTAGGCGACAGGGGCATTAAGTGTTACCCTTGACTGTCCGTCCTTCCGTCTTTCTGCCCCTCCGTCCTTCCATCCAAGACATTTTTCTGTCTTTCTATCCTTCCAGCTTTCCATCCTTCTGTCTTTCCATCCATCTGTCCCATTTTAGTGTGTTTGAAGCTTGAGCGGGTGCATTCCTGTCCTCACACACATTCGTCTTTTATTCTTCTTCATTCTTTGCATTAATATTTAATTCATGTTTATTTGTAATCTGTCTCAAACATTTTATTTGTTTAATGACAATAAAGAGATTTGTTTAATAAGTTCAACCACTAACCTTTATGATAGGAATCATACAAAAACAAAAACAAATCCACTATTTTGAAATTGATTTGTTATGACTGAGGATTAATTGGTCCTTGAACTTGTATTAACAACAGAAACTCACCTTTATGGTTCATTCAATCATTAGTTAACATTGTTCTTTGTAGAGCAGACCAAATTTAACATGATAAATGGTAGAGAAATTGATTTGTTGTCCTTGTGAGGTGTCAAAAGTTCATTCCAATCAGAAAGTAGTAAAAATATTTGTAAAACAGACACTTCCTTTCAACACTTTCAAGTTTTTCTTTGATGATTTGAATATGTTGTAATGATAAGTAGTGAAGGAATCTTTAGGTAGACAGGTGTAAAATATTGACAGACATATTAATGAGAGAGAAGGTATTATTAACTTCTAGTGAACAGTTTTTAAAGAACATTTGTTATTACAACAGAAACCATATATGTGTCAACCAATTTTCTTGTAAGATGTCGTCCTCTTTTGATTTTACCAACAGCTTTTTGGTTCTGAAACATGTCAATTGCTAAGATGGAACAGTCTGAGAAACAGTGATTTGCACCTACATGTACCTATAGCTATAACTAACCTTTTAACTGGCATATATGGGATCACATCTCTGGGCACTACAGCTTCTTTCACAATTAAAAATTTACCACCACAAATAGCACAATAGTGCTCAAAGTGGTCTTTAACCCTACACAAAAAAATAGAAAAATGGCTGCTGCTGCATTTTTTTTGTGTTCATTAATTAGAACAATATATTCCTTTTTCAGACTGCTGTATCTTTTTTATTATAAGAGATACAGACAAAGTTAGTGCATGAAAAATACTCAGGAGAGCATGAACTGTAATGTTATGCAATTATTTTAGTAAAATTTTTATCAGGCTACCTGCATTTTCAGGTAATTAACAGGTAAAAGGTGTAAATTATTGTATTTGTGTTGAATTTTGAATAAAAACGACTTTTAATCTTCATTTATTTTGTTGGTTTATCTGCCATATAATAAAGAAGACACTAGTTGCTCGATTCGGTAGCGTATTGCACCATACACAACGTATAATGTAATCGTGGCGCAAATAAGTGGCTCCGTCCTCAAAATTTTCAGTCAACCTCCGTTTCCCCCCTTTTTCTACGTCTCGTAAAGATCGATCAAATCATATTTCCCACACGAATTGAATGTAATAAACACATAGAGATAACAGGAAACCTTTTAACTAATCCTTGTTGTCAGTTTCGCCATAGAAATGCTGAAATATTTCCATATTTACAGCGTCTTTTCCGATTTCCGCCATTTGCATTTGTCAAAATATTTGTTTTTATTTTCCTTCTATTTTCCTTCTACTGCATGATTTTACCATAAAAATTCCGGAATTTCAAGCGCAAACAGGACCTTGTATATCCTCGATTCATACACGGAAAAATCAGAGAGGACCCGAATGAAAACTGAAAGGTTTAAGGGTCTGGATGAAAGATCTATTGTCATCGCGGAATATGCCACGAATAGCAGTGGCGGATGGCGTACGTCATCGCGGCATATGCCGTGTATAGCGTTGAAAGGGTTAAAACATCCAATCAATCAATCAATCTGATTCAATATATAAGATCAGTGTAAAAATAAGGAGATTTGGTATGATTGCCAATGAAGTATCAACCAGAAACAAAATTTTAAGTGCATTGATGTTAAATACTATAGGGCACTGTACAGCCTTCAACAATGAGCAAAACTAATACCATATAGTAATTTTCTTTAACTTTTTGGCAGTGTTTACAAGAAGCAGTACATCTTATAAATGAACATCATACGATTAAAAAAAGAATACCCTAATTGAAAAAACATTCAGAATTGCAGTAACTTTACCCTTAATTGAATAAGATGTTGCACCTTTTGTTTGGTAATTCAATTAGATGAGTATTTTCCCAAAGTGAGTTTTTTGTATAATAGAATATATAAACCATCACAGACACAACATATAAAATTGTAATTAGCCTTTCCTTTCTAATTTGTAGTAAGGTTCAAAGATTCCTGAATTGAGTTTATTTCACAGTCTAATTTCATGATCATGATGGCCATTTTATACATCTTACCTTATGAATAGGGGAAATTGAAATACTAATTAATAATAAAAATAAATGTTGATCACAACATGTATAGCCATCATAATATGAAAATTAAAGAAAAATTAAATTTACCACTTTCTGGTCTTATTGATAAATAAACCCACCAGCCTCTTGTGTTGGTAGTAAAAAGACAGAGGACCGTTTAACAGTGGCCTTAAGTAAGCCCAAAATAGACGGGCGCTGTGCCCTGACACCCTGTTCAAAAATGCCCTTGTGCCGTTTTAGAAATGTACTATAAAACTAATTTGAAGAATAGATTCATTATATAATCCGAATGGTCTATTATTGCTTGTTTTTTGTTAAATGTAATTTTTTTTTTTACATGGTCTGGTCATCAACTATACATTGGTGACCAAGAAAAAAACACATGCTGAACTATCAACATACATGTTGGTCGTAGAATGACATGATAGATAGTCAGATGTGTATAAACAGTTTTGCTTGAGAAATGTTTGTGTGTGGTTATGTGAGATATTGCAAATGAGGACTTATGATTTTAATTGGGCAATAACTAGCCGTACATTTACATATTCCTCTTTGTTTATTTGAGGACTTGTTGATTGATAAAGTTTATACCCTTAATATGCTGTAAATGTTAATTTCTTGTGTATAGTCATGTTATAAAGGACTTTGAATGGAGTAAAATGGACAAAATTGAATAATTTAAAATCATTGAAAACTTGACTTGAACTCTCCTGGGCTAAGTTGAACATTATGATATTGGGATTGACACAGTGTGGGACAGAATTATAAGTTAATTATCAGAGTGTACATTATAACATGTAATCATTATCAGAATTGTAATCAGTGTTTAATTGTTATCAGCAATATATATATTTTTTCATCACACATTGGTACCTGGTATATTTTGTTGGATAATTAAGTCATCCCGGCTTATTTTTTCTACAGTATATATCTTAATGAGTCTACAGTATATATCTTAATGAGAAGGATAATCAACTGCATTTTATTGGATAGTACTTGTTTTTCAATTTTGAATTTATCAACAGTCATGTGATTAATTTTTGATGGTAATATATATATATATGTTACATGTATGTGAAAAGCGGAGACATGTTTCTATTGCTTTCAAAGAACAAAATTACAATGATAAAAAGGGAAAAATATATTCTTTGAAATTGAATGTCTTTGAAGAGGTCTTTATAAATGATGGGAATTAAGGAATTGATGGAATTTATAGAGAAGTGTGAAGAAAATCCATTTTACTGTAAAATTAGGAAAAGTGATTCTGTTGTCTGATTTATTGAGTTTCTAAAACATGTTGGTCTATCTAACTGGAAGCACTTTGACTGATTTGGCTAATGACAACAACAACAGAACTAATTTGTGTAGGGATAATGATTTGAGTGATTGTAGGGAGGCTGTATATAGTGATAATGTGAAAAATGATATGTGTAATGATAGAAATCTATGGTTGTCTCAGACTCTTCGAATTAGAAATTTGTCAGAGAAAATCACAGATTCAGACTCAAGAGACTTAAGGTATTCACGCCATATTTTGTTTATAAGTATTGGTTGTTTTAATATTTAATTTGGCATGTTCTCATGATCGGCGGTAATTGAGCTGGCATTTTGAAATACTTCTGAATATGTAAGATGTGACATCAGTATTTTATATATTATATAATTTACTTTTATTGTCTGTCTATTTAAAGACATGGAAGGAAGTTAGTACCAAATTAATATTTCACTGAAGGCTATGTGGGAGCTAAATTACTTTATATTTCTAAGAATTCTTATAATCAAAGAAACTTAGAAAATTTAATGAGTCATCTGAGATTTTCTCCAAATTTTGTGATGTAATTTGATTTTCACCAACATATTTACTTACACATGGTTAAATGAAATTGGGGATACCCTGCATTTATCATGTTTTTCAATAACATATGATCAAATCACTAAAAAAAACACCTACTAAATTATTGAAAACTATCATTCTACATTGACAATAAGATCTTGGTGTAAATTAGATACACCCATTCAGGGTAATGCCCTCAAGGTGTATCTAATACATACAGTCTGTATTATAAAACTGTATTATTTCAGATTTACTTAAAACTGTTTCTATTTAGCAGTAAATCACGTTATGCTGATAAATATTAAGTTAATATCCAAAACACAAAAAGGTACTTCTTATGGAATTTTGGACAGTAAAGTTTGATTACATTCAATGAAAATAAATTTGATGCGTCCCAGTGAAACGCTGGATACCTTCATTAGGAACATTCATACCTTAGAATTGTATAGGCTAGGATGTATAAATACATAGAACATTAGGATCCATATGACCAATATTCTATATACCCAAGACAAATTGTCTAGCCTTGAATGTATAAATACATAGAACATTAGGAGCCATATGACCAATATTCTATATACCCAAGACAAATTGTCTAGCCTTGGATGTATAAATACATAGAACATTAGGAGCCATATGACCAATATTCTATATACCCAAGACAAATTGTCTAGCCTTGGATGTATAAATACATAGAACATTAGGATCTATATGACCAATATTCTATATACCCAAGACAAATTGTCTAGCCTTGGATGTATAAATACATAGAACATTAGGAGCCATATGACCAATATTCTATATACCCAAGACAAATTGTCTAGGCTAGGATGTATAAATACATAGAAGATTAGGATCCATATGACCAATATTCTATATACCCAAGACAAATTGTAAAGGCTAGGATGTATAAATACATAGAACATTAGGAGCCATATGACCAATATTCTATATACCCAAGACAAATTGTCTAGGCTAGGATGCATAAATACATAGAACATTAGGAGCCATATGACCAATATTCTATATACCCAAGACAAATTGTCTAGGCTAGGATGTATAAATACAAAGAACATTAGGAGCCATATGACCAATATTCTATATACCCAAGACAAATTGTCTAGGCTAGGATGTATAAATACATAGAACATTAGGAGCCATATGACCAATATTCTATATACCCAAGACAAATTGTTTAGCCTTGGATGTATAAATACATAGAACATTAGGATCCATATGACCAATATTCTATATACCCAAGACAAATTGTCTAGCCTTGGATGTATAAATACATAGAACATTAGGATCCATATGACCAATATTCTATATACCCAAGACAAATTGTCTAGGCTAGGATGTATAAATACATAGAACATTAGGAGCCATATGACCAATATTCTATATACCCAAGACAAATTGTCTATCCTTGGATGTATAAATACATAGAACATTAGGAGCCATATGACCAATATTCTATATACCCAAGACAAATTGTCTAGGCTAGGATGTATAAATACATAGAACATTAGGAGCCATATGACCAATATTCTATATACCCAAGACAAATTGTCTAGGCTAGGATGTATAAATACATAGAACATTAGGAGCCATATGACCAATATTCTACATACCCAAGACAAAATGTCATGTTTAATTGTCACAAAGCTTTGGTAGAACATGGATTGACGCAATCCCTGTTCTATAGTGTAAAATAAGTGGAAAATTTTGGTGTAAAACATTTACCTAGACCAGCCTCCTTAAACTTCATACAGAATTAAAATGGCAAGCAATGAACATGTAGCTTTTACTCTTAACGCAAAGAAAATTGGAACTATTTTTCCAAGTCTATCAGGCAGTATGCTTCTCCTTGTAAGGTCTATCAGTAGAGTGAAAGGCTTTAGTTTTCATTGACTAGATTTAAAGCTCCTGTATTCCCAAAAACTCTCTAGGCCACAACAATGTCACAGTATATTAAACCCTGACAATATAAAAACTTGACTTGACATGCATTCAGTTATAAATAGTTAATTAAGCATCCCCCTTTATATGTTCTCACATTGAACATTGTAAATGCTAATGATATTGATAAAAATTATCATCAAGTAATTAACACTTAACTCAAGTTACATCATAATTTGCCGGAAATTTCAATTTGAGTTCTAAGTATTGTAATAGTCATTTTCCTCTTGTGAAGGTTGTGAAAACACTAAGCAAAACATTATAAAAACTTCAAAGCACAAAGTTAAATTAATCTGTAATGGTTTTTTCTAATCATTGAATTATGAAACATCTGCATTTATTGTATTCTCTGGCTCTGAAAGCAAATCAAAAATATACATAACTATTGTGTTATTTGATAAAGTGTCTATTCTCCAATTTCTGAATGATACATACAAACAAACTTTTCCGGGATGTTTTAGAAAGCATGTTTTAATGTGCAACAGAGTTATTCAAAGTACACCTTATCACAAGCATAAAAATAAAAATGACATAAACACTTCTTTTAGGAATCTTTTCAAATTTAAATGAATGTTTATAAAATTACTCATATCAAAACCTAAGTGTTACAGAACTTTAATGTGTGCATCACTCCAGATCCAGTTATATTGCTGAAATATAAAAGTTTTAAAATGTCTTATGCCTCTTCAAATAACTTTGAGTTTTTTTCTGGTATGGATTTTCATGTTTTTTGGTACACAATATTAAGTTCAAGGAAATCAAGTTCTCAATTAGTTTAAAGATCATCAAATGAAAATTTGTGTTTTTACATTTTCAGTTTTGGTAAAAGAACACCAGGATGTACAAGAAGAAACAGTGAATGTTTGTTACTGGAACCTTCAGAGATGATTGTTGTAAGTACTTTTGTCACAATTACTGTAAATTCTTATAATCATTTCCATGTTTTTATTATGCAAAAGACTGTAGTGATTTGAGCATCAAATTGATTACAGTTGACATTTAAATTCTGAAGGCATTAATACCAGTATTTGTCTTTAAAAATTCCTGAAATTGCATTAATTAGTTTTGCATTTTCTTCAGTGTTCAACAGGGGCATGTATAATTGCATGCACTTATAACTGAATTTTGCTGTACATTTTTTTATGTTAGATGGGTGCTTGGTAGTTCATTGACATAGTGACCTAATTCTTCATTCACAGTCATTGCCACTAGTCACCCTGGCTCTGATTTTGTCTAGCCTGCAATATACTTTGTGATTTATGTCATAGAGTTATCTAGCAGTGGTGACATTAACTATCTGTATAAAGCTTCATATTTCAGAGGGTATAAATGTTTAATGCTTTAAAAACTATCTTGCAAACATATATGGCCATTGCCCTCAACCTCTTTTTCATAGCTCAGTGATCATGGCTGCATTCAAAATAGTATATATATTTTTGATTCTGGAATGGATTAACGTACTAAGATTAAAAGGTTGACTACAATACTGGGTCTGTATCATTTATATTGTCTGTAATGTGTATAAGGTTAACAACCTTAATTTCATGGTTCATTAGGATCACTTGATTGTTTTCTAGATACATGTGCATCATCATGTTGTAAGAGATGCATACTGTCAATACCCCTGTGAGGAATTCAAGAACAGTCAGTTGTTATGGTCAGTTAAGCTGGAGGGACATTTCAGTGTGTGCACTCTTAGTTTGAAATGAGTCCTTAGGATTGTCAAAACGATGTAAAATATTTAAGAGTGGTTGACTGGGTGATACATTTAAGGATTAGAAAATAGAGTTGTATGGAGCAGATATGATTATAAGGTCAATCCTCAATTAAATTGTTAGTGTATTGCTAATGAAAGTTTGACAATAAGTAGGAAACGTTATTATATTTGAATGACTCTTTTGTTGGTTTTTTTTGGAGCTGAATTTAGAGTTTAATGTTGATAAACCAAAAAATTTTAAGTGGATTTTTCTTACATTTTCCTTTTAAAGAGTTAAATATAATTCTACTTTCAAAATTCAGTTTAAACAATATAGGTCACACTGCTTATTTTCAAGAAATAAGTCATTGACAATTTTAAGATTCAACAACTTTTTAAAGGTATTGTTGGTTTTCCTGCCAAAGTTAGTGGTTCTTTCTACATACTTTGACTTCCTCCCTCAAAAACTGGACTGGACAAAACTAAAACAAAATGAGTAATTTGATGTTCAAGGAAGATGAGAATCAAGTACAAGAAAACATGCAAATAAAACCCTCGTAACAGAGGTTCCCCCTTGAAACTGTGATCATTTTAATGTTAATGAAATAGACCTGGTAACTGTTTGATAGTTTTAATATTTTTCAAAGATAGACATTGGTCAGAATTATTGAGTGATTAAGAGGTTATGTTCATGAAATTCTTCTCCTACATGACATTGTACCACTGTAAGGTTAACAAGGAAGTTATGTCAATATAATACTGACAAAAACTTCAAAAGATCAAGTCAATTACTGTAGAAAGGATTTATTTATAAGTCAATTAAGTGGTAATCAAGTCTCTTCTAGCTTATTGAAAAACTTCACATTGGCAGTTGACAGTATTATGCCTACTTAAATAAACGTTAGTTTTTAAAGAAAAGATACACTGTATGCAGATCTTAGAACACTCAAATATTTGAATGGAAGAATCTGACTGAGAATTAAAACTGACATGTTTTCGTTTTATAAATACACACTCGCTGTTATTTAGTGTCTCTTTCCTGCTACAAGCCCACATAATGCTGTCATATCCTTTTTAAGACAACAAGGATACTTATATTCATATTATCAATATACACACAGGGAAATTTTATTAGTAATCTTTAAAATTTGGAAAAATTATTATTCTTTGAATTATAAACGAAATTAGCTGCCTCTGAAAGTTAGTGAGATTTTAATCTTGTACTTAGAATTGGGAATTTGTACAATTTTTGTGCCAAGAAAGAGAAGTTTCAGTGATTCGATCTATTTTGGAGGAATAGTTAAACAAGCAACAAACTTTAGGTAAAGATTTAATTTGAGTACTTAATTTCACTAATTAGCAATTAGTCTTTAAATGAAAAATTCTAGCTTTTAGGAAAATGTGGCATTTTCTCATAATGAAGGGAAAGTCTTTTGCACATGTATTTAATGCACTCAGTCATGTTATTTTGGAATGTTTGTGTAGAAAATGCAGAAATACAGTTCAGCAAGTTTGCACTTGATATGATGCAAGATTATCAAGGTTTTTTATGTTATTAACAAATAAACATACATATAGAGATTCATAGCTAGCAAATTATTACAAAATTGTTAAACATTGTTAAATATGAAAATACTTAAAAGACTGTATCATATGGGCCTAAAATGAATTATTCATGTGATATTATTATCAAGCAGCAATTTCCTTATCCGTTCAAAACCTGCTTTTAAAATTGTCACTTTAAATTTTTTGTTGAAAAAATGTGAAGATTACAAAGTTTGTTTTTCTTACCTGTTTGTAACATTTCTTTGCAAAATTGAAAAGGATTATGCTCCTGTCTCATCTAATTTGTATGCACCCCTTAAGCAGCAAGAAATATAGCTACCGGTATACCTTATTTTTGAGTTAAAATGAAGCATGGAATCCCTTCTGGCTTTAATGTTCAGTATATCACTTGCTTAAAATCTTATCATTAATACTGTGTGCAAGCTAGCTTGGAATCCTCTTGTGAGCTTCTATGGGCTAGTATTCACATAATGTTTAGCTATTATTGCATGGAAAGTTTCCAAACTTAACTCTTGTGTAAACCAGAGTGTCCATGCTCTTGTGTCAGGACAAACTAATAATGGATAGTTGTCTCATTGGCAATCATTCCACATTTCCTTATTTTTAAATGAATGTTCTTTAGTAAATTTGACCTTTGAACACTGAACACCTGTGTAAAACAACCAAATCTTTCAGTTTTCACTGTACATACACTACTGGTGGATTTTGTCATTCGTTAGGGCAACCTACTCAAATTTAACTTCAGATTTCACTGTACACACACTCCTGTCCTTTTCGGAGGGTCTGAATGGGGTTTACAGAATGGAGAATAATGGGCCAAATCTACAGAAAAATGTTCCCAAACAATGAAGAATAGAGATAAATTAGGTGCTAAAATATAAAGTAAAGAGAATTAAATGGCGGAAAAAAAAAAAAAAAAAAAAAATTAGAGAAAAAGACCTAAAATTAAAAAAGAATACAGAAATTAAGAACCCCATCCAGACCTTCACTTAAGGCAACCCACACAAATTTAATTTCAGATTTCACTATACACACACTAATGGTGGATATTGTCATTTCCATCTGCCCACTTTGGGCAACCTACTCAAATTTAATTTCGGATTTCACTGTACATACAATGCTGGTGAAACCTACTCAAAATTTAATTTCTGATTTCACTGTACATACACTACTGGTTAGACTTGCTACATGTCCCTTCCTTATTATTTTTTTTTTCAATTTTGCTCCTTTAACAATTTAACTGCTATAACTTAGAGATTACCATTATACTGACATCTGCAGAGGAAACTCTTTCTCCAGGTTACAATAAACCATTAGATGTTATGGGCGCAGCCATTTTATGAGCATAACATGGTACTCAGAATTAAGAGTATAGCTAATCCTGATTGGTTGATATGTGCGCCACTTATTTTTTGTTATTAGAGACTTTGTGCATTCTGCATTATACCAAAGTCCAAATAAATTATTTTCCTTAGCCCTAACGGAACTGAGATGTCTTTTAAATGCTAGGATGAGACACATATTTTTAAGTGCAAAATTGATAGGCATGGGAGATAAGTACAAATTATGCTAAGAAAAGCAACGCGAACCTATATTTTTTGGACCAAAAAATACTGTCCTAATAACTTTTCTTTAATTCTAGCAAGGTTTCGTTAAAAAAATCAACTTTCTAAAGTCTGTATCTCGAAAAAGGCTATCATTGTCGCCTATGGGGAAATTAATTTTACCCCCCTGAAAATGTATGACTTCCTCCAATTGGAAGTGCGATCTGTTTGAGGTATTTTTTCCCTCAGTAATTAAATGCAGGATAAAAGATTAACTGCCACTTGTCTTCATTATAGTAGCCTAGATCATAGAAGTTCAGGAGGTCATCCAAAACATATGCTAAAACATATATACTGATAAATGGACATAACATCCTCTGTTAAATGGACATTTTAGCCATCAAATGCTTTATGATGGTGTATCTTGTTACAAAAAGCCATCATTAGATCCCCATTAATTTGTATTTCTGTTTCAGTAGCATGAAAGGTTTCATAATAAAAACAATTTGGGATGATAATTCTGAATTCTTTGATAAACGTTATGATATTTCTGTCTTTGATATGCAGCGGAAACAAACAATTTATCTTTCTTCTAGACCTTTTAACCTGTGGTTAGTACTAAAAAATGTATTGGAACTGAATGTTTGATAAATGCATTTGCAGAGAATTGACATATAATCTTGTGTATCCTCTGTCCTGAAAACTCATTGTATTTTCATTTGAGATGTTCACCTGTGGTCATTTTTAAGGGTTATGGAATTCAAATGTACTTATTGTTTAGGAATTAGGTAATGTCTTATATGTTGACAAATCTGCTTTGGTATGACTATAACATGGTGCCACTGACTACAACTTACTCAAATTTACATAAGCAATCTGATTGCATTATTGGTGTAATTAGTGAAGCAGAATCTGCTAAACCTTTAGATACTATGTGACATTCATGTTAATCCACAGGTTTTTAGTGGGGTGCATGTTAATCCACAGGTTTTTAGTGGGGTTCTTGTTAATCCACAGGTTTTTAGTGGGGTGCATGTTAATCCACAGGTTTTTAGTGGGGTGCATGTTAATCCACAGGTTTTTAGTGGGGTGCATGTTAATCCACAGGTTTTTAGTGGGGTGCATGTTGTTCAATCTTTGAATGTGTGTGTATAGTGTTTTGTTGGCTGTTTGTGTTTTACTTGTAGTGTTGTCTGTCTTTTCTGGTTTCTTATTGGACCATTGATATCTTCTTTTCTTTTTTCTACCATTATGAAGAAAAGGATATAATATAGAGTAAAAGAAAGTTTGCAGTCTCAGTAATTATAATAAATGCTGTTGCAAATGGAAGAATTCCAGGAAAATAAAAAAAAAAAAAACAAATATAGAGAAAAAAGAAGATTTAAAGCAGATCAACTATTAAATCTATAGTAACTATTGTAATGTTAAAATCCAATTTTTGTCACTAGGAAATTTTTATAAGAAAATAGATGTGGAAATATTTGATAAATCAGTAATAGGAAAAGGAAGAGGTGGAGAGAGGATGTAGTAAAGTTTAGTGTACACCCTGATGTACTTATAAAAAAAGACTCTATTTTAGGTTACATACAGGAGAAACAACAAATCAGCCAATCCTTGATAGCCACAATAAAAAAAATAATCGATTTGAATGTTAATTTTTTTTCCTAAATAAAAATAAGGAAATATGGTATGATGGGCGATTAGATAATATATATCCACCAGAGTTCAGATGTATATCCTCAGAAATCTTTTTTATCTGCAAAAATAAAGATGGGGAAAGTTCAATTCAAAGATTCCAATTGGAACAAAAATTGAGAAAACCTGCAGGTAAAATATAAATGAACTATTTAAGTTGAAAGTAATTTGTTTTGCAATAGATTTCAAGATTAAATTCTTTATTTTAGAGGTACTCCACAGTATTGCTGTTTGTATTGATCAGACTGGATGATAATTTCTCTTCAATGACCTGGATGCTATTTATAGAAAATTATTAATGATTCATTTAATTAGTAGAGCATTAACATGGTGCAAATGCAAGGTCATAAGTGTTTTTCAGTAAATGCCTGCTGCAGAAATTGACATAGGTTTTAAGTCGTAACTTTCACAGACATATGTTCAATTCATTGAGGTGATATGAATAAGTGTTTAGGAATCTTTGTTTTGGCATGGCAACCAGACAGATTCAAACAGAAAAATGCAAAAAGTAAAGTGTTTTCTATGGAATATCAGAATTAAAAAAGACAGCAACATTGTATTTCTCAGTTTATCATTGTAATATAGAGAATTATGGATTTTTTTCTCAGGCACTTGGGAATGTCAGTGAGATATAAAATTTTGTTTTAATTAACGATATAGGAGAATATACTACCATTCCAATGTAAAGTTGTCATCCATTGGGAGAATTTTTACGGAATCGTCAGGTTAGTTATCTGTTTCTAAATGTCAAAATGTGGACGTGAACTTTGGTAGAGAATTTAATATCTCTTCCTGGTACAGATGAATTCAAAATAGTATGTTCCTGAGGAAAAAAAGGCCAAGTTTTCATTGTCTTGATGCTCACCCAAACTTCTCATATTTTCTTTCCTGTTGAAGAAAATATCAGGTGAAACTGAAAATAAAAATATTTTCTGAGGTCATTGGTAGTTTCCATAGCCAAACTGAGAAAGACAATTCTTTGTTTCCTGGTAATCTAGGGGAAATACTGTCAGATTCACTCTATTTTCTTAATTTTTTAGAAGAAGAATGGCGAAAAATAGAGCATAATATTTATGTAATATGGAATATTATCAAAATTTCAAGAGTCTGTTTGAAGTTACTCCTCTATCTGAATGTATAAATTTCTGTTGCAAACTTACAAGTGCCTTAGTAATATATCTCATCCTTTCAATAATTTTTTGGTGAATGATTTACCATCACATTCTTACCTGATCCTTGGACATTTAATACCACAAAATTGTTATGGATGAAAACAAATTTAGTTTTGAAAGTAGACTGGAAAGTTTTTTTTGTATGATGGACAAATTTAGTTTTGAAAGTAGACTGGAAAGTTTTTTTTGTATGATGGACTAAAGAGGAGATAGTCAGGTAAAAAATGGATGGTTTGAAAGTTGGAATCATAACAAATTGTTTTCTTTTCATCTTATCAGTCTGTTTGAAGTTCACTGCCACCAATGTAACATACTAAAGATCTTAATTAAAAAAAGATTGTGACTGTTATCATATTTTTATCACTGATGTTTCCTTAGTAGAGAAACAAAGAATATGGGGTATTCATCCATGACACAAAATCAGTACATGCACAGAAAAAAAAAAAGCAAAGGAACAGCGCTTTTATTGCTGTTCTTAGAATAGAATATTATTCTGTAAGAATAGTTTCGTCATGAGTTGTCATGTTAGTCTCATTTTTGTAGAATTTTCTTGCAGTGCAATGTAATATAATTAAAGTACTCCAAAGTTGATACAGCTGTAGGTACTTTATAAACTCAAGAGACAATTTCTGCTTTCAGTTAATAAGATTATGTAATAGTACTAAAACTGCAGCTGCAATTCCCCAAGGCAGAGTTGACATTCAATGATTTTGTCTAATTCATTTAGACCTGTTGGGCCTATATGCCCTTAAACATTTTATAATTTTGGCTTTTCAACTTTTTGTCTTGAGAAAACCTAAAGAAGTTGCTACAGAAACAATTGTTTTTGTGCACAGGCATTGTAATACGAGTAGTTTTTTTCTCCATATTTCTCGCTTAGAGTACAGAATTAACAACTATAGAGCCAAGTTTATTATCAAAAGATAGTGGAATCTGTCTACAGAAATTAATATTCTTATGATATAAGGGTTATCATTATATTTATAGTTGTTGACGTCAGTCTATTATTTTATGTTTCTGGTTATAATGGATTTATGTAATCCTGAAAATGGAGATATTGTGTAATATTTTGTCCTACACTCACACTGGAAAATAGCTTGGAATGACCTTTGACTAAGAACTGATTAGCAGGTTGAAGCAATAAGCACAAGTGACAAATAAAGATCTTAACTGGAAAATATGCAGTCTATAACAGATAGATTTTTCTTAACCTTGTCTGAGAATTTGTGCACACACTTTTTGTACCATTGTTGAAATTTTTTTTATATAATTTGAACTGTCTTGTTTAAATAAACAAATGATATGCATATTGATGTACAGTTGCATAGGACATACATTTTTGTATTCCATCCATTGTAAGAATCCTTAATGACATACTTGGTGTAATGAACATCTATATATACTAACCTTCAATCACAATCATCACATGGTTAACCATTCCCAATTTATTAATTTTTGGGGGTCAAATTTTGGATATATGGGTTGGTGATAAAAAATGAATTTTTCCTAAAGCCAAATAAGCATGTTTCAAAATTGATGTGTGTCCTCTTAGGTGATGCTTGATTCTTAACAATTTATTGTTCAAAGAAAAGAACTTGTAAATGGTGATTAATTTTGACCTGTTTACAGGAGATTTGCTGGATGGAATGGAATATCAGACAGGATTAATATTTTGACCTTTTATGCAGAGAGATGGATGTTGTCATTTACTCTGAATATTCTGTTTATGTTTGTGTATTGGGTTTGAAATAGTATTATTGATTCATCATCAATTCTGTCAGAATAGAGGAAGGATGACTGAGTGATAAAATTGATTGATTTTATATTTAGGGTTGTAATAACAAATTTATAACAAATATCATGTGTCCAGGGATCACAATTTTTGTGGAAAATACAAAGGAAATTTAATGTTTTGGGGACAATTCAAAATGGACTGGTATTAACTCATATTTTTGAGTGAGTATTATGGATAACATCTTTTTTTTTTTGCTCTATTGAAACATGTATTTGTCAAACGTTAAGCATCCAAAATTGACAGTTGTTACTTAAATACATTGTTTTTTCTGAACACTAACAGAATATGAGACATCATGTCCTATTCCTGCATTTATGACTAGATTAAGTTACTAATTGTATAATATTTCAGAAGGTAGAAGAGCTAGACAGGCCAATTAAAAAATTAACCTTCAATCAGCCATTTTGATTTACAAAAAAAAGAACAAGGTTTCACTTTTGGCAAAATATGGCAGTGATTTTCTACTTTATCATAAAATATCAATAAGGCCAAACTTTCTTAAATGGCTCTTTTCAAAAGCTTTGGTAAAACAAATGTCTTTATAAAAGTACATTGTAGACTCCAAAGTGAGTACATTTTTGAGAAGTTGTCAAAATACAATGTTTTTGAGCATTTTTCAAACCTTAAAACTCCTCAGGAAAACCTTGGCCAGAACCTGCAATCTAAAATGCTATGTAACCAAAAGGTGCCATGGTTTATATATAAATCGAATCCTAGGCACAAATAACTTCTGGACCAAAATAAATTATGCTAAAAATTGTCATGTTTTTTTTTTAAATAGGACCAAAAAAACCATGTTGGTTAAACATAATCTTTTGACCATTATTTGTCTAGTAAATAAATATTGTCTACTGATATCCTGCTTTAGTTATGATCAGCAAGCATTAATTTATTAATTTTAAATTTCTGTTTAAAAAGTCGCATCCAAGCAATGTTGAAAATATTAACTTGGTGGATTATAACTTTTCTTCCTGTTCCTTAACACTGGTACAAATAAAGTTATCTTCTAATAATTAATGTTTATTTATATATAAAACACCAAAATCATAACACTGGTACATGAAGATGGCATGTAGCTCTTGAAAAAAATGAAAATGTATAGTCAACATTAACAATTCTTTGAAAACAACTGAATTTTGGCCATTGTATGAAATACTACAATTGTTAAGGTCATTTCCAAGTTTAAGGAAACTTTTTATTAGCTGCAGACCACCAAAGTTCATCACCTGCAGTTTTTGTAAAGGTTCTTATTGCTCAATCTTTAGTTTTCTCTGTAATGGTTTGCTGACTGTTATTTTTTCTTTTGGCCAAGTTAATGTCAGTTTTTCTAAAACTTTTTAGATTGTCCCCCTTTTTTTAAGCTGGTCACATAAAAATGTGAAATTGCAAATGTTATTTACATCCCATTAGTTATTGAAATGTGAAATTACTATTGACTTGATCAGAAAAGGTGCTGATTGCCATTAAGATAATATTCATAAATATAAGATTTATTGATTCCATCATAAGTTCAGGAAGATATTCACCTTCATTATGAATGCAGATGCCAGTAGTTGGCTTATTTGACCATATGACCTGATTTACAGAAATAAGCGAGATGAAAATACACTTTTATCTTCCTAATCAGGAAGTCCTGAAGTTAAAGCTGAATGATTATTAGCCATTTGCATAATTGCGCATTTGTAATAAGAAGAATGTATTGAAAGCATAAGATAGAATAGCGTATCAGGAGAGTTACATGTTCCTCACTCTGTGTAATAGTTGTCTTTTACTGTATATAGTTTGCTTCATAGGAGCATGATATTTAGGAATTATTCTGAATTGACATGAAAACTGAAAAGTGAAATTTGATAAAGAGTGGTAGTGATGGATCTGTTGAGTACTGTAATGGATCATTTGAATGTAAGAGCTTTTTCTGTTGCATGTGATTTCATTGTACATTGTGGATTCAATTATTTTCATGGGTACCAATACATGTGTTCCTGAATTCAGGAACAATCTTTTTTTCATGGAAACTTGAACTCATGGTTTTGCCAAAGCATGCATACAAGCCTATAGAAAATTTGTACTACCTTGAACAGTTGAATTCATTGTTCACCTACACCCACGAAATCCACATAAATTGGTATCCTATCAATATTAAAGAGTACTGGACAATTTTTGTTTGGTTATGCATGCAATTCAAAGAATAAATATATAGCTTTTGGATGAATTTTTTTTTAGTTGATTTTAGATTAAAAAACAAGCCTACCTGTTTGTACAGTAGTGATATAGGTTATGTGTACATTAGCAACCTGTTTGTACAGTAGTGATACAGGTTATGTGTACATTAGCAACCTGTTTGTACAGTAGTGATATAGGTTATGTGTACATTAGCAACCTGTTTGTACAGTAGTGATATAGGTTATGTGTACATTAGCAACCTGTTTGTACAGTAGTGATATAGGTTATGTGTACATTAGCAAGTTGTGCTCTAACTACTATTACATGATAAAAAGTGTGACTGCATGGCAAAGATGGATTGTTTACCTAAAATTCTGGTTAAACCCATAAATATTACTGCTCTATTACTTGATGCAAAGCAAACAATCAACATTTACCAGTGCATGTGGACTCACCAATTGTTATTGAGAATTATCATAAACAAGGATTTGTATGGAAACAGTCAGCCGTAAGCAATATAAAAGTTTTATTCATATATTTGTGAATTCCTGATAAAATTAGTTGATAAAAGATCTATATTCTGTAGTTTTCATTAATTTATTTTTTTTATTATGTTTTTTTCAGATTGACTATCCTGATGTCCAGGTTATGAAAAGTGGCCATTCACGGCAATCATGTAATGATCGTGTTATAGAATTTGACCACCAGGAAGGGACCAAACCGATACGTAGGATGAATTCTGATAGTGTTGTTGAACAGGTTAGTTTTATCAAAGGGACTTGAAAGGCACTTCTGGTGAATACATGTCCAGAGGACACCACGTCCCACTGTCACTATCATATTTCCATATTCAGTAAACCACAAAATTTGGGTCAGAACCATAACTAAGCATATATTTTGAAAAGTTCACGCCATAATCAGGGCCTAATCTAGGATTTTTGAGAGGGAGAAGTGACTTCTCCTTCCATGAGAGAGTTGGGAGAAGTGATCAATTTCATGAAGAAGTGAAATTCCATTACCGTTTCGTTTGCATAGTGTTTTCGTGTACATCATTAAGGGAAAATTGTTTTATTTATGCAATAATAAATATACTTGCAGTGTTTTATATGATATTGTTTAAAATATATGAATTGAAAATTCTTAATAAAAAGGTTAAGACAATAAAATTGAGAATGGAAATGGGGAATATGTCAAAGAGACAACAACCCGACCAAAGAGCAGACAATAGCCAAAGTTATTTATTCATTCAACCTTTTGTGCTGTCAACTTGAAATTAAGTTTGTTGCTTGCCTAGTAATATTATCATGCATTAATCCCATGTGCATCTGCTTCAATAAGTCCAGAAAAACATGACTCCCAGTTTATGTGATGACTTTTTAATGACTGGGCAATTTAATGTTTATCATCACGTCATAATTTAAAAAAAATATTGACTGTCCAGGACATCATGTCAGCTGTAAGTTGAGAATCTCGTGAAAGATTGCAAGTCTATATATAAATGAAAATATTTAGCAATCATATTTTAATAAGTCGATAAAGAGCTAATTTTTATCATTTTGTTATAAAAGATATCTCCCAAATTTATGAGCCCTAATTAACAAATTGGTCACAAGCTGGCCATTTGTTGTATGTTTGCAGTCAACTTATCCATTAGCTGTCTTTCTACCTTTTATATTTCAATTTTTGATCAAAGAATGTAAAAAATCTTTCTTTCATTCCCACCCTTGACCTATCGAATAGTAAAATTGATCGTCTCGTAATAAATAAAAAGAAAACAAATCAGCTGAGTGATTACGCAACATCCTCGGATGAAAATCATCGTAAAATGATAACTCAAACAGACGCTCTGTTTCTCATTTCAATAGTTTTGAATGTTAAATCTATGGATGCTCAAAGTCGCCGTTGTATTTATTTCATTTAAACGTCGAAAGTATTAGTCCTGGGTCACTTCGAAAATTTTGATTTTCCTTGTCACCGCCATTTTGTTACCTGTGAAACTTGTAAAATTCAAGTTGTCTCCTTTACCGATTTTGATAGCGATTTGACTTCGCCATGAAGTCAGTCAGCCAGCGAGTTTTAGTGATTTTCAAAATTCCTTGGCGACTTAAATCGTCATTTCACCGGCAAGATTATGGCCTGCATAATGAACATATGTACTAAGTTTCAAATTATGATAAACCAAAACATTTACCCTATATGGAAAACACAGACCAGAAAACATAGTATCTCCTTAGGCCCTTCTATTGTAAACTGGGCATAAAAAATATTTATTGAGGTTTTATTCACATACGTCACTGAATGCAACTTGTTGTTTTTCAAATAATAGCATATGGGATGAGACACTGTTTGGGACTGTTTCCGTAACTATGGTACCACATTTATAATACATTCAATTATAAATCTATTTATATCATGTTGATGTAAGGCTTGAGGGAGAACTATGCAACTTATCACACAAACTTTCCATGATATCACATATCCCATATATGGTTTTGTCTCCCATCCCTCAAAATAGTACAGTGGTGTTTAATAGTCTATATAGAGTGGGCATGTATCAGTGTTCCAACAACTAATGTGAATGAATCAGTTAATTTTAAGTTAACCTTTGAATCACATAATTCAGTGTTTGCCTTAAACAGTCATGGAACACTTGTAGTCAAAATCAAAATTGATCTTTAGCTTGAATAATTATGATTCAGTCAAAAACTAAAATCATATTTCTATGTTATATTACATGTTTGACATACAAATCAATTGTTTTCACTCCCAAAGGCATATTTTGTTTTTATTTACAGTTATCTGCCGATTATGGATTGCGTGAACAGTATTTACGAAATGAACAATATATGAAAAGATGTTCACGAGCAAGTGACACATCTAGTGCTTATTCAGGCTCCGATATGATGCAGTCATCCATCGATGACCAGGAAAATGTGGATATGGATATTAGTGGATTACCTGAGAGTATGGTGGATTCTGATGATGAGGAAGGATATGCTGAATCCACAGGGGTAGGTTTTGTGGGGGATTGTTTTACATCTACTGTTGGAGTAATGATATGTTCTTAGTCTAAATGTGGTTTGCTTAGAATAAACCTGAGAAAGATGGAAATAAGATTCTTTTTAAGATATTTTTAATAAAATAAGAAGAAAAAAAGGCTACCAATAATAAAAAATGCAAGTAAGAAGTTTCAATTATGAATATGGGAGATCCATTTTGAAAGTTAGAAGAATAGAATAAATATAGAATTTTATCATCATTTGCATCTAAAGATTCAAAGTTTTGAAATGTTGGGAGACTACTTTCTTCTTGGCTTTGGGAGATCTTTATGATATCAGCTAACTTAACACATTTCCCATGGGTCAGTATCTGATTTAATCCGGTGTTTTGTTTAAAATCACCATTATAACTGATATTGGAGTTAATATCAGGACAAATGCTGAATTTAATTTTGTTATTTATCAGCAAGAAATAGTTAATGCATTTTTGGCAGTGTTAACAGTTTGCAACTAATCTCAATATCTTAGTAAATGTACATGATAGATCAATGGTATTTGGTCTGTGCATTGGTTAAAAGGAGTAGATCTGTCTATTGTATTTCATTCGGCCTTGACTTCAAAGTCACAATCAAGTTGTCAGGTTGTTTGGAAGAGGTCTGTTCCACAGTAACTTTGGATGGTAGGTCAGTTATATTAGGTTCTGTGGATTCATTTATTTTCGTGGATTGTGGGAAAATGACTGGTCTGGATACAAGCCTAAAGTAAATTTATACTTTGTTGGACACTTAAATTCGTTGTTTCCCCATACCAAAGAAATCTACAAAAATTGGTATCCCACAAATAATATTGAATCCACAGTATGGGGATTTGTTGCAATGAATATATGTCTGCATAACAAATATCATTTATTTAGTTAGTCAGACTATTGACCTTAATTTCATGCTCCAGTGGTCAGGTGAATTTTTCTGGATGAGGTCTTGACCTAATTTTCTCCCTCCAGTGGTTAGGTGATGTCCTTCAGTAACTCTGCATAAAAACATTCTGTCTTTGAATTGATTTAGAGATTATATGGTCTTGACCTTATTTCCAGTAGTCATTTATGTATGAAGTGAATGATCATCCATGATTAGATGAAAATATTCAAGTGTGTCATTGTTTTTGATAAAGTTGTGGCACTTGGTGTGTCTCCCTTATTATAACAAAGGTTTGCAGACTTGTACTTGAATTAGTAAATTACAGTTTGTTTCTATTGTGCCTAATAGCCTACTTATAGGTGACCTGTTTGAAGTTGGCTGTAAAAAATATGTTTTTATTCCAATTGATGGGCTGGTAGAAAACTGCTTCCTAAATTGTTGATGGAGCAAATTGCCAGATGAAAACTATTAATCCTGTCTGTTTTATTGTATGTTACATGTGGCAATCTGTTATTAAACATGCAGAAAATCAATTTAATACTTGTTTATTATAGCAGATTTATATCTTCTGTAGAAGCTTTCCTTAAATAATTTGTTATTAAATAAAGAAAAATATTGTAAGGTACTATCCTTAAACTTGCTGTACTTTAAGCAGTCTAAACAAAAAAAACACAAATACCTTTAATTGAATAATCTTAAAATCAGTATTCTATGATTGACCATCCTTTCTTTTAATTGTTATAAGCACATCTTCTGCTAGCTCTTAAGTATCCCAAAGGTTGTGATCTCAAAATTATTGTGTAATCTTAATATATTGTTTGTTAGTGTTAACTGTTTACTCATTTGAAAAATTGTTAACTTATTTGAAACCTGAACAGTGTACCAGATAGTATCACTTCTGACTATTCTTTCTTCATGGTATTCTTTACAATGTTTTGAATTCTATCAAAAAAAGAATAAAGAATAGGGTTTCTTGTTAGATAATTCAAGCGTATTCTGCTTCTATAAATCATAGAAAGTTTTTCCATTAAAAAATGAAGAAATATAAAATATGTATGTCAATGGTCCAAAGTCTAGAAAATTGTTATCAAATTTAATGGAGACTGTCAAAGATCACCTACAAACATCAATGTCCTAAAGACAAAAATGTTACAATATAACTAAAGAGCATTTTTCTCATGATCTAAAGGAAACATGTTTGTCCTATAACTGAAAAGTAGAAAGTACGAAAACATCTGACATCAAATATTGTGGTAAAGGCAGCACTTAGAATTCTCCACAGATTATTAGACACATTAAAGAGATAAGAGAACGATTGTGTATATGCAATGATAAATTATATAATATGCTTATTACATACATTGCACTCGTAACATAATTAACTGTTTAGTAATGTCTGTCTCAGATCTGTTTTTCTGCATGAAAGCAGAGTTCCCAGGGGCATGATAAAAGTTTATCTATGATTCTGATCTATCCTTTGGCTCAAAAGTTATGGCAGCATTTTGTTTTACTTGCTATATTGATATTTTAGTGCCCAAGGGTTAGCTAGGGTATATGACTTCCTAGACTTAAGTTACAAGCAATATATATACAGTGCCCAAAGGTCAGCTAGGATATATAATGTTCGGGATGTTGTCTCTTTGACACTTTCCCCATTTCCATTCTCAATTTTATATGACTTCACAAGCAGTATATATATCATTACCCACTCTTCGATCACACTTATTAAGTTTGTTTTGAATTTTTACATCTGTGAAATATAATTAGGTGTGCTTACAAAAATAAAATTTTGAAAGACCATGTCTCAAAACAAGATTTGGAGGTCTATAATCATGCTCCAATAAATTAAAAGTATTTACACTGTATAGTGATAAGTTCAGAAGACTGAATGAGTTGAGCATGGGAGTAATCATTCTGAGTTTTAGTATTTGGGAAGGTTTATCTTATCCACTCTTCTATACATACAGTAATATGCTGATTTATCAAAGCTGCTGTTTTTGATTTGCTGCAAAGCAGTCAAGACATGTCTCTGTGATGACAGTTTTATTTTATAATGTTATAATGTCTTTTTCAGTCACAGAGAGACACAGTACAAGAATGTTTACAAAAACACCCACAAGACAGATCTGATGATGATATTGAAATACTGCTAGACTTTATACAACATTTTAGAGTAAGATTTGAAGAAAAAAATATGAAAGTTACAAAAAGAAAGATTTTCCCAACTTGTTCAAAATGCAACATTATTATAAATAGAACGATTATGATAAGAAAATTGCATCTTAGGAATTGGATTTGCTTCACATGTTAATAACTACCGTAGTTATTAGTATGCTTGTGAAGTAGGTTTGGCTTTAGTCCAGTGGAAGAATGCAAAAATAGACACAGGGATTTATATATAGTTACATGTATATTGAAATAATCTTAGCAATTACGAAAACAAACAAACAAAAGTACAGACAAAAGTCACAGAAACCTGAACCTTTTCTATTATAATTTTCAACAGTTTAGGGGGTTCATTAAGAAAAACTACAGTCCTTGAGGTTATAGATTGATATAAGTTGCAACTCTGATAGCATGCAGAGGAATATATACAAGAATATGAAGGGTCCGTTGAAAATTTTGTATTTGTATATGCCCTCCAATGACTTGATATTTTATGGTTGATATTTTCTGTCAATCCAAGCACATATATGGTAATCGAAACTTGTTTTGATAAATCTTGAAAATCTCATAGTGCAGCTATTAAATCTATGATGTAACACAAAAGTCATAGAAAAATACAACATATATTGTAAAGCAAGAACAGATCTTGCAGTATGTCACACTCCAGAAGTGAGTGAATGAGATTTTAACCCAAAACCAAACAGGGTAACATATGGTCTAAATAGTAAACAAGTTTCCATACATCCTTATAATTCTTTATTGCTGGTTGTATCTGTTATATTTAATTGGGATACAGACTGCATAGTAAAATATAATTGTAGTAGTATTGTTGCAGTGTTCTTAATATTCTTAGGCTTTGTAGGGTAGCTCCGACACTGCTCCTTTTGGTTTTCAAAAATAAATAAGCATATTAAATGATAAGTTTCCTTCCCCTGCATTTCTCCTGTACACTGTAAACTGTAACAAAACATATCAAGCTCTATATCACCTTGAGTCTATAGCAGTTTGAATGAATTGTTTAGTTCTTACTTTGGACAAGAAAATAATATGTGATAAGTTCAGAAAAACATTATCAAAGATACCAGGCTTTTAATTTTACCCCACCCAATGAAGCATGTGTGAACATTTATTTGATAAATGAAAAAAGCTTTCATGTAGAGGCTTAACAAAAGATCTTTTAAATGGTGTTAGTCATTTAATAACTTATGAAACTTATTTTACATACATGAAAGCAAACGCTACTTGTTAAAAATGCAGTAATATTGTTGTTCATTTGATAAGATGATTACTTCTTGGAATATCATATAGTATTTCATGAATAAAAGGAAGATGTTGGGGAAAACATTTAACAATTTTTTACTTTTCTGTTATTTTAACAGGCTTTTGCCAACATGACCTTACCAACTAGACGAGCATTGTGTGCTGTAATGATGCTAGCTGTCATTGAACATAAAGGTACCATTGTGATGAAGGACAAAGAGGAGCTGGACTCCTGGTCCGTCATACTTAATGGTCAAGTAGAAATCCTGAAGGAAGATGGGTCTGCTGAATTTTTGTACATGGGGGACAGGTGAGTTCTGCTGCAATTTTAATGATGGCTATGATAATATCAAAATGAGGAGATGCGATATGATTGCCAATGAGACAGCTATCCACCAGAGAAAAATGAAGTGGTGGTAAGCAGTTATAGGCCACACTAATGTCTGTTTTTCTTCGTTTTCCTTCAACTTACATTTAAAAAATTACTAGCCAACTAGGAAGAAAAATATCCACAAAAGTAGAAACTTGTCTATAACTAAAAATGACATACAGTATCAGACCATTTTTTGAACTTCAGAATCATTCATATTTGATCATTTTATCTAGCAAACTGCCCATCAGCATTGAATTTTTTTATTTTGAACTAAAGGATTTATGTCACTTATATTAAAGTTTCTTTGCAAGGTCAATGATATATGAAATTTCCTAGTTAGAGGATAAATTGTTTTATTCGGATTTCCTTATTTGATAATTTCTTTCTTTTTCTTAGTTGATTGTGGTTAAAAAATAATTTTAAAAGGTCATTGAATCTGAACAAGATTTGTATTGGTATGTGTTCTAAAAAAATTTTATCGAACTTACTGCAAACTGTTATTAAAACTTTCAGAATTCGAGTTGAAGTATAAAACTTATAAAGTGTGAAGTGTAATGGATCAAGTTTCATTAGTACATTTCATCCATCAAAATTTATGTGAAAGATATTAAAATATCAGTCTATGACTTGAGAATTTTGAAGTTTGAGACTTACGAAAAAAGATTCAGATTCTGATCTTAATGCTGTAGTTTAATAAAATTAAACTTAAGGAATAGGCTGGAGTTTTCATCGTATAGATATAAAGGAAGCTATGTGTTTCTTTTGCAGCTTTGGTATAACAAACCCAACCTTAGATAAAATATTCCACGAGGGGGTCATGAGAACCATTGTTGATGATTGTCAGTTTCTTAGCATTGCTCAACAAGATTACTATGAAATCATGAACCAGGGCAAGGAAAACACAAAACGACATGTGGAAGATGGAGAGGTTGTCATGGTAACAGAACATAGAGTGTTTGACGGAGGTAACAGACGAGGACAGATTATAATTAGGGTAAGTCGTAAAATTTGGTTAATTTACAGAAAATTTTGAAACTGTACTTAAAATTTGGTAATTGTTGACTGAAAAAAATCTCAACATTTGACAGGGAACATTAAGATGATAATCAGTTAATAGTCTGAGATGTTAGAAACCAATTGTGAAGAAAGGTCTTCTTTTTTCTTGGATAATTGTCTGGAACATAAATTTGACTCCTGACAAATTATGTCTGACAATTAAGTTTATACTAAATGTTACGACAACAGTTTAATATCGATTTAACATCTTTAAAGGGTTCATAGGTGATCTTTTGCTAGCAAAAGTTGCTGCCACTGTCCAACAAACATCTTTTTGAAGTGGTAGTCCAAATTTCTGCACTTTCATCCTTATTGTAACAATTTTCAAAAAATACCAATTGGATGTATTGTTAATAAGTTTTTATATGCCCGTTTACGGGACGTATTATGGTATACCGTTGTCCGTCCGTCCGTCCGTCGTCAACTTGTCTTTAACCAATTTGCATAAAACTTTGGTGAATTGTTTATATCTATTGACGTGAGCTCCCTTTTTTTTTTTTTTTACAAATTTTTGATTTAACGTTTCCGAGTTATGGGGTTTTATTCATTAAAAAAGGGGGATTTTCCAGTTTTCGGACAATAACTCAAGAATGCTTTCACCAACTTGCAAGAAATTTTGGTTAATTGTTTATATCTGTTGACATGAGGTCCCTTTTGATTTTTATAAATTTTAGATTTTACGTTTCCAAGTTGCTTGGTTTTATTCATAAAAAAAAGGGGGATTTTCCAGTTTTCAGACAATAACTCAAAATGCTTTCAGCAGTTCTCATGAAACTTTGATGAATTGTTGATTTTTATTGATGTAAGCTCCTTTAGAATTTTATAAATTTTAGATTTTACATTTCCAAATTATGAGGTTTTATTCATTATAAAAGGGGGATTTTCCAGTTTTCAGACAATAACTCAGAAATGCTTTCAGCAATTCTTATGAAACTTTGGTGAATTGTTTATATCTATTGATGTAAGCTCCCTTTAGAATTTTATAAATTTTATTTGTTTATAGTCTGACAACAGGTTTACTAAGTATTGCGCAACAGCATAGTGTATTGCACACCAGCAAGAAATCTTTTAATTGAATATAAATTCAAGTTCTTTGACTACATTTATTCAGAAACCTATAATATATCAATTATTTAATTACAATCCAAATTCAGACCTGTATCAAGCTTTAATATTGTGTCCATTTTTGCCCCAACTGTTCAGGGTTGGACCTCTGCTGGCGTATCCAGCTGTGCTCAGCGAAGCAGTTTATTTCTTGAATATGTATGAAATATTTATCACAGGACATACAGCAAACAACAATCAATCATCAATTATATAATTTCAGGCGTCACCAGATCACTTAATGAACCATCTGGTACAGGAACATTCAGCTGTTGATCCTACGTTTGTAGAAGACTTCCTACTTTGTTACAGAATATTTCTCAAAAGTCCCATGGAATTAGCTTACAGACTTCAAACATGGTTCAACCAAACAACATTACGAAATAAGGTAAGTAGCTTTTGGACTGAAGTCACTGTTGAAATTTTGTGATATTCTTATTTTTAGATACAGGAGATAGATTTGTTCTGCCGTCTGCAACATGATGTTCAGACAGGTGTTTAATGCTCTTGTTTTGCCATCAGTTAATGAAGGCTGATTTATACTGAATAAGCGTGATTCAAATTATACATTTTACTTCTAAACTTCCAGATCATAATTACTGCAGTAGCAGAATCTTTTTGAAATGTTTTTATTTTTACAAAAATTGTGACGGAAATTTTCACAGAAATAAAATTTGCATTTAAATGTGAATAGCATTATTTGTATGCAGCTTTTCCTGGAATCGTAATAATAATAATTCATCTCCCATTTTTGTACACCAAAAACAAATACACACAAGAATTTCTGGACTAACATAATTTGATATATATTGTTCTATAAAGTAAATGTTTCTTAGTACTCTCTTAGGCAACATTAACTTACATTAGTTGTAACATAATTTTTCATCTTAGCTTATGCTGCCTTTCTTATATTAACTTCAATACATTTTTATTTCAGGTCACACGGGTTGTGTTATTGTGGGTCAACAATCATTTTATTGACTTTGAAACAGATTCTGTTTTGAGTGAATTTCTGGAGAGCTTTGAAGCTATGCTAGAAACTCAGGTACTTTTACATAATTGTTATTATCAAATGGAGTAATACCTTTATATAATACACCATAAAATAACATGTACAGTACTAATTTTACTGCTCCAGATACACTTTTAAACAATTAATGTCCATTCAGTGAGGCTCAAGGCCAAAATATTTGAAAAACTTATTCAAAAATTGAAGAGTTGATTGAACCAAAAGGACAACAAGTATAGCCAAAGTCTGGTAAGGAATCAGAGCTACAAAACCCGAGGAATAATATTCTAGTCTGATGACTTTATTGACTTCGGGAGGGTCATTTATAATGTTGTTAACAAGACATAATTGACAAATTTGACCAAAAATGGCAAATTTTCATATAGTAATGGTGAAATTAAGTATGAGCTAAAAAAATACTTGACTTGCATCATGATCATTGTATGAGATATCTTGTAGCAAATTGTTGTTTTGTTCTGATTCCAAATATTTCTGACTTATTTGCAACTGGACATTTTGCAAACAATAATTGAATCAATCAATCATCATGAGTCTTGAAAATCAAAAGTCAAAACTTGTCAGTTGCAGCACACAATGGAACTGGAAACAAAAATTTTATCAACCTTGAAATAATCTGTCAGAAAGTCACATATTTTATTTGCTCTGACAAGGATAAATACTTACTTAGGTGGTACATTTTTCAAAAGTGAGGAGTAGAAAATAAACACACATCTTACTAACAGATCTACATAGCAACAGTACTACAAAAAGATTATACAAAGTAAAGATAAATTGCACCTTCTTTTAAGGAAAGGAAAAGTAGATGTTTATAAGAAAATCTTATTTGTCATGCTTGCCTAATTCACAAATTCAAATGATATTGACTAATAAGTGTGCTGTTTTATCTACAGGGAATGACAGGTCAACTCAGGTTACTGAATATCGCCTGTGGTGCTAAAGCTAGGACAAGAAGTGTGACATTAACTCGTGCTACACGAGAAGAGGTGCTGCATTTTTCTGTCCTGGGAGGTTCAGAGCGAGGATGTGGTATATTCATTTCTAAAGTTGAAAAGGGATCCAAAGCTTATGAGGCAGGCCTCAAAAGGGGTGACCAGGTGAGTTTACACACTTTAAAACATGTAGTTTTATTTGATTTCTTCAAAACAAGGAAGGTGAGGTGCAAATTCTCATAATTTTTGTCATTTTAGGAATATTTTCAAATCATGAAGCAATACCTTACATATTTTCTAGCGTATCTTAAACAATGGAACAGAAAGGGTTACAGTAATATTGCAATGAAGTCTTAATGGAGTTTGATTGTTTAAGTATATAAGAGACATTGCTAAAGTTACTTGAATAAACTTGGCTTATTATGTATTAAATAATCTTATGTTTTTGTTTTTTTTTATGATAAAATTTCTAAAAGTTGGCTATTGTCAATATAAAAATAAGGAAATGTGGTATGATTGCCAATGAGACAACTATCCACCAAAGTTCAATTGAAGTGGATGTAAGCAATTATAGGCAACCACATGGCCTTTAACAATGAGAAAGACCCATACTGTATAGTCGGCTATAAAAGGTCCCAACATGAAAAATATGAAACAATTCAATTGAGAAAGCTAACAGCCTAATTTATAACAAAACAATTTACGAAAAAAAAAATACGACAAACATGAACAAATGACAACCACTGAAATACAGGCTCCTGACTTGGGACAGACACAAAGAATGTGGCGGGGTTAAACATGTATGTGAGCGCTCAACCCTTCAATAACCTGGGACGGTTGTGAAAAGGCACCAGTATGTTTGATTTCAATTAAATTGTGCAAATATGAATTGTTATCATTAGAAAAAAAAACATTTAATTAGATGCTTTTCTGTAGCTACATCTTTGAAATATATGATATCTTATTTGCAGATAATGGAAGTGAATGGTCAGAATTTTCAGAATATTACGCACAATCGATCATTGGAATTGTTACGAGGGACCACACATTTGTCAATGGCTATCAAATCTAATTTGCCAGGTATGTATACCTAATGGTGTTGTATACTATAACAATTATCGCATATCTTCTATATCCCTTTGGTGTCTTTCGCCTCTCTTTTGCATTATATTTTGTTAGATCTTTGCTCATTCTAATCCTGTCACTAAAGACATTAAATGATAGAGATTGTAAATTGTGAAATAGATTTGTTACTGAACTTTTTATACAAAATGCAGTATATTATACTTGGAATAAGCATTTTTCATATTATAAAGTTTGTTTAAAATACAACTGTCGTATGACCTCCTGGATGTGATAACTCCAAATACTTTCTGTTAATATGCAGTTTCTGTCTTGCCAAATAATTAAGTCATGTGAGACATCTTGGATATAAAAAAATATATACTTTGGATTCATTATATTTGTGGGATACCAAATTATGTAGTTTTCATGGGTACAGGTGAACCACAAATTTAAATGTTCACTGAATTACAAATTCTATAGGCTTGTATGCAGACTTATAAAACCACTTAATCAAATATCCATGAAAATACAATTTTTCCTTAATGTACGAAAATTGGTACCCACAAAAATAAATGAATCCACAGTATGTATGAGTATAATTTCATGATGACAGGGATTAGCTGATTGGACATAACAATATATTTCTTAGAGTTAATTTAAACTTTACCTAGCCATTTGATAACTTTTTTATAATCATAGTATGGTTCTCATGATCTCAGCTCTTCATTTTTTAAAGATTCAGTTTTGATGTCAAATTTCATTGCCACCTTTTTTTTTTGTTCTCTGTTGTAACCAAAAAAGGTGACCATGCCTTATGACACATCATAGGAAGAACACAATTGTTTACTGACCATTAAGGAAACATGTTAAATATAAAAATAATAAGAACAACCAACAAAAATCACTGAATTTCAGTCTCCTGATTTTTTGACATTGGAGAAACAAATTCCATCCCTGCATCTTTTGGTATACAAAATTTCTTCATTTTTAGTAAAATTTTAAAGATATAAAGAGCGCTCTGTAAGCCTCATGTTAAAAAAATTTCAAAATTTATCTTGAGTGGAGGATTATTGTATCTTATGTAACTATGTATATCTATATCTATAGAATCTATATTAATACATTTTTCTTTTATATCTATGTATACTAAACCCCTAACGGGAGGATTGTGCCTGATATTCATATGATGAAGACATAATCTTTCAATCAGTTTAATTGAGGTCTGGAGCTGGCATGTCAGTTAACTGCTAGTAGTCTGTTGTTATTTATGTATTATTGTCATTTTGTTTATTTTCTTTTGTTACATCTTCTGACATCGGACTCGGACTTCTCTTTAACTGACTTTTAATGTGCGTATTGTTATGCGTTTACTTTTCTACATTGGCTAGAGGTATGGGGAGGTTGAGATCTCATAAACATGTTTAACCCGCCGCATTTTTGCGCCTGTCCCAAGTCAGGAGCCTCTGGCCTTTGTTAGTCTTGTATTATTTTACTTTTAGTTTCTTGTGTATAATTTGGAGTTTAGTATGACGTCCATTATCACTGAACTAGTATATATATTTGTTTAGGGACCAGCTTAAGGACGCCTCCGGTGCGGAATTTCTCGCTGTATTGAAGACCTATTGGTGACCTTCTGTTGTTGTCTGTTCTGTGGTCGGGTTGTTGTCTCTTTGACACATTCCCCATTTCCATTCTCAATTTTATTACATGATTATTCTTCAATTTTTTCCAGATTTTAAGGAAATGATAGAGGTGACAGAACAAAATAAACAAAATAGACAATCTACACAGAGTACTTCATCATTAACAAAACGATTATCTGCTCCAGATTTAGATAATATGTCTCCATTCATTAAATCATCTATGAAAGATAAAAGCTTCGACAAAAAGGATAAATCTTGGTTCAAAACAGTCGGAAAGAAAGCGTTTATTAAGAAAATTGGAGGTTTCTTTCCAAGGAATGCTAGTACTTCAAATATGGAATTGTAAGCATGACTTTTATCTTAAAATTAAGTTAAGTTATGGAAGTTAAAGGTATACATTCAGACATTATGATAGATTCTTATACGAATTTATCTTGAGAATCAATGAAACAACAAAGATATCATTTTAAGCATGAAAAAACAGCTTTACTAAAGTAACAGCAAAATGATGCAATCAAAGAAAATTATTTTAGTTTGAAGATGCTGCAATCTTGCCATGGGTAAAATATATTTTCAATACATAATATAGTTTGAATGCATGATATGAAACGAGAAAGGTCGAATAAACTAGTGAGCAATTGAAGATGCAGGAGCAAAAATGGCTTCTGAGAAAGTTACTTAAGATACAAGAGAAAAATGCTGAGAAAGTTGTTATAGAAACCTTAGCAAAAACCTTCTATGGAATATGATTTTACTAATGCAACTTATTCAATTTAAGAATTTATATAGTGTTAAAATATGCTTTAGTTGTGTTTTATATCGTAATTTATTCTTATTTTTTTTTCACAGTGAAAACATGAACAAATCTGACGAGAGTTTATACTCGGCATCAATTCACAATACATCCAAAAGCTCATCATCATCATTGACCGTTCAGATGCCTAATCATCTAAGTGCCAGTAATCCTGATTTGTCGTTACTTAGTGTGGACGATCCAAAACCAGAGTATCCTGACCATGTTGTTAAAGTCTTCAGGGCCGATCAGTCTTTCAAATATTTACCAATACGCAAGGTATGAAATTAAGTGTAATGTGTATATGCTGTTGAGAGCTAGGCTAATCTGTATGTCCTGACCATAGAGATTTACTACGCAAATGACAATGAGACAGAAATCCAATGATATATTTTATCAGAAAGTATTCAGTGGGCACAGTTTGATGTCTAATGATAGGCAGGTGCCAATCATATATATTCAGATTTTTAAATGGGTGTAAAAAGGATTAGTTGTAAAACAGTTTTAGTAAAGCCAAATGAATATTGAGTGTAAAAATTCTCAAAGTAAGATAGTATTATACAGTCAATGAACCCTCATTTTAAAGTAAGATAGTATTATACAGTCAATGAACCCTCATTTTAAAGTAAGATAGTATTATACAGTCAATGAACCCTCATTTTAAAGTAAGATAGTATTATACAGTCAATGAACCCTCATTTTAAAGTAAGATAGTATTATACAGTCAATGAACCCTCATTTTTGTTCAGTGTCTAGTTAGGTTCAAATTTAAAATGTTTGAATTTTGAAAATTTGAAATAAATCTGCATAAACTAGCTCTATGTTGATCTATTTAGTTTAAAGCAGGTATTCTTTTCATATTCCTTCAACATTGTCTCATTCACAATCAGACATCCTTTCTATATTCCTTCAACATGGTCACATTCTCAATTATGTTGGAAAATGACCAGCAAACTATATCTATACTATGATCTATTTTCTGCAGTGTGAAATAGTATTAAATTTATTGTTTGATCGAATTTCACCAAGTCTAAAGGGCCATGTGAGCTAGTACCAGCACAGCAACCATTCTTTCAATGTCTGTAAACCTTTTGCATTTTCCTCTTCTCTAAAAGGACTTGTCCAAATTTAGCCAAACATGGAAGGAATAAACATGTAAAAACCTTTTCATATTCATACTCGTTTAGTTTTAACTATGAAAAACAATTTCAGTTAGTTCAGTATGACTTATTGTTTACAAAGAAGTATTAGATACAGAAGAAAAAAGAAAATAAAGCACAAACCAAATCAAATCAACATGTAGCAGTATTTTAGCTACAATTAAATACATGGTTTATAAGTTCCCTATGAAAGGCTTTTTACAGTGAACAAGATTTTTTTCACAATTTCGGGAGTTAAAAAGGGGGTGTATATTATTCATGAATGCCTAGTATACACAGTCAACTACGGTAGTTAGATTATACTCTATATTTTTGTTTAAAGGACGTTACAGCAAGAGAAGTGGTAATGTTAGCTTTACAAGAATTTGGTGTTACAGATCCTAGCAGGTAGTATTATATTACCATACAACTCAGTAATCAGGTTTAATTTTGGGCATAAATTCTAATTTAATCATTTGTCAAATACCAAGCTAGAAAGTTTCCCTTTTGGTAGAATATTTGTACAAAATACTAATAATGTGGACATTTTCAGGATTTTTATTTAACCAATTGTTTTTATTAAAAAAACAACAGGTAGTTAAACTTGGTAAATTTTACTAAATTTTTCAAATATGATGCAAATTTAACTTCTCACTCCTAGTTTACAGCTGAATTATTTTATTTTAGAATGTTTATATAATATGCACCTATGAGGGTGTTAGCACAATTGTGTATATCATTTTACATCCAAGATATCGTGCTTAATGAAAATGGATAGATTTCACATTTAATGAGGGGTCTCTCAGAAATTTGATCTTATTTTATGGTAAAGATAGAAATAAAAGGATGTGGTATCATTGCCAATGAGACAAATATCCACCAAAGACCAAATGACATAGAAGTTATCAAAAACATTATCAAATGCTTCTGATATAAATTTATTATTGTTGATGATTTTTAATTTCAGTAACTTTGCTCTATGTGAAGTGACTGTAGAAAACGAGAGTCTGATTAAACAGAAACGTTTACCAGATCAAATGTGTAATTTACCTGATCGTCAAAATCTAAATGGCAGGTAAGTGAAGGCCAAAATTAGACACGATGTCATATGTAGCTTATCCTATCAGCTGAAAGTCTTGGTAGAAGGGTTTCCCTTTTTCTCCATTTTATATAAAAATTTCAATGTAGACCTCATAACAGGGATGTTCTCCTGTATATGATTGTTAAGTTATATTTGAATTAGGACAAAGCCTTGAAAATAATGAATGTAAAAGTTATTTGAAGTTAATATGAAATTGCCAGAATTTTGACATTATATTTAGTGTCTACAGTGAAGAACATCCTTGCTTTCCTTTTTGCAGAATATATCTTCAGCCAAGAAAACATATTTTCTCTTCATATATACCCGTCTATTTCTTCCTCAGAAATGAGTCAATATTTCTCGAAAGCCATCTGCAGTTAGATAGCAACTATATATTTAGCTTCAATAGAATTACACTTCCTGACATATTATAAGTCATTCACAAATTTTCCTTATTGAAGACAGAATGTCACTGACTAATGTCCCATGTTAAAAAAGTTTGGGGATGATACATAGAGGGCAATCCCAAACCACAAATCAAAGGACAAACAACACCATGGCTAAAAGACAAAAAAGACAAACTGACAAACAACAATCCACAAAACATTACACACTTCAAATAGTTTGAATAGCCTTAATATTTAAGGATCATTTTTCATATTGGTAAACACTTTCAATTGTTTTAATGTTTTAAATATTTTTAAAGTTTTTCATATTTATTTCAAATATTTGAATTAATTGCATGCCACAGTTTATATATAAATTGATACAGCACCTTAAAGATAAATTATGCACTTTTTCAATTAAATACTGATATGGGGGTTGAGAGTTAGTTTCGGAAATGTCTGTTACATATATTAGACAAGAGATTTCAATGTATTTCCCAGTTAATATGACTTACTATAAATTCTTTTAGTCCGTTGAACATAATATCAGAAAAAGTAAGAATAAAGTCATAATCTTTAACATTTGAACTAAATAAATGAAATTTTGAACATTTCTTGATTGTTTTATGTCATTGGGTTGCTGTCTCATTGACACATACCAAACCTCTTCCTTTGTTCATATTGGACAGTGAATCACAGAATTATGGACATTCAATGTCATTTGAAAATAAATAGCAGAAAAAATTTCAGTAAGTAAATTTATGTTCAAAAGTTTTAGTAGTAAGTCCACAGATATTTTCTGGGAAATATAGTCTTGATAGAGTGTAACGACTTTTCCAGTTGAAACATTGAACTCGATTCTTCCATTTTATTAACGTATATATTGAGTTACAAGCAGGTGCTGTTACATTAAGGTATACTCCTGGAACTCAGCCTGAGTTTGTGCTTATTTGGGTTGAAAGGTGTTCACAGCATGCACATTTTTTCATTGATCACTATTCAGACATTTCTACATTACTTGTTTTGGGGTAATTTTCTGGGAAATACTGAGTGAATTTTGGAAACTTAATGTTGCACATTTTGGCGTTGGTTGAACAGTGCAAATAAATTTGTTAGATTTTTTTTTTAGAAAACTTTTTAATTGAGATGGTATGTTTATATCATTGAATCATCAGATTTAAATTTGTCTACTGCCACATTCAAAATTGATTGATTATAAGTTGGTAAATGTCAACAGGCAATTATAACAAAATTTATAACAGGGCTTAGGTCAGTATTGTCCATTAAAAATCTGCTGTCAAACGAAAAATATTTTAAACCAGTTTAGCATAAGATGTAGCCATGTTTGTTTAATCAATTAAGTAGGAGTATTTAGGAATGAAGTAGCATTCTTGTTTTTATTGCAATCAATTAGCATCCATTGTTGTCTTCTGTTGTCTATTAACTTTTTCCTATTTTCGCCTTTTTCTCTGAAGCCACACAACCAATTTTAACCAAACTAGACAGGAATATTAAATGCATTTAAAGTCTTCTACACATTACCGTCATTAGGTTTTGATCCAATAAAAGGCAATCTTTACTTTGATCAGATAATTTTCAATTTTGATTTGATGGCAAACAAGGTGTCAATGTTAGTACATAGTAACCAATGATATTCTATTGCAAATCATATTTTCATGGTCTCTTATAACAACGGTTCATAATAAATCTTGATTTTGATTAAAAGTTCTGCAAATCTCTTGATTTGATTTCATTTGGATTAAAAAAAATACCTGTGTAGGCATTCTTTGATTATGGTGGACCAGTATTTAAAAATATTTCTTATGGAAATTACTGTATTGGCAATTGACTCTCTATAAGCAATTATCATGTTAAATGTGTGTCAAGGATAAAACATGGTAACTATAATCAGACAATAATTACCGTTCAAATGTATTAGGAAATCACATTAGATGTCTTTTTCTAGAATTCTTTGGCCAATTTAAGCCAAACTTGGTAGGAAACTGTATGCAACATTCTATATAGGAATACTGTTGAATGAAAAACAAAGCCCTCCAAGAAAAAATTTGTTGGGAGTTATCTTCCCTTGTGCAATTAAGGGGTAAATTTGCCAGGGGGAGCGATTCAGGTTTCTAGGAGCTCTAGTTTAAGAATGCTATGAACGGTTTAAGTTTTTTGTGTAAAGTTTTTAGATCTTTAGACATTCTGTTCTTAGTTTTAAGGGCTGCATACAATGCATAGCTTTTATATATCTGCATATTATATTAATTAATTATATATATTGGTGTGATTAACTATTTTGTTTATTAATATCATGCATGTGCATTAACTTCCTGTATGTATCAAAAATATATATTAATCTGCTTGATGAGTAAGTTACTAACATTTAACAAAGTTTTACATATTTAGTAAGTGTATTTTGGATTGCACTAAGTAGAGATTTCCTGTGAATAAATCACGGAAGATTTCATATTCATGATTATTGTATAAGGTTCATCACGTGTTCATACACATTTCTGTTCCAGTTTTATATTGGGCATTTGTCCAAAGATGATCATATGTTTAACAATTTGTACTATTTTAATAAGGGCATGATAATACTAGATTCTATATTAATCCATACTTTAAATAAACAAATAAGTGTGCTGGCAACATTTTTATTTTATGTTTTAAAAATTAGAAATATTCTAGAAATGAACTTTAAGGAAGTGAACATAATTCCGTTTAAATTCTATAATGCAAAGATCTCCAATATTTTTAGTGAATAAAATAGCTGCATTTGAAATAACCAGTTTATAAGGGGAGACAATTTTACTCACATTGGCTGAGCCTTGAAAAATGCCACTGACTCAGGTGTAGAAACCTTGTTAAAGCAGAACTATTTATGTGGGATTAGCTCAGAATGAGTGAATTATATCTCTGTTAATTTTTTATGAAAAACTTTTGTTTTGTGACAAGCAAATTAGAATTGAACAAGAAAATTGGTTTTCTCATAAATGTTTTGTAAACATCAGCATTCAAACAATTGATTTAGAATGTCTTACCTGCTTACCAAATAAAAAAACTGTATTTTCTTATTTATTTTTAGACATAAGATGGAAATCGGGCAGGTTTTTTATTGGGTCCTTTTATTTTTGATATCCCACAATTATGGAGAAGACAATTGAGAATAGGTGACCTGGTATAAAGTTTAAATCTCTGCCTTCAATTGTTAAACTTCCTTTAACGGAAAACATCACTTGAGGTTCGAAACTTTTTAAGCTTGGATGAAATTATTTTCAATATACAATAGATTTATTAAATAAGTAGGAATTTTCTTGATATTTTGAAAATTTTTCACACTTGTAAATTTGTGAGAAAAATTCTAAGTTAATTGTCTGTTGTTATTTTTAATATTAGAAGCCACTCATAAATGACTAGCTTCTCAGGAAAGAAATACTTTAAAGGAAAATTTTAGTAACAAAATTTGTATACTATTCTTTCAAATTGTTGTTATATTATTTTGAATAATAAAGATAATGGTGGATATTTTCAAAATGATGAAATATTTTATCTGCAAATGAATTTTCAGATTATTGTTTTAACACATACCAAATATTGATTTTCCTAATATTTGTTAAAGATCAGATTAATATTATAAAATTAACTTTTAATATTTCCTAAGGTCAAAGGTCTTTGTCCAATTGTATATGATAGTGACATCAGACCTAAGTTTGAAAGTTGGTTTTCTTTCTTTAGATTATTTTCTTCTTTTTTAACAGATATTGTCATATATATCCTGTCAAATTATTTCAACAAAAAAAAAAAATTTAAAATTCACAAAATTTGTTATCATATTTTTAGAAAATCGAAAGAATGTTCAAATGTTTAAATAATGGAATACATCCTATGAAGGAATAATTCCCATGAAATGGAACAGTTCTGATATGTCATATACAATTTATCTAACACATCATCATGTTTTAACATTGCATTTAAGTGTCTGTGTGTTTGTGTGTGTGTGTGTGTGTGTCAGGCATGGAGTTTCCAGGGGTTAATATTGTGTTTTTGTTTCTGATCACTCACCCAGGCGCACTGTTCCATGTGTACTCAGGTATTACTTAAAGAATAATTTGAACACGGAGACACTGGTACCCGATGAGCTGAGGTCAGAATTGATCAGAGAGGCACAGATAAGTCTACTACAGCTGAACACAACAGAAGTGGCATCACAGCTGACGTTGGAAGATTTCAAAGTGTTCAAGGATATAGAACCAACCGAGTATATTGATGACCTGTTCAAGCTCAATGCAAAATATGGAACCCCAAGCTTAAACAAGTTTTCAGAGGTACAAAGCAGTTTTGTTTTTATATTCTATCAAATTTTAGGTTTCTTCCAAATTTGATTGGTAAATATGAAAAGGGAGGCAATGCTTTGTAGAATTATAGATTATCAGTTGTTTTTCAAAAGAGAGAGTAGGCAACAGCCCTGACGTGAGATGTAGCCAAGAAACATCCTTGAGTTTGAAAGACCATTGATAATCTGTTTATCGCTGATTTACTAGGCAACGTGAATGACGTAGGCTCATGACGACATATATTCTCTTTCTCATCTCATGACTTGAGAAAAAGTACACTGTTGCTAATGGGCCTAAGGTACTAGAGATAATTTTCTATCTCAAGTGAGTAGCATGATATGAAGAATTATGATAAAAAAAGATCAAAGGAAAAATACACAAAATCCTGATAAATAAAGGTATCATACCTATGAAATCACAATCATTGAGAATTAATATCTGGTCATATGAGTACAAACCTTTCATTTGAACTGCATTTACATTTTTAGAGAGCATATCTTATTCAACTAAAAAACACACTTTTTTTTAGATATCCAGATTTGGATATGTTACTTTTGTATTAAAATCCTAGGTTATTTTAAGAACAGATGATCGAAAAATCTGAGATAAAAGAGAGGCAAAAGATACAAAAGGGACATTCAAACTCCTAAGTAGAAAATAAACTGACAACGTCATGGCTAAAAAGAAAAGACCAACAGACAAACAACAGTACACAAAACACAACATAGAAAACTAAAGAATGAGCAACATAAACCCCACCAAAAACTGGGGTGATCTCAGGTGCTCAGAAGGGTAAGCAGATTAAATTCAAAAGTGTGACCTGAAAAAATCATATCAGTTGTCAGGTATGTTTTAGGGCTTATTGGCTCTTTAAATTCCCTAATAATTAAAAAATATAAATGAAACATGCTTTTTAAGTCAATAGAGACGTCAATGGCATTAACACTAGATTCCAATTTTAATTTTATGAATGAACTGCCCCGGTTATTGGGGTCATTTGGCCAACAATGTGTTATAGGACATTGTGACGTAAAGATATATTCTTTGTGACATCAAATTTTCCTGGCACAAGCACCAATTGGAAGTTCATGTATTGTCAAAATAAAAATCGACAAATCACAAAATCTGGTAAATTATGTCTTAAAAAGTTTAATGTGGAATGTAATAATAACCTCAATATTGTTTATTTCAGTTGGTGAACCGAGAGATGTTTTGGGTGATATCAGAAGTCTGTGGAGAATTGAATCTAGTCAAGAGAATGAAACTCATCAAACATTTTATTAAAATGGCTCGTCATTGTAAAGATTGTAAAAACTTTAATTCTTTGTTCGCTATCATAAGTGGATTAAGTCATAGCTGTGTGGACAGGCTACGCAATACCTGGGAGAAATTGCCAAATAAATATGCCAAAACATACAACGTAAGTATGATGTTATCAATACAAGGACATGGTTGAAGTTTGTGTAACAGTGATGTTAGATATTGCCTGACCAGTTAAAAAAAAGGAGGCAGGGCAGGTTTTCTCTCTGTTTGCTTGTGTTTAGTTATATCCTTGTAACTAGGAGGTTACATGTCAAAATATTCAGAATCTGCATATTAGTATACTATTAATTTATTTTTGCGGTTACTAATTTTCATGGATACTTGACTTCATGATTTTGAAAAAATTCTGCATACACGCCTATTGGAGATTTGAATTCAAATCACAAATATCCTTAGTTGATCATGTTCAAAATATGATAAATGTAATTTACTTGACATGCCAACAGTGACTACGTTTCCCGACTAGCATTTAACATTCATCAATGTCTCATCGTCTCACCAAAATATGTCTGTAGTCTGTGTATTTGGCATCAGTGAATTCCATGAATTTTATGAACAATTGCGACATTGTTGATAAAACTCATTATTTTGAGTTAAATTTGTACCTATGAACTCAAATTTATTTATTTCAATACAAAGCGGGAAACTTGCTCGTAAAAGTAACATCTGGAAATGTGTCGTGGAAAGAAAAGACTAAAAAAAAAAAAAAAAAAAAAACATATCAAAAAATTTGAAGCAGGGATTCAGACAAGCAAGCTATTAATTTGGTGTGTCCTCGTTAGCTGAAAAGTGTTTTTGAAATTTGCAAAATATAAATTCAACTGGATTTTAAAAATTTTACTTTATTTTATGTTTATCTCTTTGCAGGATTTACGAGACTTAATGGATCCCTCCAGGAACATGTCTAAATACAGGAATCTCATGAATAATGAAAACGTTCAACCTCCAATGGTAAGTTAGAGTTTTAGAATTGAAACCCATTTGATTGATCAGTTAACTCTTTTCTTAATATGAATAAAAGGAGGTGTAGGGTATATATCATTGAGACAGCAGACCAATGGTGCAGAAAAAAAAGTTTAAAAAAATTTGTTACAGTAAGTAAAATATATGTGTTTTGGTTAAAAAGAAATGCTTCAGAAAGCAGTGACTATATATATAGTTCCAAATGCAAGAAATGTCCCCAAAGATGAGTTATTAGTATGCCAGTCATGTGACTGTGTCGGCATCAACAATGTTGCAGGTGTTACAACAGAGCTGAAAGTGGTGTTCAACCACCAATTAATCAATAAATCATCTGGTTATGCATAATGTAGCAACCATTTTTTTGTTCCTTTGATGTTCCACTATTTACTTGTGGAAAACTATATTATTGAGCAAAACATTACAGTACATCTTGTTTAGAAATGTTGCTTTGGATAAACTTTCTGTTTTATATATTTCAGCTGCCTTTTTTCCCCATTGCAAAGAAAGATTTGACATTTATACATCTAGGAAATGATTCCTATGTAGATGGTTTAGTCAACTTTGAAAAGTTCCGTTTAATAGCAAGAGAAACAAGACATATATGCAACATGGCTTCTGCAAAATATGTAAGTTTAACTTAGTTCTTTACGTGGATACTACCAAGCAAAAGTATAGTATGATAATCCTGAGGGTCCTCCTAATAACCATATGGATGCCTCTGGGAGATATTGGCTATTGACAGTCGTGGTGATCAAGCTCACAAATAATACTTGAAAGAAATTCTATTCCATTACAACTAACTTCATTATTTCAAAACTTTTCAGTAAAGACAGAAACAATTCTGTTTAAAAATATGATGATTTCCTGTCATTTGATAAACAGATTGAATCCCGTTAATAAATCCAGAATTTAGTATTAACTGGAAACTTTGGTATTTATTTTGTCTTCAAAATGGAAAGAAGCGTTGACGATTCCTGAGAAATATACAGTTTTTAGTTATTAAAATCATTTCAGTTTTAGACTCTTACATTCCATAAATTGTTCTTGAACACTTGTAGAAAAATGGTAAGAAACTTGAAGAAGTAAATGCGATGAATCCAGTCGATACAAGTTCTTGAATGCCATGCATCTTGTGTGAATGATTTCAACAGTTTGAAAAAAAGACCTGAACTTTCATGTCATCTCAAAATTACCGAAATTGTGTGAAATAATTTCCCTATCCTTGCTATTATGTTCATATTTCACTTTGTATTGATATTAGTGTTAAAGGTATAAGAATTACATATACAGATATAGTTCATTGACATAACTAAAATAGGACAAAGAGGATTACAGGCCACATGTTACATAATTTTCTTTAAATTACACAAATATATAAGGTAAAAAAATACAAGTGAAGAATGATGATCATTCATGTTATGAACATAAATATAGAAATATAAGTACAAACTTGTTGTGAGAAATTTTTTTATCAGTAAAATATATTTGAATTATTTTGTTTTGCATCAGGATGTGAGTACAATGTTCTTGGGTACACCCAGCCATGATGAAAGTACCTGGATCTCTGGTATAGCCACTATGAAGAGAATGAGGGCACGGCGTGGTTCTACATTACCTAATGCAAAAAAGATGTATGAGGAAAATGAGATGAAACGACGTGTGAAGTCATATCTATGTAATCTAAAAGTGATAGACAATGAAGAAAAACTTATGGAAATGTCTCATCAGTGTGAAATTCCTGGTAGGGGAAATAATTTACCACTCAGAATCTAACGCATTCTGGGTAATTCTTTCAAAATCAGAGCAAAAACTTGTGATTGGTTGACAACATCCAATGCAATGGATATTCAACCATTGTATAATTTCAAATTTGGTATATGAACAAACAAATTACCCACAATTATACTGTAGATTCTGTAATAGATAACTTTATAAGAAATTTTTGCAAGGTTTTTATTAATTCGAATAATGTGACTGGGTGGATATCACAATATTAAGAACTTTATAACTAATAATTAATCTGGCATTTGTGTTCTTTCTACAAATATTGCAATGATAAATGCATGCAATAATTTCTGAATTTACATTAGACTTAAACTTGAGCATGACGTACAGTATAGATAGATGTTTATTGTTCAAGACTGTTGAGTTTCCAATGTCTAGGGGTTTTGGATCTCTTTTGATTGCTATACCGAAACAAAGCATTACACACATGTACAAAACTCTAGTTACAAATGAACCACTTCTGAACTTCATAAAATCAACAAAAGACAAAATTTGATGCAGGTTCAATGACAGTGTAAACAGGGACACAGAACATATTTTTCAAAATATTCAATTTGAATATACAAAATTATTGAAAATAATCTTGATTTGGTAGGACTCTGTCAAATGAAAGATGTCTGCTCAACCAAGTTTCTCTGCTTTACAAATTTTCTATTTGGTATACTTTTTTTTTATGCCCCCGCCGTAGCGGTGGGGGCATTAAGTTTTACCCTTGTCCGTCTGTACGTACGTACGTCCCAAAATTGGTTTCCGTTCTCTAACTTGAGTTTGCCTGAACCAAATGTTATGAAACTTATACACAATGCTTATTACCACAAAACACAGATCAAGTTTGAATTTTGGTGGTGTCACTTTAACCGTTCTAGAGTTATGCCCCTTTATAAATGGAAAAATTGCAAAATTTTTAGTTTCCGTTCTCTAACTTAAGTTTGCCTCAACCAAATGTTATGAAACATATACACAATGCTTATTACCACAAAACACAGATCAAGTTTGAATTTTGGAGGTGTCACTTTAACCGTTCTAGAGTTATGCCCCTTTATAAATGGAAAAATTGCAAATTTTTTATTTTCTTCTAAATATCAAGTATTTTTTAAAATTGGAGTTATCTTCCTTTGTCCATGATTATAGTTGAATCAACTATAATCAATGCTTTATACAGTGCAATGTTTAATTTTGACTTCCACTGATAAAACACAGATCAAGTTGAATTTGGGTAGTGTCACTTTAACCATTATTGAGTTATGCCCCTTTATAAATCGAAAGATTGCAAAATTTTTAGTTTCCATTCTGTAACTTAAGATTGCCCAACCAAACATTATGAAACCTATACACAATATTCATTACTACAAAACTAAGATCAAGTACAAATTTTTTGTTTCCTTTCTCTAACTTTAGTTTGTCTTAACCAAATGTTATAAAACTTATACACAACCGTTCTAGAATTATGCGTGTTTACAAATAGAAAAATTGCTGAATTTTTAGTTTCTGTTCTCTACTTAAGTTAGCCTCAACCAAATGTTATGAGACTTACACACAATGTTATTACCACAAAACTCAGATCAAGTTCAAAATTGGGTAGCGTCACTTTTACCGTTCTTCAGTTATGTCCCTTTATAACTAAATGATATGCAAGGGGGGGCATCACCTATGTCCACATGTGGACACTATCCACATTTATTTTTTAAACATTTGAAAACACATGATTTCCCAGGGAAATAACACCAGATTTCGCTTATGAGAGTGAAAATGTATAAAAAATGTTCTGAATTGCAAACTAGATCAGTACAATAATAGAAAAGTTTTTGAGTAATTTGGGATCTGCATTGCTAAAATTTTATTTCTTCTACAGTAAAGAAAGATCACACATTACATGCATTAAGCAGCAGTGTTTCAACACCAAATTTAACTGAAGAAAAGAAAGTTATAGTCCCAAGTGGTCCCAGATTTGGTAAGTAGAAATACAGTATAAAATGTCATGTAGACTTCGTAAGAAATGAACAAATTGTCTTGAGACAGTGAAATCAGCCAATTTGAAAGAGCCTTTATATTTGGGAAATACTTTGCATTGCTGCTATCTGTTAAACATCAAAATTTTCAGAAATTTCAACCTATTAATTTTAGTTGAGCCTGTGACATTTGTTTTGCGAAAGCAAGACATAGCTATCCTAGATTCCGTTGGCGTTTCAATATTTAGGTTCAGTCTGTGGTTATATTTTTTTTTAGACATCAATAACTTTGTCAAGCCTTCATGGAATTTTATGAAATTTGGACAGAGGCTTGTTTATGACCAGAAGACAGTATCCAGAGCAAATTTTAAAACTAATTATTTTCATTTTCCATATTTTTCTGATAAGTGGACTTATTTTTACAGTAAACATTCAGTTTCAGTCTGAGGTGAAAGTTTTTCGGTCATCAATAACTTTGTCAAACCTTCATGGAATTTTATGAAATTTGGACAGAAGCTTTTTAATGCCCAAAAGACATTATCCAGAGCACAATTTTAAAAATGTTTATTTTCATTTTTCCATATTTTGCTGATAAATGGACTTTGTTTTTTTTTACAGCTAACAAGTAGATACAGTCTGGGGTTAAAGTTTGTTATGAATCAATTACTTTGTCCAATCTTCATAGAATTTTATGAAACTTTGGCAGAAGCTTTTTTATAAATAAGAGATAATGTCTAAAGCAAACTTTTGAAAATATAATTTTTTTTATTTTCAATATTTTTCTGATCCATGGACAGGTTTTTACAGTTAACATTTTACTGACAGTCTGAGATTACATTTTTTTGACTTTAATAGTAAATTTGTAAACCTTCTTTGATTGTTATGAAACTTGGACAGAAGCTAATCTTCAAGACCAAAAACCGCATCTAAACAAAAAGTTTGAATTTTTTTTTGAATTCTGTATTTTACTGATAAATGGACTCACTTTTTAAGTCAACATTACACTTTTAATTTGACAGAAGCAACCGCAGGTGAGACACAGGGTTTCGTGGAACCTTTTACTAAATTTCATTAGTAATATCTTCTGCAGATAAATAAAAGTTTCTCTCTAGTTGTACTTGGTATTTCATTGATAAACATTGCTTATATATTTAATTATGTATGTTCTTTGTATATTGACCTTCAGCATGATAATTGATCAGTCATCATTTTCTGTTTACTTTGCCTGTTATTAAAGCTTCTTTTCTGTCATGACAAAATTTTGTATTGCTGTTTTTTTAATATATCTTTTATTTATTCTTTTGTTTCCCCAGACTTAGAAATCTTTCAATTTATCAAAATAAAATGTTTCCCGTTTCAAAAGCTGCCATCTTTATTTCTCTGAGCCCATTCAGTTGTGGGCATTGTGATTTTGTTTTCCTGGAAAAATCACCCATGTTTGTTTAGCTATTTGAAATATAATCATTCAAAAAGAAATGGGGGCTAAATACCTAATTAAAAAGATAGGGATAATTTGAGCTCATAGATATATTCTTGAAAATGCATCTCAACTTATTATATTTATTAAAACCCTATAAAGACTTAAATTTTCATGAGGCCTTATATTAATATTCTATACATAGAATAATTTCTGAGCTATTGAATGATTTCTTATTTCCTCGTAACTAATATTGCATGTGACTTTTGCTTAATTAGGTGCTGAGTCTCCCGAAGCCATACGAAAACTCATGGGTTTGTCTGATAAAGTCCGACCCCACACATCTAAGCATACACATCATCATCCCCCAACCAATCTCACTAGTCCAATGTCAAATCGACGGCAGCAACATTCACCGAGGCACACTCGACCAGTTCATCTTACTCCTGAGAGTTCATCTGTGATATCTCTGAGCCATATCAGCTCAAGACACAAACCTGTTCGGACTGGTAAGAACTTACAAAATTTCAGAATATGTTTTTTTTTTTTTGACATGAGGAGAGTATTCTAACTGTAAGGTGGTTTAGCTTGAAATTATTTACATTTTCTTGATGAAAATGATTAGTTAAAACCTCTAACCATTTTTTAGGTTTTTTTTACAGCATGCATTTCTTTCTTGTTTTGTTTATGCTTGAATGACTATTTGTAATATTTCTCTGCATGGAGAAGTTAATTAAGGTGACTTTTTGTTTATATACTTTCAAACGAATGTTTATTATTTTATAAGTGTTTTGTCTCGTTTAAGATGAATGTTATGAATTAAGACATAGGTGTTGGTATTAATACTGGATTTTTGCTTGCCTTGTTAGCAACATATTGGATGTGCCATCAGCAGATCAAAAAGGAAAAAAGGGTTACCTATTTTTTGTAATCATAACTAAATTTCTATACATAAAGTAATTTTTCCTACTGTTTTCAAACCAGGTCCTTGAAATTTCACAGATAGATTGAACACAAAATGAATTGTGCACCTGCTATTATGGAGTTTGGGCATTTTTTTCCTGTTTTCCAGACTTGGGAACAAAGTCATTTTTCAGCAGAATTTACAAAAGACAGTACCTAGCTTGTGTAATCTTCTATTATGGAACCATTTGAGGAATTTTTAATCATTTTTCCTCAGTCAAAGAAATTTATTACATTGTATCTACAAAAATAAAGAGTATATGAGTATTTGGCATTTGTGTAAAGCTTGACTTTTGTGAATTGTAATGAATTTTTTTATAGGTTCCCTGGGTTCAACCGAATCTGCAAGTCCGACAGGAAGTAGCCATAGTTGTCCTCCCACATACGAGAGTGATTCTGGGCGGAACAGTTACGACTCCCAAAGCGTACATTCGGCAGGATCAGGAGGAACTACATCTCCTCATCATAGATTTGTACACCCTCCTCAGACAGGTATGAATCAAGTCCAGAAGTAATTGGAAATTGTAATTTACAGTAATTTCAGGAAGTTTTAAGGGTGCATTCATTGGATATACTTATCAACCATTGATGTTTCCTCTTCACAGTATTTTTTTTGTATATGTCTGTTTTAAGTCAATTTATATCGTAAAAAGACTAATAATCTTAATGCTCTTGAAATATTAGTCTTTCTATGAAGATTGGTAAATGTACCTTATAATTTACTGAATAAAAATATTTATTTTGAAACCGTGAGATAAGAAATGGAAAATCGAAAAAGATATGTGCAATGTAGTATTGTGAAAAGAATTCAGTGCTGAAAGATATTTCCTATGAATGTAATTTCAAAAATTTGATTTGAATACCAGTAAACTTTATAAATATTTCTGATTTTTTTATTTTTGAAATGTTGATCTATGCATCTTTCAAGAAATTTGGAATGTTTATATCCAAAAGAAAATAATTCATCAGATTTAATTGAAAGGAGAAATTATGTATATAGTGAAATTTGAACAATTGAAAACAGAATTGATTACAAAAACGTACAAATTATTGAAGTCAGGAACGAATTAATGGTAAATGTCTTCTATTCTCTCATCATACATTTGGCCTTATATTTGATAAAGTATGAAGGTTGTCTCCCTTGAGTCACTACAAGACATGATACTTGTTTTTTCAGCAATTTCCAATTTGTTCATTTAATTGAATATAGTACACTACAGGTCAGGTGGATTTTCCCAGCCATTCATAGTCGGAATGGGGGTGGGCAAAGCTTCTACCGTGTTCAACTGTCCACCTTGTGAACTGGACATGCTGTTTATTGTGCAATTTATTATTTAAATTATTAGTTCAATTCATGGAGATAAGCAGAAAAGTGTTTAAATTCATCATTTCTAAAAAAACAAGATGTATAGTTAAGTGGACATATAGGATTAACTTCTCACTGTGGATGGGTGGACAAAGTACTATCCACACGAACTGTAGTGTAAATCCCTTGTATGTATATTGACCCTTACTTGTAGTATTGTACCCGCTTCTGTTATTCTCTGATGCTGTATATATATATATATGCAGGTTGATATTGCTTTGGTTCAGGGTTATTTTGCATCTATACTTTATGCATTTGCAAACATTGCCAAAATTTGCTAGTAGCTGCTTTTTCAGGCACTTGGCTATATTTTATTTCTATACTTTTACAACTTGTTATTGAGCATAATTACGGTGATAAAAAAAAGATTTTGGTAGTTTTCACTTGAACATATTGGTAGGAATTTAGGGTTCAAATTTAACGGTTTTAACAAAGCTATTATGAGTAAAAAAATTTGGGGTAATTTAAACAAAACTTTTATCTGTGAAATATAGAAATTGATCTTGGGATTTGAATTGAGAGGGGTATACATTAGGGTCAGTTTATTTCAGGAAATATCAAATGTCATCAGATGTCAAATTTATCAGTGCAAGACTGGAAGAGATATGACACTATTCAAACTTCTGATATTATCCTGATGTTTAGGGATACAGTTGAATTAAGACGCTAAAGCCCTGATATAAGTCTGATCAAATGAGAATTTTTAACATTCCTTTGTGACAATTACAAATGAAATTTTCATCGTAGGCAATAATTTATCATTCTGTTCATTCTGGAACAGCAATTATTCACAAGGAATTATTTAGTTTGGAAATAGCAAAAATCATGACATAAAGTGAACCTGCATCTTATGAGAAAAAAGTTATGTAATTATTAAATTTTACTTCATATTAATGATTTACAATATTTTTATATTTTGGCTCAAACTTTTTGGACTCTAGCATAACTGATGAAAGTTTAACACCAGTGTTGTGCTCAAGGAAATCCTTTCATATGTTTTTTTACAGATTAAACTCTGGGTTATAGGTATTTCTTTATCCATGATTTATATAGTAACTGCAATTGAGTATAAATTGTTGTTTATCTCCTGTGTATGTGTATCTCTTGTATTGTACGACATTGTTGTATCTTCCAGCGACATCTCAATCTCAACAACAGTCTCCACCTGTAGCACAGCCACAGGTGCGGCCACCGCTGCCGCCATACCATGTGGTTATGCAAAACTCGCCAGGTGAGAAATCATTCTCATCCATTTACCCACCATTGTTGTGATGGCATGTGTCAGTTCATATCATTATTAATTTGCTCGTAAGATGAAAAGTTTCAAGCTGACAACATTCTGAAGTTTCTTTAGTGTATTCAGTGATTAGTAGATTTTGTTATTATGTAAAAGATCCTTACTCACTGTCTTGAAATGAACTTGGAGTAGATTCTAAATCAACAAATTGATTAAATGTAATGGTGGATGGCAATATTTGCTGTACGTTTCAGATCAATCTACCCCATTTTGTTTACATGTATCTGTTAAATTTTTTAAAATTGATATACCTACAGTAGATCTTAAATCGTTCCTTTGATTGTAAATGGTGTAGATTTCAGTTTATTATTTGGATCTTTATTAATGGGGATACTCTTCTTGATCAATCATGAAATTAATATGAATCAATTTACAGTTAAATCTGTATATAAAGGTCATCCTCAGGATCAGAGAAAACTGACCTTACAAAAAGGTGACCTTTGAACTGAGGTTCAAATCACATAAGTATTACTTATACAGGAAGAGAAGAAGGTATCCTGCTAAGACTGGTTTTTGCTTAATAGAGGAAGTATAGTAGATAGGATCTTGTTATACAGTCAATAACAAGACAATGGTAGACAACATTTAATCAACGCTGGTTGCTCTAAAATCTACTCCAAACATTCAGAACAGAATATATCTGTCTAAATATTAGATGGTTTGTTGAAGCAAGATTAATTGGAACATGACTTCTAGTAACAATGGTATATATTTTTGCTGAAACATTGCAATTTTCTTTGGGCTGTCTTTTACATTTTTTAATAGATTTTTTTTTGTACTATTAAAAGATTTAAAGCAGTCAATTATTTTAGGAATGAATTGCAGTTATAGAAAATATTTCAAAGAAAGATGAGTGACAACTTGAAGCTTTTCATTTTAGTGTGCTATAGCATGTAGCTGTTTTGGTTTTCATTTTGTTGGCATGGCATAACACACCCTGGCAATAACTCATAAACTCATTCATTTTCAATATATAGATTTTTTCGTCATATAATTTAGCTTAAATACTATTATTGTTTTGCATAATTTTACATTATTTATTATTGAGTGAATATTTTGAGATTATTCTACAAGTTTCAGGAAATAAAAATGTTCTGGGGCTTAGAAAACATCCTGACTGTTGTCATAGTAGAAAAAATATGAAATGTAGATTTAGAAATCACAAATATGAGAAATTGTGGACATAAGTTTCTCTCTCTCTTACTTTAAATATTTATACAATTTGATCAAATGAAGTGTAAATCCACAGATTTAAAAAAATGATTTCTAGAGAAGTTGTGAATATTTGACGTCTTGTTATTTATAAGGTATTTATATTGAATTATGGGATGGGTAATTGCCAGCTGAATGGAATGGGGAACACGTTAGTGGAATGTATGCATTGCATGGTAATCCCAAATGCTAGTTTGTCACTACCTAATCAATATACTTTACCGTTGATCAGTTCAAATTACATTCTGAATTTTTTGTCACTTTTTAAGACTAATCAAGGGTATTTCTTTGGTAAAATTAAAATGACATCCTCTGGAAAAGTAGAAATTTTTGTTGAGGTTTTAACTTGGTTTATTTTAACAATAAAAAGAAAACTCCAACAAAAAATAATAAATAAAGAAAATCACTTCCTTAAACCAGGAAAATATATCCCATATCTATTTTACATTATTAAAGCCACAAAATTTTAACCCAAATAAATGTTTCTGTAATATGTAAATAGATTATATTTGTCTTGAACAGTAAATCCTTGAAATAAAAATTCCAAATATTGAGACAAAAATTTAGAATGTAATTTGTCATGCATTGATTTCACTTTGTTTTATTTTGATATTTCATTTTATTTTGCCTGTAGATGTATGAAATATTTTTCTTCTGTCTCTTTTCTGAATTCTATTGTTTTGCTATTTTGTTGAATAAAAAAAGAAAAGAAGAAGACTTGCATTTTACCATAAAAGATCAAATTTTATGATAAATATGAATTGTATATTTAGGTCATTCGTCATTTAATAATATTAATGCACTAATTTTACTGTAGTTAGATTAAAAAAAATTAGATCTGAATAAGAAATTGGAAATTTGATAAAATTCTAAAATGCCAGTACAGTGTTGCAGTTTTGTTGAAATTTGCAACATTATTCTATTAAGACTTTTACATTTAGTATTTTAATTCAAAACAATGGAAATTAAATATAATTTGACTTATGAAAATGGTAAATGAATGGAATGGCCTAAATGTGCAAGACTTATACTAGATATTTGAATGTTGGGTGATTATTAACTTGCTATTATTAAGTCCTGTCCCTTTTTCTGCCTTCTCAACAGCATATAGCAACTATATACACCAAACGTACACTAATGTACGGCGACCTCCTTTGCCTGACTACCATTCTGCAACTCAAATGGCTCAGCTTGCCCGCAAGAAGCAATTGTACAAGAATGATCGGGCCCGATCGCATGATGGGGGCATGGGATACTACAACGGGTCAGCTAAATACAGCCGAGCACCAGAGGGTAGGTGTTATGTTGCTTATGTCATCAAGAAAAACAAGGAATAAGTCTTATGCAACTTTGAATACAGAAATTTAATGGGTATCACTTATTCAGTGAAAAATTTCTTTATTATTAAACCAAAACAAAATACATACAGCTTTGAATTCTAAATTATTGTTGGACATGTTAAGGTTTTTATTTATAGGAGATTGAACAAATGGAAAGGAAACTGTAGGAAAATGCATTTGTAGATCTAAAGCATGACTTTATCCTGACCATACTGCTGTGTATATACACTCATGTATAGAGCTAGAAATCCTGTATCATTGTATACTCATTGATATAAAAGTCACCAAACAGATTTTATTTTCATCCATTATGTATCATCAGAAAAAATGAGTAAAATGCTACCTAACTAAATAAATGGACCTTTATTAAAGTTCTTTTTATTAGATTCTGTCATGTGTATGGCACATATTTGAATGATCACTGATGGCAGGTAGTGTGGGGAAATCTGGTACTTAGATAATAAATGAAAGTGTTTGGTCTTTAATAAGAATATTTTGGAAGATATTTACAATGATCTGATTTCTAGTTAGAGAAACATGAATTAAGGCAATTCAGCCTTCTTTTACCAAGTTTTATTTGTCAAATAGACAATTCTTGGGGTCGTCTCAAGGGGCAAACGAATGGGAGAAATTTATTAAATTTAAGAGAAATAGGGGGTAGATCAATTGCTAACGTCTCTTAACAAATACTATCAGCAGTAGATCAGGATTTCAGTTAATACATTTTATCATCAGTTTGTTTTTTCCCTGTTTTAACCTTGATTATTTTATTAACTTTCCGTTTGCATAATTTTGTTTCTATTTGAGATGGTGACTGGGACGTTAGTTACATTAGTTAACAATAGAATACAGTTTGTTATTTTTCGAATGTTCATGCTATGCACACTGTTACAAAATTTTAGCAGTAGACCTACGTGTTATAGATGAAAAATCTATTGGCATATTAAAAGTTCACAAAGCACTTGTTATTTTATACTGTAATAAAGACATATAATACAAGAGATTGACAACTAGACCAAATCTCATGATATCACATGATTTCATTGAAAATTACTAATTAAAATTATATTTTGTAAAATCACAAAAAGTATGAATATTACCTGCAATATCAAGATATAATTTATAATTCCCTATTTATAACTTTATATTTGTGTAAAACTATTTCCCGATTTATAACATCATATTTGTACTATCAAAAAAACAAAAAAGAAGTTTCAGCTATAGCTACACTAATCCTCTTTCTGTGACTTCCTTGAATTTTCAATATCTTGATGTCAATTTTTTACTTGCATCATTTCTTTATGTATTATACATGTTGCGTATTATACATAACTGCGTATTATTCACTGCCAAATACAGTAATCTTTATTTAAAAAGGTATAATTTTCAAACTTTTTCAACCATATTTGGAAAAATTAAAAGAGAAGTAATAAGTCTGTTTGAGAAAAAGAAATTTGAAAAATAATGGGAGAGCAGTATGATATTTGAGTAGATTATATTGCCATTGAAAGGAGTTGCCAATCTGGTGCATTATATGTCTACTGTTCACCAGTATGATATTTGAGTAGATTATATTGCCATTGAAAGGAGTTGCCAATCTAGTGTATTATATGTCTCTGCTGGTCTGAAGATTTTTTTATAAGCCCGTTTCCGGGACGTATTGTGGTATGCTGTTTCCATCTGTCAGTCCATCTGTCGTCAACATGTCGGACAATAACTCAAAAATGCTTCAACCAATTTTCACAAAACTTAGGTGACTGTTTTATATCTATTAAAATAAGCTCCCTTTATTTTTTTTTTTAATTTCTGATATGACACTGAGGAGTTCTGCAACTTTAATCGTTGAAAAAGCTCTTTATTTGAATTATTAAATGTTTTTATTGTTTGTAAAGAAAAAGAAAAAGTGAAAATGATTAAATAAAATCGCTTGAAATTCTTTTTTACATACCAGTAATCAATCAGTCATAATTTAATGGTAAATTAAAAAAAAAATTACTCTAGGATTCTTGGAGAGTGAATTATGTTGGATTGTTCTATTTGCTATAAAATATGCATTCACATTCAAGAACTTGAATAAAAGGAGATGTAGGGTATATGACAAGGAGACAACAACCCTTTGTGACATATCCAACCACTTGCAACCAGGCTGGCATCTTTGTTGAACTAAGCATTGATCTTTATTCTTTAACACTCCATTTTAATAAAGTTCTGCTTTTGATCTGGTCAGGGAATGAACACAGGACTCATTTCACTTGAGACAAGCAAATATGAAAAAGTACCACCAAGGTAAAACTTCAAAAAGGTTTTCTAATGACCATCTCTCAAAATAAAAAAAAGAATAAAATCTGAAAAAATAAATGACAAAGAAAAAGATAAAAATGCACACATTTCAGTCAGAATATTGGGTGCCAGCTTGTAGAAGATTACTGCAGTGAACCACAGTCAACGTACAAAAAGTGTTTTAAAATTTACGGAACAGTCTTCATGTGGGTAAAACATCATATTGAGGAGGGAAAAGACAAAAGAGATAAACATTATTCCTTATTTTTACAGATCACGATGAAGAAGAACAAGTATCAGCTGTATGAACATTAATATTAATGGTGCAATTCCTCATTTAAATCTGTGATAGTCCTGCTTGGTTCCTTGTCATCAAGGGGACACAACTATGAGATGTCAGCTTGATTGATCATAATCAAGGGGAGGCAACTCTAAAAAGATGTTATCCAAGTATTATTATGTGTGAATCTCAAGGAAAATAAACAAATCTCAATTGAGAGTTAAATGAATGTGACAATAATTATTATTAGATGAATAACAGATATGTGGAGATTAGAGTATAATATATTTTATCTTAGAAAATGGGAGATAGAGTTTTAGAATGATTGTGCTGTTAACCATTGAACCTTAGTGCTACTATTGACAACACTGGAGTGCCATGATTTGTTTCATGTGACATTGAGATTTTATTAGTTATTCTTTCATATATATTTGTTAGAATGATCCCTCTCAGTGAGATACACCATTCTCACTTTTGTTTGCAAGATCATGTTTTTTATGAGCTTCCAATTAGTTATTTTATGCCAAAGACACAAAACCCTCGTATTTATGTTCACAGTGTTGTTTTCTTAACACATGGAGATCCTTGTGTTTGTTAGCTGTTTAGTATGTGTCCAGTTGGGGAACAGTTGATAAGAGTGTGTGTAAGACATATGAGTGTGTTTAAGACATGTAAGTGTGTGTAAGACATATGAGTGTGTGAAAGACATATGAGTGTGTGAAAGACATACATGTATGAGTGTGTGTAAGACTGTTATTAGTAGGGATAAAAAGTAGTACTTCTTAATTGTAAAGAAAGAGCTTTATAATGGGAAAAATTGTTGATTTGTAAAATTATGGGAAAAGGAGCAATATTTATGTCATCTGTACCACGCTATGTTGAATTTATATAAAAATATCAGGATGTTAGTACAGAATTTATTATACAATTATTATATTTGGGATTTTATGATTTCATCGGCAAATGTTAGAAGCAACATACAATCTATAATATATTCGGGGTAAACTTTTTACATTGGATGCTGCCTTGTATTTCCATTCATTCAGTAGACCGTGAATTTAACATTATGACAATGACGTCAGTGAACTTTACTGTATGCATCCAAATGTCAACTTAACATGGTTAAATATTTAACATATTCTATATTCTGTCTACTTGTATTTACCAGTAGTTTTGAAATGGTCGAGTTACATTTAGTTGATTATTATAATCTGGTCTGAAATCAGGCAAATGTACTTGTATGATCAAGTTATAAAAGCAATTCTAAAAGTCTGTCATACTGAATCCAAAAGAAGTTGGTGGGGGGGATCCAAATACAGTATTTGATGTCTTATACTTTTGTACTATTATTAGTTAGGCATTTTCACTTTTGTTAAGGCAATTTATGTCAAAGTATGCCACGTTTTAAACATAAATGTCATCTCTGAAACATGCAGGTGGGGAAGATTTCCTGGATAGGATTACCACTGGATGTTAAGCAACCAATAATCAATCAATCCTGGATAGGAACTTTGTTTTAACATTTAGTACAAATTAAATCTTCTATTAATGGTTTGACTAAATGTTTGTCTCTTAGCCTATTAATGGTTGGACTAAATGTTTGTCTCTTAGCCTATTAATGGTTGGACTAAATGTTTGTCTCTTAGCCTATTAATGGTTTGACTAAATGTTTGTCTCTTATTCTATTAATGGTTGGACTAAATGTTTGTCTCTTATTCTATTAATGGTTGGACTAAATGTTTGTCTCTTAGCCTATTAATGGTTGGACTAAATGTTTGTCTCTTTGCCTATAGTTTTATGATCATTTCTTATTTAATTAAACAATACACTAATCAAGAAAACAACACACAACTGTAATCCAGAACAGATTTTTTTATTTTTTTGTTTTTTATTTGGAAGAATGTGTTTTGTGATGATTTGAATGAATGTTACAATCAAGATAAAAGACTATTTAACAGAATGTGTAATTGGTAGGCAGCAGAAGTAAAATGTATGTACCTTATGTGTAAATACTGTGTTCTCCCCAGGCAGTGAATGTGCTGCAATTTCCAGGGACACTGCATTTAACCAGTGTTATCTTTTTAGACTGTAAACAAACTAATTTTCGTGAGTGGAAAAATGAGGTAATATCAATCGTCACAAATATTAGAATTCCCTCATATATTTATAGCAGGATAATGTGAAAATTGAGAAAATAAATTGTTGGGTAGTTGAATAGAAAGGACTAAATTAGAAGTTCAATATCAGTGAAGGAATCATTATTTTTTCAGTTTTGCGTTTCCTGCACTTACCTGTTTGCTTTCTGTTCTCTTATCTACTGGTTCTAGTTGTGAAATGTGTTCAGGGGGACCAGTTTAATAAAAAGATGTTGAAATAACCTCCTTGCCAGAAAGATTCAAATTTATTTTAAGTTTCTTACTTGATAGAATTTTTTAAAGATGCAGAAACTTTGGACTTTCATTGGTTTGTGAGTGCATTGTTTACACATCAATAACCTCTACAAAAAATGATCCTATAATACTATATTAAATGAAACTTTAGCTGATACAAACTTCTATTATGTTTGTAAAACAGTAATTTATATTTATCTTTTTTAATATAGTTAAAATAAACAATATCTCATCAAAGACATAGGATAATGTTGTGACATAAAAGTTAAATCAGTCGAATATTGCATGCTTATTACAGCACTAAAAAAAGATCCTGAGATCCTGGGGAGAACACTGAATTATATATATATATGCAAACAAAAAGTTTGTATGCCATTAACCCCTCAGATATATTAACTTAATACTATATGAAGAACTAACCCCTATATATATATATAGATATAAAGTATTGATGTTATTATAAAACAGTTTGTTTTACTTTGACCCTTCGAGTGAAACAAATACAGAGAAAAAATGGTCATATATGTTAAGAATTTGTTCCAAAAATATAGGTTGAAAAAAAGATATACAAATTTTGCAACATTCCCAAATAAACTTAATGTCAAATTTATGTATAATTCACAGATATACTCATTTAACAGTTCAGCCAAAATTTAAGCAAACTATTTTTTATAATGATTCTCTGATCATTGAATTTTTGTCGGTTAATAAAGATATGGTAGAATTATGGTAACTATGATTTTTTTGTTCTTTGATTGCAAAATTGAATTCGTTTTGTTAATGAAAAAATAAATAATTATTAGTTTTCTTTGGATAAAGAAAAAGTTAATTGAAATATTGTTAAATGGAAAATTTTAAAATTTACTAATTGTTATATCTCATTTTGCATATTCATTATTTAAAACTTATTATTCTTCTTAAAAAAAATTTATTTAATTAACTTAAAAATTATTTCTTTTATTTCTTCTTAAAATATCAAAGTTTTTCATTTTTGGATAAAAACAAATTAAGTTTTTTTGATAAAAACTTAACTTAACTTAAGAATCTTTGTTAATTAATCGAGTAAGTTTATAATTAGGAAATTTTAATTAATTTAATGAATATGAAAATTAATTAAATTTAAATTATCATTAAACTTTAAATTTTAGCTTTAAAAGTTTCATTCGTTATTGAATCTACTAATTTATCTTTTAATGTTCATATTTTAAATTCTTTTCTGTTATTAATTTATTTTCTGACTCATTTTATAACATTTTTGAAAATTTGCAAATGGATACAATTGCATCATGATTTAATTTTAAAGTTATTAAAATAATAATTACGCTTCTGAATTTCAGTTATTTAACTCATTGAAATTGGAGTTCATCTTTTAAGTTTAGACTTGTATTGATTTTACGTTAATGGTTATATCATTTTAAAGTTTTTTTACAAAATGGTTCAATCCATTTATTCAAATGAAGTAAAATGTAAATCTGCAAAACACTATTTTTTTTCCTAACCCATATTTTTACTTTTATTATTTTAATTATTAATTTATATATAAAATCAAGTCTATTGACTTCATTTCATTTTACGCAATGAAGTAATTAGCTACTTGTTATAGACTTGTATAACTATGATACAAGATGAATATAATGGATAATTGTAGTTTTTAACAATTTTTATTATTACAAGTTTAAATATTTATTTATTTATTATAATTATTAATCGCTATTTGATTAACTATGTTACTTTATTACTTTACTTACTTTACTTACTTTACTATTTTTCTAATTACTTAATTATTATTCTTGACTTACAATAGTGTCTAATTGATTGATTACTTGCATTGTCAGAACTAAGTCTATCATAGCTTGATATAATCAAACTAAGTAATCAGATTCTATTATGACTATTTATATGAAAGAATTAGAATTACGTTCGAAATTATTATTGTTTGAACTAAATTGTATGTGATCTAATTTAAGACTATTTACTATTTAAACTTTTCTTAAAGCAATAATTTATACTTAATATTAAAAACTTTAACTTATATATTAATACATAAATACTGTAATCTTATACTAAATGAATTTCAGTGCTTTTAAATTCTATTTAAGTTAGAGAAACATGAACTCTGATAGCTGCAAGTCATGATTACTAGAACTTTGAAAGATTGATTACGATATAATTAATATTGAACTTTTGAAGTAATCAAGTATTTGAATTAATATGTATATTCTATAATGTAAACTTTTATTATGAAACTTTCAATTGCTTATGTACCTTTAATTAGACTTATTGAATACTTATTGCATTGTATAATTCAACCTTTTAGTTGTTGTTGAAAACGTATTCAGTGCATGCTTGATCAGTCTATTAGTATTCGTAGACTTATTTACGTTCCATGACATTGTTCTTAGTTTAGACAGCTTTTCATTCTGATTATTAAATATTTTAGTCTCAATGTAACATGTTTACACTGTGATTACAGTCAGACTATGTGGCTCAAAGATGATTTCATCTTAGATACTTAAGCTTGAATAGATTGATGAATTGACTACAGATTATTTATTCTTAGCAATCAGATTATTAATATATATGATGAATCATTCATATGTTCATAGATAGACTCGATAGTCGTTATTGAAACTGATGATGTTAATGATTTCTACATGTTATTATACTAGTATTATTAATATTATTCAAACAATGTTCAATATTTATCATTGCTATTAGATTTTACAATTGAACGTTTAGTTTTACGTTAAGTTTATCATAGATTAATTGTATTTGATTACATCTTATTGTATTTTCTTAACTAGTTTATTTATCTATTCTTATTACTTAATCTTTATTATACATCTTATACTAATTGTTCTATGATCTAGCACTATTGTAGCAGTTTGATATGCAAGCTCTTGTATAGTTTAGCATGCTAGATATAGCGGAAAGCTGATTAATTCAATTAATTTTGTTAGTGTTTTTTTTCTGAAATAAGTTATATTAGTTTCATTTTGGAATTATTTATTATGACATGTTCTAACTATGTTACATTTGTGTAACTTATTTATATTTGACTTACTTAACTATTTAGCATTACTTTTAATTACTTTACTTCAATTTTAATTAAACTTAATTGATTAATTGCTGATATCAACAAACTTAGAAACAGTACTGTCTTATATCATAATGAATAATAAGATACTTAATCTTTTAGAAAGTAATAGAAAAAATTCTGTTGAATTTATATGATAATAAAATCTTAATCAATTTCTACTTTACATATAATTTATTTACTTTATTCATTAATGATCTAATTCTTATATTTCATTGAATAAAGCTTAAGCTTTATCTGCTTATAATCTGACTCTGTAATAAATTACATCTTTCTAATACTTGTTCTTCTTTACGATCTAATACATTAATCATGTTGAAATTACTTTTTATTACGTGATAGTGAAAACATTTAACGTTCGTACTGTTGCTTCATGAAATTAGACAATTGATCAATTATAACTTATATTTTTAATTGATACGTAGATACTTTTAATGGACTGATTCAAATTAAGAATCCTGTTGGGATATTAAGAATTATGTACATTCAAATTTTATCATTATACTTGATAGTCTAAAGAGCTATTAAAGTTACGTATTACATGGTCATACTAATCTCATTGATCTGATGTTGTAAGATCGTAGTTTTTTCGAATTAATTAGAATTATTGATAACTAGATGTTATATTTTCTATTACATATTAATTTAAACCTATTGTACTTTTATACCTGTTGTACGACATTTAAGTAGGAACTTGACACTTTAAATGGATCGTAAGATCTTGAATCTGATCGTTTCAAAAGTCTTGTAATTTTAGTTTAAGTACCTATTTTATATTTGATTGTAAATTTAGCTTCGTAATTTTCTAGTTTAGACTAGTTTTCAATCATTTTATATTGTATGTTGTATGAATCATTTAAGTGACTTAAAGTTAATAAAGTGATCAGCTCATTATTCGAATTGAAATCGATGCTTCAGTTATAGATTAGTGTCGATATTTGCAGAAATAGCTTAATCGTGTTGTTCATTATTTACTTTATATTCCAATGTTATTAACTCTATTTACTTCAATTACTAATCATATCGTGAGCATTACGTCTTCATTTTCTACTAATAACTTGAATTATTGAAGTAAAATTCTAAAGACTTTAGTCAATGCTTAAAGCGAAATAAGTCTTCATTACTCATATGAACTATTTATTGTATTGTAATAGATTTATTTAATCAGAAAATGATTACTATATTGTAATTTTTAATTTATTTTATTTACTTAAATTTATTTAACATTTGACTTTACTTTATTTAAATTCTACTAAATTTACTCTTGAATATTAATTGCTTTATTGCTTTTACTTATTAGATTGATCTGATTAATTGATGCCTGATATCTTAATATCTTTGCTAAGCCATAGCGTATCTCATTGATTCATGAAAGCTTTATCATTTCTATAGCATGATAGCATTATGACTTGTAAATTTGAAGAATTAGATAAGTTGAACTCATATTGTTGAATTCATCAATTTAATGGTACTAAATTTTTGTATGAACATTCAAAAGACTATTCATTACTTACTTTATTTGAAAAATAAATATTATTATCTTTACTTTTAACTTAAAATTTATTGAAAATAACTACTCTTTATCTTTATACATAACTATGCAAAAGTCTTTCATCTACTTGATGTACAAGCGTTAATGCTAAAGCTCTGATTCATGATCAAATACTAAGAAAACTACTGAAGCAATGATTAATATGTTTTTATTTACTGAAGATTTTAATTGATAAAGTTATATGTTAAATATTAAAAGTCAGATTGATAGATTTTTATTGAACTACAGTTTTAATAGCTTATTGATCTTAAGTTCTGTGTAATCTACACGTCAATTGACGTTCTATCTCAATCTTTTTACTTTTCGCAAAGTTAATTCTACTTATTCTTGTATTAGCTTTTCAGTCTTATACTTTTACTTAGTTCTTGTACATATTACATTACACATTCTCTTTTATTTCTAGTTGGATAACATTTGCATTGAAACTTGATGATATATCTGAATCTAGTGCTGAAGATTAGATATACTTTTTAACTTAGCTACTGTTTTATGAAGGTTATGATTCAAATTTATGTTTGAAAGCTTATGTGAATCATTTTATTATTATGTTCAAATCATATGCATGTTAATAATAACTGTTTATTTTTCACAAGTATTTAATTACGACTAAGTTGATAAATAATCTAATCTTGAATTGAGTCAAATGACACTCTCAATGTTTTAGTAAATTACAATTAAGTCTTTCTAATTTTAATATACTAATATTAATTAATGTACACTTAAACTTTTTATTTATTTCAATTTACTTTACCTTATTTACAGTTTACATATACTAACTGTTAATTGACTAATTATACTTAGTTCTAACTTGACTTGATAGCTTAGTTCTTTCTAAGCTTTTACAAGTTTACAAACTGATTATTGAATTTTTGACTTTTATGTATTTCAAAATTTTATTCGATTGTCTTACTAATATATTTATCTAGTTAACTTATTTACTTACTGTTATTTGTCTAACGTACATCATATTTATTAACATTTACTTACTTTACTATTATTATTCGTAGGACTGAAATTGTTAATAGTTGACTTGATTTGCTATTGACTAATGCTTAAGTTTACATAACTAAATCATTATATCTGAGTACTATTCATTTTCTAGAAAACATTAAATTATTTCTTTTTAATGTAATGAATTAAAGATATTCTGATGAATATACTTAATGTTACTCATATTGAAAACTAAATTTGCATAGTATCATTTGATGAAATATCAACTTAAATTGACATCTAGGAATCATAAACATTATTATATAATTATACTTTTATATTATGATTCTCTTAAGCTTCATTTGACAATTAATTAAAAGAATCTCTTGTTATTACTTTATAACTAAAACAAATTAATCGCTTAACTTTGTGTCTACAATAGTTTAATTAGACTTATATCTGATCTGATTCTCTTAGTAATTCTGAATCTATTTATTGGATATTTACTCTTTATTCTATACTTGGATTCAGACTTACACTATTTACATAATGTAATTTACATATTTTGAAGTTTATTATCAAGCTTTACACGCTGTAGTCGTAAAGCTGATTTCAGCTTCATTGTTGCTTTCAATTTCAGAATCTTGATTTAAAACTTTTTGATTCAGTATCTGATTTTATCTAATACTTGTAATAATGTTTGACTTACTATACTTATATTTTCAATAGATTCTTGTTACTTGAATGTTCAAGCATACAAAATCAAATCGTTTTACATTTGACAGATTTAAAAGAATTCTGTCTTGATTTATAATGAAAAATCGTAAATTGTGCAAATGAACTTAATTGTTCGTTTGTTGCACAATGGTTAATTACATTTTTATTATATTTGATAATTTAAGTTAAGTTTATAAGTAAAAACTATTTTAACATATTTGTGTAACATTCAAACGTCTTTTGAATTGACAATGTATAAACTTCGTATCCGTTAAGTCAATTACTCTTTTTGATTCTATTCTATTTTTACAATAGCTTTTAGACTTCACTTACTTTTTTCTCAGTGTATTCTAGTACTTATTTTATAAGCCTTCTACTGTATTACAATTTCTGAAGGATATCGAGCTCTAAATTGTTCAGCAGCTTTCATATAATTTAATTTGAATATATGGTAGATTTGCGACAGTGATCATCTTATATTTATTTGCCTTATTTGGGACTATCAGATTTTTGATTTACTGTTTATTATTTACTTATATTTACTTACATCTTGTTTAACATGTTTACAAATTTGCATGATCAATACGTAATTATACTCCAAAATTGATACTATGTTTGTTCAAAAGATTATTAATCTATGATAAAATCAAACTAATCATTTGTATTAGAAAACAACATTGCGTTAAAGAAACTGTTCAATATTATTATAATTAATAATAAATTAAACGTTCAATATTGAAAATTAATTACTGAGTTATGAAACTATTTAAAATTATTATATTATTCTAAACTCTTATATTTGCACTGAGACTACATTTATGTACTTAACTGTCAAAAGTACTAATTTGTTTAAGTTATTCAAATCATTCTACTAAGAAGTCTTTTATGTCTTATTAATCAAGATAAAGTCATTATATCTGAACTATTTACTTATAATAATCACATAAACTCTGAAGTTTATTTAGCATATTATAGAACTTGTAATTAATTTTACTACTTTTCTGAATTACTTTGAATTATAGGACGCTCAATATAAACCTTTATTAAATGTAACATGTTATTGACTACTAATATGTAACATCTTAAGTATCTTCAACAGTCTGACAGTCTGTCTTTCATGATTTAATTGAGATAACATATTCAAGCTAATTCCATGTGTCATTCACCTATTTACTCGAGCAATTGTTAATTAGTTCATCTTTCTTAACTATCATTATATCGATTAAACTATTACTTAATTATGTATGATATTTTATGATTCACTTAATTTATTGGCATTAAGACATCTCTTATCTTACGTCTTATATGTACTTCAATACAATATCTGCATTTTCGAAGTTCTTATTACTTTCATTTACGTTGAACTTGCAATGAGTAATCTGATTCATTTTAGCTTATTTATGATGTAACATGTTCTTGAACAGTTTCTGTAAGATTGAGTAATCATTAATTCATTAATGTGCTTGAAGTAAAAGTACTCATATTTGCAACAACACTAATTGCTAATCTAGAACACTCATTTTAGTTCTAAAGATTTGATCGTCAAATTTAATATTATTTCTTAAATATCACTAATGTCTATTCTGTTCATTATTCATAACATTATTATTATTTACTATCTTAATTGACAGTGTACATTATATACATTATTGAACGTTAATTGATTATGCGATAGAAAAGCCTTATGGATTAAATGTAACATCATATGATATATTTATCTTAATGAAATTATATATTGAAGCTAACATTTCTTTTCAGTGTGCTACTTCTATAAGTCATTTGTTCTTATGATTATTTATCTTCATACTTTACTGACTTTTTACATTATTATATTTTTACTACTAAATTATTTACTTGATTTAACTCAAAGCTTTTAAGCTTCTACTTATTATTTTACTGATAACTTGACAGTCTCTAATTGCTAAGCTATTTCTTAAGTGTTGCGAATTAATGATAATATTAACGAAGTGTATTTTTAATAATAGATGACTCAATGTTAATTACTTGTTTACAATTGAAATACCAGATACTTGTCATTGACACTTAAGTCTAACTTTTAGAAAGATTAAGTTTCTAGTTAACTGAGCAAATCTATACTAAATAACTAGATAATTTTAGTTACATTACAAAATTCTTATTGAAATAATCTCTTTTCTTATAACATTTAATTACATTTAATAAACTTCATTTACTTATAATTAAAAAACTCTAATCTACTTATTTACATATAAAATACTTAACTTAAACTGTTCAATTTCTGTTATATTATTATACTTATATACTTTACATGTATTACTTACTTTAATGTATAAATTAGCTATTATTATATTATTGCAATTAATGAAGCTCTGACTCTGAATGTGTGGAACTTGATTAATGAAACTTCGTGATATGGTACTCTTGATTAAAGACGCTTAGTATCTTCATTAAAGATTTCTGAGTTCAGGTTACTTTAACACTGTTACTCGTATATTGTATCTGAACTCTCTTTTCCTGACATACTCAAACTTTTCCATACTTCCTTAAAATATTTGATTCTTGAATTACAATAATTCTGATTACTTGAATTCGTAAAGTCTAACTATGCAAGCTCTTCTTATTTTCTAGATTAACAAATTTTCATTATTCTTAAGTTTGATTATATGGATGAGAAATTCGAATTACTGTTCTACGATTATTGATTACAGAATTGTATGAATCATTTATAATTAGTACGATTTTTAATTAAAGGTTTCAAAGATGTTGTCAATAACAATCAACTTAATGTTTATAATGCCTTAATTCGACTTAAATGTTATGTCTAAATGACTCTTAATTTTCGATGTACTGATATCATGTTTCTTCTTTATCTAACTGACTTCATTTTTCTACGTTCTATAATACATTAATCTAGCTTATTATTCTACCTTTCTACTGATCTTATAGTCAGTACTGATAGCTTAATGTAAAATTGTAGATTTCAGAGCATTATTGTTAATATTAAAAACTAATTTGAATTTTTCAGTATTCTTTTAGCAATTTGAATTATATAGTTTTAATTAATTCATATTTATTTTTTACTAGTTACGTTATATTATTTACTTTATTTACTTTACTTTACGATGCTTATTTACTTTATTACTGATATTACTATTTATTATTCTAAATTAACATGTTTTTCATTTACTTATACTAATACTATTGATTAAACTTTTGATCTCATGATAGAAATGAACAGTTAATAAAGTTATCATGTTTGAATGTTATTTATAAACGACATTATTCTGAAGCATTTTCACTGAATATTTAATAATTGATTGATGTAATTACTGAATAGCTTGAACATTGTTATTGCTTACTTTAACAGTTATCATTTATTACTTGACTTAAAATCTAAATCTATTGTATGATATAAAAAAAGAAACTTGATAACTTTTTGTTAAAATAAGAATTATTTATTAATTGAACTTTCAAATCTGATATTCTACTATTTCATCTTAACGAAATAAACATATTAATTAACTTTATTTATTTGAATCAAGACTTACTGATTTATTTGATTATATATGAATAACTTTATTAACTACTTCTATAAGTACCAATTATCTTATGATGAATAATTGATTAATGGCTGTAAGTGATATACTATTAATCTAATAATCAAAAGTTCTTGTTCTTAAAAGATAACTAATTCTACTCTTATTGAAATGATTGAATCAGATGTTACTTTACAGTTCTTGTTAATTTATTGAATGACTGTTTATAACTTTTTCATGCATTTACAGAATTATCTAATTAACTTCCTTACGTAATTCTATAATCTTTTAACTTCAGACTTATAAATTGTGTAAAGCCTTTGAGTCTAATTGGTTAAACTACATTTTTATCTGCGTAATGTCTTAGAAGTTTAATTTATTGCTAAATGTTGATATCAGCTCTAATGTCTATTATGTTATTGATAGACTGTTCCATTTGACAATTCATCTTGAATTACTAGACTATTTAGATTCACAACGATTTTCATATTAGATTGTCTGAGAACAGTAAGTCTATCTAATTTGATATGTTTCTAACTTTTTTTCCAGTTGAGTCAATATCTCTTATTATTCTATTGACTTTATTCTAATAGTTCAGATGTCAAATCATTACTTTTTTGCATTACTTGCTCGTACATCTATATTATTCTACATACATGTATTGATTTGCATTCAAAAGCTTTATGAATCTATTGATATGCGATATACATCTAACTCTAATTGCAGTTTTACCATTATATAGTTCTTACATTCTTGAATTCAGATTAGAATTCATAGAAATTTCTATAGACTTTAATTTAAGCTTTATCAGAAATATTAAATTTACTTTATTTTAGTTTTAATATCATTATTTTCATATTTACTTTATTACTTACTTTCTTATTTACTTATATTTGCTTTACATTACTTACTTTACTACTCTTTATTTACTTTACTTTATTATTCAACTTTACAATTACTTTATTCTGTATTACTGATAAATTGATGGATTACATTAGTATGATTTGAAACTTATATTGACTCCGAATGATTTTATTAGTATATTTGTTAATGCGAAGACGTTAATGTTTATATTTGATAAACCTTATGTATTATGAATAAATTGTTAAATTAGTTCTTTAAAATCTAAATCTTTAACAGTCAGCATGAAATCATAAATATTTGTTATTCTAAGATAATTTTATTTTATTTATAACTCATAATACTTTCATAATTAAAATACTCAAATTTTCTTATATACTTTATTTTACATTAAAAATTTCTTATTCTTTATTTCATTGAAAATAAAAGAAACCTGAAATTGTTTCATTAAATAAACTTTGAATAAGTTGATGCTGAAGCTGTTAATAATCTACATTAAGCGTTTATGTGAATTTATATGAAAACTTTGTAATTTGATAATGTATCTTAGAAATCTTTATTAGATTAATTGATTCTAATTATTTGTTAATTTTCAGCTTTACGAATACAATTTTCTCGCATTTTCAAGTTGCTACTCAAATTCTTATTGTTCTGAACTTCGAAGTCTATTTTCCTTTTACTATACATTTTACAAAGCTCACTAGATTCATTCTTGCTATTGACTCAACCTAAGAACAGATTTATCTATCTTAGGTTCTTGAAGATCATGGCATCGACAGTTAGTTCTATTCAGATACTTTAGTTTATGATACTTTTCATTATAGACATAAGTTATGTTAGAGTTGATTACTTTGTAAGTCAACTAGTTAAACTTTTTATTAAAATGTTGTAAATGATGCTCATTATTGACGTTTTTACATGAACGAATTATTTATGCTTATATTCGAGTTTCATTTCACTTGACAAATTGAACTTATTGTAATTGCAATCCCTAGCTGTTATTGTATTGTTAATCAGATTCTATGACATATTTACAGTGAATTAGCATGAAACGTTTTGGTCATTTTACAGTCAATTACAGTTTAATTATCTATGAATAAACTTGTAAGTTTAACAGTACAAATATATGTTGAAACTTATTTTATTTACATCAATATTATTTATTTATTTCCTTTAATTGTTTATTTATTAAATTTACTTTATTTTATTTTCTATTATTTCAAATTACTAATTGCGTTTTATTTAGCAAAAGCAACTGATGCTTGATTCGATTAGATTGAAAAAATTAAGTCAGAATTAAATGATTTTGTTTTACAATTAAGCAATTATTATTTCATGTTTAATTATTATCATTAGAAAATAATTTCCTTGACTTCAAAAGTATTAATTCTTAAAAAAATATAATAATTTACTTTAATGAAAAAAAAACAAATACTTTATTTTAAATGAAAAAAGAATTTAATCTGTTATTATAAAATACTTTACTTTTTAATTGATAGTAACTTGATATTTTAACTTTGGAACTTTCTAATTTACTTACAATTCAACTTGAATAAGTTTCTAAAAAACTTAATGTGATTACATATAATGGAATACTTTGTTTAATTTGGATACGGTTTCCAAGTGTATTTATGAAATTTAATATGAAAAAGAACGCTTAGATGGTAATATATATATAATGTCAACAATTCAGACTCTTTTTGAAATAGTTGTGTGGCTCTTAAAAGAGCCCTTTTTACAGTCTGACGACTGGTAACTGGAACTCTTCACTGTTCCATGTGCTCTGCGTAATCTTCTTCGAAGGGTTCGTATTCTGCTTCTTCACCAAATAGCTTGTATCTCAGAGCTTCAACTTGCTTCTGTTTCTCTACTGTGTATTCGTAGTACATGTTTATAACGCCTTCTACTGTAACAATTTTCATGCGTAGGGGATATCGTAGGCACCTAAAGTTGGCATTCACAGCATTTTCATATCTAATCTTAAGGTCTTGAAGTTTATCATGGAGTAGCAACATCTGCTGACAGGCTCTCTGAGTTCTATTCTCAGCCTCTTTTAGTTTGGCGCAAAGATGTGGAGAATTCATTTTCTTTCGTTTTTATAGACTTAGTTTATCGATTGTTTATTGAATGGTTTCTGAATACAGAATGATGCCTCAATAGTTTTACACCAGCTTTTTATTTACACACAGTGTGTGTCAAACGATGCTCATATTGATGTCAAGATGACACGTAAAAATCGTAAAGTCGTGGAGCGAAAATGACACTTAGTGTGTTTGCTTTTCTCCACTTAACGCCAATGATTTAATTAATATCTTAATTGATTAATTATGATATCACCCAAGCTCTAGAAACCAGTTGACTGTCGTTTCATTTGCACCGTCCAATGACAGTTAATTAGCTACTTGATTAGAATTAAAGACTTTCGTATAGACTTTAACAGAGACAAAAAGCGGATAAAAGTCAGAAAACTAATTTTTGTAAGTTTTACAGTCAAATTTATTTATTTATTTCACTTAAATATCTATTTATTCTATTCAGTACATTTACTTTACTTTACTTTACTTTACTTTACTTTACTTTACTTTACTTTACTTTACTTTACTTTACTTTACTTTACTTTACTTTACTTTACTTTACTTTACTTTACTTTACTTCAATTTGTTCTAAAGTTGACCTTGATATATTGTGGCGTTTGATATGCAAAAAGCTTGATGAGCTCGATGCTGCTTGATATCGTGATAAGCTTGATTAATCCAGAACTAATCATTTCTGATAGCGTGTTCTTTTTTGCGATGGAAACGAAAGCAGCAGTTAAAAAGATTTCATAGTTTGGGAAATTATTTGATTAGTGAACGTCCGAAATTGTTAAACATGTTACTCATCTTGTTGCTGAACATGCATCAAATATTTGCCACTGGACATACTCAAAAACCTCCTTTTATTCTTCTTAGAAAAAAAAAGATAATTATTGATTAACTTGAACTGTACAAAAAAATACTAAAAAAATCTCCTTTTAGTCTTCATATGACAAAAAATCAAAACAAAGAAAAAGTCTCTTTTCATTCTTTATAGGATGAAAAAAAAAACGAATTTAACTGCTGAACTTGATTTACAATGAGAAAAATACTAAGAAAACCTCTGAAGCGAATGTGATTACATATAATGGAATACTTTGTTTAATTTGGATACGGTTTCCAAGTGTATTTATGAAATTTAATATGAAAAAGAACGCTTAGATGGTAATATATATATAATGTCAACAATTCAGACTCTTTTTGAAATAGTTGTGTGGCTCTTAAAAGAGCCCTTTTTACAGTCTGACGACTGGTAACTGGAACTCTTCACTGTTCCATGTGCTCTGCGTAATCTTCTTCGAAGGGTTCGTATTCTGCTTCTTCACCAAATAGCTTGTATCTCAGAGCTTCAACTTGCTTCTGTTTCTCTACTGTGTATTCGTAGTACATGTTTATAACGCCTTCTACTGTAACAATTTTCATGCGTAGGGGATATCGTAGGCACCTAAAGTTGGCATTCACAGCATTTTCATATCTAATCTTAAGGTCTTGAAGTTTATCATGGAGTAGCAACATCTGCTGACAGGCTCTCTGAGTTCTATTCTCAGCCTCTTTTAGTTTGGCGCAAAGATGTGGAGAATTCATTTTCTTTCGTTTTTATAGACTTAGTTTATCGATTGTTTATTGAATGGTTTCTGAATACAGAATGATGCCTCAATAGTTTTACACCAGCTTTTTATTTACACACAGTGTGTGTCAAACGATGCTCATATTGATGTCAAGATGACACGTAAAATCGTAAAGTCGTGGAGCGAAAATGACACTTAGTGTGTTTGCTTTTCTCCACTTAACGCCAATGATTTAATTAATATCTTAATTGATTAATTATGATATCACCCAAGCTCTAGAAACCAGTTGACTGTCGTTTCATTTGCACCGTCCAATGACAGTTAATTAGCTACTTGATTAGAATTAAAGACTTTCGTATAGACTTTAACAGAGACAAAAAGCGGATAAAAGTCAGAAAACTAATTTTTGTAAGTTTTACAGTCAAATTTATTTATTTATTTCACTTAAATATCTATTTATTCTATTCAGTACATTTACTTTACTTTACTTTACTTTACTTTACTTTACTTTACTTTACTTTACTTTACTTTACTTTACTTTACTTTACTTTACTTTACTTTACTTTACTTTACTTTACTTCAATTTGTTCTAAAGTTGACCTTGATATATTGTGGCGTTTGATATGCAAAAAGCTTGATGAGCTCGATGCTGCTTGATATCGTGATAAGCTTGATTAATCCAGAACTAATCATTTCTGATAGCGTGTTCTTTTTTGCGATGGAAACGAAAGCAGCAGTTAAAAAGATTTCATAGTTTGGGAAATTATTTGATTAGTGAACGTCCGAAATTGTTAAACATGTTACTCATCTTGTTGCTGAACATGCATCAAATATTTGCCACTGGACATACTCAAAAACCTCCTTTTATTCTTTTTAGAAAAAAAAAAGATAATTATTGATTAACTTGAACTGTACAAAAAAATACTAAAAAAATCTCCTTTTAGTCTTCATATGACAAAAAATCAAAACAAAGAAAAAGTCTCTTTTCATTCTTTATAGGATGAAAAAAAAATACGAATTTAACTGCTGAACTTGATTTACAATGAGAAAGAAAACCTCTGAAGCGAATGTGATTACATATAATGGAATACTTTGTTTAATTTGGATACGGTTTCCAAGTGTATTTATGAAATTTAATATGAAAAAGAACGCTTAGATGGTAATATATATATAATGTCAACAATTCAGACTCTTTTTGAAATAGTTGTGTGGCTCTTAAAAGAGCCCTTTTTACAGTCTGACGACTGGTAACTGGAACTCTTCACTGTTCCATGTGCTCTGCGTAATCTTCTTCGAAGGGTTCGTATTCTGCTTCTTCACCAAATAGCTTGTATCTCAGAGCTTCAACTTGCTTCTGTTTCTCTACTGTGTATTCGTAGTACATGTTTATAACGCCTTCTACTGTAACAATTTTCATGCGTAGGGGATATCGTAGGCACCTAAAGTTGGCATTCACAGCATTTTCATATCTAATCTTAAGGTCTTGAAGTTTATCATGGAGTAGCAACATCTGCTGACAGGCTCTCTGAGTTCTATTCTCAGCCTCTTTTAGTTTGGCGCAAAGATGTGGAGAATTCATTTTCTTTCGTTTTTATAGACTTAGTTTATCGATTGTTTATTGAATGGTTTCTGAATACAGAATGATGCCTCAATAGTTTTACACCAGCTTTTTATTTACACACAGTGTGTGTCAAACGATGCTCATATTGATGTCAAGATGACACGTAAAATCGTAAAGTCGTGGAGCGAAAATGACACTTAGTGTGTTTGCTTTTCTCCACTTAACGCCAATGATTTAATTAATATCTTAATTGATTAATTATGATATCACCCAAGCTCTAGAAACCAGTTGACTGTCGTTTCATTTGCACCGTCCAATGACAGTTAATTAGCTACTTGATTAGAATTAAAGACTTTCGTATAGACTTTAACAGAGACAAAAAGCGGATAAAAGTCAGAAAACTAATTTTTGTAAGTTTTACAGTCAAATTTATTTATTTATTTCACTTAAATATCTATTTATTCTATTCAGTACATTTACTTTACTTTACTTTACTTTACTTTACTTTACTTTACTTTACTTTACTTTACTTTACTTTACTTTACTTTACTTTACTTTACTTTACTTTACTTTACTTTACTTTACTTCAATTTGTTCTAAAGTTGACCTTGATATATTGTGGCGTTTGATATGCAAAAAGCTTGATGAGCTCGATGCTGCTTGATATCGTGATAAGCTTGATTAATCCAGAACTAATCATTTCTGATAGCGTGTTCTTTTTTGCGAAGGAAACGAAAACAGCAGTAAAAAAGTTTTCATAGTTTGGGAAATTATTTGATCAGTGAACGTCCGAAATTGTTAAACATGTTACTCATCTTGTTGCTGAACATGCATCAAATATTTGCCACTGGACATACTCAAAAACCTCCTTTTATTCTTCTTACAGAAAAAAAAGATAATTATTGATTAACTTGAACTGTACAAAAAAATACTAAAAAATCTCCTTTTAGTCTTCATATGACAAAAAATCAAAACAAAGAAAAAGTCTCTTTTCATTCTTTATAGGATGAAAAAAAAACGAATTTAACTGCTGAACTTGATTTACAATGAGAAAAATACTAAGAAAACCTCTGAAGCGAATGTGATTACATATAATGGAATACTTTGTTTAATTTGGATACGGTTTCCAAGTGTATTTATGAAATTTAATATGAAAAAGAACGCTTAGATGGTAATATATATATAATGTCAACAATTCAGACTCTTTTTGAAATAGTTGTGTGGCTCTTAAAAGAGCCCTTTTTACAGTCTGACGACTGGTAACTGGAACTCTTCACTGTTCCATGTGCTCTGCGTAATCTTCTTCGAAGGGTTCGTATTCTGCTTCTTCACCAAATAGCTTGTATCTCAGAGCTTCAACTTGCTTCTGTTTCTCTACTGTGTATTCGTAGTACATGTTTATAACGCCTTCTACTGTAACAATTTTCATGCGTAGGGGATATCGTAGGCACCTAAAGTTGGCATTCACAGCATTTTCATATCTAATCTTAAGGTCTTGAAGTTTATCATGGAGTAGCAACATCTGCTGACAGGCTCTCTGAGTTCTATTCTCAGCCTCTTTTAGTTTGGCGCAAAGATGTGGAGAATTCATTTTCTTTCGTTTTTATAGACTTAGTTTATCGATTGTTTATTGAATGGTTTCTGAATACAGAATGATGCCTCAATAGTTTTACACCAGCTTTTTATTTACACACAGTGTGTGTCAAACGATGCTCATATTGATGTCAAGATGACACGTAAAATCGTAAAGTCGTGGAGCGAAAATGACACTTAGTGTGTTTGCTTTTCTCCACTTAACGCCAATGATTTAATTAATATCTTAATTGATTAATTATGATATCACCCAAGCTCTAGAAACCAGTTGACTGTCGTTTCATTTGCACCGTCCAATGACAGTTAATTAGCTACTTGATTAGAATTAAAGACTTTCGTATAGACTTTAACAGAGACAAAAAGCGGATAAAAGTCAGAAAACTAATTTTTGTAAGTTTTACAGTCAAATTTATTTATTTATTTCACTTAAATATCTATTTATTCTATTCAGTACATTTACTTTACTTTACTTTACTTTACTTTACTTTACTTTACTTTACTTTACTTTACTTTACTTTACTTTACTTTACTTTTCTTTACTTTACTTTACTTTACTTTACTTCAATTTGTTCTAAAGTTGACTTTGATATATTGTGGCGTTTGATATGCAAAAAGCTTGATGAGCTCGATGCTGCTTGATATCGTGATAAGCTTGATTAATCTAGAACTAATCATTTCTGATAGCGTGTTCTTTTTTGCGATGGAAACGAAAGCAGCAGTTAAAAAGATTTCATAGTTTGGGAAATTATTTGATTAGTGAACGTCCGAAATTGTTAAACATGTTACTCATCTTGTTGCTGAACATGCATCAAATATTTGCCACTGGACATACTCAAAAACCTCCTTTTATTCTTCTTAGAAAAAAAAAGATAATTATTGATTAACTTGAACTGTACGAAAAAATACTAAAAAAATCTCCTTTTAGTCTTCATATGACAAAAATCAAAACAAAGAAAAAGTCTCTTTTCATTCTTTACAGGATGAAAAAAAAACGAATTTAACTGCTGAACTTGATTTACAATGAGAAAAATACTAAGAAAACCTCTGAAGCGAATGTGATTACATATAATGGAATACTTTGTTTAATTTGGATACGGTTTCCAAGTGTATTTATGAAATTTAATATGAAAAAGAACGCTTAGATGGTAATATATATATAATGTCAACAATTCAGACTCTTTTTGAAATAGTTGTGTGGCTCTTAAAAGAGCCCTTTTTACAGTCTGACGACTGGTAACTGGAACTCTTCACTGTTCCATGTGCTCTGCGTAATCTTCTTCGAAGGGTTCGTATTCTGCTTCTTCACCAAATAGCTTGTATCTCAGAGCTTCAACTTGCTTCTGTTTCTCTACTGTGTATTCGTAGTACATGTTTATAACGCCTTCTACTGTAACAATTTTCATGCGTAGGGGATATCGTAGGCACCTAAAGTTGGCATTCACAGCATTTTCATATCTAATCTTAAGGTCTTGAAGTTTATCATGGAGTAGCAACATCTGCTGACAGGCTCTCTGAGTTCTATTCTCAGCCTCTTTTAGTTTGGCGCAAAGATGTGGAGAATTCATTTTCTTTCGTTTTTATAGACTTAGTTTATCGATTGTTTATTGAATGGTTTCTGAATACAGAATGATGCCTCAATAGTTTTACACCAGCTTTTTATTTACACACAGTGTGTGTCAAACGATGCTCATATTGATGTCAAGATGACACGTAAAATCGTAAAGTCGTGGAGCGAAAATGACACTTAGTGTGTTTGCTTTTCTCCACTTAACGCCAATGATTTAATTAATATCTTAATTGATTAATTATGATATCACCCAAGCTCTAGAAACCAGTTGACTGTCGTTTCATTTGCACCGTCCAATGACAGTTAATTAGCTACTTGATTAGAATTAAAGACTTTCGTATAGACTTTAACAGAGACAAAAAGCGGATAAAAGTCAGAAAACTAATTTTTGTAAGTTTTACAGTCAAATTTATTTATCTATTTCACTTAAATATCTATTTATTCTATTCAGTACATTTACTTTACTTTACTTTACTTTACTTTACTTTACTTTACTTTACTTTACTTTACTTTACTTTACTTTACTTTATTTTACTTTACTTTACTTTTTACTTTACTTTACTTTATTTGTTCTAAAGTTGACCTTGATATATTGTGGCGTTTGATATGCAAAAAGCTTGATGAGCTCGATGCTGCTTGATATCGTGATAAGCTTGATTAATCCAGAACTAATCATTTCTGATAGCGTGTTCTTTTTTGCGAAGGAAACGAAAGCAGCAGTTAAAAAGATTTCATAGTTTGGGAAATTATTTGATTAGTGAACGTCCGAAATTGTTAAACATGTTACTCATCTTGTTGCTGAACATGCATCAAATATTTGCCACTGGACATACTCATAAACCTCCTTTTATTCTTCTTAGAAAAAAAAAAGATAATTATTGATTAACTTGAACTGTACAAAAAAATACTAAAAAAATCTCCTTTTAGTCTTCATATGACAAAAATCAAAACAAAGAAAAAGTCTCTTTTCATTCTTTATAGGATGAAAAAAAAACGAATTTAACTGCTGAACTTGATTTACAATGAGAAAAATACTAAGAAAACCTCTGAAGCGAATGTGATTACATATAATGGAATACTTTGTTTAATTTGGATACGGTTTCTAAGTGTATTTATGAAATTTAATATGAAAAAGAACGCTTAGATGGTAATATATATATAATGTCAACAATTCAGACTCTTTTTGAAATAGTTGTGTGGCTCTTAAAAGAGCCCTTTTTACAGTCTGACGACTGGTAACTGGAACTCTTCACTGTTCCATGTGCTCTGCGTAATCTTCTTCGAAGGGTTCGTATTCTGCTTCTTCACCAAATAGCTTGTATCTCAGAGCTTCAACTTGCTTCTGTTTCTCTACTGTGTATTCGTAGTACATGTTTATAACGCCTTCTACTGTAACAATTTTCATGCGTAGGGGATATCGTAGGCACCTAAAGTTGGCATTCACAGCATTTTCATATCTAATCTTAAGGTCTTGAAGTTTATCATGGAGTAGCAACATCTGCTGACAGGCTCTCTGAGTTCTATTCTCAGCCTCTTTTAGTTTGGCGCAAAGATGTGGAGAATTCATTTTCTTTCGTTTTTATAGACTTAGTTTATCGATTGTTTATTGAATGGTTTCTGAATACAGAATGATGCCTCAATAGTTTTACACCAGCTTTTTATTTACACACAGTGTGTGTCAAACGATGCTCATATTGATGTCAAGATGACACGTAAAATCGTAAAGTCGTGGAGCGAAAATGACACTTAGTGTGTTTGCTTTTCTCCACTTAACGCCAATGATTTAATTAATATCTTAATTGATTAATTATGATATCACCCAAGCTCTAGAAACCAGTTGACTGTCGTTTCATTTGCACCGTCCAATGACAGTTAATTAGCTACTTGATTAGAATTAAAGACTTTCGTATAGACTTTAACAGAGACAAAAAGTGGATAAAAGTCAGAAAACTAATTTTTGTAAGTTTTACAGTCAAATTTATTTATTTATTTCACTTAAATATCTATTTATTCTATTCAGTACATTTACTTTACTTTACTTTACTTTACTTTACTTTACTTTACTTTACTTTACTTTACTTTACTTTACTTTACTTTACTTTACTTTACTTTACTTTACTTCAATTTGTTCTAAAGTTGACCTTGATATATTGTGGCGTTTGATATGCAAAAAGCTTGATGAGCTCGATGCTGCTTGATATCGTGATAAGCTTGATTAATCCAGAACTAATCATTTCTGATAGCGTGTTCTTTTTTGCGAAGGAAACGAAAGCAGCAGTTAAAAAGATTTCATAGTTTGGGAAATTATTTGATTAGTGAACGTCCGAAATTGTTAAACATGTTACTCATCTTGTTGCTGAACATGCATCAAATATTTGCCACTGGACATACTAAAAACCTCCTTTATTCTTCTTAGAAAAAAAAGATAATTATTGATTAACTTGAACTGTACAAAAAATACTAAAAAATCTCCTTTTAGTCTTCATATGACAAAAATCAAAACAAAGAAAAGTCTCTTTTCATTCTTTATAGGATGAAAAAAAAACGAATTTAACTGCTGAACTTGATTTACAATGAGAAAAATACTAAGAAAACCTCTGAAGCGAATGTGATTACATATAATGGAATACTTTGTTTAATTTGGATACGGTTTCCAAGTGTATTTATGAAATTTAATATGAAAAAGAACGCTTAGATGGTAATATATATATAATGTCAACAATTCAGACTCTTTTTGAAATAGTTGTGTGGCTCTTAAAAGAGCCCTTTTTACAGTCTGACGACTGGTAACTGGAACTCTTCACTGTTCCATGTGCTCTGCGTAATCTTCTTCGAAGGGTTCGTATTCTGCTTCTTCACCAAATAGCTTGTATCTCAGAGCTTCAACTTGCTTCTGTTTCTCTACTGTGTATTCGTAGTACATGTTTATAACGCCTTCTACTGTAACAATTTTCATGCGTAGGGGATATCGTAGGCACCTAAAGTTGGCATTCACAGCATTTTCATATCTAATCTTAAGGTCTTGAAGTTTATCATGGAGTAGCAACATCTGCTGACAGGCTCTCTGAGTTCTATTCTCAGCCTCTTTTAGTTTGGCGCAAAGATGTGGAGAATTCATTTTCTTTCGTTTTTATAGACTTAGTTTATCGATTGTTTATTGAATGGTTTCTGAATACAGAATGATGCCTCAATAGTTTTACACCAGCTTTTTATTTACACACAGTGTGTGTCAAACGATGCTCATATTGATGTCAAGATGACACGTAAAATCGTAAAGTCGTGGAGCGAAAATGACACTTAGTGTGTTTGCTTTTCTCCACTTAACGCCAATGATTTAATTAATATCTTAATTGATTAATTATGATATCACCCAAGCTCTAGAAACCAGTTGACTGTCGTTTCATTTGCACCGTCCAATGACAGTTAATTAGCTACTTGATTAGAATTAAAGACTTTCGTATAGACTTTAACAGAGACAAAAAGTGGATAAAAGTCAGAAAACTAATTTTTGTAAGTTTTACAGTCAAATTTATTTATTTATTTCACTTAAATATCTATTTATTCTATTCAGTACATTTACTTTACTTTACTTTACTTTACTTTACTTTACTTTACTTTACTTTACTTTACTTTACTTTACTTTACTTTACTTTACTTTACTTTACTTTACTTTACTTTACTTTACTTTAATTTGTTCTAAAGTTGACCTTGATATATTGTGGCGTTTGATATGCAAAAAGCTTGATGAGCTCGATGCTGCTTGATATCGTGATAAGCTTGATTAATCCAGAACTAATCATTTCTGATAGCGTGTTCTTTTTTGCGATGGAAACGAAAGCAGCAGTTAAAAAGATTTCATAGTTTGGGAAATTATTTGATTAGTGAACGTCCGAAATTGTTAAACATGTTACTCATCTTGTTGCTGAACATGCATCAAATATTTGCCACTGGACATACTCAAAACCTCCTTTTATTCTTCTTAGAAAAAAAAGATAATTATTGATTAACTTGAACTGTACAAAAAATACTAAAAATCTCCTTTTAGTCTTCATATGACAAAAATCAAAACAAAGAAAAGTCTCTTTTCATTCTTTATAGGATGAAAAAAAAAAAACGAATTTAACTGCTGAACTTGATTTACAATGAGAAAGAAAACCTCTGAAGCGAATGTGATTACATATAATGGAATACTTTGTTTAATTTGGATACGGTTTCCAAGTGTATTTATGAAATTTAATATGAAAAAGAACGCTTAGATGGTAATATATATATAATGTCAACAATTCAGACTCTTTTTGAAATAGTTGTGTGGCTCTTAAAAGAGCCCTTTTTACAGTCTGACGACTGGTAACTGGAACTCTTCACTGTTCCATGTGCTCTGCGTAATCTTCTTCGAAGGGTTCGTATTCTGCTTCTTCACCAAATAGCTTGTATCTCAGAGCTTCAACTTGCTTCTGTTTCTCTACTGTGTATTCGTAGTACATGTTTATAACGCCTTCTACTGTAACAATTTTCATGCGTAGGGGATATCGTAGGCACCTAAAGTTGGCATTCACAGCATTTTCATATCTAATCTTAAGGTCTTGAAGTTTATCATGGAGTAGCAACATCTGCTGACAGGCTCTCTGAGTTCTATTCTCAGCCTCTTTTAGTTTGGCGCAAAGATGTGGAGAATTCATTTTCTTTCGTTTTTATAGACTTAGTTTATCGATTGTTTATTGAATGGTTTCTGAATACAGAATGATGCCTCAATAGTTTTACACCAGCTTTTTATTTACACACAGTGTGTGTCAAACGATGCTCATATTGATGTCAAGATGACACGTAAAATCGTAAAGTCGTGGAGCGAAAATGACACTTAGTGTGTTTGCTTTTCTCCACTTAACGCCAATGATTTAATTAATATCTTAATTGATTAATTATGATATCACCCAAGCTCTAGAAACCAGTTGACTGTCGTTTCATTTGCACCGTCCAATGACAGTTAATTAGCTACTTGATTAGAATTAAAGACTTTCGTATAGACTTTAACAGAGACAAAAAGCGGATAAAAGTCAGAAAACTAATTTTTGTAAGTTTTACAGTCAAATTTATTTATTTATTTCACTTAAATATCTATTTATTCTATTCAGTACATTTACTTTACTTTACTTTACTTTACTTTACTTTACTTTACTTTACTTTACTTTACTTTACTTTACTTTACTTTACTTTACTTTACTTTACTTTACTTTACTTTACTTTACTTTACTTTACTTTACTTCAATTTGTTCTAAAGTTGACCTTGATATATTGTGGCGTTTGATATGCAAAAAGCTTGATGAGCTCGATGCTGCTTGATATCGTGATAAGCTTGATTAATCCAGAACTAATCATTTCTGATAGCGTGTTCTTTTTTGCGATGGAAACGAAAGCAGCAGTTAAAAAGATTTCATAGTTTGGGAAATTATTTGATTAGTGAACGTCCGAAATTGTTAAACATGTTACTCATCTTGTTGCTGAACATGCATCAAATATTTGCCACTGGACATACTCAAAAACCTCCTTTTATTCTTCTTAGAAAAAAAAAGATAATTATTGATTAACTTGAACTGTACGAAAAAATACTAAAAAAATCTCCTTTTAGTCTTCATATGACAAAACATCAAAACAAAGAAAAAGTCTCTTTTCATTCTGTATAGGATGAAAAAAAAACGAATTTAACTGCTGAACTTGATTTACAATGAGAAAAATACTAAGAAAACCTCTGAAGCGAATGTGATTACATATAATGGGATACTTTGTTTAATTTGGATACGGTTTCCAAGTGTATTGATGAAATTTAATATGAAAAAGAACGCTTAGATGGTAATATATATATAATGTCAACAATTCAGACTCTTTTTGAAATAGTTGTGTGGCTCTTAAAAGAGCCCTTTTTACAGTCTGACGACTGGTAACTGGAACTCTTCACTGTTCCATGTGCTCTACGTAATCTTCTTCGAAGGGTTCGTATTCTGCTTCTTCACCAAATAGCTTGTATCTCAGAGCTTCAACTTGCTTCTGTTTCTCTACTGTGTATTCGTAGTACATGTTTATAACGCCTTCTACTGTAACAATTTTCATGCGTAGGGATATCGTAGGCACCTAAAGTTGGCATTCACAGCATTTTCATATCTAATCTTAAGGTCTTGAAGTTTATCATGGAGTAGCAACATCTGCTGACAGGCTCTCTGAGTTCTATTCTCAGCCTCTTTTAGTTTGGCGCAAAGATGTGGAGAATTCATTTTCTTTCGTTTTTATAGACTTAGTTTATCGATTGTTTATTGAATGGTTTCTGAATACAGAATGATGCCTCAATAGTTTTACACCAGCTTTTTATTTACACACAGTGTGTGTCAAACGATGCTCATATTGATGTCAAGATGACACGTAAAAATCGTAAAGTCGTGGAGCGAAAATGACACTTAGTGTGTTTGCTTTTCTCCACTTAACGCCATTGTTTTAATTAATATCTTAATTGATTAATTATGATATCACCCAAGCTCTAGAAACTAGTTGACTGTCGTTTCATTTTCACCTTTCAATGACAGATAATTAGCTACTTGATTAGAATTAAAGACTTTCGTATAGACTTTAACAGAGACAAAGAGCGGATGAAAGTCAGAAAACTAATTAAATATCTATTTATTCTATTCAATACTTTACTTTACTTTACTTTACTTTACTTTACTTTACTTTACTTTACTTTACTTTACTTTACTTTACTTTACTTTACTTTACTTTACTTTACTTTACTTTACTTTACTTTACTTTACTTTACTTCAATTTGTTCTAAAGTTGACCTTGATATATTGTGGCGTTTGATATGCAAAAAGCTTGATGAGCTCGATGCTGCTTGATATCGTGATAAGCTTGATTAATCTAGAACTAATCATTTCTGATAGCGTGTTCTTTTTTGCGATGGAAACGAAAGCAGCAGTTAAAAAGATTTCATAGTTTGGGAAATTATTTGATTAGTGAACGTCCGAAATTGTTAAACATGTTACTCATCTTGTTGCTGAACATGCATCAAATATTTGCCACTGGACAAACTCAAAAACCTCCTTTTATTCTTTTTAGAAAAAAAAAAGAAAAAGATAATTATTGATTAACTTGAACTGTACAAAAAAATACTAGAAAAATCTCCTTTTAGTCTTTATATGACAAAAAATCAAAACAAAGAAAAAGTCTCTTTTCATTCTTTATAGGATGAAAAAAAAAAACGAATTTAACTGCTGAACTTGATTTACAATGAGAAAAATACTAAGAAAACCTCTGAAGCGAATGTGATTACATATAATGGGATACTTTGTTTAATTTGGATACGGTTTCCAAGTGTATTGATGAAATTTAATATGAAAAAGAACGCTTAGATGGTAATATATATATAATGTCAACAATTCAGACTCTTTTTGAAATAGTTGTGTGGCTCTTAAAAGAGCCCTTTTTACAGTCTGACGACTGGTAACTGGAACTCTTCACTGTTCCATGTGCTCTGCGTAATCTTCTTCGAAGGGTTCGTATTCTGCTTCTTCACCAAATAGCTTGTATCTCAGAGCTTCAACTTGCTTCTGTTTCTCTACTGTGTATTCGTAGTACATGTTTATAACGCCTTCTACTGTAACAATTTTCATGCGTAGGGGATATCGTAGGCACCTAAAGTTGGCATTCACAGCATTTTCATATCTAATCTTAAGGTCTTGAAGTTTATCATGGAGTAGCAACATCTGCTGACAGGCTCTCTGAGTTCTATTCTCAGCCTCTTTTAGTTTGGCGCAAAGATGTGGAGAATTCATTTTCTTTCGTTTTTATAGACTTAGTTTATCGATTGTTTATTGAATGGTTTCTGAATACAGAATGATGCCTCAATAGTTTTACACCAGCTTTTTATTTACACACAGTGTGTGTCAAACGATGCTCATATTGATGTCAAGATGACACGTAAAATCGTAAAGTCGTGGAGCGAAAATGACACTTAGTGTGTTTGCTTTTCTCCACTTAACGCCAATGATTTAATTAATATCTTAATTGATTAATTATGATATCACCCAAGCTCTAGAAACCAGTTGACTGTCGTTTCATTTGCACCGTCCAATGACAGTTAATTAGCTACTTGATTAGAATTAAAGACTTTCGTATAGACTTTAACAGAGACAAAAAGCGGATAAAAGTCAGAAAACTAATTTTTGTAAGTTTTACAGTCAAATTTATTTATTTATTTCACTTAAATATCTATTTATTCTATTCAGTACATTTACTTTACTTTACTTTACTTTACTTTACTTTACTTTACTTTACTTTACTTTACTTTACTTTACTTTACTTTACTTTACTTTACTTTACTTTACTTTGTTCTAAAGTTGACCTTGATATATTGTGGCGTTTGATATGCAAAAAGCTTGATGAGCTCGATGCTGCTTGATATCGTGATAAGCTTGATTAATCCAGAACTAATCATTTCTGATAGCGTGTTCTTTTTTGCGATGGAAACGAAAGCAGCAGTTAAAAAGATTTCATTGTTTGGGAAATTATTTGAGTAGTGAACGTCCGAAATTGTTAAACATGTTACTCATCTTGTTGCTGAACATGCATCAAATATTTGCCACTGGACATACTCAAAATCCTCCTTTCATACTTCATAGATAAAAAAAAAGATAATTATTGATTAACTTGAACTGTACAAAAAAATACTAAAAAAATCTCCTTTTAGTCTTCATATGACAAAAAATCAAAACAAAGAAAAAGTCTCTTTTCATTCTTTATAGGATGAAAAAAAAAACGAATTTAACTGCTGAACTTGATTTACAATGAGAAAAATACTAAGAAAACCTCTGAAGCGAATGTGATTACATATAATGGAATACTTTGTTTAATTTGGATACGGTTTCCAAGTGTATTTATGAAATTTAATATGAAAAAGAACGCTTAGATGGTAATATATATATAATGTCAACAATTCAGACTCTTTTTGAAATAGTTGTGTGGCTCTTAAAAGAGCCCTTTTTACAGTCTGACGACTGGTAACTGGAACTCTTCACTGTTCCATGTGCTCTGCGTAATCTTCTTCGAAGGGTTCGTATTCTGCTTCTTCACCAAATAGCTTGTATCTCAGAGCTTCAACTTGCTTAATTTTCTCTACTGTGTATTCGTAGTACATGTTCATAACGCCTTCTACTGTAACAATTTTCATGCGTAGGGGATATCGTAGGCACCTAAAGTTGGCATTCACAGCATTTTCATATCTGATCTTAAGGTCTTGAAGTTTATCATGGAGTAGCAACATCTGCTGACAGGCTCTCTGAGTTCTATTCTCAGCCTCTTTTAGTTTGGCGCAAAGATGTGGAGAATTCATTTTCTTTCGTTTTGATAGACTTAGTTTATCGATTGTTTATTGAATGGTTTCTGAATACAGAATGATGCCTCAATAGTTTTACACCAGCTTTTTATTTACACACAGTGTGTGTCAAACGATGCTCATATTGATGTCAAGATGACACGTAAAAATCGTAAAGTCGTGAAGCGAAAATGACACTTAGTGTGTTTGCTTTTCTCCACTTAACGCCATTGTTTTAATTAATATCTTAATTGATTAATTATGATATCACCCAAGCTCTAGAAACTAGTTGACTGTCGTTTCATTTGCACCGTCAATGACAGTTAATTAGCTTTACTTTACTTTACTTTACTTTACTTTACTTTACTTTACTCACCTGGATAATTTTGAGAATTGATGTCATGAAGTCTCTGTTTTCTCGTTCTCTAAATTTGTCTTCTCTAGTGGTATCTTGAGTGTCAAATCTCACAAAAGCAGAAGGTTTCTGACGTCTTCTCGTTTCTATAAACTTATACAAAATGTATATGAGAACCATTAATGAAATCTTGTGTCGTGTGACCTGCTCCTTCAGTGTTTGTTTTTTTTACCAAAAGGTCCAAATATAAACAAGTCTTTCTGATAATCTGATGCATTTGACATTTTGTCTGTATATTGTAAAGCTATAAGATAAAAGTAATAATGCAATAGTTTGTTTAATCCTGAAATCACCGATTTACAGTACAAATAAAAGTGTATTTCTCATTTCATGAAAATTGGAACCCATGAAAATGAATGAATCCATAGCATTAAGAAATTATGAATTGCCTTTAAATGGAGTATAAACAAAATAATATTTTTTGATGTGAAAATATTAACATATAGTAACTATTTTTAAAGAATCACGAGTATTATTTGAATAACTGTATATCCCACATCTCCATTTATTCATATGAAAAGATATTTTAGTAAGAAGTGATGTAATTCTTGATATTTTGATACATTTCTTAGTTTGTATGTAAAAAAACTAAACCCCTTGCAAATTGTTCCATATATTATCATTTTATAATACATGTACATATCAAGGAATTTTTTTGAGAAGCTTTATGACAATTTTAGAAAGTGATCATGCTGCTTTGTACAATCTTACGTCAATATTTTATATATAAAGACTTTTTAATGCTTTGGTGTTGCCAAATTAGAGCTATATATTAATGTCAGAAACTGTCAAGTCTATAAACAATTCATTTTCCCTCCAGATCCATCGTTTCCAAGTATTTATGTAATTTATATACAAGTAAGAGAGTAAAAACAATTCTGTTGACCTTCGTACAACTGAAGCATATATGTTGGCAGAAAAGAAAAACATACAAAAAATTCAACAAAACGAAGATTTTATACCACCTGTTTCTTAGCCCTGACCCACTGCTGAATGAACGCCGGTTCAGTGTAGAGCTACAGTCTAGCTGTTTCCCCAGCTGCTCCCTATTGTCTACAGAGAACAGCTGGAGACAAAGCTAGAGTATAGCTAAACAAAACAGGCAATTAATCAGCAGTGGGTCAGGAATGCCACATCAATAACTCTTTTGTGCCCAAGGTGGCGTGACCACTGATTTTCATTCAATAATTCGATAACACTATTTTTGCAGTGCCAAGCATAGTGGATATAAGTCTTCGCGAATTGTTACGTTTTAATATATCATATACATGAAGAAAATGTAGTTTGACATAACTATAGTTTAGCATATTTACATATAAGGTGTTAATACTTAGCAAAATCAGTGTTTTAGGCTAATTATTTGTATGTTTAAAGGAAACATATGTTTTAGAAACTATTTTATTGCCCGTGTGTAAACACTACTATATCTATTCAATTGTTTTTTTTAAAGCATTTTTTTAATCTTTTACAGGCAAAACAAGAACGATAACAATTTCATAAATAGTTTTTATATTTTATCAACTGTTTATTCATGTAATTAGTAGGTTTTATACACTTGCACGGTACTACAATCTGTCGATACCTATATTTTGGTATTGCACAAGGTCATGTTTTTTCTCTGACTGTTAATGACGTCTTTACACTAAATCCATTGGATGTTGGATGTGTACTGATAAATATTTTTAGTCTTAGATACATGATTTTTTTTATTAGTTGTTATTGGCTTTGAACTAGCTGTCAGTAACTGCGAGTACCATCAAATCTGCACTTTGTGTCTTTTTGTTGTTCGGGATGTATAAATGCACTGCCACGTCCTGTCTTTGTATTTGTTAGATGTTTTTCTGCTTTGTATCGATCTGATGAGTTAAGCCTTTTTCAACTGATTTTTATAGTTTGTTCTTATGTTGTGCTGTAACACCACTGTCCCAGTTTAGGGGGAGAGTTGAGCTCTTACAAACATGTTAAACCCCGCCGAATTCTTCATGAGCCTGTCCCAAGTCAGGAGCCTGCAGTTCAGTGGTTGCCGTTGGTTCATGTCTGTCATATTTGTTTTTCGTAAATTGTTAGTTTTCTCAATTGAATGATTTCATATTTTTCATGTCGGGGCCATTTATAGCCGACTATACGGTATGAGTTTTTACTCATTGTTGAATGCCGTACGGTTGCCTATAATTGCTTACATCCACTTCATTTGAAATTTGGTGGATAGTTGTTCCATTGGCAATCATACCACATCTCCTTATTTTCATAAATATTATATGAATGTTATGAATATAATATTGTTGCACAAATTCTATTAAATCTTTGAAGATAAATGACATAATTTTAAATCTTGTTATAAAAGGGGGGATGATTGGGATAAAGTATTTAGAAGAGAAATAACCCCTCTTTTTTTTTAGCTCAACTGGTCCAAAAGAGCAGTGAGAGCTATTGGGATCACTTATAGTTCTAACTGTTTGTCTCTAAATTTTGACAGTTTTATCTTCTTTCAAAAACTGTTGTGCTATGTGAACTTGAGATAGTAAAATTATATGATTGTTAGGGGAAACTTTTCTTCAAAAGTTCATAAAAATGTTATTGGGAAACCCTGGACAACAATCCCTCTTTATGTTTTGAACGGATAGGATACATGGTGACAATGCACATAAAGAAATCTCTTTGCACCATTTTTGTTTCGCCTGCGATGAAAGTCGCAGTATGCGAGACATATGGATTACAATGCGGCAGCGGCGATGTAAACTATTTGTAAAAAGCTTTATATTTCAGAAGGTAGAAGACCTGATTGCTGCATACCTTGTATGCAGATACCTTGTTACGATGTTTCCGTCTGTCATATGTCCATTGTCCCTGACCTCATTTTCAAGTTACTGCTTGAAAAAAAAAGAAGATTTTTGTCATGTGAATTTCTCACTGTATTATGAGTAATTTGGATAACTATATTTGGTATATGGGTTTCTTGCAACGTCTACATGTCCTTCAGATAGGATTCATCTGACCTCGACCTTATGTCATGGATCAATGGTCAAGATTGCGATTACATCATTAGGTCCGTTTCTCAGATACTATAAGCAGTAGGTCAACTATATGTGGTGCATCATGTAACCGTAGATATCAGTCTGACAGGTTTCATCTGACCTTGAGCTCATTTTCATTGTTCATTAGTCAATGTTAAGTTTTTTTCAAGTACTATAAATCATAGGTGAACTATATTTGGTGTATGGAATAATTGTAAGATGTACATGTCTGTCTAGAAGGTATCATCTGACCTTGACCTCAGTTTCATGGTTCATTGGTCAATGACAAGTTTTTGTGTTTTGGTCGGTTTTTTAAATACTTATGACAATAGGTCAGCTATATTTGGTGTAGGGTATGATTGTCTGGCAGGTATCATCTGACCTTGACCGCATAATCATGGTTCATTGGTCAATTGTGTCTTTTTGGTTTGTTTAATTATCATAAGCAATAGGTCAGCTATATTTGGTGTCTGGAATAATTGTAAGGTGTACATGTCTGTCTGACAGGCTTTATCTGACCTTGACCTCATTGTCACGGATCTTTAAAATTATAAAGTTTATGTGATACTTGTAGTAAAACCTTTGTCTTTAAAACTTTCAACATAAAATCAATGGTCAGTGAATGTGGTGATTGTGTTTTGAAAGGAGGTGCTCTTACAGTGAATAATGAGAAACCAGTTTCTTTAAGTTATATAGAAACTTCGACTTCTGCCTTTATGATTTACATGGCAATTATTTTTGAAAATGGCCGTCAAAAGACCAAGAGTATTTAAAATATATGCCAAGCATTCGAATGACGGCTTCTAAATGTACTTATAATGGTTGGGCGGTGTATGATGTCAGAGCAGTATTGATTCAAAAAAGAGCGCTATTCAACATCTTCCTAGGGTGTCATGGATCTTGAGTTGTGGGTTTTGTGTGTAGTCACAGGGAACGTCAATCAGTCATAGTCTGTAGCCATGACCAATAATTCTAGTCCCTTCTTAAATTATCAAGACTGTCAGGTCTCGGATTTCGATCCTAGCAGAATTCAAGCGGACAGTCCTAACGGCCTCTGGAGTGGAGTCAGGTTGGTGTTTTGAGGGACATTACGTTTTTTGCAATTTTTCTCAGTCGTTGCTATTGAATTGTGGGGCCGATTAAGTTATGGTTTAAATTGACAACCAATCAGTTACAGTGTGTGTACATCAATTTTGAATAAATCCTGTTACTTCAGAAATTTTGAGCAAGATTATACAATCAGGTGAGCTCACGGTCGTTACTAATATGATATTGGAGTCCAACCAATTTTTTATTAACGATTTGACAAATCATTTAATATTTCACATAATATATATAAATTGCATTTGCAGATTCGCAGTTTGAAAGCTGATCAAAGAGGTATCTCTACGACTTTATTATTCCTCAAGGGTAGGCAGATCTTTGTCATATGAGCATGTTACGTGCCTTTTTCAAATTAAATATCCTTTTACAGAAAAACCCCTGTTTTACATTTTAAATGGGTCTCCTTTGACTCGTTTTTCAGTTTATTTCAATACTTTAGAAATCCCCTCCCTTTTTGTGGCGTTAAAGACCAAACACGTGCACATTCGTTAAGCAGAATCGGGTGTCGGATACAGAAATTAAAGTTGGGTGTCTGGTGCATACACGAGCTACATTCGTATTTGGTAAATTATAATAGATATGAAGAGCATGAAAAATATATTCTATATGTTTTGTATCAACTTTAAGCAAAACTACATTTTTGTCGAGCCTGCGACTTTTGTCGCAGAAAGCTTGACATAGGGATAGTGATCCGGCGGCAGCGGCGGTTTTAGCTTACCTCTCAAGAGCTTAATATTTCAGAAGGTAGAAGACCTGGATCCTTCATACTTTGTATATAGATGCCTTATGTTATGAAGTTTCCGTCTGTCATGTGTCCATTGTCCTTGACCTCATTTTCATGGTTCAGTGACTACTTGATAGAAAATAGTTAAGATTTTTAGTATTCTTAATATTTCTCTTATTAGGTATGTGCGTACCTTGCAAGGTCCTCATGCCCGTCAGTTTTCGTGGTTAAATCCATACCTCATATACTAGAAGCAATAGATCTACTATATTTGGTGTATGGACTGATTGTAAGATGTACATGTCCATCTGGCAGGTGTCAGCTGACCTTAACCTCATTTTCATGGTTCAGTGGTTAAAGTTAAGTTTTTGTCTGTTCTTATACTGTATGCAATAGATCAACTATATTTGGTGTATGAAATTATTTTTCGATTTACATGTCAGTCGGGCATGTTTTATTTGACCTTGACCTCATATTGACGGTTCATTGCTCATTGTTAATTTTAGTTTTTTGGTCTGTTATATTATTAGCAAACGGTCAACTATATTTGGTGTATGGAATGATTGTAAAGTGTATATGTCTGTCTGGAAATTATCATCTGACCATGACCTCATTTTCATGGTTCATTGGTCAATCTGAAGTTTTTCTTGTTTAGTGTTTCTCTTGGATACTTTATGTAAAATGTCAACTTTATTTAAAGCATGTTATGATTGTAAGGTGAACATGTCAGTCTGGCAGGGTTCACCTTACCTTGACATCATTTTCAGGGTTTATTAATCAATTTTAAGTTTTCCTGGTTAACTTTGTTTCTTCGATGCACAATAGGTCAATCATATTTGAAGCATATTTGGTGTATGGAATGGTTGAAATTTCCAATTCGGTTTATTTGACCTCGACTTCATTTTCTTGCATCATGTTAAATTGTTGTGATAGTTGTAGCAAAGCTTAAAATTTAAAACTATTAACATAGTATCAATGGTAAGTAAAGTAGGTGAGACATTTGTTTACATTTGGTGTCATTGTAGAACTGACTGTCGTATTTAGGTCATGAGATCATATATTGTTTATCGGACGGCCAGAAACGTTTAGAGGGGATTTAGGGATTTAAAACTTGGAATACAGTCGAAAGGTTAGGTTTTTCATTTGTATTGCCAGCGAGGGATGAAATGGAAATTTTTGGTACTTTCAGTCGAAGAGAATCTTAAACTATTCGCCTCCTCAAATCATTTGGGTTCACACGATTAAGGTCTTATCAAAAGAAAGGCGCTTATGGAGCAAATAAGGTAAGACATTTTTCGTTTACACGTGTTAATGCCAAATTTCTCCTTAATTTGGAGTGACATTGCCCCGTAGCTATTGGCACTTGGCAGATAATCAGGTGGCTATCAACTCAACTCAAAAGAGTTAATCTAGTTGATCGTATTATTATTAAAGATGAAATAAATCATGGCCTTGTCATTTGCCATTCTAATATAACAGCTCAAGAAAGAGATTTGTTCAGCGGCTCAGGAATGATGGAGTGCACTTGTCAGTCAAAGGTAATGATGCTTTCTTGAACAATGTACAAGGAGCTTGAGTCTGAGTTCATGTTCGTCGAGTATTTTTTAATTGATCAGCATTATTGTAAGTCAGTACCATCTACCATGTAGCAAACTCGTTTTGTTGGGGATGAGTGTGTATAGACCTACCCATTTTGGTAGGATCTGGCAAGATGACAGGGGGTCATGACCCTATAATTCTACGTTAGACCATATGCTACAATATTTTCCTGTGGTACCACAGCGAAGTTGTGTTTTTTATAAATGGTTTTCTCTTGTTTACCAGAGCGACCGGTTCATTACTGGTACCAGTTTTGGATTATTTTATCCTCCGAGTACCGGGGAAGCGTTATTCAGGTTATGGCCTAGCGTCAGTGTGGGGTCGTGCTCCTCGTTCACTCTAATTTCATTAGAGGAACTTTTGTTACTTCTGTTACCAAAAGAGCACCTACTTGCCAATATTACAAATGCCGGCGGTTTGTATCGTCTTGCCAGACCTCGATTACTGTTTTTTTCCTGCGGCCGATATTATTTCTTGAATTATTTAAATCTTTGATCAGAATATAGGTTGCCTATGAGACAATTCAACTGTATAAACAACGTGGGTGTAGGCACCGATATTATTTCTTGAATTATTTAAATCTTTGATCAGAATATAGGTTGCCTATGAGACAATTCAACTGTATAAACAACGTGGGTGTAGGCATCCAAAGGTGACCGTACAACCTTCAATAATGAGCAAGACCAATACCACATGCGACCGATTTTATTCCACACAGTATTTCTTGAATTATTTAAATCTTTAAAAGGTATGTTTAAACACGCATTCATATACATTTAACAGCAAATAATCATTGATGCAAGATCTGCACACACAAAATACAGGTGAGCTATTCAGGCTTTTCGGAGCCTCTTGTTATTGTTATTATTGTTCAGGGGATGTTAATAAGGTTGTAAATCATGGTAAAAAACTTAGTTCAACTTTACATTCCCATATTTGAAGAATAATGATATGTTTAGCATTGACATTGAGAAAATAGTAGGCAAGGTTGAAGACCTAGTGTAAGACCCAAAGGGAAAAATTGTGTTACCAAAACTTTATCTTTTGATCAAACTATGTTGTTTGAAAGAAACTTACTCTCAGTAACAATAGAATATGAAATAATGGTATAGGATAAATGTTGACAAGTAGACATAACAATAAATACTTGACATGTGTATCCAGTATCAGTAGTACTTGTTTTGTTATTTCATGGTGACTTGTACGGGGCGCCGAATGGGACTCTTGTGGTTTTGTACTCAAAATTCAATTTTGTACAGACAAAAGTGAGTTTTGTTCAACAAAAATGAGTTCAGTTTAACAAAATTTGTAGCATACTACAAATTTAAATTTTGTCATACAAAATTATCTTTCAGTGGACAAAAGTTACTTTTGTCATGACAAAATTCATTTTTGTAACACAGACTTTACTTTTGTTACCTAATTTGAAAATTGGGCGACAAAAGTCAATTTTGTATGCAAATTAGTTTAGTTTAGATTCTGTGAACTAATTTGCATACAAAACTGAGATTTTGTCACAAAATTAAATTTTGTGTTTATTTTTGTGTAGACAAAATTGAGTTGAGAAGTGAAAATTTAACACAAAGTCAATTTTGTCACAAAGTCAATTTTGTCTACACAAAATAAACATAAATAAAATTGAATTTTTTAATGACAAAATTCATTTTTGTGTAGACAAAATTCATTTTTTTAATTTTGTAATGACATGACAAAATTCAATTTTGTGTTTATTTTTGTTGTTGACAAAATTGACTTTTGTAATGAAAAATTCATTTTGTAGACAAAATTCATGACAAAATTTTTTTGTGTTTATGACAAAATTCAATTTTGTAATGACAAAATTCAATTTTGTGAACAAAATTTTTGTCATGACAAAATTCAATTTTGTGTTTATTTTGTGTAGACAAAATTGAGTTTTGTTAAACAGAAGTGAAAATTTAACACAAAAGTCAATTTTGTGTCACAAAATTCATTTTTGTCACAAAAGTCAATTTTGTGTCACAAAATTCATTTTTGTCACAAAATTGACTTTTGTGTTTTAATTTCCATATCAGGTAACAAAAGTCAATTTTGTATGCAAATAAGTTTATATTTGCATACCTATTTGACAAAATTGAATTTTGTCATGACAAACATGAATTTTGTCTACAAAAATGAATTTTGTCTACAAAAATGAATTTTGTCATTACAAAATTGAAGTTCTCATAAAACAAGTCTGTATCACATAGTTTTGTAAGACAAAAATGATTTTGTAATGACAGAATTGAATTTTGTGTACACAAAATTGATTTTGATTACAAAAAGTTCAAGTCCCATTCGGCGCCCCGTAACTTGCTATAAATCTTTAACAGTGAAAAACACATACCGTAACTTCAAAGACAATATGTTTTCCTTAATACTTTGAATACAAAGAGTAATGAGTATCATTTCATGAGCTTTGCTCATGTGGCAGAGTCATATTTGATTGATATATATATTAAATATGATATTGTTGATTATTTATTTTATTGCAGTGTTTGATAGTTTAGTTACTCATTGTTTCTATTTCTTGTATATTCTCTTTCCCCTTTGGTGAATCTCTTTTCTGTCATATCATTTTGGAGGGAAAATTCTAACCTTTTGATTGGTCAATCTTTAGGCCTTAGGCCTTACTATAGATTTTCTTTGTTTCTGGTAGATTAAGACTGCAGACATTTTGGAATGCAGTTAAAATTACCTGCCTGATATATTAATCTCTGATATTTATATTATACATGTACTTCATCTTGGATTTTCAATATTCTTATATTCAAGTCAGTTGATTTACCTTATTTCTAATTAACAAATTAATAGCATGTCATTTTAATACTTTGTGAAAGGATTGAATGTATGTATTTGAATGGAGGAATATTTGGAGTATGAAAGAGTAAAAGATTAAATCATTAAATAATAACAGAGTCATATTAAACATTTTAATATAAAACATTCTAGTACTTTAAATATTTAAAAGTTACATTAAAAGTAATAGATAGATAAATTTGGTATTTGAATAATACAGAACTCTGAAACTATATATTTTAAATGTAGTTGTGTATTTTATTTAATAGGTGAAATAGTCCTGTCATTGGACTTATGAATGTTATATTTTCATTTTTATTCAGGATATGGATTAATACCTTTTCATATGACATGTATGAGTAGTGCTCAGATTTTATACACACAGCACTGTGATGTTTCCAATTACTACACTGACCTATGTACCATATACATGGTAAGCATTGTGTTCTATGTTGTTTACTTGTGATGTCTGTGCTGTCTTGTCTTGTTTTATTTAAGTAATTGTCTGTTTATGTAAAGTGTAGCTTATGTGATATATTTATGTTGGTCAGAATTTGTATACTTTGTGTACAAATCTATTTATAAAATGGACAACTCATTAAGAGATTTGAGATGTATATAATTATTTATTATTATGAGATACATATGAGTATTGTATTGGAAAGTTAACTATAGAGTTATATTTTTGGTGCTTAAGAGCTTATTTGAGTATATAGATATTTAAAGGAATAAGTATGAATTGTAGTTATTCCCCTTTGCCCATATGCTACATGTACTGTCTTGTCATGTGAATATTTATTATTTGTTGTTATATGTTGTAGGGTCTAAATATTGTGTAATAAAAAGAAAAGAACACTAGATCATCGTTTCTGTTGTATTTACCAAGAAAATACCCCGTTACACTCACAGTACCTCTATTTAACAGAAAGTGATTATTAAGTTGTGCCACTTTGTACAAACATCTACAGTGCATGGATAAGTATTCCTTATAATTATACCAACAACGTTATGATATGTACTACATATGATAACACATTTTGTTTTAAATGTGTTTAAGGCATTTATAGTTAGATATTTATAAAAGTGTTGTAGAAGAATCAGAATTGTCTGAAGTAAATATACTTCAGACAATTCTGATTCTTCTATGGTTAAAATTTTGTTGTCAGCTGTGTTTGTTTTCTACCAACATAAACACCAATACTGTTTCTAATACTGCCAAGTTGATTGAAATTTGACAAGAAATGACCCTGTGATAATTTTGTTGAAAAATATGATTGTATATGAAATATATATATATGATATATCAATTGCAAGTGATAAATTCATACTACTAAAATAACGAGGTCCAATTTGTTAGCCGGCATGACGTAAAAACGACGAATCAAAGAATTCAACTTTATATATAACTAATATAGGACAATGATGTTGATTAAAAATTACACCATTCCAGGCCCTTTTGTTTTCCAAATAATTAATATTACCAATAATTAACAAGTTCCGGGTCGAATCCGATACCGATACCAATGTACATGTATGTATGTTCTGTATCTTCCTCCTCTAATAGGAGCACCACCATAGGGTATGGTGTAAAGGATGACATTTAACACACTATATTGGTACAGATTTATCGTGAGCATTTGCCTACCCTATTTTCTAGCCTGGCCGTGAAGGGTCTTACTACCAGAAAATTCACCTTCCCAAAAACAATGAGTACAATGCATTAAAACATACCGAACATACACTCAACTGATTCGCTCATCCTCAAAATATAAAAAAAATTAAATGCAAAATATAAAAACAATGATATTCAAAATAAGGGATAAGGTTGTAGTAAGAAAACCAGGACGGGTTCAAAAGAAAGATTTTGAAAGCAGAAAACTGTGAACCTTATAATCAGCATTACTTTATCAGATGACAATACGAATACTAAAAATCTAGGCTGAAAAGAGGCGTACGTACTTTAATTCAGTCACGGATCCGCGATGTCGCGGATGTGTTCTAGTTCTTGTATATATTAATGCTCTTTAAGTTTTGATCGATATTTTATAAAGTTCTTTGATGCTGCTCAGATCATTAAATAGAGTTATTTGTTAATGTCAAAAGTTGTCTAGTAACAATCTTTTTTTTCCAGTTACCATGACTCCTAGGTAAAAAATGTCGAAATAAATATACTTGCAGACTTTCTGATTTTTATTGATAACTATGATCACAAATTTTACAGTGTGATAGTATAATATCTACAGCAAAGAAAGTAAAACAATGCTGTAGACAAGGAAACAATATAGACCATAGTATTGGGCTGAAGTAGGAAAAGTATATTCAAAAGAATTCAACAAAACAGAGATTTTGTAACCACCTGTTTCTTAGCCGTGACACATGCTGAATGAATACCAGTTCAGTGTAGCTATGCGGTAACATGGTTTCCCAGCTTTCCCCTGTTGTATACAGGGATTAGTGGAATCTGCTTCTGTATAGATACACTGTACTGTCATTATTCAGCATGAATCAGGTGTGACACATCAACCCCTTTTCTCTACTACTGCTAGTGGAGAAATATAGATTCCACCACTGCAACATGTATGTTACGACATTTCTCCACTCGAGACAGTTAAATTTCAATATTTAAAGCGCGAGGCTTGCCGAGCTTTTAAATAATTAAAATTTAACTGTCAAGATTATTGATTTCACTCAATAATCCAATAACACTATCTGTATTGTAGTGCCAAGCATAGTGGATGTAGGTCCCCACTATCATTTACATTTTCAAATGCTATATACATGAAGAAAATGTAGTTTTATATAGTTATAATTTAGTATATTTACATAAAGTGTCAATACTTTGCAAAATCTGTGTTTTAGTCTAATCAGTTGTATTTAAATTAAGATTATGTTTGAAAAACGATTTTATTACCTGTGTATAAACACTGCTTTATTTGTTTAATTAGTATTTTTGTTTAAAATCATAATTTTCTCTTTTACAGGTACAACAGGAACCATAACAAATAAAGTATATATATATATAGAATTTGTAGTTTGTCATCTGTTGGTTATATGAATGTTATACATATAGTGCTGTACAAATCCTATCAAATCCTAGACGATAAATGACATAATTTTAATTGTTTAAAAGATGCAACCACTTTCATAAAAGGGGATGAGTGTGGTAAAAGTTTATGTATTTATAAAATTGATAACCCTCTCTATTAGCCCACCTGGCCAAAAGAGCAGTGAGAGCTATCAGGATCACTTATAGTCCTAACTGTTTGTCTCTAAACTTTGACAGTTTCAGCTTCTTTCCAAAATCTGTTGTGCTAAGTGAAATTGAAAAAGTAATTTCAAATGATTGTGAGGAGATTCTTTTCAAGACTTTACAGCAATAATAATAAGGAAACCCTGGACAACAATTCCTCTTATGTTTTGTAGGGATAGCATACATGGTGGTATTGCACCCTTTTTCTCTGAAAGGAAGCCAACCTGAACCAAATCTAGGTTGAAAAAGTATTGAATGTCAACTTTGAAAATTCCTTACTACTTTGTTGTCAGATGAAAAACATATAGCTAGAAGTAATTCATTTTCAAATTATGTAAAAATTGCATGAAATAAAATCTAAAAAAAAACAAACACGAATTGAATTGAACTTAAATAGGTGTGAGGAATACCTCAATGAGACAGAACTCAAAACCAAAGAAATTGTCTTCAGCAATACACTAGCATCTGTGAGTGATGCATGTTCTTTCGTATTCCTTGTAAGACTACCTTTTATCTTTTCTTCTACTGCAAATTACAATGAGAAGGATTGCATTAAGAAAAACACATATGACTAAACCACAATTGAATGATGTTGTAATATCTAAACTGTAATTGATAAATTACTTTATAATTGATTATTCCCTGAAGACAGTACCAGTTGCAGGGTTTATACTAAAACTGAACAGACGTAAATATAAGAATAAGAAGATGTTGTATGATTGCTAATGAGACATCTCTCCACCAGATCCCAAATGACGTAGAAGTTAACAACTATAGGTCACCGTACGACCTTCAACGGGTTGAACATGTTTTCTGGCGCCAAACCCTTCCAAAACCTGGGGCAGTGGTGTAACAACAGTACAACAAACTAAAATTCAGTTGAGAAGAGCTTAACTCATCAGATCGATACAAAGCAGAATAATAGCTTATAAAAACACAGACCATACTTGGCAGGGAATTTGTACACCCCCCACAACAAGAAAGACACAAAGTACAGATCTGATAGGTCACCATACGGCCTTCAACAACGAGCAAAACCTATACCGCATAGCAAACCTATAAAAAGCCATGAACACAATTCAAACAAGAAAACTAACGGCCTGATTTATGTACAAAACAATAAACGAAAAACAAATATGAAATGCAGCAACAAACGACAACTACTGAGTTACGGCTTCTGACTTGGGACAGGCAAAAACGGAATATGGCTAATAAAGTATGCTTACCAAACTATCGAACATTATTTATACACTTTTATTTGTACTGTAAATCGGTGATTTCATGATAAAACAAACGATTGCATTATTACTTTTATCTTATAGCTTTACAGTAGTATACTGACAAAATGTCAAATGCATCAGATTATCAGAAAGACTTGTTTATATTTGAACCTTTTGGTAAAAAAAAAAAAAAAAAAACCGAAGGAGCAGGACACACCACACACGATTCCATTAATGGTTCTGATATATGAGTACATAAAAATGAGAAGAATCAGAAGCCTTCTGTTTTTGTGAGATTTGATACTCAAGATACCACTATCGAAGAGAAATTTAGAGAACGAGAAAAAAGAGACTTCATGGCATCAATTCTCAAAATTATCCAGGTGAGATAACCGTGTGAAGTAAAGTAAAGTAAAGTAAAGTACATTAAGTAAAGTAAAGTAAAGTAAAGTAAAGTAAAGTAAAGTAAAGTAAAGTAAAAAGTAAAGTAAAGTAAAGTAAAGTAAAGTAAATGTATATAGATATAAGAAGATGTGGTATGAGTGCCAATGAGACAACTCTCCATCCAAGTAAAAATTATAAAAGTAAACCATTATAGGTCAAAGTACGGTCTTCAACACGGAGCCTTGGCTCACACCGAACAGTAAGCTATAAAGGGCCCCAAAATTACTAGTGTAAAACCATTCAAACGGGAAAACCAACGGTCTAATCTATATAAAAAACGAGAAACGAGAAACACTTATGAACCACATCAACAAACGACAACTACTGAACATCAGATTCCTGACTTAGGACAGGTGCAAACAAATGCAGCGGGTTTAAACGTTTTAATGGTACCAAACCTTCACCCTTTTTCTGAAACAATAGTGTAACATCACAACATAGAAAGACACACTATAAAATATCAACTGAAATAGCTTAACTCAATCAAAGGACATATTAACACCATTGAACATACACTGAACAAATAAATTTGACCTGTGATACAATGTAAATACAAAATAAATAAACTAAGGAAGAATAATAAAAGTAACATGTTATTTAATGAATGGCTATTATTTATTTTGAATTTATTGAACCATAAAATTAATTTTGACTCTTCACATTGAATAATCCGCGAAACGGATTATGTAAAATGTGAAGAGTCAAAATTAATTTTATGGTTCAATAAATTCAAAATAAATTATTACCATTCATTATAAATAAATTTCTATACAAAATAAGGCTCAAAGAACTTTTATATTATTTATATTAACAATAACAACGTACACACATGTTGGCGTATGAATATACAACGTCAGAGTGGGCATGCGCCATAAAATTGACAACATTGATAATAAAAGTAATACTTTTAACCAATCAGAAGACAGTAAATACACCAAATTTATTTATATCGGTATGAAATGTTAAACAATTTAAGAAAAACAATATGCTCGAACAAAAATAGATGTGTCTGTAAATCTTACAAAAAAAGTTATATAATTGCTTTCTTGACTTTGATCTGCTCTTTGTCTCTCTTAAAGTCAAAACGAAAGTTTTTCATTCTAATCAAGTAGCTAATTAACTGTCATTGAACGATGCAAATGAAACGACGGTCGACTTGTTTCTGGAGCTTGGGTGATATCATAATTAATCAATCAAGATATCAATTAGCAAATTGGTGTAGAGAAAAACAAACACACTTAATGTCATTTTAGCTTCATGACTTTTAACTACTTTACGTGTCATTTTGCTATCAATATGAGCATCGTTTGACAAACACTGTGTGTGATTTAAAAGCTGGTGGTGTTAATCTATTGAGCCATCATTCTGTATTGAGAAATAATTCAATAAACAGTCGATGAACTAAGTAAAAACTAAACTAAAGAAAATGAATTCTCCGCATCCTTGCGCCAAACTGAAAGAGACTGAGAATAGAACTCAGAGAGCCTGTCAGCAAATGTTCTACTCCATAACAAACTTCAAGACCTAAAGATCAGATACGAAAATGCTGTGAATGCCAACTTTAGGTGCTTACGATATCCCCTACGCATGAAAATTGTTACAGTAGAAGGCGTTATAAACATGTACTACGAATACACAGTAGAGAAACAGAAGCAAATTGAAGCTCTGAGATACAAGCTATTTGGTGAAGAAGCAGAATACGAACCCTTCGAGGAACATTACGCAGAACACATGGAACAGTGAAGAGTTTAAGTTACCAGTCGTCAAAACAAAATGTTCGATAAAGAACAAGAATGCGAACCCTCTGAAAAAGATTACGCGGACCACATTGTACAGTGAAGATACATTTTGTAAGGATCATACATAAAAAAGGCATTATTATTAGAATAGAAAGAAGACTAAATGACAGAATTTTAGATAAGATTTGAGAAGATGGCTTTCATAAAAGGTTTTTAATTGATTACATATAAGTCTCATTGGATCTTAAATCCCATCTCCTTTTTTAATATTGATATTATAATCAAAGTAAAACATACGAGGTCGCCGTACATTTGTCTTGTTACAATATAAAATAGAGAAAGTGATGATACATTACTTTATAAAATTAAATTGTCTTAGTTAACTTATCTTTACTTAGAAGAGTGATTTAAAGTTATTTTAATCAATTGAAATAATCATGCTTTTGATTAAGAAATAACCAAAAAAACATTCATAATGAATGATAGAAGTTAAAATCGCATAATTTGTTTTCTTTCATTTGTAAGACTTTTGTTTAAATCATTATGATTTAAACGAAAAGTCGTACAAATTAGTTACATTCTTACCTCAACATTTGTTTATTTCATTAAACCAATCGTTTTCTGCTATTTTACTACCCCAGATGGAGGAAGACGCCCATACTACCCGCAAGAAACAAAACTATTTTGAAAAAAGTCTGAATTGTTAACACTGACATCCAAGTAACTATTTCATAACGTTCAAAGATTTGTTCGCGAACCATATTGGAAAGTGGACACAATTACTTTGAAATAAATATAAAAAAGATGTGATGTGATTGCCAATGAAACAACTATCAATCAGAGACCAAATGACGTAGATGTTAGCAACTATGATATGTCGTCGTACAGCCTTCATCAATGAGCAAAACACATACTGCAGAGCTATAAAAGGTCCCGATATGACAAAATGCAGAAACTTAAAACGAGAAAACTAACGGCCTGATTTATGTACAAAACAGTTATCAAAAAACAAATATGATAAACAGCAACCAACAAACAACAGTGAATTACAGGTTCCTGACTTGGAACAGGCACATATAAAATGTGGCGGGGTTAAAAACATGTTCCGAATGCTCAACCCTCCCCATACTTGGGACAGTGCACAGGCACTTGTCTCAAAATTTGTGTTATATTAAGGTATATAGAAAAAAAAATTCTGAGACAAGTGCCTGTGGACAGTGGTAAAACAACATTACATCAAAGCAAAATATACAAATCAGTTGAAAAAGGGTTAACTCAATTTCAACGGATCTAATCAAAGCCCCCAAAAAAAAAAAAACAATTAACAACGTGAGTAAGATCAAAGTATCGATTTAAGAGTGCTCACAGTTACTGAAAGCTAGTTCAAAGTCAATAAAAACATTACTAATAAATAAAGCTCATACACATGTGTTTACTTTGTACAATCTACAGTGCTTTGATATGGAACTTACGTAAGATATAATTCAGTGGAACCTGCATGTCTTGAAATAAGCGCCGTACTTCGACAAAAACCCATGTTTTTTAATGTACACTCGTACTTGCATGCTTTGAATGTACTGACTTGCTGTGACATCTCGACCTTTGCAAACTTTGATATCAGTAAAATATAAGATAAATTTAAAGAGATATATGCCAATCCAATTATACAGCAAACAACCAACACAAACAATCAAAAGACCTCAGAAGTAATAAGTGATTTAGGTTATCTGAATGCATTTACGTTTTGACATGTGTATTATACATTTTACATTATTTTCGTTCTTTGACAACATCCACTCTCGTTCTCCCGGACTCAAGGACAAACAAGTATATACCCATCAAATGCCAATAACTATAAGTTTGAAGGTTTAGTGATGTATTTCTTTTTCATGGAAATACTGTCACTGCAGTCATTGACTCTGTGTTAATGGAGATCTATAGATTTTAGATAAACATCGCTAACCTAATAATAAGAAGCCATTACAGAGGGTCATCCCAAAGGTCCTATAATACACAAAGAAATATATATCTTGTCATTCCATATGCCACCCAATTCTATTGCAATAGTATGTCTCTATCTTTACTTTACATATTAATGAAAATAATAGACTAATAGTATGAATTTAGTTAGGACAATAAATAAAGTATTATAGTATTTCATTTATTGCTTTTCTAATTTGGAATTTGAAATTGCCGTTTATTGCAAAGCAATCCTTACATATACCACAGAGAGTAATTTATATTCTTCGTTAAGCAATTTCGATTATTATTTGTTTGGCGAAAGTATATAATCAAAGAGAGTTAAATGAAAGTTATATAACATTGTAAATGGAAAATTGTCTAATTTATTGATTTTTTTCATGCACCATTCATAATCAAAGTCATGTTTATTACCTAGCAGAACAATAAATTCTTCAAACAGATGTCTATTGTTTCCTTTATAATCAAGATATATTTCTAAATGGATACACTAAAGTTACTTGGGGGGTTCAGATTTCTTAATTGCATAACAAAAAAATAGTTGTCCGCATTTTTTTCCGTTGGAAAAAGAAAAAGCACGAGGATTCTTAAAAGACTTGCTTTATCGACATATGCCATACTTGCATCTGTCCTAATGCATTCTAAAATATACCGTTTTTTTAAAATACCAATGAAGTTTCTTCTATCAATTCAAGGTCAACGTTACTCGATTCTATTTTTGTTCAAAGCTTGGTCTCTTATTCTCAACGTACAATTGAATGAGTTCCTAGAACCTGTAAAACATACATGATGTCCGTGCAGACAACACGTGGTTCCGGAATACTCATGGCCAAAAGTTTCGCCTGCCAAAAATATAAAAAGTTTCATCATAGTAACCAAAATAATAACAGATCCACGTAAAATCAAGATTGACAGAAAATATGTTAAATATATACTGACCACTTTTTGGAACAAGCCGCGAAAGGTACAAACACATGTATTAATTTGTAACTTTCAATGGTATTCCTAAACGCTGTGTACAATCGCTTAAGTTTAGCGTGTATATGGAGAACACAATCTTAAAACATCTTGTGTCATGCGAAGTTTGTATTAGTATATATAACTTTATTGCAAAACATGAAACCCTGGCGGGTTAAAATGCAAACATAGTACATTGTATACACAAGTGACAAGAAACATAATATATGATAAATGTTTTAAACAAGTCAAGTTGATATTAATAATATATATATATATATATATATATAATTGACCAATGTGGACCTTATTTTCGCAATTCCATAGATTGCTTTATATAGTCTACAACACTAGACAAAATATCTTTATTGGGATCTAGAATAGTTTTAAGTTTAGAGTTTGAGTCAAGCTGGTTAAAATTAGGATAATGGGTTTTAATTGCATTTATAAGGGAATGTCTTACATTACTGTTAATTTGGCAATGAAGGAAAAGTGTTCCTCATCATCTAAAATTTTACAAACTTTGCACAGTCTGTGTTCTCTTTGAATTTTTTTATAACGTCCTAATTCAATTTCCAAATTATGATCACTTACACGTAATTTTGTTAAAAGTTGACGACTATTAAAATTGTTTAGATTGTGCAAGTAGTCCTCCAATTTAATTTCATTTTCAAGTTTACTATAAAGATAAAGTTTTGAACTGTTATCAATATTTGAAAGTTTTCAAGAGTGATATTATTATACTTTTCCTTCACAATATGTTTAAAAGTTTTTGAGTGATTTTTATAATTAGTGCGACAAAATGACAAAATAGTGTAAAGAAGCCGTAGTGAGCGAGAAAGGTAGTCTGATTGTCTTGGTTGACGTGCCTCCTCCCTCCCTAGCTCCGACAAAAAGTACGGGAAAGTATAATAATAAATGTGCTGCCCTTTTATCTGTGCGTATACATGATGCAAGTATATATGCGTTCATTGACAAACATACCAATCGGATTGGCCAATCTCCAATACTCGATTAATAAACCTTAATTAAGACTCAGTCCCAAATGGAAAGACGTTTCCCTTGGATTTTAATTAGATATAAGAAGATGTGGTATGGGTGGCAATGAGACAACTCTCCATCCAAGTCAAAATTTATAAAAGCATTTTTGAATTATTTCAATATATGGTAGTTTTCAAAAGTTTTTGACATTCACTGACCTTCACACTACCAAAGCTTCATAACGGAATAACGGATGTGGCGTATAGTATTATGAGTCTTCATGACACAATATCCATACTCTCAAATCCGTAATTTTGTTCGTCTGGTAAGTCCGTTCAATTCGTTATATAACAACATTAAATGAATGGACTCACAGGATGAACGAAATTATCGGCCAGCATCTTACACGGACTTGACGAAGTAAAATAAACCGGTGCTTTTATAGCTGTCATGTGAAGTTCTCCCGGACTCAAGGACAAACAAGTATATACCCATCAAATGCCAATAACTATAAGTTTGAAGGTTTAGTGATGTATTTCTTTTCATGGAAATACTGTCACTGCAGTCATTGACTCTGTGTTAATGGAGATCTATAGATTTTAGATAAACATCGCTAACCTAATAATAAGAAGCCATTACAGAGGGTCATCCCAAAGGTCCTATAATACACAAAGAAATATATATCTTGTCATTCCATATGCCACCCAATTCTATTGCAATAGTATGTCTCTATCTTTACTTTACATATTAATGAAAATAATAGACTAATAGTATGAATTTAGTTAGGACAATAAATAAAGTATTATAGTATTTCACTTATTGCTTTTCTAATTTGGAATTTGAAATTGCCGTTTATTGCAAAGCAGTCCTTACATATACCACAGAGAGTAATTTATATTCTTCGTTAAGCAATTTCGATTATTATTTGTTTGGCGAAAGTATATAATCAAAGAGAGTTAAATGAAAGTTATATAACATTGTAAATGGAAAATTGTCTAATTTATTGATTTTTTTCATGCACCATTCATAATCAAAGTCATGTTTATTACCTAGCAGAACAATAAATTCTTCAAACAGATGTCTATTGTTTCCTTTATAATCAAGATATATTTCTAAATGGATACACTAAAGTTACTTGGGGGTTCAGAATTCTTAATTGCATAACAAAAAAATAGTTGTCCGCATTTTTTTCCGTTGGAAAAAGAAAAAGCACGAGGATTCTTAAAAGACTTGCTTTATCGACATATGCCATACTTGCATCTGTCCTAATGCATTCTAAAATATACCGTTTTTTTAAAATACCAATGAAGTTTCTTCTATCAATTCAAGGTCAGCGTTACTCGATTCTATTTTTTGTTCACAGCTTGGTCTCTTATTCTCAACGTACAATTGAATGAGTTCCTAGAACCTGTAAAACATACATGATGTCCGTGCAGACAACACGTGGTTCCGGAATACTCATGGCCAAAAGTTTCGCCTGCCAAAAATATAAAAAGTTTCATCATAGTAACCAAAATAATAACAGATCCACGTAAAATCAAGATTGACAGAAAATATGTTAAATATATACTGACCACTTTTTGGAACAAGCCGCGAAAGGTACAAACACATGTATTAATTTGTAACTTTCAATGGTATTCTAAACGCTGTGTACAATCGCTTAAGTTTAGCGTGTATATGGAGAACACAATCTTAAAACATCTTGTGTCATGCGAAGTTTGTATTAGTATATATAACTTTATTGCAAAACATGAAACCCTGGCGGGTTAAAATGCAAACATAGTACATTGTATACACAAGTGACAAGAAACATAATACATGATAAATGTTTTAAACAAGTCAAGTTGATATTAATAATATATATATATATATATAATAATTGACCAATGTGGACCTTATTTTCGCAATTCCATAGATTGCTTTATATAGTCTACAACACTAGACAAAATATCTTTATTGGGATCTAGAATAGTTTTAAGTTTAGAGTTTGAGTCAAGCTGGTTAAATTAGGATAATGGGTTTTAATTGCATTTATAAGGGAATGTCTTACATTACTGTTAATTTGGCAATGAAGGAAAAAGTGTTCCTCATCATCTAAAATTTTACAAACTTTGCACAGTCTGTGTTCTCTTTGAATTTTTTTATAACGTCCTAATTCAATTTCCAAATTATGATCACTTACACGTAATTTTGTTAAAAGTTGACGACTATTAAAATTGTTTAGATTGTGCAAGTAGTCCTCCAATTTAATTTCATTTTAAAGTTTACTATAAAGATAAAGTTTTGAACTGTTATCAATATTTGAAAGTTTTTCAAGAGTGATATTATTATACTTTTCCTTCACAATATGTTTAAAAGTTTTTTGAGTGATTTTTTATAATTAGTGCGACAAAATGACAAAATAGTGTAAAGAAGCCGTAGTGAGCAAGAAAGGTAGTCTGATTGTCTTGGTTGACGTGCCTCCTCCTCCTAGCTCCGACAAAAAGTACGGGAAAGTATAATAATAAATGTGCTGCCCTTTTATCTATGCGTATACATGATGCAAGTATATATGCGTTCATTGGCAAACATACCAATCGGATTGGCCAATCTCAATACTCGATTAATAAACCTTAATTAAGACTCAGTCCCAAATGGAAAGACGTTTCCTTGGATTTTAATTAGATATAAGAAGATGTGGTATGGGTGCCAATGAGACAACTCTCCATCCAAGTCAAAATTTATAAAAGCATTTTTGAATTATTTCAATATATGGTAGTTTTCAAAAGTTTTTGACATTCACTGACCTTCACACTACCAAAGCTTCATAACGGAATAACGGATGTGGCGTATAGTATTATGAGTCTTCATGACACAATATCCATACTCTCAAATCCGTAATTTTGTTCGTCTGGTAAGTCCGTTCAATTCGTTATATAACAACATTAAATGAATGGACTCACAGGATGAACGAAATTATCGGCCAGCATCTTACACGGACTTGACGAAGTAAAAATAAACCAGTGCTTTTATAGCTGTCATGTGAAGTTTGCTCACAGTGAAAAAACAATGGAAAAAAATTACACTCCGCTGCAACTGCTTTATACTTAACCGACACGGCGATGACGCGCCATGCATTATACTTAACCGACACGGCGGTGACGCGCCATGCTTTATACTTAACCGACACGGCGGTAACGCCCCATGCTTTATACTTAACCGAAACGGCGGTGACGCACCATGGGTCGAGTTTTTAATGTGCAAGCAGCAGATAAAAGGCTCTTTAAGTTAACTCCGTGCCGACAAGTCTTTTCTCTTATTCCTAAATGTCGTGTGCTTTACTGAGAAACATCTAATACCATTTTAAAGTCTTTGATTCAATCCTGAACTCTCCTTACGACTAAAATTGATCGTATTATACTGAAATGTATGACTTACGAGTATTTTACTAAGATTTTTGTGAAAAGAGCCCTGAACCTCCCGCAAGTGATTCATTATCAAACTACCCGAGTAGCTCTGATTGGTAAATGGATAGAATTTCACGGGTTTGAAGTATATTGCAAGTTATTGTACTCATATTTTTATCAAAATTGCTGTTTATATAGATAGTTTTATTTTATAACATCTAAAGTTGATATTCATTTATCCTCCCGTCTCTCATAAAAGATTGAAAAAGAAGATCCTGACTGTCTGCTCTACCCTTCAATAACAGGTTATGGTTAGTTGCTCTACCTTCCAATAATAGGTCCGCATTATTTATTCCCGTCTCCTTAAGTAAAAATTCCTCCTTGCTTAATCCAGATTCCCTCAGAAGCAGTTCAATATCTTCAAACTCTTCCGGTACCTCGTCGTTCCCGACCACATGTTTTTCATAGTTCAATTTAAAATTTCTCCAACATCTTGAACATTCTGCATCACAGAGATCGCACGCATCAATCGCTCCCTTCGATGCAAAACGATGCCACATCCTCTTTCCAAACTGTGGACAGAATATTTGAAATCCAACACAAGTCAATCCGACTAACGCCATTATTGCGACACATACCCAAAATGCTTCCCAATTAAAACTAGATTCACTTTCTCCTTTCGAAATCTTTTTCTTTGGTTTCTCCTCATCTAGCATGAACGAATTTTTACGAATCATTTCACGATACGGATCGTCCAGAAAATCTTTTTTAATCTCTCGAGCTTTCTCGTGATACACAATTTTCGATAATCTTCCGGCCAAATCCGGACGACCAATTTGTCGAAGACGAATTGCAAGATCCTGAAATGATTTACCTTTCCCTTCCAATCTGTCGTATTTTAGAAGAAGAAACAAACAAGTTTTTTTTGGCTCATGGTTACCTGTCAGTTTGTGCTTCTCTGTCGTGAAAAGTTCTTTGTCGTGCAAGGACTCTGATAATTTTCTGCATTCGTGTGGTTTCAGTTCTCCAGCTATATATTGTAATTCCTTGAAATTTAAGTCAAACGTGCATACAATGAATCCACAAACATAAAGACAAACCACACAACAGATACTGAAATTCATGTTCAGGGTTTTCTGTTGCAGTGTGCGTATTCTTACGTCATCAATGTATATTATGACGTCATATTCTTGAAAATTTACGTCATTATATTTTTATGTTTCTTTTAGTAAGTAAAAAAGTAAATACTTTATTTAAAGAAGGTGGCACATTTAGCAACAATATAGCTAATCTTCACTGAGGCCATCAAACAATAATTTACAGTACAAATCTACACTATGTAGAAATCTAGTAGGTTACAGTTTATATATATATATATTTTTGATTTATTACAAGAATCAATATATCATAAACAGAAAACAGATATATATTATGTTAACTAGTTTATTCTTCTGAGTTAGAGTTATCTCACTTCATGGGCGGATACATCAACGACATTCTAAAAACTCAACTGCTTTGAGGTTTTAATCTATAATTTGGTTATAATTTACATCTGTAATACATGTATTTTCCACCTAGGCTGAAATATAGTATTTTATGTCCTAAAACTCACAAATGTATGATTTAATTCCCTATAATAAATGTATTTCTAAAATCCACTAAATCTATCAAAGTAATGCAACAAGAAAAGAAAGAAAAAAAATATGACAGAAACAATAGAAAATATTTTTCAGAATCGTTGGACTAAATCACGACCTATACCAAAGTGCTGACTTCTTGGTAATCCGATTGAATGTCAGACTACTTAAAATCGCACTAAAACTTGCATTTGAAAAGTTAAAAAAAAAAAAAAAAAAAAAAAAACCGAAGGCAAAATTGTGTGTCAGTGTAAACTAAAATTCCAAACTACTAGTCTATGCATTATATAGCATTTTTTTACAGGAAAATGTAACTGAGTTCTTAATTCATGCTTACCAGAGGACACATATAGAAAACATTTATTTGACTGAATTTCGTTAGTACGGAGTTATTAGTATGTCAAAAAGATTGATCGTATTCAATTTTGATAATACTTTGCCTATTTCACTGATAAAGAAAGCCATCTGGTATGTGATATTACGACTCAAATTTAGGCCAATTTTCCAAATTGTTTATTTATCCGAATGAAAAAGATTAATGGGTAGATTGACATACGATATGCATTTGATTGATATATAGAAATAATCCATTTACATAAATACACATTCTATAGGCCTAAGCATTGTTTGCTTTCTATCCAATATTGTCAGGAAAATTGGATTTTATTGATGACCAATCGCTATAATGTAGAAAAATAGAGTATTTTCTTAATTTACAAACCGATTTGTCTCCTTTTTATAAAGAAATAACTATATAGATATACATGATCGATTACTTAAAATTTTTTTCATTTTTAAGTGTTCGCAGAGAGAATGAAAAATATTAATGGAAATATAAAATGAAATGCAAACTTGAGCTGTTTTCGCAACAGTTCCTAAATGTACAACGTGTTGGTTGATTGATTGTTGGTTGCTTAACGTCCAGTGACAAATATTTCATGCATGTTCAAGACGAGACCGTGTTGAAATATATCATTGAAACTCCATTATGATACTTACACAGCTTATTAGGTTTTACTCTTCGCCATTTGATTTCAGAGTTAGATGAAATGAGTTTTTATTGTCCATAGTAGACGGAAGTTCTATCGAACCACATTGTAATCGAATTCGATACGGTAAAATATTTCACACTTACTTTTGGACTGGATTGGCCACCCCCTTTTCAATTTGGGATTATTTCTTTTCTGTCGCTCTGATGTTGATACATGCACTGCCACCCCCATTCTCTTCACATGCTCATTTGACCACGAAATATGCCGTCACTCGAAAAGAGAGGTAGTATATTTTTTTATGAAAAAGGTCATGTATCAACTTACAGTGAGTGACATTTATTGTAAAATTTATAATTCATGCCATTTAAAATGCAGAACATGCAATAAAAGTGACAGAAAAGAAATCAATCAACAGAGAAAATAAAATTGCGATGCTGTCAAAAGGTACCTTTGGATATTTGTCATTGAATAATATGAACAATAAAAACAGGTTTAATCTTATCATGGGAATACCCAAATAGACTTATGACCGGCAAATGAATTTTTAATGGTATTTCCAAATGTGGTGTACATCAAATCGCTTCTGACGTCATAGACTATATACAAATAGACTTCATTAAATATTGCAACGATGCTAAGCTTTTCAAAATATTGTTTTGATAGTTTGCTACAAAATGTAGTGTACATGTACCACGAAACATTACTTATCGACATTTACCCGACACCACCTTTCGTTTAATTTTTGAAAGATTTTATTCTTTTGTCATATGTTTATCCTAATCAAAATAGTAAGTAAATTAACCTAAGATTAAAAGATTTCATTAGAACAACATATTCAAACTAAACCTAGGCAGATCTAGGATTTGGAGTAAGTGGTGCGGCGGGAGCTAGGCAACACAATGTTTGAATGCTTTATGCCAAGAAAAGATATTTTTCCAGAGAAATGCACATGACTGTCAAAGGCAAATTAACATAGTGTTCAAAAATCATCATGACAAGTGGTGCAATAGGTACTGATATGCCTATAAAGCTAGTGATATCCTTTGTTGCGACCCCCGAAACCACCTGGATCCGCCAGCGCAAGCTTAAAGTCATCCTACTCATACACATATCATTCTTACTCATAGATGACCAGTCTTTGCTCCTTCTGTCAAATGTGTTGTGTTAAGTGGAGAAGCAGTACATAAATGCCGATTTTTTATTAAACAAAATGTTACAATTAATAATATCAGTATTGTGTCTAGAAGGGTGACACGTGTTCCTTTGAATATCTGGTAACTTGTAACCTGCAGCATTTAAAACCGATTAAAAGCATGAGTTTGAAAGATTGCCCGTTGACGTTACTACTTTGTCTATCCAAGCAATTATCTTGCAATTAAATCCATGCCTATTTATAGAACATGTACATATGAATGCGATATATGCAAATGAGACATCGACCCAACGAAAAACCCCAACTAAAAGACATCTAGAGGGAAACAATGCTTGTACATGTATTATCAGATCCCTATAACGACAAGGAAGGGGAAATTCATTTCCCAATTTAAGTCTCTATAAATTAAAGGTTCAAAAAGAAGTATGGCAATTGTTTCCTGTATTTTGTTTCACTTTCTGAGTCGAAATTGAAAAGTTGTTGAAATTTTGTGGAAAACGGAAATATATGTATGTGTAACGATTCGGAAATGAAACGTAAACTTAAACATAAGTTTAAATTTTTTAATCCTTCAAAAAATAATCTTCTTTCATTTGTATGCGTCTGTTTTCGATAGGACATTGTATGGTATACAGAGATAGGACATTGTATGGTATACAGAGATAGGACATTGTATGGTATACAGAGATAGGACATTGTATGGTACACAGAGATAGGACATTGTATGGTACACAGAGATAGGACATTGTATGGTATACAGAGATAGGACATTGTATGGTATACAGAGATAGGACATTGTATGGTACACAGAGATAGGACATTGTATGGTATACAGAGATAGGACATTGTATGGTATACAGAGATAGGACATTGTATGGTATACAGAGATAGGACATTGTATGGTATACAGAGATAGGACATTGTATGGTATACAGAGATAGGACATTGTATGGTACACAGAGATAGGACATTGTATGGTACACAGAGATAGGACATTGTATGGTACACAGAGATAGGACATTGTATGGTATACAGAGATAGGACATTGTATGGTACACAGAGATAGGACATTGTATGGTATACAGAGATAGGACATTGTATGGTATACAGATGTCCATACGTCCGTTCTTTCACATTTCGTACAAGTTAAATTGTCATGAAATATCAACATAAATACAGTCAACGCAGACAGAACTCACCTTATCGTTGTCGGCAGACACAGGAAGTGTTGGTACTGTGAATTTTAGTAAAAATTCTAGGTCTGAAAAAGAAGTCTGAAATAATAGGATATACATGTAGTTGGTTTTAACTCATTCTGTAGAAGCGCTTCTAAGACTGTCGAAATGGAAAGGTAAACATTTTTGTAAATATTTTTTTTAAAAGGTGTTTGCAAGTCTTCCGTTTGAATTTAATTTCTAAGACTATGTGATATAAGAACTGTGGTGCTCACCACATGTTCGATCATTTCTTAAACTCTGTGACGAAATGTAAGGATCGTGTTGTAAGTAAGTTACTCGTGCGAACACTCCCAATACTGTATATATATGTTATAATAAAACTCGGGAAATCGCGCGACCGTTGCTAAGACAGTAATAATATAAAGCAAATATATCAGTAAGTTCCTTGTGCATTAGACTAGAAACTAAATTCGGACTAGTGCTAATGTTTCTATGACTGTTACTTAAGCATATACATATATACGTATAAAGACATGACTTTATATTGGACTTCTTAGACTACTTTATACAGCACAATTTATATCTCAACAGAAGAAATGTGCAAAGAGTTTTTTTTTCAAAAACAATTATGATCTTTTTGTAAATTTTTTCTATCATTAATATTATCATCATGCCATTCTTGTGAATTGAAACTATCAAACTCCTCTTCAAATGATTTTTCAGTTGTATTTATGGTAAATATGTATCAGTTGTAAAGGAAAATGCTAATTTCCTGTTTTTTCGTCCTTGAAAATAATCTTCATTTTGATATGCAGCGAAAATAGTGGTCATGATAAATGGTTTAATTATACCTTATTCATTAAACACTGAGCAATTACATAGTTCTGATTCATTTCACAAAATATTATTTTTCATACGATCATCTTATTTTATATTAACACCAGCTGATATTTTTAGATATGACAAAGGCTAGTTTTAAAGATATACTATTCGTCAATACGCATTTCATAGAAAGTTTTGTCTTATCCAAATTGAAAACGACATGCAACCAAGCTGTTACTGTATGGAATCTGTCTCCTGTGTTTTGCATTTTTCCGGATGATTAATAAATCGGCGTGAGGAAAAAGTGGCACTAATTGTTTAACAAAAGACCCGCCGAGTTTTTAATTTGAAATGAAAACTATTTCCGATGCTTTGTCCTACATTTTGGAAATCTATGAAACCAATAAAACTCAACTTAAAATGATAAAAACAATAAAAATACATTTCCAGACTTTAAACCAATTATGTCGTTTACATTACAATATACAGAAGGTTCAATGACTTAGATGGGGAAAGTAAAACATCTACAAATGTTATTTTGTTTAAAATATTTTTTCTAGAGGGTAGTCATGTATCTATCTATCCAACAGTCAGGATTTAACAATGATTATTTTTCTTCGCACAGATAAATTCAAAGGACGCGTTAAAATAGCTATAATTGCATTGTATTCTGAATCAGTGTAAATTCTATAATTTAAAACACAATATGTGACATTTCTTAATTGAAAGGTTTATACAAATTCATTTATACGAATTGTCCAAAGGCTGAGATGTGCAAATTACACTTAAAAGAATAGATTTTGATGCTGATAATGAAGGTGACTACGACGACAAATACGTCGATGATGATGATGATGATGATAATGATGATGATATTATGATGATGGTGATGATGACGAAACGACGACGACGACGACGACGATGATGATGACGACAACGACGACGACGATGATGACGACGACGACGACGACCGACGATGATGAAAGGTCATATATAAAAATAATGTGTATTTCTGTTTAAAGTTGATAGAGACAGAATATATGATTAACCACCAAAACACAAAAAATATGGAAAAAAGATGGAAGTACTACGATAAATATGTTTGAGAGCATACAAAAAATATTCAATTAGAAAAGTCGGTATCATTTCAAATCAAGTAATACTTCCTTTCAAGGCAAGTGACCATCGAGACCCATTGCCAATGTATAACGATGGCGACAATATAAATGCTTGAAATATCGAATGCTACTTGATGGCTTGATGCTGATACAACACAAGTACGGCATACTTTGTTATTCATCAGATGTAAAATTTCTTTTAACACATACTATTTTATGATAAAACTTTCATATATCTAACAGTAATAAAAATCGGAAATAGAAGCAGGGCTACTTAAATTATCAATTTTTTGTTCATAAACAATAATAAAACCGTTTTAGAAAGGTGCAATTAGACATAAAACATTTTAAGTGCTATCAAGCGACCACCACGTCGCACACCTGAACCTTGAAATTGATAGAAATAAAAGCACTTCGTGCAAAAAGTGAACTAAGTCTACTTGCTAATGTAACGGCTCATATTTGCTACCTTACCTGTCGTCCTACCATCAGTTTCTTATTATTTTCTATATTGAAGAAGAGATAAAGTTATAAAAATCGATAAAGTACAATTATACTTGGAAGTCAAATATTGGCATCGGAAACAATTTGGCAAAAAAAGAAAAAGACTTTTATACATCCGTTTCCGACATTGCGAGTAATAGCAACTTCGGCTTGGTATTTCGGTAAATTTGGTACATTTTGCAACTGCACCCCAAAAAAAAAAAAAAAAAAAAAAATGTTTCCGCTAATATAACAGAAAGTTCAAGTGTAATCTTACTCATATTTCTCTTTCTCTGCAATCATTGCAAGACTTGTTGGAACCAGATGGTTATTGAATTATACTTAAATGATTTCGTTTTAGAAAAATAGCCCGATGATCCCATTTACCATCCGATAATGCTATTTGATATGTTTTAGAATTAGAAAAAAAGCTAGAAAATTCATTATCAGTCATTTGCTTAACATTTACGACTGTAGCATTGGGTTGCTAACTTTCTGAATTACAAGTTTCTCCTGAATCGCTTCAAAAAATATATAAAACTTCGTATATTTGAAAGTGCATAACAGATAATTCAAAAGGGCCAATGAATTGTGTCTTTAGTTCAAAGCAAGCAGTAATGACAATCTATACTTTAAAGATCATCAGTTTTCTTTAAATGTATGTGAACGATGATAATCTGGTGTGGATTCGTAAATGTTTAAAAGATGGACAGGGCTGTTGATCAATAGAACAGAACATGGAAACAGGGAATGTGTCAAAGAGACAAAAAGTATGTTACGTGTATAACAATACATAAAAGCATAAATTCAAGACATTATAAGATATAAATTCAAATATATGAGTCCTATCTTTTAGATAAAGGACTAACTGCATGAATAACCATGAATAAGAGGAAGTTATCGAAACCTTGAATTTTAACTAAAAGACTCAAAACAGAGGAGAAATTTATTGAACGAGAAGACAATGCTTTATTAATTTGTTGTATCTCTTTAAACTATGTATATCGGCATTCATTTAAGTCGTCTGATCCTTCAAATTTGACAAAAAGAGGAGTATGTTGTATATACTTGAAATTCTAGGTTTTAATATAAATCACGTGTACATGGACTTTTTTTAAAAAGAAAATTCTCTATTAAATCAAAATCTTCAGAAATGTACTGATATTGAATTATTATCATCCTGTAATCTAATTCGCCGACAGCTTTTCCGTATGCAGTGACCTTATTCAATCATGAAACATTTCGTTAGAAATTCGACACGGTACAAGTGCGAAGGGAAACGCTTAATTTCGTTTGCCGGAGATTTAATCTGGTGCGCACCAGTTTGAAAAATCGTGCGCACGACTTTATAGGGAAAATAGTAGTATTACATTTTCCCGGCTTTAGGTTGGCCTTTTGTGTACCCAAGGCAGTTGAAGGAAGTCAACTTAGGAGCGCTGTGATTGGATGTAAGGGTACAAAATATTTTTTTATTTAACTAAGAATAACTGCAGTGTGTATATTTACAATAGAAATTTTGAAATCCTTTGAAATATTTTCTAGAGAATTATTCGAAAAGACTTCCAAAATTTCATAAATTTGGTGTAAAATGACGGTGGACATGGATAACATGAACAAGCTCTGTTGGAAGCTAGTCATGATACTATTTGACTTCAATTTTTAAAACAGAATAATAAAGTACTAACACCACACATAACTGTTTTGTCTAGGTTTTTATTATAAAAAGTGGTAAATTTAGAAAATGTTAGTATTATCGCCTATGGCAGAATAAATAGTACCGTTTTCCCTGAAACGTTAAATTTAACTATTCTCCGTAACACCGTTACCATGGCAACAAAATTGAAAAAAAAAAAATTTTTAAAGATGACAAAAAATTCCAAAGTCTTACTGGTCTAATTAAGGTACAGTCAATATTTTATTAAGTAAGCTTATTTTCAACAATTTATGGAAAAATCCTATGCGAATGAAGTTTGTGAAAAAAAAAAACAATTCTCCATTGAGGAAAGGGTTAAGAGACCGCTGCTTTTCTTTTGGTCGTTTATCGGTTTTTGCCATGGCGTTGTCAATTTGTCTTCGACTTATGAGTTTGAATATACCTTGGATATCTTCCGCCTCTCTTTAAATGTTATAAGGATCTTTACATTTTTCCGAAGAAATTTACCGCCGCCATATTTTGATTCAGAATATATATATAAGCCTGTATACATAGATTTAAAATAAGAAGATGTGGTATGATTGCCAATGAGACAACTCTCTACCAGAGACCAAATGATATAGAAGTTAACAACAATAGGTCACCGTTCTGCCTTCAACAATGAACAAAATCCATACCGCGTAGTCAGCTATAAAAGGCCCCGAAGTGACAAATTTAAATCAATTCAAAAGAGAAAACTAACGACCTGATTTATGTACAAAACAATGAACGAAAAACAAATATGATATACAGCAACAAACGACAAAATAAAGCATGCTTTCCATTACTTGCACCATCTTGACGCAGTGTTAGGTGTAGTTGGAACAAAGACCAATTGAATTTCGAGACAGAATTCCTAATTATGTAGTGATAAACTTTTAATGGACAAAGTGGAGGATAGAATGGTACCACGGTGTGTACTTAGAATTGCAATAAACATCAACATTTGTCAACACAAAGAGCCACTTCCGATTCTCAGGACAATTTTTATGGGGATGGAGTAACATGGCGGATCTAGGGAGGTGGCCTCGCCCCAAAGAGTAAAATAAAAAGACAAATCTGTCTTACTTATATATTACAACTAAGATATTTGAGACACTAGATTAAGAAAAAGGAATCGAATAGAAAAGAAAAATACTGTTCTAAAGTGTGCAATTACAGATAGTTATCATAAGTTGTCAGAGTGATTGATTGAAGATTTTTCAATTTAAACAAAGGGTGCTTTAAAATTGAAATGCACATAACCTTGTCATACTGATAGACAGTAACGCACTTGAAGTATCGTATTAACATTTATTTTTAGAAGTTAGAGGGTGAGTTTATTGTTGTTTGCGTTTTGTTTATCAATTTTATCTAATATCTCGTAGGAAAACAAATTAAAGTCGTGATCCATTATAGGTTTATATGTATCAAATTTTAATTTATACATTTTCATGAAGGATGATTAAAAGAAAGGCTGAATATCAGCCAAGGAGGTTGTATGATTCCTCACCTTATCCATGAACATCAAATGAAAATAATCAAACGACCGACATATCTGCTGTTTAGTCTAATTTATCAGATTTCTAAATATTGCACAATTAAATATATAAATCTTGACATTTTCACAGATAATAATGATGCATTTCTTCTTGTAGGGTATCAGAAACTGCTTATAATGAATCAACTACAGCGAACGTCAGCTTAAAACCATTCCGTTCCATACCTACTTTGTCGCGAATTTCAATTATTGGCATTAAGCTGAACCAGTAAAAGATATTTATCAAACTTACTCCAGATTTATTATTGCATCCTAGTTATAATTAAAACAGAAAATAATTAATATCAAACTACATGTTGTTAATAACATTATTAATGGTCATGCATATATGAGCATGATATACAGTTTGTTTCAATTAATACACACGACAAACTTTAAAATAAATAAATTTCGCTAATATAAAAATCCGTACTAAAGATGATTGTCCATTTTACTGTTTGGAATGTATAAATATGCAATCACGTCCAGTCGTAATGGGAACGTTAAATCCGATGTCTCAAGTTGGGAGAGGGCCATGAACTCTGTACTTGCAACACGGTTTTGAAAGGTCCTTAGGTGGCCTGCTGAAAGTTAAAGCTTCTGTCCCTATCAGGCAACATACCTTCATTTTCCAGTGGCATTCTGAATCAAATCGTCCATCCCGGTCGATCCACTTGGCAGAAACTATTGAATCTATTGGTAATTTGTTCTCACACTGAATATGCATGAAATATTTTCCATTGGACGTAAAACAAACACTTACTGGCCAATCTAAGATGTTTATCTTTTTTACTTCAAAAGAGAGCACAGCAAAGTGTTTTCAAGGATTAAACAGCATAAACCAATGATGATAACAGAACAATCTATATGTTTCGGAGTTTAGTGTGACGTCCATTCTCTCTGAACTAGTATACACATTTTTATATAGGGGCCAGCTGAAGCCTGCCTCCGGTGCGGGATTTTCTCGCTGTGTTGAAGACCCATTGGTTGCCTTGGGCTGTTTTCTGCTCTTTGTTCGGATTGTTGTCTCTTTGACACATTCCCCGTTTCCATTCTCAATGTTATAGTCATATAAATTAAAATGAAATACAATACAGACAGATATATGTAGCATACTTTGTGTCTTTTTTGCTTGATCAGCTCTTTAATATTTTAATTAGGTTTTTTGAATTTTCGAATATTTCAGCCTCGAGCATCACTTGTCGAAATGCGCATCTGGTGCAGTAAACATGGTACCGTTGATATTATTGAAATTGACAAACGCTGAACAGCTGACCTAAACTCGTACTGCAATTACTCCCAAATTGTCTCCTAATTCGCTGATATCAACTTTTGCGTAAATAACAATCTAAATTTGACACAAAGTATCTGTTAAAACCATTGAAACAATTGAGATTCACGATTTGTGTGTCCTTTTTTTAGCATTGGCATAATTCTTAAGGTGGTACCTAACACTACAGGGAGATAACTCTGTAAAAATCAGCTAAACGTTTTAATCACGTTGTTTTGTTAAGGAAATATTAAGCTTCTCAATGATCAAAATTAGTGTTTGTCAAACTGCTATATAACCAACAAAATTTTTCTGATAAAGTGGTTGGTTCAAATTTTTGAAATTTTATATTTTATCAAAGGGTCAAAGTAAACATTTTGTCAAAATTTTATGAAAATTAAACGAGCCAAATTAATATTAGTCAAGGTGTTGGGTACCACCTTAAGTTGCCTATATTGACACATTTCTTCTGGTTTTTTCTCAACAATTTCTACCTGATATTTACTGGTTTTTTTGGTTGAAAATAAAGTTCGAACACAGTTTTGATTGATTGCTTGTTGGTTGCTTGACTTCCATTTCAATGTTTTGAAGTAAGCACGGTTTACCATATCACCTCTGTAGATCAAAATATAGATACTTGACAAATAAAAAGATATAAAGAAGTACACGAGGTTAAAATAAAAAAAACACAACACGTAAATAGAGCCCATACCAAAGCCATCTGCTTGTGATGAAAAAATGCAGGAACATTAAAAATGGACTCCAGCCTGCTTTGGGATAAATTAATTTTTACCTAGTGACGCTTTTCAAGGACAAGAAACTAATTATTTTCTTAGCTGAATATCGCAAAACCACAAATCTTATTGACACATCCACTGGATAGGCAAATGTATTTCAACAAGCATATCGTGAATTTCAAAGCAAAAACACAAAATCGAGAATTTTCGCATTATCGCGTATGAAAGTACACGAAGTTTTGCTCTAGAACGTGCTGTATGACGTTTATTGCGGGTCGTCCAAAAATGGCGTCATGTATTTTTATTACCTTCTTGAATTACTGGCATGACTAGATTTCATATCTGATTTAAAAATATTTGTATAAAGTAGAGTGCTTATGTGTGAATTCAGAGATGACACAGTGCCACACAAGTGACCTTTTTCTAAGAGGTCAACTCAATGAAAAGTTCCTTTTGTCATGAACCTTTCATCGTTGATTTCATACATTATCTATATTGAATGAAAGTTCACCTCTCTTATAACATGTATTAAGTCAGTTTTCATCCTTCTCTCTATTTAGATTAGACTTTGATAGTTGAAATGATTTGGATAGTGACCACGTTTTATAGCAATTTTTAATGTATTTATTACATAACAGATATCAAATTTCAGAAAAATATCATGAGATAAGAAATAGACCAATATATCATTAAACATTCGCCATGAAATTTTCTCTTATAATGTGTAGATTTTTTTTAGCGCAGTGTGTACCAATCGAAAAATTAAGTTATCTATTGCTTCATATTTTATCGTTTTGATTTATGCAACAATATCATAGATAAATGTGTAAATTAAAGATTCATTCATAATTTTGATTCATTTCTTATGTTCTTTAAGTGTGACACTGTCTTTCATAGTAAAGTCATTCATTCTCATCAAAAGAAAATAATCGAAGCCATTTTGACATATGTTTCCTACAATCTATTGTTTACAGACACATATCCGATTACATATTTTGGTATTTACTACTACTCCATCGTATAGGATACTATCTATATACCGAGGCAATTGAACCTGGCAGGTTCGATAGTCGCTGTTTATTTATGGAATTTCGGAAATACATTTGTGCGGTGAACATTTTTGAAATACACCATATGTCGTTTAGGTGAAGGCAAAATAATAAACTAATAAAAATCTTTGCGAAAAATATGAAGTTAAAAAGATTGTCGGTATGATTGTAACTGCATATCCAGTACATTTGTACTTCACCAATTACTAGTGAAAACATCATTTAAAGCTAAGTTCCTAGAAAACAAATGGAACAGACCTATACTGAGCATGTACTGTCAGTTAAACTTTTATTACATGTGATGTAAACACGTATTTCCTTTTCGGGTTGTATCGATAAAACCCGAAAAAACAGTAATGCTTCGTATAACAACACTTTTACTTGCAAAGAACGTATTACAAATAGCAGTCTTTAAAAGTATCAGAGAAGTTACTGCATAATATTACGAAAACTCGTACACACCAAAATCATTTTTGTTAGAAGCGTAAGGTTCTCGATAGCCTTAATTTTATTGTTCCGAAGGCCTTAAAACCACTTTTATAAGTTTTGTTAAAAATTCCACACTTTTCCAGAAGAAAACTCTGAAACCGTTGTTAATAAACTCTTCATCCATAAGTGAATAGAAGCAAATCGTGATGCATAACACAAATAGTGTTGAGAATATTGAAACAGCTGACAGAAAAGTACTCTGAAAGCCGTCATTGTAATAAATACCCAATTATATTTCGCTTCAACAAAGAATTACGTCTTCAGTACAAAAGTACAACACTTTAAGTGTTACGTAAACACTTCCTGCTTGCCTTCATACTGTTTGATTTCTGTTTATCGAACTTATTTGAACGTTATTATGGTATTATGAGCCTTAATTGATGAAGAATTTCGAACTCTTCTTTTAAGATATAAAATAATTCAATGCACTTAAAATCATTCAAGATATAATGTAAATCTGGTAAAAAAGGTCAAATACAGTTCCAGAAATATTTTCAGGAAAGAGTGGCAAATGAGGAATGGATTGGGCTTACATTATATTGCAATCACTTAGTATCTGACGTCGGTCGCTTTTTTGGTTAAAAAAATCATCTTCAACTGCTGTTGGGCCTCGGATCAATTTTAAAAATTGACCTACCAAACTATAACCAACTTATTCGTCATTGTTTGGTTTAGACCATCGAAGGTTATTATTTTCTTTGAAAGTATAAGAGGCTACATGAAATAAATGTTACTGAAATAGTCCTTTAGGTGGTTTCTATCACATATTGTATTGGATGGTCTTCCCTATACCTTATGTTCTTAACATAGCACCACTTCTACCAATAGACAACTAAAACAGAAACGTATGTTTGTCGACTAGTTTGCTGCTTGTGTATAGAAAACAACAAAGATAGCTAGACTGTATAAACTAATTAATTTCAAATTAAACAAAAAATAATTCTTTACACCAAACTTGCGATTCATAAATCATAAACCTAATTGCTTCGACACATTTAATCTGTTTTCAAAAGAATCAGCCACAAAGCCATCTTTACTAGAATCGCTTTTCCATCTACCATGGCGCTTCCAGCACCTTTCGTTAACGTCAGAATTAGCCGCCGCAGTGGCACCACCAGACCTCAAAGAGTGCAAACCAAGATTTAACTCTGGAGCAACTAATTTCAAACGCTTCAGTATGCATTCTCTAGCTGTGCTATAGCTGATCGGTTTATTAACCTGAATTAAACCAGACTTTTTCTTAGATTTATACAATGGACAAAACAAATACTTGTCCGAAACAATATCTAAATGTGCCATACCAATATACTTTAATAACATGTCAAATGATTGACCTTTAGAAACTAAAACTTCATCTCCGGCTCTATATTGGTCAGTTTTGCTCTTTTTAATCTTTACAATTAAATAGTTATCTTTAAAAATAATGTCGTTACACTTCAGATTACTCAACTCACTAAATCTAAGAAAAGCGTTATAACTCAGTAAAATCAAAGCCAGATCCCTAACAACTGTTAAATCATTTGACCCTTGAAACATAGAACATAAACTTATCAAATTATCATTAGAGACAGGATCTTTCTTTACAACTGGAGCTTTAGAAGTACGTTTAGCCGACTCAACTATATTTTTTACAAAAGCATTCTCTGTAGGATCTAACTGGCCTGACATGTCATGAGCCCATTTTGTAGAATAAAAAACACTGTTGATTGTACTGAATGTAGCACCTGAATCAAGCAAATGCACTTAATATAAAGAAACATGAATAGGCGATGCTGGCAAATAAATCAAATTATGTTCATGCGAAAATGTTTTCCATTTTTTAAAAGCATAGTTATATTTTCTAACAGTACTGTCACTTCTGGCATCAAGCAGTCTCGACGAAAAAACTATCCACCAAATCATGTAAAGGATGATCCTCTCCGATACCACTATCCTCCACGGCTTCTGTTACAAACCGTCCAAGCTTTAACCCTGTACAAAAATACAAAATAAAATCAATCAAATCTGATCTTGAATGCAATCAAGGAAAATTTCATATGTTTCCCAAATACACCATTATTTCCCCTTCCGGGAACAACAGGACTAATGTTCATTATATGATGCTTGTCTGTTATAAAATGTTTCAAATTTCCAAAATATCATGTAACATCAACCACTAAGGTAAAAATACCACAATGGAACTACCAGTGTACAATTTGCCTCATCACTACACAGTTTTCTTATAACCTTACAAACAACATTCGGTGGTGGTATAACCAATTGTTTTCACCAAACCAGTTTTGTGAGAACGCATCTATTGCTTCTGTATTCTTACACCAGCACTTAGAATTAAATCTCGAACATTTAGCGTTGTAATCTGTAGCAAATCTGTCTATTGTATGTCTACCCCATAACTTATCTAACATTTGAAATACAGATTCTTCAATACCCCAGTCGTCGCAATCTGAATATCTACTCAGACCATCAGCAATTTTATTTTTTTTAATGTGGTTTAATTTTTATATTGTTCTCTGAACATAAATAATTTAGCTCACAAGCAATATTTTGAAGTTCCGATTTTTGATACCATTTTAACTATACTAGCTACATTCTTATTATCTGTATTCAATTTTAAACAATGGTTTTCTAAACATCTTAACGAACTTTTCACTGTTCTGCTGACTGCTTCAAGCTCACGCCACGTTGAACTTTTACCACTTTCCAATACTGTTCAACTACCTACTACAGTATTCAAACTGTTACCTGGTAATTCTAGACCACAGTCAGTCAGAATTTCTAACGAGTCAGAGACCGACTCAGCACATATGCTATCAACTACGGGCACAATATAGCCCCCAAAACCTACTTCTGAGGCATCAGTGAACGCCACTAAATCACATACATCTGACTCATGCAGATCATTACCTTTCTCATTTAACTGCGTTACTGAATTTAACCAGTATCTGAGCTCCTCAACAGCTGGAGCTGTCAGAGCAACAAGTGACTTCCAACTTGCCCTTAACAGTATACAGTTATACAATTCTCTAGTTCTAAGCCTAACCAAATTACCTAAAACAGCTTGCATTGATATAATCTGGCCAACAATTCCGGCAACAAACTTTGCACTGTGCAAAATTTTACCTTTTCCGACACCAAAAAGTATTTTACTAATAACATCAACTAATCTTTCTATACGTTCACTGGAAACTCTAAGTTTCCCGAACTCCATATCCCAAACTAAACCTATCCAGGTCATATTTTGCTGTGGATACCAAACACATTTTTCTTCAGCTATTAAAAAACCAAATTCAGACAAACTAGATCTTATATACGAACTAGTTCTTTCAGCTGATTGAAAATCATTTGCACCTCCAAGCCCATCATCAAGATACATTATTATCTTCAAACCCTGATTTCTCCAGTATTTTATCACTTCCTTAAGAACTTTGGTAAAAATATGACCTGCACTGGCCAGACCAAAAGGAAGAACATTAAATACAAAGTACTTTGTTATACCATTGAAATCCCAACTGAAACCTAAATGAGTTCTATGTTCGTCTACTATTTCCAGATGGTGATATGCACTCTTAAGGTCATATCTAAACAAAAAATTTCCTTTTTCAAACAATTCTCTTGCAACTGCACCGTCTTCAAATTTAAACCTAAATTGGTGTATACATTCGTTGATATGCCTACAATCCAAAACTAAACGGGGCTTCTTTGATCTACTAAAAGCTACCGTTAAAGGATTAACAACAAAAGGTATATCGTTAACTTCTGAAATGCAACCTTTTTCTGTCAATTTTAAAATCTCGCCAATAACGAATTTCCCGTTATCCCTAGCGGATTTATCATTTCTCATTATAACATTATCTGGTAGTACTTTAAATGGAATACCGTAACCCTTTTCTATAACTCTTAAAATGTACGTACTTGTGTCTATATCTCTCCATTTGTGTATTGATTCCTTCAATTTACCTACAGGTGTGATTAAACTTGAAGTTACCGTTACCTGGCTAGACACCTGTTCGATACATGCATGCTCGAGTAAACAAATACTATCATCATTCATGACATCTTTTAAAGACTTATCAGTTAGGTGATTCGTATTCACCTGAAAACTATTATCATGCAGTAAATCTGAGCAAATGCTACTTAATTTATTAACATTAGATAAATTAGTACTTAACTTTCGTTTTTTCTCTGGACATTCAAATTTCCATGACCAGGCTTGTAGCAGTTGTAGCAAACTCCGGGCCTCCCGCTTGCTTTTCCATTTGTGTCGTTACCACTAGAAGTTGCAGTTGAAGTTGGCCTGCTATACGGCGTTGGTCTTTTCTTCTTAGCTTTCTCTGCTTTTGTTTTTCTCTCCGCTCGTGTCTGCGCTCTCAGAATTTTTCGATCGTCCTCGGAATCATCTGCGAGGGAATTCGCTGTATATTCCTGTACCACTTTCCATCCCATCTCGGACGAATCGGCCATTTTAACCAACTTCTGTCTGTAGCGTATAAGTTGTATACCTTCTGCTATTTTCTGCTTAGCTAAACCGGCACTTGGGTCTCTGGACTCCAAACTAGCATCGGCTTCCTTCAAAGTTACGCTAAGCTTGCGGTTGAATTTGAATTGGTCTTCACAAGACTTTCTTTGAAACTTGTAATCATCGTTCACCGAAAGTTCATTTTGTAATCTATTCATTTGTAGCTCTGATCTCTCCTCCTGTTAATGATCGAATTCCTGTAGTTTTATTGAAAACATCCCTTCCATTTGTGACAATAAATCGTTCTGTGATTTTCGAATTTCTTCCCTGACAATCCGCTTAACACTATTCTCGATGTCCGGATCCATCATGGCACTCAGAAAAATTTGATGTTCACTCAAATAAGGCAGGGCAAGAAATAACCATATATACACCTATCATTTAACACAATAATTTTTCCCGCCCAAAAAAATCATACGCCGTCGAACTGCTACGTGAGAAGACAATTAATTTCCGTTACACTACGTACCACGGAAATTAGGAAATCCCATCGATCAATGTGATCATTGTTTTACTACAAGTTCGAAGAAAATTATTCTGATAATTTAATATTTCAATTACTTTGTTTTTTACAATTTTACAAGGACTGCCCTCATCTAATAAATCCGTTCGAAATCCAAGATGGCGAGGAATCTTTTTAGAAGTGAATATAAACTGTATCCTGAATACATAATTGAGTCATGCCCTTGAAGATCCCTTGTTTCTTTTAAATGCCATCTATTGTAAATTGGTTGACTATATAAAATGGCATGTACTAAAACGTTGAGTGGAGTGGAGTGGAGTGTTGGAGTGGAGTGGTGGAGTGTTGGAGTGTTGGAGTGTTGGAGTGGAGTCATAGAGTGAAAACATGGAGTTAGGAAATGGAGAGGAGTAAAGGATTTTTGGTTAAATATTGAACGAATCCATAAATCAATCACACTTCATATCAAATGAAATTGTTAACGAATTCAAATGAAAATCTTAAATGAAAGTTATTTATAATTGGGGTTTTTTTCTCTTCTTTTTATTGAAATTGCAGAACACGATGATTTTATATGATTTCATTTGTCATATTTGATTATTCATTGAAGTTGGACAATGTTTTGGGTAGCATTTTATGACAGCTCAGTTAGAGGTGTGATGATATTATCTAGTAATAATTTTACTGTTCTGAATTGTAGTGTATTTCTAATGGCAGTTTTTTCTGGACTTTGTTTATCTTAATCATTATATAATGTCTCATCACAAACAATTAAAATGCATCAATCGATTCACCTTGAAGGGTAAATAATTATCTGAAGAAATGAAAAACCCATCATTGTTTCTAATATCAGTGAATGAAAACGTCTGCATTCAATTGGCTCTATACATTTTCAATTGATGCAATAGCAACACTCATAAGTTATACAAATTAATTCATAAAATATATTTCTTGTTAATAATCTACATATAATTATGTATGATATCTGAAACTTCAATATTGTGTTTATTATTGTTCTTCCAATTCTTATAATTTTACGGAAATAATAAACTTGAACATTGAAAAAATGTATTTAATACGATATACTAAGCAGGGAAAAGGATTAGCAAGGGCCCAGTAGCCTATGCTACTAAAATTTTGGACGAGCTCACAAAACTTTTATTAAAATGCCCATAGTGCTTATGTTAATTTTCACATTGTGGCAGGTTTAGCCCCTAGTTAAAAAATGGATGTCTTATTCCCTGCAAAGTCTGTCAGAGTCAAACAGAAGTTAATTATATTTGATAACTAGTGACTGAAAAATCATCTTGTCAATAAAGATATTAAAATTATTAATATTTTTGTTAAGAAGGGACCAAGATATAATAAAACTTAATTATCAATCAACATTTTCACTTTCATTTTATCATGTTAATTTAATGACTGTACTATTTGAAGTATTTTGTTTCTTCCAATTATAAATAGTTAAGGACAATGTATCTAACCACCGTCACCTGTCAATAGAACCCACAAAACTGTCATTACTATAATATTACTATAATAGCATAATTCTAATTTTTGGACGTGACCTAAAAGTTTAAAAGATTATCCTATGAATCTGATGTGCTACATTTCATGTGAATGACAAGATTCTTAAATATTGAAATGTATAAAGAAATCATTAATTGATCATCATCGAATAAAACTATATAGTTTATGTCAAACAGACAAAGTTTTGATTCTTGATTTAAAATTAACTTAAATGAATGATATATTGATCTCCATAGATACATAGATATTTTACCAAATTAGCAAATTCATATCTTTTCAAATGAAACATACAGACTCAAGTGTCGTTTTCTTGCAAAAGACTGTTCTGTTTATGCTGTTGTTTTTTTATATACTTGAAGTTTATAACTTTAACTTTTGCTTTGCAAGTATAATTATTTACACCAGAATGTCGTTAACTAAGGTAAAATTGCTGAAAGACCCCCTCCTAAATTATAGAAATCTATCATTTAACATTAATCATAATATTTTGAGGTGTAAATTAGATACACCTACTTGGGCTAACGCCCTCATGGTGCATCTTATACATTTCAGGACATCTTTAAATGTGTGTGCGACCTAGACTGCATGATTGGAAATACAACCTTAAATCATACCTATGACACATCCAAGGTGAATTATATTGGTACAATGTACATGAAAGCAGTTGGACGTTGTTGAGACCAAACATCCAAATTCATTCTATGATTTTTAAAGCTATAAAAACATATCTTATAAATTGGTTTAATTTAAAACTATTAACCCAACAACTCAACTAAACTCCATTTCCTAACTCCATGTTTTCACTCCATGACTCCACTCCAACACTCCAGCACTCCAACACTCCACCACTCCACTCCAACACTCCACTCAACCTTTTAGTACATGCCATATAAAATTGCAGCAAACCATTATATTTTCGGATTACCAACTTTGATCAGTAGTAACTATAACTAAGGAAATATACAAACACAACTATACGAGGACAAGAAAAGAATGTTAAAGCTCTATTAAAGTTACGATCATGATAAAGAACCCAGAAACCAGTCTTCGAAAATATCATGATTATACAAGCAAAAACAATAAAAAATTTGAAATTAAGCGAAGAGACACAGCTACACTTAAATACTAGACACCCTTTTGTGACAAATCTAAACAATATCAAATCATTTTTGACAAGGGAGTGGGGTTGGGTGGTTGAAAGCATTAATCATGTTGTCCTCCTGTTCCGCCTCCTCAATACGATATGGCTGCAAATATAAAAGCATTGAGATATTAACGGTACCAATTTAACTGCACCGGATGCGCATTTCGACAATAATGTCTCTTCAGTGATGCTCGAGGCCAAAATATTTGAAAATAAAAAAAAAAAGTATTATAAAGAGCTTATATACCAACAAGGGGCAAAAAGTATAGCCAAAACCGGGCAAGGAATCGGAGCTTTACATGAAGTAGATATATTCCTTAATTCTAAACAATTGCACAAATTTTGTAACATCACATTTTCATAACACTTTATCCTCATTAGCTGGTGATACCCTCGTGGACTAACAGTCCAACAGGCAGAGGCATCAACCCAGTGTTAATAACATTAAAAGTACAAATATTTTACTGCACCAGATGCGCATATCAACACTAAATGTCTATCCAGTGACTTTTATCTTGTACTTTAACACAATTTTTACACTTCAAATCATAATACAAATCAAAATTGTTTGTTTTTCATTTCAAAAATATCTTTTTTTTATATGTAGACATTATAAATGAAATATGTGACCTCCCACGAAAGACAATGAAGATTTATTTAACTGTTAACAATCACGCTTCTACCCACGCTTTAACAATAAATTAATAAACTGACACATATTTCATTGCATCATTTTAATTAAATATGCATCAAATATGATGAATGAAATACGATTGAAACTAGTAAATGATTTAGTCATATAACTGAATGGTTTTGTTAAAAATAATCTAGAAATATCAATTTATTTAATCTGTTTGTTATTATCATTTGTTTGATTTAAGAACAACAAGTTTATTCGCTGTCGGCTGATGCTCGAAATTCGGACAGAAACAACGAATTTTCAAGTCATTCTTGCTTTTAACTATTATAATTTTTTTGGAGAATTTCTTATTGCATCATGTGACCTTTTACATGTGAAGCTGTTTTTCCTATTGGATAAATTCTGTTATATGCGCTCGAAATTTTAGATATATATTTTCTTTATTATAATAAATACAATTATTATCTCAAATTGGTACAAAATCTGAAAGTTTGACTGCACAACCGTCTTTGAAGTTTCAAAACACATCTTTTTTGCATAAAATATCATAAATGTATCTATGTCAAATATGGTATCATTTCATTATTTCAAATTGTTTAGAGAATTTTCAGGTTATACCAGACGACTAATCACCTTTTAACTCATGTACAAATATTTAATACCTATTTCTGTTAAATACCCGCACGGTCATTAAAAAAAAAAACAACTGTTTTTGACTGCTTATCTATGTAATTTTTAAGAATGTTGTTCAGGATATACATTGGAATAACTATGTCCGCCGATTACATAGTTTAAAGTTCCATCAGTATATATAAGGATATTTGGTATTATTCTATACCCGACCACCAAAGGATAAGTGGTAAGAAAAGTTGCGCACAACTGGTCATATCTACAATGTAAATTAAACAGCTTTATTCATTTCATATAGTCATTATGTAATAATATACAAATTCTTGTCCGGTTCCAACTATTGAATGCACTGAAAATATTAATGCTATACTTGGTATTAATATAGCCCATCAGGGTAAGTCAAGAGTAACAATTGAAAATCTATATACAAGGACAGCCCGGCAAGGTTAATAGCTTTCAAATTCACGTACAATGTGAATCTTCTAAAAAGTATTCTTAATTCAGGAATACATCTCCCTTATGCAAAGCCCGGATTTGGCTATTCTTTAGGTCCATTGTTGTTCAATCAGATTTTCTATGTTTGTAATTTGGTTTTGATTTTCAAATAATTTGGCCTAAATCATCACTGAAGAGACATAAAGTGTCGAAATGCGTATCTGGTGCAGTAAAATTGGTACCGTTAATGTAATGATTCCACAAAAGTATACAAAATGGTGTCTGATTCATCGCTTTTGAAAGGGTTGACTAATCTAAATGTGCTAATTCAACTTTTGTTCAGATGGATGCAACAAGTATTCAGTTTAAAAGGGATCTATGCAATCATACAATGCTTCAACATTCGAAGGCATAAAAATACTCGCAGCAATAACGTTAACTAGTACATGTCGCATGAATGTAGGGGTATCATTTTGAGAGATTTGGTCTCAGTACCTCTGGTTGATTTATTTAATGGTAATTCAAACATTCAAATGGTGCATTCCAGAAACTGAATTCACTCAACCCGGCCTTGTAAGTTATGTTTAAGAAGTTTCCAATTTGTTGTACTATTCTAATCATAAACGATTGAATAAAGATCATGTTACAGACCTACATTGAAAATTGATACAAGTCATCAAAGTTAGACGATGAAATTGAGCTGTTAAATTGTCGTCGATTACCGTTTGTCATAATTGCCTTCATTTAATGGAGATTTTTGAATTGTTTCATATGTTGTCTTTATTTACAGCTTACCATACGGTATATGGGTTACACTTAGTTAAAAGTCGTAAGAAAACCTGTAGTTGTGTAGATTTTTGTCATGAAGTGGATAGTTTTTTTCATTGGCAATCATACCACTTCTTCTTATTTTATAGTCATCCGCGACTTTTCTTAAAATGAAATTGATGTGTACCTATCGCACTGACCTGCAATGTTATAATGCATATGTGTTGAAATATCTACAGAGCGAATTTTTATTTCGATAACCTGTATTTTTGTATCAACTAGTCATGCCATACGTGAATATGATTCTACGATGAATGAAAAATAGCACCAATACTTCTAAATGTTAAAGTTCAAACATTTGTAATTTAAACACTTTTATTATAACGTCAACGACCCGCAACCATTTTATTCTATTCTTTTATCGTAAGTTTTAACTTACTGAAATGGTAATTGGTGTATATATCTGAGATAATTTTCAATATTATAGCAATATATATGTATTCTACTCTTACTGAAAAATTTGGTAAATTGGTATGATAAAATAATTGCCGAAATCAAGGAATGAAATTCCTAAAACACCGGTTAAACAGAGTGCCTAAACTATATAATTAAGATAAGTAAATAGGCATTTATTGAACTACGAGATGTATGACTAGATGAGAGATGAGAGTAAACACTTAAAATGCCATTATTACAAAAAAAATACAATTATAATTCACTTCGAGAACATTGCACTTCTGTGAAATTTTAAAATTGTAAGAAGTTGTCTATTTCTTCTGATCGTAAGTTTTAAATATATTAAACTTTTACAACTTGTGAAAGTGTTTTTCAGAAATCATAAATCGAGTTTGTCACAGGTCTTAATTATTTGCTGCTCGTTGTTTGTCAATGTCATGTCCAAATTAAAAAAAAAAAAAAAAAAAAAAAACCAGTGGGTATCATCATCCATCGACAGTTAGTTATTCACACAGCGGACGGTGGACTTCTACTTTCAATTGCCTTTTCATGTTACTCGGCTTTAACTTATATGTTTGTTATTGTTTTTCAATTATGTGTTTAGTCTATAAGCTTGCGACGAATGCAAGTAGTTCCTAAACTTTGACAGTTCTTTAATATAATTTGCAATATATTACTGATTATCTTTAACGATGCATATGGCAGTTGAAAATGAAATGAGGCGCATATTTAATCAAAATTATAGTATTTATGGAGGTCTTGTATATTTCAGGACTTCCATAATTTTAATTCAGGTGAATAGAAAAAAAAAAAAAAAAGACAAATGGTACTATTTTGATAGTGAATTGATGGTTAGTAATAAGAATCAAACCCTAAAATATTACCCTTGTCTTAATTGATTGATTGGTTGATGTTTGCTTAACGTCCAGTGGCAAATGTTTCCTGCATGTTCAAGACGAGAACAAACTAACTATAAATAGTATACATACAGGTAGGTCCGGTAATATCATTTTCTATCTTTAATACACATACCGACCACATTTAACATCTAAACTAAAGCCACACTTAGAATTTGAAAAGGGCGGAAATTTTAATCCTATTGTTGTTAATATAACACTTTTCTCATGACATTGCGGTAAAGTACTCCTTGATATAGTAATGACTTTTTGTATTAAAGTGCTTATGTAATATTCAAAAACTTTAGACAAAATTTGTTTGCAGTTAACTACAATTTTTGATGCCTCAGCATATAAGCTCATACAACGTTACATAGATAAATCAGAACGCTCATTACTTATTTTCTTTCACTAAAAGATATTTCATTCAATTATTTCGGATCTTATAAGATTATGACGCGACTTAACTTCCAAGTATTTTAATCTGTTGTTAATTTGTCTAAGGGAATTTAAATTAAGTGTCTGTAAACTATTTCTTTGGTATTTGCTTTACACAAGAACATATAGCTATCAAAAGTAAAACATGTACTTTCCTGCATCAATAAAAGATGCGTTGGTGGACACAATAGTTTACGACATTGTTTACAATCGGCAATGGGATTGTATTGATCACTGATTTTGTCATTTAATGTTGAAAATTGCAGAAATATTTATTAAAAGGATATTGTTTCTTTACCGAAGCATTGACTTCTATACGATGGCATTGCAATAGGAAATTTTTTTTCTCACTCTTTTTTGTGTGTTTATCAAATATTTTAGGCAAAAATAACGTATATTTAGGAAAAGAAAATTTCGAATTGGCACACAAATCCTACATCATTGAAGTTTGATTTCTATTTTTTTCTTATGATGATCATAGGTACGATAGGACGATGACAAGAAGTCATTTTCGTTTCACCAGCATTATTCAATAAGAATGCTAAATGAATTATTATTTAATAATGTCCAAGACGTGTGAAAAATACAGTACTTAAATAATGAAACATCCCAGACACATATTTTTAAACAATTATAAATTAGTAACCTATCGAAGTTTTTTCTTTGAATGTATATTAAAATGAATTCATCAAACATCATTTTCATTAAAAAGTTTGAATTAGAAGTTCTTTTTGTATTCGTTTTAAATATCAGACCAAATTGCTCACACTTTTTTATATTGGGAAAGTAGGAAGCACGCTCGTCCTAAGAATAAACAGGTTGTGCCAGTTTTTCCCTGCATTTGTTTCACTCATAGTATCAAAGTTAGTTCTAAAGTTTCAGAACATTCTGGATTTTGAAAATGAAAGACGCTAAATAATATACTAAAAGATTTTAAATCATGTTACACACATTCATGACATCACATTGTTATTTAGTGTCAAACGCTGCTTTTGGAGGCAATGTTGACACACAATTACAAATATTGCATGTATCATTAATATCTTTAAAATTCTACGGAAATTTAGATTATAATGTTTGAATTCATCAATACCAACCCCGTCTTGGAAAAAACAATGTCTAATGGAACAACTTCGAAAATTTCTGCAAAATGAATATTTATTAGAAGAATGTAGATTCTACGATCACATAAGTAAAAATCTTGTTCTTTGGAACAACGTCAAAATCCTCTTTTTATAACGCCAGTGTCTCGACGCCTAATATTTTGTTAACTGAAAAGAATAAACTGAAAGCATTAAATAACGAAAATAATGATATACTTGTTTATATGAAACTTACATGATACAAGCTAAACATTTAGATCAATCGTATGAAAAAGTGCAAATGATGAATGCATGTGTTCCCATTAAAGTACTCTTCGAAGATACATTATGTACCTGAGGTGAAGTGATAATGAGTCAAACTATTTTCATATCTTAGTAAGCTTTTCTCTGTAATATTTGGATTTTTTTTCTTTTGGGGTCACATTACAAAATCAATTTACAGTTGCAAAATATTGACAAATTTAGAGCTTTGTTCTATTTACAAAGTACACAAAGACATACACACCAAATATTAAGGTATTATATACTGATAGAGAAGTAGGAGGATTAAGAAATTTTATATTTTCACTCTCGACACTATACAAAGTAGATCGAGTTTTCAAGATATAAAGGTATTGTGCACTGATTATATTTGCATCGGTAGATAATCGAAATTCTCTATAAGCTGTAATAGCCCTAGACAAGACTTTACTAACTACCGAAAAAAGAAGAGAAGGTTACAACATAAATGTGTTATAGTAAAATTTTGTTTTTCGCAATTCAAAGTTTTGCTTAAAGGTTGGTATAGAAAAAATAACTGCCAAAGACAAAATGTCAATATAACAAATACATAGCAGCGCTGGACTGTACATCTATAACGCTTGACTTTATATCTACAGCGGCTGACTTTGAAAAACGCAGCTCTTTATCTGTATTTGACCAACAGGGCTCCGTTTGATTCAGAAATTTCTTTATCAACATTAAATTATTTGTAAACGGAATAACTGTCGTTAAGGAAGTAATAACTAAATCACACTTCAAATTACTGATAATACTATTTTGGATGGATCATTATCAGTCTACTTGTATGTTATTTTTAAATCCAGATGAGTATTTTGAAATATATATAAGAAGTATCTGCCCTCACACATTTTATCTGGATCGGCGGGTCATGCTACGAAAATTAAGTAAATCTAAGAACTATCGACCTTTTTCGCTAGACCATGATATGACAATTATTGTTAACAAGCAGAATGATAAAAAGGCACAAACAATAAAGTTAATTTAAAGCTACTGCTCCATCGTGTAGGGTACTGCCTAACAACAATGTAAATGTAATTGCCTGTCACATATTCATGGTGAAAACATTTAAAAATTCTTATCCGATTCCAAACTTTTGAATTTACTGTAAATATTAAGGATATACTTGGTATTAATATAGCCCAACAGTGTATGTCACGGGTAACGATTGAAAATCCATATGCAAAGAGCCTGACAAGGTTACTTACTTTCGAATTCACATACATCTTCTATAAAGTATTTTAAAAATAAAGAAATACATCTACCTCATGGAAATCTCTGGTTCATTGCCCGGATTTGACTATACTTTATGTCCATTGTGGTTTTATCAGCTTTTCAATGTTATTTGGTTTAAAATTTCAAATATTTTGGCCTCAGTCATCACTGAAATGACGTTGAAATGCGGATCTGGTGCATTAAATTGGTACTGTTAATGTTATGATTCCACAAAAGTATACAAAATGGTGTCTGATTCATCACTTTTGAAAGGGTTGACTAATCTTAATGTGCTAATTCAACTTTTTTTTAGATGGACGCAACAAGTATTCAGTTTAAAAAGGATCTATGTAATCGATACAATGCTTCAACATTTGAAAGCACAAAAAACTCTCAGCAATAACGTATACTGGTACATGTCGCGTGAATGTAAGGATATAATTTTGAGAGATTTGATCTCAATACCTCTGGTTTATTGATTGAATTGTAGTTAAAAATGGGCCATTTCTAAAGCGAAATTCACTCCACCTGGTCATGTAAGTTACTTTAAAGAAGTTCCCAAATTGTATTACCACTATTATCATAAATGGTTCAATGAGTAGAGACCAAATGACGAGAGTAAGGAGCTATAAATCACTGTACGGCCTTCAACAATGAGCAAACCCCATACCGCATAGCAAGCAACAATATTTCTCGAAATAGCAAATGTAGTACAATTCAAAAGAGTTAACCCACTATCTGATATATGTATACCAAACGACAACCATTGACGTACAGGCTTTCAACTTGGGACAGGCACAAACAGAATGTTTGCTGAAAGCTAGATCATAGCCAATACAAACTAATAAATAAATCATGTATCTTATACTCAAATATCAATCAAGTATCAATCAGTACACATCCAACATCCAATGGATTTAGCGTAAAGACGTCATTAATAGTCAGAAAAAACAAGGCCTTGTGCATAGGTATCGACAGAATGTAAGACCGTCAACATCTTTATCCTGTGGTGTATAATTGTCTCATTGACAATCATGCCACACAATATTTTTATTTTTATAATCATAAGCGACTTCTTCTTAAAATGAGAGTGACTTGTACCTCTCGAAATGACCTTCAATGTTTAAATGCATACTTGTTATTTGTTCCGACAGAGATAAATTTTATTTCGATAAGATGTGTTTTCGTGGGTCATGCCATATGAGAATATGATTGTTTTCGATGAATGAAAGAAAAAGCATCAATATTTTCAAACATTTTCATTTTAATACTTGTATTATAGCGACGCAAAATCCTTTCTTATTCTTTAATCGTATGTTTTAACTACCTGAAATAGTAAATGCAGTTTTCAAAACTTCAATATAAAAGGTATACAAGATGTATTATATACTTTAATTGAAAAATGTGGCAAATTCGTATGTTAAAACAATTGCCAAAATCACGGCATGAAGTTTCAAACACACCGGCTAAACATAGAGTGCCTAAAATAATTAAATAAACATTCATTGAACTACGAGATGTATGACTAGATGAGAGATGAGAACAAACACTTAAAATGCCATTAATACAATAAAACCACAATTATAATTCACTTCTGTCGAGAACATCGCACTTCTGTAATATTTAAAATTGTTAGAAGTTGCGTATTTCTTCTGATCGTAAGTGATAAATAGGTAAAACTTCTACAATCCAAATAATTGATTAGTAGAAATTATAAATCGAGTATGACACAGGTCTAAATTATTTGCTGCTCGTTGTTTGTCACTTTAATATCCTTATTAAAAAGACGGTATTATCTTCCACCGACAGTCAATGTTATTTGCAAAGCGGAAGGGGAACATCTTCTACTTTCATTTGCCTTTTCATATTATTCTGCGTTACCTTGTATGTTTGTCATTGTTTTTCAATAGTGTGTTTTGTCTATAAGCTAACAACAAATGTAAGAATTTTCCGAAAACTTAAAAAAAACGAAAATCAATTGTGTCTGTTTGTTTTGTTCACGCATCGTTGTCAATATAATGGAATTTGATACGACTGTCATACAAGTGAGAGGTTTGGCTAGCCATAAAACCAGGTTCAATCCACCATTTTCTACATAAGAAAATGCCTGTACCAAGTCAGGAATATGACAGTTGTTATCCATTCGTTTGATGTGTTTGAACTTTTGATTTTGCCAATTTGATTGAGGACTTTCCTTTTTGAATTTTCCTCGGAGTTCAGTATTTTTGTGATTTTACTTTTTTTTTTACAGTTATTTTAAGATAATCAGTAATATACGATTATCTTAAACGATGTATATGGCAGTTGACCATGAAATGAGGTACAGATCTAATCTGAGTTAAAGTATTTTTGAGCTTCTGTATATTTCAGGACCTCCATAATTTTAATTCAGGTGAATATCAAATGACACACCAGCGAGGATACCGGATAGGTAATCTTGTGGTAAGATGGTAATATATCTCCCACGTTTTGAGTTTAATCTTAAGAATTAGTGCTATCATGATACTGAATTGAAAACTAGTAATCAGTATAAAAACCTAAAAAAGTTACCCGTGTCTGAATAAAACATTTTTTATGTTCATAGTTGTTGAAGTAACGCCCGATTAGGTCAACTTTATAAAGTAGTATTTATTTGGCAAATCGTTGAAGACAACTAAATTTGTTCACGTAGAATGACCATTCCTATGCATTTCAAGATATTATCGTGCTCTATTGTTTATATTTCCACTGCATATAAAACTAAACCAAAGCCTCAAGAAAAGTTTGAAAGGGCGGAACTTAAGTCCAATGATTGATAATATTGCATTTTCTCCTAGCATTGCGGCAAGAAATCATGTTCGTTTCACCAGCATTTCTGATTTAATAACATTTATGAGTATGCTACACGAATTATTATTTGATATTAATAATTGTGCAAGAAGTGTGAAAAATGCAGTAATTAAGTAACGACACATCCCAGACACATTTATTATACATTTATAAATTAATAAACAACAGATGTTTTGTTTTGTCTTTGAGTGTATCTTTAATGAATACATAAAATATTATCATTTATTAGTTTGAAACATAACACAAAACATTTTTTCTTTATTCTCATTTTTCCCGTTTGACTAATATTTCATGGGCGCAGCACGTTTGCGCTTTAAACTTTGACGCACCTGTATTAAAGTGACAGGACATTTGCGCTTTTACCTATAACATCTTAACTAATTGTAATCGTTACGTAAATTAAAATCAACTTATATTTATACCATTCATCGATTTAAAAACTGAAGCTACATCCTTTTTGTGTTCATTCTATTGCCTGTTTTGTACATCCTTTTAAATGATTGGGTTTGGGCATTCCTGATGAAAGAAAATCTAGAAAAGCTCTTCGGACACATGAATTTCATAAAGTATTTTTTTCTTCGTTTTTGTACATGTAGACTTTGAAAAAAGAATCCATATTTATTAGGAATTTATTTGTATTTGATGAAGTGTTGTCGTTTCAATCGGACACAGGCATAGTGGTGAAAGATTCGATCATTATGACTTTCTAAGTAATACAAATTGTACATGACAAGTAGGTTAATGGTAACATAAATTTCTTCCATCGTAAACTGATAAAGCACAAATGTTTTGTAGAAAAAGCACAAATGTCCCGCGCCGTTGTTCATATCATTGAAAAATCAAAGAAGACATGTAGAACTCAAACTTTTTTTTAGTTGGGGGGGGATTGTGGTATTTCAACATCATTTCGATAATTTTCAGTTGGGGCAACACTTAAAGTTTTTTTAATAGTTCAGGGATTCAATACATTGTAGGAATCTGTAGTGTGCAGGAATAGTTTTCCGTTAATGTGGTGTTCAAGCATGATTAAACTAGCTCTAGTTCTATAATGAGTAACCATAGTAAATTAACATCTGGAGAACATATTTTGGGAAAGATGGAAAAATAGATACTTCAGTTCTACAAACATGTGATGATTCAATATATGATGAATGATGAACGTTACAGATCTACTCTTGTTCACTTGTTGTCAGATGCATAGAAAAATATCACGTGATACAAACCATCTATCACGGTACTCTCATGTTTTCTCGAGCCCTGTGAATTCGATGTCGACAGAACACTAGTCAGTCAATTATGGAGAGCAAAGTCTCGTCCAATCAATGTGATACGGAGTGATTGGTGGTAAGTAAAAAAACGTGTTCTGATCAGTAATAATAAAATTGAGAATGGAAATGGGGAATATGTTAAAGAGAAAACAACCCGACCAAAGAGCAGACAACAGCCGAAGGCCACCAATGGGTCTTCAACGCACTAAGAAAATCCGGCACCCGGAGGTGGTCCTCAGCTGGCCCCTAAATAAAATTGTGTACTGGTTCAGTGAAAATGGACGTCACACTAAACTCCAAAACATATAAATGAACTAAAACTAAAAACCATACAAGACTAACAAAGGCCAGAGGCTCCTAACTTGGGACAGGCGCAAAAATGCGGCGGGGTTAAACATGTTTTGTGAGATCTCAACCCTCCCACTATACCTCTAGCCAATGTAGAATAAAGAAACACATAGCAATACGCACAGTAAAACTCAGTTTAAACGAAGTCCGAGTCCGATGTCAGAATAGGTAACAAAAGAAACTAAGCAAAATGACAATGATACATAAATTAACAAAGACTACTAGCAGTTACTGAAATGCCAGCTCCAGACCTCAATTAAACTGATTGAAAGATTATGTCTTCCTCATATGAAAATCAAGTACAATCCCTCCCGTTAGGGGTTTAGTATCATACAATCATAAAATATATGAGAAGAACATACCCGTATCATGCAAACAACTGGTTTTAGAATAATAGTGTTTATTTCAAAGACCCTATGAGTGAATCAATATTAATACCAAAATATGCAATCCTTAATGACCTGACAACAGTATCGTAACTATATCCTTTCCGAATAAGTCTGTTTAAAGGTTTGATTAGCTTTTGAGGTGAATGCCGACATTTTTGTGCTTTGTAAAGAATATTACCATAAAATATTGGATGTGAAATACCTGAACGTGTAAGATGTCTACATGTTGATTTATATTTACGATTGATGTCCTTGTTCCGATGATAAAATTTAGTAAATGTTTTGACTAGTTTGTGATATCGAAAACCCTGGTGTAATAATTTTTCAGCAATACAGAGATTTCTTTCGTTGAAATCAAATACGTTGTTACAAACACGAGCGAATCGAACAAGTTGAGATATATAAACACCATAAGATGGTGACAACCTGATCAGTAATAAGACAACTCTCAATGGAATTTTTAAAACAAAATGTAAAATTCCAGAGGCTATAATAATACTTATGAAATAAGCTTTGACCGCAACCATAAAACGTGTTAATATTAATTTATAACCTTTTCATTTCAAGAATTGATGTTAATTATCTGTCTTGACACACATGTTTTCAGTCACAGAACAGTGTCTTGACGCCTAATATCTTATTACCTGAAAAGAACACATTGAAAGTATTAAATAACGAAGTAACTGATATATATACATAGAATAATGGCATTTTTGTTTTTGATACTGACTTTATCAGCAAGAATATCAAGCGAGCCCGCTAGGGTTTTTTTGGTTGAGAATATGAAGTAGAATGAAATAGTTAGTAAAACTTGTTTTACGCGTACAAAACGTTGGGATAGTTTTTGGTTGTATGAATGACGTTGCGTGCATTTCATTGATAAATTGACGCGGATGGACTCGAGCACGCGACGTCGCTGCACTTGTACATGACGTCATTGCCTAATATTTTCGAGTATCAAGTCCTGTCCATGATCTTAAAAATATTAGGCAGTAAGATCAAAGGTAAAATATACAAATTGCCGATAAACTTGTTTATATGAAATTTACATCATACAGGCTAAACATGTAGATCAATCTTATGAATAGTGCAAATGTTGAATGCATTTGTCCCCAAAAATGTACTATTTGAAGATGCATTATGTACTTGAGGTGAAGTGTTAATGATTACAAATATTTCCAATCTTAGTAAACTTTTTCTGTTTATACAGTACAAAAACACACAAAAACACAAAATAGTTGGTAGCAAGTCATTTTGTACCTTGACCATTTCGTACCCTGCCATTTCGTACCCCAAATTACCATTTCGTACCCAACAGTTACCATTTGGTACCCACGATAAAAACCATTTCGTACCCTATGGGCCAAATGCATCTACCATTTTGTACCTCATGGACAAAATACATTTTTACTATTTCGTATCATATATGTGTAAAAAAAAATTAAATTTACATAAATTTACATAAATAAAATGCATCCTGCCGTAGAAATTTTATAAAGACCGATGATTGGTTTGATTAAGCAGCACTTGGAAATTTTAATAGTTTTCATTACACGATATATATATGTTTGTTTGCAGGATTTATCCTTAATTAATTGTTTAACTCTAAAAATAAGAGGTTAATTAACTAACAAAGACTAATTATCTGCAACTGTTTTTATGGTTATTAACAGTTGTTTTTGTCAGGAAATGAAGTGAAAAGGGACACAAGCTGATATGCACCCAAAGAAGCCATGAATAAAAATGTTTGCATAAGAATTTGTACCTTATGTGACCAATCAAATAACTTGCTATGGCTTTTTTAATTTGAGAAATTACAAGTTCATTTATTTTGTATCCTCATATCTAACCTTCTTAATAGTAGATATCTTTTTTAATGTGTAAAATATGTTTTCTAAAAGTATTATTTAAAAAAAAATCCATGCATATGATATATACATTTAGGTTCAACTACACCTTACGATAATTAATTGAATATATCTCAATATTTAGGCACACGTCACAATTTCAAATGGCACGTTCATTCAATAAACATTTTTAATCCAATTAAATAGAATGCTATCTTTTTAAAACAATACGCCAGTACGACGCGTGTCTTTAGTTACAAGTTTATACCAAAGTAACAAAATCAATGTTATCGGCAGAAATGTGAACTGTTACTAAAGTGCTCGCTAGTATTTGAAATAAATATCTTAAATACAAAGTTTTACATATTTCAAAAAAAAAAAAAAAAAAAAAAAAATCGTTATTGACTTTAAATATTCCTATATAATATATCATAGGTGCTTTAATTTTGAATTTTAGACATTTTCCGTGACCTCTACCGCCTTACAGTAAAAGGTCAATGAGACTGTTTTAACCAAGAAATAAAACACATATAGATCTTCCACGAGGAACGAAGTGGCATACATACAAACCTTTCATGAGGTACGAAATGGTATACATACAAATCTTCCATGAGGTACGAAATGGTATACATACAAATCTTCCATGACGTACGAAATGGTATATCTACAAACAAATCTTCCATGAGGTACGAAATAGCATACATACAAATCTTCAATGAGGTACGAAATGGTATACATATAAATCTTCCATAAGGTACGAAATGGCGCACATCATTGAGACAGTTTTACCAAGAAATCAAAAACATATAAATCTTCCATGAGATACTAGACGAAATGGCATACATATAAATCTTACATGAGGTACGAAATGGCATCATATAAACTTCCATGAGGTACGAAATGGTATACATGTAAATATTCCATGAGGTACGAAATGGTCAAGGTACGATATGGTCAGGGTACAAAATGGTTTTTGCCAGGGTACGAAATGGTTAGGGTACGAAATGACCATAATTTTCAAATAGTTAAGTATTATATACTGCTAGAGATGTACTGTGTGAAATATGTAATCAGTAAAGGAGGATTCCGAAATCTAAACTTATTCTTTCACTCTATATACTTTTCAACATAGATCGAGTTTTCAAGATATAAAGGTTATGTGTACTGATACTGATTATTTTTGCATAGGTGGTTATTCACGATTCTCTTTGAGCTGTAATAGCCCTACCCAGGACCTTTCTGAGGACCAAAACATGATGAGAAGTTTACAAGATAAATGTGTTTTACTAGAATTTTGCATTTCGTAATTAAAAATTTTACTAAAAGGTTGTTATTGAAAAAAAAATTGCCAACGACAAAATGTCAATATAACAATTGCCTAGAACAATATTTAGTGCGCATGCCACTAGTTTTTGAATTAACCATCATAAGGAAAGATCAAATGATTTGGAATCCAAATACAGGAAACATTTTGGAGAATTTAAACCTGAAAGAAAACAACAATACAACAGAGGCCATCTATAGTCAAATAAACCTGAGGGAGCTAAATTGATAACCCCAAGTTCAGGGTTAAATACATAATATTTAAATCATGCCTTTACAGATGCATTGTCTACTTTGCGGATGGTAAACAGCATACAACAAAAAATAGATATCACAACCGGTCCAGACATCTGTATATTAAGTTGAAATTTCATTTTAAATCGTAGAAATCAAGAAGGCATTAATTTACTTTTGGAGTGTCAAAAACTCGTTGGAAGTACTTGATAAATTGCATGCTTATATTGGTGATTTTGAATCTGTTCAAAGTTTTGATTTTTCTACCCTGTATACCACATTGCCTCACATTCTCATTAAGAAAAAATTCACACACCTAATTAAATGGGCATTTAAAAAGTCAGAATGTGAATACATATGTTCTAACTCTTTTAGGTCATTTTTTAGTAGCAATAAACAAAAGAACTATGTCAATTGGACATGCTTTGATACTATATCTGCCCTTGAATTTTTACTAGATAATATTTTTGTTCGCTTTGGAGATTCCGTATATCGTCAGGTTATCGGAATTCCAATGGGGACTAACTGTGCACCACTTATTGCGGACCTGTTTTTGTATTGCTATGAGTTACTATTTATGACTAAAATCAGCAAAGACCCATCGAAACAACATCTGATACAAAATTTAATAATACTTTTAGATATTTGGATGATATATTGGCTCTCAATAATGACGACTTCAGTATGTATACTAAAGAAATTTATCCTGTTGAACTTACTTTAAATAAAGCTAATACTAACAATGACCACTGCCCTTTCCTCGATCTTGATATCTATATCATTAACGGAAAGCTTAATACAAAAATTTATGATAAAAGAGATGATTTTCATTTCCTATCGTTAATTATCCATTTTAGATGGTGACGTTCCTTGTCACCATCTTACGGTGTTTATATATCTCAACTTGTACGATTCGCTCGTGTATGTAACAACGTTTCAGATTTTAACGAAAGAAATTTATGTATTACAGAAAATTATTACACCAGGGTTTTCGATATCACAAACTAGTCAAAACATTTACTAAATTTTATCATCGGTACAAGGACATCATTCGTAAATATAGCTCAACATGCAGACTTCTTATACGTTCAGGTATTTCACATCCAATCTTTTATGGTAATATTCTTTATAAAGCACTAAAATGTCAGTATTCACATCAGAAGCTAACAAAACCTTTAAATAGACTTATTAAGAAGGGATATAGTTACGATACTGTTGTCAGGTCATTAAAGATTGCATATTTTGGCTTTAATATTGATTCACTTATAGGGTCTTTGCATCGGAACTAAACACATTTATTTAAAACCAGTTGTTGGCATGACACGGGTTATGCTATTCTCATATATTTTATGATGGTATGATACTAAACCCTAACGGGAGGGATTGTGCCTGATATTCATATGATGAAGACATAATCTTTCAATCAGTTTAATTGAAGTCTGCAGCTGGCATGTCAGTTAACTGCTAGTAGTCTGTTGTTATTTATGTATTATTGTCATTTTGTTTATTTTTCTTTGTTACATCTTCTGACATCGGACTCAGACTTCTCTTTAACTGACTTTTAATGTGCGTATTGTTATGCGTTTACTTTTCTACATTGGCTAGAGGTATAGGGGGAGGGTTGAGATCTCATAAACATGTTTAACCCCGCCGCATTTTTGCGCCTGTCCCAAGTCAGGAGCTTCTGGCCTTTGTTAGTCTTGTATTATTTTTACTTTTAGTTTCTTGTGTATAATTTGGAGTTTAGTATGACGTCCATTATCACTGAACTAGTATATATAGTTGTTTAGGGGCCAGCTTAAGGACGCCTCCGGGTGCGGGAATTTCTCGCTGCATTGAAGACCTATTGGTGACCTTCTGTTGTTGTCTGTTCTGTGGTCGGGTTGTTGTCTCTTTGACACATTCCCCATTTCCATTCTCAATTTAATTCAACTGTTGTTTTTTTTTAACCATAATGATCATAATGTTGCTTCATATATTTATTTGTCAACATTATGTTTGTTTGTGTTACAGATGACACATTTTAGAAGAAAATTCATAATAAATTTGTCGATAATTATTAATTTTGAACATATTTGTAATTTCAAATTATATATTTCTAATATTGAATTCTAAAAAGCTGCATACAGAAAAGCTATCGGCTTATAAGAGTACGGGAAGACAATAAGTCAAAACAAGAAGACCAAAGAAGCCAGGTCATTTAATTCACATTCAGATATATTGATGATGTTCTTTCCATTAACAATCCAAACTTTTCTGATTGGGTTCCATTAATATATCCCTCAGAACTAGAAATTAAAGAAACAACAGACACTGCTTCCTCCGCCTCAATTATCAATTATCAATTTCTTCCACCTTAGTAGCAATATACCAACTTCACCTGCATATGGGATATACATTTCCCAACTTAATCGGTATTCAAGAGCTTCCAGCTGTAACTTTAGCAGCTTTAGACTTTGTAAAACGTCACCAGTGTGTGAGCATAAAAGTTGATGAACCAGGGGTATGTCAATGAACGTCTCGTCCTTTTTTTTTAAAAAGTTCATTGAAAGGTACCAAGACCTTGTTGATAAATATTCCGTATCAACTTCACAAATAATACACGATGGTCTTGAAGTATAGATTCTGAGTACTGACGTTGTTTATCATCTTAATAACGTGTTATAGTATTCTTTTTTTTCTTTTGTAGTCCTGTCGTGTAATGTTGTCATTTTAATGTTATATTTAACATTGCCATAAAAGTGGGAGGTTTGGCTAGCCACAAAACCAGGTTCAACCCACCATTTGTTTTTCTTAAAATGTCCTGTACCAGATAGGAAAAAGGCTATTGTTATATTATAGTTCGTTTCTGTGTATGTTACATTTCAATTTTGTGTTTCTGTTGTGTCGTAGTTCTCCTCTAATATTTGATGTGTTTCCCTCAGTTTTAGTTGTATAACGGATTTGTTTTTTCTCTCAATCGATTTATGAATTTCGAACAGCGGTATACTACTGTTGCCTTTATTTTAATATTACTATTACTGTTTAGTCTATTTTTGGTGATATCCATTTGACGTCGCTCGGTACTTATATATCCCGTCATTTTGTTATTGTGCAATAGTAAATTTTTGTATTCTTGTCTTTCATTTTTGCTTATGTGCTTTCTCTATATGCCTTTTTGTGTTTCACACATCGTTGACAATATAATGGAATTTTATGCGACTGTCATACAAGTGAGAGGTTTAGCTAGCTATAAAAACGGGTTTTATCCACCATTTTTTACATAAGAAAATGCCTCTACCAAGTCAGGAATATGACAGTTGTTATCCATTCGTTTAATGTGTTTGAGCTTTTGATTTTGCCATTTGATTAGGGACTGTCCGTTTTGAATCTTCCTCGGTGTTCTGTATTTTTGTGATTTTACTTTTTTTCAATAATAGCAGTACATTTCTTAAGATTTTGATAAGATAAAAGATGTTCTTTTAAAAGAAAGTCCATGTACAAGTTTGTAATAGTAATAATTACCATTCAGGTATATAAACATATTCAACTTTTTTTTTTAATTTGAAGTATCATACGACTTTAACTGATCATAATAAATTCCGTAAGTGCTTAAGGCATACATGTAACTGAATAGTGAATATTGAAGCGTGAATTGGATTCTGTTTTATAATATTACTGAATACTCATCGCTTTAGTAAATAAGTAAGTTTGTGAAGTTGCATCAACGCACAAACACGGAGTTTCGATTGTCAGATTGAGAAGTTGACCGAATTAATTTTCTTTAAGCAGTGGGCTTGAAATATTCAGCAAGTACCGACATGCAAAATCGATACTCTTCACATTTTCTATGTTTGTATATATTCATCTGCGTATATTTGTAGGAATTAGTGCTTAATAAAACTTATCCTGCTACAAACTCCACTTCCACCTCCACGTTGGGAAGCATGGAGCGTAGACTTGTAAATAGATAAATGAATAAATAAGTATGATTTACATGTGTTTACCTAAATTTATCTGTGTTAACATGCAAAATGAATAAGTGCATATGCAACCAAAAGCTGCGCCCAAACTAATATTTTTTACGCGCCAATGTAACGCACCGTTTGAAACTGTCGGGTTTGATAGTCGCTGCTTATTTATGGATAGTCGGATAGATATGTTTGCGGTGAAATTATTTGAAATACACTATATGTCGTTCAGGTGAAGGTAGAATAATAAATAAACGAAAATCTTTGCAAAAAATTTGACATAATAAAGATTGTCAGTATGATAGTAAATGCATATCCACTACATTTGTACTACACCCTTACCTGATAGAAACATCTTCTTGGAATACACCTGGAACCAACACATACTTAGCGGTGTACTGTCAGTTAAACTTTACATGTGATTTAAAAACGAGTTTCCTTTTCAAATTGTATCGATGAAATAAAAAAAGTATTGATTCTTAGTTTTATATAAAAATAGGAAGATGTGGTATGACTGTCAATGAGACAATTATCCATCAGAGACCAAATGACGTAGAAGGTAAGCAACCATAGGTCACCGTACAGCCTTCAACAATAAGCAAAACCCATACCACATTGTCAGCTTTAAAAAGCCTCGAAAATAAAACCTAAGACTCTCGATAGTCTTAATGTATTTTTTCCGAAGGCTTTGAAATCCAAATGTTGATCTCATTAAAACCAAAAGGGAGTATTGAACGATTTTGGGGTTATATTTGTAAGTTTTGTTATAAACTTAACTCTCACCGAATTATGCGACACTTTTCCAGTAGAGACCGCTGAAACCTCTGTTAGTGTATGGAAGCAATTCGTGATGCATAATTCGGAGGCATGAAATTAATAACGTGTTGTTTTCATTTTATACAATAGTGTTGAAAATAATAAAAACGTCTGACAGGAAAGTACATTGAAAGCCGTTTTTATGATTAATACCTCATTATATTTCGCTTCAACAAAGAATGATGTCTTCAGTGCAAAAGTACAACACTTAAAGTGTTACGTAAACACTTTCTGTTTGCTTTCATACTGTTTGATTCTGTTTATCCAACTTACTACAACGTTATTGAGGAATCACGAGCCTCAATTGATTAAGAACTCTTCTTTTAAGATTTAAAATAACTCAAAGTACTTTAAATCATTCAAGATAAAGGAGATCTGCACGGTCAAATACAGTTCCAGAAATTTCACACGGAAAAACAACAAACGAGGAAGGGGCACACATGATAATGTAATCACTTTGCATCTGAAGTCGGTCCCATGTTTATGTAAAATGAAATTCTCGTCAACTGCTGTTTGGATTCGGATCAATTTTAAAAAGTGACCTAACAAACTAACAAACATATTCGTTATTGGTTTTGTTAGACCAAAGAACGTTTATATTGTCTTTGAAACTATATACATGATATAAAGGCCACATAAAAGATATTTTGATGAAATAGTCCTTTAGTTGGTTTCTATCACATATTTTATTGGATGCTCCCGTCGTTTATTGGACTCACTGTCACTGCTACCTATTTGAAAAAAAAAATTCTAATAATGTACTATATCAATTACTTTGAACGATTTTCATAAATTTTATAAGGTCTTACTTATGACCATAATCCGTTTTATGAATCTAATCTGATCAATCCGTTCAAAATTTAAGATGGCGACCAACCTTTTTGGAAAATAATATGAACCTGTATCCTGACACACATAATTATCCATGATCTTGAAGATCAATTGCTTCATTTTAAATTGGTAGACTGTGTGAAATTGCAACAAACATTTATCTTTATTCAAAACGATCTTCGGATTAAAAACTTTCGTGTTGATCAGTCTTTAGTTTTCTATATTGTGTTTTGTGTACTATTGTTCGTCTGTTTGTCTGTTTCTTTTTAAGCCATGGTGTTGCAAGTTTATTTTCCACTTATGAGTTAGAATGTCCCTTTGGTATCTTTGGCCTCTCTTTGAGGACAAGAAAAGAATGATAAAGCTATATCAAAGTTACAACGATAAAGAAACCAGAAGCCAGTCTTAGAAAATATCATGATCGCATACGCCAAAAACCAAAACAAAAGCAATGAAAATGTTAATGTAAAACAGGAAAATACTAAATAAGAGAATAAACACAGCTGAAGTTAAAATCTAGACACGCCTTTGTGTCAAAACAATATCAAATCATTTTCGACAATGGAGTAAGGGTGGGTGGTGGAAAGCAATAGCCATGTTGCCCTCCTGTTTTTCCTTCTGAGGGTGATAAGACTAAATATAAAAGCTTTATCTTGTTCTATCATAATGCAATTTTTACAATTCAAATCGTAATACAAATCAATACTGTTTGTTTTTACCAGGAAACCGTTCATTTAAAAAAATATATTTATATATGCAGACATTCTAAATGAAACGCTGAGCTCAAACGAAAGACAATGAAGATTTATTCAATTGTTTACAATAACTCTTCTACCCACGCTTTACCAATAGATTTATAAATTGGAACATATTTCATTGCATAGTTTTAATTAAATATGCATCAAATATGATGAATGAAATACGATTTAAACTGTTAAATGATTTAGTCATATAACTGAATGGTTTTTGTTTAGAAATATTCAAATCATTTATTCGGTTCCAGATTGTCATGTCAAGAGCACCGCCTTATTTGTTTGCTTGGTTTAAGAACAAAAAGTTTATTTGCTGTCGGCTCATCCTCGGCTGATGCTGTTAATTCTGACAGAAACAACGAAATCATTTTTGTTTTTATTTATTAAGTTTTGTTAATAATTTCTAATTGTGTCATGCGACCTCTTGCATATGAAGAAGTTATTCTCAAGGGATTAATTATGTAATGTGAGCTCGACATTTTTAAATACAAATTTTCTTTAAAGACAATTCGGCCTCAAATTTGTACGAAATCTGAAAATTTGACTGCACATTCGTCTTTGAAGCTCTAAAACATATTTGTTTGCATAATTGTATCATATATGTATATATGTCAAATTGACAAAGAGAATTTTCAGGTTGAAAGGCCGTATGGGGATGTGTACATTTTTGTTCTGTGGTGGATAGTTGTTTTATTGGCAATCATACCAATTCTTTTAATTTTTATAATCTTCAACAACTTCTTCTTAAAATCAAAAGTGACTTGTTCCTCTCGGAAGGAACTGCAATGTTTAAATGCATACTCGTTAGTTGTACCTACAGAGCTAATGTTTTTTTTTATCTCGATAACATGCATTTTCGTGTCAACTAGTCATGTCATACGTGAATATGATTGCACGATTAATGAAAAAAAAAAAAAAAAAAAAAAACAACGATATTTCCAAAAGCTCCAAGTTCAAACATTTACATTTTAATACTTTTATTTTGACGACGCACAATCCTTTTTCTATTCTTTAATCGTAAGTTTTAACTCACAGAAATAGTAAACGGTGTAAATAGCTGGGATGGTAGTTGATCCAAATTTCAATATAAAAGCAATACATGATGTTTTATATACTCTAATTGAAAAAAATGGTAATTTGATATACTAAGTCAATTGCCAAAATCATGGCAGTTCCTAACACACTTGCTAAACATAGAGTGCCTAGAATATATTATAAAGAAAAGGACATGGACATTCATTGCACTACTAGAGGAAAGATGAGAGCAAACACTTGATATGTCATTAGTACAATCAAAATACAATCAAAATTGACTTCTGTGGAGAACATTGCACTTCTGTAACAATTTTAAATTGTAAGAAGTTGCATTGCCTTTTTTTACTGATCGTTTGTAATATGTAAAACTTCTACAATGCAAATAAACTTTTTTTTCCAGAATTCTTACAACGATTATAATACAAATCAAAATTGTTTACTGCTCGTTGTTTGTCAATATCATGTCCTGATTTTAAATGTAGAGGTATTATTTTCGGACGGGCAGCTTCTTCTTTTTCTACTTGTTTATAGTATTCTGCGTTACCTTGTATATTTGTATATTTTTTCAATTATATATTTTGTCTATAAGCTTCTTTCTTCTCGAAAACTTGATAGTTCTTTTATATTATTTGTTAATATGTTACTGATCATCAACGATATATGTAGCAGTTGAAAATGATATAAGGCGCATATTTAGTCAAAATTATATTATTTATGGAGCTATTGTATATTTCAGGACCTGAGGAATTTGAACTCAGAAAACAATCAAACAGCACACTAGCGAGATAAAGGCTAGTAATAAAGGGGTAATTGCGTTTTACTTTTTTCAAGTGTTGAATAAATATTAAATACTATTATGATACTGAATTGATGATTAGTAATCAGTATCAAAACCTAAAAAAAAGGTTACTCGTGCCTAAATAGAACATTTTTCAGGTTCGTAGTTGTTGGAGTCACGCCAAATCAAGTCAACTTTATAAAGTAACATATATTTGGCACATCGTTGATGACGAACTAGATTTGTTTCCTCGGAATGACCATTTCTATGCATTTCATGATATCATAGTGCTCTATTTTGCTATGTCAACTGCGTATAACATTTAAACCAAAGCCTAAAGAAAATTTTAAACAGTCGGAATTCAAGTCAAATATTTGAAAATATTGCATTTTTCTCTAGAAATTGCTTCAAAGTACTCATTGATGTAGTAATAAATTTTTTCAAAGAGCTTATGTAATATTCACAAATTTAAGACAACAAAGTTAAGCAGATAACAATGATTTTGAAGTCTCAGCATATAAGCTCATACAGCATTACACATGTACAGAGTAATCAGAACGCTTATTGCTTCTTCACTTTCACAAAAGTTATTTCATTCAATTATTTGGGATCTTGTAAGATATTTTTTACGCTCCTTAATTTCGAAGTATTTCTGTCTGTTGTTAAGTTGTCTACATGACTTTAAATTAAGTGTCTGTAAACTATTTCTTTGGTATTTGCTTAACTGAAGAACATCTAGTTATCAAAAGCTTTGCTGTATTTAATAAAAGATGCGTTAGTGGAAAAAAATTAACGACGTTATTTACAATCGTCAGGGGGAGTGTATTGAACACTTATCTAGTCATTTAATGTTGAAAATTGCAGGAATATTTATTAAAAGAATATTGTTTCCTTGCCGAAGCGTGGAATTCTACACGATGACGGTGCATTAGGGAAGCTTTTTCTTTAGTCGGTTTGGGAGAAGGCGATGTCTTCACGTTTTATCAAAAAATTTTAGGTATGTGTTTATCATATATTTTGGGAAAGTAAATTTCAAATTGGCACACAAATGCTATTTTATTGAAGTGAAATTACTATTTTTTCTTATGATGATCATAGGTTGGACGATGGCAAAAAGCCATCTTCGTTTCACCAGCATTATTGATATTAATAACATTGATGAGTATCCTAGATGAATTATTATTTGAAATTGATAATTATCCAAGAAGTGTGAAAAATACATTTAATAAAAATGACACATCCCAGACACATTTTTTAAAAATTTATAAATTCATTTACATAGAAGTTTTATCATTTATCAGTAAGAAGTTCAGATTTTGGCAATTAAATCAGAAAAAGACATGACATTACAGCGATTCATGATGCCATACAAAAGCAGTAATAACGTATCAATTTGATGACAGAAAAATAGACGCAATTAAAATTTCATATAAATCCATAACAAAAAAACATCTTCTGGAAGTGTGACTGCATATAGAAAATTTGAGATGATGACACTTTTCCTGTTTTATCAAAACTAATTGCTCTTTTTAGAACAAGAGAAAAGATAAAATATTTATTTATTACTTCAATGTAAATCGATGCCAACGCCCCTCAGATATGAGAAGCTTACATCTAATACAAACAACAGATGTTTTGTCTTTGAGTGTATCTTGAATGAACTAATCATTATCATAAATAAGATGAAACATTCTACAGAACATTTTTTCTATATCCTCAAATTGTTCTTTATTCTCATATACTTATAGAACCTTGTAGTGTTCAGAGAAACTTTCATTTACCTGATTAAGATAGTTCTAGTTCAACAAATAGCAACCATAGTAAATTAACATCCGGGGCAGATATTTTGGGTAAGATGGAAAAGTGTGGATACGTCAGTTCTACAAAAATATGATGATCGTTTAACGTTACCAGATATACTCTTATTCACGATAATTCACTTGAAAAATATCATGTAATACGAACCGGCAACTATCACGGTACTTTCATGTTTTCTCGAGCTAGCCGTGTGAAATCGAGGTTAACAGAACATCATCTAGGTAACTAGGTATCGTCCAATCAATATGTTACGTTGGTAAGTAAAACCACGTGTCCTGATCTGTAATTAGACAACTTTCAATGGTATCTTTAAACAAAGTGTAAAAATTCCCAGCGGCTTTAATAATGCTTATGAAATAAGCCGTTAGCAGTAATCATAAAACATGTTAATATAAGCTGTTAACTTTTTCTTTTCAACAGTTAATACTGATAGTCTATCTGGACAAACTTGCTTTCAGTCACAGAACATTAGTGTCTATATTTTATTACATGAAAAGAACATACCGAAAGCGTTAAATAACGAAGTAACTGATATACTTGTTTATAGGAAACTAACATGATACAAGCTAAACATGTATATCAATCTTATGAAAAGTGCAAATTAATGATGAATGCCTTTGTTCCACAAAAATGTACTCTTTGAAGATACTCTTTATGTACTTAAGTTGGAATGATAATGATTCAAAGTATTTTCAAATCTTAGTACATTTCTTTCTTTAATGTTTGGCTGTTTTTTTTCTTTTCAGATCACATTACGTATCAATTAACAGTTGTAAATATTGACAAATTTACCATGTGTTCTGTTAGCAGTACAAAAAGACTTTAATACCGAATAGTACAACAAGATTTAGATACTGATTAGTAAGATATCATATACTGCTAGAGTTGTACTGCGTGAAATACGAAATCAGTTAAGGAGGATTCCAAAATATATATACTATACAACGAAGATAGAGTTTTCAAGATATATAGGTATTTTGCACTAATTATCTTCCCATATGCAGTTAATCATGATTTTCTATAAGCAGACATAGTCCCATACAAGACCTTTTTATTATTAATTGTTTTTGGCTTTTAACTAGCTTTCAGTAACGGCGAGTACTCTCACATCGTACTTTCTTGTTAATTTGACCTGTTGATATATTTGAAATGCTTTTTTGTTATTTAATGTTTACTTATTTAATTTTATATCTCGTCTCTCTATTTTTAGTGTGTGCCAGCTTTGATAAGTGTTTAGTAAGAATATAAATTTTCAGTTCTGTTCTCGAACTATGAACAACAAAATTATTTATTTTGTAAAAAATATTTCCGTTCTCCATTTATACTGTATACCTTACAACAAAATTATTTTGATTTACCTGTGTACATTATTCTATTTGGCGGCCATTTTGTTCAAGGTAATGGTTGTTTTTCTGAAATTGTTTAACATCTAACCCCTTATTCTATTGATTTTGTATTTACATTGTGTCATAGATCAAATTTATTCGTTCAGTGTATATATGTGTTAATATGTCTTTTGATTGAGTTAAGCCATTTCAATTGATATTTTACAGTGTGTCTTTCTATGTTGTGATGTTACACTATTGTTTCAGATGAGGGTGAAGGTTGGTATCTATTAAAACGTTTAAACTCGCTGCATTTGTTTGCACCTGTCCAAAGTCAGGAATCTGATGTTCAGTAGTTGTCGTCTGTTCATAAGTCTTTCTCGTTTCTCGTTTTTTATATAAATTAGACCGTTGGTTTTCCCGTTTGAATGGTTTTACACTAGTCATTTTTTAGGCCCTTTATAACTTGCTGTTCGGTGTGAGCAAAGGCTCCGTGTTGAAGACCGCACTTTGACCTATAATGGTTTACTTTAACAAGTTGTGATTTGGATGGAGAGTTGTCTCATTGGCACTCATACCACATCTTCTTATATCTACTAAACATAATGAGAAGTTTACAACATAAATGTTTATTAAAAATTTTGTCTGTCTCAATTAAAAATTTTGCTAAAAGGTTGCTATAGACAAATTGTCATTATATAACAAATGCATTGCACAGTATTTAGTGCGCTTGCTACTAGTAGTAACTATCATCCATCATCATCACTCACGACCAAGACCAAAATCTTTGGAATCCAACTACATGAAACATTTTGAAGTATTTAAACCTAAGAAAAGTAAACAATATAACAGAAGCCTTCTAAAGTAAACTAAACCTGAGGGAGCCAAATTGATAAACCCAAGTTCACAATTAAATGCGTAACATTTCAAGCATGCCCTCATCGCAAGGCACTGTCTAGTTTGCGGATGGTAAACAACGTAGTACTTGTATCACAACCGTTTTAGATATCTGCATATTTAGTTGGAAGTTCATTTCAGATTGTTATAATCAAGAGGGCATTCAACTGATTGTTTGTCTATAATGATCATAATGTTGATTAACATATATTTCTTTATCAACATTATGGTGTTTGTAAATGGAATAACTGCCGTAAGTCTGTAAGTTGAAATAATGTACATAAAACGAGACAAATAACTTGGAATTAAATATAGACATGCAAGTCTCGTCAAAAGTATAAGTATAAGATATATTATACTCCAAATTACATAGCACGTTTTAAAAATACAAAGCTAGATTTAAAAAGGGAAAATCAATCCATTTGAGAGTTTTTTTTTTATTTAGTTTTTTTTTTATTTTGTGTTTGTTCCAAATCAAGATGCGCAGTTTAAAACTTTGCAAAATTGAGTTGCGCAGCTAGCTTTAAAAACAGACTTTAGCCTATATAATTTGCAAAGGTTTATCTTACCATTACATTGAAAAAGCCAGAACTAACAGCTACGTTTCTTTTAGGAAGTACTGTGTGAAAATAGATTAATCTAAAAAATAACTAAATTACACTCCAAATACTTTTGAATATTATTTTAGATGTATTTTTTCAGTCTACTTAAGTAATTCTCAAATCCAGAGATAGATGCATATTAAAATACGGATGTAAACTTGAGATACAACAGATACAGAATGCCTGCCTAATATCTTGACTTACATCTAGCAATTGACAATGAGGATCGGTTGAAAACAGAACTTTTACGACTAAAGAGATGATTTTCTATCTTCCCAATTGTGAACTTTCCATTTCTATGTAACAACATTCCAGCAGCGCCTACATATGGAGTATATATTTCCCAATTAATTCGATATTCCAGGGCTTGCATTTCCTATCATGATTCATAGATAGAGGGTTGCTGATTACAAAGAAGCCATTAAACCAAGAGTTCTAAGTGGTGAAGTTGAAATCTTCACTTCGTAAATTTTACAGACGCCATCACGAGTTGGTTGACCGTTTAAGAAGACGACGGATATGTTCCAATTGTCGTAACCTCAATCCCGTCCTCTTTTCCCCGAATGTGACCTACCGAATTAGACTTATAACCAGGTTTGTACCTACATGACCAACACGACGGGTGCCACATGTGGAGCAGGATCTGCTCACCCTTCCGGAGCACCTGAGATCACCCCCGGTTTTGGATGGGGTTCGTGCTGCTCAGTCTTTAGTTTTCTATGTTGTGTTTTGTTTACTTGTATATCTTTTGGTCCTGTTTTGCCATATGGCGTTGTCAGTTTATTTTCGACTTATGAGTTTTAATGTTCCTTTGGTATCTTTTGCCTGTCTTTATAAGAAGTGTCTACCTTACAAATTTTGATCTAGAACGGCGTGCCATGCTTAGTACATTTAAAATACAAAAATTACAAAAATCTAAGAACTATCGACCTTGTACATAATACTATACAATTATATAGATTGATTACAAACAGAAAGCTAAGTAGGCACGTGAGAGCTGTCTACATCTACTAGGTCTCTGGTGGAGAGTTGTCTCATTGGGAATCATACCACATTTTATTTATATAACAACCCTTTAAGTTATTAAAATGTTCACAGTTAATCGGAAGAATTAAGTGCCTCAAATATACCCAGTATAATGCACATATCAATCAACTTACAAAAATGCAAATTTTCTTTTAGAAATGGATGCTTAAAAAATCTTTTTAGCTTAACGATTATAAATACACGTACATGTAGCTATCTAATCTGCGACACTAAACATTAGATTATGTATTAGATTGCAATGTGACATAAACAAGGTTCCCTTTTAATGAAGACAAATCACGTTTAAGTCATCACCATAGAAAACCTCTGTTTTGTTTAAGAATAGGCGTCTTTGTGTCTTTAAATAATGAATCTGAAACTACTCCATTAAATGTTACATGTCTAAGCTATTTTAAAAGTCATTAAGATATGGAATAAAAAGTTCTTACATATAGATTCTTTTTAAAGATTTGTTAGTACGGCCAATTACGTGAGTAAAATTCGGAACCCTTGCAGTACAAAACATTAGAACACATCATAAAATATGTACTTTCTAACTATTTACATACTTAAAATAGTTTCCATTAATGTTATCAATATTAAAAGGATACTTTCATTTGATCAATTTGCATGTGGCTGTCATTCAAGATCGTACCTTTTCAATTGACATATTTATTCAACCAAAATAGATGTTTACTCTCATTGTTCGGATATTTGGTAAACATATTCGATTCATACAAAGTTCCATCCTCTCGATAATGCTCGATACGTGTAGTCGACAGATTACTATAACTCTCCGTAAAGTAGGTCATGGCTTCAGTCAACCTCTCGAAAGATAAATTCAACAGTACCGTACAATTGGTCTAGTGGGTTCCTGATCTGAAAAAAACAAGCTCTTGAAAATCGTACCTTCATATGCAGGAAGTTCGCATGACTGGAATATTGTTTAATAAAATGGAAAGTTTATATCGGAAAAATCAAAATCGAAGGTGTAAGTCAAGGTATAAAAATGTATGAAGCAAACCTGTAGTCGAATACGCGTAGTATCTCTAAACTAAAGATCAATTGAATAAATGTTATAAACAAAGTAATCAAAGTAAAATTGAAATCTCAGTAAAAGGACAAAATCCAGAGGATGAAACAAGAAATTTAAGAACTCAAGGGTAGCGCTCGTTTCTTTCAATTCTTTCTCAGATGTCTGTAAGTACTGATTTTATACGAATAAAAGAACAGATCAAGACGAAGAGAAGAACAGTTGTTGTTCTCTCAAGATATGTGTATATTTGTTATAGACATAGTCATAGTCATTTTCCTTTATGAAACAAAGTTTAGCAATTCTTCAAAGTATATTTAAGTTCATAATGAGGAATGCTATTGTTAAGGCTGGATAAAAAGTTTTGATACTATTGAAGTATGAAAGGTTCGTTTATTGAATTAATCTTACATATTTTCGGAAGTTTTTAGACACCAAATTTGATTCATACTATCCATAGAATAATTAACTGTTGATAGATAAGATACTATTTATTGGAAATAAGTTTTTAAGAGAATTTTGCAGATCTAGACCCAGTAAAATATCGTTTGTTGTAAAGACACATATATGTGATTTGGGTATCAGTTACAATGTAGTAAGATCCGGTTTCTCGTCTTTGTTTATAATATTTCGAAGAGAAATACTAGTCTACCAACAATGTAGTAGTTCCCATATTTAATGTGATCAATAGGGTTATATGAAGAATGTGCACAGGTGCAATTCAAAGTTTAGGCTTGAAGTTATAAGCTTTAAGATCTTGTTAGTATTTGAAAGTATTGGTTGCAATAGATTTGGTATATATTTAAGCGAGGATTGAAACGGAATGAACTTGAACATTATGAGAACTTTTAGATTTGGCTGATTTATAATGAAGCATATTGCCTAAATGAATGGCATCAATACCTTTGTTGGTTTTATATGTCTATGTAATGTTTCTTAATGCCAACAAATTTAGGTTTTCTGATGAGTTGCACGTAAAATGCATCTCGTTGGAAATAAAAGTGTTTTTTTTTTTCTATTCTCATTTGTTTGCCACTATTGCGACATTTATTTGTAATCCATGAGATTATGTTAAATTGCATATAAGAATTAATACATTTGCATGTGTTTCTTGTCAAAAGTATTTTAGAAAATAAAATATCTAATGTTCAAGAACTACGATACTGTTCAAGCAATGTCACCTTAAGAAAATGTCAAATATTTGCCTTCAATGAAACATATGCATTTGTCAATATGACGCGGTATAAGTCTAATGCAAAACAATCAAAGGAACATTCTGTATATGCAATGTTATCTAAACACTGATGCAATAGTTTGACCTCTAGCATCACTGAAGAAACATTATTTGTCGAAATGCACATCTGGTGCATTAAAATTGGTACCGTTCATGCTATGCACATGATGCATATAGTCCACATATTAATCCATTTAGCTCCACATTTCTGTTTACCAATACAGTAACCTCTTAGTGCTAAAGAATTATTTTAAAATACAGAATGATAAAACGCAGATATTTAATTGATTAACCATTTGTCTTACAATGGGCATATGCAAAGAAAGAAAAATATTATTATAATACAAAAATACGATCTCTCTTTGCATAATGCTGTTTCACAGATAAACATTTTTTAATTGACAATCGATCTTCGAGTTTTAAGTTCTAAACATACAAATTAAGTATACTTGCAATGTAAATAAACATTGTTCTTTGTAAAAAGCGAAATTGTTTTATGTAATTAGCCTCAGTGTCACAGTTGACAGTTGCTGGTACATGTGGTAAAACATCACGGAACTAAGTGACCTATATTCAAACATTATATTTAGTAATTAAAGATCTTACGAATTTATTTTCTTCGGGAAATACCTGTACCAGGTAGGGAATATAACAGTTGTTTTCCAGTTGTTCCATTGGTTGATAAATTCGAGCGTTTGGTTTTGTCAAGTTTTGTGGATTTGCTTTGGAGTTCGGTATTTTTGTTAATTTGTTTAAGGGCATACGATACAGTTTTGATCCCGTATTTACATTTTGATAAAATTTCAATATAGACTATTTTTACCTGATTAAATCAACAATGTAAAAAAATATACCTTCATGTGCTACTTTTGAGTAAAATGAGGTCGAAATTTGGTATATTTGCTCAAAATTCGGATTTGTGGCCGTATTTTCCTTTCGAAAGAAAGACATAACTTTTTGTTTTAAAAGATAAACACAAATTGTTTTTGTTAAATAATTGGTAATTTCTGTATTTTATAAGTATCCTAAAATATATACATTTTTATTCAGAAATAACTCATATTTATCAAATGTTCATGAATGTAGAAAAACATCACTTTTGCTGTATATTTATCAAATTTAAAAAAATTGCACTATTTACGTTTTCATGAAAATTGGCACACATAATCTTCTCGCGTAATCAAACCAAATGGCATTTTAAAAAAGAGGGGTCCATGAACTCGTTTTCAAGTTAAATAAGTTTGAATGATAAAAATCAGTCGAAAACTGAATCTTTTCCTGATAAGTCATAGTTTGACGTCGCGAAAATAACAATTTACGTTAGCAACGTCATTACCTCCCCTGTAACTGTATCGTATGCCCTTAAGTGATACAAGTTTCCACCTCTTTTTACAACTTTCTTTTAGTATGAGTTTCTCAATTATTCTATATAAATGCAAAAAACATTTTTTTATGGAGGTATCGTCAGATCAACATCTTTATTACACACATTTAAAAAATCCGCTTTTATCATCCTATAAGATATTTTATTTCATTATAAATCAGCCATATATAAAAGTTCTCCTAATGTGTAAGATCGTTTTGTTTCAATCCTCGCTGTAATCTATTACTACCAATACTTTCAAATACTAACAAGATCTTAAAGCTTACAACTTCAAGCCTAAACTTTAAATATATACATCTTTATTCTGACAAAACTTTGTCAATACAATGGTATACAGAAGTTACATGTAATAAAAGGACAGATATACATTAAAAGAAAACATAATATGTACACTATTTACAAATCTAAATTGAATTTAGCCAGGAGAACACACTTGAATTATTTGTCTTAATATATTTGTACATAGCTTTTTAAATGTGTTTTTTGTCGTATTCATAACTTCCTTAAATTTGATTATATTTGGACAGTCAATATATTTTTTATCAATATACTTTTTCTTTCTATAGCCATAAATTTACACTTCATTACATAATGAAATTCATCTAAAAATCTTTTAAATCACATATAGTTGACAACTGAAATTGCAAATATAGTAAAACTTTTCTATTTTTCAAAATTAAGTAAATTCTATTGATAAATGAACAAGTTAATAATCTGAATGCTTTGATGCAGAAAGGCTACTTATAATGTCAATATGATGTCATAAACATGTCGAAGTATTTAATCTAAAATGGTCATTTACATATATTCTTTTACACAAACTAGATATATGAACCGGGACCTTGACCAAAAAATATTCTACTTCCATTTTACGTTCTGTAAGGGGGGGGGTTAAGCTTTCGATCATATATCTTAATATAAATGGCAAGATATCAAAATGATTTTTAGTTTTGCACTAACTGCAAGAAGTTTGTAGTCCTAATGCAAATATGGAAGACAAAATTACAAAAAAGATCTATGAAAATCAAATATACAATCGTCTTTGTCAAAAATGAATTGTATATAAATATAAAAGAAGGAGGTGTGGCCTGATTGCCAAAGAGTCCAAACGAAAGCGAATTTCAGCAACTAAAGAAAAAAATACCTGATATTAAACAGACTTTTCTTTATCAATATATCTTATGATCACATGAAGGAGAATATAATTTTATGATAGATTTATTTTTTCTTTTTACTTTCGAATTCAAGAAACAAAAACAAAAGATCTTATCATACCTTCTTGAATATCTAGACAGAATAATCGAAACAATTTCAACATTACTTTAAATGATGGAATTGCAGTCTTTGTTTAATTCTAAAGCTAAAACTTAATTCCAAAATGTTTTTTTTTTTTAAATCACGAAAGTACTGACATACTGGCTACTGGGAAAATGTCCTCTATTGTCTGAGAGTCCACCAGCAGCGGTACCGACTGAGTGATAGTAATATAGATGTACGATAACGAGTTTAGTGAGCACCACACGTGGTTATTGAATAAAGATAAGTTCTTAAGTAATCAGGAAATGATAAAAGAACTTAAGTTAAATAATAGATGACGTGAGCAAGCAAATTATTGTTACATACTTCAGTGTTCCCTTTAAAACTTTATAATGACCTTTGACTTCATATTTATCCTATATGTTCATGAAACACTTAGTCGGCTTTTTAACTTGCAAGTTGACAAGGTAACTGTCAACAGGAAAACATGTCACTCTAACAGGACACATTATTTTGACTCCTAGCCGACAAGTCTTTGCTCTTACTCCTAAATGCTGCGAGCTACGCGAAGAAGCAGCAAATACTGATTTGGCCCGACCTTGGATTGAACCCACGACCTTCAGCACTCCAAGCGTGCACACTTACACGAGACCATCATCTAAATCATAGTATTTTAAAACGGAGACTATCTTGGCGGTGTGTAAACGAAATTGTATATATACAAAGCATTATTTAAAAACATGTTAAAAGTACAGAGAAACCACAATTAATCATGGAATTTTATCCATAAATTAATACATATAGTTTATAAATCATCATTTGAGCGAATTTTAAAAATGAACAGATAATAACAAAGCAATTTGATTTATTTACTTTTCTCATTTAGTTTTCAAAGAAGGGATATCTGATGAAGGAAAATATACAAATAATGTACAAAATTACTATGATCGTTAGGCGACAAAGATGTATGGTAGATTTGACTACCAATCCATCACAACCTTTCATTAAGGTTTGAACACAAAATATAAAAAATAGGCATACTTGCAGTCTACTTAAATTTAGTGCTTCACAAATGATGACTGAAATAAACACATATTATAATTAAATAGTCAGTTTCCTCTGTCAATCAGCTGCACTTCAAAATTTACAACGGACCGCCTATTAACATTTAACGTCAGATTGGAATGAAAATTATACTAAAAATAATAATGAATGAATGACAGGTCATAAAGAAACCCTTATCGGTTTTATGTTCAATTCATTGCCAGAAAATAAGTGGCCTTGAGCTCACTGTTGAAAAAGGTATAACACTAAAGGGAAAAAAAAAACATACATTTAAAAAAATATAAGCGATTGTTTTTATCAGTATCATAGTAGTTTCTTTTTATTTCTTAGTACACGTCTTTGCCAAATCCACATCACTTCTTATATAATAGTTCGACCTAGACAAATTAATTATAATCATAAAATTGAAAGCACTTGATCGGTTTTAACTTCTCCAATCGTTTATTCCGATAGTTAGTATAAAAAGATGAAAGAAAACTGGAGGAAGTTGAAGCGGAAGTAAAATGACATTTCCGAAAAAGGAGACGTCTTTCTTATCATTATCAACCAGGAACAGCATTGCACAAAAGAACAAGGGTGGCTAAGTAATTATTTTCATCTAATATTTTGCGTACAAATTTAAGATTAAATCGTATTTCAACAACAACATTGAATTTTGCAAACACAAAGATAAATTATTATAACAAATACGATAATTTGTACAATTATCATTTATATGGTTGTTTGCGTGTAATCATCATTATTTGCATCGAAAACACCTGCACTAAAATGTGCTTAAACATGTTATATCTAAATAAACTCAACATAGATACCAGGATTTAAATTTTGTTCGCCAGACGCGCGTTTCGCCTACAAAAGACTCATCAGTGACGCTCGAATAAAAAAAGTTAAAAAGGCCAAATAAAGTACGAAGTTGAAGAGCATTCAGGACCCAAATTCGAATGGTTGTGCCAAATACAGCTAAATTAATATATTTCTGGGGTAGAAACTCCTGAGTATTTCGAAAAATTCAAAGTTTCATGTCAACACAGAAGTGCTGACTACTGGGCTGGTGATACCCTCTGGAGGAAACCTCCACCAGCAGTTGCATCGACCTATTGGTTGTAAATAAACTCATCATAGATACCAGGATTAAAATTTTATACGCCAGACGCGTCTTTCGTCTACAAAAGACTCATCAGTGACGCTCGATAAGGACGTTTAAGTTATATAATAACTAAAAGATCATTTCACAAACGTTTACCCACATTCTGTAAATAATCAGGGCTAGTGTAGCTGTTACCTTTCCAGAATTAAGCATTATAAAAAAGTGAAATTCAGTGGTTAGAAAAATATAATGATGTCACTTATTTAGTAATATAGTGTGTTAAAATGCTTAAGGGTTAAATAAACCTGACTATTTAAACTCAAAGAATTTATAGATCAAATAAAACAGAATATTCATTAAATTGGTTCAGTAGATCGGCAAAAAAAAGGATAACAAGATCAACAAAAGATTACAAACACAACACAGAATACTAGTACTAAAGACTGAGCGATACGAGCCCCAGCAAACTATAGAGTGATGTCAGGTACTCCTTTGCCTATAATTATATTCAGGTGTAGTCGAAACTGATAGATCAAAAAAAAAAAAAAAAAAAACAGATAAGTTAAAGAAAATGCATAAAAATCAACAAAAACCGTACATTACAGTTATCTGATTTCATCATAAAGATGTATAACTAACCCAAGTATTTTTACACTAAACTTTCTATAAACTACGTCAAACAGTACTGCGGATATGAACTCGTATAATTTAGGATGGAACACACATAAATACCATAGAGATGATTTAAATTAGTGTCATTATAGATATACACCGATACTAAATTTTATATGTACAGCAACATTTAAAAAATCCTCTCGATGCCAAAGAGCAAAACTGGATTAAATCCTTTCGACGTCAAAGGTTTGAAAGGCATTGCAAGATATATAAAAACCGCATATGAATAGTTAACAACACCTGCTGTAAGATTATTTCATTTTTTTTTCATTTTAGGGCAGTCAATTCAGAGTATCGATAATATAACCGTAAAAATTACAACGTGGAAAATCGTTGACACTTATTCAATATCTTAAATCCAAGTACATTTGACCTTGAAAAAACCCCAAAACATATTCTCATTTAATGGTTTATAAAACTAATTGTAAGAGTGATTGTCAAAATATATAATCAAGAAATCATTTGCATTTGTTTGAGACATCTTGTCATAACTTCTGCGCGGGACGTTTGCATTTTTTTTATAGGACATTTGCGCTTTTGTACGTCATTTTAGCTTTTTAAAGGACATTTGCGCTTCAATATTTAGGACATATGCGCTTTTTCTACAGGACATTTGCGCTTTATCAACATAAAATTTTAGTGTTAGTGCTTTATGATTTACCTCCTCATTTATCCGACTGTGAGAAATTTATATAACCATTTTTCTACTTCACATGTAAAATTTGTATTCCTTAGAGAATGCTAATGATTGGATCTTTTGTCAATATCCTTTTGTCAGATGAAAACGACAACACTTTACCGAATACAAATAAATTCCTATTAACAATCATGACTCGTTATTCAAAGTCAACATGAACAGTAAACGAAAGAAAAAACAAAAATACTTTAGCAGAAGCGCTTTTCTGGATTTACTTTCATCAGGAATTAATGATCAATCCCAAACATCTGAAAGCCAGGGATGTACAAATATGTATTTAAAATCTATTTTTGATCTCCATAAATTGAAATAAGCTTAGATAAACAATAATGATAGATATCCTCAGACATTTCAGGCAATAGTATGACCACAAGAGGAATGCAGTTTCCGTTTTTAAATGGTACAATTAAATTGATTTTATTTTAAACGTAATTTGCGTTATGATTACAACTCATCATGATTTGATAGGTAAATGCGCAAATGACCTGTCAATTTGATACAGGTGTATCAAAGTTTGGAGTAGTGTTAAAGGTAAAAAAAAAAAAAAAAAAAAACACACAAGCGTGCTGTGCCCCATCTCTTTGAACTTTAAAAAAAATCTTCTCCTCTATAACTATACGACCAATTTCAACCAAACTTAGGCTGAATGGTCCTTAGGGTATTTCGTATAAAGTCTATACCTTTTATTCCTCTCAGTCAACAAACATGACCACCATGAATTAAAGTAGAACATGAGAGTAAAATGCATTCATTGTCTTTATATCTATAATGCTCCGTTTAACAAAGTGGGGGTTCATACGGATCGTCCATCCGTCCGTTCGGACCAACTTTTCTAAATCAAAGAATGAATTTCAACGAAACTTATCACATAATATACTTGTGCATCTTCTATTTTACTTTTTGATCAAAATGATTTCTTGGGTTTACTAACCAAGACAGAGACTTTTCATTTTATAAGGGTTTGCTGTGTAGCATCACCACTGAATATAGGTACCCCCGAAGCGGTGAAAAAACAAATGTGAAGTCCGGTAAGGTAAAATTCTTCTAACTTTCATGATATTTTACGTTTTGATGACAAGTAAAGTTTTATAATAGTGATTCCTAATAATGTAGCTACTATTTAAAGATGAATATGATCCTCAATTGGCTTTCTCCTCTTCAAATAGTTAGAAACGGACAGGATGGTACCTGTTCAAAGAAGCATGTGACGAGTTTAAACTTGTAAAAAACACATTTAATCTTCAACTATTCATTTGACTGTTTTTACTGTACGGGGAATAGAGATACTTGTTTTATCCACCGCATCCGGGGTACCTATATCTGGTGGTGATGCTACACAGTGGGGATGAACATCATCAACCCGCAACCTCTCGTGAACCAGTAAATGGATTGTAATCAATCTTTAGCAGATTCTACATGACATAATGCCATTGTGCACCTCCTATTTCACTTTTTGATTAGAATGATATCTGGAGTTCCCTTTCCTATGCATTGACCTTGGAAGGGGCGGGATATCATTTTGTGAGCTTTGCTTACAGCACTGATCTGCCTACATTCTTTTTTCACCAAAATTATCTGGTCAGATGACTCCTTATAGTAAAAGTTATTGCCCTTAAACGATGATTTTTAATTTTCATGTTTTTATTTTTTCATTATTTCGTGTTAGTTGTTGCTAAACAATTAATATTTGTTGAAAAACATAGAAAGCTGTTATTTAAAGAACATTAAATGTAATTACAGTTTGAAATATCTTATTCATTTCATATAAGATGAATATCTTTTTATAAATATCAACAACAAAGTTTTCAGAAACAATTATTGCAAACATGTTATTATCCATTCTTCGGATCGCGTGCCTCGATTTCGTCTTGATTGTGCTACTATCCGTCATCTATGATCCATAACACACATACAGATACTTAATTTAATTGTTTTGTAACATTGCCTAATTGATAACTAATTATTAATTCTCGTGCCATAAACGTCACTTGTCGATTAACTTTAATTATATGATTGCGTGTCCTTTGGAAAACTACGATTCGCATCTTTTGATAATAACATGAAATTAGGTTGAATAGTTATGTTCTAAATTAGGGACATATCAATTAAACATTAAATTTTAATTCAAATGTAATTTTTACAGAACTTGAATTTCTTAATTGAAACCAATTTCATAGTTTCTCGATTCTTGGTCTATATGTTTAATGCTATTCTGAAATAAAAATTGATTCTTGGTACAAAATAACAACAACGGTCAGTTCAGAGTAGAAGCGTATAAAAAAATTAAACAATCTTTGAACGATTAGAAAAATTTCTAATACTATCTTATATCTATGGTGGTCGGATACGGCCAATAATCGTTTTGATATTTCATAGGGAAAAATGTGAAAATGCTAAATGAAAATCATTTTTCGTTTTCATTCTATTAAATTTCAAAAGTAAAAACGCGAAATGGTTTTAAACAGCATTTTATCCTTTCACCAATGATACGCTATAAAACAGGTGAACCTTCCATTTTGAACCTTTAAAAGAGTACATATACTGCCAATGGGAATACTGGGGCAGCACAGAAGTTTGCATAACAAGTGTTATGTTGCGTGACAACAATTATTCCTTAGATTAATTCATCCTTTATTACTTTAGTGTAAATTGCAACCATCCCCATGCCAGACAACAAACGACTATCATCCCATCAGTAGGGGCGTTTTATTTTTGTTACCACTCTTTATTCGAGGAGCGCGATGCATGATTAGTTGTTCTGAATTCCTGGGAGACATTTAAATGTATATATAAATCAAAGAATTACTTCTCAAATTCTAATAAATGCTCTAATAGGTGTGAATCAGCTGGATAAATGGCAGCAGATTAATTCTACAAATCACTCAAATGTTCAATCCTATCACGACATGCCAGTACAAAGAGGCAAAAAATGCATATTGCCAACTAACTGAAACGCGTTAAATCAAAGCAATTTTAATGCTTTACTGCGCTGCATGCACAGTTCTTGTTAGCTTAAATATGTTCGTGGTTGAAAACTAATAACTAAGTCTTTTTCAATAGAAAAAAGCTTGACATCAAATTAATGAAGAATATAGATAAGCTCATGTGTTTGTTTTCAATACAATTATTAGAAAAAAACTTAAATTTGGCGGGGAAAGAAGACGTCTGTGGCTTTTTCGTAAGAATCAATTGGGAGAAATATGTTTTTAATAAAGACTTGAAAACTTTTTATGGTTTACCGTTTGGTATACTAGTTTTGCTCCGCAGTGACCTGTACTTGCTTACATCGTCGTTTTTCCTAGTCATCCGCCTCTTATAGTTTACCGTTTGGTATAATAGTTTTGTTCCGCAGTGTCCTGTACTTGCTTACATCGTCGTTTGTTTTCCAGTCTGGCGCCTTTTATAGTTTACCGTTTGGTATACTAGTTTTGTTCCGCAGTGACCTGTACTTGCTTACATCGTCGTAATTTCTAGTCATGCGCCTTTTATAGTTTATCGATTTGTATACTAGTTTTGTTCCGCAGTGACCTGTACTTGCTTACATCGTCGTTTGTTTTCTAGTCAGGCGCCTTTTATAGTTTACTGTTTGGTATACTAGTTTTGTTCCGTAGTGACCTGTACTTGTTTACATCGATGTTTTTTTCTAGTCAGACGCCTTTTATAGTTTACCGTTTGGTATACTAGTTTTGTTCCGCATTAACCGTGTCTTGCTTACATAATCGTTTTTTTTTCTAGTCGGGCGCCTTTTATAGTTTACACTTTGGCGTACTAGTTTTGTTCTGCAGTGACCTGTACTTGCTTACATCGTCGTTTTTTTCTAGTCAGGCGCCTTTTATAGTTTACAGTTTGGTATACTTGTTTTGTTCCGCAGTGTCCTGTACTTGCTTACATCGTCGTTTGTTTTTTAGTCTGGCGCCTTTTATAGTTTACCGTTTGGTATACTAGTTGTGTTCCGCAGTGACCTGTACTTGCTTACATCGTCGTATTTGTTTTCTAGTCTGGCGCCTTTTATAGTTTACTGTTTGGTATACTAGTTTTGTTCCGCAGTGACCTGTACTTGTTTACATCGTCGTTTTTTTCTAGTCAGGCGCCTTTTATAGTTTACCGTTTGGTATACTAGTTTTGTTCGGCATTAACCTGAACTTGCTTACATCGTCGTTTTTTTTCTAGTCGGGCGCCTTTTATAGTTTACACTTTGGTGTACTAGTTTTGTTCTGCAGTGACCTGTATTTGCATACATCGTCGTTTTTCCTAGTCATCTGCCTCTTATAGTTTACCGTTTGGTATAATAGTTTTGTTCCGCAGTGTCCTGTACTTGCTTACATCGTCGTTTGTTTTCTAGTCAGGCGCCTTTTATAGTTTACCGTTTGGTATACTAGGTTTTTTTCCGCAGTGACCTGTACTTGTTAACATCGTCTTTTTTTTAGTTAGGCGCCTTTTATAGTTTACTGTTTGGTATACTAGTTTTGTTCCGCAGTGACCTGTACTTGTTTACATCGTCGTTTTTTTCTAGTCAGGCGCCTTTTATAGTTTACCGTTTGGTATACTAGTTTTGTTCCGCATTAACCTGTACTTGCTTACATCGTCGTTTTTTTTCTAGTCGGGCGCCTTTTATAGTTTACACTTTGGTGTACTAGTTTTGTTCTGCAGTGACCTGTACTTGCTTACATCGTCGTTTTTTTTTCTAGTAACCCGCCCCTTATAGTTTACCGTTTGGTATAATAGTTTTGTTCCGCAGTGTCCTTTTCTTGCTAACATCGTCGTTTGTTTTCTAGTCTGGCGCCTTTTATAGTTTACCGTTTGGTATACTAGTTTTGTTCCGCAGTGACCTGTACTTGCTAACATCGTCGTTTTTTTTGTCGGGCGCCTTTTATAGTTTACCGTTTGGTATACTAGTTTTGTTCCGCAGTGACCTGTACTTGCTTACATCGTCGTTTTTCCTAGTCATGCGCCTCTTATAGTTTACCGTTTGGTATACTAGTTTTGTTACGCAGTGACTTGTACTTGCTTACATCATCGTTTTTTCTAGTCAGTCGCCTTTTATAGTTTACCGTTTGATATACTAGGTTTGTTCCGCAGTGACCTGTAATTGCTTACATCGTGGTAATGTCTAGTCAGGCGCCTTTTATAGTGTACCGTTTGGTGTACTAGTTTTGTTCCGCAGTGTCCTGTACTTGCTTACATCGTCGTTCTTTTTTCTAGTCATGCGCCTTTTATAGTTTACTGTTTTACTAGTTTTGTTCCTCAATGACATGTACTTGCGTACATACTCGTTTCTTCGGTTTATGTTGGTCGATTCTGTAGTTGTTTATCATAGGCAATCATATAACATTTCCTATCTTTATATTCATGTTTATGCTCTTCACGAAAGGAAAGTTATATATCTCGTTTAATTTTGGTCAGATTCAAAGGTCATACAAAATTTAACTAAATAACTAACTTTGTGATTTTTATAATAGTTTGAGAAAAATGACTTTTCATAAAGCAAATTGAAAGGAGAGATGAAAATAATCTCGTATCTTGCAGAGATGCACTGAGAAATTATACAAGAACACTGTTCTGGATGGTGTCCTTTCGGCAGTCCTGTCTTAATAACGTGTTTCACCTTTAGACCCGTTTTTGTTAAAGATAGGTTAATAGCTTTTTCTTAAAAAAAGATTGATTCCCAATATCCGTAATATTGCTTCGAAACGATATTAAAACCTAATCTTTCATTAATTAAACTAGATGTAAACTTGTCAAACAAATCATTAAAATGCTCAAAGCTGTCAATTCTAAGTTGATATAACAAAGTATGGCTTAATTTTTCATTTGAATTATTAGAAATTATTAAAACAGAATACTAAGCATGTTTTAGAAGTTTAGCGCATGATTACATTTTCATCTTATTTTTTGCTTGAAGGATAACGCCGCTGTCATATTATCTGAAGTTATGTAATTTCATTAAACTACCATTCATTTAAATAATTCAAAGAAAATACGTTATCATTTTATCATAACATACAATACCGAGATTTCAGTACGTTGATGAATTAAACACGCCGAGATTAATCGAAAATGATTTTGAAAGAGGCTATTCAAAAGAGTAAAGAACATCCAGATATATTAATCATCAACATGCTTGAATTTGATTTTTTTCCGGATGGCAGCAATGTGACTAATCGGCGGGGTGTCCCGTATCTGACACCGACAATATTTGACAGATTATATACGTAAGACGCCAATACTGTTACTGATTATCCAAACAAGAAGCAGACTGATTTTGAATATACTGGTAACCAAAGAAATACGGTATATTTCCCCAAATGATTTCAAAATGCAAATTCATATTCCATAAGGACGAAATATTTACAGAATTGCAAAGATTACCAGATAAGTTTTGCTTAAGTGGTAATTATTCCAAAACAATGAATGACTCTTAGTTATCATTTCTTTAGTGGTTTCCTTTAATAATGAGTTAATATGTTACGATTCAATAAAACTGACATTTTTGTTATAATATCGATTTTTGAGTGAACAATTACTCTATTCCATTACAAATACTCTAGTGCCCTTCACGCAGACGCTTGATCAATTGTTGTTTGTCTTTTTCTTTTTTAGCCATGGCGTTGTCCGTTTATGTTCGACTTATGAGTTTGAATTTCCCTTTGGTATCTTTCGCATCTCTTTTGTCAAAAACGTATGGCTGTTATGTACTGGACGTTATAGTTATTACTTTGAATTTGAAATTAAATAGACAGTACTAACACCACATAGCTAAGAGGGTGATTCAGCAGATTGTTGCCCTTCGAATAGAAATTGTCATCCTTGGCTTCGGCTCTGTTGACAATATGTTATTGCGGTAACAATCTGCTCTATTACTCTCATAGCTTATTTATATAATGTTATAAAGAATAAAACTGCACTTTTCTTTAATGGTGAATTAGATGCTTGCTGCCTTTATATTTAACCGCTATTACTTAGTCATACAATATATAAGAAAATCTAAAGATCAAAATAAGTGGTATGTTATTGCTGCTTAATCTTTATGATAAAGTCATGTCGTCTTAATGTGGCTTTCCCCAAGTTATTTTCCATTTTTCGTTGTGGAGCTAATAGAAGCATAATTTTTAAAAAGAACGTCGACGTCATAACCATGACAGTCAGTGTTGTCAATTTAGCGGTATTTTTTAACATTACCATATAAACCGGAGGTTTGGCTAGCAATAAAACTAGGTTCATTTTTTCTTAAAATGTCCTGTACCAAGTCAGGAATATGGCAGTTGTTATCAAATAGTCCGTTTCTATGTATGTTGGCGTTTGTTTTTGTTACAGTTCATTGTTTCTGTTGTTCCGTTGTTTTCCTCTTATAGTTGATGTGTTTCCCTCGGTTTTACTTTGTAACCTGGATTTGTTTTCTCTTAATCGATATACTACTGTTGCCTTTATTGAGACAACGGAACATACTTCAAAGAATTAAATTACCATCGAAATCTTCTTTCGCTTTGGAGACATTGCCATTTTCTTATTCTTATAGAACATGTGGTGCATGTGATTGACGTCATTAATGAAATGACAACATCAGTTGGATGTCGAACAACGTTGGAAATCAAAATGTACATTTGTCTAGGTGTTGATTGATAGGAAATTAAATAAAATTATTTTCAAAGGAAGTTTACATGTATCTAATTATTTTTTGATCATGCAATTGTTGATTTTGTATAACGTTTTAGTTTCACCAAGTCGAAATGAACTCCTGAAAATTTATACCGTGTCTTATAGGTCCACTTTAAAGTGCAAAAACTCGAAATTTTCTTCTAAAAATTGAAATAATTCAATATTTCTATCATGCTCGCTGACGCTCGGTATAAAGACATTGACAAATATAGTGTCTGCTAATGTTAAAATAAGCATAGAGAACGAAATGCTATTTCTTAGAATTATATACAGCAACTGATGTCTACTACATTCGCCTTTTTGTGTGACTTGTATATTTTCAAGGATATATGGGGTATTCAGTCGTTGTTATTAATATTATCATTAATATATTAAAAATATTTATGATTATTATTATCATTATTAATATTATCTAATATCAAACATATTAATCTTGCTAGTTCGTCAGAATCGTCTACAGAAATGTACTTTATTTTTCAGATAAAAATCAAATCTGCTATATTCAAGATTAATCTGTAAAAATTATATAATCTAATTGATTCCGATATCATTCAGTTTTATTTTGACGTCTCTTTTGTGCTTTAAATGCACTCTTTGTCCAATCGAGATCCTTAAGTAGAAATCTTCGTCTATGAAGAACAAATGTAGCATAACTAGTCATTGTATTGCTCTTAATCTTGTCTTGTTGTGAAAAGTTATGTAACGAATATAGTTAGTCTAGCAGGATAGATTATAATAGTTATGGTAATTGCTCACCTAAAGGTACATTGTGCGACATAAAATGGAATGATATCCTGCTTTTGAATACTTAACTCACCAGCAATCAGATGTACCATTCATTACAAAACTGAGACATCTATTTGCCATTTTCACTAATATTTCAAAACTCTTATCAACTCTACAAATACTGATTGTTAAGGTTAAATAACATGCTACGGTAGAATACACGACACTATATCGAATTGGATTGAGAAATGGGGTATTTTTTTGGTAAAAAAAAAGTCAACCGTTGATCTAGAGTTTCCATTGTCTGAAATGTGACATTAAATGAAATTAGTTTGCTTGGTTACAACCTTTGGTTTCAGTTTATGGAATGTTTTTTGTGTGTTTATTTCGGATGTCATATCCTTTTAATCTAGAACGAATCCGATACAGGTTATTAATGAAACACTGGTCATGCGCACAAAAATAAGCAAATTCTTTATTTTCTACCATTATTCGTTATTCTTTATATTTGATACCCCATTATTCTCTATTCTATATATACTGCCAATTTAACCATATTCTTTATAACTTTATAACTTACATATATAATAATAAACAATAAAATTGGGAAATACATTATTACGTGACATGGAATAAATTAGATAATTATCATGCAAATGAAAGGAAGGACGAATACACATTTACACCGATCGAAGAATAACCCAATCATTCTCCGGCGAATAACCTATTGAGAGTTATGATTATTTTCAATAAAACGTAAGTAAACAAACTGGCAATGAAAAGATTATAAGATCATCTAGTGTCAAGACAACAAGGTTTCAAATTCATCTTGTGTGAATGGTATTCTTCACCAACGGTCCCTTTTGGGTCATCAGTATTTCATAGAAAGAGTATACCTTCGATGTACATACGAGAAATTCTAAGACACAAAATAATTCTCTGACTAAGTGTTTTGACAGGCTGTTAATACTCTAAGACATGTGCTTCTTTATGGTTAAAATGCCTTTCTACTGTTAGATTGGCACAGTAAAACAATTCTGAACCTTAGAAGCGGTGACTACCCAAAATTATCACCCCGAAACAGTTATTGTACTTAGGGTGCACCATCAGGGAGTTACATTTTAAGGTTTTAGATATCAACCTTTCAAGTCTACGGGCTTGTATATTACTTTGCCCATTTTTTCCTTTCCGTTAACCCTATCCAGATGTTAAATACAGTTACAGAATGATACAGTTAAGTCTGCCTCATATCTTGACTGAAATCTAGAAAAATTGACAATGATTGACGATTAAGAACAGAACTTTACGACAAAAAAGATGATTTCAGGTTCCCAAATGTGAACTTTTCATTTCTGTGTAAAAACATTCAAGCAACCTACATAATGGAGTAAATATCTTCAAATTGATCTGATATTCCAGAGCTTGCATTTTCTATGTTGATTTCCTTGTTAGAGGGTGTATCTTCACGAGGAAGCTATTAAACAAATGGTTCCAAGTGAAGAAGTTTAGACATCCCTTCGAACATTTTACGGACGTCATCATGAGTTGGTTGACCGTTATGGAATATCTGTTTCACAGATATTGACGGATCTGTACCAAATGTCGCAGCCACAATCCCGTACTGTTGGCCTACTGAATTAGACTTATCAATAAATTTGTGATTGCGTGAGCAACACGACGAGTGCCATATGAGGAGCAAAATCTGCTTACCCTTTTGCAGCTTCTGAGATCACCCTCGATTTTTAGTGGAGTTCGTGTTGCTCAAATGGTAATGTATGCATTGGTGTAAACATATAGTGATATATGATAGTAGTATTAGAACAAGTTAGTTTTCTATGTTGTGTTTTGTAGGCTGTTATTTGTTTTTTCGTGGTTTTTGCCATGGCGTTGTCAGTTTGTTTTTGAAGTATAAGTTTGAATATCCCTTTAATAGGTTCTGTCTCACTTTGAATAGAGATGATAAAAATTCGGTTGTGATATAATTTGTTCGTACTAAAAAGCCATTGTAAAATTAATTAAGATAACTCTCCGCTTGCATTAAGACAAGTACACATATAAACATGCTATTCCAGAGATTGTAACATGCATCCTAAGAAATGAAAAGTGTATTTGAGAAAATATTTTAACTTATAATGCGATTTCCAGCTTTCATTTGCTTATCTATAGTATGACAAAAAAGTTTGACACAATTTGTGGTAAAGTTACACTGAAACACATTTAACACAGTTTATGATAAAATAGCTCAAAAAGAGCTGACATATTTACACCATTCCGGACTAATAATTTAAAAATAAAGAGATGAGGTATGATTGCCAATGAGACAACTATCCACCAAAGTTCAAATATAGTGGATGTAAGCAACTATAGGCAACCGTACGGCCTTCAACAATGAGAAAAACAAATCGTATAGTCGGCTATGAAAGGCCCCGACATGAAAAATATGAAGCAATTCAATTGAGAAAACCCTATTTGTAAACACCAAGAACAGCTTAGCTTACAACTTTTGTGCCAATATCGATTTCAAGTACTGTGTTCCCTTTTATTGACAATTAACCCTTAACATGTCTTTCTATGCAAGAAGCTAAGTTTCGAATTTATCGACTTTTTTCTGGACATTCAACTTTGATTCTGCATAATGTTCTATCAATATTTGATTTTGATTTATGACAGAACATATGACAATCTGTCTATTATTTAGATAAATCAGAAAAGGAAAAACAATACGACTTTGAACAAAAAGGCAGCTAAAAAGCGAACCTTGATTCTTGTTGTTTGAACGATTACTTTTCTGAGATAGAAATTTTAAATGAATAATAACAAGATACTGAAGTTAGTTTTATGCTCAGTTGCACCGTAAACGGAAAACGATATCATGTCTGTTGTCTTTCTTTTTTTCTTTTCCATGTTAATCGTTCGAAAATGTAGGTACATAAAAACGTAACTTGTAAAATTATTTAAGTACTTTTCGTTTCCTTGTTATACAGAGCCACGTGTTAAGTTCAATATATCCACCACGTGTTCATTTCAATATATCTGTTAGTAATATTTCTATGTCATGTCGAAACATAACCAATATCACAATTTTCTACTGGATTTCTTAAAGTTATTTGAACGATATAAGCATTATAAGAGTGTAGTTAAACAACTAAGGAGACGGAAATTGCATATACTTAAAATCGTTTAAACTTAAAAAAGATGTTGTAAATTAAAAAAATAGATTGAAATTGAGTCTTGTATAGAATTTTAATATCGTTTTAATTTAATGACAGTTTATTCCCATCTTTGCACCTAAATGATGCATTCAGATTAATCTGCAATAAATTAGCGTATTGACAAGACTGTTAATTGCAAATCTAAGTATAAGCATCTTATTGATAAACATGATAAAGATTGTATTTATCTGAGAACAAATATAAAGATTGAGGACTTTCGAAAATCTTTGAAAATTAACAAAATAACATATGATACCATTGGCAGCGGAGTAGGAGGTGACAAAGGGCAGTGATTCCCTTTCAAAGAAGTGAGAAACACTGTTTCAAAACTGTGTTTAAAGTCTAAAAAACGAATTTTTTTGTCTTTCAATTCCTCAATTTTAACAATAATATATATCCTTACACTTAACATTAAATTCATACCCATATTCTCATATATACCTGCTACCTATTGCCATTGTATGATTCGTGATTCATAGGCCACATATCGAAGTATTTTTTTTAATGTACATCTACTAAAAAGTTTATATATGTGCAGGATATACAAATTGTTTATACGCAGAATATTTACCCCGATATAAAATTTCAGTAATCGATAAAGATATCGCTCGCTCGCTTCTCGCAACGGTTCATTGCCGGCTCATCTGCATGTTCCACTAAAGAATTGTCCATTAGATTGACTAAAATTCTATCCGCAGTGAAAGAGGGTCTTCAGAAATACTGTGAAACTGTTTACTCGCGTAGTGGTATAAACCATATCTGGATTCTTAAAAACTATCAAGAACTTCTGAATAATTTTAAATCTCGGTCTTTTTCTGAAATTAGTTCTATCAAAACTTTTGATTTTTCAACCTTGTATACCACCATTCCCCATGTGAAATTGAAAAACCGTCTAAAAGAAATAATCCACAATGCTTTTCAACATAAAAATGGTAGCATACGCTATGAATTTATTACTTTGTGATACCATAAGGCATATTTTGTTAATAGTGAACAAAAGGGTAAAACATGCTACACAGAGGAACAAGTGATCAGTATGCTGGAGTTTCTTATTGACAACATATTTGTTGAATTTGGAGGTAGACTTTTTCAACAAATTGTCGGCATTCCTATGGGAACGAACTGTGCGCCTCTCCTTGCCGACCTCGTCTTATTTTCATATGAATCGGAGTTCCTTCAGATACTTGTCAAAAACAAGAAGATCAAAGAAGCCAGGTTATTAAATTTCACTTTCAGATATATTGATGATGTTCTTTCCATTAACAATCCGAACTTTTCTGATTGGGTTCCATTAATATATCCACCAGAACTAGAAATTAAAGAAACAACAGACACGACTTCCTTCGCCTCATTTTTAGACTTATACCTCGAATTTGACATACACAGTCATCTCAGTACCAGAATCTATGACAAACGAGACGATTTTAATTTTAAAATTATCAATTTCCCCCACCTTAGTAGCAATATACCAACTTCACCTGCATATGGGATATACATTTCCCAACTTATTCGGTATTCAAGAGCTTGCAGCTCCTACTCAGACTTTGTAAAACGTCACCAGTGTCTGAGCAGAAAGTTGATGAACCAGGGGTATGTCAAAGAACGTCTCGTCCTTTTTCTAAAAAAGTTCATCGGAAGGTACCAAGACCTTGTTGATAAATATTCCGTATCAACTATACAAATAGTTCACGATGGTCTTGAAGTTTAGATTCTGCGTACTGACGTTCTTTATCATCTTAATAGCGTGTTATAGTTTTCTTTTATTTGGCTTTATTAATATTACTTTTACTGTTAAGTCTTTTTTTTTGAGATATCCATTTGGCGTGACTCTGTACTTATGTATCCCGTCATACTTTTAACGACATAATTATTTTATTTATTAATATTACTTTTACTGTTAAGTCTGATTTTTGTGATATCCATTTGACCTGACTCTGTACTTATGTATCCCGTCATACTTTGAACGACAAAATTATTTTATGTCTACCTGTGTGAATTTCAAACGCGCGATTTTACGCCAGTACTTAAAACCTTCCATGCTTTATGGGTGGATTTTACATAGATCAATAAAATCGTATAATAAATAAGCAAAATGAGGATGTTAAATTTGATGTATGCCTTTTTGTGCTTCTTCATAACATTTGTTTGTTTTTATAGTGATTAAGATGATAACACAATGTTGACTGCTGTACCCCTATTTTTGAAATTTTTAACTATTGTGTCTGTTTGTTTTGTTCACGCATCGTTGTCAATATAATGGAATTTGAGGCGACTGTCATACAATTGAGAGGTTTAGCTAACTATAAAACCAGGTTCAATCCACCATTTTCTACATAAGAAAATGCCTGTACCAAGTCAGGAATATGACAGTTGTTATCCATTCGTTTGATGTGTTTGAGCTGTTGATTTTGCCATTTGATTAGGGACTTTCCTTTTTGAATTTTCCTCGGAGTTCAGTATTTTTGTTATTTTACTTGTCACGGAGCTATTCTAAGGCACTGGCTTTAAAACACTAATTTTCATATATACATATTTATTATGTGCAAGTTCATATATACACTTCCATTAAATTACAATGTTCAATAAAGAGACACAACCATTCTCTATCACTAACTATCTTCAACCCTCTCGCATCTCAACATTCACAGACTATTATTATCGTGGAGGCCTTCACTACTTTCATAACTTTCTCACATTAAATCGTCATTCACCTCAAGATCACACAAGTATAGGGACAGAATATAAACAAACAGAACCATAAATTATACGGCTTCTAATTAGAAATGATTACAGTTAAAACACAGCTGCATCATACATTAAATTTAACGGTCAATCAGACAGTCTGCTAAAGTTCAAGAAAACAATAAATCTACAAATACATAACACGCTTGACCATAGTAAATTAATGTGGGCAATTAAATACCGACCTTAGATAAGAAATAAATGTGCAAAGTTTTACTCTATGACATACCTCCCCAATTAACTGTGACGTCCCGACACACAAACACACGCTTACTCATACATGGTATATATATATACATACACAATGTTTTTTTTTTCTTTTAATAAATTTCTTTCTTTTTTCTTTTTTATAACACATTTAAACAAATTCAAAGTCTAATCATTGTTCTCATTTGAAATATGAAAGTCATTTATAATGGCAAAATCTTTAATAGCATCCTCTTTTACCCACTGGGTCTCACCATTCTCATACTGTACAAAATAATGTTTTCTAATCTCTTAGACTCATTTCGTGATCGCATTGTATCTAAAATTTTCACCATTTTATTGTCACTATTTTCATTTGGATTAATGTTCGGAACAATGTCCTCTCCGTCTATAATGGGCCTATCATCTGGATCAACAAATTGTTTGATGCGATTAACGTGTACAGTTTGTTCAGACTTTTTCGAATCACACATTTGAATCTTATAGTTCACATCTGAAAGCTTATCAATTATCACATATGGTCCATGCCAATTGTGCAACAGTTTTGTTGATAGTCCTGGTTTTGTACTTGGATTAAAAACCCATATCTTATCACCAATAGCATAGTTTATCACATCAGACTTCAAGTCATATTGTTCTTTCTGCTTCCGCTGCGCTGCTTGCAAATTGTCTTTGGCTAGTGTAAATGCCTCTTGTAGTCTGGTCACCAATTCTGTTTTATAATCGTCACTCGAGGTATACTTTATAGTTTACAAATTTCTTTCATCAGGTTTGATCGAAAGTTTTTCCCGTTGTCTGAAAGAAACTGTCTCGGCGCCCCATGACGACAAACAGCTTCTTCTATAAAAACGTTTTCATTATTAAACACAATACAATTATTTCCTAAATCTACATTGCATGAGAAGTCACACAGAATATCTAATCCTATAATACACTGATCAGAAAAATTACTAGCTACATAAACATTATACACAAAATCACACTTATTTTGAATCTTTTATTACACATTTACTTTTCCAAGGATATCAATTTTATCACCTGATGCCAAAGTGATGCATACATTATTGACTTTAGATACATCCCTCCTATTAACAAAACAATCATTCACAATACTAACTGTTGATCCCGTATCAACTAACATTAAAACACACTTTCTCATTGACTAATCCTCTAATTTTGGCAACACAAAACTTAGGATTTAATTCACAGGAAATAACATTTGTCTTTATAACATCTGAAATACACTTGGCGAGACGAGATTTTTCAGTACTAATATCCACATCGTTCAGAACAGACGTCGCGACAGACGATTTTCCGAAATTTCTATTTTCACATTTTCCTTTTCATCATCTGAAATAACCTTTATTCAGAACAGACGTCTCGACAGACGAATTTTCGAATTTTATTTCCACATACTTTAAGAGGATTCATTTCCTTTTCCTTTACAACATCTTAAATAAGCTTCATTCGGAACAGACGTCGCGACAGACGAATTTCCAAAATTTCCATTTTCAGTAGTAAATTCCACATCATTCAGAACAGACGTCGCGACAGACGAATTTCCAAAATTTCCACTTTCAAAAACTTTAGGAAGATTCATTTCCTTTTCTGCTGCCTTCCCTCCCATTAAGGAAGCAGCTCCTAGTTTCCCGACGTAAAAGAAGAATTCTTCGTCAAATCTTCTCTCCACGTGTCCAACTTTAATACAGTAATTGCAAATCGGCCTACCGTCTGATGCACGTAGGTTTCTGTTACTTCCATATCCTCGTCCCCTGCCTTGTCTTCTCGATTGTTGGAATCTATTCTCACGATTTCCAAAACCACCTCGTCCTCTTTGAACTGCCAACACATTCATATGTTCAGAAAGATTTTGGTGTTGTCTTCCAAATTGATATTTTAATTGCGCAAACAACTGTTTGTTTGTCCCGATTTGTCAAATTATTGTTGCATTCTTCTCTTCCGATCTATTTCTTCTTGATCGTCCTTGTGTGGCATATTGACGTGTTAACAATTTAAGTCCAAAATGTTTAATTAAAATCCAAAATAAATAAATCCGTCGCTGGCCACCATAATGTCACGGAGCTATTCTAAGGCACTGGCTTTAAAACTAATTTTCAATTATATACATATTTATTATGTGCAAGTTCATATATACACTTCCATTAAATTACAATGTTCAATAAAGAGACACAACCATTCTCTATCACTAACTATCTTCAACCCTCTCGCATCTCAACATTCACAGACTATTATTATCGTGGAGGCCTTCACTACTTTCATAACTTTCTCACACATTAAATCGTCATTCACCTCAAGATCACACAAGTATAGGGACAGAATATAAACAAACAGAACCATAAATTATACGGCTTCTAATTAGAAATGATTACAGTTAAAACACAGCTGCATCATACATTAAATTTAACGGTCAATCAGACAGTCTGCTAAAGTTCAAGAAAACAATAAATCTACAAATACATAACACGCTTGACCATAGTAAATTAATGTGGGCAATTAAATACCGACCTTAGATAAGAAATAAATGTGCAAAGTTTTACTCTATGACATACTTTCTATTTTAAGAGGGTAATTTCCAAGCAACATCAAATTACTTTGGACAGGTCTTATATTTTCAATTTTAACAAAAACATCCTGAACTTTGAAGTAATCGATTTTTTTTTCTCAACCCTTTTAACAAAGTACCCCAATACATTTATACGTTATGATTTTCACAACTTTTGGCACCGACTTATATAATGAAAGTCATAAAAAGTTCATCAAACGCAGTAATATTGATTCGTTTTAAATTTTGATTTATAAGAAATCTGCCTGCGTATCAATATCTTTATTCTTTAAGAAACGCATTCGAGCAATTTAATGTATCAAAAACAAATATTCTACACTACATAAAAAAGTTCGATTTATTTTGTGTCGAAAGATAATTCATTAAATTTGTTAATATTACACCGTCAGCCTTAAAATGTCGTTGATTTTCAAGGTTTTTTATGTGATATCTTTATAGAATATAAAAGCTTAAAAAAAAACTTTCTTATTCATTATATACATTTTGTAGCGTGCTCGTATCGAGTGATGGAGATCATTGGTTTAATCCCGCGTCTCACCAAATACTTCCAGATTGGTATTTTGTTCTTCTCCGCTAAGCACGTGGCATTAAGAAGTAAGAGTTAAGACTGCACAGTGAACCCGGTAGGGTGACATGCCCAGAAAGCCTATGGTGACCATATATCAAGAGTACAGAGATCTAGAATGCTGTTGTAACCATGTATCAACATCACAGAGACCTAGCTTGCTCTGGTGAGCATGTATCAAAAGCACAATAATATAGAATGTTGTGATGACCAAAAATCAATAACACAGAGATCTTAAATGACATGGGGATCATGTATCAACAGCACAGAGATCTAGAATGTTGTGGTGACTATATATCATGACTATGGGTTTCACTTGGGAGGAGGAATTGTTGGCCCTTTTGGAGAACGTGCGTTCACCCGCAGTTTTGAGTAGGATTCTCGTTTCTTAATATTTCGCTTTTTGTTTTGTGTTTTTCGGCCTGTCGTTGGCCTTTTTCTTTTTTATACAAACACTATTTGTTTTAAAACCTATAATATTAATACACTTATCACGTTTTAAAAAGTTTTCCGTAAAATATTGTAATTTCCCGGCATTTCTTTTATATTTAAACGTTTTTAAAAATGCATTTCAAATTTGCATCGTGATTTAAAAAAAAAAAAACATTTTGATATTTTTGTTATATTTTTTTTTTACATTTTAACCTTCTTTAGCCTCATACATGTTACATTTTCCAAATCCCCCAAATAGAATATACGAAAAGAGAGGGCTGGTTCCTCTTAAATTAGTGCATGAATTTTTTTTCTAAAATTTTAGAACGTTACTTTGATGGATTACATATCAATTGAAAAAGGGACGCCATTTACAAAAATATTCGTTTGAATTTCAAAAGCGACCATCCTATATACTAAATCAAGATCAAAATAGAAATAAGGAGATGTGGTATGATTGCTATTGAGACATCTACAATACTTAATTTATGTATCACCACTTGTATAACATAGGGTATATTAACACTAACAGTAAATTATCATTAGCTTAAATACTGAAATATATACAAGTGCCATTCTATAAATGATTATGACAGTCTATTAAAAGAATTATTATATACAATATTTTACATCATTTTTAAAACTATATATCCACCCGAGTTGAAATGACGTGGATATTAGCAAGGCATTTTTTAAGCACAACTATCATTTCTGATAAAAAAAATTAATGCAAATTCTGCTGTTTTGCCTGTTATATTTGTTGAACCCATCAAGACCCTTAAATGTTTGACAGAGATGTTGTGATACATTTTTGGTAAAAAAAAAGCCATTGCCAAATTAATTAAGATAACTCTCCACATGCAGACGTGTGATTCAAAAGATTCAAGATATCCTAAGAGTCTAAAAAGTATTCAAGAAAATATTATAAACTTATAATGCCTCTACCAGTTTTCATTTGTTTACTTTTTGTATGACAAAGAAACTGGACACAATTTGTGGCAACGTGACACTGAAACACATTTTACAAATCTCATAATTTATATAACCCAATATAAGCTGACATGAAAGCCCCATTTGTAAACATCAAGAACAGCTAAGATTCAACAGCTTACAACTTTAGTGCTAATCTGGATTTCATGCAATGTGTTCCCTTTTACTGCCGTTTAAAAATGTCTGTCTATGCAAGAAGCTTAATTTCGAATTGATCGACATTTTTTCTGAACACTCAACTTCGGTTCTGCATAATGTTCTTAGTCAGTCTATCAATATATGATTTTGATTTATGACATGTAGAATACTGAAAACATGACAATCTTTCTTTAATTTAAATAAAACAGAAAAGGAAAAACAATACGACTTTATACCAAAAGTCGGTTAAAAAGCAAACCATGGTGCTTGTTGTTTGAACGATTACTTTTCTGAGATAGAAATTTTAAATAAATAATAACAAGATACGGAAGTTTATTTTATGCTCAGTTGCACTTTACAATTAAACGTAAACCGGCATCACTTGTGTTGTCCTGCTATTTTCCTTTTCAATGGTAATCGTTGGAAATTGTAGGTAAATAAAAACGTATTTATTAAAACTATTTATGCACTTTTCGTTTTCCAATATATCAATCGCGTGTTAAGTTCAATATATCAACCACATGTTCAGTTTAATATATTTGTTAGTAACATTTCTATGTCATGCCGATAAATAGCCAATATTACATTTTTGTACTGGCGTTCTGTTAGTTATTGGAAGGAAATAAGCGTTCAAAGAGTGCAATTTGAGAACTGAGGAGACAAAAATTTCAAATATCGTTTTACCTTACAAAAGACTTTGTAAATTAAAGAAAATAATTTAAATCGTGTCGTGTATAGAACTTAATACCGTTTTAATTTATTGACAGTTTATTTCCATCTTTGCACCTAAATGATGCATTCAGAATAATATGCAATAAATTCACATATTTACAAGACTAGTAATTGGAAATCTCAATTTAAGTATCTGATTGATAAAGGTTTTCTTTATCTGAGAAAAAAGTTAACAACTAAGGACTTTCGAAAATCTTTGCAAATTAACAAACTATAAAACAACAGAACATTTGATACTATAGGCAGCTGAGTAGGAGGTTCCAAAAACGAAGATGGTTCTCTTTTAAAGGAGTGGTAAACACTGTTTCAAAACTGTGTTTAAAGTCTAAAATACAAAATACTTGTCTTTCAATTCGAAAATAAAGACAATAATATAAAGTTTTTTTACCCGAAACATTTAAGTTCGGTATCGATATCGGTCGCTCACTTCAATTTTCAGACGGTTATTTCCAACGAACAACACATGCATTGATTTGGAGTGGTATTTTGTTTTGATTGTTAATAAAACTAATTGACCTTTGAAATTTTTATTTTATTTTCTCCAACCCCTTTTGCTTAAAAAGCACCCCAATGCATTTTTACTTCTTAACTTTCTCTTCTTTTGGCCCGAAGTAATTCAAAGAAACTCCTAAAAACATAAGAATAAGGAGATGAGGTATGGTTGCCAATGAGACAACTATCCACCAAACTTCAAATATAATGGATGTAAGCAACTATAGGCAACCGTACGGCCTTCAACAATAAGAAAAACACACATCGTATAGTCGGCTATAAACATTCATTAAACGCAATAATATTACAACATTTTATACTTTCATTCATAAGAAATCTACCACCGTATCCATATCTTTGTTATTTAATATTTAAGTAATACATTGGAGAATTACAATGTAAACAAGAAGTATTCTGCACTGCCAAGAAACAGTAGATTTATTTTGTGTCGATAGATAGTTCATGAAATTTTTTAATATTACGCCGTAAGGCGATTTTCATTTGTTTTATATGATATCTTTACAGAAAATAAAGGTTTAAAACAAACATCTATAATTCATTCTATTGATTTGGCGCGTGATCGCCTCGAATGCGGGATATCCTTGGTTGAATCCCGGGTCTAACCAAAGACTTCAAATCTGGTATTTGCTTCTTCTCCGCTGAACACGCGGCATTTAGGAGTAAGAGTAAAGACTGGATAATCGGAATCAGAATAATGTGTCCGGGTAGTGTGACATGTCTGCCTGTGAATATCATCTTGTGAATAAGCACGTTAAAATCTGGCTCAATGTATCGGTCTAGAATAATCCACATGTTCTCCTTCTTATACGCGTGCAAATTATGCTCAGGACAGTATATAACCAATTCATCCACTCTGCTTACCAGTCAAATACTATTCAATATAACCGCCATTTTTTATAATTATATTAAATTTTGACCTGAACAATTATACATAAAACATGATGGTTTCAATAATAAGTCAGTAACAGTTTTAATATATATGTATTGCTTATTTTCATTGTTTGCTATATATGTATGTTTGTAAGCCATTGACATATCGGCGCTAGGCGCTTTTTCAATGAAGTATACAGTATTGTTATTATTCAAAAGATTTTGATAAAACAATATATCATATAAAATAAACCAACACTTTTCTTTTATGGTGAATCAGAAGCTGGCTGTCTTTTTACTTTAGCCGCTATTATTTAGTCATACAATATTTGATAAAATCTAAAGATCAAAACAAGTGATATGTTATTGCTACCGAAGCTTTACGATGCTGTCTTAACTTGGCTTTCTCCAGGTATTTCTTTTATTTTTTGTTGCGGAGCTAATAGAAACATAATTTAAAAAGAAATATAACGTCGACATCATAACCACGACATTGAGACAACGCAACATACTTTAAGAAATAAATTCAACATTGGAAACATAGCTATTTCCTTATTCTTATAGAACATATGGTGCATGTGATTAACATCACAATTAAAACGGCAGCGTCAGTTGTATTTTGAACAACGTTGGAAATCGAAATTAATATTTGTCTTGGCGACCTATATCTTTATTAAATACAGTTTATAAAATTGGCTCTTGGGTAATAGCAAAACGCTTTAAAACAGTTTTAGATTAACTGATAGATTTTGATCAAACTGGATTTATTAGTGGGAGATACACTGGAGAAAATCTTCGTTTAATTTATGATATTATGCAATTTACTGAGAAAAAAAAAATATTCCAGGACTTTTATTGCTCATAGATTTTGAAAAGGCATTTGATTCGATTTCTTAGGAATTTTTAACCAGTGTCCTGAAGTTGTTCAATTTTGAAGAATCAATAATTAATTGAATTAAAGTTTTTTACAACAATATTAAATCAGCTGTTAATCAGGGCGGACATCTATCAGAATTTTTTTTTTATAGAACGAGGCTGTAGACAAGGTGATCCCTTGTTGCCTTATATTTTTAATCTCTGTGCTGAGGTATTAGCACTAAAATACGAAAAAATGATAAAATAAATGGCATTACAGTTACTCAAGTTGAGCACAAACTTTCACAATTTGCTGATGACACATCTCTTATTTTAGATGGTAGAGAAGAATCTTTGAATGAAGCATTAAATGAATTAGATTGGTTTGGAAATATATCTGGTTTAAATATTAATTTTTCTAAAACACAAGTTATTTGGATAGGAAATAAAAAGCAAAGTAATAAAGTATTAAGCCAAAATAGAAACCTTTCATGGGGTGAAACATGTTTTAAGTTATAAGGTAAAAGCTTTGATGTTAATCTTGATAGAATTGTAAAAATTAATTATGATGAAAAAATTGTACAAATAAAACGTGTAATTAAACAATAGTCAAAACGAAATCTTACTGTTATTGGTAGAATTACTGTGGTAAAGACATTGATATTGCCGATTTTAAAACATTTGTTTATATCCTTACCAATTCCAAGTGATGATATTTTAAAAAATGTTATTGAACTTATGTCCTATTTAATATGGAGTTCACCAATTGATAGAATAAAGAGAGATGTTTTACAAAATGATATTGAAGATGGTTGACTCAAAATGATAAATCTTAGTGCATTTATTTTAGCACTGAAGTGTACATGGATAAGGAAATTATTTAAAACAGACAGCAAATGGCAGAATGTTTTTTTGTAAAATGTTTATGTAGAACTTGAAAATATTTATGGTTGTGGAAGTGTTTATATACAAAAATTACAACAAAATATTAAAAATAAATTTTGGCAAGATGTTCTGAAAGCATGGCAACTTCTCAGAGAAAAATATGAATATGACAGTTGGGAATGCTTTCTTGCTAGTCCAATCTGGCTTAACAATAATATAAAGGTAGAAAATAAACCTATTTTTTATAAAGAATGGTTTGAAAATGGTATAAGATTTATAAATGATATTGTAAATGAAGATGAGACTTTTTTCTCTCTTCAAAAATTAGAAGAAATGTATCAGATAAATGTGAATTTCATGAGATATAATAGTATTATATCTGCTGTACATCAAGCATCAAAATCATTTGATGGAAAAAATCACAAATTAGAACTACCTTTAATTCCGCCTGCTATTAAAAGACTTGTTAAAAGTTCGAAAGGATCTAAAAATATGTTTACTGTTTTAAATAAAAATAAAAGTGTTCCCACTAGAAAGATAAGATGGACTGAAATTTTTGGCTTTGATAAAAATCATTGGAAACAAATTTATAAACTGCCATTTGTTGTCACAAAAAATACTAAGTAACAGTGGCTACAGTATAGATTCAATCATCGAATCTTATCTACAAATTTCTTCATAAAATTAAGATTTATGATAATCTAAATTGTACATTTTGTAATAGAGAAATTGAAACATTAGAACATTTATTTTGGGAATGTGAACATACACAGATATTGTTAGAACAGATTGAAAATTGGTTTCTGACCAATGGAATTAATGTACTTTTTTCAAAAGAATTTTTTTTGTTTGGTAACATTGCAAAAATATCAAAAGACAATGCAGAAAATAATCTTTTCTTATCATAAAATAATATGTTTATAATACCAGATGTTTAAAAAACCTGTCAATAAACACAGTAAAAGTGAAGATGAAATATTTGTATGCAATTGATAAAAATATTGCTATGAAAAACAAATGTTAATATCAGTTTCTTAGAGAATGAAATATTTTTGATAGATTACTTGGTTAAGTATATACTTTAAATTTAATGTTATTAATGAAAATGCTGGATTTACTATAATGAAGTAGAATTCAATGTCTAGATGAATTGTATTGAAAACTCACCACATTATTCTCTCTCTCTCTCTATTTCTCTCTCTCTGGTGTTCAGAATGCTTTACTCTCTATCTTATATTTGTATATTTGAAAAAAAATGCTTCCCTAGAAAGATGTATTGAATTGCTTTTATATTTGTGTATAGTATGTTGTAAATTGGAAGTTATAAAAAATAAAATCTAAAAAAAAAAAAAAAAAATTTTGGTCTTGGTGTTGCTGAATAGGAAATCAAATAAATTTAGTTTCAAAGTAAGTTTACATGTATCTGTTCATTTTTTGATCGTGAAATTGTTGATTTTGTATACCGTTTGAGCTGCATCAAGTCAAAATGGCTTCCTTAAAGTTTAAACCGTGACTTATAGGTCCGCTTTGAAGTACAATAATTCGAAATTTTTCTATAAGAATCTAAATAATTCTTTCGTGCTCGCTGAATCTCGGTGTGAAGATGTTGATTACCCATTTTAAAATAAGCATAAAGCATGAAAGAATACTTCTTAGAATTATCTACTGATGTCTACATTTCCTTCTTTGTGTGACTCGATTGTATATATTTTAAAGGAAATGGCGTATTCATTCTTTGTTTTATATTATCATCATTATTAAAAAAATTATTACGATTATTATTATTATTAATATTATCTAATGTCAAACATACAAATCTCACTAGTTCGTCGGATTCTTCTACGGAAATGTACTTTATTTTCAGATAAAAAAAAACCAAAACGGCTATATTCAATATCAATCTGTAAAAGTTATATAATCTAATTAATTCATTCAGTTTTATTTTGACGTCTCTTTTGTGCTTAATATGCACTTTTTATCCAACAGAGATACGTTAAGTTGAAATTTCGGTCTATGAAGAACGAACATAGCATAACTAGTCATTTTATTGCTATTAATTCCGTGTTGCTGTGCAAAATTACATAACGACTATGGTTAATCTAGCAGGATAGATTATGATAGTTATAGTAATTGCTCACCTAAAGGTACATTGTGCAACATAAAATTGAATCATAGGCTGATTTTGAATACTTAACTCACCAGCAATCATGTGTACCATCCATTACAAAACTGAGACATTTATTTACCATTTTATTTCAAAACTCTACAAGCACTGGTTATTAATTAACGGTTAAATCTCATTCTTCTGTAGAATGCACGACATCATATCAGATGGGATCGAGACTTGGGGTATTATTTTGGTAAAAGAAAATCACTTATGAATCTATATTTTCTATTGTCTAAAATGTGACATTAAATGAAAAAAGAAGGAACCTACCCCTAAACAAACGACAATCAAACAAACAAAATAGTTTGCTTTGTTACAACCTTTGCTTCCAATTTTTGGATTTGTTTTGTGTGTATATTTCGGGTGCATATCCTTTTTAATCTAGAACAAACCCGATACAGGTTACTAATAAAACACTTGTCATGCGTACAAAAATAAGCATATTTTTTATTTTCTACCATTATTCGTTATTCTTTATATTTGAACACCTCATTATTCTCTATTCTATATATACTGCCAATTAACTATATTCTTTTTAATTCTTATTACTTACATATATAATAAAAACAATTAAAGCGGGTTATACATTATGACGTGACATGGAATTGATAGAATTCTTATTCAATTGTAATGAAGTACGAATACATTGTAACTCTAAACATTTAAGCCGATCGAAGAATAATCCAATCATTCACCAACGAATAACCTGTTGAGATTCTTGATTATTTCCCATAAAACGTATATAAACAAACTGGCAATGAAAAGGTTAGAATACCATATAGTGACCAGAGAACAAGGTTAGAAATTCACCTTCAAAAACGGTCCCTTTTGAGGCCATCAATACTTCATAGAAAGAGTCTACCTTTGATATGCATACGAGAAATTCTAAGACACAAAATAATTCTCTGACATACAATGTACGTGTTTTGACAATCTGTTAATACTGTAAGACATGTGCTTCTTTAACATGTTTCTTTATGGTTAAAATGCCATTCTACTGTTAGTTCGTCATAGTAAAACAATTCTGAACCTTAGAAGCGGTGACTATCCAAAATTATCAACTCGAGACAGTTATTTTACTTCGGGTTCACCATAAGAGAAATTACCTTAAAATGTTAGATATTAACCTTTCAAGTCTACGGGCCGTATATTGCTTTGCCCATTATTTTTCTATTCCGTAAACCCCATCCAGATGTTAAATACAGTTACAGATACAGTAGAGTTTGCTTCATACATGTATCTTGAATGAAATATAGAAATTGACAACGATTGACGATTGAGAACAGAACTTTACAACAAGAGAGATGATTTCAGGTTTCCAAATGTGAACTTTTCATTTCTTTGTAAAAACATTCCATCAGCGCCTACAGATGAAGTAAATATCTCAAAGATGATCCGGTGTTCCAGAGCTTGCATTTCCTTTGTTGATTTCCTTGTTAGAGGGTGTATCCTTACAAGGAAGCTATTAAACAAAGTTTCAAGTGATGAAGTTAATTAATCCCATCAAAAATTTTACGGACGTCATCACGAGTTGGTTGACCGTTATTGAATATATGTTTCACAGAAATTGACGGATCTGTTCCAATTGTCGTAACCACAATCCCGTCCCGTTTTTCTCTAATGTGGCCTACTGAATTAGACTTATCACCAAATTTGTAATTACGTAATTAATACGACGGATGCCATATGTGGAGCAAAATCTGCTTACCCTTTCGCTGCTTCTGAGATCAACCTCGGTTTTTGGTGAAGTTCGTGTTGCTAAAATGGTGATGTATGCATGTGTGCAAATATAAACTGATATAGGATAGTAATATAAGAACAATTTAGTTTTCTATGTTACGTTTTGTGGAATGCTTTTTGTCTTTTGGTGGTTTTTTGGTTTTTTTTTGCCATGGCGTTTTCAGTTTGTTTTTGATGTATGAGTTTGAATATCCCATTGATAGGTTCCGTCTCGCTTTGAATAGAGATTATTAAACATTCGGTTGTGATACAATTAGAGACGGAAATTTCAGACATCTTTTTAACTTAAAAAAAGATGTTGTAAATTAAAAAATTGATAAAAATTGAGTCTTCTAAAGAATTTTAATACCGTTTTAATCTATTGACAGTTTATTCCCATCTTTGCACCTAAATGATGCATTCAGATTAATCTGCAATAACTTTGCATATTGGCAAGACTGTTAATTGCAAATCTAAATATAAGCATCTTATTGATAAAGATTTTCTTTATCTAGGAACAAAGATAAAGATTGAGGACTTTCAAAAATCTTAGCAAATTAACAAAATATAAAGCAACATAACATTTAAATATTATTAGCAGCGGAGTAGGAGGAAACAAAAGGCAATGATTCCCTTCCAAAACTGTGTTTAAAGTCTAAAAAACCAAACAATCGTCTTTTAATTCCCGATTTTACAATAATATAAACATTTCCTTACTCTAAACATTAAATTTATCCCCATATCCTCATATATATACACGGAATATTTACCCCGATATAAATATTCAGTCATCGATAAAGATATCGCTCGTTCGCTTCAGTTTTAAGAGGGTAATTTCAAAGTAACAACAAATTACTTTGAACAGGTCTTATGTTTTTTTTAATGTCAACAAAAACATCCTGAACTTTAAGTTATTGATTATTTTTTTCTCATTCCTTTTAACAAAATACCCCAATGCATTTATACGTCTTGATTTTCACAAATTTTGGCACCGACCTACTTAATAAAAAACTCAAAAAAAGTTCATTAAACGGAGTAATATTGATACCTTTAAAATTTTGATTTATTAGAAATCTGCCTCTGTATAAATAGTTTTATTCTTTAAGAAACACATTCGTGGAATTCAATGTAACAAAATAAATAGTCTGCACTGTATAAAAAAGTTCGATTTATTTTGTGTCGAAGGATAATTCATTAAAATTTGTCAATATTACACTGTAAGCCTTAAAATTAATGTCGTTGATTTTCAAGTTTTTTTTATATGATATCTTTATAGAAAATAAAGGTTTAAAACAAACTTTTCTTTTTCATTATATACATTTTGAAGCGTGCTCGCCTCGAGTGAGGGAGATCCTTGGTTTAATCCCGCGTCTAACCAAAGACTTCAAAATTGGTATTTCGTTCTTCTCCACTAAGCACGTGGCATTAAGGAGTAAGAGTTAAGACTACACAGTGAATCGGAATCGGAATGATATGTCCCGGTAGGGTGACACGTCTAGAAAGCCTATGGTGACCATATATCAAGAGTACAGAGATGTAGATTGCTGTAGTAACCATGTATCAATATCACAGAGATCTAGATTGCTGTGGTGACCATGTATCAAAATCACAATGATCTAGAAGGTTGTGGTGACTAAGTTTCAATAACACAGAGATCTTAAATGACATGAGGATCATGTATCAGGAGCACAGAGTTCTAGAATGCTGTGGTGACTATGTATCATGACTATGGGTGTCACTTGGGAGGAGGAAAAAAATTGAAAACAACACGTTTAATAATTTCATGCGTCCGAAGCGCTTTTCTGGATTTACCTTCATCAGGAACGCTCAATGCCAAACATTTGAAATCCGAGGGATGTATAAGGAACGGTTGTACTTTTCGGGAACGTGTGTTCACCTGCGGTTTTGAGTAGGATTCTCGTTACTTAATCTTTCTTTTTTTTTTGTTTTGTGTTTTATGGGCTGTTGTTGGTCTTTTTCTTTTTCATACAAACACTATTTGTTTTAAAAACTATAATATTCACTTATCACGTTTTCAACAGTTTTCCGTAATATATTGTAATTTCCCGGCATTTCTTTTATATTTCTCAACGTTTTTAAAACATACATTTCAAATTCGCTTCGCGATTTATTAAAAAAAAACTTTTGTTATTTGTGTCATATCTTTTACATTTTAACCTTCTTTTGCCTCATACGTGTTACATTTTCCTATTCCCCCAAACAAATCGAATATTCGAAAAGAAAGGGCTGGTTCCTCTTAAATAAGTGTATGGTTTTTTGTTCTAAATTTCTAGAACTTTGATGGATTATATATCAATTGAAAAAGGGACGCCATTTACAAAAATATTCGTATAAATTTCAAAAGCGACCATCCTATATACTAAGTCAAGATCAAAATAAAAATAAGGAGATGTGGTATGATTGCTAATGCGACATCTACAATACTTAATTTAAGTATCACCACTTGTATAACATAAAACATTCGTATACATATATAAAACATAGAGTATATTAAAACTGACAGTAAATTATCATTAGCTTAAATTCTGAAATATATACAAGTGCCATTCTATAAATCTATAAATAATTATGACAGTCTATTAAAAGAATTATTATATGCAATAGTTTACATCATTTTAAAAACTATATATCCACCCGAGTTCAAATGACGTGGATATTAGCAAGGCATTTTTAAGCACAGCTATCATTTCTGATAAAAAAAACTTAATGCAAATTTTGCTATGTTTTGCCTGTTATATCTGTTAACCCCATTAAGATCTTTAAATGTTTGACAGATATGTTGTGATACATTTTGTGGTTAAAAAGGTCTTTTCCAAATTAATTAAGATAACTCTCCCCTTGGATTAAGACCAGTACACATGCAGACGTGTGATTCCAGAGATTGTCACAAACATCCTAAGAGTCGAAAAAAGTATTTAAGAAAATAATATGAACTTATGATGCTCTTACCAGTTTTCATTTGTTTACTTTTAGTATGACAAAGAAGTTGGACACTGAAACACATTTTATAAATCTCATGATTTATGTAGCCCAAAATAAGCTGACATGTTTGCATAATTCCGGACTAATAACCACATTTGTAAACATCAAGAACAGCTAAGATTCATCAGCTTACAGCTTTCGTGCCAATCTAGATTTCATGTAATGTGTTCCCTTTTACGGACGTTTAAAAATGTCTGTCTATGCAAAAAGCTTAGTTTCGAATTGATCGACATTTTTTCTGGACATTCAACTTCGGTTCTGCAGATGTTCTTAGTCAGTCTATCAATATATGATTTTGATTAATGGCATGTAGAATACTGAAAATATGACAATTTCTATTATTTACTAAAACAGAAAAGGAAAAACAATACGACTTTAAACCAAAAGGCAGTTAAAAAGCGAACCATCTTGCTTGCTGTTTGAATGGTTACTTTTCTGAGATAGACATTTTGAATAAATTATAACAAGATACTGAAGTTAATGTAATGCTCAGTTGCACTGTAAACGGAAAACGGCATCATGTCTGTTGTCTAGCTATATTTCTTTTCAATGGTACTTGTTGGAAAATATAGATAAATAAAAACGTAATTTGTAATATTATTTACGCACTTTTCGTTTTCCTAGTTTAAGAGAACCACGTTTTGAGATGAATATATCAAACACGTGTTCTGTTCAGTATATCTGTTAGTAACATTTCTATGTCATGCCGAAAAAAGCCAATATTACATTTTTCTACTGGCGTTATGGTAATAATTGGAAGGAAATCAACATTATAAGAGTGCAGTTTGACAACTGATGAGACAGAAATTTCAAATTTTGTTTTAACTTAATGAAGATGTTGTCAATTAAAAAAAAACTAATTAAAAATTGAAGCTTGTATTGAATTTTAATACCGTTTTAATTTTTTGACAGTTCATTCCCATTTTTTGCACCTACATGATGCTTTCAGATTTATGAGACTGGTAATTGCAAATTCTAAATACAAACATCTGATTGATAAAGGTTTCCTTTATCTAAGAACAAAGATAAAAGATTAAAGATTTCGAAAATATTTGTCAGTTAACAAAATATATAACAACCTAACATATGATGCTATAGGCAGCGGAGTAGGAGGTACAAATGGTTTCCTTTCAAAGGAGTGGGCTAACCACTATTTCAAAACTGTGTTTTAAGTCTTAAATGCCAAATAATTGTCTTAGAATTCCCAAATTATGACAATAATATAAAGTTTTCACACTAAACATTTAAATATTCTTCCCTACCCTACCCTACTTATATTTATCTTCTACCGATGACACTTGTATGACTCAAGTACCATACTAGCCCGGATTACAATGAGCAACAGATCGTAGTATTTAATCTAATGTACACCTATCAAACAATTATGTGCAGGATATACTAATTGGTTGTAAGTGGAATGCATGCTAGGTCCTCTTATGCTTGATATACTCGAAGGCTGGGGAAGATTTAGAGCTTGACATACTGTTGAAGACTGTATTTTATATTGCCCTCTATACGTCTTTTGGTCATTTTTGTCGTTGAGCTAAAACGTATTCCTCACTTCTTCTTTCATTCATATTTTTAAAAGACATACATGAGAGTGAAACAATATTGACTTATTGCGTATCCACTTGACGATCCATTTCTTATTGCACAAATATACAGTGTAATTTCACAGTTCTAGACGTTATAATTACAGTACAATTATAGGAACTAAATAATTACACACCGATTTGTAATTTGCACCAATTTTAACAATTGTCTAAGAAAAAATCTTTATGCATTTCCAAACACCATAGAAGAGTAATTAATTCGTGTGATTTACAATTCGGAAATTCCAGAGAGCAGTTAAATTTCAAACAAGACCAACACGTTATTATTTAACTAAATTACATTAAACAAAATCGCTTTATCTTTCTATTAATTAAAATCATTCTACTTAGGTTGGAAATATTCGACCATTTCAGAAATCTTTCATAATTGATATTACGTGAACCCATCTATCGGGGGAAAGTTACTCATTGTTTTGATTTCATTTGTAAAGAATGGAAATTTTGTAGTGAAATGGATTCAGATTGAATATACAATAAAAATATATAAAAACAAGTAAAATATATGTATGTGCCATTCTTAAAAGAATTATGAGAGATTATTTAAAAACATATCTAAACCAATATATGTATAAAATACTACAATAAAATAAGCGCAAATGTATGATGGACGAAATTGGCTGGTTGTGAATTAGGGTTTAGAATTTATGAACATTTAACAATCTGCATTTTATTAGGTCTTTCCACTTTTCTGTGGAAAGACCTATTGTATTTGTTCTGATTATTATTTTTTTCTCCCGCCAAATTTTGTTCTCGCGTAAAATTTTTGTTTCGCAATATGTCGATAAGATATTTCTTATATAGTATCGTACAGTTTAGTTTTCTATGTTGTGTCATCTGTACTATTTTTGTCTCTTTGTCTTTTTATTTTTGGCCATGGCGTTGTCAGTTTGTTTTCGATCTATGAGTTTGACTGTCCCTCTGGTATCTTTCGTCCCTTTTTTTTATGCGCTTTTTATTTTCACCCATTCTAAGCCGAACAATTTTCTTTGTAAGAGTTATCTCCCTATTCACTGTTTATCAAGTGTGTGCATCTCCTTCGTAACAAAAAAAGATATTGACAAATTTCTTTTTTCTAAATTGTTCGTTACATCCTCAGGAATTTTTGGCTAATTTGAATTGAAGCGATTCGATGAAATTTTAAAGGAGTTATCTACCTTTACCAAATAAATTTGTCGGTATGTTTTTTCAACTCATAAACCATTAACCGTATAACCCTAGAATGTTTTTATTTGAGGCCCCTAGGTCCTAACTTACAAAATAAAGTCAAGGTCAAAGGTCAAGGTCAAGTTCTCAATTTTGATATTTCCTTTTTTTTGCATTTTCTCCAACACTTTAAAATATATCTGTATAAGAACAAGTGCAAAATGTTTGCTTTATTGTAATGAAGATAATTTATGTTAAATTTGGTCTGAAACAAGATAATGGCATCTAATAGTAGTAAGTGCCCCTGAAATGTCCAATTATAAGGTTAATTGATTATTACTTCAACATAGTTCATTATAAAGCCATATGACCTTTTACAAAAGGTTGGGTGACATATGATCTTGAAAAAAGACAACCGGAAGTGACCTTGAGAAAACCGGAAGTAGCCATTTTTGCATTTTTTCATGGAAAAGTACTAGAAATCGATATATTTTGTAATTTAAATACATTAACTTATCACTAAAGACAAAAAGTGACTTTTGATAACCGGAAGTGGCCAATTATCTCCTTGTTTACAGGCAAAAGTATATATAAACTATATATTTTTGGAATCAGTGTGAAAGAAGCTATCATATGAGACCGGAAGTGACATTTACTTCACCGGAATTAGCACATTATCTCCCCTATTTCACTCAAAAGTATATAGAAACCTCTTATTTATCGCATCAGTATGAAGAAACTTATGATGGGATGCCAATTTTAACTTTGAGGAAACAGGAATTAGCTTCTTTTCAAGAACTTTGAAAATTGGTGTTGAAAGACCTTCAATTGTTTTCTGAACAATTGGTTTTTAATTTTTATCTGAATTTTTTTTAATTAAATCTCTGGATTTAAGATAGTAAAATTCCTAATAACACAATGTAAAGTATTTTATACACAGTTAGATTTGTGATAATTGAGAAAGTTAGTTTTAATTAGACTCAAAATTCCAATGAAGTTAGAATATGTTTTACATTTATTTAAATGATTCCGCTTCATAATTGGACATAAAGTTCTACTTCTTCACATCATGTGATTCATCTTTTCGTGGAGACTGTTCTTAAGGTGGTACATAACACTACAGGGAGATATTTCTGTAAAAATCAGCTCAACGTTTTAATCACGATCTATTGTTAAGGAAATATTAAGCTTCTCAATGATCAAAGTAAAGATTGTCAAACTGCTATATATCCAATGAAATTTTTCTGATAAAGTGTGTGCTTCAAGTTTTTTGAAAATTTTATATTTTTGTCAAAGGGTCAAAGTTATTATTTTGTTAAAAGTTTAAGAAAATTAAACGAGCCAAATTAATTTTAGTCAAAGTGTTTGGTACCACCTTAATACTCAGATTGTCGTGTCCTTGGGTTTTGATTTATCGTTACCACAACATTATAGTTCTCTGTGCTGTCTTGATACTTGGTGACAACGAACACCATCATCATCGACATCTTCATCACAGAACAATATCACAAAACTAGATGACTTCTCAATCTTTGCTTCTTTTTTTCTAACCTTTTCTTTCCTTTTTATCTATAGCTCGTATAACACTATAATATTCTATAAACTGTTTGCTTTACATGCATATTCATTATATTATTATTGTATATATTCATATTGTATTATGGAGAAGACTTCATAAGTATGATTTCTTGTGTCTAATCCATTTTGATTTAATTTAGCAAATAAAATATGTTTAAGATTAACTAAAACTCCAACATTCTAGATCTCTGTGCTCTTGGTAAATGGTCACCACAGCATTCGTGTTCTCTATGCTCTTGATATTTAATCAACAAAACATTCTAGATCTCTGTGCCCTTGTTTGTTGAATTTGGAATTAGTCTTTTTCAACAAATTGTCGGCATTCCTATGGGAACGACTTGTGCGCCTCTCCTTGCCAACCTCTTCTTATTTTCATAGGAGTCGGAGTTCCTTCATACACTTGTCAAAAACAAGAAGATCAAAGAAGCCAGATCATTTGATTTCACATTTAGATATATTGATGATGTTCTTTCCATTTACAATCCAAACTTTTCTGATTGGGTTCCATTAATATATCCTCCAGAACTAGAAATTAAAGAAACAACTGACACGGCTCCTCCGCCTCATTTTTAGATTTATAACTCGAATTGATCATAAGCAGTCAACTCATTCAATATCCAAGAGCTTGCTCAGACTTCATTAAACGTCACGAGTGTCTGAGCAGAAAGTTGATGAACCAGGGTTATGTCAAAGAACGTCTCATCCTTTTTTTACAAAAAAATTCAACGGAAGATACCAAGACCTTGTTGGTAGATATTCCGTATCAACTTCACAAATAATATATGATGGTCTTGAAGTATTGATCCTAGGTACTGACGTTGTTTATCATCTTAATTACGTGTTATAGTGTTCATTTTATTTGTCTTTGTATGTTTTTAACCTTTACGGTTTAGTTCATTTTTGATGATATCCTTTTAGCGTAGCTCAGTATTTATACATGCCGCCATTGTATTATTGTGCTATGGTAATTTTTTGTATTCTTGTCTTGCATTTTTGCTTATGTGCTTTGTCTATTGAGTGGCTACATGTCATTTTGTTTTTCTTTGTTGACATAGTTGTTTGTTTTTATAGTGATTAAGATTATAATCTTCTCCACAATACAATATAAAATGTTGACTGCTGTACCTCAATTTTTGACATTTTTACCTATTATGTCTGTTTGTTTTACTCACACATTGTTGTCAATATAATGGAATTCTATGCGACTGTCATACAAGTGAGAGGTTTGGCTAGCTATAAAACCAGGTATAATCCACTATTTCCTACATAAGGAAATGCATGTACCAAGTCAAGAATATGACAGTTGTTTTCCATTCGTTTGATGTGTTTGATGTGTTTAGGCTTTTGACTTTGTCGTTTGATAAGGGACTTTCCGTTTTAAATTTCCCTTGGAGTTCGGTATTTTTGTTATTTTTCTTTTTTGGGATACATGGTCATCACAATATTCTAGATATTTGTGCTCTTGACACTTGGTCACCACAGCGTTCTGGATCTCTGTGCTCTTGATACATGGTCACCACATCATTCTAGATATCTGTGCTCTTGATACGTGGTCAAAACAGCATTCTTGATCTCTGTGATCTTTAAATATGCACCTGTACCTTCTACATTTTCCAAGATAGTCTTGTAATAAATATTAAATCAAGTACAAATATTTCAATATCTGTTGATTATCTAACTTTATCAAATTCTCAAAGACGAGGCTTTTAAATATAGACGAATTATAGTGCTTCGCATTTGTCTACTGTAAAATTAGCCTTATCCTGGCATGTAAATTTCAATCACAGGCTCCAATCCAAAAACAAAGTAATATATCGTTTCATTTTAAAACTTGCAACAAGGTAGGAACAAATTAATTTTGAAATACAATATATATTTGAGAATGAATTTCATTTCTCATTAACTGAAAAATTACATAGTTAGAGAGAATATATCTATATATGAACGATTACATTAAATATTAAAGCACATTTGAACAAAACAGACATTAATTATTACAATACAGACTAACTTGGAGGGATGACTCTCACATTTACAATTCTTATAAATCTACGCAGTTTTCAAGAACAAATTATTTGTTTAAATTTATATATATTTGGACTAAAAGTACAATAGTGTGGTAACAACTTCTTTCTGTCTTGATTTAGAGCATTGAATGCCATTATATTCTTTAGCGACATCTATTGAAACGCAAAGAGGGCGCAACCTATCATTTCTAGATAATTATGTTGTTCCACCTTACCGTCTCAATAGGTTATCAGTGACCTCCATATCTGAATTAAAAATTGTTTATCAAAAGACAACTTGGAAAAATAATTTCTAATTTAACATCAATTCTATACCGAAACACCACATGCAACAACAAACCGGATAAAACAAAGTGAGATCGAAGTGTGATAGAATAATATAAAATATCAACTGTAATGTATTCGCAATGCTCATACTTTGTACATGTAGCTACTTTCCCCTTTCCATCCAAAAAGAGGGGAATACAGATACAATGTACGTGAGGTCAGCTATTTTATCTTCAAGAAGAAGCATGTAAATAGACAATTAACAGTAATAATACACCGATTAATTGTTTGATTATTTGGACTTTAACGCCACTTTCAGCACTATTGTCTATTTCATGGCAGTCAGTTTTTATTAGCGGAGGAAGTCGGAGTGCCCGGAGAGAACCACCGTCCTTCGTCAGAAAAAAAATGGCAATCCTAGTCAATAAGGATTGGAGTCAAACGCACCTGCTACGTGCAGGGTTCGAACTTACAACCTCAGTGTTGACAGGCTAGTGATACAGTACATGAACTACTTAGACAACTCAATGTGATTCTAAATTTCTATATGTATGCCTCTGGCCACGACTATACATGTTATGGGTATACTGAATGTGATGTGAGCATTAGTCATAAAAAAACATATTTCACTGGAAGTGGTAGGCAGGGTGAATGGATGGGTTATTACTGTAAAGAGGATATATTACACCAATATCAGAACGAGAACATATTAATGTGATATTAATAAGAGCTTTGTTCTAGACCGACACACTAATTCGGATTTTTAACGTGCTTATATTCACAAGTTGACAGTCAGCACGAAGACACGTCAACCTACCAGGATACATTATTCTGATTTCGATTCTACAGTCTTTACTCTTACTCCTAAACGCCGCGTGTTTAGCGGAGAGGAAGCAAATACCGATTCTGAAGTATTTGGCTTGACCCATGATTAAACCAAGGATCTCCCTCACTCGAGGCGAGCACGCTACCACAAGACAGTTCTGATATGCAAGAATTCGTAGTTGTTCTTTTCTTAATTGAATTTATTTTCCATAATTTGGAGTATTATAATTATGACAGATATGATAAAATTAGACTTCATGTCTCCAAATAGTTATTCATGGCAATATACAATGTCATGTACTTCTTTGGTACAATGTATTGATAGAAAATGCAGCTATTTTCTAAACATGTAACGTTAAGCTCAGTTACAAAGTGCTCTCAGTTTGCTATTTGAATAATTACCTGACCAAATGTTTCGTGAAAATTAAACGATATTTTAGCAATTTTATTGTACTGTTCTCTTTGATTGTAACATGCTTAAACTTGTGTTTGTTTTAGTATTCTCGTTTTAAATAAGAAGAATTGTCTAATTTAACACTGCAATTTGGATCAGAAAACAATAACAATTGGTTGTTTTGAGGAGAATTTAATGACAAAGTCTGAGCACGCTATTAAACAATCTAATAAAACAGTTGAAATTATTCCTCAAAAGAACAGTTCCGTCTAATTTTCATTTGCATTTGCCGATATTGCACTAGAAAGATATCAACAAAAATATAGGTAAATGGAATTTATAGTATATATATGTACTCATCGTTTATATTCAAAGTAATGTTGCACGAGTTTTAATTGGAATGAGTTAAAACTCATTCATCAGGACTACGGAAACAAAGTAAAACGAATCATGGTTTGAGAACTAAGAATACTGTATACTAGTATATGGAAAGTCTATAAAATTATCTTCTTCTTTGAATGGATGGTCATTTCAATCTTCACCGATCTACTGTTTTAGGAAAAGTAACCGATATAACGGTTATTTTATTATACATTTATCAACTTCTCAAGTGACATGCTTAATGTTCTGTTTTATGATTATTCTCACTGTAAATGAGAAGAAATGCCTATTCTGACATTGCATTTTCATAGATTATTCAAAAACCACAAAAATTCACGAATTTCAATCTTTTGAACTTAGCTTAATTTCTTTTCATCGGTAATCTTTAAAAAACGAATTTCTACGGAGCCTTGATGGTCTCATACAGATGAAGAGTTGTGGTTTTTAAAGTCAAGCGCTGGAGATGTAAAGTCTTTTGCTGTACATTTAATGTCAAGCTGGAAATGTCAAGCGCTGGAGATGTAAAGTCGCTGTAGGTCTAAAGTCCAGCGCTGTAGATGTAAACTCCATCGCTGAAGATCTAAATTCCACTCACTCCTGTTAACGCATACATAAAGTAGTAAAGTTGTGAAAAATGTGTATAAAATGAAGAAATTAAACAAAACAAACCGAAATAAGCTGTACTTCTGATCAACTTGTTAAATACGAAGTCAAGTGATATTATTAACTCCATAAACCTTTTAATCAGGCTACTTACGCATGCTTTTAAATATTTATTGTCAGGCAAATTGACCTAAACATGTAAATCTTTACAATTTAATCAACCTTGTATGATTAATATTGAATCTTTACAGAGAACCGAAAAACAATATTTTACTTGAAGCTGTAAGTATGAAATTGACTGAATTTTATTACGGTCTGATAATAATTTATAAATTTCCTATTTAACGCCTAGGTGCTTTCGTGGAAATTATTTCTTAAGCTTACAGACATTAAATGCGATTTCAGTAGAATTTTTCAAGCATTGCTATGCAGTATGAATATGTCATTTGTCAAGGCAATGAATGTCAAGTATAATAGAAAAAGGTCAGAGAGATTTACAAGAAAGTTTTCTAATATATATATTTCTAAATATTGTCATCTGTTTTTAAGAAAAGTTAATTTTCGATAACATCCAAATACGTAAATTTGTTTGCAAAAGTAAGGAATCGCAACGAGATTGGACAAACAAACTTCCACACACACACACACACACACACACACACACACACACACACACACACACACACACACACACACACACACACACACACACACACACACACACACACACACACACACACACACACACACACACACACACACACACACACACACACACACACACATATATATAAAACATTTACATCAAGTATATAATATGTATAAATATACAGGGTTTAAGTTGGGAAGACATCAACCCCTTTACCATCCGACTGTTTTTTGTGTGTGCATTGTGCCGATCTGATGAGTAAAACCATTTTCAACTGATTTTTAGTCTGTTCTTATGTTGTACTGTTGCACCGCTGTCCCGGGTTGGGGAGGGTTGCGCTCACAAACTTGTTCAACCCCGCCTCATTTTATATGTGCCTGTCCCGTCAGGATCCTATAATTCAATGTCGTTAGTTGATGTTTGTCATATTTGTTATTAGTTTATTATTTTGTCATAAATCAGGTCATTGTTTTTTTGTTGTTGCTTGAATTGATCTACATTTTGTCAAGACGGGACCTTTTATAGCTGACTATTACGTTATAAATTTTGCTCATTGTTGAAGGCTGTACGGTGACCTATAATTGAACAAATCCTCTTCATTTCGACTCTGTTGGATAGGTGTCTCATTGGCAACTTTACATGTTAATTTAACACAAATTGTATTTCAAACTGCGTGACAATTAATCATATCGCGAAAATAAACAAGTTTTAACTAGAGCAAAGCAACATTTATCATTATGAACGCAATTGTGTTGAAGTATTTACTGCATTTGCAAGATTTGTAGAAAGACAAAAGCAAAACGAAATATGCATTCGACATAAAACAAGCTCAAACATCGCTTTCAGAGCAAGGATGATTGATCGTGAATGTAATATGTTGGTAACAATCAGCCTGAATGTACTGAACCGAAACGCTTTCGCACAGGAATTGAATATTATTTCCAGAATGCAAATAATTACAGTGTTATTTGGTGGCCTAGATAAACGCAATATTTATAGAATTAATTGTAGTTAACGACCCGTTAAGCAACATTTCATTAACATTCCAAAAGAGAGGTTCGAACGCTGTCATGTTCAGTTATTGCATTCCGTAAGATTAATAGAATACGCCCTAATGAACACATTTATCAATTATCAAGTCAGTGATTTTGTTACTATAAATTACTTAAAGACCTTTAGTTAATTATTTGACAGAACAAAGACCTGTAGAAGGTCATTACAATCGGGATATCCCAATGGGC